>OV702292.1:253118623-255618623 GCA_916181665.1 Avena sativa | reverse complement strand
TGATCCACTGGTGTCATTGCATGTGTGCTCTTTTCCTAAACCACATGGATCCATTGGTGACATTGCATGTGTGTTCTTTTCGTGAACCACATGGATCCACTGGTGACTTTGCATGTGTGTTCTTCTACTAAACCACATGGATCCACTGGTGACATTTGCATGTGTGTTATTTTCTAGAACCACATTGATCCACTAGTGTTTTTTGCATATGTCTTCTTTTCCATAATGATCCACTAGTGATGTTGCATATGTGTTCTTTTGCTAAACCACAATGATCCACTAGTGAAATTTCCATGTGTGTTCTTATCCTAATCCACATGGATCCACTAGAGTCATTGCATGTGTGTTCTTTTCCTAAACCACATGTATCCACTAGTGATATTTGCATATGTGTTATTTTCTAGAACCACATTGATCCACTAGTGTCATTGCATGTGTGTTCTTTTCCACATTGATCCACTGGTGATGTCGTATGTGTGTTCTTTTCCTAAACCACATTGATCCACAGGAGTCATTACATGTGTGTTCTTTTCCTAAACCACATGGATCCACTTGTGACATTTGCATGTGTTTCCTTTTCCTAAAACACCTTGATCCACTAGGGACATTGCATGTGTGTTGTTTTCCTAAACCACATGGATCCACTGGTGACACTACGTGTGTTTGTCTTTTCCTATACCATATGGATCCTATGAAGTCATTGCATGTGTGTTTTTTCCTGAACCACATTGATCAACTTGTGTCATTGCATGTGTGTTCTTTTCCTAAACCACATGGATCCATTGGTGACATTCCATGTGTATTCTTTTCCTGAACCACATGGATCCACTGGTGACTTTGCATGTGTGTTGTTTTCCTAAACCACATGGATCCACTAGAGACATTGCATGTGTGTTCTTTTCCTAAACCACATTGATCCACTTGTCTCATTGCATGTGTGTTCTTTTCCTAAACCACATGGATCTACTGGTGTCATTTGCATGTGTTTGCTTTTCTTAAACCACATTGATCAACTAGAGTCATTGCACGTGTGTTTTTTCCTAAACCACATTGATCAACTTGTGTCATTGCATGTGTGTTCTTTTCCTAAACCACATGGATCCATTGGTGACATTACTTGTGTATTCTTTTCCTGAACTACATGGATCCACTGGTGACTTTGCATGTGTGTTCTTTTCCTAAACCACATTTATCCACTAGTGTCATTTACATGTGTGTTCTTTTCCTAAACCACATTGATCGACTGCTGTCATTGCATGTGTGCTCTTTTCCTGAACCACATTGATCCGCTGGTGACATTGCATGTGTGTTCTTTTCCAAAACCACATAGATATACTGGAGTCATTGCATGTGTGTTCTTTTCCTAAACCACATTGATCCACTGGTGTCATTGCATGTCTGCTCTTTTCCTAAACCACATGGATCCATTGGTGACATTGCATGTGTGTTCTTTTCGTGAACCACATGGATCCACTGGTGACTTTGCATGTGTGTTCTTCTCCTAAACCACATGGATCCACTGGTGACATTTGCATGTGTGTTATTTTCTAGAACCACATTGATCCACTAGTGTTTTTTGCATATGTCTTCTTTTCCATAATGATCCACTAGTGATGTTGCATATGTGTTCTTTTGCTAAACCACAATGATCCACTAGTGAAATTTCCATGTGTGTTCTTATCCTAATCCACATGGATCCACTAGAGTCATTGCATGTGTGTTCTTTTCATAAACCACATTTAGCCACTGATATCATTACATGTGTGTTCTTTTCCTAAACCACATGGATCCACTGGTACCATTGCATGTGTGTTCTTTTTGTGAACCACATGGCTCCACTAGTGACATGGCAGGTGTGTTCTTTTCCTAAGCAACATGGATCACATGGAATCATTGCATGTGTGTTCTTTTCTTGAACAACATTGATCCACTAGTGTCATTGCATGTGTGTTCTTTCCCTAAACCACATTGATCCACTGGTGACATTTGCGTTTGTGTTCTTCCCCTAAACCATATTAATCCACTTATGTCATGGCATGTGTGTTCTTTACCTGAACCACATTGATCCACTAGTGACATTGCATGTGTGTTCTTTTACTAAACCACATTCATCCACTCTTGTCATTACATGTGTGTTCCTTTCCCAAACCACATTGTTCCACTAGGGACATTTGCATGTGTGTTCTTATCCTAAACCACATGGATCCACCGGTGACATTTTTATGTGTGTTCTTTTCCTAAACCACGTGGATCCAGTGGGGACATTTGCATGTGTGTTCATTTCCTGAACCACATTGATCCACTGGTGACATTTTCATGTGTGTTATTTTCCAAAACCACATTGATCCACTGGTGACATTTGCATGTGTGTTCTTTTTCTAAACCACATTGATCCAAAAGTGTCATTCGCATGTGTGTTCTTTTCCTAAACCACATTGATCCACTGGTGTGATTTCATGTTTTCTCCTTTCTTGAACCACATTGATCCGCTAGTGACATTGCATGTGTGTTATTTTCCTAAAACACATGGATCCACTAGAGTCATTGCATGTGTGTTATTTTCCTAAACCACATTGATCCACTGGTGTCATTGCATCTATGCTCTTTTCCTAAACCACATGGATCCACCGGTGACATTGCATGTATGTTCTTTTCGTGAACCACATGGATCCACTAGTTTCTTTGCATGTGTGTTCTTTTCCTAAACCACATGTATCCACTAGTGATATTTTCATATGTGTTATTTTCTAGAACCACATTGATCCACTAGTGTCATTGCATGTGTGCTCTTTTCCACATTGATCCACTAGTGATGTCGTATGTGTGTTCTTTTCCTAAACCACATTGATCCACAGGAGTCATTACATGTGTGTTCTTTCCCTAAACCACATGGATCCACTTGTGACATTTGCATGTGTTTTCTTTTCCTAAAACACCTTGATCCACTAGAGACACTGCATGTGTGTTCTTTTCCTAAACCACATGGATCCACTGGTGACACTACGTGTGTTTGTCTTTTCCTATACCATATGGATCCTATGAAGTCATTGCATGTGTGTTTTTTCCTGAACCACATTGATCAACTTGTGTCATTGCATGTGTGTTCTTTTCCTAAACCACATGGATCCATTGGTGACATTCCATGTGTATTCTTTTCCTGAACGACATGGATCCACTGGTGACTTTGCATGTGTGTTCTTTTCCTAAACCACATGGATCCACTAGAGACATTGCATGTGTGTTCTTTTACTGGACCACATTGATCCACTTGTCTCATTGCATGTGTGTTCTTTTCATAAACCACATGGATCTACTGGAGTCATTTGCATGTGTTTGCTTTTCCTAAACCACATTGATCCACTAGAGTCATTGCATGTGTGTTTTTTCCTAAACCACATTGATCCACTTGTGTCATTGCATGTGTGTTCTTTTCCTAAACCACATGGATCCATTGGTGACATTACTTGTGTATTCTTTTCCTGAACCACATGGATCCACTGGTGACTTTGCATGTGTGTTCTTTTCCTAAACCACATTTATCCACTAGTGTCATTTACATGTGCGTTCTTTTCCTAAACCACATTGATCGACTGCTGTCATTGCATGTGTGCTCTTTTCCTGAACCACATTGATCCGCTGGTGACATTGCATGTGTGTTCTTTTCCAAAACCACATAGATATACTGGAGTCATTGCATGTGTGTTCTTTTCCTAAACCACATTGATCCACTGGTGTCATTGCATGTGTGCTCTTTTCCTAAACCACATGGATCCATTGGTGACATTGCATGTGTGTTCTTTTCGTGAACCACATGGATCCACTGGTGACTTTGCATGTGTGTTCTTCTCCTAAACCACATGGATCCACTGGTGACATTTGCATGTGTGTTATTTTCTAGAACCACATTGATCCACTAGTGTTTTTTGCATATGTCTTCTTTTCCATAATGATCCACTAGTGATGTTGCATATGTGTTCTTTTGCTAAACCACAATGATCCACTAGTGAAATTTCCATGTGTGTTCTTATCCTAATCCACATGGATCCACTAGAGTCATTGCATGTGTGTTCTTTTCATAAACCACATTTAGCCACTGATATCATTACATGTGTGTTCTTTTCCTAAACCACATGGATCCACTGGTACCATTGCATGTGTGTTCTTTTTGTGAACCACATGGCTCCACTAGTGACATGGCAGGTGTGTTCTTTCCCTAAGCAACATGGATCACATGGAATCATTGCATGTGTGTTCTTTTCTTGAACAACATTGATCCACTAGTGTCATTGCATGTGTGTTCTTTCCCTAAACCACATTGATCCACTGGTGACATTTGCGTTTGTGTTCTTCCCCTAAACCATATTAATCCACTTATGTCATGGCATGTGTGTTCTTTACCTGAACCACATTGATCCACTAGTGACATTGCATGTGTGTTCTTTTACTAAACCACATTCATCCACTCTTGTCATTATATGTGTGTTCCTTTCCCAAACCACATTGTTCCACTAGGGACATTTGCATGTGTGTTCTTATCCTAAACCACATGGATCCACCGGTGACATTTTTATGTGTGTTCTTTTCCTAAACCACGTGGATCCAGTGGGGACATTTGCATGTGTGTTCATTTCCTGAACCACATTGATCCACTGGTGACATTTTCATGTGTGTTATTTTCCAAAACCACATTGATCCACTGGTGACATTTGCATGTGTGTTCTTTTTCTAAACCACATTGATCCAAAAGTGTCATTCGCATGTGTGTTCTTTTCCTAAACCACATTGATCCACTGGTGTGATTTCATGTTTGCTCCTTTCTTGAACCACATTGATCCGCTAGTGACATTGCATGTGTGTTATTTTCCTAAAACACATGGATCCACTAGAGTCATTGCATGTGTGTTATTTTCCTAAACCACATTGATCCACTGGTGTCATTGCATCTATGCTCTTTTCCTAAACCACATGGATCCACCGGTGACATTGCATGTATGTTCTTTTCGTGAACCACATGGATCCACTAGTTTCTTTGCATGTGTGTTCTTTTCCTAAACCACATGTATCCACTAGTGATATTTTCATATGTGTTATTTTCTAGAACCACATTGATCCACTAGTGTCATTGCATGTGTGTTCTTTTCCACATTGATCCACTAGTGATGTCGTATGTGTGTTCTTTTCCTAAACCACATTGATCCAAAGGAGTCATTACATGTGTGTTCTTTCCCTAAACCACATGGATCCACTTGTGACATTTGCATGTGTTTTCTTTTCCTAAAACACCTTGATCCACTAGAGACACTGCATGTGTGTTCTTTTCCTAAACCACATGGATCCACTGGTGACACTACGTGTGTTTGTCTTTTCCTATACCATATGGATCCTATGAAGTCATTGCATGTGTGTTTTTTCCTGAACCACATTGATCAACTTGTGTCATTGCATGTGTGTTCTTTTCCTAAACCACATGGATCCATTGGTGACATTCCATGTGTATTCTTTTCCTGAACGACATGGATCCACTGGTGACTTTGCATGTGTGTTCTTTTCCTAAACCACATGGATCCACTAGAGACATTGCATGTGTGTTCTTTTCCTAAACCACATTGATCCACTTGTCTCATTGCATGTGTGTTCTTTTCATAAACCACATGGATCTACTGGAGTCATTTGCATGTGTTTGCTTTTCCTAAACCACATTGATCCACTAGAGTCATTGCATGTGTGTTTTTTCCTAAACCACATTGATCCACTTGTGTCATTGCATGTGTGTTCTTTTCCTAAACCACATGGATCCATTGGTGACATTACTTGTGTATTCTTTTCCTGAACCACATGGATCCACTGGTGACTTTGCATGTGTGTTCTTTTCCTAAACCACATTTATCCACTAGTGTCATTTACATGTGTGTTCTTTTCCTAAACCACATTGATCGACTGCTGTCATTGCATGTGTGCTCTTTTCCTGAACCACATTGATCCGCTGGTGACATTGCATGTGTGTTCTTTTCCAAAAACACATAGATATACTGGAGTCATTGCATGTGTGTTCTTTTCCTAAACCACATTGATCCACTGGTGTCATTGCATGTGTGCTCTTTTCCTAAACCACATGGATCCATTGGTGACATTGCATGTGTGTTCTTTTCGTGAACCACATGGATCCACTGGTGACTTTGCATGTGTGTTCTTCTCCTAAACCACATGGATCCACTGGTGACATTTGCATGTGTGTTATTTTCTATAACCACATTGATCCACTAGTGTTTTTTGCATATGTCTTCTTTTCCATAATGATCCACTAGTGATGTTGCATATGTGTTCTTTTGCTAAACCACAATGATCCACTAGTGAAATTTCCATGTGTGTTCTTATCCTAATCCACATGGATCCACTAGAGTCATTGCATGTGTGTTCTTTTCATAAACCACATTTAGCCACTGATATCATTACATGTGTGTTCTTTTCCTAAACCACATGGATCCACTGGTACCATTGCATGTGTGTTCTTTTTGTGAACCACATGGCTCCACTAGTGACATGGCAGGTGTGTTCTTTTCCTAAGCAACATGGATCACATGGAATCATTGCATGTGTGTTCTTTTCTTGAACAACATTGATCCACTAGTGTCATTGCATGTGTGTTCTTTCCCTAAACCACATTGATCCACTGGTGACATTTGCGTTTGTGTTCTTCCCCTAAACCATATTAATCCACTTATGTCATGGCATGTGTGTTCTTTTCCTGAACCACATTGATCCACTAGTGACATTGCATGTGTGTTCTTTTACTAAACCACATTCATCCACTCTTGTCATTACATGCGTGTTCCTTTCCCAAACCACATTGTTCCACTAGGGACATTTGCATGTGTGTTCTTATCCTAAACCACATGGATCCACTGGTGACATTTTTATGTGTGTTCTTTTCCTAAACCACGTGGATCCAGTGGGGACATTTGCATGTGTTCATTTCCTGAACCACATTGATCCACTGGTGACATTTTCATGTGTGTTATTTTCCAAAACCACATTGATCCACTGGTGACATTTGCATGTGTGTTCTTTTTCTAAACCACATTGATCCAAAAGTGTCATTCGCATGTGTGTTCTTTTCCTAAACCACATTGATCCACTGGTGTGATTTCATGTTTGCTCCTTTCTTGAACCACATTGATCCGCTAGTGACATTGCATGTGTGTTATTTTCCTAAAACACATGGATCCACTAGAGTCATTGCATGTGTGTTATTTTCCTAAACCACATTGATCCACTGGTGTCATTGCATCTATGCTCTTTTCCTAAACCACATGGATCCACCGGTGACATTGCATGTATGTTCTTTTCGTGAACCACATGGATCCACTAGTTACTTTGCATGTGTGTTCTTTTCCTAAACCACATGTATCCACTAGTGATATTTTCATATGTGTTATTTTCTAGAACCACATTGATCCACTAGTGTCATTGCATGTGTGTTCTTTTCCACATTGATCCACTAGTGATGTCGTATGTGTGTTCTTTTCCTAAACCACATTGATCCACAGGAGTCATTACATGTGTGTTCTTTCCCTAAACCACATGGATCCACTTGTGACATTTGCATGTGTTTTCTTTTCCTAAAACACCTTGATCCACTAGAGACACTGCATGTGTGTTCTTTTCCTAAACCACATGGATCCACTGGTGACACTACGTGTGTTTGTCTTTTCCTATACCATATGGATCCTATGAAGTCATTGCATGTGTGTTTTTTCCTGAACCACATTGATCAACTTGTGTCATTGCATGTGTGTTCTTTTCCTAAACCACATGGATCCATTGGTGACATTCCATGTGTATTCTTTTCCTGAACGACATGGATCCACTAGTGACTTTGCATGTGTGTTCTTTTCCTAAACCACATGGATCCACTAGAGACATTGCATGTGTGTTCTTTTACTGGACCACATTGATCCACTTGTCTCATTGCATGTGTGTTCTTTTCATAAACCACATGGATCTACTGGAGTCATTTGCATGTGTTTGCTTTTCCTAAACCACATTGATCCACTAGAGTCATTGCATGTGTGTTTTTTCCTAAACCACATTGATCCACTTGTGTCATTGCATGTGTGTTCTTTTCCTAAACCACATGGATCCATTGGTGACATTACTTGTGTATTCTTTTCCTGAACCACATGGATCCACTTGTGACTTTGCATGTGTGTTCTTTTCCTAAACCACATTGATCCACTAGTGTCATTTACATGTGTGTTCTTTTCCTAAACCACATTGATCGACTGGTGTCATTGCATCTGTGCTCTTTTCCTAAACCACATGGATCCACCGGTGACATTGCATGTGTGTTCTTTTCGTGAACCACATGGATCCACTGGTGACTTTGCATGTGTGTTCTTTTCCTAAACCACATGGATCCACTAGTGATATTTGCATATGTGTTATTTTCTAGAACCACATTTATCCACTAGTGTCATTGCATGTGTGTTCTTTTCGTAAACCACATTGATCCACTGGTGTCATTGCATCTGCGCTCTTTTCCTAAACCACATGTATCCACCGGTGACATTGCATGTGTGTTCTTTTCGTGAACCACATGGATCCACTAGTGACTTTGCATGTGTGTTCTTTTCCTAAACCACATCGATCCACTAGTGATATTTGCATATGTGTTATTTTCTAGAACCACATTGATCCACTAGTGTCATTGCATGTGTGTTCTTTTCCACATTGATCCACTGGTGATGTCGTATGTGTGTTCTTTTCCTAAACCACATTGATCCACAGGAGTCATTACATGTGTGTTCTTTTCCTAAACCACATGGATCCACTTGTGACATTTGCATGTGTTTCCTTTTCCTAAAACACCTTGATCCACTAGGGACATTGCATGTGTGTTGTTTTCCTAAACCACATGGATCCACTGGTGACACTACGTGTGTTTGTCTTTTTCCTATACCATATGGATCCTATGAAGTCATTGCATGTGTGTTTTTTCCTGAACCACATTGATCAACTTGTGTCATTGCATGTGTGTTCTTTTCCTAAACCACATGGATCCATTGGTGACATTCCATGTGTATTCTTTTCCTAAACCACATGGATCCACTGGTGACTTTGCATGTGTGTTGTTTTCCTAAACCACATGGATCCACTAGAGACATTGCATGTGTGTTCTTTTCCTAAACCACATTGATCCACTTGTCTCATTGCATGTGTGTTCTTTTCCTAAACCACATGGATCTACTGGTGTCATTTGCATGTGTTTGCTTTTCTTAAACCACATTGATCAACTAGAGTCATTGCATGTGTGTTTTTACTAAACCACATTGATCAACTTGTGTCATTGCATGTGTGTTCTTTTCCTAAACCACATGGATCCATTGGTGACATTACTTGTGTATTCTTTTCCTGAACTACATGGATCCACTGGTGACTTTGCATGTGTGTTCTTTTCCTAAACCACATTTATCCACTAGTGTCATTTACATGTGTGTTCTTTTCCTAAACCACATTGATCGACTGCTGTCATTGCATGTGTGCTCTTTTCCTGAACCACATTGATCCGCTGGTGACATTGCATGTGTGTTCTTTTCCAAAACCACATAGATATACTGGAGTCATTGCATGTGTGTTCTTTTCCTAAACCACATTGATCCACTGGTGTCATTGCATGTGTGCTCTTTTCCTAAACCACATGGATCCATTGGTGACATTGCATGTGTGATCTTTTCGTGAACCACATGGATCCACTGGTGACTTTGCATGTGTGTTCTTCTCCTAAACCACATGGATCCACTGGTGACATTTGCATGTGTGTTATTTTCTAGAACCACATTGATCCACTAGTGTTTTTTGCATATGTCTTCTTTTCCATAATGATCCACTAGTGATGTTGCATATGTGTTCTTTTGCTAAACCACAATGATCCACTACTGAACTTTCCATGTGTGTTCTTATCCTAATCCACATGGATCCACTAGAGTCATTGCATGTGTGTTCTTTTCATAAACCACATTTAGCCACTGATATCATTACATGTGTGTTCTTTTCCTAAACCACATGGATCCACTGGTACCATTGCATGTGTGTTCTTTTTGTGAACCACATGGCTCCACTAGTGACATGGCAGGTGTGTTCTTTTCCTAAGCAACATGGATCACATGGAATCATTGCATGTGTGTTCTTTTCTTGAACAACATTGATCCACTAGTGTCATTGCATGTGTGTTCTTTCCCTAAACCACATTGATCCACTGGTGACATTTGCGTTTGTGTTCTTCCCCTAAACCATATTAATCCACTTATGTCATGGCATGTGTGTTCTTTTCCTGAACCACATTGATCCACTAGTGACATTGCATGTGTGTTCTTTTACTAAACCACATTCATCCACTCTTGTCATTACATGTGTGTTCCTTTCCCAAACCACATTGTTCCACTAGGGACATTTGCATGTGTGTTCTTATCCTAAACCACATGGATCCACTGGTGACATTTTTATGTGTGTTCTTTTCCTAAACCACGTGGATCCAGTGGGGACATTTGCATGTGTGTTCATTTCCTGAACCACATTGATCCACTGGTGACATTTTCATGTGTGTTATTTTCCAAAACCACATTGATCCACTGGTGACATTTGCATGTGTGTTCTTTTTCTAAACCACATTGATCCAGAAGTGTCATTCGCATGTGTGTTCTTTTCCTAAACCACATTGATCCACTGGTGTGATTTCATGTTTGCTCCTTTCTTGAACCACATTGATCCGCTAGTGACATTGCATGTGTGTTATTTTCCTAAAACACATGGATCCACTAGAGTCATTGCATGTGTGTTATTTTCCTAAACCACATTGATCCACTGGTGTCATTGCATCTATGCTCTTTTCCTAAACCACATGGATCCACCGGTGACATTGCATGTATGTTCTTTTCGTGAACCACATGGATCCACTAGTTTCTTTGCATGTGTGTTCTTTTCCTAAACCACATGTATCCACTAGTGATATTTTCATATGTGTTATTTTCTAGAACCACATTGATCCACTAGTGTCATTGCATGTGTGTTCTTTTCCACATTGATCCACTAGTGATGTCGTATGTGTGTTCTTTTCCTAAACCACATTCATCCACAGGAGTCATTACATGTGTGTTCTTTCCCTAAACCACATGGATCCACTTGTGACATTTGCATGTGTTTTCTTTTCCTAAAACACCTTGATCCACTAGGGACATTGCATGTGTGTTCTTTTCCTAAACCACATGGATCCACTGGTGACACTACGTGTGTTTGTCTTTTCCTATACCATATGGATCCTATGAAGTCATTGCATGTGTGTTTTTTCCTGAACCACATTGATCAACTTGTGTCATTGCATGTGTGTTCTTTTCCTAAACCACATGGATCCATTGGTGACATTCCATGTGTATTCTTTTCCTGAACCACATGGATCCACTGGTGACTTTGCATGTGTGTTGTTTTCCTAAACCACATGGATCCACTAGAGACATTGCATGTGTGTTCTTTTCCTAAACCACATTGATCCACTTGTCTCATTGCATGTGTGTTCTTTTCCTAAACCACATGGATCTACTGGTGTCATTTGCATGTGTGTTGCTTTTCTTAAACCAAATTGATCAACTAGAGTCATTGCATGTGTGTTTTTTCCTAAACCACATTGATCAACTTGTGTCATTGCATGTGTGTTCTTTTCCTAAACCACATGGATCCATTGGTGACATTACTTGTGTATTCTTTTCCTGAACCACATGGATCCACTGGTGACTTTGCATGTGTGTTCTTTTCCTAAACCACATTTATCCACTAGTGTCATTTACATGTGTGTTCTTTTCCTAAACCACATTGATCGACTGCTGTCATTGCATGTGTGCTCTTTTCCTGAACCACATTGATCCGCTGGTGACATTGCATGTGTGTTCTTTTCCAAAACCACATAGATATACTGGAGTCATTGCATGTGTGTTCTTTTCCTAAACCACATCGATCCACTGGTGTCATTGCATGTGTGCTCTTTTCCTAAACCACATGGATCCATTGGTGACATTGCATGTGTGTTCTTTTCGTGAACCACATGGATCCACTGGTGACTTTGCATGTGTGTTCTTCTCCTAAACCACATGGATCCACTGGTGACATTTGCATGTGTGTTATTTTCTAGAACCACATTGATCCACTAGTGTTTTTTGCATATGTCTTCTTTTCCATAATGATCCACTAGTGATGTTGCATATGTGTTCTTTTGCTAAACCACAATGATCCACTAGTGAAATTTCCATGTGTGTTCTTATCCTAATCCACATGGATCCACTAGAGTCATTGCATGTGTGTTCTTTTCATAAACCACATTTAGCCACTGATATCATTACATGTGTGTTCTTTTCCTAAACCACATGGATCCACTGGTACCATTGCATGTGTGTTCTTTTTGTGAACCACATGGCTCCACTAGTGACATGGCAGGTGTGTTCTTTTCCTAAGCAACATGGATCACATGGAATCATTGCATGTGTGTTCTTTTCTTGAACAACATTGATCCACTAGTGTCATTGCATGTGTGTTCTTTCCCTAAACCACATTGATCCACTGGTGACATTTGTGTTTGTGTTCTTCCCCTAAACCATATTAATCCACTTATGTCATGGCATGTGTGTTCTTTTCCTGAACCACATTGATCCACTAGTGACATTGCATGTGTGTTCTTTTACTAAACCACATTCATCCACTCTTGTCATTACATGTGTGTTCCTTTCCCAAACCACATTGTTCCACTAGGGACATTTGCATGTGTGTTCTTATCCTAAACCACATGGATCCACTGGTGACATTTTTATGTGTGTTCTTTTCCTAAACCACGT
The DNA here is from genome assembly GCA_916181665.1 of Avena sativa. Lineage (NCBI taxonomy): Eukaryota > Viridiplantae > Streptophyta > Magnoliopsida > Poales > Poaceae > Avena > Avena sativa. The sequence goes on along the minus strand of OV702292.1, from coordinate 255,605,748 downwards.
GGATCCAGTGGGGACATTTGCATGTGTGTTCATTTCCTGAACCACATTGATCCACTGGTGACATTTTCATGTGTGTTATTTTCCAAAACCACATTGATCCACTGGTGACATTTGCATGTGTGTTCTTTTTCTAAACCACATTGATCCAAAAGTGTCATTCGCATGTGTGTTCTTTTCCTAAACCACATTGATCCACTGGTGTGATTTCATGTTTGCTCCTTTCTTGAACCACATTGATCCGCTAGTGACATTGCATGTGTGTTATTTTCCTAAAACACATGGATCCACTAGAGTCATTGCATGTGTGTTATTTTCCTAAACCACATTGATCCACTGGTGTCATTGCATCTATGCTCTTTTCCTAAACCACATGGATCCACCGGTGACATTGCATGTATGTTCTTTTCGTGAACCACATGGATCCACTAGTTTCTTTGCATGTGTGTTCTTTTCCTAAACCACATGTATCCACTAGTGATATTTTCATATGTGTTATTTTCTAGAACCACATTGATCCACTAGTGTCATTGCATGTGTGTTCTTTTCCACATTGATCCACTAGTGATGTCGTATGTGTGTTCTTTTCCTAAACCACATTGATCCACAGGAGTCATTACATGTGTGTTCTTTCCCTAAACCACATGGATCCACTTGTGACATTTGCATGTGTTTTCTTTTCCTAAAACACCTTGATCCACTAGAGACACTGCATGTGTGTTCTTTTCCTAAACCACATGGATCCACTGGTGACACTACGTGTGTTTGTCTTTTCCTATACCATATGGATCCTATGAAGTCATTGCATGTGTGTTTTTTCCTGAACCACATTGATCAACTTGTGTCATTGCATGTGTGTTCTTTTCCTAAACCACATGGATCCATTGGTGACATTCCATGTGTATTCTTTTCCTGAACGACATGGATCCACTGGTGACTTTGCATGTGTGTTCTTTTCCTAAACCACATGGATCCACTAGAGACATTGCATGTGTGTTCTTTTACTAGACCACATTGATCCACTTCTCTCATTGCATGTGTGTTCTTTTCCTAAACCACATGGATCTACTGGAGTCATTTGCATGTGTTTGCTTTTCCTAAACCACATTGATCCACTAGAGTCATTGCATGTGTGTTTTTTCCTAAACCACATTGATCCACTTGTGTCATTGCATGTGTGTTCTTTTCCTAAACCACATGGATCCATTGGTGACATTACTTGTGTATTCTTTTCCTGAACCACATGGATCCACTGGTGACTTTGCATGTGTGTTCTTTTCCTAAACCACATTTATCCACTAGTGTCATTTACATGTGTGTTCTTTTCCTAAACCACATTGATCGACTGCTGTCATTGCATGTGTGCTCTTTTCCTGAACCACATTGGTCCGCTGGTGACATTGCATGTGTGTTCTTTTCCAAAACCACATAGATATACTGGAGTCATTGCATGTGTGTTCTTTTCCTAAACCACATTGATCCACTGGTGTCATTGCATGTGTGCTCTTTTCCTAAACCACATGGATCCATTGGTGACATTGCATGTGTGTTCTTTTCGTGAACCACATGGATCCACTGGTGACTTTGCATGTGTGTTCTTCTCCTAAACCACATGGATCCACTGGTGACATTTGCATGTGTGTTATTTTCTAGAACCACATTGATCCACTAGTGTTTTTTGCATATGTCTTCTTTTCCATAATGATCCACTAATGATGTTGCATATGTGTTCTTTTGCTAAACCACAATGATCCACTAGTGAAATTTCCATGTGTGTTCTTATCCTAATCCACATGGATCCACTAGAGTCATTGCATGTGTGTTCTTTTCATAAACCACATTTAGCCACTGATATCATTACATGTGTGTTCTTTTCCTAAACCACATGGATCCACTGGTACCATTGCATGTGTGTTCTTTTTGTGAACCACATGGCTCCACTAGTGACATGGCAGGTGTGTTCTTTTCCTAAGCAACATGGATCACATGGAATCATTGCATGTGTGTTCTTTTCTTGAACAACATTGATCCACTAGTGTCATTGCATGTGTGTTCTTTCCCTAAACCACATTGATCCACTGGTGACATTTGTGTTTGTGTTCTTCCCCTAAACCATATTAATCCACTTATGTCATGGCATGTGTGTTCTTTTCCTGAACCACATTGATCCACTAGTGACATTGCATGTGTGTTCTTTTACTAAACCACATTCATCCACTCTTGTCATTACATGTGTGTTCCTTTCCCAAACCACATTGTTCCACTAGGGACATTTGCATGTGTGTTCTTATCCTAAACCACATGGATCCACTAGTGACATTTTTATGTGTGTTCTTTTCCTAAACCACGTGGATCCAGTGGGGCCATTTGCATGTGTGTTCATTTCCTGAACCACATTGATCCACTGGTGACATTTTCATGTGTGTTATTTTCCAAAACCACATTGATCCACTGGTGACATTTGCATGTGTGTTCTTTTTCTAAACCACATTGATCCAAAAGTGTCATTCGCATGTGTGTTCTTTTCCTAAACCACATTGATCCACTGGTGTGATTTCATGTTTGCTCCTTTCTTGAACCACATTGATCCGCTAGTGACATTGCATGTGTGTTATTTTCCTAAAACACATGGATCCACTAGAGTCATTGCATGTGTGTTATTTTCCTAAACCACATTGATCCACTGGTGTCATTGCATCTATGCTCTTTTCCTAAACCACATGGATCCACCGGTGACATTGCATGTATGTTCTTTTCGTGAACCACATGGATCCACTAGTTTCTTTGCATGTGTGTTCTTTTCCTAAACCACATGTATCCACTAGTGATATTTTCATATGTGTTATTTTCTAGAACCACATTGATCCACTAGTGTCATTGCATGTGTGTTCTTTTCCACATTGATCCACTAGTGATGTCGTATGTGTGTTCTTTTCCTAAACCACATTGATCCACAGGAGTCATTACATGTGTGTTCTTTCCCTAAACCACATGGATCCACTTGTGACATTTGCATGTGTTTTCTTTTCCTAAAACACCTTGATCCACTAGAGACACTGCATGTGTGTTCTTTTCCTAAACCACATGGATCCACTGGTGACACTACGTGTGTTTGTCTTTTCCTATACCATATGGATCCTATGAAGTCATTGCATGTGTGTTTTTTCCTGAACCACATTGATCAACTTGTGTCATTGCATGTGTGTTCTTTTCCTAAACCACATGGATCCATTGGTGACATTCCATGTGTATTCTTTTCCTGAACGACATGGATCCACTGGTGACTTTGCATGTGTGTTCTTTTCCTAAACCACATGGATCCACTAGAGACATTGCATGTGTGTTCTTTTACTGGACCACATTGATCCACTTCTCTCATTGCATGTGTGTTCTTTTCCTAAACCACATGGATCTACTGGAGTCATTTGCATGTGTTTGCTTTTCCTAAACCACATTGATCCACTAGAGTCATTGCATGTGTGTTTTTTCCTAAACCACATTGATCCACTTGTGTCATTGCATGTGTGTTCTTTTCCTAAACCACATGGATCCATTGGTGACATTACTTGTGTATTCTTTTCCTGAACCACATGGATCCACTGGTGACTTTGCATGTGTGTTCTTTTCCTAAACCACATTTATCCACTAGTGTCATTTACATGTGCGTTCTTTTCCTAAACCACATTGATCGACTGCTGTCATTGCATGTGTGCTCTTTTCCTGAACCACATTGATCCGCTGGTGACATTGCATGTGTGTTCTTTTCTAAAACCACATAGATATACTGGAGTCATTGCATGTGTGTTCTTTTCCTAAAACACATTGATCCACTGGTGTCATTGCATGTGTGCTCTTTTCCTAAACCACATGGATCCATTGGTGACATTGCATGTGTGTTCTTTTCGTGAACCACATGGATCCACTGGTGACTTTGCATGTGTGTTCTTCTCCTAAACCACATGGATCCACTGGTGACATTTGCATGTGTGTTATTTTCTAGAACCACATTGATCCACTAGTGTTTTTTGCATATGTCTTCTTTTCCATAATGATCCACTAGTGATGTTGCATATGTGTTCTTTTGCTAAACCACAATGATCCACTAGTGAAATTTCCATGTGTGTTCTTATCCTAATCCACATGGATCCACTAGAGTCATTGCATGTGTGTTCTTTTCATAAACCACATTTAGCCACTGATATCATTACATGTGTGTTCTTTTCCTAAACCACATGGATCCACTGGTACCATTGCATGTGTGTTCTTTTTGTGAACCACATGGCTCCACTAGTGACATGGCAGGTGTGTTCTTTTCCTAAGCAACATGGATCACATGGAATCATTGCATGTGTGTTCTTTTCTTGAACAACATTGATCCACTAGTGTCATTGCATGTGTGTTCTTTCCCTAAACCACATTGATCCACTGGTGACATTTGCGTTTGTGTTCTTCCCCTAAACCATATTAATCCACTTATGTCATGGCATGTGTGTTCTTTTCCTGAACCACATTGATCCACTACTGACATTGCATGTGTGTTCTTTTACTAAACCACATTCATCCACTCTTGTCATTACATGTGTGTTCCTTTCCCAAACCACATTGTTCCACTAGGGACATTTGCATGTGTGTTCTTATCCTAAACCACATGGATCCACTGGTGACATTTTTATGTGTGTTCTTTTCCTAAACCACGTGGATCCAGTGGGGCCATTTGCATGTGTGTTCATTTCCTGAACCACATTGATCCACTGGTGACATTTTCATGTGTGTTATTTTCCAAAACCACATTGATCCACTGGTGACATTTGCATGTGTGTTCTTTTTCTAAACCACATTGATCCAAAAGTGTCATTCGCATGTGTGTTCTTTTCCTAAACCACATTGATCCACTGGTGTGATTTCATGTTTGCTCCTTTCTTGAACCACATTGATCCGCTAGTGACATTGCATGTGTGTTATTTTCCTAAAACACATGGATCCACTAGAGTCATTGCATGTGTGTTATTTTCCTAAACCACATTGATCCACTGGTGTCATTGCATCTATGCTCTTTTCCTAAACCACATGGATCCACCGGTGACATTGCATGTATGTTCTTTTCGTGAACCACATGGATCCACTAGTTTCTTTGCATGTGTGTTCTTTTCCTAAACCACATGTATCCACTAGTGATATTTTCATATGTGTTATTTTCTAGAACCACATTGATCCACTAGTGTCATTGCATGTGTGTTCTTTTCCACATTGATCCACTAGTGATGTCGTATGTGTGTTCTTTTCCTAAACCACATTGATCCACAGGAGTCATTACATGTGTGTTCTTTCCCTAAACCACATGGATCCACTTATGACATTTGCATGTGTTTTCTTTTCCTAAAACACCTTGATCCACTAGAGACACTGCATGTGTGTTCTTTTCCTAAACCACATGGATCCACTGGTGACACTACGTGTGTTTGTCTTTTCCTATACCATATGGATCCTATGAAGTCATTGCATGTGTGTTTTTTCCTGAACCACATTGATCAACTTGTGTCATTGCATGTGTGTTCTTTTCCTAAACCACATGGATCCATTGGTGACATTCCATGTGTATTCTTTTCCTGAACGACATGGATCCACTGGTGACTTTGCATGTGTGTTCTTTTCCTAAACCACATGGATCCACTAGAGACATTGCATGTGTGTTCTTTTACTGGACCACATTGATCCACTTCTCTCATTGCATGTGTGTTCTTTTCCTAAACCACATGGATCTACTGGAGTCATTCGCATGTGTTTGCTTTTCCTAAACCACATTGATCCACTAGAGTCATTGCATGTGTGTTTTTTCCTAAACCACATTGATCCACTTGTGTCATTGCATGTGTGTTCTTTTCCTAAACCACATGGATCCATTGGTGACATTACTTGTGTATTCTTTTCCTGAACCACATGGATCCACTGGTGACTTTGCATGTGTGTTCTTTTCCTAAACCACATTTATCCACTAGTGTCATTTACATGTGCGTTCTTTTCCTAAACCACATTGATCGACTGCTGTCATTGCATGTGTGCTCTTTTCCTGAACCACATTGATCCGCTGGTGACATTGCATGTGTGTTCTTTTCCAAAACCACATAGATATACTGGAGTCATTGCATGTGTGTTCTTTTCCTAAACCACATTGATCCACTGGTGTCATTGCATGTGTGCTCTTTTCCTAAACCACATGGATCCATTGGTGACATTGCATGTGTGTTCTTTTCGTGAACCACATGGATCCACTGGTGACTTTGCATGTGTGTTCTTCTCCTAAACCACATGGATCCACTGGTGACATTTGCATGTGTGTTATTTTCTAGAACCACATTGATCCACTAGTGTTTTTTGCATATGTCTTCTTTTCCATAATGATCCACTAGTGATGTTGCATATGTGTTCTTTTGCTAAACCACAATGATCCACTAGTGAAATTTCCATGTGTGTTCTTATCCTAATCCACATGGATCCACTAGAGTCATTGCATGTGTGTTCTTTTCATAAACCACATTTAGCCACTGATATCATTACATGTGTGTTCTTTTCCTAAACCACATGGATCCACTGGTACCATTGCATGTGTGTTCTTTTTGTGAACCACATGGCTCCACTAGTGACATGGCAGGTGTGTTCTTTTCCTAAGCAACATGGATCACATGGAATCATTGCATGTGTGTTCTTTTCTTGAACAACATTGATCCACTAGTGTCATTGCATGTGTGTTCTTTCCCTAAACCACATTGATCCACTGGTGACATTTGCGTTTGTGTTCTTCCCCTAAACCATATTAATCCACTTATGTCATGGCATGTGTGTTCTTTTCCTGAACCACATTGATCCACTAGTGACATTGCATGTGTGTTCTTTTACTAAACCACATTCATCCACTCTTGTCATTACATGTGTGTTCCTTTCCCAAACCACATTGTTCCACTAGGGACATTTGCATGTGTGTTCTTATCCTAAACCACATGGATCCACTGGTGACATTTTTATGTGTGTTCTTTTCCTAAACCACGTGGATCCAGTGGGGCCATTTGCATGTGTGTTCATTTCCTGAACCACATTGATCCACTGGTGACATTTTCATGTGTGTTATTTTCCAAAACCACATTGATCCACTGGTGACATTTGCATGTGTGTTCTTTTTCTAAACCACATTGATCCAAAAGTGTCATTCGCATGTGTGTTCTTTTCCTAAACCACATTGATCCACTGGTGTGATTTCATGTTTGCTCCTTTCTTGAACCACATTGATCCGCTAGTGACATTGCATGTGTGTTATTTTCCTAAAACACATGGATCCACTAGAGTCATTGCATGTGTGTTATTTTCCTAAACCACATTGATCCACTGGTGTCATTGCATCTATGCTCTTTTCCTAAACCACATGGATCCACCGGTGACATTGCATGTATGTTCTTTTCGTGAACCACATGGATCCACTAGTTTCTTTGCATGTGTGTTCTTTTCCTAAACCACATGTATCCACTAGTGATATTTTCATATGTGTTATTTTCTAGAACCACATTGATCCACTAGTGTCATTGCATGTGTGTTCTTTTCCACATTGATCCACTAGTGATGTCGTATGTGTGTTCTTTTCCTAAACCACATTGATGCACAGGAGTCATTACATGTGTGTTCTTTCCCTAAACCACATGGATCCACTTGTGACATTTGCATGTGTTTTCTTTTCCTAAAACACCTTGATCCACTAGAGACACTGCATGTGTGTTCTTTTCCTAAACCACATGGATCCACTGGTGACACTACGTGTGTTTGTCTTTTCCTATACCATATGGATCCTATGAAGTCATTGCATGTGTGTTTTTTCCTGAACCACATTGATCAACTTGTGTCATTGCATGTGTGTTCTTTTCCTAAACCACATGGATCCATTGGTGACATTCCATGTGTATTCTTTTCCTGAACGACATGGATCCACTGGTGACTTTGCATGTGTGTTCTTTTCCTAAACCACATGGATCCACTAGAGACATTGCATGTGTGTTCTTTTACTGGACCACATTGATCCACTTCTCTCATTGCATGTGTGTTCTTTTCCTAAACCACATGGATCTACTGGAGTCATTTGCATGTGTTTGCTTTTCCTAAACCACATTGATCCACTAGAGTCATTGCATGTGTGTTTTTTCCTAAACCACATTGATCCACTTGTGTCATTGCATGTGTGTTCTTTTCCTAAACCACATGGATCCATTGGTGACATTACTTGTGTATTCTTTTCCTGAACCACATGGATCCACTGGTGACTTTGCATGTGTGTTCTTTTCCTAAACCACATTTATCCACTAGTGTCATTTACATGTGCGTTCTTTTCCTAAACCACATTGATCGACTGCTGTCATTGCATGTGTGCTCTTTTCCTGAACCACATTGATCCGCTGGTGACATTCCATGTGTGTTCTTTTCCAAAACCACATAGATATACTGGAGTCATTGCATGTGTGTTCTTTTCCTAAACCACATTGATCCACTGGTGTCATTGCATGTGTGCTCTTTTCCTAAACCACATGGATCCATTGGTGACATTGCATGTGTGTTCTTTTCGTGAACCACATGGATCCACTGGTGACTTTGCATGTGTGTTCTTCTCCTAAACCACATGGATCCACTGGTGACATTTGCATGTGTGTTATTTTCTAGAACCACATTGATCCACTAGTGTTTTTTGCATATGTCTTCTTTTCCATAATGATCCACTAGTGATGTTGCATATGTGTTCTTTTGCTAAACCACAATGATCCACTAGTGAAATTTCCATGTGTGTTCTTATCCTAATCCACATGGATCCACTAGAGTCATTGCATGTGTGTTCTTTTCATAAACCACATTTAGCCACTGATATCATTACATGTGTGTTCTTTTCCTAAACCACATGGATCCACTGGTACCATTGCATGTGTGTTCTTTTTGTGAACCACATGGCTCCACTAGTGACATGGCAGGTGTGTTCTTTTCCTAAGCAACATGGATCACATGGAATCATTGCATGTGTGTTCTTTTCTTGAACAACATTGATCCACTAGTGTCATTGCATGTGTGTTCTTTCCCTAAACCACATTGATCCACTGGTGACATTTGCGTTTGTGTTCTTCCCCTAAACCATATTAATCCACTTATGTCATGGCATGTGTGTTCTTTTCCTGAACCACATTGATCCACTAGTGACATTGCATGTGTGTTCTTTTACTAAACCACATTCATCCACTCTTGTCATTACATGTGTGTTCCTTTCCCAAACCACATTGTTCCACTAGGGACATTTGCATGTGTGTTCTTATCCTAAACCACATGGATCCACTGGTGACATTTTTATGTGTGTTCTTTTCCTAAACCACGTGGATCCAGTGGGGACATTTGCATGTGTGTTCATTTCCTGAACCACATTGATCCACTGGTGACATTTTCATGTGTGTTATTTTCCAAAACCACATTGATCCACTGGTGACATTTGCATGTGTGTTCTTTTTCTAAACCACATTGATCCAAAAGTGTCATTCGCATGTGTGTTCTTTTCCTAAACCACATTGATCCACTGGTGTGATTTCATGTTTGCTCCTTTCTTGAACCACATTGATCCGCTAGTGACATTGCATGTGTGTTATTTTCCTAAAACACATGGATCCACTAGAGTCATTGCATGTGCGTTATTTTCCTAAACCACATTGATCCACTGGTGTCATTGCATCTATGCTCTTTTCCTAAACCACATGGATCCACCAGTGACATTGCATGTATGTTCTTTTCGTGAACCACATGGATCCACTAGTTTCTTTGCATGTGTGTTCTTTTCCTAAACCACATGTATCCACTAGTGATATTTTCATATGTGTTATTTTCTAGAACCACATTGATCCACTAGTGTCATTGCATGTGTGTTCTTTTCCACATTGATCCACTAGTGATGTTGTATGTGTGTTCTTTTCCTAAACCACATTGATCCACAGGAGTCATTACATGTGTGTTCTTTCCCTAAACCACATGGATCCACTTGTGACATTTGCATGTGTTTTCTTTTCCTAAAACACCTTGATCCACTAGAGACACTGCATGTGTGTTCTTTTCCTAAACCACATGGATCCACTGGTGACACTACGTGTGTTTGTCTTTTCCTATACCATATGGATCCTATGAAGTCATTGCATGTGTGTTTTTTCCTGAACCACATTGATCAACTTGTGTCATTGCATGTGTGTTCTTTTCCTAAACCACATGGATCCATTGGTGACATTCCATGTGTATTCTTTTCCTGAACGACATGGATCCACTGGTGACTTTGCATGTGTGTTCTTTTCCTAAACCACATGGATCCACTAGAGACATTGCATGTGTGTTCTTTTACTGGACCATATTGATCCACTTCTCTCATTGCATGTGTGTTCTTTTCCTAAACCACATGGATCTACTGGAGTCATTTGCATGTGTTTGCTTTTCCTAAACCACATTGATCCACTAGAGTCATTGCATGTGTGTTTTTTCCTAAACCACATTGATCCACTTGTGTCATTGCATGTGTGTTCTTTTCCTAAACCACATGGATCCATTGGTGACATTACTTGTGTATTCTTTTCCTGAACCACATGGATCCACTGGTGACTTTGCATGTGTGTTCTTTTCCTAAACCACATTTATCCACTAGTGTCATTTACATGTGCGTTCTTTTCCTAAACCACATTGATCGACTGCTGTCATTGCATGTGTGCTCTTTTCCTGAACCACATTGATCCGCTGGTGACATTGCATGTGTGTTCTTTTCCAAAACCACATAGATATACTGGAGTCATTGCATGTGTGTTCTTTTCCTAAACCACATTGATCCACTGGTGTCATTGCATGTGTGCTCTTTTCCTAAACCACATGGATCCATTGGTGACATTGCATGTGTGTTCTTTTCGTGAACCACATGGATCCACTGGTGACTTTGCATGTGTGTTCTTCTCCTAAACCACATGGATCCACTGGTGACATTTGCATGTGTGTTATTTTCTAGAACCACATTGATCCACTAGTGTTTTTTGCATATGTCTTCTTTTCCATAATGATCCACTAGTGATGTTGCATATGTGTTCTTTTGCTAAACCACAATGATCCACTAGTGAAATTTCCATGTGTGTTCTTATCCTAATCCACATGGATCCACTAGAGTCATTGCATGTGTGTTCTTTTCATAAACCACATTTAGCCACTGATATCATTACATGTGTGTTCTTTTCCTAAACCACATTGATCCACTGGTACCATTGCATGTGTGTTCTTTTTGTGAACCACATGGCTCCACTAGTGACATGGCAGGTGTGTTCTTTTCCTAAGCAACATGGATCACATGGAATCATTGCATGTGTGTTCTTTTCTTGAACAACATTGATCCACTAGTGTCATTGCATGTGTGTTCTTTCCCTAAACCACATTGATCCACTGGTGACATTTGCGTTTGTGTTCTTCCCCTAAACCATATTAATCCACTTATGTCATGGCATGTGTGTTCTTTTACTCAACCACATTGATCCACTAGTGACATTGCATGTGTGTTCTTTTACTAAACCACATTCATCCACTCTTGTCATTACATGTGTGTTCCTTTCCCAAACCACATTGTTCCACTAGGGACATTTGCATGTGTCTTCTTATCCCAAACCACATGGATCCACTGGTGACATTTTTATGTGTGTTCTTTTCCTAAACCACGTGGATCCAGTGGGGACATTTGCATGTGTGTTCATTTCCTGAACCACATTGATCCACTGGTGACATTTTCATGTGTGTTATTTTCCAAAACCACATTGATCCACTGGTGACATTTGCATGTGTGTTCTTTTTCTAAACCACATTGATCCAAAAGTGTCATTCGCATGTGTGTTCTTTTCCTAAACCACATTGATCCACTGGTGTGATTTCATGTTTGCTCCTTTCTTGAACCACATTGATCCGCTAGTGACATTGCATGTGTGTTATTTTCCTAAAACACATGGATCCACTAGAGTCATTGCATGTGTGTTATTTTCCTAAACCACATTGATCCACTGGTGTCATTGCATCTATGCTCTTTTCCTAAACCACATGGATCCACCGGTGACATTGCATGTATGTTCTTTTCGTGAACCACATGGATCCACTAGTTACTTTGCATGTGCGTTCTTTTCCTAAACCACATGTATCCACTAGTGATATTTTCATATGTGTTATTTTCTAGAACCACATTGATCCACTAGTGTCATTGCATGTGTGTTCTTTTCCACATTGATCCACTAGTGATGTCGTATATGTGTTCTTTTCCTAAACCACATTGATCCACAGGAGTCATTACATGTGTGTTCTTTCCCTAAACCACATGGATCCACTTGTGACATTTGCATGTGTTTTCTTTTCCTAAAAAACCTTGATCCACTAGAGACACTGCATGTGTGTTCTTTTCCTAAACCACATGGATCCACTGGTGACACTACGTGTGTTTGTCCTTTCCTATACCATATGGATCCTATGAAGTCATTGCATGTGTGTTTTTTCCTGAACCACATTGATCAACTTGTGTCATTGCATGTGTGTTCTTTTCCTAAACCACATGGATCCATTGGTGACATTCCATGTGTATTCTTTTCCTGAACGACATGGATCCACTGGTGACTTTGCATGTGTGTTCTTTTCCTAAACCACATGGATCCACTAGAGACATTGCATGTGTGTTCTTTTACTGGACCACATTGATCCACTTCTCTCATTGCATGTGTGTTCTTTTCATAAACCACATGGATCTACTGGAGTCATTTGCATGTGTTTGCTTTTCCTAAACCACATTGATCCACTAGAGTCATTGCATGTGTGTTTTTTCCTAAACCACATTGATCCACTTGTGTCATTGCATGTGTGTTCTTTTCCTAAACCACATGGATCCATTGGTGACATTACTTGTGTATTCTTTTCCTGAACCACATGGATCCACTTGTGACTTTGCATGTGTGTTCTTTTCCTAAACCACATTGATCCACTAGTGTCATTTACATGTGTGTTCTTTTCCTAAACCACATTGATCGACTGCTGTCATTGCATGTTTGCTCTTTTCCTGAACCACATTGATCCGCTGGTGACATTGCATGTGTGTTCTTTTCCGAAACCACATAGATATACTGGAGTCATTGCATGTGTGTTCTTTTCCTAAACCACATTGATCCACTAGTGTCATTGCATGTGTGCTCTTTTCCTAAACCACATGGATCCATTGGTGACATTGCATGTGTGTTCTTTTCGTGAACCACATGGATCCACTGGTGACTTTCCATGTGTGTTCTTCTCCTAAACCACATGAATCCACTAGTGACATTTGCATGTGTGTTATTTTCCAGAACCACATTGATCCACTAGTGTTTTTTGCATATGTCTTCTTTTCCATATTGATCCACTGGTGATGTTGCATGTATGTTCTTTTGCTAAACCACATTGATCCACTAGTGAAATTTCCATGTGTGTTCTTATCCTAATCCACATGGATCCACTAGAGTCATTGCATGTGTGTTCTTTTACTAAACCACATTTAGCCACTGATGTCATTACATGTGTGTTCTTTTCCTAAACCACATGGATCCACTGGTAACATTGCATGTGTGTTCTTTTTGTAAACCACATGGATCCACTAGTGACATTGCAGGTGTGTTCTTTTCCTAAACAACATGGATCACATGGAATCATTGCATGTGTGTTCTTTTCTTGAACAACATTGATCCACTAGTGTCATTGCATGTGTGTTCTTTTCCTAAACCACATTGATCCACTGGTGACATTTGTGTTTGTGTTCTTTTCCTAAACCATATTTATCCACTTATGTCATGGCATGTGTGTTCTTTTCCTGAACCACATTGATCCAGTAGTGACATTGCATGTGTGTTCTTTTCCTAAACCACATGGATCCACTAGTGACATTGCATGTGTGTTATTTTCCTAAAACACATGGATCCACTAGAGTCATTGCATGTGTGTTATTTTCCTAAACCACATTGATCCACTGGTGTCATTGCATCTATGCTCTTTTCCTAAACCACATGGATCCACCGGTGACATTGCATGTATGTTCTTTTCATGAACCACATGGATCCACTAGTTACTTTGCATGTGTGTTCTTTTCCTAAACCACATGTATCCACTAGTGATATTTTCATATGTGTTATTTTCTAGAACCACATTGATCCACTAGTGTCATTGCATGTGTCTTCTTTTCCACATTGATCCACTAGTGATGTCGTATGTGTGTTCTTTTCCTAAACCACATTGATCCACAGGAGTCATTACATGTGTGTTCTTTCCCTAAACCACATGGATCCACTTGTGATATTTGCATGTGTTTTCTTTTCCTAAAACACCTTGATCCACTAGAGACACTGCATGTGTGTTCTTTTCCTAAACCACATGGATCCACTGGTGACACTACGTGTGTTTGTCTTTTCCTATACCATATGGATCCTATGAAGTCATTGCATGTGTGTTTTTTCCTGAACCACATTGATCAACTTGTGTCATTGCATGTGTGTTCTTTTCCTAAACCACATGGATCCATTGGTGACATTCCATGTGTATTCTTTTCCTGAACGACATGGATCCACTGGTGACTTTGCATGTGTGTTCTTTTCCTAAACCACATGGATCCACTAGAGACATTGCATGTGTGTTCTTTTACTGGACCACATTGATCCACTTCTCTCATTGCATGTGTGTTCTTTTCATAAACCACATGGATCTACTGGAGTCATTTGCATGTGTTTGCTTTTCCTAAACCACATTGATCCACTAGAGTCATTGCATGTGTGTTTTTTCCTAAACCACATTGATCCACTTGTGTCATTGCATGTGTGTTCTTTTCCTAAACCACATGGATCCATTGGTGACATTACTTGTGTATTCTTTTCCTGAACCACATGGATCCACTTGTGACTTTGCATGTGTGTTCTTTTCCTAAACCACATTGATCCACTAGTGTCATTTACATGTGTGTTCTTTTCCTAAACCACATCGATCGACTGCTGTCATTGCATGTTTGCTCTTTTCCTGAACCACATTGATCCGCTGGTGACATTGCATGTGTGTTCTTTTCCGAAACCACATAGATATACTGGAGTCATTGCATGTGTGTTCTTTTCCTAAACCACATTGATCCACTGGTGTCATTGCATGTGTGCTCTTTTCCTAAACCACATGGATCCATTGGTGACATTGCATGTGTGTTCTTTTCGTGAACCACATGGATCCACTGGTGACTTTCCATGTGTGTTCTTCTCCTAAACCACATGGATCCACTAGTGACATTTGCATGTGTGTTATTTTCCAGAACCACATTGATCCACTAGTGTTTTTTGCATATGTCTTCTTTTCCATATTGATCCACTGGTGATGTTGCATGTATGTTCTTTTGCTAAACCGCATTGATCCACTCATGTCATTACATGTGTGTTCTTATCCTAATCCACATGGATCCACTAGAGTCATTGCATGTGTGTTCTTTTACTAAACCACATTTAGCCACTGATGTCATTACATGTGTGTTCTTTTCCTAAACCACATGGATCCACTGGTAACATTGCATGTGTGTTCTTTTTGTGAACCACATGGATCCACTAGTGACATTGCAGGTGTGTTCTTTTCCTAAACAACATGGATCACATGGAATCATTGCATGTGTGTTCTTTTCTTGAACAACATTGATCCACTAGTGTCATTGCATGTGTGTTCTTTTCCTAAACCACATTGATCCACTGGTGACATTTGTGTTTGTGTTCTTTTCCTAAACCATATTCATCCACTTATGTCATGGCATGTGTGTTCTTTTCCTGAACCACATTGATCCACTAGTGACATTGCATGTGTGTTCTTTTCCTAAACCACATGGATCCACTTGTGTCATTGCATGTGTGTTATTTTGCTAAACCACATTGATCCACTCTTGTCATTACATGTGTGTTCCTTTCCCAAACCACATTGTTCCACTAGGGACATTTGCATGTGTGTTCTTATCCTAAACCACATGGATCCACTGGTGACATTTATATGTGTGTTCTTTTCCTAAACCACATGGATCCACTGGTGACATTTGCATGTGTGTTCATTTCCTGAACCACATTGATCCACTGGTGACATTTTCATGTGTGTTCTTTTCCTAAACCACATGGATCCACTAATGACATTTCCATGTGTGTTCTTTTCCTAAACCACATTGATCCACTTGTGACATTTGCATGTGTGTTATTTTCCAAAACCACATTGACCCACTGGTGACATTTGCATGTGTGTTCTTTTTCTAAACCACATTGATCCAAAAGTGTCATTCGCATGTCTGTTCTTTTCCTAAACCACATTGATCCACTGGTGTCATTGCATGTTTGCTCCTTTCTTGAACCAAAATGATCCGCTAGTGACATTGCATGTGTGTTATTTTCCTAAAACACATGGATCCACTAGAGTCATTGCATGTGTGTTATTTTCCTAAACCACATTGATCCACTGGTGTCATTGCATCTGTGCTCTTTTCCTAAACCACATGGATCCACAGGTGACATTGCATGTGTGTTCTTTTCGTGAACCACATGGATCCACTGGTGACTTTGCATGTGTGTTCTTTTCCTAAACCACATGGATCCACTAGTAATATTTGCATATGTGTTATTTTCTAGAACAACATTGATCCACTAGTGTCATTGCATGTGTGTTGTTTTCCACATTGATCCACTGGTGATGTCGTATGTGTGTTATTTTCCTAAAACACATGGATCCACAGGAGTCATTGCATGTGTGTTATTTTCCTAAACCACATGGATCCACTAGTGACATTGCATGTGTGTTGATTTCCTAAACCACATGGATCCACTAGTGACTTTGCATGTGTGTTCTTTTCCTAAACCACATGGATCCACTGGTGACACTGCGCGTGTTTGTCTTTTCTTATACCATATGGATCCTATGAAGTCATTGCATGTGTGCTTTTTCCTGAACCACATTGATCAACTTGTGTCATTGCATGTGTGTTCTTTTCCTAACCCACATGGATCCACTGGTGACATTCCATGTGTATTCTTTTCCTGAACCACATGGATCCACTAGTGACTTTGCTTGTGTGTTCTTTTCCGAAACCACATGGATCCACTAGAGACATTGCATGTGTGTTCTTTTCCTGAACCACATTGATCCACTTGACTCATTGCATGTGTGTTCTTTTCCGAAACCACATGGATCTACTGGAGTCATTTCCATGTGTTTGCTGTTCCTAAACCACATTGATCAACTAGAGTCATTGCATGTGTGTTCTTTTCGTAAACCACAATGATCCACTAGTGGTGTTGCATGTGTGTTCTTTTCTTAAACCACATTGATCCACTCGAGTCATTACATGTGTGTTCTTTTTTTAAACCACATGGATCCACTTGTGACATTTGCAAGTGTTTTCTTTTACTAAACCACATTGATTCACTAGTGAGATTGCATGTGTATTCTTTTCCTAAACCACATGGATCTACTAGTGACATTGCATGTGTGTTCTTTTCCTAAACAACGTGCGAGATCCAATATGACCTTGCATGTGTGTTCTTTTTCTAAACCACATGGATCGACTGGAGCCATTTGCATGTGTGTTTTTTCCTAAACCACATTGATCCACTGGTGACATTTGCATATGTGTTGTTTTCCTGAACCACATTGATTCACTGGTGTCATTGCATGTGTGTTCTTATCCTAAACCACATGGATCCAATGGAGTCATTGCATGTGTGTTCTTTTCCTAAACCACATTGATCCTCTTGTGTCATTGCATGTGTGTTGTTTTCCTAAACCACATGGATCCACTGGTGACATTGCATGTGTGTTCTTTTCCTATACCACATGGATCCTATGGATTCATTGCACGTGTGTTCTTTTCCTAAATCACATTGATCCACTTGTGTCATTGCATGTGTGTTCTTTTCCTAAATCACATTGATCCACTTGTGTCATTGCATGTGTGTTCTTTTCCTAAACCACATGGATCCACTAGAGTCATTGCATGTGTGTTCTTTTCCTAAACCACATGGATCCACTGGTGACATTTTCATGTGTGTTCTTTACCTAAACTAGATGGATCCACTAGTGACATTTGCATGTGTGTTCTTTTCCTGAACCTATTTGATCCACTAGTGACATTTGCATGTGTGTTCTTTTCCTAAACCACTTTGATCCACTAGTGACATGGCATGTGTGTTATTTTCCTAAACCACATTGCTCCACTTGAGTCTTTACATGTGTTTTCTTTTCCTGAACCACATGGATCCGCTAGGGACATTGCATGTGTGTTATTTTCCTAAAACACATGGATCCACTAGAGTCATTGCATGTGTGTTATTTTCCTAAACCACATGGATCCACTGGTGACATTGCATGTGTTTTGTTTTCCTGAACCACATGGATCCACTAGTGACTTTGCACGTGTGTTCTTTTCCTAAACCACATGGATCCACTGGTAACATTTTCATGTGTGTTATTTTCGAAAACCACATTGATCCACTAGTGTCATTGCATGTGTGTTCTTTTCCTAAACCACATTGATCCACTGTTGTCATTGCATGTGTGTTCCTTTCCCAAACCACATTGATCCAATACGGTCATTTGCATGTGTGTTCGTATCCTAAACCACATGTATCCACTAGTGACATTTTTATGTGTGTTATTTTCCTAAACCACATGGATCCACTAGTGACATTTGCATGTGTGTTCATTTCCTGAACCACATTGATCCACTGGTGACATTTCCATGTGTGTTCTTTTCCTAAACCACATGGATCCACTAATGACATTTGCATGTGTGTTATTTTCCTAAACCACATCGATCCACTTGTGACATTTGCATGTGTTTTCTTTTCCTAAACCACATGGATCCACTTATCACGTTTACATGTGTGTTCTTTTCCTAAAACACATTGATCCACTTGAGGCACTGCATGTGTGTCTTTTTCCTAAACCACATGGATCTACTAGTGACATTGCATGTGTATTCTTTTCCTAACCCACATGGATCCACTGGAGCCATTTGCATGTGTGTTCTTTTCCTAAACCACATTGATCTACGGATGACATTGCATGTGCTTTCTTTTCTTAAACCACATGGATCCACTGGAGCCATTTGCATGTGTCTTATTTTCTTAAACCACATTGATCCACTAGTGTCATTGCATGTGTGTTCTTTTCATAAACCACATGGATCCACAATGTCATTGCATGTGTGTTATTTTCCTAAACCACATTGATCCACTCGTGTCATTACATGTGTGTTCCTTTCCCAAACCACATTGATCCACTAGGGACATTTGCATATGTGTTCTTATCCTAAACCGCATGGATCCATTGGTGACATTTGCATGTGTGTTCATTTCCTGAACCACATTGATCCAGTGGTGAGATTTGCATGTGCGTTCTTTTCCTAAACCACATTGATCAACTGGTGACATTTGCAGGTGTGTTATTTTCCAAAACCATGTCGATTCACTGGTGACATTTGCATGTGTGTTCTTTTTCTAAACCACACTGATCCAAAAGTGTCATTCGCATGTGTGTTCTTTTCCTAAACCACATTGATCCACTGGTGTCATTGCATGTTTGCTCCTTTCTTTAACGACATTGATCCGCTAGTGACATTGCATGTGTGTTATTTTCCTAAACCACATGGATCCACAAGAGTAATTGCATGTGTGTTATTTTCCTAAACCACATTGATCCACTTGTGTCATTGCATTTGTGCTCTTTTCCTAAACCACATGGATCCACTGGTGACATTGCATGTGTGTTCTTTTTGTGAACCACATGGATCCACTGGTGACTTTGCATCTGTGTTGTTTTCCTAAACCACATGGATCCACTAGTGATATTTTCATACGTGTTATTTTCTAGAACCACATTGATCCACTAGTGTCATTGCATCTGTGTTCTTTTCCACATTGATCCACTGGTGATGTCGTATGTGTGTTCTTTTCCTAAACCACATTGATCCACAGTAGTCATTACATGTGTGTTCTTTTCCTAAACCACATGGATCCACTTGTGACATCTGCATGTGTTTTATTTTCCTAAAACACATCGATCCACTAGAGACACTGCATGTGTGTTGTTTTCCTAAACCACATGGATCCACTGGTGACATTGCATGTGTGTTCTTTTCCTATACCACATGGATCCTATGGAGTCATTACATGTGTGTTTTTTCCTAAACCACATTGATCAACTTGTGTCATTACATGTGTGTTCTTTTCCTAAACCACATGGATCCATTGGTGACATTGCTTGTGTATTCTTTTCCTGAACCACATGGATCCACTAGTGACTTTGGATGTGTGTTCTTTTCCGAAACCACATTGATCCACTAGTGTCATTTACATGTGTGTTCTTTTCCTAAACCACATTGATCGACTGGTGTCATTACATGTGTGCTCTTTTCCTGAGCCACATTGATCCGCTGGTGACATTTCATGTGTGTTCTTTTGCGAAACCACATAGATCCACTGGAGTCATTGCATGTGTGTTCTTTTCCTAAACCACATTGATCCACTTGTGTCATTGCATGTGTGCTCTTTTCCTAAACCACATGGATCCATTGGTGACATTGCATGTGTGTTCTTTTCGTGAACCACATGGATCCACTGGTGACTTTGCATGTGTGTTCTTCTCCTAAACCACATGGATCCACTAGTGACATTTGCATGTGTGTTATTTTCCAGAACCACATTGATCCACTAGTGTTTTTTGCATATGTCTTCATTTCCATATTGATCCACTGGTGACGTTGCATGTGTGTTCTTTTGCTAAACCACATTGATCCACTCTTGTCATTACATGTGTGTTCCTTTCCCAAACCACATTGATCCACTAGGGACTTTTGCATGTGTGTTCTTATCCTAAACCACATGGATCCATTGGTGACATTTTTATGAGTGTTGTTTTCCTAAACCACATGGATCCACCGGTGACATTTGCATGTGTGTTCATTTCCTGAACCACATTGATCCACTGGTGACATTTGCATGTGTGTTCTTCTTCCTAAACCACATTGATCCACTGGTGACATTTCATGTGTGTTATTTTCCAAAACCACATTGATCCACTGGTGACATTTGCATGTGTGTTCTTTTTCTAAACCACATTGATCCAAAAGTGTCATTCGCATGTGTGTTCTTTTCCTAAACCACATTGATCCACTTGTGTCATTTCATGTTTGCTCCTTTCTTGAACCACATTGATCCGCTAGTGACATTGCATCTGTGTTATTTTCCTAAATCACATGGATCCACTAGAGTCATTGCATGTGTGTTATTTTCCTAAACCACATTGATCCACTGGTGTCATTGCATCTGTGCTCTTTTCCTAAACCACATGGATCCACTGGTGACATTGCATGTGTGTTCTTTTCGTGAACCACATGGATTCACTAGTGACTTTGCATGTGTGTTCTTTTCCTAAACCAGATGGATCCACTAGTGATATTTGCATATGTGTTATTTTCTAGAACCACACTGATCCACTAGTGTCATTGCATGTGTGTTCTTTTCCACATTGGTCCACTGGTGATGTCGTATGTGTGTTCTTTTCCTAAACCACATTGATCCACAGGAGTCATTACATGTGTGTTCTTTTCCTAAACCACATGGATTCACTTGTGACATTTGCATGTGTTTTCTTTTCCTAAAACACCTTGATCCACTAGAGACACTACATGTGTGTTGTTTTCCTAAACCACATGGATCCACTGGTGACATTGCATGTGTGTTCTTTTCCTATACCATATGGATTCTATGAAGTCATTGCATGTGTGTTTTTTCCTGAACCACATTGATCAACTTGTGTCATTGCATGTGTGTTCTTTTCCTAAACCATATGGATCCATTGGTGACAATCCATGTGTATTCTTTTCCTGAACCACATGGATCCACTAGTGACTTTGCATGTGTGTTCTTTTCCTAAACCACATGGATCCACTAGAGACATTGCATGTGTGTTCTTTTCCTGAACCACATTGATCCACTTGTCTCATTGCATGTCTGTTCTTTTCCTAAACCACATGGATCTACTGGAGTCATTTGCATGTGTTTGCTTTTCCAAAACCACATTGATCAACTAGAGTCATTGCATGTGTGTTCTTTTCCTAAACCACATTGATCCACTGGTGATGTTGCATGTGTGTTCTTTTCTTAAACCACATTGATCCACTCGAGTCATTACATGTGTGTTCTTTTTTAAAACCACATGGATCCACTTGTGACATTTGCAAGTGTTTTCTTTTCCTAAACCACATTGATCCACTTGTGTCATTGCATGTGTGTTCGTTTCCTCAACCACATGGATCCACTAGTGACATTGCATGTGTGTTCTTTTCCTAAACAACGTGCGAGATCCAATATGACATTGCATGTGTGTTCTTTATCTCAACCACATGGATCCACTGGTGACATTACATGTGTGTTATTTTCCTATACCATATGGATCCTATGAAGTCATTGCATGTGTGTTTTTTCATGAACCACACTGATCAACTTGTGTCATTGCATGTGTGTTCTTTTCCTAAACCACATGGACCCATTGGTGACAGTCCATGTGTATTATTTTCCTGGACCACATGGATCCACTGGTGACTTTGCATGTGTGTTCTTTTCCTAAACCACATGGATCCACTAGAGACATTGCATGTGTGTTCTTTTCCTGAACCACATTGATCCACTTGTCTCATTGCATGTGTGTTCTTTTCCTAAACCACGTTGATCCACTGGTGATGTTGCATGTGTGTTCTTTTCTTAAACCACATTGATCCACTCGAGTCATTACATGTGTGTTATTTTTTTAAACCACATGGATCCACTTGTGACATTTGCAAGTGTTTTCTTTTCCTAAACCACATTGATCCACTGGTGACATTGCATGTGTATTCTTTTCCTAAACCACATGGATCCACTAGTGACATTGCATGTGTGTTCTTTTCCTAAACAACGTGCGAGATCCAATATGACATTGCATGTGTGTTCTTTTTTTAAACCACATGGATCGACTGGAGCCATTTGCATGTTTGTTTTGTTCCTAAACCACATTGATCCACTGGTGACATTTGCATGTGTGTTGTTTTCCTGAACCACATTGATTCACTGGTGTCATTGCATGTGTGTTCTTTTCCTAAACCACATTGATCCAATGGAGTCATTGCATGTGTGTTCTTTTCCTAAACCACATTGATCCACTTGTGTCATTGCATGTGTGTTCTTTTCCTAAACCACATGGATCCACTAGTGACATTGCATGTGTGTTCTTTTCCTAAACAACGGGCGAGATCCAATATGACATTGCATGTGTGTTCTTTATCTCAACCACATGGATCCACTGGTGACATTACATGTGTGTTATTTTCCTATACCATATGGATCCTATGAAGTCATTGCATGTGTGTTTTTTCATGAACCACACTGATCAACTTGTGTCATTGCATGTGTGTTCTTTTCCTAAACCACATGGACCCATTGGTGACAGTCCATGTGTATTATTTTCCTGGACCACATGGATCCACTAGTGACTTTGCATGTGTGTTCTTTTCCTAAACCACATGGATCCAAGAGAGACATTACATGTGTGTTCTTTTCCTGAACCACATTGATCCACTTGTCTCATTGCATGTGTGTTCTTTTCCTAAACCACATGGATCTACTGGAGTCATTTGCATGTGTTTGCTTTTCCTAAACCACATTGATCAACTAGAGTAATTGCATGCGTGTTCTTTTCCTAAACCACATTGATCCACTGGTGATGTTGCATGTGTGTTCTTTTCTTAAACCACATTGATCCACTCGAGTCATTACATGTGTGTTCTTTTTTTAAACCAGATGGATCCACTTGTGACATTTGCAAGTGTTTTGTTTTCCTAAACCACATTGATCCACTGGTGACATTGCATGTGTATTCTTTTCCTAAACCACATGGATCCACTAGTGACATTGCATGTGTGTTCTTTTCCTAAACAACGTGCGAGATCCAATATGACATTGCATGTGTGTTCTTTTTCTAAACCACATGGATCGACTGGAGCCATTTGCATGTTTGTTTTGTTCCTAAACCACATTGATCCACTGGTGACATTTGCATGTGTGTTGTTTTCCTGAACCACATTGATTCACTGGTGTCATTGCATGTGTGTTCTTTTCCTAAACCACATTGATCCAATGGAGTCATTGCATGTGTGTTCTTTTCCTAAACCACATTGATCCACTTGTGTCATTGCATGTGTGTTCTTTTCCTAAACCACATGGATCCACTAGAGTCATTGCATGTGTGTTCTTTTCCTAAACCACATGGATCCACTGGTCACATTTTCATGTGTGTTCTTTACCTAAACTAGATGGATCCACTCGTGACATTTGCATGTGTGATCTTTTCCTGAACCTATTTGATACACTATTGACATTTGCATGTGTGTTCTTTTCCTAAACCACTTTGATCCACTAGTGACATGGCATGTGTGTTCTTTTCCTAAACCACATTGATCCACTTGAGTCTTTACATGTGTTTTCTTTTCCTAAACCACATTGATCCGCTGGTGACATTACATGTGTGCTCTTTTGCTGAACCACATGGATCCACTTGTGTCATTGAATTTGTGTTCTTTTCCTAAACCACATGGATCCACTGGTGACATTGCATGTGTGTTGTTTTCCTGAACCACATGGATCCAATAGTGACTTTGCATGTGTGTTATTTTCCTAAACCACATGGATCCACTGGTGACATTTTCATGTGCGTTATTTTCCAAAACCACATTGATCCACTAGTGTCATTGCATGTGCGTTCTTTTCCTAAACCACATGGATCCATTGGTGACATTTTCATGTGTTTTATTTTCCAAAACCACATTGATCCACTGGTGTAATTACATGTGTGTTCTTTTCCTAAATCACATGGATCCAATTGTGACATTTGCATGCGTTTTCTTTTCCTAAAACACATTAATCCACTAGAGACACTTTATGTGTGTCCTTTTCCTAAACCACATGGATCCACTTATGCCATTGCATGTGTGTTCTTTTCCTAAACCACATGGATCCAATGGAGTCATTGCATGTGTGTTCTTTTTCTGAACCACATTGATCCACTTGTCTCATTGCACGTGTGTCCTTTTCCTAAACCACATGGATCTACTGGAGTCATTGCATGTGTGTTATTTTCCTAAACCATATGGATCCACTTGTGACATTTTCATTTGTGTTCTTTTCCTAAAATACATGGATCCACTAGAGTCATCGCATGTGTGCTCTTTTCCTAAACCAGATTTATCCACTGGTGTCATTGCATGTGTTTTCTTTTCCTAAACCACATGGATCCACTGGTATATTGTATGTGTGTTCTTTTTCTGAACCACATGGATCCACTAGTGATATTGCCTGTGTGTTCTTTTCCTAAACCACATGGATCACCTAGAGTCATTGCACGTGATTCTTTTCATGAACCACATTGATCCACTGGTGTCATTTCATGTGGGTTCTTTTCCTAAACCAGATTGATCCACTGGTGACATTTGCATGTGTGTTCTTTTCCTAAACCACATTAATCCACTGGTGTCATTGCATCTGTGTTCTTTTCTAGAACCACATTGATCCTCTAGTGACATTGCATGTGTGTTCTTTTCCTAAACCACATGGATCCACTAGTGACATTGCATGTGCGTTATTTTCCTAAACCACATTGATCCACTAGTGACATTTGTATATGTCTTCTTTTCCTAAACAACAATGATCCACTCGTGTCATTCAATGCGTGTTCTTTTCCTAAACCACATTGATCCACTAGTGACATTGCATGTGTGTTCTTTTCCTAAACCACATGGATCCACTGATGTCATTCATGTGTGTTCTTTTCCTAAACCACATGGATCCAATGGAGTCCTTGCACGTGTGTTCTTTTCCTGAACCACATTGATCCACTAGTGTCATTTACATGTGTGTTCTTTTCCTAAACCACATTGATCGACTGGTGTCATTACATGTGTGCTCTTTTCCTGAGCCACATTGATCCGCTGGTGACATTTTATGTGTGTTCTTTTCCGAAACCACATAGATCCACTAGAGTCATTGCATGTGTGTTCTTTTCCTAAACCACATTGATCCACTAGTGTCATTGCATGTGTGCTCTTTTCCTAAACCACATGGGTCCATTGGTGACATTGCATGTGTGTTCTTTTCGTGAACCACATGGACCCACTGGTGACTTTGCATGTGTGTTCTTCTCCTAAACCACATGGATCCACTGGTGACATTTGCATTTGTGTTATTTTCCAGAACCACATTGATCCACTAGTGTTTTTTGCATGTGTCTTCTTTTCCATATTGATCCACTGGTGACATTGCATGTGTGTTCTTTTGCTAAACCACATTGATCCACTCTTGTCATTACATGTGTGTTCCTTTCCCAAACCACATTGATCCACTAGGGACATTTGCATGTGTGTTCTTATCCTAAACCACATGGATCCACTGGTGACATTTTTATGTGTGTTGTTTTCCTAAACCACATGGATCCACTGGTGACATTTGCATGTGTGTTCTTTTCCTAAACCACGTTAATCCACTGTTGATATTTGTATGTGTGTTCTTTTCCTAAACCACATTGATCCTTTGGTGTGATTACATGTGTGTTCTTTTCCTAAACCACATTGAACCACTGGTGACATTTGCATGTGTGTTCTTTTCCTAAACCACATTGATCCACTGGTGACATTTGCATGTGTGTTATTTTCCAAAACCACATTGATCCACTGGTGACATTTGCATGTGTGTTCTTTTTCTAAACCACATTGATCCAAAAGTGTCATTCGCATGTGTGTTCTTTCCCTAACCAAATTGATCCACTGGTGTCATTGCATGTTTGCTCCTTTCTTGAACCACATTGATCCGCTAGTGACATTGCATCTGTGTTATTTTCCTAAATCACATGGATCCACTAGAGTCATTGCATGTGTGTTATTGTCCTAAACCACATTGATCCACTGGTGTCATTGCATATGTGTTCTTTTCCTAAACCACATGGATCCACTGGTGACATTGCATGTGTGTTATTTTCGTGAACCACATGGATCCACTAGTGACTTTGCATGTGTGTTCTTTTCCTAAACCACATGGATCCACTAGTGATATTTGCATATGTGTTATTTTCTAGAACCACACTGATCCACTAGTGTCATTGCATCTGTGTTCTTTTCCACATTGGTCCACTGGTGATGTCGTATGTGTGTTCTTTTCCTAAACCACATTGATCCACAGGAGTCATTACATGTGTGTTCTTTTCCTAAACCACATGGATCCACTTGTGACATTTGCATGTGTTTTCTTTTCCTAAAACACCTTGATCCACTAGAGACACTGCATGTGTGTTGTTTTCCTAAACCACATGGATCCACTGGTGACATTGCATGTGTGTTCTTTTCCTATACCATATGGATTCTATGAAGTCATTGCATGTGTGTTTTTTCCTGAACCACATTGATCAACTTGTGTCATTGCATGTGTGCTCTTTTCCTAAACCACATGGGTCCATTGGTGACATTGCATGTGTGTTCTTTTCGTGAACCACATTGACCCACTGGTGACTTTGCATGTGTGTTCTTCTCCTAAACCACATGGATCCACTAGTGACATTTGCATTTGTGTTATTTTCCAGAACCACATTGATCCACTAGTGTTTTTTGCATGTGTCTTCTTTTCCATATTGATCCACTGGTGACGTTGCATGTGTGTTCTTTTGCTAAACCACATTGATCCACGCTTGTCATTACATGTGTGTTCCTTTCCCAAACCACATTGATCCACTAGGGACATTTGCATGTGTGTTCTTATCCTAAACCACATGGATCCACTGGTGACATTTTTATGTGTGTTGTTTTCCTAAACCACATGGATCCACTGGTGACATTTGCATGTGTGTTCATTTCCTGAACCACATTGATCCACTGGTGACATTTGCATGTGTGTTATTTTCCTAAACCACATGGATCCACTAATGACATTTGCATGTGTGTTCTTTTCCTAAACCACATTGATCCACTGGTGACATTTGCATGTGTGTTATTTTCCAAAACCACATTGATCCACTGGTGACATTTGCATGTGTGTTCTTTTTCTAAACCACATTGATCCAAAAGTGTCATTCGCATGTGTGTTCTTTTCCTAAACCACATTGATCCACTGGTGTCATTGCATGTTTGCTCCTTTCTTGAACCACATTGATCCGCTAGTGACATTGCATCTGTGTTATTTTCCTAAATCACATGGATCCACTAGAGTCATTGCATGTGTGTTATTTTCCTAAACCACATTGATCCACTGGTGTCATTGCATATGTGTTCTTTTCCTAAACCACATGGATCCACTGGTGACATTGCATGTGTGTTATTTTCGTGAACCACATGGATCCACTAGTGACTTTGCATGTGTGTTCTTTTCCTAAACCACATGGATCCACTAGTGATATTTGCATATGTGTTATTTTCTAGAACCACACTGATCCACTAGTGTCATTGCATGTGTGTTCTTTTCCACATTGGTCCACTGGTGATGTCGTATGTGTGTTCTTTTCCTAAACCACATTGATCCACAGGAGTCATTACATGTGTGTTCTTTTCCTAAACCACATGGATCCACTTGTGACATTTGCATGTGTTTTCTTTTCCTAAAACACCTTGATCCACTAGAGACACTGCATGTGTGTTGTTTTCCTAAAGCACATGGATCCACTGGTGACATTGCATGTCTGTTCTTTTCCTATACCATATGGATTCTATGAAGTCATTGCATGTGTGTTTTTTCCTGAACCACATTGATCAACTTGTGTCATTGCATGTGTGTTCTTTTCCTAAACCACATGGATCCATTGGTGACAATCCATGTGTATTCTTTTCCTGAACCACATGGATCCACTAGTGACTTTGCATGTGTGTTCTTTTCCTAAACCACATGGATCCACTAGAGACATTGCATGTGTGTTCTTTTCCTGAACCACATTGATCCACTTGTCTCATTGCATGTCTGTTCTTTTCCTAAACCACATGGATCTACTGGAGTCATTTGCATGTGTTTGCTTTTCCAAAACCACATTGATCAACTAGAGTCATTGCATGTGTGTTCTTTTCCTAAACCACATTGATCCACTGGTGATGTTGCATGTGTGTTCTTTTCTTAAACCACATTGATCCACTCGAGTCATTACATGTGTGTTCTTTTTTTAAACCACATGGATCCACTTGTGACATTTGCAAGTGTTTTCTTTTCCTAAACCACATTGATCCACTGGTGACATTGCATGTGTATTCTTTTCCTAAACTACATGGATCCACTAGTGACATTGCATGTGTGTCCTTTTCCTAAACAACGTGCGAGATCCAATATGACATTGCATGTGTATTCTTTATCTCAACCACATGGATCCACTGGTGACATTACATGTGTGTTATTTTCCTATACCATATGGATCCTATGAAGTCATTGCATGTGTGTTTTTTCATGAACCACACTGATCAACTTGTGTCATTGCATGTGTGTTCTTTTCCTAAACCACATGGACCCATTCGTGACAGTCCATGTGTATTATTTTCCTGGACCACATGGATCCACTGGTGACTTTGCATGTGTGTTCTTTTCCTAAACCACATGGATCCACTAGAGACATTGCATGTGTGTTCTTTTCCTGAACCACATTGATCCACTTGTCTCATTGCATGTGTGTTCTTTTCCTAAACCACATGGATCTACTGGAGTCATTTGCATGTGTTTGCTTTTCCTAAACCACATTGATCAACTAGAGTCATTGCATGCGTGTTCTTTTCCTAAACCACATTGATCCACTGGTGATGTTGCATGTGTGTTCTTTTCTTAAACCACATTGATCCACTCGAGTCATTACATGTGTGTTATTTTTTTAAACCACATGGATCCACTTGTGACATTTGCAAGTGTTTTCTTTTCCTAAACCACATTGATCCACTGGTGACATTGCATGTGTATTCTTTTCCTAAACCACATGGATCCACTAGTGACATTGCATGTGTGTTCTTTTCCTAAACAACGTGCGAGATCCAATATGACATTGCATGTGTGTTCTTTTTCTAAACCACATGGATCGACTGGAGCCATTTGCATGTTTGTTTTGTTCCTAAACCACATTGATCCACTGGTGACATTTGCATGTGTGTTGTTTTCCTGAACCACATTGATTCACTGGTGTCATTGCATGTGTGTTCTTTTCCTAAACCACATTGATCCAATGGAGTCATTGCATGTGTGTTCTTTTCCTAAACCACATTGATCCACTTGTGTCATTGCATGTGTGTTCTTTTCCTAAACCACATGGATCCACTAGAGTCATTGCATGTGTGTTCTTTTCCTAAACCACATGGATCCACTGGTGACATTTTCATGTGTGTTCTTTACCTAAACTAGATGGATCCACTCGTGACATTTGCATGTGTGTTCTTTTCCTGAACCTATTTGATACACTAGTGACATTTGCATGTGTGTTCTTTTCCTAAACCACTTTGATCCACTAGTGACATGGCATGTGTGTTCTTTTCCTAAACCACATTGATCCACTTGAGTCTTTACATGTTTTTTCTTTTCCTAAACCACATTGATCCGCTGGTGAAATTGCATGTGTTCTCTTTTCCTGAACCACATGGATCCACTTGTGTCATTGAATTTGTGTTCTTTTCCTAAACCACATGGATCCACTGGTGACATTGCATGTGTGTTGTTTTCCTGAACCACATGGATCCAATAGTGACTTTGCATGTGTGTTATTTTCCTAAACCACATGGATCCACTGGTGACATTTTCATGTGTGTTATTTTCCAAAACCACATTGATCCACTAGTGTCATTGCATGTGTGTTCTTTTCCTAAACCACATGGATCCATTGGTGACATTTTCATGTGTGTTATTTTCCAAAACCACATTGATCCACTGGTGTAATTACATGTGTGTTCTTTTCCTAAATCACATGGATCCAATTGTGACATTTGCATGTGTTTTCTTTTCCTAAAACACATTAATCCACTAGAGACACTTTATGTGTGTCCTTTTCCTAAACCACATGGATCCACTTATGTCATTGCATGTGTGTTCTTTTCCTAAACCACATGGATCCAATGGAGTCATTGCATGTGTGTTCTTTTCCTGAACCACATTGATCCACTTGTCTCATTGCACGTGCGTTCTTTTCCTAAACCACATGGATCTACTGGAGTCATTACACGTGTGTTATTTTCCTAAACCATATGGATCCACTTGTGACATTTTCATTTGTGTTCTTTTCCTAAAATACATGGATCCACTAGAGTCATCGCATGTGTGCTCTTTTCCTAAACCAGATTTATCCGCTGGTGTCATTGCATGTGTTTTCTTTTCCTAAACCACATGGATCCACTGGTATATTGTATGTGTGTTCTTTTTCTGAACCACATGGATCCACTAGTGATATTGCCTGTGTGTTCTTTTCCTAAACCACATGGATCACCTAGAGTCATTGCACGTGATTCTTTTCATGAACCACATTGATCCACTGGTGTCATTTCATGTGGGTTCTTTTCCTAAACCACATTGATCCACTGGTGACATTTGCATGTGTGTTCTTTTCCTAAACCACATTAATCCACTGGTGTCATTGCATCTGTGTTCTTTTCTAGAACCACATTGATCCTCTAGTGACATTGCATGTGTGTTCTTTTCCTAAACCACATGGATCCACTAGTGACATTGCATGTGCGTTATTTTCCTAAACCACATTGATCCACTAGTGACATTTGTATATGTCTTCTTTTCCTAAACAACATTGATCCACTCGTGTCATTCAATGCGTATTCTTTTCCTAAACCACATTGATCCACTAGTGACATTGCATGTGTGTTCTTTTCCTAAACCACATGGATCCAGTGATGTCATTCATGTGTGTTCTTTTCCTAAACCACATGGATCCAATGGAGTCCTTGCACGTGTGTTCTTTTCCTGAACCACATTGATCCACTAGTGTCATTTACATGTGTGTTCTTTTCCTAAACCACATTGATCGACTGGTGTCATTACATGTGTGCTCTTTTCCTGAGCCACATTGATCCGCTGGTGACATTTTATGTGTGTTCTTTTCCGAAACCACATAGATCCACTGGAGTCATTGCATGTGTGTTCTTTTCCTAAACCACATTGATCCACTAGTGTCATTGCATGTGTGCTCTTTTCCTAAACCACATGGGTCCATTGGTGACATTGCATGTGTGTTCTTTTCGTGAACCACATGGACCCACTGGTGACTTTGCATGTGTGTTCTTCTCCTAAACCACATGGATCCACTGGTGACATTTGCATTTGTGTTATTTTCCAGAACCACATTGATCCACTAGTGTTTTTTGCATGTGTCTTCTTTTCCATATTGATCCACTGGTGACATTGCATGTGTGTTCTTTTGCTAAACCACATTGATCCACTCTTGTCATTACATGTGTGTTCCTTTCCCAAACCACATTGATCCACTAGGGACATTTGCATGTGTGTTCTTATCCTAAACCACATGGATCCACTGGTGACATTTTTATGTGTGTTGTTTTCCTAAACCACATGGATCCACTGGTGACATTTGCATGTGTGTTCATTTCCTGAACCACATTGATCCACTGGTGACATTTGCATGTGTGTTCTTTTCCTAAACCACATGGATCCACTAATGACATTTGCATGTGTGTTCTTTTCCTAAACCACATTGATCCACTGGTGACATTTGCATGTGTGTTATTTTCCAAAACCACATTGATCCACTGGTGACATTTGCATGTGTGTTCTTTTTCTAAACCACATTGATCCAAAAGTGTCATTCGCATGTGTGTTCTTTTCCTAAACCACATTGATCCACTGGTGTCATTGCATGTTTGCTCCTTTCTTGAACCACATTGATCCGCTAGTGACATTGCATCTGTGTTATTTTCCTAAATCACATGGATCCACTAGAGTCATTGCATGTGTGTTATTTTCCTAAACCACATTGATCCACTGGTGTCATTGCATATGTGTTCTTTTCCTAAACCACATGGATCCACTGGTGACATTGCATGTGTGTTATTTTCGTGAACCACATGGATCCACTAGTGACTTTGCATGTGTGTTCTTTTCCTAAACCACATGGATCCACTAGTGATATTTGCATATGTGTTATTTTCTAGAACCACACTGATCCACTAGTGTCATTGCATGTGTGTTCTTTTCCACATTGGTCCACTGGTGATGTCGTATGTGTGTTCTTTTCCTAAACCACATTGATCCACAGGAGTCATTACATGTGTGTTCTTTTCCTAAACCACATGGATCCACTTGTGACATTTGCATGTGTTTTCTTTTCCTAAAACACCTTGATCCACTAGAGACACTGCATGTGTGTTGTTTTCCTAAACCACATGGATCCACTGGTGACATTGCATGTGTGTTCTTTTCCTATACCATATGGATTCTATGAAGTCATTGCATGTGTGTTTTTTCCTGAACCACATTGATCAACTTGTGTCATTGCATGTGTGCTCTTTTCCTAAACCACATGGGTCCATTGGTGACATTGCATGTGTGTTCTTTTCGTGAACCACATTGACCCACTGGTGACTTTGCATGTGTGTTCTTCTCCTAAACCACATGGATCCACTGGTGACATTTGCATTTGTGTTATTTTCCAGAACCACATTGATCCACTAGTGTTTTTTGCATGTGTCTTCTTTTCCATATTGATCCACTGGTGACGTTGCATGTGTGTTCTTTTGCTAAACCACATTGATCCACTCTTGTCATTACATGTGTGTTCCTTTCCCAAACCACATTGATCCACTAGGGACATTTGCATGTGTGTTCTTATCCTAAACCACATGGATCCACTGGTGACATTTTTATGTGTGTTGTTTTCCTAAACCACATGGATCCACTGGTGACATTTGCATGTGTGTTCATTTCCTGAACCACATTGATCCACTGGTGACATTTGCATGTGTGTTCTTTTCCTAAACCACATGGATCCACTAATGACATTTGCATGTGTGTTCTTTTCCTAAACCACATTGATCCACTGGTGACATTTGCATGTGTGTTATTTTCCAAAACCACATTGATCCACTGGTGACATTTGCATGTGTGTTCTTTTTCTAAACCACATTGATCCAAAAGTGTCATTCGCATGTGTGTTCTTTTCCTAAACCACATTGATCCACTGGTGTCATTGCATGTTTGCTCCTTTCTTGAACCACATTGATCCGCTAGTGACATTGCATCTGTGTTATTTTCCTAAATCACATGGATCCACTAGAGTCATTGCATGTGTGTTATTTTCCTAAACCACATTGATCCACTGGTGTCATTGCATATGTGTTCTTTTCCTAAACCACATGGATCCACTGGTGACATTGCATGTGTGTTATTTTCGTGAACCACATGGATCCACTAGTGACTTTGCATGTGTGTTCTTTTCCTAAACCACATGGATCCACTAGTGATATTTGCATATGTGTTATTTTCTAGAACCACACTGATCCACTAGTGTCATTGCATGTGTGTTCTTTTCCACATTGGTCCACTGGTGATGTCGTATGTGTGTTCTTTTCCTAAACCACATTGATCCACAGGAGTCATTACATGTGTGTTCTTTTCCTAAACCACATGGATCCACTTGTGACATTTGCATGTGTTTTCTTTTCCTAAAACACCTTGATCCACTAGAGACACTGCATGTGTGTTGTTTTCCTAAACCACATGGATCCACTGGTGACATTGCATGTGTGTTCTTTTCCTATACCATATGGATTCTATGAAGTCATTGCATGTGTGTTTTTTCCTGAACCACATTGATCAACTTGTTTCATTGCATGTGTGCTCTTTTCCTAAACCACATGGGTCCATTGGTGACATTGCATGTGTGTTCTTTTCGTGAACCACATTGACCCACTGGTGACTTTGCATGTGTGTTCTTCTCCTAAACCACATGGATCCACTGGTGACATTTGCATTTGTGTTATTTTCCAGAACCACATTGATCCACTAGTGTTTTTTGCATGTGTCTTCTTTTCCATATTGATCCACTGGTGACGTTGCATGTGTGTTCTTTTGCTAAACCACATTGATCCACTCTTGTCATTACATGTGTGTTCCTTTCCCAAACCACATTGATCCACTAGGGACATTTGCATGTGTGTTCTTATCCTAAACCACATGGATCCACTGGTGACATTTTTATGTGTGTTGTTTTCCTAAACCACATGGATCCACTGGTGACATTTGCATGTGTGTTCATTTCCTGAACCACATTGATCCACTGGTGACATTTGCATGTGTGTTCTTTTCCTAAACCACATGGATCCACTAATGACATTTGCATGTGTGTTCTTTTCCTAAACCACATTGATCCACTGGTGACATTTGCATGTGTGTTATTTTCCAAAACCACATTGATCCACTGGTGACATTTGCATGTGTGTTCTTTTTCTAAACCACATTGATCCAAAAGTGTCATTCGCATGTGTGTTCTTTTCCTAAACCACATTGATCCACTGGTGTCATTGCATGTTTGCTCCTTTCTTGAACCACATTGATCCGCTAGTGACATTGCATCTGTGTTATTTTCCTAAATCACATGGATCCACTAGAGTCATTGCATGTGTGTTATTTTCCTAAACCACATTGATCCACTGGTGTCATTGCATATGTGTTCTTTTCCTAAACCACATGGATCCACTGGTGACATTGCATGTGTGTTATTTTCGTGAACCACATGGATCCACTAGTGACTTTGCATGTGTGTTCTTTTCCTAAACCACATGGATCCACTAGTGATATTTGCATATGTGTTATTTTCTAGAACCACACTGATCCACTAGTGTCATTGCATGTGTGTTCTTTTCCACATTGGTCCACTGGTGATGTCGTATGTGTGTTCTTTTCCTAAACCACATTGATCCACAGGAGTCATTACATGTGTGTTCTTTTCCTAAACCACATGGATCCACTTGTGACATTTGCATGTGTTTTCTTTTCCTAAAACACCTTGATCCACTAGAGACACTGCATGTGTGTTGTTTTCCTAAACCACATGGATCCACTGGTGACATTGCATGTGTGTTCTTTTCCTATACCATATGGATTCTATGAAGTCATTGCATGTGTGTTTTTTCCTGAACCACATTGATCAACTTGTGTCATTGCATGTGTGCTCTTTTCCTAAACCACATGGGTCCATTGGTGACATTGCATGTGTGTTCTTTTCGTGAACCACATTGACCCACTGGTGACTTTGCATGTGTGTTCTTCTCCTAAACCACATGGATCCACTGGTGACATTTGCATTTGTGTTATTTTCCAGAACCACATTGATCCACTAGTGTTTTTTGCATGTGTCTTCTTTTCCATATTGATCCACTGGTGACGTTGCATGTGTGTTCTTTTGCTAAACCACATTGATCCACTCTTGTCATTACATGTGTGTTCCTTTCCCAAACCACATTGATCCACTAGGGACATTTGCATGTGTGTTCTTATCCTAAACCACATGGATCCACTGGTGACATTTTTATGTGTGTTGTTTTCCTAAACCACATGGATCCACTGGTGACATTTGCATGTGTGTTCATTTCCTGAACCACATTGATCCACTGGTGACATTTGCATGTGTGTTCTTTTCCTAAACCACATGGATCCACTAATGACATTTGCATGTGTGTTCTTTTCCTAAACCACATTGATCCACTGGTGACATTTGCATGTGTGTTATTTTCCAAAACCACATTGATCCACTGGTGACATTTGCATGTGTGTTCTTTTTCTAAACCACATTGATCCAAAAGTGTCATTCGCATGTGTGTTCTTTTCCTAAACCACATTGATCCACTGGTGTCATTGCATGTTTGCTCCTTTCTTGAACCACATTGATCCGCTAGTGACATTGCATCTGTGTTATTTTCCTAAATCACATGGATCCACTAGAGTCATTGCATGTGTGTTATTTTCCTAAACCACATTGATCCACTGGTGTCATTGCATATGTGTTCTTTTCCTAAACCACATGGATCCACTGGTGACATTGCATGTGTGTTATTTTCGTGAACCACATGGATCCACTAGTGACTTTGCATGTGTGTTCTTTTCCTAAACCACATGGATCCACTAGTGATATTTGCATATGTGTTATTTTCTAGAACCACACTGATCCACTAGTGTCATTGCATGTGTGTTCTTTTCCACATTGGTCCACTGGTGATGTCGTATGTGTGTTCTTTTCCTAAACCACATTGATCCACAGGAGTCATTACA
This sequence comes from Avena sativa, assembly GCA_916181665.1. NCBI lineage: Eukaryota > Viridiplantae > Streptophyta > Magnoliopsida > Poales > Poaceae > Avena > Avena sativa. The sequence goes on along the minus strand of OV702292.1, from coordinate 255,568,372 downwards.
TGTGTGTTCTTTTCCTAAACCACATGGATCCACTTGTGACATTTGCATGTGTTTTCTTTTCCTAAAACACCTTGATCCACTAGAGACACTGCATGTGTGTTGTTTTCCTAAAGCACATGGATCCACTGGTGACATTGCATGTGTGTTCTTTTCCTATACCATATGGATTCTATGAAGTCATTGCATGTGTGTTTTTTCCTGAACCACATTGATCAACTTGTGTCATTGCATGTGTGTTCTTTTCCTAAACCACATGGATCCATTGGTGACAATCCATGTGTATTCTTTTCCTGAACCACATGGATCCACTAGTGACTTTGCATGTGTGTTCTTTTCCTAAACCACATGGATCCACTAGAGACATTGCATGTGTGTTCTTTTCCTGAACCACATTGATCCACTTGTCTCATTGCATGTCTGTTCTTTTCCTAAACCACATGGATCTACTGGAGTCATTTGCATGTGTTTGCTTTTCCAAAACCACATTGATCAACTAGAGTCATTGCATGTGTGTTCTTTTCCTAAACCACATTGATCCACTGGTGATGTTGCATGTGTGTTCTTTTCTTAAACCACATTGATCCACTCGAGTCATTACATGTGTGTTCTTTTTTTAAACCACATGGATCCACTTGTGACATTTGCAAGTGTTTTCTTTTCCTAAACCACATTGATCCACTGGTGACATTGCATGTGTATTCTTTTCCTAAACTACATGGATCCACTAGTGACATTGCATGTGTGTCCTTTTCCTAAACAACGTGCGAGATCCAATATGACATTGCATGTGTATTCTTTATCTCAACCACATGGATCCACTGGTGACATTACATGTGTGTTATTTTCCTATACCATATGGATCCTATGAAGTCATTGCATGTGTGTTTTTTCATGAACCACACTGATCAACTTGTGTCATTGCATGTGTGTTCTTTTCCTAAACCACATGGACCCATTGGTGACAGTCCATGTGTATTATTTTCCTGGACCACATGGATCCACTGGTGACTTTGCATGTGTGTTCTTTTCCTAAACCACATGGATCCACTAGAGACATTGCATGTGTGTTCTTTTCCTGAACCACATTGATCCACTTGTCTCATTGCATGTGTGTTATTTTCCTAAACCACATGGATCTACTGGAGTCATTTGCATGTGTTTGCTTTTCCTAAACCACATTGATCAACTAGAGTCATTGCATGCGTGTTCTTTTCCTAAACCACATTGATCCACTGGTGATGTTGCATGTGTGTTCTTTTCTTAAACCACATTGATCCACTCGAGTCATTACATGTGTGTTCTTTTTTTAAACCACATGGATCCACTTGTGTCATTTGCAAGTGTTTTCTTTTCCTAAACCACATTGATCCACTGGTGACATTGCATGTGTATTCTTTTCCTAAACCACATGGATCCACTAGTGACATTGCATGTGTGTTCTTTTCCTAAACAACTTGCGAGATCCAATATGACATTGCATGTGTGTTCTTTTTCTAAACCACATGGATCGACTGGAGCCATTTGCATGTTTGTTTTGTTCCTAAACCACATTGATCCACTGGTGACATTTGCATGTGTGTTGTTTTCCTGAACCACATTGATTCACTGGTGTCATTGCATGTGTGTTCTTTTCCTAAACCACATTGATCCAATGGAGTCATTGCATGTGTGTTCTTTTCCTAAACCACATTGATCCACTTGTGTCATTGCATGTGTGTTCTTTTCCTAAACCACATGGATCCACTAGAGTCATTGCATGTGTGTTCTTTTCCTAAACCACATGGATCCACTGGTGACATTTTCATGTGTGTTCTTTACCTAAACTAGATGGATCCACTCGTGACATTTGCATGTGTGTTCTTTTCCTGAACCTATTTGATACACTAGTGACATTTGCATGTGTGTTCTTTTCCTAAACCACTTTGATCCACTAGTGACATGGCATGTGTGTTCTTTTCCTAAACCACATTGATCCACTTGAGTCTTTACATGTTTTTTCTTTTCCTAAACCACATTGATCCGCTGGTGAAATTGCATGTGTTCTCTTTTCCTGAACCACATGGATCCACTTGTGTCATTGAATTTGTGTTCTTTTCCTAAACCACATGGATACACTGGTGACATTGCATGTGTGTTGTTTTCCTGAACCACATGGATCCAATAGTGACTTTGCATGTGTGTTATTTTCCTAAACCACATGGATCCACTGGTGACATTTTCATGTGTGTTATTTTCCAAAACCACATTGATCCACTAGTGTCATTGCATGTGTGTTCTTTTCCTAAACCACATGGATCCATTGGTGACATTTTCACGTGTGTTATTTTCCAAAACCACATTGATCCACTGGTGTAATTACATGTGTGTTCTTTTCCTAAATCACATGGATCCAATTGTGACATTTGCATGTGTTTTCTTTTCCTAAAACACATTAATCCACTAGAGACACTTTATGTGTGTCCTTTTCCTAAACCACATGGATCCACTTATGTCATTGCATGTGTGTTCTTTTCCTAAACCACATGGATCCAATGGAGTCATTGCATGTGTGTTCTTTTCCTGAACCACATTGATCCACTTGTCTCATTGCACGTGTGTTCTTTTCCTAAACCACATGGATCTACTGGAGTCATTACACGTGTGTTATTTTCCTAAACCATATGGATCCACTTGTGACATTTTCATTTGTGTTCTTTTCCTAAAATACATGGATCCACTAGAGTCATCGCATGTGTGCTCTTTTCCTAAACCAGATTTATCCGCTGGTGTCATTGCATGTGTTTTCTTTTCCTAAACCACATGGATCCACTGGTATATTGTATGTGTGTTCTTTTTCTGAACCACATGGATCCACTAGTGATATTGCCTGTGTGTTCTTTTCCTAAACCACATGGATCACCTAGAGTCATTGCACGTGATTCTTTTCATGAACCACATTCATCCACTGGTGTCATTTCATGTGGGTTCTTTTCCTAAACCACATTGATCCACTGGTGTCATTGCATCTTTGTTCTTTTCTAGAACCACATTGATCCTCTAGTGACATTGCATGTGTGTTCTTTTCCTAAACCACATGGATCCACTAGTGACATTGCATGTGCGTTATTTTCCTAAACCACATTGATCCACTAGTGACATTTGTATATGTCTTCTTTTCCTAAACAACATTGATCCACTCGTGTCATTCAATGCGTGTTCTTTTCCTAAACCACATTGATCCACTAGTGACATTGCATGTGTGTTCTTTTCCTAAACCACATGGATCCACTGATGTCATTCATGTGTGTTCTTTTCCTAAACCACATGGATCCAATGGAGTCCTTGCACGTGTGTTCTTTTCCTGAACCACATTGATCCACTAGTGTCATTTACATGTGTGTTCTTTTCCTAAACCACATTGATCGACTGGTGTCATTACATGTGTCCTCTTTTCCTGAGCCACATTGATCCGCTGGTGACATTTTATGTGTGTTCTTTTCCGAAACCACATAGATCCACTGGAGTCATTGCATGTGTGTTCTTTTCCTAAACCACATTGATCCACTAGTGTCATTGCATGTGTGCTCTTTTCCTAAACCACATGGGTCCATTGGTGACATTGCATGTGTGTTCTTTTCGTGAACCACATGGATCCACTGGTGACTTTGCATGTGTGTTCTTCTCCTAAACCACATGGATCCACTGGTGACATTTGCATTTGTGTTATTTTCCAGAACCACATTGATCCACTAGTGTTTTTTGCATGTGTCTTCTTTTCCATATTGATCCACTGGTGACGTTGCATGTGTGTTCTTTTGCTAAACCACATTGATCCACTCTTGTCATTACATGTGTGTTCCTTTCCCAAACCACATTGATCCACTAGGGACATTTGCATGTGTGTTCTTATCCTAAACCACATGGATCCACTGGTGACATTTTTATGTGTGTTGTTTTCCTAAACCACATGGATCCACTGGTGACATTTGCATGTGTGTTCATTTCCTGAACCACATTGATCCACTGGTGACATTTGCATGTGTGTTCTTTTCCTAAACCACATGGATCCACTAATGACATTTGCATGTGTGTTCTTTTCCTAAACCACATTGATCCACTGGTGACATTTGCATGTGTGTTATTTTCCAAAACCACATTGATCCACTGGTGACATTTGCATGTGTGTTCTTTTTCTAAACCACATTGATCCAAAAGTGTCATTCGCATGTGTGTTCTTTTCCTAAACCACATTGATCCACTGGTGTCATTGCATGTTTGCTCCTTTCTTGAACCACATTGATCCGCTAGTGACATTGCATCTGTGTTATTTTCCAAAATCACATGGATCCACTAGAGTCATTGCATGTGTGTTATTTTCCTAAACCACATTGATCCACTGGTGTCATTGCATATGTGTTCTTTTCCTAAACCACATGGATCCACTGGTGACATTGCATGTGTGTTATTTTCGTGAACCACATGGATCCACTAGTGACTTTGCATGTGTGTTCTTTTCCTAAACCACATGGATCCACTAGTGATATTTGCATATGTGTTATTTTCTAGAACCACACTGATCCACTAGTGTCATTGCATGTGTGTTCTTTTCCACATTGGTCCACTGGTGATGTCGTATGTGTGTTCTTTTCCTAAACCACATTGATCCACAGGAGTCATTACATGTGTGTTCGTTTCCTAAACCACATGGATCCACTTGTGACATTTGCATGTATTTTCTTTTCCTAAAACACCTTGATCCACTAGAGACACTGCATGTGTGTTGTTTTCCTAAACCACATGGATCCACTGGTGACATTGCATGTGTGTTCTTTTCCTATACCATATGGATTCTATGAAGTCATTGCATGTGTGTTTTTTCCTGAACCACATTGATCAACTTGTGTCATTGCATGTGTGTTCTTTTCCTAAACCACATGGATCCATTGGTGACAATCCATGTGTATTCTTTTCCTAAACCACATGGATCCACTGGTGACATTGCATGTGTGTTGTTTTCTTGAACCACATGGATCCAATAGTGACTTTGCATGTGTGTTATTTTCCTAAACCACATGGATCCACTGGTGACATTTTCATGTGTGTTCTTTTCCTAAACCACATGGATCTACTGAAGTCATTTGCATGTGTTTGCTTTTCCAAAACCACATTGATCAACTAGAGTCATTGCATGTGTGTTCTTTTCCTAAACCACATTGATCCACTGGTGATGTTGCATGTGTGTTCTTTTCTTAAACCACATTGATCCACTCGAGTCATTACATGTGTGTTCTTTTTTTAAACCACATGGATCCACTTGTGACATTTGCAAGTGTTTTCTTTTCCTAAACCACATTGATCCACTGGTGACATTGCATGTGTATTCTTTTCCTAAACTACATGGATCCACTAGTGACATTGCATGTGTGTTCTTTTCCTAAACAACGTGCGAGATCCAATATGACATTGCATGTGTATTCTTTATCTCAACAACATGGATCCACTGGTGACATTACATGTGTGTTATTTTCCTATACCATATGGATCCTATGAAGTCATTGCATGTGTGTTTTTTCATGAACCACACTGATCAACTTGTGTCATTGCATGTGTGTTCTTTTCCTAAACCACATGGACCCATGGGTGACAGTCCATGTGTATTATTTTCCTGGACCACATGGATCCACTGGTGACTTTGCATGTGTGTTCTTTTCCTAAACCACATGGATCCACTAGAGACATTGCATGTGTGTTCTTTTCCTGAACCACATTGATCCACTTGTCTCATTGCATGTGTGTTCTTTTCCTAAACCACATGGTTCTACTGGAGTCATTTGCATGTGTTTGCTTTTCCTAAACCACATTGATCAACTAGAGTCATTGCATGCGTGTTCTTTTCCTAAACCACATTGATCCACTGGTGATGTTGCATGTGTGTTCTTTTCTTAAACCACATTGATCCACTCGAGTCATTACATGTGTGTTATTGTTTTAAACCACATGGATCCACTTGTGACATTTGCAAGTGTTTTCTTTTCCTAAACCACATTGATCCACTGGTGACATTGCATGTGTATTCTTTTCCTAAACCACATGGATCCACTAGTGACATTGCATGTGTGTTCTTTTCCTAAACAACGTGCGAGATCCAATATGACATTGCATGTGTGTTCTTTTTCTAAACCACATGGATCGACTGGAGCCATTTGCATGTTTGTTTTGTTCCTAAACCACATTGATCCACTGGTGACATTTGCATGTGTGTTGTTTTCCTGAACCACATTGATTCACTGGTGTCATTGCATGTGTGTTCTTTTCCTAAACCACATTGATCCAATGGAGTCATTGCATTTGTGTTCTTTTCCTAAACCACATTGATCCACTTGTGTCATTGCATGTGTGTTCTTTTCCTAAACCACATGGATCCACTAGAGTCATTGCATGTGTGTTCTTTTCCTAAACCACATGGATCCACTGGTGACATTTTCATGTGTGTTCTTTACCTAAACTAGATGGATCCACTCGTGACATTTGCATGTGTGTTCTTTTCCTGAACCTATTTGATACACTAGTGACATTTGCATGTGTGTTCTTTTCCTAAACCACTTTGATCCACTAGTGACATGGCATGTGTGTTCTTTTCCTAAACCACATTGATCCACTTGAGTCTTTACATGTGTTTTCTTTTCCTAAACCACATTGATCCGCTGGTGAAATTGCATGTGTTCTCTTTTCCTGAACCACATGGATCCACTTGTGATTGAATTTGTGTTCTTTTCCTAAACCACATGGATCCACTGGTGACATTGCATGTGTGTTGTTTTCTTGAACCACATGGATCCAATAGTGACTTTGCATGTGTGTTATTTTCCTAAACCACATGGATCCACTGGTGACATTTTCATGTGTGTTATTTTCCAAAACCACATTGATCCACTAGTGTCATTGCATGTGTGTTCTTTTCCTAAACCACATGGATCCATTGGTGACATTTTCATGTGTGTTATTTTCCAAAACCACATTGATCCACTGGTGTAATTACATGTGTGTTCTTTTCCTAAATCACATGGATCCAATTGTGACATTTGCATGTGTTTTCTTTTCCTAAAACACATTAATCCACTAGAGACACTTTATGTGTGTCCTTTTCCTAAACCACATGGATCCACTTATGTCATTGCATGTGTGTTCTTTTCCTAAACCACATGGATCCAATGGAGTCATTGCATGTGTGTTCTTTTCCTGAACCACATTGATCCACTTGTCTCATTGCACGTGTGTTCTTTTCCTAAACCACATGGATCTACTGGAGTCATTACACGTGTGTTATTTTCCTAAACCATATGGATCCACTTGTGACATTTTCATTTGTGTTCTTTTCCTAAAATACATGGATCCACTAGAGTCATCGCATGTGTGCTCTTTTCCTAAACCAGATTTATCCACTGGTGTCATTGCATGTGTTTTCTTTTCCTAAACCACATGGATCCACTTTTATATTGTATGTGTGTTCTTTTTCTGAACCACATGGATCCACTAGTGATATTGCCTGTGTGTTCTTTTCCTAAACCACAAGGATCACCTAGAGTCATTGCACGTGATTCTTTTCATGAACCACATTGATCCACTGGTGTCATTTCATGTGGGTTCTTTTCCTAAACCACATTGATCCACTGGTGACATTTGCATGTGTGTTCTTTTCCTAAACCACATTAATCGACTGGTGTCATTGCATCTGTGTTCTTTTCTAGAACCACATTGATCCTCTAGTGACATTGCATGTGTGTTCTTTTCCTAAACCACATGGATCCACTAGTGACATTGCATGTGCGTTATTTTCCTAAACCACATTGATCCACTAGTGACATTTGTATATGTCTTCTTTTCCTAAACAACATTGATCCACTCATGTCATTCAATGCGTGTTCTTTTCCTAAACCACATTGATCCACTAGTGACATTGCATGTGTGTTCTTTTCCTAAACCACATGGATCCACTGATGTCATTCATGTGTGTTCTTTTCCTAAACCACATGGATCCAATGGAGTCCTTGCACGTGTGTTCTGTTCCTGAACCACATTGATCCACTAGTGTCATTTACATGTGTGTTCTTTTCCTAAACCACATTGATCGACTGGTGTCATTACATGTGTGCTCTTTTCCTGAGCCACATTGATCCGCTGGTGACATTTCATGTGTGTTCTTTTCCAAAACCACATAGATCCACTAGAGTCATTGCATGTGTGTTCTTTTCCTAAACCACATTGATCCACTAGTGTCATTGCATGTGTGCTCTTTTCCTAAACCACATGGATCCATTGGTGACATTGCATGTGTGTTCTTTTCGTGAACCACATGGATCCACTGGTGACTTTGCATGTGTGTTCTTCTCCTAAAGCACATGGATCCACTGGTGACATTTGCATGTGTGTTATTTTCCAGAACCACATGGATCCACTAGTGTTTTTTGCATATGTCTTCTTTTCCATATTGATCCACTGGTGACGTTGCATGTGTGTTCTTTTGCTAAACCACATTGATCCACTCATGTCATTACATGTGTGTTCCTTTCCCAAACCACATTGATCCACTAGGGACATTTGCATGCGTGTTCTTATCCTAAACCACATGGATCCACTGGTGACATTTTTATGTGTGTTGTTTTCCTAAACCACATGGATCCACTGGTGACATTTGCATGTGTGTTCATTTCCTGAACCACATTGATCCACTGGTGACATTTGCATGTGTGTTCTTCTTCCTAAACCACATGGATCCACTAATGACATTTGCATGTGTGTTCTCTTCCTAAACCACATTGATCCACTGGTGACATTTGCATGTGTGTTCTTCTTCCTAAACCACATGGATCCACTAATGACATTTGCATGTGTGTTCTCTTCCTAAACCACATGGATCCACTAGTGATATTGCCTGTGTGTTCTTTTCCTAAACCACAAGGATCACCTAGAGTCATTGCACGTGATTCTTTTCATGAACCACATTGATCCACTGGTGTCATTTCATGTGGGTTCTTTTCCTAAACCACATTGATCCACTGGTGACATTTGCATGTGTGTTCTTTTCCTAAACCACATTAATCGACTGGTGTCATTGCATCTGTGTTCTTTTCTAGAACCACATTGATCCTCTAGTGACATTGCATGTGTGTTCTTTTCCTAAACCACATGGATCCACTAGTGACATTGCATGTGCGTTATTTTCCTAAACCACATTGATCCACTAGTGACATTTGTGTATGTCTTCTTTTCCTAAACAACATTGATCCACTCATGTCATTCAATGCGTGTTCTTTTCCTAAACCACATTGATCCACTAGTGACATTGCATGTGTGTTCTTTTCCTAAACCACATGGATCCACTGATGTCATTCATGTCTGTTCTTTTCCTAAACCACATGGATCCAATGGTGTCCATGCACGTGTGTTCTGTTCCTCAACCACATTGATCCACTAGTGTCATTTACATGTGTGTTCTTTTCCTAAACCGCATTGATCGACTGGTGTCATTACATGTGTGCTCTTTTCCTGAGCCACATTGATCCGCTGGTGACCATTCATGTGTGTTCTTTTCCAAAACCACATAGATCCACTAGAGTCATTGCATGTGTGTTCTTTTCCTAAACCACATTGATCCACTAGTGACATTGCATGTGTGCTCTTTTCCTAAACCACATGGATCCATTGGTGACATTGCATGTGTGTTCTTTTCGTGAACCACATGGATCCACTGGTGACTTTGCATGTGTGTTCTTCTCCTAAAGCACATGGATCCACTGGTGACATTTGCATGTGTGTTATTTTCCAGAACCACATTGATCCACTAGTGTTTTTGCATATGTCTTCTTTTCCATATTGATCCACTGGTGACGTTGCATGTGTGTTCTTTTGCTAAACCACATTGATCCACTCATGTCATTACATGTGTCTTCCTTTCCCAAACCACATTGATCCACTAGGGACATTTGCATGCGTGTTCTTATCCTAAACCACATGGATCCACTGGTGACATTTTTATGTGTGTTGTTTTCCTAAACCACATGGATCCACTGGTGACATTTGCATGTGTGTTCATTTCCTGAACCACATTGATCCACTGGTGACATTTGCATGTGTGTTCTTTTCCAAAACCACATTGATCCACTGGTGACATTTGCATGTGTGTTCTTTTTCTAAACCACATTGATCCAAAAGTGTCATTCGCATGTGTGTTCTTTTCCTAAACCACATTGATCCACTGGTGTCATTTCATGTTTGCTCCTTTCTTGAACCACATTGATCCGCTAGTGACATTGCATCTGTGTTATTTTCCTAAATCACATGGATCCACTAGAGTCATTGCATGTGTGTTCTTTTCCTAAACCACATGGATCCACTGGTGACATTTTCATGTGTGTTGTTTACCTAAACTAGATGGATCCACTCGTGACATTTGCATGTGTGTTCTTTTCCTGAACCTATTTGATACACTAGTGACATTTGCATGTGTGTTCTTTTCCTAAACCACTTTGATCCACTAGTGACATGGCATGTGTGTTCTTTTCCTAAACCACATTGATCCACTTGAGTCTTTACATGTGTTTTCTTTTCCTAAACCACATTGATCCGCTGGTGAAATTGCATGTGTTCTCTTTTCCTGAACCACATGGATCCACTTGTGTCATTGAATTTGTGTTCTTTTCCTAAACCACATGGATCCACTGGTGACATTGCATGTGTGTTGTTTTCCTGAACCACATGGATCCAATAGTGACTTTGCATGTGTGTTATTTTGCTAAACCACATGGATCCACTGGTGACATTTTCATGTGTGTTATTTTCCAAAACCACATTGATCCACTAGTGTCATTGCATGTGTGTTCTTTTCCTAAACCACATGGATCCATTGGTGACATTTTCATGTGTGTTATTTTCAAAAACCACATTGATCCACTGGTGTAATTACATGTGTGTTCTTTTCCTAAATCACATGGATCCAATTGTGACATTTGCATGTGTTTTCTTTTCCTAAAACACATTAATCCACTAGAGACACTTTATGTGTGTCCTTTTCCTAAACCACATGGATCCACTTATGTCATTGCATGTGTGTTCTTTTCCTAAACCACATGGATCCAATGGAGTCATTGCATGTGTGTTCTTTTCCTGAACCACATTGATCCACTTGTCTCATTGCACGTGTGTTCTTTTCCTAAACCACATGGATCTACTGGAGTCATTACACGTGTGTTATTTTCCTAAACCATATGGATCCACTTGTGACATTTTCATTTGTGTTCTTTTCCTAAAATACATGGATCCACTAGAGTCATCGCATGTGTGCTCTTTTCCTAAACCATATTTATCCACTGGTGTCATTGCATGTGTTTTCTTTTCCTAAACCACATGGATCCACTTGTATATTGTATGTGTGTTCTTTTTCTGAACCACATGGATCCACTAGTGATATTGCTTGTGTGTTCTTTTCCTAAACCACAAGGATCACCTAGAGTCATTGCACGTGATTCTTTTCATGAACCACATTGATCCACTGGTGTCATTTCATGTGGGTTCTTTTCCTAAACCACATTGATCCACTGGTGACATTTGCATGTGTGTTCTTTTCCTAAACCACATTAATCGACTGGTGTCATTGCATCTGTGTTCTTTTCTAGAACCACATTGATCCTCTAGTGACATTGCATGTGTGTTCTTTTCCTAAACCACATGGATCCACTAGTGACATTGCATGTGCGTTATTTTCCTAAACCACATTGATCCACTAGTGACATTTGTATATGTCTTCTTTTCCTAAACAACATTGATCCACTCGTGTCATTCAATGCGTGTTCTTTTCCTAGACCACATTGATCCACTAGTGACATTGCATGTGTGTTCTTTTCCTAAACCACATGGATCCACTGATGTCATTCATGTGTGTTCTTTTCCTAAACCACATGGATCCAATGGAGTCCTTGCACGTGTGTTCTGTTCCTGAACCACATTGATCCACTAGTGTCATTTACATGTGTGTTCTTTTCCTAAACCACATTGATCGACTGGTGTCATTACATGTGTGCTCTTTTCCTGAGCCACATTGATCCGCTGGTGACATTTCATGTGTGTTCTTTTCCAAAACCACATAGATCCACTAGAGACACTGCATGTGTGTTGTTTTCCTAAACCACATGGATCCACTGGTGACATTGCATGTGTGTTCTTTTCCTATACCATATGGATTCTATGAAGTCATTGCATGTGTGTTTTTTCCTGAACCACATTGATCAACTTGTGTCATTGCATGTGTGTTCTTTTCCTAAACCACATGGATCCATTGGTGACAATCCATGTGTATTCTTTTCCTGAACCACATGGATCCACTAGTGACTTTGCATGTGTGTTCTTTTCCTAAACCACATGGATCCACTAGAGACATTGCATGTGTGTTCTTTTCCTGAACCACATTGATCCACTTGTCTCATTGCATGTCTGTTCTTTTCCTAAACCACATGGATCTACTGAAGTCATTTGCATGTGTTTGCTTTTCCAAAACCACATTGATCAACTAGAGTCATTGCATGTGTGTTCTTTTCCTAAACCACATTGATCCACTGGTGATGTTGCATGTGTGTTCTTTTCTTAAACCACATTGATCCACTCGAGTCATTACATGTGTGTTCTTTTTTTAAACCACATGGATCCACTTGTGACATTTGCAAGTGTTTTCTTTTCCTAAACCACATTGATCCACTGGTGACATTGCATGTGTATTCTTTTCCTAAACTACATGGATCCACTAGTGACATTGCATGTGTGTTCTTTTCCTAAACAACATGCGAGATCCAATATGACATTGCATGTGTATTCTTTATCTCAACAACATGGATCCACTGGTGACATTACATGTGTGTTATTTTCCTATACCATATGGATCCTATGAAGTCATTTCATGTGTGTTTTTTCATGAACCACACTGATCAACTTGTGTCATTGCATGTGTGTTCTTTTCCTAAACCACATGGACCCATGGGTGACAGTCCATGTGTATTATTTTCCTGGACCACATGGATCCACTGGTGACTTTGCATGTGTGTTCTTTTCCTAAACCACATGGATCCACTAGAGACATTGCATGTGTGTTCTTTTCCTGAACCACATTGATCCACTTGTCTCATTGCATGTGTGTTCTTTTCCTAAACCACATGGATCTACTGGAGTCATTTGCATGTGTTTGCTTTTCCTAAACCACATTGATCAACTAGAGTCATTGCATGCGTGTTCTTTTCCTAAACCACATTGATCCACTTGTGATGTTGCATGTGTGTTCTTTTCTTAAACCACATTGATCCACTCGAGTCATTACATGTGTGTTATTTTTTTAAACCACATGGATCCACTTGTGACATTTGCAAGTGTTTTCTTTTCCTAAACCACATTGATCCACTGGTGACATTGCATGTGTATTCTTTTCCTAAACCACATGGATCCACTAGTGACATTGCATGTATGTTCTTTTCCTAAACAACGTGCGAGATCCAATATGACATTGCATGTGTGTTCTTTTTCTAAACCACATGGATCGACTGGAGCCATTTGCATGTTTGTTTTGTTCCTAAACCACATTGATCCACTGGTGACATTTGCATGTGTGTTGTTTTCCTGAACCACATTGATTCACTGGTGTCATTGCATGTGTGTTCTTTTCCTAAACCACATTGATCCAATGGAGTCATTGCATTTGTGTTCTTTTCCTAAACCACATTGATCCACTTGTGTCATTGCATGTGTGTTCTTTTCCTAAACCACATGGATCCACTAGAGTCATTGCATGTGTGTTCTTTGCCTAAACCACATGGATCCACTGGTGACATTTTCATGTGTGTTCTTTACCTAAACTAGATGGATCCACTCGTGACATTTGCATGTGTGTTCTTTTCCTGAACCTATTTGATACACTAGTGACATTTGCATGTGTGTTCTTTTCCTAAACCACTTTGATCCACTAGTGACATGGCATGTGTGTTCTTTTCCTAAACCACATTGATCCACTTGAGTCTTTACATGTGTTTTCTTTTCCTAAACCACATTGATCCGCTGGTGAAATTGCATGTGTTCTCTTTTCCTGAACCACATGGATCCACTTGTGTCATTGAATTTGTGTTCTTTTCCTAAACCACATGGATCCACTGGTGACATTGCATGTGTGTTGTTTTCCTGAACCACATGGATCCAATAGTGACTTTGCATGTGTGTTATTTTCCTAAACCACATGGATCCACTGGTGACATTTTCATGTGTGTTATTTTCCAAAACCACATTGATCCACTAGTGTCCTTGCATGTGTGTTCTTTTCCTAAACCACATGGATCCATTGGTGACATTTTCATGTGTGTTATTTTCCAAAACCACATTGATCCACTGGTGTAATTACATGTGTGTTCTTTTCCTAAATCACATGGATCCAATTGTGACATTTGCATGTGTTTTCTTTTCCTAAAACACATTAATCCACTAGAGACACTTTATGTGTGTCCTTTTCCTAAACCACATGGATCCACTTATGTCATTGCATGTGTGTTCTTTTCCTAAACCACATGGATCCAATGGAGTCATTGCATGTGTGTTCTTTTCCTGAACCACATTGATCCACTTGTCTCATTGCACGTGTGTTCTTTTCCTAAACCACATGGATCTACTGGAGTCATTACACGTGTGTTATTTTCCTAAACCATATGGATCCACTTGTGACATTTTCATTTGTGTTCTTTTCCTAAAATACATGGATCCACTAGAGTCATCGCATGTGTGCTCTTTTCCTAAACCATATTTATCCACTGGTGTCATTGCATGTGTTTTCTTTTCCTAAACCACATGGATCCACTGGTATATTGTATGTGTGTTCTTTTTCTGAACCACATGGATCCACTAGTGATATTGCCTGTGTGTTCTTTTCCTAAACCACAAGGATCACCTAGAGTCATTGCACGTGATTCTTTTCATGAACCACATTGATACACTGGTGTCATTTCATGTGGGTTCTTTTCCTAAACCACATTGATCCACTGGTGACATTTGCATGTGTGTTCTTTTCCTAAACCACATTAATCCACTGGTGTCATTGCATCTGTGTTCTTTTCTAGAACCACATTGATCCTCTAGTGACATTGCATGTGTGTTCTTTTCCTAAACCACATGGATCCACTAGTGACATTGCATGTGCGTTATTTTCCTAAACCACATTGATCCACTAGTGACATTTGTATATGTCTTCTTTTCCTAAACAACATTGATCCACTCGTGTCATTCAATGCGTGTTCTTTTCCTAGACCACATTGATCCACTAGTGACATTGCATGTGTGTTCTTTTCCTAAACCACATGGATCCACTGATGTCATTCATGTGTGTTCTTTTCCTAAACCACATGGATCCAATGGAGTCCTTGCACGTGTGTTCTGTTCCTGAACCACATTGATCCACTAGTGTCATTTACATGTGTGTTCTTTTCCTAAACCACATTGATCGACTGGTGTCATTACATGTGTGCTCTTTTCCTGAGCCACATTGATCCGCTGGTGACATTTCATGTGTGTTCTTTTCCAAAACCACATAGATCCACTAGAGTCATTGCATGTGTGTTCTTTTCCTAAACCACATTGATCCACTAGTGTCATTGCATGTGTGCTCTTTTCCTAAACCACATGGATCCATTGGTGACATTGCATGTGTGTTCTTTTCGTGAACCACATGGATCCACTGGTGACTTTGCATGTGTGTTCTTCTCCTAAACCACATGGATCCACTGGTGACATTTTCATGTGTGTTATTTTACAAAACCACATTGATCCACTAGTGTCATTGCATGTGTGTTCTTTTCCTAAACCACATGGATCCATTGGTGACATTTTCATGTGTGTTATTTTCCAAAACCACATTGATCCACTTGTGTAATTACATGTGTGTTCTTTTCCTAAATCACATGGATCCAATTGTGACATTTGCATGTGTTTTCTTTTCCTAAAACACATTAATCCACTAGAGACACTTTATGTGTGTCCTTTTCCTAAACCACATGGATCCACTTATGTCATTGCATGTGTGTTCTTTTCCTAAACCACATGGATCCAATGGAGTCATTGCATGTGTGTTCTTTTCCTGAACCACATTGATCCACTTGTCTCATTGCACGTGTGTTCTTTTCCTAAACCCCATGGATCTACTGGAGTCATTGCACGTGTGTTATTTTCCTAAACCATATGGATCCACTTGTGACATTTTCATTTATGTTCTTTTCCTAAAATACATGGATCCACTAGAGTCATCGCATGTGTGCTCTTTTCCTAAACAAGATTTATCCACTGGTGTCATTGCATGTGTTTTCTTTTCCTAAACCACATGGATCCACTGGTATATTGTATGTGTGTTCTTTTTCTGGACCACATGGATCCACTAGTGATATTGTCTGTGTGTTCTTTTCCTAAACCACAAGGATCACCTAGAGTCATTGCACGTGATTCTTTTCATGAACCACATTGATACACTGGTGTCATTTCATGTGGGTTCTTTTCCTAAACCAGATTGATCCACTGGTGACATTTGCATGTGTGTTCTTTTCCTAAACCACATTAATCCACTGGTGTCATTGCATCTTTGTTCTTTTCTAGAACCACATTAATCCTCTAGTGACATTGCATGTGTGTTCTTTTCCTAAACCACATGGATCCACTAGTGACATTGCATGTGCGTTATTTTCCTAAACCACATTGATCCACTAGTGACATTTGTATATGTCTTCTTTTCCTAAACAACATTGATCCACTCGTGTCATTCAATGCGTGTTCTTTTCCAAAACCACATTGATCCACTAGTGACATTGCATGTGTGTTCTTTTCCTAAACCACATGGATCCACTGATGTCATTCATGTGTGTTCTTTTCCTAAACCACATGGATCCAATGGAGTCCTTGCACGTGTGTTCTGTTCCTGAACCACATTGATCCATAGTGTCATTTACATGTGTGTTCTTTTCCTAAACCACATTGATCGACTGGTGTCATTACATGTGTGCTCTTTTCCTGAGCCACATTGATCCGCTGGTGACATTTCATGTGTGTTCTTTTCCGAAACCACATAGATCCACTAGAGTCATTGCATGTGTGTTCTTTTCCTAAACCACATTGATCCACTAGTGTCATTGCATGTGTGCTCTTTTCCTAAACCACATGGATCCATTGGTGACATTGCATGTGTGTTCTTTTCGTGAACCACATGGATCCACTGGTGACTTTGCATGTGTGTTCTTCTCCTAAACCACATGGATCCACTGGTGACATTTGCATGTGTGTTATTTTCCAGAACCACATTGATCCACTAGTGTTTTTTTCATATGTCTTCTTTTCCATATTGATCCACTGGTGACGTTGCATGTGTGTTCTTTTGCTAAACCACATTGATCCACTCTTGTCATTACATGTGTGTTCCTTTCCCAAACCACATTGATCCACTAGGGACATTTGCATGTGTGTTCTTATCCTAAACCACATGGATCCACTGGTGACATTTTTATGTGTGTTTTTTCATGAACCACACTGATCAACTTGTGTCATTGCATGTGTGTTCTTCTTCCTAAACCACATGGATCCACTAATGACATTTGCATGTGTGTTCTTTTCCTAAACCACATTGATCCACTTGTGACATTTGCATGTGTGTTATTTTCCAAAACCACATTGATCCACTAGTGACATTTGCATGTGTGTTCTTTTTCTAAACCACATTGATCCAAAAGTGTCATTCAAATGTGTGTTCTTTTCCTAAACCACATTGATCCACTGGTGTCATTGCATGTTTGCTCCTTTCTTGAACCACATTGATCCGCTAGTGACGTTGCATCTGTGTTATTTTCCTAAATCACATGGATCCACTAGAGTCATTGCATGTGTGTTATTTTCCTAAACCAGGTTGATCCACTGGTGTCATTGCATCTGTGCTCTTTTCCTAAACCACATGGATCCACTGGTGGCATTGCATGTGTGTTCTTTTCGTGAACCACATGGATCCACTAGTGACTTTGCATGTGTGTTCTTTTCCTAAACCACATGGATCCACTAGTGATATTTGCATATGTGTTATTTTATAGAACCACACTGATCCACTAGTGTCATTGCATGTGTGTTCTTTTCCACATTGGTCCACTGGTGATGTCGTATGTGTGTTCTTTTCCTAAACCACATTGATCCACAGGAGTCATTACATGTGTGTTCTTTTCCTAAACCACATGGATCCACTTGTGACATTTGCATGTGTTTTCTTTTCCTAAAACACCTTGATCCACTAGAGACACTGCATGTGTGTTGTTTTCCTAAACCACATGGATCCACTGGTGACATTGCATGTGTGTTCTTTTCCTATACCATATGGATTCTATGAAGTCATTGCATGTGTGTTTTTTCCTGAACCACATTGATCAACTTGTGTCATTGCATGTGTGTTCTTTTCCTAAACCACATGGATCCATTGGTGACAATCCATGTGTATTCTTTTCCTGAACCACATGGATCCACTAGTGACTTTGCATGTGTGTTCTTTTCCTAAACCACATGGATCCACTAGAGACATTGCATGTGTGTTCTTTTCCTGAACCACATTGATCCACTTGTCTCATTGCATGTCTGTTCTTTTCCTAAACCACATGGATCTACTGGAGTGATTTGCATGTGTTTGCTTTTCCAAAACCACATTGATCAACTAGAGTCATTGCATGTGTGTTCTTTTCCTAAACCACATTGATCCACCAGTGATGTTGCATGTGTGTTCTTTTCTTAAACCACATTGATCCACTCGAGTCATTACATGTGTGTTCTTTTTTTAAACCACATGGATCCACTTGTGACATTTGCAAGTGTTTTCTTTTCCTAAACCACATTGATCCACTAGTGACATTGCATGTGTATTCTTTTCCTAAACTACATGGATCCACTAGTGACATTGCATGTGTGTTCTTTTCCTAAACAACGTGCGAGATCCAATATGACATTGCATGTGTGTTCTTTTTCTCAACCACATGGATCCACTGGTGACATTACATGTGTGTTATTTTCCTATACCATATGGATCCTATGAAGTCATTGCATGTGTGTTTTTTCATGAACCACACTGATCAACTTGTGTCATTGCATGTGTGTTCTTTTCCTAAACCACATGGATCCATTGGTGACAGTCCATGTGTATTATTTTCCTGGACCACATGGATCCACTAGTGACTTTGCATGTGTGTTCTTTTCCTAAACCACATGGATCCACTAGAGACATTGCATGTGTGTTCTTTTCCTGAACCACATTGATCCACTTGTCCCATTGCATATGTGTTCTTTTCCTAAACCACATGGATCTACTGGAGTCATTTGCATGTGTTTGCTTTTCCTAAACCACATTGATCAACTAGAGTCATTGCATGCGTGTTCTTTTCCTAAACCACATTGATCCACTGGTGATATTGCATGTGTGTTCTTTTCTTAAACCACATTGATCCACTCGAGTCATTACATGTGTGTTCTTTTTTTAAACCACATGGATCCACTTGTGACATTTGCAAGTGTTTTCTTTTCCTAAACCACATTGATCCACTGGTGACATTGCATGTGTATTCTTTTCCTAAACCACATGGATCCACTAGTGACATTGCATGTGTGTTCTTTTCCTAAACAACGTGCGAGATCCAATATGACATTGCATGTGTGTTCTTTTTCTAAACCACATGGATCGACTGGAGCCATTTTCATGTTTGTTTTGTTCCTAAACCACATTGATCCACTGGTGACATTTGCATGTGTGTTGTTTTCCTGAACCACATTGATTCACTGGTGTCATTGCATGTGTGTTCTTTTCCTAAACCACATTGATCCAATGGAGTCATTGCATGTGTGTTCTTTTCCTAAACCACATTGATCCACTTGTGTCATTGCATGTGTGTTCTTTTCCTAAACCACATGGATCCACTAGAGTCATTGCATGTGTGTTCATTTCCTAAACCACATGGATCCACTGGTGACATTTTCATGTGTGTTCTTTACCTAAACTAGATGGATCCAGTCATGACATTTGCATGTGTGTTCTTTTCCTGAACCTATTTGATACACTAGTGACATTTGCATGTGTGTTCTTTTCCTAAACCACTTTGATCCACTAGTGACATGGCATGTGTGTTCTTTTCCTAAACCACATTGATCCACTTGAGTCTTTACATGTGTTTTCTTTTCCTAAACCACATTGATCCGCTGGTGACATTACATGTGTGCTCTTTTCCTGAACCACATGGATCCACTTGTGTCATTGAATTTGTGTTCTTTTCCTAAACCACATGGATCCACTGGTGACATTGCATGTGTGTTGTTTTCCTGAACCACATGGATCCAATAGTGACATTGCATGTGTGTTCTTTTCCTAAACCACATGGATCCATTGGTGACATTTTCATGTGTGTTATTTTCCAAAACCACATTGATCCACTGGTGTAATTACATGTGTGTTCTTTTCCTAAATCACATGGATCCAATTGTGACATTTGCATGTGTTTTCTTTTCCTAAAACACATTAATCCACTAGAGACACTTTGTGTGTGTCCTTTTCCTAAACCACATGGATCCACTTATGTCATTGCATGTGTGTTCTTTTCCTAAACCACATGGATCCAATGGAGTCATTGCATGTGTGTTCTTTTCCTGAACCACATTGATCCACTTGTCTCATTGCACGTGTGTTCTTTTCCTAAACCACATGGATCTACTGGAGTCATTGCACGTGTGTTATTTTCCTAAACCATATGGATCCACTTGTGACATTTTCATTTGTGTTCTTTTCCTAAAATACATGGATCCACTAGAGTCATCGCATGTGTGCTCTTTTCCTAAACCAGATTTATCCACTGGTGTCATTGCATGTGTTTTCTTTTCCTAAACCACATGGATCCACTGGTATATTGTATGTGTGTTCTTTTTCTGAACCACATGGATCCACTAGTGATATTGCCTGTGTGTTCTTTTCCTAAACCACATGGATCACCTAGAGTCATTGCACGTGATTCTTTTCATGAACCACATTGATCCACTAGTGTCATTTCATGTGGGTTCTTTTCCTAAACCACATTGATCCACTGGTGACATTTGCATGTGTGTTCTTTTCCTAAACCACATTAATCCACTGGTGTCATTGCATCTGTGTTCTTTTCTAGAACCACATTGATCCTCTAGTGACATTGCATGTGTGTTCTTTTCCTAAACCACATGGATCCACTAGCGACATTGCATGTGCGTTATTTTCCTGAACCACATTGATCCACTTGTCTCATTGCATGTCTGTTCTTTTCCTAAACCACATGGATCTACTGGAGTCATTTGCATGTGTTTGCTTTTCCAAAACCACATTGATCAACTAGAGTCATTGCATGTGTGTTCTTTTCCTAAACCACATTGATCCACTGGTGATGTTGCATGTGTGTTCTTTTCTTAAACCACATTGATCCACTCGAGTCATTACATGTGTGTTCTTTTTTTAAACCACATGGATCCACTTGTGACATTTGCAAGTGTTTTGTTTTCCTAAGCCACATTGATCCACTAGTGACATTGCATGTGTATTCTTTTCCTAAACTACATGGATCCACTAGTGACATTGCATGTGTGTTCTTTTCCTAAACAACGTGCGAGATCCAATATGACATTGCATGTGTGTTCTTTTTCTCAACCACATGGATCCACTGGTGACATTACATGTGTGTTATTTTCCTATACCATATGGATCCTATGAAGTCATTGCATGTGTGTTTTTTCATGAACCACACTGATCAACTTGTGTCATTGCATGTGTGTTCTTTTCCTAAACCACATGGATCCACTAATGACATTTGCATGTGTGTTCTTTTCCTAAACCACATGGATCCATTGGTGACATTTTCATGTGTGTTATTTTCCAAAACCACATTGATCCACTGGTGTAATTACATGTGTGTTCTTTTCCTAAATCACATGGATCCAATTGTGACATTTGCATGTGTTTTCTTTTCCTAAAACACATTAATCCACTAGAGACACTTTGTGTGTGTCCTTTTCCTAAACCACATGGATCCACTTATGTCATTGCATGTGTGTTCTTTTCCTAAACCACATGGATCCATTGGTGACATTTTCATGTGTGTTATTTTCCAAAACCACATTGATCCACTGGTGTAATTACATGTGTGTTCTTTTCCTAAATCACATGGATCTACTGGAGTCATTTGCATGTGTTTGCTTTTCCAAAACCACATTGATCAACTAGAGTCATTGCATGTGTGTTCTTTTCCTAAACCACATTGATCCACTGGTGATGTTGCATGTGTGTTCTTTTCTTAAACCACATTGATCCACTCGAGTCATTACATGTGTGTTCTTTTTTTAAACCACATGGATCCACTTGTGACATTTGCAAGTGTTTTCTTTTCCTAAACCACATTGATCCACTAGTGACATTGCATGTGTATTCTTTTCCTAAACTACATGGATCCACTAGTGACATTGCATGTGTGTTCTTTTCCTAAACAACGTGCGAGATCCAATATGACATTGCATGTGTGTTCTTTTTCTCAACCACATGGATCCGCTGGTGACATTACATGTGTGTTATTTTCCTATACCATATGGATCCACTGGTGACATTGCATGTGTGTTCTTTTCCTATACCATATGGATTCTATGAAGTCATTGCATGTGTGTTTTTTCCTCAACCACATTGATCAACTTGTGTCATTGCATGTGTGTTCTTTTCCTAAACCACATGGATCCATTGGTGACAATCCATGTGTATTCTTTTCCTAAACCACATGGATCCACTAGTGACTTTGCATGTGTTTTCTTTTCCTAAACCACATGGATCCACTAGTGATATTGCCTGTGTGTTCTTTTCCTAAACCACATGGACCACCTAGAGTCATTGCACGTGATTCTTTTCATGAACCACATTGATCCACTGGTGTCATTTCATGTGGGTTCTTTTCCTAAACCACATTGATCCATTGGTGACATTTGCAAGTGTGTTCTTTTCCTAAACCACATTAATCCACTGGTGTCATTGCATCTGTGTTCTTTTCTAGAACCACATTGATCCTCTAGTGACATTGCATGTGTGTTCTTTTCCTAAACCACATGGATCCACTAGCGACATTGCATGTGCGTTCTTTTCCTGAACCACATTGATCCACTTGTCTCATTGCATGTCTGTTCTTTTCCTAAACCACATGGATCTACTGGAGTCATTTGCATGTGTTTGCTTTTCCAAAACCACATTGATCAACTAGAGTCATTGCATGTGTGTTCTTTTCCTAAACCACATTGATCCACTGGTGATGTTGCATGTGTGTTCTTTTCTTAAACCACATTGATCCACTCGAGTCATTACATGTGTGTTCTTTTTTTAAACCACATGGATCCACTTGTGACATTTGCAAGTGTTTTCTTTTCCTAAACCACATTGATCCACTAGTGACATTGCATGTGTATTATTTTCCTCAACTACATGGATCCACTAGAGTCATTGCATGTGTGTTCTTTTCCTAAACCACATTGATCCACTAGTGTCATTGCATGTGTGCTCTTTTCCTAAACCACATGGATCCATTGGTGACATTGCATGTGTGTTCTTTTTGTGAACCACATGGATCCACTGGTGACTTTGCATGTGTGTTCTTCTCCTAAACCACATGGATCCACTGGTGACATTTGCCTGTGTGTTATTTTCCAGAACCACATTGATCCACTAGTGTTTTTTGCATATGTCTTCTTTTCCATATTGATCCACTGGTGATGTTGCATGTGTGTTCTTTTGCTAAACCACATTGATCCACTCTTGTCATTACATGTGTGTTCCTTTCCCAAACCACATTGATCCACTAGGGACATTTGCATGTGTGTTCTTATCCTAAACCACATGGATCCACTAGTGACATTTTTATGTGTGTTGTTTTCCTAAACCACATGGAGCCACTGGTGACAGTTGAATGTGTGTTCATTTCCTGAACCACATTGATCCACTGGTGACATTTGCATGTGTGTTCTTCTTCCTAAACCACATGGATCCACTAATGACATTTGCATGTGTGTTCTTTTCCTAAACCACATTGATCCACTGGTGACATTTGCATGTGTGTTATTTTCCAAAACCACATTGATCCACTGGTGACATTTGCATGTGTGTTCTTTTTCTAAACCACATTGATCCAAAAGTGTCATTCGCATGTGTGTTCTTTTCCTAAACCACATTCATCCACTATTGTCATTGCATGTTTGCTCCTTTCTTGAACCACATTGATCCGCTAGTGACATTGCATCTGTGTTATTTTCCTAAATCACATGGATCCACTAGAGTCATTGCATGTGTGTTATTTTCCTAAACCACATTGATCCACTGGTGTCATTGCATCTGTGCTCTTTTCCTAAACCACATGGATCCACTGGTGACATTTGCATGTGTGTTATTTTCCAGAACCACATTGATCCACTAGTGTTTTTTGCATATGTCTTCTTTTCCATATTGATCCACTGGTGATGTTGCATGTGTGTTCTTTTGCTAAACCACATTGATCCACTCTTGTCATTACATGTGTGTTCCTTTCCCAAACCACATTGATCCACTAGGGACATTTGCATGTGTGTTCTTATCCTAAACCACATGGATCCACTGGTGACATTTTTATGTGTGTTGTTTTCCTAAACCACATGGAGCCACTGGTGACAGTTGAATGTGTGTTCATTTCCTGAACCACATTGATCCACTGGTGACATTTGCATGTGTGTTCTTCTTCCTAAACCACATGGATCCACTAATGACATTTGCATGTGTGTTCTTTTCCTAAACCACATTGATCCACTGGTGACATTTGCATGTGTGTTATTTTCCAAAACCACATTGATCCACTGGTGACATTTGCATGTGTGTTCTTTTTCTAAACCACATTGATCCAAAAGTGTCATTCGCATGTGTGTTCTTTTCCTAAACCACATTCATCCACTATTGTCATTGCATGTTTGCTCCTTTCTTGAACCACATTGATCCGCTAGTGACATTGCATCTGTGTTATTTTCCTAAATCACATGGATCCACTAGAGTCATTGCATGTGTGTTATTTTCCTAAACCACATTGATCCACTGGTGTCATTGCATCTGTGCTCTTTTCCTAAACCACATGGATCCACTGGTGACATTTGCATGTGTGTTATTTTCCAGAACCACATTGATCCACTAGTGTTTTTTGCATATGTCTTCTTTTCCATATTGATCCACTGGTGATGTTGCATGTGTGTTCTTTTGCTAAACCACATTGATCCACTCTTGTCATTACATGTGTGTTCCTTTCCCAAACCACATTGATCCACTAGGGACATTTGCATGTGTGTTCTTATCCTAAACCACATGGATCCACTGGTGACATTTTTATGTGTGTTGTTTTCCTAAACCACATGGAGCCACTGGTGACAGTTGAATGTGTGTTCATTTCCTGAACCACATTGATCCACTGGTGACATTTGCATGTGTGTTCTTCTTCCTAAACCACATGGATCCACTAATGACATTTGCATGTGTGTTCTTTTCCTAAACCACATTGATCCACTGGTGACATTTGCATGTGTGTTATTTTCCAAAACCACATTGATCCACTGGTGACATTTGCATGTGTGTTCTTTTTCTAAACCACATTGATCCAAAAGTGTCATTCGCATGTGTGTTCTTTTCCTAAACCACATTGATCCACTATTGTCATTGCATGTTTGCTCCTTTCTTGAACCACATTGATCCGCTAGTGACATTGCATCTGTGTTATTTTCCTAAATCACATGGATCCACTAGAGTCATTGCATGTGTGTTATTTTCCTAAACCACATTGATCCACTGGTGTCATTGCATCTGTGCTCTTTTCCTAAACCACATGGATCCACTGGTGACATTGCATGTGTGTTCTTTTCGTGAACCACATGGATCCACTAGTGAATTTGCATGTGTGTTCTTTTCCTAAACCACATGGATCCACTAGTGATATTTGCATATGTGTTATTTTCTAGAACCACACTGATCCACTAGTGTCATTGCATGTGTGTTCTTTTCCACATTGGTCCACTGGTGATGTCGTATGTGTGTTCTTTTCCTAAACCACATTGATCCACAGGAGTCATTACATGTGTGTTCTTTTCCTAAACCACATGGATCCACTTGTGACATTTGCATGTGTTTTCTTTTCCTAAAACACCTTGATCCACTAGAGACACTGCATGTGTGTTGTTTTCCTAAACCACATGGATCCACTGGTGACATTGCATGTGTGTTCTTTTCCTATACCATATGGATTCTATGAAGTCATTGCATGTGTGTATTTTCCTGAACCACATTGATCAACTTGTGTCATTGCATGTGTGTTCTTTTCCTAAACCACATGGATCCATTGGTGACAATCCATGTGTATTCTTTTCCTGAACCACATGGATCCACTAGTGACTTTGCATGTGTGTTCTTTTCCTAAACCACATGGATCCACTAGAGACATTGCATGTGTGTTCTTTTCCTGAACCACATTGATCCACTTGTCTCATTGCATGTGTGTTGTTTTCCTAAACCACATGGATCCACTAGAGACATTGCATGTGTGTTCTTTTCCTGAACCACATTGATCCACTTGTCTCATTGCATGTGTGTTCTTTTCCTAAACCACATGGATCTACTGGAGTCATTTGCATGTGTTTGCTTTTCCAAAACCACATTGATCAACTAGAGTCATTGCATGTGTGTTCTTTTCCTAAACCACATTGATCCACTGGTGATGTTGCATGTGTGTTCTTTTCTTAAACCACATTGATCCACTCGAGTCATTACATGTGTGTTCTTTTTTTAAACCACATGGATCCACTTGTGACATTTGCAAGTGTTTTCTTTTCCTAAACCACATTTATCCACTAGTGACATTGCATGTGTATTCTTTTCCTAAACTACATGGATCCACTAGTGACATTGCATGTGTGTTCTTTTCCTAAACAACGTGCGAGATCCAATATGACATTGCATGTGTGTTCTTTTTCTCAACCACATGGATCCACTGGTGACATTACATGTGTGTTATTTTCCTATACCATATGGATCCTATGAAGTCATTGCATGTGTGTTTTTTCATGAACCACACTGATCAACTTGTGTCATTGCATGTGTGTTCTTTTCCTAAACCACATGGACCCATTGGTGACAGTCCATGTGTATTATTTTCCTGGACCACATGGATCCACTGGTGACTTTGCATGTGTGTTCTTTTCCTAAACCACATGGATCCACTAGAGACATTGCATGTGTGTTCTTTTCCTGAACCACATTGATCCACTTGTCCCATTGCATGTGTGTTCTTTTCCTAAACCACATGGATCTACTGGAGTCATTTGCATGTGTTTGCTTTTCCTAAACCACATTGATCAACTAGAGTCATTGCATGTGTGTTCTTTTCCTAAACCACATTGATCCACTGGTGATATTGCATGTGTGTTCTTTTCTTAAAGCACATTGATCCACTCGAGTCATTACATGTGTGTTCTTTTTTTAAACCACATGGATCCACTTGTGACATTTGCAAGTGTTTTCTTTTCCTAAACCACATTGATCCACTGGTGACATTGCATGTGTATTCTTTTCCTAAACCACATGGATCCACTAGTGACATTGCATGCGTGTTCTTTTCCTAAACAACGTGCGAGATCCAATATGACATTGCATGTGTGTTCTTTTTCTAAACCACATAGATCGACTGGAGCCATTTGCATGTTTGTTTTGTTCCTAAACCACATTGATCCACTGGTGACATTTGCATGTGTGTTGTTTTCCTGAACCACATTGATTCACTGGTGTCATTGCATGTGTGTTCTTTTCCTAAACCACATTGATCCAATGGAGTCATTGCATGTGTGTTCTTTTCCTAAACCACATTGATCCACTTGTGTCATTGCATGTGTGTTCTTTTCCTAAACCACATGGATCCACTAGAGTCATTGCATGTGTGTTCTTTTCCTAAACCACATGGATCCACTGGTGACATTTTCATGTGTGTTCTTTACCTAAACTAGATGGATCCACTCGTGACATTTGCATGTGTGTTCTTTTCCTGAACCTATTTGATACACTAGTGACATTTGCATGTGTGTTCTATTCCTAAACCACTTTGATCCACTAGTGACATGGCATGTGTGTTCTTTTCCTAAACCACATTGATCCACTTGAGCCTTTACATGTGTTTTCTTTTCCTAAACCACATTGATCCGCTGGTGACATTACATGTGTGCTCTTTTCCTGAACCACATGGATCCACTTGTGTCATTGAATTTGTGTTCTTTTCCTAAACCACATGGATCCACTGGTGACATTGCATGTGTGTTGTTTTCCTGAACCACATGGATCCAATAGTGACATTGCATGTGTGTTCTTTTCCTAAACCACATGGATCCATTGGTGACATTTTCATGTGTGTTATTTTCCAAAACCACATTGATCCACTGGTGTAATTACATGTGTGTTCTTTTCCTAAATCACATGGATCCAATTGTGACATTTGCATGTGTTTTCTTTTCCTAAAACACATTAATCCACTAGAGACACTTTGTGTGTGTCCTTTTCCTAAACCACATGGATCCACTTATGTCATTGCATGTGTGTTCTTTTCCTAAACCACATGGATCCAATGGAGTCATTGCATGTGTGTTCTTTTCCTGAACCACATTGATCCACTTGTCTCATTGCACGTGTGTTCTTTTCCTAAACCACATGGATCTACTGGAGTCATTGCACGTGTGTTATTTTCCTAAACCATATGGATCCACTTGTGACATTTTCATTTGTGTTCTTTTCCTAAAATACATGGATCCACTAGAGTCATCGCATGTGTGCTCTTTTCCTAAACCAGATTTATCCACTGGTGTCATTGCATGTGTTTTCTTTTCCTAAACCACATGGATCCACTGGTATATTGTATGTGTGTTCTTTTTTCTGAACCACATGGATCCACTAGTGATATTGCCTGTGTGTTCTTTTCCTAAACCACATGGATCACCTAGAGTCATTGCACGTGATTCTTTTCATGAACCACATTGATCCACTGGTGTCATTTCATGTGGGTTCTTTTCCTAAACCACATTGATCCACTGGTGACATTTGCATGTGTGTTCTTTTCCTAAACCACATTAATCCACTGGTGTCATTGCATCTGTGTTCTTTTCTAGAACCACATTGATCCTCTAGTGACATTGCATGTGTGTTCTTTTCCTAAACCACATGGATCCACTAGCGACATTGCATGTGCGTTATTTTCCTAAACCACATTGATCCACTAGTGACATTTGTATGTGTCTTCTTTTCCTAAACAACATTGATCCACTCGTGTCATTCAATGCGTGTTCTTTTCCTAAACCACATTGATCCACTAGTGACATTGCATGTGTGTTCTTTTCCTAAACCACATGGATCCTCTGATGTCATTCATGTGTGTTCTTTTCCTAAACCACATGGATCCAATGGAGTCCTTGCACGTGTGTTCTGTTCCTGAACCACATTGATCCACTTGTGTCATTGCATGTGTGTTATTTTCCTAAACCACATGGATCTACTGGAGTGATTGCATGTGTGTTATTTTCTTAAACCAAATGGATCCACTTGTTACATTTTCATGTGTGTTGTTTTCCAAAACCACATGGATCCACTAGTGACATTTGCATGTGTGTTCTTTACTTGGACCACATTGATCCACTGGTGACATTTGCATGTCTGTTATTTTCCTAAACCACATTGATCCACTGGAGACATTGCATGTGTGTTCTTTTCCTAAACCACATGGATCCACTGGTGTCATTGGATGTGTGTCCTTTTCCTGAAGAACATTGAACCACTGGTGACATTGCATGTGTGTTATTTTTTCCTAAACCACATGGATCCACTGGTGACATTTGCATGTTTATTCTTTTCCTGAACCACATGGATCCACTAGTGACATTTGCATGTGTGTTCTTTTCCTAAACCACATGGATCCACTGGTGACATTTGCATGTGTGTTGTTTTCTTTAAGCACATATATCCGCTGGTGTCATTTGCATGTGTCTTCTTTTCCTGGACCACATTTATCCACTGTTGCCATTGCATGTGTGTCCTTTTCCTAAACCACATGTATCCAATGGATCATTGCATGTGTGTTCTTTTCCTGAACCACATTGATCCACTTCTATCATTGCATATGGGTGATTTTCCTAAACCACATGGATCTAATAGAGTCATTGCATGTGTGTTCTTTTCCTAAACCACATGGATCCACTTGTGACATTTTCATGTGTATTCTTTTCCTAAACCACATGGATCCAGTTGTGCCATTTACATGTGTGTTATTTCCCTAAAACACATTGACCCACTTGAGACATTGCATGTGTGTTATTTTCTTAAACCACATGGATCCACTTGAGACATTCCGTCTGTGTTCTTTTCCTAAACCACATGGATCACCTGGAGTCATTGCATGTGCGTTCCTTTCATGAACCACATTGATCCACTAGAGATACTGCATGTGTGTTCTTTTCCTGAACAACATTGATCAACTTGTGTCATTGCATGTGTGTTCTTTTCCTAAACCACATGGATCCACTAGAGTCATTGCATGTGTGTTCTTTTCCTAAACCACATGGATCCACTAGTGACAGTTTCATGTGTGTTCTTTACCTAAACTAGATGGATCCACTCGTGACATTTGCATGTGTGTTCTTTTCCTAAACCACTTTGATCCACTAGCGACATGGCATGTGTGTTCTTTTCCTAAACCACATTGATCCACTTGAGTCTTTACATGTGTTTTCTTTTCCTAAACCACATTGATCCGCTGGTGACATTGCATGTGTGCTCTTTTCCTGAACCACATGGATCCACTGGTGTCATTGAATTTGTGTTCTTTCCTAAACCACATGGATCCACTGGTGACATTGCATCTGTGTTGTTTTCCTGAACCACATGGATCCACTAGTGACTTTGCATGTGTGTTCTTTTCCTAAACCACATGGATCCACTTGTGACATTTTCATGTGTGTTATTTTCCAAAACCACATTGATCCACTAGTGTCATTGCATGTGTGTTCTTTTCCTAAACCACATGGATCCACTGGTGACATTTTCATGTGTGTTATTTTCCAAAACCACATTGATCCATTGGTGTCATTACATGTGTGTTCTTTTCCTAAATCACATGGATCCAATGGTGACATTTGCATGTGTTTTCTTTTCCTAAAACACATTAATCCACTAGAGACACTTTATGTGTGTTCTTTTCCTAAACCACATGGATCCACTGATGTCATTGCATGTGTATTCTTTTCCTAAACCACATGGATCCAATGGAGTCATTGCATGTGTGTTCTTTTCCTGAACCACATTGATCCACTTGTCTCATTGCACGTGTGTTCTTTTCGTAAACCACATGGATCTACTGGAGTCATTGCATGTGTGTCATTTTCCTAAACCATATGGATCCACTTGTGACATTTTCATTTGTGTTCTTTTCCTAAAATACATGGATCCACTAGAGTCATCGCATGTGTGTTCTTTTCCTAAACCGGATTTATCCACTGGTGTCATTCCATGTGTTCTCTTTTCCTAAACCACATGGATCCACTAGTAATATTGTATGTGTGTTCTTTTTCTGAACCAAATGGATCCACTAGTGATATTGCATGTGTGTTCTTTTCCTAAACCACATGGATCACCTAGAGTCATTGCATGTGATTCTTTTCATGAACCACATTGATCCACTGGTGTCATTTCATGTGTGTTCTTTTCCTAAACCACATTGATGTACTGGTGACATTTGCATGTGTGTTCTTTTCCTAAACCACATTAATCCACTAGTGTCATTGCATCTGTGTTCTTTTCTAGAACCACATTGATCCTCTAGTGACATGGCATGTGTGTTCTTTTCCTAAACCACATGGATCCACTAGTGACATTGCATGTGTGTTATTTTCCAAAACCACATTGATCCACTAGTGACATTTGTATGTCTCTTCTTTTCCTAAACAACATTGATCCACTCGTGTCATTCAATGCGTGTTCTTTTCCTAAACCACATTGATCCACTAGTGACATTGCATGTGTGTTCTTTTCCTAAACCACATGGATCCACTGCTGTCATTCATGTGTGTTCTTTTCCTAAACTAGATGGATCCAATGGAGTCCTTGCACGTGTGTTCTATTCCTAAACCACATTGATCCACTTGTGTCATTGCATGTGTGTTATTTTCCTAAACCACATGGATCTACTGGAGTCATTGCATGTGTGTTCTTTTCTTAAACCAAATGGATCCACTTGTTACATTTTCATGTGTGTTGTTTTCCAAAACCACATGGATCCACTAGTGACATTTGCCTGTGTGTTCTTTACTTGGACCACATTGATCCACTAGTGACATTTGCATGTGTGTTCTTTTCCTAAACCACATTGATCCACTGTTGACAATGCATGTGTGTTGTTTTCCTAAAACACATTGATCCACTGGAGACATTGCATGTGTGTTCTTTTCCTAAACCACATGGATCCACTGGTGTCATTGGATGTGAGTCCTTTTCCTGAAGAACTTTGAACCACTGGTGACATTGCATGTGTGTTATTTTTTCCTAAACCACATGGAGCCACAGGTGACATTTGCATGTGTGTTCTTTTCCTAAACCACATGGATCCACTGGTGACATTTGCATGTGTGTTGTTTTCTTTAAGCACATTTATCCGCTGGTGTCATTTGCTTGTGTCTTCTTTTCCTGAACCACATTTATCCATTGTTGCCATTGCATGTGTGTTCTTTTCCTAAACCACATGTATCCAATGGATCATTGCATGTGTGTTCCTTTCCTGAACCACATTGATCCACTTCTGTCATTGCATATGTGTGATTTTCCTAAACCACATGGATCTACTAGAGTCATTGCTTGTGTGGTCTTTTCCTAAACCACATGGATCCACTTGTGACATTTTCATGTGTATTCTTTTCCTCAACCACATGGATCCAGTTATGCCATTTACATGTGTGTTTTTTTCCTAAAACACATTGACCCACTTGAGACATTGCATGTTTGTTATTTTCTTAAACCACATGGATCCACTTGAGACATTGCGTGTGTGTTCTTTTCCTAAACCACATGGATCACTTGGAGTCATTGCATGTGCGTTCCTTTCATGAACCATATTGATCCACTAGAGACACTGGATGTGTGTTCTTTTCTGAACCACATTGATCAACTTGTGTCATTGCATGTGTGTTGTTTTCCTAAACCACATGGATCCACTAGTGACATTGCATGTGTATTCTTTTCCTGAACCACATGGATCCACTAGTGACTTTGCACGTGTGTTCTTTTCCTAAACCACATTGATCCACTTGTGACATTTGGATGTGTGTTCTTATCCAAAACCACATTGATCCACTAGTGTCATTGCATGTGTGTTAATTTCTTAAACCACATTGACCCACTAGTGAAGTTGCATGTGTGTTCTTTTCCTAAAACACATTGATCCACTAGAGTCATTACATGTGTGTTCTTTTACTAAACCACATGATCCACTTGTGACATTTGCATGTGTTTTCTTTTCCTAAAACACATTGATCCACTAGAGACATTGCATTTGTCTTGTTTTCCTAAACCCCATGGATCCACTGTGACATTGCATGCGTCTTCTTTTTCTAAACCACATGGATCCAGTGGAGCCATTTGCATGTGTGTTCTTTTCGTAAACCACATTGATCCACTGATGACATTTGCAAGTGTGTTCTTTTCCTATACCACATTAATCCAGTAGTGTCATTGCATGTGTCTTCTTTTCCTAAACCGCATGGATCCAATGGAGTCATTGTATGTGTTTTCTTTTCCTGGACCATATTGATCCACTAGTGTCACTGCATGTGTGTTATTTTCCTAAACCACATGGATCCACTCGAGTCATCTCATGTGTTTTCTTTTCCTAAACGACATGGATCCACTGGTGATATTTGCATGTGTGTTTTTTCCTGAACCACATTGATGCACTTTTGACATTTTCATGTGTGTTCTTTTCCTAAACCACATTGGTCCACTAGTGACATTTGCATATGTGTTCTTTTCCTCATCCACATTGATCCACTAGTGACATTTGCATGTGTGTTATTTTCCTAAACCTCATTGATCCACTGGTGTCATTTGCATGTGTGTTCTTTTCCTAAACCCACATTGATCCACTGGTGTCTTTGCATGTGTGCTATTTTCCTAAACCACATTGATCCACTGGTGACATTGTATGTGTGCTCTTTTCCTGAACCAAATGGATCCGCTGGTGACATTGCATGTGTGTTCTTTTCCTAAACCACATGGATCCACTATGTAATTCCATTTATGTTCTTTTCCTAAACCACATGGATCCACTAGTGACATAGCATGTGTGTTGTTTTCCTGAACAACATGGATCCACTAGTGACTTTGCATGTGTGTTCTTTTCCTAAACCACATGGATCCACTGGTGACGTTTTCATGTCTGTTATTTTCCAAAACCACATTGATCCACTAGTGTCATTGCATGTGTGTTCTTTTCCTAAACCACATGGATCCACTAGTGACGTTTTCATGTGTGTTATTTTCCAAAACCATATTGATCCACTAGTGTCATTACATGTGTGTTCTTTTCCTAAATCACATGGATCCAATTGTGACATTTACATGTGTTTTCTTTTCCTAAAACACATTAGTGCACTAGAGACACTGCACATGTGTTCTTTTCCTAAACCATATGGATCCACTGATGTCATTGCATGTGTGTTCTTTTCCTAAACCACATGGATCCAATGGAGTCATTGCATGTGTGTTCTTTTCCTGAACCACATTGATCCACTTGTCTCATTGCAGGTGTGTTTTTTTCCTAAACCACATGGATCTACTGGAGTCATTGCATGTGTGTTCTTTTCCTAAACCATATGGATCCACTTGTGACATTTTCATTTGTGTTCTTTTCCTAAACTACATGGATCCACTAGAGGCATCGCACGTGTGTTCTTTTTCTAAACCAGATTTATCCACTGGTGTTATTGCATGTGTTTTATTTTCCTGAACCACATTGATCCACTTCAGTCACTGCATATGTGTGATTTTCCTAAATCACATGGATCTACTGGAGTCATTGCATGTCTGTTCTTTTCCTAAACCACATGGATCCACTAGTGACATTTTCATGTGTGTTCTTTTCCTAAACCACATGGATCCACTTGTGACATTTCCATGTGTGTTCTTTTCCTGAACCACATTGATCCACTGGTGACATTTTGATGTGTGTTCTTTTCCTAAACCACATTGATTCACTATTGACAATTCATGTGTGTTGTTTTCCTAAAACGCATTGATCCACTTGAGACATTGCATGTGTGTTCTTTTCATAAACCACATGGTTCCACTGGTGTTATTGCATGTGTGTCCTTTTCCTGAAACACTGGTGACATTGCATGTTTGTAATTTTTTCCTAAATCTAGCTGGATCCACCGGTGACAATGCATGTGTGTTCTTTTCCTAAACCACATTAATCCACTGGTGAAATTTTCATGTGTGTTCTTTTCCTAAACAACATTGATCCACTGGTGTCTTTTGCATGTGTGTTGTTTTCTTAACCACATTGATCCACTTGTGTAAATTCATGTGTCTTGTTTTCCTGAACCACATTGATCCACTGTTGACATTGCATGTGTGTTATTTTCCTAAACCACATGGATCCACTGGATTCATTGCATGTGTGTTCTTTTCCTAAACCACATTGATCCACTAGTGTTCATTTCATGTGTGTTCTTTTCCTAAACCACATGGATCCACTAGTGACATTTTCATGTGTGTTGTTTTCCTAAACCACACTGATCCACTAGTGTCATTGCATGTGTGCTCTTTTTCTAAGCCACATTGATCCACGGGTGACATTGCATGTGTTTATTTTCCTAAACCACATTGATCCATTGGAGTCATTACATGTGTGTTCTTTTCCTAAACCACATGGATCCACTTGTGAAATTTGCATGTGTTTTATTTTCCTAAAACATAATTATACACTAGAGACATTGCATGTGTGCTCTTTTCCTAAACGATATGGATCCACTGGAGCCATTTGCATGTGTGTTCTTTTCCTAAACCACATTGATCAACTGGTGGCATTTGCATGTGTGTTCTTTTCCTAAACCACATAGATCCACTTGTGTCATTACATGTTTTATTTTCCGAAACCACATGGATCCACTAGTGACATTTTCATGTGTGTTCTTTTCCTAAACCACATGGATCCACTGGTGAAATTTGGAGGTGTGTGCATTTCCTAAACCACATTGATCCACTGGCGACATTTACATGTGTGTTCTTTTTCTAAATAAATTTGATCCACTTGTGAGGTTGCATGTGTGATCTTTTCCTAAACTACATTGATCCACTTGAGTCATTTCATGTGTTTTCTTTCCCTAAACGACATGAATACACCTGTGACATTTGCATGTGTGTTCTTTTCCTAAATCACATTTATCCACTAGAGACATTGCACGTGTGTTCTTTTCCTAAACCACATGGATCCACTGGTGTCACTGCACGTGTGTCCTTTTCTTGAACCATTGGTGACATTGAATGTGTATTCTTTTCCATAACCACATGGATCCACTGGTGACATTTGCACGAGTGTTCTTTTCCTAAACCACATTGATCCACTAGTGACATTTGCATGTGTGTTCTTTTCCTAAACCACGTTGATCCACTGGTGTGTAATTTGCATGTGTATTCTTTTCCTGAACCACATTGATCCATTAGTGTCATTGCATGTGTGTTCTTTTCCTAAACGACATGGATCCACTGGAACCATTTGCATGTGTGTTCTTTTCCTAAACCACATTGATCAACTGGTGACATTTGCATGTGTGTTCTTTTCCTAAACCACATTGATCCACTTGTGTCATTACATGTGTTATTTTCCTAAACCACATGGATCCACTGGTGACGTTTGCATGTGTGTTCATTTTCTAAACCAAATGGATCTACTGGTGACAGTGCATGTGTGTTCTTTTCCTAAACCACATGGAACCACTAGAGCCATTTGCATGTGTATTCTTTTCCTAAACCACATTGATCCACTAGTGACATTTCCATGTGCGTTCTTTTCCTGAACCACATTGATCCACTGGTGACATTTTCATGTGTGTTATTTTCCTAAACCACATTGATCCACTATTGACAATGCATGTGTGTTGTTTTCCTAAAACACATTGATCCACTTGAGACATTGCATGTGTGTTCTTTTCATAAACCACATGGTTCCACTGGTGTTATTGCATGTGTGTCCTTTTCCTGAAACACTGGTGACATTGCATGTTTGTAATTTTTTCCTAAACCAGCTGGATCCATCGGTGACAATGCATGTGTGTTCTTTTCCTAAACCACATTAATACACTGGTGACATTTTCATGTGTGTTCTTTTCCTAAACAACATTGATCCACTAGTGTCTTTTGCATGTGTGTTGTTTTCTTAACCACATTGATCCACTTGTGTAAATTCATGTGTCTTGTTTTCCTGAACCACATTGATCCACTGTTGACATTGCATGTGTGTTATTTTCCTAAACCACATGGATCCACTGGATTCATTGCATGTGTGTTCTTTTCCTAAACCACTTTGATCCACTAGTGTTCATTTCATGTGTGTTCTTTTCCTAAACCACATGGATCCACTGGTGACATTTTCATGTGTGTTGTTTTCCTAAAGAACAGTGATCCACTAGTGTCATTGCATGTGTGTTCTTTTTTTAAGCCACATTGATCCACTGGTGACATTGCATGTGTATATTTTCCTAAACCATATTGATCCATTGGAGTCATTACATGTGTGTTCTTTTCCTAAACCACTTGGATCCACATGTAACATTTGCATGTGTTTTATTTTCCTAAAACATAATTATACACTAGAGACATTGCATGTGTGCTCTTTTCCTAAACGACATGGATCCACTGGATCCATTTGCATGTGTGTTCTTTTCCTGAACCACATTGATCAACTGGTGACATTTGCATGTGTGTTCTTTTCCTAAACCACATTGATCCACTTGTGTCATTACATGTGTTATTTTCCTAAACCACATGGATCCACTAGTGACATTTTCATGTGTGTTCCTTTCCTAAACCACATGGATCCACTGGTGAAATTTGGAGGTGTGTTCATTTCCTAAACAACATTGATCCACTGGAGACATTTACATGTGTGTTCTTTTTCTAAATAAATTTGATCCACTTGTGAGGTTGCATGTGTGATCTTTTCCTAAACTACATTGATCCACTTGAGTCATTGCATGTGTTTTCTTTCCCTAAACGACATGAATACACCTGTGACATTTGCATGTGTGTTCTTTTCCTAAATCACATTTATCCACTAGAGACATTGCACGTGTGTTCTTTTCCTAAACCACATGGATCCGCTGGTGTCACTGCACGTGTGTCCTTTTCTTGAACCATTGGTGACATTGAATGTGTATTCTTTTCCATAACCACATGGATCCACTGGTGACATTTGCATGAGTGTTCTTTTCATAAACCACATTGATCCACTAGTGACATTTGCATGTGTGTTCTTTTCCTAAACCATGTTGATCCACTGGTGTGTAATTTGCATGTGTATTCTTTTTCTGAACCACATTGATCCATTAGTGTCATTGCATGTGTGTTCTTTTCCTATACCACATGGATCCATAGGAGTCATTGCATGTGTGTTCTTTTGCTAAACCACATGGATCCACTGGTGACATTGCATGTATGTTATTTTCCTGAACCACATGGATCCACTTGTGACTTTGCATGTGTGTTGTTTTCCTAAACCACATGGCTCCACTGGTGACATTTGCATGTGTGTTCATTTTCTAAACCACATGGATCCACTGGTGACAGTGCATGTGTGTTCTTTTCCTCAACCACATGGAACCACTAGAGCCATTTGCATGTGTATTCTTTTCCTAAACCACATTGATCCACTAGTGACATTTCCATGTGCGTTCTTTTCCTGAACCACATTGATCCACTGGTGACATTTTCATGTGTGTTCTTTTCCTAAACCACATTGATCCACTATTGACAATGCATGTGTGTTGTTTTCCTAAAACACATTGATCCACTAGAGACATTGCATGTGTGTTCTTTTCATAAACCACATGGTTCCACTGGTGTTATTGCATGTGTGTC
Organism: Avena sativa; assembly: GCA_916181665.1. NCBI lineage: Eukaryota > Viridiplantae > Streptophyta > Magnoliopsida > Poales > Poaceae > Avena > Avena sativa. Next base: position 255,529,122 of record OV702292.1, on the reverse strand, counting down.
CTTTTCCTGAAACACTGGTGACATTGCATGTTTGTAATTTTTTCCTAAACCAGCTGGATCCACCGGTGACAATGCATGTGTGTTCTTTTCCTAAACCACATTAATCCACTGGTGACATTTTCATGTGTGTTCTTTTCCTAAACAACATTGATCCACTGGTGTCTTTTTCATGTGTGTTGTTTTCTTAACCACATTGATCCACTTGTGTAATTGCATGTGTCTTGTTTTCCTGAACCACATTGATCCACTGTTGACATTGCATGTGTGTTATTTTCCTAAACCACATGGATCCACTGGATTCATTGCATGTGTGTTCTTTTCCTAAACCACATTGATCCACTAGTGTTCATTTCATGTGTGTTCTTTTCCTAAACCACATGGATCCACTGGTGACATTTTCATGTGTGTTGTTTTCCTAAACCACACTGATCCACTAGTGTCATTGCATGTGTGTTCTTTTTCTAAGCCACATTGATCCACTGGTGACATTACATGTGTATATTTTCCTAAACCACATTGATCCATTGGAGTCATTACATGTGTGTTCTTTTCCTAAACCACATGGATCCACTTGTGACATTTGCATGTGTTTTATTTTCCTAAAACATAATTATACACTAGAGACATTGCATGTGTTCTCTTTTCCTAAACGACATGGATCCACTGGAGCCATTTGCATGTGTGTTCTTTTCCTAAACCACATTGATCAACTTGTGACATTTGCATGTGTGTTCTTTTCCTAAACCACATTGATCCACTTGTGTCATTACATGTGTTATTTTCCTAAACCACATGGATTCACTAGTGACATTTTCATGTGTGTTCCTTTCCTAAACCACATGGATCCACTGGTGAAATTTGGAGGTGTGTTCATTTCCTAAACCACATTGATCCACTGGCGACATTTACATGTGTGTTCTTTTTCTAAATAAATTTGATCCACTTGTGAGGTTGCATGTGTGATCTTTTCCTAAACTACATTGATCCACTTGAGTCATTGCATGTGTTTTCTTTCCCTAAACGACATGAATACACCTGTGACATTTGCATGTGTGTTCTTTTCCTAAATCACATTTATCGACTAGAGACATTCCACGTGTGTTCTTTTCCTAAACCACATGGATCCACTGGTGTCAATGCACATGTGTCCTTTTCTTGAACCATTGGTGACATTGAATGTGTATTCTTTTCCATAACCACATGGATCCACTGGTGACATTTGCACGAGTGTTCTTTTCCTAAACCACATTGATCCACTAGTGACATTTGCATGTGTGTTCTTTTCCTAAACCACGTTGATCCTCTGGTGTGTAATTTGCATGTGTATTCTTTTCCTGAACCACATTGATCCATTAGTGTCATTGCATGTGTGTTCTTTTCCTATACCTCATGGATCCATAGGAGTCATTGCATGTGTGTTCTTTTGCTAAACCACATGGATCCACTGGTGACATTGCATGTATGTTATTTTCCTGAACCACATGGATCCACTTGTGACTTTGCATGTGTGTTGTTTTCCTAAACCACATGGATCCACTGGTGACATTTGCATGTGTGTTCATTTTCTAAACCACATGGATCCACTGGTGACAGTGCATGTGTGTTCTTTACCTAAACCACATGGAACCACTAGAGCCATTTGCATGTGTATTCTTTTCCTAAACCACATTGATCCACTAGTGACATTTCCATGTGCGTTCTTTTCCTGAACCACATTGATCCACTGGTGACATTTTCATGTGTGTTCTTTTCCTAAACCACATTGATCCCCTATTGACAATGCATGTGTGTTGTTTTCCTAAAACACATTGATCCACTTGAGACATTGCATGTGTGTTCTTTTCAAAAACCACATGGTTCCACTGGTGTTATTGCATGTGTGTCCTTTTCCTGAACCACTGGTGACATTGCATGTTTGTAATTTTTCCTAAACCAGCTGGATCCACTGGTGACAATGCATGTGTGTTCTTTTCGTAAACCTCATTAATCCACTGGTGACATTTTCATGTGTGTTCTTTTCCTAATCAACATTGATCCACTGGTGTCTTTTGCATGTGTGTTGTTTTCTTAACCACATTGATCCACTTGTGTAATTGCATGTGTCTTGTTTTCCTGAACCACATTGATCCACTGTTGACATTGCATGTGTGTTATTTTCCTAAACCACATGGATCCATTGGATTCATTGCATGTGTGTTCTTTTCCTAAACCACATTAATCCACTAGTGTTCATTTTATGTGTGTTCTTTTCCTAAACCACATGGATCCATTGGTGACATTTTCATGTGTGTTGTTTTCCTAAACCACACTGATCCACTAGTGTCATTGCATGTGTGTTCTTTTTCTAAGCCACATTGATCCACTTGTGACATTGCATGTGTATATTTTCCTAAACCACATTGATCCATTGGAGTCAATACATGTGTGTTCTTTTCCTAAACCACATGGATCCACTTGTGACATTTGCATGTGTTTTATTTTCCTAAAACATAATTATACACTAGAGACATTGCATGTGTGCTCTTTTCCCAAACAACATGGATCCACTGGAGCCATTTGCATGTGTGTTCTTTTCCTAAACCACATTGATCAACTAGTGACATTTTCATGTGTGTTCTTTTCCTAAACCACATAGATCCACTGGTGAAATTTGCAGGTGTGTTCATTTCCTAAACCACATTGATCCAGTGGCAACATTTGCTTGTGTGTTCTTTTCCTAAATTAATTTGATCCACTAGTGAGGATGCATGTGTGATCTTTCCCTAAAATACATTGATCCACTTGAGTCATTGCATGTGTGTTCTTTTCCTAAACGACATGAATACACCTGTGACATTTGCATGTGTGTTCTATTCCTAAATCACATTTATCCACTAGAGACATCGCACATGTGTTCTTTTTGTAAACCACATGGATCCACTGGTGTCACTGCACGTGTGTCCTTTTCTTGAACCACTGGTGACATTGAATGCGTATTCTTTTCCTTAACCACATGGATCCACTGGTGACATTTGCACGAGTGTTCTTTTCCTAAACCACATTGATCCACTAGTGACATTTGCATGTGTGTTCTTTTCCTAAACCACGCTGATCCACTGTTGTGTCATTTACATGTGTGTTCTTTTCCTGAACCACATTGATCCATTAGTGTCATTGCATGTGTGTTCTTTTCCTATACCTCATGGATCCATAGGAGTCATTTCATGTGTGTTCTTTTCCCAAACCTCATTGATCCACTAGTGTCATTGCATGTGTGTTGTTTTGCTAAACCACATGGATCCACTAGTGACATTGCATGTATGTTATTTTCCTGAACCACATGGATCCACTTGTGACTTTGCATGTGTGTTGTTTTCCTAAACCACATGGATCCACTGGTGACATTTGCATGTGTGTTCATTTTCTAAACCACATGGATCCACTGGTGACAGTGCATGTGTGTTCTTTACCTAAACCACATGGAACCACTAGAGCCATTTGCATGTGTATTATTTTCCTAAACCACATTGATCCACTAGTGACATTTCCATGTGCGTTCTTTTCCTGAACCACATTGATCCACTGGTGACATTTTCATGTGTGTTCTTTTCCTAAACCACATTGATCCACTATTGACAATGCATGTGTGTTGTTTTCCTAAAACACATTGATCCACTTGAGACATTGCATGTGTGTTCTTTTCATAAACCACATGGTTCCACTGGTGTTATTGCATGTGTGTCCTTTTCCTGAACCACTGGTGACATTGCATGTTTGTAATTTTTTCCTAAACCAGCTGGATCCACTGGTGACAATGCATGTGTGTTCTTTTCGTAAACCTCATTAATCCACTGATGACATTTTCATGTGTGTTCTTTTCCTAATCAACATTGATCCACTGGTGTCTTTTGCATGTGTGTTGTTTTCTTAACCACATTGATCCACTTTTGTAATTGCATGTGTCTTGTTTTCCTGAACCACATTGATCCACTGTTGACATTGCATGTGTGTTATTTTCCTAAACCACATGGATCTATTGGATTCATTGCATGTGTGTTCTTTTCCTAAACCACATTGATCCACTAGTGTTCATTTTATGTGTGTTCTTTTCCTAAACCACATGGATCCATTGCTGACATTTTCATGTGTGTTGTTTTCCTAAACCACACTGATCCACTAGTGTCATTGCATGTGTGTTCTTTTTCTAAGCCACATTGATCCACTTGTGACATTGCATGTGTATATTTTCCTAAACCACATTGATCCATTGGAGTCATTACATGTGTGTTCTTTTCCTAAACCACATGGATCCACTAGTGACATTTGCATGTGTTTTATTTTCCTAAAACATAATTATACACTAGAGACATTGCATGTGTGCTCTTTTCCCAAACAACATGGATCCACTGGAGCCATTTGCATGTGTGTTCTTTTCCTAAACCACATTGATCAACTAGTGACATTTTCATGTGTGTTCTTTTCCTAAACCACATGGATCCACTGGTGAAATTTGCAGGTGTGTTCATTTCCTAAACCACATTGATCCAGTGGCAACATTTGCTTGTGTGTTCTTTTCCTAAATTAATTTGATCCACTAGTGAGGTTGCATGTGTGATCTTTTCCTAAAATACATTGATCCACTTGAGTCATTGCATGTGTGTTCTTTTCCTAAACGACATGAATACACCTGTGACATTTGCATGTGTGTTCTATTCCTAAATCACATTTATCCACTAGAGACATCGCACGTGTGTTCTTTTTGTAAACCACATGGATCCACTGGTGTCACTGCATGTGTGTCCTTTTCTTGAACCACTGGTGACATTGAATGCGTATTCTTTTCCTTAACCACATGGATCCACTGGTGACATTTGCACGAGTGTTCTTTTCCTAAACCACATTGATCCACTAGTGACATTTGCATGTGTGTTCTTTTCCTAAACCACGTTGGTCCACTAGTGTGTCATTTGCATGTGTGTTCTTTTCCTGAACCACATTGATCCATTAGTGTCATTGCATGTGTGTTCTTTTCCTATACCTCATGGAACCATAGGAGTCATTTCATGTGTGTTCTTTTCCTAAACCTCATTGATCCACTGGTGTCATTGCATGTGTGTTGTTTTGCTAAACCACATGGATCCACTAGTGACATTGCATGTATGTTATTTTCCTGAACCACATGGATCCACTTTTGACTTTGCATGTGTGTTGTTTTCCTAAACCACATGGATCCACTGGTGACATTTGCATGTGTATTCTTTTTCTAAACCACATGGATCCACTAGTGACAGTGCATGTGTGTTCTTTTCCTAAACCACATGGAACCACTGGAGCCATTTGCATGTGTGTTCTTTTCCTAAACCACATTGATCCACTAGTGACATTTGCATGTGTGTTCTTTTCCTGAACCACATTGATCCACTAGTGTCATTACATGTGTGTTCTTTTCCTAAACCACATGGATCCAATGGAGTCATTGCATGTTTGTTCTTTTCGTTAACCACATTGATCCACTGGTGTCATTTCATGTGTGTTCTTTTCCTAACCACATGGATCCACTGGAGTCATTGCATGTGTGATCTTTTCCTAAACCACATGGATCCACTGGTGACATTTTCATGTGTGTTCTTTTCCTAAACTACATGGATCCACTAGTGACATTTGCATGTGTGTTCTCGTAACACTACAGCCTAAAAAGACTGCAGCTTCTATGCAATATTTCAAGCCCTGGATCGGTTCATTGGCTTACATAGAATATATTTGAATAACAAGGTAAAATCCATGCATCATAAAGTAACGAAATGATCCAGAGTATTCAATTATTACAATATGCATAGCTCAATAGCTAGCTCAAATAAACAAGTAGCATACAGAAACGTAAAATATAGTAGACTCCATCTTCAAATTGCCCACAAGTGAACAAGTGTCAAGTGGACTACGGAACCAAATATGATCACTCAGAATCTGTATAACCTGCAACATGAAATGTAGCGGACCCGAAGGGTCAATACTTGGAATGTATGGCAAGTAGAGCTAAGTAAGGAGACAATATACCTAGCAACTACATGCTTATTTGGCTAAGTGGAGCTTTGGCTAGCTTGCATTTTCTTAAACAGTTTTACCCTACTTTTAAATCAAGTTTTTGTAATTAGGAATTAGGAATGAGTGAGAATATGTCATAGCCTCAATATCTAGAAACTCAATTGTCCATAACCGGGGACACAGCTAAGCACTTAGTTTTACACCCTGCAGGGGATTGTACACTTTACCCATATGAACTGGTAGACCAGCTCATACCATGACACGCATTTTGAGTCATGATAGGGAGAAGTCCAAGAAGACACAATTCGGGAAGTAGTTCCCCAAGCCCATCCATGCACCGTACCAACCTACCACAATTCACTACATATATGGATACGAAGAGCTCGGTTCACCACAACCTACTAAGTCCATCCAGCCACCCATAACTCACTGGCATATGGATGTACACGTAAGCTACCAAACAAAGACACTAATCACTTCTCTGCAACCTGGGTGGCCATCCACAAGTGAACTACTCGGGTAAACATAGACATGGGCCCAGCATTCACAAACCAAGCATTTACCAATTCCACCCAGAGAGTTCATTAATTAAGTGGTTTTAGTTGAACAAAACATATGCAATACCATAAAATGATGTAGACCCTTCCCCCATCTAGATAGCATGGCTAAGTATAACTAGGATACGACGGCTCAACTACAAGTGACTCCTACCAAGATACATAGGATATAGCATAGCGATAGTAATTCCTAATCACGCATCTACGAGAAATACACTACACATGCATTAGGAAAATAGTAGAACAATTCATGAACAAATTAGCATCTACTTGCCTTGATATTGTTGGAGTCATTCAGACACTCAGTGCAATCGCAGACGTTGCACTCCTCGCAATCTATGGATCAAACAAATACATACAACACAAACAACCATAAACAAGTGCACAAATGCATGCATGACGATTTAAATATGGAATAGAGGTTTAGTTCAGTCCATAGGACAGTATCATATCACATGATGCATGCAGAAGTGTTTTAATTCAATATAGTATTTGTTATTCATTTTTGATTGCCTTTAAAGGGGTTTTAACATTTAATTTTTGATTGTAACTTCTGTCCTCATTGTTGAATTAAATTTGGATCTGAACTGTAATGGATAGAGGGGTTCAATACAAACCAGTAGCAATTGGATTCACCCTAATCAGAGTCGTAGATCTTTTTCTAGCATTTAATTGGTGTTTAATGGAGTTTAAATAGTTTAAATAGATCGCACTGTCTAAAAATAAAAATAAAAGAAGATCTGCAATCTACAGAAGATTGTGAACTCAGGGACATATTATTCATGTTTTTTGGATCTGTAAATAATTTACTAAGAATTTAATGATCTATAAAGCCATTAATACTAATTAATTAATCGATAGTAATCTTTCAAGCAAAAACTAGATATAGTCTGATAATATTAAACTACATTAGAATAGGTTCAATTTGATATATTATTCGTATTTTTTGGACAGAGTATGAATTTTCTACAATTTTTAGAAGTTAGATCTATTTTCTACAAATTTAATTATTAAACAAAACTTATTTACCGCGTCAGCACCGAGTTAGCGCTCACTAGGCTGCGGGTCAGCGCGTGCTGACTAGGCTGCCACACGACGCGACGCCATTGGCGCGTACTGGTTCGGGGGGATCTAATCTGGGGAATTGATCCTTGATCGGACGACTAGGGACGAGGCGAGCGGCTTGTCGGCGGGCGACGGCGGCGACGGACGGTTGCAGCGCAGGTGGCGGTCGGCGGCGATGCTCCGGCGGTCCTCGGCACCGGCGAAGTGGCGGATGGGGTTCCTCTCTTCCTTGCGGTCTCGGTCATCCTCTCGGCGGCGACCTTCTCCTCCTCGAACGGCGGCGGACGGTGGCTGATCGCGGCGGCTCCAGTGAGACTTCGGCGAGTAATTGGCGGCGCTCCGCTATGATCGAGAGGGGGAAAAGAGGGCAGGGTGAGGTGGTGGTTCACGGCGAACACAAAGGAGAAAAATAGGGGCAAGGGGTAACTCGGAACCAACGGCAGCGGCATGAGTCGAGCTTGATTCCCAAGCTTGGCTAGGGTTTCCGCGAGTTTGGGCAGGGGAAAAAGGCCACGGTGGGTGCAGCTTTTATGGGGGCCGAAAGCTTGGGTGAGGGGCAAAAGGGGAGGCGGTTTTGGTGTGGATTTGGCGGCGACCGGTTGCGATAGTGCAGCGGCGGCGGTGTCCACGTCGGCCACTGGAGGGGTGACACGCGGGCCGACAGGCGGGGCGCGCGCGTGGGCTGGCCGATGGGTTGGGGCTGGGGCGATTAGCTAGGCACAGCTAGGTGAGCTGGGCTAGGCTGGCCGCGTGGGCTGGGGCGGGGTAGGTTAGCTCACTTTTTCTTGTTCTCTTTTCTTATTCCTTTTTCTGTTTATTCTTTTTGTCATAACTTTTTCATACTTAGTCCAATTGACATGAAATATGTTTGTAAATTTTTCTAACATCAAGTAGATCAACATAGGCTAGTATTTAGCAATATTTGTTGTCCTAGCATTAGTGGGTATTTTCAACCCATCTTAATTCCCTTTAGGATCAAAGTGGCACATAGAGTCTAGGGTTTGGTTTAATATCAAATTTCGAATTCTTTGCAAATTTCTTCATGGATGCAATGCAATGCTTGTGAATGACATGCAAATGCAAAAAAACATTTCTAATCTTAATTTCTAAACCTTGGGATGTGACAGACTAACCCCTTAAGATGAATCTCGTCCCGAGATTCGAAATGGCTATCAAGGTTTAGGCGGTGTTATAGAGGCTAACCCCCTTATGAGAATTGTGCTTGGTATCTCCTTTAGAACCATTGGTCTATATATGACCCTCCTTCTTTCTAGGTATGAGCATAATATCCATCTATCAGACCTTGATCCTTAACCATCCATTCATGCTTTATGTTTTATCCAACCAATGAAACCAATGTAGATGAGCTAGAGAAACAGTGTATCTAAACTCTAGGGTATAAGGGTGGCATGATGTGCTAGCTATTAGTTCTTTCCCAGTGGGTTTTCTTTAGCCATTCCTCTAGGTAGTTCCACATGTAACTAATCTTATCCATGAATACCTTAATATGAACGAATGCGGTGTACAAGTACTTGAAATTTATGAGTGCGATGTATGTATTAACTAGGAACTTACTAGTCATGAAGGCTAGGTTGTTGAATACTTCCTTGACATTCACATGGTTTATAGTTGCCTTCTCAGTTGAGTTAGGCTTGGTTCCATCATTTGCCTCAGGACAGTTATTAGCATAATGTCCCATCTTCTTGCACCTGAAGCATTCCACGTTGCAGAGATCTCGATTCCCATTGCGGTGGTGGCCATTCCCACAATTGTTGTGGCCATTTCTTCTAGTGTGATTGTATCCATTGTGTCCATGCTTGTGATGTCCGGAGCTTCCATTACAGTCATGGTGGGTACGCTTATGGTGTGATCCTAAGTTGTGGTTGCCATTATACTTCCTCTTGCGCCTTTCAGCTTGGCCCTGTTTTCCCTCCAGAATCCTAGCCTTGTCCATCAGAGTCTAGAAATTAGGAGCATGTACAATAGAAAGCTGGACTGTTATCTCATCATTCAGACCATCAAGGAACCACTCTCTCATCTTGGCATCCGAGTCCACATCATCTGGTGCATAGCGAGATAGATTAGAGAATTCTCTATGTATTCAGACACATTGCGGTGACTCTAGCGCAAGCTGCAGAACTCCCTCCGCGTCAGGCTCATAGTTCTAGTAGAAACATGGTGAGTCTTGAACCCTTCTTCAAACATCTCCCAGGTCACAGTAGCAATGGGGTGGGTGATCTGGAAAGTATCCAACCAAGAAGCAGCTGGTCCCTCCAACAGATGAGCAACGAACCTCACCTTCTCAGTATCGGTGAACCCAACTGTCACCAAGTCCTTGTTCACCGAGCGTATCCAATCCAGTTCAACCATTGGCTCAGGTGTAGTAGAGAATTGAATGGCCTCAACCTCAGGAATCGAGCAAGAGCATCCACTTGCGGGGGTGGATTGTTGTTGTTATTGTTGTTGTTGTTATTGTTGTTGTTGTTGTCGTTCATCTGCTGGGTCAGGGCTTGCATCAACTGGGTCTGTGCATCCAACATCTGTTGCATGCCAGGTGGCAGGTCATAGGTGCGTCTTGGTGGCATCTGCATCATAGGAAAGTTTAGAAAGAGAGCACTAGAGAAGTAATCCTACCCATAACTACATGAAACAATCAATTGACAGACAAGCAACAATCATTACAAACAACACTCAAGACAAAAATAGTTTTGTTTTATGTTCGAGAAGCTTTCTTTTAGTAGTATGCCATCTACCTATTAGTTTACTTATGTCTACCATTCATTTGGGTCTGATCCTATAATCTTTGTAGTAATGGACAGAATCTGTCTTGAAACTAATGTTGTATTCACGAATTTTTCTGGGCATCTTAAGCACATCAAGAATTTTAACCAATTTTTGGACTTACACTACAGAAAATTTGGAACCAGATCCTAAAATATGAGCTCCAACCGAGCTACCAGCTCGAAATGAAAAATCTCGGAGTAAAACATCTCAGGCAGAAAACTGCAACGAGAATTACCACGAGTTGATATATATTTCATTTACTAATTCATTATCATATCTCACAAAAACTCCTGGATATTTATGGTATCAAAATAAGGAACCTAAGGTAATCAATTAAACTATTACACAAGCCTTTTATATGATCGATTGCTAAGCCTAACGATATCCTAGTGAAGTCTACTTGGTGCTTAAATCCTTCTTCTTGAAGCGGCGAAGAAACTCCAGAGCCTTGGTGCACTTGTGCTTCTTCTTTCCGCAAGAGGGTGGAGTGTATCCGTCTTCCGAATACTCATCACTTGTGGCTCCAAACTCCCGCTCCATGGGTCCTTCCTCCAGTGTGTTGGCTTCAGCTTCATCACCTCCTTCATCATCATTGTCATCACCTCCTTCATCATCATTATCATCACCACCATCATCATCATCATTGTCATCATCGTTGGAATGGTTGAGTTGAGGTCAGAGACCAGCGATGATGGCGTCCTTGGTATTAATGATGTCTTCCTTTATCCCAACAACGACCCGGGCTTGGTAGTACTTCTCCATCATCTCTTGTAGTGCATCCTCCATCCGGACGGCTTGTATCTCCGAGTCCTCCATTTGCTTTGGAAAGAATCCCATCTTATTCCTATCTTCAGGTGTAACCATGGTGTGTCCATCTCCATTGCGCTTCCCAAACTCGAGAAAGACGGAGTTATCATTCAGCCTTTGTTGGTGAGTATTGCACATACGAGACAGAGCCTCCTGCATGCAAATATCCACTCCTCCTTCCCATGAGTGGTACACTCCTCCATAGCACGTTTCTTCAGAGTCCTCTAGCGATGGATCCCTGGCAATGATGGTGTGGATCTCCATGCGCTCATCTCCACTATCTTGGGGATTCACCCTCCTTCCTTTGAACATGGGCAGGGGAGAGCGTAGCACCAGTGCAAGCCTTCCCAATTGCTTTCCAAAGATCCTGTCAGACTTCTCTCCAGCATACTCCACATGAGTGAACTCTCCCATCTAGACATGTAAAGGAAACAGTGATATTAGCATTGATAAGAATTACTAGATAGAAAAACATGAGAAAGAATAGAAAGTGTTAAGTTAATTTCCTAATCCAATTCTAAGTCACGATCCTATAGTCAACACATGGGCCCTGATAACATCTATAACACTACAGCCTGAAAAGGCTGCAACTTCTATGCAACATGTCAATCCCTGGATCGGTTAATTGGCTTACATAGAACATAGATGAATAACAAAGTAAAATCCGTGCATCATAAATTAACGAAATGATCCAGAGTATTCAATTACTACAATATGCATAGCTCAATGGCTAGCTCAAGTAAACAAGTAGCATAAGGAAACATAAACATATAGTAGGCTCCATGTTCAAATTGCCCACAAGTGAACAAGTGTCGAGTGGAGTACCACGACCTAATATGATCACTCAGAATCAGTATAACCTACAACATAAAACGTAGCAGCCCCGAAGGGTGAATACTTGGAATGTATGGCAACTAGAGATAAGTAAGGATACAATATACCTCGCAACTACATGCTTATTTCGCTAAGTAGAGCTTTGGCTAGCTTGCATTTTCTTAAACATTTTTACCCTACTTTTAAATCAACTTTGATCACAACAACCCATTAAGTTCACCCATCAAGTTTTAGTAATTCGGAATAAGAATGAGTGAGAATATGTCATAGCCTCAATATCTAGCAACTCAATTGTCCATAACCGGGGACACAACTAAGCACTTAGTTTTACACCCTGTAGGGGTTTGTACACTTTACCCATATGACCTGGTCGACCCGCTCAGACCATGACACATGTTTTGAGTTATGATAGGGAGAATTCCAAGAAGAGACAATTCGGGAAGTAGTTCCCCAAGCCCATCCACGCACCGTACCAACCTACCAAAATTCACTACATCTCTGGATACGAAGAGCTCGGTTCACCACGACCTACTAAGTCCATCCAGCCATTCATAACTCACTGGCATATGGCTATACACATAAGCTACCAAACAAAGACACTAATCACTTCTCTGGAACCTGGGTGGCCATCCACAAGTGAACTACTCGGGTAAACCATAGACATGGGCCCGACATTCACGAACCAAGCATTTACCAATTCCACCCAAAGAGTTCATTAATTAAGTTGTTTTAGTTGAACAAGACATATACAATACCATAGCATGATGTAGACCCTTCCCCCGTTTAGATAGCATGGCTAAGCACAACTAGCATACAATGGCTCAACTACAAGTGATTCCTACCAAGATACATATGACATAGCATAGTGATAGTAATTCCTAATCATGCATCTACAGGAAATACACTACACATGCATTAGGAAAATAGTAGGACAATTCATGAACAAATTAGCATCTACTTGCCTTGATAGTGTTGGAGTCATTCAAACACTCGTTGCAATCGCAGATGTTGCACTCCTCACAATCTATGGATCAAACAAATGCATACAACATAAACAACCATAAACAAGTGCACAAATGCAGGCGTGACGATTTAAATATGGAATAGAGGTTTAGTTCAGTCCATAGGACAATATTATATCACATGATGCATGCCAATATAGTATTTGTTATTCATTTTTGATTGCCAATAAAGGGGTTTTAACACATCTATTGTAACTTCAGTCCTCATTGTCGAGTTAAATTTGTATCTGAACGGTAATGGATAGAGAGATTCAATACGAACTAGTATCAATTGGATTTTCCCTAATCGGAGTAGTGGATCTTTTTATAGGATTTAATTGGTATTTAATGGAGTTTAAATAGTTTAAATATATCGCACTATGTAAAACTAAAACTAAAAGAAGATCTGTAATCTACACAAGATTGTGAACTCAGGACATATTATTCATATTTTTCGGATCTATAAATAATTTACTATGAATTTAATGATCTATAAAGCCATTAATAATAATTAATTAATCGCCAGTAATCCATAGAGCAAAAAACTAGAACTATTATGATAATGTTAAACTACATTAGAATAGCTTCAATTTGATATATTATTCGTAATTTTTGGACAAAGTATGAATTTTCTACAATTTTTAGAAGTTAGATCTATTTTCTACAAATTTAATTATTAAACAAAACTTATTTACTGCATCAGCGCCGAGTCAGCGTTGACTGGGCTGCGGGTCAGCGTGCTCTAACTAGGCTGCCAAGCAGTGCGATGCCATTGGCGTGTCCCGATTCATGGGGATCTAATCAGGGGCGTCGATCTTTGATCGGACGACCAGGGACGAGGCGGGCGGCTTACCGACAGGCAGCGGCGGCAACGGACGGTGGCGACGCAGGTGGAGGTCGATGGCGACGCTTGGGGTCCTTGGCGTTGGTGAAGTGGCGTACATGGTTCCTCTCGTCCTCGCGGTCTCGGTCGTCCTCTCGGCGGCGACCTTCTCCTCCTCGAACGGCGGCGGACGGCGGCTGATCGTGGCGGCTCCGTCGAGACTTCGGCGAGCAATTGGTGGCGCTCTGCTGCGATTGAGAGGGGGAAAAGAGGGCAGGGTGAGGTGGTGGTTCATGGCAAACACAAAGGAGCAAAAGAGGGGCAAGGGGGAACTCGGAACCAACGGCGGCGGTGGCTTCCCAGAGTTGCTGAAGCACCGGAGGTAGTCGAGCTCGATTCCTGAGCATGGCTAGGGTTTCCACGAGTTGGGGGAGGGGAAAAGGCGGTGGTGGGTGCAGCTTTTATGGGGGCTGAAAGCTTGGGTGAGTGGTAAAAGGGGAGGCAGGTTTGGCACGGATTCGACAACGACCGGTTGCGATACTGCGGCGGCGGCGGTGTCCGCGTCGGCCATGGGAGGGGTGACAGGCAGGCCAAACCTGTCGGTGGCTGGTGGGGCATGCACGCGGGCTGGCGGACGGGTCGGCCTAGCTGCTGCTGCTGCACGCTGCACGGGGGGGGGGGGGGGGGAGGGGTGAGGCGAGCGACGGTTAGCTAGGCGCGGCTAGGTGGGCTAGGCTGGGCGAGCCGCACGGCCTAGAGCGAGGTGGGTTAGCTCTCTTTTTTTGTTCTCTTTTCTTTTTTCCTTTTTCTATTTATTCCTTTTTTCATAACTTTTTCATATTTAGTTCAATTGACATGAAATTTGTTTCAAAATTTTCTAAAATCAAGTAGATCAACATAGGCAAGTATTTAGCAATGTTTTCTATCCTAGCATTAGTGGGTATTTTCACCCCATCTTAATTCCCTTTAGGATCAAAGTGGCACATATAGTCTAGGGTTTGGTTTAATATCAAATTTTGAATTCTTTGCAAATTTCTTCATGGATGCAATGCAATGCTCGTGAATGACATGCAAATGCAAAAAAATCTTTTCTAATCCAAATTTTTAAACCTAGGGATGCGACAGTTCTTTTCCTGAACCACATTGATCCACTTGTGACGTTGCAGGTGTGTTCTTTGCCTAAACCACATTTATCCACTAGAGTCATTACATGTGTTTTCTTTTCCTAAACCACATGGATCTGCTCGTGACAATTACATGTATGTTCTTTTCCTAAAACACGTTGATCCACTTGAGACATTGCATTTGTGTTCTTTTCCTAATCCACATGGATCCACTAGTGACATTGCATGTGTGTTCTTTTCCTAAACCACTCGAGCCATTTGGATGTTTGTTGTTTTCCTAAACCACATTGATCCACTGGTGACAATTGCATGTGTGTTCTTTTCCTAAACCACATTGATCCACTAGTGTCATTGCATGTGTGTTCTTTTCGTAAACCACATAGATCCACTAGTGACATTGCATGTGTGTTCTTTTCCTAAACCACATGGATCCACTGGTGACATTTGCATGTGTGTTTTTCCTAAACCACATTAATCTATCGTCGGATTGATGACAAGTACGCCATGAGGGGTTCCTCGAGGCGTGCGAAGTGAGGGGTCTGAGACGTACGGTGTTCCGGGATGGTGAGCACATAAGTTTACCGAGGTTCGAATCTGTCGGATTTGGACGGATCCTACTCCTGCTAGCAATCCCATAATACGGCAGAGCCGGAATATGGGTAATAAGGGTTCGCCTGTGCGAGTTGAGATTGTGATTGTAAGGTGTGCCCTAAAGGCTCTCCCTAGGACAGCTTATATAGATATCCGGCCTAGGGTTTACAGGAGAGACTTATCCGGCTACGATTAAGAGTCGGTTATAGAGTACATCTTGAACTACAAGTAACACTATGTGCCTATGTCGGTAAGTCTTCTAGGCCTTCCCGTAGCCGGATTGGACTCCGTCTCTTCTCCCTGACTAGGCCGCCCATGAAGCAAAGTTCTAACCCGAAGTGGGCCACCCTGGTCAGTGAGGAACTGTGAGGATACCTGGAAAGTATATCCCCAACAGCAGCCCCTGGAAGCCTCCGAGATCCAAAGTTGGATTCATCATCGTCTAGCTTGATCTTCGGCTTGCAGAATCTTGAAGGATTCCTGAAACTTCAAAACAAAAGATATGATCCGGATCTCAAAAATAAGTTGGACCTATCAGTACGTTATTCGGATTTCCAGCTTGATATTCAAACTAAGCCGGATCTTGGTCTATGACGTCATCTGACACTGGTCATGGTCAAGTCACGTCACAGACAAACATCTTCTATCAGCACGACCGTTGGTGGGTCCGCCGTTCGCGGAACCGAGGCACCGTTTCGATGCACGCGCAGAGATCGAGGCGGCATAATCATCGCGTGGGGGCTTCCCAGTTCTTTCCATGACACGTGGCGCGTGTACTGTGCCATTTGCACGAATCTTGGCGCGGTTCGGTGGTTATAAGGGGTGAGGATTCCCTCTTCTCATCTTCTTCACCTATTCCCATGTCGTTTCCTTCTCCTCCACTTGTCCCACGCGCAGAGAGCTCCCTTGCCTCTAGAAATTCCCTGCACCGCCCATCCAAGGTCACCGGAGCACCGGAAAAATGGCTTCCACTTCAACTTCCGGCGCCGCAGCGACGGTAGTGGCGGTGGAAAAGGAGAGCAATCACGGGGTTTGGATCCCGTGCGTTCTCGACGACGAGAAGCTCCGCGGCATCGAAGAAGAAGGGATCCTCCATGCCAACGATTGGCGGAGCGGCTTCGGCGAAGCCGTCCCCAACCCTCGCAATGGTGAGCGGGTGCACTTAGGCACCCACCTCGATAGAGGTTTCTCCTTTCCTCCCTCAGATTTCTTTTTCTGAGGTGATTGATCATTATAGTGTTCAACTTCACCATCTCCCCCCAAACTCTGTCTTAGAGATGAGAACCTATGCGGCTTTGTGGGAGGGGTATCTCGGCATTAGGCCGAGTCTCACTCTCTTCCGGTACATTTTCCATGTCCGGAGAAACTCCATCATCTTCGGTAATCCCTACATTACCGGTACTATTAGTCTTTCAGTTAGGCGTCAGCGCGTCTATCCTTGGATTCTAGCTAGTGAGTCGGCCAAACAATGGCCGACCACCTTTTTCTATCACAAGGACATTCATGCTCCCGACAAAGCTAGTGCTTTGCCGGCTTTCGTCGATGGAGCCGCCACGCCTCAAACATCTTGGGACGAGTCCACTCCGGCTCTCAGTGACGATCTGCTTCTCGCCAAGAGGTGGATTGAATATCTGATGAAGCATAAGGGCCTGAGAGGGTCCGACTTGGTCCAGTGCTGGGTGGCACGCCGGATCCAGCCTCTCCAGCCCCATGGTGACCGACTAATGCATTCCATCACGGCGTCAAAACAAGACTCCCTCCGCATCAGCCCCAAGGCTCTAAAGCCACATGACTACATAAGACAAATCAAATAGCTGATAAAGGAGCAAATCGAGAGAAAGTTTCCGGATTTATCTCTGGACATGGATACGGCAGAAGACCATGTAGTGCCGGTAAGCTTTTAGCAGTAAGCCCTTTTTATGTGTTTCACTTTTAAGTTATTTCGCAACACTGAGATATTATCTTCTTTTCAGCTTGCTGACCTCCTCGAGTCGGAATTAGCTCCTATCGAGCGATATCCTCCTGAGTAGGAGGAGGAATTGGTCCCACTGCCGGACATTGTGCCCAGGAAGTGCAAAGCTCCGACAGTGGCCATCGGCACAAAGGAAGTGCCAGTTGTGAAGAGGTAACTTAGCACACAACTTCCGCCTTTGTACTTTACTCGTAATTTCTTCCGAGATATAATGTTCTTCATTCTATTACCTTCACAGAGCTAAGCACCTCATCAAGGGCAAGGGGAAGGGGACTATCTCGAAGCCCCTGCGTCATACGAAGCTAGCTATGGCTTCTCCTGCCGTGGCTCCTCCGACTCCTGCCCCTCAACCTTCTGTAGCGCCGGTGATTACTCCATCCCCGGTCGTCGCAGAAGATCCGGCTCCCTCAATAGGGCCAGCGATCCTTGAGTCGCAGACTGACGTCACCATGGGTGACTCAGGTTTTGATAAGGGTGAACCCTCTTCGAGTAATGATCCCTCGGCAGAGACCTTCGCCGAAAACCTCCTAAACAATTCGGGACTTGCTAAATTTGGCTTGTCTCGGAAATCTGCGGAGGAAATCCAGCGGCTGGCCCGACAATGCTTGGAAAGTCATAATCTCTCTGCCGAAGAAGAAGCACAAGAAGCGGAGGGCATCAAGTACTCCGATCTTCTCGAGCAAGTCTTCCTTCGCGACGAGGGACTAAGAGCTGGTGTGCTTCCACCACCTCTGGTTATTCCACTCACCCTCGCCGAGAAGGTTACTATTGAGGTGAACATGTGCCTGAGCAAGCTCACACATGAACATCATGTAAGTCAGAATTCCAACTCACGTTTTCATTTATGGTACTTTATATCATATCCTCTAGCCCCCAAGCATGAAGTTGGATAAACAATCCGGGTTTATGCTTCATTAGGATGCCAAAGAATGAACTAGTGTAGCCCCCAAGGCTCGTGCTGATATTAGCTACAATATTAGCCCGAGTCTTTAGTAGGCTTCTGACTCTGGATATTCCGACTTACAGAAAGTTAATTCATATAACCAGGAATTGTTGAAGTATGTCTGCAATTAGCGGAGAGAGATCAAAGCTCTCCGACTTAAAAATGCTGAGCTTAAAGTTTCCAAGGATGAGGCCAAAGGTAAACATTCCGAGACTCAAACCTTGTCTTGCATTTTCATAGTCGAATATTTTTTGCTGAATTGTTGTTCTTTTTGACTTACAACACAGATAAAGTAGTCCTGTGCTATGATCGAAGAGGCCGAGAATCTGAAGACCCTGGTGGTGGAAAACAAGGATCTCCGCCGAGAGCTAGACCAGCTTAAGGCGGATCACGAGAAGAGCATTGCTCAAGTTCTCGAATCCTCCTCCATGGCCACCGTGGAGCGTGATCGCAAGATTGCACTGCACGAGGAAAAAATCTCGGATCTCAACGACGAGCTTTTCAGAGAGAAGGACCTTTCCGAGGCACTCCCAGCTGAACTCTGGAGTCTTTGTGAGGAGAAAACCAAAGTTGATGACGTCATCTTTGGTATGTTTCCATCTTTTTGACTTGTCTACATTCTTCGACTCTTTCGATGTCGGATTTATTTAACCGTTTTGCATTATGCGCATAGGTCCTCTGAACTTGACGTACTCCACCTCTGCCGAGCCTCGCACCCACCGGCTTACCCAAGTTGGTGATTTGCTTCATGACTTCCGCCAATCCATCGAGGATATTGGCCAAGCTCTCAGGGTTCCAGACATGCATAGCATGCCCGACTTTCAGGTGCGGGACAAGGCAAAGGAGATGCCGCAGCTTGTCCGGGACTGGAACATGTCGTACGCGCGATCCGCAGCGCAGAACGCTCTCACCATGTTCATGAGCCACCATGGAAGCATGGAAATCTGGCAAGTGACCAGAGGGTACTCTACTGTGGATGAAGACGACCAAAAGCAAGATATCAAAGCCATCATGGACTCCTGCGCCGGATATGGGTGCCACGTAGCTGATTTAACCAGCTACGACACTCCCTTCTTCAATCGCGTGGACACACCGCCTCCGCCTCCCGAAGAAGCAGCCGAAGTTTCCGAGGATGAATAAACCATATCGGATTTGGACATGTCGGATCGTTATCAGGGTTCAGCTGATGTGTCCAGCGAGCCGGTAGCTCCTACCTCTCCTCTTACATCATAAGTTATCAAGAAAAAACAGATGTGTTATTCCAAAAACATTATGGGTCTGTAAATGTTTAGTATGATACTTTTTGCTAGTGCTAAGCTTTAATCTATTTAGCACTTTTGGTTTAAAATTTGGTGTGCCTGAAATGTCTGCATAAGCGCTTGTACTTTTTGTCTGTACTTATCGTTTATATGGCTTTTCGCCTCGTCCCTTTCGTGAGCCGGCTAAACTTTCAGCACGGAAACTTTGCCGAGCAATGGAGCTCAATTGCTAAACCAGTTTAAACTCGGAAACAAAGCTGGCTTCCAGTACCAACAATTCACTACTCGGAAAATACCCGCATCCGGCAATCAGATAAATAACCAAAGTATAGACTAGGAAATTTAGAGTTATACCCGAAGGTAGCATTTTTAGAATCAGAAATCTAAACCAGAACGAACATGAGCATAAAGTACTTTCAAGCATTCTGAGATTTTTGACTGTGACATGATGATTCGGAAATAAGATGGTAAAAAACTTCTCAGACAAAACTTGAGGCAACCAAAACTTTTATTTCTCACAGAACATGTACACATATATGATTACAAAGAAGGATAAACTAAGAATAAAAGGGACCTAGCTAAGCAATATTCCATGGTCTGTCTAACTCATCCGGATTTGTACTGCCTCCAGCTCTCTTTCTCTTCTTAGTAGCAGGGCTTTCTTTGACTGGCCTCATATCAGTTAGGTAGTATGAACCATTGTGCAATACTCGACTAACTAAAAATTGCCCTTCCCATACTAGGGAATGTTTGTGCTTTCTTTGTTGCACAAGTCGGAGAACCAAATCACCCTTATTGAAAGATATGTTTCTGACTCTCTGGCTATGATACTTGCGTAACTTCTGTTGATAGGCTGTTGATCTCATTTCAGCAACAACGCGAACTTCTTCCACTAAGTCGAGATCATTTTGTCGAGAAATCTCAGCATCCTCTTCAATATATGCGGCCACTCTAGGAGAAGTGTGAATCAAATCACTAGGAAGAATTGCTTCTACGCCATAGAACAAGAAGAAAGGTGTGTATCCGGTTGACCTGTTCGGAGTTGTTCGTACACTCCATATTATAGAAGGTAATTCCTCTGCCCAAGCCACCGCAACACGTCATAGTGGTGCTTCGAGTCTCGGTTTTAGGCCTTGCAGGATTAAACCATTTTCTCTTTCAACTTGTCTGTTAGCCTATGGATGTGCAACTGACACAATGTCAAGCCAGATATTTTGTTTGTTGCAGAATTCGGCAAGTTCTCCCATAGAGAAATTACTCCCTTTTTCCGTGATAATACTATGCGGATAACCATACCGGATTATAACATCCTCGACAAATCTTTTGGTTGTTGCTCCATCACAACTAGTGACGGGTTTAGCCTCAATCCATTTGGTGAATTTATCCACCATCACTCAGAGGTGAGTAAATCCACTTGGATCCCGTTTGAATGGTCCTACCATGTCAAGAACCCAGACCACAAAATGCAATGTTATAGGTATTGCTCACAGCTGATCAGCCAGAATTTGAGCTTGTTTGGCGTACTTTTGGCAACCTTTGCACGTCTTGACCAGCCGTTCGGCATCTGCCTTGGCTGTAAGCAAGAAAAAACCATGTCGGAAAGCTTTTGCCACTAAATATTTGGCTGCAGCATGGTGACCACACTCACCTTCATGGATCTCTCTTAAGATTTCCACTCCTTCTTCCGGAGATACGCAGCACTAAAAGACCCCAAACACACTCTGCTTATAGAGCTCACCACTAACTATAGTATAGGCTTTTGCTCGTCGGATGATCTGCCGGCTCAGAACTTCGTCTTCGGGTAATTCTCCATCTACCAAATAATCAAGGTAGGGTTTAGTCCAGTTGGGAATTACACCCAGAACTGCTTAGAGGTGAGTCGGATATTCCTCGTCCACTCCCTTTATGGAGGGAACTTTGAGGTGCTCTAAAAAAGCGCCATCCAGGACCTCTTTCCGTCCAGAGCCTATTCAAGATAATTCATCTGCTTCCTCATTATCTGCTCGAGGGATGTGTTGAACCTCAAACCCTTCGAACGATTTAGATAAATCATCCACGACAGCTTTATATGCTACCATGTGTTTATTTGCATTACAAATATCGGACACCTGCTGAGCAACAAGATCCGAATCTCCGTAACAAATCAAACGTCGGATGCCAATATCCTTAGCAATCCGGATTCCATGCATCAGTGCTTCATACTCGGCAATATTATTTGTCGCTGTGAAGTGGATCTGCAACACGTATAAAAGTTTATCTCCTTGGGGTGATTTGAGCACCACGCCAGGCCCCGCGAGCCTTAGACCCATCAAAATATAGGGTCCAATATTCTGACTCAGGGAGGGTCATATTCTCCTTCGTCTCTTCCAATCAGCAACAAAGTCGGCAAGGTTTTGGGATTTGATTGTTGTCCGAGGTTTGTACTCAATATCGAAAGCCGAGAGGTCTATGCCCCATTTGGCGACGCGTCCTGTGGCGTCACTGTTATTGATTATATCTCTCGTGGGAGCTGTGCTCACCATGGTAATTGGATGCTCCTGAAAATAATGTCGTAGCTTACGAGATGCTAGGAACACACCATAAGCTAGCTTTTGATAGTGCGGATACCACTGTTTCGATTCTGTCAAGGCCTCGCTGAGAAAGTAAGTTGGACGCTGCACTAAGTGTTCCTGATTTTCCCCCAGTCTCTCCACCACTATCACGATACTAACGACTTTGTTTGTCGCAACGAGATAAAGCAACATATGTTCCTGTGGTTCCGGGGTTGCAAGGATTGGAGCAGATGAGAGTACTGTTTTCAGGTCTTGTAGGGCAGCTTCAGCTTCGTCAGTCCACACAAAATCCTTGGTCTTTTTCAGAAGTTTGTATAATGGTTCGGCTCTTTCACCGAGCCAGCTTACAAATCGACTGACTGCGGCAATGTAACCAGTTAGTCTTTGTACGTCCTTCAGGCGAGTTGGCCTGGAAATATTGAGTATAGCCTTGATTTTGTCTCGGTTCACCTCTATGCCTCTTTGAGACATGATGAAACCTGACAATTTTCCGGCTAGGATTCCAAAGAAGCATTTCTTCGGATTAAGCATTATGTTGTATTTTCGTAGATTGGCGAATGTTTCGTCCAATTCGGAAATCAATGTTTCCTTCTTTACCACAATATCATCCACATATGCATGTACATTGCGTCCGATTTGATCGTGGAGGCAACGCTGCATTGTGCGTTGGTACGTAGCTCCGCGTTCTTCAGCCCAATGGGCATCGTAACAAACAGAAGGTTCTGAAGGGGGTTATGAATGAAGTTTTGACTTTGTCAGATTCCTTCATCCGGATTTGGTGATAACCGGAATATGCGTCAACAAAACAGAGGAGTTCCGAGCCTGTCGTAGAATCGATAACTTGATCAATCCTAGGTAGAGGGAACGGATCTTTGGGGCAAGCCTTGTTCAAGGCAGTATAATCAACACACATCCTTAAATTAGTGGTGTCCTTTTTAGGGACCATTACATGATTGGCCGACCACTCAGTGTGGATGACCTCTTCTATGAATCCGGCTGACTCGAGCCGTGCTAGTTCCTTAGCTATTGCCTTACACTTTTCATCACCGAAACATCGTAAGGACTGTTTCACATGTTTAATGTTCGGGTTTACATTTAAAGAGTGCTCGGCAAGTTCCCTAGGTACTCCGTTCATGCCAGATGGCTGTCATGCGAAGATATCTTGATTTGCTTTGAGGAACTTGACGAGCGCGATTTCCTATGCGCTATCTAGACCTACACCTATCTGGGTCACCTTGGAGTGGTCATCATCCTTCAACGGCGTCTTCTTCGTCTCTTCTGATGCCTTGAACTCCGGATTCGGCTTTGTTACCTCCTTCTTCGTTGCGGGCATCTCGAACGGATCTATGCTCTTCTTGATCTCCTGGTACTGCTGGACATGCAGCACGGCTTTGGCAAAGGCGGCATTTCCATCCTCGCACTCTCGCGCTTTCTTCGGGTCTTCCCTGATAGTGATCACACTGTTGGGACCTGGAATTTTCATCATATTGTAAATGTAACATGGACGAGCCATAAAAGCCCAATAAGCCGGACGTCTGAATATAGTGTGGTACACGCTCTTGAACGGGACCACTTTGAAGGAAAGTGCCTCCGTCCGATAGTTTTTTGGAGTTCCAAAGGTAACATCCAAAGCGATTTCTCCCAGGGAATTTTCTTGTCTCCCTGGGATAACCCCGTGAAAGATCACAGAGTTGTGGTTCAGTTGGGTCTCCGAGATCTTCATCTGGCATAGCGTTTCGACATATATGAAGTTAATGCTGCTGCCACCGTCCATGAGAGTCTTCGAGAAACCATAACCATCAATAAGTGGATTGACGATTAAGGCGTATTTTCCTCGCCTGTGTAACTTAGGCGGATGATTAGCACGGTCAAATGTGATTGCCACTTCCGACCAGTCCAAGAATAGGGGGATAGCTGGAATTGTTGCATTGAGCTCATGTAGAGCTGCTTTCCTGACCTTTGCTGGTTGAGATCCGAGGAAGGTGACATATGTGTCTTTCTTGGTCGGAAAATTTTTCTTCCCTTCCGGCTTGGGATTTGAATCGTCAGCTTCCTCCATGTCGGAATCTTCCTTGGTCTCTTTATTTTTTTGGGGATTCTTCTTTCCCTTCTTCCGCTTATCCTCGTAGCCAGCAGTATCATCTCTCTTAATGTCATCATTGAAACGACACTCGGCGTTTGTGTGGGACGAGCCCCCATTGGAGTCTAGGTGATGCACACATGGGTTATTGGCAATGTCGGCCCAAGAGTAGGTTTTTCCGGGTTGCTAGTCTCCTCTACCTTGAACTCTTGATGTCCCACGACCGTGTCCGCGGCCACCGTCGCATCCTCCTCATCCTCCAGACCTGAAAGTAGAAGTGACCACTACCGTTTCCGCGTTGGGTTTTTCTTTCGAGGTATTCTTGCGCTTCTGAGCTTGTTGCTTTGGTTGTTTTGCTGACTGTGGCACGGCCAGGGTGTTCAGTAATCCCTCTGCATCGTCATCAACATCTGCATACTTGCTCGCTGTTTCTATCATCTCCCCCAAATCAGTGACTTTGTCACACTTCAAGCGATCATGTAGTAAACCAATTGGGAGACCTGCAATGAAAGATTCAATCGCAGTTTGGTCATTTACTCCTTCACACGAGTTCTTGGTGTCGATCCATCATCCGAGATAATCTCGGCAAGTTTCTCCAGTGTTCTAGGTGCAACGCTGTAGGTCTCCGACCGTATAGGGCCTCCGGTATGTGCCTTCGAAATTCCGAAAGAACGCACTTTTCATGTCATACCAGTTGTGGATGGTGTTCTCTGGAAGCTCATTGAGCCATGATCGTGCGGTCTTCCGCAACATAAGTAGGAGATATTGGGTTGCGACCAGGCTGTTTCCGCCTTTGGCGATGCAGCAAGCTTGGAAGAAATCCTGTAGCCAAGTATCTGGCCAAGCTATGCCATCGTAGGCTTGAATATGTCTTGAGATAGCAAATCCTTCCGGGAAATTTGTAGCTCTTATGCATGGTCCGAAGCACTTTGGGCCCACGTATATGTCATCATTTTCATAGCGCCGTGCTTCTATGTTGGAATTAATCCCGTGCCTTGCGTCATTTGGGGATAAAGATCGTCCTGAGTGACGACTATGGCTGGAGTGCCTTGGAGCCAGACTTCGTCTTATGCTTGGTGGGGAAGGAGGAGTAGCTGGATTATTTCCGGCTGACCGCCGGCCTCCCTCCGGAGCGTCATTATTCCAGTTCCGGGGAGGGTCTTCATTGTGACGAGCCCCCTGCCGGTTTGACTCGGCACGGTGTGCGTCGTTCCTTCTCCTGTCATCCGGATGGCTTGCGTGTCTAGGAGGTGGCATTCTTTGTCGGTCCTCCTCCCGACGTTTCTCTTTATCTTCTTCCCTGCGGTCCTTCAACTCTCGCCGGGGAGGATTCCTCGGATTCAGTGCAGCAATTGCCTCTTGCTCTTCAACTAGGTTAACGTTACGCCAGTCACGCGCAGCTTTGTGGTGCTTTCCTGAAGATCCGGTTCTTGAGTAGTTGTTTTCCCGATGATCGGAACGATGGTGCTGTTCTGGAACACGTTGGGGTCTTACGTTAGCCCATGCCAGATCTGTGCGACATTGGTCAGAATCGGAGACCAGCTTTTGACTTCCGGACAGGGCGACCTTTTTCTGCTCCAGTCCCTTGTTGAGTAGTTTGATTCCCAACCGGACCTGCTCTGGGCCTGGATTAGCTGATAGGATTTCTCGAGCCGCAACAGTGTTTTGTACTGGCGTTGGATACACCCAATCCCCGTTGCCGTCGTGTCGAGGCATCCCAAGTTCTCCTCCAAAAAGGACTTTGTGAATCTGCCGGAATTGGTCGTCATGAGTATGACGTTTCCTAGCCTTCTGATGATGCCTGGAGTTGTACTTCTCCACAGTTGCCATGCGTTTCTTTTCCTCCTCAATGTTTTTTGGCTTCATCGAGGAGTACTTGGCGATGCGCTTCTAAGGCCTGGGCCCTCTCGTCTAGCTCTTCAGCAGTAAGTTCTACAGCTGTAGGAATAGGTGTGGTTAATGCAGCATCGATGAGTTTACGCGCACCTTCAGTGATCATGTGTCCATCCACCGACTCTTCTTTGGGCTCATATGGGATAAGTGCTCCATCCGAGTCTTTCTCATATTCCTCGGCAATCACCTCCTCTGCCGGAGGGTCTTTCGCCGGGGTCTTGTTCTTCTTGTTCTTCTTCTTTGCCTTCTTGGCAATGCCGGTAGCAAAGATGGATTTGGGTCCGTTTCCTAGAGTCAAGCTCAGATCGGTACTTTCGGACATCTGGACCTCGGGATTATTTTCGATTTCCATGTCATCCCGCGTTTTGGGAAAGTTTTCCCCGGATCCTTCATCCATGGCTTCTTCTTCCTCTGCAGCTTTGGAGTTATACTCCTCTTCATATTCTACAGAGAACTTTCGGAAATCTGCTGACGTCATCCGAGGATGCGGGTACGTCGGTGTTTGTTCTGATCGCCTTCAGCACAGAGTCGGTGTTGTCTTCAGCATCGGCAGAGCTGGATCCGGATCCCACATATCCGACGAAGTGCGACGCGTGCCTCCTGAGATAGTTGTGGCTATCGCGATCGGCCTCCTCGAAACGCCTGATGGTTTCGAGAATATCGTCTATGCTTGAGTCTTGCATCATCATGCGTCTTAGCGTGTATCTCAGGAAAGGCCTATCTGCCCCGGCATCATCAGAGCCGGAACTAGTGTTGTTGCTATGCTCCTCCTGGATTTCGACTTCAGCGGGTGGGTCGATCTGGGATTCGGTCTCTCCAGGGAGATCCACTCCAGACTCAACTTGGACCGCCAGGTCTGCTTCAGGTTTGGATTTCTCCAATATCTCCTCGATTGGTGCGAGCTGGGTGGGATTAGAGTTTTCTGAGATCTGGAACTCTACCGCCTCCGCGGACAAAGGGGACCCAAAAGTTTCTACTGCCTTTATCATCACCGCTGGGGTGGGTGGGGCAGTTTCAACAAAGCCGATGTAAACATCGATCTCGCCAAAAGACATGATGGTGTAGGTGGTCACGGCTTCCCTAGCCGGAATCCAAGTCTCGTCGAGGACGATGAGAGGGACGTCGTTGGAGTAGAGGATGCGACCGCCGGCGATGGTCTCACCGATTCTGATTCTTGCAGATTCCGCTCGGAACGCAGATCCGAAGCTCACTTTCCCCATGGTGGGTGCCAACTGTCATCGGATTGATGACAAGTACACCATGAGGGGGTACTCGAGGCGTGCGGAAGAGAGGGGTGTGAGACGTACGGTGTTCCGGGACGGTGAGCACACAAGTTTACCCAAGTTCGAATTCGCCGGCTTTGGACGGATCCTACTCCAGCTAGCAATCCAGTAATACGGCAGAGCCAGAATATGGGTTACAAGGGTTCGCCTATGCGAGTTGAGATTGTGATTGTAAGGTGTGCCCAAAAGGCTCTCCCTAGGACGGCTTATATAGATATCCGGCCTAGGGTTTACAGGAGAGATCTATCCGGCTACGACTAAGAGTCGGTTCCAGAGTACATCTTGAACTACAAGTAACACTATGGGCCAATGTCGGTAAGTCTTCTGGGCCTTCCCGTAGCCGCATTGGACTCCGTCTCTTCTCCCTGACTGGGCCGCCCGTGAAGCAAAGCTCCAACCCGAAGTGGGCCACCCTGGTCAGTGAGGAACTGTGAGGATACCAGGAAAGTATATCCCCAACATAATCCATTGGTGACATTTTGCATTTGTGTTCATTTTCTAAACCACATTGAGCCACTGGTATCATTTTCATGTGTGCTCCATTCCTAAACCACATTAATCCACTGGTGTCATTGCATGTGTGTTCTTTTCCTCAACCACATTGATCCAGTTGTGACATTGCATGTGTGTTCTTTTCCTAAACCACATGGATCCACTAGAGTCATTGCATGTATGTTCTTTTCGTAAACCACATTTATCCACTAGTGTCATTGCATGTGTGTTCTTTTCCTAAACTACATGGATCCACTGGTGACATTGCATGTGTGTTCTTTTTCTGAACCACATGTATCCACTAGTGACATTGCATGTGTGTTCTATTCTTAAACGACATAGATCCACTGGAGTCATTGCATGGGTGTTCCTTTCCTAAACCACATTGATCCACTGTTGTCATTGCATGTGTGTTCTTTTCCTAAACCACATTGATCCACTGGTGACATTGCATGTGTGTTATTTTCCTAAACTACATGGATCCGCTGGTGTCATTGCATCTGTGTTATTCTCCTAAACCACATTGATCCACTAGTATCATTTCATGTGTGTTGTTTTCCTAAACTAAATGGATCCACTTGTGACTTTGCATGTGTTTTATTTTCCTAAACCACATGGATCCACTGGTGACATTTGCATGTGTGCTCTTTTCCTAAACCACATTGAACCACTGGTGTCATTGTATGTGTGTTCTTTTACTAAACCACATTGATCCACTGGTGACGTTGCATGTGTGTTATTTCCCTAAACCACATTGATCCACTAGATAAATTACATGTGTCTTGTTTTCCTAAACCACATGGATCCACTAGTGACATTTGCATGTGTTTTCATTTTCTAAAACACATTAATCCACTAGAGACATTGAATGTGTGTTCTTTTCCTAAACCACATGGATCCACTAGTGACATTTCATGTGTGTTCTTTTCCTAAACCACATGGATCCACTAGAGCCATTTGCATGTGTGTTATTTTCCTAAACCACATTGATCCACTAGTGACATTTGCATGTGTGTTCTTTTCCTAAACCAGATTTATCCACTAGTGTCATTGCCTGTGTGTTCTTTTCCTAAACCACGTTGATCCACTGGTGTCATTGCATGTGTGTTCTTTTCTTGAACCACATTGATCCACCAGTGACATTACATGTGTGTTCTTTTCCTAAACCACATGGATCCACTCGTGTCATTGCATGTGTGTTATTTTCCTAAACCACATTGATCCACTGGTGTCATTTCATGTGTGTTCTTTTCCTGTACCACATTGATCCGCTGGTGTCATTGCATGTGTGTTCTTTTCCTAAACCACATTCATCCACTAGTGATGTTTGCATGTGTATTCTTTTCTTAAACCACATTGATTCCTTTGGTGTCATTGCATGTGTGTTCTTTTCTTGAACCACATGGATCCACTGGTTACATTTGCATGTGTGTTCTTTTCCTAAACTACATTGATCCACTGGTGTCATTGCATGTGTGTTCTTTTCCTGAACCCCATTGATCCACTGGTGACATTGCATGTGTGTTCCTTTCCTAAACCACATGGATCCACTGGTGTCATTAGATGTGTGTTATTTTCATAAACCACATTGATCCACTAGTGACATTTGCATGTGTGTTCTTTTCCTGAACCACATTGATCCACTAGTGCCATTGGATGTGTGTTCTTTGCCTAAACTACATTGATCCACTAGTGACATTTGCATTTCTGTTCTTTTCCTAAACCACATTTATCACGTAGTGTCATTGCATGTGTGTTGTTTTCCTGATCCACATTGATCCACTAGCGATGTTGCATGTGTGTTCTTTTCCTAAACCACATGGACCCACTAGTGACATTTGCATGTTTCTTCCTAAACTATATTAATCCACTGGTGACATTTGCATCTGTTTTCTTTCTCTAAACCACATTAATCCACTGGTGTCATTTGCATGTGTGTTCCTTTCCTAAACCACATTGATCCACTAGTGTCATTGCATGTGTGTTATTTTCCTAAACCACATTGATCGACTAGTGTCATTGCATGTGTGTTCTTTTCCTAAACCACATTGATCAACTGGTGTCATTGCATGTGTGTTATTTTCCTGAACCACTTTGGTCCACTGCTGATATTTGCATGTGTCTTCTTTTCCTAAACCACATTGATCCACTGGTGTCATTGCATGTGTTTTCTTTTCCTAAACCACATTGATCCACTAGTGACATTGCATGTGTGTTATTTTCCTAAACTACATGGATCCACTTGTGTCATTGCATGTGTGTTATTCTACTAAACCACATTGATCCAGTAGTGTCATTTCATGTGTGTTTTTTTCCTAAACCACAAGGATCCACTTCTGACTTTGCATGTGTGTTCTTTTCCTAAACCACATGGATCCACTAGTGACATTTGCATGTGTGTTCTTTTCCTAAACCACATTGAACCACTAGTGTCATTGTATGTGTGTTATTTTCCTAAACCACATTGATTTGCTAGAGTCATTACATGTGTGTTCTTTTCCTAAGCCACATGGATCCAGTTGTGACATTTGCTTGTGTTTTCTTTTTCTAAAACACAATAATACACTAGAGACATTGAATGTGTGTTCTTTTCCTAAACCACATGGATCCATGGTGACATGTCATGTCTGTTCTTTTCCTAAACCACATGGATCCACTAGAGCCATTTGCATGTGTGTTCTTTTCCTAAACCACATTGATCCACTGGTGTCATTGCATGTGTGTTCTTTTCTTGAACCACATTGATCCACTAGTGACATTGCATGGGTGTTCTTTTCCTAAACCACATGCATCCACTCGTGTCATTATATGTGTGTTATTTTCCTAAACCACATTGATCCACTAGTGTCATTGCATGTGTGTTCTTTTCCTATACCGCATTGATCCACTGGTGTCATTGCATGTGTGTTCTTTTCCTAAACCACATTCATCCACTAGTGATATTTGCATGTGTGTTCTTTTCCTAAACCACGTTGATTCCTTCGGTGTCATTGCATGTGTGTTCTTTTCTTGAACCACATGGATCCACTGGTTACATTTGCATGAGTGTTCTTTTCCTAAACTACATTGATCCACTGGTGTCATTGCATGTGTGTTCTTTTCCTGAACCCCATTGATCCACTGGTGACATTGCATGTGTGTACCTTTCCTAAACCACATGGATCCACTGGTGTCATTACATGTGTGTTATTTTCATAAACCACATTGCTCCACTAGTGACATTTGCATGTGTGTTCTTTTCCTGAACCACATTAATCCACTAGTGCCATTGTATGTGTGTTCTTTTCCTAAACTACATTGATCCACTAGTGACATTTGCATTTGTGTTCTTTTCCTAAACCACATTTATCACGTAGTGTCATTGCATGTGTGTTGTTTTCCTGATCCACATTGATCCACTAGCGATGTTGCATGTGTGTTCTTTTCCTAAACCACATAGATCCACTGGTGACATTTGCATGTTTCTTCCTAAACTACATTAATCCACTGGTGACATTTGCATCTGTTTTCTTTTTCTAAACCACATTAATCCACTAGTGTCATTTGCATGTGTGTTCCTTTCCTAAACCACATTGATCCACTGGTGTCATTGCATGTCTGTTATTTTCCTAAACCACATTGATCGACTAGTGTCATTGCATATGTGTTCTTTTCCTAAACCACATTGATCAACTGGTGTCATTGCATGTGTGTTATTTCCCTGAACCACTTTGGTCCACTGGTGATATTTGCATGTGTCTTCTTTTCCTAAACCACATTGATCCGCTGGTGTCATTGCATGTGTTTTCTTTTCCTAAACCACATTGATCCACTGGTGATATTGCATCTGTGTTATTTTCCTAAACTACATGGATCCACTTGTGTCATTGCATGTGTGTTATTCTACTAAACCACATTGATCCACTAGTGTCATTTCATGTGTGTTTTTTTCCTAAACCACATGGATCCACTTGTGACTTTGCATGTGTGTTCTTTTCCTAAACCACATGGATCCACTAGTGACATTTGCATGTGTGTTCTTTTCCTAAACCACATTGAACCACTGGTGTCATTGTATGTGTGTTATTTTCCTAAACCACATTGATTTGCTAGAGTCATTACATGTGTGTTCTTTTCCTAAGCCACATGGATCCAGTTGTGACATTTGCTTGTGTTTTCTTTTTCTAAAACACATTAATCCACTAGAGACATTGAATGTGTGTTCTTTTCCTAAACCACATGGATCCACTGGTGACATGTCATGTGTGTTCTTTTCCTAAACCACATGGATCATCTAGAGCCATTTGCATGTGTGTTCTTTTCCTAAACCACATTGATCCACTGGTGACATTTGCATGTGTGTGTTCTTTTCCTAAACCACATGGATCCACTGGTGACATTTGCATGTGTGTTTTTCCCGAAACCACATTAATCCACTGGTGACATTTTGCATCTGTGTTCATTTTCTAAACCTCATTGATCCAATGGTGTCATTTCCATGTGTGTTCCTTTCCTAAACCACATTGATCCACTAGTGTCATTGCATGTGTGTTCTTTTCCTAAACCACATTGATCCACTTGTGACATTGCATGAGTGTGCTTTTCCTAAACCACATGGATCCACTAGAGTCATTACATGTATGTTCTTTTTGTAAACCACATTTATCGACTGGTGTCATTGCATGTGTGTTCTTTTCCTAAACTACATGGATCCACTGGTGACATTGCATGTGTGTTCTTTTTATGAACCACATTGATCCACTGGTTTCATGGCATGTGTGTTATTTTCCTAAACCACTTTGGTCCACTGGTGATATTTGCATGTGTGTTCTTTTCCTAAACCACATTGATCCACTAGTGTCATTGCATGTGTGTTCTTTTCCTGAACCACATTAATCCACTAGTGACATTGCATGTGTGTTATTTTCCTAAACTAGATGGATCCACTGGTGTCATTTCATGTGTGTTATTCTCTTAAACCACATTGATCAACTAGTGTCATTTCATGTGTGTTCTTTTCCTAAACCACATGGATCCAGTTGTTACTTTTCATGTGTGTTATTTTCCTAAACCGCATGGATCCACTAGTGACATCTGCATGTGTGTTCTTTTCCTAAACCACATTGAACCACTGGTGTCATTGTATGTGTGTTCTTTTCCTAAACCACTTTGGTCCACTGGTGATATTTGCATGTGTGTTCCTTTCCTAAACCACATTGATCCACTGGTGTCATTGCATGTGTGTTCTTTTCCTGAACAACATTGATACACTGGTGACACTGCATGTGTGTTATTTTCCTAAACTACATGGATCCACTGGTGTCATTGTATGTGTGTTATTCTACTAAACCACATTGATCCACTAGTGTCATTTCATGTGTGTTCTTTTCCTAAGCCACATGGATCCAGTTGTGACATTTGCATGTGTTTTCTTTTTATAAAACACATTAATCCACAAGAGACATTGAATGTGTGTTCTTTTCCTAAACCACATGGATCCACTGGTGACATGTCATGTGTGTTCTTTTCCTAAACCACATGGATCCACTAGAGCCATTTGCATGTGTGTTCTTTTCCTAAACCACATTGATCCACTGGTGACATTTGCATGTGTGTTCTTTTCCTAAACCACATGGATCCACTAGTGACATTTGCATGTGTGTTTTGTCCTAAACCACATTAATCCACTGGTGACATTTTGCATCTGTGTTCATTTTCTAAACCTCATTGATCCAATGTTGTCATTTCCATGTGTGTTCCTTTCCTAAACCACATTGATCCAGTAGTGTCATTGCATGTGTGTTCTTTTCGTGAACCACATTGATCCACTTGTGACATTGCATGTGTTTTTTTCCTAAACCACATGGATCCACTAGAGTCATTGCATGTATGTTCTTTTCGTAAACCACATTTATCGACTGGTGTCATTGCAGGTGTGTTCTTTTCCTAAACTACATGGATCCACTGGTGACATTGATGAAGGAAATATGCCCTGAGAGGCAATAATAAAGATGATATTATGTATTCCTTGTATATGATAGATGTTTATTTTGCATGCTATAATTGTATTGATAGGAAACATCAATAGATGTGTGTTTAATAAACAAAAAGGGTTCTTGATCATGGACATTAGATGTTGTTAATAACAAGATCACACCATTGGTGGAATGATGTGATGAACATTCATCTGAAGTATAGCATTACGATCAAGTCATTGTGTTTATATTGCTATAACATCATACGAAGTAATCTTTATCCTTAGACCATGAGATCATGTTAATTGCTAACACTGGAAGAGTATCTTGATAACATCAAACGTCACACCGTAACAGGGTGACTATAAAGATGGGTTCAGTGCTGCGAAGGTGTTATGTTGAGGCTCATGGATCAAGAGTGGAATTTGTCAATCCAGATGACGGATAGATATACTTTGGGCCCTCTCGGTGATATCACATTAGGATAGCTTGCAAGCAAGTGATGTGATCACTAGAATGTTATATCACGGGAACGAGAAAAGAGTGCATGTCGGTAACGAGATCAAACTAGGTATGGAGATACCGATGATCGAATCTCGGACATGTAATATATCGACAGACAAAGGGATTTAGTTACAAGCGTTAAAGGTTCTCACGATCACAGGAGTCATCGTTTAATGTTTAGGAGTCAGTACGGATCTCCAGGTCCCGCTGCTGATTATTGATCGGAGAAGAGTCTCGATCATGTCTGCATTATTCGTGAACCGTAGGGTGGCACACTTAAGAGTTACCGTACACCATTTTGGAGCACATATGTTTCAAACGAAAGAATTGCAAAGCGCAAGAATTGTTTCAATAGAAACCGGAAATTGTTTCGGGTGAAATTGCAGAAGGTGGTTCTGCATGTGATATTGAAATATTGCAAGGGGCTATATGTGAATGTTTGTTAATTAAAGTAATTAACAAAATTCTGAATAAATTTAATAAAAGAGTTTTATTAAATGAGAGAGTATTAAATTTGGAGAAACTTAATGCATTTAAAGTGGAGACTTTAAAAGGGAATGTGAAGAGGCATTTTAATGTGGAGGAGTTACCACCACATGAATGGGGGAGGTGAGGGGTCACCCCCCCATGCGCCTGCCATGGAGAGAGGGGGCACCCCACTCCTCCTATAAAAGGCCACCCATTCCCTCCTTCATCCTTACACCTCCTTGTGAAGGATCTCTCTCCCCCTCTAGAATCATTCCCTCATGGTCTCGGATTAGCGAGATACATGTTCCCGGTGGCATTTCATCTGGAAGGAGTTGCTGCTTCCGCTGGATCGTTGGAGCGATGAGGTGGAGGTTGTCTGGTGGCTTGAACGTGTGTGCGAGTACGGATGCGCTGCTGAGTTGCGGCGCTCGGACTTCCTCACGATCTTGAGATCGGCAAGTGTATGACTAGATCAACCACGAGTTCCTACTCGTTAACAAAGCTCGTTGTCTTCGAGGGTAAGTTCTCTATGGATGTATGTCCACCCGTTTGCTTTGTACCTAGTAGATAGATCTTGGCGTGTAGTTCACACCGTAGGAAATTTTTTGCTTTCTATGCTGCGGACCCAACAATTGAATGTGTGTTCTTTTTATGAACCAGATTTGATCCACTGGTGTCATGGCATGTGTGTTATTTTCCTAAACCACTTTGGTCCACTAGTGATAATTGCATGTGTGTTCTTTTCATAAACCACATTGATCCACTAGTGTCATTGCATGTGTGTTCTTTTCCTGAACCACATTGATCCACTAGTGACATTGCATGTGTGTTATTTTCCTAAACTACATGGATCCACTGGTGTCATTGCATGTGTGCTATTCTCCTAAACCACATTGATCAACTAGTGTCATTTCATGTGTGTTCTTTTCCTAAACCACATGGATCCAGTTGTCACTTTTCATGTGTGTTATTTTCCTAAACCGCATGGATCCACTGGTGACATCTGCACGTGTGTTCTTTTCCTAAACCACATTGAACCACTGGTGTCATTGTATGTGTGTTCTTTTCCTAAACCACTTTGGTCCACTAGTGATATTTGCATGTGTGTTCTTTTCCTAAACCACATTGATCCACTGGTGTCATTCCATGTGTGTTCTTTTCCTGAACCACATTGATACACTAGTGACATTGCATGTGTGTTATTTTCCTAAACTACATGGATCCACTGGTGTCATTTCATGTGTGTTATTCTACTAAACCACATTGATCCACTAGTGTCATTTCATGTGTGTTCTTTTCCTAAGCCACATGGATCCAGTTGTGACATTTGCATGTGTTTTCTTTTTCTAAAACACATGGATCCACTAGAGACATTTGCATGTGTGTTCTTTTCTGAAACCACATTGATCCACTGGTGACATGTCATGTGTGTTCTTTTCCTAAACCACATGGATCCACTAGAGCCATTTGCATGTGTGTTCTTTTCCTAAACCACATTGATTCACTGGTGACATTTGCATGTGTGTTCTTTTCCTAAACCACATGGATCCACTGGTGACATTTGCATGTGTGTTTTGTCCTAAACCACATTAATCCACTGGTGACATTTTGCATCTGTGTTCATTTTCTAAACCTCATTGATCCAATGCTGTCATTTCCATGTGTGTTCCATTCCTAAACCACATTGATCCACTAGTGTCATTGCATGTGTGTTCTTTTCCTGAACCACATTGATCCACTTGTGACATTGCATGTGTGTTATTTTCCTAAACTACATGTATCCACTGGTGTCATTGCATGTGTGTTATTCTACTAAACCACATTGATCCACTAGTGTCATTTCATGTGTGTTCTTTTCCTAAGCCACATGGATCTAGTTGTGACATTTGCATGTGTTTTCTTTTTCTAAAACACATTAATCCACGAGAGACATTGAATGTGTGTTCTTTTCCTAAACCACATGGATCCACTAGAGCCATTTGCATGTGTGTTCTTTTCCTAAACCACATTAATCCACTGGTGACATTTGCATGTGTGTTCTTTTCCTAAACCACATGGATCCACTTGTGACATTGCATATGTGTTCTTTTCCTAAACCACATGGATCCACTAGTGACATTTTGCATCTGTGTTCATTTTCTAAACCTCATTGATCCAATGTTGTCATTTCCATGTGTGTTCCTTTCCTAAACCACATTGATCCACTAGTGTCATTGCATGTGTGTTCATTTCGTGAACCACATTGATCCACTTGTGACATTGCATGTGTGTTCGTTTCCTAAACCACCTGGATCCACTAGAGTCATTGCATGTATGTTCTTTTCGTAAAGCACATTTATCGACTGGTGTCATTGCATGTGTGTTCTTTTCCTAAACTACATGGATCCACTGGTGACATTGAACGTGTGTTCTTTTTATGAACCACATTGATCCACTTTTGTCATGGCATGTGTGTTATTTTCCTAAACCACTTTGGTCCACTAGTGATATTTGCATGTGTGTTCTTTTCCTAAACCACATTG
Source organism: Avena sativa (assembly GCA_916181665.1). NCBI lineage: Eukaryota > Viridiplantae > Streptophyta > Magnoliopsida > Poales > Poaceae > Avena > Avena sativa. Next base: position 255,491,593 of record OV702292.1, on the reverse strand, counting down.
ATCCACTAGTGTCATTGCATGTGTGTTCTTTTCCTCAACCACATTGATCCACAAGTGACATTGCATGTGTGTTATTTTCCTAAACTACATGGATCCACTGGTGTCATTGCATGTGTGTTATTCTCCTAAACCACATTGATCAACTAGTGTCATTTCATGTGTGTTCTTTTCCTAAACCACATCGATCCAGTTTTGACTTTTCATGTGTGTTATTTTCCTAAACCACATAGATCCACTGGTGACATGCGCATGTGTGTTCTTTTCCTAAACCACATTGAACCACTGGCGTCATTGTATGTGTGTTCTTTTCCTAAACCACTTTAGTCCACTGGTGATATTTGCATGTGTGTTCGTTTCCTAAACCACATTGATCCACTGGTGTCATTGCATGTGTGTTCTTTTACTGTACCACATTGATCCACTGGTGACATTGCATTGTGTTATTTTCCTAAACTACATGGATCCGCTGGTGTCATTGCATGTGTCTTATTCTACTAAACCACATTGATCCACTAGTGTCATTTCATGTGTTTTTTTCCTAAACCACATGGATCCACTTGTGACTTTGCATGTGTGTTCTTTTCCTAAACCACATGGATCCACTAGTGACATTTGCATGTGTGTTCTTTTCTTAAACCACATTGATCCACTGGTGACGTTGCATGTGTGTTATTTTCCTAAACCACACTATTCCACTAGAGTCATTACATGTGTGTTCTTTTCCTAAACCACATGGATCCACTTGTGACATTTGCATGTGTTTTATTTTTCTAAAACACATTAATCCACTAGAGTCATTGAATGTCTGTTCTTTTCCTAATCCACATGGTTCCACTGGTGACATTTCATGTTTGTTCTTTTCCTAAACCACATGGATCCACTGGAGCCATTTGTATGTGTGTTCTTTTCCTAAACCACATTGATCCACTAGTGTCATTGCATGTGTGTTCTTTTTCTAAACCACATTGATCCACTGGTGTCATTGCATGTTGGTTCTTTTCTTGAACCACATTGATCGACTGGTGACATTGCATGTGTTTTCTTTTCCTAAACCACATGGATCCACTCGTGTCATTGCATGTGTGTTATTTTCCTAAACCACATTGAACCACTGGTGTCATTGCATGTGTGTTCTTTTCCTAAACTACATGGATCCACTGGTGACATTGCATGTGTGTTCTTCTACTGAACCACATGTATCCACTGGTGACATTCCATGTGTGTTCTATTCTTAAACCACATGGATCCACTGCAGTCATTGCATGGGTGTTCTTTTCCTAAACCACATTGATCCACTATTGTCGTTGCATGTGTGTTTTCTTTTCCTAAACCACATTGATCCACTGGTGACATTGCATGTGTGTTATTTTCCTAAATTACATGGATCCACTGGCGTCATTGCATCTGTGTTATTCTCCTAAACCACATTGAACCACTAGTATCATTTCATGTGTGTTCTTTTCCTAAACCACATGGATCCACTTGTGACTTTGCATGTGTGTTATTGTCCTAAACCACATGGATACACTGGTGACATTTGCATGTGTGTTCTTTTCCTAAACCACATTGAACCACTAGTGTCATTGTATGTGTGTTCTTTTCCTAAACCACATTGATCCACAGGTGTCGTTGCATGTGTGTTATTTTCCTAAACCACATTGATCCACTAGAGAAATTACATGTCTTGTTTTCCTAAACCACATGGATCCACTAGTGACATTTGCATGTGTTTTCATTTTCTAAAACACATTAATCCACTAGAGACATTGAATGTGTGTTCTTTTCCTAAACCACATGGATCCACTGGTGACATTTCATGTGTGTTCTTATCCTAAACCACATGGATCCACTAGTGACATTTTTATGTGTGTTATTTTCCTAAACCACATTGATCCGCTAGTGTCATTGCATGTGTGTTGTTTTCCTAAACCACATTCATCCACTAGTGATATTTGCATGTATGTTCTTTTCCTAAACCACATTGATTCCTTCGGTGTCATTGCATGTGTGTTCTTTTCCTGAACCACATTGATCCACTGGTTACATTTGCATGTGTGTTCTTTTCGTGAACTACATTGATCCACTGGTGTCATTGCATGTGTGTTCTTTTCCTGAACACCATTGATCCACTGGTGACATTGCACGTGTGTTCCTTTCCTAAACCACATGGATCCACTAGTGTCATTACATGTGTGTTATTTTCCTAAACCTCATTGATCCACTAGTGACATTTGCATGTGTGTTCTTTTCCTGAACCACATTGATCCACTAGTGCCATTGTATGTGTGTTCTTTTCCTAAACTACATTGATCCACTAGTGACATTTGCATTTGTGTTCTTTTCCTAAACCACATTTATCACGTAGTGTTGTTGCATGTGTGTTCTTTTCCTGATCCACATTGATCCACTAGTGATCTTGCATGTGTGTTCTTTTCCTAAACCACATGGATCCACTGGTGACATTTGCATCTGTTTTCTTTTTCTAAACCACATTAATCCACTGGTGTCATTTGCATGTGTGTTCCTTTCCTAAACCACATTGATCCACTGGTGTCATTGCATGTGCGTTCTTTTCCTAAACCACATTGAACCACTGGTGTCATTGCCTGTGTGTTCTTTTCCTAAACCACATTGATCAACTGGTGTTATTTCATGTGTGTTATTTTCCCGAACCACTTTGGTCCACTGGTTATATTTGCATGCGTGTTCTTTTCCTAAACCACATTGATCCACTGGTGTCATTTCATGTGTGTTCTTTTCCTAAACCAGATTGATCCACTCGTGACATTGCATGTGTGTTATTTTCCTAAACTACATGGATCCACTTGTGTCATTGCATGTGTGTTATTCTACTAAACTACATTGATCCACTAGTGTCATTTCATGTGTGTTTTTTTCCTAAACCACATGGATCCACTTGTGACTTTGCATGTGTGTTCTTTTCCTAAGCCACATGGATCCACTAGTGACATTTGCATGTGTGTTCTTTTCCTAAACCACATTGGACCACTGGTGTCATTGTATGTGTGTTATTTTCCTCAACCACATTGATTTACTAGAGTCATTAGATGTGTGTTCTTTTCCTAACCCACATGGATCCAGTTGTGACATTTGCATGTGTTTTCTTTTTCTAAAACACATTAGTCCACTAGAGACATTGAATGTGTGTTCTTTTCCTAAACCACATGGATCCACTAGGGACATGTCATGTGTGTTCATTTCCTAAACTACATGGATCCACTAGAGCCATTTGCTTGTGTGTTCTTTTCCTAAACAACATTGATCCACTGGTGACATTTGCATGTGTGTTCTTTTCCTAAACCACATGGATCCACAGGTGACATTTGCATGTGCGGTTTTTCCTAAACCACATTAATCCACTGGTGACATTTTGCATTTGTGTTCATTTTCTAAACATCATTGATCCAATGGTGTCATTTCCATGTGTGTTCCTTTCCTAAACTACATTGATCCACTAGTGTCATTGCATGTGTGTTCTTTCCCTGAACTACATTGATCCACTTGTGACATTGCATGTGTGTGCTTTTCCTAAACCACATGGATCCACCAGAGTCATTGCATGTATGTTCTTTTCGTAAACCACATTTATGGACTGGTGTCATTGCATGTGTGTTCTTTTCCTAAATTACATGGATCCATTGGTGACATTGCATGTGTGTTCGTTTTATGAACCACATTGATCCACTGGTGTCACGGCATGTGTGTTCTTTTCCCGAACCACATTGATCCACTAGTGACATTGCATGTGTGTTATTTTCCTAAACTACATGGATCCACTGGTGTCATTGCATGTGTGTTATTCTCCTAAACCACATTGATCAACAAGTGTCATTTCATGTGTGTTCTTTTCCTAAACCACATGGATCCAGTTTTGACTTTTCATGTGTGTTATTTTCCTAAACCACATGGATCCACTGGTGACATCCGCATGTGTGTTCTTTTCCTAAACCACATTGAACCACTGGTGTCATTGTATGTGTGTTCTTTTCCTAAACCACTTTAGTCCAATGGTGATATTTGCATGTGTGTTCGTTTCCTAAACCACATTGATCCACTGGTGTCATTGCATGTGTGTTCTTTCACTGTACCACATTGATCCACTGGTGACATTGCATTGTGTTATTTTCCTAAACTACATGGATCCACTGGTGTCATTGCATGTGTCTTATTCTACTAAACCACATTGATCCACTAGTGTCATTTCATGTGTTTTTTTCCTAAACCACATGGATCCACTTGTCACTTTGCATGTGTGTTCTTTTCCTAAACCACATGGATCCACTAGTGACATTTGCATGTGTGTTCTTTTCCTAAACCACATTGATCCACTGGTGACATTGCATGTGTGTTAGTTTTCTAAACCACACTGATCCACTAGAGTCATTACATGTGTGTTCTTTTCCTAAACCACATGGATCCACTTATGACATTTGCATGTGTTTTCTTTTTCTAAAACACATTAATCCACTAGAGACATTGAATGTCTATTCTTTTCCTAATCCACATGGTTCCACTGGTGACATTTCATGTGTGTTCTTTTCCTAAACCACATGGATCCGCTGGAGCCATTTGTATGTGTGTTCTTTTCCTAAACCACATTGATCCACTAGTGTCATTGCATGTGTGTTATTTTTCTATCCCACATTGATCCACTGGTGTCATTGCATGTTGGTTCTTTTCTTGAACCACATTGATCCACTGGTGACATTGCATGTGTTTTCTTTTCCTAAACCACATGGATCCAGTCGTGTCATTGCATGTGTGTTATGTTCCTAAACCACGTTGAACCACTGGTGTCATTGCATGTGTGTTCTTTTCCTAAACCACATAGATCCACTGGTGTCATTGCATGTGTGTTCTTTTTCTAAACCACATTCATCCACTAGTGATATTTGCATCTGTGTTCTTTTCCTAAACCACAATGATTCGTTCGGTGTCATTGCATGTGTGTTCTTTTCTAAAACCACATTGATCCACTCGTGACGTTTGCATGTGTATTCTTTTCCTAAACTACATTGATCCACTGTTGTCATTGCACGTGTGTTCTTTTCCTGAACCCCATTGATCCACTAGTGACATTGCATGTGTGTTCCTTTCCTAAACCACATGGATCCACTTGTGTCATTGCATGTGTATTATTTTCCGAAACCACATTGATCCACTAGTTACATTTGCATGTGTGTTGTTTTCCTGAACCACATTGATCCCCTAGTGTCATTGCATGTGTGTTCTTTTCCTAAACCACATTGATCCACTGGTGACATTTGCATTTGTGTTCTTTTCCTAAACACATTTATCACGTCGTGTCATTGCATGTGTGTTCTTTTACTGATCCACATTGATCCACTGGTGACGTTGCATGTGTGTTCTTTTCCTAAACCACCTGGATCCACTGGTGACATTTGCATGTTTTTTCCTAAACCACATTAATCCACTGGTGACATTTGCATCTGCTTTCTTTTTCTAAACCACATTGATCCACTGGTGTCATTTGCATGTGTGTTCCTTTCATAAACCACATTGATCCACTGGTGTCATTGCATGTGTGTTCTTTTCATAAACCACATTGATCCACCCGTGTCATTGCATGTGTGTTCTTTTCCTAAGCCACATCGATCCACTGGTGTCATTGCATGTGTGTTATTTTCCTAAACCACTTTGGTCCACTGATGATATTTGCATGTGTGTTCTTTTCCTAAACCACATTGATCCACTTGTGTCATTGCATGTGTGTTCTTTTCCTGAACCACATTGATCCACTGGTGACATTGCATGTGTGTTATTTTCCTAAACTACATGGATCCACTTGTGTCATTGCATGTGTGTTATTCTCCTAAACCACATTGATCCACTAGTGTCATTTCATGTGTGTTCTTTTCCTAAACCATATGGATCCACTTGTGACTTTGCATGTGTGTTCTTCTCCTAAACCACATGGATCCACTGGTGATATTTGCATGTGTGTTCTTTTCCTAAACCACATTGAACCACTGATGTCATTGTATGTGTGTTCTTTCCTAAACCACATTGATCCACTGATGACGTTGCATGTGTGTTATGTTCCTAAAACACATTGATCCACTAGAGTCATTACATTTGTGTTCTTTTCCTAAGCCACATGGATCCACTTGTGACATTTGCATGCGTTTTCTTTTTCTAAAACACATTAATCCACTAGACACATTGAATGTGTGTTCTTTTCCTAAACCACATGGATCCACTTTTGACTTTTCATGTGTGTTCTTTTCCTAAATTACATGGATCCACTAGTGATATTTGCATGTGTGTTCTTTTCCTAAACCACATTGATCCACTGGTGTCATTGCATGTGTGTTCTTTTCCTGAACCACATTGATCCACTGTTCGACATTGCATGTGTGTTATTTTCCTTAAATACATGGATCTACTGGTGGCATTGCATGTGTGTTATTCTCCTAAACCACATTGATCCACTAGTGTCATTTCATGTGTGTTCTCTTCCTAAACCACATGGATCCACTTGTGACTTTGCATATGTGTTCTTTTTCTAAACCACATGGATCCACTGGTGACATTTGCATGTGTGTTCTTTTACTAAACCACATGGATCCACTGGTGACATTTGCATGTGTGTTTTTTCCTAAACCACATTAATCCACTAGAGTCATTGCATGTATGTTCTTTTCGTAAACCACATTTATCCACTGGTGTCATTGCATGTGTGTCATTTTCCTAAACTACATGGATCCACTGGTGACATTCCTGTGTGTCCTTTTTATGAACCACATTGATCCACTGGTGTCATTGCATGTGCGTTATTTTCCTAAACCACATGGATCCAGTTGTGACTTTTCATGTGTGTTCTTTTCCTAAACCACATGGATCCACTGGTGTTATTTGCATGTGTGTTCTTTTCCTAAAGCACATTGATCCACTGGTGTCTTTGCATGTGTGTTCTTTTCCTGAACCACATTGATCCACTAGTGACATTGCATGTGTGTTATTTTCCTAAACTACATGGATCCACTTGTGTCATTGCATGTGTATGATTCTCCTAAACCACATTGATCCAGTAGTGTCATTTCATGTGTGTTCTTTTCCTAAACCACATGGATCCACTTGTGACTTTGCATGTGTGTTATTTTCCTAAACCACATGGATCCACTGGTGACATTTGCATGTGTGTTCTTTTCCTAAACCACATTGAACCACTGGTGTCATTGTATGTGTGTTCTTTTTGTGGGGCCCCCGAACTAATCATCCGAGAAATCCCTGTTATGCATACAACCACGATCCCATGCTCAGTTAGTCGTGGCACATAACCGACAAGTACCATTACAACATCCAAAGCATACCGAATTACAAGACTTACATGGGTGCCATTATGGCTACATCAATAAACATCAGCGGAACTTCATCAAGTGTAGAGCCCGATCAATGCCTTAACCTATAGGCAACTGACTGGGAGAATGTCCTAGCTCGCATAGTCCCCAACATCATCTTCTTCTTGATATCTGACCAGGTTAATAGCCAGGGACAATGCCAGTGAGTACTTTGAATGTACTCGCAAACCACCTTAAGAGAAATAATAATAGCAGGAAAATATGCAATATGGTTGTGGTAGTAGGAGGGCTCCAAGAGAGGTTGTTTTCTCAATTGGTTTCTCTTGTAGATATAGCATCTACATATCTTTGTGGAAAAACCTTTGCAAAATAGTTTGGAAACCTTTTTGAAAATTTCTGGAAAACATCAGGACTGGGTCACCCATTTGTTCCGCCTTTACGGTCATCCCATGACCAAACTCCTTCCATCCCTTTCTGACCATCCCATGGTCAAAACAGGGATCCCTTCCGACCATCCCATGGTCAAAACATTTCCAAAGCCATTTCTTTTTAGAAATCCTTTTTGAAAACAAAACCAGCACCGCTCTACAGCAACCTTCCCAACAGTCCATGACCGTAGACCTGGCTATTCGAATAGATTTACACTCTGTAGAGGTTGTACACTTTACCCACACCATCCGGGTACACTGATCTTCACCGATCGTGGCTCGAGTAACCAATCAAGACTGTCCGGATGCCCACTCCAATATAAGTGCCTACCCTATGAGTGTTATTCCCCTCAACACAAGGACGTCGGGTACCGAGGACCAACCGGAGCGCATATTGCACGTCCCATGTGCGCGCTTTCAAAGAGGGTCTCATAGTAACGCGCGAAGGTATGACGACCCTTTGTTCCTTCTCTCGGTCAATGTCTCACATGGACCGTTGTCCAGAGAAGGCCCACCCTCCAGGGAGTTTCATCCCCTGTAGTAGTTGGGAGGCAGCTTATAACAGAATAAACAAACATCAAATCTAGCCCTGTCCCATACCAGAGTAATGTGGTTGCACGGGTTAATTGTTCTAGCAAAACTGCAAACAACGGGGTGCGTTTTCGTAAACCTTTTTCCTCCATCTTTCCTTCAGCAATTTGTAAAACAAAATTTCAATATCTCATGGGAGGTCCCACCTCACCAAGGTTTTATCATAAAACATTTGGTAAAACTTTTTCCGAGGTCTTCCCATCCTCTAGCTTTGCTTTGGCTAAATCGGGGTCTCCAAAGGGATATGGTGGATATGCACCATCTACTCTACTAGAGACAATTAGGTAGCACAAAGGGGGTTGTACTTAATAGTACAGAAGTGTAATAGTTCGGAGGAGCCAAACCACTACCATATATATATATATACATCAACATAAAGTAAAATGATGCGGTTTTAATAAACAGTAGTTAAACATGCATAAATAAAACAGTAGGGCAAGGCTTATGAGCAAGAACGTGGCTTGCCTGTGATCAGCAATATGGCATAATTGTCCCTGGACTTCTTCTTTAGAAAACCATAATAACCAATAAAAACCATCTCCTTCTGCTCTCCGATATAATCGCAACTATCGTCGATAGGGAACACATGCAACCAAACAAAAGTGCAGAATCAATACAAGACGTACAATCACCAATACAATACAACCAGCAACTGAATAATAATAAATTAAGATTCAGATGGTTCTGAGAGGATTGGATCTAGGATATTGAGATGGCCTTGGAGAAGGGAGTGAACATCCCTTAGGGTTTTATAGTCCATAAATTACCTAGGAGAGGGGTTTTGGACCAAGGACCTATTTGGTATGATACCATTGTGTATAAATGATACCAATAGATAGGGTTTGATAAAATGAGACCAACCAAGCTGGTTTCACTATTTTATCACTTTTCTTTGATTTCCTATGAATATCCTAGTGATAAAAGCTCTAGTTTTAGGAAATAATTCACCAGGAAGGTTCTGTACTTCAAAAAATTATTTCCTTGAATGGTTAAGTGGGGCTTGACGTACTTGTTCATTAAGAGTTGGAATCATGCCAAAATAGTGACCAGAATGCCCTTAGGAAATTCCCAAAGGCATTTTTGTAGACAACTTGTCTTTTTCACCGGATTAAATTTACACAGGCTTTTGAGTTGATTCCAAGGGCACATTGTAGGTACTTAGAATATCTTTCTGTAGAAATTGGAATCTACCTTTTTGGAGTTGCAGAGCTACTGAGGTGATTTTATTATTGAATTAAATAGGCCAGAACAGATTAATTCACAATAAATCAACTGGGGCTTAGAAAATTCTGGGCTCCTGGGTTTTGATAGATGTGTGCCTTAACGTGTTCCAGGAGTTGGAATTAGGTCAAAACAGGTTGTAGCTTGGTCCAGGTAATTTTCTAGAGGCAGAGGCCAGGTGATTTTGTTATGTTTGGTCAAGGTGGACCATAGATCCACTTGGCATGAGACAAGGGACATGAGGTAGGTACCTGGGATACCTACTAGAGGCATTTTGTTTTACTCCAATTGGAGAAGTAAAACTCACAGAAATAATTTATTAGTGAAAAGGATACATCTGAGGGTTTAATTTACTAATGGCATCCTAGTCAATATTTTTAGTTACTTTCTATTCAGCATGTTGCACAAAACACTATGGTACTTGGTAAAAATTAGATCTAGGCATTTGGAAACATTTTCCAATTTTATTTTGAATTAAACCAAGCAACTTAATAAACAGATCTGGAAAAGGAGTTAATAATAAGGAAAAGGCCAGGGTGGCCATGCCAGATCTGGGCGGGACTGGGCCGTGAGGGAGATTCGGCCCACCCGGATGTGCCCAGCGCGGGAGGTGGTGGTTTTGAATCCGATAGGTGGGGCCCGGTCGTTAGCGTTAGCGAGAGCGCGAAGGGGTATCTGCGAAGGAGGGCCGTTGGATCTAGTCGTGACGGATGGTGGTGGTTTATCTCCCAGCTCGCGACGGCCAGGTGGCGGCGGAATAGAGGGGAAACCCTAGGCGGAGCAGGGCAGCGGTGGGGGCTTACCAGCGGGGCAGAGAGTAGCCGGGGAGGGGCAGAGGTGAAGCGGCTCTCCAGGGCGGTCCCGGCGAGGGGCGACACGAGGTAGTTTTATGTCGGTGAGGGGCTGGCGCAAGTTCAACCGAAAGTGTAGCTTCAGGAGCTTGCCGGCAAGGTGGTGCTGGTCGTTCCTGAGAAGAAAGGGAGGCACGGTTAGAAACAGGGGATCGAGGGGAGCTCGGTATGGCCACATGTAGTGAGAGAGGGGCAGGGAGGAGAGGTCCCTGCTCGAATCCATGGGGGAGAGGCCGAAGATTTGCTTCCTCTCTCCCTCGAGCATCTCGAGGGAGTGGAGTGTAGGGGAGGGGAGTGAGGGGGATAGGGGGCAAATGAGCCAGGAATTAGGGCGCGAGGTCACTACTGTAGAAAGGCTTATAGGTGCCAGGTGATTAGCGACAGGTAAACCTGGGCCTGTCACTAGTAAGTGTTACCAGCGACAGGCAAAGATAAGCCTGTCACTAGTACAAAACACTAATGACAGGCGTAGAAAAGTGTATGACACTAGTATTTTTTGTGGACACCATCTGAATGGAAAAATCACTTAGTGACATGTATCTATGAGTGCCAGTAACTTCTAAATCTATGATCAGTGACAGTCGCAATATGTGTCGTGTCACTAGTATTTTTTTCCCAGCCTGTACCGACTAGACTAGTGCCAACCAGAAAAAAAGCCCTCCCACACGTGCCCTTGACCCCTGCGCCTCCTATCCTTCGGCCGTCTCCAGCGATCGGTCGCTCTCCCATGGACGCGGAGTCTAGATCGACGTGATGTTCCCACGAAAACTATTGCCAATTTCGACCGTAACTGCCCTTTATACTTCCAAAATTTTATTCCCACCGATCAGTATGGCGAATTTCCCACAAAAACAAATTTAGTTTACCGCGAGACCCTATCTCGTAAGTTCTTTTTTTGCGAACCCACGACCACAGAAGTTAATCTCGGTTGAAACTTGTCTCTTTGACCCACTTCCTTCCTCATCACGCCGTCAACACAGAGATCTAAGATCGCATGATATTTTCTAGCATGTGCACTCTCCGGTGGCCGCGCTCCCCAGTTCATCGTCTCCCACCCACCACTTCGCCCACCTCGGTTGCTAGAGCGAACAATCCCGGCCAATCCTGCCGATCCCCTCCTAAACCAATCTATTGATCTAATGTCCTCCTCTAACCCTGGTGCTTGGCAAAGGAATCAATCGTGAAATCCAGGTCATCTTGGTACCATGAACCAAGGCCTTGTATTCTGAGCCATCCAAGTGCTAGCTTGCACGCGCGTTTGTGTGCGCATGTGGCCAGCCGGCCGTCCGAGCCTCGCCGGCGTGCATCTCTCCGGCCGGCAACTCTGTCCGTAGCTCCGCCTTCTAGTCACCGTACTACCACTCCGTCGATCTATCTCCCGTCTGGATCTGGATGACTGTATGCCTATGCGGGACACCGGCCTGTCCCAGACATCATCCTATCAATCTCTTCTCACCAATGAGGAGTGTCGCATGGGACTAAAATACTGGACACACTAGATGCCCCATCATGGTCTCTAGTCCATTTGAGACTTTTTGTTTTGTCATGTCGCTGGTTTGAACACCACTGCCTTCCTTTAGTTTTTGTGATTATTATGCTCCTTTATGTGTTCATATCCTGTGACTAATTGTATTATGCAGCAATCTTGCAGTCCCGTTGTGAGGAAACAAAGTTGTTTTGTTTGCAAACGTTGACCAGTAAATCTTTCTAGACAGGAGGTTAGGTGCGTCTGTATATTCTGTATTATCTCATATTGATTCCTCTGTCTTGTAGTAAGTTTATTTGGATGACAGAGTTGGTTAGTTTTCAAAATTGGTGAGAACTAACACATACTTTTTTACTCACAGATTTGGAAGATTAACTAGAAATGTGACCAATTATAAATTCAAGGCAAGGTAGTGCATACCGTCGGAATCAAACCATGGTGCGACAACATGGTAATAGTCAACGTTCACAACCAGGTCATAAGGATGCATCACTTGTGAATGCTACGCATGATAGAGATTCTTTCGGACTACCGGTATATTTGTCTAAGCATACAACATTTTGATTTTAGAACTCACTAAATGGTAGAAAATATTACCCCACTGGTATTGGTGCAGCATGCAAGTATTATATTTAGAAAATTATGTTCGTTATATGCCAACATAGATGTGGTTAATGTGATTTGATACCACGTAAAATCTCACACATTCTGCGCACTTGTTATTATTTAATTGTTATTCTTGCACTTGTAAAAAAATTGTCGACTTTGTTGTGCCTCTTCTTAAAATTCTTCAACCAGAACAAGTTACAAAAATCAATGCCGCAGACAATCCAGATTGCAAAACAAATTGTCAACTTATACGGTCAATTAATTTCATGCTATTGGTTTTATATTTGATTTTTAAAATTGTGTACTATTATGTTACCGCAGGCACAGAAGGACAATCTTATACTATCACCGACCACGATGATCCAGCCATGTCCCGCCCGTCTTCGACCACCTCGCCCGTCTCCTTCTTCTGATTGTTGCCAAGAACCGCACCTCCGCCCGAGCTACTCCTCACTAGCGGCAGCGCTGGAATGTGGGGAAGGAGGTGGCAGCGCAGGGGTAGTCGGGATCTGACGGTGGAATGTTCTTTCCTGTCTAAAGATGATTACTCCTCATATGTTTGTAGAAGCTCATGGACAAAGGAAGAATGGGCCAGGTGTTCTCAAAGGTATCCGACGCAATATGTAACTGAAGCCACTATTTTGTGAAACTTTAACTTTATTTGAGCTGCATGTTCACATATAATTATGTGTAGTTCGTCCCTAGAAGGAATGACGCCAATGGTTCAAGGTCACATTCACAGTACTGGACAACTCTAGGTACAAAAACTGTGGTTCTGCCTAACCAGATCGCTCAAGCTGCTAAATTGAGCCCACGTATTTTTCAAGCTATGGTAAGTGACAACCTCTTAGAACTAGAACTACAACCTGCGTACCGTTTACTACAAAGTGGGATTATTACCAGGCCAAAAGGATCACTTTCCCTTCCCGGTCTCTTAGAATTGTAGCCCACGTTCCATTGCTTTCCTCCTGTAGGTAGCTGATGTCTACGTTTAGCTTATGCCAGTCTTTTTAATTTCTGGTCCAGCTTCCCAACAATTTTATAGTTTGTCTTAGGAGCCCAGCACAAGTAGGGAACAATGCTTTCTTTCCTTCTTGTCCCGCTATAGATCTGAATTATTAATTAATCTACATAAAAGAGGAGAAGTAGAACTGGATAAATAGTGTTGATTGCTAAATACTACAATTTACGTATTTATTTGTAAAGTAGTACGACAATCATCTATTTTTCTTTCTGCTCGTTCAAAGCCCAATATAAGTTCAATTTGCTTTGTTCAAAGCTAACAAAATAATCTGCTTTGTGTATCACTGGAGGGAAATAAAGGCACGGAGTGTAGAAAATGGATCTTAGTCTTGGATGGAAGCTTTCAAATTAGAATGATTACAAGAATCAAATTTGTGTTTTATAGAAGGATGGCTTTATCTAGTATTAGTCATATTTGTTATTCAATATATTCATGCTAAATCTTATTGGTACTACCCGCAAAAAAATATCTTATTGGTACAAGATCTTATTGTGCTATCAGAAATATTTGGGAATATGCATTTAATTTCTTATAACATCTTACTGTGCTATCTGGAATAATGGTAGAAATAGTATTTTTTATTATCGAAACTCAAACCAGTGACGGGCAGTTTAATGGGTCTGTCACTATAGAACAACACGGGAATGCAGCCTTTGATCGCAACCAGTGACATGTATTTCTTTTGCTCGTCACTAGTATATAGATACTAATGACTGACACGCGTAAATGCCTATCACTGGTACATATACTAGTGAAAAGCACATGCCTGTCACTAGTAACCTTATACCAGTGACTAGTCATTAGTGACAGGCACTTGCCTGTCACTAATGGGCATTTTGAGCATGTCACTGATAGTCTATTCTGCAGTAGTGGGTGGCCTCTGGCCTATCTAAGATGAGTGGGGATCTCATTAGGGGAGATGTCCATTTTGGACATGGAGGAGGGGTGGAGCTGGCTTGGGCACTACTGCAGAATAGACTATCAGGGACATGCTCAAAATGCCCATTAGTGACAGGCAAAGTGTCTGTCACTAATGACTAGTCACTGGTATAAGGTTACTAGTGACAGGCATGTGCCTGTCACTCGTATATATACCAGTGACAGGCATTTACGCGTGTCAGTCACCAGTATCTGTATACTAGTGACGGTCAAAAGCAATGCATGTCACTGGTTGCGATCAAAGGATGCATTTCCGTGTTGTTCTATAGTGACAGACCCATTAAACTGCCCGTCACTGGTTTGAGTTTCGATAATAAAAAATACTATTTCTACCATTATTCCAGATAGCACGGTAAGATGTTATAAGAAATTAAATGCATATTTCCAAATATTTCTGATAGCACAATAAGATCTTGTACCAATAAGATATTTTTTTGCGGATAGTACCAATAAGATTTAGCATGAATATCTTGAATAACAAATATGACTAATACTACATAAAGCCATCCTTGTAAAAAACACAATTTTGATTCTTATAATCATTCTAATTTGAAAGCTTCATCCAAGACTAAGGTCCATTTTCTACACTTCGTGCCTTTATTTCCCTCCTGTGATACACAAAGCAGATTATTTTGGTAGCTTTGAACAAAGCAAACTGAACTTATATTGGGCTTTGAACGAGCAGAAAGAAAAATAGATGATTGTCGTACTACTTAACAAATAAATACGTAAATTGTAGTATTTAGCAATCAACACTATTTATCCGGTTCTACTTCTCCTCTTTTATGTAGATTAATTAATAATTCAGATCAATAGCGGGACAAGAAGGAAAGAAAGCGTTGTTCCCTACTTGTGCTGGGCTCCTAAGACAAACTATAAAATTGTTGGGAAGCTGGACCAGAAATTAAAAAGACTGGCATAAGCTAAACGTAGATGTCAGCTACCTACAGGAGGAAAGCAATGGAACGTGGGCTACAATTCTAAGACACCGGGAAGGGAAAGTGATCCTTTTGGCCTGGTAATAATCCCACTTTGTAGTAAATGGTACGCAGGTTGTAGTTCGAGTTCTAAGAGGTTATCATTTATCATAGCTTGAAAAATACGTGGGCTCAATTTAGCAGCTTGAGCGACCTGGTTAGGCAGAACCACAGTTTTTGTACCCAGAGTTGTCCAGTACTGTGAATGTTACCTTGACCCATTGGCGCCATTCCTTCTAGGGACGATCTGCACAGAATTATAATGTGAACATGCAGCTCAAATAAAGTTAAAGTTTAACAAAATAGTGGCTTCAATTAAATATTGCGTCGGATACCTTTGAGAACACCTGGCCCATTCTTCCTTTGTCCATGAGCTTCTACAAATATATGAGGAGTAATCATCTTTAGACAGGAAAGAACATTCCACCGTCAGATCCCGACTACCCCTGCGCTGCCACCTCCTTTCCCACATTCCAGCGCTGCTGCTAGTGAGGAGTAGCTCGGGCGGAGGTACGGTTCTTGACAACAATCAGAAGAAGGAGACGGGCGAGGTGGTCGAAGACGGGCGGGACATGGCTGGATCATCGTGGCCGGCGATAGTATAAGATTGTCCTTCTGTGCCTGCAGTAACATAATAGTACACAATTTTAAAAATCAAATATAAAACCAATAGCATGAAATTAATTGACCGTATAAGTTGACAATTTGTTTTGCAATCTGGATTGTCTGCGGCATTGATTTTTGTAACTTGTTTTGGTTGAAGAATTTTAAGAAGAGGCACAACAAAGTCGACAATTTTTTTACAAGTGCAAGAATAACAATTAAATAATAACAAGTGCGCAGAATGTGCGAGATTTTATGTGGTATCAAATCACATTAACCACATCTATGTTGGCATATAACAAACATAATTTTCTAAATATAATACTTGCATGCTGCACCAATACCAGTGGGGTAATATTTTCTACTATTTAGTGAGTTCTAAAATCAAAATGTTGTATGCTTAGACAAATATACCGGTATTCTGAAAGAATCTCTATCATGTGTAGCATTCACAAGTGATGCATCCTGATGACCTGGTTGTGAACGTTGACTATTACCATGTTGTGGCACCATGGTTTGATTCGGGCGGTATACACTACCTTGCCTTGAATTTATAATTGGTCACATTTCTAGTTAATCTTCCAAATCTGCGAGTAAAAAAGTATGTGTTAGTTCTCACCAATTTTGCAAACTAACCAACTCTGTCATCCAAATAAACTTACTACAAGTCAGAGGAATCAATATGAGATAATACAGAATATATAGACGCACCTAACCGCCTGTCTAGAAAGATTTACTGCTCAACGTTTGCAAACAAAACAACTTTGTTTCCTCACAATGGGACTGCAAGATTTCTGCATAATACAATTAGTCACAGGATATGAACACATAAAAAGGAGCATAATAATCACAAAATCTAAAGGAAGGCAGTGGTGTTCAAACCAGCGACATGACAAAACAAAAAATCTCAAATGGACTAGAGACCATGATGGGGTATCTAGTGTGTCCAGTATTTTAGTCCCATGCGACACTCCTCATTGGTGAGAAGAGATTGATAGGATGATGTCTAGGATAGGCTGGTGTCCCGCATAGGCATACAGTCATCCGGATCCAGACGGGAGATAGATCGACAGAGTGGTAGTACGATGACTAGAAGGCAGAGCTACGGACAGAGTTGCCGGCCGGAGCAATGCACGCCGGCGAGGCTCGGACGGCCGGCTGGCCACATGCGCACACAAACGCGCGTGCAAGCTAGCACTTGGATGGATCAGAATACAAGGCCTTGGTTCATGGTATCAAGACGACCTGGATTTCACGATTGATTCCTTTGCCAAGCACCAGGGTTAGAGGAGGACATTAAATCAATAGATTGGTTTAGGAGGGGATCGGCAGGATTGGCCGGGATTGTTCGCTCTAGCAACCGAGGTGGGCGAAGTGGTGGGTGGGATACGATGAACTGGGGAGCGCAGCCGTCGGAGAGTGCACATGCTAGAAAATATCATGCGATCTTAGATATCTGTGTTGACGGCGTGATGAGGAAGGAAGTAGGTCAAAGAGACAAGTTTCAACCGAGATTAACTTCTATGGTCGTGGGTTCGCAAAAAAAGAACTTACGAGAGAGGGTCTCATGGGAAACTAAATTTGTTTTTGTGGGAAATTCGCCATATTGATCGGTGGGAATAAAATTTTGGAAGTATAAAGGGCAGTTTTGGTCGAAATTGGCAATAGTTTTCGTGGGAACATCACGTAGATCTGGACTCCGCGTCCATGGGAGAGCGACCGATCACTAGAGACGGCCGAAGGATAGGAGGCGCAGGGGTACAGGGGCACGTGTGGGAGGGCTTTTTTCTGGTTTGCACTAGTCTAGTCGGTACAGGCTAGGAGAAAAAAATACTAGTGACATGACACATATTGCGACTGTCACTGGTCATAGCTTTAGCAGTGACTGGCACTCATACATACATGTCACTAAGTGATTTTTCCATTCAGATGGTCTCCACGAAAAATACTAGTGACAGACACTTTTGTACGCCTGTCACTAGTGTTTTGTACTAGTGACAGGCTTATCTTTGCCTGTCGCTGGTAACACTTACTAGTGACAGGCCCAGGTTTACCTGTCGCTAATCATCTGGCACCTATAAGCCTTTTTGCAGTAGTGGGGATTGGTCAGGGATGGCGGTGGAGGGGTGGTGTGAGTCATTTGGTCGGCAGGGACAGAGAGGGGGAGATAGTGCTGCTGTTGGTTGGCCACAAGTGGCTTATCTCTAATCTCTCTACTCTTCCAAGGGGTAAATGACAAGTGGAGGGGGGTGTGCTACAGTATTTTGCTACAGTGCACGACCAGAAGGGTGTGAGTTGTGCTGGGAAAGTCTGCTTGACCAGGTTGGTAAGGTTTTGTGGGTTTTTGATTTGAGGATTTGTCTCCTTGGCAATTTTGATCAAATAGATGGCTATGAATAAAGTCTAAAAACTTGCATTGGACAAGATGGGGAAATGATACTGGTGGGTAGATGAGGTCAAGATACACCTCTAGGAATTATTTGAGATTTTTCAGAGGAGTTTTAGTTGACTTAAATCTATTTATTAAAAAAGTGCAGAAGGGGTTTATAGAAGCTCATTTGATAAATTTATATTGGACTAGGTTGGATTTTTATATGAGATGGTCCCAACTGGGAATACACACTTAGGGAAATTTCCCAAGATTTATTAAGGCTTAAAAGTATTTGAAACTATTATTATTCCATTTCAACCATTTAAGAAAATGGGCAAAAAGAAATAATAAAGCTGTTCAAAAATATTTATTTTTGAAGTGGGAAGAAGGGGTATGATATGTGGGCCTCAATTGAGCCAAAAGTTGGGGAAGTGCCTTGGAAAATCCAAACTTTCCCTTATGGAAGAGGTTTTGAGGAATTTGTCTATCAAAGAATTAAATTGATTTGGAGAAAAAATAAATATGGGTAATATTTGATAAATCTTGATGATCAAGGTAGAGGATGTAGACAAGGTGCAGCAAGCACTTGCAACCTTGGGAAATGTATATCCAACTTGAGTAAGATGGAAAACAAGGAGTTGTGGATCTAGGGAGATGTTATTTTTATACCACCTAAACCTTGTTGCATCCTGGAGCTTACAGCTCACCTTGGGGCATGGGATATATGGATGGATAGACCAAGTGATGTAGATTGCAATGGTGTAGGGGTTTGAGCTTGATCCTGCTTGAGCTCACCAAGACAAGCTTTCAAACTTTGAATAAAATAAGCCTGCCAGAGCAGATTATCAACTAGCCTTCAAAACATTGTGGGTTTAAGAAGCACAAGGATCCACTTGGCACAAGTGAAGTAGATATTGATAGACCTATATTAGTAGAACACAACCATGCAAAGAGTTGGTCCTCAGAAGGTTGCATGATGATGTGAGCTTCTATCCAACTAGGCATGTTGACTAGATTTACAGGAAAAGTTATTTTCTTGCCTGCAAAACCATCAAGAAAAAGTGGGTTGGAGGATGATCTAACCAGGGCAAAAGTGGGCCTTGGTAGTCCTTAGTATGGGTAACAAGATGGTTCAGATTCATTTTCAAAAATGCACAAGGGTTGAGAAAGGGAGACAATCAAAAAGGTGACGTGGGAAACAGATTTCTAGACTTAGCCAAATTTGGCAGATTTAGGGTTTTTGACTAGAATGTGGGTGGAGATGATTTTGATGGGTTGCAAGGTACCAAAGCATCATCAAGTGGATGTGGTTGAAGAGAAGATGGAGTAGAAGGGATACATGCTTGATATTGGTCCTCATGGACCTAGAAGCTTCTAGAATTAGATCACTTCAGAGCTGATCTGGTTAAGGGTTTTTGATGATCACCTAGTATTTAGAGATTAGATCCAGATTGTATTCTTTCTTAGGGTGGGATGATTTGGAAACATCCTGATCCTAGTGAGGAGATCCTAGAGTAGCTCATACTATCTCCTAAGCAATCAAGTCAAACGGCAGAACAAGGCAATTCATCTTACAAACAAATCCACTACTACTAGTGGTACCATCAAGCTTAGCTTGAGGTAGGTTTGGGTATTTTGAAAAGGTTATAGTTTGGAATAAGATGAGGTTCTCTTGGTATCTCTACAAAGGGTAGAATTCAAATGCTTCATAAACAAGTTTTATTAATTCTAGAGATGAGAATAGTAGAAGGTTCTGTCTTGAAAACATAAGGAGATTATGTTATATAGCTCTCCATAGTTTGATCATAGAAGCTACTAAAATAGTTGGTTTACAAAGGCTTCTTGGCTCAGGTTTTGAAATGCCAGAACATTTGAGAATATGAAAATTAAGCCAAGACTGTTTTGGGAAGTATCTTTTGTCAACTAGTGGTAAAGTAACGAGTATATCATCTAATACACATTTATATGCATAAGCATATCCAAACAACAAGCAAACACTGCACCAATGAACAAGAAAAAGTTTTTGTTCCCCCTGATTTTTGCATTCTAGACAACTAACCAGGGTTGCTGAAATTGGGATTGTAATATCCCAAAACTTTAATCCAAGCTTATCAAGATCCAAATCATCAAAATTAGGGTTAACAAAAACTTTCCCAAATTAAAAATGAAAGCATTCATGTGTATGTGCATTTAAATTAGGATTTGATTTGAATTAACATGGTTCTGTGATTCTTTGGTTGTAAAATGTTTCTTGGGTGATTTAAAAATCATCTACATCATTCCCAAACTTTTCCCAAAGAAAATCAAATAAAAAACAATTAAAAAGGAGGAATGGTCATTTTGGCCATTTTAATCCACTACACTACTTTGAGTGTTCCTAGCACTCACCTCTCAACAGAAATAATTCTAGGTCTTTACACCCCTTGCTAGTACACATAATGAGGTTCCAAGGCGCACCTTTTGATCTGCTAAAAACATTCAAATACTTATTTTAAATGTCATGTGAAAATTGAATTCAATGCATATGCCTAGATCAACCCTATTTCAAAAACCATCAAATTTAGCTCCACTTTCAAAACCCTTGCAACCAGAGACTACCTAGTACCAGTGGAGAACACCCAAAAATTTTGAAACCAAATTTCAAAACTTGATGTCTTTCGGACATTTTATCAAACATCGCCTGTGGTCCAGCCCCAGCCCAAGGACAGCGACCAGAACGGCCAAGAACCGCCACACCCGGAGCCTGTCGACCATGCCGACACCGCCCGCAGAGCGCGCCCTGTCCCCGTGTAGCTAGACCTCGCCTAGCTCCAGCCGCCCGTCTACGCGATCCCCACCGGCCTAGCAAGCTAACTGACATGCCCAATCCCCCGACCATACCCCGTAGTCGTCGGCCGCCATGAAACTCGCCATCAGTAGAGACTTAGTGTGCGCCGCGCTCTTCACTGTCCCCGACCGCAAACCACTGCACCAGCACCACCGTGACACTCGCCAGGGCACCGCCCACCGTCCTAGGGACCGCCCACGCCTCTAGCTCGATGTGCCGTCGTCACCGGCGAGCAGCGCCCATGCTTCTCTGCCGCTCAGTCGACCCTATATAAAGCGGCCACCCCAGCACCATTTCTCCATACTCCCTCACTTCCCACCTATCACTGAACCTCACCCACCTCTAGCCGACGCCGCTCGAGCCCTGCCTCGCCGGAATTGGAGAAGAGCCGCCGCAGTAGGAGGAGAAGGGCGCCTGCGATTTAGGGCACACAAGCTCCGCCGAAACTGTGCCTCGCCTCGCCGTCATCTACCAGCCCGTTTGCCCAGCTCACTAACCTTGCTGGAGCCCTGGTACACCCCCAATCGACCCCCACCGCTGCGTCTAGGTCAGACTCCCGCCGGAGTAATCCGTCGTCGACGATGACTCTCCACCGTTAGATCCCCTTTTAATCGTGCGGCATAGAATGCTAGATACCGTTTCAGTGTTTTTGTGTCGCTGACTGGTGGAGCCCGCATGTCAGGCAGCCCGTTGCGCGCACTGTGCGTAGCTGGGCCGACCCAGTTAGTTCCCGCGCCAGTTAGAAATTCAAATTTAGTTAATCTAGTTTATGTCCACTAGTTTAAAAATCATTTCTATTTAGAGTTAATCTAGTTTCTAAAATAAAGGAAGAAATTAGTGAATTAAACTTGTGATGCTTGTGATGATAATAGATCATCAAATGTGTGTCTTAGAATGCTAATTAGATTAGTTAAGTATGTTTTGGTGATTGTGTACTCCGTATGTATTTATAGAAGATAGTACCGACCAAGCTTACGAGGAGGAGTGCTACCAAGAAGAAGATGAAGAAAACTTCAACCACTACACCAACCAAGGCAACCTAGCACTATCCAAGTTAACCCTTGCAAGTTGTACTTGCAAGCCACCATTAAAAGTGCAAGCTATTGTTAGCAAGCTAGAATGAAGAGAGATGAATGAGCAAAGATGCCTTAGGCATGCTTTGGTCACACCACCTTGACTATGACTACCCCAAGTATTACCTTACAAGATTTAATTCCTTTAGTTTACACAAAGTCCCTTACTTGTTTTGAAGCTAGCATAAAAAGTATAAAACATGACCCATTTAGCTAAGCTTTAGATGTCATTTTATGGCATGAGATTGAACCCATCATCTTTCCACCTTAGTGAACACTCATAACTTAGTAGTTTAGAGTAGATAAAAACTTGAGTCACTTTAGATGGGAACAATTGGTGAAAATGAATTGTGAAAACCTTGGAATGGTGAGTCATTCTATTGAGTTGTTTTGACATGTATTGAGAAACACAAATGGTTTATGATGATGAAAATGTTGAGGCATGAGCCTTAACCCTTTTACAAAACTGATGGTTGGATTCGGATGCGATACCATTCCAAAATACCATACAACCACAATACCTGAATTGGGTAAGGCTTAGTTGGAAGTTTATATGCATTAGTATTAGTTCCCTCACGGGGGAGGTTTGAGCTGAGGCTACCTCTCGATGTTTTCCACCTATGCAGTGCCCAAGATGACAGATGGTCATGGTTGGGAGGCCATGCTCATAGGAGAGGTGCTTATACTAGGGTGTGTAAAGGAAAGGTTATGTTTGATTATCTGCATACTAAGTATGATGATTTAGGGTTATCCCTGACAAATGTATCGAATCTTGTGGTGAAAGTGTACCACCTTTGCAGAGTGTCAAACTATTCGAATAGTCGCGTCCGCGGTTAAGGATAGTTGGAATGGCGATACTGTTTCGTTGTCAGATGTTTTCCAAATTACTTGAAGTGAATGATGAATCTTGACTTGACCACAATAGGGTTGTGTTTATGATACGAGCTTCCCAACTTAAGTGATTCTAGAACTTTATTTTATCTTTCTTTGCTTCAGAACTCAGCTTAGGTTTCAAACTTAACCTTATAGTTAAACATAGAGTTTAGCACTTGACTTAGAACTATATTACTTGTTAGTGGTAGTTTGCGAGTACTTAAAGTGTACTCATGGCTTTTGTCCCTGGCTATTCTCGTGGCCAGACTATGAAGGAGACTATCAAGATGATGGCCAACAGGACGGCTATGATAACTAGGACTATCTGCCTTCGTCAGCATTGCTTGTGCCCTGAAGATGGACCCCACCGCTACGCTTATCTTTTATTTCCGCTGTTTGTTGTATTCAGACTGGATCATGAGATCCTTATTTGTGTAAGACCTTATGTATGGTTTGTAATGGATGATGTACTGTGATATCCAATCCGTTATGTCTCGCAAAAATGGTAATCCTGGGATTGCGAGGTATGGCATAACGGGCATCTGGGATTAAAAATCCAGGTGTTGACAGGGATGTTATAGACCTTTCCCCCTTAAAAGAATCTCGTCCCGAGATTCAGGAGAGTAGGGTTAGGGGCTTTTGAGTCGGGTTGATTCTAGGTGTATTATGCATACTATCTTACGGACTCCGTCTTTGAAAGTGGCTACTCTGTCGATGAAGCTGAGCTTCAGTTTCCGGGGGTGCATAGAGAGTTTAGCATTGTCCAGCCCTGATTGCGATGGATGACCTTCTTTTCCTTCCGGACTCCATATCTCGAGGGCTTAGACTAGGCAGACTATCTGGATTCTAAACTTCACTAAGTACTCATTGGCGGGTAGAATCTAAAGCTCGGAGTACCTCTCTCTAAGGATTCACATCTCTTCCTTAGGGTTGTAGTATATCCTATTTAACGATGTTGGGGTCCAAGCTTCCGGGTTTTCTCCTAGCGAGGGTTTACTCTATTTGTGTGGGAAAAACGCAGTCTTTCCCCCTTAAGATTTGACTGGGTTATCTTGGAGATAACACATTCCTTCCTTCTTGACTTCATTGGGGGTGGTTCTAAAGATTGTCGTCCCTCCTTCTCCTGGAGTCGAGGTCTTCAGAAGGCGTCCGTGAAGCTATGGCCTACGGGGCTCATATACTACTATTATTCATACTTAGCCTAGAGGAGTCATTGGAGTCTCACGTCCTCTAAGCGTTTGGAACTGAATGGTTGGCGATCTTGGGGTCCTTCAGGTATGTCTTCAACTGAGTTAGCGGAGGGACTTTGTAGAATCTTCAGTTATTT
The DNA here is from genome assembly GCA_916181665.1 of Avena sativa. Classification (NCBI taxonomy): domain Eukaryota; kingdom Viridiplantae; phylum Streptophyta; class Magnoliopsida; order Poales; family Poaceae; genus Avena; species Avena sativa. The sequence goes on along the minus strand of OV702292.1, from coordinate 255,467,050 downwards.
TCTCATCGGATAACTCCTGGGTCGTTGCTTGGCGAGAAGACTTCAAATTCGGAGATATTTTCTAAAGTATCTTCTGGTAGACAGTCTTCTAAAGATTTTAGTGAAAGACGCAGTCTTTCCACCTTAGAGCTTCACTAAGGTGCTTCGGGAATGGTTTGGAGCTTCTGTCTTGGACGGCTGACTTGCTATTAGTGGGAGGCTGTATCTTCCCGGAGTCTTGAGCTGGGGTCTTCAAGTGTCCTTCTATTGTCATAGACCTTTGATACGTCCATTTTGCATCACTATTCTATGTCATAATTCACTCTTATTCGTTGATATATTTCGTATTGAGAGGTGATACTTATGTTACTTCATCTGTTTTTGCATGGTTGATGACTTTTCGAGCATGGACCGCTGCAGTCAGGATTCTGATGGAAAAGGTGCTGTTTGGAGGCAAAATTCATGAAGATCAGAAAATCCGGGAAAATATACGGAAAATCCTATTTTTCCAGAAAACGAAGGAAGCCAGCAGGGGGGCTGGAGATGGGCCATAGGGGACCCACACCACCCCCTGGCGTGGGCTAGCCTAGGCCGCGATACGTCCATTTTGCATAACTATTCTATCACTTAATTCACTATTATTAATTGATATATTTCATATTGAGAGGTGATACTTATGTTGTTTCATCTATTTTTGCATGGTTGATGACTTTTGGAGCATGGACCACTGTAGTCAGGATTCTGATGGAAAAGGTGCTGTTTGGAGGCAAAATTTGCGAAGATCAGAAAATCCGGGAAAATATACGGAAAATCCTATTTTTCCAGAAGACTAAGGATGCCAGAAGACGGAGTGGAGATGGGCCACAGGGGGCCCACACCACCCCCTAGGGCGGGCAGCCCTAGGCCATGCCTGGATGTGGTGTGGACACCCTGGCCCACTCTAGCCTCTCCCCTCTGGCGTATATCATACTCCCAAAACCCTAAGACTTGGGGAGCAACCACAGAAATATTCCGCCGCCTCTGCGGGGCAGAAAACACCGAGAGAGAAAGATCTCTCCGGCAGACAGATATCTGTCGGGGGAATTCCTTCCCGGAGAGGGGAGATCGTCGCCATCAACACCACCATCAAGCTGGACTTCATCGGGATCATCATCATCACCACCACCATCATCATCACCATCAGCACCCTCATCCCCATCTCCATATTGCTGTAACAATTGCGTTGAATCTTGCATTAGTTCATAGGGAAAACTTTCCCGGTGTTGATTACCCTTTGTAGTTGATGCTATTGAGTGAACCATTGAATTATTGTTTATGTTTAGATTGTTATACATCATTATTCCATCTTTGATCATGATCCATACCACTAGCCAGCACCTTCTGCTCCTCGTTGGGTTCGACACTCTTACTTATCAAAAATACTGCGATACACCCCCTATACTTGTGGGTCATCAAGACTATTTTCTGGCGCCGTTGCCGAGGAGTGAAGTGTTATTGGAGAGTGGAACTGGTAAAGGAAACTTCTACTGTGAGTATTGTTTACTACTGTTAGTTGCTTTATTTTTGTTATGGATAATTCGCTAAGTTTCTTATTTGGTAATGCTACTACCACTGCTAAGGTAGTAGATAAGCCACCACGTGCTGAGAATGATGTTTTCAAAATACCTACAAGAATTATTGATCGTGTTATGGATAACTACTATGTTGGGGATGGAATTGTCCATCCCTGTGATCATTTACTCTTTATACACGAATTATGCGGGTTGTTCAAGTGTGTAGGTATTAATACAGATCAAGTTAAGAAGAAGTTATTCTCATTATCGCTGAAAGGAAGAGCTGAGGAATGGTATAAGCTCCTGAAGAATGGTCAAGCTCTGGAATGGGAGGAAATAGTGCCTCTCTTTTATTCAAAGTTTTATCCTCCTAGTGAGATTCATAAAGATCGGAATCAAGTATACAACTTTTGGCCTCTTGATGGAGAGAGTACAGCTCAAGCTTGGGGGAGATTGAAGTAACTAATGCTCAAATGTCCCATTCATGAGCTCCCCAAAAATATTATTATCAATAACTTTCATGCAAGGCTCCCTCTACATGATAAAGATTTATTGGATGCTTCTTGTGCTAGATCATTCACTCGCATGGAAGAATAAGCTAAATGGGATCTTCTGTACCGTATTCAAGATAATGCTGAAGCTTGGGAGAATAACAAAGGTAGAAAGTCAGGTATAAATTATGATTATGAATGCATTGAATCTTTTATGGGAACTGATGACTTTAAAAATATTAATAATGCTTATGGTCTAGACTCTCAAGCTATTGCTTCTTATTTTAAGGCTTTTGCTTCCTATATTGAAGTGCCTAAAAAGAAGTGGAGTAAGTATCATGAACCTTATAAAGATGTTGCTAAGAGTGTTCCTGCAAGAAATACTGAAGTTTATACTTCTAATCATGTTTTACCTGAACCTTATATTGAGAAAATGCCTTTTCCAATTAAGGTAAAGGAACATTCTATGATAGCTAGTATGGTTAATGAAAGTATGACTAAAGATATTGAACCTGATAAACAAATGGTTGAGGAACCTATAATAGCAAGTGTTAAAGACTTTGTCACTAAATATGAAAAAGAGGGACACCTTATCCTTTGTAAGGATACCTCTAATATTGTTTCACATAGTAGTTTTATGAGAGCTAGTATTCCCGTGTTTTCTATTAGAATAAGTGATCATTGCTATGATGGTCCTTGTGATAGCTATATTGCTAAGTTTATGCATGATACTGAAAGCTACTATGAGAGAGGGAAAAGTGTTCTTATGTATCTCAAAATATCAAGTTTCCTCGCTTTATGCTGAAAGTTTTTATGTTGCACTTCTTTTGCCTTCTTATGCAAGTTGCCTCTGGTTTCAACAACTTGTTTGTTTACAAAATTCCCTTGCATAGGAAGTGGGTTAGACTTAAATGTGTGTGTGTTTTTGTTTCTTAATGCTCTCTTTCACTTCAATTCATATCCCTATGAGAGCTTCTTCAAAATTACCATGCCCATCTTAAAGGCTATAAAGAAAGAGCTTTATGGGAGACAACCCAATTTGTCTTTGCTTTCAGTTTGTTTTTTATTTCTTTGAGTCTTGGAAGTTATTACTTTGGTAATAACCACTCCTTATCCATTTTGTTTGGTTTTTGTGTTAAGATCAACCTCTAATGAGAGAGAAGTAATATTTGGGGAAGTTGCTGTCCCGAAACAGATTTTTTGTGCTTCACCGTAAAAATTCGTGAGATATCTTTGTATGTCGGATTGAGCTGTAATTTTTTGTGCTTCTGCCCCAGGTTGTTATTTAACTTTCGTTAGTTTTGCACTTTTTGATTTGAGCAACAGAAGATTTTCTAAAAAAATTATCTTTACCTGCTGGTCTGTTTTGGCAGATTTTGCCACTCTTGCAACTGCTTCTTTCTTCGATTTCCTTTTTGAATTTTTTTGGGTTGTTGGAAGGAGTTGTTTCAGTAGCTTTTGTTTTGATGGTTTTCAGTTGAATTTGGACTCAAAAGGTCTTATCACTTCACTTATACTAATGTTGCTAATGAGAATTGTGTGAAGTTTTTGGTGAAAGAAATTTCTAGGAAGTGGAGACAATGGTGTAATAAGGAAGAGAAGGGTTTTATGACTCAAGTAATAAGTGTATGAAGATGAAGATATTGATGATATTAAAGAGATGACTCCGGAAGAATCTACTAGATACCAAATTCAGAGACCTGCAGAGTCTGTTTTCAAATAGGTAACATTTCTCGTAAGTAAAGTTCCGCGAAAATACTATCCAACTATATTTTTGCAGTTTTCAGTCAATAAGGAAAGTTACGAAACGAAAAAGGGACGGAACCGGAGCTAGGGTGGCTCACACCACCCTGTGGCGCGGGCCCACCCTTGGTCGCGCCACCAGGTGGTGAGTCCACCCCGGACTCCGCCTCCGACTCGTTTTCTCCCAGTACCTTCCTTTTGATATGAAACTACATAATATATAACCCCCCCCCCCCCGGATCTTCCGAGGTCCGTATATCGTGTTTTCGTCGTGTTTTTGTTTCGATCTGTTTCTGTCAGGACATACTCTTTGAAAGCTTAGAAGCACAATGGTGTCCGCCAAGGATAAAGGGAAGGAGCCTATGGAGGAAGACCTCCAAGACCCCGGGAAGGAGAAGGAGATCAAGAGTGAAGGTGAAGAGGAGCAAGGCCAACATCTGCACACCGGCACTACTATTGCAAGCATTGGAGTGGTGACGAAACCTACCAGGATTAGAAGGACGACACGGATGCAGACTGGGGGGAAAGTTCCCCATCACAGTTTGGCTCCAAGGTCACTTCCTCCACACACCAAGAATCCCTTGCATACCTTCATCCATAACCATGCAGGAAAAGAAGACTCCAAGAGGGAAGAACGGAAAAAGAATCACAAGAGCTAGGATCCACAAACTGAAATGATCACGAGCCGTATTGAGCACAACTCAGAGTTGATTCGTACTCTCACTTTCGAGATTGAGGACTTGGGGAAACTGATCAGAGAGCTCATCGAGAGGATACCACCACCACCGAAGGAGCAATTCGTCATCAGGTTTGGCATCCCCTTGGTTTGTTCCAAGCTTGGGGGAGTGCCGTGGTATCACATCACTATCTTCTATCTTTTTACCTTGTTAGTAGATTCATATCATGAATAGAGGAGTTATTATGTAGTATGGTTTGCATTATGGAAGTGTCCCCTCTCTCGTTAGATGTGTATCCCTTGGTGTGAGTTGCCGTTATGGAATATTAATGAGAAGTTATATCATTCACTCTTTTGCATAGCTTATATTAGTTTTCAATTCGTGGTTATATGATTGATCTTGTTGTTAGTATTGGTATCACTCTGGGATCATTGAGTTAATTTAGTTGGTTTTGGCAAACCTGGCTTGGTCAGTAGCAACACTATTTTTGACAGTTGAATGAAAAAGATAAAGGTACTCTAAAGAAAAATAATTTCATCGTCTTTCTTTCTTGATTGGCTCATAAGTCTAGTATTCTCTAGTTAAGATCTTTTGTGCTTCCAAGGAAGATTACATGTTTGTCTTTATCACTTGTATGTTTATTTATTTCCTTCAACTCTTATACTTGCTACCCAGCCTTGCTAGCCAAAAACCTGTACTAAGAGGATTTCTTCTTGTGCATCCACTTCCTTAAACCAAAACCTTTGCCATTTGTGTCCACCATACCTACCTAGTAGCATTATTGCTATTCCAAGTAAATTCTTGTTTTATCTACCTCCCAAATTAAACTTGTTATGTGAAAATTAGTGATTAAAGCTCTCACGAACATGATGGCACACTTTACTTGCTTGCACTTAATAAACTTGAACCATTGTGCTCACATATGTTGTGTATATGCTTGCGCTTTGTAAGTTGTGAATTAGCAGAACCATGCTGTCATGGGGAACGCTTTCAACATTGCACTGGTACTTTGTACCAAGTTGATATCATGTTCTTTTGTCTATGGATGTCGTCGGTGTGAAATGAAAGGGGAGCTTGTAAGTCCATGGAGTTATGCATGTGTGATAGAGAAACGCATGGGCCGCTGGTCTAATCCATGCTGACATGGTGGAAACCTGCAGCGTAACCATAACGAGTATCTCTGAAGCATTCTTCTTATAAAAATAAAGAGTCCGATATTGAGAAAAAGAGAAAACGAAAAAAAGAGATATTATGAAAAGAGTAAATAGAGAAAAAATCACCATATTCCCATGGTAAATAAGAAGATTGCTGAGATGCTTGTTGTCTGCTTGCCTTGTCATTTTGATATGGGGATTCTTCCATATCATCAGGCAAGGGGTACCCGTTGGCGGTTCTCTATGATACACATATGCTTATGATGACAATAACTTACCGGTGACTAAACTTGAGTAGCATGAGGAGCGGCCCTCGTATTCAAGGGACATGAGATTCTCAACTTTCAACTTGTCAATGCATATCCTCATTTTTGATCACTTTAACCTTAATCACCTAAATATGCCTATGATAGGGGCAATGAGAGCTGAAAGCTAGTAAGTATCATAATTTTTGGGAGCTCCTTATGAGACTTGCAATCCCTGCTTCCCTCTTTGAAGGGCCTTTCTTTCACTTTGTAGTTGAGTCAGTAAACCTATTCCCTTCTATCTCAGCAAGTATTTTGAGTTTTTGTGTTTCATTCATTCATATGATGATTTATTCATTCATGTTTCTTATGTTCCTTGTTTTGCACATTGCTCTTATCCTGATGTTTACTACTTTGAAAGCTTTCATTGAAAAACCAGTTAGTTGTGAACTCCAGCAAGTTATCAACTATTCTTCGACCAAGAGCTAAGTTTGCCATTACCAATTATGATTCACTTTATGTATCTTTATTGTGTTTCCTTTACTTATTACAAATTGAGTTATATAATAGTGAGTTGTCTTCTATTATGATCTATGTATTTGATGAATTGGATGCTTCTTGTCCGTATTCTTTTATTGACTCTTCACTCCATAAACCCGAGGCCATGTTTATTGAGCTCAGTTTCACTTGAGGAAAAGCGAAGTCTATGCTTGGGGGGAGTTGATACGTCCATTTTGCATCACTATTCTATGTCTTAGTTCACTATTATTCATTGATATATTTCATATTGAGAGGTGATACTTATGTTGTTTGATGACCCACAAGTATAGGGGGTGTATCGCAGTATTTTCGAGGGAAGTGAAACCCAATTTATTGATTCGACACAAGGGGAGCCAAAGAATACTTATCAGCCTTAACAACTGAGTTGTCAATTTAGCTGCACCTATAAACAATCTTGCTCACAGCAGTTTATCAATAGCAATAGTTTTGTAATAGGAATATTAAAGTAACAGTAGCAGCAAAACAAAGACAGTAGTAACAAAAGCAGTAAATAGTGGGATTCGAGTGCGGTAGGCATAGGGATGGATGGACGGGCGTTGCATGAACAAGACAATTCACATAGCAATCAGAACAGAGGGCAATTGCAGATAAAGAAGATAAAGCACCCAAGTACTAGACAATCCTAGGCATGTGTTCCATATATAGTCATATGTGCTCGCAATGAGAACTTGCACAACATCTTTTGTCCTGCCAGCCCGTTTGCAGCAGGGCCTCTAGGGAACTACTGGCAATTAAGGTGCTCCTTTTAATAGAGCACCGGAGCAAAGCATTAACACTCCGTGAACACATGCGATCCTCACATCAAAGCCTTTCCCTTCCGGCTACCCCGATTTCTGTCACTTCGGGACCATAGGTTCCAAACAACGACGTGTGTATACAACTTGTAGATACGACCCAAAACAATACTACCATGATGAATCAATAATAAGTTCAGATCCGAAATCATGGCACTCGGGCCCTAGTGATAAGCATTAAGCACAACAAGTCGCAACAAAGTCATAAAGCACTAATAAAAGATGCTATGCACTATGCCCTAACAATCTTATGCCATTACATGAACGATCTCATCCAATCCCTACCATCCCCATAGCCTATAGCGGGGGATTACTCACTCATAGATGGGGGAAACATGGATGGTCGATGGAGAGGCGATGGTGATGATGATGGCGATGATCTCCTCCAATTCCCCGTCCCGGCAAGGTGCCAGAACGGAGTTTTTGGTGCTGTTTCGTGGAATCTAGTGGTGGCGGCAGAGCGGAACTCCTTCTGGAAAAATGTCGAACCCCCCGAAGTTTTTAGGTCAGAAGGCTCCTTATAGGTAAAGAGAGAGGCTGAGGGGGTGCCTGGGGGGGGCCACACCACCCCCCTGGCGTGGCCTGGCCTGGCCCGCGCCACCAGGTGGTGTGGCCACCCCAGGGCACCTCTCAGTCTCGTATTCTGGATCCTGGAGTCTTCGGGTGAAATAGGATTTTTGGCATATTTTCCGGGATTTTTCCTGATAGTTGATTTTCTGCACAAAAAGAAAACACCAAGGCAATTCTGCTGAAAACAGCGTTAGTTCGCATTAGTTGCATACAAATCACACAAGTATAGAGGAGAAACAACAACAAAAGTGTTCGGGAAAATAGATACGTTTTGGACGTATCAACTCCCCCCAAGCTTAGCTTATTGCTTGTCCTCAAGCAATTCAGTTGAAAACTGAGTGCGATAAAAGAACTTTCACGAACACATTTCATATAATGTAAATAATCTCAGCAATGTGATCAACTACTTAGACAATCATAATAAAGAGTATGCAACTGAGTCTACTTAATAGTCATTGCAAGCTATGAAGAGATTCCAACTCAAGAATAATAAGTAGCACGAAGCACAAACATAAGCAACATTACAATGCTCATAGAAAGGTATGATAGAGTGGTATCTCGCTTGCCTTGGATTATGAATGTCAAGGCACCTCTGAAGTTAAAGTGATGACTAGAAGTAAAGATATCAAAGATACCAGCATCAAAGTCATAACACAAATAATCAAGTAATGAAACAAACACAAAAAATGACAACTAATGATCTCAAGAAGGTGCTCAAAGAATATGTGGAGACTCAACAAGTAGATGAAAAAGGTTTTGAATAATTTTGAAAGGCTTCCAAATGGTGAAAGTATGGTACTTGTTAGCTCTGAGCTCTCATTGCCCCTATCATAAGCATCTTTAATGTGGTTAAGGTGAAAGTGACACAACTAAGAGGATATGCTTGACAAGTTATAAATTGAAGTCTCATGCCCCTTACTTAGTCATGCTACTCAACTTCAGTGACAAGTAAGCTCTTTTCATTGTAAGTATATATGTATCATAGAGAACCGCCAACGGGGTACCCCTTGCACATGACACGGGAGCTATCCCATAATCAAAATACAAGGCAAGCAGACAATGAGCATCTCAGCGATCTTTTCTATTTACTATGTGGATAGATTTTTATTGAGGATGCGTCATAGAATGCTCATTATGGTTATGCTGCAAGTTTCCACCATGATTAGGCATGGCTTAGGCTAGCGGCCCAGGCGTTTCTCTAACATACATACAAACTCCATGATCTTACAAGTTCCACTTTTATTTCACACCGCCGGGATCCATAAGCAAAAGAACATGATATCAACTAAGTTCAAAGTACCTATGAAGCGCTGAAAGCGGTCCCCATGATACATTGGTCTGCTAACTTCAACTCATAAAGCGCAAGCATATGCACAACAAAGAAGGACGTAGTGGTTCAGGTTTATTAAGTGCAGAAAATAAAGTGTTCCATCAAGTTCGTGAGACCTTTACTAACTAACTTTATCATAACAAGCAAACATTTTATTCGGAAGAAAACAAGGCATATTGAATATGCACGGAAGTAGCAAGTGATGCTAATGGGTAGGTATGGTGGACACTTTGGAAATATTTGGTTTAGGGAGTTGGAAACATGAGTAAAACGCTCAGTGGAAATGAAGGCTAGCAATAGTAAGGGAGCGACAAACGAGAGAGCAATATCTGTCATTATCATGCTTACAACAACACAAGACTACTCACGGCATGAAAATGATTCAAGATCCTCAAGGCAAAATAATTCGTCAAGGCTTAACTGATTATTACAGCCATGTGCATGCGTGAGCATGTGCCAAGTGTATCAAATGAAACATTCAGAGGAGGATACCACAGTGTCATACCAATTTATGTATAGAGTAATGCAAGCAAACATTCATGATACATGCTACAAACTATTAGCGAGCTGGAGTTAATCACAAGAAAGCAAGAACTACTAAGCATCCAAAGAAAACATACACTCTACATGAACGGACCAAGCAAGATCACAATGATGAGTATATGTACAAAAATGAAGACAAATAGAGTTCGTTACCAGTCTCTTACCACGCCTCAAGTTGTCATTGATCGTCATTATTGCTCTTCACTTATGTGGCTTGAATAATAATATGAAACCAATAATCCACTGAGAACTGCCGAACCCTGTAGGCAACTCGCAAAAACCAAAGAAGAACGACAAATATTTTTGGTGTTTTCGATTTTTAAACAAGAACCAAAAGAGAAAAACAAGCAAAGAAAAATCTTTTTGGGTTTTTCAAATAGTTCAAACAAAGCAAAAAGGGAAAAACAAACCAAGGCAAAAAGAAGAAGCAAACCAAAGAGAAACAACAAAAATATTTTTGGTCTTTTTGTGTTTTTAGAAAGCAAAAGCAAAGAAGAACGAAAACTAAGAAAAAGAAGGAAAACATGAATATACAAAGAACCGACGCAACATGATATGGAGATGAGTGCGGTGTCGGCGTACCTCCCCCCAAGCTTAGGCTTTTGGCCTAAGTGGGTATCAATCCATGTAAGAATAGGGGTTCCAAGCGGGCGGATCTTGGTAAGAATGGTCGTAACCGGGCCCGTGAGAGGAAGAAGAAGCTCCCCAATCATTAGCGGGCTGCTGATATGAAGACTCTCCCTCATTCGAGGGTTGGAACGAATCATCTGTGACCTCCCTTCTAGTGTCTTGCTCCTGTTGGGAGAGCTCTCCCAAGTACGTGTCAAGCTCCTCCTCAGTGAGGGACCATCCTTCCCTGTTATCAAGGTTAAACAAAATAGGTGCAGGCAAAAGACAAACATGCTCGGACTTGCTCTTTCTCCAGCCAGCTTTGAGAAAGGTTATTTCATAAGACAACTCACTCAAGCTAGCCCACGAGGAAATAAATTTATGCTGTACCATGGAATTAAAATCAAGCCTCTCTATGGGAAACTATAGGTCTAGAGGATGAGGCACTAAACCATGCAATGCTAGCAAACGAGAAGTAATGAGGACTCCACAAATTCCACCCTTCTCACGGTTAGCAGCAAGAAGGAAAGCTATCAAAGCGCCCAAGTTGTAGGACCTATCTCGTCTAAGAGCAGCAGAGGTAAATGCTAAATCAAACGAAGATAACTTATTGGCAGTTTTCCTAGCAAGAACACACTTGGCAATAAAGTAGGCAAAGTAGCGAATGGAGGGAAGATGAATGTTATGGATTTTTCCATTCTCCTTCGAGAAGCTTTTCCCTTGACAAATTTCTGCGTATAAATCCATGAGTGGTTCCGGTCTCTCTTTAATCTTCTTACATGATCCCCATTGAGGTACCTTAATAGCTGCACAAAAATCATGAAGAGAAAGGTTGGCAGCTATATTGTAAATTTTGTAATGGACCATGGGGTTAGGCAAAGAGTGACTAAATTTGAAATCCTGCACCACAGACATGGTTAGCTTCACAAATTGACAAGGTTCGTCTTCCAAAAAGTGCTCTAACCCCGCATTAGAAACCAAAGTGTGGAAATCTTGTATAATTCCTGCAGCTCTCATGAACTCAGAACATGGATAAATGGAGGGGAAAACTTCCTCCTCCCGGTGGACCTTCATGACATCAGGCACCCAAAGCTCATGTTGGTTTAGGTGGTGTTCACTCATCTTCTATTATGAAATTTAAACACCTATTAGACAAGTGATTGCAAAGCAAATATAATGAAGGATTCTACTCACAGGGACTAGCAAGAGGCCTAAACATGCATCAAAACTATATCTCTAAGCATCAAACAAGCTTACAAGCCCTCAAAACCAGTCACCTACAGCGGCAAAATACTCAACATACAATCCACTAAACACAAATCTACTTGGACAAGGGGAGGAGTCACATACCAAGGAACAATTGCTCCAAATTTCAGCAAGAAAGATGGGCTGAGCAAAGAAATCGAAGAAATCGAGGGCAAGCACAGAGAGAACGCGATTTTGAGCTACGAACTGGATCTTACTTAGGAGAGAGAAGAAATTGGCAGGAGAGAGAGGTAGTGGGGGGGCCAGGGTGGCCCACACCAGGCCACCAGGGCATGGCGCCACCTAGGTCTAGCCGCGCCACCATGTGGTGTGCCTGCCTGGTGGGCCCCCTTGGTACCTACCAGGTACTCCTCTGCCCCTTTTTTCATGTAAAAATTTAATATGAATTTTCTGGAATTTTTCGAGACACTTTATTTTTGGGCATTTTTCAAAAATAGAGGAATGATTTTTCTGACACACAGATTTTTTTATTTTTGGAAACATGATGCAAGGACAAAAACAAGGCGAGAACTACAGAAGTTCTAGCATGCAAGCAACTAACAACACAAAGAAAATTAAACGAAAGCAAAAACTAAAATGCAAAGGATAGAAATAAACGGGGATAATCATAATGAAAACATTGTTTGTTCAATGGAATCCTTTTGTTAGCAAGCTTGATCAAGTCTTGCTACCAAAACAATTGCATATGAGAAAAAACTTTGTATTCCACTAATGATTATGTTACCTCAACCTTGATAGCAATGGTCCCAATCATAATAGTTTCCAATTTTTCTTTTGGTATGGGACAATATACTTCTCCAACTTGAATGCGTTCAACATGTTCAATTGAATTTAAACCATAAGTCCTTTCAATCTTCTTGGGGAAATATACAGTATGTTCCTTGTCATTAACATTGAAGGTCACCTTTCCTTGGTTACAATTAATAACAGCTTCTGCAGTATTAAGAAAAGGTCTCCCAAGAATAATAGACATATTATCATCTTCAGGCATTTCAAGCACAACAAAATCAGTTAATATCAAGCAATTATGATCCACCTGGACAGGTACATCCTCACATATACCCACAAGAATAGTGGTAGACTCATCAGCCATTTGAAAAGATATATCAGTTGGTATCAATTTTTCAAGCTGAAGCCTCTTATAGAGAGAGAAAGGCATAACACTAACTCCAGCTCCCAAATCACACAAAGCAGTTCTTACATAACTGTTCTTAATACAGCAAGGGATAGTTGGAATCCCTGGGTATCCAAGTTTCTTAGGAACCTTACCATTGAAGGAATAATTAGCCAGCAAAGTAGAGATTTCTTCATCAGGGATCTTCCTTTTATTCGAGACAATGTCCTTCATATACTTTGAATAAGGAGGCAATTTAATAGCATCGGTCAAAGGAATTTGCAAGAATAAAGATTTCATCCACTCACAAAACTTATTATAGTGTTCATCTTCCTCTGACTTGTGTTTCTTATCAGGGAAAGGCATAGGTTTTTGGACCCAAGGTTCTCTTTCACTACCATGTTTCTTAGCAATAAAATCTTCTTTGGTGTATTTAGTAGTCTTAGTGTGGTTTTCAGGTTCTTCTTCAACTTTTTCTTCATTAGGAACTTCATTTTCTTCATTACCACTTTCAGTTTCAGCATCAGAGATAGATATACTATTAGGATATATAGCAGGTTCAGAGGGTTCTACAACAGTTTTATGTTTCTTTTTCCTTTTCTTACGAGTAGAATCACTATTTTCAGCTCGTTGAGAATCCCGCTCAATTCTTTTGGGATGCCCCTCAGGATATAGAGGATCCTGGGTAGCAGCACCACTTCTAGTTCTAATTTCATAAGCATGTTTTTCTTTAGTAGCATTAACTAGCAAGTCATTTTGCACTTTAACGAGTTGATCTATTTGAGTTTGAACCATTTGAAAGTGTTTAAAAATCATTTTAACATCATTAGAGGTTCTTTCCATAATATCTTTCAACTCAACAATAGCTCTAGTGTTTTCCATTAGATGATTTTGCATCCTTTTATTAAAGTTATCTTGCTTAACAATAAAGATATCAAATTCTTCTAAGCATTGATCAGCAGGTTTCAAGTAAGGGATATCACCTTCATCAAAGTGTTGGAGAGAGTGTACCTCAATAGTGGGTGAATAGGGAATAGGCTTACATAATTCTTCTATAGGAGGTAAATTCTTAACATCTGCAGCTTTAATTCCCTTCTCCTTAAGACATTTCTTAGCTTCCTTCATCACTTCATCATTTAATTTAATAAATCCCCTCTTCTTTCATGTTGGAATAGGCACCAGAATAGATGGTTCAAGTACAATTACTTCAAGTATAGCTTGTTTAGGAGGAGTCCAATTTTCATAATTCTTGCTTATTTTAGCCATTAATTCCTTAGCTTCCTTAGGAGTCTTATTCCTGAAAACACAATCAGCACAACTATCTAGGTATGTCCTAGATTCTTCGGTTAGTCCATTATAAAATATATCAAGTATTTCATTCTTATGTAATGGACTTCCAACGTGTGCATGAATCAAAGCACAAAACCTGGCCCAAGATTCGGGCAATACCTCTTTTTCTCCCTATTTAAAATCAAAAAGTTCTTGCAAAACAACATGTCTAGCACTAGGAGGAAAATATTTCTCCAGGAAAGTATTAAACAAGCACTCAGGGCTATCAATAGATCCAAGAGGTAAATTACCAAACCAAGTTTTAGCTTCTCCTTTCAGTGAAAGAGGGAAAATCTTAGCAAGAAACTAAGTACGCATTTTAATATCATCAGAAAACAAGCCACTCATGGTAGAAAGTTCATTCATATGTGCTACCACACTTTCATTCTTAGTCTCGCCAAAAGGTTCTTTCTCGACAATAGCTATGTAGGATAGATCGAGAGAGAAATCATAATCCTCATCTATAATGTTTATAGGAGAAGCAGCAAACTTAGCAGCAGGATATAATTTGGGTCTAATAGTACTCCTCTCAAGGAGATTCTTAGCAGCGCTCCTATCATGGGTGTTCCTACATTCTTCAATAAACTCATCAGTCATCTCAACATAATCTTCTTCAGCATTATAACTCTCACTAGACTCAGGTGAGCTAATAGGTGTAGCAGTGTGTTCATTAGGAGTTTCGGTATTTCCAACTATAGTTGTAGCAATCGTAGCATCTAGGAAAGGAGCTAATGAACCACTCTTATCAAGCACAGTAGAAGCATCATCATAAGCATCAGAATTTTTAGATTCAGCAGTAGTAGCAGAATGTGTAGCATGTGTATGTGGTGGTGTAAGGAACTTACTCAGAACAGACGGTGAATCAAGAGTGGTAGAGGTGTTCAGAACCGTACATCTTCTTGTAGTGGATGGTAAAATAGGAACCTTGCCATCACGAGACTTACCCATGATGGATGGAAAACAGCGAACAATAGAGAATCCAAGTGAACTTGATAAATAAAGCTATGCTCCCCGGCAACGGCGCCAGAAAATAGTCTTGACGACCCACAAGTATAGGGGGTGTATCGCAGTATTTTCGAGGGAAGTGAAACCCAATTTATTGATTCGACACAAGGGGAGCCAAAGAATACTTATCAGCCTTAACAACTGAGTTGTCAATTCAGCTGCACCTGGAAGCAATCTTGCTCACAACAACTTATCAGTAGCTACAGTTTTGTAGTAGGAATAGTAAAGTAACAGTAGCAACAAAACAAAGACAGTAGTAACAAAAGCAGTAAATAGTGGGATTCGAGTGCGGTAGGCATAGGGATGGATGGACGGGCGTTGCATGAACAAGACAATTCACATAGCAATCAAAACATAGGGCAATTGCAGATAAAGAAGATAAAGCACCCAAGTACTAGACAATCCTAGGCATGTGTTCCATATATAGTCATACGTGCTCGCAATGAGAACTTGGACAACATATTTTGTCCTGCCAACCCGTTTGCAGCGGGGCCTCTAGGGAACTACTGGCAATTAAGGTGCTCCTTTTAATAGAGCACCAGAGAAAAGCATTAACACTCTGTGAACACATGTGATCCTCACATCAAATCCTTTCCCTTCCGGCTACCCCGATTTCTGTCACTTCGGGACCATAGGTTCCAGACAACGACGTGTGTATACAACTTGTAGATAAGACCCAAAACAAGACTATCATGATGAATCAATAATAAGTTCAGATCTAAAATCATGGCACTCGGGCCCTAGTGACAAGCATTAAGCACAACAAGTCGCAACAAAGTCATAAAGCACTAATAAAAGATACTAGGCACTATGCCCTAACAATCTAATGCCATTACATGAATGATCTCATCCAATCCCTACCATCCCCATAGCCTACCGCAGGGGATTGCTCACTCATAGATGGTGGAAACATGGATGGTCGATGGAGAAGCGATGGTGATGATGATGGCGATGATCTCCTCCAATTCCCTGTCCTGGCAGGGTGCCAGAACGGAGTTTCTGGTGCTGTTTCGTGGAATCTGGTGGTGGCGGCGGAGCGGAACTCCTTCTGGAAAAACGTCGACCCCCCCGAAGTTTTTAGGTCAGAAGGCTCCTTATAGGTGAAGAGAGAGGCCGAGGGGGTGCCTGGGGCGCCCACACCACCCCCTGGCACAGCCTGGCCTGGCCCGCGCCACCAGGTCATGTGGCCACCCCAGGGCTCCTCTTCGTCTTGTATTCTAGCTCCTGGAGTCTTCGGGTGAAATAGGATTTTTGGCATATTTTCCGGGATTTTTCCTGATAGTTGATTCTCTACACAAAAATTAGACACCAAGGCAATTCTGCTGAAAACAGCGTTAGTTCGCATTAGTTGCATCCAAATCACACAAGTATAGAGGAGAAACAACAACAAAAGTGTTCGGGAAAGTAGATATGTTTTGGACGTATCATTGTTTCATCTTTTTTTGAATGGTTGATGACTTTTGGAGCATGGAACGCTGTAGTCAGGATTCTGATGGAAAAGGTGCTGTTTGGAGTCAAAATTCGCGAAGATCAGAAAATCCAGGAAAATATACAGAAAATCCTATTTTTCCAGTAGACTAAGGATGCCAGAAGACGAAGTGGAGATGGGCCACAGGGGGCCCACACCACCCCCTGGCGCGGGAAGCCCTAGGCCGCGCCTGGAGGTGGTGTGGCCACCCTGGCCCAATCCAGCCTCTCCCCTCTGGCGTATATCATCCTCCCGAAACCCTAAGACTCGAGGAGCAACCACAGAAAGATTCCGCCGCCTCTGCGGGGCGGAAAACACCGAGAGAGAAAGATCTCTCCGACAGACAGATTTTTGCCGGGGGAATTCCTTCCAAGAGAGGGGAGATCGTCTCCATCAACACCACCATCAAGCTGGACTTCATCGGGATCATCATCATCATCACCACCATCTTCATCACCATCAGCACCCTCATCACCATCTCCATATTGCTGTAACAATTGCATCGAATCTTGCATTAGTTCATAGGGGAAACTTTCCGGTGTTGATTACTCTTTGTAGTTGATGCTATTGAGTGAACCATTGAATTATTGTTTATGTTCAGATTGTTATACATCATTATTCCATCTCTGATCATGATCCATATGATGTCTTGTGAGTAGTTCGTTTTGTTCATGAGGACATGGGAGAAGTCATGTTGTTAGTAGTGGAATTGTGTTGAGAAAGGTTCAATAGTTTGATATTTAAGCTGTGGTGTACTTCTTCTAGTGGTGTCATGTGAACGTCGACTACATTACACTTCACCTATATGGGCCTAGGGGAATGCATTGTGTATTTGGCTACTAATCGTAGGGGTTGCCGGAGTGACAGAAACCTGAACCCCCGTTAGGAAACCATTGCACAAGGGACGTAAGGGTCTTAGAGTTTAAAGATGTGGTTAGGTTTCTACCTTAATTACTTTCTTGTACTTACGAATGTTTGCATGGGGTATAATCACAAGTATGTATTAGTCCTAGGAAGGTCGTTACATTAGCACAGGTTCACCCACACAACACTTAGCAAGCTAAAGAAGATTAATCAACTATATGAAGCGAAAGCACTTGACAGTCTTCCCATGTGTCCTCGAGAACGTTTGGTCATCTTAAGTAATACAACCGGCTTGTCCTTTGCTTCATAAAGGATTGGGCCACTTGCTGCATTTAGTCCTAGTATCTTTTATTTACTCGTACTTCGTTTAGTTGCTTTATCAAACACCCCTAAAAATCTGTTTGCTAAGTGACATGGGTATACCCTACAAGTACTCGAGCTTTGTATATATGGCCTAAATACGTAAAGGCCCACGGTTTCGCCAAGGCCCAAATGAAGGACTCAGGTAACCTACGGACTCTCGATCGCCAAGGCCCAAATAGCTAGCTGGGCGAACCGTAGCCCTCAGTCGATTCATCAGTCAGACGGGTGAAAAGGCGCTGCCCTTCTACCAACTCCTCCGCAAAACCGAAAAGTTCGAGTGGACCAACGAAGCGCAGGAAGCATTCGAAGACCTCAGGCGCCTTCTATCCACCTCGCCAGTACTAGTGACCCCACGGGAAAGGGAACCACTGTTGCTATATATCTCTGCCACCAACCAGGTGGTCAGCACAGTGCTCGTCGTCGAGCGAGCCGAGGAAAACAAGGTCCACGGTGTACAACGCCCAGTATACTACCTCAGCGAGGTCCTCACGCCAACAAAACAGCGGTACCCACACTACCAGAAGCTGGCGTACGGTGTCTTCATGACCGCTCGACGACTGCGCCATTGCTTCCAGGAACACCCAATAGTGGTGGTCAATGACGCCCCATTGGGGCATATCCTCAATAACCCCGATGCCACGGGACGAGTCACGCTTTGGGGAATAGAATTGTCTCCACGAGACATCACATACGAAAAGCGCGACGCAATCAAGTCGCAAGTTCTCCCTGACTTCCTCGTGCACTGGATGGAGCACCAGCTCCCGGACAAACCAGATATGTCCTACCTCTCGACAATGCACTTCGATGGGTCCATGCGGTAGGACGGAGCAGGCGTAGGTGTCATACTGACATCACCTCAAGGGGACAAGTTGAAATATATCCTACTAATGCAGTTCACAGCCTCCAACAACGAGGCTGAATACGAGGCCCTATTGCACGGGATGAGGATGGCAAAAGCCTGCGACGCTAAGAGGCTCATCATATACGGCGACTCCAAGCTGGTCGTCAACCAAACAATGCATGAGTGCGACGCACTGAACGACAACATGATTGCGTACCGCGACCTCTACGACACACTCGAAGGAGACTTCGACGGTTGCGAGATGCGGCACGTAGGTCGCGAAAGCAACGAAGAGGTGGACGCACTCGCCAACATAGGATCTACCTGCGCCCCCATACCACCCGTGGTATTTCTCGAGCGCATCTGCGAGCGCTCCATCAAGCCAAAGGCCGCAGAGAAGAAAACAAGTGCAACAACAGACTCGGGGGCTATGCTGCCCAATGAGTCAATGACACTCGATGACTTGGAGCTGGACAAAGGACTCGAGGGACCAATGAGTGTCATGATGATTGAGCAATCCTGGACACAACCGTACATCACGTACCTCCTCAGAAAAAGGCTACCGGACGATTTGAGTGATGCACGGCACATCGCGCGGTGATCCAAGGCATTCCCTGTTATCAACGGCGAACTGTATAAACGCAGCATCACAGGAGTACTGCAGCGATGCGTCTCCACGGCCGAGGGAAGAGATGTTCTCCTCGACATCCATGAGGGAACCTGCGGACACCACGCCGGCAGTCGCGCCCTCGTCGCAAAGCTCTACGAGCTGGGTTCTATTGGCCTACGACCATGCGCGACGCCAAGGACATCGTCCAAAAATGCAATGCTTGC
This sequence comes from Avena sativa, assembly GCA_916181665.1. Lineage (NCBI taxonomy): Eukaryota > Viridiplantae > Streptophyta > Magnoliopsida > Poales > Poaceae > Avena > Avena sativa. The sequence goes on along the minus strand of OV702292.1, from coordinate 255,447,717 downwards.
CAACGATTCGCGGATAAGCCGCATGCACTAGGCATAGAGCTCCGGCCAATCCCATTGGCATGGCCCTTCGCATAATGGGGACACGACATGGTCGGCAAACTCCCAAGGTCCTCACGAGGAGGCTACGTCTACCTCTTGGTCGCAGTCGACAAGTTCACCAAATGGATTGAAGCCATGCTAGTGACCAACCAATCAGGACATAGCACAGTCAAGTTTTTCGAATTCATCGTCTACCGCTTTGGAGTACCGCACAACATCATCGCCGACAATGGGACAAACTTCACATCCAAGGAGTTCCAAGAATTCTGCGAGAAACTGGGGATCAACATCAGCTACGCCTCTGTAGCACATCCACAGACCAACGGTCAGGTGGAAAAAGCAAACGGGCTCGTCTGTGGCGGCATCAAGAAGCGACTCCTCCGGCCACTCGAACAAGCCGCGGGCTGCTAGACAGACGAACTGCAATCTGTACTCTGGAGCCTACACACAACTTCAAACAGTGCCACGGGCTACACGCCATTCTTTATGGTGCACGGAGCCGAGGCAGTACTACCCGCCGAGGTACGGTACAAGGCGCCACGCGTGGTCTCTTACAGCGAACAAGAGTCATCCCTCGCACTCGAATACTCCATCGATCTCCTTGACGAGGCAAGTGAAATCGCCACGAAAAGATCAACGATCTACCAGCAGAACCTGCGCAACTACCACAGTAGGAGGCTACGCCCCAGATCCTTCGTCGAAGGCGACCTGGTTCTGCGACTGAAGCAGCAGGGACAACTCAGGCTTGAGTCCCCCTGGGAAGGACCATACGTGATTACAGAAGTAATCCCAGGTGGCGCCTATCGCCTTCAAGATTTATAGACAGGAGTCGCATACTCCAACCCATGGAACGTCGCATAGCTGCGACGCTCCTACCCTTAGTCGTTTTACTTTTGCATCGCAAATAAAGCACTCAGTCAAGGCTACTTAGTCACACATTATACTTCGTACTGTCTCACAAATAAATAAACCTAAGTGCCCCAAAACTCTGTATCTTTCTTTATTTTTTTTGCATCTTATCGACTCAGGAGCTACGCCGCCCTACACACATCTGTTCTACGAACTAAAAACATGATATCCTGAGTAGCTGGCACATCAATGAAAACCCTTGACACAACATCAACCCAGTTGCAACGCACCTGACAGGTTGACAAGGGACTGAGATAAAACACATGGCCAGGCTAACAAAAAGGAGTCGCATAGTGCAACGCACTCACACGCTAGAAAGCTCTTTATACATATTCGACAATAAATTCTGTACAAAATTTAGACGAACTTTACAACACGGGTACACTTATGTGCAGGATATAAACTAAGATACTACTGCAGTAAGAGAACGTTGGTTTGTTCCTCAAAGAAGTCGACGATCTCTTCTGCTGTGCGATCCACATCCTGGTAGTGCGGCACCATATTCCAGGCAGAACCTGCTGGCGGCACAGGCGGCCCAGCCGCAATTGCCGCAACATCTACGTCGGGCCTATGCAGTCGCACTAGCGACAGAGCAGCCTTGGCACCAGCCACCAACTGTTGCCTCACGCACTCGCGAACCGCAGACAGATCTTGAAACTTGGCAAGGAGGTCCAGCAAGCTCGATGGAGTAACATCCAGCGGAAACATCGTCCGATAAATGTTCTTCAAGCATGACTGCGACTTCTTCAGGAAGTGCAACACTCGTGATGCATGATCCTGCAGGGTCGCCAGCGCAATCGCATGATCATGATCTACCCAGAAGTATCCACTCTCTTGAAGTTGCTCCTGGGTGAGATCTTGCATGCGAATGGCAATTCTATCCTTCTCATCCTGTGGATGACGCGTGCTGACAACTACACGAAGCAGCAACCGCAGCATAAGTACAGCGCACCATCGCGAGTGACTACAAGAAAAAGATAAGAGCAAGCCAACTAACACTTGAATTGGTCGCCCAGCTGCGTCACCTCGCCCAGCAGATACTGCTCGCCGGTAGTGGCCTTCTCCGCCTTCGACTTCCATACATCCGCGTTACCGTGGAGCACGGGCAACTCACGCTCCAGCTGCTTCACACGGTCACGTAGTCACGAAAGCAGCGACAGTTCATCTACCCTGGAGCGTGGCGGTGCCAAAGTATCATCAAGCAGGGGCGAGTCCTGAGTTTCCCTCAAAGGATCACTCGATGTACCCTACCACAAGCCAAGATAGAAACAAATAAGACGACCAAATCAACACAAGGACAAAAGATTCAAGTGCATTCATGACTAAATACACTCGCCAGCAGGCATGTTCTTAACAAAGGACATAAAATAGTTCACTATTACAAAGCTACTATGGAGCGATTGGCTTCTTCGACTTCGATAGCTTCGGGGGCTTCATCGAGTCTGTGGCAGTGTCAGATGCCACTGACTTTCTGCCAGCCCCTGATGCTGCAGCCTTTGCCGCCTCCTTAACGCGTTGCAGCTCCTCGGAATACTTCGCGATGGTGTTTATCAGCTGCGGCCCATATTTACCACAGGCAGTTGCTAAAGGAGCAAATACTACCTACTGGCCGTCCGTGCTAACATGCATCGCCTTCGACACAACGGCAGGATCAATCGCAACTCCGTGGGCCTGCACCATGGGAAGTGACATGGACGCGCCAGTCACACGGAGTGAGTTCTTGAAGCTGGAAGGAACACCCCCGGCGAAAGACTCCACCAGCTCGCCCATGTTCTCGATTAGCTCAGCCTTGGGCATCAGCTCCTCCCGGAGGCGACTAAGAACGCCCTTGGCCTTGGAGAGCGTATGTTGAATGGCGATGCTGCGGTCTTCGACTGCTGAAAGCGCGCCCGCCAAAGCGTCGTCGCGGCGGAGGGCCTGAGGATGGAAGCTCAAACCGCTAGTATCTGCACACAAACCAACACAAGAATATCAAACAGGAATGCCAACGGCAAAATAACAAGCAGAGAACAACAATGATATCCAAACAAGGTACCTGAAAGGGCTTTGGCAATCTAGAAAATGTGTTCTTCGAACAACTTCTCCCTGGAAGCAATGGAAGCACGAAGATCCTCTTCGCGCCTTTGCGCCTCGTCATGTGCGGCGATTGCCTCATCGCGACCCTTCACAGCCACGGCAAGAGTTTTCTCCATGGTGGCAGCGTCGCGCAGGAGGGCATTATGTTCAGCTACACAAGCAAAAAAGGTTTGACTATCAGTCGACTATATCAAAGGAGAAGAAGAATTAGTGCAGGACACTCACTCTCGACCACTTGATGACGCGTCTCCAGCATTGCATGCTGGCGGCAAATCGCGAGCACTTGCTTCGTCAGGTGCGCGGCCTCCTTCACAAGGAGCTATCGCATAACAAAGGATCAGCAGAAGTCATCGACTACAACATCAAAAAGAAGAAAAAGCCTACACTTACGTGATCGTCCAAAGACTCCGAAGTCGTTTGGTGCGCAGTCATCCGGGCAACCATTCGATGCTGCCCTGCATGAGGAGAACTGGAAGAGTTGTGCCCGGAGTGGGCCGCCAATGGAGGGGAAGGAGCGTGTTCAACCTCTTTCTTGGCCCTTGAGGTCGCGACTCCTGATTCTTTCAAGAATTGGACGTCGCCAGAAGATGACGACGCCTCTTGACTGCAAGACAAAATCCACATCAAGAAAAGGACAAACCCAGAGACGAGCCAACAAAAGCAAAACTGAGAAGAACAGGCAAACTAGAAAACTTACCAATCAAACTTTTCAAAGTCAAAAGTGGGATCCCCCGACTCTGACGAGGACTCCTTGGGCAATCGCATCTTGTTGTGAGAGGTTGGTGCCACGGCGCTCACAGGAATGGCAGGGATCAGCGATTCCGCACCTACACCTACACCTTCCGGAGTCGAAGGAGACGATGCATCGGAATCCTTGCTGTGTGAACGCTTGCGAGTATCCGGACTGCCGGACTCGGGGGCTTCCTCCTCCGCATCAGATGGGACGGTCGACTCCGACTCGTCCTCTTCCAAGGCTTCGTGAGGGATAATCCCCTCAGGAAGAGGGGGCATACAAGGCGACACCGCCTAATCCTGCATACAGGCAACAAAGTTCAGCAAAAAATAAATAAGCAGCAGAAAAGCAATCAACAAATTAAGCTACTGCTTAGCACAACTATACCTCTGGAGGAGAGTTAGCAGCATCAAACGGAGGAACAACTGGCTCACTAGGGAGCACATCTTTGACAATGTACTTGGTGACCAGTCAAACCTTTTTGTCCACTTCACTTGCAGACATGCCATCGGCATACACGCGAGTGGGATCGTCAGCGCCAGTCCACTGAAACATGGGGTGGACTCTGGCCTGTAGGGGCTAGACGCGACAGTGCAGCCACGTGCGAATGAGGGCGCAGCCTCCCTCCTCTATCCCGAGGCGACTCTCGAGGTCACAGACACGCTCGTACAGCACGTCCATCTCCGCGGATTCGCCAGGCATAACTACATTTTTCCAGGAGCGCCTCCTATTGCACGGCGTCGCGGGATAGAACGGTGCGAGTCCAAAGTGCTCGTCGCCAACCTTCTCATCGCGGATGTAGATCCACTTGTCCCTCCACCCTTGGACGGACGCTGTGAGCTTGATGTCGAAATAGGTGGCGGATGGGTCGACGTGAATTCTGCAACCACCTACATCGTAGACTAAAGAGCCAGATGCAGATTGGCGCTTCAACTTGAAGAGGTGCTTGAAGAGGCCGAAGTGCGGCTCGATTCCGAGCCAGCACTCGCAGAGGGTAATGAAGCAAGAGATGTGGAGGATCGAGTTCGAGCTCAGCTGATGGAGCTGAAGCCCGTAGAAACAAAGGAGGCCCCTAAAAATGGGGTGAAGGGGCAAGGAGAGACCGCGAATGATGAATGTCAAAAACATCACTCAAAAACCAGCGGGAGGAGAACGAATTGCCTCACCACCGGGGATGCGCGCGTCAGCGACTGCGTCAGACAGCACTCCGTCTTGACGAAGAAGACGGAGATCCGATGACTTGATGATGGAGGGACGCCACGCGCCATTCGTGACGCGGGTGCCTGTGCCCTTCTTCTTCCCGTCGGCGGCGGTGCTGGTGCCCGCAGTGGTGGAGCTGCCTTTCTTCTTCGCCGCAGCAGCGGTAGTCGCGGAATCGGCCGCAACACCTCCTTTCTTCTTCCCCATTGCACGGCGGCGATGCGACCGAAGGAAGTAGCTTGGAAATGAGGGGAGCTGGTCCAGCGTCACTGGACGAGATGAGCACAGAGAAAGCAGAGGAGTAGCGGGAATGGCGATGAAAGCAAAGGATGAATGCGAGCAGATGAGAAATTACCATCACAACACTGCTACTTAACCCCTGGAAGATGCAATCCAACGGCTCAGAAAAACCCTACTGGACACGTGGCAAAAATCGTGCTGAACACGTGGAGGAGTGGAAGCGCGAACCGTCCCTCCACTGCTCCCATTATGCGCAGAAATGGAGGAGGTGCAGTTAAAATAAAGATTACGCATGCTCAATCAAATCAAAGTCCGAAAGTGGGACCCACTGCTCGTCACGTCCCGTCAAACTCGCTCACGCGGGCAACTGAGGTCATGAAATCGTCATCACTGACGTCATCAAAGCTACGCAGCAGAAGACTTCGACTACTTTAGTCCTTGCTCGAGTATTCGACTCCACCAAGCACTCGGGGGCTACTCCCATAGGGAGCACTGGTCGCGCACCCTATGATTTTTCTTTTTCTTCTTTTTTAGGAACATGGATAATCAGAGCAAACCCAACCACTCGAAGCATGGCTTGACTATGGACATGGGTTACTCCCATAGGGAGCGCCAGAAACAAATTCGACTGAAACAAGCAAACAAAAGACGACAGCACTCGCAAAAAGATTCTTCAGTCCCTGCCTTCGACTCAATCAGGCACTCGGGGGCTACTCCCATAGGGAGCGCTGGTCGCACACCCTATGATTATTTATACAAAAACTATGTGTTGATAACATCCACACTCGAAACTCATGGCGACACCGCCTCATAATTTTTCCCTACAAAGAGACTGCTTCTCCTAGGTCACCCGAATCGTGTTCGCGATGATAAAATTCGGATGCCGCACTTACAGCGTGAAGGTAAGACCTGAATAAGGCCTGGCAACGCATTAGCTGCGCATTACCAGAAATGTATCCATACCTACAGGTACGATGAACATGCCTTGACGGACGCGTCGAGTGCTCACACCCATATAACTGGAATTCGACTCCTGTAAGACCTCCGCGGCTTGAGTCGAATTATGCCAGCACTTTTCCGGATTCGAGTCTGGGGACTCGAGTTCGAGTAGATTGCGTTGTTTCACCCTAAGGTGGTTAACTGATACCAATACTTCGGTTAAATTAGGCACGCACATCAACAATCCCTATGACACAAACAAAGCAGTCGAAATATACTCATTCATGCACTCGAAAGACTTCAAATAGTCCCCAGTCGAACCTATGATTCCACTGGACACTTGGGGCCTACTGACATGGGTATACCCTGCAGGTACTCGAGCTTGGTATATACGGCCTAAATACGTAAAGGCCCACGGTGTCGCCAAGGCCCAAATGAAGGACTCGGGTAACCTACGGACTCTCGATTGCTTGAAGAACAAGAAGAAGCTAAAGATAGCAAGTTTGAAGGGGAAAACCCTAACTTGTAACCGACTCGACCTGCTACCCGAGACCTAACCTACCTATATAAAGGTTCGAAGGGGGCGGCGAGGAGGACACACGCAACCCTAGTTTCCACAACCCTCGCCAGATTGCATCTGCGCACCATTGTAATCTTCGATTCCTTTGAAAATTCCATGAGCAAACAAGCAGTAGTAGGGACCTCTACGAGGCCTAAACCTGGGTAAATCTTAGAGTCCCCTGTGTGCTTCTTTGCTAGCCGATAGATGTCTCCAGCGCTCCCTCCTTCTCCAAAACCCAAGTCCATAACAATGGGCATTGATGAGTTAAACCCTCTTCACCCGACGTCCCGGTTTTGAGGGGATTAACACTCATAGGGTAGGCACTTATACTGGAGTGGGCATCCAGATAGTCTTGATTGGTTACTTGACCCACGATCGGTGAAGATCGGGTAGTGTACCCGGATGGTGTGGGTAAAGTGTACAACCTCTGCAGAGTGTAAATCTATTTGAATAGCCATGTCCGCGGTTAAGGACGGTTTGGACAAACTTCTGTAGAGCGGTGTTGGTTTTGTTTTCAAAAAGGATTTTGAAAAAGCAAAGGCTTTAAAAAGGTTTTGACCATGGGATGGTCGAAAAGGTTCCGGTTTTGACCATGGGATGGTCAGAACGGAATGGAAGGAGTTTCGTCATGGGATGACCGTAAAGGAGAATCAAATGGGTGACCGAGTCCTAAGGTTTTCCAAAACTTTTCAAAACGGTTTCCAAAATGGTTTACAAAAGTTTTTCAACAAAGATATGTAGATGCTATATCTACAAGAGAAACTATGTGAGAATAGAACCCCTCTTGGAGCCCTCCTACTACCACAGCCATATTGCATATCCTCTTGTTATTATTCTTTTCTTGAGATGGTTTGCGAGTACATTCAATGTACTCACTGGCATTGTCCCTCGCTATTAACTTGGCCAGATCTCAAGAAGAAGATGATGCTGGTGACTATGCGAGCTAGGATGTTCTCCCAGTTAGTTGCATGTAGGTTAAGGCATGGCTCGGGCTCTACGCTTGATGAAGTTCCGCTGATGATTATTGATGCAGCCATAAGGACATTTATTTATGTCTTGTAATTCGGTATATTCTCAGATGTTGTAATGATACTTGTCGGTTAGGTGCCACGACTAACTGATCTTGGGATCGTGGTTGTATGCATAACAGGGATTCTCGGAGGATTAATCCGGGGGCACCACAGACTTGGTATCAGAGCCATCCTGACTGTAGGAGAACCTTAGTTAGCAGGGCCGCTAGACATGAAACTTATTTTGAAAATCCCGACTTCCGAAAACTAGTTTCTCAATGAGTTTCAAAAAGTCTATTTCTTCTCTTACCCTAAGTAAATGCTTTCGAAAATGGTTTCCTCTCACTCTCGTCCAAATTTCAAACCTACAAAATTTATATAATTAGGATCTAGAACCCGGTGAAGACAATGAGATCAAGATGAAGACAAACAACTACTAGCAAACACAAGGAGACTACAGTATCGCTCTATCAGCGGAATCCTCACATCCAACGTTGCACTATCAAGAAGCGTCCAAGATACGATGAAGACTTCATCTGCAAGATAGAGACTCAGACCTGAAGAAAGACGATATCTAGGGTCAATAGTCCTAAGAATAGGATTCCCCTACATCACGCGTAGTTAACTCCTTGGTCCCTGGCGTTGACCGTGTTTGCTTGCCTAAGTGCATCATGTGTTGCTTGATGTGTGATGTTTGCCAAGGACACTGCGATTCTCTCGCTCTGTTCGCCTTGTTTGTATGTTCTAGTTTGCCTTGACCTCCTTAAAAATGTGACTCAAGGAGCGATAACCCACCTAGTAACTCCGGGAAACCCATGTGTTAGCTGTCGGTATTGAGACCCAGACTAACCTCGAGAGTATATGAGAGGAAAAGCATCACAAGAACCAGGAGTTCGACATCGTCAAGTCAGAATCAACTAGAAGACTCCTCCCCCGCAGGATGGCATACCTCGTCAAACTCACCTCGCATGACTCGTCAATAGCTCCACACTCCCCTGTTCCTCAGTCTACTACAGCAAGAATCTTGTTGAAGCCGGAAGTCGATCACCGAAGGATCCTCGATATCCACAAGAAACCCCTCGATAAACCAACCAAAACAAGAAGTGAAGACCTAACCACCCTAACCTTTAGTGTATTAGAGCTTCTGACCGCCTCCGGAGACTAACGAATCTAGTCGACCCTACCCAAACCGACGGGAAGTTCCTCCCTAGAAGGTCAGAACTACCCCTGAATCCGGATGCTAAGGAAGTGTGAAGGCAAGGAGTCCACTTCGCCACCAAGAAGAAGTAACAGAAGAAATGTCAGTGAAGACAGCTTACGCGACGCTGGCTGCTTCAACCCTGAATATCTTCTAGCAAGGAGAGTCACAAATTGCTAACTTACCATGAGCTAACCCCTTAAAAGCTTCGTTAGGAAACCACCCCCGCCAAGGTTGATAAAATAAGGCGTCACTCGAAGACCCTAGCTCAAGACTCCGGGAAGATACAGCCTCCCGCTAACAGCAAGTCAGCCGTCCAAGACAGAAGCTCCAAACCATTCCCGAAGCACCTAAGTAAAGCTCTAAGGTGGAAAGACTGCGTCTTTCCACTAAAATCTTTGGAAGACTTTCTAGCAAAAGATACTGCAGAAAATATCTCTGGCTCCGAAGTTTTACCGCCAAAAAACAACTCGTGAGTTATCTGATGAGAAACTAACTGAAGATTCTACAAAGTCTCTCCGCTACTTCAGCTAATGACCCACCCGAAGGACCACCGAACCGCTAACACCTAGGTCCTTAATGCTTATAGGACGTGAGACTCCAATGACTCCACTAGGCTAAGTATGAATAATAGTAGTATATAAGCCCTGTAGGCCATAGCTTCGCGAACGCCTTCCGAAGACATCGACTACAGGAAAAAGAGGGACGACAATCTTCAGAACCGCCACCACTGAAGTCAAGAAGGAAGGAATGCGTTATCTCCAAGCTAACCCAGTCAAATCCTAAGGGGGAAAGACTTCGTCTTTCCCACATAAATAGAGTAAACCCTCGCTATTTGCAAACCCAGAAGCCTGGACCCCAATGTCGTAATAGGGTACGCTACGACCCTAAGAAAGGGTTGTGAATCCTTAGAGAAAGGTACATCAGGCCGTAGATACTATCTCCCTACGAGTACCTCGTGAAGTTCAGCATCAAGATAGTCTGCCCAGTCTAAGCCCTCGAGATTTAGAGCCCCGAAGGAATACTAGGTCATCCCTCACATTCAGGACTGGACTCTGCTCAACTCTCCGTGCGTCCCGGAAGACTAAAGCTCAACTTCAGCGATAGAGTAGTGATCTCCAAAGACGGAGTCCGTAAGATAGTACGCGTAAGACACCTAGTATCAACCCGGCTTAAAATCCCCTAACCTTACTCTCCCGAATCTCGAGACGAGATTCTTTTAAGGGGGAAAGATCTGTAACATCCCAATTTCAGTAGTCCAGAATGCATATGCATATGAATGTGTATTAGTTGTCCAGAATGCAAAAATCAAGGGGAACAAAAACATTTTCTTGCTTAATGCTGAAGTGTTTGCTAGTTGTTTGGATATGCTTATGCATATGAATGTGTATTAGATGATATACTCCTTACCTCAACACCAGTTGACAAAAGCTACTTTCCAAAACAGTCTTGGCTTAATCTCCATATTCCAAATGATCTGGCATTTCAAAACATGAGCCAAGATGCTTATGTAACCAAAACCATTTTGGTAGCTTCTATTTGACAAAACTATGGAGAGATATATAACATAATCTCCTTATGTTTTCAAGACAGAACCTTCAACTACTCTTACCTTCAGGATCTACAGAACCTTTTTATAAGCTTTTGAATTCTACTCTTGGTATAGATACCAAGGACTCTCATCTTATCCAAAAACCCAACCTCTTCAAAATGCCCCAGCCTTACCTCAAGCTAGGCTTGATGGTAACCCTAGCAATAGTTGACTTGCTTATAAAATGAGTTGCCTTGATCTGCTGTTTGACTTGATTGCTTAGAAGTAGTATAAGCTACCCTAGGAGCTCATCACTAGGATCAAGATGTCTCCAAATAATCCCACCCTAAGAAAGAATACAAACCTGGACCTAATCCCTAGATACTAGGTGATCATTTAAAACCCTTAGCCAGCTCAGCTCTGAGGTAATCTAAATCCGGAAGCTTCCAAGTCAATGAAGACCAATAGAAAGATTGGATCCTTTCTATTCAATTTACACTTTAACCTCATCAACTTGATGCTGCTTGGGTACCTTGCACCCCCCTCAAAAACATCCCATCTCATATTCTAGTAAAAAACCCTAAATGCCAAATTTGACTAAGTCTGGAAAGTGTTTCAACATCACCTTTTTGAAAGCCTCCCTTTCTCAACCCTTGTGTATTATTGAAAATGAAATTGAACCATCTTGTTAACCATGCTAAGGACTACCAAGGCCCACTATTTCCTTTGTCTAGATCATCCTCCTACCCACTTGTCCTTGATGATTTTGCAGGTCAGAAAATAATTATTCCTGCAAATCTAGTCAACATGCCTACTTTGATAGAAGCTCACACCACCACCCAACCTTCTTTGGACCAAATATTAGCATGGTTGTCTTCTACTCATATAGGTCTATCAGTATCTACTTCACTTGTTCCAAGTGGACCTTTGTGCTGCTTAAACCCACAAGGTTTTAAAGGCTAGTTGATAATCTGCTTTGGCAGGCTTATTTTATTCAAAGTTTGAAAGTCCGTGTTAGTGAGATCAAGCAGGATCAAGCTCAAACCTCTACATCATTACAATCTACATGACTTGGTATATCCAACCATCTACCCCATGCCCCAAGGGGAGATCTGAACTCCAAGATACAACCATGTTTTGATGGTATGAAATTAACATCACCCTAGTTCCTTAATCTAGGGTATTCCACCAAAATCAACTTGGATTCTCCAATCACAAGGTTGCAAATGCTTGCTACACCTTGTCTACATCATCTACCTTGATCAGCAAGATTTATCAAATATTAGCCATAATTATTTTGCCTCCAAATCTATTTAATCTCCAAAACTCCTCTTACAACGCAAAACTTGGGTTTTGCCAAAACACTTCCCCAACTTTTGGCACATCTGAGTTCCATATATCATACCTTGAAGAGATTTATTATTTATTTTTTCCCTTTTTCTTAAATGGAAGAAACAAGAAATAATTGTCTAAAAATACATTTCCTTCCCAATAAATTCCAAGAAAATTCCCCAAGTTGTGCCTTTGTATCTAGGACCATATCACATCCAAATCCAAGAAAGTTTAATGTAAAAATATCACATTATCTTCTAGAAACTACTTCTGTACTTTTTGAATAAAGGATTTTAAGTGGACTTCTAATCATCTGAAAAATCCCAAATAATTCTTGGGGTGTATCTTGACCTCATCTACCTACCAGTATCATCTCCCTACCTTGTCTTATACAATTCATCAAACTTCCTTCACAAGCACCTATTTACTCAATTTAGCAAACCTAGCTAGTATTGAGTTAAATCAAGACCAAACCACCACGAACCTTGCAAGACAATGCACCATTACCCCCAGTACTCATCTCTGGTCGAACCCACTGTAGCAATTAATGTAGCAACTTGTCCCATGTGCTTGGAAGTAAGAAGGAGAGAGAGGGAGACAAGCATGTGAGGACAATTCATTGCAGCAGCTCTTCCTGCCTCTCCCAGCCCTGGTGCACGACTCCAGTACCCCACCACACCTCCCCACCGCCCAACTTGCCCAATGGCAAGGCCATGGACCATGTCCAAGTTCCCCCATGCACCAAGCTCCCCATGGACCTCCCCTTTCGATTTAAAGGGATGGATACCAGCACAACTCTCCCCTCTGCTCTCAGACCACTCCTACCCTATCCCCTCACCCCTCTTGAGATCTAGATCCAGATCCCGAGCTCCCCATTGCCATGGAGGAGAAGAAGATCCCCTCTCGGTCTCCCCCGGGTAGTGGAGCCACCCCCCAAACATTCTCCCCCCAAACATCCTCTGATCCACCCCAGATTCCCCTCTCCCTTCCCCTGGCTTCCCATGCCCAGGAGCCCGAAGCTCTCTTCCATGGAGCTGCGACGAAGAAGAAGGTTGTACAGGGGCTACAATACTCCTTTCCTCCCCATTTCTTCTCTGGCGTGAGCGTCCCGGCGAGCCTGAGCTAACACCACTCTGTCCACCCAGATGCAGGCACCCCTGAGCGTGCTCCGACGAGCTCCCGACAGATCAGTGCCAGCGAGAGGCGTGAACCGCTTCCCCGTGGCAGAACCCCTCGATACCGACCATCCACGAAGTCACAGTCGCACGCTGCGCCTCCTCCGCCACTCCTCGTCGCCGGACAAGCCCTCCGGTGAGCCTCCCTTACCCTGCCCGAGCCCTCCTAGGGTTTCACCCCGTCACCCTAGAGACAGAGGAGGAAGACGACTCAGAGCCGTCGATCCTATTTCAGATCCACGGCCCAGCGCGCCCCCTACCCCTTCGGTGCTGGCTCCTGCTGGCGCGCGGGCCTCTCCTGGAGGGATTTGAACCCTCCTCCCGCAAGCTGCCTGCCCGTTTGGGCCGCCCTTTTCTGCTGTCCGGCCCAGTCGACCGGAATTCCGGCCCGGCAATGCCCCTCTCCTTTTTCTTTTAGTATTTCATTAAATCCAGAAAATTGACTTTTAGATTAAATCTTTTTTTAAATGGAAAACAACTACAACTTCCTAGATCTAAATTTCATAGGGTTACTGAGGATTTACTCTAACTTGTAGTACCAAAAGTTTGGCCAAATAACATCTGTATATTTTCTATAGATTTATCTCCTAGATAGTACCTTTTTCATGCAATAAATCCTCAAAGGAGTTCCACCCCACCAAATGGAGTAAATCCAACGGCAATTGTTTGGTACATGAAATACCTGTTAGCACGGCTTGGTCCCATACCAAGTGGATCCTGGAAGTTTCTGTAGCAAAAAAAACAAAAATAGAGACAATCTGAATTTGGAAAATTCCCTACACCAAACCATGAGTCCATTTTGAACCAATTCCAAATCCTAGTGATGTGGTACTTCAATACCTATCTAAATCCAGGAGCTCATGATTTATTGAGGCTTGGATATTTTTCTGTGAATTAAACTATTATGTGCATGGTTTATTCACCCCTAAATTCACTGCAGTAGCTATACAGATCCAAAAAGGTTGATTCCAAGTTCTACAGAAAGGTATTCCAACTACCTACCATGTTTCCTTGGAATCAAATCAAAAGCTACTTTATATTTAATTCGGTGAAAAAGACAAAAACCCCACAGAACTGCCTTTGGGAATTTCTTGAGGGCATCCTCCTAATTGTCTTGACCAGATTCCAACTCTCAGTGAACAAGCACATTAATCCCTACTGAACTATCCAAGGAAATAATTTTTGGAGCTCCAGAACCTCTCTGGTGATTTATTTCCTAAACCTAGAGATTATTTCACTAGAAAAATCGTAACTAAATAAAGAAAAGTGATAAAATAGTGAAACAACTTTTGTTGGTTTCATTTTATCAACATCTATCTGTTGGTATCATTTTTACACAATGGTGTCATATAGAATAAGTCTTGGCCCAAAACCCCCTCCTAAGTAGTTCCTCGACACTAAACCCTAAGGGGTGTTCATTCCCTTCTCCAAGGCCATCTCAATCTCCTAAATCCAATCCTCTCAAAACCATCTGAATCTTAATTAGGTATTATTCAATAGTTTGTTGTATGTATTGTTGCTTGTATGCCTTGTGTTGATTGTGGTTTGGTTTGCTTGCATGTGCTGTCGGGACGACGATAGTTGCGATGAAATCGGAGAGCAGAAGAAGTGGTATTTAAAATTGGAATTGGTATTCTGGGTTATCTAAAGAAGAAGTCCAGGGACAATTATTCCATATTACGGATCATCAGGCAAGCCACCTTCTTGCTCATAAGCCTTGTCCTACTATTTTACTTATGCATGTCTTTGTCTACTATTTGTGAAACTGCATTGTTTTACTATATGTTGATGTATATATACGGTAGTGGTTTGGCTCCTCCGAACTATTACACTTATGTACTAGTAAGTACAACGCCCTTGGTGATACCTACTTGTCCGTAGTGGAATAGATGGTGTAATACACCATACCCCCTTGGAGACCCCGATTTAGCCGAAGCAAAGTTAGAGGATGGGAAGACCCGGAAAAAGTGTTACCAAATGTTTTATGATAAAATCTTGGTGAGGTGGGACCTCCCAAGATATGTTGAGAAAGAGATAAGAGTTTTGCTTTTGACTATGGGATGGTCAGAACAGAATGGAAGGAGTTTGGTCATGGCATGACCGTAAAGGAGAAGCAAATGGGTGACCCAGTCCTAAGGTTTTCCAAAACTTTTCAAAACTGTTTCCAAAATGGTTTACGAAAGTTTTTCAACAAAGATATGTAGATGCTATATCTACAAGAGAAACGGTGTGAGAAAAGAACCTCTCTTGGAGCCCTCCTACTACCACAGCCATATTGCATATCCTCTTGTTATTATTATTTTCTTGAGGTGGTTTGCGAGTACATTCAATGTACTCACTGGCATTGTCCCTGGCTATTAACTTGGCCAGATCTCAAGAATAAGACGATGCTGGCGACTATGCGAGCTAGGACGTTGTCCCAGTCAGTTGCCTGTAGGTTAAGGCATGGCTCGGGCTCTACGCTTGATGAAGTTCCGCTGATGATTATTGATGCAACCATAATGGCATTTATGTAAGTCTTGTAATTCGGTATATTCTCGGATGTTGTAATGATACTTGTTGGTTATGTGCCACGACTAACTAATCATGGGATCGTGGTTGTATGCATACCAGGGATTCTCGGAGGATTAATCCGAGGGCCCCACATTCTTTTCCTAAACCATGTTGATCCACTAGAGACACTTCATGTGTGTTCTTTTCCAAAACCACATGGATCCACTAGTGTCATTGCATGTGTGTTCTTTTCTTGGACCACATTGATCCACTACAGACATTGCATGTGTGTTCTTTTCCTAAACCACATGGATCCACTTGTTCCATTACATGTGTGCTATTTTCCTAAACCACATTGATCCACTGTTGTCATTGCATGTGTGTTCTTTTCGTAAACCACATTGATCCACTAGTGACATTTGCACGTGTGACCTTATCCTAAACCACGTGGTTCCACTAGTGACATTTTTCTGTGTGTTCTTTTCCTAAACCACATGGATCCAGTGGTGACATTTACATGTGTGTTCATTTTCTGAACCACATTGATCCACTGGTGACATTTGCATGTGTGTTCTTTTCCTAAACCACATGGATCTACTAGTGATATTTGCAAGTGTGTTCTTTTCCTAAACCACATTGATCCACTGGTGACATTTGCATGTGTGTTCTTTTCCTAAACCACATTGATCCACTCGTGTCATTTGCAAGTGTGTTCTTTTCCTAAACCACATTGATCCACTGGTGTCATTGCATGTGTGCTCTTTTCCTGAACCACATTGATCCGCTAGTGACATTGCATGTGTGTTCTTTTCCTAAACCACATGGATCAACTGGAGTCATTCCATGTGTGTTATTTTCCTAAACCACATTGATCCACTTGTGCCATTGCATGTTTGCTCTTTTCCTAAACCATATGGATCCACTAGTGAATTTGCATGTGTGTTCTTTTCGTGAACCACATGGATCCACATTTGACTTTGCATGCGTGTTCTTCTCCTAAACCACATGGATCCACTGGTGACATTTGCATGTGTGTTATTTTCCAGAACCACATTGATCCACTACTGTCATTGCATGTGTGCTCGTTTCGTGAACCACATGGATCCACTGGTGACTTTGCATGTGTATTCTTCTCATAAACCACATTGATCCACTGGTAACATTTGCATGTGTGTTCTTTCCCTAAACCACATTGATCCACTAGTGTGATTTGCATCTGTGTTCTTTTCCTAAACCACATTGATACACTGTTGTCATGGCACGTGTGCTCTTTTCCTGAACCACATTGATCTACTGGTGACATTACATGTGTGTTCTTTTCCTAAACCACATTGATCCACTGGTGTCATTGCATGTGTGCTCTTTTCCAAAACCACATCGATCCACTAGCGAGATTGCATGTGTGTTCTTTTCGTGAGCCACATGGATCCACTGGTGACTTCACATGTGTGTTCTTCTCGTAAACAGGATGGATCCACTGGTGACATTTGCATGTGTGTACTTTTCCACAATGATCCACTGTGACGTTGCATGTGTGTTCTTTTCCTAAACCACATTGATCCACTAGAGTCATTACATGTGTGTTGTTTTCCTAAACCACATGGATCCACTCGTGACATTTGCATGTGTTTTTTTCCTAAAACACATTGATCAACTAGAGACACTACATGTGTGTTCTTTTCCTAAACCACATGGATCCACTAGTGACATTGCACGTGTGTTCTTTTCCTAAACCACATCGATCCAACGGAGTCATTGCATGTGTGTTCTTTTTCGGAACCACATTGATCCACTTGTGTCATTACATGTGTGTTCTTTTCTTAAACCAAATGGATCCATTGGGGACATTGCATGTGTATTCTTTTCCTGAACCACATGGATCCACTGCTGACTTTGCATGTGTGTTCTTTTCCTAAACCACATGCATCCGCTGGTGACATTTGGATGTGTGTTCTATTCAAAAACCACATTGATCCACTTCTGTCATTTCATGTCGGTTCTTTTCTTAAACCACATTAACCCACTGGTGACGTTGCATGTGTGTTCTTTTCCTGAACCACATGGATCCACTTGTGACATTTGCATGTGTTTTTTTCCTAAAACACATTGGTCAACTAGAGACACTACATGTGTACTCTTTTCCTAAACCACATGGATCCACTAGTGACATTGCATGTGTGTTATTTTCCTAAACCACATGGATCCAATGGAGTCATTGCATGTGTGTTCTTTTCCGAAACCACATTGATCCACTTGTGTCATTACATGTGTGTTCTTTTCTTAAACCACATGGATCCATTGGTGACATTGCATGTGTATTCTTTTCCTAAACCACATGGATCCACTGGTGACTTTGCATGTGTGTTCTTTTCCTAAACCACATGCATCCGCTGGTGACATTTGGATGTGTGTTCTATTCCAAAACCACATTGATCCACTTCTGTCATTTCATGTCGGTTCTTTTCTTAAACCACATTAACCCACTGGTGACGTTGCATGTGTGTTCTTTTCCCAAACCACATTGATTTACTAGAGTCATTACATGTGTGTTCTTTTCCTAAACCACATGATCCACTTGTGACATTTTCATGTGTTTTCTTTTCCTAAAACACATTGATCCACTCGAGACATTGCATTTGTGTTCTTTTCCTAAACCACATGGATCCACTATGATATTGCATGTGTGTTCTTTTCCTGAACCACCCTGATCCACTGGTGACATTTGCATGTGTGTTCTTTTCCTAAACCAAATGGATCCGCTCATGACAATTGCTTGTGTGTTCTTTTCCTAAACCACGTGGATCCACTCATGACATTTGCATGTGTGTTCTTTACGTAAACCACATCGATCCACTAGTGACATTTGCATGTGTGTGTTCTTTTCCTAAACCACATTGATCCACTAGTGACATTGCATGTGTGTTCTTTTCCTAAACCACATCGATCCACTAGAGTCATTACATGTGTGTTGTTTTCCTAAACCACATGGATCCACTTGTGTCATTTCCTGTGTGTTCTTTTCCTAAACCACATTGATCCACTAGTGACATTTGCATGTGTGTTCTTATCCTAAACCATGTGGTTCCACTAGTGACATTTTTCTGTGTGTTCTTTTCCTAAACCACATGGATCCACTCGTGACATTTGCATGTGTGTTCATTTCCTGAACCACATTGATCCACTGGTGACATTTGCATGTGTGTTATTTTCCTAAACCACATGTATCCACTAGTGATATTTGCATGTGTGTTCTTTTCCTAAACCACATTAATCCACTGGTGACATTTGCATGTGTGTTCTTTTCCTAAACCACATTGATCCACTAGTGTCATTTGCATGAGTGTTCTTTTCCTAAACCACATTGATCCACTAGTGTCATTGCATGTGTGCTCTTTTCCTGAACCACATTGATCCACTGGTGACTCTGCATGTGTGTTCTTTTCCTAAACCACATGCATCCGCTGGTGACATTTGGATGTGTGTTCTATTCCAAAACCACATTGATCCACTTCTGTCATTTCATGTCGGTTCTTTTCTTAAACCACATTAACCCACTGGTGACGTTGCATGTGTGTTGTTTTCCTAAACCACATGGATCCACTTGTGACATTTGCATGTGTTTTTTTCCTAAACCACATTGATCCACTGGTGACATTTGCATGTGTGTTATTTTCCAGAACCACATTGATCCACTAGTGTCATTTGCATGTGTGTTCTTTTCCTAAACCACATTGATCCACTGGTGTCGTTGCATGTGTGCTCTTTTCCTGAACCACGTTGATCTGCTGGTGACATTGCATGTGTGTTGTTTTCCTAAACCATATGGATCCACGGGAGTCATTGCATGTGTGTTCTTTTCCTAAACCACATTGATCCACTATTGTCATTGCATGTGTGCTCTTTTCCTGAACCACATTGATCCACTGGTGTCATTGCATGTGTGCTCTTTTCCAAAACCACATGGATACAGTAGCGACATTGCATGTGTGTTGTTTTCGTGAACCATATGGATCCACTGGTGACCTCGCATGTGTGTTCTTCTCCTAAACCACATGGATCCGTTGGTGACATTTGCATGTGTGTACTTTTCCACATTGATCCACTGGTGACGTTGCATGTGTGTTCTTTTCCTAAACCGGATTGATCCACTAGAGTCATTACATGTGTGTTGTTTTCCTAACCCACATGGATCCACTTGTGACATTTGCATGTGTTTTTTTCCTGAAACACATTGATCCACTAGAGACAATGCATGTGTGTTCTTTTCCTAAACGACATGGATCCACTAGTGATATTGCATGTATGTTCTTTTCCTAAACCACATGGATCCAATGGAGTCATTGCATGTGTGCGCTTTTCCGGAACCACACTGATCCACTTGTGTCATTACATGTGTGTTCTTTTCCTAAACCACATGGATCCATTGGTCACATTGCATGTGTATTCTTTTCCTAAACCACATGGATCCACTGGTGACTTCGCATGTGTGTTCTTTTCCTAAACCACATGCATCCGCTGGTGACATTTGGATGTGTGTTCTTTTCCAAAACCACATTGATCCACTGTTGTCATTTCATGTCGGTTCTTTTCTTAAACCGCATTAACCCACTGGTGACGTTGCGTGTGTGTTCTTTTCCCAAACCACATTGATCCACTAGAGTCATTACATGTGTGTTCTTTTCCTAAACCACATGATCCACTTGTGACATTTTCATGTGTTTTCTTTTCCTAAAACACATTCATCCACTAGAGACATTGCATTTGTGTTATTTTCCTAAACCACATGGATCCACTACGACATTGCATGTGTGTTCTTTTCCTGAACCACCCTGATCCACTGGTGACATTTTCATGTGTGTTCTTTTCCTAAACCACATGGATCCACTCGTGACATTTGCATGTGTGTTCTTTTCCTAAACCACATTGATCCACTAGTGACACTTGCATGTGTGTTCTTTTCCTAAACCACATTGATCCACTAGTGACATTGCATGTGTGTTCTTTTCCTAAACCACATCGATCCACTAGAGTCATTACATGTGTGTTCTTTTCCTAAACCACATGGATCCACTTGTGTCATTGCCTGTGTGTTCTTTTCCTAAACCACATTGATCCACTAGTGACATTTGCCTGTGTGTTCTTATCCTAAACTACATGGTTCCACTAGTGACATTTTACTGTGTGTTATTTTCCTAAACCACATGGATCCACTGGTGACATTTGCATGTGTGTTCATTTCCTGAACCACATTGATCCACTTGTGAAATTTGCATGTGTGTTCTTTTCCTAAACCACATGGATCCACTAGTGATATTTTCATGTGTGTTCTTTTCCTAAACCACATTGATCCACTGGTGACATTTGCATGTGTGTTCTTTTGCTAAACCACATTGATCCACTAGTGTCATTTGCATGTGTGTTCTTTTCCTAAACCACTTTGATCCACTGGTGTCGTTGCATGTGTGCTCTTTTCCTGAACCACATTGATCTGCTGGTAACATTGCATGTGAGTTCTTTTCCTAAACCATATGGATCCACGGGAGTCATTGCATGTGTGTTCTTTTCCTAAACCACATTGATCAACTGGTGTCATTGCATCTCTACAGTTTTCCTAAACCACATAGATCCACTAGCGACATTGCATGTGTGTTCTTTTCGTGAACCACATGGATCCACTTTTGACTTTGCATGCGTTTTCTTTTCCTAAACCACATGGATCCACTGGTGACATTTGCATGTGTGTTATTTTCCAGAACCACATTGATCCACTACTGTCATTACATATGTGCTCTTTTCGTGAACCACATGGATCCACTTGTGACTTTGCATGTGTATTCTTCTCCTAAACCACATGGATCCACTAGTAACATTTGCATGTGTGTTCTTTCCCTAAACCACATTGATCCACTAGTGTCATTTGCATGTGTGTTCTTTTCCTAAACCACATTGATCCACTGTTGTCATTGCATGTGTGCTCTTTTCCTGAACCACATTTATCTGCTGGTGACATTACATGTGTGTTCTTTTCCTAAACCACATTGATCCACTAGTGTCATTGCATGTGTGCTCTTTTCAAAACCACATGGATCCACTAGCGACATTGCATGTGTGTTCTTTTCGTGAACCACATGGATCCACTGGTGACCTCGCATATGTGTTCTTCTCCTAAACCACATGGATCCACTGGTGACATTTGCATGTGTGTACTTTTCCACATTGATCCACTTGTGGTGTTGCATGTGTGTTCTTTTCCTAAACCAGATTGATCCATTAGAGTCATTTCATGTGTGTTCTTTTCCTAAACCACATGGATTCACTTGTGACATTTGCATGTGTTTTTTTCCTAAAACACATTGATCCACTAGAGACAATGCATGTGTGTTCTTTTCCTAAACCACATGGATCCACTAGTGACATTGCATGTGTGTTCTTTTCTTAAACCACATTGATCCACAGTTGTCATTGCATGTGTGCACTTTTCCTGAACCACATTGAACTGCTGGTGACATTACATGTGTGTTCTTTTTCTAAACCACATTGATCCACTGGTGTCATTGCATGTGTGCTCTTT
Organism: Avena sativa; assembly: GCA_916181665.1. Lineage (NCBI taxonomy): Eukaryota > Viridiplantae > Streptophyta > Magnoliopsida > Poales > Poaceae > Avena > Avena sativa. The sequence continues at coordinate 255,425,709 of OV702292.1, read as the reverse complement.
TCTAAAACCACATGGATCCACTAGCGACATTGCATGTGTGTTCTTTTCGTGCACCGCATGGATCCACTGGTGACTTCGCATGTGTGTTCTTCTCCTAAACCACATGGATCCACTAGTACATTTGCATGTGTGTAGTTTTCCACATTGATCCACTGGTGACATTGCATGTGTGTTCTTTTCCTAAACCACATTGATCCACTAGAGTCATTACATGTGTGTTCTTTTCCTAAACCACATGGATCTACTTGTGATATTTGCATGTGTTTTTTCCTAAAACACATTGATCCATTAGAGACACTGCATGTGTGTTCTTTTCCTAAACCACATGGATCCAATGGAGTCATTGCATGTGTGTTCTTTTCCGGAACCACATTGATCCACTTGTGTCATTACATGTGTGTTCTTTTCCTAAACCACATGGATCCATTGGTGACATTGCGTGTATTCTTTTCCGGAACCACATGGATCCACTAGTGACTTTGCATGTGTGTTCTTTTCCTAAACCACATGCATCTGCTGGTGACATTTGGATGTGTGTTCTTTTCCAAAACCACATTGATCCACTGCTGTCAGTTCATGTCGGTTGTTTTCTTAAACCACATTAATCCACCGGTGACGTTGCATGTGTGCTATTTTCCTAAACCACATTGATTAACTAGAGGCATTACATGTGTGTTCTTTTACTAAGCCACATGATCCACTTTGTGACATTTTCATGTGTTTTCTTTTCCTAAAACACATTGATCCACTAGAGACATTGCATTTGTGTTCTTTTACTAAACCACATGGATCCACTATGACATTCCATGTGTGTTCTTTTCCTAAACCGCGCTGTTCCACTGGTGACATTTGCATGTGTGTTCATTTCCTAAACCAAATGGATCCACTCATGACAATTGCTTGTGTGTTCTTTTCCTAAACCACGTGGATCCACTCGTGACATTTGCATGTGTGATCTTTTCCTAAACCACATTGATCCACTAGTAACAATGCATGTGTGTTCTTTTCCTAAACCACATCGATCCACTAGAGTCATTACATGTGTGTTCTTTTCCTAAACCACATGGATCTACTTGTGACCTATGCATGTGTTTTCTTTTCCTAAACCACATGGATCCACATGTGACATTGCATTTGTATTCCTTTCCTGAACCACATGGATCCACTAGTGACTTTGCATGTCTGTTATTTTCCTAAACCACATGGATCCACTGGTGAGATGTGTGTTCTTTTCCAAAACCACATTGATCCACTGGTGACATTGCAAGTGTATTCTTTTCCTAAACCACATAGATCCACTGGTGACTTTGCATGTGTGTTCTTTTCCTAAACCACATGGATCCACTGGTGAGATGTGTGTTCTTTTCCAAAACCACATTGATCCACTGGTGTCATTGCATGTGTGTTCTTTTCTTAAACCACACTAACCCACTGGTGGCGTTGCATGTGTGGTCTTTTCCTAGACCACATTGATCCACTTGAGTCATTACTTGTGTGTTCTTTTGCTAAACCACATGATCCACTGGTGACATTTTTATGTGTGTTCTTTTCCTAAACCACATGGATCCACTGGTGGCATTTGCATGTGTGTTCTTTTCCTAAACCACATGGATCCACTGGTGACATTTGGATGTATGTTGTTTTCCTGAACCACATTGATCCACTGTTGACATTTGCACGTGTGTTCTTTTCCTAAACCACATTGATCCACTGGTGACATTGCATGTGTGTTCTTTTCCTAAACCACATTGATCCACTAGAGTCATTACATGTATTTTATTTTCCTAGACCACATGTATCCACTTGTGGCATTTACACGTGTGTTCTTTTCCTAAAACACAGTGATCCACTTGAGACACTACATGTGTGTTCTTTTCCTAAACCACATGGATCCACTGGTGACATTGCATGTGATTTCTTTTCCTAAACCACATGGATCCACTAGAGCCATTTGCAGGTGTGTTCTTTTCCTAAACCACATTGATCTACGAGTGACATTGCATGTGTTTTATTTTCCTAAACTACATGGATCCACTCGAGCCATTTGCATGTGTCTTATTTTCTTAAACCACATTGATCCACTGGTAACATTGCATGTGTGTTTGATACATTGCAAATGTATCTATAATTTTTAAGGTTCCATGTTTGGTTTCATCTACTTTCTTATGTTTTGTCCACACTTTGGAGTACTTTTCATATGATTTCTTGGACTAACCTATTAACAAGATCCACAGTGCCAGCTGCCTGTTTTCTCCTATTTTTGGTTCCAGGAAAGTCAAAAAATGAATATTCTCGGAATTGGACGGGACAAAAGCCAAAGTTAGTTTTTCACCGAGAGACACACGGAGCCAGAATAAGAGACGGAGAGGGGCCAGGGGGCCACCACACCACCTGGCCGCGCGGCCCAGCCAGGCCTACGCCAGGGCATGGTGTGGCCGCCTCCAGCACCCCCTCGGCCTCCCCTCTTGACTATAGATGTCGTCAATACAGAAACCCTAAGTACCCTATCAAAATTCCACGAAAGAGTCTGTAGCCGCCGTCAGCTCCATCCCTAGATCGGGAGGGATCTGAAGCTCTTCTCGGCACCCTGCCGGAGAGGGGAATTCACCCTGGAGGCCTTCTTCATCATCATGCAAGCCTCCGGTGTGATGCGTGAGTAGTTCATATCTAGACTATGGGTCCATGTAGTAGCTAGATGGCTGGTTCTCCTCCTTTGTGCTATCATGTTTAGATCTTGTGAGCTCCGTTCATGATCAAGATCATCTATTTGTAATTCTGCATGTTGTGTTTGCAGGGATCCGATGGATATTGAGATGCTATTTCAGATTGATTATTGATTCTATCATGTCTTCGTTATTTGTGATCTTGCATGCTTTCCATTGTTAGTAGCTATCTTGGCCAAGTAGATGCTAGCAACTCCAAGAGTTAGTATTTATGCTCGATAGTGGGTTCATGCATCTGGTAATCTGGGGAAGTGACAGAAATCTCTAAGGTACTAGATGTGTTGTTTCTACTAGGGAGAAAACAACAATCCTTTGTTCATAGAACAATCGTATTGTTTACTTTACACGCAATTCGTAATGCAATAATCTGTTGCTTGCAACTTAATACTAAAGGGGGTTCGGATGATAACCTGAAGGTGGATTATTAGTCATAGATGCAGTTGGATGGCGGTCTATGTATAATGTTGTAATGCCCAATCGAATCTCAAAGGAGTCAAGATGATTAGTATATGCTTGTATGCTTTCTCGATGTTGGTCAATTGCCTCGCTGTAATTTGTTCACCCAACATGTTATCTATCTTAAGGAGAGCCACCTCTAGTGAACTATTGACCTCGGTCCTTTCTTTTACTTTCAATCTACAATCAATTGTTTACTGCTTTGTGTTTACTTTCTTTAAACTATTACTTTCTTCCATTCGATACGTTTAATCCTTTGTTTTCAGCAAAACCGGTGAGATTGACAACCTCATCGCAAGTTGGGGCAAAGTTTTGTGGTTGTGTTGTGCAAGTCTCCATGTTGCTACTAGCACCGTTAGTGCGCCCTACCAAGACTCAGCTAGCAACACCTTTGGGGTGTTTCCTTGCTCCTACTAGATTGATAACCTTGGTTTCGTACTGAGGGAAAACTTGCTGCTATGCTCATCATACCTTCCTCTTGGGGTTCCCCAACGAGCTCGATATATTTTGGGCCATCAAGCTCTTTTTCTGGCACCGTTGTCGGGGAGTCAAGGACATCTTCACAAGGGGAGTCCCTCATAACCAATCTCTTTACTTTGTTATTTTTGTTTTGCTTAGTTTATTTTTGTTTTGTTTGCTTGTTTCTTTATAAAAACACAAAAAAATTAAGTCTCCTTTAGTTTTTACCTCTTCCTTAGCTCACCATGTTGATCCCTAAATTCACCCTGAAAGACCTTTCAATAGGTAGTGGTTCTATAATTGGGAAAGATAATATTGAAGAATTCTTTAATCATGTTAGTAAGCATGAGGATATTAAGGATAGATCCCTTGCAGAACTTGCTCCAAACTATGAGATCGTTGTAGCTTCTTTAGTTCACATGTTGGAAGCTAGGTTTGTTGACCTTAACCCCTTAATGCAAGTAATGTTCCTTAAACTTAAAGAAATGGATGACCCTGAAAAGAGAGATTTTATTCTTGAAACTTTGCTTAAGGAATTCTATGATGTTGCCAAGGAAGCTAGAAAAGTCTTTGAACATTTTAATATGCTAGGCTCATGCGTAGATGTTATTGGTACACGAGAAAAGATGGACAAAACCGAACCTAATGGGGAGGAACCTAAGATACTGATACCTTTTAAACTTGTAGCAATGCATGAAGCCATAGAAAAGAATCTTGATTGGATTGTTCCTGAAAACCCGTGTGATGAAAGTAGTGAACCCAAGAGCGTTGAGAGAGGATCCTCTAGAACTTATTTGGATGAGATACCTTGCCTTGTTGAAGATATTTCTGGTATCAATTTTAATGCTTCTTCATTGGAGAATACTTGATTCTTTTCCTTGCTTCTTATGCTTAACTTAAAGGCGTTAAAGAATATTACTTATTGGGAGATAATCCAAAACTTTTAGATGAGTCTTGGAAGTTATTACCTCTGTAATAACCGCTCCTTATCCTTTTTTATTTACTTGTTGTGCCAAGTGTAACCTCTAATGAGAGAGAAGTAATGATTGGGAAAGTTGCTGTCCCAAAACAGATTTCTATGCTTCACCATAAAAATTCATATAAAATCTCTGTACGTCCTTTTGAGGCGTGAATTTTTCTGCTTCTGCCCCAGGATGTTATCTAACTTTCGTTAGTTCAACAATTTTTGAGTTCAGCAATAGAAGGTCTTCGAAAAAATTCGTCTTTACCTGCTGGTCTGTTTTGACAGATTTCTGCCATTATTTGCATTTGCTTCTTGTTGGTTCCTTTTTTACTTCTTTTGGGGAATTGAGATTTTTGAGGGAAGTGCTACAGTAGCTAGTGTTTTAATGTAAGTTTTATTGGTGTTAGAACTGAACCTAAAGACCTATTATCTTGAGTGCACTAATGTTGCTAATAAAGATTGTGTGAAGTTTTGTATGAAGGAAAATTTTCAGGTGTATGGAAGGAACGAGTAATGAGATAAAGGATGGACTAAAGCTCAAGCTTGGGGATGCCACATGTGTCACCCCAAGAAGAGCAAATTGCACAAACCACCACACATTGCTGTCATTGTTGCGCAAAACACCAACTTTACATGTTTTTTGCACGGATCACCAACTATTGGTGTAATACGTTGCACAGAAGTTCAAATCCTAGATTAGGTTGTTTAATTGAAATCTGACGACCATGATCCACAAGGCAGTGATGATGTGGCGTCAACGTGTCATTATCTAGTGAGTTGTTTTTAAAGTTTTTCAAAAAAATAAAAAACTTTCAGTAATTGAAATAATATAAACAACCTTACACTAACTATTCTAGAAAATTTTGAAAGAATATTTTTCAATAGTTGGAATTTTTTTCTCAAAAAGATAAAAAACTAGATAATGACACATGGACATCAGATCCTTATATCATGGGCCCGATCATAATTCCGTTAATCCACTTAATATAAGATTTAGACTTGTGTGCAACCTATTACACCAATAGTTGGTGGTTTGTGCAAAAAACTTGAAAAGTTGGTGTTTTGCGCAACGTCGACCGCAATAAGTGTTGGTTTGTGAAATTTTCTCCCCCAAGAAATATCCAAGAAGTACAAGCGTCAAAGCTTGGGGATGCCCAAGGCATCCCCCTCTTCATGAATAAAAATCCCAGGTTTCTTCCAAACGCTTCATTTTTATTGTTTCATGCACAGTTGTGTTGTTCTTGGAGCGTCTTCTTTTTCATTTTCATTTTGGTTTTTCGTTTGCTTGGTTTGCTTAGTTTGCTGAATAAATTGGTTGGACCCCCTCTTTCATACATTGGTTTTCAAATAGTTTGGTTTGGATTGAAAAGAGTAGGAAAGCTCATGCTTAAGTGGTAAAGAGAGCTTGTTTTTGACTGTGGCCTATGCTTTGTCATGCCATGCTTGATATTATTTTGGCTGTAGGCTTAGTATTATTTGCTGTAGCATGACATGTTATAAAAAATTGAGATTGCTTAAGGTGTCTTGGATGAATCATGCGTTGTTTTAGCATATTAAAGCATTTTGGGTTGACTTGGCACATGCTCACACCATGTTATGACTATCCAAAGTCACCATAGCCTTGATGATCCTTTAGTTTTCAACTTGTAGTATCACTTTATGCTTTGATCAATGATGTTTTGTCACTCTGCATGATTATGGCCATTATTGCTCTCTTAGTTTGTCGCTCCCGGTCTTTTGCTAGCCTCCGTAACCAAGTATGAGTTCCACTCATGCATCCAACTCCTTAAACCAAGTTATTCCAAAGGGTCCACAATACCTACCTACTATCTTATGCTATTCCAAGTATATTCTTATTTTTATCTACCTTCCAAATTAAACTTGTTATGAGAAAACTAGTGATTAAAGCTCTCACGAACTGGATGGTACACTTTACTTTTCTTGCCCTTAATAAACTTGAACCATTGTGTCATCTATGTTGTATATGCTTGCACTTATTTTTTGGGGATTAGCAGAACCATGCTTTCATGGGGAACGCTTTCAACATTGCACTTGTACTTTGTACCTAGTTGATATCATGCTCTTTTGTCTATGGATGTCGTTGGTGTGAAATGAAAGGGGAGCTTGTAAGTCCATGGAGTTATGTATATGTGTTAGAGAAACGCCTCGGCCGCTGGTCTAATCCATGCTGACATGGTGGAAACCTGCAGCGTAACCATAATGAGCTGTCTATGAAGCATTCTTCTTATAAAAAAAGAGTCAGATATTGAGAAAAAAAGAGAAGAAGAAAAAAAGAGATTATGAAAAGAGTAAAGAGAGAAAAAAGCACCATATTCCCATGGTAAATAAGAAGATTGCTGAGATACTTGTTGTCTGCTTGCCTTGTCATTTTGATATGGGGATTCTTCCGTATCATCGGGCAAGGGGTACCCCGTTGGTGGTTCTCTATGATACACATGTACTTATGATGACAAGAACTTACCGGTGACTAAACTTGAGTAGCATGAGGAGCGGCCCTCGTATTCAAGGGACATGAGATTTGCAACTTATACTTTGTCAAGCATATACTTCATAGTTTGTTCATTTTAACCTTAATCACTTCAAGATGCTCATGATAGGGGCAATGAGAGCTGAAAGCTATTAAGTACCATAATTTTTGGAAGCTCATGAAACTTGAATCCCTACTTCCTTCTATGAAGGCCTTTCTTCTACTTATATATTGAGTCTCCAATTTCTATCTTTATGCACCTTCTTGGAGAGCATAGTGCGCATTCTTAGTTCTATGTGCATTGTCCCAAGACTAGTTGATTGATGCATAACTTGATATTGCTTGTTTTAAACTATTTGTATCTAGAAACTCTTATGAACTTTGAAGGTGTCCCATGCATTTATGTTTGCTACTCTATGAGGGACAAGCTGAATGCTACTTTCCTATGTTTTCTTTATGTGAAACAAACAAACGTCTTGCAAAGCATTGTTATTCATTAATCTTTTGTTTGTGCCTTTTCATGTTGCAACATAGTTGCTTTGTCTTATTGCTAGAACTTTGTCTTTCATGTTATGATTAAAGTACTATGATCCCAGCTATCCATGTTTTACAAATACTTTGATCAAGTTTATGATGGTGCATGTCACCTCAAAATTATTATTTCTTTTTATCACTTATCTACTCGAGGACTAGCAAGAGTTAAGCTTGGGGATGTTGATACATTGCAAATGTATCTATAATTTTTTATGTTCCATGCTTGGTTTTATCTACTTTCTTATGTTTTGTTCACACTTTGGAGTACTTTTCATATGATTTCTTGGACTAACCTATTAACAAGAGCCATAGTACCAGCTGCCTGTTTCTGCTGTTTTTGGTTCCAGGAAAGTCAGAAAATTAATATTCTCGGAATTGGACGGGACAAAAGCCAAAGTCAGTTTTTCATCGAGGGACACACGGAGCCAGAATACGAGACGGAGAGGGGCCAGGGGGCCACCACACCACCTAGCCACACGGCCCAGCCTGGCCAGCGCTAGGGGGTGGTGTGGACGCCTCCAGCACCCCCTCGGCATCACCTTCCGACTATAAGATGCCTCCGATATAGAAACCCTAAGTACCCCATCAAAATTCCATGAAAGAGTCTGTAGCCGCCGTCATCTCCATCCCTAGATCGGGAGGGATCTGAAGCTCTTTACAACACCCTGCCGGAGAGGGGAATTCACCATGGAGGCCTTCTTCATCATCATGCAAGCCTCCAGTGTGATGCGTGAGTAGTTCATCTCTAGACTACGGGTCCATGTAGTAGCTAGATGGCTGGTTTTCCTCCTTTGTGCTATCATGTTTAGATCCTGTGAGCTCCGTTCATGATCAAGATCATCTATTTGTAATTCTGCATGTTGTGTTTGCGAGGATCCGATGGATATTGAGATGCTATTTCAGATTGATTGTTGATTCTATCATGTCTTTGTTATTTGTGATCTTGCATGCTTTCCATTGTTAGTATCTATCTTGGCCAAGTAGATGCTAGCAACTCCAAGAGTTAGTATTTATGCTCGATAGTGGGTTCATGCCTCTGGTAATTTGGGAAGTGACAGAAATCTCTAAGGTACTAGATGTGTTGTTGCTACTAGGGAGAAAACAACAATCCTTTGCTTTACACGCAATTCGTAATGCAAAATCTGTTGCTTGCAACTTAATACTGGAGGGGGTTCGGATGATAACCAGAAGGTGGATTATTAGTCATAGATGTAGTTGGATGGCGGTCTATGTATAATGTTTTAGTGCCCAATCGAATCTCAAAGGAGTCAAGATGATTAGTATATGCTTGTATGCTTTCTCGATGTTTGTCAATTGCCCGGAAAAGTTTTACCAAATGTTTTATGATAAAACCTTGGGGAGGTGGGACCTCCCAAGAGATGTTGAGAACGAAAAATGTTTTGTTTTACAAAATGCTGAAGGAAAGCGGGAGGAAAAGGTTTACAAAAACGCACCCGGTTCTTTGTAGTTTAGCTATAACAACTTAACCCGTGCAACCACATTACTCTAGAATGGGACAGGGCTGGATTTGCTGTTTGTCTATTCTGGTATAAGCTTCCTCGCAACTACTATAGGGGATCACGATCCCCGGAGGTTGGGCCTTCTCCCTTAAAGTTCCATGTTGGACATCGACCTGGAGAAGGAACGAACTTTCTGCGGGCAGCCAGACATTACTATGATCCCCTCATTGAAAGCGCCCACTGTGTAAAGTGTAAAATGCACTCTGGTTGGTCCTCGGTACCCGACGTCCCGGTTTTGAGGGGAGTAACACTCATAGGGTAGGCACTTATATTGGAGTGGGCATCCGGAGAGTCTTGATCGGTTACTCGACCCACGATCGGTGTAGATCAGAGTTTACCCGGATGATGTGGGAAAGTGTACAACATTGATCCACTGGTGTGTCATTACATGTGTGTTATTTTCCTAAACCACATTGATACACTTGTGACATTTGCATGTGTGTTCTTTTCCTAAACCACATTAATCCACTTGTGTCATTGCATGTGTGTTCTTTTCCTGAACCACATTGATCCACTAGTGACATTGCATGTGTTTTCTATTCCTAAACCACATGGATCCACTAGTGTCATTGCATGTGTGTTATCTTCCTAAATAGCATTAATCCACTAGTGTCATTGCATGTGTGTTCTTTTCCTAAACTACATTGATCCACTAGTGACATTTGCATGTGTGTTCTTATCCTAAACCACATGGATCCACTAGTGAAATTTTTATGTGTGTTCTTTTCCTAAACCACACAGATCCACCGGTGACAATTCCATATGTGTTCATTTCCTGAACCAAATTGATCCACTGGTGACATTTGCATGTGTGTTCTTTTCCTAAACCACATGGATCCACTGGTGACAATGCATGTGTGTTGTTTTCCTGAACCATATGGATCCACTAGTGACTTTCCATGTGTGTTCTTTTCCTAAACCACATGGATCCACTGGTGTCATTTTCATGTGTGTTATTTTCCAAAACCACATTGATCCACTAGTGTCATTGCATGTGTGTTCTTTTCCTAAACCACATGGATCCACTGGTCACATTGCATGTGTGTTCTTTTCCTAAACCACATGGATCCACTTGTGTCATTGCATGTGTGTTATTTTCCTAAACCGCATTGATCCATTCGTGTCATTACATGTGTGTTCCTTTCTTGAACCACATTGATCTGCTAGTGACATTGCATGTGTGTTATTTTCCTAAAACACATGGATTCACTAGAGTCATTGCATGTGTGTTATTTTCCTAAACCACATTGATCCACTGGTGTCATTGCATATTAGATATTTTCCTAAACCACATGGATCCACTGGTGACATTGCATGTGTGTTCTTTTCGTGAGCCACATGGATCCACTGGTGACATTGCATGCGTGTTCTTTTCCTAAACCACATGGATCCACTAATGATATTTGCATATGTGTTATTTTCTAGAACCACATTGATCCACTAGTGTCATTGCATGTGTGGTCTTTTCCACATTGATCCACTGGTGATTTCGTATGTGTGTTCTTTTCCTAAACCACATTGATCCACAGGAGTCATTACATGTGTGTTCTTTTCCTAAACCACATGGATCCACTTGTGACATTTGCATGTGTTTTCTTTTCCTAAAACACCTTGATCCACTAGAGACACTGCATGTGTGTTGTTTTCCTAAACCACATGGATCCACTGGTGACACTACGCGTGTTTGTCTTTTCCTATACCATATGGATCCTATGAAGTCATTGCATGTGTGTTTTTTCCTGAACCACATTGATCAACTTGTGTCATTGCATGTGTGTTCTTTTCCTAAACCACATGGATCCATTGGTGACATTCCATGTGTATTCTTTTCGTGAACCACATGGATCCACTGGTGACTTTGCATGTGTGTTCTTTTCCTAAACCACATGCATCCACTAGAGACATTGCATGTGTGTTCTTTTCCTGAACCACATTGATCCACTTGTCTCATTGCATGTGTGTTCTTTTCCTAAAGCACATGGATCTACTGGAGTCATTTGCATGTGTTTGCTTTTCCTAAACCACATTGATGAAATAGAGTCATTGCATGTGTGTTCTTTTCCTAAACCACATTGATCCACTGGTGATGTTGCATGTGTGTTCTTTTCTTAAACCACATTGATCCACTCGAGTCATTACATGTGTGTTCTTTTTTCAAACCACATGGATCCACTTGTGACATTTGCAAGTGTTTTCTTTTCCTAAACCACATTGATCCACTGGTGACATTGCATGTGTATTCTTTTCCTAAACCACATGGATCCACTAGTGACATTGCATGTGTGTTCTTTTCCTAAACAACGTGCGAGATCCAATATAACATTGCATGTGTGTTCTTTTTCTAAACCACATGGATCGACTGAAGCCATTTGCATGTGTGTTTTTTTCCTAAACCACATTGATCCACTGTTGACATTTGCATGTGTGTTGTTTTCCTGAACCACATTGATTCACTGGTGTCATTGCATGTGTGTTCTTTTCCTAAACCACATGGATCCAATGGAGTCATTGCATGTGTGTTCTTTTCCTAAACCACATTGATCCACTTGTGTCATTGCATGTGTGTTCTTTTCCTACACCACATGGATCCACTAGAGTCATTGCATGTGTGTTCTTTTCCTAAACCACATGGATCCACTGGTGACATTTTCATGTGTGTTCTTTACCTAAACTAGATGGATCCACTGGTGACATTTGCATGTGTGTTCTTTTCCTGAACCTATTTGATCCACTAGTGACATTTGCATGTGTGTTCTTTTCCTAAACCACTTTGATCCACTAGTGACATGGCATGTGTGTTCTTTTCCTAAACCACATTGATCCACTTGAGTCTTTACATGTGTTTTGTTTTCCTAAACCACATTCATCCGGTGGTGACATTGCATGTGTGTTCTTTTCCTAAACCACATGGATCGACCAATGTCATTGCATTGGCGTTCTTTTCCTAAACCACATGGATCCACTTGTGACATTGCATGTGTGTTGTTTTCCTGAACCATATGGATCCACTAGTGTCATTGCAGGTGCGTTCTTTTCCTAAATCACATTGATCCACTGGTGACATTTGCGTTTGTGTTCTTTTCGTAAACCATATTAATCCACTTGTGTCATGGCATGTGTGTTCTTTTCCTGAACCAGATTGATCCAGTAGTGAAATTGCATGTGTGTTCTTTTCCTAAACCACATGGATCCACTTGTGTCATTGCATGTGTGTTGTTTTTATAAACCATATTAATCCACTTGTGTCATGGCATGTGCGTTCCTTTCCCAAACCACATGGATCCACTAGTGACATTGCATGTGTGTTCTTTTTCTAAACCACATGGATCGACTGGAGCCATTTGCATGTGTCTTTTTTTCCTAAACCACATTGATCCACTCGTGACATTTGCATGTCTGTTGTTTTCGTGAACCACATTGATTCACTGGTGTCATTACATGTGTGTTCTTTTCCTAAACCACATGGATCCACTGGTGACATTGCATGTGTGTTCTTTTTGTGAACCACATGGATCCACTAGTGACATTGCATGTGTGTTCTTTTCCTAAACAACATGGATCACATGGAGTCATTTCATGTGTGTTCTTTTCTTGAACAACATTGATCCACTAGTGTCATTGCATGTGTGTTATTTTCCTAAACCACATTGATCCACTAGTGACATTTGTGTTTGTGTTCTTTCCCTAAACCATATTAATCCACTTGTGTCATGGCATGTGTGTTCTTTACCTGAACCACATTGATCCACTAGTGACATTGCATGTGTGTTCTTTTCCTAAACCACATGGATCCACTTGTGTCATTGCATGTGTGTTATTTTCCTAAACCACATTGATCCACTCTTGTCATTACATGTGTGTTCCTTTCCCAAACCACATTGATCCACTAGGGACATTTGCATGTGTGTTCTTATCCTAAACCACATGGATCCACTCGTGACATTTTTATGTGTGTTCTTTTCCTAAACCACATGGATCCACTAGTGACATTTGCATGTGTGTTCATTTCCTAAACCACATTGATCCACTGGTGACATTTGCATTTGTGTTCTTTTCCTAAAGCACGTGGATCCACTAATGACATTTGCATGTGTGTTCTTTTCCTAAATCACATTGATCCACTAGTGACATTTTCCAAAACCACATTGATCCACTGGTGACATTTGCATGTGTGTTCTTTTTGTAAACCACATTGATCCAAAAGTGTCATTCGCATGTGTGTTCTTTTACTAAACCACATGGTTCCACCAGTGTCATTGCATTTGTGTTCTTTTCCTGAACCACATGGATCCGCTGGAGACATTGCATGTGTGTTCTTTTCCTAAACCACATGGATCCACCAGTGTCATTGCATTTGTGTTCTTTTCCTAAACCACATGGATCCACTGGTGACATTGCATGTGTGTTGTTTTCTTGAACCATATGGATCCACTAGTCACTTTTCATGTGTGTTCTTTTCCTAAACCACATGGATCCACTAGTGACATTTTCATGTGTGTTATTTTCCAAAACCACATTGATCCACTAGTGTCATTGCATGTGTGTTCTTTTCCTAAACCACATGGATCCACTGGTCACATTGCATGTGTGTTCTTTTCCTAAACCACATGGATCCACTTGTGTCATTTTCATGTGTGTTCATTTCCTGAACCACATTGATCCACTGGTGTCATTGCATGTGTGTTCTTTTCGTAAACCACATGGATCCACTGGTCACATTGCATGTGTGTTCTTTTCCTAAACCACATGGATCCACTTGTGTCATTGCATGTGTGTTATTTTCCTTAACCGCATTGATCCATTCGTGTCATTACATGTGTGTTCCTTTCCCAAACCACATTGATCCACTTGGGACATTTGCATCTGTGTTCTTATCCTAAACCACATGGGTTCACTGGTGAAATTTGCATGTGTGTTCTTTTCCTAAACCACATGGATCCACTGGTGACATTTGCATGTGTGTTCATTTCCTGAACCACATTGATCCAGTGCTGACATATGCATGTGTGTTCTTTTCCTAAACCACATGGATCCACTAATGACATTTGCATGTGTGTTCTTTTCCTAAACCACATTGATCCACTGGTGACATTTGCATGTGTGTTATTTTCCAAAACCACATTGATCCACTGGTGACATTTGCATGTGTGTTCTTTTTCTAAACCACATTGATCCAAAAGTGTCATTCGCATGTGTGTTCTTTTCCTAAACCACATTGATCCATTCGTGTCATTGCATGTTTGCTCCTTTCCTAAACCACATGGATCCACAAGAGTAATTGCATGTGTGTTATTTTCCTAAACCACATTGATCCACTGGTGTCATTGCATCTGTCCTCTTCTCCTAAACCACATGGATCCACTGGTGACATTGCATGTGTGTTCTTTTCGTGAACAACATGGATCCACTGGTGACTTTGCATGTGTGTTCTTTTCCTAAACCACATGGATCCACTAGTGATATTTTCATATGTGTTATTTTCTAGAACCACATTGATCCACTAGTGTCATTGCATGTGTGTTCTTTTCCAGATTGATCCACTGGTGATGTCGTATGTGTGTTCTTTCCCTAAACCATATTAATCCACTTGTGTCATGGCATGTGTGTTCTTTTCCTAAACCACATGGATCCACTTGTGACATTTGCATGTGTTTTCTTTTCCTAAAACACATTGATCCACTAGAGACACTGCATGTGTGTTGTTTTAATAATCCACATGGATCCACTAGTGACATTGCATGTGTGTTCTTTTCCTATACCACATGGATCCTATGGAGTCATTGCACGTGTGTTTTTTCCTAAACCACAATGATCAACTTGTGCCATTGCATGTGTGTTCTTTTCCTAAACCACATGGATCCATTGGTGACATTTCTTGTGTATTCTTTTCCTGAACCACATAGATACACTGGTGACTTTGCATGTGTGTTCTTTTCCTAAACCACATTGATGCACTAGTGTCATTTACATGTGTGTTCTTTTCCTAAACCACATTGATCGACTGGTGTCATTGCATGTGTGCTCTTTTCCTGAACCACATTGATCCGCTGGTGACATTGCATGTGTGTTCTTTTCCGAAACCACATAGATCCACTAGAGTCATTGCATGTGTGTTCTTTTCGTAAACCACATTGATCCACTAGTGTCATTGCATGTGTGCCCTTTTCCTAAACCACATGGATCCATTAGTGACATTGCATGTGTGTTCTTTTCGTGAACCACATGGATCCACTGGTGACTTTGCATGTGTGTTCTTCTCCTAAACCCCATGGATCCACTAGTGAAATTTGCATGTGTGTTATTTTCTAGAACCACATTGATCCACTAGTGTTTTTTGCATATGTCTTCTTTTCCATATTGATCCACTAGTGATGTTGCATGTGTGTTCTTTTGCTAAACCACATTGATCCACTAGTGAAATTTCCATGTGTGTTATTATCCTAATCCACATGGATCCACTAGAGTCATTGCATGTGTGTTCTTTTCCTAAAACATATTTATTCACTTATGTCATTACATGTGTGTTCTTTTCCTAAACCACATGGATCCACTGGTGACATTGCATGTGTGTTCTTTTTGTGAACCACATGGATCCACTAGTGACATTGCATGTGTGTTCTTTTCCTAAACAACATGGATCACATGGAATCATTGCATGTGTGTTCTTTTCTCGAACGACATTGATCTACTAGTGTCATTGCATGTGTGTTCTTTTCCTAAACCACATTGATCCACTGGTGACATTTGCGTTTGTGTTCTTTCCCTAAACCATATTAATCCACTTGTGTCATGGCATGTGTGTTCTTTTCCTGAACCACATTGATCCACTAGTGACATTGCATGTGTGTTCTTTTCCTAAACCACATGGATCCACTTGTGTCATTGCATGTGTGTTATCTGCCTAAACCACATTGATCCACTCTTGTCATTACATGTGTGTTCCTTTCCCAAACCACATTGATCCACTAGGGACATTTGCATGTGTGCTCTTATCCTAAACCACATGGATCCACTGGTGACATTTTTATGTGTGTTCTTTTCCTAAACCACATGGATCCACTGGTGAAATTTGCATGTGTGTTCTTTTCCTAAACCACATTGATCCACTGGTGACATTTGCATGTGTGTTATTTTCCAAAACCACATTGATCCATTGGTGACATTTGCATGTGTGTTCTTTTTCTAAACCACATTGATCCAAAAGTGTCATTCGCATGTGTGTTCTTTTCCTAAACCACATTGATCCATTGGTGTCATTGCATGTTTGCTCCTTTCTTGAACGACATTGATCCGCTAGTGACATTGCATGTGTGTTATTTTCCTAAACCACATGGATCCACAAGAGTAATTGCATGTGTGTTATTTTCCTAAACCACATTGATCCACTGGTGTCATTGCATCTGTGCTCTTCTCCTAAACCACATGGATCCACTGGTGACATTGCATGTGTGTTCTTTTCGTGAACAACATGGATCCACTGGTGACTTTGCATGTGTGTTCTTTTCCTAAACCACATGGATCCACTAGTGATATTTTCATATGTGTTATTTTCTAGAACCACATTGATCCACTAGTGTCATTGCATGTGTGTTCTTTTCCAGATTGATCCACTGGTGATGTCGTATGTGTGTTCTTTCCCTAAACCATATTAATCCACTTGTGTCATGGCATGTGTGTTCTTTTCCTAAACCACATGGATCCACTTGTGACATTTGCATGTGTTTTCTTTTCCTAAAACACATTGATCCACTAGAGACACTGCATGTGTGTTGTTTTCCTAAACCACATGGATCCACTAGTGACATTGCATGTGTGTTCTTTTCCTATACCACATGGATCCTATGGAGTCATTGCACGTGTGTTTTTTCCTAAACCACAATGATCAACTTGTGCCATTGCATGTGTGTTCTTTTCCTAAACCACATGGATCCATTGGTGACATTTCTTGTGTATTCTTTTCCTGAACCACATAGATCGACTGGTGACTTTGCATGTGTGTTCTTTTCCTAAACCACATTGATGCACTAGTGTCATTTACATGTGTGTTCTTTTCCTAAACCACATTGATCGACTGGTGTCATTGCATGTGTGCTCTTTTCCTGAACCACATTGATCCGCTGGTGACATTGCATGTGTGTTCTTTTCCGAAACCACATAGATCCACTAGAGTCATTGCATGTGTGTTCTTTTCGTAAACCACATTGATCCACTAGTGTCATTGCATGTGTGCCCTTTTCCTAAACCACATGGATCCATTAGTGACATTGCATGTGTGTTCTTTTCGTGAGCCACATGGATCCACTAGTGACTTTGCATGTGTGTTCTTCTCCTAAACCCCATGGATCCACTAGTGACATTTGCATGTGTGTTATTTTCTAGAACCACATTGATCCACTAGTGTTTTTTGCATATGTCTTCTTTTCCATATTGATCCACTAGTGATGTTGCATGTGTGTTCTTTTTCTAAACCACATTGATCCACTAGTGAAATTTCCATGTGTGTTATTATCCTAATCCACATGGATCCACTAGAGTCATTGCATGTGTGTTCTTTTCCTAAAACATATTTATTCACTTATGTCATTACATGTGTGTTCTTTTCCTAAACCACATGGATCCACTGGTGACATTGCATGTGTGTTCTTTTTGTGAAACACATGGATCCACTAGTGACATTGCATGTGTGTTCTTTTCCTAAACAACATGGATCACATGGAATCATTGCATGTGTGTTCTTTTCTCGAACGACATTGATCTAATAGTGTCATTGCATGTGTGTTCTTTTCCTAAACCACATTGATCCACTGGTGACATTTGCGTTTGTGTTCTTTCCCTAAACCATATTAATCCACTTGTGTCATGGCATGTGTGTTCTTTTCCTGAACCACATTGATCCACTAGTGACATTGCATGTGTGTTCTTTTCCTAAACCACATGGATCCACTTGTGTCATTGCATGTGTGTTATCTTCCTAAACCACATTGATCCACTCTTGTCATTACATGTGTGTTCCTTTCCCAAACCACATTGATCCACTAGGGACATTTGCATGTGTGCTCTTATCCTAAACCAGATGGATCCACTGGTGACATTTTTATGTGTGTTCTTTTCCTAAACCACATGGATCCACTGGTGACATTTGCATGTGTGTTCATTTCCTAAACCACATTAATCCACTTGTGACATTTGCATGTGTGTTCTTTTCCTAAACCACATGGATCCACTAATGACATTTGCATGTGTGTTCTTTTCGTAAACCACATTTATCCACTGGTGACATTTGCATGTGTGTTATTTTCCAAAACCACATTGATCCAATGGTGACATTTGCATGTGTGTTCTTTTTCTAAACCACATTGATCCAAAAGTGTCATTCACATGTGTCTTCGTTTCCTAAACCACATTGATCCACTGGTGTCATTGCATGTTTGCTCCTTTCTTGAACCACATTGATCCGCTAGTGACATTGCATGTGTATTATTTTCCTAAAACACATGGATCCACTAGATTCATTGCATGTGTGTTATTTTCCTAAACCACATTGATCCACTGGTGTCATTGCATCTGTGCTCTTTTCCTAAACCACATGAATCCACTAGTGACATTGCATGTGTGTTCTTTTCATGAACCACATGGATCCACTAGTGACTTTGCATGTGTGTTCTTTTCCTAAACCACATGGATCCACTAGTGATATTTGCATATGTGCTATTTTCTAGAACCACATTGATCCACTAGTGTCATTGCATGTGTGTTCTTTTCCACATTGATCCACTGGTGATGTCGTATGTGTGTTCTTTTCCTAAACCACATTGATCCACAGGAGTCATTACATGTGTGTTCTTTTCCTAAACCACATGGATCCACTTGTGACATTTGCATGTGTTTTCTTTTCCTAAAACACTTTGATCCACTAGAGACACTTCATGTGTGTTGTTTTCCTAAACCACATGGATCCACTGGTGACATTGCATGTGTGTTCTTTTCCTATACCATATGGATCCTATGAAGTCATTGCATGTGTGTTTTTTCCTGAACCACATTGATCAACTTGTGTCATTGCATGTGTGTTCTTTTCCTAAACCACATGGATCCATTGGTGACATTCCATGTGTATTCTTTTCCTGAACCACATGGATCCACTGGTGACTTTGCATGTGTGTTCTTTTCCTAAACCTCATGGATCCACTAGAGACATTGCATGTGCGTTCTTTTCCCGAACCACATTGATCCACTTGTCTCATTGCATGTGTGTTCTTTTCCTAAACCACATGGATCTATTGGAGTCATTTGCATGTGTTTTCTTCTCCTAAACCACATTGATCAACTAGAGTCATTGCATGTGTGTCATTTCCTAAACCACATTGATCCACTTGTGATGTTGCATGTGTGTTCTTTTCTTAAACCACATCGATCCACTCGAGTCATTACATGTGTGTTCTTTTTTTAAACCACATGGATCCACTTGTGACATTTGGAAGTGTTTTCTTTTCCTAAACCACATGGATCCACTAGTGACATTGCATGTGTATTCTTTTCCTAAACCACATGGATCCACTAGTGACATTGCATGTGTGTTCTTTTCCTTAACAACGTGCGAGATCCAATATGACATTGCATGTGTGTTCTTTTTCTAAACCACATGGATCGACTAGAGCCATTTGCATGTGTGTTTTTTTCCTAGACCACATTGATCCACTGGTGACATTTGCATGTGTGCTGTTTTCCTGAACCACATTGATTCACTGGTGTCATTGCATGTGTGTTCTTTTCCTAAACCACATGGATCCAATGGAGTCATTGCATGTGTGTTCTTTTCCTAAACCACATTGATCCACTTGTGTCATTGCATGTGTGTTCTTTTCCTAAACCACATGGATCCACTAGAGTCATTGCATGTGTGTTCTTTTCCTAAACCACCTGGATTCACTGGTGACATTTTCATGTGTGTTCTTTACCTAAACTAGATGGATCCACTGGTGACATTTGCATGTGTGTTATTTTCCTAAACCTATTTGATCCACTAGTGACATTTGCATGTGTGTTCTTTTCCTAAACCACTTTGATCCACTAGTGACATGGCATGTGTGTTCTTTTCCTAAACCACATTGATCCACTTGAGTCTTTACATGTGTTTTCTTTTCCTAAACCACATTGATCCGCTGGTGACATTGCATGTGTTCTCTTTTCTTGAACCACATGGATCCGCTGGAGACATTGCATGTGTGTTCTTTTCCTAAACCACAGAGATCCACTGGTGTCATTGCATTTGTGTTCTTTTCCTAAACCACATGGATCCACTGGTGACATTGCATGTGTGGTGTTTTCCTAAACCACATGGATCCACTAGTGACTTTGCATGTGTGTTCTTTTCCTAAACCACATGGATCCACTGGTGACATTTTCATGTGTGTTATTTTCCAAAACCACATTGATCCATTAGTGTCATTGCATGTGTGTTCTTTTCCTAAACCACATGGATCCACTGGCGACATTTTCATGTGTGTTACTTTCCAAAACCACATTGATCCACTGGTGTCATTACATGTGTGTTCTTTTCCTAAATCACATGGATCCAATTGTGACATTTGCATGTGTTTTCTTTTCCTAAACCACATTAATCCACTAGAGACACATTATGTGTGTTATTTACCTAAACCACATGGATCCACTGATGTCATTGCATGTGTGTTCTTTTCCTAAACCACATGGATCCAATGGAGTCATTGCATGTGTGTTCTTTTCCTGAACCGCATTGATCCACTTGTCTCATTGCACGTGTGTTCTTTTCCTAAGCCACATGGATCTACTGGAGTCATTGCATGTGTGCTATTTTCCTAAACCATATGGATCCTCTTGTGACATTTTCATTTGTGTTCTTTTCCTAAAATACATGGATCCACTAGAGTCATCGCATGTGTGTTCTTTTCCTAAACCAGATTTATCCACTGGTGTCATTGCATGTGTTTTCTTTTCCTAAACCACATGGATCCACTTGTAATATTGTATGTGTGTTCTTTTTCTGAACCACATAGATCCAATGGTGATATTGCATGTGTGTTCTTTTCCTAAACCACATGGATCACCTAGAGTCATTGCATGTGATTCTTTTCATGAACCACATTGATCCACTGGTGTCATTTCATGTGTGTTCTTTTCCTAAACCACATTGATCCACTGGTGACATTTGCATGTGTGTTCTTTTCCTAAACCACATTAATCCACTGGTGCATTGCATCTGTGTTCTTTTCTAGAACCACATTGATCCTCTAGTGACATTGCATGTGTGTTATTTTCCTAAACCACATGGATCCACTAGTGACATTGCATGTGTGTTATTTTCCTAAACCAAATTGATCCATTAGTGTCATTGCATGTGCGTTATTTTCCTAAACCACATTGATCCACTAGTGACATTTGTATGTGTCTTCTTTTCCTAAACAACATTGATCCACTCGTGTTATTCAATGCGTGTTCTTTCCCTAAACCATATTAATCCACTTGTGTCATGGCATGTGTGTTCTTTACCTGAACCACATTGATCCACTAGTGACATTGCATGTGTGTTCTTTTCCTAAACCACAACGATCCACTTGTGTCATTGCATGTGTGTTATTTTCCTAAACCACATTGATCCACTCTTGTCATTACATGTGTGTTCCTTTCCCAAACCACATTGATCCACTAGGGACATTTGCATGTGTGTTCTTATCCTAAACCACATCGATCCACTGGTGACATTTTTATGTGTGTTATTTTCCTAAACCACATGGATCCACTGGTGACATTTGCATGTGTGTTCATTTCCTAAACCACATTGATCCACTGGTGACATTTGCATTTTTGTTCTTTTCCTAAAGCACGTGGATCCACTAATGACATTTGCATGTGTGTTCTTTTCCTAAACCACATTGATCCACTAGTGACATTTGCATGTGTGTTATTTTCCAAAACCACATTGATCCACTGGTGACATTTGCATGTGTGTTCTTTTTGTAAACCACATTGATCCAAAAGTGTCATTCGCATGTGTGTTCTTTTCCTAAACCACATTGATCCACTGGTGTCATTGCATGTTTGCTCCTTTCTTGAACGACATTGATCCGCTAGTGACATTGCATGTGTGTTATTTTCCTAAACCACATGGATCCACAAGAGTAATTGCATCTGTGTTATTTTCCTAATCCACATTGATCCACTGGTGTCATTGCATCTGTGCTCTTTTCCTAAACCACATGGATCCACTGGTGACATTGCATGTGTGTTCTTTTCGTGAACCATATGGATCCACTGGTGACTTTGCATGTGTGTTCTTTTCCAAAACCACATGGATCCACTAGTGATATTTTCATATGTGTTATTTTCTAGAACCACATTGATCCACTAGTGTCATGAAATGTGTGTTCTTTTCCACATTGATCCACTGGTGATGTCGTATGTGTGTTCTTTTCCTAAACCACATTAATCCACATGAGTCATTACATGTGTGTTCTTTTCCTAAACCACATGGATCCACTTGTGACATTTGCATGTGTTTTCTTTTCCTAAAACACATTGATCCACTAGAGACACTACATGTGTGTTCTTTTCCTAAACCACTTGGATCCACTAGTGTCATTGCATGTGTGTTCTTTTCCTATACCACATGGATCCTATGGAGTCATTGCACGTGTGTTTTTTCATAAACCACATTGATCAACTTGTGTCATTGCATGTGTGTTCTTTTCCTAAACCACATGGATCCATTGGTGACATTGCTTGTGTATTCTTTTCCTGAACCACATGGATCCACTGGTGACTTTGCATGTGTGTTCTTTTCCTAAACAACATTGATCCACTAGTGTCATTTACATGTGTGTTCTTTTCCTAAAACACATTGATCGACTGGTGTCATTGCGTGTGTGCTCTTTTCCTGAACCACATTGATCCGCTGGTGACATTGCATGTGTGTTCTTTTCCCAAACCACATAGATCCACTGCAGTCATTGCATGTGTGTTCTTTTCCTAAACCACATTGATCCACTAGTTTCATTGCGTGTGTGCTCTTTTCCTAAACCACATGGATCCATTGGTGACATTGCATGTGTGTTCTTTTCATGAACCACATGGATCCACTAGTAACTTTGCATGTGTGTTCTTCTCCTAAACCACATGGATCCACTGGTGCCATTTGCATGTGTGTTATTTTCCAGAACCACATTGATCCACTATTGTTTTTTGCATATGTCTTCTTTTCCATATTGATCCACTGGTGTCGTTGCATGTGTGTTCTTTTGCTAAACCACATTGTCCAATAGTGAAATTTCCATGTGTGTTCTTATCCTAATCCACATGGATCCACTAGAGTCATTGCATGTGTGTTCTTTTCCTAAACCACATTTAGCCACTGGTGTCATTACATGTGTGTTCTTTTCCTAAACCACATGGATCCACTGGTAACATTGCATGTGTGTTCTTTTTGTGAACCACATGGAGCCACTAGTGACATTGCATGTGTGTTCTTTTCCTAAACAACATGGATCACATGGAATCATTGCATGTGTGTTCTTTTCTCGAACCACATGGATCCACTAGTGTCATTGCATGTGTGTTCTTTTCCTAAACCACATTGATCCACCGGTGTCATTTGCGTTTGTGTTCTTTCCCTAAACCATATTAATCCACTTGTGTCATGGCATGTGTATTCTTTTCCTGAACCACATTGATCCACTAGTGACATTGCATGTGTGTTCTTTTCCTAAACCACATGGATCCACTTGTGTCATTGCATGTGTGTTATTTTCCTAAACCACATTGATCCACTCTTGTCATTACATGTGTGTTCCTTTCCCAAACCACATTGATCTACTAGGGACATTTGCATGTGTGCTCTTATCCTAAACAACATGGATCCACTAGTGACATTTTTATGTGTGTTCTTTTCCTAAACCACATGGATCCACTGGTGACATTTGCATGTGTGTTCATTTCCTGAACCACATTGATCCACTGGTGACATTTGCATGTGTGTTCTTTTCCTAAACCACATGGATCCACTAATGACATTTGCATGTGTGTTCTTTTCGTAAACCACATTTATCCACTCGTGACATTTGCATGTGTGTTATTTTCCAAAACCACATTGATCCACTGGTGACATTTGCATGCGTCTTCTATTTCTAAACCACATTGATCCAAAAGTGTCATTCGCATGTGTGTTCGTTTCCTAAACCACATTGATCCACTGGTGTCATTGCATGTTTGCTCCTTTTTTGAACCACATTGATCCGCTAGTGACATTGCATGTGTATTATTTTCCTAAAACACATGGATCCACTAGATTCATTGCATGTGTGTTATTTTCCTAAACCACATTGATCCACTGGTGTCATTGCATCTGTTCTCTTTTCCTAAACCACATGAATCCACTAATGACATTGCATGTGTGTTCTTTTCATGAACCACATGGATCCACTAGTGACTTTGCATGTGTGTTCTTTTCCTAAACCACATGGATCCACTAGTGATATTTGCATATGTGCTATTTTCTAGAACCACATTGATCCACTAGTGTCATTGCATGTGTGTTCTTTTCCACATTGATCCACTGGTGATGTCGTATGTGTGTTCTTTTCCTAAACCACATTGATCCACAGGAGTCATTACATGTGTATTCTTTTCCTAAACCACATGGATCCACTTGTGACATTTGCATGTTGTTTTATTTTCCTAAAACACTTTGATCCACTAGAGACACTTCATGTGTGTTGTTTTCCTAAACCACATGGATCCACTGGTGACATTGCATGTGTGTTCTTTTCCTAAACCACATTGATCCACCGGTGTCATTTGCGTTTGTGTTCTTTCCCTAAACCATATTAATCCACTTGTGTCATGGCATGTGTGTTCTTTTCCTGAACCACATTGATCCACTAGTGACATTGCATGTGTGTTCTTTTCCTAAACCACATGGATCCACTTGTGTCATTGCATGTGTGTTATTTTCCTAAACCACATTGATCCACTCTTGTCATTACATGTGTGTTCCTTTCCCAAACCACATTGATCCACTAGGGACATTTGCATGTGTGCTCTTATCCTAAACCACATGGATCCACTGGTGACATTTTTATGTGTGTTCTTTTCCTAAACCACATGGATCCACTGGTGACATTTGCATGTGTGTTCATTTCCTGAACCACATAGATCCACTGGTGACATTTGCATGTGTGTTCTTTTCCTAAACCACATGGATCCACTAATGACATTTGCATGTGTGTTATTTTCGTAAACCACATTTATCCACTGGTGACATTTGCATGTGTGTTATTTTCCAAAACCACATTGATCCACTGGTGACATTTGCATGTGTGTTCTTTTTCTAAACCACATTGATCCAAAAGTGTCATTCGCATGTGTGTTCGTTTCCTAAACCACATTGATCCACTGGTGTCATTGCATGTTTGCTCCTTTCTTGAACCACATTGATCCGCTAGTGACATTGCATGTGTATTATTTTCCTAAAACACATGGATCCACTAGATTCATTGCATGTGTGTTATTTTCCTAAACCACATTGATCCACTGGTGTCATTGCATCTGTTCTCTTTTCCTAAACCACATGAATCCACTAATGACATTGCATGTGTGTTCTTTTCATGAACCACATGGATCCACTAGTGACTTTGCATGTGTGTTCTTTTCCTAAACCACATGGATACACTAGTGATATTTGCATATGTGCTATTTTCTAGAACCACATTGATCCACTAGTGTGATTGCATGTGTGTTCTTTTCCACATTGATCCACTGGTGATGTCGTATGTGTGTCCTTTTCCTAAACCACATTGATCCACAGGAGTCATTACATGTGTGTTCTTTTCCTAAACCACATGGATCCACTTGTGACATTTGCATGTGTTTTCTTTTCCTAAAACACTTTGAGCCACTAGAGACACTTCATGTGTGTTGTTTTCCTAAACCACATGGATCCACTAGTGACATTGCATGTGTGTTCTTTTCCTATACCATATGGATCCTATGAAGTCATTGCATGTGTGTTTTTTCCTGAACCACATTGATCAACTTGTGTCATTGCATGTGTGTTCTTTTCCTAAACCACATGGATCCATTGGTGACATTCCATGTGTATTCTTTTCCTGAACCACATGGATCCACTGGTGACTTTGCATGTGTGTTCTTTTCCTAAACCTCATGGATCCACTAGAGACATTGCATGTGTGTTCTTTTCCTGAACCACATTGATCCACTTGTCTCATTGCATGTGTGTTCTTTTCCTAAACCACATAGATCTACTGGAGTCATTTGAATGTGTTTTCTTCTCCTAAACCACATTGATCAACTAGAGTCATTGCATGTGTCTCATTTCCTAAACCACATTGATCCACTTGTGATGTCGCATGTGTGTTCTTTTCTTAAACCACATCGATCCACTCGAGTCATTACATGTGTGTTCTTTTTTTAAACCACATGGATCCACTTGTGACATTTGGAAGTGTTTCCTTTTCCTAAACCACATGGATCCACTAGTGACATTGCATGTGTATTCTTTTCCTAAACCACATGGATCCACTAGTGACATTGCATGTGTGTTCTTTTCCTTAACAACGTGCGAGATCCAATATGACATTGCATGTGTGTTCTTTTTCTAAACCACATGGATCGACTGGAGCCATTTGCATGTGTGTTTTTTTCCTAAACCACATTGATCCACTAGTGACATTTGCATGTGTGTTGTTTTCCTAAACCACATTGATTCACTTGTGTCATTGCATGTGTGTTCTTTTCCTAAACCACATGGATACAATGGAGTCATTGCATGTGTGTTCTTTTCCTAAACCACATTGATCCACTTGTGTCATTGCATGTGTGTTCTTTTCCTAAACCACATGGATCCACTAGAGTCATTGCATGTGTGTTCTTTTCCTAAACCACATGGATTCACTGGTGACATTTTCATGTGTGTTCTTTACCTAAACTAGATGGATCCACTGGTGACATTTGCATGTGTGTTATTTTCCTGAACCTATTTGATCCACTAGTGACATTTGCATGTGTGTTCTTTTCCTAAACCACTTTGATCCACTAGTGACATGGCATGTGTGTTCTTTTCCTAAACCACATTGATCCACTTGAGTCTTTACATGTGTTTTCTTTTCCTAAACCACATTGATCCGCAGGTGACATTGCATGTGTTCTCTTTTCTTGAACCACATGGATCCGCTGGAGACATTGCATGTGTGTTCTTTTCCTAAACCACAGAGATCCACTAGTGTCATTGCATTTGTGTTCTTTTCCTAAACCACATGGATCCACTGGTGACATTGCATGTGTGGTGTTTTCCTAAACCACATGGATCCACTAGTGACTTTGCATGTGTGTTCTTTTCCTAAACCACATGGATCCACTGGTGACATTTTCATGTGTGTTATTTTCCAAAACCACATTGATCCACTAGTGTTATTGCATGTGTGTTCTTTTCCTAAACGACATGGATCCACTGGCGACATTTTCATGTGTGTTATTTTCCAAAACCACATTGATCCACTGGTGTCATTACATGTGTGTTCTTTTCCTAAATCACATGGATCCAATTGTGACATTTGCATGTGTTTTCTTTTCCTAAACCACATTAATCCACTAGAGACACATTATGTGTGTTCTTTTCCTAAACCACATGGATCCACTGATGTCATTGCATGTGTGTTCTTTTCCTAAACCACATGGATCCAATGGAGTCATTGCATGTGTGTTCTTTTCCTGAACCGCATTGATCCACTTGTCTCATTGCACGTGTGTTCTTTTCCTAAGCCACATGGATCTACTGGAGTCATTGCATGTGTGCTATTTTCCTAAACCATATGGATCCACTTGTGACATTTTCATTTGTGTTCTTTTCCTAAAATACATGGATCCACTAGAGTCATCCCATGTGTGTTCTTTTCCTAAACCAGATTTATCCACTGGTGTCATTGCATGTGTTTTCTTTTCCTAAACCACATGGATCCACTTGTAATATTGTATGTGTCATCTTTTTCTGAACCACATAGATCCAATGGTGATATTGCATGTGTGTTCTTTTCCTAAACCACATGGATCACCTAGAGTCATTGCATGTGATTCTTTTCATGAACCACATTGATCCACTGGTGTCATTTCATGTGTGTTCTTTTCCTAAACCACATTGATCCACTGGTGACATTTGCATGTGTGTTCTTTTCCTAAACCACATTAATCCACTGGTTTCATTGCATCTGTGTTCTTTTCTAGAACCACATTGATCCTCTAGTGACATTGCATGTGTGTTCTTTTCCTAAACCACATGGATCCACTAGTGACATTGCATGTGTGTTATTTTCCTAAACCAAATTGATCCACTAGTGTCATTGCATGTGCGTTATTTTCCTAAACCACATTGATCCACTAGTGACATCTGTATGTGTCTTCTTTTCCTAAACAACATTGATCCACTCGTGTTATTCAATGCGTGTTCTTTCCCTAAACCATATTAATCCACTTGTGTCATGGCATGTGTGTTCTTTACCTGAACCACATTGATCCACTAGTGACATTGCATGTGTGTTCTTTTCCTCAACCACATGGATCCACTTGTGTCATTGCATGTGTGTTATTTTCCTAAACCACATTGATCCACTCTTGTCATTACATGTGTGTTCCTTTCCCAAACCACATTGATCCACTAGGGACATTTGCATGTGTGTTCTTATCCTAAACCACATGGATCCACTGGTGACATTTTTATGTGTGTTCTTTTCCTAAACCACATGGATCCACTGGTGACATTTGCATGTGTGTTCATTTCCTAAACCACATTGATCCACTGGTGACATTTGCATTTGTGTTCTTTTCCTAAAGCACGTGGATCCACTAATGACATTTGCATGTGTGTTCTTTTCCTAAACCACATTGATCCACTAGTGACATTTGCATGTGTGTTATTTTCCAAAACCACATTGATCCACTGGTGACATTTGCATGTGTGTTCTTTTTGTAAACCACATTGATCCAAAAGTGTCATTCGCATGTGTGTTCTTTTCCTAAACCACATTGATCCACTGGTGTCATTGCATGTTTGCTCCTTTCTTGAATGACATTGATCCGCTAGTGACATTGCATGTGTGTTATTTTCCTAAACCACATGGATCCACAAGAGTAATTGCATCTGTGTTATTTTCCTAATCCACATTGATCCACTGGTGTCATTGCATCTGTGCTCTTTTCCTAAACCACATGGATCCACTGGTGACATTGCATGTGTGTTCTTTTCGTGAACCATATGGATCCACTGGTGACTTTGCATGTGTGTTCTTTTCCAAAACCACATGGATCCACTAGTGATATTTTCATATGTGTTATTTTCTAGAACCACATTGATCCACTAGTGTCATTAAATGTGTGTTCTTTTCCACATTGATCCACTGGTGATGTCGTATGTGTTATCATTTCCTAAACCACATTGATCCACATGAGTCATTACATGTGTGTTCTTTTCCTAAACCACATGGATCCACTTGTGACATTTGCATGTGTTTTCTTTTCCTAAAACACATTGATCCACTAGAGACACTACATGTGTGTTGTTTTCCTAAACCACATGGATCCACTAGTGTCATTGCATGTGTGTTCTTTTCCTATACCACATGGATCCTATGGAGTCATTGCATGTGTGTATTTTCATAAACCACATTGATCAACTTGTGTCATTGCATGTGTGTTCTTTTCCTAAACCACATGGATCCATTGGTGACATTGCTTGTGTATTCTTTTCCTGAACCACATGGATCCACTGATGACTTTGCATGTGTGTTCTTTTCCTAAACCACATTGATCCACTAGTGTCATTTACATGTGTGTTCTTTTCCTAAACCACATTGATCGACTGGTGTCATTGCGTGTGTGCTCTTTTCCTGAACCACATTGATCCGCTGGTGACATTGCATGTGTGTTCTTTTCCCAAACCACATAGATCCACTGGAGTCATTGCATGTGTGTTCTTTTCCTAATCCACATTGATCCACTAGTTTCATTGCATGTGTGCTCTTTTCCTAAACCACATGGATCCATTGGTGACATTGCATGCGTGTTCTTTTCATGAACCACATGGATCCACTAGTAACTTTGCATGTGTGTTCTTCTCCTAAACCACATGGATCCACTGGTGGCATTTGCATGTGTGTTATTTTCCAGAACCACATTGATCCACTAGTGTTTTTTGCATATGTCTTCTTTTCCATATTGATCCACTGGTGTCGTTGCATGTGTGTTCTTTTGCTAAACCATATTGTCCAATAGTGAAATTTCCATGTGTGTTCTTATCCTAATCCACATGGATCCACTGGAGTCATTGCATGTGTGTTCTTTTCCTAAACCACATTTAGCCACCGGTGTCATTACATGTGTGTTCTTTTCCTAAACCACATGGATCCACTGGTAACATTGCATGTGTGTTCTTTTTGTGAACCACATGGATCCACTAGTGACATTCCATGTGTGTTCTTTTCCTAAACAACATGGATCACATGGAATCATTGCATGTGTGTTCTATTCTCGAACGACATTGATCTACTAGTGTCATTGCATGTGTGTTCTTTTCCTAAACCACATTCATCCACCGGTGTCATTTGCGTTTGTGTTCTTTCCCTAAACCATATTAATCCACTTGTGTCATGGCATGTGTGTTCTTTTCCTGAACCACATTGATCCACTAGTGACATTGCATGTGTGTTCTTTTCCTAAACCACATGGATCCACTTGTGTCATTGCATGTGTGTTATTTTCCTAAACCACATTGATCCACTCTTGTCATTACATGTGTGTTCCTTTCCCAAACCACATTGATCCACTAGGGACATTTGCATGTGTGCTCTTATCCTAAACCACATGGATCCACTGGTGACATTTTTATGTGTGTTCTTTTCCTAAACCACATGGATCCACTGGTGACATTTGCATGTGTGTTCATTTCCTGAACCACATTGATCCACTGGTGACATTTGCATGTGTGTTCTTTTCCTAAACCACATGTATCCACTAATGACATTTGCATGTGTGTTCGTTTCGTAAACCACATTTATCCACTGGTGACATTTGCATGTGTGTTATTTTCCAAAACCACATTGATCCACTGGTGACATTTGCATGTGTGTTCTTTTTCTAAACCACATTGATCCTAAAGTGTCATTCGCATGTGTGTTCGTTTCCTAAACCACATTGATCCACTGGTGTCATTGCATGTTTGCTCCTTTCTTGAACCACATTGATCCGCTAGTGACATTGCATGTGTATTATTTTCCTAAAACACATGGATCCACTAGAGTCATTGCATGTGTGTTATTTTCCTAAACCACATTGATCCACTGGTGTCATTGCATCTGTGCTCTTTTCCTAAACCACATGGATCCACTAGTGACTTTGCATGTGTGTTCTTTTCCTAAAACACATGGATCCATTAGTGATATTTGCATATGTGTTATTTTCTAGAACCACATTGATCCACTAGTGTCATTGCATGTGTGTTCTTTTCCACATTGATCCACTGGTGATGTCATATGTGTGTTCTTTTCCTAAACCACATTGATCCACAGGATTCATTACATGTGTGTTCTTTTCCTAAACCACATGGATCCACTTGTGACATTTGCATGTGTTTTCTTTTCCTAAACACCTAGATCCACTAGAGACACTGCATGTGTGTTGTTTTCCTAAACCACATGGATCCACTGGTGACATTGCATGTGTGTTCTTTTCCTATACCATATGGATCCTATGAAGTCATTGCATGTGTGTTTTTTCCTGAACCACATTGATCAACTTGTGTCATTGCATGTGTGTTCTTTTCCTAAAGCACATGGATCCATTGGTGACATTCCATGTGTATTCTTTTTCTAAACCACATTGATCCACTGGTGACATTGCATGTGTGTTCTTTTCCTAAACCACATGGATCCACTACTGTCATTCATGTGTGTTCATTTCCTAAACCACATGGATCCAATGGAGTCCTTGCACGTGTGTTCTGTTCCTGAACCACATTGATCCACTTGTGTCATTGCATGTGTTTTTTTTCCTAAACCACATGGATCTACTGGAGTCATTGCATGTGTGTTCTGTTCTTAAACCAAATGGATCCACTTGTTACATTTTCATGTGTGTTGTTTTCCAAAACTACATGGATCCACTAGTGACATTTGCATGTGTGTTCTTTACCTGAACCACATTGATCCATTGGTGACATTTGCATGTGTGTTCTTTTCTTAAACCACATTGATCCAGTGTTGACAATGCATGTGTGTTGTTTTCCTAAAACACATTGATCCACTGGAGACATAGCATGTGTGTTCTTTTCCTAAACCACATGGATCCACTGTTGTCATTGGATGTGTGTCCTTTTCCTGAAGAACATTGAACCACTGGTGACATTGCATGTGTGTTATTTTTTCCTAAACCACATGGATCCACTGGAGACATTGCATGTGTGTTGTTTTCCGGAACCACATGGATCCACTAGTGACTTTGCATGTATGTTCTTTTCCTAAACCACATGGATCCACTGGTGACATTTTCATGTGTGTTATTTTCCAAAACCACATTGATCCACTAGTGTCATTGCATGTGTGTTCTTTTCCTAAACCACATGGATCCACTGGTGACATTTTCTTGTGTGTTATTTTCCAAAACCACATTGATCCACTGGTGTCATTACATGTGTGTTCTTTTCCTAAATCACATGGATCCAATTGTGACATTTGCATGTGTTTTCTTTTCCTAAAACACATTAATCCACTAGAGACACTGCACATGTGTTCGTTTCCTAAACCATATGGATCCACTGATGTCATTGCATGTGTGTTCTTTTCCTAAACAACATGGATCCAATGGAGTCATTGCATGTGTGTTCTTTTCCTAAACCACATGGATGCACTGCTGTCATTCACGTGTGTTCTTTTCCTAAACCACATGGATCCAATGGAGTCCTTGCACCTGTGTTCTGTTCCTGAACCACATTGATCCACTTGTGTCATTGCATGTGTGTTATTTTCCTAAACCACATGGATCTACTAGAGTCATTGCATGTGTGTTCTTTTCTTAAACCAAATGGATCCACTTGTTACATTTTCATGTGTGTTGTTTTCCAAAACCACATGGATCCACTAGTGACATTTGCATGTGTGTTCTTTACCTGAACCATATTGATCCACTAGTGACATTTGCATGTGTGTTCTTTTCCTAAACAACATTGATCCACTGTTGACAATGCATGTGTGTTGTTTTCCTAAAACACATTGATCCACTGGAGACATTGCATGTGTGTTCTTTTCCTAAACCACATGGATCCACTAGTGTCATTGGATGTGTATCCTTTTCCTGAAGAACAGTGAACCACTGGTGACATTGCATGTGTGTTATTTTTTCCTAAACCACATGGATCCACTAGTTACATTTGCATGTGTGTTCTTTTCCTGAACCACATTGATCCACTGGTGACATTTGCATGTGTGTTCTTTTCCTAAACCACATTGATCCACCGTTGTAATTTGCATGTGTGTTCTTTTCTTGAAGCACATTTATTCGCTGGTGTCATTTGCATGTGTCTTTATTTCCTGAACCACATTTATCCACTGTTGCCATTGCATGTGTGTTCTTTTCCTAAACCACATGTATCCAATGGATCATTGCATGTGTGTTCTTTTCCTGAACCACATTGATCCACTTATGTCGTTGCCTATGTGTGATTTTCCTCAACCACATGGATCTACTAGAGTCATTGCATGTGTGTTCTTTTCCTAAACCACATGGATCCACTTGTGACATTTTCATGTGTATTCTTTTCCTAAACCACATGGATCCAGTTGTGTCATTTACATGTGTGTGATTTTCCTAAACCACATGGATCGACTGGAGTCATTGCATGTGTGTTCTTTTCCTAAAACACATGGATCCACTTATGACATTTTCATGTGTGTTCTTTTCCTAAACCACATGGATCCACTAGTGACATTTCCATGTGTGTTCTTTTCCTGAACCACATTGATCCACTGGTGACATTTGGATGTGTGTTCTTTTCCTAAACCACATTGATCCACTATTGACATTGCATGTGTG
Source organism: Avena sativa (assembly GCA_916181665.1). Classification (NCBI taxonomy): domain Eukaryota; kingdom Viridiplantae; phylum Streptophyta; class Magnoliopsida; order Poales; family Poaceae; genus Avena; species Avena sativa. Next base: position 255,391,443 of record OV702292.1, on the reverse strand, counting down.
TTCTTTTCCTAAACCACATGGATCCACTAGTAACATTGCATGTGTATTCTTTTCCTGAACCACATGGATCCACTAGTGACTTTACACGTGTGTTCTTTTCCTAAACCACATTGATCCACTTGTGACATTTGGATGTGTGTTCTTATCCAAAACCACATTGATCCACTGGTGTCATTGCATGTGTGTTAATTTCTTAAACCACATTGACCCACTAGTGAAGTTGCAGGTGTGTTCTTTTCCTAAACCACATTGATCCACTAGAGTCATTACATGTGTGTTCTTTTACTAAACCACATGATCCACTTGTAACATTTGCATGTGTTTTCTTTTCCTAAAACACATTGATCCACTAGAGACATTACATTTGTGTTCTTTTCCTAAACCACATGGATCCACTATGACATTGCATGCGTGTTCTTTTTCTAAACCACATGGATCCAGTGGAGCCATTTGCATATGTGTTCTTTTCGTAAACCACATTCATCCACTGATGACATTTGCAAGTGTGTTCTTTTCCTATACCACATTAATCCACTAGTGTCATTGCATGTGTCTTATTTTCCTAAACCGCATTGATCCAATGGAGTCATTGCATGTGTTTTCTTTTCCTAGACCATATTGATCCACTAGTGTCATTGCACGTGTGTTATTTTCCTAAACCACATGGATCCACTCGAGTCATTTCATGTGTTTTCTTTTCCTAAACCACATGGATCCACTGGTGACATTTGCATGTGTGTTTTTTCCTGAACCACATTGATGCACTTTTGGCATTTTCATGTGTGTTCTTTTCCTAAACCACATTGATCCACTAGTGACATTTGCATATGTGTTCTTTTCCTCATCCACATTGATCCAATGGAGTCATTGCATGTGTGTTCTTTTCCTAAACCACATTGATCCACTGGTGTCATTTGCATGTATGTTCTATTCCTAAACCAAATTGATCCACTGGTGTCTTTGCATGTGTGCTATTTTCCTAAACCACATTGATCCGCTGGTGACATTGCATGTGTGCTCTTTTCCTGAACCACATGGATCCGCTGGTGACATTACATGTGTGTTCTTTTCCTAAACCACATGGATTCACTGTGTCATTCCATTTGTGTTCTTTTCCTAAACCACATGGATCCACTACTGACATTGCATGTGTGTTCTTTTCCTAAACCACATGGATCCACTGGTGACCTTTTCATGTGTGTTATTTTCCAAAACCACATTGATCCACTAGTGTCATTGCATGTGTGTTCTTTTCCTAAACCACATGGATCCACTGGTGACATTTTCATGTGTGTTATTTTCCAAAACCACATTCATCCAGTAGTGTCATTACATGTGTGTTCTTTTCCTAAATCACATGGATCCAATTGTGACATTTGCATGTGTTTTCTTTTCCTAAAACACATTAATGCTCTAGAGAAACTGCACATGTGTTCTTTTCCTAAACCATATGGATCCACTCATGTCATTGCATGTGTGTTCTTTTCCTAAACCACATGGATCCAATGGAGTCATTGCATGTGTGTTCGTTTCCTGAACCACATTGATCCACTTGTCTCATTGCATGTGTGTTCTTTTCCTAAACCACATGGATCTACTGGAGTCATTCCATGTGTGTTATTTTCCTAAACCATATGGATCCACTTGTGACATTTTCATTTGTGTTCTTTTCCTAAAATACATGGATCCACTAGAGTCATCGCATGTGTGTTCTTTTCCTAAACCAGATTTATCCACTGGTGTGATTGCATGTGTTTTGTTTTCCTAAACCACATGGATCCACTGGTAGTATTGTATGTGTGTTATTTTTTGAACCACATGGATCCAATAGTGATATTGCAGGTGTGTTCTTTTCCTAAACCACGTGGATCACCTAGAGTCATTGCATGTGATTCTTTTCATGAACCACATTGATCCACTGGTGTCATTTCATGTGTGTTCTTGTCCTAAACCACATTGATCCACTGGTGACATTTGCATGTGTGTTCTTTTCCTAAACCGCATTAATCCACTGGTGTCATTGCATCCGTGTTCTTTTCTAGAACCACATTGATGTTCTAGTGACATTGCATGAGTGTTCTTTTCCTAAACCACATGGATCCACTAGTGACATTGCATGTGTGTTATTTTCCTAAACCAAATTGATCCACTAGTGTCATTGAATGTGTGTTATTTCCCTAAACCACATTGATCCACTAGTGACATTTGTATGTGTCTTCTTTTCCTAAACAACATTGATCCACTCGTGTCATTCGATGCGTGTTCTTTTCCTAAACCACATTGATCCACTAGTGACATTGCATGTGTGTTCTTTTCCTAAACCACATGGACCCAATGGAGTCCTTGCACGTGTGTTCTGTTCCTGAACCACATTGATCCACTTGTGTCATTGCATGTGTGTTATTTTCCTAAACCACATGGATCTACTGGAGTCATTGCATGTGTGTTCTTTTCTTAAACCAAATGGATCCACTTGTTACATTTTCATGTGTGTTGTTTTCCAAAACCACATGGATCCACTAGTGACATTTGCATGTGTGTTCTTTACCTGAACCACATTGATCCACTGGTGACATTTGCATGTGTGTTCTTTTCCTAAACCACATTGATCCACTGTTGGTAATGCATTTGTGTTGTTTTCCTAAAACACATTGATCCACTGTTGGTAATGCATGTGTGTTCTTTTCCTAAACCACATGGATCCATTGGTGTCATTGGATGTGTGTCATTTGCCTGAAGAACATTGAAAAACTGGTGACATTGCATGTGTGTTATTTTTTCCTAAACCACATGGATCCACAGTGAAATTTGCATGTCTGTTCTTTTCCTGAACCACATTGATCCACCGTTGTCATTTGCATGTGTGTTCTTTGCTTGAAGCACATTTATCCGCTGGTGTCATTTGCATGTTTCTTCTTTTCCTGAACCACATTTATCCACTGTTGCCATTGCATGTGTGTTGTTTTCCTAAACCACATGTATCCAATGGATCATTGCATGTGTGTTCTTTTCCTGAACCACAGTGATCCACTTCTGTCATTGCATATGTGTGATTTTCCTAAACCACATGGATCTACTAGAGTCATTGCATGTGTGTTCTTTTCCAAAACCACATGGATCCACTTGTGATATTTTCATGTGTGTTCTTTTCCTAAACCACATGGATCCACTAGTGACATTTCCATCTGTGTTCTTTTCCTGAACCACATTGATCCACTGGTGACATTTGCATGTGTGTTCTTTTCCTAAACCACATTGATCCACTATTGACAATGCATGTGTGTTGTTTTCCTAAAACACATTGATCCACTTGAGACATTGCAAGTGTGTTCTTTTCATAAACCACATGGTTCCACTGGTTTCATTGCATGTGTGTCCTTTTCCTGAACCACTGGTGACATAGCATATTTGTAATTTTTTCCTAAACCAGCTGGATCCACTTGTGACATTTGCATGTGTGTTCTTTTCCTAAACCACATTAATCCACTGGTGACATTTTCATATGTGTTCTTTTCCTAAACAACGTTGATCCACTGGTGTCTTTTGCATGTGTGTTGTTTTTTTAACCACATTGATCCACTTGTGTAATTGCATGTGTCTTGTTTTCCTGAACCACATTGATCCACTGTTGACATTGCATATGTGTTATTTTCCTAAACCACATGGATCCACTGGATTCATTCATGTGTGTTCTTTTCCTAAACCACATTGATCCACTAGTGTTCATTTCATGTGTGTTCTTTTCCTAAACCACATGGATCCACTGGTGACATTTTCATGTGTGTTGTTTTCCTAAACCACACTGATCCACTAGTGTCATTGCATGTGTGTTCTTTTTCTAAGCCACATTGATCCACTGGTGACATTGCATGTGTATATTTACCTAAACCACATTGATCCATTGGAGTCATTACATGTGTGTTCTTTTCCTAAACCACATGGATCCACTCGTGACATTTTCATGTGTGTTCTTTTCCTAAACCACATGGTTCCACTGGTGAAATTTGCAGGTGTGTTCATTTCGTAAACCACATTGATCCACTGGCGACATTTGCATGTGTGTTCTTTTCCTAAATAAATTTCATACACTTGTGAGGTTGCATGTGTGTTCTTTTCATAAACTACATTGATCCACTTGAGTCATTGCATGTGTGTTCTTTTCCTAAACGACATGAATACACCTGTGACATTTGCATGTGTGTTCTTTTCCTAAATCACATTTATCCAGTAGAGACATTGCACGTGTGTTCTTTTCCTAAACCACATGGATCCACTGGTGTCACTGCACATGTGTCCTTTTCTTGAACCACTGGTGACATTGAATGTGTATTCTTTTCCTTAACCACATGGATCCACTGGTGACATTTGCACGAGTGTTCTTTTCCTAAACCACATTGATCCACTAGTGACATTTGCATGTGTGTTATTTTCCTAAACCACATTGATCCACTGGTGACATTTTCATGTGTGTTCTTTTCCCAAACCACATGGATCCACTGGTGAAATTTGCAGGTGTGTTCATTTCCTAAGACATATTGATCCACTGGCGACATTTGCATGTGTGTTCTATTCCTAAATAAATTTGATCCACTTGTGAGGTTGCATATGTGTTCTTTTCCTAAACTACATTGATCCACTTGAGTCATTGCATGTGTGTTCTTTTCCTAAACGACATGAATACACCTGTGACATTTGCATGTGTGTTATTTTCCTAAATCACATTTATCCACTAAAGACATTGCACGTGTGTTCTTTTCCTAAACCACATGGATCCACTGGTGTCACTGCACGTGTGTCCTTTTCTTGAACCACTGGTGACATTGAATGTGTATTCTTTTGAAAAACCACATGGATCCACTGGTGACATTTGCACGAGTGTTCTTTTCCTAAACCACATTGATCCACTAGTGACATTTGCATGTGTGTTATTTTCCTAGACCACATGGATCCACTGGTGACATTTTCATGTGTGTTCTTTTCCTAAACCACATGGATCCACTGGTGAAATTTGCAGGTGTGTTCATTTCCTAAACCACATTGATCCACTGGCGACATTTGCATGTGTGTTATTTTCCTAAATAAATTTGATCCACTTGTGAGGTTGCATGTGTGTTCTTTTCCTGAACTACATTGATCCACTTGAGTCATTGCATGTGTGTTCTTTTCCTAAACGACATGAATACACCTGTGACATTTGCATGTGTGTTCTTTTCCTAAATCACATTTATCCACTAGAGACATTGCACATGTGTTCTTTTTCTAAACCACATGGATCCACTGGTGTCACTGCACATGTGTCCTTTTCTTGAACCACTGGTGACATTGAATGTGTATTCTTTTCCTTAACCACATGGATCCACTGGTGACATTTGCACGAGTGTTCTTTTCCTAAACCACATTGATCCACTAGTGACATTTGCATGTGTGTTATTTTCCTAAACCACATTGATCCACTGGTGACATTTTCATGTGTGTTCTTTTCCCAAACCACATGGATCCACTGGTGAAATTTGCAGGTGTGTTCATTTCCTAAACCACATTGATCCACTGGCGACATTTGCATGTGTGTTCTATTCCTAAATAAATTTGATCCACTTGTGAGGTTGCATATGTGTTCTTTTCCTAAACTACATTGATCCACTTGAGTCATTGCATGTGTGTTCTTTTCCTAAACGACATGAATACACCTGTGACATTTGCATGTGTGTTATTTTCCTAAATCACATTTATCCACTAAAGACATTGCACGTGTGTTCTTTTCCTAAACCACATGGATCTTCTGGTGTCACTGCACGTGTGTCCTTTTCTTGAACCACTGGTGACATTGAATGTGTATTCTTTTGAAAAACCACATGGATCCACTGGTGACATTTGCACGAGTGTTCTTTTCCTAAACCACATTGATCCACTAGTGACATTTGCATGTGTGTTATTTTCCTAGACCACATGGATCCACTGGTGACATTTTCATGTGTGTTCTTTTCCTAAACCACATGGATCCACTGGTGAAATTTGCAGGTGTGTTCATTTCCTAAACCACATTGATCCACTGGCGACATTTGCATGTGTGTTATTTTCCTAAATAAATTTGATCCACTTGTGAGGTTGCATGTGTGTTCTTTTCCTGAACTACATTGATCCACTTGAGTCATTGCATGTGTGTTCTTTTCCTAAACGACATGAATACACCTGTGACATTTGCATGTGTGTTCTTTTCCTAAATCACATTTATCCACTAGAGACATTGCACGTGTGTTCTTTTCCTAAACCACATGGATCCACTGGTGTCACTGCACGTGTGTCCTTTTCTTGAACCACTGGTGACATTGAATGTGTATTCTTTTCCTTAACCACATGGATCCACTGGTGACATTTGCACGAGTGTTCTTTTCCTAAACCACATTGATCCACTAGTGACATTTGCATGTGTGTTCTTTTCCTAAACCACGTTGATCCACTTGTGTGTCATTTGCATGTGTGTTCTTTTCCTGAACCACATTGATCCATTAGTGTCATTGCATGTGTGTTCTTTTCCTATACCTCATGGATGCATAGGAGTCATTTCATGTGTGTTCTTTTCCTAAACCACATGGATCCACTAGTGACATTGCATGTATGTTATTTTCCTGAACCACATGGATCCACTTGTGACTTTGCATGTCTGTTGTTTTCCTAAACCACATGGATCCACTGGTGACATTTGCATGTGTGTTCTTTTTCTAAACCACATGGATCCACTGGTGACAGTGCATGTGTGTTCTTTTCCTAAACCACATGGAACCACTGGAGCCATTTGCATGTCTGTTCTTTTCCTAAACCACATTGATCCACTAGTGATATTTGCATGTGTGTTCTTTTCCTAAACAACATGGATCCAATGGAGTCATTGCATGTTTGTTCTTTTTGTTAACCACATTGATCCACTGGTGTCATTTCATGTGTGTTCATTTCCTAAACCACATGGATCCACTGGAGTCATTGCATGTGTGTTCTTTTCCTAAACCACATGGATCCACTGGTGACATTTTCATGTGTGTTCTTTTCCTAAACTACATGGATCCACTAGTGACATTTGCATGTGTGTTCTCGTAACACTACAGCCTGAAAAGACTGCAGCTTCTATACAACATTTCAAGCCCTGGATCGGTTCATTGGCTTACATAGAATATAGATGAATAACAAGGTAAAATCCATGCATCATAAAGAAACGAAATGATCCAGAGTATTCAATTATTACAATATGCATAGCTCAATGGCTAGCTCAAATAAACAAGTAGCATACGGAAACGTAAACATATAGTAGACTCCATCTTCAAATTGCCCACAAGTGAACAAGTGTAAAGTGGAGTACGCAACCAAATATGATCACTCAGAATCTGTATAACCTGCAACACGAAATGTAGCAGACCCGAAGGGTCAATACTTGGAATGTATGGCAAGTAGAGCTAAGTAAGGAGACAATATACCTAGCAACTACATGCTTATTTGGCTAAGTGGAATGTATGGCTAGCTTGCATTTTCTTAATCATTTTTACCCTACTTTTAAATCAAGTTTGATCACAACAACCAATTAAATTCACCCATCAAGTTTTAGTAATTAGAAAATAGGAATGAGTGAGAATATGTCATAGCCTCAATATCGAGCAACTCAATTGTCCATAATCGGGGACACAGCTAAGCACTTAGTTTTACACCCTGCAGGGGATTGTACACTTTACCCATATGACCTGGTAGACCAGCTCATACCATGACACGCGTTTTGAGTCATGATAGGGAGAAGTCCAAGAAGAGACAATTCGGGAAGTAGTTCCCCAAGCCCATCCATGCACCGTACCAACCTACCACAATTCACTACATATATTGATACGAAGAGCTCGGTTCACCAGAACCTACTAAGTCCATCCAGCCACCCATAACTCATTGGCATATGGATGTACACGTAAGCTACCAAACAAAGACACTAATCACTTCTCTGCAACCTGGGTGGCCATCCACAAGTGAACTACTCGGGTAAACATAGACATGGGCCCAGCATTCACAAACCAAGCATTTACCAATTCCACCCAGAGAGTTCATTAATTAAGTTGTTTTAGTTGAACAAAACATATGCAATACCATAAAATGATGTAGACCCTTCCCCCGTCTAGATAGCATGGCTAAGTATAACTAGCATACGACGGCTCAACTACAAGTGACTCCTACCAAGATACATAGGACATAGCATAGCGATAGTAATTCCTAATCATGCATCTATGAGAAATATACACTACACACGCATTAGGAAAATAGTAAGAAAATTCATGAACAAATTAACATCTACTTGCCTTGATAGTTGTTGGAGTCATTCAGACACTCAGTGCAATCCCAGACGTTGCACTCCTCGCAATCTATGGATCAAACAAATGCATACAACATAAACAACCATAAACAAGTGCACAAATGCATGCATGACGATTTAAATATGGAATAGAGGTTTAGTTCAGTCCACAGAACAGTATTATATCACATGATGCATGCAGAAGTGTTTTAATGCAATATAGTATTTTCTATTCATTTTTGATTGCCAATAAAGGGGTTTTAACACATCTGTTGTAACTTCTGTCCTCATTGTCGAATTAAATTTGGATTTCTACTGTAATGGATAGAGGGGTTCAATACGAACCAGTAGCAATTGGATTCACCATAATCAGAGTCGTAGATCTTTTTCTAGCATTTAATTGGTGTTTAAATAGTTTAAATAGATCGCACTGTCTAAAAATAAAAATAAAAATAAAAGAAGATCTGCAATCTAGACAAGATTGTGAACTCAGGGACATATTATTCATATTTTTTGGATTTGTAAATAATTTACTAAGAATTTAATGATCTATAAAGCCATTAATACTAATTAATTAATCGACAGTAATCTATAAAGCAAAAACTAGATATAGTCTGATAATATTAAAATACATTAGAATAAGTTCAATTTGATATATTATTCATATTTTTTGGACAAAGTATGAATTTTCTACAATTTTTAGAAGTTAGATCTATTTTCTGTAAATTTAATTATTAAACAAAACTTATTTACTGCGTCAGCACCGAGTTAGCGCTGACTGGGCTGCGGGTCAGCGCGTGCTAACTAGGCTGCCACAGGACGCGACGCCATTGGCGCGTACCGGTTCAGGGGGATCTAATCTGGGGCATTGATCCTTGATCGGACGACTAGGGATGAGGCGAGCGGCTTGTCGGCGGGCGACGGCGGCGACGGACGGTGGCAGCGCAGGTGGCGGTCGGCGGCGACGCTCCAGCGGTCCTCAGCATCGGTGAAGTGGTAGACGGGGTCCCTCTCCTCCTTGCGGTCTCGGTCGTCCTCTCGGCGGCGACCTTCTCCTCCACGAACGGCGGCGGACGATGGCTGATCGCAGCGGCTCCGGTGAGACTTTGGCGAGAAATTGGCAGCGCTCCGCTACGATTGAGAAGGGGAAAAGAGGGCAGGATGAGGTGGTGGTTCACGGCAAACACAAAGGAGCAAAAGAGGGGCAAGGGGTAACTCGGAACCAACGGCAGCGGCAGGAGTCGATCTTGATTCCCGAGTTTGGGCAGGGGAAAAAGGCGGCGGCAGGTGTAGCTTTTATGGGGGCCGAAAGCTTGGGTGAGGGGTAAAAGGGGAGGCGGGTTTGGTGTGGATTCGGCGGCGACCGGTTGCGATAGTGTAGCGGCGGCGGTGTCCACGTCGGCCACAGGAGGGGTGACACACGGGCCCTACCTGTCGGTGGCTGGCGGGGCGCGCGCGCGGGCTGGCCGATGGGCTAGGGCTGGGGCGATTAGCTAGCCGCGGCTAGGTGAGCCGGGCTGGGCTGGCCACGCGGGCTGGGGCGGGGTAGGTTAGCTCTCTTTTTCTTGTTCTCTTTTCTTTTTCCTTTTTCTGTTTATTCTTTTTGTCATAACTTTTTCATATTTAGTCCAATTGACATGAAATTTGTTTCTAAATTTTTCTAACATCAAGTAGATCAACATAGGCTACTATTTAGCAATATTTGTTGTCTTAGCATTAGTGGGTATTTTCAACCCATCTTAATTCCCTTTAGGATCAAAGTGGCACATAGAGTCTAGGGTTTTGGTTTAATATAAAATTTCGAATTCTTTGCAAATTTCTTCTTGGATGCAATGCAATGCTTGTGAATGACATGCAAATGCAAAAAAATCTTTTCTAATCTTAATTTCTAAACCTTGGGATGTGACAGACTAACCCCCTTAAGGTGAATCTCGTCCCGAGATTCGAAATGGCTATCAAGGTTTAGGCGGTGTTATAGAGGCTAACCCCCTTATGAGAATTGTGCTTGGTATCTCCTTTAGAACCATTGGTCTATATATGACCCTCCTTCTTTCTAGGTATGATCATAATATCCATCTATCAGACCTTGATCCTTAACCATCCATTCATGCTGTACTTTTTATCCAACCAATGAAACCAATGTAGATGTGCTAGTGAGAGAAACAGTGTATCTAAACTCTAGGGTATAAGGGTGGCATGATGTGATAGCTATTATTTCTTTCCTAGAGGGTTTTCTTTAGCCATTCCTCTAGGTAGTTCCACATGTAACTACTCTTATCCATGAATATCTTAATATGAACAAATGCGGTGTACAAGTACTTGAAATTTATGAGTGATGTATGTATTAACTAGGAACTTACTAGTCATGAAGGCTGGGTTCATGAATACTTCGTTGACATTCACATGGTTTACAGTTGCCTTCTCAGTTGAGTTAGGCTTGGTTCCATCATTTTCCTCAGGATAGTTATTAGCATAATGTCCCATCTTCTTGCACCTGAAGCATTCCACGTTGCAGAGATCTCGATTCCCATTGCGGTAGTGGCCATTCCCACCATTGTTGTGGCCATTTCTTCCAGTGTGATTGTATCCATTGCGTCCATGCTTGTGATGTCCGGAGATTCCATTACCGTCATGGTGGGTACGCTTATGGTGTGATCCTAAGTTGTGGTTGCCATTATACTTCCTCTTGCGCCTTTCAGCTTGGCCCTATTTTCCCTCCAGAATTCTAGCCTTGTCCATCAGAGTCTGGAAATTAGGAGCATGTACAATAGAAAGCTGGACTGAGAGCTCATCATTCAGACCATCAAGGAACCACTCTCTCATCTTGGCATCCGAGTCCACATCATATGGTGCATAGGGAGATAGATTAGAGAATTCCTCTATGTATTCAGACACATTGCGATGACTCTAGCGCAAGCTGCAGAACTCCCTCCTCGTCAGGCTCATAGTTCTAGTAGAAACATGGTGAGTCTTGAACCCTTCTTCAAACATCTCCCAGGTCACAGTAGCAATGGGGTGGGTGATCTGGAAAGTATCCCACCAAGAAGCAGCTGGTCCCTCCAACAGATGAGCAACGAACCTCACCTTCTCAGTATCGGTGCACCAAACTGTCACCAAGTCCTTGTTCACCGAGCGTAGCCAATCCAGTGCAACCATTGGCTCAGGTGTAGTAGAGAATTGACTGGCCTCAACCTCAGGAATCGAGCAAGAGCATCCACTTGCGGGGTTGGATTGTTGTTGTTATTGTTGTTGTTGTTGTTCATCTGCTGGGTCAGGGCTTGCATCAACTGGGTCTGTGCATCCAACATCTGTTGCATGCCAGGTGGCAGGTCATAGGTGCGTCTTGGCGGCATCTGCATCATATGAAAGTTTAGAAAGAGAGCACTAGAGAAGTAATCCTACCCATAACTACATGAAACAATCAATTGACAGACAAGCAACAATCATTACAAACAACACTCAACAGAAAAATAGTTTTGTTTTATGTTCCAGAAGCTTTCTTTTAGTAGTATTCCATCTACCTAATAGTTTACTTATGTCTACCATTCATTTGGGTCTGATCCTATAATCTTTGTAGTAATGGACAGAATCTGTCTTGAAACTAATGTTGTATTCACGAATTTTTCTGGGCATTTTAAGCACATCAAGAATTTTAGCCAATTTTTGTAGTTATATTACAGAAAATTTGGAACCAGATCCTAAAATATGAGCTCCAACCGAGCTACTAGCTCGAAATGAAAAATCTCGCAGTAAAACATCTCAGGCAGAAAACTGCAACGAGAATTACCACGAATTGATATATATTTCATTTACTAATTCATTATCATATCTCACGAAAAGTCCTGGATCTTTATGGTATCAAAATAAGGAACCTAAGGTAATCAATTCAACTATTACACAAGCCTTTTATATGATCGATTGCTAAGCCTAACGATATCCTAGTGAAGTCTACTTGGTGCTTAAATCCTTCTTCTTGAAGCGGCGAAGAAACTCCGGAGCCTTAGTGCACTTGCGCTTCTTCTTTCCGCAAGAGGGTGGATTGTATCCATCTTCCGAATCCTCATCACTTGTGGCTCCAATCTCCCTCTCCATGGGTCCTTCCTCCAGTGTGTTGGCTTCAGCTTCATCACCTCCTTCATCATCATTGTCATCACCTCCTTCATCATCATTGTCATCACCACCATCATCATCGTCGTTGTCATCATCGTTGGAATGGTTGAGTTGAGCTCAGAGACCAGCGATGATGGCTTCCTTGGTCTTAATGATGTCTTCCTTTATCCCAACAACGGCACGGGCTTGGTAGTACTTCTCCATCATCTCTTGTAGTGCATCCTCCATCCGGACGGCTTGTATCTCCGAGTCCTCCATTTGCTTTGGAAAGAATCCCATCTTATTCCTATCTCCAAGCGTAACCATGGTGTCTCCATCTCCATTGTGCTTCCCAAACTCGAGAAAGACGGAGTTATCATTCAGCCTTTGTTGGTGAGTATTGCACATACGAGACAGAGCCTCGTGCATGCAAATATCCGCTCCTCCTTCCCATCAGTGGTACACTCCTCCATAGCACATTTCTTCAGAGTCCTCTAGCGATGGATCCCTGGCAATGATGGTGTGGATCTCCATGCACTCATCTCCACTATCTTGGGGATTCACCCTCCTTCCTTTGAACATGGGCAGGGGCGAGCGTAGCACCAGTGCAAGCCTTCCCAATTGCTTTCCAAAGATCCTGTCAGACTTCTCTCCAGCATACTCCACATGAGTGAACTCTCCCATCTAGACATGTAAAGGAAACAGTGATATTAGCATTGATAAGAATTATTAGATAGAAAAACGTGAGAAAGAATAGAAAGTGTTTAGTTAATTTCCTAATCCAGTTCTAAGTCACGATCATATAGTCAACACACGGGCTCTGATAACATCTATAACACTACAGCCTGAAAAGGCTGCAACTTCTATGCAATATGCCAATCCCTGGATCGGCTAATTGTCTTGCATATAACATAGATGAATAACAAAGTAAAATCCGTCCATCATAAAGTAACGAAATGATCCAGAGTATTCAATTACTACAATATGCATAGCTCAATGGCTACCTCAAGTAAACAAGTAGCATAAGGAAACATAAACATATAGTAGACTCCATCTTCAAATTGCCTACAAGTGAACAAGTGTCGAGTGGAGTACCACGACCTAATATGATCACTCAGAATCAGTATAACCTATAACATAAAACGTAGCAGCCCCGAAGGGTGAATACTTGGAATGTATGGCAAGTAGAGCTAGGCAAGGATACAATATACCTCGCAACTACATGCTTATTTGGCTAAGTGGAGCTTTGGCTAGCTTGCATTTTCTTAAACAGTTTTACCCTACTTTTAAATCAACTTTGATCACAACAACCCATTAAGTTCACCCATCAAGTTTTAGTAATTCGGAAATAAGAATGAGTGAGAATATGTCATAGCCTCAATATCTAGCAACTCAATTGTCCATAACCGGGGACACAGCTAAGCACTTAGTTTTACACCCTATAGGGGTTTGTACACTTTACCCATATGACCTGGTCGACCCGCTCAGACCATGACACGTGTTTTGATTTATGATAGGGAGAATTCCAAGAAGAGACAATTCGGGAAGTAGTTCCCCAAGCCCATCCACGCACCGTACCAACCTACCAAAATTCACTACATCTTTGGATACAAAGAGCTCGGTTCACCACGACCTACTAAGTCCATCCAGCCATTCATAACTCACTGGCATATGGCTGTACACGTAAGCTACCAAACAAAGATACTAATCACTTCTCTGGAACCTTGGTGGCCATCCACAAGTGAACTACTCGGGTAAACCATAGACATGGGCCCGACATTCATGAATAATTTAGCATCTACTTGCCTTGATAGTGTTGGAGTCATTCAAACACTCGTTGCAATCACAGATGTTGCACTCCTCGCAATCTATGGATCAAACGAATGCACACAACATAAACAACCATAAACAAGTGCACAAATGCAGGCATGACGATTTAAATATGGAATAGAGGTTTAGTTCAGTCTAGAGGACAATATTATATCACATTATGCATGCCAATATAGTATTTGTTATTCATTTTTGATTGCCAATAAAGGGGTTTTAACACATCTGTTGTAACTTATGTCCTCATTGTCGAGTTAAATTTGTATCTAAACGGTAATGGATAGAGAGATTCAATACGAACTAGTAGCAATTGGATTTTCCCTAATCGGAGTTGTGGATCTTTTTATAGGATTTAATTGGTATTTAATGGAGTTTAAATAGTTTAAATATATCGCACTATGTAAAACTAAAACTAAAAGAAGATCTGTAATCTACACAAGATTGTGAACTCAGGACATATTATTCATATTTTTCAGATCTATAAATAATTTACTATGAATTTAATGATCTATAAAGCCATTAATAATAATTAATTAAGCGCCAGTAATCCATAAAGAAAAAACTAGAACTAGTATGATAATTTTAAACTACATTAGAATAGCTTCAATTTGATATATTATTCGTAATTTTTGGACAAAGTATGAATTTTCTACAATTTTTAGAAGTTAGATCTATTTTCTGCAAATTTAATTATTAAACAAATCTTATTTACTGCATCAGCGCCGAGTCAGCGTTGACTGGGCTGCGGGTCACCGTGCTCTAACTAGGCTGCCAAGCGGCGCGATGCCATTGGCATGTATCGATTCATGGGGATCTAATCAGGGGTGTTGGTGAAGTGGCGTACGGGGTTCCTCTCCTCCTCGCGGTCTCGGTCGTCCTCTCGGCAGCGACCTTCTCCTCCTCGAATGGCGGCGGACGGCGGCTGATCGTGGCGGCTCCGTCGAGACTTCAGCGAGCAATTGGTGGCACTCTGCTGCGATTGAGAGGTGGGAAAGAGGGCAGGGTGAGGTGGTGGTTCATGGCGAACACAAAGGAGAAAAATAGGGGCAAGGGGGAACTCGGAACCAATGGCGGCGGTGGCTTCCCAGAGTTGGTGCAACACCGGAGGGAGTCGAGCTCGATTCCCGAGCATGGCTAGGGTTTCCATGAGTTGGGGGAGAGGAAAAGGCGGCGGTGGGTGCAGCTTTTATGGGGGCTGAAAGCTTGGGCGAGTGGTAAAAGGGGAGGCGGGTTTGGCACGGATTCGGCAGCGACAGGTTGTGATAATGCGGCGGCGACTGTGTCCGCGTCTGCCATGGGAGGGGCGGCAGGCAGGCCAAACCTGTCGGTGGCTGGTGGGGCATGCGCGCGGGCTGGCGGACAGGTCGGCCTAGCTGCTGCTGCTGCGCGCTGCACGGGGGGGGGGGGGGGAGGGGGGAGGCGAGCGACGATTAGCTAGGCGCGGCTAGGTGGGCTAGGCTGGGCTGGCCGAACGGGCTAGAGAGGGGTGGGTTAGCTCTCTTTTTTTGTTCTCTTTTCTTTTTCCTTTTTCTGTTTATTCCTTTTGTCATAACTTTTTCATATTTAGTCCAATTGACATGAAATTTGTTTCAACATTTTCTAAAATCAAGTAGATCAACATACGCTAGTATTTAGCAATATTTGTTGTCCTGGCATTAGTGGGTATTTTCAACCCATCTTAATTCCCTTTATGATCAAAGTGGCACATATAGTCTAGGGTTTGGTTTAATATCAAATTTCGAATTCTTTGCAAATTTCTTCATGGATGCAATGCAATGCTCGTGAATGACATGCAAATGCAAAAAAAATCTTTTCTAATCCCAATTTCTAAACCTGGGGATGCGACAGTTCTTTTCCTGAACCACATTGATCCACTTGTGACGTTGCAGGTGTGTTCTTTGCCTAAACCACATTTATCCACTAGAGTCATTACATGTGTTTTCTTTTCCTAAACCACATGGATCTGCTCGTGACAATTACATGTGTGTTCTTTTCCTAAAACACGTTGATCCACTTGAGACATTGCATTTGTGTTCTTTTCCTAAACCACATGGATCCACTAGTGACCTTGCATGTGTGTTCTTTTCCTAAACCACTCGAGCCATTTGGATGTGTGTTGTTTTCCTAAACCACATTGATCCACTGGTGACAATTGCATGTGTGTTCTTTTCCTAAACCACATTGATCCACTGGTGTCATTGCATGTGTGTTCTTTTCGTAAACCACATTGATCCACTAGTGACATTGCATGTGTGTTATTTTCCTAAACCACATGGATCCACTGGTGACATTTGCATGTGTGTGTTTTCCTTAACCACATTAATCTGTCGTCGGATTGATGACAAGTACGCCATGAGGGGGTCCTCGAGGCGTGCGAAGAGAGGGGTGTGAGACGTACGGTGTTCCGGGACGGTGAGCACATAAGTTAACCTAGGTTCAAATCTGTCGGATTTGGACGGATCCTACTCCTGCTAGCAATCCCATAATACGGCAAAGCCGGAATATGGGTAACAAGGGTTCGCCTATGCGAGTTGAGATTGTGATTGTAAGGTGTGCCCTAAAGGCTCTCCCTAGAATGGCTTATATAGATATCTGGCCTAGGGTTTACAGGAGAGATTTATCCGGCTACGATTAAGAGTCGGTTACAGAGTACATCTTGAACTACAAGTAACACTATGGGCCTATGTCGGTAAGTCTTCTGGGCCTTCCCGTAGCCGGATTGGACTCCGTCTCTTCTCCCTGACTGGGCCGCCCATGAAGCAAAGCTCTAACCCGAAGTGGGCCACCCTGGTCAGTGAGGAACTGTGAGGATACCTGGAAAGTATATCCCCAACAGCAGCCCCCGGAAGCCTCCGAGATCCAAAGTCGGATTCATCATCATCTACCTTGATCTTCGGCTTGCAAAATCTTGAAGGATTCCTGAAACTTCAAAACAAAAGATATGATCCGGGTCTCAAAAATATGTCGGACCTATTAGTATGTTATTCGGATTTCCAGCTTGATATTCAAACTAAGCCGGATCTTGGTCTGTGACGTCATCTGACACTGGTCATGGTCAAGTCACGTCACAGACAAACATCTTCTGTCAGCACGACCGTTGGTGGGTCGCCGTTCGCGGAACCGAGGCACCGTTTCAATGCACGCGCAGAGATCGAGGCGGCATAATCGTCGCGTGGGGGCTTCCTAGTTCTTTCCATGACACGTGGCGCGTGTACGGTGCCATTTGCACGAATCTTGGCGCGGTTCGGTGGTTATAAGGGGTGAGGATTCCCTCTTCTCATCTTCTTCACCTATTCCCGTGCCGTTTCCTTCTCCTCCACTTCTACCACGCGCAGAGAGCTCCCTTGCCTCCAGAAATTCCCTGCGCCGCCCATCCAAGGTCACCGAAGCACCGGAAAAATGGCTTCCACTTCAACTTCCGGCGCCGCAGCGACGGCAGTGGCGGTGGAAAAGGAGAGCAATCGCGGGGTTTGGATCCTGTGTGTTCTCGATGACGAGAAGCTCCGCGGCATCGAAGAAGAAGGGATCCTCCATGCCGGCGATTGGCGGAGCGGCTTCGGCGAAGCCGTCCCCAACCCTCGCAACGGCGAGCGGATGCACTTCGGCACCCACCTTGACAGAGGTTTCTCCTTTCCTCCCTCAGATTTTTTTTCTGAGGTGATTGATCATTATAGTGTTCAACTTCACCATCTCCCCCCAAACTCTGTCTTAGAGATGAGAACCTATGCGGCTTTGTGGGAGGGGTATCTCGGCATTAGGCTGAGTCTCACTCTCTTCTGGTACTTTTTCCATGTCCGGAGAAACTCCATCATCGCCGGTAGTCCCTACATTACCGGTACTATTAGTCTTTCAGTTAGGCGTGAGCGCGTCTATCCTTGGATTCTAGCTAGTGAGTCGGTCAAACAATGGTCGGCCACCTTTTTTATCACAAGGACATTCCTGATCCCGGCAAAGATAGTGCTTTGCCGACTTTCGTCGATGGAGCCGCCACGCCTCAACCATCTTGGAACGAGGCCGCTCCGGCTCTCAGTGACGATCTGCTTCTCGCCAAGAGGTGGATTGAATATCTGATGAAGCACAAGGGCCTGAGAGGGTCCGACTTGGTCTAGTGTTGGGTGGCACGCCGGATCCAGCCTCTCCAGCCCCACGGCGACCGACTGATGCATTCCATCACGGCGTCAAAACAAGACTCCCTCCGCATCAGCCCCAAGGCTCTAAAGCCACAGGACTACATAAGCCAAATCAAATGGCTGATAAAGGAGCAAATCGAGAGAAAGGTTCCGGATTTATCTCTGGACATGGATACAGCGGAAGACCCTGTAGTGCCGGTAAGCTTTTAGCAGTAAGCCCTTTTTATGTGTTTCACTTTTAAGTTATTTCGCAACACTGAGATATTATCTTCTTTTCAGCTTGCCGACCTCCTCGAGTCGGAATTAGCTCCTATCGAGGGATATCCTCCTGAGTTTTCTCAGGAGGAGGAATTGGTCCCACTTCCGGACATTGTGCCCAGGAAGTGCAAAGCTCCGACAGTGGCCATCGGCACAAAGGAAGTGCCAGTTGTGAAGAGGTAACTTTCCACACAACTTCCGCCTTTGTACTTTACTCGTAATTTCTTCTGAGATATAATGTTCTTCAGATCTAAGCACCTCATCAAGGGCAAGGGGAAGGGGACTATCTCGCAGCCCCTGCATCATACGAAGCTAACTATGGCTTCTCCTACCATTGCTCCTCCGACTCCTGCCCCTCAACCTTCTGCAGCGCTGGTGATTACTCCATCCCCGGTCATCGCAGAAGATCCGGCTCCTTCAATAGGGCCAGTGATCCTCGAGTCGCAGACTGACGTCACCATGGGTGACTCAGGTTTTGATAAGGGTGAACCCTCTTCGAGTAATGATCCCTCGGCAGAGACCTTCGCCGAAAACCTCCTAAACAATCCGGTACTTGCTAAATTTGTCTTGTCTCGGAAATCTGCGGAGGAATTCCAGCGGCTGGACCGGCAATGCTTGGAAAGTCGTAATCTCTCTGCCGAAGAAGAAGCACAAGAAGCGGAGGGCATCAAGTACTCTGATCTTCTCGAACAAGTCCGCCTTCGCGACGAGGGACTGAGAGCTGGTGTGCTTCCACCACCTCTGGTTATTCCAGTCACCCTCGCCGAGAAGGTTACTACTAAGGTGAACATGTGCCTGAGCAAGCTCACACATGAACATCATGTAAGTCAGAATTCCAACTCACGTTTTCATTTATGGTACTTTATATCATATCCTCTAGCCTCCAAGCATGAAGTTGGATAAACAATTCGGGTTTATGCTTCATTAGGATGCCAAAGAATGAACTTGTGTAGCCCCCAAGGCTCGTGCTGATATTAGCTACAATATTAGCCCGAGTCTTCAGTAGACTTCTGACTCTGGGTATTCTGACTTACAGAAAGTTAATTCATATAACCAGGAATTGTTGAAGTATGTCTGCAATAAGCAGAGAGAGATCAAAGCTCTCCGACTTAAAAATGCTGAGCTTAAAGTTTCCAAGGATGAGGCCAAAGGTAAACATTCCGAGACTCAAACCTTGTCTTGCATTTTCGTAGTCGAATATTTTTTGCTGAACTGTTGTTCTTTTTTACTTACAACAATGATAAAGTAGTCCTGTGCTATGATCGAAGAGGCCGAGAATCTGAAGACCCTGGTGGTGGAAAACAAGGATCTCCACCGAGAGCTAGACCAGCTTAAGGCGGATCACGAGAAGAGCATTGCTCAAGTTCTCGAATCTTCCTCCATAGCCACCGTGGAGCGTGATCGCAAGATTGCACTCCACGAGCAGAAAATCTCGGATCTCAACGACGAGCTTTTCAGAGAGAAAGACCTTTCCGAGGCACTCCCGGCTGAACTCCGGAGTCTTTGTGAGGAGAAAACCAAAGTTGATGACGTCATCTTTGGTATGTTTCCATCTTTTTGACTTGTCTACATTCTTTGACTCTTTCGATGTCGAATTTATTTAACCGTTTTGCGTTATGTGCATAGGTCCTCTGAACTTGACGGACTCCACCTCTGCCGAGCCTCGCACCCACCGGCTTACCCAAGTCGGTGATTTGCTTCATGACTTCTGCCAATCCATCGAGGATATTGCCAAAGCTCTCAGGGTTCCGGGCATGAATAACATGTCTGACTTTCAGGTGCGGGACAAGGCAATGGAGATGCCGCAGCTTGTCCGGGACTGGAACATGTCCTATGCGCGATCCGTAGCGCAGAACGCTCTCACCATGGTCATGAGCAACCATGGAAGCATGGAAATCTGGCAAGTGACCAGAGGGTACTCTACTGTGGACGAAGATGGCCAGAAGCAAGATATCAAATCCATCATGGACTCCTGCGTCGGATATGGGTGCCACGTAGCTGATTTAACCAGCTACGACACTCCCTCCTTCAATCGCGTGGACACGCCGCCTCCGCCTCCCGAAGAAGCAGCTGAAGTTTCCGACGATGAATAAACCATATTGGATTTGGACATGTCGGATCGTTATCAGGGTTCAGCTGATGTGTCCAGCGAGCCGGCAACTCCTACCTCTCCTCTTACATCATAAGTTATCAAGAAAAAACAGATGTGTTATTCCGAAAACATTATGGGTCTGTAAATGTTTAGTATGATACTTTTTGCTAGTGCTAAGCTTTAATCTATTTATCACTTTTGGTTTAAAATTTGGTGTGCCTGAAATGTTTGCATAAGAACTTGTACATTTTTGTCTGTACTTATCGTTTATCTGGCTTTCCGCCTCGTTCCTTTCGTGAGCCGGCTAAACTTTCAGCACGGAAACTTTGCCGAGCAACGGAGCTCAATTGCTAAACCAGTTTAAACTCGAAAACAAAGCTGGCTTCCAGTACCAACAATTCACTACTCGAAAAATACCCGCATCCGGCAATCAGATAAATACCCAAAGTATAGACTAGGAAATTTAGATTTATACCCGAAGGTAGCATTTTTCAAATCGGAAATCTAAACCAGAACGAACATGAGCATAAAGTACTTTCAAGCATTCTGAGATTTTTGATGACATGATGATTCGGAAATAAGATGGTAAAAAACTTCTCGGACAAAACTTGAGGCAACCAAAACTTTTATTTCTCACAGAACATGTACACATATATGATTACAAAGAAGGATAAACTAAGAACAAAAGGGACATAGCTGAGCAATATTCCATGGTCTGTCTAACTCATCCGGATTTGTACTGCCTCCAGCTCTCTTTCTCTTCTTAGTAGCAGGGCTTTCTTTGACTGGCCTCATATCAGTTAGGTAGTATGAACCATTGTGCAATACTCGACTAACTAAAAATGGCCCTTCCCATATTGGGGAAAGTTTGTGCTTTCTTTGTCGCACAAGTCGGAGAACCAAATCGCCCTTATTGAAAGATATGTTTCTGACTCTGTGGCTATGATACTTGCGTAACTTCTGCTGATAGGCTGTTGATCTCATTTCAGAAACAACGCGAACTTCTTCCACTAAGTCAAGATCATTTTGTCGAGAAATCTCGGCATCCTCTTCAATATACGCGGCCACTCTAGGAGAAGTGTGAATCAAATCACTAGGAAGAACTGCTTCTACGCCATAGACCAAGAAGAAAGGTGTGTATCCGGTTGACCTGTTCGGAGTTGTTTGTAAACTCCATATTACAGAAGGTAATTCCTCTGCCCAAGCCACCGCAGCACGTCGTAGTGGTGCTTCGAGTCTCGGTTTTAGGCCTTGTAGGATTAAACCATTTGCTCTTTCAACTTGTCCGTTAGCCTATGGATGTGCGACTGACGCAATGACAAGCCAGATGCCAGATATTTTGTTCGTTGCAGAATTCGGCAAGTTCTCCCATAGAGAAATTACTCCCTTTTTCCGTGATAATACTATGCAGATAACCATACCGGATTATAACATCCTCGACAAATCTTTTGGTTGTTGCTCCATCACAACTAGTGACGGGTTTAGCGTCAATCCATTTGGTGAATTTATCCACCATCACTAAGAGGTGAGTAAATCCACTTGGAGCCCGTTTGAACGGTCCTACCATGTCAAGCCCCCAGACCACAAAAGGCCATGTTATAGGTATTGCTCGCAGCTGATCAGCCGGAATTTGAGCTTGTTTGGCGTACTTTTGGCAACCTTTGCACATCTTGACCAGCCGTTCGGCATCTGCCTTGGCTGTAAGTAGGAAAATACCATGTCGGAAAGCTTTTGCCACTAACTATTTGGCTGCAGCATGGTGACCACACTCACCTTCATGGATCTCTCTTAAGATTTCCACTCCTTCTGGAGATACGCAGCACTGAAAGACCCCAAACACACTCTGCTTATAGAGCTCACCACGAACTATAGTATAGGCTTTTGCTCGTCGGATGATCTGTCGACTCAGAACTTCGTCTTCGGGTAATTTGCCATCTACCAAATAATCAAGGTAGGGTTTAGTCCAGTTGGGAATTACACCCAGAACTGCTATTAGAGGTGAGTCAGATATTCCTCGTCCACTCCCTTTATGGAGGGAACTTTGAGGTGCTCTAAAAAAGCGCCATCCAGGACCTCTTTCCGTCTAGAGCCTATTCAAGATAATCCATCTGCTTCCTCATTATCTGCTTGAGGGATGTGTTGAACCTCAAACCCTTCGAACGATTTAGATAAATCATCCACGACAGCTTTATATGCTGCCATGTGTTTATTTGCATTACAAATATCCGACACCTGCTGAGCAACAAGATCCGAATCTCCGTAACACATCAAACGTCAGATGCCAATATCCTTAGCAATCCGGATTCCATGCAGCAGTGCTTCATACTCGGCAATATTATTTGTCGCTGTGAAGTGGATCTGCAACACGTATAAAATTTTATCTCCTTGGGGTGATTTGAGCAACGCGCCAGCACCCGCGAGCCGTTGACCCATCAAAATATAGGGTCCAATATTCCGACTCAGGGAGGGTCATATTCTCCTTCGTCTCTTCCAATCAGCAGCAAAGTCGGCAAGGTTTTGGGATTTGATTATTGTCCGAGGTTTTTACTCAATATCGAAAGCCGAGAGGTTTATTCCCCATTTGGCGACGCGTCCTGTGGCGTCACTGTTATTGATTATATCTCTCATGGGAGCTGTGCTCACCACAGTAATTGGATGCTCCTGAAAATAATGTCATAGCTTACGAGATGCTAAGAACACACCATAAGCTAGCTTTTGATAGTGCGGATACCGCTATTTCGATTCTGTCAAGACCTTGCTGAGAAAGTAGGTTGGACGCTGCACCAAGTGTTCCTGATTTTCCTCCAGTCTCTCCACCACTATGACGATACTAACGACTTTCTTTATCGCAACGAGATAAAGCAACATCTGTTCCTGTGGTTTTGGGGTTGCAAGGATTGGATAAGATGAGAGTACTGTTTTCAGGTCTTGTAGGCAGCTTCAGCTTCGTCAGTCCACATCTTTTTCAGGAGTTTGTATAATGGTTCGGCTCTTTCACCGAGGCAGCTTACAAACCGACTGACTATGGCAATGTAACTAGTTAGTCTTTGTACGTCCTTCAAGCGAGTTAGCCTGGAAATATTGAGTATAGCCTTGATTTTGTCTCGGTTCACCTCTATGCCTCTTTGAGACACGATGAAACCTAACAATTTTCCGGCTAGGATTCCAAAGAAGCATTTCTTCGGATTAAGCATTATGTTGTATTTTCGTAGATTGGCGAATGTTTCCTCCAATTCGGAAATCAATGTTTCCTTCTTTACCGCAATATCATCCACATATGCATGTACATTGCGTCCGATTTGATCGTGGAGGCAACGCTGCATTGTGCGTTGGTACGTAGCTCCTGCGTTCTTCAACCCAAAGGGCATCGTAACAAAACACAAGGTTCTAAAGGGGGTTATGAATGAAGTTTTGACTTTATCAGATTCCTTCATCCGGATTTGGTGATAACCGGAATATGCGTCAACAAAACATAGGAGTTTTGAGCCTGTCGTAGAATCGATAACTTGATCAATCCTAGGCAGAGGGAACGGATCTTTGGGGCAAGCCTTGTTCAAGGCAGTATAATCAACACACATCCTTAAATCAGTGGTGTCATTTTTAGGGACCATTACATGATTGGCTGACCACTCAGTGTGGATGACCTCTTCTATGAATCCGGCTGACTCGAGCCGTGCTAGTTCCTTAGCTATTGCCTTACACTTTTCATTGCCGAAACATCGTAAGGACTATTTCACAGGTTTAATGTTCGGGTTTACATTTAAAGAGTGCTCGGCAAGTTCCCTAGGTACTCCGTTCATGCCAGATGGCTGCCATGCGAAGATATCTTGATTTGCTTTGAGGAACTTGACGAGCGCGATTTCCTATGTGCTATCTAGACCTACACCTATCTGGGTCACCTTGGAGGGGTCATCATCCTTCAACGGCGTCTTCTTCATCTCTTCTGATGCCTTGAACTCTAGATTCGGCTTTGTTACCTCCTTCTTCGTTGCGGGCATCTCGAACGGATCTATGCTCTTCTTGATCTCCTGGTACTGCTGGGCATGCAGCACGGCTTTGGCAAAGGCGGCATTTCCATCCTCGCACTCTCGCGCTTTCTTCGGGTCTCTCCTGATAGTGATCACACTGTTGGGACCTGGAATTTTCATCATATTGTAAATGTAACATGGACGAGCCATAAAAGCCCAATAAGCCCGACGTCTGAATATAGCGTGGTACGCGCTCTTGAACGGGACCACTTTGAAGGAAAGTGCCTCCGTCCGATTGTTCTTTGGAGTTCCAAAGGTAACATCCAAAGCGATTTCTCCTAGGGAATTTGGTTGTCTTCCTGGGACAACCCCGTGAAAGATCACAGAGTTGTGGTTTAGCTAGGTCTCCAAGATCTTCATCCGGCGTAGCGTTTCGACATACATGAAGTTAATGCTGCTGCCACCGTCCATGAGAGTCTTGGAGAAACCATAACCATCAATAAGTGGATTGACGATTAAGGCGTATTTTCCTCGCCTGTGTAACTTAGGCGGATGATCAGCACGGTCAAATGTGATTGCCACTTCCAACCAGTCCAAGAATAGGGGGACAGCTGGAACTATTGCATTGAGCTCATCTAGAACTGCTTTCTTGACCTTTGCTAGTTGAGATCTGAGGAAGGTGACATATGTGTCTTTCTTGGTCGGAAAAATTTTCTTCCCTTCCGGCTTGGGATTTGAATCATCAACTTCCTCCATGTCGAAATCTTCCTTGGTCTCTTTATCCTTTTGGGGATTCTTCTTTCCCTTCTTCCGCTTATCCTCGTAGCCAGCGATATCATCTCTCTTAATGTCGTCATTGAAACGACACTCGGCGTTTGTGTGGGACGAGCCCCCATTAGCGTCTAGGTGATGCACACATGGGTTATTGGCAATGTTGGCCCAAGA
Organism: Avena sativa; assembly: GCA_916181665.1. NCBI lineage: Eukaryota > Viridiplantae > Streptophyta > Magnoliopsida > Poales > Poaceae > Avena > Avena sativa. Next base: position 255,365,817 of record OV702292.1, on the reverse strand, counting down.
GTAGGTTTTTCCAGGTTGCTGGTCTCCTCTACCTTGAACTCTTGATGTCCCACGACCGTGTCCACGGCCACCATCACATCCTCCTCATCCTCCAGACCTAAAAGTAGAAGTGACCACTGCCGTTTCCGCGTTGGGTTTTTCTTTCGAGGTATTCTTGCGCTTCTGAGCTTGTTGCTTTGGTTGTTTTGCCGACTGTGGCATGGCCAGGGTGTTCAGTAATCCCTCTGCATCGTCATCAACATCTGCACACTTGCTCGCTGTTTCTATCATCTCCCCCAAATCAGTGACTTTGTCACACTTCAAGCGATCACGTAGTAAACCAATTGGGAGACCTGCAATGAAAGCTTCAATCGCAGTTTGGTCATTTACTCCTTCACAGGAGTTCTTGATGCCGATCCATCATCCGAGATAATCTCGACAAGTTTCTCCAGCGTTCTGGGTGCAACGCTGTAGGTCTCCGACCGTATAGGGTCTCCGGTATGTGCCTTCGAAATTCCGAAAGAACGCACTTTGCATGTCATACCAGTTGTGGATGGTGTTCTTCGGAAGTTCACTGAGCCATGATCGTGCGGTCTTCCGCAACATAAGTGGGAGATATCGGGTTGCGACTAGGCTGCTTCCGCCTTTGGCGATGCAGCAAGCTTCGAAGATATCCTGTAGCCAAGTATCTGGCCGAGCTATGCCATCGTAGGCTTGAATATGTCTTGAGATAGCAAATCCTTCCTGGAATTTTGTAGCTCTTATGCGTGGTCCGAAGCACTTTGGGCCCACGTATATGTCATCATTTTCATAGCGCCGCGCTTCTATGTTGGAATTAATCCCGTGCCTTGCGTCATTTGGGGATAAAGATCGTCTTGAGTGACGACTATGGCTGCAGTGCCTTGGAGCCAGACTTCGTCTTATGCTTGGTGGGGAAGGTGGAGTAGCTAGATTATTTCCGGCTGATCGTCGGCCTCTCTCCGGAGCGTCATTATTCCAGTTCCGGGGAGGGTCTTCATTGTGACGAGCCCCCTGCTGGTTTGACTCGGCACGGTGTGCGTCGTTCCTTCGCCCGTCATCCGGACGGCTTGCGTGTCTAGGAGGTGGCATTCTTTTTCGGTCCTCCTCCCGACGTTTCTCTTTATCTTCTTCCCTGCGGTCCATCGACTATCGCCGGGGAGGATTCCTCGGATTCAGTGCAGCAATTGCCTCTTGCTCTTCAACTGGGTTAACGTTACGCTAGTCACGTGCAGCTTTGTGGTGCTTTCCTGAAGATCCGGTTCTTGAGTAGTTGTTTTCCCGACGATCGGAACGATGGTGCTGTTCCAGAACACGTTGGGTTCTTACGGTAGCCCATGTTGGATCTATGCGACATTGGTCAGAATCGGAGACCAGCTTTTGACTTCCGAATAGGGCGACCTTTTGCTGCTCCAGTCCCTTGTTGAGTAGTTTGATTCCCAACCGGATCTGCTCCGGGCCTGGATTAGCCGATAGGATTTCTCGAGCCGCAACAGTGTTCTGTACTGGCGTTGGATACACCCAATCCCCGTTGCCATCGTGTCAAGGCATCCCAAGTTCTCCTCCAAAAAGGACATTGTGAATCTGTCGGAATTGGTCGTCATGAGTATGACATTTCCTGGCCTTCTGATGTTGCCTGGAGTTGTACTTCTCCGCAGTTGCCATGCGTTTATTTTCCTCCTCAATGTTTTTTGGCTTCATCGAGGAGTACTTGGCGATGCGCTTCTAGGACCTGGGCCCTCTCGTCTAGCTCTTTAGCAGTAAGTTCTACAGCTGTAGGAATAGGTGTGGTTAATGCAGCATCGATGATTTTACGCGCACCTTCAGTGATCACGTGTCCATCCACCGACTCTTCTTTGGGCTCATCTGGGATAAGTGCTCCATCCGAGTCTTTCTCGTATTCCTCGGCAATCACCTCCTCTGCCGGAGGGTCTTTCGCCGGGGTCATGTTCTTCTTGTTCTTCTTCTTTGCCTTCTTGGCAGCGCCGGTAGCAAAGATGGATTTGGGTCCGTTTCCCAGAGTCAAGCTCAGATCGGTACTTTCGGACATCTGGACCTCGGGATTATCTCCAATTTCCATGTCATCCTGCGTTTTGGGAAAGTTTTCCCTGGATCCTTCATCCATGGCTTCTTCTTCCTCTACAGCTTTGGAGTTATACTCCTCTTCATATTCTGTAGAGAACTTTCAGAAATCTGCTGACATCATCGAGTCATCCGAGGATGCGGGTATGTCGGTGTTTGTTCCGATCGCCTTTAGCACAGAGTCGGTGTTGTCTTCAGCGTCGGCAGAGCTGGATCCGGATCCCACATATCTGACGAAGTGCGACACGTGCCTCCTGAGATAGTTGTGGCTGTCGTGATCGGCCTCCTCAAAATGCCTGATGGTTTCGAGAATATCGTATATTCTTGAGTCTTGCATCATCATGCATCTTAGCGTGTATCTCAAGAAAGGCCTCTCTGCCCCGACATCATCAGAGCCGGAACAAGTGTTGTTGCTATGCTCCTCCTGGATTTCGACTTCAGTGGGTGGGTCGATCTGGGATTCGGTCTCTCCAGGGAGATCCACTCCAGACTCAACTTGGACCGCCAGGTCTGTTTCAGGTTCAGATTTCTCCAATATCTCCCCGATTGGTGTGGGCTGGGTGGGATTAGGGTTTTCTGAGATCTAGAACTCTGCCGCCTCCGCGGACAAAGGGGACCCAGAAGTTTGTTCTGCCTTTATCATCACCGCTGGGGTGGGTGGGGCAGTTTCAACAAAGCCGATGTAAACATAGATCTCGCCAAAAGACATGATGGTGTAGGTGGTCACGGCTTCCCTAGCCGGAATCCAGGTCTCGTCGAGGACGATGAGAGGGACGTCGCTGGCGTAGAGGATGCGACCGCCGGTGATGGTCTCACCGATTCTGATTCTTGCAGATTCCGCTCGGAACGCAGATCCGAAGCTCACTTGCCCCATGGTGGGTGCCAACTGTCGTCGGATTGATGAGAAGTACACCATGAGGGGGTACTAGAGGCGTGCGGAAGAGAGGGTTGTGAGACGTATGGTGTTCCGGTACGGTGAGCACACAAGTTTACCCAAGTTCGAATTCACCGGCTTTGGACGGATCCTACTCCTGCTAGCAATCCAGTAATACGACAGAGCCGGAATATGGGTTACAAGGGTTCGCTTGGGCGAGTTGAGATTGTGATTGTGATTGTAAGGTGTGCCCAAAAGGCTCTCCCTAGGACGGCTTATATAGATATCCGGCCTAGGGTTTACAGGAGAGTCGGTTCCAGAGTACATCTTGAACTACAAGTAACACTATGGGCCTATGTCGGTAAGTCTTCTGGGCCTTCCCGTAGCCGGATTGGACTCTGTCTCTTCTCCCTGACTGGGCCGCCTGTGAAGCAAAGCTCTAACCCGAAGTGGGCCACCCTGGTCAGTGAGGAACTGTGAGGATACCCGGAAAGTATATCCCCAACATAATCCACTGGTGACATTTTGCATATGTGTTCATTTTCTAAACCACATTGATCCACCGGTGTTATTTTCATGTGTGTTCCTTTCCTAAATCACATTGATCCACTGGTGTCATTGCATGTGTGTTCTTTTCCTCAACCACATTGATCCAGTTGTGACATTGCATGTGTGTTCTTTTCCTAAACCACATGCATCCACTAGAGTCATTGCATGTATGTTCTTTTTGTAAACCACATTTATCCACTAGTGTCATTGCATGTGTGTTCTTTTCCAAAACTACATGGATCCACTAGTGACATTGCATGTGTGTTCTTTTTCTGAACCACATGTATCCACTAGTGACATTGCATGTGTGTTCTATTCTTAAACCACATGGATCCACTGCAGTCATTGCATGGGTGTTCTTTTCCTAAACCACATTGATCCACTGTTGTCATTTCATGTGTGTTCTTTTCCTAAACCACATTGATCCACTGGTGACATTGCATGTGTGTTATTTTCCTAAACTACATGGATCCACTGGTGTCATTGCATCTGTGTTATTCTCCTAAACCACATTGATCCACCAGTATCATTTCATGTGTGTTCTTTTCCTAAACCACATGGATCCACTTGTGACTTTGCATGTGTTTTATTTTCCTAAACAACATGGATCCACTGGTGACATTTGCATGTGTGTTCTTTTCCTAAACCACATTGAACCACTGGTGTCATTGTATGTGTGTTCTTTTCCTAAACCACATTGATCCACTGGTGACATTGCATGTGTGTTATTTTCCTAAACCACATTGATCCACTAGAGATATTACATGTGTCTTGTTTTCCTAAACCACATGGATCCACTAGTGACATTTGCATGTGTTTTCATTTTCTAAAACACATTAATCCACTAGAGACATTGAATGTGTGTTCTTTTCCTAAACCACATGGATCCACTGGTGACATTTCATGTGTGTTCTTTTCCTAAACCACATGGATCCACTGGAGCCATTTGCATGTGTGTTCTTTTCCTAAACCACATTGATCCACTGGTGACATTTGCATGTGTGTTCTTTTCCTAAACCACATTTATCCACTAGTGTCATTGCATGTGTGTTCTTTTCCTAAACCACATTGATCCACTGGTGTCATTGCATGTGTGTTCTTTTCTTGAACCACATTGATCCACTAGTGACATTGCATGTGTGTTCTTTTCCTAAACCACATGGATCCACTCATGTCATTGCATGTGTGTTACTTTCCTAAACCACATTGATCCACTAGTGACATTTGCATGTGTGTTCTTTTCCTGAACCACATTGATCCACTAGTGCCATTGTATGTGTGTTCTTTTCCTAAACTACATTGATCCACTAGTGACATTTGCATTTGTGTTCTTTTCCTAAACCACATTTATCACGTAGTGTCATTGGATGTGTGTTCTTTTCCTGATCCACATTGATCCACTAGTGATGTTGCATGTGTGTTCTTTTCCTAAACCACATGGATCCATTGGTGACATTTGCATGTTTCTTCCTAAACTACATTAATCCACTGGTGACATTTGCATCTGTTTTCTTTTTCTAAACCACATTAATCCACTGGTGTCATTTGCATGTGTGTTCCTTTCCTAAACTACATTAATCCAGTGGTGTCATTGCATGTGTGTTCTTTTCCTAAACCACATTGATCCACTAGTGTCATTGCATGTGTGTTCTTTTCCTAAACCACATTGATCAACTGGTGTCATTGCATGTGTGTTATTTTCCTGAAACACTTTGGTCCACTGGTGATATTTGCATGTGTGTTCTTTTCCTAAACCACATTGATCCACTGGTGTCATTGCATGTGTGTTCTTTTCCTAAACCACATTGATCCACTAGTGACATTGCATGTGTGTTATTTCCCTAAACTACATGGATCCACTTGTGTCATTGCACGTGCTTTATTCTACTAAACCACATTGATCCACTAGTGTCATTTCATTTGTTATTTTTTCCTAAACCACATGGATCCACTGGAGCCATTTGTATGTGTGTTATTTTCCTAAACCACATTGATCCACTAGTGACATTTGCATGTGTGTTCTTTTCCTAAACCACATTGAACCACTGGTGTCATTGTATGTGTGTTATTTTCCTAAACCACATTGATTTACTAGAGTCATTACATGTGTGTTCTTTTCCTAAGCCACATGGATCCAGTTGTGACATTTGCATGTGTTTTCTTTTTCTAAAACACATTAATCCTCTAGAGTCATTGAATGTGTGTTCTTTTCCTAAACCACATGGATCCACTAGTGACATGTCATGTGTGTTCTTTTCCTAAACCACATGGATCCACTAGAGCCATTTGCATTTGTGTTCTTTTCCTAAACCACATTGATCCACTAGTGACATTTGCATGTGTGTTGTTTTCCTAATCCACATGGATCCACTGGTGCCATTTGCATGTGTGTTTTGTCCTCAACCACATTAATACACTTGTGACATTTTGCATCTGTGTTCATTTTCTAAAGCTCATTGATCCAATGTTGTCATTTCGATGTGTGTTCCTTTCCTAAACCACATTGATCCACTAGTGTCATTGCATGTGTGTTCTTTTCCTGAACCACATTGATCCACTTGTGACATTGCATGTGTGTTCTTTTCCTAAACCACATGGATCCACTTGAGTCATTGCATGTATGTTCTTTTCGTAAACCACATTTATCGACTGGTGTCATTGCATGTGTATTCTTTTCCTAAACTACATGGATCCACTGGTGACATTGCATGTGTGTTCTTTTTATGAACCACATTGATCAACTAGTGTCATGGCATGTGTGTTATTTTGCTAAACGACTTTGGTCCACTGGTGATATTTGCATGTGTGTTCTTTTCCTGAACCACATTGATCCACTAGTGACATTGCATGTGTGTTATTTTCCTAAACTACATTGATCAACTAGTGTCATTTCATGTGTGTTCTTTTCCTAAACCACATGGATCCAGTTGTGACTATTCATGTGTGTTATTTTCCTAAACCAGATGGATCCACTGGTGACATCTGCATGTGTGTTCTTTTCCTAAACCACATTGAACCACTAGTGACATTTGCATGTGTGTTCTTTTCCTAAACCACATTGATCCACTGGTGACATCTGCATGTGTGTTCTTTTCCTAAACCACTTTGGTCCACTTGTGATATTTGCATGTGTGTTCTTTTCCTAAACCACATTGATCCACTGGTGACATTGCATGTGTGTTCTTTTCCTGAACCACATTGATCCACTGGTGACATTGCATGTGTTTTATTTTCCTAAACTACATGGATCCACTGGTGTCATTGCATCTGTGTTATTCTACTAAACCACATTGATCCACTAGTGTCATTTCATGTGTGTTTTTTCCTAAACCACATGGATCCACATGTGACTTTGCATGTGTGTTCTTTTCCTAAACCACATGGATCCACTAGTGACATGTGCATGTGTGTTCTTTTCCTAAACCACATTGATCCACTGGTGACATTGCATGTGTGTTATTTTCCTAAACCACACTGATCCACTAGAGTCATTACATGTGTGTTCTTTTCCTAAACCACATGGATCCACTTGTGACATTTGCACATGTTTTCTTTTTCTAGAACATATTAATCCACTAGAGACATTGAATGTATGTTCTTTTCCTAATCCACATGGTTCCACTGGTGCCATTTCATGTGTGTTCTTTTCCTAAACCACATGGATCCACTGGAGCCATTTGTATGTGTGTTATTTTCCTAAACCACATTGATCCACTAGTGACATTTGCATGTGTGTTCTTTTCCTAAACCACATTGTACCACTGGTGTCATTGTATGTGTGTTATTTTCCTAAACCACATTGATTTACTAGAGTCATTACATGTGTGTTCTTTTCCTAAGCCACATGGATCCAGTTGTGACATTTGTATGTGTTTTCTTTTTCTAAAACACATTAATCCTCTAGAGACATTGAATGTGTGTTCTTTTCCTAAACCACATGGATCCACTAGTGACATGTCATGTGTGTTCTTTTCCTAAACCACATGGATCCACTAGAGCCATTTGCATTTGTGTTCTTTTCCTAAACCACATTGATCCACTAGTGACATTTGCATGTGTGTTGTTTTCCTAATCCACATGGATCCACTGGTGCCATTTGCATGTGTGTTTTGTCCTAAACCACATTAATACACTTGTGACATTTTGCATCTATGTTCATTTTCTAAAGCTCATTGATCCAATGTTGTCATTTCGATGTGTGTTCCTTTCCTAAACCACATTGATCCACTAGTGTCATTGCATGTGTGTTCTTTTCCTGAACCACATTGATCCACTTGTGACATTGCATGTGTGTTCTTTTCCTAAACCACATGGATCCACTTGAGTCATTGCATGTATGTTCTTTTCGTAAACCACATTTATCGACTGGTGTCATTGCATGTGTATTCTTTTCCTAAACTACATGGATCCACTGGTGACATTGCATGTGTGTTCTTTTTATGAACCACATTGATCAACTAGTGTCATGGCATGTGTGTTATTTTGCTAAACGACTTTGGTCCACTGGTGATATTTGCATGTGTGTTCTTTTTCTGAACCACATTGATCCACTAGTGACATTGCATGTGTGTTATTTTCCTAAACTACATTGATCAACTACTGTCATTTCATGTGTGTTCTTTTCCTAAACCACATGGATCCAGTTGTGACTTTTCATGTGTGTTATTTTCCTAAACCAGATGGATCCACTGGTGACATCTGCATGTGTGTTCTTTTCCTAAACCACATTGAACCACTAGTGACATTTGCATGTGTGTTCTTTTCCTAAACCACATTGATCCACTGGTGACATCTGCATGTGTGTTCTTTTCCTAAACCACTTTGGTCCACTGGTGATATTTGCATGTGTGTTCTTTTCCTAAACCACATTGATCCACAGATGACATTGCATGTGTGTTCTTTTCCTGAACCACATTGATCCACTGGTGACATTGCATGTGTTTTATTTTCCTAAACTACATGGATCCACTGGTGTCATTGCATCTGTGTTATTCTACTAAACCACATTGATCCACTAGTGTCATTTCATGTGTGTTTTTTTCCTAAACCACATGGATCCACATGTGACTTTGCATGTGTGTTCTTTTCCTAAACCACATGGATCCACTAGTGACATGTGCATGTGTGTTCTTTTCCTAAACCACATTGATCCACTGGTGACATTGCATGTGTGTTATTTTCCTAAACCACACTGATCCACTAGAGTCATTACATGTGTGTTCTTTTCCTAAACCACATGGATCCACTTGTGACATTTGCATGTGTTTTCTTTTTCTAAAACACATTAATCCACTAGAGACATTGAATGTATGTTCTTTTCCTAATCCACATGGTTCCACTGGTGCCATTTCATGTGTGTTCTTTTCCTAAACCACATGGATCCACTGGAGCCATTTGTATGTGTGTTATTTTCCTAAACCACATTGATCCACTAGTGTCACTGCATGTGTGTTCTTTTTCTAAACCACATTAATCCACTGGTGTCATTGCATGTTGGTTATTTTCTTGAACCACATTGATCCACTGGTGACATTGCATGTGTTTTCTTTTCCTAAACCACATGGATCCACTCGTGTCATTGCATGGGTGTTCTTTTCCTAAACCACATTGATCCACTGTTGTCATTGCATGTGTGTTCTTTTCCTAAACCACATGGATCCACTAGAGCCATTTGCATTTGTGTTCTTTTCCTAAACCACATTGATCCACTAGTGACATTTGCATGTGTGTTGTTTTCCTAATCCACATGGATCCACTGGTGCCATTTGCATGTGTGTTTTGTCCTAAACCACATTAATACACTTGTGACATTTTGCATCTGTGTTCATTTTCTAAAGCTCATTGATCCAATGTTGTCATTTCGATGTGTGTTCCTTTCCTAAACCACATTGATCCACTAGTGTCATTGCATGTGTGTTCTTTTCCTGAACCACATTGATCCACTTGTGACATTGCATGTGTATTCTTTTCCTAAACCACATGGATCCACTTGAGTCATTGCATGTATGTTCTTTTCGTAAACCACATTTATCGACTGGTGTCATTGCATGTGTATTCTTTTCCTAAACTACATGGATCCACTGGTGACATTGCATGTGTGTTCTTTTTATGAACCACATTGATCAACTAGTGTCATGGCATGTGTGTTATTTTGCTAAACGACTTTGGTCCACTGGTGATATTTGCATGTGTGTTCTTTTCCTGAACCACATTGATCCACTAGTGACATTGCATGTGTGTTATTTTCCTAAACTACATTGATCAACTAGTGTCATTTCATGCGTGTTCTTTTCCTAAACCACATGGATCCAGTTGTGACTTTTCATGTGTGTTATTTTCCTAAACCACATGGATCCACTGGTGACATCTGCATGTGTGTTCTTTTCCCAAACCACATTGAACCACTGGTGACATGTGCATGTGTGTTCTTTTCCTAAACCACTTTGGTCCACTGGTGATATTTGCATGTGTGTTCTTTTCCTAAACCACATTGATCCACTGGTGACATTGCATGTGTGTTCTTTTCCTGAACCACATTGATCCACTGGTGACATTGCATGTGTTTTATTTTCCTAAACTACATGGATCCACTGGTGTCATTGCATCTGTGTTATTCTACTAAACCACATTGATCCACTAGTGTCATTTCATGTGTGTTTTTTTCCTAAACCACATGGATCCACATGTGACTTTGCATGTGTGTTCTTTTCCTAAACCACATGGATCCACTAGTGACATGTGCATGTGTGTTCTTTTCCTAAACAACATTGATCCACTGGTGACGTTGCATGTGTGTTATTTTCCTAAACCACACTGATCCACTAGAGTCCTTACATGTGTGTTCTTTTCCTAAACCACATGGATCCACTTGTGACATTTGCATGTGTTTTCTTTTTCTAAAACACATTAATCCACTAGAGACATTGAATGTATGTTCTTTTCCTAATCCACATGGTTCCACTCGTGCCATTTCATGTGTGTTCTTTTCCTAAACCACATGGATCCACTGGAGCCATTTGTATGTGTGTTATTTTCCTAAACCACATTGATCCACTAGTGTCACTGCATGTGTGTTCTTTTTGTAAACCACATTGATCCACTGGTGTCATTCCATGTTGGTTATTTTCTTGAACCACATTGATCCACTGGTGACCTTGCATGTGTTTTCTTTTCCTAAACCACATGGATCCACTCGTGTCATTGCATGGGTGTTCTTTTCCTAAACCACATTGATCCACTGTTGTCATTGCATTTGTGTTCTTTTCCTAAACCACATTGATCCACTGGTGACATTGCATGTGTGTTATTTTCCTAAACTACATGGATCCACTGGTGTCATTGCATCTATGTTATTCTCTTAAACCACATTGATCCACTAGTATCATTTCATGTGTGTTCTTTTCCTAAACCACATGGAGCCACTTGTGACTTTGCATGTGTGTTATTTTCCTAAACCACATGGATCCACTGGTGAAATTTGCATGTGTGTTCTTTTCCTAAACCACAATCAACCACAGGTGTCATTGTATGTGTGTTCTTTTCCTAAACCACATTGATCCACTGGTGACGTTGCATGTGTGTTATTTTCCTAAACCACATTGATCCACTAGAGAAATTACATGTTTCTTGTTTTCCTAAACCACATGGATCCACTAGTGACATTTTCTTGTGTTTTCATTTTCTAAAACACATTAATCCACTAGAGACATTGAATGTGTGTTCTTTTCCTCAACCACATGGATCCACTGGTGACATTTCATGTGTGTTCTTTTCCTAAACCACATGATTCCACTGGAGCCATTTGCATGCGTGTTCTTTTCCTAAACCACATTTATCCACTAGTGTCATTGCATGTGTGTTATTTTCCTAAACCATATTGATCCACTAGTGTCATTGCATGTGTGTTCTGTTCCTAAACCACATTGATCCACTTGTGTCATCGCATGTGTGTTATTTTCCTAAACCACATGGATCTACTGGAGTCATTGCATGTGTGTTCTTTTCTTAAACCAAATGGATCCACTTGTTACATTTTCATGTGTGTTGTTTTCCAAAACCACATGGATCCACTAGTGACATTTGCATGTGTGTTCTTTACCAGAACCACATTGATCCACTGGTGACATTTGCATGTGTGTTCTTTTCCTAAACCACATTGATCCACTTTTGGTAATGCATTTGTGTTGTTTTCCTAAAACACATTGATCCACTTTTGGTAATGCATGTGTGTTCTTTTCCTAAACCACATGGATCCATTGGTGTCATTGGATGTGTGTCATTTGCCTGAAGAACATTGAAAACCTGGTGACATTGCATGTGTGTTATTTTTTCCTAAACCACATGGATCCACAGTGACATTTGCATGTCTGTTCTTTTCCTGAACCACATTGATCCACCGTTGTCATTTGCATGTGTGTTCTTTGCTTGAAGCACATTTATCCACTGGTGCCATTTGCATGTGCCTTCTTTTCCTGAACCACATTTATCCACTGTTGCCATTGCATGTGTGTTGTTTTCCTAAACCACATGTATCCAATGGATCATTGCATGTGTGTTCTTTTCCTGAACCACAGTGATCCACTTCTGTCATTGCATATGTGTGATTTTCCTAAACCACATGGATCTACTGGAGTCATTGCATGTGTGTTCTTTTCCAAAACCACATGGATCCACTTGTGATATTTTCATGTGTGTTCTTTTCCTAAACCACATGGATCCACTAGTGACATTTCCATGTGTGTTCTTTTCCTGAACCACATTGATCCACTGGTGACATTTGCATGTGTGTTCTTTTCCTAAACCACATTGATCCACTATTGACAATGCATGTGTGTTGTTTTCCTAAAACACATTGATCCACTTGAGACATTGCATGTGTGTTCTTTTCATAAACCACATGGTTCCACTGGTGTCATTGCATGTGTGTCCTTTTCCTGAACCACTGGTGACATTGCATATTTGTAATTTTTTCCTAAACCAGCTGGATCCACTTGTGACATTTGCATGTGTGTTCTTTTCCTAAACCACATTAATCCACTGGTGACATTTTCATATGTGTTCTTTTCCTAAACAACATTGATCCACTGGTGTCTTTTGCATGTGTGTTGTTTTTTTAACCACATTGATCCACTTGTGTAATTGCATGTGTCTTGTTTTCCTGAACCACATTGATCCACTGTTGACATTGCATGTGTGTTATTTTCCTAAACCACATGGATCCACTGGATTCATTGCATGTGTGTTCTTTTCCTAAACCACATTGATCCACTAGTGTTCATTTCATGTGTGTTCTTTTCCTAAACCACATGGATCCACTGGTGACATTTTCATGTGTGTTGTTTTCCTAAACCACACTGATCCACAAGTGTCATTGCATGTGTGTTCTTTTTCTAAGCCACATTGATCCACTGGTGACATTGCATGTGTATATTTACCTAAACCACATTGATCCATTGGAGTCATTACATGTGTGTTCTTTTCCTAAACCACATTGATCCACTTGTGTCATTACATGTGTTATTTTCCTAAACCACATGGATCCACTCGTGACATTTTCATGTGTGTTCTTTTCCTAAACCACATGGATCCACTGGTGAAATTTGCAGGTGTGTTCATTTCCTAAACCACATTGATCCACTGGCGACATTTGCATGTGTGTTCTATTCCTAAATAAATTTGATCCACTTGTGAGGTTGCATGTGTGTTCTTTTCCTAAACTACATTGATCCACTTGAGTCATTGCATGTGTGTTCTTTTCCTAAACGACATGAATACACCTGTGACATTTGCATGTGTGTTATTTTCCTAAATCACATTTATCCACTAGAGACATTGCACGTGTGTTCTTTTCCTAAACCACATGGATCCACTGGTGTCACTGCACGTGTGTCCTTTTCTTGAACCACTGGTGACATTGAATGTGTATTCTTTTGAAAAACCACATGGATCCACTGGTGACATTTGCACGAGTGTTCTTTTCCTAAACCACATTGATCCACTAGTGACATTTGCATGTGTGTTATTTTCCTAGACCACATGGATCCACTGGTGACATTTTCATGTGTGTTCTTTTCCTAAACCACATGAATCCACTGGTGTCATTGCATCTGTGTTCTTTTCTAGAACCACATTGATCCTCCAGTGACATTGCATGTGTGTTCTTTTCCTAAACCACATGGATCCACTAGTGACATAGCATGTGTGTTACTTTCCTTAACCAAATTGATCCAATTGTAACATTTGCATGTGTTTTCTTTTCCTAAAACACATTAATCCAGTAGAGACACTGCACATGTGTTCTTTTCCTAAACCATATGGATCCACTGATGTCATTGCATGTGTGTTCTTTTCCTAAACCACATGGATCCAATGGAGTCATTGCATGTGTGTTCTTTTCCTAAACCACATGGATCCACTGCTGTCATTCATGTGTGTTCTTTTCGTAAACCACATGGATCCAATGGAGTCCTTGCATGTGTGTTCTGTTCCTGAACCACATTGATCCACTTGTGTCATTGCATGTGTGTTATTTTCCTAAACCACATGGATCTACTGGAGTCATTGCATGTGTGTTCTTTTCTTAAACCAAATGGATCCACTTGTTACATTTTCATGTGTGTTGTTTTCCAAAACCACATGGATCCACTAGTGACATTTGCATGTGTGTTCTTTACCTGAACCACATTGATCCATTGGTGACATTTGCATGTGTGTTCTTTTGCTAAACCACATTGATCCACTGTTGACAATGCATGTGTGTTGTTTTCCTAAAACACATTGATCCACTGGAGACATTGCATGTGTGTTCTTTTCCTAAACCACATGGATCCACTGGTGTCATTGGATGTGTGTCCTTTTCCTGAAGAACATTGAACCACTGGTGACATTGCATGTGTGTTATTTTTTCCTAAACCACATGGATCCACTGGTGACATTGCATGTGTGTTGTTTTCCTGAACCACATGGATCCACTAGTGACTTTGCATGTGTGTTCTTTTCCTAAACCACATGGATCCACTGGTGACATTTTCATGTGTGTTATTTTCCAAAACCACATTGATCCACTAGTGTCATTGCATGTGTGTTCTTTTCCTAAACCACATGGATCCACTGGTGACATTTTCTTGTGTGTTATTTTCCAAAACCGCAATGATCCACTAGTGTCATTACATGTGTGTTCTTTTCCTAAATCACATGGATCCAATTGTGACATTTGCATGTGTTTTCTTTTCCTAAAACACATTAATCCACTAGAGACACTGCACATGTGTTCTTTTCCTAAACCATATGGATCCAGTGATGTCATTGCATGTGTGTTCTGTTCTTAAACCACATGGATCCAATGGAGTCATTGCATGTGTGTTCTTTTCCTAAACCACATGGATCCAATGGAGTCATTGCATGTGTGTTCTTTTCCTAAACCACATGGATCCACTGCTGTCATTCATGTGTGTTCTTTTCCTAAACCTCATGGATCCAATGGAGTCCTTGCACGTGTGTTCTGTTCCTGAACCGCATTGATCCACTTGTGTCATTGCATGTGTGTTATTTTCCTAAACCACATGGATCCACTAGTGACATTTGCATGTGTGTTCTTTACCTGAACCACATTGATCCACTGGTGACATTTGTATGTGTGTTCTTTTACTAAACCACATTGATCCACTGGAGACATTGCATGTGTGTTCTTTTCCTAAACCACATGGATCCACTGGTGTCATTGGATGTGTGTCCTTTTCCTGAAGAACATTGAACCACATGGATCCACTAGAGTCATTGCATGTGTGTTCTTTTCCTAAACCAGATTTATCCACTGGTGTCATTACATGTGTTTCTTTTCCTAAACCACATCGATCCACTGGTAATATTGTATGTGCGTTCTTTTTCTAAACCACATGGATCCACTAGTGATATTGCATGTGTGTTCTCTTCCTAAACCACATGGATCACCTAGAGTCACTGCATGTGATTCTTTTCATGAACCACAATGATCCACTGGTGTCATTTCCTGTGTGTTCTTTTCCTGAACCACATTGATCCACTAGTGACATTTGCATGTGTGTTCTTTTCCTAAACCACATTAATCCACTGATGTCATTGCATTTGTGTTCTTTTCTAGAACCACATTGATCCTCCAGTGACATTGCATGTTTATTCTTTTCCTAAACCACATGGATCCACTAGTGACATTGCATGTGTGTTATTTTCCTAAACCAAATTGATCCACTAGTGTCATTGCATGTGTGTTATTTTCGTAAACCACATGGATCCACTGGTGTCATTGGATGTGTGTTCTTTTCCTTAAGAACATTGAACCACTGGTGACATTGCATGTGTGTTATTTTTTCCTAAACCACATGGATCCACTGGTGACATTGCATGTGTGTTGTTTTCCTGAACCACATGGATCCACTAGTGACTTTGCATGTGTGTTCTTTTCCTAAACCACATGGGTCCACTTGTGTCATGGCATGTGTGTTATTTTCCTAAACCACATGGATCTACTGGAGTCATTGTATGTGTGTTCTGTTCTTAAACCAAATGGATCCACTTGTTACATTTTCATGTGTGTTGTTTTCCAAAACTACATGGATCCACTGGAGACATTGCCTGTGTGTTCTTTTCCTAAACCACATGGATCCACTGGTGTCATTGGATGTGTGTCCTTTTCCTGAAGAACATTGAACCACTGGTGACATTGCATGTCTGTTATTTTTTCCTAAACCACATGGATCCACTGGTGACATTGCATGTGTGTTGTTTTCCTGAACCACATGGATCCACAAGTGACTTTGCATGTGTGTTCTTTTCCTAAACCACATGGATCCACTGGTGACTTTACACGTGTGTTCTTTTCCTAAACCACATTGATCCACTTGTGACATTTGGATGTGTGTTCTTATCCAAAGCCACATTGATCCACTGGTGTCATTGCATGTGTGTTAATTTCTTAAACCACATTGACCCACTAGTGAAGTTGCATGTGTGTTCTTTTCCTAAACCACATTGATCCACTAGAGTCATTACATGTGTGTTCTTATACTAAACCACATGATCCACTTGTGACATTTGCATGTGTTTTCTTTTCCTAAAACACATTGATCCACTAGAGACATTGCATTTGTGTTCTTCTCCTAAACCACATGGATCCACTGGTAACATTTTCATGTGTGTTATTTTCCAAAACCACATTGATCCACTGGTGTCATTACATGTGTGTTCTTTTCGTAAATCACATGGATCCAATTGTGACATTTGCATGTGTTTTGTTTTCCTAAACCACATTAATCCACTATAGACACTTTATGTGTGTTCTTTTCCTAAACCACATGGATCCACTGATGTCATTGCATGTGTGTTCTTTTCCTAAACCACATGGATCCAATGGAGTCATTGCATGTGTGTTCTTTTCCTGAACCGCATTGATCCACTTGTCTCATTGCACGTGTGTTCTTTTCCTAAACCACATGGATCTACTTGAGTCATGGCATGTGTGTTATTTTCCTAAACTATATGGATCCACTTGTGACATTTTCATTTGTGTTCTTTTCCTAAAATACGTGGATCCACTAGAGTCATTGCATGTGTGTTCTTTTCCTAAACCAGATTTATCCACTGGTGTCATTACATGTGTTTTCTTTTCCTAAACCACATGGATCCACTGGTAATATTGTATGTGCGTTCTTTTTCTAAGCCACATGGATCCACTAGTGATATTGCATGTGTGTTCTCTTCCTAAACCACATGGATCACCTAGAGTCATTGCATGTGATTCTTTTCATGAACCACATTGATCCACTAGTGTCACTTCATGTGTGTTCTTTTCCTAAACCACATTGATCCACTAGTGACATTTGCATGTGTGTTCTTTTCCTAAACCACATTAATCCACTGATGTCATTGCATCTGTGTTCTTTTCTAGAACCACATTGATCCTCCAGTGACATTGCATGTGTGTTCTTTTCCTAAACCACATGGATCCACTAGTGACATTGCATGTGTGTAATTTTCCTAAACCAAATTGATCCACTAGTGTCATTGCATGTGTGTTATTTTCCTAAACCACATTGATCCGCTAGTGACATTTGTATGTGTCTTCTTTTCCTAAACAACATTGATCCACTTGTGTCATTCAACGCGTGTTCTTTTTCTAAACCACATTGATCCACTAGTGACATTGCATGTGTGTTATTTTCCTAAACCACATGGATCCACTGTTGTCATTCATGTGTGTTCTTTTCCTAAACCACATGGATCCAATGGAGTCCTTGCACGTGTGTTCTGTTCCTGAACCACATTGATCCACTTGTGTCATTGCATGTGTGTTATTTTCCTAAACCACATGGATCTACTGGAGTCATTGTATGTGTGTTCTTTTCTTAAACCAAATGGATCCACTTGTTACATTTTCATGTGTGTTGTTTTCCAAAACTACATGGATCCACTGGAGACATTGCCTGTGTGTTCTTTTCCTAAACCACATGGATCCACTGGTGTCATTGGATGTGTGTCCTTTTCCTGAAGAACATTGAACCACTGGTGACATTGCATGTGTGTTATTTTTTCCTAAACCACATGCATCCACTGGTGACATTGCATGTGTGTTGTTTTCCTGAACCACATGGATACACTAGTGACTTTGCATGTGTGTTCTTTTCCTAAACCACATGGATCCACTGGTGTCATTGGATGTGTGTCCTTTTCCTGAAGAACATTGAACCACTGGTGACATTGCATGTGTGTTATTTTTTCCTAAACCACATGGATCCACTGGTGACATTGCATGTGTGTTGTTTTCCTGAACCACATGGATCCACTAGTGACTTTGCATGTGTGTTCTTTTCCTAAACCACATGGATCCACTGGTGACATTTTCATGTGTGTTATTTTCCAAAACCACATTGATCCACTAGTGTCATTGCATGTGTGTTCTTTTCCTAAACCACATGGATCTACTGGTGACATTTTCTTGTGTGTTATTTTCCAAAACCGCATCGATCCACTGGTGTCATTACATGTGTGTTCTTTTCCTAAATCACATGGATCCAATTGTGACATTTGCATGTGTTTTCTTTTCCTAAAACACATTAATCCACTAGAGACACTACACATGTGTTCTTTTCCTAAACCATATGGATCCACTGATGTCATTGCATGTGTGTTCTTTTCCTAAACCACATGGATCCAATGGAGTCATTGCATGTGTGTTCTTTTCCTAAACCACATGGATCCAATGGAGTCATTGCATGTGTGTTCTTTTCCTAAACCACATGGATCCACTACTGTCATTCATGTGTGTTCTTTTCCTAAACCACATGGATCCAATGGAGTCCTTGCACGTGTGTTCTGTTGCTGAACCACATTGACCCACTTGTGTCATTGCGTGTGTGTTATTTTCCTAAACCACATTGATCCACTAGTGACATTTGCATGTGTGTTCCTTACCTGAACCACATTGATCCACTGGTGACATTTGTATGTGTGTTCTTTTCCTAAACCACATTGATCCACTATTGACAATGCATGTGTGTTATTTTCCTAAAACACATTGATCCACTAGAGACATTGCATGTGTGTTCTTTTCCTATACCACATGGATCCACTGGTGTCATTGGAGGTGTGTCCTTTTCCTGAAGAACATTGAACCACTGGTGACATTGCATCTGTGTTATTTTTTCCTAAACCACATGGATCCACTAGTGACATTTGCATGTGTGTTCTTTTCCTGAACCACATTGATCCACTGGTGACATTTGCATGTGTGTTCTTTTTCTAAACCACATTGATCCACCGTTGTCATTTGCATGTGTGTTCTTTTCTTGAAGCACATTTATCCGCTGGTGTCATTTGCATGTGTCTTCTTTTCCTGAACCACATTTATCCATTATTGCCATTGCATGTGTGTTCTTTTCCTAAACCACATGTATCCAATGGATCAATGCATGTGTGTTCTTTTCCTGAACCACATTGATCCACTTTTGTCATTGCATATGTGTGATTTTCCTAAACCACATGTATCTACTAGAGTCATTGCATGTGTGTTCTTTTCCTAAACCACATGGATCCACTTGTGACATTTTCATGTGTATTCTTTTCCTAAACCACATGGATCCTGTTGTGCCATTTACGTGTCTGTGATTTTCCTAAACCACATGGATCGACTGGAGTCATTACATGTGTGTTCTTTTCCTAAACCACATGGATCCACTTATGACATTTTCATGTGTGTTCTTTTCGTAAACCACATGGATCCACTAGTGACATTTCCATGTGTGTTCTTTTACTGAACCACATTGATCCACTGGTGACATTTGCATGTGTGTTCTTTTCCTAAACCACATTGATCCACTATTGACATTGCATGTGTGTTTTTTCATGAACCACATGGATCCACTAGTGACATTGCATGTGTATTCTTTTCCTGAACCACATGGATCCACTAGTGACTTTACACTCCTGAACCACATTGATCCACTTGTGACATTTGGATGTGTGTTCTTATCCAAAACCACATTGATCCACTGGTGTCATTGCATGTGTGTTAATTTCTTAAACCACATTGACCCACTAGTGAAGTTGCATGTGTGTTCTTTTCCTAAACCACATTGATCCACTAGAGTCATTACATGTGTGTTCTTATACTTAACCACATGATCCACTTGTGACATTTGCATGTGTTTTCTTTGACTAAAACACATTGATCCACTAGAGACATTGCATTTGTGTTCTTTTCCTAAACCACATGGATCCACTGGTGACATTTTCATGTGTGTTATTTTCCAAAACCACATTGATCCACTGGTGTCATTACATGTGTGTTCTTTTCCTAAATCACATGGATCCAATTGTGACATTTGCATGTGTTTTCTTTTCCTAAACCACATTAATCCACTAGAGACACTTTATGTGTGTTGTTTTCCTAAACCACATGGATCCACTGATGTCATTGCATGTGTGTTCTTTTCCTAAACCACATGGATCCAATGGAGTCATTGCATGTGTGTTCTTTTCCTGAACCGCATTGATCCACTTTTCTCATTGCACGTGTGTTATTTTCCTAAACCACATGGATCTACTTGAGTCATTGCATGTGTGTTATTTTCCTAAACTATATGGATCCACTTGTGAAATTTTCATTTGTGTTCTTTTCCTAAAATACATGGATCCACTAGAGTCATTGCATGTGTGTTCTTTTCGTAAGCCACATTTATCCACTGGTGTCATTACATGTGTTTTCTTTTCCTAAACCACATGGATCCACTGGTAATATTGTATGTGTGTTCTTTTTCTAAACCACATGGATCCACTAGTGATATTGCATGTTTGTTCTTTTCCTAAACCACATGGATCACCTAGAGTCATTGCATGTGATTCTTTTCATGAACCACATTGATCCACTGGTGTCATTTCATGTGTGTTCTTTTCCTAAACCACATTGATCCACTGGTGACATTTGCTTGTGTATTCTTTTCCTAAACCTCATTAATCCACTGGTGTCATTGCATATGTGTTCTTTTCTAGAACCACATTGATCCTCCAGTGACATTGCATGTGTGTTCTTTTTCTAAACCACATGGATCCGCTAGTGACATTACATGTGTGTTATTTTCCTAAACCAAATTGACCCACTAGTGTCATTGCATGTGTGTTATTTTTCTAAACCACAATGATCCACTAGTGACATTTGTATGTGTCTTCTTTTCCTAAACAACATTGATCCACTTGTGTCATTCAACGCGTGTTCTTTTTCTAAACCACATTGATCCACTAGTGACATTGCATGTGTGTTCTTTTCCTAAACCACATGGATCCACTGCTGTCATTCATGTGTGTTCTTTTCCTAAACCACATGGATCCAATGGAGTCCTTGCACGTGTGTTCTGGTCCTGAACCACATTGATCCACTTGT
Source organism: Avena sativa (assembly GCA_916181665.1). NCBI lineage: Eukaryota > Viridiplantae > Streptophyta > Magnoliopsida > Poales > Poaceae > Avena > Avena sativa. Next base: position 255,344,407 of record OV702292.1, on the reverse strand, counting down.
GTCATTGCATGTGTGTTTTTTCCTAAACCACATGGATCTACTAGAGTCATTGCATGTGTGTTCTGTTCTTAAACCAAATGGATCCACTTGTTACATTTTCATGTGTGTTGTTTTCCAAAACTACATGGATCCACTAGTGACATTTGCATGTGTGTTCTTTACCAGAACCACATTGATCCATTGGTGACATTTGCATGTGTGTTATTTTCTTAAACCACATTGATCCAGTGTTGACAATGCATGTGTGTTGTTCTCCTAAAACACATTGATCCACTGGAGACATAGCATGTGTGTTCTTTTCCTAAACCACATGGATCCACTGGTGTCATTGGATGTGTGTCCTTTTCCTGAAGAACATTGAACCACTGGTGACATTGCATGTGTGTTATTTTTTCCTAAACCACATGGATCCACTGAAGACATTGCATGTGTGTTGTTTTCCTGAACCACATGGATCCACTAGTGACTTTGCATGTGTGTTCTTTTCCTAAACCACATGGATCCACTGGTGACATTTTCATGTGTGTTATTTTCCAAAACCACATTGATCCACTAGTGTCATTGCATGTGTGTTCTTTTCCTAAACCACATGGATCCACTGGTGACATTTTCTTGTGTGTTATTTTCCAAAACCACATTGATCCACTGGTGTCATTACATGTGTGTTCTTTTCCTAGATCACATGGATCCAATTGTGACATTTGCATGTGTTTTCTTTTCCTAAAACACATTAATCCACTAGAGACACTGCACATGTGTTCGTTTCCTAAACCATATGGATCCACTGATGTCATTGCATGTGTGTTCTTTTCCTAAACAACATGGATCCAATGGAGTCATTGCATGTGTGTTCTTTTCCTAAACCACATGGATCCACTGCTGTCATTCATGTGTGTTCTTTTCCTAAACCACATGGATCCAATGGAGTCCTTGCACCTGTGTTCTGTTCCTGAACCACATTGATCCACTTGTGTCATTGCATGTGTGTTATTTTCCTAAACCACATGGATCTACTGGAGTCATGGTATGTGTGTTCTTTTCTGAAACCAAATGGATCCACTAGTTACATTTTCATGTGTGTTGTTTTCCAAAACCACATGGATCCACTAGTAACATTTGCATGTGTGTTCTTTACCTGAACCACATTGATCCACTAGTGACATTTGCATGTGTGTTCTTTTCCTAAACAACATTGATCCACTGTTGACAATGCATGTGTGTTGTTTTCCTAAAACACATTGATCCACTGGAGACATTGCATGTGTGTTCTTTTCCTAAACCACATGGATCCACTGGTGTCATTGGATGTGTATCCTTTTCCTGAAGAACATTGAACCACTGGTGACATTGCATGTGTGTTATTTTTTCCTAAACCACATGGATCCACTAGTTACATTTGCATGTGTGTTCTTTTCCTGCACCACATTGATCCACTGGTGACATTTGCATGTGTGTTCTTTTCCTAAACCACATTGATCCACCGTTGTCATTTGCATGTGTGTTCTTTTCTTGAAGCACATTTATTCGCTGGTGTCATTTGCATGTGTCTTTATTTCCTGAACCACATTTATCCATTGTTGCCATTGCATGTGTGTTCTTTTCCTAAACCACATGTATCCAATGGATCATTGCATGTGTGTTCTTTTCCTGAACCACATTGATCCACTTCTGTCGTTGCATATGTGTGATTTTCCTCAACCACATGGATATACTAGAGTCATTGCATGTGTGTTCTTTTCCTAACCCACATGGATCCACTTCTGACATTTTCATGTGTATTCTTTTCCTAAACCACATGGATCCAGTTGTGCCATTTACATGTGTGTGATTTTCCTAAACCACATGGATCGACTAGAGTCATTGCATGTGTGTTCTTTTCCTAAACCACATGGATCCACTTATGACATTTTCATGTGTGTTCTTTTCCTAAACCACATGGATCCACTAGTGACATTTCCATGTGTGTTCTTTTCCTGAACCACATTGATCCACTGGTGACATTTGGATGTGTGTTCTTTTCCTAAACCACATTGATCCACTATTGACATTGCATGTGTGTTCTTTTCCTGAACCACATGGATCCACTAGTGACATTGCATGTGTATTCTTTTCCTGAACCACATGGATCCACTAGTGACTTTACACGTGTGTTCTTTTCCTAAACCACATTGATCCACTTGTGACATTTGGATGTGTGTTCTTATCCAAAACCACATTGATCCACTGGTGTCATTGCATGTGTGTTAATTTCTTAAACCACATTGACCCACTAGTGAAGTTGCAGGTGTGTTCTTTTCCTAAACAACATTGATCCACTAGAGTCATTACATGTGTGTTCTTTTACTAAACCACATGATCCACTTGTGACATTTGCATGTGTTTTCTTTTCCTAAAACACATTGATCCACTAGAGACATTACATTTGTGTTCTTTTCCTAAACCACATGGATCCACTGTGACATTGCATGCGTGTTCTTTTTCTAAAGCACATGGATCCAGTGGAGCCATTTGCATATGTGTTCTTTTCGTAAACCACATTGATCCACTGATGTCATTTGCAAGTGTGTTCTTTTCCTATACCACATTAATCCACTAGTGTCATTGCATGTGTCTTATTTTCCTAAACCGCATTGATCTAATGGAGTCATTGCATGTGTTTTCTTTTCCTAGACCATATTGATCCACTAGTGTCATTGCACTTGTGTTATTTTCCTAAACCACATGGATCCACTCGAGTCATTTCATGTGTTTTCTTTTCCTAAACCACATGGATCCACTGGTGATATTTGCATGTGTGTTTTTTCCTGAACCACATTGATGCACTTTTGGCATTTTCATGTGTGTTCTTTTCCTAAACCACATTGATCCACTAGTGACATTTGCATATGTGTTCTTTTCCTCATCCACATTGATCCAATGGAGCAATTTCATGTGTGTTCTTTTCCTAAACCACATTGATCCACTGGTGTCATTTGCATGTATGTTCTATTCCTAAACCAAATTGATCCACTGGTGTCTTTGCATGTGTGCTATTTTCCTAAACCACATTGATCCGCTGGTGACATTAAATGTGTGCTCTTTTGCTGAACCACATGGATCCGCTGGTGACATTGCATGTGTGTTCTTTTCTTAAACCACATGGATCCACTGTGTCATTCCATTTGTGTTCTTTTCCTAAACCACATGGATCCACTAGTGACATTGCATGTGTGTTCTTTTCCTAAACCACATGGATCCACTTGTGACGTTTTCATGTGTGTTATTTTCCAAAACCACATTGATCCACTAGTGTCATTGCATGTGTGTTCTTTTCCTAAACCACATGGATCCACTGGTGACATTTTCATGTGTGTTATTTTCCAAAACCACATTCATCCACTAGTGTCATTACATGTGTGTTCTTTTCCTAAATCACATGGATCCAATTGTGACATTTGCATGTGTTTTCTTTTCCTAAAACACATTAATGCACTAGAGACACTGCACATGTGTTCTTTTCCTAAACCATATGGATCCACTCATGTCATTGCATGTGTGTTCTTTTCCTAAACCACATGGATCCAATGAATTCATTGCATGTGTGTTCTTTTCCTCAACCACATTGATCCACTTGTCTCATTGCATGTGTGTTCTTTTCCTAAACCACATGGATCTACTGGAGTCATTCCATGTGTGTTATTTTCCTAAACCATATGGATCCACTTGTGACATTTTCATTTGTGTTCTTTTCCTAAAATACATGGATCCACTAGAGTCATCGCATGTGTGTTCTTTTCCTAAACCAGATTTATCCACTAGTGTCATTACATGTGTTTTCTTTTCCTAAACCACATGGATCCACTGGTAGTATTGTATGTGTGTTCTTTTTTGAACCACATGGATCCAATAGTGATATTGCATGTGTGTTCTTTTCCTAAACCACGTGGATCACCTAGAGTCATTGCATGTGATTCTTTTCATGAACCACATTGATCCACTGGTGTCATTTCATGTGTGTTCTTGTCCTAAACCACATTGATCCACTGGTGACATTTGCATGTGTGTTCTTTTCCTAAACCACATTAATCCACTGGTGTCATTGCATCTGTGTTCTTTTCTAGAACCACATTGATCCTCTAGTGAGATTGCATGTGTGTTATTTTCCTAAACCACATGGATCCACTAGTGACATTGCATGTGTGTTATTTTCCTAAACCAAATTGATCCACTAGTGTCATTGAATGTGTGTTATTTTCCTAAACCACATTGATCCACTAGTGACATTTGTATGTGTCTTCTTTTCCTAAACAACATTGATCCACTGGTGTCACTGCACGTGTGTCCTTTTCTTGAACCACTGGTGACATTGAATGTGTATTCTTTTCCTTAACCACATGGATCCACTGGTGACATTTGCACGAGTGTTCTTTTCCTAAACCACATTGATCCACTAGTGACATTTGCATGTGTGTTCTTTTCCTAAACCACGTTGATCCATTTGTGTGTCATTTGCATGTGTGTTCTTTTCGTGAACCACATTGATCCATTAGTGTCATTGCATGTGTGTTCTTTTCCTATACCTCATGGATGCATAGGAGTCATTTCATGTGTGTTCTTTTCCTAAACCACATGGATCCACTAGTGACATTGCATGTATGTTATTTTCCTGAACCACATGGATCCACTTGTGACTTTGCATGTCTATTGTTTTCCTAAACCACATGGATCCACTGGTGACATTTGCATGTGTGTTCTTTTTCTAAACCACATGGATCCACTGGTGACAGTGCATGTGTGTTCTTTTCCTAAACCACATGGAACCACTGGAGCCATTTGCATGTTTGTTCTTTTCCTAAACCACATTGATCCACTAGTGACATTTGCATGTGTGTTCTTTTCCTAAACAACATGGATCCAATGGAGTCATTGCATGTTTGTTCTTTTCGTTAACCACATTGATCCACTGGTGTCATTTCATGTGTGTTCTTTTCCTAAACCACATGGATCCACTGGAGTCATTGCATGTGTTTTCTTTTCCTAAACCACATGGATCCACTGGTGACATTTTCATGTGTGTTCTTTTCCTAAACTACATGGATCCACTAGTGACATTTGCATGTGTGTTCTCGTAACACTACAGCCTGAAAAGACTGCAGCTTCTATGCAACATTTCAAGCCCTGGATCGGTTCATTGGCTTACATAGAATATAGATGAATAACAAGGTAAAATCCATGCATCATAAAGAAACGAAATGATCCAGAGTATTCAATTATTACAATATGCATAGCTCAATGGCTAGCTCAAATAAACAAGTAGCATACGGAAACGTAAACATATAGTAGACTCCATCTTCAAATTGCCCACAAGTGAACAAGTGTAAAGTGGAGTACGCAACTAAATATGATCACTCAAAATCTGTATAACCTGCAACACGAAATGTAGCAGACCCGAAGGGTCAATACTTGGAATGTATGGCAAGTAGAGCTAAGTAAGGAGACAATATACCTAGAAACTACATGCTTATTTGGCTAAGTGGAATGTATGGCTAGCTTGCACTTTCTTAATCATTTTTACCCTACTTTTAAATCAAGTTTGATCACAACAACCAATTAAATTCACCCATCAAGTTTTAGTAATTAGGAAATAGGAATGAGTGAGAATATGTCATAGCCTCAATATCTAGCAACTCAATTGTCCATAATCGGGGACACAACTAAGCACTTAGTTTTACACCCTGCAGGGGATTGTACACTTTACCCATATGACCTGGTAGACCAGCTCATACCATGACATGCGTTTTGAGTCATGATAGGGAGAAGTCCAAGAAGAGACAATTCGGGAAGTAGTTCCCCAAGCCCATCCATGCATCGTACCAACCTACCACAATTCACTACATATATTGATACGAAGAGCTCGGTTCACCACAACCTACTAAGTCCATCCAGCCACCCATAACTCACTGGCATATGGATGTACACGTAAGCTACCAAACAAAGACACTAATCACTTCTCTGCAACCTGGGTGGCCATCCACAAGTGAACTACTCGGGTAAACATAGACATGGGCCCAGCATTCACAAACCAAGCATTTACCAATTCCACCCAGAGAGTTCATTAATTAAGTTGTTTTAGTTGAACAAAACATATGCACTACCATAAAATGATGTAGACCCTTCCCCCGTCTAGATAGCATGGCTAAGTATAACTAGCATACGACGGCTCAACTACAAGTGACTCCTACCAAGATACATAGGACATAGCATAGCGATAGTAATTCCTAATCATGCATCTATGAGAAATATACACTACACACGCATTAGGAAAATAGTAGGAAAATTCATGAACAAATTAACATCTACTTGCCTTGATAGTTGTTGGAGTCATTCAGACACTCAGTGCAATCCCAGACGTTGCACTCCTCGCAATCTATGGATCAAACAAATGCATACAACATAAACAACCATAAACAAGTGCACAAATGCATGCATGACGATTTAAATATGGAATAGAGGTTTAGTTCAGTCCACATGACAGTATTATATCACATGATGCATGCAGAAGTGTTTTAATGCAATATAGTATTTGTTATTCATTTTTGATTGCCAATAAAGGGGTTTTAACACATCTATTGTAACTTCTGTCCTCATTGTCGAATTAAATTTGGATTTGAACTGTAATGGATAGAGGGGTTCAATACGAACCAGTAGCAATTGGATTCACCATAATTAGAGTCGTAGATCTTTTTCTAGCATTTAATTGGTGTTTAATGGAGTTTAAATAGTTTAAATAGATCGCACTGTCTAAAAATAAAAATAAAAGAAGATCTGCAATCTACACAAGATTGTGAACTCAGGGACATATTATTAATATTTTTTGGATTTGTAAATAATTTACTAAGAATTTAATGATCTATAAAGCCATTAATACTACATTAGAATAAGTTCAATTTGATATATTATTCATATTTTTTGGACAAAGTATGAATTTTCTACAATTTTTAGAAGTTAGATCTATTTTCTGCAAATTTAATTATTAAACAAAACTTATTTACTGCGTCAGCACCGAGTTAGCGCTGACTGGGCTGCGGGTCAGCGCGTGCTAACTAGGCTGCCACAGGACACGACGCCATTGGCGCGTACTGGTTCGGGGGGATCTAATCTGGGGCATTGATCCTTGATCGGATGACTAGGGACGAGGCGAGCGGCTTGTCGGCGGGCGACGGCGGCGACGGACCGTGGCAGCGCAGGTGGCGGTCGGCGGCGACGCTCCAGCGGTCCTCAGCATCGGTGAAGTGGCGGACGGGGTTCCTCTCCTCCTTGCGGTCTCGGTCGTCCTCTCGGCAGCGACCTTCTCAACATCTAACGGCGGCGGACGGTGGTTGATCGCGGCGGCTCCGGTGAGACTTCGGCGAGAAATTGGCGGCTCTCCGCTACGATTGAGAGGGGGAAAAGAGGGCAGGATGAGGTGGTGGTTCACGGCAAACACAAAGGAGCAAAAGAGGGGCAAGGGGTAACTCGGAACCAACGGCAGCGGCAGGAGTCGAGCTTGATTCCCGAGCTTGGCTAGGGTTTCCGCGAGTTTGGGCAGGGGAAAAAGGCGGCGGCGGGTGTAGCTTTTATGGGGGCCGAAAGCTTGGGTGAGGGGCAAAAGGGGAGGCGGGTTTGGTGTGGATTCGGCGGCGACCGGTTGCGATAGTGTAGCGGCGGCGGTGTCCACGTCGGCCACGGGAGGGGTGACACATAGGCCCTACCTGTCGGTGGCTGGCGGGGCGCGCGCGCGGGCTGGCCGATGGGCTAGGGCTGGGGCGATTAGCTAGCCGCGGCTAGGTGAGTCGGGCTGGGCTAGCCACGCGGGCTGGGGCGGGGTAGGTTAGCTCTCTTTTTCTTGTTCTCTTTTCTTTTTCCTTTTTCTGTTTATTCTTTTTGTCATAACTTTTTCATATTTAGTCCAATTGACATGAAATTTGTTTCTAAATTTTTCTAACATCAAGTAGATCAACATAGGCTACTATTTAGCAATATTTGTTGTCTTAGCATTAGTGGGTATTTTCAACCCATCTTAATTCCCTTTAGGATCAAAGTGGCACATAGAGTCTAGTGTTTTGGTTTAATATCAAATTTCGAATTCTTTGCAAATTTCTTCATGGATGCAATGCAATGCTTGTGAATGACATGCAAATGCAAAAAAATATTTTCTAATCTTAATTTCTAAACCTTGGGATGTGACAGACTAACCCCCTTAAGGTGAATCTCGTCCCGAGATTCGAAATGGCTATCAAGGTTTAGGCGGTGTTATAGAGGCTAACCCCCTTATGAGAATTGTGCTTGGTATCTCCTTTAGAACCATTGGTCTATATATGACCCTCCTTCTTTCTAGGTATGAGCATAATATCCATCTATCAGACCTTGATCCTTAACCATCCATTCATGCTTTACTTTTTATCCAACCAATGAAACCAATGTAGATGAGCTAGTGAGAGAAACAGTGTATCTAAACTCTAGGGTATAAGGGTGGCATGATGTGCTAGCTATTATTTCTTTCCTAGACGGTTTTCTTTAGCCATTCCTCTAGGTAGTTCCACATGTAACTACTCTTATCCATGAATACCTTAATATGAACGAATGCGGTGTACAAGTACTTGAAATTTATGAGTGCGATGTATGTATTAACTAGGAACTTACTAGTCATGAAGGCTGGGTTCATGAATACTTCGTTGACATTCACATGGTTTACAGTTGCCTTCTCAGTTGAGTTAGGCTTGGTTCCATCATTTTCCTCAGGATAGTTATTAGCATAATGTCCCATCTTCTTGCACCTGAAGCATTCCACGTTGCAGAGATCTCGATTCCCATTGCGGTAGTGGCCATTCCCACCATTGTTGTGGCCATTTCTTCCAGTGTGATTGTATCCATTGCGTCCATGCTTGTGATGTCCGGAGCTTCCATTACCGTCATGGTGGGTATGCTTATGGTGTGATCCTAAGTTGTGGTTGCCATTATACTTCCTCTTGCGCCTTTCAGCTTGGCCCTGTTTTCCCTCCAGAATTCTAGCCTTGTCCATCAGAGTCTGGAAATTAGGAGCATGTACAATAGAAAGCTGGACTGAGAGCTCATCATTCAGACCATCAAGGAACCACTCTCTCATCTTGGCATCCGAGTCCACATCATCTGGTGCATAGCGAGATAGATTAGAGAATTCCTCTATGTATTCAGACACATTGCGATGACTCTAGCGCAAGCTGCAGAACTCCCTCCGCGTCAGGCTCATAGTTCTAGTAGAAACATGGTGAGTATTGAACCCTTCTTCAAACATCTCCCAGGTCACAGTAGCAATGGGGTGGGTGATCTGGAAAGTATCCCACCAAGAAGCAGCTGGTCCCTCCAACAGATGAGCAACGAACCTCACCTTCTCAGTATCAGTGCACCAAACTGTCACCAAGTCCTTGTTCACCGAGCGTAGCCAATCCAGTGCAACCATTGGCTCAGGTGTAGTAGAGAATTGACTGGCCTCAACCTCAGGAATCGAGCAAGAGCATCCACTTGCGGGGTTGGATTGTTGTTGTTATTGTTGTTGTTGTTGTTGTTGTTGTTCATCTGCTAGGTCAGGGCTTGCATCAACTGGGTCTGTGCATCCAACATCTGTTGCATGCCAGGTGGCAGGTCATAGGTGCGTCTTGGCGGCATCTGCATCATAGGAAAGTTTAGAAAGAGAGCACTAGAGAAGTAATCCTACCCATAACTACATGAAACAATCAATTGACAGACAAGCAACAATCATTACAAACAACACTTAACAGAAAAATAGTTTTGTTTTATGTTCCAGAAGCTTTCTTTTAGTAGTATGCCATCTACCTAATAGTTTACTTATGTCTACCATTCATTTGGGTCTGATCCTATAATCTTTGTAGTAATGGACAGAATCTGTCTTGAAACTAATGTTGTATTCACGAATTTTTCTGGGCATCTTAAGCACATCAAGAATTTTAGCCAATTTTTGTACTTATATTACAGAAAATTTGGAACCAGATCCTAAAATATGAGCTCCAACCGTGCTACTAGCTCGAAATGAAAAATCTCGCAGTAAAACATCTCAGGCAGAAAACTGCAACGAGAATTACCACGAATTGATATATATTTCATTTACTAATTCATTATCATATCTCACGAAAAGTCCTGGATCTTTATGGTATCAAAATAAGGAACCTAAGGTAATCAATTCAACTATTACACAAGCCTTTTATATGATCAATTGCTAAGCCTAACGATATCCTAGTGAAGTCTACTTGGTGCTTAAATCCTTCTTCTTGAAGCGGCGAAGAAACTCCAGAGCCTTGGTGCACTTGCGCTGCTTCTTTCCGCAAGAGGGTGGAGTGTATCCATCTTCCGAATCCACATCACTTGTGGATCCAATCTCCCGCTCCATGGGTCCTTCCTCCAGTGTGTTGGCTTCAGCTTCATCACCTCCTTCATCATCATTGTCATCACCTCCTTCATCATCATTGTCATCACCACCATCATCATCGTCGTTGTCATCATCATTGGAATGGTTGAGTTGAGCTCAGAGACCAGCGATGATGGCGTCCTTGGTCTTAATGATGTCTTCCTTTATCCCAACAACGGCACGGGCTTGGTAGTACTTCTCCATCATCTCTTGTAGTGCATCCTCCATCCGGACGGCTTGTATCTCCGAGTCCTCCATTTGCTTTGGAAAGAATCCCATCTTATTCCTATCTCCAAGCGTAACCATGGTGTCTCCATCTCCATTGTGCTTCCCAAACTCGAGAAAGACGGAGTTATTATTCGGCCTTTGTTGGTGAGTATTGCACATACGAGACAGAGCCTCGTGCATGCAAATATCCGCTCCTCCTTCCCATCAGTGGTACACTCCTCCATAGCACGTTTCTTCAGAGTCCTCTAGCGATGGATCCCTGGCAATGATGGTGTGGATCTCCATGTACTCATCTCCACTATCTTGGGGATTCACCCTCCTTCCTTTGAACATGGGCAGGGGCGAGCGTAGCACCAGTGCAAGCCTTCCCAATTGCTTTCCAAAGATCCTGTCAGACTTCTCTCCAGCATACTCCACATGAGTGAACTCTCCCATCTAGACATGTAAAGGAAACAGTGATATTAGCATTGATAAGAATTATTAGATAGACAAACGTGAGAAAGAATAGAAAGTGTTTAGTTAATTTCCTAATCCAGTTCTAAGTCACGATCATATAGTCAACACACGGGCTCTGATAACATCTATAACACTACAGCCTGAAAAGGCTGCAACTTCTATGCAATATGCCAATCCCTGGATCGGTTAATTGTCTTACATAGAACATAGATGAATAACAAAGTAAAATCCGTCCATCATAAAGTAACGAAATGATCCAGAGTATTCAATTACTACAATATGCATAGCTCAATGGCTACCTCAAGTAAACAAGTAGCATAAGGAAACATAAACATATAGTAGACTCCATCTTCAAATTGCCCACAAGTGAACAAGTGTCGAGTGGAGTACCACGACCTAATATGATCACTCAGAATCAGTATAACCTGCAACATAAAACGTAGCAGCCCCGAAGGGTGAATACTTGGAATGTATGGCAAGTAGAGCTAGGCAAGGATACAATATACCTCGCAACTACATGCTTATTTGGCTAAGTGGAGCTTTGGCTAGCTTGCATTTTCATAAACAGTTTTACCCTACTTTTAAATCAACTTTGATCACAACAACCCATTAAGTTCACCCATCAAGTTTTAGTAATTCGGAAATAAGAATGAGTGAGAATATGTCATAGCCTCAATATCTAGCAACTCAATTGTCCATAACCGGGGACACAACTAAGCACTTAGTTTTACACCCTGTAGGGGTTTGTACACTTTACCCATATGACCTGGTCGACCCGCTCAGACCATGACACGTGTTTTGAGTTATGATAGGGAGAATTCCAAGAAGATACAATTCGGGAAGTAGTTCCCCAAGCCCATCCACGCACCGTACCAACCTACCAAAATTCACTACATCTTTGGATACAAAGAGCTCGGTTCACCACGACCTACTAAGTCCATCCAGCCATTCATAACTCACTGGCATATGGCTGTACACGTAAGCTACCAAACAAAGATACTAATCACTTCTCTGGAACCTTGGTGGCCATCCACAAGTGAACTACTCGGGTAAACCATAGACATGGGCCCGACATTCATGAACAATTTAGAATCTACTTGCCTTGATAGTGTTGGAGTCATTCAAACACTCCTTGCAATCACAGATGTTGCACTCCTCGCAATCTATGGATCAAACGAATGCACACAACATAAACAACCATAAACAAGTGCACAAATGCAGGCATGACGATTTAAATATGGAATAGAGGTTTAGTTCAGTCTAGAGGACAATATTATATCACATTATGCATGCCAATATAGTATTTGTTATTCATTTTTGATTGCCAATAAAGGGGTTTTAACACATCTGTTGTAACTTATGTCCTCATTGTCGAGTTAAATTTGTATCTGAACGGTAATGGATAGAGAGATTCAATACGAACTAGTAGCAATTGGATTTTCCCTAATCGGAGTTGTGGATCTTTCTATAGGATTTAATTGGTATTTAATGGAGTTTAAATAGTTTAAATATATCGCACTATGTAAAACTAAAACTAAAAGAAGATCTGTAATCTACACAAGATTGTGAACTCGGGACATATTATTCATATTTTTCGGATCTATAAATAATTTACTATGAATTTAATGATCTATAAAGCCATTAATAATAATTAATTAATCGCTAGTAATCCATAAAGCAAAAAACTAGAACTAGTATGATAATTTTAAACTACATTAGAATAGCTTCAATTTTATATATTATTCGTAATTTTTGGACAAAGTATGAATTTTCTACAATTTTTAGAAGTTAGATCTATTTTCTGCAAATTTAATTATTAAACAAAACTTATTTACTGCATCAGCGCCGAGTCAGCGTTGACTGGGCTACGGGTCAGCGTGCTCTAACTAGGCTGCCAAGCGGCGCGATGCCATTGGCATGTACCGATTCATGGGGATCTAATCAGGGGCGTTGGTGAAGTGGCGTACGGGGTTCCTCTCCTCCTCGCGGTCTCGGTCGTCCTCTCCGCGACGACCTTCTCCTCCTCGAACGGCGGCGGACGACGGCTGATCGTGGCGGCTCCGTCGAGACTTCAGCGAGCAATTGGTGGCGCTCTACTGCGATTGAGAGGTGGGAAAGAGGGCAGGGTGAGGTGGTGGTTCATGGCGAACACAAAGGAGAAAAATAGGGGCAAGGGGGAACTCGGAACCAATGGCGGCGGTGGCTTCCCAGAGTTGGTGCAGCACCGGAGGGAGTCGAGCTCGATTCCCGAGCATGGCTAGGGTTTCCATGAGTTGGGGGAGGGGAAAAGGCGGCGGTGGGTGCAGCTTTTATGGGGGCTGAAAGCTTGGGCGAGTGGTAAAAGGGGAGGCGGGTTTGGCACGGATTCGGCAGCGACAGGTTGTGATACTGCGGCGGCGGCTGTGTCCGCGTCGGCCATGGGACGGGTGGCAGGCAGGCCAAACCTGTCGGTGGCTGGTGGGGCATGCGCGCGGGCTGGCGGACGGGTCGGCCTAGCTGCTGCTGCTGCGCGCTGCACGGGAGGGGGGGGGAGGGGGAGGCGAGCGACGATTAGCTAGGCGCGGCTAGGTGGGCTAGGCTGGGCTGGCCGAACGGGCTAGAGAGGGGTGGGTTAGCTCTGTTTTTTTGTTCTCTTTTCTTTTTTCCTTTTTCTGTTTATTCCTTTTGTCATAACTTTTTCATATTTAGTCCAATTGACATGAAATTTGTTTCAACATTTTCTAAAATCAAGTAGATCAACATACGCTAGTATTTAGCAATATTTGTTGTCCTGGCATTAGTGGGTATTTTCAACCCATCTTAATTCCCTTTAGGATCAAAGTGGCACATATAGTCTAGAGTTTGGTTTAATATCAAATTTCGAATTCTTTGCAAATTTCTTCATGGATGCAATGCAATGCTCGTGAATGACATGCAAATGCAAAAAATATATTTTCTAATCCCAATTTCTAAACCTGGGGATGCGACAGTTCTTTTCCTGAACCACATTGATCCACTTGTGACGTTGCAGGTGTGTTCTTTGCCTAAACCACATTTATCCACTAGAGTCATTACATGTGTTTTCTTTTCCTAAACCACATGGATCTGCTCGTGACAATTACATGTGTGTTCTTTTCCTAAAACACGTTGATCCACTTGAGACATTGCATTTGTGTTCTTTTCCTAAACCACATGGATCCACTAGTGACCTTGCATGTGTGTTCTTTTCCTAAACCACTCGAGTCATTGCATTTGTGTCATTGTTATTTCCCTAAACTACATGGATCCACTTGTGTCATTGCATGTGCTTTATTCTACTAAACCACATTGATCCACTAGTGTCATTTCATTTGTGTTTTTTTCCTAAACCACATGGATCCACTTGTGACTTTGCATGTGTATTCTTTTCCTAAACCAAATTGATCCACTAGTGACATTTGCATGTGTGTTCTTTTCCTAAACCACATTGAACCACTGGTGTCATTGTATGTGTGTTATTTTCCTAAACCACATTGATTTACTAGAGTCATTACATGTGTGTTCTTTTCCTAAGCCACATGGATCCAGTTGTGACATTTGCATGTGTTTTCTTTTTCTAAAACACATTAATCCTCTAGAGACATTGAATGTGTGTTCTTTTCCTAAACCACATGGATCCACTAGTGACATGTCATGTGTGGTCTTTTCCTAAACCACATGGATCCACTAGAGCCATTTGCATTTGTGTTCTTTTCCTAAACCACATTGATCCACTAGTGACATTGGCATGTGTGTTATTTTCCTAATCCACATGGATCCACTGGTGCCATTTGCATGTGTGTTTTGTCCTAAACCACATTAATCCACTTGTGACATTTTGCATCTGTGTTCATTTTCTAAAGCTCATTGATGCAATGTTGTCATTTCCATGTGTGTTCCTTTCCTAAACCACATTGATCCACTAGTGTCATTGCATGTGTGTTCTTTTCCTGAACCACATTGATCCACTTGTGACATTGCATGTGTGTTCTTTTTCTAAACCACATGGATCCACTTGATTCATTGCATGTATGTTCTTTTCGTAAACCACATTTATCGACTGGTGTCATTGCATGTGTATTCTTTAACTAAACTACATGGATCCACTGGTGACATTGCATGTGTGTTCTTTTTATGAACCACATTGATCAACTAGTGTCATGGCATGTGTGTTATTTTGCTAAACGACTTTGGTCCACTGGTGATATTTGCATGTGTGTTCTTTTCCTAAACGACATTGATCCACTAGTGTCATTGCATGTGTGTTCTTTTCCTGAACCACATTGATCCACTAGTGACATTGCATGTGTGTTATTTTCCTAAACTACATTGATCAACTAGTGTCATTTCATGTGTGTTCTTTTCCTAAACCACATGGATCCAGTTGTGACTTTTCATGTGTGTTATTTTCCTAAACCACATGGATCCACTGGTGACATCTGCATGTGTGTTCTTTTCCTAAACCACATTGAACCACTGGTGTCATTGTATGTGTGTTCTTTTCCTAAACCACTTTGGTCCACTGGTGATATTTGCATGTGTGTTCTTTTCCTAAACCACATTGATCCACTGGTGTCATTGCATGTGTGTTCTTTTCCTGAACCACATTGATCCACTGGTGACATTGCATGTGTTCTATTTTCCTAAACTACATGGATCCACTGGTGTCATTGCATCTGTGTTATTCTACTAAACCACATTGTTCCACTAGTGTCATTTCATGTGTGCTTTTTTCCTAAACCACATGGATCCACTTGTGACTTTGCATGTGTGTTCTTTTCCTAAACCACATGGATCCACTAGTGACATGTGCATGTGTGTTCTTTTCCTAAACCACATTGATCAACTGGTGACGTTGCATGTGTGTTATTTTCCTAAACCACACTGATCCACTAGAGTCGTTACATGTGTGTTCTTTTCCTAAACCACATGGATCCACTTGTGACATTTGCATGTGTTTTCTTTTTCTCAAACACATTAATCCACTAGAGACATTGAATGTATGTTCTTTTCCTAATCCACATGGTTCCACTGGTGACATTTCATGTGTGTTCTTTTCCTAAACCACATGGATCCACTGGAGCCATTTGTATGTGTGTTATTTTCCGAAACCACATTGATCCACTAGTGTCACTGCATGTGTGTTCTTTTTCTAAACTACATTGATCCACTAGTGTCATTGCATGTTGGTTATTTTCTTGAACCACATTGATCCACTGCTGACATTGCATGTGTTTTCTTTTCCTAAACCACATGGATCCACTCGTGTCATTGCATGGGTGTTCTTTTCCTAAACCACATTGATCCACTGTTGTCATTGCATGTGTGTTCTTTTCCTAAACCACATTGATCCACTGGTGACATTGCATGTGTGTTATTTTCCTAAACTACATGGATCCACTGGTGTCATTGCATCTATGTTATTCTCTTAAACGACATTGATCCACTAGTATCATTTCATGTGTGTTCTTTTCCTAAACCACATGGATCCACTTGTGACTTTGCATGTGTGTTATTTTCCTAAACCACATGGATCCACTGGTGAAATTTGCATGTGTCTTCTTTTCCTAAACCACATTGAACCACTGGTGTCATTGTATGTGTGTTCTTTTCCTAAACCACATTGATCCACTGGTGACGTTGCATGTGTGTTATTTTCCTAAACCACATTGATCCACTAGAGAAATTACATGTTTCTTGTTTTCCTAAACCACATGGATCCACTAGTGACATTTGCATGTGTGTTCTTTTCCTAAACCACATTGATCCACTGGTGACGTTGCATGTGTGTTATTTTCCTAAACCACACTGATCCACTAGAGTCATTACATGTGTGTTCTTTTCCTAAACCACATGGATCCACTTGTGACATTTGCATGTGTTTTCTTTTTCTAAAACACATTAATCCACTAGAGACATTGAATGTGTGTTCTTTTCCTAAACCACACTGATCCACTAGAGTCATTACATGTGTGTTCTTTTCCTAAACCACATGGATCCACTTGTGACATTTGCATATGTTTTCTTTTTCTCAAACACATTAATCCACTAGAGACATTGAATGTATGTTCTTTTCCTAATCCACATGGTTCCACTGGTGACATTTCATGTGTGTTCTTTTCCTAAACCACATGGATCCACTGGAGCCATTTGTATGTGTGTTATTTTCCGAAACCACATTGATCCACTAGTGTCACTGCATGTGTGTTCTTTTTCTAAACTACATTGATCCACTAGTGTCATTGCATGTTGGTTATTTTCTTGAACCACATTGATCCACTGGTGACATTGCATGTGTTTTCTTTTCCTAAACCACATGGATCCACTCGTGTCATTGCATGGGTGTTCTTTTCCTAAACCACATTGATCCACTGTTGTCATTGCATGTGTGTTCTTTTCCTAAACCACATTGATCCACTGGTGACATTGCATGTGTGTTATTTTCCTAAACTACATGGATCCACTGGTGTCATTGCATCTATGTTATTCTCTTAAACCACATTGATCCACTAGTATCATTTCATGTGTGTTCTTTTCCTAAACCACATGGATCCACTTGTGACTTTGCATGTGTGTTATTTTCCTAAACCACATGGATCCACTGGTGAAATTTGCATGTGTCTTCTTTTCCTAAACCACATTGAACCACTGGTGTCATTGTATGTGTGTTCTTTTCCTAAACCACATTGATCCACTGGTGACGTTGCATGTGTGTTATTTTCCTAAACCACATTGATCCACTAGAGAAATTACATGTTTCTTGTTTTCCTAAACCACATGGATCCACTAGTGACATTTGCATGTGTGTTCTTTTCCTAAACCACATTGATCCACTGGTGACGTTGCATGTGTGTTATTTTCCTAAACCACACTGATCCACTAGAGTCATTACATGTGTGTTCTTTTCCTAAACCACATGGATCCACTTGTGACATTTGCATGTGTTTTCTTTTTCTAAAACACATTAATCCACTAGAGACATTGAATGTGTGTTCTTTTCCTAAACCACACTGATCCACTAGAGTCATTACATGTGTGTTCTTTTCCTAAACCACATGGATCCACTTGTGACATTTGCATGTGCTTTCTTTTTCTAAAACACATTAATCCACTAGAGACATTGAATGTATGTTCTTTTCCTAATCCACATGGTTCCACTGGTGACATTTCATGTGTGTTCTTTTCCTAAACCACATGGATCCACTGGAGCCATTTGTATGTGTGTTATTTTCCTAAACCACATTGATCCACTAGTGTCACTGCATGTGTGTTCTTTTTCTAAACTACATTGATCCACTGGTGTCATTGCATGTTGGTTATTTTCTTGAACCACATTGATCCACTGGTGACATTGCATGTGTTTTCTTTTCCTAAACCACATGGATCCACTCGTGTCATTGCATGGGTGTTCTTTTCCTAAACCACATTGATCCACTGTTGTCATTGCATGTGTGTTCTTTTCCTAAACCACATTGATCCACTGGTGACATTGCATGTGTGTTATTTTCCTAAACTACATGGATCCACTGGTGTCATTGCATCTATGTTATTCTCTTAAACCACATTGATCCACCAGTATCATTTCATGTGTGTTCTTTTCCTAAACCACATGGATCCACTTGTGACTTTGCATGTGTGTTATTTTCCTCAACCACATGGATCCACTTGTGACTTTGCATGTGTGTTCTTTTCCTAAACCACATGGATCCACTAGTGACATGTGCATGTGTGTTCTTTTCCTAAACCACATTGATCCACTGGTGACGTTGCATGTGTGTTATTTTCCTAAACCACACTGATCCACTAGAGTCGTTACATGTGTGTTCTTTTCCTAAACCACATGGATCCACTTGTGACATTTGCATGTGTTTTCTTTTTCTCAAACACATTAATCCACTAGAGACATTGAATGTATGTTCTTTTCCTAATCCACATGGTTCCACTGGTGACATTTCATGTGTGTTCTTTTCCTAAACCACATGGATCCACTGGAGCCATTTGTATGTGTGTTATTTTCCGAAACCACATTGATCCACTAGTGTCACTGCATGTGTGTTCTTTTTCTAAACTACATTGATCCACTAGTGTCATTGCATGTTGGTTATTTTCTTGAACCACATTGATCCACTGGTGACATTGCATGTGTTTTCTTTTCCTAAACCACATGGATCCACTCGTGTCATTGCATGGGTGTTCTTTTCCTAAACCACATTGATCCACTGTTGTCATTGCATGTGTGTTCTTTTCCTAAACCACACTGATCCACTGGTGACATTGCATGTGTGTTATTTTCCTAAACTACATGGATCCACTGGTGTCATTGCATCTATGTTATTCTCTTAAACCACATTGATCCACTAGTATCATTTCATGTGTGTTCTTTTCCTAAACCACATGGATCCACTTGTGACTTTGCATGTGTGTTATTTTCCTAAACCACATGGATCCACTGGTGAAATTTGCATGTGTCTTCTTTTCCTAAACCACATTGAACCACTGGTGTCATTGTATGTGTGTTCTTTTCCTAAACCACATTGATCCACTGGTGACGTTGCATGTGTGTTATTTTCCTAAACCACATTGATCCACTAGAGAAATTACATGTTTCTTGTTTTCCTAAACCACATGGATCCACTAGTGACATTTGCATGTGTGTTCTTTTCCTAAACCACATTGATCCACTGGTGACGTTGCATGTGTGTTATTTTCCTAAACCACACTGATCCACTAGAGTCATTACATGTGTGTTCTTTTCCTAAACCACATGGATCCACTTGTGACATTTGCATGTGTTTTCTTTTTCTAAAACACATTAATCCACTAGAGACATTGAATGTGTGTTCTTTTCCTAAACCACACTGATCCACTAGAGTCATTACATGTGTGTTCTTTTCCTAAACCACATGGATCCACTTGTGACATTTGCATGTGTTTTCTTTTTCTAAAACACATTAATCCACTAGAGACATTGAATGTGTGTTCTTTTCCTAAACCACACTGATCCACTAGAGTCATTACATGTGTGTTCTTTTCCTAAACCACATGGATCCACTTGTGACATTTGCATATGTTTTCTTTTTCTCAAACACATTAATCCACTAGAGACATTGAATGTATGTTCTTTTCCTAATCCACATGGTTCCACTGGTGACATTTCATGTGTGTTCTTTTCCTAAACCACATGGATCCACTGGAGCCATTTGTATGTGTGTTATTTTCCGAAACCACATTGATCCACTAGTGTCACTGCATGTGTGTTCTTTTTCTAAACTACATTGATCCACTAGTGTCATTGCATGTTGGTTATTTTCTTGAACCACATTGATCCACTGGTGACATTTCATGTGTTTTCTTTTCCTAAACCACATGGATCCACTCGTGTCATTGCATGGGTGTTCTTTTCCTAAACCACATTGATCCACTGTTGTCATTGCATGTGTGTTCTTTTCCTAAACCACATTGATCCACTGGTGACATTGCATGTGTGTTATTTTCCTAAACTACATGGATCCACTGGTGTCATTGCATCTATGTTATTCTCTTAAACCACATTGACCCACTAGTATCATTTCATGTGTGTTCTTTTCCTAAACCACATGGATCCACTTGTGACTTTGCATGTGTGTTATTTTCCTAAACCACATGGATCCACTGGTGAAATTTGCATGTGTCTTCTTTTCCTAAACCACATTGAACCACTGGTGTCATTGTATGTGTGTTCTTTTCCTAAACCACATTGATCCACTGGTGACGTTGCATGTGTGTTATTTTCCTAAACCACATTGATCCACTAGAGAAATTACATGTTTCTTGTTTTCCTAAACCACATGGATCCACTAGTGACATTTGCATGTGTGTTCTTTTCCTAAACCACATTGATCCACTGGTGACGTTGCATGTGTGTTATTTTCCTAAACCACACTGATCCACTAGAGTCATTACATGTGTGTTCTTTTCCTAAACCACATGGATCCACTTGTGACATTTGCATGTGTTTTCTTTTTCTAAAACACATTAATCCACTAGAGACATTGAATGTGTGTTCTTTTCCTAAACCACACTGATCCACTAGAGTCATTACATGTGTGTTCTTTTCCTAAACCACATGGATCCACTTGTGACATTTGCATGTGCTTTCTTTTTCTAAAACACATTAATCCACTAGAGACATTGAATGTATGTTCTTTTCCTAATCCACATGGTTCCACTGGTGACATTTCATGTGTGTTCTTTTCCTAAACCACATGGATCCACTGGAGCCATTTGTATGTGTGTTATTTTCCTAAACCACATTGATCCACTAGTGTCACTGCATGTGTGTTCTTTTTCTAAACTACATTGATCCACTGGTGTCATTGCATGTTGGTTATTTTCTTGAACCACATTGATCCACTGGTGACATTGCATGTGTTTTCTTTTCCTAAACCACATGGATCCACTCGTGTCATTGCATGGGTGTTCTTTTCCTAAACAACATTGATCCACTGTTGTCATTGCATGTGTGTTCTTTTCCTAAACCACATTGATCCACTGGTGACATTGCATGTGTGTTATTTTCCTAAACTACATGGATCCACTGGTGTCATTGCATCTATGTTATTCTCTTAAACCACATTGATCCACTAGTATCATTTCATATGTGTTCTTTTCCTAAACCACATGGATCCACTTGTGACTTTGCATGTGTGTTATTTTCCTAAACCACATGGATCCACTGGTGAAATTTGCATGTGTCTTCTTTTCCTAAACCACATTGAACCACTGGTGTCATTGTATGTGTGTTCTTTTCCTAAACCACATTGATCCACTGGTGACGTTGCATGTGTGTTATTTTCCTAAACCACATTGATCCACTAGAGAAATTACATGTTTCTTGTTTTCCTAAACCACATGGATCCACTAGTGACATTTGCATGTGTTTTCGTTTTCTAAAACACATTAATCCACTAGAGACATTGAATGTGTGTTCTTTTCCTAAACCACATGGATCCACTGGTGACATTTCATGTGTGTTCTTTTCCTAAACCACATGGATCCACTAGAGCCATTTGCATGCGTGTTCTTTTCCTAAACCACATTTATCCACTAGTGTCATTGCATGTGTGTTATTTTCCTAAACCATATTGATCCACTAGTGTCATTTCATGTGTGTTCTCTTCTTGAACCACATTGATCCACTAGTGACATTGCATGTGTGTTCTTTTCCTAAACCACATGGATCCACTCGTGTCATTGCATGGGTGTTCTTTTCCTAAACCACATTGATCCACTGTTGTCATTGCATGTGTGTTCTTTTCCTAAACCACATTGATCCACTGGTGACATTGCATGTGTGTTATTTTCCTAAACTACATGGATCCACTGGTGTCATTGCATCTATGTTATTCTCTTAAACCACATTGATCCACTAGTATCATTTCATGCGTGTTCTTTTCCTAAACCACATGGATCCACTTGTGACTTTGCATGTGTGTTATTTTCCTAAACCACATGGATCCACTGGTGAAATTTGCATGTGTCTTCTTTTCCTAAACCACATTGAACCACTGGTGTCATTGTATGTGTGTTCTTTTCCTAAACCACATTGATCCACTGGTGACGTTGCATGTGTGTTATTTTCCTAAACCACATTGATCCACTAGAGAAATTACATGTTTCTTGTTTTCCTAAACCACATGGATCCACTAGTGACATTTGCATGTGTTTTCGTTTTCTAAAACACATTAATCCACTAGAGACATTGAATGTGTGTTCTTTTCCTAAACCACATGGATCCACTGGTGACATTTCATGTGTGTTCTTTTCCTAAACCACATGGATCCACTAGAGCCATTTGCATGCGTGTTCTTTTCCTAAACCACATTTATCCACTAGTGTCATTGCATGTGTGTTATTTTCCTAAACCATATTGATCCACTAGTGTCATTTCATGTGTGTTCTCTTCTTGAACCACATTGATCCACTAGTGACATTGCATGTGTGTTCTTTTCCTAAACCACATGGATCCACTCGTGTCATTGCATGGGTGTTCTTTTCCTAAACCACATTGATCCACTGTTGTCATTGCATGTGTGTTCTTTTCCTAAACCACATTGATCCACTGGTGACATTGCATGTGTGTTATTTTCCTAAACTACATGGATCCACTGGTGTCATTGCATCTATGTTATTCTCTTAAACCACATTGATCCACTAGTATCATTTCATGCGTGTTCTTTTTCTAAACCACATGGATCCACTTGTGACTTTGCATGTGTGTTATTTTCCTAAACCACATGGATCCACTGGTGAAATTTGCATGTGTCTTCTTTTCCTAAACCACATTGAACCACTGGTGTCATTGTATGTGTGTTCTTTTCCTAAACCACATTGATCCACTGGTGACGTTGCATGTGTGTTATTTTCCTAAACCACATTGATCCACTAGAGAAATTACATGTTTCTTGTTTTCCTAAACCACATGGATCCACTAGTGACATTTGCATGTGTTTTCGTTTTCTAAAACACATTAATCCACTAGAGACATTGAATGTGTGTTCTTTTCCTAAACCACATGGATCCACTGGTGACATTTCATGTGTGTTCTTTTCCTAAACCACATGGATCCACTGGAGCCATTTGCATGCATGTTCTTTTCCTAAACCACATTGACCCACTGGTGACATTTGCATGTGTGTTCTTTTCCTAAACCACATTTATCCACTAGTGTCATTGCATGTGTGTTCTTTTCCTAAACCACATTGATCCACTGGTGTCATTGCATGTGTGTTCTTTTCCTAAACCACATTCATCCACTAGTGATATTTGCATGTGTGTTCTTTTCCTAAACCACATTGATCCACTAGAGAAATTACATGTGTCTTGTTTTCCTAAACCACATGGATCCACTCATGACATTTGCATGTGTTTTAATTTTCTAAAATACATTAATCCACTAGAGACATTGAATGTGTGTTCTTTTCCTAAACCACATGGATCCACTGGTGACATTTCATGTGTGTTCTTTTCCTAAACCACATGGATCCACTAGAGCCATTTGCATGCATGTTCTTTTCCTAAACCACATTGACCCACTGGTGACATTTGCATGTGTGTTCTTTCCCTAAACCACATTTATCCACTAGTGTCATTGCATGTGTGTTCTTTTCCTAAACCACATGGATCCACTAGTGACATGTGCATGTGTGTTCTTTTCCTAAACCACATTGATCCACTGGTGACGTTGTCTGTGTGTTATTTTCCTAAACCACACTGATCCACTAGAGTCATTACATGTGTGTTCTTTTCCTAAACCACATGGATCCACTTGTGATATTTGCATGTGTTTTCTTTTTCTAAAACACATTAATCCACTAGAGACATTGAATGTCTGTTCTTTTCCTAATCCACATGGTTCCACTGGTGACATTTCATGTGTGTTCTTTTCCTAAACCACATGGATCCACTGGAGCCATTTGTATGTGTGTTATTTTCCTAAACCACATTGATCGACTAGTGTCATTGCATGTGTGTTCTTTTTCTAAACCACATTGATCCACTAGTGTCATTGCATGTTGGTTATTTTCCTAAACCACATTGACCCACTGGTGACATTTGCATGTGTGTTCTTTTCCTAAACCACATTTATCCACTAGTGTCATTGCATGTGTTCTTTTCCTAAACCACATGGATCCACTGGTGACATGTGCATGTGTGTTCTTTTCCTAAACCACATTGATCCACTGGTGACGTTGCATGTGTGTTATTTTCCTAAACCACACTGATCCACTAGAGTCATTACATGTGTGTTCTTTTCCTAAACCACATGGATCCACTTGTGACATTTGCATGTGTTTTCTTTTTCTAAAACACATTAATCCACTAGAGACATTGAATGTCTGTTCTTTTCCTAATCCACATGGTTCCACTGGTGACATTTCATGTGTGTTCTTTTCCTAAACCACATGGATCCACTGGAGCCATTTGTATGTGTGTTATTTTCCTAAACCACATGGATCCGCTGGTGTCATTGCATGTGTGTTCTTTTCCTGAACCACATTCATCCACTAGTGATATTTGCATGTGTGTTCTTTTCCTAAACCACATTGATCCACTAGAGAAATTACATGTGTCTTGTTTTCCTAAACCACATGGATCCACTCATGACATTTGCATGTGTTTTCATTTTCTAAAACACATTAATCCACTAGAGACATTGAATGTGTGTTCTATTCCTAAACCACATGGATCCACTGGTGACATTTCATGTGTGTTCTTTTCCTAAACCACATGGATCCACTGGAGCCATTTGCATGCATGTTCTTTTCCTAAACCACATTGACCCACTGGTGACATTTGCATGTGTGTTCTTTCCCTAAACCACATTTATCCACTAGTGTCATTGCATGTGTGTTCTTTTCCTAAACCACATGGATCCACTAGTGACATGTGCATGTGTGTTCTTTTCCTAAACCACATTGATCCACTGGTGACGTTGTCTGTGTGTTATTTTCCTAAACCACACTGATCCACTAGAGTCATTACATGTGTGTTCTTTTCCTAAACCACATGGATCCACTTGTGACATTTGCATGTGTTTTCTTTTTCTAAAACACATTAATCCACTAGAGACATTGAATGTCTGTTCTTTTCCTAATCCACATGGTTCCACTGGTGACATTTCATGTGTGTTCTTTTCCTAAACCACATGGATCCACTGGAGCCATTTGTATGTGTGTTATTTTCCTAAACCACATGGATCCGCTGGTGTCATTGCATGTGTGTTCTTTTCCTGAACCACATTCATCCACTAGTGATATTTGCATGTGTGTTCTTTTCCTAAACCACATTGATCCACTAGAGAAATTACATGTGTCTTGTTTTCCTAAACCACATGGATCCACTCATGACATTTGCATGTGTTTTCATTTTCTAAAACACATTAATCCACTAGAGACATTGAATGTGTGTTCTATTCCTAAACCACATGGATCCACTGGTGACATTTCATGTGTGTTCTTTTCCTAAACCACATGGATCCACTGGAGCCATTTGCATGCATGTTCTTTTCCTAAACCACATTGACCCACTGGTGACATTTGCATGTGTGTTCTTTTCCTAAACCACATTTATCCACTAGTGTCATTGCATGTGTGTTCTTTTCCTAAACCACATTGATCCACTGGTGTCATTGCATGTGTGTTCTTTTCCTAAACCACATTCATCCACTAGTGATATTTGCATGTGTGTTCTTTTCCTAAACCACATTGATCCACTAGAGAAATTACATGTGTCTTGTTTTCCTAAACCACATGGATCCACTCATGACATTTGCATGTGTTTTAATTTTCTAAAATACATTAATCCACTAGAGACATTGAATGTGTGTTCTTTTCCTAAACCACATTGATCCACTGGTGACATTGCATGTGTGTTCTTTTCCTGAACCACATTGATCCACTGGTGACATTGCATGTGTTTTATTTTCCTAAACTACATGGATCCGCTGGTGTCATTGCATGTGTGTTCTTTTCCTGAACCACATTCATCCACTAGTGATATTTGCATGTGTGTTCTTTTCCTAAACCACATTGATCCACTAGAGAAATTACATGTGTCTTGTTTTCCTAAACCACATGGATCCACTCATGACATTTGCATGTGTTTTCATTTTCTAAAACACATTAATCCACTAGAGACATTGAATGTGTGTTCTTTTCCTAAACCACATGGATCCACTAGTGACATTTCATGTGTGTTCTTTTCCTAAACCACATGGATCCACTGGAGCCATTTGCATGCATGTTCTTTTCCTAAACCACATTGACCCACTGGTGACATTTGCATGTGTGTTCTTTTCCTAAACCACATTTATCCACTAGTGTCATTGCATGTGTGTTCTTTTCCTAAACCACATTGATCCACTGGTGTCATTGCATGTGTGTTCTTTTCCTAAACCACATTCATCCACTAGTGATATTTGCATGTGTGTTCTTTTCCTAAACCACATTGATCCACTAGAGAAATTACATGTGTCTTGTTTTCCTAAACCACATGGATCCACTCATGACATTTGCATGTGTTTTAATTTTCTAAAATACATTAATCCACTAGAGACATTGAATGTGTGTTCTTTTCCTAAACCACATTGATCCACTGGTGACATTGCATGTGTGTTCTTTTCCTGAACCACATTGATCCACTGGTGACATTGCATGTGTTTTATTTTCCTAAACTACATGGATCCACTGGTGTCATTGCATCTGTGTTATTCTACTAAACCACATTGATCCACTAGTGTCATTTCATGTGTGTTTTTTCCTAAACCACATGGATCCACATGTGACTTTGCATGTGTGTTCTTTTCCTAAACCACATGGATCCACTAGTGACATGTGCATGTGTGTTCTTTTCCTAAACCACATTGATCCACTGGTGACATTGCATGTGTGTTATTTTCCTAAACCACACTGATCCACTAGAGTCATTACATGTGTGTTCTTTTCCTAAACCACATGGATCCACTTGTGACATTTGCACATGTTTTCTTTTTCTAGAACATATTAATCCACTAGAGACATTGAATGTATGTTCTTTTCCTAATCCACATGGTTCCACTGGTGCCATTTCATGTGTGTTCTTTTCCTAAACCACATTGATCCACTAGAGAAATTACATGTGTCTTGTTTTCCTAAACCACATGGATCCACTCATGACATTTGCATGTGTTTTCATTTTCTAAAACACATTAATCCACTAGAGACATTGAATGTGTGTTCTTTTCCTAAACCACATGGATCCACTGGTGACATTTCATGTGTGTTCTTTTCCTAAACCACATGGATCCACTGGAGCCATTTGCATGCATGTTCTTTTCCTAAACCACATTGACCCACTGGTGACATTTGCATGTGTGTTCTTTCCCTAAACCACATTTATCCACTAGTGTCATTGCATGTGTGTTCTTTTCCTAAACCACATGGATCCACTAGTGACATGTGCATGTGTGTTCTTTTCCTAAACCACATTGATCCACTGGTGACGTTGTCTGTGTGTTATTTTCCTAAACCACACTGATCCACTAGAGTCATTACATGTGTGTTCTTTTCCTAAACCACATGGATCCACTTGTGACATTTGCATGTGTTTTCTTTTTCTAAAACACATTAATCCACTAGAGACATTGAATGTCTGTTCTTTTCCTAATCCACATGGTTCCACTTGTGACATTTCATGTGTGTTCTTTTCCTAAACCACATGGATCCACTGGTGACATTTCATGTGTGTTCTTTTCCTAAACCACATGGATCCACTGGAGCCATTTGTATGTGTGTTATTTTCCTAAACCACATTGATCCACTAGTGTCATTGCATGTGTGTTCTTTTTCTAAACCACATTGATCCACTGGTGTCATTGCATGTTGGTTATTTTCCTAAACCACATTGACCCACTGGTGACATTTGCATGTGTGTTCTTTTCCTAAACCACATCGATCCACTAGTTACATGTGCATGTGTGTTCTTTTCCTAAACCACATTGATCCACTGGTGACGTTGCATGTGTGTTATTTTCCTAAACAACACTGATCCACTAGAGTCATTACGTGTGTGTTCTTTTCCTAAACCACATGGATCCACTTGTGACATTTGCATGTGTTTTATTTTTCTAAAACACATTAATCCACTAGAGACATTGAATGTCTGTTCTTTTCCTAATCCACATGGTTCCACTGGTGACATTTCATGTGTGTTCTTTTCCTAAACCACATGGATCCACTGGAGCCATTTGTATGTGTGTTATTTTCCTAAACCACATGGATCCGCTGGTGTCATTGCATGTGTGTTCTTTTCCTGAACCACATTCATCCACTAGTGATATTTGCATGTGTGTTCTTTTCCTAAACTACATTGATCCACTAGAGAAATTACATGTGTCTTGTTTTCCTAAACCACATGGATCCACTCATGACATTTGCATGTGTTTTCATTTTCTAAAACACATTAATCCACTAGAGACATTGAATGTGTGTTCTTTTCCTAAACCACATGGATCCACTGGTGACATTTCATGTGTGTTCTTTTCCTAAACCACATGGATCCACTGGAGCCATTTGCATGCATGTTCTTTTCCTAAACCACATTGACCCACTGGTGACATTTGCATGTGTGTTCTTTTCCTAAACCACATTTATCCACTAGTGTCATTGCATGTGTGTTCTTTTCCTAAACCACATTGATCCACTGGTGTCATTGCATGTGTGTTCTTTTCCTAAACCACATTCATCCACTAGTGATATTTGCATGTGTGTTCTTTTCCTAAACCACATTGATCCACTAGAGAAATTACATGTGTCTTGTTTTCCTAAACCACATGGATCCACTCATGACATTTGCATGTGTTTTCATTTTCTAAAACACATTAATCCACTAGAGACATTGAATGTGTGTTCTTTTCCTAAACCACATGGATCCACTGGTGACATTTCATGTGTGTTCTTTTCCTAAACCACATGGATCCACTGGAGCCATTTGCATGCATGTTCTTTTCCTAAACCACATTGACCCACTAGTGACATTTGCATGTGTGTTCTTTCCCTAAACCACATTTATCCACTAGTGTCATTGCATGTGTGTTCTTTTCCTAAACCACATGGATCCACTAGTGACATGTGCATGTGTGTTCTTTTCCTAAACCACATTGATCCACTGGTGACGTTGTCTGTGTGTTATTTTCCTAAACCACACTGATCCACTAGAGTCATTACATGTGTGTTCTTTTCCTAAACCACATGGATCCACTTGTGACATTTGCATGTGTTTTCTTTTTCTAAAACACATTAATCCACTAGAGACATTGAATGTCTGTTCTTTTCCTAATCCACATGGTTCCACTGGTGACATTTCATGTGTGTTCTTTTCCTAAACCACATGGATCCACTGGAGCCATTTGTATGTGTGTTATTTTCCTAAACCACATTGATCCACTAGTGTCATTGCATGTGTGTTCTTTTTCTAAACCACATTGATCCACTGGTGTCATTGCATGTTGGTTATTTTCCTAAACCACATTGACCCACTGGTGACATTTGCATGTGTGTTCTTTTCCTAAACCACATCGATCCACTAGTTACATGTGCATGTGTGTTCTTTTCCTAAACCACATTGATCCACTGGTGACGTTGCATGTGTGTTATTTTCCTAAACAACACTGATCCACTAGAGTCATTACGTGTGTGTTCTTTTCCTAAACCACATGGATCCACTTGTGACATTTGCATGTGTTTTCTTTTTCTAAAACACATTAATCCACTAGAGACATTGAATGTCTGTTCTTTTCCTAATCCACATGGTTCCACTGGTGACATTTCATGTGTGTTCTTTTCCTAAACCACATGGATCCACTGGAGCCATTTGTATGTGTGTTATTTTCCTAAACCACATGGATCCACTGGTGTCATTGCATGTGTGTTCTTTTCCTAAACCACATTCATCCACTAGTGATATTTGCATGTGTGTTCTTTTCCTAAACCACATTGATCCACTAGAGAAATTACATGTGTCTTGTTTTCCTAAACCACATGGATCCACTCATGACATTTGCATGTGTTTTCATTTTCTAAAACACATTAATCCACTAGAGACATTTCATGTGTGTTCTTTTCCTAAACCACATGGATCCACTGGTGACATTTCATGTGTGTTCTTTTCCTAAACCACATGGATCCACTAGAGCCATTTGCATGCATGTTCTTTTCCTAAACCACATTGACCCACTGGTGACATTTGCATGTGTGTTCTTTCCCTAAACCACATTTATCCACTAGTGTCATTGCATGTGTGTTCTTTTCCTAAACCACATGGATCCACTAGTGACATGTGCATGTGTGTTCTTTTCCTAAACCACATTGATCCACTGGTGACGTTGCATGTGTGTTATTTTCCTAAACCACACTGATCCACTAGAGTCATTACATGTGTGTTCTTTTCCTAAACCACATGGATCCACTTGTGACATTTGCATGTGTTTTCTTTTTCTAAAACACATTAATCCACTAGAGACATTGAATGTCTGTTCTTTTCCTAATCCACATGGTTCCACTTGTGACATTTCATGTGTGTTCTTTTCCTAAACCACATGGATCCACTGGAGCCATTTGTATGTGTGTTATTTGCTAGACTGACATCGACCATTTGGCTGAGACCCTGAAGGGCGGGATGGCTCTGATACCAATTGTAACTACCTCGGTGAATTACGCTCCTAGTTACAAGCCTGGATGAACAGAAATGGTTAAAATAGTACGGTGGGGCCCAAATGCCACTCACAGGTAGACCTTTCGGGCGTCCTAACCATTTCCAAACATCGGGACAAGAACGGGCGGCGTAATCGGTAGGCGAAGGGATCAACTACATACACAAATGAGTATGTATGCAAGCCACCATACAACAGTCCTCAGAGCCATTCCATCTAAAAGAAATAGAAATATTGCAACGCCATACGGCAAGATCCAAATTTCCTAGATAGATATAATAGTTTAGGATATCTCCTCATACATCAAACATCAGAGTATCAGGCGGAAGCGGAAAACAAGATCCGAGTACGGATAAGAAGCAAATTGGCATAAGATGCCCCACAAATAAACACATCCCGCCCACAGATCTCGCGGATCCCCGTTCCCGGAATCTCTACACCGAATGATCGTTGCCCACATCGTCCGTCTCCTCCAACCAGTATCCATCTTGCGAGTTTACTTGTTCATCTGAATCAAACAATTTATCGTGTGAGACCCTAGGGGTACTCAGCAAGTCTTTATGCCTCTAAAGGGGACACAACCTGGGGTGACGCAATTGCAGCAAAAGATAATACCTAGCAATTCTATAGATACTCGCTAACCATCCGCCTAACCAAAGATAGACGGATGTCCGTGAATTAAATAACAGCAGTTATAAC
This sequence comes from Avena sativa, assembly GCA_916181665.1. Classification (NCBI taxonomy): domain Eukaryota; kingdom Viridiplantae; phylum Streptophyta; class Magnoliopsida; order Poales; family Poaceae; genus Avena; species Avena sativa. The sequence goes on along the minus strand of OV702292.1, from coordinate 255,312,380 downwards.
GGTAACATTAACAGATCCATCCTCCTCCTCGCTTTCCGACGAGGAAGCGGACGAACAACCCCCCATCCGTTGGCAGTTTTATTATCCATTCCATGAGAGTTGCACTATTTACTAGTCAGGTACTTAGTCATATTAAAGCGGTACTTTAATTATACTTGTCTATGATCGAGAAACTGTTCTCCAAGTCATCCATAACCGTGGACACGGCTTTCAAGAAAGTTTTACCCTGCAGGGGTGCACAAATAGCAACACACACTTGATCAACCTCGGAAAAACCAAATCAAAACCCAACGAGGCATTCACGACAAAGCGATCACAGGATTCAGAAATATTTCAGGGGGCCACCCCATTAAGCTACCCGCAACGAAGTTGGCCGGCTCCGAGACGGACTCAAGGTTTGTGTCAATGGCTGTAAACGACTGGGAACCCGAAAGTGTGACTGGGCTTGTCGATACCGCGAAAACACTCCGCTTACCTAAACCGAACAGGTGCATCCTCGCACAATCTTAAAGAAAACAGTAAAGCACGGCATAAGTACAGAATAGTAATAAAGCCCCAAACTACTTTGTGGCCCCAAGAAATAAGAATGAATCAAGCTCTGGCTCAGGGGGGTTCATAAGCCTCCCGGATGTGGATAGAGCGAATATTCAAGGAACAGGAATCAAGTACTCGGGGTCCTACGGGACACAAGTGAGCATGAAAAACCAAATAGCAGATATTGCTCACCGGTGCCACTTTCATTAGTTATCCCATTACTACTCAGGTTAAGTTGTTTAGGTACCTCGTTATCCATCAGACACTCACATACCCTACTCATGCTGTTCTACGACTCGCATGGCTCAAACAACTCCTGTAGTAATGGCTCATGGGATGGAGGAACAAGCTTTGGTGGGGTTTAAAAGTAAAGGCTATGCAATACTTGGGATTCAGTTTAATGCAATAACGGCTCAACGATGCAAGAATAAGATAGAGGCAATAGGTACTGTATGTATGCAAGCATGTGGTAGTGCTTGCCTGGCAGCTCAGTTGAAGCGAGAGAAGGATCTGGGTAGTGCTCCTGGGTTTCTTGATATATCCCCTGCTCAGCGTCTATTCGAAGAAGAACCAAACAAACAAGGGCCAACATAAATAAAGTGCACAAGCATATGAATGAAATGCGACAAGCAAACAATCATGCCATGATGAATGATGCACAATTTGCATGGCAATAAAGTAGCATGGCATGGGTGAGGTGTGGAATACAAGAAATAAACATTTTATTGAGTTTTAATCATATTTTATACTCAAATAAGTTGCTGTATACTTTATATTTATATGATGCATGCTGCAATTCAGAACATGGAATGCATAAACAGAAAGGTCTCGTCGAGCTGATCATTTTAGACATATCATTTGTCAAATTTGGAGTTATAAATCAAAAGTAATTAATTAAATAAGGAAAAGGGCATTTTATTGTAATTTTATCCAACTCAAAAATTAAAGTGTTCAAAATATATTTTGAAGGCCATATTTGAAGTCATCACATTTTTCTGATTTCAAAACATATATTACATGTTTAATTTGGAGTTGTATTGTAAAAGATATATTAAAACAGATTTAAATTTGGAATTTAAATTAATTTGAATAGGGTTTAAATTCAAACAGAGAAACAGAGATACTTTTGTCACTCAGCCCAGTCCTAGCCATAGTCGGTGACAAGTGGGACCAGGCTGACTGGGCGACACGCGCGCGGAAAGATGTTTCTCACCACGTCGCTTTCTAACCGCAGAGGATGACAGCTGGGTCCGGTGGCTACGGGCCCACGTGACAGCGACTAACCCGCAGTGACTGACAAGCGGGGACGCGGTGGAATGCGGGTTAGGGTTCTGGAAAACAGGGGTGCTTTTTGCAAAACTCCCGCGGAGGCCGACAGGTGGGACCGAGCGGAGCGCGGGTTAAGGAATCAAAAAGGCGGGGGGGGGGAGTGCAAAGTAGCAGCTGCTACTGTACTTCTTCTCTGACTCTGTCGACAGGTTTGTGCTCGACAGGGCGGGACTCGGTGCAGGGTTCGAACCGGCGACCTCGCGTGCGCGCGCGGCGGCGGTTACCGCTGCGGTGGCCTGGCGTTGTTGCAGGGGAACGGCTGCGCGGACAGAAATCCCTATCGCGACACGACGGCGAGGACGCGACCGCGAGCGCGCCAGCGCAGAGAGCGCTCGACGAATCGACTAGCGTGTACAGGGGTGGATCGGCCAGAGGAGGGTGTCTAGGAGGTTCGGAGGCTCACCGCGGGGAGGGCGATGGTGTCAGATCGAGCCGGGAAGCAGGGGATCATCGGCGATGCAGACGCTCCCGCGGCTAGGGTTTCGGTGGTGCGTCGGTGTGCAGCTCGGCCTGGGGCTCCTCCTCCTTCACGTCTGCGGTATAGGGACGATGCAGAGGGCCGACTCGTTCTTCCTCGACACCTAGACGCCGCGCCCGCCGCCTGGTACGGTGTAGTCGAGAGGAGGCCGACAGGAAGGTTGGTGAGAGAGGGTGGCCGGTGGTGGGGAGGAAGGAGAGGAGAGGGCAAGGCCCTGGGGTAGATCTGGGAGAGGCAGGAAGACGTGGGGAAGGAGATAAAGCAGAGAGGGAGAGGGAGGTGCCGTGGGGGAGTGGTTAGGGATAGAGGTGGCTTCGGCCACCTTTTTCCTCCTCCCTTCACGTGCTCGAGCTGGGAGGCCAGGGCAGGCACGGGTAGGGCTGCCAGGTGGGACCAGGGAGCGTCCAAGGAGGTAGGCTCGGGTGGGGCACGCCAGGCAGAGAGAAGATCAAGAGAGAGGCGAGGGGAGGCTCGGGCTAGGGTCCTCACGACAGGGAGAGAAAAGAGAGGGAGAGAGAGAGAGCTAGGGTAGGAGGGAGGCTCGGGCTAGGGTTTTGGTAGCCTCGGGTGTGGCCAGGGAGAGAGGGCCAGGTGGGGTCAGCAAGGGGGGCTCGGCATGGTGAGAGGTAAGGGTGAGGTGTGAGAGGTGAGGGTAGGGTTAGATAGAAAAAAAGAGAGGAGGTTTAGGGTTTAGATTAGGTGTAGATTTTGGAGAGAGGTTTAGAGAGAGAGAGATGAGGAAGGTGGCTTAGGGTTTAGATACTTGCATGCATCTAGCTAGACCATACAAGATAGGTGGAAGAGGTGTAGGGTTTAGCAACTCAAACAAGATCAACAAAAAGGAGTGGAAAAGAGGAATAGAGGTGTGGTGGTGGATTTTAGCAAGACCAAACTAGATCAAGCCAAAAGAGAGGTAGAGAGGGAGATGGATGATTCACCCAAAAATCCAAATAAAAACAAAGGAGGACCAAAGATGGAGATGGTTGCATGGCCCATGCAAAATAATTAATGCCATGCTTATTCTTGTGAAAACAATATTATTGGCATGGCATTATTCTTATGCATTCCCAAAAGATGGTTTAAGGCCAAGCTAAGGATTTGTAGAAGTAGATCCATCCTATCTCCCATGAGCTAGATTAAATACCAAAATAAAATAAAATGCAAGCTCATGGCTAATGGGATGTGGAATTATAAAGTGGTGAAAGAAAGGTGGTGGAGTGGAATAAAAGATATGCCCCCAACTCAACTTGGGCATTTAAACAATATATCAATAACCAAATACAATATCAAGAGGCAAATACAATTAACGATGCATATGAGATAAGAACCAAAACAAAAGGGTTTTATATGATGCTCAAATGCAAGGTGGCATGATGACATGAGCATGATATAATTATGATGCAACAATTATATCTATGAAGTAGCATATATATAGACTAGGCTAGTAGCATTGCAATTGTTAGACAATTGGGATGCTACACATTGCATGGGTGTTCTTTTCCTAAACCACATTGATCCACTGTTGTCATTGCATGTGTGTTCTTTTCCTAAACCACATTGATTTACTGGTGACGTTGCATGTGTGTTATTTTCCTAAACCACACTGATCCACTAGAGTCATTACATGTTTGTTCTTTTCCTAAACCACATGCATCCACTTGTGACATTTGCATGTGTTTTCTTTTTCTAAAACACATTAATCCACTAGAGACATTGAATGTCTGTTCTTTTCCTAATCCACATGGTTCCACTGGTGACATTTCATGTGTGTTCTTTTCCTAAACCACATGGATCCACTGGAGCCATTTGTATGTGTGTTATTTTCCTAATCCACATTGATCCACTAGTGTCATTGCATGTGTGTTCATTTTCTAAACCACATTGATCCACTGGTGTCATTGCATGTTGGTTATTTTCTTGAACCACATTGATCCACTGGTGACATTGCATGTGTTTTCTTTTCCTAAACCACATGGATCCACTCGTGTCATTGCATGGGTGTTCTTTTCCTAAACCACGTTGATCCACTGTTGTCATTGCATGTGTGTTCTTTTCCTAAACCACATTGATCCACTGGTGACATTGCATGTGTGTTATTTTCCTAAACTACATGTATCCACTTGTGTCATTGCATCTATGTTATTCTCTTAAACCACATTGATCCACTAGTATCATTTCATGTGTGTTCTTTTCCTAAACCACATGGATCCACTTGTGACTTTTCATGTGTGTTATTTTCCTAAACCACATGGATCCACTGGTGAAATTTGCATGTGTGTTCTTTTCCTAAACCACATTGAACCACTGGTGTCATTGTATGTGTGTTCTTTTCCTAAACCACATTGATCCACTGGTGATGTTGCATGTGTGTTATTTTCCTAAACCACATTGATCCACTAGAGAAATTACATGTTTCTTGTTTTCCTAAACCACATGGATCCACTAGTGACATTTGCATGTGTTTTCATTTTCTAAAACACATTAATCCACTAGAGACATTGAATGTGTGTTCTTTTCCTAAACCACATGGATCCACTGGTGACATTTCATGTGTGTTCTTTTCCTAAACCACATGGATCCACTAGAGCCATTTGCATGCGTGTTCTTTTCCTAAACCACATTTATCCACTAGTGTCATTGCATGTGTGTTCTTTTCCTAAACCATATTGATCCACTAGTGTCATTGCATGTGTGTTCTCTTCTTGAACCACATTGATCCACTAGTGACATTGCATGTGTGTTCATTTCCTAAACCACATGGATCCACTCATGTCATTGCATGTATGTTATTTTCCTAAACCACATTGATCCACTGGTGTCATTGCATGTGTGTTCTTTTCGTATACCACATTGATCCGCTAGTGTCATTGCATGTGTGTTCTTTTCCTAAACCACATTCATCCACTAGTGATATTTGCATGTGTGTTCTTTTCCTAAACCACATTGATCCACTAGAGAAATTACATGTGTCTTGTTTTCCTAAACCACATGGATCCACTCATGACATTTGCATGTGTTTTCATTTTCTAAAACACATTAATCCACTAGAGACATTGAATGTGTGTTCTTTTCCTAAACCACATGGACCCACTGGTGACATTTCATGTGTGTTCTTTTCCTGAACCACATGGTTCCACTGGAGCCATTTGCATGCATGTTCTTTTCCTAAACCACATTGACCCACTGGTGACATTTGCATGTGTGTTCTTTTCCTAAACCACATTTATCCACTAGTGTCATTGCATGTGTGTTCTTTTCCTAAACCACATTGATCCACTGGTGTCATTGCATGTGTGTTCTTTTCCTAAACCACATTCATCCACTAGTGATATTTGCATGTGTGTTCTTTTCCTAAACCACATTGATCCACTAGAGAAATTACATGTGTCTTGTTTTCCTAAACCACATGGATCTACTCATTACATTTGCATGTGTTTTCATTTTCTAAAACACATTAATCCACTGGAGACATTGAATGTGTGTTATTTTCCTAAACCACATGGATCCACTGGTGACATTTCATGTGTGTTCTTTTCCTAAACCACATGGATCCACTGGAGCCATTTGCATGCATGTTCTTTTCCTAAACCACATTGACCCACTGGTGACATTTGCATGTGTGTTCTTTTCCTAAACCACATTTATCCACTAGTGTCATTGCATGTGTGTTCTTTTCCTAAACCACATGGATCCACTAGTGACATGTGCATGTGTGTTCTTTTCCTAAACCACATTGATCCACTAGTGACGTTGCATGTGTGTTATTTTCCTAAACCACATTGATCCACTAGAGAAATTACATGTTTCTTGTTTTCCTAAACCACATTGATCCACTAGAGAAATTACATGTTTCTTGTTTTCCTAAACCACCTGGATCCACTAGTGACATTTGCATGTGTTTTCATTTTCTGAATCACATTAATCCACTAGAGACATTGAATGTGTGTTCTTTTCCTAAACCACATGGATCCACTGGTGACATTTCATGTGTGTTCTTTTACTAAACCACATGGATCCACTGGAGCCATTTGCATGCGTGTTCTTTTCCTAAACCACATTTATCCACTAGTGTCATTGCATGTGTGTTCTTTTCCTAAACCATATTGATCCACTGGTGTCATTGCATGTGTGTTCTCTTCTTGAACCACATTGATCCACTAGTGACATTGCATGTGTGTTCTTTTCCTAAACCACATGGATCCACTCGTGTCATTGCATGTATGTTATTTTCCTAAACCACATTGATCCACTGGTGTCATTGCATGTGTGTTCTTTTCCTACACCACATTGATCCACTGGTGTCATTGCATATGTGTTCTTTTCCTAAACCACATTCATCCACTAGTGATATTTGCATGTGTGTTCTTTTCCTAAACCACATTGATCCACTAGAGAAATTACATGTGTCTTGTTTTCCTAAACCACATGGATCCACTCATGACATTTGCATGTGTTTTCATTTTCTAAAACACATTAATCCACTAGAGACATTGAATGTGTGTTCTTTTCCTAAACCACATGGATCCACTGGTGACATTTCATGTGTGTTCTTTTCCTAAACCACATGGATCCACTGGAGCCATTTGCATGCATGTTCTTTTCCTAAACCACATTAACCCACTTGTGACATTTGCGTGTGTGTTCTTTTCCTAAACCACATTTATCCACTAGTGTCATTGCATGTGTGTTCTTTTCCTACACCACATTGATCCACTGGGGTCATTGCATGTGTGTTCTTTTCCTAAACCACATTCATCCACTAGTGATATTTGCATGTGTGTTCTTTTCCTAAACCACATTGATCCACTAGAGAAATTAAATGTGTCTTGTTTTCCTAAACCACATGGATCCACTCATGACATTTGCATGTGTTTTTATTTTCTTAAACACATTAATCCACTAGAGACATTGAATGTGTGTTCTTTTCCTAAACCACATGGATCCACTGGTGACATTTCATGTGTGTTCTTTTCCTAAACCACATGGATCCACTGGAGCCATTTGCATGCATGTTCTTTTCCTAAACCACATTGACCCACTGGTAACATTTGCATGTGTGTTCTTTTCCTAAACCACATTTATCCACTAGTGTCATTGCATGTGTGTTCTTTTCCTAAACCACATGGATCCACTAGTGACATGTGCATGTGTGTTCTTTTCCTAAACCACATTGATCCACTGGTGACGTTGCATGTGTGTTATTTTACTAAACCACATTGATCCACTAGAGTCATTACATGTGTGTTCTTTTCCTAAACCACATGGATCCACTTGTGACATTTGCATGTGTTTTCTTTTTCTAAAACACATTAATCCACTAGAGACATTGAATGTCTGTTCTTTTCCTAATCCACATGGTTCTAATAGTGACATTTCATGTTTGTTCTTTTCCTAAACCACATGGATCCACTGGAGCCATTTGTATGTGTGTTATTTTCCTAAACCACATTGATCCACTAGTGTCATTGCATGTGTGTCCTTTTTCTAAACCACATTGATCCACTGGTGTCATTGCATGTTGGTTATTTTCTTGAACCACATTGATCCACTGGTGAACATTGCATGTGTTTTCTTTTCCTAAACCACAAGGATCCAGTCGTGTCATTGCATGGGTGTTCTTTTCCTAAACCACATGGATCCACTGTTGTCATTGCATGTGTGTTCTTTTCCTAAACCACATTGATCCACTGGTGACGTTGCATGTGTGTTATTTTCCTAAACCACACTGATCCACTAGAGTCATTACATGTGTGTTCTTTTCCTAAACCACATGGATCCACTTGTGACATTTGCATGTGTTTTCTTTTTCTAAAACACATTAATCCACTAGAGACATTGAATGTCTGTTCTTTTCCTAATCCACATGGTTCTAATAGTGACATTTCATGTTTGTTCTTTTCCTAAACCACATGGATCCACTGGAGCCATTTGTATGTGTGTTATTTTCCTAAACCACATTGATCCACTAGTGTCATTGCATGTGTGTCCTTTTTCTAAACCACATTGATCCACTGGTGTCATTGCATGTTGGTTATTTTCTTGAACCACATTGATCCACTGGTGAACATTGCATGTGTTTTCTTTTCCTAAACCACAAGGATCCAGTCGTGTCATTGCATGGGTGTTCTTTTCCTAAACCACATGGATCCACTGTTGTCATTGCATGTGTGTTCTTTTCCTAAACCACATTGATCCACTGGTGACGTTGCATGTGTGTTATTTTCCTAAACCACACTGATCCACTAGAGTCATTACATGTGTGTTCTTTTCCTAAACCACATGGATCCACTTGTGACATTTGCATGTGTTTTCTTTTTCTAAAACACATTAATCCACTAGAGACATTGAATGTCTGTTCTTTTCCTAATCCACATGGTTTCACTGGTGACATTTCATGTTTGTTCTTTTCCTAAACCACATGGATCCACTGGAGCCATTTGTATGTGTGTTATTTTCCTAAACCACATTGATCCACTAGTGTCATTGCATGTGTGTTCATTTTCTAAACCACATTGATCCACTGGTGTCATTGCATGTTGGTTATTTTCTTGAACCACATTGATCCACTGGTGACATTGCATGTGTTTTCTTTTCCTAAACCACAAGGATCCAGTCGTGTCATTGCATGGGTGTTCTTTTCCTAAACCACATTGATCCACTGTTGTCATTGCATGTGTGTTCTTTTCCTAAACCACATTGATCCACTGGTGACGTTGCATGTGTGTTATTTTCCGAAACCACACTGATCCACTAGAGTCATTACATGTGTGTTCTTTTCCTAAACCACATGGATCCACTTGTGACATTTGCATGTGTTTTCTTTTTCTAAAACACATTAATCCACTAGAGACATTGAATGTCTGTTCTTTTCCTAATCCACATGGTTTCACTGGTGACATTTCATGTGTGTTCTTTTCCTAAACCACATGGATCCACTGGAGCCATTTGTATGTGTGTTATTTTCCTAAACCACATTGATCCACTAGTGTCATTGCATGTGTGTTCATTTTCTAAACCACATTGATCCACTGGTGTCATTGCATGTTGGTTATTTTCTTGAACCACATTGATCCACTGGTGACATTGCATGTGTTTTCTTTTCCTAAACCACAAGGATCCACTCGTGTCATTGCATGGGTGTTCTTTTCCTAAACCACATTGATCCACTGTTGTCATTGCATGTGTGTTCTTTTCCTAAACCACATTGATCCACTGGTGACGTTGCATGTGTGTTATTTTCCTAAACCACACTGATCCACTAGAGTCATTACATGTGTGTTCTTTTCCTAAACCACATGGATCCACTTGTGACATTTGCATGTGTTTTATTTTTCTAAAACACATTAATCCACTAGAGACGTTGAATGTCTGTTCTTTTCCTAATCCACATGGTTCCACTGGTGACATTTCATGTGTGTTCTTTTCCTAAACCACATGGATCCACTAGAGCCATTTGTATCTGTGTTATTTTCCTAAACCATATTGATCCACTAGTGTCATTGCATGTGTGTTCTTTTTCTAAACCACATTGATCCACTGGTGTCATTGCATGTTGGTTATTTTCTTGAACCACATTGATCCACTGGTGACATTGCATTTGTTTTCTTTTCCTAAACCACATGGATCCACTCATGTCATTGCATGGGTGTTCTTTTCCTAAACCACATTGATCCACTGTTGTCATTGCATGTGTGTTCTTTTCCTAAACCACATTGATCCACTAGTGACATTGCATGTGTGTTATTTTCCTAAACTACATGGATCCACTGGTGTCATTGCATCTGTGTTATTCTCTTAAACCACATTGATCCACTAGTATCATTTCATGTGTGTTCTTTTCCTAGACCAAATGGATCCACTTGTGACTTTGCATGTGTGTTATTTTCCTAAACCACATGGATCCACTGGTGACATTTGCATGTGTGTTCTTTTCCTAAACCACATTGAACCACTGGTGTCATTGTATGTGTGTTCTTTTCCTAAACCACATTGATCCACTGGTGACGTTGCATGTGTGTTATTTTCCTAAACCACATTGATCCACTAGAGAAATTACATGTGTCTTGTTTTCCTAAACCACATGGATCCACTCATGACATTTGCATGTGTTTTTATTTTCTTAAACACATTAATCCACTAGAGACATTGAATGTGTGTTCTTTTCCTAAACCACATGGATCCACTGGTGACATTTCATGTGTGTTCTTTTCCTAAACCACATGGATCCACTGGAGCCATTTGCATGCATGTTCCTTTCCTAAACCACATTGACCCACTGGTGACATTTGCATGTGTGTTCTTTTCCTAAACCACATTTATCCACTAGTGTCATTGCATGTGTGTTCTTTTCCTAAACCACATGGATCCACTAGTGACATGTGCATGTGTGTTCTTTTCCTAAACCACATTGATCCACTGGTGACGTTGCATGTGTGTTATTTTCCTAAACCACATTGATCCACTAGAGTCATTACATGTGTGTTCTTTTCCTAAACCACATGGATCCACTTGTGACATTTGCATGTGTTTTCTTTTTCTAAAACACATTAATCCACTAGAGACATTGAATGTCTGTTCTTTTCCGAATCCACATGGTTCTACTAGTGACATTTCATGTGTGTTCTTTTCCTAAACCACATGGATCCACTGGAGCCATTTGTATGTGTGTTATTTTCCTAAACCACATTGATCCACTAGTGTCATTGCATGTGTGTTCTTTTTCTAAACCACATTGATCCACTGGTGTCATTGCATGTTGGTTATTTTCTTGAACCACATTGATCCACTGGTGACATTGCATGTATTTTCTTTTCCTAAACCACAAGGATCCACTCGTGTCATTGCATGGGTGTTCTTTTCCTAAACCACATGGATCCACTGTTGTCATTGCATGTGTGTTCTTTTCCTAAACCACATTGATCCACTGGTGACGTTGCATGTGTGTTATTTTCCTAAACCACACTGATCCAGTAGAGTCATTACATGTGTGTTCTTTTCCTAAACCACATGGATCCACTTGTGACATTTGCATGTGTTTTATTTTTCTAAAACACATTAATCCACTAGAGACATTGAATGTCTGTTCTTTTCCTAATCCACATGGTTTCACTGGTGACATTTCATGTGTGTTCTTTTCCTAAACCACATGGATCCACTGGAGCCATTTGTATGTGTGTTATTTTCCTAAACCACATTGATCCACTAGTGTCATTGCATGTGTATTCTTTTTCTAAACCACATTGATCCACTGGTGTCATTGCATGTTGGTTATTTTCTTGAACCACATTGATCCACTGGTGACATTGCATTTGTTTTCTTTTCCTAAACCACAATGATCCACTCGTGTCATTGCATGGGTGTTCTTTTCCTAAACCACATTGATCCACTGTTGTCATTGCATGTGTGTTCTTTTCCTAAACCACATTGATCCACTGGTGACGTTGCATGTGTGTTATTTTCCTAAACCACACTGATCCACGAGAGTCATTACATGTGTGTTCTTTTCCTAAACCACATGGATCCACTTGTGACATTTGCATGTGTTTTCTTTTCCTAAACCAAATGGATCCACTTGTGACTTTGCATGTGTGTTATTTTCCTAAACCACATGGATCCACTGGTGACATTTGCATGTGTGTTCTTTTCCTAAACCACATTGAACCACTGTGTCATTGTATGTGTGTTCTTTTCCTAAACCACATTGATCCACTGGTGACGTTGCATGTGTGTTATTTTCCTAAACCACATTGATCCACTAGAGAAATTACATATTTCTTGTTTTCCTAAACCACATGGATCCACTAGTGACATTTGCATGTGTTTTCATTTTCTAAATCACATTAATCCACTAGAGACATTGAATGTGTGTTCTTTTCCTAAACCACATGGATCCCCTGGTGACATTTCATGTGTGTTCTTTTCCTAAACCACATGGATCCACTGTAGCCATTTCCATGCGTGTTCTTTTCCTAAACCACATTTATCCACTAGTGTCATTGCATGTGTGTTCTTTTCCTAAACCATATTGATCCACTGGTGTCATTGCATGTGTGTTCTCTTCTTGAAGCACATTGATCCACTAGTGACATTGCATGTGTGTTCTTTTCCTAAACCACATGGATCCACTCGTGTCATTGCATGTATGTTATTTTCCTAAACCACATTGATCCACTGGTGTCATTGCATGTGTGTTCTTTTCCTATACCACATTGATCCGCTGGTGTCATTGCATGTGTGTTCTTTTCCTAAACCACATTCATCCACTAGTGATATTTGCATGTGTGTTCTTTTCCTAAACCACATTGATCCACTAGAGAAATTACATGTGTCTTGTTTTCCTAAACCACATGGATCCACTCATGACATTTGCATGTGTTTTCATTTTCTAACACACATTAATCCACTAGAGACATTGAATGTGTGTTCTTTTCCTGAACCACATGGATCCACTGGTGACATTTCATGTGTGTTCTTTTCCTAAACCACATGGATCCACTGGAGCCATTTGCATGCATGTTCTTTTCCTAAACCACATTGACCCACTGGTGACATTTGCATGTGTGTTCTTTTCCTAAACCACATTTATCCACTAGTGTCATTGCATGTGTGTTCTTTTCCTAAACCACATTGATCCACTGGTGTCATTGCATGTGTGTTCTCTTCTTGAACCACATTGATCCACTAGTGACATTGCATGTGTGTTCTTTTCCTAAACCACATGGATCCACTCGTGTCATTGCATGTGTGTTATTTTCGTAAACCACATTGATCCACGGGTGTCATTGCATGTGTGTTCTTTTCCTATACCACATTGATCCGCTGGTGTCATTGGATGTGTGTTCTTTTCCTAAACCACATTCATCCACTAGTGATATTTGCATGTGTGTTCTTTTCCTAAACCAGATTGATTCCTTCGGTGTCATTGCATGTGTGTTCTTTTCCTGAACCAGATTGATCCACTGGTTACATTTGCATGTGTGTTCTTTTCCTAAACTACATTGATCCACTGGTGTCATTGCATGTGTGTTCTTTTCCTGAACCCCATTGATCCACTGGTGACATGGCATGTGTGTTCCTTTCCTAAACCACATGGATCCACTGGTGTCATTACATGTGTGTTATTTTACTAAACCACATTGATCCACTAGTGACATTTGCATGTGTGTTCTTTTCCTGAACCACATTGATCCACTAGTGACATTTGCATTTGTGTTCTTTTCCTAAACGACATTTATCACGTAGCGTCATTGCATGTGTGTTCTTTTCCTCATCCACATGCATCCACTGGTGACATTTGCATGTTTCTTCCTAAACTACATTAATCCACTGGTGACATTTGCATCTGTCTTCTTTTTCTAAACCACATTAATCAACTGGTACATTTGCATGTGTGTTCCTTTCCTAAACCACATTGTTCCACTGGTGTCATTGCATGTGTGTTCTTTTCCTAAACCACATTGATCCACTAGTGTCATTGCATGTGTGTTCTTTTCCTAAACCACCTTGATCAACTGGTGTCATTGCATGTGTCTTATTTTCCTGAACCACTTTGGTCCACTAGTGATATTTGCATGTGTCTTCTTTTCCTAAACCACATTGATCCACTGGTGTCATTGCATGTGTGTTCTTTTCCTAAACCACATTGATCCACTGGTGACATTGCATGTGTGTTATTTTCCTAAACTACATGGATCCACTTGTGTCATTGCATGTGTGTTATTCTACTAAACCACATTGATCCACTAGTGTCATTTCATGTGTTTTTTTCCTAAACCACATGGATCCACTTGTGACTTTGCATGTGTGTTCTTTTCCTAAACAACATGGATCCACTAGTGACATTTGCATGTGTGTTCTTTTCCTCAACCACATTGAACCACTGGTGTCATTGTACGTGTGTTATTTTCCAAAACCACATTGATTTACTAGGGTCATTACATGTGTGTTTTTTCCTAAGCCACATGGATCCAATTGTGACATTTGCATGTGTTTTCTTTTTCTAAAACACATTAATCCACAAGAGACATTTAATGTGTGTTCTTTTCCTAAACCACATGGATCCACTTGTGACATGTCATGTGTGTTCTTTTCCTAAACCACATGGATCCACTAGAGCCATTTGCATGTGTGTTATTTTCCTAAACCACATTGATCCACTGGTGACATTTGCATGTGTGTTCTTTTCCTAAACCACATGGATCCACTGGTGACATTTGCATGTGTGTTTTTTCCTAAACCACATTAATCCACTGGTGACATTTTGCATCTGTGTTCATTTTCTAAACCTCATTGATCCAATGGTGTCATTTCCATGTGTGTTCCTTTCCTAAACCACATTGATCCACTAGTGTCATTGCATGTGTGTTCTTTTCCTGAACCACATTGATCCACTTGTGACAATGCATGTGTGTGCTTTTCCTAAACCACATGGATCCACTAGAGTCATTGCATGTATGTTCTTTTCGTAAACCACATTTATCGACTGGTGTCATTGCATGTGTGTTCTTTCCTAAACTACATGGATCCACTGGTGATATTGCATGTGTCTTCTTTTTATGAACCACATTGATCCACTGGTGTCATGGCCTGTGTGTTCTTTTCCTACACCACTTTGGACCACTGGTGATATTTGCATGTGTGTTCTTTTCCTAAACCACATTGATCCACTGGTGTCATTGCATGTGTGTTCTTTTCCTGAACCACATTGATCCACTAGTGACATTGCATGTGTGTTATTCTACTAAACCACATTGATCCACTAGTGTCATTTCATGTGTGTTTTTCTCCTAAACCACATGGAACAACTTGTGACTTTGCATGTGTGTTATTTTCCTAGACCACATGGATCCACTAGTGACATTTGCATGTGTGTTCTTTTCCTAAACCACATTGATCCACTGGTGACGTTGCATGTGTGTTATTTTCCTAAACCACACTGATCCACTAGAGTCATTACATGTGTGTTCTTTTACTAAACCACATGGATCCACTTGTGACATTTGCATGTGTTTTCTTTTTTTAAAACACATTAATCCACTAGAGACATTGAATGTCTGTTCTTTTCCTAATCCACATGGTTCCACTGGTGACATTTCATGTGTGTTCTTTTCCTACACCACTTTGGACCACTGGTGATATTTGCATGTGTGTTCTTTTCCTAAACCACATTGATCCACTGGTGTCATTGCATGTGTGTTCTTTTCCTGAACCACATTGATCCACTAGTGACATTGCATGTGTGTTATTCTACTAAACCACATTGATCCACTAGTGTCATTTCATGTGTGTTTTTCTCCTAAACCACATGGAACAACTTGTGACTTTGCATGTGTGTTATTTTCCTAGACCACATGGATCCACTAGTGACATTTGCATGTGTGTTCTTTTCCTAAACCACATTGATCCACTGGTGACGTTGCATGTGTGTTATTTTCCTAAACCACACTGATCCACTAGAGTCATTACATGTGTGTTCTTTTACTAAACCACATGGATCCACTTGTGACATTTGCATGTGTTTTCTTTTTTTAAAACACATTAATCCACTAGAGACATTGAATGTCTATTCTTTTCCTAATCCACATGGTTCCACTGGTGACATTTCATGTGTGTTCTTTTCCTAAACCACATGGATCCACTGGAGCCATTTGTATGTGTGTTCTTTTCCTAAACCACATTGATCCACTAGTGTCATTGCATGTGTGTTCTTTTTCTAAACCACATTGATCCACTAGTGTCAGTTCATGTTGGTTCTTTTCTTGAACCACATTGATCCACTGGTGACATTGTATGTGTTTTCTTTTCCTAAACCACATGGATCCACTCGTGTCATTGCATGTGTGTTATTTTCCTAAACCACATTGAACCACTGGTGTCATTGCATGTATGTTGTTTTCCTAAACCACATAGATCCACTTGTGTGATTGCATGTGTGTTCTTTTCCTAAACCACATTCATCCACTAGTGATATTTGCATCTGTGTTCTTTTCCTAAACCACATTGATTCCTTCGGTGTCATTGCATGTGTGTTCTTTTCTAGAACCACATTGATCCACTCGTGACGTTTGCATGTGTATTCTTTTCCTAAAGTACATTGATCCACTGTTGTCATTGCATGTGTGTTCTTTTCCTAAACCCCATTGATCCACGGGTGACATTGCATGTGTGTTCCTTTCCTAAACCACATGGATTCACTGGTGTCATTGCATGTGTGTTATTTTCCTAAACCACATTGATCCACTAGTGACATTTGCATGTGTGTTGTTTTCCTGAACCACATTGATCCCCTAGTGTTATTGCATGTGTGTTCTTTTCCTAAACCACATTGATCCACCGGTGACATTTGCATTTGTGTTCTTTTCCTAAACACATTTATCATGTAGTGTCATTGCATGTGTGTTCTTTTCCTGATCCACATTAATCCATTGGTGACATTTGCATCTGTTTTCTTTTTCTAAACCACATTGATCCACTGGCGTCATTTGCATGTGTGTTCCTTTCCTAAACCACATTGATCCACTGGTGACATTGCATGTGTGTTATTTTCCTAAACTACATGGATCCACTTGTGTCATTGCATGTGTGTTATTCTACTAAACCACATTGATCCACTAGTGTCATTTCATTTGTTTTTTCCTAAACCACATGGATCCACTTGTGACTTTGCATGTGTGTTCTTTTCCTAAACAACATGGATCCACTAGTGACATTTGCATGTGTGTTCTTTTCCTCAACCACATTGAACCACTGGTGTCATTGTATGTGTGTTATTTTCCAAAACCACATTGATTTACTAGGGTCATTACATGTGTGTTTTTTCCTAAGCCACATGGATCCAGTTGTGACATTTGCATGTGTTTTCTTTTTCTAAAACACATTAATCCACAAGAGACATTGAATGTGTGTTCTTTTCCTAAACCACATGGATCCACTTGTGACATGTCATGTGTGTTCTTTTCCTAAACCACATGGATCCACTAGAGCCATTTGCATGTGTGTTATTTTCCTAAACCACATTGATCCACTGGTGACATTTTCATGTGTGTTCTTTTCCTAAACCACATGGATCCACTGGTGACATTTGCATGTGTGTTTTTTCCTAAACCACATTAATCCACTGGTGACATTTTGCATCTGTGTTCATTTTCTAAACCTCATTGATCCAATGGTGTCATTTCCATGTGTGTTCCTTTCCTAAACCACATTGATCCACTAGTGTCATTGCATGTGTGTTCTTTTCCTGAACCACATTGATCCACTTGTGACAATGCATGTGTGTGCTTTTCCTAAACCTCATGGATCCACTAGAGTCATTGCATGTATGTTCTTTTCGTAAACCACATTTATCGACTAGTGTCATTGCATGTGTGTTCTTTTCCTAAACTACATGGATCCACTGGTGATATTGCATGTGTCTTCTTTTCATGAACCACATTGATCCACTAGTGTCATGTCATGTGTGTTCTTTTCCTACACCACTTTGGACCACTGGTGATATTTGCATGTGTGTTCTTTTCCTACACCACTTTGATCCACTAGTGTCATTGCATGTGTGTTCTTTTCCTAAACGACATTGATCCACTCGCATTGCATGTGTGTTCCTTTCCTAAGCCACATCGATCCACTGGTGTCATTACATGTGTGTTATTTTCCTAAACCATTTTGGTCCACTAGTGATATTTGCATGTGTGTTCTTTTCCTAAACCACCTTGATCCACTGGTGTCATTGCATGTGTGTTCTTTTCCTGAACCACATTGATCCACTAGTGACATTGCATGTGTGTTATTCTACTAAACCACATTGATCCACTAGTGTCATTTCATGTGTGTTTTTCTCCTAAACCACATGGAACAACTTGTGACTTTGCATGTGTGTTATTTTCCTAGACCACATGGATCCACTAGTGACATTTGCATGTGTGTTCTTTTCCTAAACCACATTGATCCACTGGTGACGTTGCATGTGTGTTATTTTCCTAAACCACACTGATCCACTAGAGTCATTACATGTGTGTTCTTTTACTAAACCACATGGATCCACTTGTGACATTTGCATGTGTTTTCTTTTTTTAAAACACATTAATCCACTAGAGACATTGAATATCTGTTCTTTTCCTAATCCACATGGTTCCACTGGTGACATTTCATGTGTGTTCTTTTCCTAAACCACATGGATCCACTGGAGCCATTTGTATGTGTGTTCTTTTCCTAAACCACATTGATCCACTAGTGTCATTGCATGTGTGTTCTTTTTCTAAACCACATTGATCCACTGGTGTCAGTTCATGTTGGTTCTTTTCTTGAACCACATTGATCCACTGGTGACATTGTATGTGTTTTCTTTTCCTAAACCACATGGATCCACTCGTGTCATTGCATGTGTGTTATTTTCCTAAACCACATTGAACCACTGGTGTCATTGCATGTATGTTCTTTTCCTAAACCACATAGATCCACTTGTGTGATTGCATGTGTGTTCTTTTCCTAAACCACATTCATCCACTAGTGATATTTGCATCTGTGTTCTTTTCCTAAACCACATTGATTCCTTTGGTGTCATTGCATGTGTGTTCTTTTCTAGAACCACATTGATCCACTCGTGACGTTTGCATGTGTATTCTTTTCCTAAAGTACATTGATCCACTGTTGTCATTGCATGTGTGTTCTTTTCCTGAACCCCATTGATCCACGGGTGACATTGCATGTGTGTTCCTTTCCTAAACCACATGGATTCACTGGTGTCATTGCATGTGTGTTATTTTCCTAAACCACATTGATCCACTAGTGACATTTGCATGTGTGTTGTTTTCCTGAACCACATTGATCCCCTAGTGTTATTGCATGTGTGTTCTTTTCCTAAACCACATTGATCCACCGGTGACATTTGCATTTGTGTTATTTTCCTAAACACATTTATCATGTAGTGTCATTGCATGTGTGTTCTTTTCCTGATCCACATTAATCCATTGGTGACATTTGCATCTGTTTTCTTTTTCTAAACCACATTGATCCACTGGCGTCATTTGCATGTGTGTTCCTTTCCTAAACCACATTATTCCACTAGTGTCATTGCATGTGTGTTCTTTTCCTAAACCACATTGATCCACTCGTGTCATTGCATGTGTGTTCTTTTCCTAAGCCACATCGATCCACTGGTGTCATTGCATGTTTGTTATTTTCCTAAACCACTTTGGTCCACTGGTGATATTTGCATGTGTGTTCTTTTCCTAAACCACATTGATCAACTGGTGTCATTGCATGTGTGTTCTTTTCCTGAACCACATTGATCCACTCGTGACATTGCATGTGTGTTATTTTCCTAAACTACATGGATCCACAAGTGTCATTGCATGTGTGTTATTCTCCTAAACCACATTGATCCACTAGTGTCATTTCATGTGTGTTCTTTTCCTAAACCACATGGATCCACTTGTGACTTTGCATGTGTGTTCTTCTCCTAACCCACATGGATCCACTGGTGACATTTGCATGTGTGTTCTTTTCCTAAACCACATTGAACCACTGATGTCATTGTATGTGTGTTCTTTTCCTAAACCACATTGATCCACTGATGACGTTGCATGTGTGTTATTTTCCTAAACCACATTGATCCACTAGAGTCATTACATTTGTGTTCTTTTCCTAAGCCACATGGATCCACTTGTGACATTTGCATGTGTTTTCTTTTTCTAAAACACATTAATCCACTAGAGACATTGAATGTGTGTTCTTTTCCTAAACCCCATGGATCCACTAGTAACATGTCATGTGTGTAGTTTTCCTAAACCACATGGATCCACTGGTGTCATTGCATGTGTGTTCTTTTCCTGATCCACATTGATCCACTGGTGACGTTGCATGTGTGTACTTTTCCTAAACCACCTGGATCCACTGGTATCATTTGCATGTTTTTTCCTAAACCACAATAATCCACTGGTGACATTTGCATCTGTTTTCTTTTTCTAAACCACATTGATCCACTGGTGTCATTTGCATGTGTGTTCCTTTCCTAAACCACATTGATCCACTGGTGTCATTGCATGTGTGTTCTTTTCCTAAACCACATTGGTCCACTCGTGTCATTGCATGTGTGTTCTTTTCCTAAGCCACATCGATCCACTGGTGTCATTGCATGTGTGTTATTTTCCTAAACCACTTTGGTCCACTGGTGATATTTGAATGTGTGTTCTTTTCCTAAACCACCTTGATCCACTGGTGTCATTGCATGTGTGTTGTTTTCCTGAACCACATTGATCCACTCGTGACATTGCATGTGTGTTATTTTCCTAAACTACATGGATCCACTAGTGTCATTGCATGTGTGTTATTCTCCTAAACCACATGGATCCACTAGTGGCATTTCATGTGTGTTCTTTTTCTAAACCACATGGATCCACTTGTGACTTTGCATGTGTGTTCTTCTCCTAAACCACATGGATCCACTGGTGATATTTGCATGTGTGTTCTTTTCCTAAACCACATTTAACCACTAATGTCATTGTATGTGTGTTCTTTTCCTAAACCACATTGATCCACCGATGACGTTGCATGTTTGTTATTTTCCTAAACTACATGGATCCACTGGTGTCATTGCATGTGTGTTATTCTACTAAACCACATTGATCCATAGTGTCATTTCATGTGTTTCTTTCCTAAACCACGTGGATCCACTTGTGACTTTGCATGTGTGTTCTTTTCCTAAACCACATGGATCCACTAGTGACATTTGCATGTGTGTTCTTTTCCTAAACCACATTGATCCACTGGTGACGTTGCATGCGTGTTATTTTCCTAAACCACACTGATCCACTAGAGTCATTACATGTGTGTTCTTTTCCTAAACCACTTGGATCCACTTGTGACATTTGCATGTGTTTTCTTTTTCTAAAACACATTAATCCACTAGAGACATTGAATGTCCGTTCTTTTCCTAATCCACATGGTTCCATTGGTGACATTTCATGTGTGTTCTTTTCCTAAACCACATGGATCCACTGGAGCCATTTGTATGTGTGTTCTTTTCATAAACCAGATTGATCCACTAGTGTCATTGCATGTGTGTTCTTTTTCTAAACCACATTGATCCACTGGTGACATTGCATGTGTTTTCTTTTCCTAAACCACATGGATCCACTCGTGTCATTGCATCTGTGTTATTTTCCTAAACCACACTGAAACAGTGTTGTCATTGCATGTGTGTTCTTTTCCTAAACCACATAGATCCACTGGTGTCATTGCATGTGTGTTCTTTTCCTAAACCACATTCATCCACTAGTGATATGTGCATCTGTGTTCTTTTCCTAAACCACATTGATTCCTTCGGTGTCATTGCATGTGTGTTCTTTTCTAGAACCACATTGATCCACTCGTGACGTTTGCATGTGTATCCTTTTCCTAAACTACATTGATCCACTGTTGTCATTGCATGTGTGTTCTTTTCCTGAACCCCATTGATCCACGGGTGACATTGCATGCGTGTTCCTTTCCTAAACCACATGGATTCATTGGTGTCATTGCAAGTGTGTTATCTTCCTAAACCACATTGAACCACTAGTGACATTTGCATGTGTGTTGTTTTCCTGAACCACATTGATCCCCTAGTGTCATTGCATGTGTGTTCTTTTCCTAAACCACATTGATCCACCGGTGACATTTGCATTTGTGTTCTTTTCCTAAACACATTTATCATGTAGTGTCATTGCATGTGTGTTCTTTTCCTGATCCACATTAATCCACTGGTGACATTTGCATCTGTTTTCTTTTTCTAAACCACATTGATCCACTGGTGTCATTTGCATGTGTGGTCCTTTCCTAAACCACATTGATCCACTGGTGTCATTGCATGTGTGTTATTTTCCTAAACCACATTGCTCCACTCGTGTCATTGCATGTGTGTTCTTTTCCTAAGCCACATCGATCCACTGGTGTCATTGCATGTGTGTTATTTTCCTAAACCACTTTGGTCCACTGGTGATATTTGCATGTGTGTTCTTTTCCTAAACCACATTGATCCACTGCTGTCATTGCATGTGTGATCTTTTCCTGAACCACATTGATCCACTGGTGACATTGCATGTGTGTTATTTTCCTAAACTACATGGATCCACAAGTGTCATTGCATGTGTGTTATTCTCCTAAACCACATTGATCCACTAGTGTCATTTCCTGTGTCTTCTTTTCCTAAACCACATGGATCCACTTGTGACTTTGCATGTGTGTTCTTCTCCTAACCCACATCGATCCACTGGTGACATTTGCACGTGTGTTCTTTGCCTAAACCACATTGAACCACCGATGTCATTGTATGTGTGTTTTTTCCTAAACCACATTGATCCACTAATGACGTTGCATGTGTGTTATTTTCGTAAACCACATTGATCCACAAGAGTCATTACATTTGTGTTCTTTTCCTAAGCCACATGGATCCACTTGTGACATTTGCATGTGTTTTATTTTTCTAAAACACATTAATCCACTAGAGACATTGAATGTGTGTTCTTTTCCTAAACCACATGGATCCACTAGTGACATGTCATGTGTGTACTTTTCCTAAACCACATGGATCCACTGGTGTCATTGCATGTGTGTTCTATTTCTAAACCACATTGATCCACTGGTGTCATTGCATGTTGGTTCTTTTCTTGAACCACATTGATCCACTGGTGACATTGCATGTGTTTTCTTTTCCTAAACCACATGGATCCACTCGTGTCATTGCATGTGTGTTATTTTCCTAAACCACATTGAACCACTGGTGTCATTGCATGTGTGTTCTTTTCCTAAACTACATGGATCCACTGGTGACATTGCATGTGTGTTCTTCTTCTGAATCACATGTATCCACTAGTGACATTGCATGTGTGTTCTATTCTTAAACCACATGGATCCACTGGAGTCATTGCATGGGTGTTCATTTCCTAAACCACATTGATCCACTATTGTCATTTGCATGTGTGTTCCTTTCCTAAACCACATTGATCCACTGGTGACATTGCATGTGTGTTCTTTTCCTAAACCACATTGATCCACTTGTGTCATTGCATGTGTGTTCTTTTCCTAAGCCACATCGATCCACTGGTGTCATTGCATGTGTGTTATTTTCCTAAACCACTTTGGTCCACTTGTGATATTTGCATGTGTGTTCTTTTCCTAAACCACATTGATCAACTGGTGTCATTGCATGTGTGTTCTTTTCCTGAACAACATTGATCCACTGGTGACATCGCATGTGTGTTATTTTCCTAAACTACATGGATCCACAAGTGTCATTGCATGTGTGTTATTCTGCTAAACCACATTGATCCACTAGTGTCATTTCATGTGTGTTCTTTTCCTAAACCACATGGATCCACTTGTGACTTTGCATGTGTGTTCTTCTCCTAACCCACATGGATCCACTGGTGACATTTGCACGTGTGTTCTTTTCCTAAACCACATTGAACCACTGATGTCATTGTATGTGTGTTCTTTTCCTAAACCACATTGATCCACTGATGACGTTGCATGTGTGTTATTTTCCTAAACCACATTGATCCACTAGAGTCATTACATTTGTGTTCTTTTCCTAAGCCACATGGATCCACTTGTGACATTTGCATGTGTTTTCTTTTTCTAAAACACATTAATCCACTAGAGACATTGAATGTGTGTTCTTTTCCTAAACCCCATGGATCCACTAGTGACATGTCATGTGTGTACTTTTCCTAAACCACATGGATCCACTGGTGTCATTGCATGTGTGTTCTTTTCCTGATCCACATTGATCCACTGGTGACGTTGCATGTGTGTACTTTTCCTAAACCACATGGATCCACTGGTGACATTTGCATGTTTTTTCCTAAACTACATTAATCCACTCGTGACATTTGCATCTGTTTTCTTTTTCTAAACCACATTGATCCACTGGTGTCATTTGCATGTGTGTTCCTTTCCTAAACCACATTGATCCACTGGTGTCATTGCATGTGTGTTCTTTTCCTAAACCACATTGGTCCACTCGTGTCATTGCATGTGTGTTCTTTTCCTAAGCCACATCGATCCACTGGTGTCATTGCATGTGTGTTATTTTCCTAAACCACTTTGGTCCACTGGTGATATTTGAATGTGTGTTCTTTTCCTAAACCACCTTGATCCACAAGTGGTATTGCATGTGTGTTGTTTTCCTGAACCACATTGATCCACTTGTGACATTGCATGTGTGTTATTTTCCTAAACTACATGGATCCACTAGTGTCATTGCATGTGTGTTATTCTCCTGAACCACATTGCTCCACTAGTGGCATTTCATGTGTGTTCTTTTTCTAAACCACATGGATCCACTTGTGACTTTGCATGTGTGTTCTTCTCCTAAACCACATGGATCCACTGGTGATATTTGCATGTGTGTTCTTTTCCTAAAACACATTGAACCACTCATGTCATTGTATGTGTGTTCTTTTCCTAAACCACATTGATCCACCGATGACGTTGCATGTTTGTTATTTTCCTAAACTACATGGATCCACTGGTGTCATTGCATGTGTGTTATTCTACTAAACCACATTGATCAATAGTGTCATTTCATGTGTTTCTTTCCTAAACCACGTGGATCCACTTGTGACTTTGCATGTGTGTTCTTTTCCTAAACCACATGGATCCACTAGTGACATTTGCATGTGTGTTCTTTTCCTAAACCACATTGATCCACTGGTGACGTTGCATGCGTGTTATTTTCCTAAACCACACTGATCCACTAGAGTCATTACATGTGTATTCTTTTCCTAAACCACATGGATCCACTTGTGACATTTGCATGTGTTTTCTTTTTCTAAAACACATTAATCCACTAGAGACATTGAATGTCTGTTCTTTTCCTAATCCACATGGTTCCATTGGTGACATTTCATGTGTGTTCTTTTCCTAAACCACATGGATCCACTGGAGCCATTTGTATGTGTGTTCTTTTCCTAAACCACATGGATCCACTTGTGACTTTGCATGTGTGTTCTTCTCCTAACCCACATGGATCCACTGGTGACATTTGCACGTGTGTTCTTTTCCTAAACCACATTGAACCACTGATGTCATTGTATGTGTGTTCTTTTCCTAAACCACATTGATCCACTGATGACGTTGCATGTGTGTTATTTTCCTAAACCACATTGATCCACTAGAGTCATTACATTTCTGTTCTTTTCCTAAGCCACATGGATCCACTTGTGACATTTGCATGTGTTTTATTTTTCTAAAACACATTAATCCACTAGAGACATTGAATGTGTGTTCTTTTCCTAAACCACATGGATCCACTAGTGACATGTCATGTTCGTACTTTTCCTAAACCACATGGATCCACTGGTGTCATTGCATGTGTGTTCTATTTCTAAACGACATTTATCCCCTGGTGTCATTGCATGTTGGTTCTTTTCTTGAACCACATTGATCCACTGGTGACATTGCATGTGTTTTCTTTTTCTAAACCACATGGATCCACTTGTGTCGTTGCATGTGTGTTATTTTCCTAAACCACATTGAACCACTGGTGTCATTGCATGTGTGTTCTTTTCCTAAACTACATGGATCCACGGGTGACATTGCATGTGTGTTCTTCTTCTGAATCACATGTATCCACTAGTGACATTGCATGTGTGTTCTATTCTTAAACCACATGGATCCACTAGAGTCATTGCATGGGTGTTCATTTCCTAAACCACATTGATCCACTATTGTCATTGCATGTGTGTTCTTTTCCTAAACCACATTGATCCACTGGTGACATTGCATGTGTGTTATTTTCCTAAACTACATGGATCCACTGGTGTCATTGCATCTGTGTTATTCTCCTAAACCACATTGTTCCACTAGTATCATTTCATGTGTGTTCTTTTCGTAAACCACATGGATCCACTTGTGACTTTCCATGTGTGTTATTTTCCTAAACCACATTGATCCACTGGTGACATTTGCTTGTGTGTTCTTTTCCTAAACCACATTGATCCACTGGTGACGTTGCATGTGTATTATTTTCCTAAACCACATTGATCCACTAGAGAAATTACATGTGTCTTGTTTTCCTAAACCACATGGATCCACTAGTGACATTGGATGTGTTTTCATCTTATAACACACATTAATCCACTAGAGACATTGAATGTGTGTTCTTTTCCTAAACCACATGGATCCACTAGTGACATTTCATGTGTGTTCTTTTCCTAAACCACATGGATCCACTGGAGCCATTTGCATGCGTGTTATTTTCCTGAACTACATGGATCCACTGGTGTCATTGCATGTGTGTTATTCTACTAAACCACATTGATCCACTAGTGTCATTTCATGTGTGTTTTTTTCCTAAACCACATGGATCCACTTGTGACTTTGCATGTGTGTTCTTTTCCTAAACCACATGGATCCACTAGTGACATTTGCATGTGTTTTCTATTCCTAAACCACATGGATCCACTCGTGTCATTGCATGTGTGTTATTTTCCTAAACCACATTGAACCACTGGTGTCATTGAATGTGTGTTCTTTTCCTAAACCACATTGATCCGCTGGTGTCATTGCATGTGTGTTCTTTTCCTAAACCACACTCATCCACTAGTGATATTTGCATGTGTGTTCTTTTCCTAAATCACATTGATTCCTTCGGTGTCATTGCATGTGTGTTCTTTTCCTAAACTACATTGATCCACTCGTGTCATTGCATGTGTGTTCTTTTCCTAAACCCCATTGATCCACTAGTGACATTGCATGTGTGTTCCTTTCCTAAACCACATGGATCCACTGGTGTCATTTCATGTGTGTTATTTTACTAAACCACATTGATGCACTAGTGAAATTTGCATGTGTGTTCTTTTCTCGAACCACATTGATCCACTAGTGCCATTGTATGTGTGTTCTTTTCCTAAACCACATTTATCACGTAGTGTCATTGCATGTGTGTTCTTATCCTGAACCACATTGATCCACTAGTGTCATTCCATGTGTGTTCTTTTCCTAAACCAGATTGATCAACTGGTGTCATTGCATGTGTGTTATTTTCCTGAACCACTTTGGTCCACTGGTGATATTTGCATGTGTGTTCTTTTCTTAAACCACATTGATCCACTGGTGTCATTGCATGTGTTTTTTTTCCTAAACCACATTGATCCACTGGTGACATTGCGTGTGTGTTATTTTCCTAAACTACATGGATCCACTTGTGTCATTGCATGTGTGTTATTCTACTAAACCACATTGATCCACTAGTGTCATTTCATGTGTGTTTTTTTCGTAAACCACATGGATCCACTTGTGAGTTTGCATGTGTGTTCTTTTCCTAAACAACATGGATCCACTAGTGACATTTGCATGTGTGTTCTTTTCCTAAACCACATTGAACCACTGGTGTCATTGTATGTGTGTTATTTTCCTAAACCACATTGATTTGTTATAGTCATTACATGTGTGTTTTTTCCTAAGCCACATGGATCCAGTTGTGACATTTGCATGTGTTTTCTTTTTCTAAAACACATTAATCCACAAGAGACATTGAATGTGTGTTCTTTTCCTAAAACACATGGATCCACTTGTGACTTGTCATGTGTGTTCTTTTCCTAAACCACATGGATCCACTAGAGCCACTTGCATGTGTGTTCTTTTCCTAAACCACATTGATCCACTGGTGACATTTGCATGTGTGTTCTTTTCCTAAACCACATGGATCCACTGGTGACATTTGCATGTGTGTTTTTTCCTAAACCACATTAATCCACTGGTGACATTTTGCATATGTGTTCATTTTCTAAACCTCATTGATCCAATGGTGTCATTTCCATGTGTGTTCCTTTCCTAAACCACATTGATCCACTAGTGTCATTGCATGTGTGTTCTTTTCCTGAACAACATTGATCCACTTGTGACATTGCATGTGTGTGCTTTTCCTAAACCACATGGATCCACCAGAGTCATTGCATGTATGTTCTTTTCGTAAACCACATTTATCGACTGGTGTCATTGCATGTGTGTTCTTTCCCTAAACTACATGGATCCACTGGTGACATTACATGTGTGTTCTTTTTATGAACCACATTGATCCATTGGTGTCATGGCATGTGTGTTATTTTCCTAAACCACTTTGGTCCACTGGTGATATTTGCATGTGTGTTCTTTTCCTAAACCACATTGATCCACTAGTCTCATTGCATGTGTGTTCTTTTCCTGAACCACATTGATCCACTAGTGACAATACATGTGTGTTATTTTCCTAAACTACATGGATCCACTGGTGTCATTGCATGTGTGTTATTCTCCTGAACCACATTGATCAACTAGTGTCATTTCATGTGTGTTCTTTTCCTAAACCACATGGATCCAGTTGTGACTTTTTATGTGTGTTATTATCCTAAACCGCATGGATCCACTGGTGACACCTACATGTGTGTTCTTTTCCTAAACCATATTGAACCACTGGTGTCATTGTATGTGTGTTCTTTTCCTAAACCACTTTGGTCCACTGGTGATATTTGCATGTGTGTTCTTTTCCTAAACCACACTGATCCACTGGTGTCATTGCATGTGTGTTCTTTTCCTGAACCTCATTGATCCACTAGTGACATTGCATGTGTGTTATTTTCCTAAACTACATGGATCCACTGGTGTCATTGCATGTGTGTTATTCTACTAAACCACATTGATCCACTAGTGTCATTTCATGTGTGTTTTTTTCCTAAACCACATGGATCCACTTGTGACTTTGCATGTGTATTCTTTTCCTAAACCACATGGATCCACTAGTGACATTTCCATGTGTGTTCTTTTCCTAAACCACATTGATCCACTGGTGACGTTGCATGTGTGTTATTTTCTAAACCACATTGATCCACTAGAGTCATTACATGTGTGTTCTTTGCCTAAGCCACACGGATCCACTCGTGACATTTGCATGTGTTTTCTTTTTCTAAAACACATTAATCCACTACAGACACTGAATGTATGTTCTTTTCCTAATCCACATGGTTCCACTAGTGACATTTCATGTGTGTTCTTTTCCTAAACCACATGGATCCACTGGAGCCATTTGTATGTGTGTTCTTTTCCTAAACCACATTGATCCACTAGTGTCATTGCATGTGTGTTATTTTTCTAAACGACATTGACCCACTGGTGTCATTGCATGTTGGTTCTTTTATTGAACCACATTGATCCACTAGTGACATTGCATGTGTTTTCTTTTCCTAAACCACATGGATCCACTCGTGTCATTGCATGTGTGTTATTTTCCTAAACCACATTGAACCACTAGTGTCATTGCATGTGTGTTCTTTTCCTAAACCACATTCATCCACTAATGATATTTGCATCTGTGTTCTTTTCCTAAACCACGTTGATTCCTTCGGTGTCATTGCTTGTGTGTTATTTTCTAGAACCACATTGATCCACTCGTGACGTTTGCATGTGTATTCTTTTCCTAAACTACATTGATCCACTGTTGTCATTGCACGTGTGTTCTTTTCCTGAACCCCATTGATCCACTGGTGACATTGCATGTCTGTTCCTTTCCGAAACCACATGGATCCACTGGTGTCATTGCATGTGTGTTATTTTCCTAAACCACATTGATCCACTAGTGACATTTGCATCTGTGTTGTTTTCCTGAACCACATTGATCCCCTAGTGTCATTGCATGTGTGTTCTTTTCCTAAACACATTTATCACATAGTGTCATTGCATGTGTGTTCTTTTCCTGATCCACATTGATCCACTGGTGACGTTGCATGTGTGTTCTTTTCCTAAACCACCTGGATCCACTGGTGACATTTTCATGTTTTTCCTAAACCACATTAATCCACTGGTGACATTTGCATGTGTTTTCTTTTTCTAAACCGCATTGATCCACTGGTGTCATTTGCATGTGTGTTCCTTTCCTAAACCATATTGATCCACTGGTGTCATTGCATGTGTGTTCTTTTCCTAAACCACATTGATCCATTCGTGTCATTGCATGTGTGTTCCTTTCCTAAGCCACATCGATCCACTGGTGTCATTGCATGTGTGTTATTTTACTAAACCATTTTGGTCCACTAGTGATATTTGCATGTGTGTTCTTTTCCTAAACCACCTTGATCCACTGGTGTCATTGCATGTGTGTTCTTTTCCTGAACCACATTGATCCACTTGTGACATTGCATGTGTGTTATTTTCCTAAACTACATGGATCCACTAGTGTCATTGCATGTGTGTTATTCTCCTAAACCACATTGATCCACTAGTGTCATTTCATGTGTGTTCTTTTTCTAAACCACATAGATCCACTTGTGACTTTGCATGTGTGTTCTTCTCCTAAACCACATGGATTCACTGGTGACATTTGCATGTTTGTTCTTTTCCTAAACCACATTGAACCACTGATGTCATTGTATGTGTGTTATTTTCCTAAACCACATTGATCCACTGATGACGTTGCATGTGTGTTATTTTCCTAAACTACATGGATCCACTGGTGTCATTGCATGTGTGTTATTCTACTAAACCACATTGATCCACTAGTGTCATTTCATGTGTGTTTTTTCCTAAACCACATGGATCCACTTGTGACTTTGCATGTGTGTTCTTTTCCTAAACCACATGGATCCACTAGTGGCATTTGCATGTGTGTTCTTTTCCTAAACCACATTGATCCACTGGTGACGTTGCATGTGTGTTATTTTCCTAAACCACACTGATCCACTAGAGTCATTACATGTGTGTTCTTTTCCTAAACCACATGGATCAACTTGTGACATTTGCATGTGTTTTCTTTTTCTAAAACACATTAATCGAATAGAGACATTGAATGTCTGTTCTTTTCATAATCCACATGGTTCCACTGTTGACATTTCATGTGTGTTCTTTTCCTAAACCACATGGATCCACTGGAGCCATTTGTATGTGTGTTCTTTTCCTAAACCACATTGATCCACTAGTGTCATTGCATGTGTGTTCTTTTCTAAACCACATTGATCCACTTGTGTCATTACATGTTGGTTCTTTTCTTGAACCACATTGATCCACTGGTGACATTGCATGTGTTTTCTTTTCCTAAACCACATGGATCCACTCGTGTCATTGCATGTGTGTTATTTTCCTAAACCACATTGAACCACTGGTGTCATTGAATGTGTGTTCTTTTCCTAAACCACATAGATCCACTAGTGTCATTGCATGTGTGTTCTTTTCCTAAACCACATTCATCCACTAGTGATATTTGCATCTGTGTTCTTTTCCTAAACCACATTGATTCCTTCGGTGTCATTGCATGTGTGTTCTTTTCTAGAACCACATTGATCC
Organism: Avena sativa; assembly: GCA_916181665.1. Lineage (NCBI taxonomy): Eukaryota > Viridiplantae > Streptophyta > Magnoliopsida > Poales > Poaceae > Avena > Avena sativa. The sequence continues at coordinate 255,280,753 of OV702292.1, read as the reverse complement.
ACTCGTGACGTTTGCATGTGTATTCTTTTGCTAAACTACATTGATCCACTGTTGTCATTGCATGTGTGTTCTTTTCCTGAACCCCATTGATCCACTGGTGACATTGCATGTGTGTTGTTTTCCTAAACCACATTGATCCCCTAGTGTCATTGCATGTGTGTTTTTTCCTAAACCACATTGATCCACTGGTGACATTTGCATTTGGGTTCTTTTCCTAAACACATTTATCACGTAGTGTCAATGCATGTGTGTTCTTTTACAGATCCACATTGATCCACTAGTGACGTTGTATGTGTGTTCTTTTCCTAAACCACCAGGATCCACTAGTGACATTTGCATGTTTTTTCCTAAACCACAATAATCCACTCGTGACATTTCCATCTATTTTCTTTTTCTAAACCACATTGATCCACTGGTGTCATTTGCATGTGTGTTTCTTTCCTAAACCACATTGATCCACTAGTGTCATTGCATGTGTGTTCTTTTCCTAAACGACATTGATCCACTCGCATTGCATGTGTGTTCCTTTCCTAAGCCACATCGATCCACTGGTGTCATTACATGTGTGTTATTTTCCTAAACCATTTTGGTCCACTAGTGATATTTGCATGTGTGTTCTTTTCCTAAACCACCTTGATCCACTGGTGTCATTGCATGTGTGTTCTTTTCCTGAACCACATTGATCCACTTGTGACATTGCATGTGTGTTATTTTCCTAAACTACATGGATCCACTAGTATCATTGCATGCGTGTTATTCTCCTAAACCACATTGATCCACTGGTGTCATTTGCATGTGTGTTTCTTTCCTAAACCACATTGATCCACTGGTGTCATTGCATGTGTGTTCTTTTCCTAAACGACATTGATCCACTCGTGTCATTGCATGTGTGTTCCTTTCCTAAGCCACATCGATCCACTGGTGTCATTGCATGTGTGTTATTTTCCTAAACCATTTTGGTCCACTAGTGATATTTGCATGTGTGTTCTTTTCCTAAACCACCTTGATCCACTGGTGTCATTGCATGTGTGTTCTTTTCCTGAACCACATTGATCCACTTGTGACATTGCATGTGTGTTATTTTCCTAAACTACATGGATCCACTAGTATCATTCCATGCGTGTTATTCTCCTAAACCACATTGATCCACTAGTGTCATTTCATGTGTGTTCTTTTTCTAAACCACATAGATCCACTTGTGACTTTGCATGTGTGTTCTTCTCCTAAACCACATGGATCCACTGGTGCCATTTGCATGTGTGTTCTTTTCCTAAACCACATTGAACCACTGATGTCATTGTATGTGTGTTCTTTTCCTAAACCACATCGTCCACTGATGACGTTGCATGTGTGTTATTTTCCTAAACTACATGGATCCACTGGTGTCATTGCATGTGTGTTATTCTACTAAACCACATTGATCCACTAGTGTCATTTCATGTGTGTTTTTTTCCTAAACCACATGGATCCACTTGTGACTTTGCATGTGTGTTCTTTTCCTAAACCACATGGATCCACTAGTGACATTTGCATGTGTTTTCTTTTCCTAAACCACATGGATCCACTCGTGTCATTGCATGTGTGTTATTTTCCTAAACCACATTGAACCACTGGTGTCATTGAATGTGTGTTCTTTTCCTAAACCACATAGATCCACTAGTGTCATTGCATGTGTGTTCTTTTCCTAAACCACATTCATCCACTAGTGATATTTAAATCTGTGTTCTTTTCCTAAACCACATTGATTCCTTCGGTGTCATTGCATGTGTGTTCTTTTCTAGAACCACATTGATCCACTCGTGACGTTTGCATGTGTATTCTTTTGCTAAACTACATTGATCCACTATTGTCATTGCATGTGTGTTCTTTTCCTGAACCCCATTGATCCACTGGTGACATTGCATGTGTGTTCCTTTCCTAAACCACATGGATCCACTTGTGTCATTGCATGTGTGTTATTTTCCTAAACCACATTGATCCACTAGTGACATTTGCATGTGTGTTGTTTTCCTCAACCACATTGATCCCCTAGTGTCATTGCATGTGTGTTCTTTTCCTAAACCACATTGATCCACTGGTGACAGTTGCATTTGTGTTCTTTTCCTAAACACATTTATCACGTAGTGTCAATGCATGTGTGTTCTTTTACTGATCCGCATTGATCCACTAGTGACGTTGCATGTGTGTTCTTTTCCTAAACCCCCAGGATCCACTGGTGACATTTGCATGTTTTTTGCTAAACCACATTAATCCACTGGTGACATTTCCATCTGTTTTCTTTTTCTAAACCACATTGATCCACTGGTGTCATTTGCATGTGTGTTTCTTTCCTAAACCACATTGATCCACTGGTGTGTCATAGCATGTGTGTTCTATTCCTAAACGACATTGATCCACTCGTGTCATTGCATGTGTGTTCCTTTCCTAAGCCACATCGATCCACTGGTGTCATTGCATGTGTGTTATTTTCCTAAACCATTTTGGTCCACTAGTGATATTTGCATGTGTGTTCTTTTCCTAAACCACCTTGATCCACTGGTGTCATTGCATGTGTGTTCTTTTCCTGAACCACATTGATCCACTTGTGACATTGCATGTGTGTTATTTTCCTAAACTACATGGATCCACTAGTGTCATTGCATGTGTGTTATTCTCCTAAACCACATTGATCCACTAGTGTCATTTCATGTGTGTTCTTTTTCTAAACCACATAGATCCACTTGTGACTTTGCATGTGTGTTCTTCTCCTAAACCACATGGATCCACTAGTGACATTTTAATGTGTGTTCTTTTCCTAAACCACATTGAACCACTGATGTCATTGTATGTGTGTTCTTTTCCTAAACCACATTGATCCACTGATGACGTTGCATGTGTATCATTTTCCTAAACCACATTTATCCACTAGAGTCATTAAATTTGTGTTCTTTTCCTAAGCCACATGGATCCACTAGTGTCATTTCATTTGTGTTTTTTTCCTAAACCACATGGATCCACTTGTGACTTTGCATGTGTGTTCTTTTCCTAAACCACATGGATCCACTTGTGACATTTGCATGTGTTTTCTTTTCCTAAACCACATGGATCCACTCGTGTCATTGCATGTGTGTTATTTTCCTAAACCACATTGAACCACTGGTGTCATTGAATGTGTGTTCTTTTCCTAAACCACATAGATCCACTAGTGTCATTGCATGTGTGTTCTTTTCCTAAACCACATTCATCCACTAGTGATATTTGCATCTGTGTTCTTTTCCTAAACCACATTGATTCCTTCGGTGTCATTGCATGTGTGTTCTTTTCTAGAACCACATTGATCCACTCGTGACGTTTGCATGTATATTCTTTTGCTAAACTACATTGATCCACTGTTGTCATTGCATGTGTGTTCTTTTCCTGAACCCCATTGATCCACTGGTGACATTGCATGTGTGTTCCTTTCCTAAACCACATGGATCCACTTGTGTCATTGCATGTGTGTTATTTTCCTAAACCACATTGATCCACTAGTGACATTTGCGTGTGTGTTGTTTTCCTCAACCACATTGATCCCCTAGTGTCATTGCATGTGTGTTCTTTTCCTAAACCACATTGATCCACTGGTGACATTTGCATTTGTGTTCTTTTCCTAAACACATTTATCACGTAGTGTCAATGCATGTGTGTTCTTTACTGATCCGCATTGATCCACTAGTGACGTTGCATGTGTGTTCTTTTCCTAAACCCCCAGGATCCACTGGTGACATTTGCATGTTTTTTCCTAAACCACATTAATCCACTGGTGACATTTCCATCTGTTTTCTTTTTCTAATCCACATTGATCCACTGGTGTCATTTGCATGTGTGTTTCTTTCCTAAACCACATTGATCCACTGGTGTCATTGCATGTGTGTTCTTTTCCTAAACAACATTGATCCACTCGTGTCATTGCATGTGTGTTCCTTTCCTAATCCACATCGATCCACTAGTGTCATTGCATGTGTGTTATTTTCCTAAACCATTTTGGTCCACTAGTGATATTTGCATGTGTGTTCTTATTCTAAACCACCTTGATCCACTAGTGTCATTGCATGTGTGTTCTTTTCCTGAACCACATTGATCCACTTGTGACATTGCATGTGTGTTATTTTCCTAAACTACATGGATCCACTAGTGTCATTGCATGTGTGTTATTCTCCTAAACCACATTGATCCACTAGTGTCATTTCATGTGTGTTCTTTTTCTAAACCACATAGATCCACTTGTGACTTTGCATGTGTGTTCTTCTCCTAAACCACATGGATCCACTGGTGACATTTGCATGTGTGTTCTTTTCCTAAACCACATTGAACCACTGATGTCATTGTATGTGTGTTCTTTTCCTAAACCACATCGATCCACTGATGACGTTGCATGTGTGTTATTTTCCTAAACTACATGGATCCACTGGTGTCATTGCATGTGTGTTATTCTACAAAACCACATTGATCCACTAGTGTCATTTCATGTGTGTTTTTTTCCTAAACCACATGGATCCACTTGTGACTTTGCATGTGTGTTCTTTTCCTAAACCACATGGATCCACTACTAACATTTGCATGTGTGTTCTTTTCCTAAACCACATTGATCCACTAGTGACGCTGCATGTGTGTTATTTTCCTAAACCACACTGATCCACTAGAGTCATTACATGTGTGTTCTTTTCCTAAACCACATGGATCAACTTGTGACATTTGCATGTGTTTTCTTTTTCTAAAACACATTAATCCAATAGAGACATTGAATGTCTGTTCTTTTCCTAATCCACAGGGTCCCACTGTTGACATTTCATGTGTGTTCTTTTCCTAAACCACATGGATCCACTGGAGCCATTTGTATGTGTGTTCTTTTCCTAAACCACATTGATCCACTAGTGTCATTGCATGTGTGTTCTTTTTCTAAACCACATTGATCCACTAGTGTCATTGCATGTTGGTTCTTTTCTTGAACCACATTGATCCACTGGTGACATAGCATGTGTTTTCTTTTCCTAAACCACATGGATCCACTCGTGTCATTGCATGTGTGTTATTTTCCTAAACCACATTGAACCACTGGTGTCATTGCATGTGTGTTCTTTTCCTAAACCACATAGATCCACTGGTGTCATTGCAGGTGTGTTCTTTTCCTCAACCACATTCATCCACTAGTGATATTTGCATCTGTGTTCGTTTCCGAAACCACATTGATTCCTTCGGTGTCATTGCATGTGTGTTCTTTTCTAGAACCACATTGATCCAGTCGTGACGTTTGCATGTGTATTCGTTTCCTAAACTACATTGATCCACTATTGTCATTGCATGTGTGTTCTTTTGCTGAACCCCATTGATCCACTGGTGACATTGCATGTGTGTTCCTTTCCTAAACCACATGGATCCACTTGTGTCATTGCATGTGTGTTATTTTCCTAACCCACATCGATCCACTAGTGACATTTGCATGTTTGTTGTTTTCCTCAACCACATTGATCCCCTAGTGTCATTGCATGTGTGTTGTTTTCCTCAACCACATTGATCCACTGGTGACATTTGCATTTGTGTTCTTTTCCTAAACACATTTATCACGTAGTGTCAATGCATGTGTGTTCTTTTACTGATCCACATTGATCCACTGGTGATGTTGCATGTGTGTTCTTTTCCTAAACCACCAGGATCCACTGGTGACATTTGCATGTTTTTTCCTAAACCACATTAATCCACTGGTGACATTTGCATCTGTTTTCTTTTTCTAAACCACATTGATCCACTGGTGTCATTTGCATGTGTGTTCCTTTCCTAAACCACATTGATCCACTAGTGTCATTGCATGTGTGTTCTTTTCCTAAACCACATTGATCCACTCGTGTCATTGCATGTGTGTTCTTTTCCTAAGCCACATCGATCCACTGGTGTCATTGCATGTGTGTTATTTTCCTAAACCACTTTGGTCCACTGTGATATTTGCATGTGTGTTCTTTTCCTAAACCACATTGATCCACTGGTGTCATTGCATGTGTGTTCTTTTCCTGAACCACATTGATCCACTGGTGACATTGCATGTGTGTTATTTTCCTAAACTACATGGATCCACTACTGTCATTGCATGTGTGTTATTCTCCTAAACCACATTGATCTACTAGTGTCATTTCATGTGTGTTCTTTTCCTAAACCACATGGATCCACTTGTGACTTTGCATGTGTGTTCTTCTCCTAAACCACACGTATCCACTGGTGACATTTGCATGTGTGTTCTTTTCCTAAACCACATTGAACCATTGATGTCATTGTATGTGTGTTCTTTTCCTAAACCACATTGATCCACTGATGACGTTGCATGTGTGTTATTTTCCCAAACCACATTGATCCACTAGAGTCATTAAATTTGTGTTCTTTTCCTAATCCACATGGAACCACTTGTGACATTTGCATGTGTTTTCATTTTCCAAAACACATTAATCCACTAGAGACATTGAATGAGTGTTCTTTTCCTAAACCACATGGATCCACTAGTGACATGTCATGTGTGTTCTTTTCCTAAACCACATTGATCCACTGGTGACATTTGCATGTATGTTCTTTTCCTAAACACATGGATCAACTGATGACATTTGCATGTGTGTTTTTCCTAAACCACATTAATCCACTGGTGACATTTTGCATATGTGTTTATTTTCTAAACCACATTGATCCACTGGTGTCATTTGCATGTGTGTTTTTTCATAAACCACATTAATCCACTAGAGTCATTGCATGTATGTTCTTTCGTAAACCACATTTATCCACTAGTGTCATTCCATGTGTGTTCTTATTCTAAACTACATGGATCCACTGGTGACATTGCATGTGTGTTCTTTTTAGGAACCACATTGATCCACTAGTGTCATTGCATGTGTGTTATTTTGCTAAACCACATGGATCCACTTTTGACTTTTCATGTGTGTTCTTTTCCTAAATTACATGGATCCTTTGGTGATATTTGCATGTGTGTTCTTTTCCTAAACCACATTGATCCACTGGTGTCATTGCATGTGTGTTCTTTTCCTTAACCACAATGATCCACTGGTGACATTGCATGTCTGTTATTTTCCTAAAATACATGGATCCACTGGTGTCATTGCATGTGTGTTATTCTCCTAAACCACATTGATCCACCAGTGTCATTTCATGTGTGTTCTTTTCCTAAACCGCATGGATCCACTTGTGACTTTGCATATGTGTTCTTTCTCTAAACCACATGGATCCACTGGTGACATTTGCAAGTGTGTTCTGTTACTAAACCACATGGATCAACTTGTGACATTTGCATGTGTTTTCTTTTTCTAAAACACATTAATCCAATAGAGACATTGAATGTCTGTTCTTTTCCTAATCCACAGGGTTCCACTGTTGACATTTCATGTGTGTTCTTTTCCTAAACCACATGGATCCACTGGAGCCATTTGTATGTGTGTTCTTTTCCTAAACCACATTGATCCACTAGTGTCATTGCATGTGTGTTCTTTTTCTAAACCACATTGATCCACTAGTGTCATTGCATGTTGGTTCTTTTCTTGAACCACATTGATCCACTGGTGACATAGCATGTGTTTTCTTTTCCTAAACCACATGGATCCACTCGTGTCATTGCATGTGTGTTATTTTCCTAAACCACATTGAACCACTGGTGTCATTGCATGTGTGTTCTTTTCCTAAACCACATAGATGCACTGGTGTCATTGCAGGTGTGTTCTTTTCCTAAACCACATTCATCCACTAGTGATATTTGCATCTGTGTTCTTTTCCGAAACCACATTGATTCCTTCGTGTCATTGCATGTGTGTTCTTTTTTAGAACCACATTGATCCAGTCGTGACGTTTGCATGTGTATTCGTTTCCTAAACTACATTGATCCACTATTGTCATTGCATGTGTGTTCTTTTGCTGAACCCCATTGATCCACTGGTGACATTGCATGTGTGTTCCTTTCCTAAACCACATGGATCCACTTGTGTCATTGCATGTGTGTTATTTTCCTAACCCACATCGATCCACTAGTGACATTTGCATGTTTGTTGTTTTCCTCAACCACATTGATCCCCTAGTGTCATTGCATGTGTGTTGTTTTCCTCAACCACATTGATCCACTGGTGACATTTGCATTTGTGTTCTTTTCCTAAACACATTTATCACGTAGTGTCAATGCATGTGTGTTCTTTTACTGATCCCCATGATCCACTGGTGACGTTGCATGTGTGTTCTTTTCCTAAACCACCAGGATCCACTGGTGACATTTGCATGTTTTTTCCTAAACCACATTAATCCACTGGTGACATTTGCATCTGTTTTCTTTTTCTAAACCACATTGATCCACTGGTGTCATTTGCATGTGTGTTCCTTTCCTAAACCACATTAATCCACTAGTGTCATTGCATGTGTGTTCTTTTCCTAAACCACATTGATCCACTCGTGTCATTGCATGTGTGTTCTTTTCCTAAGCCACATCGATCCACTGGTGTCATTGCATGTGTGTTATTTTCCTAAACCACTTTGGTCCACTGGTGATATTTGCATGTGTGTTCTTTTCCTAAACCACATTGATCCACTGGTGTCATTGCATGTGTGTTCTTTTCCTGAACCACATTGATCCACTGGTGACATTGCATGTGTGTTATTTTCCTAAACTACATGGATCCACTACTGTCATTGCATGTGTGTTATTCTCCTAAACCACATTGATCCACTAGTGTCATTTCATGTGTGTTCTTTTCCTAAACCACATGGATCCACTTGTGACTTTGCATGTGTGTTCTTCTCCTAAACCACATGTATCCACTGGTGACATTTGCATGTGTGTTCTTTTCCTAAACCACATTGAACCATTGATGTCATTGTATGTGTGTTCTTTTCCTAAACCACATTGATCCACTAATGACGTTGCATGTGTGTTATTTTCCTAAACCACATTGATCCACTAGAGTCATTAAATTTGTGTTCTTTTCCTAATCCACATGGAACCACTTGTGACATTTGCATGTGTTTTCATTTTCCAAAACACATTAATCCACTAGAGACATTGAATGAGTGTTCTTTTCCTAAACCACATGGATCCACTAGTGACATGTCATGTTTGTTCTTTTCCTAAACCACATTGATCCACTGGTGACATTTGCATGTATGTTCTTTTCCTAAACACATGGATCAACTGATGAAATTTGCATGTGTGTTTTTCCTAAACCACATTAATCCACTGGTGACATTTTGCATATGTGTTTATTTTCTAAACCACATTGATCCACTGGTGTCATTTGCATGTGTGTTTTTTCATAAACCACATTAATCCACTAGAGTCATTGCATGTATGTTCTTTCGTAAACCACATTTATCCACTAGTGTCATTCCATGTGTGTTCTTATTCTAAACTACATGGATCCACTGGTGACATTGCATGTGTGTTCTTTTTAGGAACCACATTGATCCACTAGTGTCATTGCATGTGTGTTATTTTGCTAAACCACATGGATCCACTTTTGACTTTTCATGTGTGTTCTTTTCCTAAATTACATGGATCCTTTGGTGATATTTGCATGTGTGTTCTTTTCCTAAACCCATTGATCCACTGGTGTCATTGCATGTGTGTTCTTTTCCTGAACCACAATGATCCACTGGTGACATTGCATGTGTGTTATTTTCCTAAAATACATGGATCCACTGGTGTCATTGCATGTGTGTTATTCTCCTAAACCACATTGATCCACCAGTGTCATTTCATGTGTGTTCTTTTCCTAAACCGCATGGATCCACTTGTGACTTTGCATATGTGTTCTTTCTCTAAACCACATGGATCCACTGGTGATATTTGCATGTGTGTTCTTTTACTAAACCACATGGATCCACTGGTGACATTTGCATGTGTGTTTTTTCCTAAACCACATTAATCCACCGGTGACATTTCGCATCTGTGTTCATTTTCTAAACCACATTGATACACTGGTGTCATTTGCATGTGTGTTTTTCCCTAAACCACATTAATCTAGTAGAGTCATTGAATGTTTGTTCTTTTCGTAAACCACATTTATCCACTGGTGTCATTGCATGTGTGTTCTTTTCCTAAACTACATGGATCCACTGGTGACATTGCATGTCTGTTCTTTTTATGAACCACATTGATCCACTGGTGTCATTGCATGTGTGTTATTTTCCTAAACCACATGGATCCAGTTGTGACTTTTCATGTGTGTTCTTTTCCTAAACCACATGGATCCATTAGTGTTATTTGCATGTGTGTTCTTTTCCTAAAGCACATTGATCCACTGGTGTCATTGTATGTGTGTTCTTTTCCTAAACCACATGGATCCACTAGTGACATGTCATGTGTGTACTTTTCCTAAACCACATGGATCCACCGGTGTCATTGCATGTGTGTTCTTTTCCTGATCCACATTGATCCACTGGTGACGCTGCATGTGTGTACTTTTCCTAAACCACCTGGATCCACTGGTGACATTTGCATGTTTTTTCCTAAACCACATTAATCCACTAGTGACATTTGCATCTGTTTTCTTTTTCTAAACCACATTGATCCACTGGTGTCATTTGCATGTGTGTTCCTTTCCTAAACCACATTGATCCACTGGTGTCATTGCATGTGTGTTCTTTTCCTAAGCCACATCGATCCACTGGTGTCATTGCATGTGTGTTATTTTCCTAAACCACTTTGGTCCACTGGTGATATTTGAATGTGTGTTCTTTTCCTAAACCACCTTGATCCACTAGTGTCATTGCATGTGTGTTGTTTTCCTGAACCACATTGATCCACTTGTGACATTTCATGTGTGTTATTTTCCTAAACTACATGGATCCACTAGTGTCATTGCATGTGTATTATTCTCCTAAACCACATTGATCCACTAGTGGCATTTCATGTGTGTTCTTTTTCTAAACCACATGGATCCACTTGTGACTTTGCATGTGTGTTCTTCTCCTAAACCACATGGATCCACTGGTGACATTTGCATGTGTGTTCTTTTCCTAAACCACATTGAACCACTGATGTCATTGTATATGTGTTCTTTTCCTAAACCACATTGATCCACTGATGACGTTGCATGTGTGTTATTTTCCTAAACTACATGGATCCACTGGTGTCATTGCATGTGTGTTATTCTACTAAACCACATTGATCCACTAGTGTCATTTCATGTGTATTTTTTTCCTAAACCACATTGATCCACTAGTGACATTTGCATGTGTGTTCTTTTCCTAAACCACATTGATCCACTGGTGACGTTGCATGTGTGTTATTTTCCTAAACCACACTAATCCACTAGAGTCATTACATGTGTGTTCTTTTCCTAAACCACATGGATCAACTTGTGACATTTGCATGTGTTTTCTTTTCTAAAACACATTAATCGAATAGAGACATTGAATGTCTGTTCTTTTCATAATCCACATGGTTCCACTGTTGACATTTCATGTGTGTTCTTTTCCTAAACCACATGGATCCACTGGAGCCATTTGTATGTGTGTTCTTTTCCTAAACCACATTGATTCCTTCGGTGTCATTGCATGTGTGTTCTTTTCTAGAACCAAATTGATCCACTCGTGACGTTTGCATGTGTATTCTTTTGCTAAACTACATTGATCCACTGTTGTCATTGCATGTGTGTTCTTTTCCTGAACCCCATTGATCCACTAGTGACATTGCATGTGTGTTCCTTTCCTAAACCACATGGATCCACTTGTGTCATTGCATGTGTGTTATTTTCCTAAACCACATTGATCCACTAGTGACATTTTCATGTGTGTTGTTTTCCTCAACCACATTGATCCCCTAGTGTGATTGCATGTGTGTTCTTTTCCTAAACCACATTGAACCACTGGTGACATTTGCATTTGTGTTCTTTTCCTAAACACATTTATCACGTAGTTTCAATGCATGTGTGTTCTTTTACTGATCCACATTGATCCACTAGTGACGTTGCATGTGTGTTCTTTTCCTAAACCAACAGGATCCACTGGTGACATTTGCATGTTTTTTCCTAAGCCACATTAATCCACTGGTGACATTTCCATCTGTTTTCTTTTTCTAAACCACATTAATCCACTGGTGACATTTGCATCTGTTTTCTTTTTCTAAACCACATTGATCCACTGGTGTCATTTGCATGTGTGTTCCTTTCCTAAACCACATTGATCCACTGGTGTCATTGCATGTGTGTTATTTTCCTAAACCACTTTGGTCCACTGGTGATATTTGAATGTGTGTTCTTTTCCTAAACCACCTTGATCCACTAGTGTCATTGCATGTGTGTTGTTTTCCTGAACCACATTGATCCACTTGTGACATTGCATGTGTGTTATTTTCCTAAACTACATGGATCCACTAGTGTCATTGCATGTGTGTTATTCTCCTAAACCACATTGATCCACTAGTGTCATTTCATGTGTGTTCTTTTTCTAAACCACATAGATCCACTTGTCACTTTGCATGTGTGTTCTTCTCCTAAACCACATGGATCCACTGGTGACATTTGCATGTGTGTTCTTTTCCTAAATCACATTGAACCAGTGATGTCATTGTATGTGTGTTCTTTTCCTAAACCACATTGATCCACTGATGACGTTGCATGTGTGTTATTTTCCTAAACTACATGGATCCACTGGTGTCATTGCATGTGTGTTATTCTACTAAACCACATTGATCCACTAGTGTCATTTCATGTGTGTTTTTTTCCTAAACCACATGGATCCACTTGTGACTTTGCATGTGTGTTCTTTTCCTAAACCACATGGATCCACTAGTGACATTTGCATGTGTGTTCTTTTCCTAAACCACATTGATCCACTAGTGACGTTGCATGTGTGTTATTTTCCTAAACCACACTGATCCACTAGAGTCATTACATGTGTGTTCTTTTCCTAAACCACATGGATCAACTTGTGACATTTGCATGTGTTTTCTTTTTCTAAAACACATTAATCCAATAGAGACATTGAATGTATGTTCTTTTCCTAATCCACATGGTTCCACGGTTGACATTTCATGTGTGTTCTTTTCCTAAACCACATGGATCCACTGGAGCCATTTGTATGTGTGTTCTTTTCCTAAACCACATTGATCCACTAGTGTCATTGCATGTGTGTTCTTTTTCTAAACCACATTGATCCACTGGTGTCACTGCATGTTGGTTCTTTTCTTGAACCACATTGATCCACTGGTGACATTGCATGTGTTTTCTTTTCCTAAACCACATGTATCCACTCGTGTCATTGCATGTGTGTTATTTTCCTAAACCACATTGAACCACTGGTGTCATTGCATGTGTGTTCTTTTCCTAAACCACATAGATCCACTGGTGTCATTGCATGTGTGTTCTTTTTCTAAACCACATTCATCCACTATTGATATTTACATCTGTGTTCTTTTCCGAAACCACATTGATTCCTTCGGTGTCATTGCATGTGTGTTCTTTTCTAGAACCACATTGATCCACTCGTGACGTTTGCATGTGTATTTCTTTCCTAAACTACATTGATCCACCGTTGTCATTGCATGTGTGTTCTTTTCCTGAACCCCATTGATCCACTGGTGACATTGCATGTGTGTTCCTTTCCTAAACCACATGGATCCACTTGTGTCATTGTATGTGTGTTATTTTCCTAAACCACATTGATCCACTAGTGACATTTGCATGTGTGTTGTTTTCCTCAACCACATTGATCCCCTAGTGTCATTGCATGTGTGTTCTTTTCCTCAACCACATTGATCCACTGCTGACATTTGCATTTGTGTTATTTTCCTAAACACATTTATCCCGTAGTGTCAATTCATGTGTGTTCTTTTTCTGATCCACATTGATCCACTGGTTACGTTGCATGTGTGTTCTTTTCCTAAACCACCAGGATCCACTGGTGACATTTGCATGTTTTTTCCTAAACCACATTAATCCACTGGTGACATTTGCATCTGTTTTCTTTTTCTAAACCACATTGATCCACTAGTGTCATTTGCATGTGTGTTCCTTTCCTAAACCACATTGATCCACTGGTGTCATTGCATGTGTGTTCTTTTCCTAAACCACATTGATCCACTCGTGTCATTGCATGTGTGTTCTTTTCCTAAGCCACATCGATCCACTGGTGTCATTGCATGTGTGTTATTTTCCTAAACCCCTTTGGTCCACTGGTGATATTTGCATGTGTGTTCTTTTCCTAAACCACATTGATCCACTGGTGTCATTGCATGTGTGTTCTTTTCCTTAACCACGTTGGTCCACTTGTGACATTGCATGTGTGTTCTTTTCCTAAACCACATTGATCCACTAGTGACATTTGCATTTGTGTTCTTTTCCTAAACACATTTATCACGTAGTGTCAATGCATGTGTGTTCTTTTACTGATCCACATTGATCCACTAGTGACGATGCATGTGTGTTCTTTTCCTAAACCACATGGATCCACTGGTGACATTTGCATGTGTGTTCTTTTCCTAAACCACATTGAACCACTGATGTCATTGTATGTGTGTTCTTTTCCTAAACCACATCGATCCACTGATGACGTTGCATGTGTGTTATTTTCCTAAACTACATGGATCCACTGGTGTCATTGCATGTGTGTTATTCTACAAAACCACATTGATCCACTAGTGTCATTTCATGTGTGTTTTTTTCCTAAACCACATGGATCCACTTGTGACTTTGCATGTGTGTTCTTTTCCTAAACCACATGGATCCACTACTAACATTTGCATGTGTGTTCTTTTCCTAAACCACATTGATCCACTAGTGACGCTGCATGTGTGTTATTTTCCTAAACCACACTGATCCACTAGAGTCATTACATGTGTGTTCTTTTCCTAAACCACATGGATCAACTTGTGACATTTGCATGTGTTTTCTTTTTCTAAAACACATTAATCCAATAGAGACATTGAATGTCTGTTCTTTTCCTAATCCACAGGGTCCCACTGTTGACATTTCATGTGTGTTCTTTTCCTAAACCACATGGATCCACTGGAGCCATTTGTATGTGTGTTCTTTTCCTAAACCACATTGATCCACTAGTGTCATTGCATGTGTGTTCTTTTTCTAAACCACATTGATCCACTAGTGTCATTGCATGTTGGTTCTTTTCTTGAACCACATTGATCCACTGGTGACATAGCATGTGTTTTCTTTTCCTAAACCACATGGATCCACTCGTGTCATTGCATGTGTGTTATTTTCCTAAACCACATTGAACCACTGGTGTCATTGCATGTGTGTTCTTTTCCTAAACCACATAGATCCACTGGTGTCATTGCAGGTGTGTTCTTTTCCTAAACCACATTCATCCACTAGTGATATTTGCATCTGTGTTCTTTTCCGAAACCACATTGATTCCTTCGGTGTCATTGCATGTGTGTTCTTTTCTAGAACCACATTGATCCAGTCGTGACGTTTGCATGTGTATTCGTTTCCTAAACTACATTGATCCACTATTGTCATTGCATGTGTGTTCTTTTGCTGAACCCCATTGATCCACTGGTGACATTGCATGTGTGTTCCTTTCCTAAACCACATGGATCCACTTGTGTCATTGCATGTGTGTTATTTTCCTAACCCACATCGATCCACTAGTGACATTTGCATGTTTGTTGTTTTCCTCAACCACATTGATCCCCTAGTGTCATTGCATGTGTGTTGTTTTCCTCAACCACATTGATCCACTGGTGACATTTGCATTTGTGTTCTTTTCCTAAACACATTTATCACGTAGTGTCAATGCATGTGTGTTCTTTTACTGATCCACATTGATCCACTGGTGATGTTGCATGTGTGTTCTTTTCCTAAACCACCAGGATCCACTGGTGACATTTGCATGTTTTTTCCTAAACCACATTAATCCACTGGTGACATTTGCATCTGTTTTCTTTTTCTAAACCACATTGATCCACTGGTGTCATTTGCATGTGTGTTCCTTTCCTAAACCACATTGATCCACTAGTGTCATTGCATGTGTGTTCTTTTCCTAAACCACATTGATCCACTCGTGTCATTGCATGTGTGTTCTTTTCCTAAGCCACATCGATCCACTGGTGTCATTGCATGTGTGTTATTTTCCTAAACCACTTTGGTCCACTGTGATATTTGCATGTGTGTTCTTTTCCTAAACCACATTGATCCACTGGTGTCATTGCATGTGTGTTCTTTTCCTGAACCACATTGATCCACTGGTGACATTGCATGTGTGTTATTTTCCTAAACTACATGGATCCACTACTGTCATTGCATGTGTGTTATTATCCTAAACCACATTGATCTACTAGTGTCATTTCATGTGTGTTCTTTTCCTAAACCACATGGATCCACTTGTGACTTTGCATGTGTGTTCTTCTCCTAAACCACACGTATCCACTGGTGACATTTGCATGTGTGTTCTTTTCCTAAACCACATTGAACCATTGATGTCATTGTATGTGTGTTCTTTTCCTAAACCACATTGATCCACTGATGACGTTGCATGTGTGTTATTTTCCCAAACCACATTGATCCACTAGAGTCATTAAATTTGTGTTCTTTTCCTAATCCACATGGAACCACTTGTGACATTTGCATGTGTTTTCATTTTCCAAAACACATTAATCCACTAGAGACATTGAATGAGTGTTCTTTTCCTAAACCACATGGATCCACTAGTGACATGTCATGTGTGTTCTTTTCCTAAACCACATTGATCCACTGGTGACATTTGCATGTATGTTCTTTTCCTAAACACATGGATCAACTGATGACATTTGCATGTGTGTTTTTCCTAAACCACATTAATCCACTGGTGACATTTTGCATATGTGTTTATTTTCTAAACCACATTGATCCACTGGTGTCATTTGCATGTGTGTTTTTTCATAAACCACATTAATCCACTAGAGTCATTGCATGTATGTTCTTTCGTAAACCACATTTATCCACTAGTGTCATTCCATGTGTGTTCTTATTCTAAACTACATGGATCCACTGGTGACATTGCATGTGTGTTCTTTTTAGGAACCACATTGATCCACTAGTGTCATTGCATGTGTGTTATTTTGCTAAACCACATGGATCCACTTTTGACTTTTCATGTGTGTTCTTTTCCTAAATTACATGGATCCTTTGGTGATATTTGCATGTGTGTTCTTTTCCTAAACCACATTGATCCACTGGTGTCATTGCATGTGTGTTCTTTTCCTTAACCACAATGATCCACTGGTGACATTGCATGTCTGTTATTTTCCTAAAATACATGGATCCACTGGTGTCATTGCATGTGTGTTATTCTCCTAAACCACATTGATCCACCAGTGTCATTTCATGTGTGTTCTTTTCCTAAACCGCATGGATCCACTTGTGACTTTGCATATGTGTTCTTTCTCTAAACCACATGGATCCACTGGTGACATTTGCATGTGTGTTCTTTTACTAAACCACATGGATCAACTTGTGACATTTGCATGTGTTTTCTTTTTCTAAAACACATTAATCCAATAGAGACATTGAATGTCTGTTCTTTTCCTAATCCACAGGGTTCCACTGTTGACATTTCATGTGTGTTCTTTTCCTAAACCACATGGATCCACTGGAGCCATTTGTATGTGTGTTCTTTTCCTAAACCACATTGATCCACTAGTGTCATTGCATGTGTGTTCTTTTTCTAAACCACATTGATCCACTAGTGTCATTGCATGTTGGTTCTTTTCTTGAACCACATTGATCCACTGGTGACATAGCATGTGTTTTCTTTTCCTAAACCACATGGATCCACTCGTGTCATTGCATGTGTGTTATTTTCCTAAACCACATTGAACCACTGGTGTCATTGCATGTGTGTTCTTTTCCTAAACCACATAGATGCACTGGTGTCATTGCAGGTGTGTTCTTTTCCTAAACCACATTCATCCACTAGTGATATTTGCATCTGTGTTCTTTTCCGAAACCACATTGATTCCTTCGTGTCATTGCATGTGTGTTCTTTTTTAGAACCACATTGATCCAGTCGTGACGTTTGCATGTGTATTCGTTTCCTAAACTACATTGATCCACTATTGTCATTGCATGTGTGTTCTTTTGCTGAACCCCATTGATCCACTGGTGACATTGCATGTGTGTTCCTTTCCTAAACCACATGGATCCACTTGTGTCATTGCATGTGTGTTATTTTCCTAACCCACATCGATCCACTAGTGACATTTGCATGTTTGTTGTTTTCCTCAACCACATTGATCCCCTAGTGTCATTGCATGTGTGTTGTTTTCCTCAACCACATTGATCCACTGGTGACATTTGCATTTGTGTTCTTTTCCTAAACACATTTATCACGTAGTGTCAATGCATGTGTGTTCTTTTACTGATCCCCATGATCCACTGGTGACGTTGCATGTGTGTTCTTTTCCTAAACCACCAGGATCCACTGGTGACATTTGCATGTTTTTTCCTAAACCACATTAATCCACTGGTGACATTTGCATCTGTTTTCTTTTTCTAAACCACATTGATCCACTGGTGTCATTTGCATGTGTGTTCCTTTCCTAAACCACATTAATCCACTAGTGTCATTGCATGTGTGTTCTTTTCCTAAACCACATTGATCCACTCGTGTCATTGCATGTGTGTTCTTTTCCTAAGCCACATCGATCCACTGGTGTCATTGCATGTGTGTTATTTTCCTAAACCACTTTGGTCCACTGGTGATATTTGCATGTGTGTTCTTTTCCTAAACCACATTGATCCACTGGTGTCATTGCATGTGTGTTCTTTTCCTGAACCACATTGATCCACTGGTGACATTGCATGTGTGTTATTTTCCTAAACTACATGGATCCACTACTGTCATTGCATGTGTGTTATTCTCCTAAACCACATTGATCCACTAGTGTCATTTCATGTGTGTTCTTTTCCTAAACCACATGGATCCACTTGTGACTTTGCATGTGTGTTCTTCTCCTAAACCACATGTATCCACTGGTGACATTTGCATGTGTGTTCTTTTCCTAAACCACATTGAACCATTGATGTCATTGTATGTGTGTTCTTTTCCTAAACCACATTGATCCACTAATGACGTTGCATGTGTGTTATTTTCCTAAACCACATTGATCCACTAGAGTCATTAAATTTGTGTTCTTTTCCTAATCCACATGGAACCACTTGTGACATTTGCATGTGTTTTCATTTTCCAAAACACATTAATCCACTAGAGACATTGAATGAGTGTTCTTTTCCTAAACCACATGGATCCACTAGTGACATGTCATGTGTGTTCTTTTCCTAAACCACATTGATCCACTGGTGACATTTGCATGTATGTTCTTTTCCTAAACACATGGATCAACTGATGAAATTTGCATGTGTGTTTTTCCTAAACCACATTAATCCACTGGTGACATTTTGCATATGTGTTTATTTTCTAAACCACATTGATCCACTGGTGTCATTTGCATGTGTGTTTTTTCATAAACCACATTAATCCACTAGAGTCATTGCATGTATGTTCTTTCGTAAACCACATTTATCCACTAGTGTCATTCCATGTGTGTTCTTATTCTAAACTACATGGATCCACTGGTGACATTGCATGTGTGTTCTTTTTAGGAACCACATTGATCCACTAGTGTCATTGCATGTGTGTTATTTTGCTAAACCACATGGATCCACTTTTGACTTTTCATGTGTGTTCTTTTCCTAAATTACATGGATCCTTTGGTGATATTTGCATGTGTGTTCTTTTCCTAAACCCATTGATCCACTGGTGTCATTGCATGTGTGTTCTTTTCCTGAACCACAATGATCCACTGGTGACATTGCATGTGTGTTATTTTCCTAAAATACATGGATCCACTGGTGTCATTGCATGTGTGTTATTCTCCTAAACCACATTGATCCACCAGTGTCATTTCATGTGTGTTCTTTTCCTAAACCGCATGGATCCACTTGTGACTTTGCATATGTGTTCTTTCTCTAAACCACATGGATCCACTGGTGATATTTGCATGTGTGTTCTTTTACTAAACCACATGGATCCACTGGTGACATTTGCATGTGTGTTTTTTCCTAAACCACATTAATCCACCGGTGACATTTCGCATCTGTGTTCATTTTCTAAACCACATTGATACACTGGTGTCATTTGCATGTGTGTTTTTCCCTAAACCACATTAATCTAGTAGAGTCATTGAATGTTTGTTCTTTTCGTAAACCACATTTATCCACTGGTGTCATTGCATGTGTGTTCTTTTCCTAAACTACATGGATCCACTGGTGACATTGCATGTCTGTTCTTTTTATGAACCACATTGATCCACTGGTGTCATTGCATGTGTGTTATTTTCCTAAACCACATGGATCTAGTTGTGACTTTTCATGTGTGTTCTTTTCCTAAACCACATGGATCCATTAGTGTTATTTGCATGTGTGTTCTTTTCCTAAAGCACATTGATCCACTGGTGTCATTGTATGTGTGTTCTTTTCCTAAACCACATGGATCCACTAGTGACATGTCATGTGTGTACTTTTCCTAAACCACATGGATCCACCGGTGTCATTGCATGTGTGTTCTTTTCCTGATCCACATTGATCCACTGGTGACGCTGCATGTGTGTACTTTTCCTAAACCACCTGGATCCACTGGTGACATTTGCATGTTTTTTCCTAAACCACATTAATCCACTAGTGACATTTGCATCTGTTTTCTTTTTCTAAACCACATTGATCCACTGGTGTCATTTGCATGTGTGTTCCTTTCCTAAACCACATTGATCCACTGGTGTCATTGCATGTGTGTTCTTTTCCTAAGCCACATCGATCCACTGGTGTCATTGCATGTGTGTTATTTTCCTAAACCACTTTGGTCCACTGGTGATATTTGAATGTGTGTTCTTTTCCTAAACCACCTTGATCCACTAGTGTCATTGCATGTGTGTTGTTTTCCTGAACCACATTGATCCACTTGTGACATTTCATGTGTGTTATTTTCCTAAACTACATGGATCCACTAGTGTCATTGCATGTGTATTATTCTCCTAAACCACATTGATCCACTAGTGGCATTTCATGTGTGTTCTTTTTCTAAACCACATGGATCCACTTGTGACTTTGCATGTGTGTTCTTCTCCTAAACCACATGGATCCACTGGTGACATTTGCATGTGTGTTCTTTTCCTAAACCACATTGAACCACTGATGTCATTGTATATGTGTTCTTTTCCTAAACCACATTGATCCACTGATGACGTTGCATGTGTGTTATTTTCCTAAACTACATGGATCCACTGGTGTCATTGCATGTGTGTTATTCTACTAAACCACATTGATCCACTAGTGTCATTTCATGTGTATTTTTTTCCTAAACCACATTGATCCACTAGTGACATTTGCATGTGTGTTCTTTTCCTAAACCACATTGATCCACTGGTGACGTTGCATGTGTGTTATTTTCCTAAACCACACTAATCCACTAGAGTCATTACATGTGTGTTCTTTTCCTAAACCACATGGATCAACTTGTGACATTTGCATGTGTTTTCTTTTCTAAAACACATTAATCGAATAGAGACATTGAATGTCTGTTCTTTTCATAATCCACATGGTTCCACTGTTGACATTTCATGTGTGTTCTTTTCCTAAACCACATGGATCCACTGGAGCCATTTGTATGTGTGTTCTTTTCCTAAACCACATTGATTCCTTCGGTGTCATTGCATGTGTGTTCTTTTCTAGAACCAAATTGATCCACTCGTGACGTTTGCATGTGTATTCTTTTGCTAAACTACATTGATCCACTGTTGTCATTGCATGTGTGTTCTTTTCCTGAACCCCATTGATCCACTAGTGACATTGCATGTGTGTTCCTTTCCTAAACCACATGGATCCACTTGTGTCATTGCATGTGTGTTATTTTCCTAAACCACATTGATCCACTAGTGACATTTTCATGTGTGTTGTTTTCCTCAACCACATTGATCCCCTAGTGTGATTGCATGTGTGTTCTTTTCCTAAACCACATTGAACCACTGGTGACATTTGCATTTGTGTTCTTTTCCTAAACACATTTATCACGTAGTTTCAATGCATGTGTGTTCTTTTACTGATCCACATTGATCCACTAGTGACGTTGCATGTGTGTTCTTTTCCTAAACCAACAGGATCCACTGGTGACATTTGCATGTTTTTTCCTAAGCCACATTAATCCACTGGTGACATTTCCATCTGTTTTCTTTTTCTAAACCACATTAATCCACTGGTGACATTTGCATCTGTTTTCTTTTTCTAAACCACATTGATCCACTGGTGTCATTTGCATGTGTGTTCCTTTCCTAAACCACATTGATCCACTGGTGTCATTGCATGTGTGTTATTTTCCTAAACCACTTTGGTCCACTGGTGATATTTGAATGTGTGTTCTTTTCCTAAACCACCTTGATCCACTAGTGTCATTGCATGTGTGTTGTTCTCCTGAACCACATTGATCCACTTGTGACATTGCATGTGTGTTATTTTCCTAAACTACATGGATCCACTAGTGTCATTGCATGTGTGTTATTCTCCTAAACCACATTGATCCACTAGTGTCATTTCATGTGTGTTCTTTTTCTAAACCACATAGATCCACTTGTCACTTTGCATGTGTGTTCTTCTCCTAAACCACATGGATCCACTGGTGACATTTGCATGTGTGTTCTTTTCCTAAATCACATTGAACTAGTGATGTCATTGTATGTGTGTTCTTTTCCTAAACCACATTGATCCACTGATGACGTTGCATGTGTGTTATTTTCCTAAACTACATGGATCCACTGGTGTCATTGCATGTGTGTTATTCTACTAAACCACATTGATATACTAGTGTCATTTCATGTGTGTTTTTTTCCTAAACCACATGGATCCACTTGTGACTTTGCATGTGTGTTCTTTTCCTAAACCACATGGATCCACTAGTGACATTTGCATGTGTGTTCTTTTCCTAAACCACATTGATCCACTAGTGACGTTGCATGTGTGTTATTTTCCTAAACCACACTGATCCACTAGAGTCATTACATGTGTGTTCTTTTCCTAAACCACATGGATCAACTTGTGACATTTGCATGTGTTTTCTTTTTCTAAAACACATTAATCCAATAGAGACATTGAATGTATGTTCTTTTCCTAATCCACATGGTTCCACGGTTGACATTTCATGTGTGTTCTTTTCCTAAACCACATGGATCCACTGGAGCCATTTGTATGTGTGTTCTTTTCCTAAACCACATTGATCCACTAGTGTCATTGCATGTGTGTTCTTTTTCTAAACCACATTGATCCACTGGTGTCACTGCATGTTGGTTCTTTTCTTGAACCACATTGATCCACTGGTGACATTGCATGTGTTTTCTTTTCCTAAACCACATGTATCCACTCGTGTCATTGCATGTGTGTTATTTTCCTAAACCACATTGAACCACTGGTGTCATTGCATGTGTGTTCTTTTCCTAAACCACATAGATCCACTGGTGTCATTGCATGTGTGTTCTTTTTCTAAACCACATTCATCCACTATTGATATTTACATCTGTGTTCTTTTCCGAAACCACATTGATTCCTTCGGTGTCATTGCATGTGTGTTCTTTTCTAGAACCACATTGATCCACTCGTGACGTTTGCATGTGTATTTCTTTCCTAAACTACATTGATCCACCGTTGTCATTGCATGTGTGTTCTTTTCCTGAACCCCATTGATCCACTGGTGACATTGCATGTGTGTTCCTTTCCTAAACCACATGGATCCACTTGTGTCATTGTATGTGTGTTATTTTCCTAAACCACATTGATCCACTAGTGACATTTGCATGTGTGTTGTTTTCCTCAACCACATTGATCCCCTAGTGTCATTGCATGTGTGTTCTTTTCCTCAACCACATTGATCCACTGCTGACATTTGCATTTGTGTTATTTTCCTAAACACATTTATCCCGTAGTGTCAATTCATGTGTGTTCTTTTTCTGATCCACATTGATCCACTGGTTACGTTGCATGTGTGTTCTTTTCCTAAACCACCAGGATCCACTGGTGACATTTGCATGTTTTTTCCTAAACCACATTAATCCACTGGTGACATTTGCATCTGTTTTCTTTTTCTAAACCACATTGATCCACTAGTGTCATTTGCATGTGTGTTCCTTTCCTAAACCACATTGATCCACTGGTGTCATTGCATGTGTGTTCTTTTCCTAAACCACATTGATCCACTCGTGTCATTGCATGTGTGTTCTTTTCCTAAGCCACATCGATCCACTGGTGTCATTGCATGTGTGTTATTTTCCTAAACCCCTTTGGTCCACTGGTGATATTTGCATGTGTGTTCTTTTCCTAAACCACATTGATCCACTGGTGTCATTGCATGTGTGTTCTTTTCCTTAACCACGTTGGTCCACTTGTGACATTGCATGTGTGTTCTTTTCCTAAACCACATTGATCCACTAGTGACATTTGCATTTGTGTTCTTTTCCTAAACACATTTATCACGTAGTGTCAATGCATGTGTGTTCTTTTACTGATCCACATTGATCCACTAGTGACGATGCATGTGTGTTCTTTTCCTAAACCACCAGGATCCACTGGTGACATTTGCATGTTTTTTCCTAAACCACATTAATCCACTGGTGACATTTCCATCTGTTTTCTTTTTCTAAACCACATTGATCCACTGGTGTCATTTGCATGTGTGTTCCTTTCCTAAACCACATTGATCCACTAGTGTCATTGCATGTGTATTCTTTTCCTAAACGGCATTGATCCACTCGTGTCATTGCATGTGTGTTCCTTTCCTAAGCCACATCGATCCACTGGTGTCATTGCATGTGTGTTATTTTCCTAAACCATTTTGTTCCACTAGTGATATTTGCATGTGTGTTCTTTTCCTAAACCACCTTGATCCACTGGTGTCATTGCATGTGTGTTCTTTTCCTGAACCACATTTATCCACTTGTGACATTGCATGTGTGTTATTTTCCTAAACTACATGGATCCACTAGTGTCATTGCATGTGTGTTATTCTCCTAAACCACATTGATCCACTAGTGTCATTTCATGTGTGATCTTTTTCTAAACCACATAGATCCACTTGTGACTTTGCATGTGTGTTCTTCTCCTAAACCACATGGATCCACTGGTGACATTTGCATGTGTGTTCTTTTCCTAAACCACATTGAACCACTGATGTCATTGTATGTGTGTTCTTTTCCTAAACCACATTGATCCACTGATGACGTTGCATGTGTGTTATTTTCCTAAACTACATGGATCCACTTGTGTCATTGCATGTGTGTTATTCTACTAAACCACATTGATCCACTAGTGTCATTCCATGTGTGTTTTTTCCTAAACCACATGGATCCACTTGTGACTTTGCATGTGTGTTCTTTTCCTAAACCACATTGATCCACTGGTGACGTTGCATCTGTGTTATTTTCCTAAACCACACTGATCCACTAGAGTCATTACATGTGTGTTCTTTTCCTAAACCACATGGATCAACTTGTGACATTTGCATGTGTTTTATTTTTCTAAAACACATTAATCCAATAGAGACATTGAATGTCTGTTCTTTTCCTAATCCACATGGTTCCACTGTTGACATTTCATGTGTGTTCTTTTCCTAAACCACATGGATCCACTGGAGCCATTTGTATGTGTGTTCTTTTCCTAAACCACATTGATCCACTAGTGTCATTGCATGTGTGTTCTTTTTCTAAACCACATTGATCCACTGGTGTCACTGCATGTTGGTTCTTTTCTTGAACCACATTGATCCACTGATGACATTGCATGTGTTTTCTTTTCCTAAACCACATGGATCCACTCGTGTCATTGCATGTGTGTTATTTTCCTAAACCACATTGAACCACTGGTGTCATTGCATGTGTGTTCTTTTCCTAAACCACATAGATCCACTGGTGTCATTGCATGTGTGTTTTTTTCCTAAACCACATTCATCCACTAGTGATATTTACATCTATGTTCTTTTCCGAAACCACATTGATTCCTTCGGTGTCATTGCATGTGTGTTCTTTTCTAGAACCACATTGATCCACTCGTGACGTTTGCATGTGTATTCGTTTCCTAAACTACATTGATCCACTGTTGTCATTGCATGTGTGTTCTTTTCCTAAACCACATTGATCCACTAGTGCCATTGCATGTGTGTTATTTTCCTAAACCAAATTGATCCACTAGTGACATTTGCATGTGTGTTGTTTTCCTCAACCACATTGATCCCCTAGTGTCATTGCATGTGTGTTCTTTTCCTCAACCACATTGATCCACTGGTGACATTTGCATTTGTGTTCTTTTCCTAAACACATTTATCACGTAGTGTCAATGCATGTGTGTTCTTTTACTGATCCACATTGATCCACTGGTGACGTTGCATGTGTGTTCTTTTCCTAAACCACCAGGATCCACTGGTGACATTTGCATGTTTTTTCCTAAACCACATTAATCCACTGGTGACATTTGCATCTGTTTTCTTTTTCTAAACCACATTGATCCACTAGTGTCATTTGCATGTGTGTTCCTTTCCTAAACCACATTGATCCACTGGTGTCATTGCATGTGTGTTCTTTTCCTAAGCCACATCGATCCACTGGTGTCATTGCATGTGTGTTATTTTCCTAAACCACTTTGGTCCACTGGTGATATTTGCATGTGTGTTCTTTTCCTAAACCACATTGATCCACTGGTGTCATTGCATGTGTGTTCTTTTCCTGAACCACATTGATCCACTGGTGACATTGCATGTGTGTTATTTTCCTAAACTACATGGATCCACTACTGTCATTGCATGTGTGTTATTCTCCTAAACCACATTGATCCACTAGTGTCATTTCATGTGTGTTCTTTTCCTAAACCACATGGATCCACTTGTGACTTTGCATGTGTGTTCTTCTCCTAAACCACATGGATCCACTGGTGACATTTGCATGTGTGTTCTTTTCCTAAACCACATTGAACCATTGATGTCATTGTATGTGTGTTCTTTTCCTAAACCACATTGATCCACTGATGACGTTGCATGTGTATCATTTTCCTAAACCACATTGATCCACTAGAGTCATTAAATTTGTGTTCTTTTCCTAAGCCACATGGATCCACTTGTGACATTTGCATGTGTTTTCTTTTTCTAAAACACATTAATCCACTAGAGACGTTGAATGTGTGTTCTTTTTCTAAACCACATTGATCCACTAGTGTCATTGCATGTGTGTTCTTTTTCTAAACCACATTGATCCACTGGTGTCACTGCATGTTGGTTCTTTTCTTGAACCACATTGATCCACTGGTGACATTGCATGTGTTTTCTTTTCCTAAACCACATGGATCCACTCGTGTCATTGCATGTGTGTTATTTTCCTAAACCACATTGAACCACTGGTGTCATTGCATGTGTGTTCTTTTCCTAAACCACATAGATCCACTGGTGTCATTGCATGTGTGTTCTTTTCCTAAACCACATTCATCCACTATTGATATTTACATCTGTGTTCTTTTCCGAAACCACATTGATTCCTTCGGTGTCATTGCATGTGTGTTCTTTTCTAGAACCACATTGATCCACTCGTGACGTTTGCATGTGTTTTTCTTTCCTAAACTACATTGATCCACCGTTGTCATTGCATGTGTGTTCTTTTCCTGAACCCCATTGATCCACTGGTGACATTGCATGTGTGTTCCTTTCCTAAACCACATGGATCCACTTGTGTCATTGTATGTGTGTTATTTTCCTAAACCACATTGATCCACTAGTGACATTTGCATGTGTGTTGTTTTCCTCAACCACATTGATCCCCTAGTGTCATTGCATGTGTGTTCTTTTCCTTAACCACATTGATCCACTGCTGACATTTGCATTTGTGTTATTTTCCTAAACACATTTATCCCGTAGTGTCAATGCATGTGTGTTCTTTTTCTGATCCACATTGATCCACTTGTGACGTTGCATGTGTGTTCTTTTCCTAAACCACCAGGATCCACTGGTGACATTTGCATGTTTTTTCCTAAACCACATTAATCCACTGGTGACATTTGCATCTGTTTTCTTTTTCTAAACCACATTGATCCACTGGTGTCATTTGCATGTGTGTTCCTTTCCTAAACCACATTGATCCACTGGTGTCATTGCATGTGTGTTCTTTTCCTAAACCACATTGATCCACTCGTGTCATTGCATGTGTGTTCTTTTCCTAAGCCACATCGATCCACTGGTGTCATTGCATGTGTGTTATTTTCCTAAACCCCTTTGGTCCACTGGTGATATTTGCATGTGTGTTCTTTTCCTAAACCACATTGATCCACTGGTGTCATTGCATGTGTGTTCTTTTCCTTAACCACGTTGGTCCACTTGTGACATTGCATGTGTGTTCTTTTCCTAAACCACATTGATCCACTAGTGACATTTGCATTTGTGTTCTTTTCCTAAACACATTTATCACGTAGTGTCAATGCATGTGTGTTCTTTTACTGATCCACATTGATCCACTAGTGACGTTGCATGTGTGTTCTTTTCCTAAACCACCAGGATCCACTGGTGACATTTGCATGTTTTTTCCTAAACCACATTAATCCACTGGTGACATTTCCATCTGTTTTCTTTTTCTAAACCACATTGATCCACTGGTGTCATTTGCATGTGTGTTCCTTTCCTAAACCACATTGATCCACTAGTGTCATTGCATGTGTATTCTTTTCCTAAACGGCATTGATCCACTCGTGTCATTGCATGTGTGTTCCTTTCCTAAGCCACATCGATCCACTGGTGTCATTGCATGTGTGTTATTTTCCTAAACCATTTTGTTCCACTAGTGATATTTGCATGTGTGTTCTTTTCCTAAACCACCTTGATCCACTGGTGTCATTGCATGTGTGTTCTTTTCCTGAACCACATTTATCCACTTGTGACATTGCATGTGTGTTATTTTCCTAAACTACATGGATCCACTAGTGTCATTGCATGTGTGTTATTCTCCTAAACCACATTGATCCACTAGTGTCATTTCATGTGTGATCTTTTTCTAAACCACATAGATCCACTTGTGACTTTGCATGTGTGTTCTTCTCCTAAACCACATGGATCCACTGGTGACATTTGCATGTGTGTTCTTTTCCTAAACCACATTGAACCACTGATGTCATTGTATGTGTGTTCTTTTCCTAAACCACATTGATCCACTGATGACGTTGCATGTGTGTTATTTTCCTAAACTACATGGATCCACTTGTGTCATTGCATGTGTGTTATTCTACTAAACCACATTGATCCACTAGTGTCATTCCATGTGTGTTTTTTCCTAAACCACATGGATCCACTTGTGACTTTGCATGTGTGTTCTTTTCCTAAACAACATTGATCCACTGGTGACGTTGCATCTGTGTTATTTTCCTAAACCACACTGATCCACTAGAGTCATTACATGTGTGTTCTTTTCCTAAACCACATGGATCAACTTGTGACATTTGCATGTGTTTTATTTTTCTAAAACACATTAATCCAATAGAGACATTGAATGTCTGTTCTTTTCCTAATCCACATGGTTCCACTGTTGACATTTCATGTGTGTTCTTTTCCTAAACCACATGGATCCACTGGAGCCATTTGTATGTGTGTTCTTTTCCTAAACCACATTGATCCACTAGTGTCATTGCATGTGTGTTCTTTTTCTAAACCACATTGATCCACTGGTGTCACTGCATGTTGGTTCTTTTCTTGAACCACATTGATCCACTGATGACATTGCATGTGTTTTCTTTTCCTAAACCACATGGATCCACTCGTGTCATTGCATGTGTGTTATTTTCCTAAACCACATTGAACCACTGGTGTCATTGCATGTGTGTTCTTTTCCTAAACCACATAGATCCACTGGTGTCATTGCATGTGTGTTTTTTTCCTAAACCACATTCATCCACTAGTGATATTTACATCTATGTTCTTTTCCGAAACCACATTGATTCCTTCGGTGTCATTGCATGTGTGTTCTTTTCTAGAACCACATTGATCCACTCGTGACGTTTGCATGTGTATTCGTTTCCTAAACTACATTGATCCACTGTTGTCATTGCATGTGTGTTCTTTTCCTAAACCACATTGATCCACTAGTGCCATTGCATGTGTGTTATTTTCCTAAACCAAATTGATCCACTAGTGACATTTGCATGTGTGTTGTTTTCCTCAACCACATTGATCGCCTAGTGTCATTGCATGTGTGTTCTTTTCCTCAACCACATTGATCCACTGGTGACATTTGCATTTGTGTTCTTTTCCTAAACACATTTATCACGTAGTGTCAATGCATGTGTGTTCTTTTACTGATCCACATTGATCCACTGGTGATGTTGCATGTGTGTTCTTTTCCTAAACCACCAGGATCCACTGGTGACATTTGCATGTTTTTTCCTAAACCACATTAATCCACTGGTGACATTTGCATCTGTTTTCTTTTTCTAAACCACATTGATCCACTAGTGTCATTTGCATGTGTGTTCCTTTCCTAAACCACATTGATCCACTGGTGTCATTGCATGTGTGTTCTTTTCCTAAGCCACATCGATCCACTGGTGTCATTGCATGTGTGTTATTTTCCTAAACCACTTTGGTCCACTGGTGATATTTGCATGTGTGTTCTTTTCCTAAACCACATTGATCCACTGGTGTCATTGCATGTGTGTTCTTTTCCTGAACCACATTGATCCACTGGTTACATTGCATGTGTGTTATTTTCCTAAACTACATGGATCCACTACTGTCATTGCATGTGTGTTATTCTCCTAAACCACATGGATCCACTCGTGTCATTGCATGTGTGTTATTTTCCTAAACCACATTGAACCTCTGGTGTCATTGCATGTGTGTTCTTTTCCTAAACCACATAGATCCACTGGTGTCATTGCATGTGTGTTCTTTTCCTAAACCACATTCATCCACTATTGATATTTACATATGTGTTCTTTTCCGAAACCACATTGATTCCTTCGGTGTCATTTCATGTGTGTTCTTTTCTAGAACCACATTGATCCACTCGTGACGTTTGCATGTGTATTTCTTTCCTAAACTACATTGATCCACCGTTGTCATTGCATGTGTGTTCTTTTCCTGAACCCCATTGATCCACTGGTGACATTGCATGTGTGTTCCTTTCCTAAACCACATGGATCCACTTGTGTCATTGTATGTGTGTTATTTTCCTAAACCACATTGATCCACTAGTGACATTTGCATGTGTGTTGTTTTCCTCAACCACATTGATCCCCTAGTGTCATTGCATGTGTGTTCTTTTCCTCAACCACATTGATCCACTGCTGACATTTGCATTTGTGTTATTTTCCTAAACACATTTATCCCGTAGTGTCAATGCATGTGTGTTCTTTTTCTGATCCACATTGATCCACTGGTGACGTTGCATGTGTGTTCTTTTCCTAAACCACCAGGATCCACTGGTGACATTTGCATGTTTTTTCCTAAACCACATTAATCCACTGGTGACATTTGCATCTGTTTTCTTTTTCTAAACCACATTGATCCACTGGTGTCATTTGCATGTGTGTTCCTTTCCTAAACCACATTGATCCACTGGTGTCATTGCATGTGTGTTCTTTTCCTAAACCACATTGATCCACTCGTGTCATTGCATGTGTGTTCTTTTCCTAAGCCACATCGATCCACTGGTGTCATTGCATGTGTGTTATTTTCCTAAACCCCTTTGGTCCACTGGTGATATTTGCATGTGTGTTCTTTTCCTAAACCACATTGATCCACTGGTGTCATTGCATGTGTGTTCTTTTCCTTAACCACGTTGGTCCACTTGTGACATTGCATGTGTGTTCTTTTCCTAAACCACATTGATCCACTAGTGACATTTGCATTTGTGTTCTTTTCCTAAACACATTTATCACGTAGTGTCAATGCATGTGTGTTCTTTTACTGATCCACATTGATCCACTAGTGACGTTGCATGTGTGTTCTTTTCCTAAACCACCAGGA
Organism: Avena sativa; assembly: GCA_916181665.1. Lineage (NCBI taxonomy): Eukaryota > Viridiplantae > Streptophyta > Magnoliopsida > Poales > Poaceae > Avena > Avena sativa. Next base: position 255,248,746 of record OV702292.1, on the reverse strand, counting down.
TCCACTGGTGACATTTGCATGTTTTTTCCTAAACCACATTAATCCACTGGTGACATTTCCATCTGTTTTCTTTTTCTAAACCACATTGATCCACTGGTGTCATTTGCATGTGTGTTCCTTTCCTAAACCACATTGATCCACTAGTGTCATTGCATGTGTATTCTTTTCCTAAACGGCATTGATCCACTCGTGTCATTGCATGTGTGTTCCTTTCCTAAGCCACATCGATCCACTGGTGTCATTGCATGTGTGTTATTTTCCTAAACCATTTTGTTCCACTAGTGATATTTGCATGTGTGTTCTTTTCCTAAACCACCTTGATCCACTGGTGTCATTGCATGTGTGTTCTTTTCCTGAACCACATTTATCCACTTGTGACATTGCATGTGTGTTATTTTCCTAAACTACATGGATCCACTAGTGTCATTGCATGTGTGTTATTCTCCTAAACCACATTGATCCACTAGTGTCATTTCATGTGTGATCTTTTTCTAAACCACATAGATCCACTTGTGACTTTGCATGTGTGTTCTTCTCCTAAACCACATGGATCCACTGGTGACATTTGCATGTGTGTTCTTTTCCTAAACCACATTGAACCACTGATGTCATTGTATGTGTGTTCTTTTCCTAAACCACATTGATCCACTGATGACGTTGCATGTGTGTTATTTTCCTAAACTACATGGATCCACTTATGTCATTGCATGTGTGTTATTCTACTAAACCACATTGATCCACTAGTGTCATTCCATGTGTGTTTTTTCCTAAACCACATGGATCCACTTGTGACTTTGCATGTGTGTTCTTTTCCTAAACCACATTGATCCACTGGTGACGTTGCATCTGTGTTATTTTCCTAAACCACACTGATCCACTAGAGTCATTACATGTGTGTTCTTTTCCTAAACCACATGGATCAACTTGTGACATTTGCATGTGTTTTATTTTTCTAAAACACATTAATCCAATAGAGACATTGAATGTCTGTTCTTTTCCTAATCCACATGGTTCCACTGTTGACATTTCATGTGTGTTCTTTTCCTAAACCACATGGATCCACTGGAGCCATTTGTATGTGTGTTCTTTTCCTAAACCACATTGATCCACTAGTGTCATTGCATGTGTGTTCTTTTTCTAAACCACATTGATCCACTGGTGTCACTGCATGTTGGTTCTTTTCTTGAACCACATTGATCCACTGATGACATTGCATGTGTTTTCTTTTCCTAAACCACATGGATCCACTCGTGTCATTGCATGTGTGTTATTTTCCTAAACCACATTGAACCACTGGTGTCATTGCATGTGTGTTCTTTTCCTAAACCACATAGATCCACTGGTGTCATTGCATGTGTGTTTTTTTTCCTAAACCACATTCATCCACTAGTGATATTTACATCTATGTTCTTTTCCGAAACCACATTGATTCCTTCGGTGTCATTGCATGTGTGTTCTTTTCTAGAACCACATTGATCCACTCGTGACGTTTGCATGTGTATTCGTTTCCTAAACTACATTGATCCACTGTTGTCATTGCATGTGTGTTCTTTTCCTAAACCACATTGATCCACTAGTGCCATTGCATGTGTGTTATTTTCCTAAACCAAATTGATCCACTAGTGACATTTGCATGTGTGTTGTTTTCCTCAACCACATTGATCCCCTAGTGTCATTGCATGTGTGTTCTTTTCCTCAACCACATTGATCCACTGGTGACATTTGCATTTGTGTTCTTTTCCTAAACACATTTATCACGTAGTGTCAATGCATGTGTGTTCTTTTACTGATCCACATTGATCCACTGGTGACGTTGCATGTGTGTTCTTTTCCTAAACCACCAGGATCCACTGGTGACATTTGCATGTTTTTTCCTAAACCACATTAATCCACTGGTGACATTTGCATCTGTTTTCTTTTTCTAAACCACATTGATCCACTAGTGTCATTTGCATGTGTGTTCCTTTCCTAAACCACATTGATCCACTGGTGTCATTGCATGTGTGTTCTTTTCCTAAGCCACATCGATCCACTGGTGTCATTGCATGTGTGTTATTTTCCTAAACCACTTTGGTCCACTGGTGATATTTGCATGTGTGTTCTTTTCCTAAACCACATTGATCCACTGGTGTCATTGCATGTGTGTTCTTTTCCTGAACCACATTGATCCACTGGTTACATTGCATGTGTGTTATTTTCCTAAACTACATGGATCCACTACTGTCATTGCATGTGTGTTATTCTCCTAAACCACATTGATCCACTAGTGTCATTTCATGTGTGTTCTTTTCCTAAACCACATGGATCCACTTGTGACTTTGCATGTGTGTTCTTCTCCTAAACCACATGGATCCACTGGTGACATTTGCATGTGTGTTCTTTTCCTAAACCACATTGAACCATTGATGTCATTGTATGTGTGTTCTTTTCCTAAACCACATTGATCCACTGATGACGTTGCATGTGTATTATTTTCCTAAACCACATTGATCCACTAGAGTCATTAAATTTGTGTTCTTTTCCTAAGCCACATGGATCCACTTGTGACATTTGCATGTGTTTTCTTTTTCTAAAACACATTAATCCACTAGAGACATTGAATGTGTGTTCTTTTTCTAAACCACATTGATCCACTAGTGTCATTGCATGTGTGTTCTTTTTCTAAACCACATTGATCCACTGGTGTCACTGCATGTTGGTTCTTTTCTTGAACCACATTGATCCACTGGTGACATTGCATGTGTTTTCTTTTCCTAAACCACATGGATCCACTCGTGTCATTGCATGTGTGTTATTTTCCTAAACCACATTGAACCTCTGGTGTCATTGCATGTGTGTTCTTTTCCTAAACCACATAGATCCACTGGTGTCATTGCATGTGTGTTCTTTTCCTAAACCACATTCATCCACTATTGATATTTACATCTGTGTTCTTTTCCGAAACCACATTGATTCCTTCGGTGTCATTGCATGTGTGTTCTTTTCTAGAACCACATTGATCCACTCGTGACGTTTGCATGTGTATTTCTTTCCTAAACTACATTGATCCACCGTTGTCATTGCATGTGTGTTCTTTTCCTGAACCCCATTGATCCACTGGTGACATTGCATGTGTGTTCCTTTCCTAAACCACATGGATCCACTTGTGTCATTGTATGTGTGTTATTTTCCTAAACCACATTGATCCACTAGTGACATTTGCATGTGTGTTGTTTTCCTCAACCACATTGATCCCCTAGTGTCATTGCATGTGTGTTCTTTTCCTCAACCACATTGATCCACTGCTGACATTTGCATTTGTGTTATTTTCCTAAACACTTTTATCCCGTAGTGTCAATGCATGTGTGTTCTTTTTCTGATCCACATTGATCCACTGGTGACGTTGCATGTGTGTTCTTTTCCTAAACCACCAGGATCCACTGGTGACATTTGCATGTTTTTTCCTAAACCACATTAATCCACTGGTGACATTTGCATCTGTTTTCTTTTTCTAAACCACATTGATCCACTGGTGTCATTTGCATGTGTGTTCCTTTCCTAAACCACATTGATCCACTGGTGTCATTGCATGTGTGTTCTTTTCCTAAACCACATTGATCCACTCGTGTCATTGCATGTGTGTTCTTTTCCTAAGCCACATCGATCCACTGGTGTCATTGCATGTGTGTTATTTTCCTAAACCCCTTTGGTCCACTGGTGATATTTGCATGTGTGTTCTTTTCCTAAACCACATTGATCCACTGGTGTCATTGCATGTGTGTTCTTTTCCTTAACCACGTTGGTCCACTTGTGACATTGCATGTGTGTTCTTTTCCTAAACCACATTGATCCACTAGTGACATTTGCATTTGTGTTCTTTTCCTAAACACATTTATCACGTAGTGTCAATGCATGTTTGTTCTTTTACTGATCCACATTGATCCACTAGTGACGTTGCATGTGTGTTCTTTTCCTAAACCACCAGGATCCACTGGTGACATTTGCATGTTTTTTCCTAAACCACATTAATCCACTGGTGACATTTCCATCTGTTTTCTTTTTCTAAACCACATTGATCCACTGGTGTCATTTGCATGTGTGCTCCTTTCCTAAACCACATTGATCCACTAGTGTCATTGCATGTGTATTCTTTTCCTAAACGGCATTGATCCACTCGTGTCATTGCATGTGTGTTCCTTTCCTAAGCCACATCGATCCACTGGTGTCATTGCATGTGTGTTATTTTCCTAAACCATTTTGTTCCACTAGTGATATTTGCATGTGTGTTCTTTTCCTAAACCACCTTGATCCACTGGTGTCATTGCATGTGTGTTCTTTTCCTGAACCACATTTATCCACTTGTGACATTGCATGTGTGTTATTTTCCTAAACTACATGGATCCACTAGTGTCATTGCATGTGTGTTATTCTCCGAAACCACATTGATCCACTAGTGTCATTTCATGTGTGATCTTTTTCTAAACCACATAGATCCACTTGTGACTTTGCATGTGTGTTCTTCTCCTAAACCACATGGATCCACTGGTGACATTTGCATGTGTGTTCTTTTCCTAAACCACATTAATCCACTGGTGACATTTGCATCTGTTTTCTTTTTCTAAACCACATTGATCCACTAGTGTCATTTGCATGTGTGTTCCTTTCCTAAACCACATTGATCCACTGGTGTCATTGCATGTGTGTTCTTTTCCTAAGCCACATCGATCCACTGGTGTCATTGCATGTGTGTTATTTTCCTAAACCACTTTGGTCCACTGGTGATATTTGCATGTGTGTTCTTTTCCTAAACCACATTGATCCACTGGTGTCATTGCATGTGTGTTCTTTTCCTGAACCACATTGATCCACTGGTTACATTGCATGTGTGTTATTTTCCTAAACTACATGGATCCACTACTGTCATTGCATGTGTGTTATTCTCCTAAACCACATTGATCCACTAGTGTCATTTCATGTGTGTTCTTTTCCTAAACCACATGGATCCACTTGTGACTTTGCATGTGTGTTCTTCTCCTAAACCACATGGATCCACTGGTGACATTTGCATGTGTGTTCTTTTCCTAAACCACATTGAACCATTGATGTCATTGTATGTGTGTTCTTTTCCTAAACCACATTGATCCACTGATGACGTTGCATGTGTATTATTTTCCTAAACCACATTGATCCACTAGAGTCATTAAATTTGTGTTCTTTTCCTAAGCCACATGGATCCACTTGTGACATTTGCATGTGTTTTCTTTTTCTAAAACACATTAATCCACTAGAGACATTGAATGTGTGTTCTTTTTCTAAACCACATTGATCCACTAGTGTCATTGCATGTGTGTTCTTTTTCTAAACCACATTGATCCACTGGTGTCACTGCATGTTGGTTCTTTTCTTGAACCACATTGATCCACTGGTGACATTGCATGTGTTTTCTTTTCCTAAACCACATGGATCCACTCGTGTCATTGCATGTGTGTTATTTTCCTAAACCACATTGAACCTCTGGTGTCATTGCATGTGTGTTCTTTTCCTAAACCACCTTGATCCACTGGTGTCATTGCATGTGTGTTCTTTTCCTGAACCACATTTATCCACTTGTGACATTGCATGTGTGTTATTTTCCTAAACTACATGGATCCACTAGTGTCATTGCATGTGTGTTATTCTCCTAAACCACATTGATCCACTAGTGTCATTTCATGTGTGATCTTTTTCTAAACCACATAGATCCACTTGTGACTTTGCATGTGTGTTCTTCTCCTAAACCACATGGATCCACTGGTGACATTTGCATGTGTGTTCTTTTCCTAAACCACATTGAACCACTGATGTCATTGTATGTGTGTTCTTTTCCTAAACCACATTGATCCACTGATGACGTTGCATGTGTGTTATTTTCCTAAACTACATGGATCCACTTGTGTCATTGCATGTGTGTTCTTTTCCTAAACCACATTGATCCACTGGTGTCATTGCATGTGTGTTCTTTTCTTGAACCACATTGATCCACTAGCGACATTGCATGTGTGTTCTTTTCCTAAACCACATGGATCCACTCGTGTCATTGCATGTGTGTTATTTTCCTAAACCACATGGATCCACTTGTGACTTTGCATGTGTGTTCTTTTCCTAAACCACATTGATCCACTGGTGACGTTGCATCTGTGTTATTTTCCTAAACCACACTGATCCACTAGAGTCATTACATGTGTGTTCTTTTCCTAAACCACATGGATCAACTTGTGACATTTGCATGTGTTTTATTTTTCTAAAACACATTAATCCAATAGAGACATTGAATGTCTGTTCTTTTCCTAATCCACATGGTTCCACTGTTGACATTTCATGTGTGTTCTTTTCCTAAACCACATGGATCCACTGGAGCCATTTGTATGTGTGTTCTTTTCCTAAACCACATTGATCCACTAGTGTCATTGCATGTGTGTTCTTTTTCTAAACCACATTGATCCACTGGTGTCACTGCATGTTGGTTCTTTTCTTGAACCACATTGATCCACTGATGACATTGCATGTGTTTTCTTTTCCTAAACCACATGGATCCACTCGTGTCATGGCATGTGTGTTATTTTCCTAAACCACATTGAACCACTGGTGTCATTGCATGTGTGTTCTTTTCCTAAACCACATAGATCCACTGGTGTCATTGCATGTGTGTTTTTTTCCTAAACCACATTCATCCACTAGTGATATTTACATCTATGTTCTTTTCCGAAACCACATTGATTCCTTCGGTGTCATTGCATGTGTGTTATTTTCTAGAACCACATTGATCCACTCGTGACGTTTGCATGTGTATTCGTTTCCTAAACTACATTGATCCACTGTTGTCATTGCATGTGTGTTCTTTTCCTAAACCACATTGATCCACTAGTGCCATTGCATGTGTGTTATTTTCCTAAACCAAATTGATCCACTAGTGACATTTGCATGTGTGTTGTTTTCCTCAACCACATTGATCCCCTAGTGTCATTGCATGTGTGTTCTTTTCCTCAACCACATTGATCCACTGGTGACATTTGCATTTGTGTTCTTTTCCTAAACACATTTATCACGTAGTGTCAATGCATGTGTGTTCTTTTACTGATCCACATTGATCCACTGGTGACGTTGCATGTGTGTTCTTTTCCTAAACCACCAGGATCCACTGGTGACATTTGCATGTTTTTTCCTAAACCACATTAATCCACTAGTGACATTTGCATCTGTTTTATTTTTCTAAACCACATTGATCCACTAGTGTCATTTGCATGTGTGTTCCTTTCCTAAACCACATTGATCCACTGGTGTCATTGCATGTGTGTTCTTTTCCTAAGCCACATCGATCCACTGGTGTCATTGCATGTGTGTTATTTTCCTAAACCACTTTGGTCCACTGGTGATATTTGCATGTGTGTTCTTTTCCTAAACCACATTGATCCACTGGTGTCATTGCATGTGTGTTCTTTTCCTGAACCACATTGATCCACTGGTGACATTGCATGTGTGTTATTTTCCTAAACTACATGGATCCACTACTGTCATTGCATGTGTGTTATTCTCCTAAACCACATTGATCCACTAGTGTCATTTCATGTGTGTTCTTTTCCTAAACCACATGGATCCACTTGTGACTTTGCATGTGTGTTCTTCTCCTAAACCACATGGATCCACTGGTGACATTTGCATGTGTGTTCTTTTCCTAAACCACATTGAACCATTGATGTCATTGTATGTGTGTTCTTTTCCTAAACCACATTGATCCACTGATGACGTTGCATGTGTATTATTTTCCTAAACCACATTGATCCACTAGAGTCATTAAATTTGTGTTCTTTTCCTAAGCCACATGGATCCACTTGTGACATTTGCATGTGTTTTCTTTTTCTAAAACACATTAATCCACTAGAGACATTGAATGTGTGTTCTTTTCCTAAACCACCTGGATCCACTAGTGACATGTCATGTGTGTTCTTTTCCTAAACCACATTGATGCACTAGTGACATTTGCATGTATGTTCTTTTCCTAAACCACAAGGATCAACTGATGACATTTGCATGTGTGTTTTTCCTAAACCACATTAATCCACTGGTGACATTTTGCATATGTGTTCATTTTCTAAACCACATTGATCCACTGGTGTCATTTGCATGTGTGTTTTTTCATAAACCACATTAATCCACTAGAGTCATTGCATGTATGTTCTTTCGTAAACCACATTTATCCACTAGTGTCATTCCATGTGTGTTCTTATTCTAAACTACATGGATCCACTGGTGACATTGCATGTGTGTTCTTTTTAGGAACCACATTGATCCACTAGTGTCATTGCATGTGTGTTATTTTGCTAAACCACATGGATCCACTTTTGACTTTTCATGTGTGTTCTTTTCCTAAATTACATGGATCCTTTGGTGATATTTGCATGTGCGTTCTTTTCCTAAACCACATTGATCCACTGGTGTCATTGCATGTGTGTTCTTTTCCTGAACCACATTGATCCACTAGTGACATTGCATGTGTGTTCTTTTCCTAAAATACATGGATCCACTGGTGTCATTGCATGTGTGTTATTCTCCTAAACCACATTGATCCACTAGTGTCATTTCATGTGTGTTATTTTCCTAAACCACATGGATCCACTTGTGACTTAGCATATGTGTTCTTTTTCTAAACCACATGGATCCACTGGTGACATTTGCATGTGTGTTCTTTTACTAAACCACATGGATCCACTGGTGACATTTGCATGTGTGTTTTTTCCTAAACCACATTAATCCACTAGTGACATTTCGCATCTGTGTTCATTTTCTAAACCACATTGATACACTGGTGTCATTTGCATGTGTGTTTTTTCCTAAACCACATTAATCCACTAGAGTCATTGAATGTATGTTCTTTTCGTAAACCACATTTATCCACTGGTGTCATTGCATGTGTGTTCTTTTCCTAAACTACATGGATCCACTGGTGACATTGCATGTGTGTTATTTTAATGAACCAAATTGATCCACCGGTGTCATTGCATGTGTGTTATTTTCCTAAACCACATGGATCCAGTTGTGACTTTTCATGTGTGTTCTTTTCCTAAACCACATGGATCCACTAGTGTTATTTGCATGTGTGTTCTTTTCCTAAAGCACATTGATCTACTGGTGTCATTGCATGTGTGTTCATTTCTTGAACCACATTGATCCACTAGTGACATTGCATGTGTGTTATTTTCCTAAACTACAGGGATCCACTGGTGTCATTGCATGTGTATTATTCTCCTAAACCACATTGATCTACTAGTGTCATTTCATGTGTGTTCTTTTCCTAAACCACATGGATCCACTTGTGACTTTGCATGTGTGTTCTTCTCCTAAACCACATGGATCCACTGGTGACATTTGCATGTGTGTTCTTTTCCTAAACCACTTTGGTCCACTGGTGATATTTGCATGTGTGTTCTTTTCCTAAACCACTTTGGTCCACTGGTGATATTTGCATGTGTGTTATTTTCCTAAACCACATTGATCCACTGGTGTCATTGCATGTGTGTTCTTTTCCTGAACCACATTGATCCACTGGTGACATTGCATGTGTGTTATTTTCCTAAACTACATGGATCCACTACTGTCATTGCATGCGTGTTATTCTCCTAAACCACATTGATCCACTAGTGTCATCTCATGTGTGTTCTTTTCCTAAACCACATGGATCCACTTGTGACTTTGCATGTGTGTTCTTCTCCTAAACCACATGGATCCACTGGTGACATTTGCATGTGTGTTCTTTTCCTAAACCACATTGAACCATTGATGTAATTGTATGTGTGTTCTTTTCCTAAACCACATTGATCCACTGATGACGTTGCATGTGTGTTATTTTCCTAAACCACATTGATCCACTAGAGTCATTAAATTTGTGTTCTTTTCCTAAGCCACATGGATCCACTTGTGACATTTGCATGTGTTTTCTTTTTCTAAAACACATTAATCCACTAGAGACATTGAATGTGTGTTCTTTTCCTAAACCACCTGGATCCACTAGTGACATGTCATGTGTGTTCTTTTCCTAAACCACATTGATCCACTGGTGACATTTGCATGTATGTTCTTTTCCTAAACCACATGGATCAACTGATGACATTTGCATGTGTGTTTTTCCTAAACCACATTAATCCACTGGTGACATTTTGCATATGTGTTCATTTTCTAAACCACATTGATCCACTGGTGTCATTTGCATGTGTGTTTTTTCATAAACCACATTAATCCACTAGAGTCATTGCATGTATGTTCTTTCGTAAACCACATTTATCCACTAGTGTCATTCCATGTGTGTTCTTATTCTAAACTACATGGATCCACTGGTGACATTGCATGTGTGTTCTTTTTAGGAACCACATTGATCCACTAGTGTCATTGCATGTGTGTTATTTTGCTAAACCACATGGATCCACTTTTGACTTTTCATGTGTGTTCTTTTCCTAAATTACATGGATCCTTTGGTGATATTTGCATGTGCGTTCTTTTCCTAAACCACATTGATCCACTGGTGTCATTGCATGTGTGTTCTTTTCCTGAACCACATTGATCCACTAGTGACATTGCATGTGTGTTCTTTTCCTAAAATACATGGATCCACTGGTGTCATTGCATGTGTGTTATTCTCCTAAACCACATTGATCCACTAGTGTCATTTCATGTGTGTTATTTTCCTAAACCACATGGATCCACTTGTGACTTGGCATATGTGTTCTTTTTCTAAACCACATGGATCCACTGGTGACATTTGCATGTGTGTTCTTTTACTAAACCACATGGATCCACTGGTGACATTTGCATGTTTTTTTTTCCTAAACCACATTAATCCACTAGTGACATTTCGCATCTGTGTTGATTTTCTAAACCACATTGATACACTGGTGTCATTTGCATGTGTGTTTTTTCCTAAACCACATTAATCCACTAGAGTCATTAAATGTATGTTCTTTTCGTAAACCACATTTATCCACTGGTGTCATTGCATGTGTGTTCTTTTCCTAAACTACATGGATCCACTGGTGACATTGCATGTGTGTTCTTTTTATGAACCACATTGATCCACTGGTGTCATTGCATGTGTGTTATTTTCCTAAACCACATGGATCCAGTTGTGACTTTTCATGTGTGTTCTTTTCCTAAACCACATGGATCCACTAGTGTTATTTGCATGTGTGTTCTTTTCCTAAAGCACATTGATCCACTGGTGTCATTGCATGTGTGTTCTTTTCCTGAACCACGTTGATCCACTAGTGACATTGCATGTGTGTTATTTTCCTAAACTACAGGGATCCACTGGTGTCATTGCATGTGTATTATTCTCCTAAACCACATTGATCTACTAGTGTCATTTCATGTGTGTTCTTTTCCTAAACCACATGGATCCACTTGTGACTTTGCATGTGTGTTCTTCTCCTAAACCACATGGATCCACTGGTGACATTTGCATGTGTGTTGTTTTCCTAAACCACATTGAACCATTGATGTCATTGTATGTGTGTTCTTTTCCTAAACCACATTGATCCATTGATGACTTTGCATGTGTGTTATTTTCCTAAACCACATTGATCCACTAGAGTCATTAAATTTGTGTTCTTTTCCTAAGCCACATGGATCCACTTGTGACATTTGCATGTGTTTTCTTTTTCTAAAACACATTAATCCACTAGAGACATTGAATGTGTTTTCTTTTCCTAAACCACCTGGATCCACTAGTGACATGTCATGTGTGTTCTTTTCCAAAACCACATTGATCCACTGGTGACATTTGACTGTATGTTCTTTTCCTAAACCACATGGATCAACTGATGACATTTGCATGTGTGTTTTTCCTAAACCACATTAATCCATTGGTGACATTTTGCATATGTGTTCATTTTCTAAACCACATTGATCCACTGGTGTCATTTGCATGTGTGTTTTTTCATAAACCACATTAATCCACTAGAGTCATTGCATGTATGTTCTTTCGTAAACCACATTTATCCACTAGTGTCATTCCATGTGTGTTCTTATTCTAAACTACATGGATTCACTGGTGACATTGCATGTGTGTTCTTTTTAGGAACCACATTGATCCACTAGTGTCATTGCATGTGTGTTATTTTGCTAAACCACATGGATCCACTTTTGACTTTTCATGTGTGTTCTTTTCCTAAATTACAAGGATCCTTTGGTGATATTTGCATGTGTGTTCTTTTCCTAAACCACATCGACCCACTGGTGTCATTGCATGTGTGTTCTTTTCCTGAACCACATTGATCCACTGGTGACATTGCATGTGTGTTCTTTTCCTAAAATACATGGATCCACTGGTGTCATTGCATGTGTGTTATTCTCCTAAACCACATTTATCCACTAGTGTCATTTCATGTGTGTTATTTTCCTAAACCACATGGATCCACTTGTGACTTTGCATATGTGTTCTTTTTCTAAACCACATGGATCCACTGGTGACATTTGCATGTGTGTTCTTTTACTAAACCACATGGATCCACTGGTGACATTTGCATGCGTGCTTTTTCCTAAACCACATTAATCCACTAGTGACATTTCGCATCTGTGTTCATTTTCTAAACCACATTGATACACTGGTGTCATTTGCATGTGTGTTTTTTTCTAAACCACATTAATCCACTAGAGTCATTGAATGTATGTTCTTTTCGTAAACCACATTTATCCACTGGTGTCATTGCATGTGTGTTCTTTTCCTAAACTACATGGATCCACTGTTGACATTGCATGTGTGTTCTTTTTATGAACCACATTGATCCACTGGTGTCATTGCATGTGTGTTATTTTCCTAAACCACATGGATCCAGTTGTGACTTTTCATGTGTGTTCTTTTCCTAAACCACATGGATCCACTAGTGTTATTTGCATGTGTGTTCTTTTCCTAAAGCACATTGATCCACTGGTGTCATTGCATGTGTGTTCTTTTCCTGAACCACATTGATCCACTAGTGACATTGTATGTGTGTTATTTTCCTAAACTACATGGATCCACTGGTGTCATTGCATGTGTATTATTCTCCTAAACCACATTGATCTAGTAGTGTCATTTCATGTGTGTTCTTTTCCTAAACCACATGTATCCACTTGTGACTTTGCATGTGTGTTATTTTCCTAAACCACATGTTTTCACTGGTGACATTTGCATGTGTGTTATTTTCCTTAACCACATTGAACCACTGGTGTCATTGTATGTGTGTTCTTTTTGTGGGGCCCCCGGATTAATCATCCGAGAAATCCTTGTTATGCATACAACCACGGTCCCATGATCAGTTAGTCGTGGCACATAACCGACAAGTACCATTAGAACATCCGAAGCATACCGAATTACAAGACTTACATGGGTGCCATTATGGCTACATCAATAAACATCAGCGGAACTTCATCAAGTGTAGAGCCCGATCCATGCCTTAACCTACAGGCAACTGACTGGGAGAATGTCCTAGCTCGCATATTCCCCAACATCATCTTTTCTTTATATCTGACCAGGTTAATAGCCAGGGACAATGCCAGTGAGTACTTTGAATGTACTCGCAAACCACCTTAAGAGAAATAATAATAGCAGGAAAATATGCAATATGGGTGTGGTAGTAGGAGGGCTCCAAGAGAGGTTGTTTTCTCAATTGGTTTCTCTTGTAGATATAGCATCTACATATCTTTGTGGAAAAACCTTTGCAAAATAGTTTGGGAACCTTTTTGAAAAGTTTTGGAAAACATCAGGACTGGGTCACCCATTTGTTCCGCCTTTACGGTCATCCCATGACTAAACTCCTTCCATCCCTTTCTGACCATCCCATGGTCAAAACAGGGATCCCTTCCGACCATCCCATGGTCAAAAAATTTCCAAAGCCATTTCTTTTTAGAAATCCTTTTTGAAAACAAAACCAGCACCGCTCTACAGGAACCTTCCCAACCGTCCATGACCGTGGACCCGGCTATTCGAATAGATTTACACTCTGTAGAGGTTGTACACTTTACCCAGACCTTCCGAGTACACTACTCTGATCTTCACCGATGGTGGCTCGAATAACTGATCAAGACTGTCCGGTTGCCCACTCCAATATAAGTGCCTACCCTATGAGTGTTATTCCCCTCAACACAAGGATGTCGGGTACCGAGGACCAACCGGAGCGCATATTGCACGTCCCATGTGCGCGCTTTCAAAGAGGGGCTCATAGTAACGCGCGAAGTTCTGAAGACCCTTCGTTCCTTCTCCCGGTCAATGTCTCACATGGACCGTTGTCCAGAGAAGGCCCACCCTCCAGGGAGTTTCATCCCCTGTAGTAGTTGGGAGGCAGCTTATAACAGAATAAACAAACATCAAATCTAGCCCTGTCCCATACCAGAGTAATGTGGTTGCACGGGTTAATTGTTCTAGCAAAACTGCAAAGAGTCGGGTGCGTTTTCGTAAACCTTTTTCCTCCATCTTTCCTTCAGCATTTTGTAAAACAAAACCTTCTTATTTTTCAACATCTCATGGGAGGTCCCACCTCACCAAGGTTTTATCATAAAACATTTGGTAAAACTTTTTCCGGGGTCTTCCCATCCTCTAGCTTTGCTTTGGCTAAATCGGGGTCTCCAAAGGGATATGGTGGATATGCACCATCTACTCTACTAGGGAAAATTAGGTATCACAAAGGGGGTTGTACTTAATAGTACAGAAGTGTAATAGTTCGGAGGAGCCAAACCACTACCATATATATAGATCAACATAAAGTAAAATGATGCGGTTTTAATAAACAGTAGTTAAAACATGCATAAATAAAACAGTAGGACAAGGCTTGTGAGCAAGAAGGTGTCTTGCCTGTGATCAGCAATATGGCATAATTGTCCCTGGACTTCTTCTTTAGAAAACCATAATGACCAATAAAAACCATCTCCTTCTGCTCTCCGATATAATCGCAACTATCGTCGATAGGGAACACATGCAACCAAACAAAAGCGCACAATCAATACAAGACATACAATCACCAATACAATACAACCAGCAACTGAATAATAACAAATTAAGATCAGATGGTTCTGAGAGGATTGGATCTAGGAGATTGAGATGGCCTTGGAGAAGGGAGTGAACATCCCTTAGGGTTTTATAGTCCAGAAATTACCTAGGAGAGGGGTTTTGGACCAAGGACCTATTTGGTATGATACCATTGTGTAGAAATGATACCAACAGATAGGGTTTGTTAAAATGAGACCAACAAAGGTGGGTTCACTATTTTATCACTTTTATTTGATTTCCTATGAATATCCTAGTGATAAAAGCTCTAGTTTTAGGAAATAATTCACCAGGAAGGTCCTGTACTTCCAAAAATTATTTCCTTCGACAGTTAAGTGGGGATTGACGTACTTGTTCATTGAGAGTTGGCATCATGCCAAACTAGTGACCAGAATGCCCTCAGGAAATTCCCAAAGGCAGTTCCGTAGACAACTTGTCTTTTTCACCAGATTAAATTTACATAGGCTTTTGAGTTGATTCCAAGGGCACATTGTAGGTACTTAGAATACATTTCTATAGAAATTAGAATCGACCTTTTTGGAGTTGCAGAGCTACAGAGGTGATTTTATTAGTGAATTAAATAGGCCCAGAACAGATTAATTCACAATAAATCAACTGGGGCTTAGAAAATTCTGGGCTCCTGGGTTTTGATATATGTGTGCCTTAACGTATTCCAGGAGTTGGAATTAGGTCAAAACAGGTTGTAGCTTGGTCCAGGTAATTTTCTAGAGGCAGAGGCCAGGTGATTTTGTTATTTTTGCTAAAGGTGGACCATAGCTCCACTTGGCATCAAACAAGGGACATGAGGTAGGTCCCTGGGATACCTACTAGAGGCATTTTGTTTTACTCCAATTGGAGAAGTAAAACTCACGGAAATAATTTATTAGTGAAAAGGATACATCTGAGGGTTTAATTTACTAATGGCATCCTAGTCAATATTTTTAGTTACTTTCTATTCAGCATGTTGCACAAAACACTATGGTACTTGGTAAAAATTAGATCTGGGCATTTGGAAACATTTTCCATTTTTATTTTGAATTAATCCAAGCAACTTAATAAACAGATCTCGAAAAGGAGTTAATAATAAGGAAAAGGCCAGGGTGGCTAGGCCAGATCTGGGCGGGACTGGGCCGTGAGGGAGATTCGGCCCACCCGGATGTGCCCAACACAGGAGGTGGCGGTTTTGAATCCGACAGGTGGGGCCCGGTCGTCAGCGTTAGCGAGAGCGCGAAGGGGTATCTGCGAACGAGGGTCGTTGGATCTAGTCATGATGGACGGTGGTGGTTTATCTCCCAACTCGCGACGGCCAGGTGGCGGCGGAACAGAGGGGAAACCCTAGGCGGAGCAGGGCGGCGGTGGGGGCTTACCAGCGGGGCAGAGAGTAGCCGGGGAGGGGCAGAGGTGAAGCGGCTCTCCAGGGCGGTCCCGACGAGGGGCGACACGAGGTAGTTCTATGTCGGTGAGGGGCTGGCGCGAGATCGACCGGAAGAGTAGCTTCGGGAGCTCGCCGGCAAGGTGGTGCTGGTCGTTCCTGAGAAGAAAGGGAGACACGGTTAGAAATAGGGGATCGAGGGGAGCTTGGTATGGCCACATGCAGTGAGAGAGGGGCAGGAAGGAGAGGTCTCTTCTCGAATCCATGGGGGAGGCCGAAGCTTTGCTTCCTCTCTCCCTCGAGCAGCTCGAGGGAGTGGAGTGAAAGGGAGGGGAGTGAGGGGATACGGGGCAAATGAGCCAGGAATTAGGGTGCGAGGTGGCCTCTGGCCTATTTAAGATGAGTGGGGATCTCATTAGGGGTGATGTCCATTTTGGACATGGAGGAGGGGTGGAGCTGGCTTGGGATTGGTCAGGGATGGCGGTGGAGGGGTGGTGTGAGTCATTTGGTCGGCAGGGACAGAGAGGGGGGAGGTGGTGCTGCTGTTGGTTGGCCACAAGTGGCTTATCTCTAATGTCTCTACTCTTCCAAGGGGTACATGACAAGTGGAGGGGGGTGCTCTACAGTATTTTGCTACAGTGCACGACCAGAAGGGTCTGAGTTGTGCTGGGGAAGTCTGCTTGACCAGGTTGGTAAGGTTTTGTGTGTTTTTGATTTGAGGATTTGTCTCCTTGGCAATTTTGATCAAATAGATGGCTATGAAGAAAGTCTAAAAACTTGCATTGGACAAGATGGGGAAATGGTACTGGTGGGTAGATGAGGTCAAGATACACCTCCAGGAATTATTTGAGATTTTTTAGAGGATTTTTAGTCCACTTAAATCTATTTATTAAAAAAGTGCAGAAGGGGTTTATAGAAGCTCATTTGATAAATTTACATTGGACTAGGTTGGATTTTGATGTGAGATGGTCCCAACTGTGAATACACACTTAGGGGAAATTCCCAAGATTTATTAAGGCTTAAAAGTATTTGCAACTATTATTATTCCATTTTTACCATTTAAGCAAATGGGCAAAAAGAAATAATAAAGCTCTTCAAAAATATTTATTTTTGAAGTGGGAAGAAGGGGTATGATATGTGGGAATTTGTCTATCAAAGAATTAAATTGATTTGGAGCCAAAATAAATATGGGTAATATTTGATAAATCTTGATGATCAAGGTAGAGGATGTATACAGGGTGCAGCAAGAATTTGCAACCTTGGGAAATGTATATCCAACTTGAATAAGATGGAAAACAAGGAGTTGTGGATCTAGGGAGATGTTATTTTTATACCACCTAAACCTTGTTGCATCCTGGAGCTTAGAGCTCACCTTGGGGCATGGGATATATGGATGGATAGACCAAGTGATGTAGATTGCAATGGTGTAGGGGTTTGAGCTTGATCCTGCTTGATCTCACCAAGACAAGCTTTCAAACTATGAATAAAATAAGCCTGCCAGAGCAGATTATCAACTAGCCTTCAAAACCTTGTGAGTTTAAGAAGCACAAGGATCCACTTGGCACAAGTGAAGTAGATATTGATAGACCTATATTAGTAGAACACAACCATGCAAAGAGTTGGTCCACATAAGGTTGGATGATGGTGTGAGCTTCTATCCAACTAGGCATGTTGACTAGATTTATAGGAAAAGTTATTTTCTTGCCTGCAAAACCATCAAGAAAAAGTGGGTTGGAGGATGATCTAACCCAGGGCAAAAGTGGGCCTTGGTAGTCCTTAGAATGTGGGTGGAGATGATTTTTATGGGTTGCAAGGTACCAAAGCATCATCAAGTGTATGTGGTTGAAGAAAAGATGGAGTAGAAGGGATCCATGCTTGATATTGGTCCTCATGGACCTAGAAGCTTCTAGAATTAGATCACTTCAGAGCTAATCTGGTTAAGGGTTTTTGATGAGCACCTAGTATTTAGAGATTAGATCCAGATTGCTTGCTTAGGGTGGGATGATTTGGAAACATCCTGATCCTAGTGAGGAACTCCGAGAGTAGCTCATACTATCTCCTAAGCAATCAAGTCAAACAGCAGATCAAGGCAACTCATCTTACAAACAAATCCACTACTACTAGTGGTACCATCAAGCTTAGCTTGAGGTAGGTTTGAGTATTTTGAAAAGGTTATAGTTTGGAATAAGATGAGGTTCTCTTGGTATCTCTACCAAGGGTAGAATTCAAATGCTTCATAAACAGGATTTATTAATTCTAGAGATGAGAATAGTAGAAGGTTCTGTCTTGAAAACATAAGGAGATTATGTTATATAGCTCTCCATAGTTTGATCATAGAACCTACTAAAATAGTTGGTTTGCAAAGGCTTCTTGGCTCAGGTTTTGAAATGCTAGAACATTTGAGAATATGAAAATTAAGCCAAGACTATTTTGGGAAGTATCTTTTGTCAACTGGTGGTAAGGTAACGAGTATATCATCTAATACACATTTATATGCATAAGCATATCCAAACAACAAGCAAACACTGCACCAATGAACAAGAAAAAGTTTTTGTTCCCCCTGATTTTTGCATTCTGGACATCTAATCAGGGTTGCTGAAATTGGGATTGTAACATCCCAAAACTTTAATCCAAGCTAATCAAGATCCAAATCATCAAAATTAGGGTTAACAAAAACTTTCCCAAATTAAAAATGAAAGCATTCATGTGTATGTGCATTTAAATAGGATTTGATTTGAATTACCATGGTTCTATGATTCTTTGGTTGTAAAATGTTTCTTGGGTGATTTAAACATCATCTACATCATTCCCAAACTTTTCCCAAAGAAAATCAAATAAAAAACAATTAAAAAGGAGGAATGGTCATTTTGGCCATTTTAATCCACTACACTACTTTGAGTGTTCCTAGCACTCACGTCTCAACAGAAATAATTCTAGGTCTTTACACCCCTTGCTAGTACACATAATGAGGTACCAAGGCCCACCTTTTGATCTGCTAAAAACATTCAAATACTTATTTTAAATGTCATGTGAAAATTGAATTCAATGCATATGCCTAGATCACCCCTATTTCAAAAACCATCAAATTTAGCTCCACTTTCAAAACCCTTGCAACAAGAGACTACCTAGTACCAGTGGAGAACACCCAAAAAATTTGAAACCAAATTTCAAAACTTGATGTCTTTCAGCCATTTTGTCAAACACCTTGTGTGCAAACATCTAGAAAAATCACAAACACTATTATGAGAAGTGTTTGGACCAATGTGCTCTCCCATTTTGCAACCAGAGCCACCCTAGTGCACCCCCTACCCTTTGCTAGCCCGGCCAAGCCCTGTGCACATGACCAAATGGTCATGGCCATTAAGGCCGAGCACCTTGAGCACCCTCACCGGTGACAGCGCGCCACAACAGCCGCCAGCCTCGCTCACCATGTCCAGCACATCGCTTGTGGTCCACCTCTACCGTCGAACCAGCCCCAGCCCAAGGACAGCGACCAGAACGACCAGGAACCGCCGCGCCTGGAGCATGTCGACCATGCCGATGCTGCCCGCTGAGCGCGCCATGTCCCCGTGTATCCAGACCTCGCCTAGCTACAGCCGCCCGTCTACACAATCCCCACCGGCCTAGCAAGCTAACAGACATGCCCAATCCCCTGACCGTACCCCGTAGTCACCGGCCGCGGTGAAACTCGCCGTCTGCAGAGACTTAGTGCATGCCACACTCTTCACTGATCCCGACCGCAAACCACTTCACCAGCACCATCGTGACACTCGCCAGGGCACCGCCCACCGTCCTAGTGCACCGCCCACGCCTCTAGCTCGCTGTGCCGTCGTCACCGGCGAGCACCGCCTATGCTTCTCTGCCGCTCAGTCGACCCTATATAAAGCGGCCACCCCAGCACCATTTATCCACACTCCCTCAGTCCTGACCTCTCATAGAACCTCACCCACCTCTAGCCAACGCCGCTCGAGCCCTGCCTCGCCGGAATTGGAGCCGAAGCCACCGCAGCAGGAGGAGAAGGGCACCTACGATTTAGGGCACCCCAAGCTCTGCCGTAACTGCGCCTCGCCTCGCCATCGTCTACCAGCCTGTTTGCCTGTCTCACCGACCTTGCTGGAGCCCTGGTACGCCCCCAATCGACCCCCACCGCCGCGTCGAGGTCAGACTCTCTTCGGAGTAATCCTTCGTCGACGATGACTCTCCACCGTTAGATCCCCTTTTAATCGTGCAGCCTAGAATGCTAGATACCGTTTCGGTGTTTTTGTGCCGCTGACTAGTGGAGCCCGCATGTCAGGTAGCCCATTGCACGCACTGTGTGTAGCTTGGCCGGCCCAGTTAGTACCCGCGCGAGTTAGAAATTCAAATTTAGTTTTTTCTATTTAGAGTTAATCTAGTTTCTGTCCACTAGTTTAAAAATCAATTCGGGGAGTTTGAAAAATCCAAATTGCATGAAACTAGTTTTGCCTGAAAGGTATTGAAATGATCTATCAAAGCCCATTGGATTTAATTCAGTTAGAGTTATAGATCTCTCCTAGTAAAAATAACAAAACATAAGCTTTTGCATATGGCAACATTTTTAAAAAATCAACTAAGATAGGTTTTGAGTTGATTCCAACTCTCAAAAATCACATTTCATCATATCTATCTAAATATGTCATAATATTAAGGTTTACATGCAGTGACTTTGGACTAGTACCAAAGTAATGCTATATAGGCATTTCTAGTCACCTTAAATCATTAAATAAGGAACTTAAATCAAAGTAATTATGATCCAACCTTTAAATCTGATTCCCACATGTTAGTAGTTTAGAGTAGATAAAAACTTGAGTCACTTTAGATGGGAACAATTGGTGAAAATGAATTGTGAAAACCTTGGAATGATGAGTAATTCTATTGAGATGTTTTGACATGTGTTGAGAAACACAAATGGTTTATGATGATGAAAATGTTGAGGCATGAGCCTTAACCCTTTTACAAAACTGATGGTTGGATTCGGATGCGATACCATTCCAAAAATACCGTACAACCACAATACCTGAATTGGGTAAGGCTTAGTCAGAAGTTTATATGCATTAGTATTAGTTCCCTCACGGGAGAGGTTTGAGCTGAGGCTACCTCTCGATGTTGTCCACCTATGCAGGGCCCAAGATGACAGATGGTCATGGTTGGGAGGCCATGCTCATAGGAGAGGTGCTTATACTAGGGTGTGTAAAGGAAAGGTTATGTTTGATTATCTGCATACTAAGTATGATGATTCAGGGTTATCCCTGACAGATGTATCGAATCTTGTGGTGAAAGTGTACCACCTCTGCAGAGTGTCAAACTATTCGAATAGTCACGTCCGCGGTTAAGGACAGTTGGAATGGCCATACAGTTTCGTTGTCAGATGTTTTCCAAATAATTTGAAGTGAATGATGAATCTTGACTTGACCACAACAGGGTTGTGTTTATGATACGATCTTCCCAACTTAAGTGATTCTAGAACTTTATTTTATCTTTCTTTGCTTCAGAACTCAGCTTAGGTTTCAAACTTAACCTTATAGTTAAACATAGAGTTTAGCACTTGACTTAGAACTATATTACTTGTTAGTGGTAGTTTGCGAGTACTTAAAGAGTACTCATGGCTTTTGTCCCTGGCTATTCTCGTGGCCATACTATGAAGGAGACTATCAAGATGATGGCCAACAGGACGGCTATGATAACTAGGACTATCTGCCTTCGTCAGCATTGCTTGTGCCCCTGAAGATGGACCCCACCGCTACGCTTATCTTTTATTTCCGCTGTTTGTTGTATCCAGACTGGATCATGAGATCCTTATTTGTGTAAGACCTTATGTATGGTTTGTAATGGATGATGTATTGTGATATCCAATCCGTTATGTCTCGCAAAAATGGTAATCCTGGGATTGCGAGGTATGGCGTAACGGGCATCTAGGATTAAAAATCCGTGTGTTGACAAGGATGTTACACACCTTTCCCCCTTAAAAGAATCTCATCCCGAGATTCAGGATAGTAGGGTTAGGGGATTTTGAGTCGGGTTGATTCTAGGTGTATTACGCATACTATCTTACAGACTCCGTCTGTGAAAGTGGCTACTCTGTCGATGAAGCTGAGCCTCAATTTCCGGGGGTGCATAGAGATTTTAGCATTGTCCAGCCCTGATTGCGATGGATGACCTTTTTTTCCTTACGGACTCCATATCTCGAGGGCTTAGACTGGCAGACTATCTGGATTCTGAAACTTCAATAAGTACTCATTGGCGGGTAGAATCTACAGCTGGGAGTACCTCTCTCTAAGGATTCACATCTCTTCCTCAGGGTTGTAGCATATCCTGTTTAACGATGTTGGGGTCCAAGCTTCTGGGTTTTCTCCTAGAGAGGGTTTACTCTATTTGTGTGGGAAAAACGCAGTCTTTCCCCCTTAAGATTTGACTGGGTTAGCTCGGAGATAACACATTCCTTCCTTCTTAACTTCATTGGGGGTGGTTCTAAAGATTGTCGTCCCTCCTTCTCCTGGAGTCGAGGTATTCAGAAGGCGTCCGTGAAGCTATGGCCTACGGGGCTCATATACTACTATTATTCATACTTAGCCTGGAGGAGTCATTGGAGTATCACGTCCTCTAAGCGATTGGAACTGAATGGTTGGCGACCTTGGGGTCCTTCAGGTATGTCTTCAACTGAGTTAGCGGAGGGACTTTGTAGAATCTTCAGTTATTTTCTCATCGGATAACTCCTGGGTCGTTGCTTGGTGAGAAGACTTCAGATCCGGAGATATTTTCTAAAGTATCTTCTGGTAGACAGTCTTCTAAAGAATTTAGTGAAAGATGCAGTCTTTCCACCTTAGAGCTTCACTAAGGTGCTTCGGGAATGGTTTCGAGCTTCTGTCTTGGACGGCTGACTTGCTATTAGTGAGAGGCTGTATCTTCCCGGAGTCTTGAGCTGGGGTCTTCAAGTGTCCTTCTATTGTAATAGACCTTTGATACGTCCATTTTGCATCACTATTCTACGTCATAATTCACTCTTATTCATTGATATATTTCGTATTGAGAGGTGATACTTATGTTATTTCATCTGTTTTTGCATGGTTGATGACTTTCCGAGCATGGCCGCTGCAGTCAGGATTCTGATGGAAAAGGTGCTGTTTGGAGGCAAAATTCGTGAAGATCAGAAAATACGGGAAAATATACGGAAAATCCAATTTTTCCAGAAGACGAAGGAAGCCAGCAGGGGGGCTGGAGATGGGCCATAGGGGACCCACACCACCCCCTGGCGCGGGCCAGCCTAGGCCGCGATACGTCCATTTTGCATCACTATTCTATGACTTAATTCACTATTATTCATTGATATATTTCATATTGAGAGGTGATACTTATGTTGTTTCATCTATTTTTGCATGGTTGATGACTTTTGGAGCATGGACCGCTGTAGTCAGGATTCTGATGGAAAAGGTGCTGTTTGGAGGCAAAATTCGTGAAGATCAGAAAATCCGGGAAAATATACGGAAAATCCTGTTTTTCCAGAAGACTAAGGATGCCAGAAGACGGAGTGGAGATGGGCCACAGGGGGCCCACACCACCCCCTGGGGCGGGCAGCCCTAGCCCGCGCCTGGATGTGGTGTGGCCACCCTGGCCCACTCCAGCCTCTCCCCTCTGGCGTATATCATCCTCCCAAAACCCTAAGACTCGGGGAGCAACAACAGAAATATTCCGCCGCCTCAGCGGGGCGGAAAACACCGATAGAGAAAGATCTCTCCGGCAGATAGATATCTACCAGGGGAATTCCTTCCCGGAGAGGGGAGATCGTCGCCATCAACACCACCATCAAGCTGGACTTCATCGGGATCATCATCATCACCACCACCATCATCATCACCATCAGCACCCACATCACCATCTCCAAATTGCTGTAACAATTGCGTCGAATCTTGCATTAGTTCATAGGGGAAACTTTCACGGTGTTGATTACTCTTTGTAGTTGATGCTATTGAGTGAACCATTGAATTATTGTTTATGTTCAGATTGTTATACATCATTATTCCATCTCTGATCATGATCCATACCACTAGCCAGCACCTTCTGCTCCTCATTGGTTTCAACACTCTTACTTATCGAAAATACTGCGATACACCCCCTATACTTGTGGGTCATCAAGACTATTTTCTGGCGCCGTTGCCGGGGAGTGAAGCGTTATTGGAGAGTGGAACTGGTAAAGGAAACTTCTACTGTGAGTATTGTTTACTACTGTTAGTTGCTTTATTTTTGTTATGGATAATTCGCTGAGTTTCTTATTTGGTAATGCTACTACCACTGCTAAGGTAGTAGATAAGCCACCGCGTGCTGAGAATGATGTTTTCAAAATACCTACAAGAATTATTGATCGTGTTATGGATAACTACTATGTTGGGGATGGAACTGTCCATCCCTGTGATCATTTACTCTTTATGCGGGTTGTTCAAGTGTGCAGGTATTACTACAGATCAAGTTAAGAAGAAGATATTCTCATTATCGCTGAAAGGAAGAGCTGAGGAATGGTATAAGCTGCTGAAGAATGGTCAAGCTCTGGAATGGGAGGAAATAGTGCCTCTCTTTTATTCAAAGTTTTATCCTCCTAGTGAGATTCATAAATATCGGAGTCAAATATACAACTTTTGGCCTCTTGATGGAGAGAGTACAACTCAAGCTTGGGGGAGATTGAAGTTACTAATGCTCAAATGTCCCATTCATGAGCTCCCCAACAATATTATTATCAATAACTTTTATGCAAGGCTCCCTCTACATGATAAAGATTTATTGGATGCTTCTTGTGCTAGATCATTCACTCGCATGGAAGAAGAAGCTAAATGGGATCTTCTGGACCGTATTCAAGATAATGTTGAAGCTTGGGAGAATAACAAAGGTAGAAAGTCAGGTATAAATTATGATTATGAATGCATTGAATCTTTTATGGGAACTGATGACTTTCAAAATATTAAAAATGCTTATGGTCTAGACTCTCAAGCTATTGCTTCTTATTTTAAGACTTTTGCTTCCTATATTGAAGTGCCTAAAAAGAAGTGGAATAAGTATCATGAACCTTATAAAGATGTTTCTAAGAGTGTTCCTGCAAGAAATACTGAAGTTTATACTGCTAATCATGTTTTACCTGGACCTTATATTGAGAAAATGCCTTTTCCAGTTAAGGTAAAGGAACATTCTATGATAGCTAGTATGGTTAATGAAAGTATGAGTAAAGCTATTGAACCTGATAAACAAATGGTTGAGGAACCTATATTAGCAAGTGTGAAAGACTTTGTCACTAAATATGAAAAAGAGGGACACCCTATCCTTTGTAAGGATACCTCTAATATTGTTTCACATAGTAGTGTTATGAGAGCTAGTATTCCCGTGTTTTCTATTAGAATAAGTGATCATTGCTATGATGGTCCTTGTGATAGCTATATTGTTAAGTTTATGCATGATACTGAAATCTACTATGAGAGAGGGAAAAGTGTTCTTATGTATCTCAATAATATCAAGTTTCCTCGCTTTATGCTGAAAGTTTTTATGTTGCACTTCTTTTGCCTTCTTATGCAAGTTGCCTCTGGTTTCAACAACTTGTTTGTTTACAAAATTCCCTTGCATAGGAAGTGGGTTAGACTTAAATGTGTGTGTGTTTTTGCTTCTTAATGCTCTCTTTCACTTCAATTCATATCCCTATGAGAGCTTCTTCAAAATTATCATGCCCATCTTAAAGGCTATAACGAAAGAGCTTTATGGGAGACAACCCAATTTGTTTTTGCTTTCAGTTTGTTTTTGTTTATTTGAGTCTTGGAAGTTATTACTTCGGTAATAACCGCTCCTTATCCGTTTTGTTTGTTTTTTGTGTCAAGATCA
Source organism: Avena sativa (assembly GCA_916181665.1). NCBI lineage: Eukaryota > Viridiplantae > Streptophyta > Magnoliopsida > Poales > Poaceae > Avena > Avena sativa. The sequence continues at coordinate 255,222,479 of OV702292.1, read as the reverse complement.
ACCTCTAATGAGAGAGAAGTAATATTTGGGGAAGTTGCTGTCCCGAAACAGATTTTTTGTGCTTCACCGTAAATATTCGTGAGAGATCTCTGTTTGTCGGATTGAGCTGTAATTTTTTGTGCTTCCGCCCCAGGTTGTTATTTAACTTTCGTTAGTTTTGCACTTTTTGATTTGAGCAACAGAAGATTTCCTAAAAAATTGATCTTTACCTGCTGGTCTGTTTTGACAGATTTTGCCACTCTTGCAACTGCTTCTTTATTCGATTTCCTTTTTGAATTCTTTTTGGGTTTTTGGAAGAAATTGATTCAGTAGCTTTTGTTTTGATGGTTTTCAGTTTAAGTTGGACTCAAAAGGTTTTATCACTTCACTTATACTAATGTTGCTAATGAGAATTGCGTGAAGTTTTGTGTGAAAGAAATTTCTAGGAAGTGGAGATACTGGTGTAATAAGGAAGAGAAGGGTTTTATGACTCAAGTAATAAGTCTATGAAGATGAAGATATTGATGATATTCAAGAGATGACTCCGTAAGAATCTACTAGATACCAAATTCAGAGACCTGCAGAGTCTGTTTTCAAATAGGTAACATTTCTGGTAAGAAAAGTTCCGCGAAAATACTATCCAACTATATTTTTGCAGTTTTCAGTCAATAAGGAAAGTTATGAAGCGAAAAAGGGACAGAACCGGAGCTAGGGTGGCTCACACCACCCTGTGGCGCGGGCCCACCCCTGGTCACGCCACCAGGTGGTGAGTCCACCACGGACTCCGCCTCTGACTCGTTTTCTCCCAATACCTTCCTTTTGATATGAAACTTCGTAATATATAACCCCCCGGATCTTCCGAGGTCCGTATATCGTGTTTTCTTCATGTTTTTGTTTCGATCTGTTTTTGTCAGGACATACTCTTTGAAAGATTAGAAGCACAATGGTGTCCGCCAAGGATAAAGGGAAGGAGCCTATGGAGGAAGACCTCCAAGACCCCGAGAAGGAGAAGGAGATCAAGAGTGAAGGTGAAAAGGAGCAAGGCCAACATCTGCACACCAGCACTACTATTGCAAGCATTGGAGTGGTGACGAAACCTACAAGGGTTAGAAGGACGGCACGGATGTAGACTGGGGGGAAAGTTCCCCGTCATAGTTTGGCTCCAAGGTCACTTCCTCCACACACCAAGAATCCCTTCCATACCTTCATCCATAACCATGCAGGAAAAGAAGACTCCAAGAGGGAAGAATAAAAAAAGAATCACAAGAGCTGGGATCCACAAACTGAAATGATCACGGGCCGTATTGAGCACAAATCGGAGTTGATTCGTACTCTCACTTTCGAGATTGAGGACTTGGGGAAACTGATCAGAGAGCTCATCGAGAGGATACCACCACCACCGAATAAGTAATTCGTCATCAGGTTTGGCATCCCCTTGGTTTGTTCTAAGCTTGGGGGAGTGCCGTGGTATCACATCACTATCTTCTATCTTTTTACCTTATTAGTAGAGTCATATCATGAATAGAGGAGTTATTATGTATTATGGTTTGCATTATGGAAGTGTCCCCTCTCTCGTTAGATGTGTATCCCATGGTGTGAGTTGCCGTTATGGAATATTAATGAGAAGTTATATCACTCACTCTTTTGCATAGCTTATATTAGTTTTCAATTTGTGGTTATATGATTGATCTTGTTGTTAGTATTGGTATCACTCTGGGATCATTGAGTTAATTTAGTTGGTTTTGGCAAACCTGGCTTGGTCAGTAGTTGAGAGTTGAATGAAAAAGATAAAGGTACTCTAAAGAAAAATAATTTCACCGTCTTTCTTTCTTGATTTGCTCATAAGTCTAGTATTCCCTAGTTAAGATCTTTTGTGCTTCCAAGGAAGATTGCATGTTTGTCTTTATCACTTGTATGTTTGTTTGTTTCCTTCAACTCTTATACTTGCTACCCAGCCTTGCTAGCCAAAAACCTATACTGAGAGGATTTCTTCTCGTGCATCCACTTCCTTAAACCAAAACCTTTGCCATTTGTGTCCAGCATACCTACCTAGTAGCATTATTGCTATTCCAAGTAAATTCTTGTTTTATCTACCTCCCAAATTAAACTTGTTATGTGAAAATTAGTGATTAAAGCTCTCACGAACATGATGGCACACTTTACTTTCTTGCACTTAATAAACTTGAACCATTGTGCTCACCTATGTTGCGTATATGCTTGCGCTTTGTAAGTTGTGAATTAGCAGAACCATGCTGTCATGGGGAACGCTTTCAACATTGCACTGGTACTTTGTACCAAGTTGATATCATGTTCTTTTGTCTATGGATGTCGTCGGTGTGAAATGAAAGGGGAGCTTGTAAGTCCATGGAGTTATGCATGTGTGATAGAGAAACGCCTGGGCCGCTGGTCTAATCCATGCTGACATGGTGGAAACCTGCAGCGTAACCATAACGAGTATCTATGAAGCATTCTTCTTATAAAAAAGAGAGTCCGATATTGAGAAAAAAGAGAAAAAGAAAAAAAGAGATATTATGAAAAGGGGAAAGAGAGAAAAAAGCACCATATTCCCATGGTCAATAAGAAGATTGTTGAGATGCTTATTGTGTGCTTGCCTTGTCATTTTGAAATGGGGATTCTTCTGTATCATCGGGCAAGGAGTACCTGTTGGCGGTTCTCTATGATACACATATGCTTACGATGACAAGAACTTACGGTGACTAAACTTGAGTAGCATGAGGAGCGGCCCTCGTATTCAAGGGACATGAGATTCTCAACTTACAACTTGTCAATGCATATCCTCATTTTTGATCACTTTAACCTTAATCACCTAAAGATGCCTATGATAGGGGCAATGAGAGCTGAAAGCTAGTAAGTATCATAATTTTTGGGAGCTCCTTATGAGACTTGCAATCCCTGCTTCCCTCTTTGAAGGGCCTTTCTTTCACTTTGTAGTTGAATCAGTAAACCTATTCCCTTCTATCTCAGCAAGTATTTTGAGTTGTTGTGTTTCATTGATTCATATGATGATTTATTTCATTCATGTTTCTTATGTTCCTTGTTTCGCACATTGCTCTTATCCTAATGTTTACTACTTTGAAAGATTTCATTGAAAAACCAGTTATTTGTGAACTCCAGCAAGTTATCAACTATTCTTCGACGAAGAGCTAAGTTTGCCATTACCAATTATGATTCACTTTATGTATCTTTATTGTGTTTCCTTTACTTATTACAAGTTGAGTTATATAATAGTGAGTTTTCTTCTATTATGATCTATGTATTTGATGAATGTGATGCTTCTTGTCCGTATTCTTTTATCGACTCTTCACTCCATAAACCTGAGGCCATGTTTATTGAGCTCAGTTTCGCTTGAGGACAAGCGAAGTCTAAGCTTGGGGGGAGTTGATACGTCCATTTTGCATCACTATTCTATGTCTTAATTCACTATTATTCATTGATATATTTCATATTGAGAGGTGATACTTATGTTGTTTGATGACCCACAAGTATAGGGGTTGTATCGCAGTATTTTCGAGGGATGTGAAACCCAATTTATTGATTTGACACAAGGGGAGCCAAAGAATACTTATCAGCCTTAACAACTGAGTTGTCAATTCAGCTACACCCAGAAACAATCTTGCTCACAACAGTTTATCAGTAGCAACAGTTTTGTAGTAGGAACAGTAAAGTAACAGTAGCAGCAAAACAAAGACAGTAGTAACAAAAGCAGTAAACAGTGGGATTCGAGTGCGGTAGGCATAGGGATGGATGGACGGGCGTTGCATGAAGAAGACAATTCACATAGCAATCAGAACATAGGTCAATTGCAGATAAAGAAGATAAAGCACCCAAGTACTAGATAATCCTAGGCATGTGTTCCATATATAGTCATACGTGCTCGCAATGAGAACTTGCACAACATCTTTTGTCCTGCCAGCCCGTTTGCAGCGGGGCCTCTAGGGAACTACTGGCAATTAAGGTGCTCCTTTGAATAGAGCACCGGAGCAAAGCATTAACACTCCGTGAACACATGTGATCCTCACATCAAAGCCTTTCCCTTCCGGCTACCCTTATTTCTGTCACTTCGGGACCATAGGTTCCAAACAAAAACGTGTGTATACAACTTGTAGATAAGAACCAAAACAATACTATCATGCTGAATCAATAATAAGTTCAGATCTGAAATCATGGCACTCGGGCCCTAGTGATAAGCATTAAGCACAACAAGTCACAACAAAGTCATAAAGCACTAATAAAAGATACTATGCACTATGCCCTAACAATCTGATGCCATTACATGAACGATCTCATCCAATCCCTACCATCCCCATAGCCTACATCGGGGGATTACTCACTCATAGATGGGGGAAACATGGATGGTCGATGGAGAAGCAATGGTGATGATGATGGTGATGATCTCCTCCAATTCCCCGTCCCGGCAGGGTGCCAGAACGGAGTTTCTGGTGCTGTTTCGTGGAATCTAGTGGTGGCGGCGGAGTAGAACTCCTTCTAGAAAAATGTCGAACCCCCCAAAGTTTTTAGGTCAGAAGGCTCCTTATAGGCGAAGAGAGAGGCCTAGGGGGTGCCTGGGGGGCCCACACCACCCCCTGGCGCGGCTTGGCCTGGCCCGCGCCACCAGGTGGTGTGGCCACCCCAGGGCTCCTATCCGTCTCGTATTCTGGCTCCTGGAGTCTTCGGGTGAAATAGGATTTTTGACATATTTTCCAGGATTTTTCCTGATAGTTGATTTTCTGCACAAAAAGTAGACACCAAGGCAATTCTGCTAAAAACAGTGTTAGTTCGCATTAGTTGCATCCAAATCACACAAGTATAGAGGAGAAACAACGGCAAAAGTGTTCGGGAAAATAGATACGTTTTGGACGTATCAACTCCCCCAAGCTTAGCTTATTGCTTGTCCTTAAGGAATTCAGTTGAAAACTGAGTGCGATGAACGAACTTTCACGAACACATTTGCTTCATATAATGTAAATAATCTCAGCAATGTGATCAACTACTTAGACAATCATAATAAAGAGTATGCAACTGAGTCTACTTAATAGTCATTGCAAGCTATGAAGAGATTCCAACTCAAGAATAATAAGTAGCACGAAGCACAAACATAAGCAACATTACAATGCTCATAGAAAGGTATGATAGAGTGGTATCTCGCTTGCCTTGGATTATGAATGTCAAGGCACCTCTGAAGTTCAAGTGATGACTAAAGTAAAGATATCAAAGATACCAGCATCAAAGTCATAACACAAATAATCAAGTAAAGAAAAAAACATAAAAAATGACAACTAATGCTCTCAAGAAGGTGCTCAAAGAATATGTGGAGACTCAACAAGTAGATGAAAAAGGTTTTGAATAATTTTGAAAGGCTTCCAAATGCTGAAAGTATGGTACTTGTTAGCTTTGAGCTCTCATTGCCCCTATCATAAGCATCTTTAATGTGGTTAAGGTGAAAGTGACACAACTAAGAGGATATGCTTGACAAGTTATAAATTGAAGTCTCATGCCCCTTACTTACGAAGACCGATCCTCATGCTACTCAACTTTAGTCACAAGTAAGATCTTGTCATTGTAAGTATATATGTATCATAGAGAACCGCCAACGGGGTACCCCTTGCACGTGACACGGGAGCTATCCCATAATAAAAATACAAGGCAAGCAGACAATGAGCATCTCAGCGGTCTTTTTATTTACTATGTGCATAGATTTTTATTGAGGATGCTTCATAGAATGCTCATTATGGTTATGCTGCAAGTTTCCACCATGATTAGGCATGGCTTAGGCGAGCGGCCCAGGCGTTTCTCTAACATACATACAAACTCCATGATCTTACAAGTTCCACTTTATTTCACACCGCCGGGATCCATAAGCAAAAGAACATGATATAAACTAAGTACAAAGTACCTATGAAGCGCTGAAAGTGGTCCCCATGATACATGGGTCTACTAACTTCAACTCATAAAGCGTAAGAATATGCACAACAAAGAAGGACGCAATGGTTCAGGTTTATTAAGTGCAGAAAATAAAGTGTGCCATCGAGTTCGTGAGAGCTTTACTAACTAACTTTCGCATAACAAGCAAACATTTTATTCGGAAGAAAACAAGGCATATTGAATATGCACGGAAGTAGCAAGTGATGCTAATGGGTAGGTATGGTGGACACTTTGGAAATATTTGGTTTAGGGAGTTGGAAACATGAGTTAAACACTCAGTGGAAATGAAGGCTAGCAATAGTAAGGGAGCGACAAACGAGAGAGCAATAGCTGTCATTATCATGCTTACAACAAAACAAGACTACTCACGGCATGAAAATTATTCAAGATCCTCAAGGCAAAATAATTCGTCAAGGTTTAACTGATTATTACAGTCATGTGCATGCGTGAGCATGTGCCAAGTCGATCAAATGAAACATTCAGAGGAGGATACCACAGTGTCATACCAATTTATGAATAGAGTAATGCAAGCAAACATTCATGAGACATGCTATAAACTATTAGCGAGCTGGAGCTAATCACAAGAAAGCAAGAACTACTAAGCATCCAAAGAAAACATACACTCTACATGAACGGACCAAGCTAGCTCACAATGATGAGTATATGTACAAAAATGAAGACAAATAGAGTTTGTTACCAGCCTCTTACCACGCCTCAAGTTGTCATTGATCCTCATTATTGCTCTTCACTTGTGTGGCTTGAATAATAATATGAAACCAATAATCCACTGAGAACTGCCAAACCCTGTAGGCAACTCGCAAAAACCAAAGAAGAACGACAAATATTTTTGGTGTTTTTGATTTTTAAACAAGAACCAAAAGAGAAAAACAAGCAAAGCAAAATCTTTTTGGGTTTTTCAAATAGTTCAAACAAAGCAAAAAGGGAAAACAAACCAAGGAAAAAAGAAGAGCAAACCAAAGAGAAACAACAAAAATATTTTTGGTCTTTTTGTGTTTTTAGAAAGCAAAAGCAAAGAAGAACGAAAACTAAGAAAAAGAAGGAAAACATGAATATACAAAGAATCGATGCATGATGATATGGAGATGACTGTGGTGTCGGCGTACCTCCCCACAAGCTTAGGCTTTTGGCCTAAGTGGGTATCAATACATGTAAGAATAGGGGTTCCAAGCGAGCGGATCTTGGTAAGAATGGTCGTAACCGGGCCCATGAGAGGAAGAAGAAGCTCCCCAGTCATAAGCGGGCTGCTGATATGAAGACTCTCCCTCATTCGAGGGCTGGACCGAATCATCTGTGACCTTCCTTCTAGTGTCCTGCTCCTGTTGGGAGAGCTCTCCCAAGTACGTGTCAAGCTCCTCCTAAGTGAGGGACCATCCTTCCCTGTTATCAAGGTTAAACAAAATAGGTGCAGGCAAAAGAAAAATATGCTCGGACTTGCTCTTTCTCCAGCCAGCTTTGAGAAAGGTTATTTCATAAGACAACTCACTCAAGCTAGCCCACGAGGAAATAAATTTATGCTGTACCATGGAATTAAAATCAAGCCTCTCTATGGGAAACTATAGGTCTAGAGGATGAGGCACTAAACCATGCAATGCTAGCAAACGAGAAGCAATGAGGCCTCCACAAATTCCACCCTTCTCACGGTTAGCAGCAAGATGGAAAGCTATCAAAGCGCCCAACTTGTAGGACCTATCTCGTCTAAGAGCAGCAGAGATAAATGCTAAATCAAACGAAGATAACTTATTGGCAGTTTTCCTAGCAAGAACACACTTGGCAATAAAGTAGGCAAAGTAGCGAATGGAGGGAAGATAAATGTTACGGATTTTTCCATTCTCCTTCGAGAAGCTACTCCCTTGACAAATTTTTGCGTATAAATCCATGAGTGGTTCCGATCTCTCTTTAATCTTCTTACATGATCTCGATTGAGGTACCTTAATAGCTGCACAAAAATCATCAAGAGAAAGGTTGACAGCTATATTGTAAATTTTGTAATGGACCATGGGGTTAGGCAAAGAGTGACTAAATTTGAAATCCGGCACCACAGACATGGTTAGCTTCACAAATTGACAAGGTTTGTCTTCCAAAAAGTGCTCTAACCCCGCATTAGAAACCAAAGTGTGGAAATCTTGTAGAATTCCTACAGCTCTCATGAACTCAGAACATGGATAAATGGAGGGAAAAACTTCCTCCTCCCGATGGACCTTCATGACATCAGGCACCCAAAGCTCATGTTGGTTTAGGTGGTGTTCACTCATCTTCATTCTGAAATTTAAACACCTATTAAACAAGTGATTGCAAATCAAATATAATGAAGGATTCTACTCACAGGGACTATCAAGAGGCCTAAACGTGCATCAAAACTATATCTCTAAGCATCAAACAAGCTTACAAGCCCTCAAAACCAGTCACCTACAACAGCAAAATACTCAACATACAATCCACTAAACACAAATCTACTTGGACAAGGGGAGGAGTCACATACCAAGGAACAATTGCTCCAAATTTCAGCAAGAAAGGTGGGCTGAGCAAAGAGATCTAAGAAATCGAGGGCAAGCACAGAGAGAACGCGATTTCGAGCTATGAACTGGAGCTTACTCGGGAGATAGAAGAAAGTGGCAGGAGAGAGACGTAGTGGGGGAGCCAGGGGTGGCCCACACCAGGGCATGGCGCCACCCAGGTCTGGCCGCGCCACCATGTGGTGTGCCTGCCTGGTGGGCCCCCCTGGTACCTACCAGGTACTCCTCTGCCCCTTTTTTCACGTAAAAATTTAATATGAATTTTCTAGAATTTTTCGAGACACCTTATTTTTGGGCATTTTTCAGAAATAGAAAAATGATTTTTCTGACAGACAGATTTTTTTCTTTTTGAAAACATGATACAAGGACAAAAACAAGGCTAGAACTATAGAAGTTCTAGCATGCAAGCAACTAACAACACAAAGAAAATTAAACGAAAGCAAAAACTAAAATGCAAAGGAGAGAAATAAACGGGGATAATCATAATGAAAACATTGTTTTGTTCAATGGAATCCTTTTGTTAGCAAGGTTGATCAAGTCTTGCTACCAAAACAATTGCATATGGGACAAAACTTTGTATTCCACTAATGATTATGTTACCTCAACCTTGATAGCAATGGTCCCAATCATAATAGTTTCAAATTTTTCTTTTGGTATGGGACAATATACTTATCCAACTTGAATGATTTCAACATGTTCAATTGAATTTAAACCATAAGTCCTTTCAATCTTCTTGGGGAAATAGATAGTATGTTCCTTGTCATTAACATTGAAGGTCACCTTTCCTTGATTACAATTAATAACAGCTCATGTAGTATTAAGAAAAGGTCTCCCAAGAATAATAGACATATTATCATCTTCAGGCATTTCAAGCACAACAAAATCAGTTAATATCAAGCAATCATGAGCCACCTGGACAGGTACATCCTCACATATACCCACAGGAATAGTGGTAGACTTATCAGCATTTGCAAAGATATATCAGTTAGTATCAATTTTTCAAGGTGAAGCCTCTTATAGAGAGAGAAAGGCATAACACTAACTCCAGCTCCCAAATCACACAAAGCAGTTCTAACATAATTGTTCTTAATAGAGCAAGGTATAGTTGGAATCCCTGGGTCTCCAAGTTTCTTAGGAACCTTACCATTGAAGGAATAATTAGCCAGCAAAGTAGAGATTTCTTCATTAGGGATCTTCCTTTTATTCGAGACAATGTCCTTCATATACTTTGAATAAGGAGGCAATTTAATAGCATCAGTCAAAGGAATTTGCAAGAATAAAGGATTCATCCACTCACAAAACTTATTATAGTGTTCATCTTCCTCTGACTTGTGTTTCTTATCAGGGAAAGGCATAGGTTTTTGGACCCAAGGTTCTCTTTCACTACCATGTTTCTTAGCAATAAAATCTTCTTTGGTGTATTTAGTAGTCTTAGTGTGGTTTTCAGGTTCTTCTTCAAATTTTTCTTCATTAGGAACTTTTTCTTCATTAGCAACTCGAGGCGCGCAAAAAGGCAGCAGACAAGTCGAGTCTTCGACGTGCAGGGCTCTCCTCCTACAGAGGATCCTCCTCAAGAGGCAACGAATTCGTTGCCAAAAAGAGGCAATCTCGGATGGCCCATCTCACCGAGCAAGAATGCATAGAAGCTGCAAAGGTCCTCGACTTCAGCTCTATGACAGTCGACACACGGGGCAACGTGGTCCCTAAGATGCCACAAGCCGCGGTGACAGCGGCCACCATGTACCTCGTTAATAACTAGCCACCAGCTGGAGATCCCCGAGCCGCCATGCACCGATCTATGATCGCGGGCTTGGGATTAATCGAGGCCGCCCTCGACAAGGAGCCAACACTAGAGCCAAAAAAGGGCAAAGCGCTAGCAAAATGCTACTCCTCGCCCTCATCAAGCGACGATAGTCACAATCTGTCACGACGCCGCCGCTCACGGCGACACGACCGCGACTATGATGTGCGCGACGACCTCATGCAGTGCAAGATTGACAAATCAAGGCGCGACACGCTCGGTCGACTGACTCAGAAGAGGAAGATGTGGAGCTCTGCGGCACCAGATGCTTCAGTAGATTCATTAGGCAGAAGTGAATGCCTAAGGGGTTTAAACTCCCGTCGGAGAACCCGAAGTTCGACGGCCTACAGGACCCAAAAATCTGGCTGGAGGACCACATCTCCTCCGTCAGGCTCCACGGAGGCAGTCGACGCACGACCATGCAATGCTTGCAGCTACAGCTGCAGGGCGCCGCCCGAGCATGGCTCACAACCTCCCACGCGGATCCATTAGCAGCTGGGATGAGCTGGTTTACAGCTTCGTGCACAATTTCAAGGGCACGTACAAGCGGCCTGCATCAATCGAAGAGCTAAGATGCTGCTAGCAACGATTGGGCGAATCGCAACGCTCCTACATCCAAAGGTGGTCCATCATCAAGAACTCCGCAGAGAACATCTCGGAGGATCGCACGATTGATGCATTCAACGGCAGCGTCCGTCTCCTAGAGATCAGGGAGGAGCTGGGCTGCTCAAAGCCTAAGACCATCGACCACCTGATGGAGATCACGAATCGGTGGGCCGATGGAGAACATTCGGTGAAGAATCGCGTTCATTCCGACGAGGAGGCGGAACTCAAGCGCAGACGCGACCGCCGAAGCAAACGCCGTATGCGCATCTACAATGACCGCGACAACATCAACATGGTCGCAGCCAGCTACACCGACAGACGCGACGACAACCGCAATAGCGGATACCATAACGGTGGATATCGCGACTCCGGGAAGACCACGCAAGTGTGGCAAACATTGAAGACAAATTGTCCGGGCCATGCACGGTGCACTTCTACATCGACAAGCATGATGGGAAGAAGAAGTCCAGCAACCTCCTCAAGGACTGCCGCGAGTTCCTTAAACTACATGAGGGATTAGCTCGGATGAACCGCAACGCAGTCGAAAGAGTTTACGGCGCCGCCCCAGGCGCCGTGGCACATGGCGCTCCGCCACCACCACCTGGGCCACCACCGAATGCAGTCGCGCCGGACCATCACCACGGAGGCGAACCCTACCCAAGGTCCATGGGTACCATGATGATCCAAAAAGGACATCCCTCCAATCGGGTGCAGAAGGCTATCACTCGCCAAGTCAACTTGGCCACACACTCGCCACCATCTACCACTGAGTACCCTAGTGGAAGCGAGTCATGCATCACCTTCGACAAAAGTGACCACCCGTCGCAAGTACCTCGTCTAGGCCATTGTCCTCTCGTACTCGAGGAACAAATCGGAGGCTTTGACACGAGACGCGTCTTCATGGATGGCGGAAGCGGCATCAACCTCATATTCACGAGTACCTTGCGAGCAATGAGGATCCCTCTAACCTGCCTAGAAGCCTCGGACACAACATTCCACGACATCGTCCCAGGGAAAGGCGTATATCCCCTGGGCAAAATCAACCTCGACGTCATCTTCGGCACGCCGAAGAACTTCCGACGCGAACGAATCGACTTTGAGGTCGTCGACTGGCCCTCACAATACCACTGCATCCTCGGACGTGTCGCCTTCTCTAGTTTCATGCCAGTGCCGCACTACGTCTACCTGCAGATGAAAATGCCAGGTCGCAATGGCGTCATCACGATCAACGGGAACTTCGAGAGATCTGACAGCTGCGACAGGGAATTCAATAGAATTTCCCAGTCCTGCGGCATGCAGGAAGAACTCGCAAGACTGAAAGAGTCAACAGACAACAGTCTGCCTCCCCTGAGCCGGCCGAGCTCGCCTGATCTATCCATCGACTCATCAGTGCACACCAAGAAAGTACAGGTCCACCCATCGGATCCCGCCAAGACGGCCCTCATCGCCAACAACTTGAGTCCTGCATAGGAACTCGCGCTCGTCGAATTCCTCCGTGAGCACTGGGAAATTTTCGCCTGGTGTCCTGCAGACATGCCAGGAGTTCCCAGGGAATTTGTTGAGCACGCACTCAACGTCAACCCGGACGCAAGGCCAGTCAAGCAAACAATTCGGTGATTGTCCAAGCTACGAGCGCAGGCAGTCGGCATGGAGATCAACAGACTCCTCGATGCCAAATTCATACGCGAGATCAAGGAAAGCACTTGGCTCGCCAACACGGTGCTGGTACCAAAAAAGGACACGAATATCCTGCGAATGTGCATGGACTTCACCTCTTTGAATAAGCACTGCCCAAAGGATCACTTCCCGTTGCCGCGAATCGACCAGATCATCGACTCCACCACGGGATGCGAGCGCCTCTTCTTCCTCGACGCCTACTCAGGCTATCATCAGATTTGAATGAAGGAGGAAGACCAAGATAAAACGGTGTTTAGAACACCCTTTGGTGTGTTCTGCTACAATATAATGCCCTTCAGGCTAAAAAACGCGGGAGCCACCTACCAGCGGTGCATGCAGGCTTGCCTCAAGGAATAACTGGGTCGCAACATCCAAGTCTATGTGGATGACATAGTAATCAAGACCAAGGAAGAAGCCTCCCTAATCGACGATCTGCGCGAAACCTTCGCCAACCTCGACCGCTACCGAATCAAGCTCAATCCGGACAAATGCACCTTCGGTGTGCCATTTGGGAAACTACTCGGGTACCTTACCTCCGCGAGGGGAATCGAGGCAAACCCGAAGAAAATAAAAGCCATACTGGCCATGGAGAAGCCGAAAAACATATGGGGCGTTCAGCAGCTGGCTGGGCGAATCGTAGCCCTCAGTCGATTCATCAGTCCGATGGGTGAAAAGGCGCTGCCCTTCTACCAACTCCTCTGCAAAGCCGAAAAGTTCGAGTGGACCAACGAAGCGCAAGAAGCATTCGAAGACCTCAGGCGCGTTCTGTCCACCTCGCCAGTACTAGTGACCCCATGGGAAAGGGAACCACTATTGCTATATATCTCTGCCACCAACCAGGTGGTCAGCACAGTGCTTGTCGTCGAGCGAGCCGAGGAAAACAAGGTCCATGGTGTACAACACCCAGTATACTACCTCAGCGAGGTCCTCACGCCAACAAAATATTGTTACCCCACTATCAGAAGCTGGCGTACGGTGTCTTCACGACCGCCCGGCGACTGCGCCATTGCTTCCAGGAACACCCAATCGTGGTGGTCAACGACGCCCCGTTGGGGCATATCCTCAATAACCCCGATGCCACGGGACGAGTCGCGCTTTGGGGAATAGAATTGTCTCCACGAGACATCACATACGAAAAGCACGACGCAATCAAGTCGCAAGTTCTCCCTGAATTCCTCGTGCACTGGATGGAGAACCAGCTCCCGGACAAACCAGATATGTCCTACCTCTCGACAATGCACTTCCATGTGTCCATGCGGTAGGACGGAGCAGGCGTAGGTGTCATACTGATATCACCTCAAGGGGACAAATTGAAGTATATCCTGCGAATGCAGTTCACAGCCTCCAACAACGAGGCTGAATACGAGGCCCTGTTGCAAGGGATGAGGATGGCAAAAGCCTGCGACGCTAAGAGGCTCATCATATACGGCGACTCCAAGCTGGTCGCCAACCAAACAATGCATGAGTGCGACGCACTCAACGACAACATGATTGCATACCACGACCTCTACGACACACTCGAAGGAGACTTCGACAGTTGCGAGCTGCGGCACGTAGGTCGCGAAAGCAACGAAGAGGCGCACGCACTCGCCAACATAGGCTCTACCTGCGCCCCCATACCACCCGTGGTATTTCTCGAGCGCATCTGCGAACGCTCCATCAAGCCAAAGGCCGCAGAGAAGAAAACAAGCGCAACAACAGACTCGGGGGCTACGCCACCCAATGAGTCAATGTCACTCGATGACTTGGAGCTGGACACAGGACTGGAGGGACCAATGAGCGTCATGATGATTGAGCACTCCTGGACACAACCGTACATCACGTACCTCCTCAGAAAAAGGCTACCGGACGATTCGACTGATGCACGCCACATCGCGCGGCGATCCAAGGCATTCGTTGTTATCAACGGCGAACTGTATAAACGCAGCATCACAGGAGTACTGCAGCGATGCGTCTCCATGGCCGACTAAAGAGCTTTTCTCCTTGACATCCATGAGGGAACCTGCGGACACCACGCCGGCAGTCACGCCCTCGTCGCAAAGCTCTACGAGCTGGGTTCTATTGGCCTACGACCATGCGCGACGCCAAGGACATTGTCCAAAAATGCAATGCTTGCCAACGATTCGCAGATAAGCCGCATGCACCAGGCACAGAGCTCCGGCCAATCCCATTGGCCTGGCCCTTCGCATAATGGGGACTTGACATGGTCGGCAAACTCCCAAGGTCCTCACGAGGAGGCTACGTCTACCTCTTGGTCGGAGTTGACAAGTTCACCAAATGGATTGAAGCCATGCCAGTGACCAACCAATCAGGACATAGCGCAGTCAAGTTTTTCGAATCCATCGTCTACCGCTTCGGAGTACCGCACAACATCATCACCGACAATGGGACGAACTTCACATCCAAGGAGTTCCAAGAATTCTGCGAGAAACTGGGGATCAACATCAGCTACTCCTCTATAGCACATCCACAGACCAACGGTCAGGTGGAAAAAGCAAACGGGCTCCTCTGTGGCGGCATCAAGAAGTGACTCCTCTGACCACTCGAACAGGCCACGGGCTACTAGCCAGACGAACTGCAATCCGTACTCTGGAGCCTACACACAACTCCAAACAGTGCCACGGGCTACACGCCATTCTTTATGGTGCACGGAGCTGAGGAAGTACTACCCGCCGAGGTACGATACAAGGCGCCACACGTGGTCTCTTATAGAGAACAAGAGTCATCCCTCGCACTCGAATACTCCGTCGATCTCCTTGATGAGGCAAGAGAAATCGCCACGAAAAGATCAATGATCTACCAGCAGAACCTGCGCAACTACCACAGTAGGAGGCTACGCCCCAGATCCTTCGTCAAAGGCGACCTGGTCCAGCGACTGAAGTAGCAGAGACATCTCAAGCTCGAGTCCCCCTAGGAAGGACCATACGTGATTACAGAAGTAATCCCAGGTGGCGCCTATCGCCTTCAAGATTTATAGACAGGATTCGCATACTCCAACCCCTGGAACGTCGCACAGCTGCGACGCTTCTACCCTTAGTCGTTTTACTTTTGCATCGCAAATAAGGCACTCAGCCAAGGCTACTTAGCCACACATTGTACTTTGTACTGTCTCACAAATAAATAAAGCTAAGTTCCCCAAAACTCTGTATTTTCCTTTATTTTTTTCGCAACTTATCGACTCGGGGGCTACGTCACCGTACACACATCTGTTCTACGAACTAAAAACGTGATATCCTGAGTAGCTGGCACATCAATCAAAACCCTTGACACAACATCAACCCAGTTGCAACGCACCTGACAGGTTGACAAGGGACTGAGATAAAACGCATGGCCAGGCTAACAAAAAGGAGTCGCATAGTGCAACGCACTCACACGCTAGCAAGCTCTTTATACATATTCGACAATAAATTATGTACAAAATTTAGACGAACTTTACAACACGGGTACACTTATGTTTAGGATATAAACTAAGATACTACTGCAGTAAGAGAACATTGGTTTGTTCCTCAAAGAAGTTGATGATCTCTTCTGCTGTGCGATCCACATCCTGGTAGTGCGGCACCATATTCCAGGCAGAACCTGCTGGCGGCACAGGCGGCCCAGCCGCAATTGCCGCAACATCTACGTCGGGCCTATGCAGTCGCACTAGCGATAGAGCGGCCTTGGCACCAGCCACCAACTGTTGCCTCACGCACTCGCGAATCACGAACAGATCTTGAAACTTGGCAAGGAGGGCCAGCAAGCTCGACAGAGTAACATCTAGCGGAAACATCATCCGATAAATGTTCTTCAAGCATGACTGTGACTTCTTCAGGAAGTGCAACACTCGCGACGCATGATCCTGCAGGGTCGCCAGCGCAATCGCACGATCATGATCTACCCAGAAGTATCCACTCTCTTGAAGTTGCTCCTAGGTGAGATCATGCATGCGAATGGAAATTCAATCCTTCTCATCCTGCGGATGACGCGCGTTGACAACTACATGAAGCAACAACAGCAGCATAAGTACAGCGCACCATCGCGAGTGACTACAAGGAAAAGATAAGAGTAAGCCAACTAACACTTGAATTGGTCGCCCAGCTGCATCACCTTGCCCAGCAGATACTGCTCGCGGGCAGCGACCTTCTCCGCCTTCGACTTCCAAACATCTGCGTTACCGCGGAGCACGGGCAACTCACGCTCCAGCTGCTTCACACGGTCACGCAGTCGCGAAAGCATGCATATTCTTAACAAAGGACATAAACTAGTTCACTATTACAAAGCTACTAAGGAGCGATTGGCTTCTTCGGCTTCGACAACTTCGGGGGCTTCATCAATTATGTGGCAGTGTCAGATGCCACTGACTTTCTGCCAGCCTCTGTTGCCACAGCCTTTGCGCCTTCTTAACGCGCTGCAGCTCCTCACAATACTTCGCGACGGTGTTTATTAGCTGCGGCCCATATTTACCACAGGCAGTCGCGAAAGGAGCAAAGACTACCTGCTGACCGTCCGCGCTAACAGGCATCTCCTTCGACACAGCGGCAGGATCAATCGCAACTCTGTGGGCCTGCATCATGGCAAGTGACATGGACGTGCCAGCCGCGCGGAGTGAGTTCTCGAAGCTGGAAGGAACACCCCCAGCGAAATACTCCACCAGCTCTCCCATGTTCTCGATTAGCTCAGCCTTGGCCATCAGCTCCTCCCGGAGGCGACTAAGAACGCCCTTGGCCTTGGAGAGCGTATCTTGAACGGTGATGCTGCGGTCCTCGACTGCGGAAAGCGCGTCCGCCAAAGCATTATCGCGGCGGAGGGCCTGAGGATCGAAGCTCAAACTGCTAGCATCTGCACACAAACCAACACATGAATATCAAACATCAATGCCAACGGAAAAATAACAAACAGAGAACAACAATGATATCCAAACAAGGTACCTGAAAGGGCTTTGGCAATCGACAAAAGCTGTTCTTCGAACAACTTCTCCCTAGAAGCAATGGAAGCCCGAAGATCCTCTTCGCGCCTTTGCGCCTCGTCACGTGCGGCGATTGCCTCATCGCGACCCTTCACAGCCGCGGCAAGAGTTTTCTCCATGATGGCAGCGTCGCGCAGGAGGGCATTATGTTCAGCTACACAAGCAAAAAAGGTTTGACTATTAGTCGACTATATCAAAGGAGAAGAAGAATTAGTGCAGGACACTCACTCTCGACCACGCGATGACGCATCTCCAGCATTGCATGCTGGCGGCCCATCACGAGCACTTGCTCCGCCAGGTGCGCGGCCTCCTTCACAAGGAGCTATCGCATAACAAAGGATCAGCAGGAGTCATCGACTACAACATCAAAAAGAAGAAAAGGCCTACACTTACGTGATCCTCCAAAGACTCCGAAGTCGTTTGGTGCGCAGTCATCTGGGCAACCATTCGATGCTCCCCTGCATGAGGAGAACTGGAAGTGTTGTGCCCGGAGTGGGCCGCCAATGGAGGGGAAGGAGCGCGTTCGACCTCTTTCTTGGCCCTTGAGGTCGCGACTCCTAATTCTTTCAAGAATTGGACGTCGCTAGAAGATGAAGATGCCTCTTGACTGCAAGACAAAATCCACATCAAGAAAAGGACAAACCCAGAGATGAGCCAACAAAAGCAAAACAGAGAAGAACAGACAAACTAGAAAACTTACCAATCAAACTTGTCAAAGTCAAAAGTGGGCTCCCCCGACTCTGACGAGGACTCCTTGGGCAATCGCATCTTCTTGTGAGAGGATGGTGCCACGACGCTCACAGGAATGGCAGGGATCAGCGATTCCGCACCTACACCTGCACCTTCTGGAGTCGAAGGAGACGACGCATCGGAATCCTCGCTGCGCGAATGCTTGTAAGTATCCGGACTGCCAGACTCGGGGGCTTCCTCCTTCGCATCAGATGGGACGGTCGACTCCGACTCGTCGTCTTCCAAGGCTTCGCGAGGGATAATGCCCTCAAGAAGAGGGGGCATACAAGGCGACACCGCCCAATCCTGCATACAGACAACAAAGTTCAGCAAAAAATAAATAAGCAGCAGAAAAGCAATCGACAAATTAATCTATTGCGTAGCACAACTATACCTCAGGAGGAGAGTTAGCAGCATCAAATGGAGGAACAACTGGCTCACTGGGGAGCACATCTTTGACAGTGTACTTGGTGACCATTCGAACCCTTTTGTCCACTTCACTCGTGGACATGCCATTGGTAGACACGCGAGTGGGATCGTCAGCGCCAGTCCACTGAAACATGGGGTGGACTCTGGCCTGTAGGGGCTGGATGCGACGATGCTGCCACATGCGAATGAGGGCGCAACCTCCCTCCTCTGTGCCGAGGCGACTGTCGAGGTCGCAGACACGCTCGTACAGCATGTCCGTCTTCACGGATTCGCCAGGCATAACTACATTTTTCCAGGAGCGCCTCCTATTGCACGACGTCGCGGGATTGAACGGTGCGAGTCTGAAGTGCTTGTCGCCAACCTTCTCATCGCGGATGTAGAACCAGTTGTCCCTCCACCCTTGGACGGATGTTGTGAGCTTGATGTCGAAATAGGTGGCAGATGGGTCGACGTGAATTCCGCAACCACCTACATCATAGACTAAAGATCCAGATGCAGATTGGCGCTTCAACTTGAAGAGGCGCTTGAAGAGGCCGAAGTGTGGGTCGATTCCGAGCCAGCACTCGCAAAGGGTAATGAAGCAAGAAATGTGGAGGATCGAGTTCGAGGTCAGCTGATGGAGATGAAGCCCGTAGAAACAAAGGAGGCCCTTAAAAAGGGGTGAAGGCGAAAGGATAGACCACGAATGATGAATGCCAAAAACATCACTCGAAAACCAGCGGGAGGAGAAGGAATTGCCTCACCGCCGGGGACGCGCGCGTCGGCGACTACGTCATATAGCACTCCATCTTGACGAAGAAGACGGAGATCCGATGACTTGATGATGGAGGGACGCCACGCGCCATTCGTGACGCGGGTGCCCGTGCCCTTCTTCTTCCCGCCGGCGGCGGTGCTGGTGCCCCAAGTGGTGGATCCCCCTTTCTTATTCGCCACAGCAGCGGTAGCCACGGAATCGGCCGCAGCACCTCCTTTCTTCTTCCCCATTGCGCGGCAGCGATGTGGCCGAAGGAAGTAGCTTGGAAACGAGCGGAGCTAGTCCAGCATCACTTGACGAGATGAGCACAGAGAAAGCAAAGGAGTAGCGGCAATGGCGATGAAAGCAAAGGACGAATGCGAGCAGATGAGAAATTACCATCACAACATCGCTACTTAACCCCTGGAAGATGCAATCCAACGGCTCACAAAAACCCTACTAGACGCGTGGCAAAAATATTGCTGAACACGTGGAGGAGTGGAAGCGTGAACCGTCCCTCCACTGCTCCCATTATGCGCGGAAATCGAGGAGGTGCAGTTAAAATAAAGATTACACACGCCCAGTCAAATCAAAGTCAGAAAGTGGGACCCACTGCTCATCACATCCTGTCAAACTCGCTCACGCGGGCAACTGAGGTCATGAAATCGTCAGCACTGACGTCATCAAAGCTACGCAGCAGAAGACTTCGACTACTTTAGTCCTTGCTCGAGTCTTCGACTCCACCAAGCACTCGGGGGCTACTCCCATAGGGAGCGCTGGTCGCACCCTATGATTTTTCTTTTTCTTCTTTTTCAGGAACATGGATAATCAAAGCAAACCCAACCGCTCGAAGCATGGCTTGACTATGGACATGGGTTACTCCCATAGGGAGCACCAGAAACAAATTTGACTGAAACAAGCAAACAAAATACGACAACACTCGCAAAAAGATTCTTAAGTCCCTGCTTGAGTCTTCGACTCAACCAGGCACTCGGGGGCTACTCCCATAGGGAGCGCTGGTCACGCACCCTATAATTATTTATACAAAAACTGTGTGTTGATAACATCCACACTCGAAACTCATGGCGACACCGCCTCATAATTTTTCCCTACAAAGAGACTGCGTCTCCTGGGTCTCCCGAATCGTCTCCGCGATGATAAAATTCGGATGCCGCGCTTATAGCGTGAAGGTAAGACCTGAATAAGGCCTGGCAATGCATTAGCTGCGCACTACCAGAAATGTATCTGTACCTACAGGTACGATGAACATGCCTTGACGGACGCGTCGAGTGCTCACACCCATATAACTGGAATTCGACTCCTGTAAGACCTCCGTGGCTTGAGTCGAATTACGCCAGCACTTTTCCGGATTCGATTCCGAGGACTCGAGTTCGAGTAGATTTCGTTGTTTCACCCTAAGGTGGTTAAATGATACTGATACTTCGGTTAAATCATGCACGCACATCAACAATCCCTATGACACAAACAAAGCAGTCGAAATATACTCATTCATGCACTCAAAAGACTTCAAATAGTCCCCAGTCGAATCTGCGATTCCATTGGACACTCGGGGGCTAATGACATGGGTATACCCTACAGGTACTCGAGCTTGGTATATACGGCCTAAATATGTAAAGGACCACGGTGTGCCCAAGGCCCAAATGAAGGACTCGGGTAACCTACAGACTCTCGATTGCTTGAAGAACAAGAAAAAGCTAAAGATAGAAAGTTTGAAGCGGAAAACCCTAACTTGTAACCGACTCGACCTGCTACCTGAGACCTAACCTACCTATATAAAGGTTAGGAGGGGGCGGCGAGGAGGACACACGCAACCCTAGTTTCCACAACCCTCGCCAGATTGCATCTGCGCACCATTGTAATCTTCGATTCCTTTGATAATTCCACGAGCAGACAAGCAGGAGTAGGGACCTCTACGAGGCCTGAACCTGGGTAAATCTTTGAGTCCCCTGTGTGCTTGTTTGCTAGCCGATAGATGTCTCCCGCGCTCCCCCCTTCTCCAAAACCCAAGACCATAACAATGGCCATTGATGAGTTAAACCCTCGTCACTATGTATTTGTAGAGAATTCCTGATCCATACCACTAGCCAGCACCTTCTGCTCCTCATTTGGTTCGACACTCTTACTTATCGAAAATACTGCGATACACCCCCTATACTTGTGGGTCATCAAGACTATTTTCTGGTGCCGTTGCCGGGGAGTGAAGCGCTATTGGAGAGTGGAACTGGCAAGGGAAACTTCTACTGTGAGTATTGTTTACTTCTATTAGTTGCTTTATTTTCGTTATGGATAGTCCGCTGAGTTTCTTATTTGGCAATGGTACTACCACTGCTAAGGTAGTAGATGAGCCACCACCTGCTGAGGATGATGCTTTTAAAATACCTACAAGAATTATTGATCGCGTTATGGATAACTACTATGTTGGGGATGGAACTGTCCATCCTGGCGATCATTTACTCTTTATACACGAATTATGCGGGTTGTTCAAGTGTGCAGGTATTACTACAAATAAAGTTAAGAAGAAGTTATTCTCATTATCACTAAAAGGAAGAGTTGAGGAATGGTATAAGCTGCTGAAGAATGGTCAAGCTCTGGAATGGGAGGAAATAGTGCCTCTCTTTTATTCAAAATTGTATCCTCCTACTGAGATTCATAAAGATCGGAATCAAATATACAACTTTTGGCCTCTTAATGGAGAAAGTACAACTCAAGCTTGGGGGAGATTGAAGTTACTAATGCTCAAATGTCCCATTCATGAGCTCCCCAACAATATTATTATCAATAACTTTTATCCAAGGCTTCCTCTTCATGACAAGGATTTATTGGATGCTTCTTATGCTGGATCATTCACTCGCATGGAACAAGAAGCTAAATGGGATCTTCTGGACCGTATTCAAGATAATGCTGAAGCTTGGGAGAATGACAAAGGTAGAAAGTCAGGTATAAATTATGATTATGAATGCATTGAATCTTTTATGGGAACTGATGACTTTCAAAATATTAGTAATGCTTATGGTCTTTATTTAAAAGTTATTACAAATTGCTTTAGGGCTTTTGCTTCTTATATTGAAATTCCAAAAAGGGGATGGAACAAGTACCATGCACCTTATAAAGATATTGTTGACTGTGTTCCTGTTGGGAGTGCTGAGAATTTCACTATTGATCACATCTTACCTGAACCTTATATCGAGAAGATTCCCTTCCCAGATAAGGTAAACTATCATCCTATGATAACTAATGTAATCACTAAAAGAGAACTGTAAAACCTGATGAACAAATAAATGTTGAACACGTGGTAGCAATTGTGAAAGACCTTGTCACTAAAAGCATAGAAGATGGACATATAGTTTTTTGTGAGGATGCTTCTAATATTGTTTCACATCCTAATAGATTTAAAAAGCTAGTGTCCCTGTGCTTTCTGTTAGAATTGGTGATCATTACTATTATGGTTTATGTGATATTGGTGCAAGTTCTAGTGCTATTCCTTATGAGCTTTATAGAGAAATTATGCATAAATCAGTCCCTGCAAATTGGAAGAGATTGATGTGGTTATTCACCTTGCTAATAGAGAGACCATCTCTCCAATTGGTATTGTACGAGATGTGGAAGTTCTTTGTGGTAACATTAAGTATCCTGCTGATTTTCTAGTGCTTGGTTTAGCTGCTAGTAAAACTTATCCTATCATTTTTGTAGACCTTTCTTGAGTACTTGTGGAGCTATTATAGATTGCAAGAGGGAGAAAATCTTGACTAAGTTTGACGGGGAATCTTATGAGTTTAATTTTTCGAAATTTACTAAAGAACCCTGTGAAGAGGAAACCCATAATGAGGATTTTAGAGTTGAACAACTTGCTTCTCTCTCTCTCTTTCTCCTAACAATGCTTTGCAGCAATTTATGGAAGATCACGAAAGTGAGATCTTCATGGAAGAAAGGAATCAGATTGACGAGATTCTCCGTCGTCAACCCAAGATGCTTAAGCATAACTTGCCTGTAGAAGACTTGGGGACCATGTTGCCACCTAAAAAGGATCTGGTCTTCGATCTAAAACCTCTCCCTGGTGATCTTAAATATGCTTATATTGATGATAAAAGATATATCCTATTATTATTAGCTGTAAACTTTCAGGAAAGGAAGAAGAAAGGTTATTGGAGGTTTTGAAGAAACACCGAGGAGCTATGGGTTATACTCTGGATGATTTAAAAGGAATTTCACCTACTATATGTCAGCATTCTATCAATATAGAACCAAATGCAAAGCCAGTAGTAGAGCACCAATGACGTTTAAATCCTAAGATGAAGGAAGTGGTAAGGAATGAGGTATTGAAACTCCTTGATGCTGGTACTATTTACCCTATTGCTGATAGTGAATGGGTTAGTCCTGTTCATTGTGTTCCTATAAAGGGACGTATTACCGTTGTTCCTAATGATAATGATGAGCTTATTCCCCAAAAAATAGTAGTAGGCTATAGGATGTGCATTGATTTTAGAAAGGTCAATAAAGTTACTAAGAAAGATCACTACCCGCTTCCTTTTATTGATCAAATGTTGGAAAGGTTGTCTAAAAAGACCCATTTTTGTTTTCTTGATGGTTATTCTGGTTTCTCTCAAATTGCTGTTAAACAACAAGATCAAGAAAAAACTACTTTTACTTGCCCTTACGGAACTTATGCTTAAAGACGTATGCCTTTTGGTTTATGTAATGCTCCTAATACTTTTCAAAGATGCATGTCTGCTATCTTTCATGGTTTTTGTGAGGAAATTGTAGAAGTGTTCATGGATGACTTTTCTGTTTATGGAACTTCCTTTGATAATTTTCTGCACAACCTTGGTAAAGTTTTGCAGAGATGCAAAGAAACTAATCTTGTTCTTAATTGGGAGAAATGCCACTTCATGGTTAATGAAGGGATTGTCCTTGGGCATAAAGTTTCTGAAAGAGGCATAGAAGTTGATAGAGCTAAGGTTGAGGCAATTGAGAAGATGCCATGCCCAAGAGACATCAAAGGTATTCGTAGTATCCTTGGTCATTCTGGTTTCTATAGAAGGTTTATTAATGAATTTTCTAGGATATTAAAACCCCTCACTAATCTTCTTCAAAAAGATGTACCCTTCGTTTTTGATGATGATTGTAAGGAAGCCTTTGAAACTCTTAAGAAGGCTTTAACTACAGCCCCTATTGTTCAACCACCTGATTGGAGTTTACCCTTTGAAATAATGTGTGATGCTAGTGATTTTGCTGTAGGTGTTGTCCTGGGGCAACGAATTAACAAAAAGTTAAACATTATTCATTATGCTAATAAGACTTTAGACGCTGCTCAAAGGAATTATGCTACTACTGAAAAATAATTTCTAGCTGTCGTTTTTGCTTTTGATAAGTTTAGACCCTATATTGTAGACTCAAAAGTCACCATTCATACTGATCATGCTGCTATTAAATACCTTATGACGAAGAAGGACGCTAAGCCTAGGCTTATTAGATGGGTGCTCCTTTTACAAGAGTTTGATCTAGATATAGTACATAGGAAAGGTGCTGAAAACCTTGTAGCTGATAATTTTTCTTGATTGGATAACATCTCTTTTGACCCTATGCCTGTTAATGATAGTTTCCCAAATGAACAATTAGCCGCAGTAGGGATAAGCTCGCGAGGGATCCCTTGGCACATTGATTATGCTAACTTTATTGTCTCCAAGTATTTGCCTCCAACTTTTACAGCTCAGCAAAGAAGGAAGTTCTTCTATGGATTTGAGGCATTATTTTTGGGATGACCCACACTTATATAAAGAAGGGGTGGATGGTATTATGCGAAGATGTTCCAGAATATGAACAAAAGGAGATATTGCGTAAATGTCATGGTAGTGCTTATGGAGGACATCATGCAGGAGATAGAACTGCGCAAAAAGTGCTACAATCAGGTTTCTACTGGCCTACCCTTTTTAAAGATGCAAGAAAATTTGTTTTATCTTGTGATGAATGTCAGCGTGTTGGTAATATTTCTAGACACAATGAAGTGCCTATGAACTACTCTCTAGTTATTGAACCCTTTGATTGCTGGGGATTTGACTTTGTGGATCCTTTCCCTCCCTCGAAAGGTTATACTCATATTCTTGTTGCCGTTGATTATGTTACTAAGTGCGCACAAGCCATTCCTACAAAGAATGATGACGGGGAGACTTCTCTAAAAATGCTTAAGGATGTTATCTTTCCTAGGTTTGGAGTGCCTAGGTATCTCATGACTGATGGGGGTTCTCATTTCATTCATGGTGGTTTTAGAAAGACCCTTGATAAATATGATGTTAATAATAGAATTGCTTCAGCTTATCACCCCCAAACTAGCGGCATAGTAGAGTTATCAAATAGAGAAATTAAATCCATTTTGCAAAAGACTCTTAATAGATCTAAAAAAACTGGGCTAAAAAGTTGAATGATGCTTTATGGGCTTATAGAACTGCCTACAAAAATCCTATGGGGATGTCTCCTTATAAAATGGTTTATGGGAAAGCTTGTCACCTACCTTTAGAATTAGAACACAAAGCTTACTGGGCAGTTAAAGAACTAAATAGAGATTGTAAGCTCGCTGGTGAGAAAACATTATTTGACTTAAGTTCTTTAGATGAATGGAGGAGTGAAGCCTATGAAAATGCTAGGCTCTTTAAGGAAAAAGTTAAAAGATGGCATGACAAGCGAATACTTAAGAGAGAAATTCATGTTGGTGATAAAATTCTATTGTATAGGTCTCGTCTCAGATTTTTTGCACGAAAGCTACTATCAAAATGGGAACGACCTTTCATTATTGAAGAAGTATACTGTTCAGGAGCAATAAAAATTTCTTCTTTAAAAGATAATACTACATAAGTAGTGAACGGGTAGCGACTCAAACACTATATTGCTAGGGATTCTTACAATGAAGATGTTGATGCCTTTCAAGTTATAACTCCGGAAAAATTTATCAAGGACCAAATTCAGAGACCTGCAAAGTATGTTTTCAAATAGGTAATAGTTCTGGTAAGAAAAGTTCCACGAAAATACTATCCAACTATATTTTTGCAGTTTTTAGTCAATAAGGGAAGTTACGAAGCGAAAGAGGGACGGAAACGGACCCAGGGTGGCTCACACCACCCTATGGCACGGGCCCACCCCTGGCCGTGCCACCAGGTGGTGAGTCCACCCCAGACTCCGCCTCCGACTCGTTTTCTCCTAGTACCTTCCTTTTGTTGTGAAACTTCGTAATATATAACCCCTGGATCTCCTGAGGTTCGTGTATCGTGTTTTCGTCGTGTTTTCATTTCGACCTGTTTCTGACAGGTAGAGTCCCATATTTGGAGCCACAATGTCTTCCTCTGGATCAGCCAAGGAAGATTCTTTAGAGGATATCATCAACCCATACATGAGAGAGTTGAAGATTCATCCCAAGGAGTTGTTGCTTGAAGATGGGGAGCTCTAGATAAAAGAGGTTCGAGCCCCTAAAGGTGAAGGAAGTCTGGAGGACAGGATGGAAGCACTGGAGCAAGAAGTCTTTAGGTACAAGAAGATGCTAGAACGCAAAGTGGATATCATCCATAAGATTTGTTCTGAACTCATCGCCGAGCACCAAAAGGAGACTGCTGAACTCAAGGATGAAGTCCTCTCACTCCGCTAAACAACCAACAAACTGCAAGCACAGCTCTA
This sequence comes from Avena sativa, assembly GCA_916181665.1. Classification (NCBI taxonomy): domain Eukaryota; kingdom Viridiplantae; phylum Streptophyta; class Magnoliopsida; order Poales; family Poaceae; genus Avena; species Avena sativa. Next base: position 255,195,420 of record OV702292.1, on the reverse strand, counting down.
CGATGTTCAAAATCAAAACTGTGAGAATGAGGTTAGGTTTAAACGCATAAGTGCTGCTGCAAGTTTCAGGATGCTGGAAACCATGATGTCCTTTGTTGATGGGAAACCCTTGCCCTAGAAGTCGGACGATGATGAGAGGATACCACCACCACCGAAGGAGTAATCCGTCATCAGGTTTGGCATCCCCTTGGTTTTTTCCAAGATTGGGCGAGTGCCACGGTATCACATCACCATCTTCTGTCTTTTTACCTTTTTAGTAGAGTCATATCATGAATAGAGAAGTTATTATCTAGGATGGTTTGCATTATGGAAGTGTCCCCTCTCTCGTTAGATATGTATCCCTTGGTGTGAGTTGCCATTATGGATATTAATGAGAAGTTCTATCATTTACTCTTTGGCATAGCTTATATTACTTTTCAATTCGTGGTTATATGATTGATCTTGTTGTTAGTTTTGGTATCACTTTGGGATCATTGAGTTAATTTCGTTGGTTTTGGCAAACCTGGCTCGGTCAGTAGCAACACTATTTTTGAGAGTTGAAAGAAAAGATAAAAGTACTCTAAAGAAAAATAATTTCATCATCTTTCTTTCTTGATTTTCTCATAAGTCTAGTATTCTCTAGTTAAGATCTTTTGTGCTTCCAAGGAAGATTGCATGTTTGTTTTTATCACTTGTATGTTTGTTTGTTTCCTTCAACTCTTGTACTTGCTACCCAGCCTTGCTAGCCAAAAACCTGTACTGAGAGGGAATTCTTCTCGTGCATCCACTCCTTAAAACCAAAACCTTTGCCATTTGTGTCCACCATACCTACCTATTAGCATTATTGCTATTCCAAGTAAATTCTTGTTTTATCTACCTCCAAAATTAAACTTGTTATGCGAAAATTAGTGATTAAAGCTCTCACGAACTTGATGGCACACTTTACTTTCTTGCACTTAATAAACTTGAACCATCGTGCTCACCTATGTTGCGTATATGCTTGCGCTTTGTAAGTTGTGAATTAGCAGAACCATGCTATCATGGGGAACATTTTCAACATTGCACTGGTACTTTGTACCTAGTTGATATCATGTTCTTTTGTCTATGGATGTCGTCGGTGTGAAATGAAAGGGAGCTTGTAAGTCGATGGAGTTATGCATGTGTGTTAGAGAAACGCATGGGCCGCTGGTATAATCCATGCTAACATGGTGGAAACCTGCAGCTTAACCATAACGAGCATCTATGAAGCATTCTTCTTATAAAAAAAGAGATAGAGATTGAGAAAAAGAGAAAAAGAAAAAAAGAGATTATGAAAAGAGGAAAGAGAGAAAAAAGCACCATATTCCCCTAGTAAATAAGAAGATTCTTGAGATGCTTGTTGTCTGCCTGCCTTGTCATTTTGATATGGGGATTCTTCCGTATCATCGGGCAAGGGGTACCCCATTGGTGGTTCTCTATGATACACATATGCTTACGATGACAAGAACTTACCGGTGACTAAACTTGAGTAGCATGAGGAGCGGCCCTCGTATTCAAGGGACATGAGATTCTCAACTTACAACTTGTCAATGCTTATCCTCATATTTGATCACTATAACCTTAATCACCTAAAGATGCCTATGATAGATCTCTTTATGAGACTTGCAATCCCCGCTTCCCTCTGCGAAGGGCCTTTCTTTTAATTTTTAGTAGAGTCAGTAAACCTATTCCCTTCTATCTCAGCAAGTATTTTGAGTTGTTGTGTTTCATTCATTCATATGATGATTTATTCAATCATGTTGCTTATGTTCCTTGTTTTGCACATTGCTCTTATCTTGATGTTTACTACTTTGAAAGCTATCATTGAAAAACCAGTTATTTGTGAACTCCAGCAAATTATCAACTATTCTTCGACCAAGAGCTAAGTTTTCCATTACCAATTATGATTTACTTTATGTATCTTTATTGTGTTTCCTTTACTCATTGCAAGTTGAGTTATATAATAGTGAGTTGTCTTCTATTATGATCTATGTATTTGATGAATGTGATGCTTCTTGTCCATATTCTTTTATCAACTCTTCACTCCATAAACCTGAGGCCATGTTTATTGAGCTCAGTTTCGCTTGGGGACAAGCAAAGTCTAAGCTTGGGGGAAGTTGATACGTCCATTTGCATCACTATTCTATGTCATAATTCACTGTTATTCATTGATATATTTCGTATTGAGAGGTGATACTTATGTTATTTCATCTGTTTTGCATGGTTGATGACTTCTGGAGCATTGACCGCTGTAGTCCGGATTCTGATGGAAAAGGTGTTGTTTGGAGGAAAAATTTGCGAAGATTAGAAAATCCAGGAAAATATACGGAAAATCCTATTTTTCCAGAAGACGAAGGAAGCCAAAAGCGGGGCTGGAGATGGGCCATAGGGGGGCCACACCACCCCTAGCACGGGCCATCCTAGGCCATGCCACTGGGTGGTGTGGACGCCCTGGTCCACCCCTAGCACTCCCCTTTGGCGTATATTATCCTCCCAAAACCCTAAGACTCGGGGAACGACCACCGAAAGATTTCGCCACCTCTGCAGGGCGGAAAACATCGAGAGAGAAAGATCTCTCCGGCAGACAGATTTCTGCTCAGGGAATTCCTTCCCAGAGAGGGGAGATCATCGCCATCATCAAGTTGGACTTCATTGGGATCATCATCACCATCATCATCACCATCATCACCATCAGCACCCTCATCACCATCTCCATATTGCTGTAACAATTAGGTTGGATCTTGCATAGTTCTTAGGGGAAACTTTCCCGGTGTTGCTTACTCTTTGTAGTTGATGGTATTGAGTGAACCATTGAATTATTGTGGATGTTCAGGTTTTTATACATCATTATTCCATCTCTGATCATGATCCATATGATGTCTTGTGAGTAGTTCGTTTTGTTCTTGAGAAGTCATGTTGTTAGTAGTGGAATTGTGTTGAGAAAGATTCAATAGTTTGATATTTAAGTTATGGTGTACTTCTTCTAATGGTGTGATATGAACGTTGACTACATGACACTTCACCTATATGGTCCTAGGGGAATGCATTGTGTATTTGGCTACTAATCGTAGGGGTTGCCGGAGTGACAGAAACCTGAACCCCCGTTAGGAAACGATTGCACAAGGGACGTAAGGGTCTTAGAGTTTAAAGTTGTGGTTAGGTTTCTACCTTAATCACTTGCTTGTACTTACGGATGTTTGCAAGGGGTATAATCACAAGTATGTATTAGTCCTACGAAGGTCGGTACATTAGGACAGGTTCACCCACACAACACTTAGCAAGATTTTCTTTCTTTCTTCAAAATTAGGACAGGTTCACCCACACAACTAGCGGCCTAGGCGTTTCATCATCTTTCTTTCTTGATTTTCTCATAAGTCTAGTATTCTCTAGTTAAGATCTTTTGTGCTTCCAAGGAAGATTGCATGTTTGTTTTTATCACTTGTATGTTTGTTTGTTTCCTTCAACTCTTGTACTTGCTACCCAGCCTTGCTAGCAAAAAACCTGTACTGAGAGGGAATTCTTCTCGTGCACCCACTCCTTAAAACCAACACCTTTGCCATTTGTGTCCACCATACCTACCTATTAGCATTATTGCTATTCCAGGTAAATTCTTGTTTTATCTACCTCCCAAATTAAACTTGTTATGTGAAAATTAGTGATTAAAGCTCTCACGAACTTGATGGCACACTTTACTTTCTTGCACTTAATAAACTTGAACCCTTGTGCTCACCTATGTTGCAGATATGCTTGCGCTTTGTAAGTTGTGAATTAGCAGAACCATGATGTCATGGGGAACATTTTCAACATTGCACTGGTACTTTGTACCTAGTTGATATCATGTTCTTTTGTCTATGGATGTCGTCGGTGTGAAATGAAAGGGGAGCTTGTAAGTCCATGGAGTTATGCATGTGTGTTAGAGAAATGCCTAGGCCGCTGGTCTAATCCATGCTAACATGGTGGAAACCTGCAGCGTAACCATAATGAGCATCTATGAAGCATTCTTCTTATAAAAAAAGAGAGAGAGATTGAGAAAAAGAGAAAAAGAAAAAAAGAGATTATGAAAAGAGGAAAGAGAGAAAAAAAGCACCATATTCCCATGGTAAATAAGAAGATTGTTGAGATGCTTGTTGTCTGCTTGCCTTGTCATTTTGATATGGGGATTCTTCCGTATCATCGGGCAAGGGGTACCCCGTTGGCGGTTCTCTATGATACACATATGCTTACGATGACAAGAACTTACCGGTAACTAAACTTGAGTAGCATGAGGAGCGGCCCTCATATTCAATGGACATGAGATTCTCAACTTACAACTTGTCAATGCTTATCCTCATATTTGATCACTTTAACCTTAATCACCTAAAGATGCCTATGATAGGGGCAATGAAAGATAAAAGCTAGTAAGTATCATAATTTTTGGGAGATCTTTATGAGACTTGTAATCCCTACTTCCCTTTGCAAAGGGCCTTTCTTTTACTTTTTAGTAGAGTCAGTAAACCTATTCCCTTCTATCTCAGCAAGTATTTTGAGTTGTTGTGTTTCATTCATTCATATGATGATTTATTCAATCATGTTGCTTATGTTCCTTGTTTTGCATATTGCTCTTATCTTGATGTTTACTACTTTGAAAGCTATCATTGAAAAAACCAGTTATTTCTGAACTCCAGCAAATTATCAACTATTCTTCGACAGAGAGCTAAGTTTGCCATTACCAATTATGATTTACTTTATCTATCTTTATTGTGTTTCCTTTACTCATTGCAAGTTGAGTTATATAATAGTGAGTTGTCTTCTATTATGATTTACGTATTTGATGAATGTGATGCTTCTTGTCCATATTCTTTTATCGACTCTTCACTCCATAAACCTAAGGCCATGTTTATTGAGCTCAGTTTCGCTTGGGGACAAGCGAAGTCTAAGCTTGGGGGAGTTGATACGTCCATTTGCATCACTATTCTATGTCATAATTCACTGTTATTCATTGATATATTTCGTATTGAGAGGTGATACTTATGTTATTTCATCTGTTTTTGCATGGTTGATGACTTCTGGAGCATGGACCGCTGTAGTCAGGATTCTGATGGAAAAGGTGTTGTTTGGAGGAAAAATTCGCGAAGATCAGAAAATCCGGGAAAATATACGGAAAATCCTATTTTTCCAGAAGACAGAGGAAGCCAGAATGGGGGATGGAGATGGGCCACAGGGGGGCCCACACCACCCGTTCCACGGGCCATCCTAGGCCGTGCCACCAGATGGTGTGGCCGCCCTGGTCCACCCATGGCACTCCCCTCTGTCATATATTATCCTCCTGAAACCCTAAGACTCGGGGAACAACCACTGAAAGATTTCGCCACCTCTGCGAGGCGGAAAACACCGAGAGAGAAAGATCTCTCCGGCAGACAGATTTCTGCTTGGGGAATTCCTTCCCGGAGAGGGGAGATCGTCGCCATCATCAAGTTGGACTTCATTGGGATCATCATCACCATCATCATCACCATCAGCACCCTCATCACCATCGCCATATTGTTGTAACAATTGGGTTGAATCTTGCATAGTTCTTAGGGGAAACTTTCCCGGTGTTGATTACGCTTTGTAGTTGATGCTATTGAGTGAACCATTGAATTATTGTTTATGTTTAGATTGTTATACATCATTATTCCATCTCTGATCATGATCCATATGATGTCTTGTGAGTAGTTCGTTTTGTTCTTGAGAAGTCATGTTGTTAGTAGTGGAATTGTGTTGAGAAAGATTCAATAGTTTGATATTTAAGTTATGGTGTACATCTTCTAGTGGTGTCATGTGAACGTCGACTACATGAAACTTCACCTATATGGGCCTAGGGGAATGCATTGTGTATTTGGCTACTAATCGTAGGGGTTGCCGGAGTGACAGAAACCTGAACCCCCATTAGGAAACGATTGCACAAGGGACGTAAGGGTCTTAGAGTTTAAATTTGTGGTTAGGTTTCTACCTTAATCACTATCTTGTACTTACGGATGTTTGCAAGGGGTATAATCACAAGAATGTATTAGTCCTATGAAGGTCGGTACATTAGGACAGGTTCACCCACACAACACATAGCAAGCTAAAGAAGATTAATCAACTATGTGAAGCGAAAGCACTTGACAGTCTTCCCATGTGTCCTCGAGAATGTTTGGTCATCTTAAGTAATACAACCGGCTTGTCCTTTGCTGCATTAAGGATTGGGCCACTTGCTGCATTTAGTCCTACTGTCTTTTATTTACTCGTACTTCATTTACTTGCTTTATCAAAAACCCCTAAAAATCCGTTTGCTAAGTATTTGTAGAGAATTCCTGATCCATACCACTAGCCAGCACCGTCTGCTCCTCGTTGGGTTCGACACTCTTACTTATCGAAAATACTGCGATACACCCCCTATACTTGTGGGTCATCAACCTTGTCGGTGTGGTTTCCTAGTGGAGTTAGCTCGAGGCAAGTTAGCGGTTAATGATGCTTCTTTCTAGTCTTTAGTCAAAGTAGAGACATCCAGCTTCGGACGAGTTATCTTCGCACATCCGGATCTTCGGGATTTGGGGTATTTTAGCCCTTTTTGGTGAGGAATTACCCGCCGGCTTGCGGACAAAGGGGTCGACTAAGAGTTAGTTAGTCTCAGTCGGGCTATCAGAAACTCTAATATACTAAAGGTTGGTGGAGTTAGTTCTTTACTTCCTATCTGGGTTACCAATTCTTGTGGTTTATCGTGAGTAGTGGGGAGCCTTCAGTCATAGTCTTCTAGTTTTAGCGGGACTCTTGCTGTAGAAGGCTGAGGAACAAGGGAGTGTTGCGCCATCAATGAGTCTTTGAGAGGCGGGTTGGACGAGGTATGCCATCCTGTCGAGGGGAAGTCTTCGAGTTATTTTGTCTTGATGATGTTGAACTCCTGGTTCTTGCGATTCTTTTCCTCTCATATACTCTGGAGGTTAGTCTGGTTCTCATTACCGACATCTAACACAGGGGTGTCTGGAGTTACTAGTTGGGTTATCGCTCCTCGAGTCACATTTTTAAGGAGGCCAAAGCAAACCAGAACATACAAACAAGGCGAACAGAGTGAGGGAATCGCAGTGTCCTCGACAAACAACACACATCAAGCAACACAAAATGCACTTAGGCAAGCAATCACGGTCAACGCTAGGGACCCAGGAGTTAACTACTCGAGATGTAGGGGAATCCTATTCTTAGGACTATTGACCCTAGATATCGTCTTTCTTCGGGTCAGATTCACTATCTTGCTAATAAATCCTTCGTCGTATCTTGGATGCTTCTTGGTAGTGCAACACATGATGTCTTCTGATTGTGAGGATTCCGCTAGTAGAGCGATATTGTAGTCTCCTTGTGTTTGCTGGTAGTTGCTTGTCTTCATCTTGTTCTCATTGTCTTCACCGGGTTCTAGATCCTAGTTATTTAAATTCCATAGGTTTGAAGTTTGGACGAGAGTTAGAGGAAACCATTTTCAAAAGCATTTTCTTAGAGTCACAGAAGAAGTAGGACTTTTTGAAACTCATTGAGAAACTAGTTTTTAAAAGCCGGTGTTATCAAAATAAGGTTCCTGTCTAGAGGCCATGCTAACTAAGGTTCTCCTATAGTCAGGATGGCTCTTATACCAAGTCTATGGGGCCCCCGGATTAGTCATCCGAGAAATCCCTGTTATGCATACAACCACAATCCCATGATCAGTTAGTCGTGGCACATAACCGACAAGTACTTTGAATACAAGACTTACATGGGTGCCATTATGGCTACATCAATAAACATCAGCGGAACTTCATCAAGTGTAGAGCCCGATCCATGCCTTAATCTACAGGCAACTGACTGGGAGAACGTCCTAGCTCGCATAGTCGCCAACATCATCTTCTTCTTGATATCTGACCAGGTTAATAGCCAGGGACAATGCCAGTGAGTACTTTGAATGTACTCGCAAACCACCTTAAGAGAAATAATAATAGTAGAATAATATGCAATATGGTTGTGGTAGTAGGAGGGCTTCAAGAGAGGTTCTTTTCTCAATTGGTTTCTCTTGTAGATATAGCATCTACAACTCTTTGTGGAAAAACCTTTGCAAAACAGTTTGGAAACCTTTTTGAAAAGTTTTGGAAAACATCAGGACTGGGTCACCCATTTGTTCTGCCTTTATGGTCATCCCATGACCAAACTCCTGCCATCCCTTTCTGATTATCCCATGGTCAAAACAGGGATCCCTTCCGACCATCCCATGGTCAAAACATTTCCAAAACCATTTCTTTTCAGAAATCCTTTTTGAAAACAAAACCAGCACCGCTCTACAACAACCTTCAAAACCATCCATGACCGTGGACCCGGCTATTCGAATAGATTTACACTTTGCAGAGGTTGTACACTTTAGCCACACCATCCGAGTACACTACCCTGATCTTCACCGATCATGGGTCAAGTAACCGATCAAGACTCTCTGGATGCCCACTCCAATATAAGTGCCTACCCAATGAGTGTTATTCCCCTCAACATCGAGACGCCGGGTACCGAGGACCAACCGGAGCGCATATTGCACGTCCCACGTGCGTGCTTTCAATGAGGGGCTCATAGTAACGCACGGAGGTCTGAAGACCCTTCGTTCCTTCTCCCGATCGATGTCTCACATGGACCGTTGTCTAGAGAAGGCCCACCCTCCAGAGAGTTTCATCCCCTGTAGTAGTTGCGAGCCAGCTTATACCAGAATAAACAAACATCAAATCCAGCCCTGTCCCATACCAGAGTAATGTGGTTGCACGGGTTAATTGTTTTAGCAAAACTGCAAAGAACCGGGTGCGTTTTTGTAAACCTTTTTCCTCCATCATTCCTTCAGCATTTTGCAAAACAAAACCGTCTTCTTTTTCAACATCTCTTGGGAGGTCCCACCTCACCAAGGTTTTATCATAAAACATTTGGTAAATTTTTTTCCGGGGTCTTCCCATCCTCTAGCTTTGCTTCGGCTAAATCGGGGTCTCCAAAGGGGTATGGTGGATATGCACCATCTACTCTACTAGGGACAATTAGGTATCACTAAGCGGGTTGTACTTAATAGTACAGAAGTGTAATAGTTCGGAGGAGCCAAACCACTACCATATATATACATCAACATAAAGTAAAACGATGCAGTTTTAATAAACAGTAGTTAAAACATGCATAAGTAAAACAGTAGGACAAGGCTTATGAGCAAGAAGGTGGCTTGCCTGTGATCATCAATATGGAATAATTTTCCCTGGAATTCTTCTTTAGAAAACCATAATAACCAATAAAAACCATCTCCTTCTGCTCTCCGATATAATCGCAACTATTGTCGATAGGGAACACATGCAAACAAACAAAAGCGCACAATCAATACAAGACATACAATCACCAATACAATACAACCAGCAACTGAATAATACCAAATTAAGATTCAGATGGTTTTGAGAGGATTGGATCTAGGAGATTGAGATGGCCTTGGAGAAGGGAGTGAACATCCCTTAGGGTTTTATAGTCCAGAAATTACCTAGGAGAGGGGTTTTGGACCAAGGACCTATTTGGTATGATACCATTGTGTCGAAATGATACTAACAGATAGGGTTTGATAAAATGATACCAACATAGGTGGTTTCACTATTTTATCAGTTTTCTTTGATTTCCTATGAATATCCTAGTGATAAAAGCTCTAGTTTTAGGAAATAATTCACCAGGAAGGTTCTGTAATTCCAAAAATCATTTCCTTGGATGGTTAAGTGGGGCTTGATGTACTTGTTCACTGAGAGTTGGAATCATGCCAAAATAGTGACCAGATTAAATTTACAGAGTCTTTTGAGTTGATTCCAAGGGCACATTGTAGGTAGTTAGAATACCTTTCTGTAGAAATTGGAATCAACCTTTTTGGAGTTGCAGAGCTACTGAGGTGATTTTATTAGTGAATTAAATAGGCCTAGAACAGATTAATTCACAATAAATCAACTGGGGCTTAGAAAATTCTGGTCTCCAGGGTTTTGATAGATGTGTGCCTTAATGTGTTCCAAGAGTTGGAATTAGGTCAAAACAGGTTGTAGCTTGGCCTAGGGAATTTTCTAGAGGCAGAGGCCAGGTGATTTTGTTATTTTTGCTAAAGGTGGACCATAGCTCCACTTGGCATGAGACAAGGGACATGAGTTAGGTACCTGGGATACCTACCAGATGCATTTTTTACTCCAATTAGGGAAGGAAAACTTACAGAAAGATTTTATTAGTGAAAAGGATACATTTGAGGGTTTAATTTACTAATGGCATCCTAGTCAATATTTTTAGTTACTTTTTGTTCAGCATGTTGCACAAAACACTATGGTACTTGGTAAAAATTAGATCTAGGCATTTGGAAACATTTTCCTTTTTTATTTTGAATTAAACCAAGCAACTTAATAAACAGATCTAGAAAAGGAGTTAATAATAAGGAAAAAGGCCAGGGTGGCCAGGCCAGATCTAGGCGGGACTGGGCCGTGAGGGATATTCAGCCCACCCGGCTGTGCCCAGCGCGGGAGGTGGCAGTTTTGAATCTATAGGTGGGGCCCGGTCGTCAACGTCAGCGAGAGCACGAAGGGGTATCTGTGAACGAGGGCCGTTGGATCTAGTCACGATGGACGGTGGTGGTTTGTCTCCCAGCTCGCGACGGCCAGGTGGTGGCAGAAAAGAGGGGAAACCCTAGGCGGAGTAGGGTGGCGGCAGGGGCTTACCAGCAGGGCGGAGAGGAGCCGAGGAGGGGCGGAGGTGAAGCGGCTCTCCAGGGTGGTCCCGACGAGGGGCGGCATGAGGTAGTTCTCTGTAGGTGAGGGGCTTGTGTGGGGCCCCTGGATTAATCCTCCGAGAATCCCTGTTATGCATGCAACCACGATCCCATGATCAGTTATTTGTGGCACATAACCGACAAGTATCATTACATCATCCGAGACATATCGAATTTACAAAACTTACATAAATGCCATTATGGCTACATCAATAATCAGCAGCGGACTTCATCAAGCGCAGAGCCCGAGCCATGCCTTAACCTACAGGCAACTGACTAGGAGAACGTCCTAGCTCGCATAGCCGTCCACCTCACCTTCGTCTTGATATCTGACCATGTTAATAGCCAGGGACAATGCTAGTGAGTACTTTGAATGTACTTGCAAACCACCTTAAGATAATAATAATAATAAAAAGGTATGCAATATGGCTGTGGTAGTAGGAGGGCTCCAAGAGAGGTTATTTTCTCACATAGTTTCTCTTGTAGATATAGCATCTACATATCTTTTAAAAACTTTTGTAAACAATTTTTGGAAACCATTTTGAACATTAGGACTAGGTCACCCATTTGTTTCCTTCTCTCGGTCGTCCCACGACCAAACTCCTTCCACCCCTTTCTGACCATCCCATGGTCAAAACAGGGATCCTTGCCGACCATCCCATGGTCAAAACATTTTGAAAGCCATTTCTTTTCAGAAATCCTTTTTGAAAACAAAACCAGCACCGCTCTACAGAAGTTTGTCCAACCCGTCCTTAACCGCGGACACGGCTATATTTACACTCTACAGAGGTTGCGCACTTTACCCAAACCATCCGGGTACACTACCCTGATCTTCACCGACCGTGGGTCGACTAACCGATCTATACTCTCCGGATGCCCACTCCAATACAAGTGCCTACCCTATGGGTGTTACCCCCCTCAACACCGGGACGCCCTATATAGTTCACAGCCAACCAGAGAGCTTTTTCCACTTCACGAGTGTGCGCTTTCAATGAGGGGCCCATAGTAACGCGTGGAGGTCCGTAAACCCTTTGTTCCTTCTCCCGGTCGATATTCCCCCATGGGCCGTTTGTCCAGAGAAGGCCCACCCTCCAGGGAGCGCAATCCCCTGTAGTAGTTACGAGGCAGCTTATACCAGAATAAACAACCATCAAATCTAGCCTTGTCCCATACCAGAGTAATGTGGTTGTACAGGGTTAAGTTGTTATAGCTAAACTGCAAAGAACCGGGTGCATTTTTGTAAACTTTTTCCTCCGGTTTTCCTCTAGCATTTTATAAAACAAAAACTTTTTTCTTTCTCAACATCTCTTGGGAGGTCCCACCTCACCAAGGTTTTCTCATAAAACATTTGGTAAAACCTTTTTCCGGGTCTTCCCATCCTCTAGTTTTTGCTTCGGCTAAAACGGGGTCTCCAAGGGGTATGGTGTATTACACCATCTACCATACTAGGGACAAGTAGGTATCATCAAGGGGGTTGTACTTAGTAGTACCAAAGTGTAATAGTTCGGAGGAGCCAAACCACTACCATATATACAACAACATATAATAAAACAATGTTGTTTCATAAATAGTAGATAAAACATGCATAAGTAAAATAGTAGGACAAGGTTCATGAGAAAGAAGATGGTTTCCCTGATGATCAACAATATGGCATAAATGTCCCTGGACTTCTGCTTTAGAATACCCAAATATACAATAATAACCATCTTCTTCTGCTCTCCGATTTAATCACAACTATCGTCGATAGGGAACACATGCAAACAAACAAAAGGGCACAATCAATACAAGGCGTAGAATTACCTGTACCATTCAGCAAACAAGCAATTTAATAAACTCCAATTAAGGTTCAGTAGTTTTAGAGAGGATTGGATTTAGGAGGTTTAGATGGTCTTCGAGAAGGGGATGAAAAATCCCTTAGGATTTATAGTCTAGAAACTACCTGAGAGATGGATTTTTGGAGCAAGACCATATTCTGTATGGTACCATTGTAAAAACATGATACCAGCAGATAGGTATTGATAAGATGAAACCAACAAAAGTAGTTTCACTATTTTATCAATTACCAAAGATTTATAGTGATTTTTATAGTGAATAATACTCTAGTTTTAGGAAATAATTCACCAAAAAGGTTCTGTAGCCCCAAGAATTATTTCCTTGGATGGTTAGGAAGGTCTTGATGTACTTGTTCCCTGAGAGTTGGAATCTCTCCAAAATAATTACCAGAATGCCCTCAGGAAATTCCCAAAGGCAGTTCTACACATAACTTGTCTTTTTCACCAAATTAAATCTACAAGAGCTTTTGATATGAAACCAAGGACATCTGGTAGGTACTTCTAATACCTTTATGTAGAAATTGGGATCAACATTTTTGGATTAGCAGAACTACTGTAGTGAATTTAGAGGTGAATAAACCATGCACATAATAGTTTAATTCACAAGAATTCAACTGGGAATTAGAAAAATATGGGCTCCTGGCTTTTGATAGATTTTGATGTATCTCAACCAGGATAATTGTAAATGGTTCAATTGGACCCATGTTTGGTGTAGGGAGAGTTCTAAAGGCACAAATGGACTGCTTTTGCTATTTTTGCTCAAGTTAACCTACTGTCCACCTTGGCATGAGACCAAGGTCCCGTGATAGGTACATCCAAAAGCTACCAGTGGCACTGCATTTCATTCCATTTGGAGATGTGAAGCTCACAGAGGAATTTAATTAGTGGGATAGACATATTTTGGAGGAAATAATGCCCATAAATAATGGAAATTACTTTGGGCCAAAGACCAGTTCTGCATTATGAGGAAAACCCTAGGGGACAATGTCAAATTGTCATCTGGACGACATCCATCGGTTTTATATTTTAATTGAATATAAACTAATAGGAAAAATTCAGATCTACAATTCCCAGAGAAAAAGAAAAAGGAAAAACTACTGCCGGGCCGGATCTAGAGGGGAGCTGGGCCGTCCAGGGGAGAAGCGGCCCACCCCGGGCGGGCTGCACCAGTGGGAGACAGTAGTTCAAACCCGCGGGGCGGGACCCGCCTGCCAGTGATGGTGGGACAGCGAGGGGGGTACGAGAAGATCTCAGCCGCTCGATCTAAACGAGATCGACGATGCTCGGCCATCGTCTCCATGGAAAGAAGCGTCGCGGCAGGGAACCCTAGCTGAGAGGGAGGAGGGATCGGGGAGGCTCACCTAACGGTGGAGAGGAGCCAGGGAGGGTCCAGGGAGATGCGGTAGTCGGCGACGAGCTCAGAAAGGGGTGGCAAGGGGTGGTTTGACACCGGGAACTACCTCACGCAAGGACGTCCACGGGGTGCTCTCGGAAGCTCGCCGGCAGCGATGGAGGAGATGATCCTGGGCAAAACAGAGAGGAGGGTTAGATGCAAGGGACACGGGGGTCCTGGGAGAGAACATGCAGACGGGGAGAGGAAGTAGGAGGAGACCCTTGCTTGCTTGACGGGGTAGGGATGAAGCTTCTTCCTTGCCCTCTCTCGAGCAGGGCAGAGTAGTGGAGAGATAGTGTGTTTTCTGGGGTGGTAAGAGGGGGCAGAGGTGGCAAATGAGCCGGTTGTGGGGAGCTAGGGTGGCCTCTGGCCGATTTATACCGAGGGGGAGAGGTTGATGGGTGTAACATCTCAAAACTTTAATCCAAGGTTATCAAGATCAAATCATCCAAAAATAGGGTTAACAAAACCTTTTCCAAATTTAAAATGAAAGCATTCAGATATGTATGCATTTAAAATAGGAGTTATTTGAATTGCCATGATTGATTGATCCAATGCTTGTAAAATGTTTCTTAGGTGATTTAAACATCATCTACATCATTCCCAAACTTTTCCTAAAGAAAATCAAATCAAAAAGAATTAAAAAGAAGGAATGGTCATTTTGGCAAATTTAACTCTCATGCCTACTTTGGCTATTCCTAGTACTCAATTCTTAACAGAAACAATTCTTGATCTTTGCACCCCTTGCTAGTACACATAATGAGGAACCAAGGCCCACCTTTTGATATGCTAAAAACATTATGTTAACTATTTTAAATGACAGTTTAAAATTGAATCTAATGCATATGCATAGATCACCCCTATTTCAAAAACCATCTATTTGAGCTCCATTTTCAAAACCCTTGCAACCAGAGACTACCTATCACTAGTGGAGATAACTCAAAAATTTTGAAACCAAAATTCAAAACTTTCTTTCATGCGGCCATTTCATCAAACACTTGGCATGCATAATCTCTACTCTAATCCTAGCTCACTGTTTACTACAGGGTTTTACCCCCAATTGATCCCCATTTAATCCCCTTGTCCCCTCTTGATCTAACCAGAGCCAAACCAGCCTCTTCCCTACCCCCTAGCTGCACTGCCATGCCATGCCGAGCACCACCTCGCCGGCCAACAATGCACTCGCAGCAGCAGCCCTCTCCAGCCCCTCTCCTCATGTCTAGCAGCTTGCTAGTGGTCCACCTCCACCGCCCAACCAGCCCTAGGCCAGAGATAGAGAGCAGAGCGGCCAGGAACCACCGCGCCCGGAGCCGGTCGAGCATGCCGACGCCGCCCCTAGAGCACGCCCTGTCCCTGCTCGCACAGACCATCCCTTGGCACCAGCCCACGCCCGCCGCTCCACCTCGACCTGGAGAACACCCCAGACATCCCCGTTCGCCGCCCAAAGCCTCACAGCCACCGCTCGCCGTGGACACCGCCGCTTTGGCCACGTAGAGGGCCACCTCGCCCAGACCGTGTGCCACCGCCCCTATGGCCGCATTCAATTCCTAGAGAACCGCCAGGGAACCGCCCATCGATCGCCACCCCCAGCCATGCCTCTACCCCACCGTAGCCTTGTCGCGGGAGTCGCCTGCCCATCCCGCTCGGTCTCACCGTCGGGCCTATAAAAGGAGCCCTCCGCGGCCTCTTCTCCCCACACCATTCCACTCCCCTCACCTCTCTGAACCTCACCCACCTCTCGCCGGAGCAAGTGGAGCAGCAGCTCGCCGGAATTGGAACCGGAGCAGCCGCGGCAGGAGGAGAAGGGCGCCGTTGATTGCGACCACCCCAAGCTCCACCACAACCGCGCCTCGCCTCTCCGTCGTCTTCCACATCATTTGCCCGCCTCGCCGACCCTGCTGGAGCCCTGGTACGCCCCTAGTATACCCACACTGAGCCGCTAGGGTTCGAGTTCGCCGGCGACCTGTTCGTCGTCGACGATGACCCTCAGCCGTTGATCTCGCTTCTAATCCTACGGCCCACATCGCGCGTACCGTTTCACATTTTAAGTGCCGCTGACACGTGGGACCCCCCTGTCAGTTGAGCCTCGCGGCGCGGAGCGCCACTGGGCCGGCCCAATTCCTTTCCCGCGCTAGCCCATCGATTAAAATCTGGATTTTTCTTTTAGTTAAATCTAGTTTCTGTCCACTAGTTTGAAGATCAATTCAGAGAGTTTTAGAAATCCAAATTGCATGAAACCAATTTTGTCTGAAAGGTATTAAAATGATCTATCTAAACCCGTTGGATTAAATTTAGTTAGAGTTATAGAACTCTCCTAATAAAAATAACAAAACAGAAGCTTTTGCAACTTGCAACATTTTTACAAAATCAACCAAGTTAGCTTTTGAGTTGATTCCAACTCTCAAAAATCACATGTCATCATATCTATCTAAATATGTAAAAATATTAAGGTTTACATGCAGTGACTTTGGACTAGTACCAAAATAATGCTATATAGACATTTCTAGTCACTTTAAATCATTAAATAATGAACTTAAACCAAAGTAATATTGATCCAACCCTTAAATCTCATTCCCACATGTTAGAATATGTGGTGATGACATGTGTAAACATGATCCCATGTTTTAAGTGGTGAATATTAAATGTTACTTAATTTTTTCAATGAGTAGAAATTACTGTTCTAAAATAAAAAGGTTGAAACTATTGAATTAAACTTGTGATGTTTGTGATGATAATAGATCATCAAATGTGTGTTTTAGAATGCTACTTAGCCTATTTAAGTATTGTTTGGTGATTGTCTACTCCCTATGTATTTATAGACGCTAGTACCGACCAAGCTTTCGAGGAGGAGGAGTTCTACCAAGAAGAAGAAGAAGAAGAAGAAGAAGAAGAAGAAGAAAACTTCAACCACTGCACCAACCAAGGCAAGCTATTGTTAGCAGGCTAGAATTAAGCTAGATGAATGAGCAAGGATGCTTTAGGCATGCTTTGATCACACCCCTTTTAACTATTAGTACCCCAAGTCTTACCTACAAGTTTGACTCCCCTTAGTATGCAAAGTTCCTTACTTATTTTAAAGGTAGCATAAAAAGTATAGAACTTGACCTACTTAGAAACCTTTAGATGTCATTATATGGCATGAGATTGATCCCCTTGTTCCACCTTAGTGAACACTCTTAACTTAGTCTTTTGGAGTAGATCAAAAACTTGAGTCACTTTGGATGGGAACACTTGGTGAAAATGAATTGTGAAAACCTTGGAATGATGAGTCATTCTATTGAGATGTTTTGACATGTGTTGAGAAACACAACTGGTTTATGATGATGAAAATGATGAGGCATGAGCCTTAACCCTTTTATAAAAATGATGGTTGGATTCAGATGCGATACCATTCCAAATTTACCGTACAACCACACTACCTGAATTGGGTAAGGCTTAGCTGGAAATTTATATGCATTAGTATTAGTTCCCTCACGGGAGAGGTTTGAGCTGAGGCTACCTCTCAATGTTGTCCACCTATGCAGTGCCCAAGATGACTGATGGTCATGGTTGGGAGGCCATGCTCATAGGAGAGGTGCTTGTACTAGGGTGTGTAAAGGGAAGGTTATGTTTGATTATCTACATACTAAGTATGATGATTCAGGGTTATCCCTGACAGATGTATCGAATCTTGTGGTGAAAGTGTACCACCTCTGCAGAGTGTCAAACTATTCGAATAGCCGCGTCCGTGGTTATGGACAGTTGGAATGGCCATACTGTTTCGTTGTCAGATGTTCTCTAAATAACTTGAAATGAATGATGAACGTTGACTTGACCACAAGAGGGTTGTGCTGATGATAATAGCTTCCCAACTTAAGTGATTCTAGAACTTTACTTTATCTTTCTTTGCTTCTGAACTCAGCTTAGGTTTCAAACTTAACTTGATAGTTAACTTAGATTCAGCACTTTAACTTAGAATTATACTCCTTGTTAGTAGTAGTTTGCGAGTACTTAAAGAGTACTCATGGCTTTTGTCCCTGGCTATTATCATGGCTAGACTATGAAGGAGATTATCAAGATGATGGTCAGCAGGACGGCTATGATAACTAGGACTATCTGCCTTCGTTAGCATTGCCTGTGCCCCTGAAGATGGACCCCACCGCTACCTTATCTTTTATTTCCGCTGCTTGTTGTATTAAAGACTGGATCATGAGATCCTTATTTGTGTAAAACCTTATGTATGGTTTGTAATGGATGATGTACTGTGATATCCAATCCGTTATGTCTCGCAAAAATGGTAATCCTGGGATTGCGAGGTAGGGCATAACGGGCATCTGGGATTAAAAATCCGGGTGTTGACAATGGGGTAAATGTCCTCTTTGGACAAGAGGGAGGAGTGGGGCTGGCCTGGGATTGGCTCAGGGGGCGGTGAGGAGGGGTACGAGGGTCATCTGGTCGGCAGGGAGATAGGGAGGTTGTGGTGGAGGCTGCTGTAATAAAGTGGTCCCACTTGTTTGTCTCTCTCTCTC
Organism: Avena sativa; assembly: GCA_916181665.1. NCBI lineage: Eukaryota > Viridiplantae > Streptophyta > Magnoliopsida > Poales > Poaceae > Avena > Avena sativa. The sequence continues at coordinate 255,176,934 of OV702292.1, read as the reverse complement.
TCAAGCACATGGGACTAGGGGAGAGGGTGTGCTACAATAATTGCTATAGTATCCATGACCATGGAGGAGTGCTGGTTGCTCTGGTGAGTGGTGGTGAGCCTTAGTGGTGATTGGTCCTTGGCCTAGATCAATAATTTCCTAGTTTGCCTTATTTGATCAATTTGTGGCTTGTGAAGAAAGTTTGATAATTTGTATAGGACAGGGTAGGGAAATGGTACTGGTAGATAGATGAGGTCAAGGTGGATATCTAGGATTTATTTGGGATTTTTCTAAGGATTTAAAGTCCACTTAAATCCATTTACTCAAAAACTGCAGAAATGAAGCAATGGAGCTCAATTGGTCTTTTTACATTGGACTTTGTTGTATTTTGTTGTGAGATGGTCCTAGATACCATATCACACCTTGAGGAATTTTATTGGGATTTATTGAGGTGGGAAAGTATTTTTAAAGGATTATTTCTTGTTTCTGCCATTTAAGAAAAAGGGCAAAAAGAAATAATAAAGAATCTCAAAATATTTATTTTTGAGGTGGGAAGACGGGGTGTGCTATATGGATCTCAATTGAGCCAAAAGTTGGAGAAGGGTTTTGGCAAAAACCAAAATTTTCCTTTATGGAAGGAGTTTTGGAGATTTTGACTATTAAAGAGATTTATTAGATTTGGAGCCAAAATAATTATGGGTAATTATTCATAAATCTTGGTGGTCAAGGTGGATGATATAGAAAAGGTGTAGCAAGCATTTTCAACCTTGGGATTGGAGTTTCCAAGTTAATTTTGGTGGAATACCCTAGATTAAGGATCTAGGGTGATGTTAATTTCATACCATCAAAACATGGTTATATCTTGGAGTTCAGATATCCCCTTGGGGCATGGGGTAGATGGATGGATAGACCAAGTAATGTATATTTCAATGGTGTAGGGGTTTGAGCTGGATCCTTCTTGATCTCACCAAGACAAGCTTTCAAACGTTGAATAACATAAGCCTGCCAAAGCAGATTATCATCTAGCCTTCAAAACCTTGTGGGTGTAAACAGCTCAAGGATCCATTTGGATCAAGTGAAGTAGGTAATGATACACCTTTATGAGTAGAACATAACCATGCAAATATTTGGTCCAAAGAAGGTTGGATGGTGGTGTGAGCTTCTACCAAAGTAGGCATGCTGACTAGATTTGCAGGAAAAGTTATTTTCTTGCCTGCAAAACCATCGAGAACAAGTGGGTAGGAGGATGATATAACCAGGGGAAAGAGTGGGACTTGGTAGTCCTTAGGATGGTTAACAAGGTGGTTCAGATGTATTTCCAAAAATGCACAAGGGTTGAGAAAGGGAGGCATTCAAAAAGGTGATGTTGGAAACAGATTTCCAGACTGGAATGTGGGTGGTGATGATTTTGATGGGTGGCAAGGTACCAAAGCATCATCAAGTGGTTGATTTTGAAGTGTATATTGAATAGAAGGGATCCATTTTGGATATTGGTCTTCATTGACTTGGAAGCTTCTAGAAGGGATATCTTCAGAATTGATCTGGTTAAGGGTTTTAGATGATCTCCTAATAGCTAGGGATCAGATCCAGATTGTTTTCTTGCTTAGGGGTTGATGATTTGGAAACAACTTTATCCTAGTGATGAGCTCCTAGAGTAGCTCATACTATCTCCTAAGCAGACAATTTAAACAGCAGATCAAGGCAACTCATCTTATGAACAAATCAACTACTACTAGGGTTACCATCAAGTCTGACTTGAGGTAAGGTTGGGCAGATTTGGAAAGGGTTGGAGATTGAAGAAGGTGAGAGTCTTTGGTATCTCTACCAAGAGTAGAATTCAAATGGTTCATAAAAAGGGTTTTGTTAAATCTAGAGATAAGAGTAGTAGAAGGTTCTGTCTTAAAAACATAAGGAGATTATGTTATATAGCTCTCCATAGTTTGATCAATAGAAGCTACTAAAATAGTTTTGGTTTCATAAGCATCTTGGCTCAGGTTTTCAATTGCCAGAACATTTAAGAATATGTCAAATGAGCCAGGATAGTTTTGTTAAATAGCTTTTGTCAACTGATGGTGAGGTAAGGAGTATCTTATGGCATACACTCACATGCACAAGCACAAACAAACAACAAGCACACACTGCACTAATGAATAAGAAAAAGTTTTTGTTCCCCCTGATTTTTGCATTCTGGACAACTAATCAGGGTTGCTGAAATTGGGATGTTACAGATCTTTCCCCCTTAAAAGAATCTCGTCCCGAGATTCAGGAGAGTAGGGTTAGGGGATTTTGAAAGTGACAACTCTATCGCTGAAGTTGAGCTTCAGTCTTCCCGGATGCACTGAGAGTTGAGCAGAGTCCAGTCTTGACTTTGAGAGATGACCTTCTTTTTCTTCCGGACTCTATATCATCGAGGCTCAGACTGGGCAGACTACCTGAATGCTGGACTTCACGAAGTACTCGTCAGAGGATAAAATCTAAGGTTGGGGGGTACGTCTGTCTAAAGACTCACAGCTCTTCCTTAAGGTCTTAGCGTATTCTATTTAACAATTTTAGGGTCGGGACTCCTGAGGTTGCTCTTGGTAAAGGGTTATTCTATTTTGTGGGAAAGACGCAATCTTTCCCCCTTAGGATTTGACTATGTTAGCTCAGAGATAATGCATTCCTTCCTTCTTGACTTCATTGGTGGCGGTTCTGAAGATTGTCGTCCATCTTTTTCCTATAGTCGAGGTCTTCGGAAAGCGTCCGTGGAGCTATGGCATGCGGGGCTTATATACTATTATTATTCATACTTAGCCTGGTGGAGTCCTTGGAGTCTCACGTCCTCTAAGCATGAAGGACCTAGGGGTTAGCGGTTCAGCGGTCCTTCGGGTGAGTCTTCAGCTAAAGTAGCAGAGGGACTTTGTAGAATCTTCAGTTAGTTTCTCATTGGGTAACTCACGGGTTGTTGCTTGGAAGGAAGACTTCGGATCCGGGGATATTTTCTGAAGTATCTTCTGGTAGACAATCTTTGAAGATTGAGTGGGAAAGATGCAGTCTTTCCACCTTAGAGATTCACTAAGGTTTATCTAGACGGGTGTGGATCTTCTGTCTTGGAAGGCTGACCTGCTGTTAGTGGGAGGCTGTATCTTCCCGGAGTCTTGAGCTGGGTTCTTCGAGTGACGCCTTATTTTATCAACATTGGCGGGGCTGGTTTCCTAACGAAGCCTTTAGGTAGTTTGCTCAAGGTAAGTTAGCGGTTTACGACTCTTCTTGCTAGTAGTTACTCACGGTTGAAACAATCAGCATCAGAGAAGAGATCTTCACTCGAATCTCCTGTGTTGCTTCTGCTGGAGGGCGGAGTGGACTCGTTGTCTTCATGCATCCTCGTCTTCAGGTTTTTGGATTAATTGCTCCTTCTGGTGAGGAACTTCTCGTTGGGTTGGGTAGGGTCGACTAGATTAGTTAGTCTCCTGAGGCGGTCAGAGGCTCTAATACACTAAGGTTAGTGTGATTTGGTCTTCACTTCTTGTCTTAGTTGACTTATCAGGTGGTCTCTTGTGGGTATTGGGGATCCTTCGGTGATCGGCTTTCAGCTCCAACGAAAATCTTGTGTAATAGTCTGAGGAACAAGGGAGTGTGGTGCTATTGACGAGTCTTGCGAGGTGAGTTTGGCGAGGTATGCCGTCCTGCTGAGGTAAAATCTTCGATTTGATCCAGCCTTGACGATGTCGAACTCCTGGTTCTTGCGACGCTTTTTCTCTCATATACTCTCAAGGTTAGTCTAGGTCTCGTTATCGACAGCTAACACGGGGGTTTCCGAGTTACTAGGTGGGTTATCGCTCCTCGAGTCACATTTTTAAGGAGGCCAGGGCAAACCAGAAAATACGAAGAAGGCGAACAGAGCGAGGGAATCGCAATGTCCTTGGCAAATAACACACTTCCAGCAACACAGGAGGCACTTAAGCAAGCAAACACGGTCAACGCTAAGGACCAAGGAGTTAACTACTCGCGATGTTGGGGAATCCTATCCTTACGACTATTGACCCTAGAGACCGTCTTTCTTCAGGTCAGAGTCACTATCTTGCAGATAGAGCCTTCGTCGTATCTTGGACGCTTCTTGATAGGGCAACACCTGAGGTCTTCTGATTGTGAGGATTCCGCGGGTAGAGCGATATTGTAGTCTCCTTGTGTTTGTTGGTAGTTTATTATCTTCATCTTGTGCTCATTTTCTTCCCTGGGTTCTAGATCCTAGTTATTTAAAATCCGTAGATTTTAAGTTGGGACAATAGTCGGAGGAAACCATTTTCGAAAGCATTTACTTAGAGTAAGAGAAGAAGTAGAACTTTTTGAAACTCATTGGGAAACTAGTTTTCGAAAGCCGGGGTTTTCAAAATAAGGTTCCTCCTGTCTAGCGACCATGCTAACTAAGGTTCTCCTACATTCACGATGGCTCTGATACCAAGTCTATGGGGCCCCCGGATTAATCCTCCGAGAATCCCTGTTATGCATACAACTAGTTAGTCGTGGCACATAACGGACAAGTATCATTACATCATCCAAGACATACCGAATTTACAAAACTTACATAAATGCCGTTATGGCTACATCAATAATCAGCAGCGGACTTCATCAAGCACAGAGCCCGAGCCATGCCTTAACCTACAGGCAACTGACTGGGAGAACGTTCTAGCTCGCATTTATACCGAGGGGGAGAGGTTGATGGGGTAAATGTCCTCTTTGGACAAGAGGGAGGAGTGGGGCTAGCCTGGGATTGGCTCAGGGGGCGGTGAGGAGGGGTAAGAGGGTCATCTGGTCGGTAGGGAGATAGGGAGGGAGTGGTGGAGGCTGCTCTAATAAAATGGTCCCACTTGTTTGTCCCTCTCTCTCTCAAGCACATGGGACTAGGGGAGAGGGTTTGCTATAGTAATTGCTACAGTAGCCATGACCATGGAGGAGTGATGATTGCTATGGTGAGTGGTGGTGAGCCTGTTGGGTCCACAGCATAGAAAACAAAAAAAATTCCTACGATGAGAACTATACGCCAAGATCTATCTACTAGATATAGAGCAACGAGTGGACATACATCCATGTGTGTTCTTTTCCTAAACCACATTGATACTTGGGTATCATTGCATGTGTGTTCTTTTCATGAACCAAATTGATCCACTGGTGACATTTGCATGTTTGTTCTTTTTCTAAACCACATTGATCCACTGGTGACATTTGCACGTGTGTTCTTTTCCTGAACCACATTGATCCACTAGAGACATTGCATGCGTGTTCTTTTCCTAAACCACATGGATCCACTGGTGTCATTGAATGTGTGTTCTTTTCCTGAACCCCATTAATTCATGGTGACATTGCATGTGTGTTCCTTTCCTAAACCACATGGATCCATTGGTGTCATTGCATGTGTGTTATTTTCCTAAACCACATTGATCCACTAGTGACATTTGCATGTGTGTTCTTTACCTGAACCACATTGATCCACTAGTGTCATTGCATGTGTGTTCTTTTCCTGAACCGCATTGATCCATTGGTGACTTTTGCATTTGTGTTCTTTTCCTAAACCACATTTATCACGTAGTGTCATTGCATGTGTGTTTATTTCCTGATCCACATTGATCCACTAGTGACGTTCCATGTGTGTTCTTTTCCTAAACCACATGGATCCACATGCGACATTTGCATGTTTTTTCCTAAACCACATTAATCCACTGGTGACATTTGCATCTATTTTCTTTTTCTAAACTACATTGATCCACTTGTGCCATTTGCATGTGTGTTCCTTTCCTAAACCACATTGATCTATTGGTGTCATTGCATGTGTGTTATTTTCCTAAACCACTTTGGTCCACTGGTGATATTTTCATGTGTGTTCTTTTCCTAAACCACATTGATCCACTGGTGTCATTGCATGTGTGTTGTTTTCCTGAACCACATTAATCCACTAGTGACATTGCATGTGTGTTATTTTCATAAATGACATGGATCCACTGGTGTCATTGCATGTGTGTTATTCTCCTAAACCACATTGATCCACTAGTGTCATTTCATGTGTGTTCTTTTCCTAAACCACATGGATCCACTTGTGACTTTTCATGTGTGTTCTTTCCCTAAACCACATGGATCCACTGGTGACATTTGCATGTGTGTTCTTTTCCTAAACCACATTGAACAACTAGTGTCAGTGCATGCGTGTTATTTTCCTAAACCACATTGATCCACTAGAGTCATTACATGTGTGTTCTTTTCCTAAGCCACATGGATCCACTTGTGACATTTGCATGTGTTTTCTTTTTCTAAAACACATTAATCCACCAGATACATTGAATGTGTGTTCTTTTCCTAAACCACATGGATCCACTAGTGACATGTCATGTGTGTTCTTTTCCTAAACCACATGGATCCACTGGAGCCATTTGTATGTGTGTTCTTTTCCTAAACCACATTGATCCACTGGTGACATTGGCATGTGTGTTCTTTTCCTAAACCACATTGATCGACTAGTGTTATTGCATGTGTGTTCTTTTCCTAAACCACATTGATCCACTGGTGTAATTGCATGTGTGTTCTTTTCTTGAACCACATTGATCCACTAGCGACATTGCATGTGTGTTCTTTTCCTAAACCACATGGATCCACTCGTGTCATTGCAAGTGTGTTATTTTCCTAAACCACATTGATCCACTAGTGTCATTGCATGTGTGTTCTTTTCCTAAACCACATTGATCAACTGGTGTCATTGCATGTGTGTTATTTTCATAAATGACATGGATCCACTTGTGTCATTGCATGTGTGTTATTCTCCTAAACCACATTGATCCACTAGTGTCATTTCATGTGTGTTCTTTTCCTAAACCACATTGATCCACTGGTGACATTGGCATGTGTGTTCTTTTCCTAAACCACATTGATCGACTAGTGTCATTGCATGTGTGTTCTTTTCCTAAACCACATTGATCCACTGGTGTAATTGCATGTGTGTTCTTTTCTTGAACCACATTGATCCACTAGCGACATTGCATGTGTGTTCTTTTCCTAAACCACATGGATCCACTCGTGTCATTGCAAGTGTGTTATTTTCCTAAACCACATTGATCCACTAGTGTCATTGCATGTGTGTTCTTTTCCTAAACCACATTGATCAACTGGTGTCATTGCATGTGTGTTATTTTCATAAATGACATGGATCCACTTGTGTCATTGCATGTGTGTTATTCTCCTAAACCACATTGATCCACTAGTGTCATTTCATGTGTGTTCTTTTCCTAAACCACATGGATCCACTTGTGACTTTTCATGTGTGTTCTTTCCCTAAACCACATGGATCCACTGGTGACATTTGCATGTGTGTTCTTTTCCTAAACCACATTGAACAACTAGTGTCATTGCATGCGTGTTATTTTCCTAAACCACATTGATCCACTAGAGTCATTACATGTGTGTTCTTTTCCTAAGCCACATGGATCCACTTGTGACATTTGCATGTGTTTTCTTTTTCTAAAACACATTAATCCACCAGATACATAGAATGTGTGTTCTTTTCCTAAACCACATGGATCCACTAGTGACATGTCATGTGTGTTCTTTTCCTAAACCACATGGATCCACTGGAGCCATTTGTATGTGTGTTCTTTTCCTAAACCACATTGATCCACTGGTGACATTGGCATGTGTGTTCTTTTCCTAAACCACATTGATCCACTAGTGTCATTTCATGTGTGTTCTTTTCCTAAACCACATTGATCCACTGGTGTAATTGCATGTGTGTTCTTTTCTTGAACCACATTGATCCACTAGCGACATTGCATGTGTGTTCTTTTCCTAAACCACATGGATCCACTCGTGTCATTGCAAGTGTGTTATTTTCCTAAACCACATTGATCCACTAGTGTCATTGCATGTGTGTTCTTTTCCTAAACCACATTGATCAACTGGTGTCATTGCATGTTTGTTCTTTTCCTAAACCACATTCATCCACTAGTGATATTTGCATGTGTGTTCTTTTCCTAATCCACATTGATTCCTTCGGTGTCATTGCATGCGTGTTCTTTTCCTGAACCACATTGATCCACTTGTGACATTGCATGTGTGTTCTTTATCTAAACCACATGGATCCACTAGAGTCATTACATGTATGTTCTTTTCGTAAACCACATTTATCCACTAGTGTCATTGCATGTGTTCTTTTCCTAAACTATATGGATCCACTGGTGACATTGCATGTGTGTTCTTTTTCTGAACCATATGTATCCACTAGTGACATTGCATGTGTGTTCTATTCTTAAACCACATGGATCCACTAGAGTCATTTAATGCGTGTTCTTTTCCTCAACCACATTGATCCACTGGTGTCATTGCATGTGTGTACTTTTCCTAAACCACATTGATCCACTAGTGACATTGCATGTGTGTTATTTTCCTGAACCACATTGATCCACTAGTGATATTGCATGTGTGTTATTTTCCTAAACTACATGGATCAACTGGTGTCATTGCGTGTGTGTTATTCTCCTAAACCACATTGATCCAGTAGTGTCATTTCATGTGTGTTATTTTCCTAAACCACATGGATCCACTTGTGTTTTTGCATGTGTGTTCTTTTCCTAAACCACATGGATCCACTTGTGATATTTGCATGTGTGTTCTTTTCCTAAACCACATTGAACCACTGGTGTCATTGTATGTGTGTTCTTTTCCTAAACCACATTGATCTACTGGTGATGTTGCATGTGTGTTATTTTCCTAAACCACATTGATCCACTAGAGTCATTATATGTTTGTTCTTTTCCTAAGCCACATTGATCCACTTGTGACATTTGCATGTGTTTTATTTTTCTAAAACACATTAATCCACTAGAGACATTGAATGTGTGTTCTTTTCCTAAACCACATGGATCCACTGGTGACATGTCAGGTGTGTTATTTTCCTAAACAACATGGATCCACTAGAGCCATTTGCATGTTTGTTCTTTTCCTAAACCACATTGATCCACTGGTGACATTTTCATGTGTGTTCTTTTCCTAAACCACATGGATCCACTGTGACATTTTCATGTGTGTTTTTTCCTAAACCATATTAATCCACTGGTGACATTTTGCATCTGTGTTTATTTTCTAAACCACATTGACCTAGTGGTGTCATTTTCATCTGTGTTCTTTTCCTAAAGCACATTGATCCACTAGTGGCATTGCATGTGTGTTCTTTTCCTGAACCACATTGATCCACTTGTGACATTGCATGTGTGTTCTTTTCCTAAACCACATGGATCCACTAGAGTCATTGCATGTATGTTCTTTTTGTAAACGACATTTATCCACTAGTGTCATTGCATATTTTTTTTTATTAAACTACATGTATCCACATGTGTCATTGCATTTGTGTTATTTTCCTAAACCACATTGATTCACTAGTGTCATTTCATCTGTGTTCTTTTCCTAAACCACATGGATCCACTTATGACATTGCATGTGTGTTATTTTCCTAAACCATATGGATCCACTGGTGACATTTGCATGTGTGTTCTTTTCCTAAACCACATTGAACCACTGGTGCCATTGTATGTGTGTTCTGTTCCTAAACCACATTGATCCACTGGTGACGTTGAATGTGTGTTATTTTCCTAAACCACATTGATCCACTAGAGTCATTACATGTTTGTTCTTTTCCTAAGCCACATTGATCCACTTGTGACATTTGCATGTGTTTTCTTTTTCTAAAACACATTAATCCACTAGAGTCATTGAATGTGTGTTCTTTTCCTAAATCACATGGATGCACTGGTGACATGTCATGTGTGTTCTTTTCCTAAACAACATGGATCCACTAGAGCCATTTGCATGTGTGTTCTTTTCCTAAACCACATTGATCCACTGGTGACATTTGCATGTGTGTTGTTTTCCTAAACCACATTGACACACTGGTGTAATTGCATGTCTGTTCTTTTCTTGAACCACATTGATCCACTGGTGACATTGCATGTGTGTTCTTTTCCTAAACCACATGGATCAACTCATGTCATTGCATTTGTGTAATTTTCCTAAACCACATTGATCCACTGGTGTGTCATTGCGTGTTTGTTCTTTTCCTAAACCACATTGATACTTCGGTGTCATTGCATGTGTGTTCTTTTCCTGAACCAAATTGATCCACTGGTGACATTTGCATGTTTGTTCTTTTTCTAAACCACATTGATCCACTGGTTTCATTGCATGTTTGTTCTTTTCCTGAACCACATTGATCCACTAGAGACATTGCATGCGTGTTCTTTTCCTAAACCACATGGATCCACTGGTGTCATTGCATGTGTGTTCTTTTCGTGAACCCCATTAATTCAATGGTGACATTGCATGTGCGTTCCCTTCCTAAACCACATGGATCCATTGGTGTCATTGCATGTGTGTTATTTTCCTAAACCACATTGATCCACTAGTGACATTTGCATGTGTGTTCTTTTCCTGAACCACATTGATCCACTAGTGTCATTGCATGTGTGTTCTTTTCCCAAACCACATGGATCCACTCATGTAATTGCATGTGTGTTATTTTCCTAAACCACATTGATCCACTGGTGTGTCATTGCATGTGTGTTCTTTTCCTAAACCACATTGATACTTCGGTGTCATTGCATGTGTGTTCTTTTCCTGAACCAAATTGATCCACTGGTGACATTTGCATGTTTGTTCTTTTTCTAAACCACATTGATCCACTAGAGACATTGCATGGGTGTTCTTTTCCTAAACCACATGGATCCACTGGTGTCATTGCATGTGTGTTCTTTTCCTGAACCCCATTAATTCACTGGTGACATTGCATGTGCGTTCCCTTCCTAAACCACATGGATCCATTGGTGTCATTGCATGTGTGTTATTTTCCAAAACCACATTGATCCACTAGTGACATTTGCATGCGTGTTCTTTTCCTGAACCACATTGATCCACTAGTGTCATTGCATGTGTGTTCTTTTCCTAAACCACATGGATCCACTCATGTCATTGCATGTGTGTTATTTTCCTAAACCACATTGATCCACTGGTGTGTCATTGCATGTGTGTTCTTTTCCTAAACCACATTGATACTTCGGTGTCATTGCATGTGTGTTCTTTTCCTGAACCAAATTGATCCACTGGTGACATTTGCATGTTTGTTCTTTTTCTAAACCACATTGATCCACTGGTTTCATTGCATGTTTGTTCTCTTCCTGAACCACATTGATCCACTAGAGACATTGCATGCGTGTTCTTTTCCTAAACCACATGGATCCACTGGTGTCATTGCATGTGTGTTCTTTTCCTGAACCCCATTAATTCACTGGTGACATTGCATGTGTGTTCCTTTCCTAAACCACATGGATCCATTGGTGTCATTGCATGTGTGTTATTTCCCAAACCACATTGATCCACTAGTGACATTTGCATCTGCGTTCTTTTCCTGAACCACATTGATCCACTAGTGTCATTGCATGTGTGTTCTTTTCCTGAACCACATTGATCCACTGGGGACTTTTGCATTTGTGTTCTTTTCCTAAACCACATTTATCACGTAGTGTCATTGCATGTGTGTTCTTTTCCTCATCCACATTGATCCACTGGTGACGTTGCATGTGTGTTCTTTTCCTAAACCACATGGATCCACATGTGACATTTGCATGTTTTTTCCTAAACCACATTAATCCACTGGTGACATTTGCAAATGTTTTCTTTTTCTAAACCACATTGATCCACTTGTGTCATTTGCATGTGTGTTCCTTTCCTAAACCACATTGATCCATTGGTGTCATTGCATGTGTGTTATTTTCCTAAACCACTTTGGTCCACTGGTGATATTTTCATGTGTGTTCTTTTCCTAAACCACATTGATCCACTGGTGTCATTGCATGTGTGTAGTTTTCGTGAACCACATTAATCCACTGGTGACATTGCATGTGTGTTATTTTCCTAAATGACATGAATCCACTGGTGTCATTGCATGTGTGTTATTCTCCTAAACCACATTGATCCACTAGTGTCATTTCATGTGTGTTCTTTTCCTAAACCACATGGATCCATTTGTGACTTTTCATGTGTGTTCTTTCCCTAAACCACATGGATCCACTGGTGACATTTGCATGTGTGTTCTTTTCCTAAACCACATTGAACCACTACTGTCATTGCATGTGTGTTATTTTCCTAAACCACATTGATCCACTAGAGTCATTACATGTGTGTTCTTTTCCTAACCCACATGGATCCACTTGTGACATTTGCATGTGTTTTCTTTTTCTAAAACACATTAATCCACCAGAGACATTGAATGTGTGTTCTTTTCCTAAACCACATGGATCCACTGGTGACACGTCCTGTGTGTTCTTTTCCTAAACCACATGGATCCACTGGAGCCATTTGTATGTGTGTTCTTTTCGTAAACCACATTGATCCACTGGTAACATTTGCATGTGTGTTCTTTTCCTAAACCACATTGATCCACTAGTGTCATTGCATGTGTGTTCTTTTCCTAAACGACATTGATCCACTGGTGTCATTGCATGTGTGTTCTTTTCCTGAACCCCATTGATCCACTGGTGTCATTGCATGTGTGTTCTTTTCTTGAACCACATTGATCCACTAGCGACATTGCAGGTGTGTTCTTTTCCTAAACCACATGGATCCACTCGTGTCATTGCAAGTGTGTTATTTTCCTAAACCACATTGATCCACTAGTGTCATTGCATGTGTGTTCTTTTCCTAATCCACTTTGATCAACTGGTGTCATTGCATGTTTGTTCTTTTCCTAAACCACATTCATCCACTAGTGATATTTGCATGTGTGTTCTTTTCCTAAACCACATTGATTCCTTCGGTGTCATTGCATGTGTGTTATTTTCATGAACCACATGGATCCGCTGGTGACATTTGCATGTGTGTTATTTTCCTAAACTACATTGATCCACTGGTGTCATTGCATGTGTGTTCTTTTCCTGAACCCCATTGATCCACTGGTGACATTGCATGTGTGTTCCTTTCCTAAACCACATGGATCCACTGGTGTCATTGCATGTGTGTTATTTTCCTATACCACATTGATCCACTAGTGACATTTGCATGTGTGTTCTTTTCCTGAACCACATTGATCCACTAGTGTCATTGCATGTGTGTTCTTTTTCTAAACCACATGGATCCACTGGTGACATTTGCATGTCTGTTCTTTTCCTAAACCACATTGAACCACTAGTGTCATTGCATGTGTGTTATTTTCCTAAACCACATTGATCCACTAGAGTCATTACATGTGTGTTCTTTTCCTAACCCACATGGATCCACTTGTGACATTTGCATGTGTTTTCTTTTTCTAAAACACATTAATCCACCAGAGACACTGAATGTGTGTTCTTTTCCTAAACCACATGGATCCACTAGTGACATGTCATGTGTGTTCATTTCCTAAACCACATGGATCCACTAGAGCCATTTGCATGTGTGTTCTTTTCCTAAACCACATTGATCCACTGGTGACATTTGCATGTGTGTTCTTTTCCTAAACCACATTGATCCACTAGTGTCATTGCATGTGTGTTCTTTTCCTAAAACACATTGATCCACTGGTGTCATTGCATGTGTGTTCTTTTCTTGAACCACATTGATCCACTAGCGACATTGCATGTGTGTTCTTTTCCTAAACCACATGGATCCACTCGTGTCATTGCATGTGTGTTATTTTCCTAAACCACTATGATCCACTAGTGTCATTGCATGTGTGGTCTTTTCCTAAACCACATTGATCAACTGGTGTTATTGCATGTGTGTTCTTTTCCTAAACCACATTCATCCACTAGTGATATTTGCATGTGTGTTCTTTTCCTAAACTACATTCATCCACTAGTGATATTTTCATGTGTGTTCTTTTCCTAAACCAGATTGATTCCTTCGGTGTCATTGCATGCGTGTTATTTTCCTAAACCACATTGATCCACTAGAGTCATTACATGTGTGTTCTTTTGCTAAGCCACATGGATCCACTTGTGACAGTTGCATGTGTTTTCATTTTCTAAAGCACATTAATCCACCAGAGACATTGAATGTGTGTTCTTTTCCTAAACCACATGGATCCACTGGTGACATGTCATGTGTGTTCTTTTCCTAAACCACATGGATCCACTAGAGCCATTTATATGGGTGTTCTTTTCCTAAACCACATGGATCCACTGGTGTCATTGCATGTGTGTTCTTTTCCTGAACCCCATTAATTCACTGGTGACATTGCATGTGTGTTCCTTTCCTAAACCACATGGATCCATTGGTGTCACTGCATGTTTGTTATTTTCCTAAACCACATTGATCCACTAGTGACATTTGCATGTGTGTTCTTTTCCTGAACCACATTGATCCACTACTGTCATTGCATGTGTGTTCTTTTCCTAAACGACATTGATCCACTGGTGACTTTTGCATTTGTGTTCTTTTCCTAAACCACATTTATCATGTAGTGTCATTGCATGTGTGTTCTTTTCCTGATCCACATTGATCCACTGGTGACGTTGCATGTGTGTTCTTTTCCTAAACCACATGGATCCACATGTGACATTTGCATGTTTTTTCCTAAACCACATTAATCCACTTGTGACATTTGCATCTGTTTTCTTTTTGTAAACCACATTGATCCACTTGTGTCATTTGCATGTGTGTTCCTTTCCTAAACCACATTGATCCATTGGTGTCATTGCATGTGTGTTATTTTCCTAAACCACTTTGGTCCACTGGTGATATTTTCATGTGTGTTCTTTTCCTAAACCACATTGATCCACTGGTGTCATTGCATGTGTGTTGTTTTCCCGAACCACATTAATCCGCTGGTGACATTGCATGTGTGTTATTTTCCTAAATGACATGGATCCACTTGTTTCATTGCATGTGTGTTATTCTCCTAAACCACATTGATCCACTAGTGTCATTTCATGTGTGTTCTTTTCCTAAACCACATGGATCCACTTGTGACTTTTCATGTGTGTTCTTTCCCTAAACCACATGGATCCACTGGTGACATTTGCATGTGTGTTCTTTTCCTAAACCACATTGATCCACTAGAGTCATTACATGTGTGTTCTTTTCCTAAGCCACATGGATCCACTTGTGACATTTGCATGTGTTTTCTTTTTCTAAAACACATTAATCCAGCAGAAACATTGATTGTGTGTTCTTTTCCTAAACCACATGGATCCACTGGTGACATGTCATGTGTGTTCTTTTCCTAAACCACATGGATCCACTGGAGCCATTTGTATGTGTGTTCTTTTCCTAAACCACATTGATCCACTGGTGACATTTGCATGTGTGTTCTTTTCCTAAACCACATTGATCCACTAGTGTCATTGCATGTGTGTTCTTTTCCTAAACGACATTGATCCACTGGTGTCATTGCATGTGTGTTCTTTTCTTGAACCACATTGATCCACTAGCGACATTGCATGTGTGTTCTTTTCCTAAACCACATGGATCCACTCGTGTCATTGCAAGTGTGTTATTTTCCTAAACCACATTGATCCACTAGTGTCATTGCATGTGTGTTCTTTTCCTAAACCACATTGATCAACTGGTGTCATTGCATGTTTGTTCTTCTCCTAAACCACATTCATCCACTAGTGATATTTGCATGTGTGTTCTTTTCCTAAACCACATTGATTCCTTCGGTGTCATTGCATGTGTGTTGTTTTCCTTAACCACATGGATCCACTGGTGACATTTGCATGTGTGTTATTTTCCTAAACTACATTGATCCACTGGTGTCATTGCATGTGTGTTCTTTTCCTGAACCCCATTGATCCACTGGTGACATTGCATGTGTGTTCCTTTCCTAAACCACATGGATCCACTGGTGTCATTGCATGTGTCTTATTTTCCTAAACCACATTGATCCACTAGTGACATTTGCATGTGTGTACTTTTCCTGAACCACATTGATCCACTAGTGCCATTGCATGTGTGTTGTTTTTCTAAACCACATGGATCCATTGGTGACATTTGCATGTGTGTTCTTTTCCTAAACCACATTGAACCACTAGTGTCATTGCATGTGTGTTATTTTCCTAAACCACATGGATCCACTAGTGACATTTGCATGTGTTTTCTTTTTCTAAAACACATTAATCCACCAAAGACATTGAATGTGTGTTCTTTTCCTAAACCACATGGATCCACTGGTGACATGTCATGTGTGTTCATTTCCTAAACCACATGGATCCACTGGAGCCATTTTCATGTGTGTTCTTTTCCTAAACCACATTGACCACTGGTGACATTTGCATGTGTGTTCTTTTCCTAAACCACATTGATCCACTAGTGTCATTGCACGTGTGTTCTTTTCCTAAACCACATTGATCCACTGGTGTCATTGCATGTGTGTTCTTTTGTTGAACCACATTGATCCACTGGCGACATTACATGTGTGTTCTTTTTCTAAACCACATGGATCCACTCGTGGCATTGCATGTGTGTTATTTTCCTAAACCACATGGATCCACTAGTGACATTTGCATGTGTTTTCTTTTTCTAAAACACATTAATCCACCAAAGACATTGAATGTGTGTTCTTTTCCTAAACCACATGGATCCACTGGTGACATGTCATGTGTGTTCATTTCCTAAACCACATGGATCCACTGGAGCCATTTTCATGTGTGTTCTTTTCCTAAACCACATTGACCACTGGTGACATTTGCATGTGTGTTCTTTTCCTAAACCACATTGATCCACTAGTGTCATTGCACGTGTGTTCTTTTCCTAAACCACATTGATCCACTGGTGTCATTGCATGTGTGTTCTTTTGTTGAACCACATTGATCCACTGGCGACATTACATGTGTGTTCTTTTTCTAAACCACATGGATCCACTCGTGGCATTGCATGTGTGTTATTTTCCTAAACCACGTTGATCCACTAGTGTCATTGCATGTGTGTTCTTTTCCTAAACCACATTGATCAACTGGTGTCATTGCATGTGTGTTCTTTTCCTAAACCACATTCATCCACTAGTGATATTTTCATGTGTGTTCTTTTCCTAAACCACATTGATTCCTTCGGTGTCATTGCATGTGTGTTCTTTTCCTGAACCACATTGATCCACTGGTGACATTTGCATGTGTGTTATTTTCCTAAACCACATTAATTCCTTTGGTGTCATTGCATGTGTGTTCTTTTCCTGAACCCCATTGATCCACTGGTGACATTGCATGTGTGTTCCTTTCCTAAACCACATGGATCCACTGGTGTCATTGCATGTGTGTTATTTTCCTAAACCACATTGATCCACTAGTGTCATTGCATGTGTGTTCTTTTCCTGAACCACATTGATCCACTGGTGACATTTGCATTTGTGTTCTTTTCCTAAACCACAATTATCACATAGTGTCATTGCATATGTGTTCTTTTCCTGATCCACATTGATCCACTGGTGACGTTGCATTGTGTTCTTTTCCTAAACCACATGGATCCGCTGGTGACATTTGCATGTTTTTTCCTAAACCACATTAATCCACTGGTGACATTTGCATCTGTTTTCTTTTTCTAAACCACATTGATCCACTAGTGTCATTTGCATGTGTGTTCCTTTCCTAAACCACATTGATCCACCGGTGTCGTTGCATGTGTGTTCTTTTCCTAAACCATATTGATCCACTAGTGTCATTGCATGTGTGTTCTTTTCCTAAACCACATTGATCCACTGGTGACATTTGCATGTGCGTTCTTTTCCTAAACCACATTGATCCATTAGTGTCATTGCATGTGTGTTCTTTTCCTAAACCACATTGTTCCACTGGTGTCATTGCATGTGTGTTCTTTTCTTGAACCACATTGATCCACTAGCGACATTGCATGTGTGTTCTTTTCCTAAACCACGTGGATCCACTCGTGTCATTCCAAGTGTGTTATTTTCCTAAACCACATTGATCCACTAGTGTCATTGCATGTGTGTTCTTTTCCTAAACAACATTGATCAACTGGTGTCATTGCATGTTTGTTCTTTTCCTAAACCACATTCATCCACTAGTGATATTTGCATGTGTGTTCTTTTCTTAAACCACATTGATTCCTTCGGTGTCATTGCATGTGTGTTGTTTTCCTGAACCAGATGGATCCACTGGTGACATTTGCATGTGTGTTATTTTCCTAAACTACATTGATCCACTGGTGTCATTGCATGTGTGTTCTTTTCCTGAACCCCATTGATCCACTGGTGACATCGCATGTGTGTTCCTTTCCTAAATCACATGGATCCACTGGTGTCATTGCATGTTTGTTATTTTCCTAAACCACATTGATCCACTAGTGACATTTGCATGTGTGTTCTTTTCCTGAACCACATTGATCCACTAGTGTCATTGCATGTGTGTTATTTTCCTAAACCACATTGATCCATTGGTGACATTTGCATGTGTGTTCTTTTCCTAAACCACATTGAACCACTAGTGTCATTGCATGTGTGTTATTTTCCTAAACCACATTGATCCACTAGAGTCATTACATGTGTGTTCTTTTCCTAAGCCAC
Organism: Avena sativa; assembly: GCA_916181665.1. Classification (NCBI taxonomy): domain Eukaryota; kingdom Viridiplantae; phylum Streptophyta; class Magnoliopsida; order Poales; family Poaceae; genus Avena; species Avena sativa. Next base: position 255,158,456 of record OV702292.1, on the reverse strand, counting down.
ATGGATCCACATGTGACATTTGCATGTGTTTTGTTTTTCTAAAACACATTAATCCACCAGAGACATTGAATGTGTGTTCTTTTCCTAAACCACATGGATCCACTGGTGACATGTCATGTGTGTTCATTTCCTAAACCACATGGATCCACTGGAGCCATTTGCATGTGTGTTCTTTTCCTAAAACACATTGATCCACTGGTGACATTTGCATGTGTGTTCTTTTCCTAAACCACATTGATCCAGTAGTGTCATTGCATGTGTGTTCTTTTCCTAAACCACATTGATCCACTGGTGTCATTGCATGTGTGTTCTTTTCTTGAACCACATTGATCCACTGGCGACATTGCATGTGTGTTCTTTTCCTAAACCACATGGATCCACTCGTGTCATTGCACGTGTGTTATTTTCCTAAACCACTATGATCCACTAGTGTCATTGCATGTGTGTTCTTTTCCTAAACCACATTGATCAACAGGTGTTATTGCATGTGTGTTCTTTTCCTAAACCACATTCATATACTAGTGATATTTTCATGTGTGTTCTTTTCCTAAACCACATTGATTCCTTCGGTGTCATTGCATGTGTGTTCTTTTCCTGAACCACATTGATCCACTGGTGACATTTGCATGTGTGTTATTTTCCTAAACCACATTAATTCCTTTGGTGTCATTGCATGTGTGTTCTTTTCCTGAACCCCATTGATCCACTGGTGACATTGCATGTGTGTTCCTTTCCTAAACCACATGGATCCACTGGTGTCATTGCATGTGTGTTATTTTCCTAAACCACATTGATCCACTAGTGTCATTGCATGTGTGTTCTTTTCCGGAACCACATTGATCCACTGGGGACATTTGCATTTGTGTTCTTTTCCTAAACCACAATTATCACGTAGTGTCATTCCATATGTGTTCTTTTCCTGATCCACATTTGCATTTGCATGTTTTTTCCTAAACCACATTAATCCACTAGTGACATTTGCATCTGTTTTCTTTTTCTAAACCACATTGATCCACTAGTGTCATTTGCATGTGTGTTCCTTTCCTAAACCACATTGATCCACTGGTGTCGTTGCATGTGTGTTCTTTTCCTAAACCATATTGGTCCACTAGTGTCATTGCATGTGTGTTCTTTTCCTAAACCACATTGATCCACTTTTGTCAATGCATGTGTGTTATTTTCCTAAACCACATTGGTCCACTAGTGACATTTGCATGTGTGTTCTTTTCCTAAATCACATTGATCCTAAACCACATTGATCCACTAGTGTCATTGCATGTGTGTTCTTTTCCTAAACCACATTGATCTAGTAGTGTCATTACATGTGTATTCTTTTCTTGAACCACATTGATCCACTAGTGACATTGCATGTGTGTTCTTTTCCTAAACCACATGGCACCACTGTTGTCTTTGCGTGTGTGTTATTTTCCTAAACCACATTCATACACTAGTGTCATTGCATGTGTGTTCTTTTCCTAAACCACATTGATCCACTAGTGTCGTTGCATGTGTATTCTTTTCCTAAACCACATTCATCCACTAGTGACATTTCCATGTGTGTTCTTTTCCTAAACCACATTAATTCCTTTGGTGTCATTGCATGTGTGTTCTTTTCCTGAACCCCATTGATCCACTGGTGACATTGCATGTGTGTTCTTTTCCTAAACCACATTGATCCACTGGTGACATTTGCATGTGTGTTTTTTCCTAAACTACATTGATCCACTAGTGTCATTGCATGTGTGTTCTTTTCCTGAACCCCATTGATCCACGGGTGACAATGCATGTGTGTTCCTTTCCTAAACCACATGGATCCACTGGACGTGTGTTATTTTCCTAAACCACATTCATCCACTAGAGTTATTACATGTGTGTTCTTTTCCTAAGCCACATGGATCCACTTGTGACATTTGCATGTGTTTTCTTTTTCTACAACACATTAATCCACTAGAGACATTTAATGTGTGTTCTTTTCCTAAACCACATGGATCCCCTGGTGACATGTCATGTGTGTTCTTTTCCTAAACCACATGGATCCACTGGAGCCATTTGCATGTGTGTTCTTTTCCTAAACCACATTGATCCACTGGTGACATTTGCATGTGTGTTCTTTTCCTAAACCACATTGATCCACTAGTGTCATTACATGTGCGTTCTTTTCCTAAACCACATTGATCCACTGGTGTCATCGCATGTGTGTTCTTTTCTTGAACCACATTGATCCACTGGAGACATTGCATGTGTGTTCTTTTCCTAAACCACATGGATCCACTCATGTCATTGGATGTGTGTTATTTTCCTAAACCACACTGATCCACTAGTGTCATTGCATGCGTGTTCTTTTCCTAAACCACATTGATCAACTAGTGTCATTTCATGGGGCATGTTCGTCTGCGGTACCAAATTTCGCAGGCCAGCGCATGGCGGTACCTAAGTTGTCTGAAATTACCGCGTTTCGAAAAGTTGGGCCGCCAACTACTGAGAGAGGTCATTTCGAGGCAAACTCATCTCACCCCTGCCAAATTCAAACATTCCGTTAAACCGCCCCGTGAAGTAGACGGTCGGGACCCACATGTCGGTCATCTGTCCGTGACGCGGGCGCCAACGCGACAACCTCTTAGGCAAATCGAGCAGCTAAGTGGATCGGATGCGTTGACCAATTTCACAAATCCATTCCCAGCTTTCCCCTAGCACCGGCGGCGTCGGAATCCACCTTCCAGGAAGGATGATTCCTTCGGACATTTGACTTCTGGCGTCAAGTTGCTGCGGCCAGTTGCTGCGCCCAGTCGCTGATCCCGAGCTCGAATAGCGCATGCCGTAGCCACTGTTGCGAGGCTCTAGCCCGCCTCCGCCGCCGACGAGCCGAGCAGCTCGGAGGATGGCACGTCCTACTATCAAGAAAGAAGAAGTTCTGTCTACAAGCGGGTGAGCTACCCTTCTCTTTTCTATTCGCACTAATTACAACTGCTAGCTGGCTACTAAACCTCAAATTGTTTGTTAGCCAAACGCGGACAAACATATTTTTTCCACAATTTTCTATCAAGTGGGATCTGCGCGGACCCCCCTTACCTGGTTACAGTAGTCCTCTAAAGGTACGAGTCTAATGGCAAGTGGTATGGAAGCCTTTCACGATGGAAGAAGCGCCTGCACAGATCTGCACTATATCTAGTATGGTTTGTGGTCTGCGTAACCATGTCGAATTATGGCCGAAGCAGACAGCAAAGTTCAGCTTCATGGATGAACGTGGCATCATGGTTCCTATAACGTGTGACAGTCAGCTAATTGGGTTGATGAAAAGGTATGCTTCGGCTGCCATGTTTGACCTGAAATGTCATGTACTAGATGTGGAAGCTGCTGCAACTGGGAGTTGCCCTTCTATTCTTGGACAGGGTGGTTGCTAGAACCCAATTAGCTCCTGGTAAGCAAAGGTCGCTTGGGGTTCGCATGTTTGTGCTGAATTGTAATTTTTGTTTTATTTACTCTGTAGATATTAGGCAGTTATGCAACAGTCTTGTTTCTTTGACAGGAAGCGCCGCAAGGTTAGAAACATGAATGCCGGGTCAGTGATTTTACTGCCCGAAGAAATAAAAAACGAGTGGAAAGATGATGCTAGACACGATTCTAGTGCCCATTGTCCCGGCGATGCAGAGTACGTGAAGCTAAGAAAATTGCCACCGAGGAAGAGGAAGAAGGCAGGAAATGAAGAACCCAGTGGACGTAAGGCTTGGCACCCAGGCTGCGGAAGAAGGCTGCTGGCAATGAAGATGCATAGTAATGTGTTGAACTTGAACCTATATATGTCATTCTGTTAAATTATGATCGCTCTGTGTGTGGCACGTTGCTGGGCGAAACAATCTACCCACGTTCTCTGAGTAAAATGTACCGTGACTTAGGGTTTGGAAACGCCCGAGTCAGTAGTTGAATCCGAAATTGTGATTGTCCCACTGCTATCTGAAAACAATGATCTACCGGTTCCACGATTGCTGAGGGGCAGCAGGTCTCCAAATACGACAGAATATAAATGGCACATAAATAAATTATTTAAGCTGTCACACTCCACGAAGGATCAACTTATTTCAAATGCTTCACAATGACGTGGCAACATAAACAACAATGTTCTCACCGATAATGCCCGGATGACGAGGAAATGGGTACCACTTTCTGGCCTAATCTTGAGCCCGTCTATCTCACCGCCTCTCTGCTCCTCCATCCAATGCATCTGGCGAAGCTCCCGGATCTCCAGTAACCGGGTGTACGTGCTTCCACTTTATAAATTGTGTTTGTGCCATTTGCATGCGACACAATCCACATAGATTAGGTTTAAACAAACCACCAGTGTCAGAATACACTAGTAGAAAAGGTGTCTTTTGTCCACGGTTACGTTCCCAATCATGGACAGAGATCTAAATTGAGGCAGAAATTGATCTAAATCACAAATTCTTCCACAAATTAATCGAGACAGAGATCTAAATCGAGGCATTTCATTAACTCAACCACAAATTCTTTCTAAACAAAGGTGTGATTTCACATCCTACATTAATTCAACCAACTAGTCAATAATTTCACTTCCGTTGTCGCTGTCCTCCGAGCCGCCGGCTTCCTCGTCTTCGTCGGACGGAACCTCCACGATTTCTGCATTCTAAGCGAGATGGAGCACCTCTTCGCGGTGAGCGGCGGTGATGACGGTGAACTTGGTCCGTCCAGGGACGGACCAGAACCTCTCCCGCCCTTCTCGGTTGTGGAGATCCCGCTGCAGTTGCCAATATTGGCCTTCCGCTTCTTCTTGAACAGCGCCGCCCAGTACGAGCTGGCCGCCGCGTACCGGGGTATCGCCCTCTTCCATGCGGGCATCTGGAGGCGCCGCGCCGCGATTTCGCTCTCCATCACGGCTCCGCCGGGGAAGAGGAGCGGAGCCACCGACACCCCCGCATAGCTGATGCGCCATCCGTGGGGCACCGTCGTGGCCGGCGGCGCGAGGATGTCGAAGTGCGAGAACATCACCGCCTCATAGAAGTTCAGCGAGGTCATCTCCATGGCGGCGTGGTGGAGATTGGAGAGGGAGCGAGGGGATGGACGGCGCGGTGGAGATTGGAGAGGGCAAGGGGATGGGCAACGAAGCGACGAGCTGTGGCGCCTCCTATTTGTACACGATGACGACGAAGCGACGGGCGGAATATCCAAGGGGAATTGGTCAGACAAAAGGAAGTAATGCAGCATTAAGACAGATTAACGGGCGACCAATTTTTTTACTCCCAGGACTCCGGGGCCAATAGTTCAGACCGCTAGGTCAACAAGTACAACTATTACAACTTAAAAAAGGCATGGGGCTTAAGCTAAATAGAACTAGTTAACACACATCTCCTTGATCTTCCTAATCTTAGCCTTATGCGCATCTTCCTGCGAGAGCAAGGATCGAATCGTCTGCTCCTTCCTTTTAGCATCTTCCTTGCACAGCTTCAATTGTTTCTCTGCATCTTTCCTCATACACTTGTCAATACTCATAGTTGTGAACTGCATGACATTGGCCTGGTAAAGATCCTTCCTTGCTTGAGTCAGTTCTTGCTCTGCTTTACCCTTCAGGGCCAACGCCGCGTCCCTCTCCTTCTCGACTTTTCTAACCTTGTCTTCCATCCCCATGAGATCTCGCTTATGCTTGGTCGTGTCAACTGGTTCCCATAGATTCATCTCAACATTGTCAGCTGAATGCGGATTCTTTCAACTCAACAGTCATTTCCCATAGTTTGTCCAGCATTTTCTACATCGATTTGGGCCACTCTGGATCTACCCATTTGACAACACGGCAACTTCCTCCTCGCATCATTGCACGATGTCCTTAACACCATAGAAACCTCCTGCCTACGTTTCGTCCTTCGAACGCTACAAATTTAGCGGGCACATATCCATGTTTACATAGCAGTGGACTGTCTTCATCCGCTAAACCGTGATAGTCGGCGTCATACATCGTCTGGTTGTCCTAACACATCATACGCGCATGAGTAAACGGAATAGATCTGGCTCAAAAAATAGATAACTGGCCACGGATGATAGAGATAGAGATAGAGATGAGACGACTCACATTGAAATCACCGTCCATGTCGTCACGACGCGTTTCCTCGTTGTCTCCCCTTGAACCCATGGCGGCAGGGGAGGGGGGTGGCTGCCGAAGAGGGGATTGAGATGGGAGCGTCGTCGTCTTGTGGCTACGGCAGGATGGGAGTGAAGTGGGGAATGTGGCTTCGAGGGGAAGGAAGAGAAGTACGGGGAGGAAGAGAAGTAATGGGGACGTGACACTAGGATATGGCCCGCTCAACTCGTGAGTCGTGACACTCGCAACAGGGGAGCCCCTGGTGTTGCCAGTTTGTCCAGAGCAAGCGTGGCCAATCATGCCGCAGAACAGACTACTCGCGGATCGATCTCACGAAAACCATCCCAATCGTCCAAGCGCCACGATCGGACGGTATGTAACAATCGACAAGCAGAACAAATGTGTTAGGGCGTGCCTTCTAGAAGACTCGGTCTAACGCTAAGGTTAGGGCTCTCCTAAGGTTAATTAGTATCCATATGCGGTTTATGAAAATCACATGCATCCAATGACACGGGTGGATCTAGCTCTGGTTAATGAGAAGAGAAGACATGCAATGACACCGGTGATATGTGGTTTGTGGGAAGAACATACATGCAATGACTCTAGTGATATGTGGTTTCTGAGAAGAACACACATGCAATGACTCTAGCTGTGGTTCATGAGAAGAGCAGACATGCAATGACACCGGTGGATCCATGTGTGGTTCATGGGAAGAACACACATGCAATGACTCTGGTGATATGTGGTTTGTGAATAGAACAGACATGCAATGACTCTAGCTGTGGTTCATGGGAAGAGCAGACATGTAATGACATTGGTGGATCCATGTGTGGTCTGTGGGAAGAACACACATGCAATGACACTGGTGGATCCATGTGTGGTTCATGGGAAGAACACACATGCAATGACATTGGGTGTGGTTCATGATATGGTTTGTGAGAAGAACACACATGCAATGACACTAGTGGATCCATGTGTGGTTTGCAAGAAGAACACACATGCAATGACACTGGGTGTGGTTCATGATATGGTTTGTGAGAAGAACACACATGCAATGACACTGGGTGTTAATGATATGGTTTGTGAGAAGAACACACATGCAATGACACTGGTGGATCTATTTGTGGTCTTTGGGAAGAACACACATGCAATGACACTAGTGATATGTGGTATGTGAGAAGAACACACACCCATTGACTCTAGCTGTGGTTACTGGGAAGAACACACATGCGATGACACTGGGTGGATCCATGTGTGGTTTGTGAGAAGAGTAGACATTAAATGACACCGGTAGATCCATGTGTGGTTCATGGGAAGAACACACATGCAATGACTCTGGTGATATGTGGTTTGTGCAAAGAACAGACATGCAATGACCCTAACTGTGGTCAATGAGAAGAGCAGACATGCAATGACACCGGTGGATCCATGTGTGGTTTGTGAGAAGAACACACATGCAATGACACTGGGTGTGGTTCAAGATATAGTTTGTAAGAATAACACACATGCAATGACTCTAGCTATGGTTTGTGAAAAGAGCACGCATGCGATGACCCTAGCTGTGGTTCATGGGAAGAACACACATGCAATGACACTGGTGGATCCATGTGTGGTCTGTGGGAAGAACACACATGCAATGACACTGGTGGATCCATGTGTGGTCTTTGGGAAGAACACACATGCAATGACACTGGTGATATGTGGTCTGTGAGAAGAACACACATCCAATGACTCTAGCTGTGGTTCATGAAAAGAGCAGACATGCAATGACACTGGTGGATCCATGTGTGGTTCATGGGAAGAACACACATGCAATGACACTGGTGGATCCATGTGTGGTTTGTGGGAAGCACACACATGCAATGACACTGGTGGATCCATCTGTGGTTCATGGGAAGAACACACATGCAATGACATTGGTGGATCCATGTGTGGTCTGTGGGAAGAACACACATGCAATGACACCGGTCGATCCATGTGTGGTTTGTGAGAAGAACACGCATGCAATGACACTGGGTGTGGTTCATGATATGGTTTGTAATAAGAACACACATGCAATGACTCTAGCTGTGGTTTGTGAAAAGAGCACGCATGCGATGACTCTAGCTGTTGTTCATGGGAAGAGCAGACATCCAATGACACTGGTGGATCCATGTGTGGTCCATGGGAAGAACACACATGCAATGACACTGGTGGATCCATGTGTGGTCTTTGTTAAGAACATGCATGCAATGACACTGGTGATATGTGGTCTGTGAGAAGAACACACATCCAATGACTCTAGCTGTTAATGACTCTAGTGATATGTGGTTTGTGAAAAGAATAGACATGCAATGACTCTAGCTGTGGCTAATGAGAAGAGCAGACATGCAATTACACTAATGGATCCATGTGTGGTTTGTGAGAAGAACACACATGCAATGACACTGGGTGTGGTTCATGATATGGTTTGTAAGAAGAACACACATGCAATGACTCTAGCTGTGGTTTGTGAAAAGAGCACGCATGCGATGACTCTAGATGTGGTTAATGGGAAGAGCAGACATACAATGACACTGGTGGATCCATGTGTGGTTCATGGGAAGAACACACATGCGATGACACTGGGTGGATCCATGCGTGGTTTGTGAGAAGAACACACATGCAATGACACCAGTGGATCCATGTGTGGTTCATGGGAAGAACACACATGCAATGACTCTAGTGATATGTCGTTTGTGAAAAGAACAGACATGCAATGACTCTAGCTGTGGTTAATGAGAAGAGCAAACATGCAATGACACTAGTGGATCCATGTGTGGTTCATGGGAAGAACACACGTGCAATGACACTGTTGGATCCATGTGTGGTTCATGGGAAGAACACACATGCAATGACATTGGTGGATCCATGTGTGGTTTGTGAAAAGAACACACATGCAATGACACTGGGTGTGGTTCATGATATGGTTTGTAAGAAGAACACACATGCAATGACTCTAGCTGTGGTTTGTGAAAAGGGGACGCATGCGATGATTCTAGCTGTGGTTCATGGGCAGAGCAGACATACAATGACACTGGTGGATCCATGTGTGGTTCATGGGAAGAACACACATGCAATGACACTGGTGGATCCATGTGTGGTTTGTGGGAAGAACACACATGCAATGACACTGGTGGATCCATGTGTGATCTTTGGGAAGAACACACATGCAATGACACTTGTGATATGTGGTATGTGAGAAGAACACACATCCAATGACTCTAGCTGTGGTTCATGAAAAGAGCAGACATGCAATGACACTGGTGGATCCATGTGTGGTTCATGGGAAGAACACACATGCGATGACACTGGGTGGATCCATGTGTGGTTTGTGATAAGAGCAAACATGCAATGACACAGGTGGATCCATTTGTGGTTAATGGGAAGAACACACATGCAATGACTCTGGGTGTGGTTCATGATATGGTTTGTGAGAAGAACACACATGCAATGACACTGGTGGATCCATGTGTGGTCTTTGGGAAGAACACACATGCAATGACACTGGTGATATGTGGTCTGTGAGAAGAACACACATCGAATGACTCTAGCTATCGTTCATGAAAACAGCAGACATGCAATGACACTGGTGGATCCATGTGTGGTTCATGGGAAGAACAAACATGCAATGACAATGGTGGATCCATGTGTGGTTTGTGGGAAACACACACATGCAATGACACTGGTGGATCCATGTGTGGTTCATGGGAAGAACACACATGCAATGACATTGGTGGATCCATGTGTGGTATGTGGGAAGAACACACATGCAATGACACTGGTGGATCCATGTGTGGTTTGTGAGAAGAACACACATGCAATGACACTAGGTGCGGTTCATGATATGGTTTGTAAGAAGAATACACATGCAATGACTCTAGCTGTGGTTTGTGAAAAGAGCACGCATGCGATGACTCTATCTATGGTTCTCGGGAAGAGCAGACATACAATGACACTGGTGGATCCATGTGTGGTTCATGGGAAGAACACACATGCAATGACACTGGTGGATCCATGTGTGGTCTATGGGAAGAACACACATGCAATGACACTGGTGGATCCATGTGTGGTCTTTGGGAAGAACACACATGTAATGACACCGGTGGATCCATGTGTGGTTCATGGGAAGAATACACATGTAACGACACTGTTGGATCCATGTGTGGTCTGTGGGAAGAACACACATGCAATGACACTGGTGGATCCATGTGTGGTTTGTGGGAAGAACACACATGCAATGACACTGGTGGATCCATGTGTGATCTTTGGGAAGAACACACATGCAATGACACTTGTGATATGTGGTTTGTGAGAAGAACACACATCCAATGACTCTAGCTGTGGTTCATGAAAAGAGCAGACATGCAATAACACTGGTGGATCCATGTGTGGTTCATGGGAAGAACACACATGCGATGACACTAGGTGGATCCATGTGTGGTTTGTGAGAAGAGCAGACATGCAATGACACAGGTGGATCCATCTGTGGTTCATGGGAAGAACACACATGCAATGACTCTGGGTGTGGTTCATGATATGGTTTGTGAGAAGAACACACATGCAATGACACTGGTGGATCCATGTGTGGTCTTTGGGAAGAACACACATGCAATGACACTGGTGATATATGGTCTGTGAGAAGAACACGCATCGAATGACTCTAGCTATCGTTCATGAAAACAGCAGACATGCAATTACACTGGTGGATCCATGTGTGGTTCATGGGAAGAACACACATGCAATGACAATGGTGGATCCATGTGTGGTTTGTGGGAAACACACACATGCAATGACACTGGTGGATCCATGTGTGCTTCATGGGAAGAACACACATGCAATGACATTGGTGGATCCATGTGTGGTATGTGGGAAGAACACACATGCAATGACACTGGTGGATCCATGTGTGGTTTGTGAGAAGAACACACATGCAATGACACTAGGTGCGGTTCATGATATGGTTTGTAAGAAGAATACACATGCAATGACTCTAGATGTGGTTTGTGAAAAGAGCACGCATGCGATGACTCTATCTATGGTTCTCGGGAAGAGCAGACATACAATGACACTGGTGGATCCATGTGTGGTTCATGGGAAGAACACACATGCAATGACACTGGTGGATCCATGTGTGGTCTATGGGAAGAACACACATGCAATGACACTGGTGGATCCATGTGTGGTCTTTGGGAAGAACACACATGCAATGACACTGGTGGATCCATGTGTGGTTCATGGGAAGAACACACATGCGAGGACACTGGCTAGATCCATGTGTGGTTTGTGAGAAGAGCAGACATGCAATGACACCGGTGGATCCATCTGTGGTTCATGGGAAGAACACACATGCAATGACTCTGGGTGTGGTTCATGATATGGTTTCTAAAAAGAACACACATGCAATGACCCTGGTGGATCCATGTGTGTTCTTTGTGAAGAACACACATGCAATGACACTGGTGATACGTGGTATGTGAGAAGAACACACATCCAATGAATCTAGCTGTGGTTCATGAAAAGAGCAGACATGCAATGACACGGGTGGATCCATGTGTGGTTCATGGGAAGAACACACATGCAATGACACTGGTGGATCCATGTGTGGTTTGTGGGAAGAACACACATGCAATGACACTGGTGGATCCATGTGTGGTTCATGGAAAGAACACACATGCAATGACATTGGTGGATCCATGTGTGGTCTTTGGGAAGAACACACATGCAATAACACCGGTGGATCCATGTGTGGTTAATGAGAAGAACACACATGCAATGACAGTGGGTGTGGTTCATGATATGGTTTGTAAGAAGAGCACACATGCAATGACTCTAGTTGTGGTTTGTGAAAAGAGAACGCATGCGATGACTCTAGCTGTGGTTCATGGGAAGAGCAGACATACAATGACACTGGTGGATCCATGTGTGGTTCATGGGAAGAACAAACATGCAATGACACTGGTGGATCCATGTGTGGTCTGTGGGAAGAACACACATGCAATGACACTGGTGGATCCATGAGTGGTCTTTGGGAAGAACACACATGCAATGACACTGGTGGATCCATGAGTGGTCTTTGGGAAGAACAGACATGCAATGACACTGGTGATATCTGGTCTATGAAAATAACACACATCCAATGAGTAGTTCTGGTTCATGAAAAGAGCAGACATGCAATGACTCTGGGTGTGGTTCATGATATGGTTTGTGAGAAGAACACACATGCAATGACACTGGTGGATCCATGTGTGGTCTTTGGGAAGAACACACATGCAATGACACTGGTGATATGTGGTCTGTGAGAAGAACACACATCGAATGACTCTAGCTATCGTTCATGAAAACAGCAGACATGCAATGACACTGGTGGATCCATGTGTGGTTCATGGGAAGAACAAACATGCAATGACAATGGTGGATCCATGTGTGGTTTGTGGGAAACACACACATGCAATGACACTGGTGGATCCATGTGTGGTTCATGGGAAGAACACACATGCAATGACATTGGTGGATCCATGTGTGGTATGTGGGAAGAACACACATGCAATGACACTGGTGGATCCATGTGTGGTTTGTGAGAAGAACACACATGCAATGACACTAGGTGCGGTTCATGATATGGTTTGTAAGAAGAATACACATGCAATGACTCTAGCTGTGGTTTGTGAAAAGAGCACGCATGCGATGACTCTATCTATGGTTCTCGGGAAGAGCAGACATACAATGACACTGGTGGATCCATGTGTGGTTCATGGGAAGAACACACATGCAATGACACTGGTGGATCCATGTGTGGTCTATGGGAAGAACACACATGCAATGACACTGGTGGATCCATGTGTGGTCTTTGGGAAGAACACACATGTAATGACACCGGTGGATCCATGTGTGGTTCATGGGAAGAATACACATGTAACGACACTGTTGGATCCATGTGTGGTCTGTGGGAAGAACACACATGCAATGACACTGGTGGATCCATGTGTGGTCTGTGGGAAGAACACACATGCAATGACACTGGTGGATCCATGTGTGATCTTTGGGAAGAACACACATGCAATGACACTTGTGATATGTGGTTTGTGAGAAGAACACACATCCAATGACTCTAGCTGTGGTTCATGAAAAGAGCAGACATGCAATAACACTGGTGGATCCATGTGTGGTTCATGGGAAGAACACACATGCGATGACACTAGGTGGATCCATGTGTGGTTTGTGAGAAGAGCAGACATGCAATGACACAGGTGGATCCATCTGTGGTTCATGGGAAGAACACACATGCAATGACTCTGGGTGTGGTTCATGATATGGTTTGTGAGAAGAACACACATGCAATGACACTGGTGGATCCATGTGTGGTCTTTGGGAAGAACACACATGCAATGACACTGGTGATATATGGTCTGTGAGAAGAACACGCATCGAATGACTCTAGCTATCGTTCATGAAAACAGCAGACATGCAATTACACTGGTGGATCCATGTGTGGTTCATGGGAAGAACACACATGCAATGACAATGGTGGATCCATGTGTGGTTTGTGGGAAACACACACATGCAATGACACTGGTGGATCCATGTGTGCTTCATGGGAAGAACACACATGCAATGACATTGGTGGATCCATGTGTGGTATGTGGGAAGAACACACATGCAATGACACTGGTGGATCCATGTGTGGTTTGTGAGAAGAACACACATGCAATGACACTAGGTGCGGTTCATGATATGGTTTGTAAGAAGAATACACATGCAATGACTCTAGATGTGGTTTGTGAAAAGAGCACGCATGCGATGACTCTATCTATGGTTCTCGGGAAGAGCAGACATACAATGACACTGGTGGATCCATGTGTGGTTCATGGGAAGAACACACATGCAATGACACTGGTGGATCCATGTGTGGTCTATGGGAAGAACACACATGCAATGACACTGGTGGATCCATGTGTGGTCTTTGGGAAGAACACACATGCAATGACACTGGTGGATCCATGTGTGGTTCATGGGAAGAACACACATGCGAGGACACTGGCTAGATCCATGTGTGGTTTGTGAGAAGAGCAGACATGCAATGACACCGGTGGATCCATCTGTGGTTCATGGGAAGAACACACATGCAATGACTCTGGGTGTGGTTCATGATATGGTTTCTAAAAAGAACACACATGCAATGACCCTGGTGGATCCATGTGTGTTCTTTGTGAAGAACACACATGCAATGACACTGGTGATACGTGGTATGTGAGAAGAACACACATCCAATGAATCTAGCTGTGGTTCATGAAAAGAGCAGACATGCAATGACACGGGTGGATCCATGTGTGGTTCATGGGAAGAACACACATGCAATGACACTGGTGGATCCATGTGTGGTTTGTGGGAAGAACACACATGCAATGACACTGGTGGATCCATGTGTGGTTCATGGAAAGAACACACATGCAATGACATTGGTGGATCCATGTGTGGTCTTTGGGAAGAACACACATGCAATAACACCGGTGGATCCATGTGTGGTTAATGAGAAGAACACACATGCAATGACAGTGGGTGTGGTTCATGATATGGTTTGTAAGAAGAGCACACATGCAATGACTCTAGTTGTGGTTTGTGAAAAGAGAACGCATGCGATGACTCTAGCTGTGGTTCATGGGAAGAGCAGACATACAATGACACTGGTGGATCCATGTGTGGTTCATGGGAAGAACAAACATGCAATGACACTGGTGGATCCATGTGTGGTCTGTGGGAAGAACACACATGCAATGACACTGGTGGATCCATGAGTGGTCTTTGGGAAGAACACACATGCAATGACACTGGTGGATCCATGAGTGGTCTTTGGGAAGAACAGACATGCAATGACACTGGTGATATCTGGTCTATGAAAATAACACACATCCAATGAGTAGTTCTGGTTCATGAAAAGAGCAGACATGCAATGACGCTGGTAGATCCATGTGTGGTTCATGGGAAGAACACACATGCGATGACACTGGGTGGATCCATGTGTGGTTTGTGAGAAGAGCACACATGCAATGACACCGGTGGATCCATCTGTGGTTCATGGGAAGAACACACATGCAATTACTCTAGTGATATGTGGTTTGTGAAAAGAACAGACATGCAATGACTCTAGCTGTGATTAATGAGAAGAGAAGACATGCAATGACACCGGTGGATCCATGTGTGGTTTGTGAGAAGAACACACATGCAATGACACTGGGTATGGTTCATGATATGGTTTGTAAGAAGAACACACATGCAATGACTCTAGCTGTGGTTGGTGAAAAGAGCACGCATGCGATGACTCTAGCTGTGGTTCGAGGGAAGAGCAGACATACAATGACACTGGTGGATCCATGTGTGGTTCATGGGAATAATACACATGTAACGACACTGTTGGATCCATGTGTGGTCTGTGGGAAGAACACACATGCAATGACACTGGTGGATCCATGTGTGGTCTGTGGGAAGAACACACATGCAATGACACTGGTGGATCCATGTGTGATCTTTGGGAAGAACACACATGCAATGACACTTGTGATATGTGGTCTGTGAGAAAAACACACATCCAATGACTCTAGCTGTGGTTCATGAAAAGAGCAGACATGCAATGACACTGGTGGATCCATGTGTGGTTCATGGGAAGAACACACATGCGATGACACTGGGTGGATCCATGTGTGGTTTGTGAGAAGAGCAGACATGCAATGACACAGGTGGATCCATCTGTGGTTCATGGGAAGAACACACATGCAATGACTCTGGGTGTGGTTCATGATATGGTTTGTGAGAAGAACACACATGCAATGACACTCGTGGATCCATGTGTGGTCTTTGGGAAGAACACACATGCAATGACACTAGTGATATGTGGTTTATGAGAAGAACACACATCGAATGACTCTAGCTATCGTTCATGAAAAAAGCAGAAGGCAATGACACTGGTGGATCCATGTGTGGTTCATGGGAAGAACACACATGCAATGACATTGGTGGATCCATGTGTGGTTTGTGGGAAACACACACATGCAATGACACTGGTGGATCCAAGTGTGGTTCATGGGAAGAACACACATGCAATGACACTGGTGGATCCATGTGTGGTTTGTGGGAAACACACACATGCAATGACACTGGTGGTTCCATGTGTGGTTCATGGGAAGAACACACATGCAATGACACTGGTGGATCCATGTGTGGTATGTGGGAAGAACACACATGCAATGACACTGGTGGATCCATGTGTGGTTTGTGAGAAGAACACACATGCAATGACACTAGGTGCGGTTCATGATATGGTTTGTAATAAGAATACACATGCAATGACTCTAGCTGTGGTTTGTGAAAAGAGCACGCATGCGATGACTCTATCTATGGTTCTTGGGAAGAGCAGACATACAATGACACTGGTGGATCCATGTGTGGTTCATGGGAAGAACACACATGCAATGACACTGGTGGATCCATGTGTGGTCTATGGGAAGAACACACATGCAATGACACTGGTGGATCCATGTGTGGTCTTTGGGAAGAACACACATGCAATGACACTGGTGGATCCATGTGTGGTTCATGGGAAGAACACACATGCGATGACACTGGCTAGATCCATGTGTGGTTTGTGAGAAGAGCAGACATGCAATGACACCGGTGGATCCATCTGTGGTTCATGGGAAGAACACACATGCAATGACTCTGGGCGTGGTTCATGATATGGTTTCTAAAAAGAACACACATGCAATAACACTGGTGGATCCATGTGTGTTCTTTGTGAAGAACACACATGCAATGACACTGGTGATACGTGGTATGTGAGAAGAACACACATCCAAGGACTCTAGCTGTGGTTCATGAAAAGAGAAGACATGCAATGACACAGGTGGATCCATGTGTGGTTCATGGGAAGAACACACATGCAATGACATTGGTGGATCCATGTGTGGTTTGTGGGAAGAACACACATGCAATGACACTGGTGGATCCATGTGTGGTTCATGGGAAGAACACACATGCAATGACATTGGTGGATCCACGTGTGGTCTGTGGGAAGAACACACATGCAATGACACCGGTGGATCCATGTGTGGTTAATGAGAAGAACACACATGCAATGACACTAGGTGTGGTTCATGATATGGTTTGTAAGAAGAACACACGTGCAATGACTCTAGTTGTGGTTTGTGAAAAGAGAACGCATGCGATGACTCTAGCTGTGGTTCATGGGAAGAGCAGACATACAATGACACTGGTGGATCCATGTGTGGTTCATGGGAAGAACACACGTGCAATCACACTGGTGGATCCATGTGTGGTCTGTGGGAAGAACACACATGCAATGACACTGGTGGATCCATGAGTGGTCTTTGGGAAGAACAGACATGCAATGACACTGGTGATATGTGGTCTATGAGAAGAACACACATCCAATGACTCTAGTTGTGGTTCATGAAAAGAGTAGACATGCAATGACACTGGTGGATCCATGTGTGGTTCATGGGAAGAACACACATGCGATGACACTGGGTGGATCCATGTGTGGTTTGTGAGAAGAGTAGACATGCAATGACACCGGTGGATCCATCTGTGGTTCATGGGAAGAACACACATGCAATGACTCTAGTGATATGTGGTTTGTGAAAAGAACAGACATGCAAGGACTCTAGCTGTGGTTAATGAGAAGAGAAGACATGTAATGACACCGGTGGATCCATGTGTGGTTTGTGAGAAGAACACACATGCAATAACACTGGGTATGGTTCATGATATGGTTTGTAAGAAGAACACACATGCAATGACTCTAGCTGTGGTTGATGAAAAGAGCATGCATGCGATGACTCTAGCTATGGTTCATGGGAAGAGCAGACATACAATGACACTGGTGGATCCATGTGTGGTTCATGGGAAGAATACACATGTAACGACACTGTTGGATCCATGTGTTGTCTGTGGGAAGAACACACATGCAATGACACTGGTGGATCCATGTGTGGTCTTTGGGAAGAACACACATGCAATGACTCCGGTGATATGTGGTTTGTGAGAAGAACACACATGCAATGACTCTAGCCGTGGTTAATGAAAAGAGTAGACATGCAATGACACCGGTGGATCCATGTGTGGTTAATGGGAAGAACACACATGCAATGACACTGGGTGTGGTTCATGATATGGTCTGTGAGAAGAACACACATGCAATGACACTGGTGGATCCATGTGTGGTTTATGGGAAGAACACACATGCAACGACACTAGGTGTGGTTCATGTGTGGTCTTTGGGAAGAACATACATGCAATGACACTGGTGGATCCATGTGTGGTCTTTGGGATGAACACACATGCAATGACTCGAGTGATATGTGGTGTGTGAGAAGAACACACATCCAATGACTCTAGCCGTGGTTCCTGAAAAGAGCAGACATGCAATGACACTGGTGGATCCATGTGTGGTTCATGGGAAGAACACACAAGCGATGACACTGGGTGGATCCATGTGTGGTTTGTGAGAAGAGCAAACATGCAATGACACATGTGGATCCATCTGTGGTTCATGGGAAGAACACACATGCAATGACTCTGGGTGTGGTTCATGATATGGTTTGTGAGAAAACACACATGTAATGACACTGGTGATATGTGGTCTATGAAAAGAACACACATCGAATGACTCTAGATGTGGTTCATGAAAAGAGGAGACATGCAATGACACTAGTGGATCCATGTGTGGTTCATGGGAAGAACACACATGCAATGACACTAGTGGATCCTTGTGTGGTTTGTGGTAAGCACACACATGCAATGACACTGGTGGATCCATGTGTGCTTCATCGGAAGAACACACATGCAATGACATTGGTGGATCCATGTGTGGTATGTGGGAAGAAAACACATGCAATGACACTGGTGGATCCATGTGTGGTTTGTGAGAAGAACACACATGCAATGACACTGGGTGCGGTTCATGATATGGTTTGTAAGAAGAACACACATGCAATGACTCTAGCTGTGGTTTGTGAAAAGAGCACGCATGCGATGACTCTATCTGTGGTTCATGGGAAGAGCAGACATACAATGACACTGGTGGATCCATATGTGGTTTATGGGAAGAACACACATGCAATGACACTGGTGGATCCATGTGTGGTCTTTGGAAAGAACACACATGCAATGACACTGGTGATATGTGGTCTGTGAGAAGAACACACATCCAATGACTCTAGCCGTGGTTCCTGAAAAGAGCAGACATGCAATAACACTGGTGGATCCATGTGTGGTTCATGGGAAGAACACACATGCGATGACACTGGGTGGATCCATGTGTGGTTTGTGAGAAGAGCAGACATGCAATGACACCGGTGGATCCATCTGTGGTTCATGGTAAGAACACACATGCAATGACTCTAGGTGTGGTTCATATTATATGGTTTCTGAAAAGAACACACAGGCAATGACACTGGTGGATCCATGTGTGGTCTTTGCGAAGAACACACATGCAATGACACTGGTGATATCTGGTCTGTGAGAAGAACACACGTCCAATGACTCTAGATGTGGTTCATGAAAAGAGCAGACATGCAATGACACGGGTGGATCCATGTGTGGTTCATGGGAAGAACACACATGCAATGACACTGGTGGATCCATGTGTGGTTTGTGGGAAGAAGACACATGCAATGACACTGGTGGATCCATGTGTCGTTCATGGGAAGAACACACATGTGATGACACTGGGTGGATCCATGTGTGGTTTGTGAGAAGAGTATACATGCAATGACACCGGTGGATCCATCTGTGGTTCATGGGAAGAACACAGATGCAATGACTCTAGTGATATGTGGTTTGCCAAAAGAACAGACATGCAATGACTCTAGTTGTGGTTAATGAGAAGAGAAGACATGCAATAACACCGGTGGATCCATGTGTGGTTTGTGAGAAGAACGCACATGCAATGACACTGGGTGTGGTTCATGATATGGTTTGTAAGAACAACACACATGCAATGACTCTAGCTGTGGTTGGTGAAAAGAGCACGCATGCGATGACACTGGTGGATCCATGTGTGGTCTTTGGAAAGAACACACATGCAATGACACTAGTGATATGTGGTCTGTGAGAAGATCACACATCTAGTGACTCTAGCCATGGTTCCTGAAAAGAGCAGACATGCAATAACACTGGTGGATCCATGTGTGGT
Organism: Avena sativa; assembly: GCA_916181665.1. Classification (NCBI taxonomy): domain Eukaryota; kingdom Viridiplantae; phylum Streptophyta; class Magnoliopsida; order Poales; family Poaceae; genus Avena; species Avena sativa. The sequence goes on along the minus strand of OV702292.1, from coordinate 255,138,144 downwards.
TCATGGGAAGAACACACATGCGATGACACTGGGTGGATCCATGTGTGGTTTGTGAGAAGAGCAGACATGCAATGACACCGGTGGATCCATCTGTGGTTCATGGTAAGAACACACATGCAATGACTCTAGGTGTGGTTCATATTATATGGTTTCTGAAAAGAACACACAGGCAATGACACTGGTGGATCCATGTGTGGTCTTTGCGAAGAACACACATGCAATGACACTGGTGATACATGGTCTGTGAGAAGAACACACGTCCAATGACTCTAGCTGTGGTTCATGAAAAGAGCAGACATGCAATGACACGGGTGGATCCATGTGTGGTTCATGGGAAGAACACACATGCAAGGACACTGGTGGATCCATGTGTGGTTTGTGGGAAGAACACACATGCAATGACACTGGTGGATCCATGTGTGGTTCATGGGAAGAACACACATGTGATGACACTGGGTGGATCCATGTGTGGTTTGTGAGAAGAGTAGACATGCAATGACACCGGTGGAGCCATCTGTGGTTCATGGGAAGAACACAGATGCAATGACTCTAGTGATATGTGGTTTGCGAAAAGAACAGACATGCAATGACTCTAGCTGTGGTTAATGAGAATAGAAGACACACAATGACACCGGTGGATCCATGTGTGGTTTGTGAGAAGAACACACATGCAATGACACTGGGTGTGGTTCATGATATGGTTTGTAAGAAGAAAACACATGCAATGACTCTAGCTGTGGTTGGCGAAAAGAGCACGCATGCGATGACTCTAGCTATGGTTCATGGGAAGAGCAGACATACAATGACACTAGTGGATCCATGTGTGGTTCATGGGAAGAATACACATGTAACGACACTGTTGGATCCATGTGTGGTCTGTGGGAAGAACACATATGCAATGACACTGGTGGATCCATGTGTGGTCTTTGGGAAGAACACACATGCAATGACTCCGGTGATATGTGGTTTGTGAGAAAACCACACATGCAATGACTCTAGCTGTGGTTAATGAAAAGAGCACACATGCAATGACACCGGTGGATCCATGTGTGGTTCATGGGAAGAACACACATGCAATGACACTGGGTGTGGTTCATGATATGGTCTGTGAGAAGAACACACATGCAATGACACTGGTGGATCCATGTGTGGTTCATGGGAAGAACACACATGCAACGACACTAGGTGTGGCTCATGTGTGGTCTTTGGGAAGAACATACATGCAATGACACTAGGTGTGGTTCATGTGTGGTCTTTGGGAAGAACATACGTGCAATGACACTGGTGGATCCATGTGTGGTCTTTGGGAAGAACACACATGCAATGACTCCAGTGATATGTGGTATGTGAGAAGAACACACATCCAATGACTCTAGCTGTGGTTCATGAAAAGAGCAGACATGCAATCACACTGGTTGATCCATGTGTGGTTCATGGGAAGGACACACATGCGATGACACTGGGTGGATCCATGTGTGGTTTGTGAGAAGAGCAGACATGCAATGACACTGGTGGATCCATCTATGGTTCATGGGAAGAACACACATGCAATGACTCTGGGTGTGGTTCATGGTATGGTTTGTGAGAAGAACACACATGCAATGACACTGGTGGATCCATGTGTGGTCTTTGGGAAGAACACACATGCAATGACACTGGTGATATGTGGTCTGTGAGAAAAACACACATCCAATGACTCTAGCTGTGGTTCATGAAAAGAGCAGACATGCAATGACACTGGGTGGATCCATGTGTGGTTTGTGAGAAGAGCAGACATGCAATGACACTGGTGGATCCATGTGTGGTTCATGGGAAGAACACACATGCAATGACACTGGTGGATCCATGTGTGGTTTGTGGGAAGAACACACATGCAATGACACTGGTGGATCCATGTGTGGTTCCTGGGAAGAACACACATGCAATGACATTGGTGGATCCATGTGTGGTCCGTGGGAAGAACACACATGAAATGACACCGGTGGTTCCATGTGTGGTTTGTGTGAAGAACACACATGCAATGACACTGGGTGTGGTTCATGATATGGTTTGTAAGAAGAACACACATGCAATGACTCTAGCTGTGGTTTGTGAAAAGAGCACGCATGCGATGACTCTAGCTGTGGTTCATGGGAAGAGCAGACATACAATGACACTGGTGGATCCATGTGTGGTTCATGGGAAGAACACACATGCAATGACACTAGGTGTGGTTCATGTGTGGTCTGTGGGAAGAACACACATGCAATGACACCGGTGGATCCATGTGTTGTCTTTGGGAAGAACATACATGCAATGACACTGGTGTGGTTCATGATATGGTTTGTGAGAAGAACACACATGCAACGACACTGGTGGATCCATGTGTGGTCTTTGGGAAGAACACACATGCAATGACACTAGTCATATGTGGTATGTGAGAAGAACACACATCCAATGACTCTAGTTATGGTTCATGAAAAGAGCAGACATGCAATGACACTGGTGGATCCATGTGTGGTTCATGGGAAGAACACACATGCGATGACACTGGGTGGATCCATGTGTGGTTTGTGAGAAGAACACACGTGCAATTACACTGGTGGATCCATGTGTGGTTCATGGGAAGAACACACATGCAATGACTCTAGTGATATGTGGTTTGTGAAAAGAATAGACATGCAATGACTCTAGTTGTGGTTAATGAGAAGAGCACACATGCAATGACACTGGTGGATCCATTTGTGGTTTGTGAGAAGAACACACATGCAATGACACTGGGTGTGGTTCATGATATGGTTTGTAAGAAGAACACACATGCAATGACTCTAGCTGTGGTTTGTGAAAAGAGCACGTATGCGATGACTCTAGATGTGGTTCATGGGAAGAGCAGACATACTGTAACTACCTCGGTGAATTACGCTCCTAGTTACAAGCCTGGATGAGCAGAAATGGTTGAAATAGTACGGTGGGGCCTAAATGCCACTCACAGGTAGACCTTTCGGCCGTCCCAACCATTTCCAAACATCAGGACAAGAACGGGCGGCGTAATCGGCAGGCGAAGGGATCAACTACATACACAATTGAGTATGTATGCAAGCCACCATACAATGGTTCTCAGAGTCATTCCATCTAAAAGAAAGGAAATATTGCAACGCCATACGGCAAGATCCAAATATCCTAGATAGATATAATAGTTTAGGATATCTCCTCATACATCAAACATCAGAGTATCAGGCGGAAGTGGAAGACAAAATCCGAGTACGGATAAGAAGCAAATCGGCATAAGATGCCCCATAAATAAACACATCCCGCCCACAGATCTCACGGATCCCCGTTCCCGGAATCTCTACACCGAATGATCGTTGCCCACATCGTCCGTCTCCTCCACCCAGTATCCATCTTGCGAGTTTACCTGTTCATCTGAATCAAACAATTTATCGTGTGAGACCCTAGGGGTACTCAGCAAGTCTTTATGCCTCTAAAGGGGACACAACCTGGGGTGACGCAATTGCAGCAAAAGATAAACCCTAACAATTCTACAGATACTCGCTAACCATCCGCCTAACCAGAGATAGACGGATGTCCGTAAATTAATAACAACAGTTATAAAGGTAATATCAACAGATCCATCCTCCTCCTCGCTTACCGACGAGGAAACGGACGAACAACCCCCCCCCCCATCCGTTGGCAGTTTTATTAACCATTCCATGAGTGTTGCACTATTTACTAGTCAGTTACTTAGTCAAATTAAAAGCGGTACTTTAGTTATGCTTGTCTATGATCGAGAAACTGTGCTCCAAGTCGTCCATAACCGCGGACACGGCTTTCAGAAAGTTTTACCCTGCAGGGGTGCACAAATAGCAACACACACTCGATCAACCTCGGAAAAACCAAATCAAAACCAACGAGGCAGTCACGACAAAGCGATCACAGGATTCAGAAATATTTCAGGGGGCCACCCCATTAAGCTACCCGCAACGAAGCTGGCCGGCTACGAGACGGACTCAAGGTTTGTGGGGACTGCTGTAAATGACTGGGAACCAGAAAGTGTGACTGGGCTTATCGATACAGCGAAAACGTGTCACGGCCCTAAACAGTACAGGTGCAGTACCTCGCACAATTTAAATAAAGCAGTAAAGCATGGCATAAGTACAGGATAGTAAATAAAACCTCAAATTAGTTTGTGGCCCCAAGAAATAAGAATGAATCAAGCTCTAGCTCAGGGGGGTTCATAAGCCTCCCGGATGTGGATAGCGCGAATATTCAAGGAACAGGAATCAAGTACTCGGGGTCCTATGGGACACAAGTGAGCCTGAAAAACCAAATAGCAAATATGGCTCACCGATGCCACTTTCATTAGTTATCCCATTACTACTCAGGTTAAGTTGTTTAGGTACCTCATTATCCATCAGACACTCACATACCCTACACATGCTGTTCTACGACTCGCATGGCTCAAACAACTCCTGTAGTAATGGCTCATGGGATGGAGGAACAAGCTTCGGTGGGGTTTAAAAGTAAAGGCTATGCAATACTTGGGATTCAATTTAATGCAATCGCGACTCAATGATGCAAGAATAAGATAGAGGCAATAGGTACTATATGTATGCAAGCATGTGGTAGTGCTTGCCTGGCAGCTCAGTTGAAGCGAGAGAAGGATCTGGGTAGTTCTCCTGGGTCTCTTGATATATCCCCTGCTCAGCGTCTATTCGAAGAAGAACCAAACAAACAAGGGCCAACATAAATAAAGTGCACAAGCATATGAATAAAATGCGACAAGCAAACAATCATGCCATGATGAATGATGCACAATTTGCATGGTAATAATGTAGCATGGCATGGGTGAGGTGTGGAATACAAGAATAAATCATTTTATTGAGTTTTGGCCACATTTTATCCTTAAATAAGTTGCTGTATACTTTATATTTATATGATGCATGCTGCAAAACAGATAAAGGAATGCATAAACAGAAAGGTCTCGTCGAGCTAATCATATTAGACATATTATTTGTTAAATTTGGAGTTATAAAACAAAAGTTATTAATTAATTAAGGCAAAAGGGCATTTTATTGTAATTTTAATCAACTTGCAATTTTAAATGTTCAAAATATATTTTGAAGGGCATATTTGAATTCCTCACATTTTCTGATCTCAAAACATATATTATTTGTATTATTTGGAATTATAATTTAAAAGTTATTTAAAAACAGATTTGAATTTGAAGTTGAATTAATTTGAAAAAGGTTTAAATCAAAACAGGAAATAGAGAAATCCTTTTGTTAATCGGCCCAGACTTAGCCACAGTCAGTGACGAGTGGGGCCAAGCTGACCTGGCGAAATAGCGCACAGAAAGGGGTTCCTCACCGCGGCTGCTGCCAGCCACAGAGGCCGACATGTGGGGCCAGGGGCACAGGGGTCCACGTGACAGAGGGGGATACCGACGTGGCCGGCAGGAGGGGGTACCGGACCGCGGGTTGAGGCTAAGATACTACGGGGGGGTCTTTGCAAAAGGCCGGGGAGGCTGACTGGTGGGCCACGAGGTACCGCGGGTTAAGCAGAAAATAAAACAGAGGGGTTATGTGCAAAAACGCGACGCGTACTGTGCTTCTTCTCTGAATGTCTGACGACAAAACGGTGCTCGACAGGGCGTGGGGCGCGGCGCGCGGGATTCGATCCGGGGACCTGGCGTGCGCGCGCGGAGGCGGCAGCCACTGCGGTGGTCTGGCGTTGTTGCTGGGGAATGGCTGCGCGGCTAGATGAGGTTCCACGACGCGCTGAGCGAGCAGACGCACGCGCTCGCCGGTGCACCGAGGGTGCTCGACAAGCGGTCCGACGCGAACAGGATGCAACAGCGAGGAAGGAGGTGTCAGGGAGGCTCGTGGGCTCACCGGGAGGTTGTTGGTGCGGTCGGATCGGGCAGAGGAGAAGCGGGTCGTCGCCGAGGCAGAGGCCGGACGAGCTAGGGTTTGGCGTCGGTGGCGGCGGCGATCTTCGGCTCTGGCCCTTCTCCTCCTTGATGGCGGTACTGGTCGATGCAGGGGAACGTACTCGACTACCTCGACAGCCCCCATGCCACGCTCGCCTGCTGGTTCGAGGAAACGACGGTGGACACCGACGGTGGCCGGTGATGGGGTAGACGGTGGTGAGGGAAGGCAGGGAGAGAGGGAAGCGGCCTGGGGAGATCTGGGAGTGCAGAGGGTTCGTGGGGCGGAGGAAAAGCAGAGGGGGAGAGGGAGATGCCGTGGGGAGGTGGGGTAGATGGAAAAGGTGGCCTCGGTGCCACCTTTCTCTCCTTCCCCTCCTCACGTGCTTGGGTCGGGCAGGACTAGGGCAGGGGCAGGTGCATAGGGCTACAGGTGGGGACGGCTGGTTGGTGGGGAGGCTCGGGCTAGGGGGCTCTCATGGCAGGGAGAGCTAGAGATAGAGGGGGGGTAGGCTCGGGTTAGAGCTAGGTTTGACTAGGGGAGGCTCGGGTTAGGGTTTGGTCTTAGGTTAGAGGGGGTAGGTTAGGTGGTGAGGGTTGGTGTTTGATCCTGGTGGTGGTGGCTCGGGTTAGAGGGAGGAGAGATGGGGTCTTAGGGTTTGAGAGTGAGATTAGGATTAGAGGTAGAAAAAGAGAGAGGGGGGACTTAGGGTTTAGAGGGAGAGATAAGGTGGTATGTTCTCTTTTGACAAGACCAAGCAAGGTCAAGCCAAGATCAAACAAGAGCTAGACAAAAGAGAGAAAGAGATCAAAGGTGGTGGTGGGTTTAAGCAAGATCAAAATTAGACCAAGCCATAAGAGAAGGAGAGAGATGAGAGATGAAGATGAGGTAGGGTGGAAGATGATCCACTCAAAAAGACCAAAGTAAAAACCAAGGAGGGCAAAAATATGGAGATGGTTGCATGGCCCATGCAAAATTAATTAATACCATGCTCATTTTTGTGAAAAAAAAATTATTAACATGGCATTATTTTTATGCATTCCCAAAAGATGGTTTAAGGCCAAGCTAAGGATTTGAGGAAGTAGATCCATCCTATCTCCCATGAGCTAGATTAAATGCCCAAGGAAAATAAAAATACAAGCTCATGGAGATGGGGTGGTGGAATTATAAGGTGGTGAAAGAAAGGGTGGTGGAGTGGAATAAAAGATATGCCCCCAACTCAACTTGGGCATTAAACAATATATCAACAACCAAATACAATATCAAGAGGCAAATACAGTTTACAATGCATATGAGAGAAGAACCAAAGCAAAAAGGGTTTTATATGATGCTCAAATGCAAGGTGGCATGATGACATGAGCATGATATATTTATGATGCAACAATTATATATATGAAGTAGCCATTATATAGACTAGGCTAGTAGCATTGCAATTGTTAGACAATTGGGATGCTACAACTCTCCCCCACTAAACAAGAATCTCGCCCCGAGATTCCTAGGAAAAAGAAAACAACACAAGGAGAGGCAGGTGTTCGGAACGAAGGTGATCCTTGCGTTCCCAAGATGATGAAGAACGGAATGATGCAACCACTACACCTTGCAAAACTTGCTAGACTTGTTGCGAGTCTTGCGTTTTGCTTGAGAAACAACGGGTTAGAAAAGTTGAAGGATTGTCGTGAGACAAGAAGGATAGGATGGACATAGCTCCGGTTTTCTCAAGAAACATGATAAGAGAAACTGAACCACTTGTGAAAGAAAAGGAAAAGATGATGTATCATGAATAAAAGAAGACACACCGTTAAGATTAAAGATTTACCGATACTAGAGGGGATGAATCTTTGTCTCGCCGGAAGAAAAGAGCTAGGTTGGAGAAGTTTTGATCCACTATGACAATAGCATCATATCTTCTCTCGGATTTGAGAAGTGAAGCAAGGAAACAATATTGCCTTCAAACAATAGAGTCCCTTGATATCAAAAGAAAGATTTAGTTATACATCATCGGATTAGATTCTTGTTGCGCCGGTAAGAACCAAAGGATCACGCAATTGAGGTGCGCGGATATAACTTCCAGAGACGGATGTGACGCTAGATCATGGTGGAATCCCGAGAAGCAAGGAATATGGAGGATCTGGAGTTTATTGTAGAGATACTTATTGCTTTCTTTAGCCTTGAGGCTAACGCAATAGATTTGCGGCTGATGGCATCAACCATAACTGGCTTTACCGCAGAAAAGGAATTGATGAAACAAAGAGAGAGATAGTTTCCTTTCAACCTGTTTGGGGGTGCCGAGCATCGGTAGAAAGACGAGGACCGAAAAGATTTTGCGATTGTTTCCACCAGATGATTGAAGATTTTGCTCCATCTTGAATAGACAGACCACCAACAAGAGATTATTGATTACTTTCTTCGAGAGAGCACTCCGGAAAAACAACGACGGAAGTAAAAGTATCGAGGGATAAAGGCCACTTCTAACTTCCATGGAATGAGTGAAATCACATTAATTCGCCAATTCAATGTACAAGAGCGAATGATAAGAGTAGTGGTATGGTAGCTACTCCATCCCACACTCAAAGCATTACTCCGCACATGAATAAGAAAACCATGCAACCCAACTACCGAAACAGACTGACGATCTTGACAAGGATAACTCATGGAACTCCGTTAGGAAACAAGGATAGATGCAAACGATTCGCCGAATTCATAGATAGATAAATATGATGATGTTGTCGTCATGTCTGAAGTACCAAGCCACCAGAAAGATATGAAGGAAGATTACAGAGAAGAACTGCAAGATTTAACAACTACAGAAAAGATAGCACCAACTTGAACAGAAGGGTTATGAAAGATCTGAAAAGTCTTCGTGGCCTCCGGTGGATTGAGCATAGACGATAGAGCGAGAAGGTTTCAAGAGATTACTTGACGAGACTGAGGTGAAAGAACTCCATGTTCTTCTTGAAATGATTGAGGGAGATTTAGCAGTCTTGAGGAAAATCTTGAGCGAAACGTTGATGATAACTTGCCAACAAGGAAAAACTCCGGATTGGTTGAAGATTGCGATGGAATTAACAATGGACTTGCTGGTTCCAGAGTTGAAGTGATGTATTTAGCAGAAGGACGTGGCCGAGATAGGTGACTTCAAAAAGTCAGAATTCTCACTTTGAGACTTTGCACACAGGCAGTTCTCACGAAGCTTGAGAGAAAGAGACACAGATGATCTTCCATGTCCTTCCATTGATATAGAATAGGCAAGCATATTATCAACATATACCACCATGGATTAACAAGATATTCCTAGAATATCAAGTTCAAAAGGCGAGAGGAACGAACAAATGCTCGAACACTTCCTGAGCTCAACGCTCTTAGAAAGATCAATATTAAGAGCACGGGTTCGTGTTGAAGAAGATGCACTGGAAGAATAGATTATCTGGTCCTTCGGAAGAAAAGAGATGTCACCTGGTTCACATTGTCGATTGGATCACCGGTATCAAAGATAAAGAGATCTTGGATAGAGAAACGATGATAGCTCATACCTCAAGCAAAGCTAACAGAGACGACAAGATGCAATTCCCTCGTATCAAAGAGAATTTAGCAGATATGGAGTGCAAAAAGAAGTGCAGCATGATGGACAGATGATAGACCGCCGTAGTGCTTTGGGAAACTCCGGATTGCCAAAGATGCTTGACTATGCATAGATATGATCACGGTGTACTCAAAATCACAGGAGATAACCGTCACCATTTGGAGGATAGAGTTGATAGCAATTTCCATATTCCACTCATGATAAGTGTCATATAGCTATGCCGAGAGCCAAATTACAATCACCAGCATCGGATCGACACATGTTATGTAATTAGCACAAGAGAATTGGAGATGGAATGAAACTCTAGGATTAAGCGCCGGTGACAAAAGAATGAGTTAGCATGGACATGCTGATAAAAGGGAGATAGATAATGTTTCACACACGACTGAAAAGGAGTGTGGAAGCACAGATGTATCAAAGAAAAATTTTCCGCATTTTTCGGCATTAAAATACCAATAGATGCGCAAAATCCCTTATCAGGTAGCGATTAGCAACAGATGCTTACACAGAATGTGGAGTTGCTAGAAGGAAGGACACCCTTAAGAAGATGGCACCGGTTAACAAGGAGTCAGGTAGATCACGCCGGTTTTCAAAAGCCTGTCAGTATGGAATGTACCAACAGTTGATAACCAAAGGCAGATTGTGATAACAAAATGGATGCAACAGATAGACAAGGAATTACACACACACACACACACACACACACACACACTTTCTATGGTACTACGGAAACCCAGAACACGTGAACCCTAGTTTGAATTTTAAGAAGAGGATTGAAAACGTTACACTTCCTTACCAGAAAAGGGTGGGTGGGTGGGTAAGAAGAAAAATGGAAGCAGTCCTACTCTCGCGTTTGTTTTTCCCTAGTATACATAGCTACCAAAATATTTGCTAGACTGACAACGACCATTTGGCTGAGACCCTGAAGGGCGGGATGGCTCTGATACCAATTGTAACTACCTCGGTGAATTACGCTCCTAGTTACAAGCCTGGATGAGCAGAAATGGTTGAAATAGTACGGTGGGGCCCAAATGCCACTCACAGGTAGACCTTTCGGCCGTCCCAACCATTTCCAAACATCGGGACAAGAACGGGCGGCGTAATCGGCAGGCGAAGGGATCAACTACATACACAATTGAGTATGTATGGAAGCCACCATACAATGGTTCTCAGAGTCATTCCATCTAAAAGAAAGGAAATATTGCAACGCCATACGGCAAGATCCAAATATCCTAGATAGATATAATAGTTTAGGATATCTCCTCATACATCAAACATCAGAGTATCAGGCGGAAGCGGAAGACAAAATCCGAGTACGGATAAGAAGCAAATCGGCATAAGATGCCCCATAAATAAACACATCCCGCCCACAGATCTCACGGATCCCCGTTCCCGGAATCTCTACACCGAATGATCGTTGCCCACATCGTCCGTCTCCTCCACCCAGTATCCATCTTGCGAGTTTACCTGTTCATGTGAATCAAACAATTTATCGTGTGAGACCCTAGGGGTACTCAGCAAGTCTTTATGCCTCTAAAGGGGACACAACCTGGGGTGACGCAATTGCAGCAAAAGATAAACCCTAACAATTCTACAGATACTCGCTAACCATCCGCCTAACCAGAGATAGACGGATGTCCGTGAATTAATAACAACAGTTATAAAGGTAATATCAACAGATCCATCCTCCTCCTCGCTTACCGACGAGGAAGCGGACGAACAACCCCCCCCCCATCCGTTGGCAGTTTTATTAACCATTCCATGAGTGTTGCACTATTTACTAGTCAGTTACTTAGTCAAATTAAAAGCGATACTTTAGTTATGCTTGTCTATGATCGAGAAACTGTGCTCCAAGTCGTCCATAACCGCGGACACGGCTTTCAGAAAGTTTTACCCTGCAGGGGTGCACAAATAGCAACACACACTCGATCAACCTCGGAAAAACCAAATCAAAACCAACGAGGCAGTCACGACAAAGCGATCACAGGATTCAGAAATATTTCAGGGGGCCACCCCATTAAGCTACCCGCAACGAAGCTGGCCGGCTACGAGACGGACTCAAGGTTTGTGGGGACTGCTGTAAATGACTGGGAACCAAAAAGTGTGACTGGGCTTGTCGATACAGCGAAAACGTGTCACGGCCCTAAACAGTACAGGTGCAGTACCTCGCACAATTTAAATAAAGCAGTAAAGCATGGCATAAGTACAGGATAGTAAATAAAACCTCAAACTAGTTTGTGGCCCCAAGAAATAAGAATGAATCAAGCTCTGGCTCAGGGGGGTTCATAAGCCTCCCGGATGTGGATAGCACGAATATTCAAGGAACAGGAATCAAGTACTCGGGGTCCTACGGGACACAAGTGAGCCTGAAAAACCAAATAGCAAATATGGCTCACCGATGCCACTTTCATTAGTTATCCCATTACTACTCAGGTTAAGTTGTTTAGGTACCTCATTATCCATCAGACACTCACATACCCTACACATGCTGTTCTACGACTCGCATGGCTCAAACAACTCCTGTAGTAATGGCTCATGGGATGGAGGAACAAGCTCTGGTGGGGTTTAAAAGTAAAGGCTATGCAATACTTGGGATTCAATTTAATGCAATCGCGACTCAATGATGCAAGAATAAGATAGAGGCAATAGGTACTATATGTATGCAAGCATGTGGTAGTGCTTGCCTGGCAGCTCAGTTGAAGCGAGAGAAGGATCTGGGTAGTTCTCCTGGGTCTCTTGATATATCCCCTGCTCAGCGTCTATTCGAAGAAGAACCAAACAAACAAGGGCCAACATAAATAAAGTGCACAAGCATATGAATAAAATGCGACAAGCAAACAATCATGCCATGATGAATGATGCACAATTTGCATGGTAATAATGTAGCATGGCATGGGTGAGGTGTGGAATACAAGAATAAATCATTTTATTGAGTTTTGGCCACATTTTATCCTCAAATAAGTTGCTGTATACTTTATATTTATATGATGCATGCTGCAAAACAGATAAAGGAATGCATAAACAGAAAGGTCTCGTCGAGCTAATCATATTAGACATATTATTTGTTAAATTTGGAGTTATAAAACAAAAGTTATTAATTAATTAAGGCAAAAGGGCATTTTATTGTAATTTTAATCAACTTGCAATTTTAAATGTTCAAAATATATTTTGAAGGGCATATTTGAATTCCTCACATTTTATGATCTCAAAACATATATTATTTGTATTATTTGGAATTATAATTTAAAAGTTATTTAAAAACAGATTTGAATTTGAAGTTGAATTAATTTGAAAAAGGTTTAAATCAAAACAGGAAACAGAGAAATCCTTTTGTTACTCGGCCCAGACTTAGCCACAGTCAGTGACGAGTGGGGCCAAGCTGACCTGGCGAAACAGCGCACAGAAAGGGGTTCCTCACCGCGGCTGCTGCCAGCCACAGAGGCCGACATGTGGGGCCAGGGCCACAGGGGTCCATGTGACAGAGGGGGATACCGACGTGGCCGGCAGGAGGGGGTACCGGACCGCGGGTTGAGGCTAAGATACTACGGGGGGGGGGGTCTTTGCAAAAGGCCGGGGAGGCTGACTGGTGGGCCACGAGGTACCGCGGGTTAAGCAGAAAACAAAACGGAGGGGCTATGTGCAAAAACGGCGACGCGTACTGTGCTTCTTCTCTGAATGTCTGACGACAAAACGGTGCTCGACAGGGCGCGGGGCGCGGCGCGCGGGATTTGATCCGGGGACCTGGCGTGCGCGCGCGGAGGCGGCAGCCACTGCGGTGGTCTGGCGTTGTTGCTGGGGAACGGCTGCGCGGCTAGATGAGGTTCCACGACGCGCTGAGCGAGCAGACGCACGCGCTGAGCGAGCAGACGCACGCGCTCGCCGGTGCACCGAGGGTGCTCGACAAGCGGTCCGACGCGAACAGGATGCAACGGCGAGGAAGGAGGTGTCAGGGAGGCTCGTGGGCTCACCGGGAGGTTGTTGGTGCGGTCGGATCGGGCAGAGGAGAAGCAGGTCGTCGCCGAGGCAGAGGCCGGCCGAGCTAGGGTTTGGCGTCGGTGGCGGCGGCGATCTTCGGCTCTGGCCCTTCTCCTCCTTGATGGCGGTACTGGTCGTTGTAGGGGAACGTACTCGACTACCTCGACAGCCCCCACGCCACGCTCGCCTGCTGGTTCGAGGAAACGACGGTGGACACCGACGGTGGCCGGTGATGGGGTAGACGGTGGTGAGGGAAGGCAGGGAGAGAGGGAAGCGGCCTGGGGAGATCTGGGAGTGCATAGGGTTCGTGGGGCGGAGGAAAAGCAGAGGGGGAGAGGGAGATGCCGTGGGGAGGTGGGGTAGATGGAAAAGGTGGCCTCGGTGCCACCTTTCTCTCCTTCCCCTCCTCACGTGCTTGGGTCGGGCAGGACTAGGGCAGGGGCAGGTGCATGGGGCTGCAGGTGGGGACGGCTGGTTGGTGGGGAGGCTCGGGCTAGGGGGCCCTCATGGCAGGGAGAGCTAGAGAGAGAGAGGGGGGTAGGCTCGGGTTAGAGCTAGGTTTGACTAGGGGAGGCTCGGGTTAGGGTTTGGTCTTAGGTTAGAGGGGGTAGGTGAGGTGGTGAGGGTTGGGGTTTGATCCTAGTGGTGGTGGCTCGGGTTAGAGGGAGGAGAGATGGGGTCTTAGGGTTTGAGAGTGAGATTAGGATTAGAGGTAGAAAAAGAGAGAGGGGGACTTAGGGTTTAGAGGGAGAGATAAGGTGGTATGTTCTCTTTTGACAAGACCAAGCAAGGTCAAGCCAAGATCAAACAAGAGCTAGACAAAAGAGAGAAAGAGATCAAAGGTGGTGGTGGGTTTAAGCAAGATCAAAATTAGACCAAGCCATAAGAGAAGGAGAGAGATGAGAGATGAAGATGAGGTAGGGTGGAAGATGATCCACTCAAAAAGACCAAAGTAAAAACCAAGGAGGGCAAAAATATGGAGATGGTTGCATGGCCCATGCAAAATTAATTAATACCATGCTCATTTTTGTGAAAACAAAATTATTAACATGGCATTATTTTTATGCATTCCCAAAAGATGGTTTAAGGCCAAGCTAAGGATTTGAGGAAGTAGATCCATCCTATATCCCATGAGCTAGATTAAATGCCCAAGGAAAATAAAAATACAAGCTCATGGAGATGGGGTGGTGGAATTATAAGGTGGTGAAAGAAAGGGTGGTGGACTGGAATAAAAGATATGCCCCCAACTCAACTTGGGCATTAAACAATATATCAACAACCAAATACAATATCAAGAGGCAAATACAGTTTACAATGCATATGAGAGAAGAACCAAAGCAAAAAGGGTTTTATATGATGCTCAAATGCAAGGTGGGATGATGACATGAGCATGATATATTTATGATGCAACAATTAGATATATGAAGTAGCCATTATATAGACTAGGCTAGTAGCATTGCAATTGTTAGACAATTGGGATGCTACACATACAATTACACTGGTGGATCCATGTGTGGTTCATGGGAAGAACACACATGCAATGACACTGGTGGATCCATGTGTTGTCTGTGGGAAGAACACACATGCAATGACACTGGTGGATTCATGTGTGGTCTTTGGAAAGAACACACATGTAATGACACTGGTGATATGTTGTCTGTGAGAAGAACACACATCCAATGACTCTAGCTGTGGTTCATGAAAAGAGCAGACATGCAATGACACTGGTGGATCCATGTGTGGTTCATGGGAAGAACACACATGCAATGACACTGGTGGATCCATGTGTGGTTTGTGGGAAGAACGCACATGCAATGACACTGGTGGATCCATGTGTGGTTCATGGGAAGAACACACATGCAATGACATTGGTGGATCCATGTGTTGTCTGTGGGAAGAACACACATGCAATGACACTGGTGGATCCATGTGTGGTTTGTGAGAAGAACACACATGCAATGACACTGGGTGTGGTTCATGCTATGGTTTGTAAGAAGAACACACATGCAATGACTCTAGTTGTGGTTTGTGAAAAGAGCACGCATGCAATGACTCTAGCTGTGGTCCATGGGAAGAGCAGACATACAATGACACTGGTGGATCCATGTGTGGTTCATGGGAAGAACACACACGCAATGACACTGGAGGATCCATGTGTGGTCTGTGGGAAGAATACACATGTAATGACACTGGTGGATCCATGTGTGGTCTTTGGGAAGAACACACATGTAATGACACTGGTGATATGTGGTCTATGAGAAGAAGATAGATCCAATGACTCTAGCTGTGGTGCATGAAAAGAGCAGACATGCAATGACACTGGTCGATCCATGTGTGGTTCATGGGAAGAACACACATGCGATGACACTGGGTGGATCCATGTGTGGTTTGTGAGAAGAGCAGACATGCAATGACACCGGTGGATCCATCTGTGGTTCATGGGAACAACACACATGCAATGACTCTGGGTGTGGTTCATGATATGGTTTGTGAAAAGAACACACATGCAATGACACTGGTGGATCCATGTGTGGTCTTTGGGAAGAACACACATGCAATGACACTGGTGATATGTGGTTTGTGAGAAGAACACACATCCAATGACTCTAGCTGTTGTTCATGAAAAGAGAAGACATGCAATGACACTGGTGGATCCATGTGTGGTTCATGGGAAGAACACACATGCAATGACACTGGTGGATCCATGTGTGGTTTGTGGGAAGAACACACATGCAATGACAATAGTGGATCCATGTGTGGTTCATGGGAAGAACACACATGCAATGCCATTGGTGGATCCATGTGTGGTCTGTGGGAAGAACACACATGCAATGACATTGGTGGATCCATGTGTGCTTTGTGAGAAGAGCACACATGCAATGACACTGGGTGTGGTTCATGATATGGTTTGTGAGAAGAACACATATGCAATGACTCTGGTGGATCCATGTGTGGTCTTTGGGAAGAACACACATGCAATGACACTGGTGATATGTGGTCTGTGAGAAGAACACACATCCAATGACTCTAGCTGTGGTTAATGAAAAGAGCAGACATGCAATGACACTGGTGGATCCATGTGTGGTTCATGGGAAGAACACACATGCGATGACACTGGGTGGATCCATGTGTGGTTTGTGAGAAGAACACACATGCAATGACACTGGTGGATCCATGTGTGGTTCATGGGAAGAACACACATGCAATGACATTGGTGGATCCATGTGTGGTTCATGGGAAGAACACACATGCAATGACTCTGGTGATATGTGGTTTGTGAAAAGAAAAGGCATGCAATGACTCTAGCTGTGGTTAATGAGAAGAGCAGACATGCAATGACACTGGTGGATCCATGTGTGGTTTGTGAGAAGAACACACATGCAATGACACTGGGTGTGGTTCATGATATGGTTTGTAAGAAGAACACACATCCAATGACTCTAGCTGTGGTTCATGAAAAGAGCATGCATGCGATGACTCTAGTTGTGGTTCATGGGAAGAGCAGACATACAATGACACCAGTGATATGTGGTCTGTGAGAAGAACACACATGCAATGACTCTAGCCGTGGTTCATGAAAAGAGCAGACATTCGATGACACTGGTGGATCCATGTGTGGTTTGTGAGAAGAACACACATGCAATGACACCGGTGGATCCATGTGTGGTCTGTGGGAAGAACACACATGCAATGACATTGGTGATATGTGGTTTGTGAGAAGAACACACATCCAATGACTCTAGTGGGTCCTTACGTGGTTTATGAGAAGAACACACATACAATGAACTCTTGTGGTTCTATCTTAGCATAATTTGATGTATGCCATGATGTATTTCATTGTGCAAGACACTCACTTTCCATTTTTATACTACTCAATATCGCCCTTGGTTTTATGTGGTACTACTCAGTTTTGCCCCCCACCTCTCTATCTTTCGTAGGAGCACAAATTTGTGCTCACCCTGTCTACTACTCCCTGATTGGTTATCGCAGTTGTGACGCGGATCGTGCGCACCAGCCATTGATTCTGTGCGATCCAACGATGATCGTTGCACACGTCGTGCCCTTCACAGTACAGCGCGAGACAGCACGGACGTCTCCCTTTGCGAGACTTCTACAAGAAGGAACACGATGCCGTCCATGGAAAAAGTCGCCGAGCGGTCATGTCATGTTTAATCAAGTCTGAAAAGCCTACTACTGCTACTACTACGCCACAACGCATGCGTCATCGAGTGCACGGTCATCGATGGATAGCTGCAATTTATTGCCACTTGATTTTAATAAGACATATCCCATTTTTTATGCAGCAGCTCTCAATCGCCAATTTTAGGGCCGTGTCAAACTTCATACATAGAAATTGTGTGTGCGCAATTTGCATGTGGCTCAATACAGAACTTCCATGCATGGCCTAGGAAAAAACGTGACATACCGTGCGCGTGTCACGGTGCACGGGGCAGTCGACTGCGCGGCGCGTTGCACGTTGGTGCAATGAAACGTGCCTTGCTTCTATCTACCTTAGCTATAGAGCCCCTCTCCGCACACCCACTCACACTCTCGCTCACTGTCCCCACGCAACCCTCTCCACTGTCCCACCAGCATCCGCAAACTCCCGAGAATACCTGGTCCATGCCGGTGATGGCCGAGGAGGATAAGGTGGCCATCATCGCCTCCGTGGCCGTCGGCGAGGAGGCCCCTGTCTCCTCGCAGGTCCCCCTCGACATGTTGAAAGCAGCTGCTGTCCCTGTCCAGGCCCTAGTGGAGGCATCAATGGAAGCTGATGTTCCCGTCTAGGCCCCCGTCCCAGCTACCGACGGAGCCGCCGAAGAGGAAGCCCCCGCCGGTCACAAGCAGATCACGCACTTCTTGGGCACCTACAATCCAGACAAGTACATCGCTCCGCTAAACCCCTACGACACCGACATCGACAACCTATGGTCGGAGGTAACTAGGGTTTGCTCCCCTCCCTTGGTTCTTCTACCGTTTGTTAGAAATAATGGGATAATCTATTTAAAATTTAGCTGGTATTGTCATGTTTAATATTCTGGAATTAATCATGGAAATTGTGCCTAATTATCCAACACCGTTCCCATCGTTGGATGCTAGATATTGGTTTATTAGGATTCGCTTGTTTGCATTTCGATTACTCGATCTTCTTACACCATCTACTCCCCCATTTTCCCTTTCTTCCAATAGGTTTCCGGGAGCGACGTCTGCAGCGATGACGAGTCCATTCACACCAAGGCTCGTCAGGTGCTGAGGAGGCTGCGGGCCGGCAAGTACGACGGCTTCCTCACAGGCCCCTACTACAGCTGCCCCTTCCGCAAGGGGGCGTCTACTGCTTGACGAGTCGGGCCGCCGGTGGCACCGTCTTGAAGACCTTACTGTAGCATGCAGAGGCCGCAGGCTCCGGCATCCACAAAAGCGGCAATCCCGAGCCCGCGAACATCAACGCCTACATCGCTGAACACCGTTCTCTCGGCATTCACCTCCGAAACGTCCAGCGGGTGTCCATCAAAGAGGGTCGCATGCCTCCAATCAGGCCCAAGGCCCCAAAGTCCAAGAAACTGGGCAGCAAGAAGTGGCGGATGCGCCAGAGGGATATGGAGGCGATGGCGAATGAACGGGTTGGATGTCTCCTTGAATGTATTTGCATCTGCCACGGCTGCTGCTGCTAAGCAGCTTCTTTTGATTTTCTATATTTTGCTTGCATCCTATTTCTGGCTGAATGCATCGAACCCCGTTAAGCAACCTACTACTTTCTATCGATATATCCTATTTAGTTGCGCACAGCTATATCTACATTTGTTTTGTTTTCTGAATGAATGTATTCTTCCTGGTGTGATTTGCTGCTCTAGATTTGCTACCTGATCGGAAGCAAAAAGAGGTCCAAAAGGGAACGAATTATCGAAGTGAGAATCTTCTCTAGATTTGCTACCAATTTGGGCAAAATGAAACATATCTGTTTAGCGAGAGAGGAAAAGGGCACTGTTTCAAACTACCAGTTAAGAAGCTACCATCTTGACAAGATACAAGACACATACATAAACATAACACAACGAGGGTTAAATTTATTTTACTAGTATCACTTGATGCGCTAGACATCTCCACAAGCTAACTGAGTTCCACAAAACAGAAACATAACACTGACAAGTAAAATTTAATTCACTCCTTATCAGACCACTTGCACGCTTGCTATCATTCCAGGTACTCCACGTCCGACGAGCTGCTTTGTCCCAAATGGCATTTGCGGCACAATTAGCGGTGCATCACAGGCCTGATTGTTGCCGCTAGAAGATGTCGCCTCTCTGTTTGCCGCTTTAGCTGTAGCCTCTCTGTCAGCTGCTTCTTCAGCTGCAAGCTCTCTTTCAGCTGCTTCTGCAGCTTCTCTGACAGCTACTTCAGATTCAACTTCAAACTCAGCTATTCGGCATTTTCTACAAAGGGCTCCCCTAAGCTCGTCTTCCCTCTTGCAAATAGGGCAAAACATGAGGTAACATTAAAAAAAATGGATCTTCTTGTACAGCTGGTAGGTCACGTAAGAATCTATGGCTGCATACTTCAGGTTTATATCAGACAACGGCCACTCGTTCTAGAAATCGTGCCTATCCTTAGAGAAATCTTCCTTCATTGTGACGTACGACTCATCGAGGATTCTAGTTGCAAGTGATGTCATTCCATCCTTCTTCCTGTCCCCTAGGATCTTGACAAGAGCTGAATATTGATCTAGTTGTGCGCAGGAATTATAATTTCCTCTTGATACAATTTCGACAAATCAGTTGTTGTGTCGATAGTGCAGAAAACAATTCCCTTTTTTTCAAGGAACTGGCGAAGCGTCGGACATTTCCTGTCAGTCCTGAAAGTATGTAGTTTGTCATCACCAAAATTCGTAACTACAAATATTTTGTCAATGCAAGATCATCATCTCAATATAATTTTGAAAAGTTTAGTAAATGCAAGATCAAGACTCTCAACATTGTATTGTCATAATTTATTCGGTTTTGCTATTTCTCAGTCGACTGAACGAGTTGCACATTTCTTTTAACTACGGTTGCACTTTTCTTAGGTGATTGAGACTAAAGAAAATCTCAGTCGATTGAGACATAGGCAAACCCTAATTTATTTGGTCCTAAGTAAAATCCAGTAGTTGCAAGATGAGCAAGTGGATAAAGAACAAGAGGAGAAAACCCTAAAAGCGGTTAGCTACAGAGAGCAGATCTACAAACCGGGAGAGGTGGTAGTCGAGGACGTGTTTCCGCATGGCAAGTTGAATGACGGCAACTTCACTCCCTTCGTATGGGTGCTCCGGGGTGTACTCGAGGTCCAATCCCACAAACTTGTCCTCGTATATCCCAAGCCAACCCTCGTACATCCTCAGGACACGCACCACTGTCTCCTCCTCGTTGGTGTAGACAACGTCTATCTTCTTGTTGTCATGGGTAGTGAAGCTTGTCTCTAGAGTGCGTAGATCTTCCATGGCGGCAAGGAGAAGATGGGAAGAAGATAGTAGATGACAGGAAGAAAAAGAGTGGTTTCTGCGAGGCAGGGGAATGGTGGAACCGTCAATGCGCTTTTATGGTAGGGGTTAACGATTGGGACGGAAGTCCAAGGAGAGACGCGTGGCGGTGGCCGTTCCAGCTTCTGAGTAAACAAAAAATAATTATAACGCCGATACATGGTCCCTGTTTTGTCACGTCAATACACTGGGTAGGGTGTGTTGTCCTATCCACTATGCCAACACTGCAAGCCTAAATGACAGCCACCCTGCCTAAGCGAGGGGAGTGATATAATGGCGAACTAACAGGAGGGGCCCAACTTGACGCCTATTAGCCTGATTTTTTGTATTGAAACGTAAAGTTGAATTCATGCCGAAAAAGACCCTGAGTATTTGGCACACCAACTGTAGTCTTCCCGGCTGATTTCAGGGAACTTGGGTACCGCGTTGCCTATACACCCCAACTTTCGGGGCCGCAAAGTGATAATCTCCATTGCATGTGTGTTCTTTTCCTAAACCACATTCATCCACTAGTGATATTTGCATGTGTGTTCTTTTCCTAAACCACATTGATTCCTTCGGTGTCATTGCATGTGTGTTCTTTTCTTGAACCACATTGATCCACTGGTGACATTTGCATGTGTGTTATTTTCCTAAACTACATTGATCCACTGGTGTCATTGCATGTGTGTTCTTTTCCTGAACGCCATTGATCCACTGGTGACATTGCATGTGTGTTCCTTTCCTAAACCACATGGATCCACCGGTGTCATTGCATGTGTGTTATTTTCCTGAACCGCATCGATCCACTAGTGACATTTGCATGTGTGTTCTTTTCCAAACCACATTGATCCACTAGTGACATTTGCATTTGTGTTCTTTTCCTAAACCACATTTATCACGTAGTGTCATTGCATGTTCCACGTTGATCCACTGGTGACGTTGCATGTGTGTTCTTTTCCTAAACCACATGGATCCACTAGTGTAATTTGCATGTTTTTTCCTAAACCACATTAATCCACTGGTGACATTTGCATATGTTTTCTTTTTCTAAACCACATTTATCCACTAGTGTCATTTGCATGTGTGTTCCTTTCCTAAACCACATTGATCCACTAGTGCCGTTGCATGTGTGTTCTTTTCCTAAACCACATTGATCCACTAGTGTCATTCCATGTGTGTTCTTTTTCTAAACCACATTGATCCACTGTTGTCAATGCATGTGTGTTATTTTCCTAAACCACATTGTTCCACTAGTGACATTTGCATGTGTGTTCTTTTCCTAAATCACATTGATCCTAAACCACATTGATCCACTAGTGTCATTGCATGTGTGTTCTTTTCCTAAACCACATTGATCAACTGGTGTCATTGCATGTGTGTTCTTTTCTTGAACCACATTGATCCACTAGTGACATTGCATGTGTGTTCTTTTCCTAAACCACATGGCACCACTGGTGTCATTGCATGTGTGTTATTTTCCTAAACCACATTGATCCACTGGTGTCATTGCATGTGTGTTCTTTTCCTAAACCACAGTGATCCACTAGTGTCATTGCATGTGTGTTGATTTTCTCAACCACATTCATCCACTAGTGACATTTGCATGTGTGTTATTTTCCTAAACCACATTAATTCCTTTGGGGTCATTGCATGTGTGTTCTTTTCTTGAACCCCATTGATCCACTGGTGACATTGCATGTGTGTTCTTTTCCTAAACCACATTGATCCACTAGTGACATTTGCATGTGTGTTTTTTCCTAAACTACATTGATCCACTGGTGTCATTGCATGTGTGTTCTTTTCCTAAACCCCATTGATCCACTGGTGACAATGCATGTGTGTTCCTTTCCTAAAGCACATTGATCCACTAGTGTCATTGCATGTGTGTTCTTTTCGTAAGCCACATTGATCCACTAGTGACATTTGCATTTGTGTTCTTTTCCTAAACCACATTTATCCTGTAGTGTCATTGCATGTGTGTTCTTTTCCTGATCCACATTGATCCACTGGTGACATTGCATGTGTGTTCTTTTCCTAAACCACATGGATCCACTAGTGACATTTGCATGTTTTTTCCTAAACCACATTAATCCACTGGTGACATTTGCATCTGTTTTCTTTTTCTAAACCACATTGATCCACTGTTGTCATTTGCATGTGTGTTCCTTTCCTAAACCACATTTATCCAATAGTGTCATTGAATGTGTGTTCTTTTCCTGAACCACATTAATCGACTCGTGACATTGCATGTGTGTTCTTTTCCTAAACGACATGGATCCACTGGAGTCATTTCATGTGTGTTCATTTCCTAAACCACATTTATCCACTAGTGTCACTGCATGTGTGTTCCTAAACTACATGGATCCACTGGTGACATTGCATGTGTGTTCTTTTTCTTAACCACATGTATCCACTAGTGACATTGCATGTGTAGTCTATTCTTAAACCACATGGATCCACTTGAGTAATTGCATGGGTGTTTCTTCCTAAACCACATTGATCCACTAGTGTCATTTCATGTGTGTACTTTTCCTAAACCACATTTATCCAATCGTGACATCTGCATGTGTGTTCTATTCTTAAACCACATTGATCCACTTGTGTCATTGCATGTGAGTTCTTTTTCTGAACCACATCTATCCACTAGTGACATTTCATGTGTGTTCTATTCTTAAACCACATGGATTCACTAGAGTCATTGCATGGGTGTTATTTTCCTAAACCACATTGATCCACTGGTGTCATTGCATGTGGGTTCTTTTCCTAAACTACATTGATCCACTTGTGATATTTGCATGTGTGTTCTTTTCCTAAACCACATTGATCCATTGGTGTCATTGCATGTGTGTTCTTTTCCTGAACAACATTGATCCACTCGTGACATTGCATGTGTGTTCTTTTTCTGAACCACGTGGATCCACTTCTGTCATTTCATGTGTGTTATTCTCCTAAACCACATTGATCCACTAGTGTCATTGTATGTGTGTTCCTTTCCTAAACCACATTGATCCACTGGTGACGTTGCATCTGTGTTATTTTCCTAAACCACATTGATCCACTAGAGTCATTACATGTGTGTTCTTTTCCTAAACCACATGGATCCACTTGTGACATTTGCACGTGTTTTCTTTTTCTAAAACACATTAATCCACTAGAGACATTGAATGTGTGTTCTTTTCCTAAACCACATGGATCCACTGGTGACATTTCATGTGTGTTCTTTTCCTAAACCACATGGATCCACTGTGTGACATTGCATGTGTGTCCTTTTTCTGAACCACATGTATCCACTAGAGACATTGCATGTGTATTCTATTCTTAAACCACATGGATCCACTAGAGTCATTGCATGTGTTTTTTTCCAAACCACATTGATCCACTGGTGTCATTGCATGGGTGTTCTTTTCTTGAACCACAATGATCCACTAGTGACATTGCATGTGTATTATTTTCCTAAACCACATGGATCCACTGGTGTCATTGCATGTGTGTTCTTTTCCTAAACCACATTGATCCACTGGTGTCATTGCATGTGTGTTCTTTTCCTGAACCACATTTATCCACTGGTGTCATTGCATGTGTGTTCATTTCCTAAACCACATTGATCCACTGGTGACATTGCATATGTGTTCTTTTTCTGAACCACATGTATCCACTAGTGACATTGCTTGTCTGTTCTATTCTTAAACCACATGGATTCACTGGAGTCATTGCATCGGTGTTCTTTTTGTAAACCACATTGATCCACTTATGTCATTGCATGTGGGTTCTTTTCCTAAACCACATTGATGATAATTGCATGTGTGTTATGCTCGTAAACCACATTATCCACTAGTATCATTGCACGTGTGTTCTTTTCCTAAACCACGTGGATCCACTTGTGACTTTCCATGTGTATTCTTTTCCTAAACCACATTGACCCACTTGTGTCATTGCATGTGAGTTCTTTTTCTGAACCACATGTATCCACTAGTGACATTCCATGTGTGTTCTATTCTTAAACCACATGGATTCACTAGAGTCATTGCATGGGTGTTATTTTCCTAAACCACATTGATCCACTGGTGTCATTGCATGTGGGTTCTTTTCCTAAACTACATTGATCCACTTGTGATATTTTCATGTGTGTTCTTTTCCTAAACCACATTGATCCACTGGTGTCATTGCATGTGTGTTCTTTTCCTGAACCACATTGATCCACTGGTGACATTGCATGTGTGTTCTTTTTCTGAACCACATGGATCCACTGGTGTCATTGCATGTGTGTTATTCTCCTAAACCACATTGATCCACTAGTGTCATTGTATGTGTGTTCCTTTCATAAACCACATTGATCCACTGGTGACGTTGCATGTGTGTTATTTTCCTAAACCACATTGATCCACTAGAGTCATTACATGTGTGTTCTTTTCCTAAACCACATGGATCCACTTCTGACATTTGCATGTGTTTTCTTTTTCCAAAACACATTAATCCACTAGAGACATTGAATGTGTGTTCTTTTCCTAAACCACATGGATCCACTGGTGACATTTCATGTGTGTTCTTTTCCTAAACCACATGGATCCACTGTGTGAAATTGCATGTGTGTTCTTTTTCTGAACCACATGTATCCACTTGAGACATTGCATGTGTATTCTATTCTTAAACATGGATCCACTAGAGTTATTGCATGTGTTTTTTTTCTAAACCACATTGATCCACTGGTATCATTACATGTGTGTTCTTTTCTTGAACCACATTGATCCACTGGTGACATTGCATGTGTGTTCTTTTCCTAAACCACATGGATCCACTGGTGTCAATGCATGTGTGTTCTTTTCCTAAACCACATTGATCCACTGGTGTGTCATTGCATGTGTGTTCTTTTCATGAACCACATTTATGCACTAGTGTCATTGCATGTGTGTTCTTTTCCTAAACCACATTGATCCACTTGTGACATTGCATATGTGTTCTTTTTCTGAACCACATGTATCCACTAGTGGCATTGCATGTGTGTTCTATTCTTAAACCACATGGATTCACTTGAGTCATTGCATCGGTGTTCTTTTCGTAAACCACATTGATCCACTGGTGTCATTGCATGTGGGTTCTTTTCCTAAACCACATTGATGATATTTGCATGTGTGTTATTCTCCTAAACCACATGGATCCACTTGTGACTTTCCATGTGTATTCTTTTCCTAAATCACATGGATCCACTTATGCCATTGCATGTGTGTTATTTTCATAAACCACATTGATCCACTGGTGTCATTGCATGTGTGTTCTTTTCCTAAACCACATTTATCCACTGGTGTCATTGCATGTGTGTTCTTTTCCTAAACCACATTGATCCACTTGTGACATTGCATATGTGTTCTTTTTCTGAACCACATGTATCCACTAGTGACATTGCATGTGTGTTCTATTCTTAAACCACATGGATTCACTGGAGTCATTGCATCGGTGTTCTTTTCGTAAACCACATTGATCCACTGGTGTCATTGCATGTGGGTTCTTTTCCTAAACCACATTGATGATATTTGCATGTGTGTTATTCTCCTAAACCACATTTATCCACTAGTGTCATTGCATGTGTGTTCCTTTCCTAAACCACATGGATGCCCTTGTGACTTTCCATGTGTATTCTTTTCCTAAACCACATGGATCCACTTGTGACTTTGCATGCGTGTTCTTTTCCTAAACCACATGGATCAACTTGTGTCATTCCATGTGTGTTCTTTTCATAAACCACATTGATCCACTGGTGTCATTACATGTGTGTTCTTTTCCTAAACCACATTGTTCCACTAGTGACATTTGCATGTGTGTTCTTTTTCTAAACCACATTGATCCTTCAGTGTCATTCCATGTGTGTTCTTTCCTGAACCGCATTGATCTAGTAGTGACATTTGCATGTTTGTTCTTTTCCTAAACCACATTGATCCACTAGTGTCATTACATGTGTGTTTTTTCCTGAACCACATTGATCCACTGGTGACATTACATGTGTGTTATTTTCCTAAACCACATTGATAAACTGGTGTCATTGCATGGGTGTTATTTTCCTAAACCACATTGATCCACTGGTGTCATTGCATGTGGTTTCTTTTCCTAAACCACATGGATCCACTTGTGACATTTGCATGTGTTTTCTTTTTCCAAAACACATTTATCCACTAGAGACATTGAATGTGTGTTCTTTTCCTAAACCACATGGATCCACTGGTAACATTTCATGTGTGTTCTTTTCCTAAACCACATGGATCCACTGTGTGACATTGCATGTGTGTTCTTTTTCTGAACGACATGTATCCACTGGAGACATTGCATGTGTATTCTATTCTTAAACATGGATCCACTAGAGTTATCGCATGTGTTTTTTTTCTAAACCACATTGATCCACTGGTATCATTACATGTGTGTTCTTTTCTTGAACCACATTGATCCACTGGTGACATTGCATGTGTGTTCTTTTCCTAAACCACATGGATCCACTGGTGTTAATGCATGTGTGTTCTTTTCCTAAACCACATTGATCCACTGGTGTGTCATTGCATGTGTGTTCTTTTCATGAACCACATTTATCCACTCGTGTCATTGCATGTGTGTTCTTTTCCTAAACCACACTGATCCACTGGTGACATTGCATATGTGTTCTTTTTCTGAACCACATGTATCCACTAGTGGCATTGCATGTGTGTTCTATTCTTAAATCACATGGATTCACTTGAGTCATTGCATCGGTATTCTTTTCGTAAACCACTTTGATCCACTGGTGTCATTGCATGTGGGTTCTTTTCCTAAACCACATTGATGATATTTGCATGTGTGTTATTCTCCTAAACCACATTTATCCACTAGTCTCATTGCATGTGTGTTCTTTTCCTAAACCACATGGATCCACTTGTGACTTTCCATGTGTATTCTTTTCCTAAATCACATGGATCCACTTGTGACTTTGCATGCGTGTTCTTTTCCTAAACCACATGGATCCACTTATGTAATTGCATGTGTGTTATTTTCATAAACCACATTGATCCACTGGTGTCATTGCATGTGTGTTCTTTTCCTAAACCACATTTATCCGCTGGTGTCATTGCATGTGTGTTCTTTTCCTAAACCACATTGATCCACTTGTGACATTGCATATGTGTTCTTTTTCTGAACCACATGTATCCACTAGTGACATTGCATGTGTGTTCTATTCTTAAACCACATGGATTCACTGGAGTCATTGCATCGGTGTTCTTTTCGTAAACCACATTGATCCACTGGTGTCATTGCATGTGGGTTCTTTTCCTAAACCACATTGATGATATTTGCATGTGTGTTATTCTCCTAAACCACATTTATCCACTAGTGTCATTGCATGTGTGTTCTTTTCCTAAACCACATCGATGCCCTTGTGACTTTCCATGTGTATTCTTTTCCTAAACCACATGGATCCACTTGTGACTTTGCATGCGTGTTCTTTTCCTAAACCACATGGATCAACTTGTGTCATTCCATGTGTGTTCTTTTCATAAACCACATTGATCCACTGGTGTCATTACATGTGTGTTCTTTTCCTAAACCACATTGTTCCACTAGTGACATTTGCATGTGTGTTCTTTTTCTAAACCACATTGATCCTTCAGTGTCATTCCATGTGTGTTCTTTCCTGAACCGCATTGATCTAGTAGTGACATTTGCATGTTTGTTCTTTTCCTAAACCACATTGATCCACTAGTATCATTACATGTGTGTTTTTTCCTGAACCACATTGATCCACTGGTGACATTACATGTGTGTTATTTTCCTAAACCACATTGATAAACTGGTGTCATTGCATGGGTGTTATTTTCCTAAACCACATTGATCCACTGGTGTCATTGCATGTGGGTTCTTTTCCTAAACCACATGGATCCACTTGTGACATTTGCATGTGTTTTCTTTTTCCAAAACACATTAATCCACTAGAGACATTGAATGTGTGTTCTTTTCCTAAACCACATGGATCCACTGGTGACATTTCATGTGTGTTCTTTTCCTAAACCACATGGATCCACTGTGTGACATTGCATGTGTGTTCTTTGTCTGAACGACATGTATCCACTGGAGACATTGCATGTGTATTCTATTCTTAAACCACATGGATCCACTAGAGTTATTGCATGTGTTTTTTCCTAAACCACATTGATCCACTGGTATCATTGCATGTGTGTTCTTTTCTTGAACCACATTGATCCACTTGTGACATTGCATGTGTGTTCTTTTCCTAAACCACATGGATCCACTGGTGTCATTGCATGTGTGTTCTTTTCCTAAACCACATTGATCCACTGGTGTATTGCATGTGTGTTCTTTTCCTGAACCACATTTATCCACTCGTGTCATTGCATGTGTGTTCTTTTCCTAAACCACATTGATCCACTGGTGACATTGCATATGTGTTCTTTTTCTTAACCACATGTATCCACTAGTGGCATTGCATGTGTGTTCTATTCTTAAACCACATGGATTCACTTGAGTCATTGCATCGGTGTTCTTTTCGTAAACCACATTGATCCACTGGTGTCATTGCATGTGGGTTCTTTTCCTAAACCACATTGATGATATTTGCATGTGTGTTATTCTCCTAAACCACATTTATCAACTAGTGTCATTGCATGTGTGTTCTTTTCCTAAACCACATGGATCCACTTGTGACTTTCCATGTGTATTCTTTTCCTAAATCACATGGATCCACTTGTGACTTTGCCTGCGTGTTCTTTTCCTAAACCACATGGATCCACTTCTGTCATTGCATGTGTGTTATTTTCATAAACCACATTGATCCACTGGTGTCATTGCATGTGTGTTCTTTTCCTAAACCACATTTATCCACTGGTGTCATTGCATGTGTGTTCTTTTCCTAAACCACATTGATCCACTTGTGACATTGCATATGTGTTCTTTTTCTGAACCACATGTATCCACTAGTGACATTGCATGTGTGTTCTATTCTTAAACCACATGGATTCACTGGAGTAATTGCATCGGTGTTCTTTTCGTAAACCACATTGATCCACTGGTGTCATTGCATGTGGGTTCTTTTCCTAAACCACATTGATGATATTTGCATGTGTGTTATTCTCCTATACCACATTTATCCACTAGTGTCATTGCATGTGTGTTCTTTTCCTAAACCACATGGATGCACTTGTGACTTTCCATGTGTATTCTTTTCCTAAACCACATGGATCCACTTGTGACTTTGCATGCGTGTTCTTTTCCTAAACCACATGGATCAACTTGTGTCATTCCATGTGTGTTCTTTTCATAAACCACATTGATCCACTGGTGTCATTACATGTGTGTTCTTTTCCTAAACCACATTGCTCCACTAGTGACATTTGCATGTGTGTTCTTTTTCTAAACCACATTGATCCTTCAGTGTCATTCCATGTGTGTTCTTTCCTGAACCGCATTGATCTAGTAGTGACATTTGCATGTTTGTTCTTTTCCTAAACCACATTGATCCACTAGTATCATTACATGTGTGTTTTTTCCTGAACCACATTGATCCACTGGTGACATTACATGTGTGTTATTTTCCTAAACCACATTGATAAACTGGTGTCATTGCATGGGTGTTATTTTCCTAAACCACATTGATCCACTGGTGTCATTGCATGTGGGTTCTTTTCCTAAACCACATGGATCCACTTGTGACATTTGCATGTGTTTTCTTTTTCCAAAACACATTAATCCACTAGAGACATTGAATGTGTGTTCTTTTCCTAAACCACATGGATCCACTGGTGACATTTCATGTGTGTTCTTTTCCTAAACCACATGGATCCACTGTGTGACATTGCATGTGTGTTATTTGTCTGAACGACATGTATCCACTAGAGACATTGCATGTGTATTCTACTCTTAAACCACATGGATCCACTAGAGTTATTGCATGTGTTTTTTCCTAAACCACATT
The DNA here is from genome assembly GCA_916181665.1 of Avena sativa. Taxonomy (NCBI): domain Eukaryota; kingdom Viridiplantae; phylum Streptophyta; class Magnoliopsida; order Poales; family Poaceae; genus Avena; species Avena sativa. The sequence continues at coordinate 255,107,248 of OV702292.1, read as the reverse complement.
GATCCACTGGTATCATTGCATGTGTGTTCTTTTCTTGAACCACATTGATCCACTTGTGACATTGCATGTGTGTTCTTTTCCTAAACCACATGGATCCACTGGTGTCATTGCATGTGTGTTCTTTTCCTAAACCACATTGATCCACTGGTGTCATTGCATGTGTGTTCTTTTCCTGAACCACATTTATCCACTCGTGTCATTGCATGTGTGTTCTTTTCCTAAACCACATTGATCCACTGGTGACATTGCATATGTGTTCTTTTTCTTAACCACATGTATCCACTAGTGGCATTGCATGTGTGTTCTATTCTTAAACCACATGGATTCACTTGAGTCATTGCATCGGTGTTCTTTTCGTAAACCACATTGATCCACTGGTGTCATTGCATGTGGGTTCTTTTCCTAAACCACATTGATGATATTTGCATGTGTGTTATTCTCCTAAACCACATTTATCAACTAGTGTCATTGCATGTGTGTTCTTTTCCTAAACCACATGGATCCACTTGTGACTTTCCATGTGTATTCTTTTCCTAAATCACATGGATCCACTTGTGACTTTGCCTGCGTGTTCTTTTCCTAAACCACATGGATCCACTTCTGTCATTGCATGTGTGTTATTTTCATAAACCACATTGATCCACTGGTGTCATTGCATGTGTGTTCTTTTCCTAAACCACATTTATCCACTGGTGTCATTGCATGTGTGTTCTTTTCCTAAACCACATTGATCCACTTGTGACATTGCATATGTGTTCTTTTTCTGAACCACATGTATCCACTAGTGACATTGCATGTGTGTTCTATTCTTAAACCACATGGATTCACTGGAGTAATTGCATCGGTGTTCTTTTCGTAAACCACATTGATCCACTGGTGTCATTGCATGTGGGTTCTTTTCCTAAACCACATTGATGATATTTGCATGTGTGTTATTCTCCTATACCACATTTATCCACTAGTGTCATTGCATGTGTGTTCTTTTCCTAAACCACATGGATGCACTTGTGACTTTCCATGTGTATTCTTTTCCTAAACCACATGGATCCACTTGTGACTTTGCATGCGTGTTCTTTTCCTAAACCACATGGATCAACTTGTGTCATTCCATGTGTGTTCTTTTCATAAACCACATTGATCCACTGGTGTCATTACATGTGTGTTCTTTTCCTAAACCACATTGCTCCACTAGTGACATTTGCATGTGTGTTCTTTTTCTAAACCACATTGATCCTTCAGTGTCATTCCATGTGTGTTCTTTCCTGAACCGCATTGATCTAGTAGTGACATTTGCATGTTTGTTCTTTTCCTAAACCACATTGATCCACTAGTATCATTACATGTGTGTTTTTTCCTGAACCACATTGATCCACTGGTGACATTACATGTGTGTTATTTTCCTAAACCACATTGATAAACTGGTGTCATTGCATGGGTGTTATTTTCCTAAACCACATTGATCCACTGGTGTCATTGCATGTGGGTTCTTTTCCTAAACCACATGGATCCACTTGTGACATTTGCATGTGTTTTCTTTTTCCAAAACACATTAATCCACTAGAGACATTGAATGTGTGTTCTTTTCCTAAACCACATGGATCCACTGGTGACATTTCATGTGTGTTCTTTTCCTAAACCACATGGATCCACTGTGTGACATTGCATGTGTGTTCTTTGTCTGAACGACATGTATCCACTAGAGACATTGCATGTGTATTCTATTCTTAAACCACATGGATCCACTAGAGTTATTGCATGTGTTTTTTCCTAAACCACATTGATCCACTGGTATCATTGCATGTGTGTTCTTTTCTTGAACCACATTGATCCACTGGTGACATTGCATGTGTGTTCTTTTCCTAAACCACATGGATCCACTGGTGTCATTGCATGTGTGTTCTTTTCCTAAACCACATTGATCCACTGGTGTCATTGCATGTGTGTTCTTTTCCTGAACCACATGGATCCACTTCTGTCATTGCATGTGTGTTATTTTCATAAACCACATTGATCCACTGGTGTCATTGCATGTGTGTTCTTTTCCTAAACCACATTTATCCACTGGTGTCATTGCATGTGTGTTCTTTTCCTAAACCACATTGATCCACTTGTGACATTGCATATGTGTTCTTTTTCTGAACCACATGTATCCACTAGTGACATTGCATGTGTGTTCTATTCTTAAACCACATGGATTCACTGGAGTAATTGCATCGGTGTTCTTTTCGTAAACCACATTGATCCACTGGTGTCATTGCATGTGGGTTCTTTTCCTAAACCACATTGATGATATTTGCATGTGTGTTATTCTCCTATACCACATTTATCCACTAGTGTCATTGCATGTGTGTTCTTTTCCTAAACCACATGGATGCACTTGTGACTTTCCATGTGTATTCTTTTCCTAAACCACATGGATCCACTTGTGACTTTGCATGCGTGTTCTTTTCCTAAACCACATGGATCAACTTGTGTCATTCCATGTGTGTTCTTTTCATAAACCACATTGATCCACTGGTGTCATTACATGTGTGTTCTTTTCCTAAACCACATTGCTCCACTAGTGACATTTGCATGTGTGTTCTTTTTCTAAACCACATTGATCCTTCAGTGTCATTCCATGTGTGTTCTTTCCTGAACCGCATTGATCTAGTAGTGACATTTGCATGTTTGTTCTTTTCCTAAACCACATTGATCCACTAGTATCATTACATGTGTGTTTTTTCCTGAACCACATTGATCCACTGGTGACATTACATGTGTGTTATTTTCCTAAACCACATTGATAAACTGGTGTCATTGCATGGGTGTTATTTTCCTAAACCACATTGATCCACTGGTGTCATTGCATGTGGGTTCTTTTCCTAAACCACATGGATCCACTTGTGACATTTGCATGTGTTTTCTTTTTCCAAAACACATTAATCCACTAGAGACATTGAATGTGTGTTCTTTTCCTAAACCACATGGATCCACTGGTGACATTTCATGTGTGTTCTTTTCCTAAACCACATGGATCCACTGTGTGACATTGCATGTGTGTTCTTTGTCTGAACGACATATATCCACTAGAGACATTGCATGTGTATTCTATTCTTAAACCACATGGATCCACTAGAGTTATTGCATGTGTTTTTTCCTAAACCACATTGATCCACTGGTATCATTGCATGTGTGTTCTTTTCTTGAACCACATTGATCCACTGGTGACATTGCATGTGTGTTCTTTTCCTAAACCACATGGATCCACTGGTGTCATTGCATGTGTGTTCTTTTCCTAAACCACATTGATCCACTGGTGTCATTGCATGTGTGTTCTTTTCCTGAACCACATTTATCCACTCGTGTCATTGCATGTGTGTTCTTTTCCTAAACCACATTGATCCACTGGTGACATTGCATATGTGTTCTTTTTCTTAACCACATGTATCCACTAGTGGCATTGCATGTGTGTTCTATTCTTAAACCACATGGATTCACTTGAGTCATTGCATCGGTGTTCTTTTCGTAAACCACATTGATCCACTGGTGTCATTGCATGTGGGTTCTTTTCCTAAACCACATTGATGATATTTGCATGTGTGTTATTCTCCTATACCACATTTATCCACTAGTGTCATTGCATGTGTGTTCTTTTCCTAAACCACATGGATGCACTTGTGACTTTCCATGTGTATTCTTTTCCTAAACCACATGGATCCACTTGTGACTTTGCATGCGTGTTCTTTTCCTAAACCACATGGATCAAATTATGTCATTCCATGTGTGTTCTTTTCATAAACCACATTGATCCACTGGTGTCATTGCATGTGTGTTCTTTTCCTAAACCACATTTATCCACTGGTGTCATTGCATGTGTGTTCTTTTCCTAAACCACATTGATCCACTTGTGACATTGCATATGTGTTCTTTTTCTGAACCACATGTATCCACTAGTGACATTGCATGTGTGTTCTATTCTTAAACCACATGGATTCACTGGAGTAATTGCATCGGTGTTCTTTTCGTAAACCACATTGATCCACTGGTGTCATTGCATGTGGGTTCTTTTCCTAAACCACATTGATGATATTTGCATGTGTGTTATTCTCCTATACCACATTTATCCACTAGTGTCATTGCATGTGTGTTCTTTTCCTAAACCACATGGATGCACTTGTGACTTTCCATGTGTATTCTTTTCCTAAACCACATGGATCCACTTGTGACTTTGCATGCGTGTTCTTTTCCTAAACCACATGGATCAACTTGTGTCATTCCATGTGTGTTCTTTTCATAAACCACATTGATCCACTGGTGTCATTACATGTGTGTTCTTTTCCTAAACCACATTGCTCCACTAGTGACATTTGCATGTGTGTTCTTTTTCTAAACCACATTGATCCTTCAGTGTCATTCCATGTGTGTTCTTTCCTGAACCGCATTGATCTAGTAGTGACATTTGCATGTTTGTTCTTTTCCTAAACCACATTGATCCACTAGTATCATTACATGTGTGTTTTTTCCTGAACCACATTGATCCACTGGTGACATTACATGTGTGTTATTTTCCTAAACCACATTGATAAACTGGTGTCATTGCATGGGTGTTATTTTCCTAAACCACATTGATCCACTGGTGTCATTGCATGTGGGTTCTTTTCCTAAACCACATGGATCCACTTGTGACATTTGCATGTGTTTTCTTTTTCCAAAACACATTAATCCACTAGAGACATTGAATGTGTGTTCTTTTCCTAAACCACATGGATCCACTGGTGACATTTCATGTGTGTTCTTTTCCTAAACCACATGGATCCACTGTGTGACATTGCATGTGTGTTCTTTGTCTGAACGACATGTATCCACTAGAGACATTGCATGTGTATTCTACTCTTAAACCACATGGATCCACTAGAGTTATTGCATGTGTTTTTTCCTAAACCACATTGATCCACTGGTATCATTGCATGTGTGTTCTTTTCTTGAACCACATTGATCCACTTGTGACATTGCATGTGTGTTCTTTTCCTAAACCACATGGATCCACTGGTGTCATTGCATGTGTGTTCTTTTCCTAAACCACATTGATCCACTGGTGTCATTGCATGTGTGTTCTTTTCCTGAACCACATTTATCCACTCGTGTCATTGCATGTGTGTTCTTTTCCTAAACCACATTGATCCACTGGTGACATTGCATATGTGTTCTTTTTCTTAACCACATGTATCCACTAGTGGCATTGCATGTGTGTTCTATTCTTAAACCACATGGATTCACTTGAGTCATTGCATCGGTGTTCTTTTCGTAAACCACATTGATCCACTGGTGTCATTGCATGTGGGTTCTTTTCCTAAACCACATTGATGATATTTGCATGTGTGTTATTCTCCTAAACCACATTTATCAACTAGTGTCATTGCATGTGTGTTCTTTTCCTAAACCACATGGATCCACTTGTGACTTTCCATGTGTATTCTTTTCCTAAATCACATGGATCCACTTGTGACTTTGCCTGCGTGTTCTTTTCCTAAACCACATGGATCCACTTCTGTCATTGCATGTGTGTTATTTTCATAAACCACATTGATCCACTGGTGTCATTGCATGTGTGTTCTTTTCCTAAACCACATTTATCCACTGGTGTCATTGCATGTGTGTTCTTTTCCTAAACCACATTGATCCACTTGTGACATTGCATATGTGTTCTTTTTCTGAACCACATGTATCCACTAGTGACATTGCATGTGTGTTCTATTCTTAAACCACATGGATTCACTGGAGTAATTGCATCGGTGTTCTTTTCGTAAACCACATTGATCCACTGGTGTCATTGCATGTGGGTTCTTTTCCTAAACCACATTGATGATATTTGCATGTGTGTTATTCTCCTATACCACATTTATCCACTAGTGTCATTGCATGTGTGTTCTTTTCCTAAACCACATGGATGCACTTGTGACTTTCCATGTGTATTCTTTTCCTAAACCACATGGATCCACTTGTGACTTTGCATGCGTGTTCTTTTCCTAAACCACATGGATCAACTTGTGTCATTCCATGTGTGTTCTTTTCATAAACCACATTGATCCACTGGTGTCATTACATGTGTGTTCTTTTCCTAAACCACATTGCTCCACTAGTGACATTTGCATGTGTGTTCTTTTTCTAAACCACATTGATCCTTCAGTGTCATTCCATGTGTGTTCTTTCCTGAACCGCATTGATCTAGTAGTGACATTTGCATGTTTGTTCTTTTCCTAAACCACATTGATCCACTAGTATCATTACATGTGTGTTTTTTCCTGAACCACATTGATCCACTGGTGACATTACATGTGTGTTATTTTCCTAAACCACATTGATAAACTGGTGTCATTGCATGGGTGTTATTTTCCTAAACCACATTGATCCACTGGTGTCATTGCATGTGGGTTCTTTTCCTAAACCACATGGATCCACTTGTGACATTTGCATGTGTTTTCTTTTTCCAAAACACATTAATCCACTAGAGACATTGAATGTGTGTTCTTTTCCTAAACCACATGGATCCACTGGTGACATTTCATGTGTGTTCTTTTCCTAAACCACATGGATCCACTGTGTGACATTGCATGTGTGTTCTTTGTCTGAACGACATGTATCCACTAGAGACATTGCATGTGTATTCTATTCTTAAACCACATGGATCCACTAGAGTTATTGCATGTGTTTTTTCCTAAACCACATTGATCCACTGGTATCATTGCATGTGTGTTCTTTTCTTGAACCACATTGATCCACTGGTGACATTGCATGTGTGTTCTTTTCCTAAACCACATGGATCCACTGGTGTCATTGCATGTGTGTTCTTTTCCTAAACCACATTGATCCACTGGTGTCATTGCATGTGTGTTCTTTTCCTGAACCACATTTATCCACTCGTGTCATTGCATGTGTGTTCTTTTCCTAAACCACATTGATCCACTGGTGACATTGCATATGTGTTCTTTTTCTTAACCACATGTATCCACTAGTGGCATTGCATGTGTGTTCTATTCTTAAACCACATGGATTCACTTGAGTCATTGCATCGGTGTTCTTTTCGTAAACCACATTGATCCACTGGTGTCATTGCATGTGGGTTCTTTTCCTAAACCACATTGATGATATTTGCATGTGTGTTATTCTCCTATACCACATTTATCCACTAGTGTCATTGCATGTGTGTTCTTTTCCTAAACCACATGGATGCACTTGTGACTTTCCATGTGTATTCTTTTCCTAAACCACATGGATCCACTTGTGACTTTGCATGCGTGTTCTTTTCCTAAACCACATGGATCAAATTATGTCATTCCATGTGTGTTCTTTTCATAAACCACATTGATCCACTGGTGTCATTACATGTGTGTTCTTTTCCTAAACCACATTGTTCCACTAGTGACATTTGCATGTGTGTTCTTTTTCTAAACCACATTGTTCCTTCAGTGTCATTGCATGTGTGTTCTTTCTTGAACCGCATTGATCTAGTAGTGACATTTGCATGTTTGTTATTTTCCTAAACCACATTGATCCACTAGTGTCATTGCATGTGTGTTTTTTCCTGAACCACATTGATCCACTGGTGACATTACATGTGTGTTATTTTCCTAAACCACATTGATAAACTGGTGTCATTGCATGGTGTCATTGCATGTGTGTTCCTTTCCTAAACCACATTGATCCACTGGTGACATTTGCATGTGTGTTCTTTTCCAGAACCACATTGATCCACTAGTGTCATTGCATGTGTTTTATTTTCATGAACCACATTGATCCACTAGTGACATTGCATGTTTGTTCTTTTCCTTAAACACACATGGATGCCCTTGTGACTTTCCATGTGTATTCTTTTCCTAAACCACATGGATCCACTTGTGACTTTGCATGTGTGTTCTTTTCCTAAACCACATGGATCCACTTCTGTCATTGCATGTGTGTTATTTTCATAAACCACATTGATCCACTGGTGTCATTGCATGTGTGTTCTTTTCCTAAACCACATTTATCCACTAGTGTCATTGCATGTGTGTTCTTTTCTTGAACCACATTGATCCACTGGTGACATTGCATGTGTGTTATTTTCCTAAACCACATGGATCCACTGGTGTCATTGCATGTGTGTTCTTTTCCTAAACCACATTGATCCACTGGTGTCATTGCATGTGTGTTCTTTTCCTGAACCACATTTATCCACTCGTGTCATTGCATGTGTGTTCTTTTCCTAAACCACATTGATCCACTGGTGACATTGCATATGTGTTCTTTTTCTTAACCACATGTATCCACTAGTGGCATTGCATGTGTGTTCTATTCTTAAACCACATGGATTCACTTGAGTCATTGCATCGGTGTTCTTTTCGTAAACCACATTGATCCATTGGTGTCATTGCATGTGGGTTCTTTTCCTAAACCACATTGATGATATTTGCATGTGTGTTATTCTCCTAAACCACATTTATCCACTAGTGTCATTGCATGTGTGTTCTTTTCCTAAACCACATGGATCCACTTGTGACTTTCCATGTATATTCTTTTCCTAAATCACATGGATCCACTTGTGACTTTGCCTGCGTGTTCTTTTCCTAAACCACATGGATCCACTTCTGTCATTGCATGTGTGTTATTTTCATAAACCACATTGATCCACTGGTGTCATTGCATGTGTGTTCTTTTCCTAAACCACATTTATCCACTGGTGTCATTGCATGTGTGTTCTTTTCCTAAACCACATTGATCCACTTGTGACATTGCATATGTGTTCTTTTTCTGAACCACATGTATCCACTAGTGACATTGCATGTGTGTTCTATTCTTAAACCACATGGATTCACTGGAGTAATTGCATCGGTGTTCTTTTCGTAAACCACATTGATCCACTGGTGTCATTGCATGTGGGTTCTTTTCCTAAACCACATTGATGATATTTGCATGTGTGTTATTCTCCTATACCACATTTATCCACTAGTGTCATTGCATGTGTGTTCTTTTCCTAAACCACATGGATGCACTTGTGACTTTCCATGTGTATTCTTTTCCTAAACCACATGGATCCACTAGTGTCATTGCATGCGTGTTCTTTTCCTAAACCACGTGGATCAAATTGTGTCATTCCATGTGTGTTCTTTTCATAAACCACATTGATCCACTTGTGTCATTACATGTGTGTTCTTTTCCTAAACCACATTGTTCCACTAGTTACATTTGCATGTGTGTTCTTTTTCTAAACCACATTGATCCTTCAGTGTCATTGCATGTGTGTTCTTTCCTGAACCGCATTGATCTAGTAGTGACATTTGCATGTTTGTTCTTTTCCTAAACCACATTGATCCACTAGTGTCATTGCATGTGTGTTTTTTCCTGAACCACATTGATCCACTGGTGACATTACATGTGTGTTATTTTCCTAAACCACATTGATAAACTGGTGTCATTGCATGTGTGTTCCTTTCCTAAACCACATAGATCCACTGGTGACATTTGCATGTGTGTTCTTTTCCAGAACCACATTGATCCACTAGTGTCATTGCATGTGTTTTCTTTTCCTGAACCACATTGATCCACTAGTGACATTGCATGTTTGTTCTTTTCCTTAAACACATGTATCCACTGGTGTCATTGCCTATGTGTTGTTTTCCTAAATCACATTGATCCATTTGTGACATTGCATGTGTTTTCTTTCCCTAAACCACATGGATCCACTAGAGTCATTGCATGTCTGTTCTTTTCCTAAACCACATTGATCCAGTGGTGTCATTGCATGTGTGTTAATTTCCTAAACCACATGGATCGACTAGAGTCATTGCATGTGTGTTATTTTCCTAAACCACATGGATCCACTAGTGAAATTTTCATGTGTGTCCTTTTCCTAAACCACGTGGATCCACTGGTGATATTTGCATGTGTGTTCATTTCTTGAACCACATTGATCCACTGGTGACATTTGCATGTGTTTTCATTTCCTTAACCACATAGATCCACCGGTGTCGTTGCATGTGTGTTCTTTTCCTAAACCACACCGATCCACCAGTGACGTTGCATGTGTGTTCTTTTCCTAAACTACATTGATCCACTAGAATCACTACATGTGTATTCTTTTCTTAAAGCACATGGATCCACTTGTGAAATTTTCATGTGTGTTCTTTTCCTAAAACACATTGATCCACTTGAGACATTGCATGTGTGTTCTTTTCCTAAACCACATGGATCCACTGGTGTCATTGCCTGTGTGTCCTTTTCCTTAACCACTAGTGACATTGCATGTGTGTTCTTTTTTTAAACCACATGGATCCACTGGTGAGATTTGCATGTGTGTTCTTTTCCTAAACCACGTTGATCCACTAGTGTCATTCCATGTGTGTTCTTTTCCTAAACCACATTGATCCACCGATGATATATGCATGTGTGTTCTTTTCCTAAACCACATTGATCCAGTGGTGTCATTGCATGTGTGTTCTTTTCCTGAACCACATTGATCAACTGGTGACATTGCATGTGTTGTGTTTTCCTAAACCACATGCATCCACTAGTGTCATTGCATGTGCGTTATTCTCCTAAACCACATTGATCCACTCATGTCATTGCATGTGTGTTCTTTTCCTAAACCACATGGATCCACTAGTGACTTTTCATGTGTGTTCTTTTCCTAAACCACATGGATCCACTTTTGACATTTGCATGTGTGTTATATTCCCAAACCACATTGACCCACTAGTGTCATTGTATGTGTGTTATGTTCCTAAACCACATTGATCCACCTGTGTCATTGCATGTGTGTTATTTTCCTAAACCACATTGATCCACTTGAGTCATTACATGTGCGTTCTTTTCCTAAACCACATGGATCCACTTGTGTAATTTGCATGTGTTTTCTTTCTCTAAAACACATTGATCCACTGGAGACATTACATCCGTGTTCTTTTCCTAAACAACATGCATCCACTGGAGCCATTTGCATGTGTGTTTATTTCCTAAACCTAATTGATACACTAGTGACATTTGCATGTGTGTTCTTTTCCTAAACCACATTGATCCACTGGTGTCTTTGCATGTGTGTTCTTTTCGTAAACCACATTGATCCACTAGTGTCATTGCATGTCTGTTCTTTTCTCAAACCACATTGATCCACTTGTGACATTGCATGTGTGTTCTTTTCCTTAACCAGATGGATCCATTGGTGTCATTGCATGTGTGTTATTTTCATAAACCACATTGATCCACTGGTGTCATTGCATGTGTGTTGTTTCCCTAAACCACATTGATCCACTAGTGACATTTGCATTGGGGTTCTTTTCCTAAACCACATTGATCCTTCAGTGTCATTGCATGTGTGTTCTTTTCTTGAACCACATTGATCCACTGGTGACATTTGCATGTTTGTTCTTTTCCTAAACCACATTGATACACTGGTATCATTGCATGTATGTTCTTTTCCTGAACCACATTGATCCACTGGTGACGTTGCATGTGTGTTCTTTTCCTAAACCACATGGATCCACTGGTGTCATTGCATGTGTGTTATTTTCCTAAACCACATTGATCCACTGGTGTCATTGCATGTGTGTTCTCTTCCTAAACCACATTGATCCTTCGGTGTCATTGCATGTGTGTTCTTTTTCTTGAACCACATTGATCCACTGGTGTCATTGCATGTGTACTCTTTTCTTGAACCACATTGATCCACTGGTGACATTGCATGTGTGTTCTTTTCCTAAACCACATGGATCCACTTGTGTCATTGCATATGTGTTCTTTTCCTAAACCACATTGATCCACTAGTGTCCTTGCATGTGTGTTCTTTTCCTGAACCGCATTGATCCACTGTTGATATTTGCATGTGTGTTCTTTTCCTAAACCACATTGATCCTTCGGTGTCATTGCATGTGTGTTCTTTTCCTGAACCACATTTAGCCACTGGTGACATTGCATGTGTGTTCTTTTCCTAAACCACATGGATCCACTAGTGTCATTGCATGTGTGTTATTTTCCTAAACCACATTGATACACTGGTGTCATTGCATGGTGCCATTGCATGTGTGTTCTTTTCCTAAACCACATTGATCCACTGGTGACATTTGCATGTGTGTTCTTTTCCAGAACCACATTGATCCACTAGTGTCATTGCATGTGTGTTCTTTTCCTGAACCACATTGATCCACTAGTGACATTGCATGTTTGTTCTTTTCCTTAAACACATGGATCCACTGGTGTCATTGCCTATGTGTTGTTTTCCTAAACCACATTGATCCATTTGTGTCATTGCATGTTCTTTTCCTAAACCACATTGATCCACTTGTGAAATTTGCATGTGTGTTATTATCCTTAACTACATGGATCCACTGGTGACATTGCAGGTGTGTTCTTTTCCTGAACCACATTGATCCACTAGTCACATTGCATGTGTGTTATTTTTCTAAAACACATGGATCCACCAGTGACATTGCATGTGTGTTCGTTTCATGAACCACATGGATCCAGTTGTGACATTGCATGTGTTTTTTTCCTAAACCACATGGATCCACTTGTGTCATTGCATATGTGTTCTTTTCCTAAACCAAATTGATCCACTGGTGTCATTGCATGTGTGTTCTTTTCCTAAACCACATTGATCCACTAGTGACATTTACATGTGTGATCTTTTCCTAAACCACATTAATCCTTCGGTGTCATTGCATGTGTGTTCTTTTCCTGAACCGCATTGATACACTGGTGAGATTTGCATGTTTGTTCTTTTCCTAAACCACATTGATCCACTAGTGTCATTGCATGTGTGTTCTTTTCCTGAACCACATTTATCCACTGGTGACATTGCATGTGTGTTCTTTTCCTAAACCACATGGATCCACTGGTGTCATTGCATTTTTGTTATTTTCCTAAACCACATTGATACACTGGTGTCATTGCATGTGTGTTCTTTTCCTAAACCACATTCATCCACTGGTGACATTTGCATGTGTGTTCTTTTCTAGAACCACGTTGATCCACTAGTGTCATTGCATGTGTGTTCTTTTCCTGAACCACATTGATCCACTGGTGACATTGCATGTTTGTTCTTTTCCTTAAACACATGGATCCACTGGTGTCATTGCCCGTGTGTTGTTTTCCTAAACCACATTGATCTATTTGTGTCATTGCATGTGTGTTCTTTTCCTAAACCACATTGATCCGCTGGTGAAATTTGCATGTGTGTTCTTTTCCTTAATTACATGGATCCACTGGTGACATTGCATGTGTGTTCTTTTCCTGAACCACATTGATCCACTAGTCACATTGCATGTGTGTTATTTTTCTAAAACACATGGATCCACTAGTGACATTGCATGTGTTATCTTTTCATGAACCACATGGATCCACTTGTGACATTGCATGTGTTTTTTTCCTAAACCACATGGATCCACTGGAGTCATTGCATGTGTATTCTTTTCCTAAACCACATTGATCTAGTGGTGTCATTGCATGTGTGTTCTTTTCCTAAAACACTTGGATCCACTAGAGTCATTGCATGTGTGTTATTTTCCTAAACCACATGGATCCACTAGTGACATCTTCATGTGTGTTCTTTTCCTAAAAAACATGGATCCACTGGTGACATTTGCATCTGTGTTCATTTCTTGAACCACATTGATCCACTGGTGAGATTTGCATGTGTTTTCATTTCCTAAACCACATAGATCCACCGGTATAATTGCATGTGTGTTCTTTTCCTAAACCACACCGATCCACTAGTGATGTTGCATGTGTGTTCTTTTCCTAAACTACATTGATCCACTAGAGTCATTGCATGTGTATTCTTTTCCTAAAGCACATGGATCCACTTGTGAAATTTGCATGTGTGTTCTTTTCCTTAAACACATTGATCCACTTGAGACATTGCGTGTGTGTTATCTTCCTAAACCACATGGATCCACTGGAGTCATTGCGTTTGTGTCCTTTTCCTGAACCACTGGTGACATTACATGTGTGTTCTTTTCCTAAACCACATGGATCCACTGGTGACATTTGCATGTGTGTTCTTTTCCTGAACCACGTTGATCCACTAGTGTCATTGCATGTGTGTTCTTTTCCTAAACCACATCTATCCACCGGTGATATCTACATGTTTGTTCTTTTCCTAAACCACATTGATCCAGTGGTGTTATTGCATGTGTGTTCCTTTCCTGAACCACATTGATCCACTAGTGACATTTCATGTGTTGTCTTTTCCTAAACCACATGCATCCACTAGAGTCATTGCATGTGCGTTATTCTCCTAAACCACATTGATCCACTCATGTCATTGCATGTGTGTTCTTTTCCTAAACCACATGGATCCACTGGTGACATTTGCATGTGTGTTCTTTTCCTAAACCACATTGACCCACTAGTGTCATTGTGTGTGTGTTCTTTTCCTAAACCACATTGCTCCACCTATGTCATTGCATGTGTGTTATTTTCTTAAACCACATTGATCCACTGGAGTCATTACATGTGCGTTCTTTTCCTAAACCACATGGATACACTTGTGACATTTGCATGTGAATTCTTTTTCTAAAACACATTGATCCACTGGAGACATTACATCCGTGTTCTTTTCCTAAACAACATGGATCCACTAGAGCCATTTGCATGTGTGTTCTGTTCCTAAACCTAATTTGTGGGGGGCCCCGGATTAACCCTCCGAGAATCCCTGTTATGCATATAACCACGATCCCATGATCAGTTAGTCGTGGCACATAACCGAAGAGTGTCATTACAACATCCGAGAATATACCGAACTACAAGACTTACATAAATGTCGTTATGGCTACATCAATAATCATCAGCGGAACTTCATCAAGCGCAGAGCCTGAGCCATGCCTTAACCTACAGGCAACTGACTGGGAGGACGTCCTAGCTCGCATAGTCACCAACACCACCTTCTTCTTCATATCTGACCAAGTTAATATCCAGGGACAATGCCAGTGAGTACTTTGAATGTACTCGCAAACCACCTTAATAGAATAATAATAACAAGAGGGTATGCAATATGGGTGGGGTAGTAGGAGGGCTCCAAGGGATGTTCTCTTCTCAACTAGTTTCTCTTGTAGATATAGCATCCACATATCTTTGTTGAAAAAACTTCTGTAAAACATTTTGGAAACCATTTTGAACATTAGGATTGGGTCACCCATCTGTTCCTTTCTCCCGGTCGTCCCACGACCAAACTCCTTCCATCCCTTTCTGACCATCCCATGGTCAAAACAGGGATCCTTTCCGACCATCCCATGGTCAAAACATTTCCATAGCCATTTCTTTTCACAAATCCTTTTTGAAAACAAAAACCAGCACCGCTCTACAGAAGTTTGTCCAACCCGTCCTTAATCGCAGACACGGCTATTCGAATAGATTTACACTCTGCAGAGGTTGTACACTTTACACACACCATCTAGGTACACTATCCTGATCTTCACCGATCGTGGGTCGAGTAACCGATCAAGACTCTCTGGATGCCCACTCCAATATAAGTGCCTACCCTTTGAGTGTTAATCCCCTCAAAACCGGGACGTCGGGTACCGAGGACCAACCGGAGCGCTTTTTCCACTTCTCGAGTGTGCGCTTTAAATGAGGGGTTCATAGTAACGCGTGGAGGCCAGCAGACCCTTCGTTCCTTCTCCAGGTCGATGTCCCACATGGACCTTTATCGGACAAGGCCCACCCTCCAGGGATCCCTGATCCCCTGTAGTTGTTGTGAGGCAGCTTATACCGGAATAGACAACCATCAAATCTAGCCCTGTCCCATATCAGAGTAATGTGGTTGCATAGGGTTAAGTTGTTATAGCTAACTGCAAAGAACCGGGTCCGTTTTCATAAACCTTTTTCCTC
Organism: Avena sativa; assembly: GCA_916181665.1. Taxonomy (NCBI): domain Eukaryota; kingdom Viridiplantae; phylum Streptophyta; class Magnoliopsida; order Poales; family Poaceae; genus Avena; species Avena sativa. The sequence goes on along the minus strand of OV702292.1, from coordinate 255,091,408 downwards.
CGGTTTCCCTCCAGAATTTTATAAAACAAAACCCTTTTCTCTTTCTCAACATCTCTTGGGAGGTCCCACCTCACCAAGGTTTTATCAGAAAACATTTGGTAAACTTTTGCCGGGGTCTTCCCATCCTCTTTGGCTAAAACAGGGTCTCCAAAGGAGTATGGTGGATATGCACCATCTATCCTACTAGGGACAGGTAGGTATCACCAAGGGGGTTGTACTTAATAGTATAGAAGTGTAATAGTTCGGAGGAGCCAAACCACTACCGTATATACATCAACAAATAATAAAACAATGCAGTTTCACAAATAGTAGACAAATCATGCATAAGTAAAATAGTAGGACAAGGCTTATGAGCAAGAAGGTGGCTTGCCTGATGATCAGCAATATGGCAATATGTCCCTGGACTTCATCTTAGAATACCCATAATAACCAATAATAATAAGATCCCTTCTTCTCGGCGTCAATACAAGCGCAACTATCGTCGTCATCGAGTATACATGCAAATAAGCAAGACCACAATCAAAACAAGGCATACAAACATCAATACATATAGCAAGCAAACATACCCCACGATATTCAATTCAGTAGGTTTTGAGAGGATTAGATTTAGGAGATTGAGATGGCCTTGGAGAAGGGGATGAACACCCCCTTAGGGTTTATTATCGAGGAACTACCTAAGAGGGGGTTTTGGAAGAAGGACATATTATGTATGATACCATGGGGTAAAAGTGATACCAACATATAGGATTTGATAAAACGAAACCAATAAAAGTGGTTTCATCAAATTATCAATTTCCATTGATTTATAATGAATTTTCTAGTGGGAAATACTCTAGTTTTAGGAAATAATTCACCAGAAAGGTTCTGTATGACCAAAATTTATTTCCTTGGGTGGTTTAGTAAAGCTTGATGTACTTGTTCATTGAGAGTTGGAATCAAGTCAAGATAATTACCAGAATGCCCTCAGGCAATTCCCAAAGGCAGTTTTGTGGTTGTTTTGTCTTTTTCACCAAATTAAATGTACAATAGATACTGACATGAAACCAAGGACACCTAGTAGGTATTTAGAATATCTTTCTGTAGGAATCGGATTCACTATTTTTGGAGTCGTCAAACTCCTAGAGTGTTTTATGTAGTGATAATATCACTAACAGAAGTATTTAAATCACTAAAATTCAACAGAGGATCAATAAATCCTTAGCTCCGGGTTTTAGATAGGTATTGATGTACCACATCACTAGGATTTGGAATTGGTTCAAATGGACTAAAGATTTGGGGTAGGTAATTTTCTATAGTGAGGAACTCATAGTTTTTGTTATTTTTATTAAGGCCAAAATGTTGTTCACCTTGGCACGAGTTCAAGGTCCAATGATAGGTGCAAGTAGTACCTACCAGAGGCAATTGGGTTTACTCCATTTCGAGTTGTATAATTCCCTGAGGAAATTACCTAGTTTAATGGACACCTTCTAGTAGATTTATTTCCTGACGGGGAGGGCCCGCCGGTCAGTGACGGTCAACGCCGAAGCGGTACCGGGCGCCTCAGGCTGTTCGATTACAGTAGATCGACGACAACCATGTGTCTTCTCCCTCGTGTAGGAGCTGGCGACGACGAACCCTAGCTAGGAGCAGTAGGGGACGGGGGAGCTTACCGGAGGCCTGCGAGAGGCCGAGGAGGGGCAGAACGGAAGCGGCGTGCGATGGCGGTCTCGTCGAGGGGTGGCAAGATCCGGATCCATGACTTGCTCTTGCTCGTGTAGTGGTGGCCAAGAGGAGATCGTTCGGGAGCTTGCCGGCGGCGTCGGTAGCGACGGTCCTGGAGGAGAAAAGGGTTAGGGTTAGCTGCAGGGGAATAGCGAGCTTCTAGAAATGCGACGAGCCGCATGAGAGTCGCAAGGGGTGGAGTTCTCAGCTCGAAGGTGGGTAGGAGGCCGAATTTGTTTTCTCTGTCGTACGGGCAGTGCAACTCAGGGGAGAGGCTGGGAAGCTCAGGGATGAGATATCTAGGGTCTGGGATGGTGCTGAGGCCACATGCAGGGGAGAGGGATCTCGGGAGAGGGTTGCTCTAGCTCGGTCTCATTCATGGCCGAGAGGGAGTTCTTCTCCTCTTCCTAGTTGTGGCAGGACAGGGGAGAGGAAGTGGGATGCAGGGGAGGTGAGTGGGAGGGATTGGGGGAAAATGAGAGGCAGAGGGGAGAGCCGGGTGGCCTGGGGGTATTTAAACTTGGGGAGTGGGGTTCATGGTGGACCAAGATCAAGGAGAGCTTGCCGGGATGTTGGCCATCCATTGGGCGTGGAGGGCGGTGGAGAGAGGGTGGAGGTGCCATCTGGGGTCGTGCTTAGGGCAGAGGGGCAGTGGGCTGCTGTCCTAGACTTATCTTTCCAAAGCGGGCAATAAAGTCTTGATCCTCTCTCTCTCCTCCAAGCACAGGGGACAAGTGAGAGGGTTTACTACTGGGGTTTCGACCAGGAGTGAGGTGGGTGCTAGAGAGAGGTGTTGGTGAAGCTTTTAATGAGGATTGGAGTGGGTTTGAGTAGTGGATTTGATTAGTTGGCAATTTTGATCAAATAGGGGGTTATGAAGAAAGTCCAAAAACTTGCTTTGGACAATATGAGGACATGGTACTGGGAGATAGATGAGGTTAAGGGACCTCTCTAGGAATTATTTGAGATTTTTCAGAGGATTTCAAATCCACTTAGAATCATTTATCCAAAAAGTGCAGAAGTAGTTTCTAGAAGATCATTTGAAAAATTTTACATTGGACAATGTTGGTTTTTTGTTGGAGATGGTCACAAATGTGAATACACACTTAGGGGAATTTTTCCAAGATTTATTGGAAGATGAAAGTATTTAAAACAATTATTATTCCAATTCAGCCATTTAAGAAAATGGGCAAAAAGAAATAATAAAGCTCTTCATAAATATTTATTTTTGAAGTGGGAAGAGGGTGTATGATATATGGATCTCAAATGAGCCAAAAGTATGGGAATTTCTTTGGTAAAAACCAAACTTGCCTTTAGAAAAGGAGCTATGGAGATTTTGACTATTAAAGAGATTAATTTGATTTAAAGCCATAATAATTATGTATAATTTTTGATAAATCTTGATGGTCAAGTTAGATGATGTAGAAAAGTTGTAGCAAGCATTTTCAACCTTGGGATTGGAGAATCCAAGTTGATTTTGGTGAAAACTAGAGATTTAAGGATCTTGGGTAAGAATGTTTTCATGCCACCAAAACCTTGTTGGATCTTGGAGCTCAGATCTCCCCTTGGGTCATGGGATAGATGGATGGATAGACTAAGCGATGTACATCAACATGGTATAGAGGTTTGATCTTTATCTTGCTTGAGTTCACCAAGAATTGATTTCAAACTTTGAATAAAATAAGCCTGCCAAAGCAGATTATCAACTAGCCTTCAAAACCTTGTGGGTTTAAGAAGCACAAAGATACACTTGAAACAAGTGAAGTAGATATTGATATACCTATATGAGTAGAACACAACCATGCAAAGAGTTAGTCCATAAGAAGGTTGGATGCTGGTGTGAGCTTCTGCCAAAGTAGGCATGTTGATAAGATTTGCAGGAAAAGTTATTTTCTTGCCTGCAAAACCATCAAGAACAAGTGGGTTGGAGGATGATCTATACAAGAGCAAGAGTGGGCCTTATTAGTCCTTAGGATGGTTAACAATATTGTTCAAGTGCATTACCAAAAATTCACAAGGGTTGAGAAAGGGAGACATCCAAAAAGGTGATGTTGAAACAGTTTCCAGACTTAGTCAAATTTGGCAGTTTTGAGGATTTTGACTAGAGTATGAGATGGGATGTTTTTTATGGGTTGCAAGGTACCCAAGCCTCATAAATTGGATGATTCTGAAGGGTAGATTGAGTAGGAAGGATCCTTGCTTGATATTGGTGTTCATTGACTTGGAAGCTTCTAAAAGGGATATCTTCAGAATTGATCTGGTTAAGGGTTTTAGATGATCACCTGGTGGTTAGGGATTAGATCCATCTTGTATTCTTTCTTAGGACTTGGTGATCTTGAAGAATGTTGATCCTAGTGGATGAGCTCCTAGGGTAGCTCATACTACTTCTAAGCAAACAAGTCAAACATCAGATCAGGGCAACTCATCTTACAATCAAATCTACTACTACTAGGGTAAGGAAGGGTATTTTGAATAGGTTGTAGTTTGGAATAAGATGAGGGTCCCTTGGTATCTCTACCAAGGGTAGAATTCAAATGCTTCATAAAAAGGTTTTGTTAAATCTAGAGATAAGGATGGTAGAAGGTTCTATCTTGAAAACATAAGGAGATTATGTTATATAGCTCTACATAGTTTGATCAATAGAAACTACTAAAATAGTTGGTTTGCAAAGGCTTCTTGGCTCAGGTTTTGAAATGCCAGAACATTTGAGAATATGGATATTAAGCAAAGATAGTTTTGGGAAGTAGCTTTTGCCAACTAGTGTTGAGGTAAGGAGTATCATCTGGTATACACTCACATGCACAAGAAAAACAAACAACAAGCAAACACTGCACCAAAGTACAAGAAAAAGTTTTTGTTTCCCCTGATTTTTACATTCTAGACAACTAAACAGGTTGCTGAAATTGGGATGTTACATAATTGATCCACTAGTGACATTTGCATGTGTGTTCTTTTCCTAAACCACATTGATCCACTAGTGTCATTGCATGTGTGTTCTTTTCGTAAACCACATTGATCCACTGGTGTCATTGCATGTGTGTTGTTTCCCTAAACCACATTGATCCACTAGTGACATTTGCATGTGGGTTCTTTTCCTAAACCACATTGTTCCTTCAGTGTCATTGCATGTGTGTTCTTTTCCTGAACCACATTGATCCACTGGTGACATTTGCATGTTTGTTCTTTTCCTAAACCACATTGATACACTAGTATCATTGCCTGTGTGTTCTTTTCCTGAACCACATTGATCCACTGGTGACATTGCATGTGTGATCTTTTCCTAAACCACATGGATCCACTTGTGTCATAGCATGTGTGTTATTTTCCTAAAACACATTGATCCACTTGTGCCATTGCATGTGTGTTCTTTTCCTAAACCACATTGATCCTTCAATGTCATTGCATGTTTGTTCTTTTCCTAAACCACACTGATCCACTGGTGTGATTGCATGTGTGTTATTTTCCTGAACCACATTGATCCACTAGAGACATTGCATGCATGTTCTTTTCCTATACCACATGGATCCACTAGTGTCATTGCATGTGTGTTATTTTCCTAAACCACATTGATCCACTGGTGTAATTACATGTGTGTTCTTTTTCTAAACCACATTGATCCACTAGTGACATTTGCATGTGTGTTCTTTTCCTAAACCACATTGATCCACTAGTGTCATTGGATGTGTGTTCTTTTCCTGAACCACATTGATCCACTGGTCACATTACATGTTTGTTCTTTTCCTTAAACACATGGATCCACTCGTGTCATTGCATGTGTGTTGTTTTCCTAAACCTCATTGATCCATTTCTATCATTGCATATGTGTTCTTTTCCTAAACCACATTGATCCACTAGTGGCATTTGCATGTGGGTTCTTTTGCATAACTACATGGATCCACTGGTGACATTGCATGTGTCTTCTTTTCCTGAACCACATTGATCCACTAGTCACATTGCATGTGTGTTATTTTCCTAAAACACATCGATCCACCAGTGACATTGCATGCGTCTTCTTTTCATGAACCAGATGGATCCACTGGTGACATTGCATGTGTTTTCTTTTCCTAAAACACATGGATCCACTGGAGTCATTGCATGTGTGTTCTTTTCCAGAACCACATTGATCCAGTGGTGTCATTGCATGTGTGTTCTTTTCCTAAACCACATGGATCCACTAGAGTAATTGCATGTGTGTTATTTTCCTAAACCACATGGATCCACTAGTGACATTTTCATGTGTGTTATTTTCCTAAAACAGATGGATCTACCAGTGACATTGCATGCGTGTTCTTTTCATGAACCACATGGATCCACTAGTGACATTTTCATGTGTGTTCTTTTCCTAAACCGCATGAATCCACTTGTGACATTTGCATGTGTGTTCATTTCTTGAACCACATTGATCCACTGGTGACATTTGCATGTGTATTCATTTCCTAAACCACATAGATCCACTGGTGTCATTGCATGTGTGTTCTTTTCCTAAACCACACTGATCTACTAGTGACGTTGCATGTGTGTTCTTTTCCTAAACTACATTGATCCACTAGAGTCATTGCATGTGTATTCTTTTCCTAAAGCACAAGGATCCACTTGTGAAATTTGCATGTGTGTTCTTTTCCTAAAACACATTGATCCACTTAAGACATTGCATGTATGTTCCTTTCCTAAACCACATGGATCCACTGGTGTCCTTGTGTGTGTGTGTGTGTGTCCTTTTCCTGAACCACTTGTGACATTGCATGTGTGTTCTTTTCCTAAACCACATGGATCCACTGGTGACATTTGCATGTGTGTTCTTTTCCTAAACCATGTTGATCCACTGATGTCATTGCATGTGTGTTCTTTTCCTAAACCAGATTGATCCACCGTTGATATCTGCATGTGTGTTCTTTTCCCAAACCACATTGATCTAGTGGTGCCATTGCATGTGTGTTCTTTTCCTGAACCACATTGATCTACTGGTGACATTGCATGTGTTGCCTTTTCCTAAACCACATGGATCCACTAGTGTCATTGCATGTGCGTTATTCTCCTAAACCACATTGATCCACTCGTGTCATTGCATGTGTGATCTTTTCCTAAACCACATGGATCCACTAGTGACTTTGCATGTGTGTTCTTCATGTGTGTTCTTTTCCTAAACCACAATGACCCACTAGTGTCATTGTATGTGTGTTCTTTTCCTAAACCACATTGATCCACCTGTGTCATTGCATGTGCGTTATTTTCCTAAACCACATTGACCCACTAGTGTCATTGCATGTGTGTTCTTTTCCTAAACCACATTGATCCAGTAGTGAAATTTTCATGTGTGTTCTTTTCCTAAACCACATTGATCCACTAGTGTCATTGGATGTGTGTTCTTTTCCTGAACCACATTGATCCACTGGTCACATTGCATGTCTGTTCTTTTCCTTAAACACATGGATCCACTGGTGTCATTGCATGTGTGTTGTTTTCCTAAACCACAATGATCCATTTGTGTCATTGCATGTGTGTTCTTTTCCTAAACCACATTGATCCATTTGTGTCATTGCATGTGTGTTCTTTTTTCCAAAACCACATTGATCCACTCGTGTCATTGCATGTGTGTTCTTTTCCTAAACCACATTGATCCACTAGTGACATATGCATGTGTGTTCTTTTCCTGAACCACATTGATCCACTGGTCACATTGCATGTTTGTTCTTTTTCTTAAACACATGGATCCACTGGTGTCATTGCATGTGTGTTTTTTCCTAAACCACATTGATCCATTTCTGTCATTGCATATGTGTTCTTTTCCTCAACCACATTGATCCACTTGTGACATTTGCATGTGGGTTCTTTTCCTTAACTACATGGATGCACTGATGACATTGCATGTGTCTTCTTTTCCTGAACCACATTGATCCAATAGTAACATTGCATCTGCGTTATTTTCCTAAAACACATGGATCCACCAGTGACATTGCATGCGTGTTCTTTTCATGAACCACATTGATCCACATGTGTAATTGCATGTGTGTTCTTTTCCTAAACCACATTGATCCTTCAGTGTCATTGCATGTGTGTTCTTTTTCTGAACCACATTGATCTACTGGTGACATTGCATGTGTTGCCTTTTCCTAAACCACATGGATCCACTAGTGTCATTGCATGTGCATTATTCTCCTAAACCACATTGATCCACTCGTGTCATTGCATGTGTGTTCTTTTCCTAAACCACATGGATCCACTAGTGACTTTGCATGTGTGTTCTTCATGTGTGTTCTTTTCCTAAACCACATTGACCCACTAGTGTCATTGTATGTGTGTTCTTTTCGTAAACCACATTGATCCACCTGTGTCATTGCATGTGTGTTATTTTCCTAAACCAGACTGACCCACTGGTGTCATTGCATGTGTTTTCTTTTCCTAAACCACATTGATCTAGTAGTGAAATTTTCATGTGTGTTCTTTTCCTAAACCACATTGATCCACTAGTGTCATTGGATGTGTGTTCTTTTCCTGAACCACATTGATCCACTACTCACGTTGCATGTTTGTTCTTTTCCTTAAACACATGGATCCACTGTTGTCATTGCATGTGTGTTGTTTTCCTAAACCACAATGATACATTTGTGTCATTGCATGTGTGTTCTTTTCCTAAACCACATTGATCCATTTATGTCATTGCATGTGTGTTCTTTTTTCCTAAACCACATTGATCCACTGGTGTCATAGCATGTATGTTCTTTTCCTAAACCACATTGATCCACTAGTGACATTTGCATGTGTGTTCTTTTCTTGAACCACATTGATCCACTGGTCACATTGCATGTTTGTTCTTTTCCTTAAACACATGGATCCACTAGTGTCATTGCATGTGTGTTCTTTTCCTAAACCACATTGATCCAGTTCTATCATTGCATATGTGTTCTTTTCCTAAACCACATTGATCCACTTGTGACATTTGCATGTGGGTTCTTTTCCTTAACTACATGGATGCACTGGTGACATTGCATGTGTCTTCTTTTCCTGAACCACATTGATCCACTAGTAACATTGCATGTGTGTTATTTTCCTAACACACATGGATCCACCAGTGACATTGCATGCGTGTTCTTTTCATGAACCACATTGATCCACATGTGTAAATGCATGTGTGTTCTTTTCCTAAACCACATTGATCCTTTAGTGTCATTGCATGTGTGTTATTTTCCTAAACCACATTGATCCACCTGTGTCATTGCATGTGTATTATTTTCCTAAACCACATTGACCCACTAGTGTCATTGCATGTGTGTTCTTTTCCTAATCCACATTGATCCAGTAGTGAAATTTTCATGTGTGTTCTTTTCCTAAACCACATTGATCCACTAGTGTCATTGGATGTGTGTTCTTTTCCTGAACCACATTGATCCACTGGTCACATTCCATGTTTGTTCTTTTCCTGAAACACATGGATCCACTGGTGTCATTGCATGTGTGTTGTTTTCCTAAACCACAATGATCCATTTGTGTCATTGCATGTGTATTATTTTCCTAAACCACATTGATCCATTTGTGTCATTGCATGTGTGTTCTTTTTTCCAAAACCACATTGATCCACTGGTGTGATTGCATGTGTGTTCTTTTCCTAAACCACATTGATCCACTAGTGACATTTGCATGTGTGTTCTTTTCCTGAACCACATTGATCCACTGGTCACATTGCATGTTTGTTCTTTTCCTTAAACACATGGATCCACTGGTGTCATTGCATGTGTGTTTTTTTCCTAAACCACATTGATCCATTTCTGTCATTGCATATGTGTTCTTTTCCTCAACCACATTGATCCACTTGTGACATTTGCATGTGGGTTCTTTTCCTTAACTACATGGATGCACTGATGACATTGCATGTGTCTTCTTTTCCTGAACCACATTGATCCACTAGTAACATTGCATGTGTGTTATTCTCCTAAAACACATGGATCCACCAGTGACATTTCATGCGTGTTCTTTTCATGAACCACATTGATCCACATGTGTAATTGCATGTGTGTTCTTTTCCTAAACCACATTGATCCTTCAGTGTCATTGCATGTGTGTTCTTTTTCTGAACCACATTGATCTACTGGTGACATTGCATGTGTTGCCTTTTCCTAAACCACATGGATCCACTAGTGTCATTGCATGTGCGTTATTCTCCTAAACCACATTGATCCACTCGTGTCATTGCATGTGTGTTCTTTTCCTAAACCAGATGGATCCACTAGTGACTTTGCATGTGTTTTCTTCATGTGTGTTCTTTTCCTAAACCACATTGACCCACTAGTGTCATTGTATGTGTGTTATTTTCGTAAACCACATTGATCCACCTATGTCATTGCATGTGTGTTATTTTCCTAAACCACATTGACCCACTGGTGTCATTGCATGTGTGTTCTTTTCCTAAATCACATTGATCTAGTAGTGAAATTTTCATGTGTGTTCTTTTCCTAAACCACATTGATCCACTAGTGTCATTGGATGTGTGTTCTTTTCCTGAACCACATTGATCCACTAGTCACATTGCATGGTTATTCTTTTCCTTAAACACATGGATCCACTGTTGTCATTGCATGTGTGTTGTTTTCCTAAACCACAATGATACATTTGTGTCATTGCATGTGTGTTCTTTTCCTAAACCACATTGATCCATTTGTGTCATTGCATGTGTGTTCTTTTTTCCTAAACCACATTGATCCACTGGTGTCATTGCATGTGTGATCTTTTCCTAAACCACATTGATCCACTAGTGACATTTGCATGTGTGTTCTTTTCTTGAACCACATTGATCCACTGGTCACATTGCATGTTTGTTCTTTTCCTTAAACACATGGATCCACTGGTGTCATTGCATGTGTGTTCTTTTCCTAAACCACATTGATCCATTTCTGTCATTGCATATGTGTTCTTTTCTTAAACCACATTGATCCACTTGTGACATTTGCATGTGGGTTCTTTTCCTTAACTACATGGATGCACTGGTGACATTGCATGTGTCTTCTTTTCCTGAACCACATTGATCCACTAGTAACATTGCATGTGTGTTATTTTCCTAAAACACATGGATCCACCAGTGACATTGCATGCGTGTTCTTTTCATGAACCACATTGATCCACATGTGTAATTGCATGTGTGTTCTTTTCCTAAACCACATTGATCCTTTAGTGTCATTGCATGTGTGTTCTTTTCCTAAACCACATTGATCCACCTGTGTCATTGCATGTGTGTTATTTTCCTAAAAAACATTGACCCACTAGTGTCATTGCATGTGTGCTCTTTTCCTAAACCACATTGATCCAGTAGTGAAATTTTCATGTGTGTTCTTTTCCTAAACCACATTGATCCACTAGTGTCATTGGATGTGTGTTCTTTTCCTGAACCACATTGATCCACTGGTCACATTGCATGTTTGTTCTTTTCCTTAAACACATGGATCCACTGGTGTCATTACATGTGTGTTGTTTTCCTAAACCACAATGATCCATTTGTGTCATTGCATGTGTGTTATTTTCCTAAACCACATTGATCCATTTGTGTCATTGCATGTGTCTTCTTTTTTCCTAAACCACATTGATCCACTGGTGTCATTGCATGTGTGTTCTTTTCCTAAACCACATTGATCCACTAGTGACATTTGCATGTGTGTTCTTTTCCTGAACCACATTGATCCACTGGTCACATTGCATGTTTGTTCTTTTCCTTAAACACATGGATCCACTTGTGTCATTGCATGTGTGTTGTTTTCCTAAACCACATTGATCCATTTCTATCATTGCATATGTGTTCTTTTCCTAAACCACATTGATCCACTTGTGACATTTGCATGTGGGTTCTTTTCCTTAACTACATGGATGCACTGATGACATTGCATGTGTCTTCTTTTCCTGAACCACATTGATCCACTAGTAACATTGCATGTGTGTTATTTTCCTAAAACACATGGATCCACCAGTGACATTGCATGCGTGTTCTTTTCATGAACCACATTGATCCACATGTGTAATTGCATGTGTGTTCTTTTCCTAAACCACATTGATCCTTCAGTGTCATTGCATGTGTGTTCTTTTTCTGAACCACATTGATCTACTGGTGACATTGCATGTGTTGGCTTTTCCTACACCACATGGATCCACTAGTGTCATTGCATGTGCGTTATTCTCCTAAACCACATTGATCCACTCGTGTCATTGCATGTGTGTTCTTTTCCTAAACCACATGGATCCACTAGTGACTTTGCATGTGTGTTCTTCATGTGTGTTCTTTTCCTAAACCACATTGACCCACTAGTGTCATTGTATGTGTGTTCTTTTCCTAAACCACATTGATCCACCTGTGTCATTGCATGTGTGTTATTTTCCTAAACCACATTGACCCACTTGTGTCATTGCATGTGTGTTCTTTTCCTAAACCACATTGATCCAGTAGTGAAATTTTCATGTGTGTTCTTTTCCTAAACCACATTGATCCACTAGTGTCATTGGATGTGTGTTCTTTTCCTGAACCACATTGATCCACTGCTCACATTGCATGTTTGTTCTTTTCCTTAAACACATGGATCCTTTGGTGTCATTGCATGTGTGTTTTTTTCCTAAACCACAATGATACATTTGTGTCATTGCATGTGTGTTCTTTTCCTAAACCACATTGATCCATTTCTGTCATTGCATGTGTGTTCTTTTTTCCCAAACCACATTGATCCACTGATGACATTGCATGTGTGTTCTTTTCCTAAAACACATTGATCCACTAGTGACATTTGCATGTGTGTTCTTTTCTTGAACCACATTGATCCACTGGTCACATTGCATGTTTGTTCTTTTCCTTAAACACATGGATCCACTAGTGTCATTGCATGTGTGTTGTTTTCCTAAACCACATTGATCCATTTGGGTCATTGCATATGTGTTCTTTTCCTAAACCACATTGATCCACTGGTGACATTTGCATGTGGGTTCTTTTCATTAACTACATGGATCCACTGGTGAGATTGCATGTGTCTTCTTTTCGTGAACCACATTGATCCACTAGTTACATTGCATGTGTGTTATTTTTCTAAAACACATGGATCCACCAGTGACATTGCATGCGTGTTCTTTTCATCAACCACATGGATCCACTTGTGACATTGCATGTGTTTTCTTTTCCTGAACCACATGGATCCACTTGAGTCATTGCATGTGTGTTATTTTCCTGAACCACATTATTCCAGTGGTGTCATTGCATGTGTGTTCTTTTCCCAAACCACCTAGATCCACTAGAGTCATTGCATGTGTGTTATTTTCCTAAACCACACGGATCCACTAGTGACATATTCATGTGTGTTCTTTTCCTAAACCACATGGATCCACTGGTGACATTTGCATGTGTGTTCATTTCTTGAACCACATTGATCCACTGGTGACATTTGTATGTGTTTTCATTTCCTAAACCATGTAGATCCACCGGTGTCATTACATGTGTGTTTTTTCCTAAACCACACTGATCCACTAGTGACATTGCATGTGTGTTATTTTCCTAAACTACATTGATCCACTAGAGTCATTGCATGTGTGTTCTTTTCCTGAACCACATTGATCCACTGGTGACAATGCATGTGTGATCTTTTCCTAAACCACATGGATCCACTAGTGTCATTGCATGTGTGTTATTTTCCTAAACCACATTGATCCACTTGTGTCATTGCATGTGTGTTCTTTTCCTAAACCACATTGATCCTTCGGTGTCATTGCATGTGTGTTCTTTTTCTGAACCACATTGATCCACTGGTGACATTTGCATGTTTGTTCTTTTCCTAAACCACATTGATCCACTGGTGTGGTTGCATGTGTGTTCTTTTCCTGAACCACATTGATCCACTAGAGACATTGCATGCGTATTCTTTTCCTATACCACATGGATCCACTAGTGTCATTGCATGTGTGTTATTTTCCTAAACCACATTGATCCACTGGTGTAATTGCATGTGTGTTCTTTTTCTAAACCACATTGATCCACTAGTGACATTTGCATGTGTGTTCTTTTCCTAAACCACATTGATCCACTAGTGTCGTTGGATGTGTGTTCTTTTCCTGAACCTCATTGATCCACTGGTCACGTTGCATGTTTGTTCTTTTCCTTAAACACATGGATCCACTCGTGTCATTGCATGTGTGTTGTTTTCCTAAACCTCTTTGATCCATTTCTATCATTGCATATGTGTTCTTTTCCTCAACCACATTGATCCACTAGTGGCATTTGCATGTGGGTTCTTTTCCTTAACTACATGGATCCACTGGTGACATTGCATGTGTCTTATTTTCCTGAACCACACTGATCCACTAGTCACATTGCATGTGTGTTATTTTCCTAAAACACATGGATCCACCAGTGACATTGCATGCGTGTTCTTTTCATGTACCACATGGATACAGTGGTGACATTGCATGTGTTTTCTTTTCCTAAAACACGTGGATCCACTGGAGTCATTGAATGTGTGTTCTTTTCCAGAACCACATTGATCCAGTGGTGTCATTGCATGTGTGTTCTTTTCCTAAACCACATGGATCGACTAGAGTCATTGCATTTGTGTTATTTTCCTAAACCACATGGATCCACTAGTGACATTTTCATGTGTGTTATTTTCCTAAAACACATGGATCTACCAGTGACATTGCATGCGTGTTCTTTTCATGAACCACATGGATCCACTAGTGACATTTTCATGTGTGTTCTTTTCCTAAACCACATGAATCCACTTGTGACATTTGCATGTGTGTTCATTTCTTGAACCACATTGATCCACTAGTGACATTTGCATGTGTTTTCATTTCCTAAACCACATAGATCCACTTGTGTCATTGCATGTGTGTTCTTTTCCTAAACCACACTGATCTACTAGTGACGTTGCATGTGTGTTCTTTGCCTAAACTACATTGATCCACTAGAGTCATTGCATGTGTATTCTTTTCCTAAAGCACAAGGATCCACTTGTGAAATTTGCATGTGTGTTCTTTTCCTAAACACATTGATCCACTTGAGACATTGTATGTATGTTCCTTTCCTAAACCACATGGATCCACTGGTGTCATTGTGTGTGTGTGTCCTTTTCCTGAACCACTTGTGACATTGCATGTGTGTTCTTTTCCTAAACCACATGGATCCACTGGTGACATTTGCATGTGTGTTCTTTTCCTAAACCACGTTGATCCACTGGTGTCATTGCATGTGTGTTCTTTTCCTAAACCAGATTGATCCACCGTTGATATCTGCATGTGTGTTCTTTTCCCAAACCACATTGATCCAGTGGTGTCATTGCATGTGTGTTCTTTTCCTGAACCACATTTATCTACTGGTGACATTGCATGTGTTGCCTTTTCCTAAACCACATGGATCCACTAGTGTCATTGCATGTGCGTTATTCTCCTAAACCACATTGATCCACTCGTGTCATTGCATGTGTGATCTTTTCCTAAACCACATGGATCCACTAGTGACTTTGCATGTGTGTTCTTCATGTGTGTTCTTTTCCTAAACCACATTGACCCACTAGTGTCATTGTATGTGTGTTCTTTTCCTAAACCACATTGATCCACCTGTGTCATTGCATGTGTGTTATTTTCCTAAACCACATTGACCCACTAGTGTCATTGCATGTGTGTTCTTTTCCTAAACCACATTGATCCAGTAGTGAAATTTTCATGTGTGTTCTTTTCCTAAACAACATTGATCCACTAGTGTCATTGGATGTGTGTTCTTTTCCTAAACCACATTGATCCACTGGTCACATTGCATGTTTGTTCTTTTCCTTAAACACATGGATCCACTGGTGTCATTGCATGTGTGTTGTTTTCCTAAATCAGAATGATCTATTTGTGTCATTGCATGTGTGTTCTTTTCCTAAACCACATTAATCCATTTGTGTCATTGCATGTGTGTTCTTTTTTCCTAAACCACATTGATCCACTGGTGTCATTGCATGTGTGTTCTTTTCCTAAACCACATTGATCCACTAGTGACATTTGCATGTGTGTTCTTTTCCTGAACCACATTGATCCACTGGTCACATTGCATGTTTGTTCTTTTCCTTAAACACATGGATCCACTGGTGTTATTGCATGTGTGTTGTTTTCCTAAACCACATTGATCCATTTCTGTCATTGCATATGTGTTCTTTTCCTAAACCACATTGATCCACTTGTGACATTTGCATGTGGGTTCTTTTCCTTAACTACATGGATGCACTGATGACATTGCATGTGTCTTCTTTTCCTGAACCACATTGATCCACTAGTAACATTGCATGTGTGTTATTTTCCTAAAACACATGGATCCACCAGTGACATTGCATGCGTGTTCTTTTCATGAACCACATTGATCCACATGTGTAATTGCATGTGTGTTCTTTTCCTAAACCACATTGATCCTTCAGTGTCATTGCATGTGTGTTGTTTTTCTGAACCACATTGATCTACTGGTGACATTGCATGTGTTGCCTTTTCCTAAACCACATGGATCCACTAGAGTCATTGCATGTGCGTTATTCTCCTAAACCACATTGATCCACTCGTGTCATTGCATGTGTGTTCTTTTCCTAAACCACATGGATCCACTAGTGACTTTGCATGTGTGTTCTTCATGTGTGTTCTTTTCCTAAACCACATTGACCCACTAGTGTCATTGTATGTTTGTTCTTTTCCTAAACCACATTGATCCACCTGTGTCATTGCATGTGTGTTATTTTCCTAAACCACATTGACCCACTGGTGTCATTGCATGTGTGTTCTTTTCCTAAACAACATTGATCCAGTAGTGAAATTTTCATGTGTGTTCTTTTCCAAAACCACATTGATCCACTAGTGTCATTGGATGTGTGTTCTTTTCCTGAACCACATTGATCCACTAGTCACATTGCATGTTTGTTCTTTTCCTTAAACACATGGATCCACTGGTGTCATTGCATGTGTGTTGTTTTCCTAAACCACAATGATCCATTTGTGTCATTGCATGTGTGTTCTTTTCCTAAACCACAATGATCCATTTGTGTCATTGCATGTGTGTTCTTTTCCTAAACCACATTGATCCTTCAGTGTCATTGCATGTGTGTTGTTTTTCTGAACCACATTGATCTACTGGTGACATTGCATGTGTTGCCTTTTCCTAAACCACATGGATCCACTAGTGTCATTGCATGTGCGTTATTCTCCTAAACCACATTGATCCACTCGTCTCATTGCATGTGTGTTCTTTTCCTAAACCACATGGATCCACTAGTGACTTTGCATGTGTGTTCTTCATGTGTGTTCTTTTCCTAAACCACATTGACCCACTAGTGTCATTGTATGTTTGTTCTTTTCCTAAACCACATTGATCCACCTGTGTCATTGCATGTGTGTTATTTTCCTAAACCACATTGACCCACTGGTGTCATTGCATGTGTGTTCTTTTCCTAAACCACATTGATCAAGTAGTGAAATTTTCATGTGTGTTCTTTTCCAAAACCACATTGATCCACTAGTGTCATTGGATGTGTGTTCTTTTCCTGAACCACATTGATCCACTAGTCACATTGCATGTTTGTTCTTTTCCTTAAACACATGGATCCACTGGTGTCATTGCATGTGTGTTGTTTTCCTAAACCACAATGATCCATTTGTGTCATTGCATGTGTGTTCTTTTCCTAAACCACATTGATCCATTTGTGTCATTGCATGTGTGTTGTTTTTTCCTAAACCACATTGATCCAGTAGTGAAATTTTCATGTGTGTTCTTTTCCTAAACAACATTGATCCACTAGTGTCATTGGATGTGTGTTCTTTTCCTAAACCACATTGATCCACTGGTCACATTGCATGTTTGTTCTTTTCCTTAAACACATGGATCCACTGGTGTCATTGCATGTGTGTTGTTTTCCTAAATCAGAATGATCTATTTGTGTCATTGCATGTGTGTTCTTTTCCTAAACCACATTGATCCATTTGTGTCATTGCATGTGTGTTCTTTTTTCCTAAACCACATTGATCCACTGGTGTCATTGCATGTGTGTTCTTTTCCTAAACCACATTGATCCACTAGTGACATTTGCATGTGTGTTCTTTTCCTGAACCACATTGATCCACTGGTCACATTGCATGTTTGTTCTTTTCCTTAAACACATGGATCCACTGGTGTTATTGCATGTGTGTTGTTTTCCTAAACCACATTGATCCATTTCTGTCATTGCATATGTGTTCTTTTCCTAAACCACATTGATCCACTTGTGACATTTGCATGTGGGTTCTTTTCCTTAACTACATGGATGCACTGATGACATTGCATGTGTCTTCTTTTCCTGAACCACATTGATCCACTAGTAACATTGCATGTGTGTTATTTTCCTAAAACACATGGATCCACCAGTGACATTGCATGCGTGTTCTTTTCATGAACCACATTGATCCACATGTGTAATTGCATGTGTGTTCTTTTCCTAAACCACATTGATCCTTCAGTGTCATTGCATGTGTGTTGTTTTTCTGAACCACATTGATCTACTGGTGACATTGCATGTGTTGCCTTTTCCTAAACCACATGGATCCACTAGAGTCATTGCATGTGCGTTATTCTCCTAAACCACATTGATCCACTCGTGTCATTGCATGTGTGTTCTTTTCCTAAACCACATGGATCCACTAGTGACTTTGCATGTGTGTTCTTCATGTGTGTTCTTTTCCTAAACCACATTGACCCACTAGTCTCATTGTATGTTTGTTCTTTTCCTAAACCACATTGATCCACCTGTGTCATTGCATGTGTGTTATTTTCCTAAACCACATTGACCCACTGGTGTCATTGCATGTGTGTTCTTTTCCTAAACAACACATATCCAGTAGTGAAATTTTCATGTGTGTTCTTTTCCAAAACCACATTGATCCACTAGTGTCATTGGATGTGTGTTCTTTTCCTGAACCACATTGATCCACTAGTCACATTGCATGTTTGTTCTTTTCCTTAAACACATGGATCCACTGGTGTCATTGCATGTGTGTTGTTTTCCTAAACCACAATGATCCATTTGTGTCATTGCATGTGTGTTCTTTTCCTAAACCACAATGATCCATTTGTGTCATTGCATGTGTGTTCTTTTCCTAAACCACATTGATCCTTCAGTGTCATTGCATGTGTGTTGTTTTTCTGAACCACATTGATCTACTGGTGACATTGCATGTGTTGCCTTTTCCTAAACCACATGGATCCACTAGTGTCATTGCATGTGCGTTATTCTCCTAAACCACATTGATCCACTCGTCTCATTGCATGTGTGTTCTTTTCCTAAACCACATGGATCCACTAGTGACTTTGCATGTGTGTTCTTCATGCGTGTTCTTTTCCTAAACCACATTGACCCACTAGTGTCATTGTATGTTTGTTATTTTCCTAAACCACATTGATCCACCTGTGTCATTGCATGTGTGTTATTTTCCTAAACCACATTGACCCACTGGTGTCATTGCATGTGTGTTCTTTTCCTAAACCACATTGATCAAGTAGTGAAATTTTCATGTGTGTTCTTTTCCAAAACCACATTGATCCACTAGTGTCATTGGATGTGTGTTCTTTTCCTGAACCACATTGATCCACTAGTCACATTGCATGTTTGTTCTTTTCCTTAAACACATGGATCCACTGGTGTCATTGCATGTGTGTTGTTTTCCTAAACCACAATGATCCATTTGTGTCATTGCATGTGTGTTCTTTTCCTAAACCACATTGATCCATTTGTGTCATTGCATGTGTGTTGTTTTTTCCTAAACCAC
The DNA here is from genome assembly GCA_916181665.1 of Avena sativa. Taxonomy (NCBI): domain Eukaryota; kingdom Viridiplantae; phylum Streptophyta; class Magnoliopsida; order Poales; family Poaceae; genus Avena; species Avena sativa. Next base: position 255,071,938 of record OV702292.1, on the reverse strand, counting down.
ATTGATCCAGTGGTGTCATTGCATGTGTGTTCTTTTCCTAAACCACATTGATCCAGTAGTGAAATTTTCATGTGTGTTCTTTTCCTAAACCACATTGATCCACTAGTGTCATTGGATGTGTGTTCTTTTCCTGAACCACATTGATCCACTGGTCACATTGCATGTTTGTTCTTTTCCTAAAACACATGGATCCACTGGTGTCATTGCATGTGTGTTGTTTTCCTAAACCACAATGATCCATTTGTGTCATTGCATGTGTGTTCTTTTCCTAAACCACATTGATCCATTTGTGTCATTGCATGTGTGTTGTTTTTTCCTAAACCACATTGATCCAGTGGTGTCATTGCATGTGTGTTCTTTTCCTAAACCACATTGATCCAGTAGTGAAATTTTCATGTGTGTTCTTTTCCTAAACCACATTGATCCACTAGTGTCATTGGATGTGTGTTCTTTTCCTGAACCACATTGATCCACTAGTCACATTGCATGTTTCTTCTTTTCCTTAAACACATGGATCCACTGGTGTCATTGCATGTGTGTTGTTTTCCTAAACCACAATGATCCATTTGTGTCATTGCATGTGTGTTCTTTTCCTAAACCACATTGATCCATTTGTGTCATTGCATGTGTGTTGTTTTTTCCTAAACCACATTGATCCAGTGGTGTCATTGCATGTGTGTTCTTTTCCTAAACCACATTGATCCAGTAGTGAAATTTTCATGTGTGTTCTTTTCCTAAACCACATTGATCCACTAGTGTCATTGGATGTGTGTTCTTTTCCTGAACCACATTGATCCACTGGTCACATTGCATGTTTGTTCTTTTCCTAAAACACATGGATCCACTGGTGTCATTGCATGTGTGTTGTTTTCCTAAACCACAATGATCCATTTGTGTCATTGCATGTGTGTTCTTTTCCTAAACCACATTGATCCATTTGTGTCATTGCATGTGTGTTCTTTTTTCCAAAACCACATTGATCCACTGGTGTCATTGCATGTGTGATATTTTCCTAAACCACATTGATCCACTAGTGACATTTGCATGTGTGTTCTTTTCCTGAACCACATTGATCCACTGGTCACATTGCATGTTTGTTCTTTTCCTTAAACACATGGATCCACCGGTGTCATTGCATGAGTGTTTTTTTCCTAAACCACATTGATCCATTTCTGTCATTGCATATGTGTTCTTTTCCTCAACCACATTGATCCACTTGTGACATTTGCATGTGGGTTCTTTTCCTTAACTACATGGATGCACTGATGACATTGCATGTGTCTTCTTTTCCTGGACCACATTGATCCACTAGTAACATTGCATGTGTGTTATTTTCCTAAAACACATGGATCCACCAGTGACATTGCATGCGTGTTCTTTTCCTGAACCACATTGATCCACATGTGTAATTGCATGTGTGTTCTTTTCCTAAACCACATTGATCCTTCAGTGTCATTGCATGTGTGTTGTTTTTCTGAACCACATTGATCTACTGGTGACATTGCATGTGTTGCCTTTTCCTAAACCACATGGATCCACTAGAGTCATTGCATGTGCGTTATTCTCCTAAACCACATTGATCCACTCGTGTCATTGCATGTGTGTTCTTTTCCTAAACCACATGGATCCACTAGTGACTTTGCATGTGTGTTCTTCATGTGTGTTCTTTTCCTAAACCACATTGACCCACTAGTGTCATTGTATGTTTGTTCTTTTCCTAAACCACATTGATCCACCTGTGTCATTGCATGTGTGTTATTTTCCTAAACCACATTGACCCACTGGTGTCATTGCATGTGTGTTCTTTTCCTAAACCACATTGATCCAGTAGTGAAATTTTCATGTGTGTTCTTTTCCAAAACCACATTGATCCACTAGTGTCATTGGATGTGTGTTCTTTTCCTGAACCACATTGATCCACTAGTCACATTGCATGTTTGTTCTTTTCCTTAAACACATGGATCCACTGGTGTCATTGCATGTGTGTTGTTTTCCTAAACCACAATGATCCATTTGTGTCATTGCATGTGTGTTCTTTTCCTAAACCACATTGATCCATTTGTGTCATTGCATGTGTGTTCTTTTCCTAAACCACATTGATCCTTCAGTGTCATTGCATGTCTGTTGTTTTTCTGAACCACATTGATCTACTGGTGACATTGCATGTGTTGCCTTTTCCTAAACCACATGGATCCACTAGTGTCATTGCATGTGCGTTATTCTCCTAAACCACATTGATCCACTCGTGTCATTGCATGTGTGTTCTTTTCCTAAACCACATGGATCCACTAGTGACTTTGCATGTGTGTTCTTCATGTGTGTTCTTTTCCTAAACCACATTGACCCACTAGTGTCATTGTATGTTTGTTCTTTTCCTAAACCACATTGATCCACCTGTGTCATTGCATGTGTGTTATTTTCCTAAACCACATTGACCCACTGGTGTCATTGCATGTGTGTTCTTTTCCTAAACCACATTGATCCAGTAGTGAAATTTTCATGTGTGTTCTTTTCCAAAACCACATTGATCCACTAGTGTCATTGGATGTGTGTTCTTTTCCTGAACCACATTGATCCACTAGTCACATTGCATGTTTGTTCTTTTCCTTAAACACATGGATCCACTGGTGTCATTGCATGTGTGTTGTTTTCCTAAACCACAATGATCCATTTGTGTCATTGCATGTGTGTTCTTTTCCTAAACCACATTGATCCATTTGTGTCATTGCATGTGTGTTGTTTTTTCCTAAACCACATTGATCCAGTGGTGTCATTGCATGTGTGTTCTTTTCCTAAACCACATTGATCCAGTAGTGAAATTTTCATGTGTGTTCTTTTCCTGAACCACATTGATCCATTTGTGTAATTGCATGTGTGTTCTTTTCCTAAACCACATTGATCCTTTAGTGTCATTGCATGTGTGTTCTTTTCCTAAACCACATTGATCCACCTGTGTCATTGCATGTGTATTATTTTCCTAAACCACATTGACCCACTAGTGTCATTGCATGTGTGTTCTTTTCCTAATCCACATTGATCCAGTAGTGAAATTTTCATGTGTGTTCTTTTCCTAAACCACATTGATCCACTAGTGTCATTGGATGTGTGTTCTTTTCCTGAACCACATTGATCCACTGGTCACATTCCATGTTTGTTCTTTTCCTGAAACACATGGATCCACTGGTGTCATTGCATGTGTGTTGTTTTCCTAAACCACAATGATCCATTTGTGTCATTGCATGTTTATTATTTTCCTAAACCACATTGATCCATTTGTGTCATTGCATGTGTGTTCTTTTTTCCAAAACCACATTGATCCACTGGTGTGATTGCATGTGTGTTCTTTTCCTAAACCACATTGATCCACTAGTGACATTTGCATGTGTGTTCTTTTCCTGAACCACATTGATCCACTGGTCACATTGCATGTTTGTTCTTTTCCTTAAACACATGGATCCACTGGTGTCATTGCATGTGTGTTTTTTTCCTAAACCACATTGATCCATTTCTGTCATTGCATATGTGTTCTTTTCCTCAACCACATTGATCCACTTGTGACATTTGCATGTGGGTTCTTTTCCTTAACTACATGGATGCACTGATGACATTGCATGTGTCTTCTTTTCCTGAACCACATTGATCCACTAGTAACATTGCATGTGTGTTATTTTCCTAAAACACATGGATCCACCAGTGACATTGCATGCGTGTTCTTTTCATGAACCACATTGATCCACATGTGTAATTGCATGTGTGTTATTTTCCTAAACCACATTGATCCTTCAGTGTCATTGCATGTGTGTTCTTTTTCTGAACCAGATTGATCTACTGGTGACATTGCATGTGTTGCCTTTTCCTAAACCACATGGATCCACTAGTGTCATTGCATGTGCGTTATTCTCCTAAACCACATTGATCCACTCGTGTCATTGCATGTGTGTTCTTTTCCTAAACCGGATGGATCCACTAGTGACTTTGCATGTGTGTTCTTCATGTGTGTTCTTTTCCTAAACCACATTGACCCACTAGTGTCATTGTATGTGTGTTATTTTCGTAAACCACATTGATCCACCTATGTCATTGCATGTGTGTTATTTTCCTAAACCACATTGACCCACTGGTGTCATTGCATGTGTGTTCTTTTCCTAAATCACATTGATCTAGTAGTGAAATTTTCATGTGTGTTCTTTTCCTAAACCACATTGATCCACTAGTGTCATTGGATGTGTGTTCTTTTCCTGAACCACATTGATCCACTAGTCACATTGCATGTTTATTCTTTTCCTTAAACACATGGATCCACTGTTGTCATTGCATGTGTGTTGTTTTCCTAAACCACAATGATACATTTGTGTCATTGCATGTGTGTTCTTTTCCTAAACCACATTGATCCATTTGTGTCATTGCATGTGTGTTCTTTTTTCCTAAACCACATTGATCCACTGGTGTCATTGCATGTGTGATCTTTTCCTAAACCACATTGATCCACTAGTGACATTTGCATGTGTGTTCTTTTCTTGAACCACATTGATCCACTGGTCACATTGCATGTTTGTTCTTTTCCTTAAACACATGGATCCACTGGTGTCATTGCATGTGTGTTCTTTTCCTAAACCACATTGATCCATTTTCTGTCATTGCATATGTGTTCTTTTCTTAAACCACATTGATCCACTTGTGACATTTTCATGTGGGTTCTTTTCCTTAACTACATGGATGCACTGGTGACATTGCATGTGTCTTCTTTTCCTGGACCACATTGATCCACTAGTAACATTGCATGTGTGTTATTTTCCTAAAACACATGGATCCACCAGTGACATTGCATGCGTGTTCTTTTCATGAACCACATTGATCCACATGTGTAATTCCATGTGTGTTCTTTTCCTAAACCACATTGATCCTTTAGTGTCATTGCATGTGTGTTCTTTTCCTAAACCACATTGATCCACCTGTGTCATTGCATGTGTGTTATTTTCCTAAACAACATTGACCCACTAGTGTCATTGCATGTGTGCTCTTTTCCTAAACCACATTGATCCAGTAGTGAAATTTTCATGTGTGTTCTTTTCCTAAACCACATTGATCCACTAGTGTCATTGGATGTGTGTTCTTTTCCTGAACCACATTGATCCACTGGTCACATTGCATGTTTGTTCTTTTCCTTAAACACATGGATCCACTGGTGTCATTGCATGTGTGTTGTTTTCCTAAACCACAATGATCCATTTGTGTCATTGCATGTGTGTTATTTTCCTAAACCACATTGATCCATTTGTGTCATTGCATGTGTCTTCTTTTTTCCTAAACCACATTGATCCACTGGTGTCATTGCATGTGTGTTCTTTTCCTAAACCACATTGATCCACTAGTGACATTTGCATGTGTGTTCTTTTCCTGAACCACATTGATCCACTGGTCACATTGCATGTTTGTTCTTTTCCTTAAACACATGGATCCACTTGTGTCATTGCATGTGTGTTGTTTTCCTAAACCACATTGATCCATTTCTATCATTGCATATGTGTTCTTTTCCTAAACCACATTGATCCACTTGTGACATTTGCATGTGGGTTCTTTTCCTTAACTACATGGATGCACTGATGACATTGCATGTGTCTTCTTTTCCTGAACCACATTGATCCACTAGTAACATTGCATGTGTGTTATTTTCCTAAAACACATGAATCCACCAGTGACATTGCATGCGTGTTCTTTTCATGAACCACATTGATCCACATGTGTAATTGCATGTGTGTTCTTTTCCTAAACCACATTGATCCTTCAGTGTCATTGCATGTGTGTTCTTTTTCTGAACCACATTGATCTACTGGTGACATTGCATGTGTTGGCTTTTCCTACACCACATGGATCCACTAGTGTCATTGCATGTGCGTTATTCTCCTAAACCACATTGATCCACTCGTGTCATTGCATGTGTGTTCTTTTCCTAAACCACATGGATCCACTAGTGACTTTGCATGTGTGTTCTTCATGTGTGTTCTTTTCCTAAACCACATTGACCCACTAGTGTCATTGTATGTGTGTTCTTTTCCTAAACCACATTGATCCACCTGTGTCATTGCATGTGTGTTATTTTCCTAAACCACATTGACCCACTTGTGTCATTGCATGTGTGTTCTTTTCCTAAACCACATTGATCCAGTAGTGAAATTTTCATGTGTGTTCTTTTCCTAAACCACATTGATCCACTAGTGTCATTGGATGTGTGTTCTTTTCCTGAACCACATTGATCCACTAGTCACATTGCATGTTTGTTCTTTTCCTTAAACACATGGATCCTTTGGTGTCATTGCATGTGTGTTTTTTTCCTAAACCACAATGATACATTTGTGTCATTGCATGTGTGTTCTTTTCCTAAACCACATTGATCCATTTGTGTCATTGCATGTGTGTTATTTTTTCCTAAACCACATTGATCCACTGATGACATTGCATGTGTGTTCTTTTCCTAAAACACATTGATCCACTAGTGACATTTGCATGTGTGTTCTTTTCTTGAACCACATTGATCCACTGGTCACATTGCATGTTTGTTCTTTTCCTTAAACACATGGATCCACTAGTGTCATTGCATGTGTGTTTTTTTCCTAAACCACATTGATCCATTTGTGTCATTGCATATGTGTTCTTTTCCTAAACCACATTGATCCACTGGTGACATTTGCATGTGGGTTCTTTTCATTAACTACATGGATCCACTGGTGAGATTGCATGTGTCTTCTTTTCGTGAACCACATTGATCCACTAGTTACATTGCATGTGTGTTATTTTTCTAAAACACATGGATCCACCAGTGACATTGCATGCGTGTTCTTTTCATCAACCACATGGATCCACTTGTGACATTGCATGTGTTTTCTTTTCCTGAACCACATGGATCCACTTGAGTCATTGCATGTGTGTTATTTTCCTGAACCACATTATTCCAGTGGTGTCATTGCATGTGTGTTCTTTTCCCAAACCACCTAGATCCACTAGAGTCATTGCATGTGTGTTATTTTCCTAAACCACACGGATCCACTAGTGACATATTCATGTGTGTTCTTTTCCTAAACCACATGGATCCACTGGTGACATTTGCATGTGTGTTCATTTCTTGAACCACATTGATCCACTGGTGACATTTTCATGTGTTTTCATTTCCTAAACCATGTAGATCCACCGGTGTCATTACATGTGTGTTTTTTCCTAAACCACACTGATCCACTAGTGACATTGCATGTGTGTTATTTTCCTAAACTACATTGATCCACTAGAGTCATTGCATGTGTGTTCTTTTCCTGAACCACATTGATCCACTGGTGACATTGCATGTGTGATCTTTTCCTAAACCACATGGATCCACTGGTGTCATTGCATGTGTGTTATTTTCCTAAACCACATTGATCCACTTGTGTCATTGCATGTGTGTTCTTTTCCTAAACCACATTGATCCTTCGGTGTCATTGCATGTGTGTTCTTTTTCTGAACCACATTGATCCACTGGTGACATTTGCATGTTTGTTCTTTTCCTAAACCACATTGATCCACTGGTGTGATTGCATGTGTGTTCTTTTCCTGAACCACATTGATCCACTAGAGACATTGCATGCGTGTTCTTTTCCTATACCACATGGATCCACTAGTGTCATTGCATGTGTCTTATTTTCCTAAACCACATTGATCCACTGTTGTAATTGCATGTGTGTTCATTTTCTAAACCACATTGATCCACTAGTGACATTTGCATGTGTGTTCTTTTCCTAAACCACATTGATCCACTAGTGTCGTTGGATGTGTGTTCTTTTCCTGAACCTCATTGATCCACTAGTCACGTTGCATGTTTGTTCTTTTCCTTAAACACATGGATCCACTCGTGTCATTGCATGTGTGTTGTTTTCCTAAACCTCTTTGATCCATTTCTATCATTGCATATGTGTTCTTTTCCTCAACCACATTGATCCACTAGTGGCATTTGCATGTGGGTTCTTTTCCTTAACTACATGGATCCACTGGTGACATTGCATGTGTCTTATTTTCCTGAACCACATTGATCCACTAGTGACATTGCATGCGTGTTCTTTTCATGAACCACATGGATACACTGGTGACATTGCATGTGTTTTCTTTTCCTAAAACACATGGATCCACTGGAGTCATTGAATCTGTGTTCTTTTCCAGAACCACATTGATCCAGTGGTGTCATTGCATGTGTGTTCTTTTCCTAAACCACATGGATCGACTAGAGTCATTGCATGTGTGTTATTTTCATAAACCACATGGATCCACTAGTGACATTTTCATGTGTGTTATTTTCCTAAAACACATGGATCTACCAGTGACATTGCATGCGTGTTCTTTTCATGAACCACATGGATCCACTAGTGACATTTTCATGTGTGTTCTTTTCCTAAACCACATGAATCCACTTGTGACATTTGCATGTGTGTTCATTTCTTGAACCACATTGATCCACTGGTGACATTTGCATGTGTTTTCATTTCCTAAACCACATAGATCCACTTGTGTCATTGCATGTGTGTTCTTTTCCTAAACCACACTGATCTACTAGTGACGTTGCATGTGTGTTCTTTTCCTAAACTACATTGATCCACTAGAGTCATTGCATGTGTATTCTTTTCCTAAAGCACAAGGATCCACTTGTGAAATTTGCATGTGTGTTCTTTTCCTAAACACATTGATCCACTTGAGACATTGCATGTATGTTCCTTTCCTAAACCACATGGATCCACTGGTGTCATTGTGTGTGTGTGTCCTTTTCCTGAACCACTTGTGACATTGCATGTGTGTTCTTTTCCTAAACCACATGGATCCACTGGTGACATTTGCATGTGTGTTCTTTTCCTAAACCACGTTGATCCACTGGTGTCATTGCATGTGTGTTCTTTTCCTAAACCAGATTGATCCACCGTTGATATCTGCATGTGTGTTCTTTTCCCAAACCACATTGATCCAGTGGTGTCATTGCATGTGTGTTCTTTTCCTGAACCACATTTATCTACTGGTGACATTGCATGTGTTGCCTTTTCCTAAACCACATGGATCCACTAGTGTCATTGCATGTGCGTTATTCTCCTAAACCACATTGATCCACTCGTGTCATTGCATGTGTGATCTTTTCCTAAACCACATGGATCCACTAGTGACTTTGCATGTGTGTTCTTCATGTGTGTTCTTTTCCTAAACCACATTGACCCACTAGTGTCATTGTATGTGTGTTCTTTTCCTAAACCACATTGATCCACCTGTGTCATTGCATGTGTGTTATTTTCCTAAACCACATTGACCCACTAGTGTCATTGCATGTGTGTTCTTTTCCTAAACCACATTGATCCAGTAGTGAAAGTTTCATGTGTGTTCTTTTCCTAAACCACATTGATCCACTAGTGTCATTGGATGTGTGTTCTTTTCCTAAACCACATTGATCCACTGGTCACATTGCATGTTTGTTCTTTTCCTTAAACACATGGATCCACTGGTGCCATTGCATGTGTGTTGTTTTCCTAAATCAGAATGATCTATTTGTGTCATTGCATGTGTGTTCTTTTCCTAAACCACATTGATCCATTTGTGTCATTGCATGTGTGTTCTTTTTTCCTAAACCACATTGATCCACTGGTGTCATTGCATGTGTGTTCTTTTCCTAAACCACATTGATCCACTAGTGACATTTGCATGTGTGTTCTTTTCCTGAACCACATTGATCCACTGGTCACATTGCATGTTTGTTCTTTTCCTTAAACACATGGATCCACCGGTGTCATTGCATGAGTGTTTTTTTCCTAAACCACATTGATCCATTTCTGTCATTGCATATGTGTTCTTTTCCTCAACCACATTGATCCACTTGTGACATTTGCATGTGGGTTCTTTTCCTTAACTACATGGATGCACTGATGACATTGCATGTGTCTTCTTTTCCTGAACCACATTGATCCACTAGTAACATTGCATGTGTGTTATTTTCCTAAAACACATGGATCCACCAGTGACATTGCATGCGTGTTCTTTTCATGAACCACATTGATCCACATGTGTAATTGCATGTGTGTTCTTTTCCTAAACCACATTGATCCTTCAGTGTCATTGCATGTGTGTTGTTTTTCTGAACCACATTGATCTACTGGTGACATTGCATGTGTTGCCTTTTCCTAAACCACATGGATCCACTAGAGTCATTGCATGTGCGTTATTCTCCTAAACCACATTGATCCACTCGTGTCATTGCATGTGTGTTCTTTTCCTAAACCACATGGATCCACTAGTGACTTTGCATGTGTGTTCTTCATGTGTGTTCTTTTCCTAAACCACATTGACCCACTAGTGTCGTTGTATGTTTGTTCTTTTCCTAAACCACATTGATCCACCTGTGTCATTGCATGTGTGTTATTTTCCTAAACCACATTGACCCACTGGTGTCATTGCATGTGTGTTCTTTTCCTAAACCACATTGATCCAGTAGTGAAATTTTCATGTGTGTTCTTTTCCAAAACCACATTGATCCACTAGTGTCATTGGATGTGTGTTCTTTTCCTGAACCACATTGATCCACTAGTCACATTGCATGTTTGTTCTTTTCCTTAAACACATGGATCCACCGGTGTCATTGCATGAGTGTTTTTTTCCTAAACCACATTGATCCATTTCTGTCATTGCATATGTGTTCTTTTCCTCAACCACATTGATCCACTTGTGACATTTGCATCTGGGTTCTTTTCCTTAACTACATGGATGCACTGATGACATTGCATGTGTCTTCTTTTCCTGAACCACATTGATCCACTAGTAACATTGCATGTGTGTTATTTTCCTAAAACACATGGATCCACCAGTGACATTGCATGCGTGTTCTTTTCATGAACCACATTGATCCACATGTGTAATTGCATGTGTGTTCTTTTCCTAAACCACATTGATCCTTCAGTGTCATTGCATGTGTGTTGTTTTTCTGAACCACATTGATCTACTGGTGACATTGCATGTGTTGCCTTTTCCTAAACCACATGGATCCACTAGAGTCATTGCATGTGCGTTATTCTCCTAATCCACATTGATCCACTCGTGTCATTCCATGTGTGTTCTTTTCCTAAACCACATGGATCCACTAGTGACTTTGCATGTGTGTTCTTCATGTGTGTTCTTTTCCTAAACCACATTGACCCACTAGTGTCATTGTATGTTTGTTCTTTTCCTAAACCACATTGATCCACCTGTGTCATTGCATGTGTGTTATTTTCCTAAACCACATTGACCCACTGGTGTCATTGCATGTGTGTTCTTTTCCTAAACCACATTGATCCAGTAGTGAAATTTTCATGTGTGTTCTTTTCCAAAACCACATTGATCCACTAGTGTCATTGGATGTGTGTTCTTTTCCTGAACCACATTGATCCACTAGTCACATTGCATGTTTGTTCTTTTCCTTAAACACATGGATCCACTAGTAACATTGCATGTGTGTTATTTTCCTAAACCACAATGATCCATTTGTGTCATTGCATGTGTGTTCTTTTCCTAAACCACATTGATCCATTTGTGTCATTGCATGTGTGTTCTTTTCCTAAACCACATTGATCCTTCAGTGTCATTGCATGTGTGTTGTTTTTCTGAACCACATTGATCTACTGGTGACATTGCATGTGTTGCCTTTTCCTAAACCACATGGATCCACTAGTGTCATTGCATGTGCGTTATTCTCCTAAACCACATTGATCCACTCGTGTCATTGCATGTGTGTTCTTTTCCTAAACCACATGGATCCACTAGTGACTTTGCATGTGTGTTCTTCATGTGTGTTCTTTTCCTAAACCACATTGACCCACTAGTGTCATTGTATGTTTGTTCTTTTCCTAAACCACATTGATCCACCTGTGTCATTGCATGTGTGTTATTTTCCTAAACCACATTGACCCACTGGTGTCATTGCATGTGTGTTCTTTTCCTAAACCACATTGATCCAGTAGTGAAATTTTCATGTGTGTTCTTTTCCAAAACCACATTGATCCACTAGTGTCATTGGATGTGTGTTCTTTTCCTGAACCACATTGATCCACTAGTCACATTGCATGTTTGTTCTTTTCCTTAAACACATGGATCCACTGGTGTCATTGCATGTGTGTTGTTTTCCTAAACCACAATGATCCATTTGTGTCATTGCATGTGTGTTCTTTTCCTAAACCACATTGATCCATTTGTGTCATTGCATGTGTGTTGTTTTTTCCTAAACCACATTGATCCAGTGGTGTCATTGCATGTGTGTTCTTTTCCTAAACCACATTGATCCAGTAGTGAAATTTTCATGTGTGTTCTTTTCCTAAACCACATTGATCCACTAGTGTCACTGGATGTGTGTTCTTTTCCTGAACCACATTGATCCACTCGTCACATTGCATGTTTGTTCTTTTCCTAAAACACATGGATCCACTGGTGTCATTGCATGTGTGTTGTTTTCCTAAACCACAATGATCCATTTGTGTCATTGCATGTGTGTTCTTTTCCTAAACCACATTGATCCATTTGTGTCATTGCATGTGTGTTCTTTTTTCCAAAACCACATTGATCCACTGGTGTCATTGCATGTGTGATCTTTTCCTAAACCACATTGATCCACTAGTGACATTTGCATGTGTGTTCTTTTCCTGAACCACATTGATCCACTGGTCACATTGCATGTTTGTTCTTTTCCTTAAACACATGGATCCACCGGTGTCATTGCATGAGTGTTTTTTTCCTAAACCACATTGATCCATTTCTGTCATTGCATATGTGTTCTTTTCCTCAACCACATTGATCCACTTGTGACATTTGCATGTGGGTTCTTTTCCTTAACTACATGGATGCACTGATGACATTGCATGTGTCTTCTTTTCCTGAACCACATTGATCCACTAGTAACATTGCATGTGTGTTATTTTGCTAAACCACATGGATCCACCAGTGACATTGCATGCGTGTGCTTTTCATGAACCACATTGATCCACATGTTTAATTGCATGTGTATTCTTTTCCTAAACCACATTGATCCTTCAGTGTCATTGCATGTGTGTTCTTTTTCTGAACCACATTGATCTGCTAGTGACATTGCATGTGTTGCCTTTTCCTAAACCACATGGATCCACTAGTGTCATTGCATGTGCGATATTCTCCTAAACCACATTGATCCACTCATGTCATTGCATGTGTGTTCTTTTCCTAAACCACATGGATCCACTAGTGACTTTGCATGTGTGTTCTTCATGTGTGTTCTTTTCCTAAACCACATTGACCCACTAGTGTCATTGTATGTGTGTTCTTTTCCTAAACCACATTGATCCACCTCTGTCATTGCATGTGTGTTATTTTCCTAAACCACATTGACCCACTGGTGTCATTGCATGTGTGTTCTTTTCCTAAACCACATTGATCTAGTAGTGAAATTTTCATGTGTGTTCTTTTCCTAAACCACATTGATCCACTAGTGTCATTGGATGTGTGTTCTTTTCCTGAACCACATTGATCCACTAGTCACATTGCATGTTTGTTCTTTTCCTTAAACACATGGATCCACTGTTGTCATTGCATGTGTGTTGTTTTCCTTAACCACAATGATACATTTGTGTCATTGCATGTGTGTTCTTTTCCTAAACCACATTGATCCATTTGTGTCATTGCATGTGTGTTCTTTTTTCCTAAACCACATTGATCCACTGGTGTCATTGCATGTGTGCTATTTTCCTAAACCACATTGATCCACTAGTGACATTTGCATGTGTGTTCTTTTCTTGAACCACATTGATCCACTGGTCACATTGGATGTTTGTTGTTTTCCTTAGACACATCGATCCACTGGTGTCATTGCATGTGTGTTCTTTTCCTAAACCACATTGATCCATTTCTGTCATTGCATATGTGTTCTTTTCTTAAACCACATTGATCCACTTGTGACATTTGCATGTGGGTTCTTTTCCTTAACTACATGGATGCACTGGTGACATTGCATGTGTCTTCTTTTCCTGAACCACATTGATCCATTAGTAACATTGCATGTGTGTTATTTTCCTAAAACACATGGATCCACCAGTGACATTGCATGCGTGTTCTTTTCATGAACCACATTGATCCACATGTGTAATTGCATGTGTGTTCTTTTCCTAAACCACATTGATCCTTTAGTGTCATTGCATGTGTGTTCTTTTCCTGAACCACATTGATCCACCTGTGTCATTGCATGTGTGTTATTTTCCTAAACCACATTGACCCACTAGTGTCATTGCATGTGTGTTCTTTTCCTAAACCACATTGATCCAGTAGTGAAATTTTCATGTGTGTTCTTTTCCTAAACCACATTGATCCACTAGTGTCATTGGATGTGTGTTCTTTTCCTGAACCACATTGATCCACTGGTCACATTGCATGTTTGTTCTTTTCTTTAAACACATGGATCCACTGGTGTCATTGCATGTGTGTTGTTTTCCTAAACCACAATGATCCATTTGTGTCATTGCATGTGTGTTCTTTTCCTAAACCACATTGATCCATTTGTGTCATTGCATGTGTGTTCTTTTTTCCAAAACCACATTGATCCACTAGTGTCATTGCATGTGTGATCTTTTCCTAAACCACATTGATCCACTAGTGACATTTGCATGTGTGTTCTTTTCCTGAACCACATTGATCCACTGGTCACATTGCATGTTTGTTCTTTTCCTTAAACACATGGATCCACTGGTGTCATTGCATGAGTGTTTTTTTCCTAAACCACATTGATCTATTTCTGTCATTGCACATGTGTTCTTTTCCTCAACCACATTGATCCACTTGTGACATTTGCATGTGGGTTCTTTTCCTTAACTACATGGATGCACTGATGACATTTCATGTGTCTTCTTTTCCTGAACCACATTGATCCACTAGTAACATTGCATGTGTGTTATTTTCCTAAACCACATGGATCCACTAGTGACATTGCATGCGTGTTCTTTTCATGAACCACATTGATCCACATGTTTAATTGCATGTGTGTTCTTTTCCTAAACCACATTGATCCTTCAGTGTCATTGCATGTGTGTTCTTTTTCTGAACCACATTGATCTACTGGTGACATTGCATGTGTTGCCTTTTCCTAAACCACATGGATCCACTAGTGTCACTGCATGTGCGTTATTCTCCTAAACCACATTGATCCACTCATGTCATTGCATGTGTGTTCTTTTCCTAAACCACATGGATCCACTAGTGACTTTGCATGTGTGTTCTTCATGTGTGTTCTTTTCCTAAACCACATTGACCCACTAGTGTCATTGTATGTGTGTTCTTTTCCTAAACCACATTGATCCACCTGTGTCATTGCATGTGTGTTATTTTCCTAAACCACAATGACCCACTGGTGTCATTGCATGTGTGTTCTTTTCCTAAACCACATTGATCTAGTAGTGAAATTTTCATGTGTGTTCTTTTCCTAAACCACATTGATCCACTAGTGTCATTGGATGTGTGTTCTTTTCCTGAACCACATTGATCCACTAGTCACATTGCATGTTTGTTCTTTTCCTTAAACACATGGATCCACTGTTGTCATTGCATGTGTGTTGTTTTCCTAAACCACAATGATACATTTGTGTCATTGCATGTGTGTTCTTTTCCTAAACCACATTGATCCATTTGTGTCATTGCATGTGTGTTCTTTTTTCCTAAACCACATTGATCCACTGGTGTCATTGCATGTGTGTTATTTTCCTAAACCACATTGATCCACTAGTGACATTTGCATGTGTGTTCTTTTCTTGAACCACATTGATCCACTGGTCACATTGCATGTTTGTTCTTTTCCTTAAACACATGGATCCACTGGTGTCATTGCATGTGTGTTCTTTTCCTAAACCACATTGATCCATTTCTGTCATTGCATATGTGTTCTTTTCTTAAACCACATTGATCCACTTGTGACATTTGCATGTGGGTTCTTTTCCTTAACTACATGGATGCACTGGTGACATTGCATGTGTCTTCTTTTCCTGAACCACATTGATCCACTAGTAACATTGCATGTGTGTTATTTTCCTAAAACACATGGATCCACCAGTGACATTGCATGCGTGTTCTTTTCATGAACCACATTGATCCACATGTGTAATTGCATGTGTGTTCTTTTCCTAAACCACATTGATCCTTTAGTGTCATTGCATGTGTGTTCTTTTCCTGAACCACATTGATCCACCTGTGTCATTGCATGTGTGTTATTTTCCTAAACCACATTGACCCACTAGTGTCATTGCATGTGTGTTCTTTTCCTAAACCACATTGATCTAGTAGTGAAATTTTCATGTGTGTTCTTTTCCTAAACCTCATTGATCCACTAGTGCCATTGGATGTGTGTTCTTTTCCTGAACCACATTGATCCACTGGTCACATTGCATGTTTGTTCTTTTCCTTAAACACATGGATCCACTAGTGTCATTGCATGCGTGTTGTTTTCCTAAACCACAATGATCCATTTGTGTCATTGCATGTGTGTTCTTTTCCTAAACCACATTGATCCATTTGTGTCATTGCATGTGTGTTCTTTTTTCCAAAACCACATTGATCCACTGGTGTTATTGCATGTGTGATCTTTTCCTAAACCACATTGATCCACTAGTGACATTTGCATGTGTGTTCTTTTCCTGAACCACATTGATCCACTGGTCACATTGCATGTTTGTTCTTTTCCTTAAACACATGGATCCACTGGTGTCATTGCATGAGTGTTTTTTCCTAAACCACATTGATCCATTTCTGTCATTGCACATGTGTTCTTTTCCTCAAGCACATTGATCCACTTGTGACATTTGCATGTGGGTTCTTTTCCTTAACTACATGGATGCACTGATGACATTACATGTGTCTTCTTTTCCTGAACCACATTGATCCACTAGTAACATTGCATGTGTGTGATTTTCCTAAACCACATGGATCCACCAGTGACATTGCATGCGTGTTCTTTTCATGAACCACATTGATCCACATGTTTAATTGCATCTGTGTTCTTTTCCTAAACCACATTGATCCTTCAGTGTCATTGCATGTGTGTTCTTTTTCTGAACCACATTGATCTGCTGGTGACATTGCATGTGTTGCCTTTTCCTAAACCACATGGATCCACTAGTGTCATTGCATGTGCGTTATTCTCCTAAACCACATTGATCCACTCATGTCATTGCATGTGTGTTCTTTTCCTAAACCACATGGATCCACTAGTGACTTTGCATGTGTGTTCTTCATGTGTGTTCTTTTCCTAAACCACATTGACCCACTAGTGTCATTGTATGTGTTTTCTTTTCCTAAACCACATTGATCCACCTGTGTCATTGCATGTGTGTTATTTTCCTAAACCACAATGACCCACTGGTGTCATTGCATGTGTGTTCTTTTCCTAAACCACATTGATCTAGTAGTGAAATTTTCATGTGTGTTCTTTTCCTAAACCACATTGATCCACTAGTGTCATTGGATGTGTGTTCTTTTCCTGAACCACATTGATCCACTAGTCACATTGCATGTTTGTTCTTTTCCTTAAACACATGGATCCACTGTTGTCATTGCATGTGTGTTGTTTTCCTAAACCACAATGATACATTTGTGTCATTGCATGTGTGTTCTTTTCCTAAACCACATTGATCCATTTGTGTCATTGCATGTGTGTTCTTTTTTCCTAAACCACATTGATCCACTGGTGTCATTGCATGTGTGTTATTTTCCTAAACCACATTGATCCACTAGTGACATTTGCATGTGTGTTCTTTTCTTGAACCACATTGATCCACTGGTCACATTGCATGTTTGTTCTTTTCCTTAAACACATGGATCCACTGGTGTCATTGCATGTGTGTTCTTTTCCTAAACCACATTGATCCATTTCTGTCATTGCATATGTGTTCTTTTCTTAAACCACATTGATCCACTTGTGACATTTGCATGTGGGTTCTTTTCCTTAACTACATGGATGCACTGGTGACATTGCATGTGTCTTCTTTTCCTGAACCACATTGATCCACTAGTAACATTGCATGTGTGTTATTTTCCTAAAACACATGGATCCACCAGTGACATTGCATGCGTGTTCTTTTCATGAACCACATTGATCCACATGTGTAATTGCATGTGTGTTCTTTTCCTAAACCACATTGATCCTTTAGTGTCATTGCATGTGTGTTCTTTTCCTGAACCACATTGATCCACCTGTGTCATTGCATGTGAGTTATTTTCCTAAACCACATTGACCCACTAGTGTCATTGCATGTGTGTTCTTTTCCTAAACCACATTGATCCAGTAGTGAAATTTTCATGTGTGTTCTTTTCCTAAACCTCATTGATCCACTAGTGCCATTGGATGTGTGTTCTTTTCCTGAACCACATTGATCCACTGGTCACATTGCATGTTTGTTCTTTTCCTTAAACACATGGATCTACTGGTGTCATTGCATGCGTGTTGTTTTCCTAAACCACAATGATCCATTTGTGTCATTGCATGTGTGTTCTTTTCCTAAACCACATTGATCCATTTGTGTCATTGCATGTGTGTTCTTTTTTCCGAAACCACATTGATCCACTGGTGTCATTGCATGTGTGATCTTTTCCTAAACCACATTGATCCACTAGTGACATTTGCATGTGTGTTCTTTTCCTGAACCACATTGATCCACTGGTCACATTGCATGTTTGTTCTTTTCCTTAAACACATGGATCCACTGGTGTCATTGCATGAGTGTTTTTTTCCTAAACCACATTGATCCATTTCTGTCATTGCATATGTGTTCTTTTCCTCAACCACATTGATCCACTTGTGACATTTGCATGTGGGTTCTTTTCCTTAACTACATGGATGCACTAATGACATTACATGTGTCTTCTTTTCCTGAACCACATTGATCCACTAGTAACATTGCATGTGTGTGATTTTCCTAAACCACATGGATCCACCAGTGACATTGCATGCGTGTTCTTTTCATGAACCACATTGATCCACATGTTTAATTGCATCTGTGTTCTTTTCCTAAACCACATTGATCCTTCAGTGTCATTGCATGTGTGTTCTTTTTCTGAACCACATTGATCTGCTGGTGACATTGCATGTGTTGCCTTTTCCTAAACCACATGGATCCACTAGTGTCATTGCATGTGCGTTATTCTCCTAAACCACATTGATCCACTCATGTCATTGCATGTGTGTTCTTTTCCTAAACCACATGGATCCACTAGTGACTTTGCATGTGTGTTCTTCATGTGTGTTCTTTTCCTAAACCACATTGACCCACTAGTGTCATTGTATGTGTGTTCTTTTCCTAAACCACATTGATCCACCTATGTCATTGCATGTGTGTTATTTTCCTAAACCACATTGACCCACTGGTGTCATTGTATGTGTGTTCTTTTCCTAAACCACATTGATCTAGTAGTGAAATTTTCATGTGTGTTGTTTTCCTAAACCACATTGATCCACTAGTGTCATTGGATGTGTGTTCTTTTCCTGAACCACATTGATCCACTAGTCACATTGCATGTTTGTTCTTTTCCTTAAACACATGGATCCACTGTTGTCATTGCATCTGTGTTGTTTTCCTATACCACAATGATACATTTGTGTCATTGCATGTGTGTTCTTTTCCTAAACCACATTGATCCATTTGTGTCATTGCATGTGTGTTCTTTTTTCCTAAACCACATTGATCCACTGGTGTCATTGCATGTGTGTTATTTTCCTAAACCACATTGATCCACTAGTGACATTTGCATGTGTGTTCTTTTCTTTAACCACATTGATCCACTGGTCACATTGCATGTTTGTTCTTTTCCTTAAACACATGGATCCACTGGTGTCATTGCATGTGTGTTCTTTTCCTAAACCACATTGATCCATTTCTGTCATTGCATATGTGTTCTTTTCTTAAACCACATTGATCCACTTTTGACATTTGCATGTGGGTTCTTTTCCTTAACTACATGGATGCACTGGTGACATTGCATGTGTCTTCTTTTCCTAAACCACATTGATCCACTAGTAACATTCTATGTGTGTTATTTTCCTAAAACACATGGATCCACCAGTGACATTGCATGCGTGTTCTTTTCATGAACCACATTGATCCACATGTGTAATTGCATGTGTGTTCTTTTCCTAAACCACATTGATCCTTTAGTGTCATTGCATGTGTGTTCTTTTCCTGAACCACATTGATCCACCTGTGTCATTGCATGTGTGTTATTTTCCTAAACCACATTGACCCACTAGTGTCATTGCATGTGTGTTCTTTTCCTAAACCACATTGATCCAGTAGTGAAATTTTCATGTGTGTTCTTTTCCTAAACCACATTGATCCACTAGTGTCATTGGATGTGTGTTCTTTTCCTGAACCACATTGATCCACTGGTCACATTCCATGTTTGTTCTTTTCCTTACACACATGGATCCACTGGTGTCATTGCATGTGTGTTGTTTTCCTAAACCACAATGATCCATTTGTGTCATTGCATGTGTGTTCTTTTCCTAAACCACATTGATCCATTTGTGTCATTGCATGTGTGTTCTTTTTTCCTAAACCACATTGATCCGCTAGTGTCATTGCATGTGTGTTCTTTTCCTAAACCACATTGATCCACTAGTGACATTTTCATGTGTGTTCTTTTCCTGAACCACATTGATCCACTGGTCACATTGCATGTTTGTTCTTTTCCTTAAACACATGGATCCACTTGTGTCATTGCATGTGTGTTGTTTTCCTAAACCACATTGATCCATTTCTATCATTGCATATGTGTTCTTTTCCTCAACCACATTGATCCACTTCTGACATTTGCATGTGGGTTCTTTTCCTTAACTACATGGATGCACAGATGACATTGCATGTGTCTTCTTTTCCTGAACCACATTGATCCACTAGTAACATTGCATGTGTGTTATTTTCCTAAAACACATGGATCCACCAGTGACATTGCATGCGTGTTCTTTTCATGAACCACGTTGATCCACATGTGTAATTGCATGTGTGTTCTTTTCCTAAACCACATTGATCCTTCAGTGTCATCGCATGTGTGTTCTTTTTCTGAACCACATTGATCTACTGGTGACATTGCATGTGTTGGCTTTTTCTACACCACATGGATCCACTAGTGTCATTGCATGTGTGTTATTCTCCTAAACCACATTGATCCACTCGTGTCATTGCATGTGTGTTCTTTTCCTAAACCACATGGATCCACTAGTGACTTTGCATGTGTGTTCTTCATGTGTGTTCTTTTCCTAAACCACATTGACCCACTAGTGTCATTGTATGTGTGTTCTTTTCCTAAACCACATTGATCCACCTGTGTCATTGCATGTGTGTTATTTTCCTAAACCACATTGACCCACTTGTGTCATTGCATGTGTGTTCTTTTCCTAAACCACATTGATCCAGTAGTGAAATTTTCATGTGTGTTCTTTTCCTAAACCACATTGATCCACTAGTGTCATTGGATGTGTCTTATTTTCTTGAACCACATTGATCCACTAGTCACATTGCATGTTTGTTCTTTTCCTTAAACACATGGATCCACTGGTGTCATTGCATGTGTGTTGTTTTCCTAAACCACAATGATACATTTGTGTCATTGCATGTGTGTTCTTTTCCTAAACCACATTGATCCATTTGTGTCATTGCATGTGTGTTCTTTTTTCCTAAACCACATTGATCCACTGGTGTCATTGCATGTGTGTTCTTTTCCTAAACCACATTGATCCACTAGTGACATTTGCATGTGTGTTCTTTTCTTGAACCACATTGATCCACTGGTCACATTACATGTTTGTTCTTTTCCTTAAACACATGGATCCACTAGTGTCATTGCATGTGTGTTGTTTTCCTAAACCACATTGATCCATTTGTGTCATTGCATATGTGTTCTTTTCCTAAACCACATTGATCCACTGGTGACATTTGCATGTGGGTTCTTTTCATTAACTACATGGATCCACTGGTGACATTGCATGTGTCTTCTTTTCGTGAACCACATTGATCCACTAGTCACATTGCATGTGTGTTATTTTTCTAAAACACATGGATCCACCCGTGACATTGCATGCGTGTTCTTTTCATCAACCACATGGATCCACTTGTGACATTGCATGTGTTTTCTTTTCCTGAACCACATGGATCCACTTGAGTCATTGCATGTGTGTTATTTTCCTGAACCACATTGATCCAGTGGTGTCATTGCAAGTGTATTCCTTTCCCAAACCACCTGGATCCACTAGAGTCATTGCATGTGTGTTATTTTCCTAAACCACATGGATCCACTAGTGACATTTTCATGTGTGTTCTTTTCCTAAACCACATGGATCCACTGGTGACATTTGCATGTGTGTTCATTTCTTGAACCACATTGATCCACTGGTGACATTTGCATGTGTTTTCATTTCCTAAACCATGTAGATCCACCGGTGTATTTACATGTGTGTTTTTTCCTAAACCACACTGATCCACTAGTGACGTTGCATGTGTGTTATTTTCCTAAACTACATTGATCCACTAGAGTCATTGCATGTGTGTTCTTTTCCTGAACCACATTGATCCACTAGTGACATTGCATGTGTGATCTTTTCCTAAACCACATGGATCCACTGGTGTCATTGCATGTGTGTTATTTTCCTAAACCACATTGATCCACTTGTGTCATTGCATGTGTGTTCTTTTCCTAAACCACATTGATCCTTCGGTGTCATTGCATGTGTGTTCTTTTTCTGAACCACATTGATCCACTGGTGACATTTGCATGATTGTTCTTTTCCTAAACCACATTGATCCACTGGTGTGATTGCATGTGTGTTCTTTTCCTGAACCACATTGATCCACTAGAGACATTGCATGCGTGTTCTTTTCCTATACCACAAGGATCCACTAGTGTCATTGCATGTGTGTTATTTTCCTAAACCACATTGATCCACTGGTGTAATTGCATGTGTGTTCTTTTTCTAAACCACGTTGATCCACTAGTGACATTTGCATGTGTGTTCTTTTCCTAAACCACATTGATCCACTAGTGTCATTGGATGTGTGTTCTTTTCCTGAACCTCATTGATCCACTGGTCACGTTGCATGTTTGTTCTTTTCCTTAAACACATGGATCCACTCGTGTCATTGCATGTGTGTTGTTTTCCTAAACCTCATTGATCCATTTCTATCATTGCATATGTGTTCTTTTCCTAAACCACATTGATCCACTAGTGGCATTTGCATGTGGGTTCTTTTCCTTAACTACATGGATCCACTGGTGACATTGCATGTGTCTTATTTTCCAGAACCACATTGATCCACTAGTCACATTGCATGTGTGTTATTTTCCTAAAATACATGGATCCACCAGTGACATTGCATGCGTGTTCTTTTCATGAACCACATGGATCCACTGGTGACATTGCATGTGTTTTCTTTTCCTAAAACACATGGATCCACTGGAGTCATTGCATGTGTGTTCTTTTCCAGAACCACATTGATCCAGTGGTGTCATTGCATGTGTGTTCTTTTCCTAAACCACATGGATCCACTAGAGTCATTGCATGTGTGTTATTTTCCTAAACCACATGGATCCACTAGTGACATTTTCATGTGTGTTGTTTTCCTAAAACACATGGATCTACCAGTGACATTGCATGCATGTTCTTTTCATGAACCACATGGATCCACTAGTGACATTTTCATGTGTGTTCTTTTCCTAAACCACATGAATCCACTTGTGACATTTGCATGTGTGTTCATTTCTTGAACCACATTGATCCACTGGTGACATTTGCATGTGTTTTCATTTCCTAAACCACATAGATCCACTTGTGTCATTGCATGTGTGTTCTTTTCCTAAACCACACTGATCTACTAGTGACGTTGCATGTGTGTTCTTTTCCTAAACTACATTGATCCACTAGAGTCATTGCATGTGTATTCTTTTCCTAAAGCACAAGGATCCACTTGTGAAATTTGCATGTGTGTTCTTTTCCTAAAACACATTGATCCACTTGAGACATTGCATGTATGTTCCTTTCCTAAACCACATGGATCCACTGGTGTCATTGTGTGTGTGTGTCCTTTTCCTGAACCAATTGTGACATTGCATGTGTGTTCTTTTCCTAAACCACATGGATCCACTGGTGACATTTGCATGTGTGTTCTTTTCCTAAACCACGTTGATCCACTGGTGTCATTGCATGTGTGTTCTTTTCCTAACCCAGATTGATCCACCGTTGATATCTGCATGTGTGTTCTTTTCCCAAACCACATTGATCCAGTGGTGTCATTGCATGTGTGTTCTTTTCCTGAACCACATTGATCTACTGGTGACATTGCATGTGTTGCCTTTTCCTAAACCACATGGATCCACTAGTGTCATTGCATGTGCGTTATTCTCCTAAACCACATTTATCCACTCGTGTCATTGCATGTGTGATCTTTTCCTAAACCACATGGATCCACTAGTGACTTTGCAAGTGTGTTCTTCATGTGCGTTCTTTTCCTAAACCACATTGACCCACTAGTGTCATTGTATGTGTGTTCTTTTCCTAAACCACATTGATCCACCTATGTCATTGCATGTGTGTTATTTTCCTAAACCACATTGACCCACTAGTGTCATTGCATGTGTGTTCTTTTCCTAAACCACATTGGTCCAGTAGTGAAATTTTCATGTGTGTTCTTTTCCTAAACCACATTGATCCACTAGTGTCATTGGATGTGTGTTCTTTTCCTGAACCACATTGATCCACTGGTCACATTGCATGTTTGTTCTTTTCCTTAAACACATGGATCCACTGGTGTCATTGCATGTGTGTTGTTTTCCTAAACCACAATGATCTATTTGTGTCATTGCATGTGTGTTCTTTTCCTAAACCACATTGATCCATTTGTGTCATTGCATGTGTGTTCTTTTTTCCTAAACCACATTGATCCACTGGTGTCATTGCATGTGTGTTCTTTTCCTAAACCACATTGATCCACTAGTGACATTTGCATGTGTGTTCTTTTCCTGAACCACATTGATCCACTGGTCACATTGCATGTTTGTTCTTTTCCTTAAACACATGGATCCACTGGTGTCATTGCATGTGTGTTGTTTTCCTAAACCACATTGATCCATTTCTGTCATTGCATATGTGTTCTTTTCCTAAACCACATTGATCCACTTGTGACATTTACATGTGGTTTCTTTTCCTTAACTACATGGATGCACTGATGACATTGCATGTGTCTCCTGTTCCTGAACCACATTGATCCACTAGTAACATTGCATGTGTGTTATTTTCCTAAAACACATGGATCCACCAGTGACATTGCATGCATGTTATTTTCATGAACCAGATTGATCCACATGTGTAATTGCATGTGTGTTCTTTTCCTAAACCACATTGATCCTTCAGTGTCATTGCATGTGTGTTCTTTTTCTGAACCACATTGATCTACTGGTGACATTGCATGTGTTGCCTTTTCCTAAACCACATGGATCCACTAGTGTCATTGCATGTGCGTTATTCTCCTAAACCACATTGATCCACTCGTGTCATTGCATGTGTGTTCTTTTCCTAAACCACATGGATCCACTAGTGACTTTGCATGTGTGTTCTTTTCCTAAACCACATTGACCCACTAGTGTCATTGTATGTTTGTTCTTTTCCTAAACCATATTGATCCACCTGTGTCATTGCATGTGTGTTATTTTCCTAACCACATTGACCCACTGGTGTCATTGCATGTGTGTTCTTTTCCTAAACCACATTGATCCAGTAGTGAAATTTTCATGTGTGTTCTTTTCCGAAACCACATTGATCCACTAGTGTCATTGGATGTGTGTTCTTTTCCTGAACCACATTGATCCACTAGTCACATTGCATGTTTGTTCTTTTCCTTAAACACATGGATCCACTGGTGTCATTGCATGTGTGTTGTTTTCCTAAACCACAATGATCCATTTGTGTCATTGCATGTGTGTTCTTTTCCTAAACCACATTGATCCATTTGTGTCATTGCATGTGTGTTGTTTTTTCCTAAACCACATTGATCCAGTGGTGTCATTGCATGTGTGTTCTTTTCCTAAACCACATTGATCCACTAGTGACATTTGCATGTGTGTTCTTTTCCTGAACCACATTGATCCACTGGTCACATTGCATATTTGTTCTTTTCCTTAAACACATGGATCCAATGGTGTCATTGCATGTGTGTTCTTTTCCTAAACCACATTGATCCATTTCTGTAATTGCATATGTGTTCTTTTCCTAAACCACATTGATCCACTTGTGACATTTGCATGTGGGTTCTTTTCCTTAACTACATGGATGCACTAGTGACATTGCATGTGTCTTCTTTTCCTGAACCACATTGATCCACTAGTAACATTGCATGTGTGTTATTTTCCTAAAATACATGGATCCACCAGTGACATTGCATGCGTGTTCTTTTCATGAACCACATTGATCCACATGTGTAATTGCATGTGTGTTCCTTTCCTAAACCACATTGATCCTTCAGTGTCATTGCATGTGTGTTCTTTTCTGAACCACATTGATCTACTGGTGACATTGCATATGTTGCCTTTTCCTAAACCACATGGATCCAATAGTGTCATTGCATGTGCGTTATTCTCCTAAACCACATTGATCCACTCGTGTCATTGCATGTGTGTTCTTTTCCTAAACCACATGGATCCACTAGTGACTTTGCATGTGTGTTCTTCATGTGTGTTCTTTTCCTAAACCACATTGACCCACTAGTGTCATTGTATGTGTGTTCTTTTCCTAAACCACATTGATCCACCTGTGTCATTGCATGTGTGTTATTTTCCTAAACCACATTGACCCACTGGTGTCATTGCATGTGTGTTCATTTCCTAAACCACATTGATCTAGTAGTGAAATTTTCATGTGTGTTCTTTTCCTAAACCACATTGATCCACTAGGGTCATTGGATGTGTGTTCATTTCCTGAACCACATTGATCCACTAGTCACATTGCATGTGTGTTCTTTTCCTTAAACACATGGATCCACTGGTGTCATTGCATGTGTGTTGTTTTCCTAAACCACAATGATCCATTTTTGTCATTGCATGTGTGTTCTTTTCCTAAACCACATTGATCCATTTGTGTCATTGCATGTGTGTTCTTTTTTCCTAAACCACATTGATCCACTGGTGTCATTGCATGTGTGTTCTTTTCCTAAACCACATTGATCCACTAGTGACATTTGCATTGTGTTCTTTTCCTGAACCACATTGATCCACTGGTCACATTGCATGTTGTTCTTTTCCTTAAACACATGGATCCACAGGTGTCATTGCATGTGTCTTGTTGTCCTAAACCACATTGATCCATTTCTGTCATTGCATATGTGTTCTTTTCCTAAACCACATTGATCCACTTCTGACATTTGCATGTGGGTTCTTTTCCTTAACTAAATGGATGCACTGATGACATTGCATGTGTCTTGTTTTCCTGAACCACATTGATCCACTAGTAACATTGCATGTGTGTTATTTTCCTAAAACACATGGATCCACCAGTGACATTGCATGCGTGTTCTTTTCATGAACCACATTGATCCACATGTGTAATTGCATGTGTGTTCTTTTCCTAAACCACATTGATCCTTCAGTGTCATTGCATGTGTGTTATTTTTCTGAACCACATTGATCTACTGGTGACATTGCATGTGTTGCCTTTTCCTAAACCACATGGATCCACTAGTGTCATTGCATGTGCGTTATTCTCCTAAACCACATTGATCCACTCGTGTCATTGCATGTGTGTTCTTTTCCTAAACCACATGGATCCACTAGTGACTTTGCATGTGTGTTCTTTTCCTAAACCACATTGACCCACTAGTGTCATTGTATGTTTGTTCTTTTCCTAAACCATATTGATCCACCTGTGTCATTGCATGTATGTTATTTTCCTAACCACATTGACCCACTGGTGTCATTGCATGTGTGTTCTTTTCCTAAACCACATTGATCCAGTAGTGAAATTTTCATGTGTGTTCTTTTCCGAAACCACATTGATCCACTAGTGTCATTGGATGTGTGTTCTTTTCCTGAACCACATTGATCCACTAGTCACATTGCATGTTTGTTCTTTTCCTTAAACACATGGATCCACTGGTGTCATTGCATGTGTGTTGTTTTCCTAAACCACAATGATCCATTTGTGTCATTGCATGTGTGTTCTTTTCCTAAACCACATTGATCCATTTGTGTCATTGCATGTGTGTTGTTTTTTCCTAAACCACATTGATCCAGTGGTGTCATTGCATGTGTGTTCTTTTCCTAAACCACATTGATCCACTAGTGACATTTGCATGTGTGTTCTTTTCCTGAACCACATTGATCCACTGGTCACATTGCATATTTGTTCTTTTCCTTAAACACATGGATCCAATGGTGTCATTGCATGTGTGTTCTTTTCCTAAACCACATTGATCCATTTCTGTAATTGCATATGTGTTCTTTTCCTAAACCACATTGATCCACTTGTGACATTTGCATGTGGGTTCTTTTCCTTAACTACATGGATGCACTGGTGACATTGCATGTGTCTTCTTTTCCTGAACCACATTGATCCACTAGTAACATTGCATGTGTGTTATTTTCCTAAAATACATGGATCCACCAGTGACATTGCATGCGTGTTCTTTTCATGAACCACATTGATCCACATGTGTAATTGCATGTGTGTTCCTTTCCTAAACCACATTGATCCTTCAGTGTCATTGCATGTGTGTTCTTTTCTGAACCACATTGATCTACTGGTGACATTGCATATGTTGCCTTTTCCTAAACCACATGGATCCACTAGTGTCATTGCATGTGCGTTATTCTCCTAAACCACATTGATCCACTCGTGTCATTGCATGTGTGTTCTTTTCCTAAACCACATGGATCCACTAGTGACTTTGCATGTGTGTTCTTCATGTGTGTTCTTTTCCTAAACCACATTGACCCACTAGTGTCATTGTATGTGTGTTCTTTTCCTAAACCACATTGATCCACCTGTGTCATTGCATGTGTGTTATTTTCCTAAACCACATTGACCCACTGGTGTCATTGCATGTGTGTTCATTTCCTAAACCACATTGATCCAGTAGTGAAATTTTCATGTGTGTTCTTTTCCTAAACCACATTGATCCACTAGTGTCATTGGATGTGTGTTCATTTCCTGAACCACATTGATCCACTATTCACATTGCATGTGTGTTCTTTTCCTTAAACACATGGATCCACTGGTGTCATTGCATGTGTGTTGTTTTCCTAAACCACAATGATCCATTTGTGTCATTGCATGTGTGTTCTTTTCCTAAACCACATCTATCCATTTGTGTCATTGCATGTGTGTTCTTTTTTCCTAAACCACATTGATCCACTGGTGTCATTGCATGTGTGTTCTTTTCCTAAACCACATTGATCCACTAGTGACATTTGCATTGTG
This sequence comes from Avena sativa, assembly GCA_916181665.1. Taxonomy (NCBI): domain Eukaryota; kingdom Viridiplantae; phylum Streptophyta; class Magnoliopsida; order Poales; family Poaceae; genus Avena; species Avena sativa. The sequence continues at coordinate 255,042,462 of OV702292.1, read as the reverse complement.
TTCTTTTCCTGAACCACATTGATCCACTGGTCACATTGCATGTTGTTCTTTTCCTTAAACACATGGATCCACAGGTGTCATTGCATGTGTCTTGTTGTCCTAAACCACATTGATCCATTTCTGTCATTGCATATGTGTTCTTTTCCTAAACCACATTGATCCACTTGTGACATTTGCATGTGGGTTCTTTTCCTTAACTAAATGGATGCACTGATGACATTGCATGTGTCTTCTTTTCCTGAACCAAATTGATCCACTAGTAACATTGCATGTGTGTTATTTTCCTAAAACACATGGATCCACCAGTGACATTGCATGCGTGTTCTTTTCATGAACCACATTGATCCACATGTGTAATTGCATGTGTGTTCTTTTCCTAAACCACATTGATCCTTCAGTGTCATTGCATGTGTGTTCTTTTTCTGAACCACATTGATCTACTGATGACATTGCATGTGTTGGCTTTTCCTAAACCACATGGATCCACTAGTGTCATTGCATGTGTGTTATTCTCCTAAACCACATTGATCCACTCGTGTCATTGCATGTGTGTTCTTTTCTGAACCACATGGATCCACTAGTGACACTGCATGTGTTGCCTTTCCCTAAACCACATGGATCCACTAGTGTCATTGCATGTGCGTTATTCTCCTAAACCACATTGATCCACTCGTCTCATTGCATGTGTGTTCTTTTCCTAAACCACATGGATCCACTAGTGACTTTGCATGTGTGTTCTTGATGTGTGTTCTTTTCCTAAACCACATTGACCCACTAGTGTCATTGTATGTGTGTTCTTTTCCTAAACCACATTGATCCACCTGTGTCATTGCATGTGTGTTATTTTCCTAAACCACATTGACCCACTGGTGTCATTGCATGTGTGTTCATTTCCTAAACCACATTGATCCAGTAGTGAAATTTTCATGTGTGTTCTTTTCCTAAACCACATTGATCCACTAGTGTCATTGGATGTGTCTTCCTTTCCTGAACCACATTGATCCACTAGTCACATTGCATGTGTGTTCTTTTCCTTAAACACATGGATCCACTGGTGTCATTGCATGTGTGTTGTTTTCCTAAACCACAATGATCCATTTGTGTCATTGCATGTGTGTTCTTTTCCTAAACCACATTGATCCATTTGTGTCATTGCATGTGTGTTCTTTTTTCCTAAACCACATTGATCCACTGGTGTCATTGCATGTGTGTTCTTTTCCTAAACCACATTGATCCACTAGTGACATTTGCATGTGTGTTCTTTTCCTGAACCACATTGATCCACTGGTCACATTGCATGTTGTTCTTTTCCTTAAACACATGGATCCACTGGTGTCATTGCATGTGTCTTGTTTTCCTAAACCACATTGATCCATTTCTGTCATTGCATATGTGTTCTTTTCCTAAACCACATTGATCCACTTGTGACATTTGCATGTGGGTTCTTTTCCTTAACTACATGGATGCACTGATGACATTGCATGTGTCTTCTTTTCCTGAACCACATTGATCCACTAGTAACATTGCATGTGTGTTATTTTCCTAAAACACATGGATCCACCAGTGACATTGCATGCGTGTTCTTTTCATGAACCACATTGATCCAGATGTGTAATTGCATGTGAGTTCTTTTCCTAAACCACATTGATCCTTCAGTGTCATTGCATGTGTGTTCTTTTTCTGAACCACATTGATCTACTGGTGACATTGCATGTGTTGGCTTTTCCTAAACCACATGGATCCACTAGTGTCATTGCATGTGTGTTATTCTCCTAAACCACATTGATCCACTCGTGTCATTGCATGTGTGTTCTTTTCCTAAACCACATGGATCCACTAGTGACTTTGCATGTGTGTTCTTCATGTGTGTTCTTTTCCTAAACCACATTGACCCACTAGTGTCATTGTATGTGTGTTCTTTTCCTAAACCACATTGATCCACCTGTGTCATTGCATGTGTGTTATTTTCCTAAACCACATTGACCCACTGGTGTCATTGCATGTGTGTTCTTTTCCTAAACCACATTGATCCAGTAGTGAAATTTTCATGTGTGTTCTTTTCCTAAACCACATTGATCCACTAGTGTCATTGGATGTGTGTTCTTTTCCTGAACCACATTGATCCACTAGTCACATTGCATGTTTGTTCTTTTCCTTAAACACATGGATCCACTGGTGCCATTGCGTGTGTGTTGTTTTCCTAAACCACAATGATACATTTGTGTCATTGCATGTGTGTTCTTTTCCTAAACCACATTGATCTATTTGTGTCATTGCATGTGTGATTGTAACTACCTCGGTGAATGACGCTCTTAGTTACAAGCCTGGATGAGCGGAAATGGTTAAAATAGTACGGTGGGGCCAAATGCCACTCACAGGTAGACCTTTCGGCTGTCCTAACCATTTCCAAACATCAGGACAAGAACGAGCGGCGTAATCGGCAGGCGAAGGGATCAACTACATACACAAATGAGTATGTATGCAAGCCACCATACAACAGTCCTCAGAGCCATTCCAACTAAAAGAAATAGAAATATTGCAACGCCATACGGCAAGATGCAAATATCCTAGATAGATATAATAGTTTAGGATATCTCCTCATACATCAAACATCAGAGTATCAGGCGGAAGCGGAAAACAAGATCCGATTACGGATAAGAAGCAAATCGGCATAAGATGCCCCATAATAAACACATCCCGCCCACAGATCTCACGGATCCCCGTTCCCGGAATCTCTACACCGAGCGATCGTTGCCAACATCGTCCGTCACCTCCACCCAGTATCCATCTTGCGAGTTTACATGTTCATCTGAATCAAACAATTTATCGTGTGACACCCTAGGGGTACTCAGCAAGTCTTTATGCCTCTAAAGGGGACACAACCTGGGGTGACGCAATTGCAGCAAAAGATAATACCTAACAATTCTAGGGATACTCGCTAACCATCCGCCTAACCAGAGATAGACGGATGTCCGTGAATTAATAACAACAGTTATCACAGTAATATTATCAGATCCATCCTCCTCCTCGCTTACCAACGAGGAAGCGGACGAAGAACCCCCCATCCATTGGCAGTTTTATTATCCATTCCATGAGTGTTGCACTATTTACTAGTCAGGTACTTAGTCAATTTAAAAGCGGTACTTTAGTTATACTTGTCTATGATCGAGAAACTGTGCTCCAAGTCGTCCATAACCGCGGACACGGCTTTCAGAAAGATTTACCCTGCAGGGGTGCACAAATAGCAACACACACCCGATAAACCTCGGAAAAACCAAATCAAAACCCAACGAGGCATTCACGACAAAGCCATCACAGGATTCAGAAATATTTCAGGGGGCCACCCCTTTAAGCTACCCGCAACGAAGTTGGCCGGCTCCGAGACGGACTCAAGGTTTGCGTCAATGGCTGTAAACGACTGGGAACCCGAAAGTGTGACTGGGCTTGTCGATACCGCGAAAACACTCCGCATCCAAAACAGTACAGGTGCCCCTCGCACAATCTTAAATAAAGCAGTAAAGCATGGCATAAGTACAGGATAGTAATAAAGCCCCAAACTACTTGTGGCCCCAAGAAATAAGAATGAATCAAGCTCTGGCTCAGGGGGGTTCATAAGCCTCCCGGATGTGGATAGCGCGAATATTCAAGGAACAGGAATCAAGTACTCGGGGTCCTACGGGACACAAGTGAGCATGAAAAACCAAATAGCAGATATTGCTCACCGGTGCCACTGTCATTAGTTATCCCATTACTACTCAGGTTAAGTTGTTTAGGTACCTCGTTATCCATCAGACACTCACATACCCTACACATGCTGTTCTACGACCCGCACGGCTCAAGCAACTCCTGTAGTAATGGCTCATGGGATGGAGGAACAAGCTTCAGTGGGGTTTAAAAGTAAAGGCTATGCAGTACTTGGGATTCAGTTTAATGCAACCGCGACTCAATGATGCAAGAATAAGATAGAGGCAATAGGTACTATATGTATGCAAGCATGTGGTAGTGCTTGCCTGGCAGCTCAGTTGAAGCGAGAGAAGGATCTGGGTAGTGCTCTTGGGTTTCTTGATATATCCCCTGCTCAGCGTCTATTCGAAGAAGAACCAAACAAACAAGGGCCAACATAAATAAAGTGCACAAGCATATGAATAAAATGCGACAAGCAAACAATCATGCCATGATGAATGATGCACAATTTGCATGGCAATAATGTAGCATGGCATGGTGAGGTGTGGAATACAAGAATAAAGCATTTTATGGAGTTTTAGTCACCTTTTATCCTCAAATAAGTTGTTGTATACTTTATATTTATGTGATGCATGCTGCAATTCAGAACATGGAATGCATAAACAGAAAGGTCTCGTCGAGCTGATCAATTTAGACATATCATTTGTCAAATTTGGAGTTATAAAACAAAAGTTATTAATTAATTAAGGCAAAGGGCATTTTATTGTAATTTTGAGCAACTCAAAATTTTAAAGTGTTCAAATATATTTTGAAGGGCATATTTGAATTCCTCACATTTTTCTAATTTCAAGACATATATTATTTGTATTATTTGGAATTATATTTTAAAAGATATTTGAAAACAGATTTGAATTTGAATTTAAAACAAATTTGAAAAGTTTGAATTAAAACAGAAAACATAAAATATTTTTGTCACTCAGGCAAACCTAGCCACAGACAGTGACAAGTGGGCCAACTGCTGACTGGGCGACACAGTGTGCCGAACAGGTTTTTCTCACCGCGGCTGTCCTAGACCAAGAGGCTGACAGGTGGGGCCGGCAGCCTCGCGGGTCCACGACGCGCGCAACCAGCCGGTAGGCGACACGTGGTGGATCCGAGGGAGTGCGGGTTGAGGTTCTGGACTCTGGGGTACCTTTTTGCAAAAAGGCTAGGAGGCTGACAGGTGGGACTGGCTGGACCGCGGGTTTAGCCGAAATAAAACGAGGGGGTTAAGCGCAAAAAGGGGCCACGCCACTGTGGATCTTCTCTGCGATCTGACGATCGATCGGTGTCCGCACGCGCAGAGCGCGGTGCGCGGGGGATTGAACCCAGGTCGCGGGCGTGCGCGCTGAGGGGGTTGACCAGCGCGGCTGGTTACGGGATGGTGAGAGAGGAGCGACGGGCGGCTAGATAAGGTGCTACGCGATGCGGGAGCGAGCGAACGCAGTGGCCGACGGCACGCGCAGAGCGTTCGACAAAACAAACGGTGGAGCTAGAGCGGTACGGCGAGGCGGATCATGTCAGGGAGAAAGAGGTGCTCACCGCGGGCTCGGCGGTGGTGTTGGATCGGGCGGGGGCGTGGCGGATCGTCGACGACGCAGACGCTCCGGCGGGCTAGGGTTTGGCGTCGGTGGAGGCCGTACGGGCGAACCTGGTGCTTCTCCTCCTCGCTGGCGGGTACAGGGCGAAGCAGAGGGACGTCCTCGACCCCCTCGGACTCTTCCACGACGAGCTTGACGGCCGGAACGACGAGGCGACGATGTGCTGGCGACGGGCGACGTCGGCTGCTGGTGGCGTCGGTGCAGAAGAAGGGGAGGAGGGCAGGGCGCTGGGCGGATCTGGGAGCGGCAGAGGAGCCATGTGGATGAGGGCAAGCGAGAGAGAGGGAGGAGATGGCGTGTGGGACTCGGGGTAGAAAAAGGTGGCTTCGGCCACCTTTTCCATCTCCTTCCTCACGTGCTCGGGCTGGACGGCAGGGGCAGGGGTAGGTGATGGAGGCTGCCAGGTAGGCCAGGGCGGGAGGAGAGGAAGGTGGGGCTGGCACGGCAGTTAGAGAAGAGAGAGAGGGAAGGTAGGCTCGGGTGTAGCTAGGTTAGCTAGGGGAGAGGCTCGGGTTAGGGTTTGTTAGGGTTGGGGTAGGGTAGCTGGGGTGTGGGCCAGGGAGAGAGAGGGCCAGGTGGGGCCAGCATGGTAGGGAGAGGGGATACCTCGGCATGGTGAGAGGAGAGGGTGAGAGAGAGAGAGGGAGATGGGTGGCTTAGGGTTTTGATGAGGAAAGAGGAAAGAGAGAGAGGGTGATGAGGGATGGAGATGACCCCAAAAAGAGAAACCCACTTAAACCAAGAGTAAAACAAATGGCTAAAGATGATGGTACTCTTGCATGGCCCATGCAAATTAATAAATGCCATGTATTATCCTTGTGAAAACAATAATGATGCTATGGCATTATTCTTATGCATTCCCAAGAAGTGGAATCAAGGCCAAGCAAAAGAATTTATAGATTTAGATCCATCCCACCCACATGAGCTAGAATAAAATCAAAAGAAAAGAGAAACAAGCTCATGGATAATGGGATGGTGGAAATATAAGGTGGTGACAAAGAAAGGTGGTGGAGTGGAATAAAAGATATGCCCCCAACTCAACTTGGGCATTAAACAATATATCAATAACCAAATGCAATATCAAGAGGCAAATACAATTTACAATGCATATGAGAGAAGAACCAAAGAAAGAGGGTTTTATATGATGCTCAAATGCAAGGTGGCATGATGACATGAGCATGATATAATTATGATGCAACAATTATATATAGTAAGTAGCCATTATATTACTAGACCAAGTAGCATTACAATTGTTAGACAATTGGGATGCTACAGTGTTTCTTTTTCCTAAACCACATTGATCCACTGGTGTCATTGCATGTGTGTTCTTTTCCTAAACCACATTGATCCACTAGTGACATTTGCATGTGTGTTCTTTTCCTGAACCACATTGATCCACTGGTCACATTGCATGTTTGTTCTTTTCCTTAAACACATGGATCCACTGGTGTCATTGCATGTGTGTTGTTTTCCTAAACCACATTGATCCATTTCTGTCATTGCATATGTGTTCTTTTCCTAAACCACATTGATCCACTTGTGACATTTGCATGTGGGTTCTTTTCCTTAACTACATGGATGCACTGGTGACATTGCATGTGTCTTCTTTTCCTGAACCACATTGATCCACTAGTAACATTGCATGTGTGTTATTTTCCTAAAACACATGGATCCACCAGTGACATTGCATGCGTCTTCTTTTCATGAACCACATTGATCCACATGTGTAATTGCATGTGTGTTCCTTTCCTAAACCACATTGATCATTCAGTGTTATTGCATGTGTGTTCTTTTCTGAACCACATTGATCTACTGGTGACATTGCATGTGTTGCCTTTTCCTAAACCACATGGATCCACTAGTGTCATTGCATGTGCGTTATTCTCCTAAACCACATTGATCCACTCGTGTCATTGCATGTGTGTTCTTTTCCTAAACCACATGGATCCACTAGTGACTTTGCATGTGTGTTCTTCATGTGTGTTCTTTTCCTAAACCACATTGACCCACTAGTGTCATTGTATGTGTGTTCTTTTCCTAAACCACATTGATCCACCTGTGTCATTGCATGTGTGTTATTTTCCTAAACCATATTGACCCACTGGTGTCATTGCATGTGTGTTCATTTCCTAAACCACATTGATCCAGTAGTGAAATTTTCATGTGTGTTCTTTTCCTAAACCACATTGATCCACTAGTGTCATTGGATGTGTGTTCCTTTCCTGAACCACATTGATCCACTAGTCACATTGCATGTTTGTTCTTTTCCTTAAACACATGGATCCACTGGTGTCATTGCATGTGTGTTGTTTTCCTAAACCACAATGATCCATTTGTGTCATTGCATGTGTGTTCTTTTCCTAAACCACATTGATCCATTTGTGTCATTGCATGTGTGTTCTTTTTTCCTAAACCACATTGATCCACTGGTGTCATTGCATGTGTGTTCTTTTCCTAAACCACATTGATCCACTAGTGACATTTGCATGTGTGTTCTTTTCCTGAACCACATTGATCCACTGGTCACATTGCATGTTTGTTCTTTTCCTTAAACACATGGATCCACTGGTGCCATTGCATGTGTGTTCTTTTCCTAAACCACATTGATCCATTTCTGTCATTGCATATGTGTTCTTTTCCTAAACCACATTGATCCACTTGTGACATTTGCATGTGGGTTCTTTTCCTTAACTACATGGATGCACTAGTGACATTGCATGTGTCTTCTTTTCCTGAACCACATTGATCCACTAGTAACATTGCATGTGTGTTATTTTCCTAAAACACATGGATCCACCAGTGACATTGCATGCGTGTTCTTTTCATGAACCACATTGATCCACTTGTGTCATTGCATGTGTGTTCGTTTCCTAAACTACATTGATCCTTCAGTGTCATTGCATGTGTGTTCTTTTTCTGAACGACATTGATCCACTGTTGACATTTGCATGTTTGTTCTTTTCCTACACCACATTGATCCACTAGTGTCATTCCATGTGTGTTCTTTTCCTAAACCACATTGATCCACTAGAGACATTGCATGCGTGTTCTTTTCATAAACCACATGGATCCACTGTTGTCATTGCATGTGTGTTATTTTCCTAAACCACATTGATCCACTAGTGTGATTGCATGTGTGTTCTTTTCCTAAACCACATTGATCCACTAGTGACATTTGTATGTGTGTTCTTTTCCTAAACCACATTGATCCACTAGTGTCATTGGATGTGTGTTCTTTTCCTGAATCACATTGATCCACTGGTCACATTGCATGTTTGTTCTTTTCCTTAAACACATGGATCCACTGTGTCATTGCATGTGTGTTGTTTTCCTAAACCACATTGATCCATTTGTGTCATTGGATATGTGTTCTTTTCCTAAACCACATTGATCCACTGGTGACATTTGCATGTGGGTTCTTTTTCTTAACTACATGGATCCACTGGTGACATTGCATGTGTCTTCTTTTCCTGAACCACATTGATCCACTAGTCACATTGCATGTGTGTTATTTTCCTAAAACACATGGATCCACCAGTGACATTGCATGCGTGTTCTTTTCATGAACCACATGGATCCACTTGTGACATTGCATGTGTTTTCTTTTCCTAAACCACATGGATCCACTTGAGTCATTGCATGTGTGTTCTTTTCCTGAACCACATTGATCCAGTGGTGTCATTGCATGTGTGTTTTTTTCCCAAACCACCTGGATCCACTAGAGTCATTGCATGTGTGTTATTTTCCTAAACCACATGGACCCACCAGTGACATTTTCATGTGTGTTCTTTTCCTAAAACACATGGATCCACTGGTGACATTTTCATGTGCGTTCATTTCTTGAACCACATTGATCTACTGGTGACATTTGCATGTGTTTTCATTTCCTAAACCATGTAGATCCACCAGTGTCATTGCATGTGTGTTTTTTCCTAAACCACACTGATCCACTAGTGACATTGCATGTGTGTTCTTTTCCTAAACTACATTGATCCACTAGAGTCATTGCATGTGTGTTCTTTTCCTGAACCACATTGATCCACTGGTGACATTGCATGTGTGATCTTTTCCTAAACCACATGGATCCACTGGTGTCATTGCATGTGTGTTATTTTCCTAAACCACATTGATCCACTTGTGTCATTGCATGTGTGTTCTTTTTCTGAACCACATTGATCCACTGGTGACATTTGCATGTTTGTTCTTTTCCTAAACCACATTGATCCACTGATGTGATTGCATGTGTGTTCTTTTCCTGAGCACATTGATCCACTAGAGACATTGCATGCGTGTTCTTTTCCTAAACCACATGGATCCACTAGTGTCATTGCATGTGTGTTATTTTCCTAAACCACATTGATCCACTGGTGTCATTGCATGTGTGTTCTTTTTCTAAACCACATTGATCCACTAGTGACATTTGCATGTGTGTTCTTTTCCTGAACCACATTGATCCACTAGTGTCATTGGATGTGTGTTCTTTTCCTGAACCACATTGATCCACTGGTCACGTTGCATGTTTGTTCTTTTCCTTAAACACATGGATCCACTGGTGTCATTGCATGTATGTTGTTTTCCTAAACCACATTGATCCATTTCTGTCATTGCATATGTGTTCTTTTCCTAAACCACATTGATCCACTGGTGGCATTTGCATGTGGGTTCTTTTCCTTAACTACATGGATCCACCTGTGTTATTGCATGTGTGTTATTTTCCTAAACCACATTGACCCACTGGTGACATTGCATGTGTGTTATTTTCCTAAACCACATGGATCCACCAGTGACATTGCATGTGTGTTATTTTCCTAAACCACATGGATCCACTGGAGTCATTGCATGTGTGTTCTTTTCCTGAACCACATTGATCTAGTGGTGTCATTGCATGTGTGTTCTTTTCCTAAACCACATGGATCCACTAGAGTCATTGCATGTGTGTTATTTTCCTAAACCACATGGATCCACTAGTGACATTTTCATGTTTGTTATTTTCCTAAAACACATGGATCCACCAGTGACATTGCATGCGTGTTCTTTTCATGAACCACATGGATCCACTAGTGACATTTTCATGTGTGTTCTTTTCCTAAACCACATGAATCCACTTGTGACATTTGCATGTGTGTTCATTTCTTGAACCACATTGATCCACTGGTGACATTTGGATGTGTGTTCATTTCCTAAACCACATAGATCCACCGGTGTCATTGCATGTGTGTTCTTTTCCTAAGCCACACTGATCCACTAGTGACATTGCATGTGTGTTCTTTTCCTAAACTACATTGATCCACTAGAGTCATTGCATGTGTATTCTTTTCCTAAAGCACATGGATCCAGTTGTGAAATTTGCATGTGTGTTCTTCTCCTAAAACACATTGATCCACTTGAGACATTGCATGTATGTTCTTTTCCTAAACCACATGGATCCACTAGTGTCATTGTGTGTGTGTCCTTTTCCTAAACCACTTGTGACATTGCATGTGTGTTCTTTTCCTAAACCACATGGATCCACTGGTGAAATTTCCATGTGTGTTCTTTTGCTAAACCACGTTGATCCACTGGTGTCATTGCATGTGTGTTCTTTTCCTAAACCAGATTCATCCACCGTTGATATCTGCATGTGTGTTCTTTTCCCAAACCACATTGGTCCAGTGGTGTCATTGCATGTGTGTTCTTTTCCTGAATTACATTGATCTACTGGTGACATTGCATGTGTTGCCTTTTCCTAATCCACATGGATCCACTAGTGTCATTGCATGTGCGTTATTCTCTTAAACCACATTGATCCACTCGTGTCATTGCATGTGTGTTCTTTTCCTAAACCACATGGATCCACTAGTGACTTTGCATGTGTGTTCTTTTCCTAAACCACATTGACCCACTAGTGTCATTGTATGTGTGTTGTTTTCCTAAACCACATTGATCCACCTGTGTCATTGCATGTGTGTTATTTTCCTAAACCACATTGACCCACTGGTGACATTGCATGTGTGTTCTTTTCCTAAACCACATTGATCCACTAGTGTCATTGGATGTGTGTTCTTTTCCTGAACCTCATTGATCCACTTGTCACATTGCATGTTTGTTCTTTTCCTTAAACACATGGATCCACTGGTGTCATTACATGTGTGTTATTTTCCTAAACCACATTGATCCATTTCTGTCATTCCATACGTGTTCTTTTCCTAAACCACGTTGATCCACTTGTGACATTTGCATGTGGGTTCTTTTCCTTAACTACATGGATGCACTGGTGACATTGCATGTGTCTTCTTTTCCTGAACCACATTGATCCACTAGTAACATTGCATGTGTGTTATTTTCCTAAAACACATGGATCCACCAGTGACATTGCATGCGTGTTCTTTTCATGAAACACATGGATCCACTTGTGACATTGCATGTGTTTTTTTTTCCTAAACCACATGGATCCACTGGAGTCATTACATGTGTATTCTTTTCCTGAACCACATTGTTCTAGTCGTGTCATTGCATGTGTGTTCTTTTCCTAAACCACTTGGATCCACTAGACTCATTGCATGTGTGTTATTTTCCTAAACCACATGGATCCACTTGTGACATTGCATGTGTTTTTTTCCTAAACCACATGGATCCACTTGTGACATTGCATGTGTTTTCTTTTCCTAAACCACATGGATCCACTAGAGTCATTGCATGTGTGTTCTTTTCCTGAACAACAATGATCTAGTGGTGGCATTGCATGTGTGTTCTTTTCCTAAACCACATGGATCCACTAGAGTCATTGCATGTGTGTTATTTTCCTAAACCACATGGATCCACTAGTGACATTTTCATGTGTGTTCTTTTCCTAAACCACATGGATCCACTGGTGACATTTGCATGTGTGTTCATTTCTTGAACCACATTGATCAACTGGTGACATTTGCATGTGTTTTCATTTCCAAAACCACATAGATCCACCGGTGTCATTGCATGTGTGTTCTTTTCCTAAACCACACTGATCCACTAGTGACATTGCATGTGTGTTCTTTTCCTAAACTACATTGATCCACTATAGTCATTGCATGTGTATTCTTTTCCTAAAGCACATGGATCCACTTGTGAAATTTGCATGTGTGTTCTTTTCCTAAAACACATCGATCCACTTGAGACATTGCATGTGTGTTCTTTTCCTAAACCACATGGATCCACTAGTGTCATTGTGTGTGTGTGTCCTTTTCCTAAACCACTTGTGACATTGCATGTGTGTTCTTTTCCTAAACCACATTGATCCACTGGTGACATTTGCATGTGTGTTCTTTTCCTAAACCACATTGATCCACTGGTGTCATTGCATGTGTGTTCTTTTCCTAAACCACATTGATCCACCGTTGATATTTGCATGTGGGTTCTTTTCCTAAACCACATTGATCTAGTGGTGTCATTGCATATGTGTAACTTTCCTGAACCACATTGATCCACTAGTCACATTTCATGTGTGTTATTTTTCTAAAATACATGGATCCACCAGTGACATTGCATGCGTGTTCTTTTCATGAGCCACATGGATCCAGTGGTGACATTGCATGTGTTTTCTTTTCCTAAACCACATGGATCCACTGGAGTCATTGCATGTGTGTTCTTTTCCTGAACCACATTGATCTAGTGATGTCATTGCATGTGTGTTCTTTTCCTAAACCACATGGATCCACTAGAGTCATTGCATGTGTGTTATTTTCCTAAACCACATGGATCCACTAGTGACATTTTCATGTGTGTTATTTTCCTAAAACACATGGATCCACCAGTGGCATTGCATGCGTGTTCTTTTCATGAACCACATGGATCCACTTGTGACATTGCATGTGTTTTCTTTTCCTAAACCACATGGATCCACTGGAGTCATTGCATGTGTATTCTTTTCCTGATCCACATTGATCGAGTGATGTCATTGCATGTGTGTTCTTTTCCTAAACCACATCGATCCACAAGAGTCATTGCATGTGTGTTATTTTCCTTACCCACATGGATCCACTAGTGACATTTTCATGTGTGTTCTTTTCCTAAAACACATGGATCCACTGGTGACATTTGCATGTGTGTTCATTTCTTGAACCACATTGATCCACTTGTGACATTTGCATGTGTTTTCATTTCCTAAACCACATTGATCCACTAGTGACAATACATGTGTGTTATTTTCCTAAACTACATGGATCCACTGGTAACATTGCATGTGTCTTCTTTTCCTGAACCACATTGATCCACTAGTCACATTGCATGTGTGTTATTTTCCTAAAACACATGGATCCACCAGTGACATTGCATGCGTGTTCTTTTCATGAACCACATGGATCCACTTGTGACATTGCATGTGTTTTCTTTTCCTGAACCACATGGATCCACTTGAGTCATTGCATGTGTGTTCTTTTCCTGAACCACATTGATCCAGTGGTGTCATTGCATGTGTGTTCTTTTCCAAAACCACCTGGATCCACTAGACTCATTGCATGTGTGTTATTTTCCTAAGCCACATGGACCCACTAGTGACATTTTCATGTGTGTTCTTTTCGTAAACCACATGGATCCACTGGTGACATTTGCATGTGTGTTCATTTCTTGAACCACATTGATCTACTGGTGACATTTGCATGTGTTTTCATTTCCTAAGCCATGTAGATCCACCGGTGTCATTGCATGTGTGTTTTTTCCTAAACCACACTGATCCACTAGTGACGTTGCATGTGTGTTCTTTTCCTAAACTACATTGATCCACTAGAGTCATTACATGTGTGTTCTTTTCCTAAACCACATTGATCCACTGGTGACATTGCATGTGTGATCTTTTCCTAAACCACATGGATCCACTGGTGTCATTGCATGTGTGTTATTTTCCTAAACCACATTGATCCACTTGTGTCATTGCATGTGTGTTCTTTTTCTGAACCACATTGATCCACTGGTGACATTTGCATGTTTGCTCTTTTCCTAAACCACATTGATCCACTGGTGTGATTGCATGTGTGTTCTTTTCCTGAACCACATTGATCCACTAGAGACATTGCATGCGTGTTCTTTTCCTAAACCACATGGATCCACTAGTGTCATTGCATGTGTGTTATTTTCCTAAACCACATTGATCCACTGGTGTCATTGCATGTGTGTTCTTTTTCTAAACCACATTGATCCACTAGTGACATTTGCATGTGTGTTCTTTTCCTAAACCACATTGATCCACTAGTGTCATTGGATGTGTGTTCTTTTCCTGAACCACATTGATCCACTGGTCACGTTGCATGTTTGTTCTTTTCCTTAAACACATGGATCCACTGGTGTCATTGCATGTATGTTGTTTTCCTAAACCACATTTATCCATTTCTGTCATTGCATATGTGTTCTTTTCCTAAACCACATTGATCCACTGGTGGCATTTGCATGTGGGTTCTTTTCCTTAACTACATGGATCCACCTGTGTCATTGCATGTGTGTTATTTTCCTAAACCACATTGACCCACTAGTGACATTGCATGTGTGTTATTTTCCTAAACCACATGGATCCACCAGTGACATTGCATGCGTGTTCTTTTCCTGAACCACATTGATCCACTGGTCACATTGCATGTTTGTTCTTTTCCTAAACCACATGGATCCACTGGAGTCATTGCATGTGTGTTCTTTTCCTGAACCACATTGATCTAGTGGTGTCATTGCATGTGTGTTCTTTTCCTAAACCACATGGATCCACTAGAGTCATTGCATGTGTGTTATTTTCCTAAACCACATGGATCCACTAGTGACATTTTCATGTGTGTTATTTTCCTAAAACACATGGATCCACCAGTGACATTGCATGCGTGTTCTTTTCATGAACCACATGGATCCACTAGTGACATTTTCATGTGTGTTCTTTTCCTAAACCGCATGAATCCACTTGTGACATTTGCATGTGTGTTCATTTCTTGAACCACATTGATCCACTGGTGACATTGGCATGTGTGTTCATTTCCTAAACCACATAGATCCACCGGTGTCATTGCATGTGTGTTCTTTTCCTAAACCACACTGATCCACTAGTGACATTGCATGTGTGTTCTTTTCCTAAACTACATTGATCCACTAGAGTCATTGCATGTGTATTCTTTTCCTAAAGCACATGGATCCAGTTGTGAAATTTGCATGTGTGTTCTTCTCCTAAAACACATTGATCCACTTGAGACATTGCATGTATGTTCTTTTCCTAAACCACATGGATCCACTAGTGTCATTGTGTGTGTGTGTCCTTTTCCTAAACCACTTGTGACATTGCATGTGTGTTATTTTCCTAAACCACATGGATCCACTGGTGAAATTTCCATGTGTGTTCTTTTGCTAAACCACGTTGATCCACTGGTGTCATTGCATGTGTGTTCTTTTCCTAAACCAGATTCATCCACCGTTGATATCTGCATGTGTGTTCTTTTCCCAAACCACATTGGTCCAGTGGTGTCATTGCATGTGTGTTCTTTTCCTGAATTACATTGATCTACTGGTCACATTGCATGTGTTGCCTTTTTTTAAACCACATGGATCCACTAGTGTCATTGCATGTGCGTTATTCTCCTAAACCACATTGATCCACTCGTGTCATTGCATGTGTGTTCTTTTCCTAAACCACATGGATCCACTAGTGACTTTGCATGTGTGTTCTTCATGTGTGTTCTTTTCCTAAACCACATTGACCCACTAGTGTCATTGTATGATGCAAGAATAAGATAGAGGCAATAGGTACTATATGTATGCAAGCATGTGGTAGTGCTTGCCTGGCAGCTCAGTTGAAGCGAGAGAAGGATCTGGGTAGTGCTCTTGGGTTTCTTGATATATCCCCTGCTCAGCGTCTATTCGAAGAAGAACCAAACAAACAAGGGCCAACATAAATAAAGTGCACAAGCATATGAATAAAATGCGACAAGCAAACAATCATGCCATGATGAATGATGCACAATTTGCATGGCAATAATGTAGCATGGCATGGTGAGGTGTGGAATACAAGAATAAAGCATTTTATGGAGTTTTAGTCACCTTTTATCCTCAAATAAGTTGTTGTATACTTTATATTTATGTGATGCATGCTGCAATTCAGAACATGGAATGCATAAACAGAAAGGTCTCGTCGAGCTGATCAATTTAGACATATCATTTGTCAAATTTGGAGTTATAAAACAAAAGTTATTAATTAATTAAGGCAAAGGGCATTTTATTGTAATTTTGAGCAACTCAAAATTTTAAAGTGTTCAAAATATATTTTGAAGGGCATATTTGAATTCCTCACATTTTTCTAATTTCAAGACATATATTATTTGTATTATTTGGAATTATATTTTAAAAGATATTTGAAAACAGATTTGAATTTGAATTTAAAACAAATTTGAAAAGTTTGAATTAAAACAGAAAACATAAAATATTTTTGTCACTCAGGCAAACCTAGCCACAGACAGTGACAAGTGGGCCAACTGCTGACTGGGCGACACAGTGTGCCGAACAGGTTTTTCTCACCGCGGCTGTCCTAGACCAAGAGGCTGACAGGTGGGGCCGGCAGCCTCGCGGGTCCACGACGCGCGCAACCAGCCGGTAGGCGACACGTGGTGGATCCGAGGGAGTGCGGGTTGAGGTTCTGGACTCTGGGGTACCTTTTTGCAAAAAGGCTAGGAGGCTGACAGGTGGGACTGGCTGGACCGCGGGTTTAGCCGAAATAAAACGAGGGGGTTAAGCGCAAAAAGGGGCCACGCCACTGTGGATCTTCTCTGCGATCTGACGATCGATCGGTGTCCGCACGCGCAGAGCGCGGTGCGCGGGGGATTGAACCCAGGTCGCGGGCGTGCGCGCTGAGGGGGTTGACCAGCGCGGCTGGTTACGGGATGGTGAGAGAGGAGCGACGGGCGGCTAGATAAGGTGCTACGCGATGCGGGAGCGAGCGAACGCAGTGGCCGACGGCACGCGCAGAGCGTTCGACAAAACAAACGGTGGAGCTAGAGCGGTACGGCGAGGCGGATCATGTCAGGGAGAAAGAGGTGCTCACCGCGGGCTCGGCGGTGGTGTTGGATCGGGCGGGGGCGTGGCGGATCGTCGACGACGCAGACGCTCCGGCGGGCTAGGGTTTGGCGTCGGTGGAGGCCGTACGGGCGAACCTGGTGCTTCTCCTCCTCGCTGGCGGGTACAGGGCGAAGCAGAGGGACGTCCTCGACCCCCTCGGACTCTTCCACGACGAGCTTGACGGCCGGAACGACGAGGCGACGATGTGCTGGCGACGGGCGACGTCGGCTGCTGGTGGCGTCGGTGCAGAAGAAGGGGAGGAGGGCAGGGCGCTGGGCGGATCTGGGAGCGGCAGAGGAGCCATGTGGATGAGGGCAAGCGAGAGAGAGGGAGGAGATGGCGTGTGGGACTCGGGGTAGAAAAAGGTGGCTTCGGCCACCTTTTCCATCTCCTTCCTCACGTGCTCGGGCTGGACGGCAGGGGCAGGGGTAGGTGATGGAGGCTGCCAGGTAGGCCAGGGCGGGAGGAGAGGAAGGTGGGGCTGGCACGGCAGTTAGAGAAGAGAGAGAGGGAAGGTAGGATCGGGTGTAGCTAGGTTAGCTAGGGGAGAGGCTCGGGTTAGGGTTTGTTAGGGTTGGGGTAGGGTAGCTGGGGTGTGGGCCAGGGAGAGAGAGGGCCAGGTGGGGCCAGCATGGTAGGGAGAGGGGATACCTCGGCATGGTGAGAGGAGAGGGTGAGAGAGAGAGGGAGATGGGTGGCTTAGGGTTTTGATGAGGAAAGAGGAAAGAGAGAGAGGGTGATGAGGGATGGAGATGACCCCAAAAAGAGAAACCCACTTAAACCAAGAGTAAAACAAATGGCTAAAGATGATGGTACTCTTGCATGGCCCATGCAAATTAATAAATGCCATGTATTATCCTTGTGAAAACAATAATGATGCTATGGCATTATTCTTATGCATTCCCAAGAAGTGGAATCAAGGCCAAGCAAAAGAATTTATAGATTTAGATCCATCCCACCCACATGAGCTAGAATAAAATCAAAAGAAAAGAGAAACAAGCTCATGGATAATGGGATGGTGGAAATATAAGGTGGTGACAAAGAAAGGTGGTGGAGTGGAATAAAAGATATGCCCCCAACTCAACTTGGGCATTAAACAATATATCAATAACCAAATGCAATATCAAGAGGCAAATACAATTTACAATGCATATGAGAGAAGAACCAAAGAAAGAGGGTTTTATATGATGCTCAAATGCAAGGTGGCATGATGACATGAGCATGATATAATTATGATGCAACAATTATATATAGTAAGTAGCCATTATATTACTAGACCAAGTAGCATTACAATTGTTAGACAATTGGGATGCTACAGTGTTTCTTTTTCCTAAACCACATTGATCCACTGGTGTCATTGCATGTGTGTTCTTTTCCTAAACCACATTGATCCACTAGTGACATTTGCATGTGTGTTCTTTTCCTGAACCACATTGATCCACTGGTCACATTGCATGTTTGTTCTTTTCCTTAAACACATGGATCCACTGGTGTCATTGCATGTGTGTTGTTTTCCTAAACCACATTGATCCATTTCTGTCATTGCATATGTGTTCTTTTCCTAAACCACATTGATCCACTTGTGACATTTGCATGTGGGTTCTTTTCCTTAACTACATGGATGCACTGGTGACATTGCATGTGTCTTCTTTTCCTGAACCACATTGATCCACTAGTAACATTGCATGTGTGTTATTTTCCTAAAACACATGGATCCACCAGTGACATTGCATGCGTCTTCTTTTCATGAACCACATTGATCCACATGTGTAATTGCGTGTGTGTTCCTTTCCTAAACCACATTGATCATTCAGTGTTATTGCATGTGTGTTCTTTTCTGAACCACATTGATCTACTGGTGACATTGCATGTGTTGCCTTTTCCTAAACCACATGGATCCACTAGTGTCATTGCATGTGCGTTATTCTCCTAAACCACATTGATCCACTCGTGTCATTGCATGTGTGTTCTTTTCCTAAACCACATGGATCCACTAGTGTCTTTGCATGTGTGTTCTTCATGTGTGTTCTTTTCCTAAACCACATTGACCCACTAGTGTCATTGTATGTGTGTTCTTTTCCTAAACCACATTGATCCACCTGTGTCATTGCATGTGTGTTATTTTCCTAAACCATATTGACCCACTGGTGTCATTGCATGTGTGTTCATTTCCTAAACCACATTGATCCAGTAGTGAAATTTTCATGTGTGTTCTTTTCCTAAACCACATTGATCCACTAGTGTCATTGGATGTGTGTTCCTTTCCTGAACCACATTGATCCACTAGTCACATTGCATGTTTGTTCTTTTCCTTAAACACATGGATCCACTGGTGTCATTGCATGTGTGTTGTTTTCCTAAACCACAATGATCCATTTGTGTCATTGCATGTGTGTTCTTTTCCTAAACCACATTGATCCATTTGTGTCATTGCATGTGTGTTCTTTTTTCCTAAACCACATTGATCCACTGGTGTCATTGCATGTGTGTTCTTTTCCTAAACCACATTGATCCACTAGTGACATTTGCATGTGTGTTCTTTTCCTGAACCACATTGATCCACTGGTCACATTGCATGTTTGTTCTTTTCCTTAAACACATGGATCCACTGGTGCCATTGCATGTGTGTTCTTTTCCTAAACCACATTGATCCATTTCTGTCATTGCATATGTGTTCTTTTCCTAAACCACATTGATCCACTTGTGACATTTGCATGTGGGTTCTTTTCCTTAACTACATGGATGCACTAGTGACATTGCATGTGTCTTCTTTTCCTGAACCACATTGATCCACTAGTAACATTGCATGTGTGTTATTTTCCTAAAACACATGGATCCACCAGTGACATTGCATGCGTGTTCTTTTCATGAACCACATTGATCCACTTGTGTCATTGCATGTGTGTTCGTTTCCTAAACTACATTGATCCTTCAGTGTCATTGCATGTGTGTTCTTTTTCTGAACGACATTGATCCACTGTTGACATTTGCATGTTTGTTCTTTTCCTACACCACATTGATCCACTAGTGTCATTCCATGTGTGTTCTTTTCCTAAACCACATTGATCCACTAGAGACATTGCATGCGTGTTCTTTTCATAAACCACATGGATCCACTGTTGTCATTGCATGTGTGTTATTTTCCTAAACCACATTGATCCACTAGTGTGATTGCATGTGTGTTCTTTTCCTAAACCACATTGATCCACTAGTGACATTTGTATGTGTGTTCTTTTCCTAAACCACATTGATCCACTAGTGTCATTGGATGTGTGTTCTTTTCCTGAATCACATTGATCCACTGGTCACATTGCATGTTTGTTCTTTTCCTTAAACACATGGATCCACTGTGTCATTGCATGTGTGTTGTTTTCCTAAACCACATTGATCCATTTGTGTCATTGGATATGTGTTCTTTTCCTAAACCACATTGATCCACTGGTGACATTTGCATGTGGGTTCTTTTTCTTAACTACATGGATCCACTGGTGACATTGCATGTGTCTTCTTTTCCTGAACCACATTGATCCACTAGTCACATTGCATGTGTGTTATTTTCCTAAAACACATGGATCCACCAGTGACATTGCATGCGTGTTCTTTTCATGAACCACATGGATCCACTTGTGACATTGCATGTGTTTTCTTTTCCTCAACCACATGGATCCACTTGAGTCATTGCATGTGTGTTCTTTTCCTGAACCACATTGATCCAGTGGTGTCATTGCATGTGTGTTTTTTTCCCAAACCACCTGGATCCACTAGAGTCATTGCATGTGTGTTATTTTCCTAAACCACATGGACCCACCAGTGACATTTTCATGTGTGTTCTTTTCCTAAAACACATGGATCCACTGGTGACATTTGCATGTGCGTTCATTTCTTGAACCACATTGATCTACTGGTGACATTTGCATGTGTTTTCATTTCCTAAACCATGTAGATCCACCAGTGTCATTGCATGTGTGTTTTTTCCTAAACCACACTGATCCACTAGTGACATTGCATGTGTGTTCTTTTCCTAAACTACATTGATCCACTAGAGTCATTGCATGTGTGTTCTTTTCCTGAACCACATTGATCCACTGGTGACATTGCATGTGTGATCTTTTCCTAAACCACATGGATCCACTGGTGTCATTGCATGTGTGTTATTTTCCTAAACCACATTGATCCACTTGTGTCATTGCATGTGTGTTCTTTTTCTGAACCACATTGATCCACTGGTGACATTTGCATGTTTGTTCTTTTCCTAAACCACATTGATCCACTGATGTGATTGCATGTGTGTTCTTTTCCTGAACCACATTGATCCACTAGAGACATTGCATGCGTGTTCTTTTCCTAAACCACATGGATCCACTAGTGTCATTGCATGTGTGTTATTTTCCTAAACCACATTGATCCACTGGTGTCATTGCATGTGTGTTCTTTTTCTAAACCACATTGATCCACTAGTGACATTTGCATGTGTGTTCTTTTCCTAAACCACATTGATCCACTAGTGTCATTGGATGTGTGTTCTTTTCCTGAACCACATTGATCCACTGGTCACGTTGCATGTTTGTTCTTTTCCTTAAACACATGGATCCACTGGTGTCATTGCATGTATGTTGTTTTCCTAAACCACATTGATCCATTTCTGTCATTGCATATGTGTTCTTTTCCTAAACCACATTGATCCACTGGTGGCATTTGCATGTGGGTTCTTTTCCTTAACTACATGGATCCACCTGTGTTATTGCATGTGTGTTATTTTCCTAAACCACATTGACCCACTGGTGACATTGCATGTGTGTTATTTTCCTAAACCACATGGATCCACCAGTGACATTGCATGTGTGTTATTTTCCTAAACCACATGGATCCACTGGAGTCATTGCATGTGTGTTCTTTTCCTGAACCACATTGATCTAGTGGTGTCATTGCATGTGTGTTCTTTTCCTAAACCACATGGATCCACTAGAGTCATTGCATGTGTGTTATTTTCCTAAACCACATGGATCCACTAGTGACATTTTCATGTTTGTTATTTTCCTAAAACACATGGATCCACCAGTGACATTGCATGCGTGTTCTTTTCATGAACCACATGGATCCACTAGTGACATTTTCATGTGTGTTCTTTTCCTAAACCACATGAATCCACTTGTGACATTTGCATGTGTGTTCATTTCTTGAACCACATTGATCCACTGGTGACATTTGGATGTGTGTTCATTTCCTAAACCACATAGATCCACCGGTGTCATTGCATGTGTGTTCTTTTCCTAAGCCACACTGATCCACTAGTGACATTGCATGTGTGTTCTTTTCCTAAACTACATTGATCCACTAGAGTCATTGCATGTGTATTCTTTTCCTAAAGCACATGGATCCAGTTGTGAAATTTGCATGTGTGTTCTTCTCCTAAAACACATTGATCCACTTGAGACATTGCATGTATGTTCTTTTCCTAAACCACATGGATCCACTAGTGTCATTGTGTGTGTGTCCTTTTCCTAAACCACTTGTGACATTGCATGTGTGTTCTTTTCCTAAACCACATGGATCCACTGGTGAAATTTCCATGTGTGTTCTTTTGCTAAACCACGTTGATCCACTGGTGTCATTGCATGTGTGTTCTTTTCCTAAACCAGATTCATCCACCGTTGATATCTGCATGTGTGTTCTTTTCCCAAACCACATTGGTCCAGTGGTGTCATTGCATGTGTGTTCTTTTCCTGAATTACATTGATCTACTGGTGACATTGCATGTGTTGCCTTTTCCTAATCCACATGGATCCACTAGTGTCATTGCATGTGCGTTATTCTCTTAAACCACATTGATCCACTCGTGTCATTGCATGTGTGTTCTTTTCCTAAACCACATGGATCCACTAGTGACTTTGCATGTGTGTTCTTTTCCTAAACCACATTGACCCACTAGTGTCATTGTATGTGTGTTGTTTTCCTAAACCACATTGATCCACCTGTGTCATTGCATGTGTGTTATTTTCCTAAACCACATTGACCCACTGGTGACATTGCATGTGTGTTCTTTTCCTAAACCACATTGATCCACTAGTGTCATTGGATGTGTGTTCTTTTCCTGAACCTCATTGATCCACTTGTCACATTGCATGTTTGTTCTTTTCCTTAAACACATGGATCCACTGGTGTCATTACATGTGTGTTATTTTCCTAAACCACATTGATCCATTTCTGTCATTCCATACGTGTTCTTTTCCTAAACCACGTTGATCCACTTGTGACATTTGCATGTGGGTTCTTTTCCTTAACTACATGGATGCACTGGTGACATTGCATGTGTCTTCTTTTCCTGAACCACATTGATCCACTAGTAACATTGCATGTGTGTTATTTTCCTAAAACACATGGATCCACCAGTGACATTGCATGCGTGTTCTTTTCATGAAACACATGGATCCACTTGTGACATTGCATGTGTTTTTTTTCCTAAACCACATGGATCCACTGGAGTCATTACATGTGTATTCTTTTCCTGAACCACATTGTTCTAGTCGTGTCATTGCATGTGTGTTCTTTTCCTAAACCACTTGGATCCACTAGACTCATTGCATGTGTGTTATTTTCCTAAACCACATGGATCCACTTGTGACATTGCATGTGTTTTTTTCCTAAACCACATGGATCCACTTGTGACATTGCATGTGTTTTCTTTTCCTAAACCACATGGATCCACTAGAGTCATTGCATGTGTGTTCTTTTCCTGAACAACAATGATCTAGTGGTGGCATTGCATGTGTGTTCTTTTCCTAAACCACATGGATCCACTAGAGTCATTGCATGTGTGTTATTTTCCTAAACCACATGGATCCACTAGTGACATTTTCATGTGTGTTCTTTTCCTAAACCACATGGATCCACTGGTGACATTTGCATGTGTGTTCATTTCTTGAACCACATTGATCAACTGGTGACATTTGCATGTGTTTTCATTTCCAAAACCACATAGATCCACCGGTGTCATTGCATGTGTGTTCTTTTCCTAAACCACACTGATCCACTAGTGACATTGCATGTGTGTTCTTTTCCTAAACTACATTGATCCACTATAGTCATTGCATGTGTATTCTTTTCCTAAAGCACATGGATCCACTTGTGAAATTTGCATGTGTGTTCTTTTCCTAAAACACATCGATCCACTTGAGACATTGCATGTGTGTTCTTTTCCTAAACCACATGGATCCACTAGTGTCATTGTGTGTGTGTGTCCTTTTCCTAAACCACTTGTGACATTGCATGTGTGTTCTTTTCCTAAACCACATTGATCCACTGGTGACATTTGCATGTGTGTTCTTTTCCTAAACCACATTGATCCACTGGTGTCATTGCATGTGTGTTCTTTTCCTAAACCACATTGATCCACCGTTGATATTTGCATGTGGGTTCTTTTCCTAAACCACATTGATCTAGTGGTGTCATTGCATATGTGTAACTTTCCTGAACCACATTGATCCACTAGTCACATTTCATGTGTGTTATTTTTCTAAAATACATGGATCCACCAGTGACATTGCATGCGTGTTCTTTTCATGAGCCACATGGATCCAGTGGTGACATTGCATGTGTTTTCTTTTCCTAAACCACATGGATCCACTGGAGTCATTGCATGTGTGTTCTTTTCCTGAACCACATTGATCTAGTGATGTCATTGCATGTGTGTTCTTTTCCTAAACCACATGGATCCACTAGAGTCATTGCATGTGTGTTATTTTCCTAAACCACATGGATCCACTAGTGACATTTTCATGTGTGTTATTTTCCTAAAACACATGGATCCACCAGTGGCATTGCATGCGTGTTCTTTTCATGAACCACATGGATCCACTTGTGACATTGCATGTGTTTTCTTTTCCTAAACCACATGGATCCACTGGAGTCATTGCATGTGTATTCTTTTCCTGATCCACATTGATCGAGTGATGTCATTGCATGTGTGTTCTTTTCCTAAACCACATCGATCCACAAGAGTCATTGCATGTGTGTTATTTTCCTTACCCACATGGATCCACTAGTGACATTTTCATGTGTGTTCTTTTCCTAAAACACATGGATCCACTGGTGACATTTGCATGTGTGTTCATTTCTTGAACCACATTGATCCACTTGTGACATTTGCATGTGTTTTCATTTCCTAAACCACATTGATCCACTAGTGACAATACATGTGTGTTATTTTCCTAAACTACATGGATCCACTGGTAACATTGCATGTGTCTTCTTTTCCTGAACCACATTGATCCACTAGTCACATTGCATGTGTGTTATTTTCCTAAAACACATGGATCCACCAGTGACATTGCATGCGTGTTCTTTTCATGAACCACATGGATCCACTTGTGACATTGCATGTGTTTTCTTTTCCTGAACCACATGGATCCACTTGAGTCATTGCATGTGTGTTCTTTTCCTGAACCACATTGATCCAGTGGTGTCATTGCATGTGTGTTCTTTTCCAAAACCACCTGGATCCACTAGACTCATTGCATGTGTGTTATTTTCCTAAGCCACATGGACCCACTAGTGACATTTTCATGTGTGTTCTTTTCGTAAACCACATGGATCCACTGGTGACATTTGCATGTGTGTTCATTTCTTGAACCACATTGATCTACTGGTGACATTTGCATGTGTTTTCATTTCCTAAGCCATGTAGATCCACCGGTGTCATTGCATGTGTGTTTTTTCCTAAACCACACTGATCCACTAGTGACGTTGCATGTGTGTTCTTTTCCTAAACTACATTGATCCACTAGAGTCATTACATGTGTGTTCTTTTCCTAAACCACATTGATCCACTGGTGACATTGCATGTGTGATCTTTTCCTAAACCACATGGATCCACTGGTGTCATTGCATGTGTGTTATTTTCCTAAACCACATTGATCCACTTGTGTCATTGCATGTGTGTTCTTTTTCTGAACCACATTGATCCACTGGTGACATTTGCATGTTTGCTCTTTTCCTAAACCACATTGATCCACTGGTGTGATTGCATGTGTGTTCTTTTCCTGAACCACATTGATCCACTAGAGACATTGCATGCGTGTTCTTTTCCTAAACCACATGGATCCACTAGTGTCATTGCATGTGTGTTATTTTCCTAAACCACATTGATCCACTGGTGTCATTGCATGTGTGTTCTTTTTCTAAACCACATTGATCCACTAGTGACATTTGCATGTGTGTTCTTTTCCTAAACCACATTGATCCACTAGTGTCATTGGATGTGTGTTCTTTTCCTGAACCACATTGATCCACTGGTCACGTTGCATGTTTGTTCTTTTCCTTAAACACATGGATCCACTGGTGTCATTGCATGTATGTTGTTTTCCTAAACCACATTTATCCATTTCTGTCATTGCATATGTGTTCTTTTCCTAAACCACATTGATCCACTGGTGGCATTTGCATGTGGGTTCTTTTCCTTAACTACATGGATCCACCTGTGTCATTGCATGTGTGTTATTTTCCTAAACCACATTGACCCACTAGTGACATTGCATGTGTGTTATTTTCCTAAACCACATGGATCCACCAGTGACATTGCATGCGTGTTCTTTTCCTGAACCACATTGATCCACTGGTCACATTGCATGTTTGTTCTTTTCCTAAACCACATGGATCCACTGGAGTCATTGCATGTGTGTTCTTTTCCTGAACCACATTGATCTAGTGGTGTCATTGCATGTGTGTTCTTTTCCTAAACCACATGGATCCACTAGAGTCATTGCATGTGTGTTATTTTCCTAAACCACATGGATCCACTAGTGACATTTTCATGTGTGTTATTTTCCTAAAACACATGGATCCACCAGTGACATTGCATGCGTGTTCTTTTCATGAACCACATGGATCCACTAGTGACATTTTCATGTGTGTTCTTTTCCTAAACCACATGAATCCACTTGTGACATTTGCATGTGTGTTCATTTCTTGAACCACATTGATCCACTGGTGACATTGGCATGTGTGTTCATTTCCTAAACCACATAGATCCACCGGTGTCATTGCATGTGTGTTCTTTTCCTAAACCACACTGATCCACTAGTGACATTGCATGTGTGTTCTTTTCCTAAACTACATTGATCCACTAGAGTCATTGCATGTGTATTCTTTTCCTAAAGCACATGGATCCAGTTGTGAAATTTGCATGTGTGTTCTTCTCCTAAAACACATTGATCCACTTGAGACATTGCATGTATGTTCTTTTCCTAAACCACATGGATCCACTAGTGTCATTGTGTGTGTGTGTCCTTTTCCTAAACCACTTGTGACATTGCATGTGTGTTATTTTCCTAAACCACATGGATCCACTGGTGAAATTTCCATGTGTGTTCTT
This sequence comes from Avena sativa, assembly GCA_916181665.1. Classification (NCBI taxonomy): domain Eukaryota; kingdom Viridiplantae; phylum Streptophyta; class Magnoliopsida; order Poales; family Poaceae; genus Avena; species Avena sativa. Next base: position 255,014,739 of record OV702292.1, on the reverse strand, counting down.
TTGCTAAACCACGTTGATCCACTGGTGTCATTGCATGTGTGTTCTTTTCCTAAACCAGATTCATCCACCGTTGATATCTGCATGTGTGTTCTTTTCCCAAACCACATTGGTCCAGTGGTGTCATTGCATGTGTGTTCTTTTCCTGAATTACATTGATCTACTGGTCACATTGCATGTGTTGCCTTTTTTTAAACCACATGGATCCACTAGTGTCATTGCATGTGCGTTATTCTCCTAAACCACATTGATCCACTCGTGTCATTGCATGTGTGTTCTTTTCCTAAACCACATGGATCCACTAGTGACTTTGCATGTGTGTTCTTCATGTGTGTTCTTTTCCTAAACCACATTGACCCACTAGTGTCATTGTATGTGTGTTGTTTTCCTAAACCACATTGATCCACCTGTGTCATTGCATGTGTGTTATTCTCCTAAACCACATTGACCCACTGGTGACATTGCATGTGTGTTCTTTTCCTAAACCACATTGATCCAGTAGTGAAATTTTCATGTGTGTTCTTTTCCTAAACCACATTGATCCACTAGTGTCATTGGATGTGTGTTCTTTTCCTAAACGTCATTGATCCACTTTTCACATTGCATGTTTGTTCTTTTCCTTAAACACATGGATACACTGGTGTCATTACATGTGTGTTATTTTCCTAAACCACATTGATCCATTTCTGTCATTCCATACGTGTTCTTTTCCTAAACCACGTTGATCCACTTGTGACATTTGCATGTGGGTTCTTTTCCTTAACTACATGGATGCACTGGTGACTTTGCATGTGTCTTCTTTTCCTGAACCACATTGATCCACTAGTAACATTGCATGTGTGTTATTTTCCTAAAACACATGGATCCACCAGTGACATTGCATGCGTGTTCTTTTCATGAACCACATGGATCCACTTGTGACATTGCATGTGTTTTTTTTTCCTAAACCACATGGATCCACTGGAGTCATTACATGTGTATTCTTTTCCTGAACCACATTGTTCTAGTCGTGTCATTGCATGTGTGTTCTTTTCCTAAACCACTTGGATCCACTAGACTCATTGCATGTGTGTTATTTTCCTAAACCACATGGATCCACTTGTGACATTGCATGTGTTTTTTTTCCTAAACCACATGGATCCACTTGTGACATTGCATGTGTTTTCTTTTCCTAAACCACATGGATCCACTAGAGTCATTGCATGTGTGTTCTTTTCCTGAACAACAATGATCCAGTGGTGGCATTGCATGTGTGTTCTTTTCCTAAACCACATGGATCCACTAGAGTCATTGCATGTGTGTTATTTTCCTAAACCACATGGATCCACTAGTGACATTTTCATGTGTGTTCTTTTCCTAAACCACATGGATCCACTGGTGACATTTGCATGTGTGTTCATTTCTTGAACCACATTGATCAACTGGTGACATTTGCATGTGTTTTCATTTCCAAAACCACATAGATCCACCGGTGTCATTGCATGTGTGTTCTTTTCCTAAACCACACTGATCCACTAGTGACATTGCATGTGTGTTCTTTTCCTAAACTACATTGATCCACTACAGTCATTGCATGTGTATTCTTTTCCTAAAGCACATGGATCCACTTGTGAAATTTGCATGTGTGTTCTTTTCCTAAAACACATCGATCCACTTGAGACATTGCATTTGTGTTCTTTTCCTAAACCACATGGATCCACTAGTGTCATTGTGTGTGTGTGTCCTTTTCCTAAACCACTTGTGACATTGCATGTGTGTTCTTTTCCTAAACCACATTGATCCACTGGTGACATTTGCATGTGTGTTCTTTTCCTAAACCACATTGATCCACTGGTGTCATTGCATGTATGTTCTTTTCCTAAACCACATTGATCCACCGTTGATATTTGCATGTGGGTTCTTTTCCTAAACCACATTGATCTAGTGGTGTCATTGCATATGTGTTCTTTTCCTGAACCACATTGATCCACTAGTCACATTTCATGTGTGTTATTTTTCTAAAACACATGGATCCACCAGTGACATTGCATGCGTGTTCTTTTCATGAGCCACATGGATCCAGTGGTGACATTGCATGTGTTTTCTTTTCCTAAACCACATGGATCCACTGGAGTCATTGCATGTGTGTTCTTTTCCTGAACCACATTGATCTAGTGATGTCATTGCATGTGTGTTCTTTTCCTAAACCACATGGATCCACTAGAGTCATTGCATGTGTGTTATTTTCCTAAACCACATGGATCCACTAGTGACTTTTTCATGTGTGTTATTTTCCTAAAACACATGGAACCACCAGTGGCATTGCATGCGTGTTCTTTTCATGAACCACATGGATCCACTTGTAACATTGCATGTGTTTTCTTTTCCTAAACCACATGGATCCACTGGAGTCATTGCATGTGTATTCTTTTCCTGATCCACATTGATCGAGTGATGTCATTGCATGTGTGTTCTTTTCCTAAACTACATCGATCCACTAGAGTCATTGCATGTGTGTTATTTTCCTAACCCACATGGATCCACTAGTGACATTTTCATGTGTGTTCTTTTCCTAAAACACATGGATCCACTGGTGAGCATTTGCATGTGTGTTCATTTCTTGAACCACATTGATCCACTTGTGACATTTCCATGTGTTTTCATTTCCTAAACCACATAGATACACCGGTGTCATTGCATGTGTGTTCTTTTCCTAAACCACACTGATCCACTAGTGACGTTGCATGTGTGTTCTTTTCCTAAACTACATTGACCCACTAGAGTCATTGCATGTATATTCTTTTCCGAAAGCACATGGATCCACTTGTGAAATTTTCATGTGTGTTCTTTTCCTAAAACACATTGATCCACTTGAGAGATTGCATGTGTGTTCTTTTCCTAAACCACATGGAGCCACTGGTGTCATTGTGTGTGTGTGTCCTTTTCCTGAACCACCGGTGACATTGCTTGTGTGTTCTTTTCCTAAACCACATGGATCCACTGGTGATATTTGCATGTGTGTTCTTTCCCTAAACCACGTTGATCCACTGGTGTCATTGCATGTGTGTTCTTTTCCTAAACCAGATTGATCCACCGTTGATATCTGCATGTGTGTTCTTTTCCTAAACCACATTAATCCAGTGGTGTCATTGCATGTGTGTTCTTTTCCTGAACCATATTGATCCACTGGTGACATTGCGTGTGTTGCCTTTTCCTAAACCACATGGATCCACTAGTGTCATTGCATGTGCGTTATTCTCCTAAACCACATTGATCCACTCGTGTCTTTGCATGTGTGTTCTTTTCCTAAAACCACATGGAAAACAAGGTTTATAAATCCTTTGCAACCTTGGGAATAGGAATTCCAACTTGAATAAGATGGAAAACAAGTTGTGGATCTAGGGAGATGTTATTTTTATACCACCAAAACCTTGTTAGATCTTGGAGCTCAGAGCTCACCTTGATGCAAGGGTTAGATTATTAGTGAGACCAAGTCATATAGATGATCATGGAAGGATAGGTTTGGAGTGGTTACATTTGAGGTGGTCTGGATGTGACGGCAAACTTTGTTGAAAAATAAGGCTGCCATACCAGATGAGTCATGTTGCCTTATAAACCATGTGGGTTTAAGGAGCACAAGGGTCCTCTTGGAACTAGTGAAGCAGATGTTGAGACCTATATGAATATATCACAACCATGCAAAGATTTGGTCCATAGAAGGTTGGATGATGGTGTGAGCTTCTGTCAAAGTAGGCATGATGACTAGATTTGCAGGAAAAGTTATTTTCTTGCCTGCAAAACCATCAAGGACAAGTGGGTTGGAGGATGATCTAACCAAGGGAAAAAGTGGGCCTTGGTAGTCCTTAGGATGTTTAACAAGATGGTTCAAGTGTAGTTCCAAAAATGCACATGGTTTGAGAATGGGAGGCATTCAAAAAGGTGATGTTGGAACAGTTTCTAGACTTTGTCAAATTTGGCAGTTTTGAGGATTTTGACTAGAGTATGAGAGGGAATGTTTTTGGAGGGGTTGCAAGGTACCAAAGCATCATCAAGTGGATGATGTTGAAATGTAGATTGAGTACAAGGGATCCATTATTGATATTGGTCTTCATGGACTTGGAAGCTTCTAGAATGGACCACTACAGAATTGATCTGGCTAAGGGTTTCAGATGGTCACCTGGTGGCTAGGGATTAGATCCAGCTTGTAATCTTGCTTAGGGGGTGATGACTTGGAAACCTCTTGATCCTAGTCATGAGCTCCTAGAGTGGCTCATACTACTTCCTGAGCAAACAGGTCAAACAACAGATCAAGGCAACTCATCAGACAACAGATCAAGGCAACTCATCTTATAAACTAAGCAAATCCACTACTGGGGTTACCATCAAGCTTAGCTTGAAGTAAGGTTGGGGGCATTTTGAAGGGGTTGGGGATTGAATAGGTTGAGGGTCCTTGGTATCTCCACCAAGAGTAGAACTCAAATGCTTTGAAAAGAGGTTTTGGGAAAACTAGAGATAAGATTAGTTGAGGGTTCTGTCTTGAAAACATAAGGAGGTTATATTATATATCTCTCCATAGTTTTGTCAATAGAAGCCACATAAATAGTTTTGGTTACATAAGCATCTTGGCTCATGTTTCGACATGCCAGAACATTTGAGAATATGTAAAATGAGCCAGGATAGTTTTAGTAAATAACTTTTGTCAACTAATGGTGAGGTAAGGAGTATCATATGGTATACACTCAATTGCACAAGTACAAACAAACAACAAGCAAACACTGCACCCATGAACAAGAAAACATTTTTGTTCCCCCTGATTTTTGCATTCTGGACAACAAATCAAGGTTGCTGAAATTGGGATGTTACACACTAGAGACATTACATCCGTGTTCTTTTCCTAAACAACATGGATCCACTGGATCCATTTGCATGTGTGTTCTTTTCCTAAACCTAGTTGATCCACTAGTGACATTTGCATGTGTGTTCTTTTCCTAAACCACATTGATCCACTAGTGTCATTCCATGTGTGTTCTTTTCATAAACCACATTGATCCACTAGTGTCATTGCATGTATGTTCTTTTCTCGAACCACATTGATCCACTTGTGACATTGCATGTGTGTTATTTTCCTAAACCACATGGATCCATTGGTGTCATTGCATGTGTGTTATTTTCATAAACCACATTGATCCACTGGTGTCATTGCATGTGTGTTGTTTCCCTAAACCACATTGATCCACTAGAGACATTTGGATGTGGGTTCTTTTCCTAAACCACATTGACCCTTAAGTGTCATTGCATGTGTGTTCTTTTCTTGAACCACATTGATTCACTAGTGACATTTGCATGTTTTTTCTTTTCCTAATCCACATTGATACACTGGTATCATTGCATGTGTGTTCTTTTCCCGAACAACTTTGATCCACTAGTGACATTGCATGTGTGTTCTTTTCCTAAACCACATGGATCCACTAGTGTCATTGCATGTGTGTTATTTTCCTAAACCACATTGATCCACTGGTGTCATTGCATGTGTGTTCTTTTCCTAAACCACATTGATCCTTCGGTGTCATTGCATGTGTGTTCTTTTTCTGAACCACATTGATCCACTGGTGACATTTTCATGTTTGTTCTTTTCCTAAACCACATTGATCTACTGGTGTCATTGCATGTGTGTTCTTTTCCTGAACCACATTGATCCACTAGAGACATTGCATGCGTGTTCGTTTCCTAAACCACATGGATCCACTTGTGTCATTGCATGTGTTTTATTTTCCTAAACAACATTGATCCACTAGTGTCATTGCATGTGTGTTCTTTTCCTAAACCACATTGATCCACTAGTGACATTTGCATGTGTGTTCTTTTCCTAAACCACATTGATCCACTAGTGTCATTGGATATGTGTTCTTTTCTTGAACCACATTGATCCACTGGTCACATTACATGTTTGTTCTTTTCCTTAAACACATGGATCCACTGGTTTCATTGCATGTGTGTTGTTTTCCTAAACCAAATTGATCCATTTGTGTCGTTGCATGCATGTTCTTTTCCTAAACCACATTGATCCACTAGTGACATTTGCATGTGGGTTCTTTTCCTTAACTACATGGATCCACTAGTGACATTGCATGTGTCTTCTTTTGCTGAACCACATTGATCCACTAGTCACATTGCATGTGTGTTATTTTCCTAAAACACATGGATCCACCGGTGACATTGCATGTGTGTTCTTTTCATGAACCACATGGATCCACTGGTGACATTGCATGTGTTTTCTTTTCCTAAACCACATCGATCCACTGGAGTCATTGCATGTGTGTTCTTTTCCTGAACCACATTGATCAAGTGGTGTCATTGCATGTGTGTTCTTTTCCTAAACCACATGGATCCACTAGAGTCATCGCATGTGTGTTATTTTCCTAAACCACATGGATCCACTAGTGACATTTTCATGTGTATTCTTTTCCTAAACCACATGGATCCACTAGTGACATTTGCATGTGTGTTCATTTCTTGAACCCCATTGATCCACTGGTGACATTTGCATGTGTTTTCATTTCCAAAACCACATAGATCCACCGGTGACATTGGATGTGTGTTCTTTTCCTAAACCACACTGATCCACTAGTGACGTTGCATGTGTGTTCTTTTCCAAAACTACATTGATCCACTAGAGTCATTGCATGTGTATTCTTTTCCTAAAGCACATGGATCCACTTGTGAAATTTGCATGTGTGTTCTTTTCTAAAACACATTGATCCACTTGAGACATTGCATGTGTGTTCTTTTCCTAAACCACATGGAGCCACTGGTGTCATTGTGTGTGTGTCCTTTTCCTGAACCACTGGTTACATTGCATGTGTGTTCTTTTCCTAAACCAAATGGATCCACTGGTGACATTTGCATGTGTGTTCTTTTCCTAAACAATGTTGATCCATTGGTGTCATTGCATGTGTGTTCTTTTCCTAAACCACATTGATCCACTGGTGATATCTGCATGTGTGTTATTTTCCTAAACCACATTGATCCACTGGTGTCATTGCATGTGTGTTCTTTTCCTAAACCACATTGATCCTTCGGTGTCATTGCATGTGTGTTCTTTTTCTGAACCACATTGATCCACTGGTGACATTTTCATGTTTGTTCTTTTCCTAAACCACATTGATCTACTGGTGTCATTGCATGTGTGTTCTTTTCCTGAACCACATTGATCCACTAGAGACATTGCATGCGTGTTCGTTTCCTAAACCACATGGATCCACTTGTGTCATTGCATGTGTTTTATTTTCCTAAACAACATTGATCCACTAGTGTCATTGCATGTGTGTTCTTTTCCTAAACCACATTGATCCACTAGTGACATTTGCATGTGTGTTCTTTTCCTAAACCACATTGATCCACTAGTGTCATTGGATATGTGTTCTTTTCTTGAACCACATTGATCCACTGGTCACATTACATGTTTGTTCTTTTCCTTAAACACATGGATCCACTGGTTTCATTGCATGTGTGTTGTTTTCCTAAACCAAATTGATCCATTTGTGTCGTTGCATGCGTGTTCTTTTCCTAAACCACATTGATCCACTAGTGACATTTGCATGTGGGTTCTTTTCCTTAACTACATGGATCCACTAGTGACATTGCATGTGTCTTCTTTTGCTGAACCACATTGATCCACTAGTCACATTGCATGTGTGTTATTTTCCTAAAACACATGGATCCACCGGTGACATTGCATGTGTGTTCTTTTCATGAACCACATGGATCCACTGGTGACATTGCATGTGTTTTCTTTTCCTAAACCACATCGATCCACTGGAGTCATTGCATGTGTGTTCTTTTCCTGAACCACATTGATCAAGTGGTGTCATTGCATGTGTGTTCTTTTCCTAAACCACATGGATCCACTAGAGTCATCGCATGTGTGTTATTTTCCTAAACCACATGGATCCACTAGTGACATTTTCATGTGTATTCTTTTCCTAAACCACATGGATCCACTAGTGACATTTGCATGTGTGTTCATTTCTTGAACCCCATTGATCCACTGGTGACATTTGCATGTGTTTTCATTTCCAAAACCACATAGATCCACCGGTGACATTGGATGTGTGTTCTTTTCCTAAACCACACTGATCCACTAGTGACGTTGCATGTGTGTTCTTTTCCAAAACTACATTGATCCACTAGAGTCATTGCATGTGTATTCTTTTCCTAAAGCACATGGATCCACTTGTGAAATTTGCATGTGTGTTCTTTTCTAAAACACATTGATCCACTTGAGACATTGCATGTGTGTTCTTTTCCTAAACCACATGGAGCCACTGGTGTCATTGTGTGTGTGTCCTTTTCCTGAACCACTGGTTACATTGCATGTGTGTTCTTTTCCTAAACCAAATGGATCCACTGGTGACATTTGCATGTGTGTTCTTTTCCTAAACAATGTTGATCCATTGGTGTCATTGCATGTGTGTTCTTTTCCTAAACCACATTGATCCACTGGTGATATCTGCATGTGTGTTCTTTTCCTAAACCACATTGATCCAGTGGTGTCATTGCATGTGTGTTCTTTTCCTGAACCACATTGATCCACTGGTGACATTGCATGTGTTGTCTTTTCCTAAACCACATGCATCCACTAGTGTCATTGCATGTGCATTATTCTCCTAAACCACATTGATCCACTCGTGTCATTGCATGTGTGTTCTTTTCCTAAACCACATGTATCCATTAGTGACTTTACATGTGTTTTTTTTCTAAACCACATGGATCCACTGGTGTTATTTTCCGAAACAAACGTCTTGCAAAGTATTGTTATTCATGAATCTTTTGTTTGTGCCTTTTCATGTTACATCATAGTTTCTTTGTCTTATTGCTAGAACTTTGTCTTTCATGTTATGATTGAAGTGCTATGATCCCAGCTTTGAATGTTTACGAATACTTTGGTCAAGCCTTTGATGGTGCATGTCACCTCAAAAATTATTCTTTTTATCACTTACCTACTCGAGGACGAGTAGGAGTTAAGCTTGGGGATGTTGATACATTGCAAATGTATCTATAATTTTTTATGCTCCATGCTTGGTTTTATCCACTTTCTTGTGTTTGGTCCACACTTTGGAGTACTTTTCATATGATTTCTTGGACTAACCTATTAACAAGAGCCACAGTGCCAGCTGCCTGTTTTCTGCTGTTTTTGGTTCCAGGAAAGTCAGAAAATGAATATTCTCGGAATTGGACGGGACAAAAGCCAAAGTGCCTATTTTTCCAGAAGACTCCAGGAGCCAGAATACGAGACGGAGGAGGGCCAGGGGCTGGCCACACCCCTAGGCGCGGGCTAGGCCTGGCTGCGCCAGGGCATGGTGTGGTGGCCCCAGGCACCCCCTCGGTCTCCTTCTTCGCCTATAAGAAGCCTTCTGACCTTAAAACTTCGGGGGGTTCGACGTTTTTCTAGAAAAAGTTTCGCAGCGCCGCCACCACCGAAGGGGAGATTCGGGGGATAGAAAGTCTCTGTTCCGGCACCCTGCCGGGACGGGGGTGCCCCCGGAGCCATCTCCATCGATCTCCACCATCATCTCCATTGACCATCCATGTTTCCCCATCTATGAGTGAGTAATCCCCCGCTGTAGGCTATGGGGATGGTAGGGATTGGATGAGATCATTCATGTAATGGCATCAGATTGTTAGGGCATGGTGCCTAGTATCTTTTATTAGTGCTTTTTGACTTTGTTGCGACATGTTGTGCTTAATGCTTATCACTAGGGCCCGAGTGCCATGGTTTCAGATCTGAACTTATTATTGATTCATTATGATAGTATTGTTCTTGGTCTTATCTACAAGTTGTATACACACGTCGTTGTCCGGAACCTATGGCCCCGAAGTGACAGAAATCGGGATAACCGGAAGGGAAAGGCTTTGATGTGAGGATCACATGTGTTCACGGAGTGTTAATGCTTTGCTCCGGTGCTCTATTAAAAGGAGCACCTTAATTGCCAGTAGTTCCCTAGAGGCCCCGCTGCAAATGGGCTGGCAGGACAAAAGATGTTGTGCAAGTTCTCACTGCGAGCACGTATGACTATATATAGAACACATGCCTATGATTGTCTAGTACTTGGATGCTTTATCTTATTTATCTGCAATTTCCCTATGTTCTGATTGTTATGTGAATTGTCTTGTCCATGCAACGCCCGTCCATCCATCCCTATGCCTACCGCACTCGAATCCCACTGTTTACTGCTTTTGTTACTATTGTCTTTGCTTTACTACTGCTGCTACTTTACTATTCCTACTACAAAACTGTTGCTACTGATAAACTGCTGTGAGCAAGATTGTTTCCAGGTGCAGCCGAATTGACAACTCAGTTGTTAAGGCTTATAAATATTCTTTGGCTCCCCTTGTGTCGAATTAATAAATTGGGTTTCACTTCCCTCGAAAATACTGCGATACACCCCCTATACTTGTGGGTCATCAAGACTATTTTCTGGCGCCGTTGACGGGGAGCATAGCTTTATTTATCAAGTCCACTTGGAATCACTCAAGCTAAGTTTATTTCTTCCTAGTTTGTTTCTTTCTTTATTGAAAATACAAAAAAATTAGTTCCTACTCTAGTTGTTATTTTCGTTGGTCTGTTATTGTCTTGCTTTATCATGCTTGTTGTCAATGGTTGGTTTCTTTGAAACTGAAGCTTATTGGCAAGGTGGGTTCACGGAACATCAAAAATATTATTATAAGGAACACCGCTTGTCACAAAAAGGGAAACACTTATGGGAACAAATTGATAGATTGTATACCATTGCTAGAAACGTGTGCTCTATTTATAATGCTACTTATTGTTGTGATGGATCTCGTTGCAGAAAGAGGTATAAACACCTCCCTTTTCAATGTGAGTATAATGATAATGATACCATATCTTCCTATGCTAAAGGAATTTATGACTTTTATGATGCGGAACAAATTGAAGAATTTATTGCTTGGAAGGGTGCTTTTGAACTTGCTAGTTTGCTTGAAAATATTGATGATTCACCTTATAAGTATGAGGTTTATGGTATACTTAAATTTTTCTTTGATAATTACAAGGATGAAAATAGCCATATCCTTGAATATTTTAATAGATGCTTTCCACAAATGGAAGAGACTAATGCCTTGCAGGACCCTATGGAAGAGACTAATGCCTTGCAGGATCCTATGGAAGAAGAAATTGATGAACCTGAAATCTCAGTAGATGAAAAAGAGGAGGAGAGTGATGAACAAAAGGAGGAAGAATGGATTAGATACCCATGCCTACCTTCTAATGAGATTAACTCTTTATCCCTTACATTATTTGATTGTCCTCCATGCTTACTAAAGGAGGATGAATGTTATGTTCCCAAGGTTTCTTTTGAAGATGTTTATGATAAACCTCTAGTGCTTTTAGATCATGAAGAGCATGCTTTAGGTGATAGTTATATTGTTGAGTTTATTCATGAGGCTACTGAAAATTATTATGAGAGAGGAAAATATGGTTGTAGAAGTTTTCATGGTATTGAAACACCTCTCTATTTGCTGAAAGTTTTGAAGTTACTCTTGTTTTATCTTCCTATGCCTACCACTTTGTTCCTTGCGATTTTATTTGCATACACGATTCCTATGCATAGGAAGTGGGTTAGACTTAAATGTGTTTTGAACTTGCTTCTTGATGCTCTCTTTTACTTCAACTCTTATTTCTTATGAGAGCATCCTCTCAAACGTTTATGCCTGAAGATGATAATATGTCTATTATTCTTGGGAGACCTTTTCTTAAATACTGCAGGAGCTGTTATCAATTGTAATCAAGGGAAGGTGACCTTCAATGTTAATGACAAGGAACACACTGTCTTTTTCCCCAAGAAGATTGAAAGGACTTATGGTTTGAATACAATTGAATATGTTGAGGGAATTCAAGTTGGAGAAATATATTGTCCCCTACCAAGAGAAAAATTTGAAACTATTAGGATTAGGACCATTATTATCAAGGTTGAGGTAACATAATCATTAGTGGAATACAAAATTTTGTATCATATGAAATTGTTTTGGTAACAATACCTGATCAACCTTGTTAACAAAAGGATTTCATTGAACAAAACAATGTTTCCACCATGATTATCTCCGCTTACTTCCATTTTATCCATTTTTAGTTTTTGCTTTTGCCTAACTTAAAGGTGTTAAAGAAAAGTACTTGTTGGGAGATAACCCAAGAGTTTTAGTTGAGTCTTGTAAGTTATTAATTCAGTCGTAACCGCTCTTTATCCTTTTTATTTGTTTTTTGTGCCAAGAGTAACCTCTAATGAGAGTGAAGTAATGATTGGGAAAATTGCTGTCCCAAAACAGATTGTTGTGCTTCACCATAAACATTCCTGAGAGATCTCTGTATGTAGGATTGAGCTGTAATTGTTTGTGCTTCTGCCCCAGCTTGTTATCTAACTTTCGTTAGTTCAACACTTTTTGATTTGAGAAACAGAAGGTCTTCGAAAAAATTCATCTTTACCTGCTGGTCTGTTTTGACAGATTTCTGCCATTTTCTGCATTTGCTTCTTGTTGGTTCCTTCTTGATTTCTTTTGGGGAATTGAGCTTTTTGAGGGAAGTGATGTAGTATCTAATGTTCTAATGGAAGTTTATTTGGTGTTAGAACTGAACCTTAAGACTTATTTATCTTAAGTGCACTAATGTTGCTAATGAGATTGTGTGAAGTTTTGTATGAAGGAAAAATTTTCAGGTGTATGGAAGGAATGAGTAATGAGATGAAGGATGGACTAAAGCTCAAGCTTGGGGATGCCACGCGTGTCACCCCAAGAAATATCCAAGAAGTACAAGCGTCAAAGCTTGGGGATGCCCAAGGCATCCCCTTCTTCATCAATAAAAATCCTAGGTTTCTTCCAAACACTTCATTTTTATTGTTTCATGCACAGTTGTGTTGTTCTTGGAGCGTTTTCTTTTTTGTTTTCATTTTGGTTTTAGTTTAAGTGGTTTTATTAGTTTGCTGAATAAATTGGTTGGACCTCCTCTTTCATACATTGGTTTGCAAATGGTTTGGTTGGTTTGGAAAAGAGTAGGAAAGTTCATACTTATGTGGTAAAAAGAGCTTGTTTTTGACTATGGCATGTGCTTTGTCATGCCATGCTTGATATTGTTTTGGCCTTATGCTTAGTATTCTTTGTTGTAGCATGACTTGTTATAAACAATTGAGATTGCTTAATGTTCCTTGGATGAATCATGCGTTGTTTTAGCATATTAAAGCATAGTATAGTGGTATTCTCCTTTGATGCTTTATTTGGGTTTACTTGGCGCATGCTCACACCATGTTATGACTATCCAAAGTCACCATAACCTTTATGATCCTTTAGTTTTCAACTTGTAGTATCACTTTATGCTTTGATCAATGATGTTTTGTCGCTCTGCATAATTATGGCCATTATTGCTCTCTTAGTTTGTCGCTCCCAGTTTTTTGCTAGCCTCCACCACCAAGTATGAGTTCCACTCATGCATCCAACTGCCTAAACCAAGTTTTTCCAAAGAGTCCACCGTACCTACCTACTAGCTTATGCTATTCCAAGTATATTCATGCTTTTGTTTACCTTCCACTTGTTATGAGAAAACTAGTGATTAAAGCTCTCACGAACTTGATGGCACACTTTACTTTTTGCCTCTAATAAACTTGAACCATTGGTTCCTTCTTTGTTGCGTATTTTTCCAAACTTGTCTTTGCTTTACTACTGTTGCTGCTTTACTATTCCTACTACAAAACTGTTGCTACTAATAAACTGCTATGAGCAAGATTGTTTCCAGGTGCAGCTGAATTGACAACTCAGTTGTTAAGGCTTATAAATATTCTTTGGCTCCCCTTGTGTCGAATCAATAAATTGGGTTTCACTTCCCTCGAAAATACTGCGATACACCCCCTATACTTGTGGGTCATCAACTGGTCACATTGCATGTTTGTTCTTTTCCTTAAACACATGGATCCACTGGTGTTATTGCATGTGTGTTGTTTTCCTAAACCACATTGATCCATTTGTGTCATTGCATGTGTGTTCTTTTCCTAAAACACATTGATCCACTAGTGACATTTGCATGTGGGTTCTTTGCCTTAACTACATGGATCAACCGGTGACATTGCATGTGTCTTATTTTCCTGAACCACATTGATCCACTAGTCACATTGCATGTGTGTTATTTTCCTAAAACACATGGATCCACCAGTGACATTGCATGTGTGTTCTTTTCATGAACCACACGGATCCACTGGTGACATTGCATGTGTTTTCTTTTCCTAAACCACATGGATCCACTGGAGTCACTGCATGTGTGTTCTTTTCCTGAACCACATTGATCCAGTGGTGTCATTGCATGTGTGTTCTTTTCCTAAACCACATGGATCCACTAGAGTCATTGCATGTGTGTTGTTTTCCGAAACCACATGGATCCACTAGTGACATTTTCATGTGTGTTCTTTTTCCTAAACCACATGGATCCACAGGTGACATTTGCATGTGTGTTGTTTTCTTGAACCACATTAATCCACTTGTGACATTTGCATGTGTTTTCATTTCCTAAACCACATAGATCCACCGGTGTTATTGGATGTGTGTTCTTTTCCTAAACCACACTGATCCACTAATGACGTTGCATGTGTGTTCTTTTCCTAAACTACATTGATCCACTAGAGTCATCACATGTGTATTCTTTTCCTAAAGCACATGGATCCACTTGAGAAATTTGCATGTGTGTTCTTTTCCTAAAACACATTGATCCACTTGAGACATTGCATGTGTTTTTTTCCTAAACCACATGGATCCACTAGTGTCATTGCGTGTGTGTCCTTTTTCTAAACCACTGGTGACATTGCATGTGTGTTCTTTTCCTAAACCACATAGATCCACTAGTGACATTTGCATGTGTGTTCTTTTCCTAAACCACGTCGATCCACTGGTGTCATTGCATGTGTGTTATTTTCCTTAACCACATTGATCCATCGGTGATATCTGCATGTGTGTTCTTTTCCTAAACCACATGGATACAATGGTGTCATTGCATGTGTGTTCTTTACCTGAACCACATCGTTCCACTGGTGACATTGCATGTGTTGTCTTTTCATAAACCACATGGATCCCCTAGTGTCATTGCATGTGCGTTATTTTCCTAAACCATATTGGTCCACTCGTGTCATTGCATGTGTGTTCTTTTCCAAAACCACATGGATCCAATAGTGTCTTTGCATGTGTGTTCTTTTCCTAAACCACATGGATCCACTGGTGACATTTTCATGTGTGTTCTTTTCCCAAACCACATTGACCCACAAGTGTCATTGTATGTGTGTTCTTTTCCGAAACCACATTGATCCACCTGTGTCATTGAATGTGTGTTATTTTCCTAAACCACATTGATCCACTGGAGTCATTACATGTGTGTTCTTTTCCTAAACCACATGGATCCACTTGTGACATTTGCATGTGTTTTCTTTTTCTAAAACACATTGATCCACTGGAGACATTACATCTGTGTTCTTTTCCTAAACAACATGGATCCACTGGAGCCATTTGCATGTGTGTTCTTTTCCTAAACCTAATTGATCCACTAGTGACATTTGCATGTGTGTTCTTTTCCTAAACCACATTGATCCACTGGTGTCATTGCATGTGTGTTCTTTTCGTAATCCACATTGATCCACTGGTGTCATTGCATGTATGTTCTTTTCTCGAACCACATTGATCCACTTGTGACATTGCATGTGTGTTCTTTTCCTAAACCACATGGATCCATTGGTGTCATTGCATGTGTGTTATTTTCCTAAACCACATTGATCCACTGGTGTCATTGCATGTGTGTTCTTTCCCTAAACCACATTGATCCACTAGTGACATTTGCATGTGGGTTCTTTTCCTAAACCACATTGATCCTTCAGTGTCATTGCATGTGTGTTCTTTTCCTGAACCAAATTGATCCACTAGTGACATTTGCATGTTTGTTCTTTTCCTAAACCACATTGATCCACTAGTATCATTGCATGTGTGTTCTTTTCCTAAACCACATTGATCCACTCGTGTCATTGCATGTGTGTTATTTTCCTAAACCACATTGATCCACTGGTGTCTGAAGGAGATATGCCCTAGAGGCAAATAATAAATAGGTTTTTATTGTCATATCTCATATAGTTTATAATAGTTTCATATTGTGCTATAACTATGCCAAGTACAAACATTGGTATAGGTGTGGTATGAAACAACTAAGTCCCTAGTAGCCTCTATTCATACTAGTTCGTTGGTCACGAAGATGATCTGGGTTTCAAGATCATGGGAATTTATGCCGACTGACAACGAGATCATATCATTGGAGAGTGATGTGATTGGACATTCCTCGAAGGATTGCAACATGATCAAGTCATATAGTTCATTGTTGCAACAACTATACCTAGACTCCTTCTTCTTAGACCGTGAGCTCATATTACTCACTGTTTCCATAGGCTGCTTAGACTGCAAGACCGGGATCTGCAAGTCATCTCGTAATACGGTGTCTATAAAGGTGTACGTTGGGTATTCCGAAGGAACAGTAGATGACATGTGACTGCAAGACCGGGATTTGTTCACCCACATGACGGGTAAAGATACATACGGCCGACTTGGTGAGATTACATCTATAAATGTTGCAACATGTGACTAGGTCACGAGGATGTAATATCACGGCAACAAGAAAACATAACTTGTTGTGAACGAAATTGAACAAGGTATGGGATACTAATGATCGGATCTCGGACAAGTTGTATCGAGAAACAAAAGTAAGAGGATGCTACATTTAGACGGTTAAAATGACATTGTCATTAGGAATGCAGAGGGGTCACATGGATATCCCTCGTCCCTTTATTGATCATTGATACAGATCATGTCTAGAGCATTCCCGAGCCGTGAGAGGATACACTTAAGGGTACGATGAGAGCGATCATTCGTAAGACGGAATCATAGTAGATAAAGAGAGATAGCTAGAATTGTTCCGCGGAGAGATCTGAAGTTGTTCGGAGAAAGAATAAAGGAAAAGCCCCTAAAAGTGTTTTCGGATAAATGGGAATTTAAATATATATTTAAATAAATATTAATTATGAATTAATATATTATAAATAATATTTAGATTAAGATTTATAGAAGCAACTTTTATATTAGGCCAAATCCCAGAGGGAAAAGGCCTAGAAATAAAACTGCAGGAAAATAAAAGGAAAAAGGCAAAATAGCCAGCCCTGTGGGTGGAAGATAACTGGGCGACGCCAGGCCACCGTGGGCCGCCGCTACCAGCCGGCCCACCCGGGCGGGGCAGGGCAGGGCACAGGCCGCCTCCTAGGGGCGAGCTGGGCCGCACGGGATGGCGCCGGCCCACCCGGGTCGCGGGCACCGGCGGGCCGCCGAGGGTGGCCAGCCTACCCAGGGCCCCCCCTTCTAGGCCGCTGCAGCGAGAGTGCTGGGCGCGGGGTGGGCCCTGCCAAGGCCCACCCGGCCAGCCCATGTGTGCACCCTCTTTTCTTTTTCTTTGTTATTTTTCTGTTTGCTATTTGGGCTAAGTTCTTTTGGCCCATTTGGCCAGTCCAAAAATCTGCTGCCTTTTCTTTTATGAATAGTCCCACATGGCTAACCCAATGGGGAGGGCACACCCCCACCGCCTATATAAAGGGGTGCCCATGGGTGGGATTAAACACACAATTAGATAAGTCCTTTGGTTGACTTTTGCCCTCCCTCTCTCTA
Source organism: Avena sativa (assembly GCA_916181665.1). Classification (NCBI taxonomy): domain Eukaryota; kingdom Viridiplantae; phylum Streptophyta; class Magnoliopsida; order Poales; family Poaceae; genus Avena; species Avena sativa. The sequence continues at coordinate 254,997,027 of OV702292.1, read as the reverse complement.
TACCTCATGACCATGGCCTCAAGTCTGGGCTGTGCGATCGAGGAACACCTGCCGTACGCCGTTGCGCTGCAGGGATTCCTAGCCGGATATCAACTTCGACACTTCCAGCGGGATCGGGGAGCCGGAGGTCTCATCGTGCACCAGATGTGTACGAAGACACGAGGCGCAACACTTGGGGCGCTAGAATGTCGTGATCCGGAGCTGTTGCACGATGAAGATGATGAAGATCAAGAAGGAGCAACGGGTGACTTGCGAGGAGCTTCTCGACCTTGAGGTCGGCTTTGAGTATGACTACTTCAACCACGTTCCCCACGGAACGTTAACCACGTACGGTCTACAAGGGTATGTACTCTCTATGCATCGGCCGTTATCGCATTACTACATAGATAGATCCTAGGCAAGTTTCTGGGTTCAACGTAGAAATTTTTTTATTTTCCGCACCGATCCCCAATAGTGGTATCAGAGCCAATCTATGCGTAGGAGTGTTGTACGGCCAATACGCACATGTTTTGGGCGGACATTGATCCCTTAGTTGTTACCCTCTAACGTGTACTTGTTTATATCGCGGTATTGTTTGATGAAGCGGCCCGGACCGACCTTACGCGTATTCATACGCGAGACTGGTTCCACGCTAAACATACGGCTTGTACCGTATAAGTGGCTAGCGGGTGTCTGTCTCTCTTTCGATAGTTGATATAGCATTTACAACGGAGGGCCCCGAAAGGGGTATAGTAAAGACAACTGTCGGATCTATGTTGTGGTTGGAAAGTTCGTAGTTTAGAAACGGTTCTAGTGCGAAAGCCCTAACAACCATGTAAAACTTGCGTCTAACTTTATTTTGCAGGGGGCATGTGATTATGATATGGCATTGGTCGTTGCGAAGGTAAAGTAGTTTACTTTTCTGTTACTAAGTAGTATAGTAATAGTCATCGTTCCGATGGACGACCTGGTGGCGGCGTCGTGGACTTGGCGTCAAACCAAGGGCAAGATGGAGATCATGCCGGAGCGCTCGATGGAGATCAAGGCGCAAGAAAGACCATATCATATCACATTATACATATGATGTTGATACCAGTTTTTACATCTTATTGTGTGCTAGTATTTAGATACTCAACGTTAGCAAATAAGACAATCTCTATTTAATTCCAATGTTCCGTGTTCCCCTTGTGTGTGCACCACCAAGAAAGTTCTTCGGTACGAGGCGATCCAGGGTTACAGGCCTGGGTGTCAGACATATCTACGTTCGCATATAGTGGGTGTAAGCCATATTGCACAGCGAATACACACAAGTTAGATTTGGTGAGCCTAGCACGCCACAGAAGCGTGGCCTCGGAACACAAGAGATCGAAAGATCGAGCATGAGTCACATGGATGATGTGATTGGCTTTAGTGAATGTCTACCTTTGATAATGCACTGATGGCTGTGTAACATGGGGGAGGTGCAGAGGATAGGGATCATGCGATCACTAAAATCGTACAGGGGATGACAGTTTTAGTGGAGACCAATTATAAATTGATCTCTTATTATGAACTTAGCCTATCCCATGGAGGATGTCCTGTTTTAGTGTAGATGTCTATTTGCAAATATCTTAATAGATCTTAGCCTATCCCATGGAGGTCCTTTGCGACCATGGGAATATATTGCTTAATTTGGTACTTAGCAAAAGGGTCCAACTTTGGTACCCACGCCCGAGGGATATCCTCGTAAAAGGTGATCTTCTCCTCTTGATACAATAACCACTAGGAGATAATTCGATGATTCCAGAATGTTTGGAAAAACACTTAGCGATCTTGCATTAGAACTCTTAGAAGGGCTTGATTGCAAATGGAGGTCATGGATGAAAAGGTATATGCAAGATATATAAATTATAAATGTGATTCTTGCAAAACTCGTTGCAGTTTGCAAAGTATTTGATACTTGTCCCGTTTTGTGAAAACATGATGATCTGCTTGAGAATTGCTATTTTTGAGGCAACGTCACTACACCATGGACCAAATTTGGGGGCAAATAACAGCTAGGAAAAGTCCATTTTAGAAGGCAGTTTAACTGCCGGGACAAATAAACGGCCGGCAAAACTTTGGGAAGGCACTCTAACAGCCGGCAAAAATATATATGTAACGGCTGTCAACGGCCAGCGGAAGTATCTGTACACGCAGGCAGCTTAACTGCCGGTACAATTCACTCCCGGCAGATCAAACGGCCAGCATAGCTAGTCACCCGGTACCGAAAATTTTGGCGCGCCTTTGTAGACATAACGTGAGTAGAGGGCGAATATTCCAGTCTTTACGCGCGCGGGACCAATACCCAGACCCTGCAATCCCTAGATCGAAATTCCCCAATCTTTCCCTAATCGCCACCCCGTCTCCCTGACCAGCGCTGCCACATCGAAACTCCCGCACCGCGCCGCCACGCTCCGCCTCCCACACCGCGCCGCCTCATCCATATCCTCGCTGCCGGAGCAAGGGTTGCCAGGACCACCGTCAGCCGGTCTTCCTGTAAGCCAGATCCCATACATGTCGGAGTCATCTCCACTTCAACCCTTTGTCGCCTGCTTCATGGACTCCGGTGAGGATGCTTAACCTCTTTTTTGTTGTGATCTGCTAGGAGTCTGGCGGAAGCTTCCTAGAGTGAAGCCTGCACGGACGCCGTGCGTGACTGGAATCTGGCGGAAGCGCATGTACATGGACATGGTGCGCGACGGGAGTAGGAAGTGGACGCGTACACGGACGTGGTGCGGCCCTGAGCACGCCATCGAGTTCAGCTCTGATCAGCATCAGCTCCTTCCGCAAATACACGAGGAAGCATCAGCTCTCATCACGCTGTAAGGTGCTTACGCAATTTCCCTCTCCCTCCACCTGCCGAATTTTCTTTTTCGATGATGGGAACTTTGTCCGGCACGGTTAGAGATATGAACAGAAGAAACATGTTTTGCTTAGCCCGAGCTAGCCTGTCTTTTCTCTTTTTTTTTGTGTGTGTGTGTAACATACCAAAATTGGACAGCTTCTGCAGTTTAGCATTCTTGTTTATTTCATGCTATCTATTGGAGAAGGAAGCTTCTGCAGTTGCGTGTTTCAAGTTACATGATGAACTGCAGTTGTCACCATTTTAGTTGTAGAAGCTCTGAAGGGCTGGATAGTTCTGGCCCTCTCAACTGTTACCGTTCCTGAATGTGTATTACAAGCCTCGACATAACTAGATACGTATCTAGTAATTATGCATTCACCCTTCTGTGGAAATAGAAAATTCCATCGGAGACATTAAGTTTATGGTTTCGTTTTCAACATGTCTCCGGGATTAAGCCTGTGCATAAACAATACTTAAATTAGTAGCCTTCTCTGATATTTCCCGTGCACTAATTGGTAGATGAAATATGTGAAAGTTAACTAACTTGTAGCAAATATAGCTGCTGGTCTGCGTGTGTTGTACCAGAATCTGCTAATACTTCATATACACATGTGGTACCTTTTAAAACAAAGAAAAGCATGAGATGATCACAGTTAGATCTATGCTTCATTATGTGGCAAGGAAGAAGCCCAACAATTGCAAAAGAAGAAGGAACAAGTCCAGCCGCAAAAGAAGCGGGGAGCAACAATTACACAAAAGAATCACCAAGTCTTGTTTTATACCCTACTTTAGTTTCCGATTTTTTTGTACGATTGCAAAGTAATACTGCTTAGTTCTTACTCTTCCCTTGTTTCATACTTTGTTTCAACAAGGAAATGAGGTGATACTCCGGTTCTGTCAACTGAGTGGAAGAAGATAGTAGGGGGTCGGGAGCTTGGTACTAAATGATGTGAAGTTGTTATTGACTATATATAATAAAAAGAGACGACATATTGCCTCGCCCTGTTCGGGGTTACCACCATTGGACAAGCTCAAGGAAGAACAATCGTCTTGCCATATAAGCATGTAGGCTATTATTTCTGTAGTTCCTTTTCTTCCTACAATGGTTAATGTCATGTTTCTTAGCAATGTTTACTTCATATGCAGCTGGAGACGCATAAATCCATGGAAAAGCATGCCCTACCTCCACAAGAAGAATGACAGAGGTAAGGATCATGACAACCAATGTTTACTTCAGGTATCAGCATGGTCCTGACATTATCTACCTATGTTTGTGTGTTGTCTCACCATCAACACACACCTAGCCTCTCTGTTTGACACACACAATCTAGCATGCTAGCTAGAATCCCTAGTCATTGGCAGGTGGCTCCATGTTTGACTTTATCAAATAGAGTACTACATATTGCCATCACTATTCCACTGTTTGTGTGCTGACATGTAATTGTAATGCAAATGATTTACAAGAATCCTAGCTACGGACAACGAGGCTTCTATAGATATAACTAAAGATTTGATATAGCACGCTGTCGATTTATTTATTTGTACCGTCGACAACATTAACTTTTCTGTCTTTATAGTACTACAAAATTGATATTTACATATTTATGCACCCACGTTTCAAAGATAGAAAGGAGAAGCTACTGAGATAGGCTGTCTAACAGTACTAGTTTTAATCTTTGTTCATTAGGAAATAGTTTTGAGCCCTCACACGGTAGACTGATTTGGTACTTTGCCAGGCTGATGTTTTAACTTTATTGCACAATAGGATATTTTTGCATATACAAAAGGGTGACTAAATAAAATTTATGTGACCTATATAAAATTATTTGAGATGTAGCTTCCTCGTGTTCTCCTTTTATCATGGATAGCATTAGCAGACCTTTCCTATGATGAATAAGTGTCTTTATTAGAAGGGTGTGTATCAATATCCAACCACAAGTGCTGCATAAAGAGCCATTGGGGCATAAGTTTTGAAGGGTTAGAATAGTACCCTGGTTTTGTTAGTCAGTTGCAGATATTGCTAGCTTTTTTCCCACTTTTGCATTCTCTCCGGTGTTCTTTCTATACAGCGACATATACATATGGTTGAAACTTTTATACCATGTAGAGTAAGCAAAGAAACTTTGATGAGCGTTGACTCTTGTCCATCATGCTAAAATATGTGTACATATTTCTCTTTACTTCAAAATCTTATCTCGTCTATGCTGCACCACGTGTAACATTCTATCTATAAGTTGGACATGTTTTTTTGTGTTTGGAAGTATTGTGGCTGCTTGTATCACTAGTACATCTATATCATTCTGTTGGTCAATGCCTGGACTAGAAGATGTTATTTGTGTTTGATTTTGGACCTAAAGATTGCTCTATTGCTTTGACATAAAATGTGCGCCTTTTCATGTTGTAGTACATTGTCATTTGTCAGGAGTTCCTGATACCATCTCACTGTCATTTTTCAGGAGTCTGATTCCATCTCACTGTCATTTTTCAGGAGTTTCTGCTGGTTGAAGATGATTGAAGATGCTTGTTGGATTGTTTTGTTCACTTCGACGAAGATTGCTATGTTAGGAACATATTTAATATCTTGTGCACTTGTCGATGAAGTGCATTTATTTTGAATTTGACTATCTTTGTATCGTGGATATGAACCATGTACTAGATGATGAATCGTTGCAGCAATGTTCTGTGGAAGAATTGGATGAATCATGTTAATGATAACTTGTGGGAAAACTGTATGAATTATGTTCACTTGTGGAAGAAGTGGTATCTTGTGCTACAATCTTCTTGAAATATAATGTGCATGCTGTAAGATTTGCCGGTAGTAGCCAAGGAAACAAAGGCAAGTCTAGATACAAGTGAGGGCAAGTTACCTTCCGGAAAAAATCGAAACAGCCAGTAATACTTCAATTAACAGCTGGCAAACTAACTATATTTGGGGGCAATCTAACAGCCGGCAATACACCAAACAGCCAGGACATCTCTTTACCGGTAGACCGATCTGTCTACCGGGAAAGAAAGATAACTGCCGGCAAAACTGGAGCCACGAGGGCAGGCTAACTGCCGGCAAAAGAAAAACAGACGGCAAAACTCTTTGCTGGTAGGGGTTTAGCTGGCAGGTAAAACAGCCGGGAAAAAACCTTCGCCAGCACTCCGATTGCCCTCTAAAGTGACCTTTTCTGGCAGATAATGAGCCCCCATATTTCGTCCATGGTGTAGTGCGTGACTTGATGACGGCAAGCAAAACAGTTGATGGCCGACATCATCTCTTCCCTCAAAGTTTGTCATTTGTGTTAGTGGACTTGAATATAAATTTGTAATCCCTGTTTGTGTGTCATGCTTATGGCAAGACGATTATTCATACGAACCAGTTACAAACCAGTTTGTACTATTCTTATGAACAATACCGTTATGGTCACATTACGATTAGAAACAAGTTATTCTCATCACTATGTTAATGATAATAGTTTAAACACTTATAAAGGATTAGAGTGCTAAAAGATATCCAAAGTTTAATAATGAAAAGACACTATAGTTTAAGTCATTTTGGTTATTGCAGGTTCTTTATGAAAGATCGGGGTCCTAGATGCTTAATCTAGAGACTTTGCAAAACCATGCCTCTTAGGCAGAATGACTAAAACTCCGCATTCTGGTAAAACGGTAATATGCGAAGAAATGTTGAAACTTATACATAATGATGTATCACATTTTCAACAAGTAGTGGAAATCATTTATTGTGGACTTAAGTGAATAAGTGCATTTACTTAATGAAACAGGAAGTTTGAAATGATTTGAATTGTTCAAATGAGTTCATAACTAAATGGGATATTGAATTAACTGAATTAACAAGTCTCTTTGATTTGATCGACATGACTAAAGTATTCAAGTTAAAGTTTAGCATAAAAGGAACTTGTGAAAGATGTTTCACAAATTATGATAATTGGACGAATTCAAACTATGTTGAAATGTCTAAACATCATAATCATTATGTATTAGATACATATGGTATAATATCATCTCTTATAGGGTTATAGTTATCGTTTAGAGTTAAAGATCGAAATAAGCAAACACTGATTTGAAATACAAAGGAACATCTAAAGATTCATGGAAACAACATCATAAGTGTTATGGCACGTTCGAGTTTCTGGAGATTTCGACAAGTCGAAGTCGTGGCGAATAAACAAGTCTTTGTAGAGCATTCTTAGGAAGCTATGAATGCATCTTCCACGAAGGGGAAAACCTCCTGTTGTCCTAAGTTGACGTGTCTTGATGAAGATACAGGTGGAAGAAAGTAAAAGATCAAAATAAGGTATTTGACCTTACCTCCGATTTGTTGAGTGGCACAGCGGAATTTGTTTTGTGAAACCAAACTCTACAAATAGAGGAGAAACTGTTGATAATGATCATAAAGTTTCAGGGAATACTTTTACTAAAGAAAGTAGGATTCAACCATATATTCTACAAGTTTGTGGAATTATATTATTGATTCGCTTGTCATGTTTTGAACAAGACATACCTACGAATTACAAAGAATAGTCATTGAAATCTCGTTAGTGGAATTCTCAAATTGATAATGATCAAAGAATTTTGGAATGTCCAAGATTATCGAGAGGACCTAGATTTGAGTGGGAGCAAATCAGCTTGGCTAATTCATAATATGTAGCTGACATATTCTGAGTGGGAGCTAAGTGAAATCCCTAGATCTCAAATATGAATGTCACATTTGAGTAGGAGCGTGAAATCATTCTATGATATGTGAACGACATATATGAATGATGTGATTGGTGTTAATAACATTTAAATTAGATAAATTAGGATGAAGTTGAAGTTATTAAACAATAAGATCTATCGAGATAGATTGGTGAGTTTAATAAACACTAAATGTCGAATGCTTCCTGACTTGATTCTGAAAGATGTTCATAATGTCCTAAGCAAGATTCTGAAGTAACTCAGAATGGAACAAGGTAAGAAAGAAGTTCTTACTATATGAAGCATTGAGTATTGCAACTATGGTTGAAACAAAGAGATGCGTTGCATCTCCTATGCCTCAGTCATAGGTTCTTCCATAAAACCATGTTGTATACTCGACATAATGTGACCCAAGGTTCTAGTTGATAGGACAAAGTCTTAACTGTAAGAACATGTCTTTGTGTGATTCCTGAGTTGATCACTGAACCAGAATTAAGTTTGTACTTAAGTATCAAGAATCAATGTAAGTGGCATAGATGCATTTCATGCACTAGGATCTACATAGATATAGAAGTATAAAAGCTACATCTGATGTGATGTATAATGTTATGGCGGGGCTAGTTCACTTTTAGCGTAGAATGATGTGTCCCAGGGCCTAGTGCCCATGAGAAAGCCCTCGAGGTTGATCTAACGTCACTATAAGCTCCTGGAACCCGGACTCGTTCCACTGCCATGACTATAGTATATACACAAAGGATAGCAAAGTGTGTTTTGAAGTTTAGATGACAACGGTCAAAACGACCGTCATCATAAACACTAGAAACAAAGTCTCACTTTGTTGCCAAACAAATACTTCGACCCATTATAAGATAATTGTGTGAATGTCAAAGTTAGGAAGACATTAACGATTTGCAAAAGACATAATGATCTCGTAAAACAGAACATGGACATGACGTTTCCCATGAGCATGCATGATCTGTAAACGCATATGGCATATGGTTTATATGAGTAAAATGCGAGATGGATTATTTGTACTCTTGTGCAAGTGGGAGACTGAAGGAGATATGCCCTAGAGGCAAATAATAAATAGGTTTTTATTGCCATATCTGAATTAGTTTATAATAGTTTCATATTGTGCTATAACTATGCCAAGTAGAAACATTGGTACATGTGTGGTATGAAACAACTAAGTACCTAGTAGCCTCTATTCATACTAGTTCGTTGGTCACGAAGATGATCTGGGTTTCAAGATCATGGGCATTTATGCCGACTGACAACGAGATCATATCATTGGAGAATGATGTGGTTGGACATTCCTCGAAGGATTGCAACACGATCAACTCATATAGTTCATTGTTGCAATAGCTATACCTAGACTCCTTCTCCTTAGACCGTGAGCTCATATTACTCACTATTTCCCTAGGCTGCTTAGACTGCATCAACCGTCATCTGGTAATACGGTGGCCATAAAGGTGTACGTTGGATATTCCGAAGGAACAGTAGATGACATGTGACTGCAAGACCGGGATTTGTTCACCCACATGACGGGTAAAGATACATACGGCCGACTTGGTGAGATTACATCTATAAATGTTGCAACATGTGACTAGGTCACGGGGATGTAATATCACGGTAACAAGAAAACATAACTTGTTGTGAACGAGATTGAACAAGGTATGGGATACCAATAATCGGATCTCGGACAAGTTGTATCGAGAAACAAAAGGAAGAGGATGTTACATTTAGACGATTCAAACGACATTTTCATCAGGAATGCATAGGGGTCAAATGGATATCCCTGGTCCCTCTGTTGATCATTGATACAGATCATGTCTAGAGCATTCCCGAGCCGAGAGAGGATACACTTAAGGGTACGACGAGAGTGATCATTCGTAAGACGGAATCACAGTAGAGAAAGAGAGAAAGCTGGAATTGTTCCGCGGAGAGATCCGAAGTTGTTCGGAGAAACAATAAAGGAAAAGTCCCGAAAAGTGTTTTCTTGTTACCGTGATTTATAGAATTATGAATTAATATATTATAAATAATATTTAGATTAAGATTTATAGAAGCAACTTTTATATTAGGCCAAATCCCAGAGGGAAAAGGCCTCGAAATAAAACTGCGGGCAAATGAAAGGAAAAAGGAAAAAGGCAAAATAGCCAGCCCTGTGGGCGGCGGATAACCGCCACCGCATAGGGCGGCAGATAACTGGGTAACGCCAGGCCGCCGCTGCCAGCCGACCCACCCGGGCGGGGCGGGACAGGGCACAGGTCGCCGTCTTGGGGCGAGCTGGGCCGCACGGGATGGCGCTGGCCCACCCGGGTCGCGGGCACCAGTGAGCCGCCGGGGGTGGCCAGCCCACCCGGGGTCCCCCCCTTCCAGGCCGCTGCGGCGAGAGTGCTGGGCGCGGGGTGGGCCGCGCCAAGTCCCACTCGGCCAGCCCCTGTGTGCAACCTCTTTTCTTTTTCTTTGTTATTTTTCTGTTTGCTATTTGGGCTGAGTTCTTTTGGCCCATTTGGCCAGTCCGAAAATATGCTGCCTTTTCTTTTATGAATAGTCCCACATTGCTAACCCAATGGGGAGGGCACACCCCCTCCGCCTATATAAAAGGGTGCCCATGGGTGGGATTAAACACACAATTAGAGAAATACTTTGGTTGACTTTCTCCCTCCCTCTCTCTATACCTCGTGACCATGGCCCCAAGTGTAGGTTGTGCGATCAAGGAACACCTACAATACGCTGTTGCGCTACAGGGATTCCTAGCCAGATATCAACTTCCGCACTCCCGGCGGGATCGGGGAGCCGGAGGTCTCATCGTGCACCGGATGTGTACGAAGACACGCGGCGCAACACTTGGGGCGCTAGAATGTCGTGAGCCGGAGCTGTTGCACGATGAAGATGATGAAGATCAAGAAGGAGCAAGGGGTGACCTGCGAGGAGCTTCGCGACCTTGAGGTCGGCTTCGAGTATGACTACTTCAACCACGTTCCCCACGGAACGTTAACCGCATACGGTCTACAAGGGTATGTACTCTCTATGCATCGGCCCTTACCGCATTACTATATATAGATCCTAGGCAAGTTTCTGGGGTTCAACGTAGGAATTTTTTGTTTTCTGCACCGATCCCCAACAGTGTCATTGCATGTGTGTTCATTTCCTAAACCACATTGATCCTTCGGTGTCATTGCATGTGTGTTCTTTTCCTGAACCACATTGATCCACTAGAGACATTGCATGCGTGTTCTTTTCCTAAACCACATGGATCCACTGGTGTCATTGCATGTGTGTTATTTTCCTAAACCACATTGATCCACCGGTGTCATTGCATGTGTGTTCTTTTCCTAAACGATATTGATCCACTAGTGACATTTGCGTGTGTGGTCTTTTCCTAAACCACATTGATCCACTAGTGTCATTGGATGTGTGTTCTTTTCCTAAACCACATTGATCCACTTCTCACATTGCATGTTTGTTCTTTTCCTTAAACACATGGATCCACTAGTGTCATTGCATGTGTGTTGTTTTCCAAAACCACATTGATCCACTTGTGGTATTGCATGTGTGTTCTTTTCCTAAACCACTTTGATCCACTAGTGACATTTTCATGTGTGTTCTTTTTCTAAACTACATGGATCCACTGGAGACATTGCATGTGTGTTCTTTTCCTGAACCACATTGATCCAGTGGTGATATTGCATGTGTGTTCTTTTCCTAAACCAAATGGATCCACTGGTGTCATTGCATGTGTGTTATTCTTCTAAACCACATTGATCCACTGGTGTCATTGCATGTGTGTTCTTTTCCTAAACCACATGGATCCACTGGTGACTTTGCATGTGTGTTCTTTTCCTAAACCACATGGATCCACTAGTGACATTTGCATGTGTGTTCTTTTCCTAAACCACATTGATCCACTAGTGTCATTGTAGGTGTGTTCTTTTCCTAAACCACATTGATTCACTTGTGTAATTGCATGTGTGTTATTTTCCTAAACCACATTGATCCACTGGAGTCATTACATGAGTGTTATTTTCCTAAACCACATGGATCCACTTGTGACGTTTCCATGTGTTTTCTTTTTCTAAAACACATTGATCCACTGAAGAAATTGCATGCGTGTTCTTTTCCTAAACATGGATCCACATGAGCCATTGGCATGTGTGTTCTTTTCCCAAAAAACAATGATCCACTGGTGACATTTGCATGTGTGTTATTTTCCTAAACCACATTAATCCACTTGTGTCATTGCATGTGTGTTGTTTTCCTAAACCACATTGATCCACTGGTGTCACTTCATGTGTGTTCTTTTCTTGAACCACATTGATCCACTTGTCGTGGTGGTGGCATGGCAGATGCCATGGATAGGCTAAATATGGGGCCAATGAGTGCTAGGGGAATCCATGGAGGGAAAACGTGGTGATTCCATGCACATATGTCATTGTATTTCCTCTATCAATGGTTTATACAAGTGCTCCTCAAGCTAATCGTGAGAAGGAGACTGTGTCTCTTACTCCCCACAACCTAGCTCTAGAGTTCTACCTTAGACAAAGAAAATGATCCACCCCCCTCTATGGAAGCCCGGTGCTCCTTATATAGGGGAGCCTAGGTTACAATGTTAGGGCACACATGGCAGCATATTCCCGGAATATGCCCTCGGATAAAGCTACATGCCTCTTTATTCTCTTTAACGGCTCGTCCGGACTTTGAGCATAACCCATTGCGTAATCCTTGCCTTTAAGCGTCACCAGACACGGGTTACGTCAGTCGACACTGCCCGCATCATCTTGGTCGCCCTTGCCCCGCTGGTCCTTCCCTCTGCTTTGATTCCCTAACGATACAGCTAGCAAAGGCCACCTTTTGACCAGCGGGAGATTCCTTCCTTCTCTTGGAATCCAAGTTGTAGTCCGGTTAGCACATGGCTAACCCGGCTACAAGGGTACCTACGTAATAGATAGACAAACATGGCTGGCATATATTTTATGTTGGCTGAGTTAATGCTAAGGAGCTGCCCCACGGGCCGGGTTACTCCATAAGTCGTCCTGCCTTGAGGTGACCCGGCCAGCACTTGCTTTGACCTGGCCTTACCTCGGCTAACTCGGCCTTTATACCCCGACGTGACCCTACCAGGGGGTATCCCCCAACATTAGTCCGTGAAGCTGGTACAGTCTTAGCAACCTTAGTTGTTAAGGCCATAGTAGGTTCCTTCATCCGGATCTTAACTTCTTTGGCCAAGTTAATCCATAACCTGGACCTTTTTCTTCTATGTTCCCTTGGCTCCGAGTTATTTCTCACTGGCCGGGTCTTTGCTCACATATCCGGGTTACCTTTCCTTCTTTCATACGCTTCCCCACATCCTACGTGGAGGGTAATCATCATCTTTCCTCATTTTAAGCGCCACGCCCATTTACTGCGCCGGTTACTGTTGCGATGTCAGGAATAACTGCTATGCACGTCCCTTCACTGTAGCGCCTCGTTAACCGCATCATCGTGTCACGTCACTTAATCCTCTGCTCCTTGTGCCCCTGGTTGTGGATCACATTTGATTGGCTGTTCCGCTGAGTACATGGCCACTCCGTGTGGTTGGGAGGCTGCAAATGTTCCCACTACACGCTCTCTCCGGTGCGGTTAAATAGAGGGCAGGGGCCATCTTGGGGGATTTCCCCTCACTTAGCGTCCCTCTGCTTCTCTTTCTTCTCCAATGTGCCGTTTTCGCCGCTACCGCCCCTTCGCTAGTTCCGCGCCACTGCCATCGTGTCCAGATGCTCCCAGCGACCGTGTCACTGCCTTTGTTCAAGATTTTTGCCACGGGGCCCTGTTCTTCTAGGTTCCCCGCGGTCGACTACCTCTACTCAGACTTCATCGTCGAAGACCTCGACCTCACCATGACTGAGGAAGAGGCTGCCGTGGTGGCGTAGCAAGAGGAGGAAGATGAGGCCCGCGACCGTGGCGGGTGGGACGGTGCCTTCGTATGTGAGGATGATTTGGATTGGCTTTACGCCACGTGCCGCATCCCTGCAGGCATCGCCTGCCACCTCTCCGCCGACGAGGTTTCTCCCACTCCAAATCTAGGGGAGTACGTTGTTTTTCTCTCCCACTTTTAGCGCGGCTTCGGCTTCCTGTTTCCGATTTATTTTTAGATTTTATCTCCACCTACCAATTGCAACTACATCATCTCCCTGCCAATGCCACCACCTCTCTATCTTATTTTGCCTCCGGCATTGAGGGGTATATCGGCCTATGGCCATCCAAGGAGATGTGGATCAAATTTTTTGGTTTGCGGAAGAACGTCGTCCCTGATCCGAAGCTTACTCCGGCGGAAAAGCATCTGACCTAGTGTGGGGCTACCTCCATATCTCCCTGTAAGGGATCCACGTTCCCTCGGGTCACCGGGCTCGAGTCTTGCAAGGGCAAGGCCCGGACTTTCTTCTATGTTCGGAACACGACGGACGAAGACTTGATCCGGCTCCTCCCCTTCAAGCTTGGAGTCCCAGACACCTCTCTTTGGGAGAGCATTCCCAAACGACCCACGGCCCTGGCAAACCAGGTTGACCGCCGGATCAAGGAGCTACTCAAGGAGAAACTGCGGGGGGAGGATATCATGATCACCTTCGTTCATAGCCGAGTCTCCCCCTGCAGAAACGCGCCCACAAGATCTTCTACAAGAAAGGCTCCCTCGATCCCCACCGGACTTCCTTCTTCAAGCTCGATAACTCGGCTGTATACCGCCGGGTTAAGGCCCTTTTCAACATGGAGAAGGAATTCTCTGAGGCTTGGGAATGGGGGTTGCGCCCTATACCCGGGACAACCCTCCTCCAAAGGTAAACTTCTCTCTTACTATTTTTTCGGTTCTTCTTGGTATGTTATAAAACTTTTTAACTAAACCACTGCTGCTTTGTTCTCACCGATTCCTCCAGCAGCCAATAGAGGATGGCTAGGAGCTGGCGAGCAAATGGGTGCCAGATCGCGCCGAGCCTGACGAGGTGGAGCCTGATGCGGAGAGTTTTCTGCCTACTCTAGACACCGTCAAACGTACTTCTGGTAAGGCCTCTTCCTTAAGGGATTGGATAGATGACAATGACTCGGATGTTGAGGTTCTTGAGGTACTTGATCCGGTGCCCATCTCTTACGCATTCTCGGTTATGTTCGAATCTTCAGCTAACCCGGCCGATCAGGTCCACGAGGTTCCCCCCTTGCCACGAGTGGTCCGGTCCCTGCTCCTTCCCAAAAGCGCGCGGCTACCTTGGCCGCAGCTTCGGAGGCACCGCCGCCCAAGAAGAGGCAGAAGAAGTCTGGGGTGAAAGCCTTGGCCAAGCCAGCGGCCAAGAGCACGGTCCAAAGGGCTCCCAACCTCGGGCACCTCCAACCTCAGATGAGTAAGTCTTTCTGCGTTTCCTCTTGGGTCTTTCCATTTCTACCTTTGCCTTTGCTTCTTATATGTTTTTTCTTTCTCTTCTTGACTTGCTGTTCTTTTATTTTCCAGAGCTCCTAGGGTTATTTGTTGGAGATATGCCCAAGAGGCAATAATAAAGTGGTTATTATTATATCTTTATGTTTATGATAAATGTTTACATCCCATGCTATAATTGTATTAACCGGAAACATTAATACTTGTGTGTTTTGTAAACATAAAAGAGTCCCTAGTAAGCCTCTTGTTGAACTAGCTTGTTGATTAGTTGATGATCATGGTTTCCTGATCATGGACATTGGATGTGATTAATAACAAGGTTATATCATTAGGAGAATGATGTAATGGACACACACCCATAGTAAGCGTAGCATAAGATCAAGTCATTAAGTTCGTATTGCTGTAAGCTTTCAAATACATAGTAACCTAATCCTTCGACCATGAGGTTATGTTAATCACCATCACCGGATGGGTACTTTGATGACATCAAACGCCGCTTCGTAACTGGGTGGTTATAAAGGTGTCATTGGGTATTCTGAAAGTATGTGTTGAAGCGCATGGACCAAGATTGGGATTTGTCCATCCATATGACGGATAGATATGCTCTGGGCCCTCTCGGTGGAGTGTCATCTAGATAGCTTGTAAGCATGTGACTAGGTCACAAGGGATGACATAACATGGAACGAGTAAAGAGTACTTATCAGTAACGAGGTAGAACTAGGTATAGAGATACCGACGATCAAACCTCGAATAAGTAGAATATCGCGAGACAAAGGGAATTGGTTTCGTATGTTAAATGGTTCAATCAATCACGAAGTCATCGTTGAGTATGTGGGAGCCATTATGGATCTCCAGATCCCGCTGATGGTTATTGGTCGGAGAGGTGTCTTCACCATGTCTGCATATTCACGAACCGTAGGGTGACACACTTAAGGTTCGAAGTTGTTTTAAGTAGATATGGAATTTGCGTTGGAGACCGAATGTTGTTCGGAGTCTCGGAATGGATCCGGGACATCACGAGGAGATCCCGAATGGTCCAGAGAATAAGATTCATATATTGGGGATCATTTTCTAAGTTAGGAAATGTTCTGGAGTGTTTGTATGGAGATTCTAGAAGGTTTCGGAATGTTCTGGAAGATTCTAGAGGATTTCTTGGAGTTTACTTGAAAACCAAGAAAGGGATCAAGGAGACCAAGTGGGGCAAGACACGTATTCGTGGGGGAGGAGGATTCCTCCCCCCCTCCCACCGCCGGTCCAAGGAGGGGAGTCCTACTAGGACTCCCCCTCCCCAGGCGCGCCTCCCTCCTTTAAATAGAAGGGAGGGGGCGCCCCCTCTTGTACCTCTCCCATAACACCCAATCTCTGCCACCTCTCTCCTCCTCCTTTCTTCTGCACAGGCATAGGCGAAGCCCTGCAGAATTCTATACTCCACCACCACCACGCCGTCGTGATGCTGGGATTCCATGGAGAAGATTTACTACCTCTGCTGCTCGCTGGAACAGGGAGAGGAAGGTCTGCTTCGACTCTGCACGTGTGACCGACTGCGGAAGCGCTGCCGGAACGTGGCGCCGGAAGGATCGTCCACACGATCTTGAGATCGGAAAGTGATCGACTATATCAACCCCGAGATCTAATCTCGTAACGCTTTCGGATCTACGAGGGTTAGTACAGATCTATCTCGTTGCACATGTCTAATAGATTAGATCTTGGCTTTTATCTAGATTAGATCTGGGTTTTGTTTGTTCTTGCGGTAGAAATTTTTTGTTTTCCATGCTACGAACCCATCAGTGGTATCAGAGCCTTGCCTATGCGTAGATCTGTTGCACGAGTAGAACACAATGGTTTTATGGGCGTTGGTGCTCGTGCCGTCTTTTGCTTTGTGTACTTTGCATCTTGCGGTATGGTGGGATGAAGCGGCTCGGGCTAACCTTACATGTCATCGCACATGAGACTTGCTCCACGCTTGACGTGCAACTTGCTTTGCACAAGTGGCTTTGCGGGTGTCTGTCTCTCCCATCATACTATAGATCCAATCTACACTTTGCACTTGATAGCACTTGTATCAACGTTGTGGTTCAGTTTCAAAGGTAAGATCCGTTCTTAGTCGAAAGCCCCAAGCCACGTAAAACTTGCAAAGAAAATTAGAGGCGTCTAACTTGTTTTTGCAGGGGTTTTGTGATGTGATATGGCCTTCATGTGATTGTGATTGTATTTGATGTATGCAATGATCCTTGTTGTAATATGGCAACCGGCAGGAGCCCAATGGTTGTCTTTAATTCTATTAAAACCTGCGTGTCTATTCATCTTGTAATAGCTTTATTTCAAGTAGTTGTAATAGTTGCTGGTGATGATGGACAACCATGAAGCGGCACCACGGACCTTGACGCAATGCTAGTGATGATGGAGATCATGTCCGTGCTTTGGAGATGGAGATCGAAGGCATAAGAAGAAAGGGCCATATCATATCATACTAATTATGAATTGCATGTGATGTTAATCCTTTATGCATCTTGTATTGCTTAGGTCGTGACGGTAGCATTATAAGATGATCCTTTCACTAAATATCAAGTAATAAAGTGTTCGTCCTTAGTTGGCACCGTTGCTAAGACTCGTCGTTTTGAAGCATCTCGTGATGATCGGGTGTGATAGACTCTACGTGTGCATACAACGGGTGCAAGCCAGATTTGCACATGCGGAAACTAAGGTTAATCTTGACGAGCCTAGCATGTATAGACATGGTCTCGGAACACGAAATACCGAAAGGTAGAGCATGAGTCATATGATTGATATGATGAACATGAAGATTGCTCGCCAATGAAACTACATCATCTCACGTGATGATCAGACTTGGTGTAGTGGATTTGGTTCGTGTAATCACTAAAACAACTCGAGGGATGTTTTTTTTGAGTGGGAGTTTATTTATAATTTGGATTAGTCGAACTCAATTTATCATAAACACAATCAAAGTGAATTGCATAGTTTGTTGTAGTCATTGGCATCCGTTCACCACCTTACACTTAGTTATAGTTGAGATAGTGGAACTATAGAAATTCTGGATATTTGCT
Source organism: Avena sativa (assembly GCA_916181665.1). Taxonomy (NCBI): domain Eukaryota; kingdom Viridiplantae; phylum Streptophyta; class Magnoliopsida; order Poales; family Poaceae; genus Avena; species Avena sativa. The sequence goes on along the minus strand of OV702292.1, from coordinate 254,979,029 downwards.
TTACGAATTGGTATCGTATTGTTTTGAGTGTCAATCTAAAGTTTAAAAGTCCTATTGCAAACTTTCAGCAAACTCCATTTACTCTGTGAAGTTTAATAAACAGTATTAAATCAAGAGTAACAATTCCAGTGTTAGTATCTAATGTATCATGTTTGCCTCCATGATTCTTGATACTCAAAAGATTGTTTTTTAATATCAAGTTTATCTAAGAGCTGAAAGCAATGTTTCAGAAACCATCATATGTGAAAGGTATTGCGATATCTAAAACAATGTGTTGGTTACAACATGATAGAGTATATGTCCTCATATTTGATGAGAATTTGTGAAGGTTGGAGACGCTAGTCGTCCTAATACTCCAAAAGGTTTTGGAAAAGAAACATTATACTCGCAATTCTCCTTTATAAGCTATAGCAGCTTGATCATGAAAGTTGTCATGATAAGGATGAATAGAAGATGTAACTAAAATGTTTACTACACTAAAAGATTACTAAAGAATGGAATTTTGAAAGAGTGCCAAACATTTGATGAAGGTGATCCACTTCAAAGTGCAAGTCCAAAGGTATTAGTATTTGACTATACACACTTTGTACTATGTGTCATGTGAATGACACCACTATTGATGTTGATAGATTCTTTTAAAGGAATTGTTGAAAGAGAATCTACAAAATATTTGGCAGAAAAGAAAAGATTGGAGATATCCAACTTAGGTATATAGAAGATACATGTTATGGCTGTATTCCTTGGTTGTTAAACAATGTGGTTCTGCGGTATTGGATACCGAATTGGTTGGTATGAAGTGTCATACAGGACAACACAATTCATGAACTGCAATGGCCTAAGTAACTAGCAAGAGAATATGTGATGATGTTCATCGAAAACAAACAAAGGGTTGTTGTGTTGCTCGTTAACATCAAAGCTTGCCTTTAAGATTTGTTTCAATAATTGTTATTTTGATCAGGTATTATGACGACAAAAGGTTGTTCAAATAATTACCGTATTCCATAATAGATGGATGATATACAAGTCTGGTTGGAAAAATAATGACCATAAAACTAATGCTAAAATGTCACAAGACAAATGATTGAAAGATCACTTGCAAAGTGACATCGCCGTTTAAATTATATTGAAAGGGATACATGAAGAAACTCCATGTTTATGGATTTTTGGAGTCTTTGATTTTGATCAAATGACGCTTGTGATACTTTCCTGGAAATAATTAAAACTCCGTTCGTAGGCCAAAAGAGGAACGTACGACTAACTGATTGGAATTTGTACATATTCATGTATATAGTCCATTATGTGTAGTCGTGGGCGATGGATTTCAACTTCATATGCTTTCTCCGAAGATTTGAGTGAGTATATGTATATACTTACTCAATAAGGAAGAAGTATGAAACATTTGAAAAATGTTCAAAGACTTTCAAGATGAAGTGGAAAATTATTGTAACAAGAAAATAAAAAGTTTATGATTGGATCATAAAGAAAGATGTTTGAGTTACAAAGTTTAGCAAAACACCTAAGATTTGAGGAATCGTTCCATGGTTTTGCATTTCCCAAAACACCATAGGAGTATGAAGTGTTCAAGATATGTAATGAAACCTTGTTTGACATGGTAAGATCAAAGGTGTCATTTATAAAACTGCCATTATATTTTAAAGATTAAAGCTTTAGTGACTACCGCTTTTACACTAAAAAGAGCTCCATCGTGATCCGCTGAAATGACACCATATAAGTCATGGTTTGGGATAAAATCCAGGTTGTCCTTTCTTAAATTTTTGGTATGCTAGGCATAAGTAAAGTGTTTACAACCAAAGTCGGATGAGCATGTCTTTGTAGGTTATTTCGAATAACCATTGGGTATTCCTCCATAACACCGAAGACAAAAGTGTTTGTCGCTTAGAATGTCGAGTTTCTTGAGAAGGAATTTTGGTGAAAAGTTAAGTGGGAGGACAATAGGACTTTGACAAGGTCGTTGAACCTTGGCTAATATGTGCTGAGTTGCGCAGCGTCGGAAAGTGTCCCGGAGGCAGCAACAATGCTCATGGCTCACGTGCCTCAAAGGTTGTGGTCACGGAGATCTAAGTTACTATTGAACCAAGTAGGTCGGGTAAGTAATCAAATGCCAAGATTTGAGAGTTAAATCATTGTTGTTTGACAATGATGAACCGACTACATGCAAATAATCAATGATGGGCCCTAACTTTGTTAAGTGGCTTGAAGCCATAAAATTCGTGATAATTCCATACACGAGAAATCAAGCTTTGAATTTGAAAGACCCTCTGGAAAGGTGCAAGACCTTACAGTCGTATATGGATATATAAAGAAATAGACATGGATGTTTCACATCTATGAAATAGTCGACATGTCGGAAAGAGTTTACGACAATGTTCAAGGAATTGACTATGATAAGATTTGATCTTTCATAGCGATATTTAGTCTGGACGGATTAATGTAGCAACCACTACATATATTTTGGTATATGGTAGTTGAACAAACAAAACAAGTTCTTCTAATAGAATGGTTACCTAGGACGTGTACACGACACGATCCAAAGGGTTTTGTTAATTCAAAGGATGCTAAAAAGAGTATGCAAAACTTCAATGGTTGAAGTAAGCATCGCGGAGTAGGAATCTTCACCGTGATGAAACTGTTAAAAGGTTTAGTTTCATCAGAGACGATGAATATGCTTGCATTTTGCAAGAAATTAAGTGGGAGCGCTAAGACATATTTCTAATACATTATGTGAAAGACATATCGTTGATTAGAAATAATGTATCTTTTATTGACACAGGTTAAGAATTTCATTTCGATGAAAAACTTAGGCATAACCCAAGAATTAGGCATCAATGTCTATATGGATAGATTTTGGCGCTAATATGGTTTTGCCAAATGTACATAGATAAGATGTTGAATGAGTTCAATATGGAAACAACAAGAAAGGTTCTGATCAATCATTCTTTGAGATGTACACATCCAGATATGTCCTATGCTCTAAATGTTGTGAGCATATACTAGAATGACTCATAAGATGATCATTGCACAATAGTAGGGATATTCCTATGATCTTTGGAATAACTAAGAATATATTACTTATATAGTGGTGACAAATAGTTCATTGTAAATTGTTACATTGATACTAGTTTTGTCACAAATTAAGTTTATCTCAATTTAAACTATGGGTGGCACAATGTAATGGAAAGGAAGTTCCATAACGGATTTGGTTGAGTACCAAAGTTAAAACATTGTGACAGATACTACAACAAAAAGGCTAAGTATATGACTGCTATTATAGCAGCAAATGAGGGCATTTGCGTCAAGTAGTTTGTTATCAAACTAGGTGTGGTTCATAGCGGGATAATACTATGAAGATACATTGTATGACAATTGTATCAACATGATTTAATCCCAAGGAACTAAAGGTCTCACCAAAGGACCAAATTTATACAATGCCATCTCATTGGAGAATGAGTAATGCGTAGAGACGCAAGGACATGCAAATACACACGGACCTGTAAGTGTCAGATCCGAAGATTATGTTTACCACTAGCTATAGTGTCTATACAACACCAGAAAGCCATAGGTGTTGAATGCACAAGTTTTTAACTAGATTATTGACTCTAGTGCAAGTGGGAGACTGTTGGAGATATGCCCAAGAGGCAATAATAAAGTGGTTATTATTATATCTTTATGTTTATGATAAATGTTTACATCCCATGCTATAATTGTATTAACCGGAAACATTAATACTTGTGTGTTTTGTAAACATAAAAGAGTCCCTAGTAAGCCTCTTGTTGAACTAGCTTGTTGATTAGTTGATGATCATGGTTTCCTGATCATGGACATTGGATGTGATTAATAACAAGGTTATATCATTAGGAGAATGATGTAATGGACACACACCCATAGTAAGCGTAGCATAAGATCAAGTCATTAAGTTCATATTGCTATAAGCTTTCAAATACATAGTAACCTAATCCTTCGACCATGAGGTTATGTTAATCACCATCACCGGATGGGTACTTTGATGACATCAAACGCCGCTTCGTAACTAGGTGGTTATAAAGGTGTCATTGGGTATTCTGAAAGTATGTGTTGAAGCGCATGAACCAAGATTGGGATTTGTCCATCCATATGACGGATAGATATGCTCTGGGCCCTCTCGGTGGAGTGTCATCTAGATAGCTTGTAAGCATGTGACTAGGTCACAAGGGATGACATAACATGGAACGAGTAAAGAGTACTTATCAGTAACGAGGTAGAACTAGGTATAGAGATACCGACGATCAAACCTCGAATAAGTAGAATATCGCGAGACAAAGGGAATTGGTTTCGTATGTTAAATGGTTCAATCAATCACGAAGTCATCGTTGAGTATGTGGGAGCCATTATGGATCTCCAGATCCCGCTGATGGTTTTTGATCGGAGAGGTGTCTTCGCCATGTCTGCATATTCATGAACCGTAGGGTGACACACTTAAGGTTCGAAGTTGTTTTAAGTAGATATGGAATTTGCGTTGGAGACCGAATGTTGTTCGGAGTCTCGGAATGGATCCGGGACATCAAGAGGAGATCCGGAATGGTCCGGAGAATAAGATTCATATATTGGGGATCATTTCTAAGTTAGGAAATGTTCCGGAGTGTTTGTATGGAGATTCTAGAAGGTTTCAGAATGTTCTGGAAGATTCTAGAGGATTTCTTGGAGTTTACTTGAAAACCAAGAAAGGGATCAAGGAGACCAAGTGGGGCAAGACACGGATTCATGGGGGAGGAGGATTCCTCTCCCCTTCCCACCGCGGGCCCAAGGAGGGGAGTCCTACTAGGACTCCCCCTCCCCAGGCGCGCCTCCCTCCTTTAAATAGAAGGGAGGGGCGCCCCCTCTTGTACCTCTCCCATAACACCCAATCTTTGCCACCTCTCTCCTCCTCCTTTCTTCTGCATAGGCATAGGCGAAGCTCTGTAGAATTCTATACTCCACCACCACCACCACGCCGTCGTGCTGCTGGGATTCCGTGGAGAAGATCTACTACCTCTGCTGCTCGCTGGAACAGGGAGAAGAAGGTCTGCTTCGACTCCGCACGTGTGACCGTCTGTGGAAGCGCTGCCGGAACGCGGCGCCGGAAGGATCGTCCACACGATCTTGAGATCGGCAAGTGATCGACTACATCATCCACGAAATCTAATCTCGTAACGCTTTTGGTTCTACGAGGGTTAGTACCGATCTATCTCGTTGCTCATGTCTAATAGATTAGATCTTGGCTTTTATCTAGATTAGATCTGGGTTTTGTTCACTGCGGACATCCAACAAACCTCCAAAGAGAAAGGCTCCATCAGCTGCCTCCATATCTACTCTGTCCACTGCGGACATCTTTTAGCCAGCCTCTCAGGCGCCATCCAGATCAGCAGCCACTGATCTTTGTAAGCGTCCTGCATCATCCGGCAAGCTCAAGAAAGCTATCGGGCCAGCCAAGGGCACTCCTTCCGGGTCTCCCGCTGCCGGATCAGAAGGCAGTAGGCAACTGGTCCTGCATACCAGTCCTGCTGCTGCTCTATCCGCAAGGCGAGAGGCCCATACTAAGGGCTTGATGACGAGCCATTCTCCCAGTGGCAAAAGTTCTAGCCCACTGCTCCTTGAGTATGGGAACAACTGGAACAACGCTACATTCGTTGATCCTAAGGATGATTTGCCAAAAAAGTTTGACCCTGTGGAGTTCAGCGCTCAGATGATCTCCGCCCCAAGGCCATTTCTTTGGCTGGCCGCATGATGGAGGTAAACCCTTTTCTTCTGCTATGCTGCTTTACATGAATGCTTATAGATATATCCCCTAGTCCCTGAGCCTCTGAGGGAGTAACTTGTTACTCGGTCAGATGCTCCTAGAGAGTTTAGTTCACGTCCTTAGCAATTTCAATCAGTGACAAAGTTAGAGCCGGGTTAAGTTCCACTTGGCCCGGGATTCTCGGATAATTCAAATATCCACACACCTAGAGCCGAGTTAAGTTCCACTTGGCCCAGATCTTGTATACTTCGAATATCCACACACCTAGATCCGAGTTAAGTTCCACTTGGCCCGGATATTGAATATTTCGAATATCCACACACCTAGAGCCGGGTTAAGTTCCAATTGGCCCGGATCTTGAATACTTCGAATATCCACACACCTAGAGACGGGTTAAGTTCCACTTGGCTTGGATTTTGTAGACTTCGAATATCCACACACCTAGAGCCAGGTTAAGCTCCACTTGGCCCGGATTTTGTAGACTTTGAATATCCACACACCTAGAGCCGGGTTAAGTTCCAGTTGGCCCGTATCAATACTTCGAATTATTCTCACATTCCCCTTGAACTAACATTGTCTTGTTTTTCAGATTACCACTAACCGCCGAACTGCCGAGTTCCAGCATTTGCTGGACTCCTACAAAGATGTTCGTGCCCATTATGGCAAGCTCTTAGAGGATCACCAGAGGAAGAGTAATTTTCTTTACTCAAGACTTTTCCTTTTTTACTTGCATTCATTCGAGTTATCCATGATCCGTATTAACTTGATATTCGAACTATGCAGCTGAGGTTGAGGCAGAGAATATTATCATGCGAAAAAATCTGGCAGAAAATCCAAGGTATTTTGTCTTGTTCACATGATCATTGTGCGCTCTTCCCTTGACTCGGTAGATATTTATACTTCGGCTCTGTCGGATTAACCCACTATTGCAGTTGCCCTTGAAGACAGTGTACCTATTCCTGATATGATGACATATTTTCTCGAACAAGCAGGAAAGCATCAAGCTGAACTGAAGAAGAAGGACGACAAGATAGCTCGGCTGTGGCTCCAGAACTTGGAAATTACTCGGCTGAATGCCAAAATCCAGAGGCTTAAGGACCTCCATAAATACGAATTGGATAAGGCTGACCAGGAGTTTGCCGAGGAAAAGGAACGTCTGACGATGCAAATTTCCAAGGACAAGGATCTATTGCAGGAAGCCAACGTAAAGCTTACGTCGGTGACCTCTGAATATGAGAAACTCCAGGCCAATAGTGCCAATGTCCAAGATGAGCTACAGTGTCTCCTCTTCCAGATTACCTGTGAGTTCCTTTCCCTTGGTCAATTTTCCTTTCTCCGGATTTAGTGCCTTTTCTCATTATTTCCTCTATTCTATTCTTAGGAAAGTTTCCAAAAGGTGACACTCTTGCTGTTGCTGCCGTGGCCCAGTCTCGCGAGCAACGTGGTATTCCCACAGGTCCTGTTGCCGGGTCAATCCCTTATGAGACAGAGGATTTGTTGGTGAGCCTCATCGCTCGCATGGAGATAGTAAGGAACTATGGCACATATATCATGCCATCCGCAATGCGGATGCTCAACTCCCTCTGGCCCGGTGAGCCCACTCCCAAAGGAAATGCGGCACTTATCGCCAAATTGATGGAGTGCGAGACTTAGCTGTACTTGTGGCGAGAATCTGCTGCACGAGCCAGGGCTACATTGGGCTGCAGTTTGTCCTATCGTGGTATGAAGGAATAGACTTGGGGCTGCTCACCCGTATGTGCACCAGATCAAAGTGGTCCAAAAATTCAGAGTGCATTGCTCGTCGTAAAGCCTATGCTAACAAGCTTATCTAGTACTCCTTCTGCCATGCTTGGAATGAGGGGCCAAGCTACCTGGATGTATTCAATGATGCTGGTGTTTCTGAGGATGAGGAGGACGAGGAAAGCGAGGGTGACGCCTCCGAACTTGGCGACGAAGCTAAAAATCCGGAAGATGGAGAGACCAACCCCAAAGATAAGGCTGAGGCTAGTCCCCGAGTTCCCTTTTCTTATTCCCCCATTTTTCACTCGGCTAGCATCCACCTTGATTCGGTTTTTTCGACTTACGACTCTGAGGTTCAAAAAATTGACTTAACAATACTTGAAACTTTGAGACCAGCTCAAAATAATCCAGCGAGAGACGAATAAAGTAAACAAGGGGTTAGTCTGAATAACAAATGTCGGCGCGCTTAGATTCTTTCCCTTAGTCGTTTTCACATGCTTTGAAATTCCAAACTTGTTCTCTTGCCTGCCATGAAGCCAATTCTCGTTGGACAGCAACAAGGTCGAATAGTTGGGTTTTTGGTGCTCACACACTACGAATCCGGCTAAGGTACAAGTAATGTAAGCCAACCGACATATAAATAATAAGAAAGATAGTTATTATGGCAGTCGCCGAGTTTCTGCTGGGAGTGCTGAAGTTTCATTGATAAGCTCGTTGCCAACATACATACCGACATACGAGTGACTTGGATACATTCACCTCTTTGCTAGGTATAAAAGGGATGAAGTAGTGCTACATTCCATGGTCGCTTAGATTCTTCTCCGGACCTGTCAGCCTTGTTCTTCTCCTGTGGCTGTGCGTCGATAAGATAGTAGGAATCATTGTGCAGAGCCTTGCTTACAATGAACGGTCCTTCCCATGGAGGGGATAACTTATGCATGCCAGCGGTGCGCTGCACCAGCCGAAGTCCCAGATCACCTTCCCGAAAAACTCGGGGATTTACTTTCCGGCTATGGTAGCGTTGGAGATTTTGCTGATATATGGCGGATCTGGACAAGGCCAGTTCTCTCGCTTCTTCCAGTAGATCAACATCATTTTTCCGGGCATCGCACACTTCGGCTTCTGTGTATTGGGTGACCCTTAGTGAATCATGCTCTATGTCGGCTGGTAATACAACTTCTGCCCCATATACTAGAAAGAATGGCGTATAGCCTATTGATCGATTCAGAGTTGTTCTTAGACTCCATCTTAGACTCCATAGTACCGCCGGTAGTTCTTCTATCCAGCACCCCTCTGATATTTGTAGCGGCTCTATGAGCCGGGGTTTTATCCCGGACAACACCAGTCCGTTGGATCTTTCCACTTCTCCGTTCGATGCAGGGTTGGCTATGGAGGCTACATCTAGCCAGATTTTCTTCTCTCGGCAGAACCTTGCAAATGATCCTTCAGTGAAATTTGTGCCATTATCAGTTATGATACTATGGGGGTAGCCATATCTCAGGATTATATCCTTGAGGGATCTCACTTCTTTTGCCCCATCACATTTCCTGATTGGCTTCACTTCAATCCATTTAGTAAATTTGTCCACCATAACTAGGATATGGGTCATTCCTCCTGTAGCCGGCTTAAATGGTCCTACCATGTCTAGGCACCATACCGCAAATGGCCAAGTAATGGGGATAGTTTTGAGTTCTGACATTGGCAGGTGTGTTTTTATGGCGTATCTCTAACGGCCATTGCATTTCCTCACCAAATCTTCTGCTTGGTCCAACGCACTTGGCCAATAAAATCCATGCCGGAAATCCTTTGCCACTAATGCTCTTGAAGATGCATGGTGGCCACATTCTCCTTGGTGGATATCCCGGAGTATGTCAAGTCCTTCCTCCGGGTTAATGCATCGCTGCAGCACTGTGGTTACACTTCTTTTGTATAGTTCGGCATTGATAATGGTATAAGCCATTGATCTTCTTTGGATCTGCCTTGAGAGTACCTCATCATCCGGCAAGATTCCCTCTTTCAGAAAGTCGAATATTGGATTGGCCCCAGCGGGTATAGCTCGGACAGGGAAGGGTTCCTCGTCAACTTCCATCGCATCCACCGACATCACTCCTGCCAGGTTTGGCTGAAGGGTCTCCGGGTTTGCTGAGGAAGTCCCCGGGTTTGCTGACGTGCCTCCCCAATCTATCTCCACTGGCACAACTTCTGACCCGGAGAAGGCCAGGATATAGATTGACTCAGATTCCGGGGATCGGGTAATAGATAGTTTTCTCAAGTGTTCCAAGGAAACATTTGGCAGGATTGGTTGCCAGGATTAGCCCAACTTAGACAGTATGTCGGTTGCGTCGTTTTCAATCCGAGGTATGTGATGGAATTCACATCCTTGGAAGAATCTGATTATCTTTTGCACATGAAATCTGTAAGGTCCATGTTGGCATCCAAAGCATCCCAGTTGCCGGATACTTGTTGTACCACCAAATCCGAGTCTCCAAAGCACTGTATCCGACGTATTCCCACTTCTTTTTCCACTTTGAGGCCATGCACCAGTGCTTCGTATTCTGCAACATTATTCGAGGTGCTAAAGTGGATTTGGAGGACATATTTTAGTTGATCTTTCTTGGGCGAGGTAAGTACTACTCCAGCGCACAGCCCTTCTTTCAGTTTTGATCCGTCAAAGTGCATTCGCCAATAATTAGAGTCCAGCAGAGGTGGTTTGTACTGCATCTCGGCCTAGTCTACAAAGAAATCCGCCACAGCCTGCGATTTGATCGCATCTCTTCTGTCAAACTATGGTGCAGATGGAGCTATCTCAATTGCCCATTTTGCTATTCAGCCACTAGCATCTTTGTTACTCATAATCTCTGATATGGGTGCCTCACATATCACCTTGATGGGATGTTCCTCAAAGTAGTGTTTGAGTTTCTTGGCCGACATATACACGACATACGCTAGCTTTTGATAGTGAGGATAGTTCTGTTTTGAAGCCGATAACACCTCACTCAGATAATATACTGGCATTTGCACCAACTTTCCTTCTTCTTCATGTTCTACTACAATTACTACACTTACGACTTGGTTGGTCGCGGCTACATAGAGCAACATTGGCTCATTGGGTAGTGGTGTGGCTAGGATTGGTGCAGTAGACAGCATCTTTTTTAATTCTTGAAACGCGTTATCCGCTTGCGTCGTCCATGTAAACTTGTCTGCCTTTTTCATTAACTGGTAGAGGGGTAGTGCCTTCTCTCCTAGCCGACATTCAAATCAACTCAACAATGCGAGGAAACCAGTAAACTTCTTCACATCGTTAAGACATTTTGGCAATTCCATTCTCTTAGTGGCCCAGATCTTCATCGGATTAGCTTCGATACCTCGGCTTGATACTAGGAAACCGAGTAATTTCCCCGCAGGCACGCCAAAGGTGCATTTCTCCGGGTTAAGCTTCATCCGGAATCGTCTTAGGTTCGCGAATGTCTGCCGGATATCATCAAGGAGCGTATTGCTTTCCTTAGTTTTTATTACCACATCATCCACGTAAACTTGCACATCTCGATCTATTTGGTCATGTAAACATTTTTGCATGCATCGCTGGTACGTTGCTCTAGCATTGCATAAGCCAAACGACATAGTGTGATAGCCATAAGCCCCGTACGAGGTAATAAATGCACTATTTATTTGATCATCCGGGTTCAGGGGTATCTGGTGGAAACCAGAATATGCATCTATGAATGACAACAACTCAAACCCCATAGTTGAATCTATGGCTTGGTCTATCCTTGGAAGTGGGAATGGGTCTTTGGGACACGCCTTATTCAGGTTCGTGTAATCAATGCACATGCACCATACCACGGCCACGATCGGATCATCCTTTTTCTTTTCCACAAGCACCGGATTAGAGAGCCAATCCAGATAAAGTACTTCCATTATAAATCTGGCTGCAAGGAGCCTAGCTATCTTGTAACATCCCAATTTCAGAAACCCTGTTTAGCTGTCCAGAATGCAAAAATTACGGGGAACAAAAACTTTTTCTTGATTAGTGATAAAGTGTGGCTTGTTGTTTGCTTGTGCTTGTGCATCTGAGTGTATACCATATGATATACTCCTTACCTCACCATCAGTTGATAAAAGCTATTTAACAAAACTGTCGTGGCTCATTTTACATATTCTCAAATGTTCTGGCATTCCAAAACCTGAGCCAAGATGCATTTGCAACCCTAAATATTCTAGTAACTTCTATTCCCAAAATTATGGTTATCTATAAGATATAATCTCCTTATGTTCTCAAGACAGAACCTTCAACTACTCTTACCTCTAGGTTTTCCAAAACCCTTTTTATAAAACATTTGAATCCTACTCTTGTAGAGACACCTAGGACTCTTACCTTATTAAAACTCCAACCTTTCAAAATACCCCTCCTTACCTCAAGCTAAGCTTGATGGTAACCCTAGTAGTAGTAGATCTGCTTGTAAGATGAGTTGCCTTGATCTGTTAATATTATTTGCCTTGATCCGCTGTCTAACTTGTTTGTTTAGGAACTAAAGTGAGCTACCCTAGGAGCTCATCCTATAGGATCAAACTAAAGTAATATTACAAAACCCTAAGAAATATTCCCAAGCTGGATCTGATCTCTAGCCACTAGGTGATCATCTAACACCCTTAACCAGATCAATTCTGAAGTGATCCATTCTAGAAGCTTCCAAGTCAATGAAGACCAACATCAAGCATGGCTATATTATTCTCAATCTACACTTCAACATCATTGACTTGATGATGCTTTGATACTTTGCAACCCATCAAAAACATCCCTACTCATATTCTAGTCAAAAACCCTAAACCTACTAAATTTGACTAAGTCTGGAAATTGTTTCAGTATCACTTCTTTGAATGCCTCTCTTTCTAAAACCTTGTGCATTTTTGGTAATGCACTTCAACATTATTGTAGACCATAATGAGTACTACCAAGGCCCACTCTTTCCCTTGGCTAGATCATCTTTTATCCCACTTGCTCTTGATGGTTTTGTAGGCAAGAAAATAACAATTCCTGCAAATCTTATCAACATGCCTACTTTGGAAGAAGCTCACATCACCATACTATCTTCTTTGGACCAACTACTTGCATGATTGTGTTCCACTCCTAAAAGTCTATCAATACCTACTTCACTTGTTCAAATTGGAGCTCTGTGCTTCTCAAACCCACCTAGTTTATGAGGCATCATGACACATCTCCTATGGTAACCTTATTTTCAACAAAGTTTACCATTACTCCTAAGCCACCTCAAATACCACCAAGCCCAAATCCTGGCATCATGAGCATCTACATAACTTGGTCCAGCTATCCATCTATCCCTTGCACCAAGGTGAGCTCCGAGCTCACTAATCCAACCTTATCTAGGTGGTATAAAAATATCAATGCCTTAGATCCCCTAGACCTCGTTCTCTTCTAAAATCCATCTTGTTTTGCAAAACCCAAGATTGCCAATGATGGATACATCAAGTTTACATCATCCACCTTGGATATAATCATCTGCCAAATAATTTCCACAATTAATTGGAACCTAAAACTATTTAAATTCCATACTTAACAAAATCCTAGAAATCTTGTCTATGAAGGAAAGTTTATTTTTCTCCAAATCACCTTGCCAACTCAATGTACATTTGAGTACTATACATCATACCCTGCCTTCCCATCTCAAAAATAAATATTTTGAGGTTCTTTATTATTTCTCTTTGCCCTTTTCTTAATTGGCAGAAACAAGAAATAATTCCTTAAAAATAGTTTGCTTTCTAAATAATTCTTGGGAAAATTCTCCAAGGTATGAAATCATATTTGGGACCATCTCACATCAGAAACCAACCTTGCTCAATGTAAAAATATCAAATGAGCTTCTCTAAACCACTTCTACACTTTTTGAATAAATGGTTTATAGTGGACTTCAAATACTCTTAAAAATCTCAAATAATTCCTAGGGACATGTATTGACCATATCTACCCATTACTTACATCTGACCTTGTTTCCAAGGACAACTTTTGAGACTTCTTTCATAACATTGTAGTTGATCAATTTTTGCACTCAAAGCAATTCCTCCTCTCAAACTCCACAAAACTTTACCAACCTGGCCCACCAGGCTTGCACAGCACCTCTCACCCCCTCTAGCCGAAGTATACTGTAACACACCCCTCTTTTGTCCCTAGTGCTTGGAGTTTGAAGAGAAAGAGAGGGAGAGATCAAGCAAATACCATCATATCTTGGTGTTTACTCCACATCTGCTGCAACACGCCTCCTCTCCACTCAATGCCCGACTCAGAGGCCCACACAACCGCCCTCCACCGCCCCTGAGGCCCTATCCCCAAGCACCACCCCTCCCCAAGCCCTCCATGGGCATAGTTCACCATGAACAAGCACCACTCGGGATTAATAGCCACAGGCCACCCCAGCGCCTCCACTCTAGCTCATTTGTTTCCTCCCCTTCCTATTACCCTTCCAGAGAGCTACTTACCTTCCCCTGCTCTGTCTTGCCCGAGAGAGAGAGAGAGAGAGAGAAAGTAGTTTCGGCCATGGCAAGGTTCCAAGCATAGCTTCTCCACCCTGTCGCTTCTCTCCCTGCATGTGGCCTAGCTCAGCAGCACTGCCACGGATCTACCTTCTCCGAATTCTAGAGGTCCTCCCAGGCCTTGCTTCGCCCTGGAGCGAGGAGCCTCCTCCCCTCGGTCTTCTCCAAGAGCTCGACTTGGTGGTCTCCCTCCTTCTCTTTTACTCTTTGTATTAGCATTTTTAGCATCCCTGAAGCCATCCCTAACAAACCCGACCCTCCTATACTACATGCAGGCCCCCTAGAAGCAGCTCCGACGAGCTACCGAGTGAACCCCACCGCCGTCTTCGCGCGAGGCCCCTGCCAAGGCCCCACCTAACCTTGCCGCCCATCCCCGAGGTCGTCGCCGACTACCGCATTGCCCTGGGCCCTCCCCAGCTCCCCTCCGAGCCCCCAGGTGAGCTACTGCGCTGCCAGCGCTGCCCCTAGGATTTCCCCTCCTGTTTATGCGTCGAGAGGTGGAAGACGACTGGCAACCATCGATCTCCCCCGGATCCTGCGGCCGAAAATGCCCCATACCCCTTCGCTCGTCGCCCCTCACTGACGAGTGGACCCCGCCCATTAGTATTTCGAACCCCTCTCCCGCGCATGGTCGGCCCATGGGTCGGACCATAGCGGTGTGGCCCCAACCCGCCGATTTCAGCCCAGTGCCCCCTATGCCCTTTTCTTTAAATAAATCAAATAAAAACCTGTTAATTGACCTGTTTGGTTTAATTGGAAGGAAAAATGGAAACTACTAGATTTTGCCCAGATCTTAATTTTGGTATATACAGGTATATGTTATTCAACTTTCAGTACAACAGGTAGACCCAAATAATGCTTAGTTTAATTACAGCAATTTAATTACCAATAAGTGTCCTATACACTATTAAATTATTTCAGAGAGCTTGGTAGATCCAGACAGGGTGAAACCACCTGGTATGTTGAGGTATTGGTAGTTTCTAGCATTACACCTTGGCCTCATCATCTTTTGCTTCATATATTGCCAGTAACAAAAATATCAATAACAAGCCTTTTCTAAATTTAGAAAATTCCCTAGGCCAATCTATGAAATGTTTGACATCATTTTAATTCTCTTGGATAATATACATCTATAACTACCAGATTCTAGGAGTTTAAGATTTATTGAGCTTCTAAATATTTTTAATGATTTAAACACTTCTGGATGTGGTATTAGCATTAGATAAATCCTAACAGAAGTTATACATCTCCAAAAATGATGATTACAATTCCTACTAGATGGTCTCTGTAATACCTATCCAATACCCTTGACCTCATACTATTTAGACCTGTATAATAAATCTGGTTAAAAAGACAATTTACTTGTAGATTTGACTTTGGGAAATTCTCAAGGGAATTCTAGTAAATATTTTAATGTGATTCCAACTCTCAGTGAATAATTCCATCAAAACCTACTTAACCACCCAAGGAAATAATTTTGGGCCTCCAGATAAATTCTGGTGAATTATTTCCCCAAACTAGAGTTATTCCACTATAAACAGCATAACTAAATCTAGGTAAGTGATAAAATGGTGAAACCACTTGTGCTAGTCTTTTTTTGTCAAGACCAATCTGAGGATATCATTGTTGCACATTGGTATCCTACAGACCTCAGTCCCCCACCCCAAGTCTTAAATAGCCTAGACAACTATCTTCCAAGGGAAAACTATAGTATGGCAATCTAGTAATTCCATTACTAGTACCCAACTTCTCCAAAACCTACTAAATTAAGTAGTATGCCTTATGTTTGTTTGATGTATGGTTTGATGCATGTATGCCTTGTATTGATTGTGGTATTGTCTGCTTGCATATATACTCGATGATGGCGATAGTGTGATTATTTGACGAAGAGAAGAAAGGAACTTCTTCTTATTATTATTTATGGTGTATTCTTGGTCATATAAGGAAGTCCAGGGAATTATCGCTGATCACAGGAAAGCCACCATTCCCGAATTTTGATACTTGTCCTACTCTTTTTATTACCTGTTTTGTATCTCCTTTATAAATAACATTATTTATCCGCATGTCTTGTTTTATAAATACTGCGCTAATGACTTGGCTCCTCCAAGTTATGACTTGGTGTCCCCCGTGGCACCCACCCTGATGTAAACCTACCACTTACCCCTTTAGATCGAGGTTATGATGATTAGCATTCTACCTCGTTGGAAACCACGGATTTTTGTTGAATAAATTGTTTTGGGATTTTGCCTGCTACAAATATTTCAAAACTACTTTGTAAAACCCTTGGGAAGAGTCATTGTTCCCGAGTGGATGTTTTAACTAAAGAAATGGTGATGATGAGAAATGAGGAAATGTGCAAGAGAAAGAGACACTACTAGGAAAACGGCTATAGGTAATCAGCACATTTGTGGCTCACATGGTTGAAGTGCCCCACGGCTAAAGCAGGCGTGGCTCACCTGTGGGCAGTGCCCTACTAATAACTAGAACAACTATGGCGCACATGACTATAGTGCGCCACAGATGTGTGTGGGCCAGGGCCCTGTTGGCCGCACGCCAAACATCTGTAGCGCACTATAGTCATGTGCGCCACGGTTGTTAGGGTCATCTGTGGCGCACATGGGGCTGGTGCGCTACACCTAAGCGCATGCCCCCCTCTGCTCTGAAACGGCCACAAACTTCTGTGGCGCACTAGGCCTAGTGCGCCACAGGGAGTAGGAGCATCCGTGGCGCACATGGCATAGTGCGCCACAGATGTTTGTACTCCCTGTGGTGCACTAGGGCCGTGTGCGCCACGGATGTGTCGATTTCTTTAGGACAACACTTTATGTGCACATGTGTGACCACATCCACCACCCCACACTTCACTTTCCCCTTCTTCTTCCTCCTTAGATCTAGTCGGGATCTTCTCCTTCCCACCTCAATTTCTCCACACATTCACCATTTTTAGCATGTAAAACTTGCTTTGGATGTTACATAAGTAATAGAGGAGGTCTCCGGTCTCTCATCTATCCTTCTCCGGTCGACGCGCGCACCTCTCCTTTCCATCTTTCTCGCGATCGGTAAGTTGTCCATGTAAGGATGTGTTCATGTGTATATGGATGATGCTATGCTCATATGTATGTAGATGATCGATGCTCATGATGTGTGTATGTGGAAAGGATCGATGGTCATATGTGTGTGTATATGGAGAGTATCGATGATGCTCATGCATGTGTGTATGGAGAGGATAATGATATGTTCATGCGTGTATGGATCGGTCTCTCTCTCTCTCTTGTGTTTGTATGTGAACAAGTTGCCATTTGTTTTGCCAAAATGTTGATTCATTTCCATTTTGGCAAGACTTTGGCATTTTGCAAAGGTCCTAATTTTAGGATAGGTCATGCCGAAATTTTCTATCGACCATTGCATGCATGCATTCATTATGTGGTTCTAATAGACTTCAAAATTGTACCGTGTACATCGTGCAGGCAAAAATGGTCCACATAATGAGCGAAGGCATTGTGGCTAGATTTTTGAAATGTGCGACGGCCGACATGATACGAAATAACAAGACAGATATAAGATGTCCGTGCAGAAGATGCAAACTCAACTGGGTGATCAACCCAGATTCCGGGAATCTGCAGGCGCACCTGCTCCGCCATGGTTTCATGGATGGATACACTCGTTGGATAAGCGATGACATAGATGATGGAGACGGTGAAGAAGGTGGCCAACATGACGATGATCATCATCACGGCGAGAACGGGCGAGATGATGAAGAGTCTCCTGGAGATGGTGAAGGTGCAGAAGCAGACCGGGATGATGATGATCTAGATGCCAGAGGAGCAGACGACGATGGAACAACGTCAGGCTGGGTGCGGGACCCTTATGTGCAAGAGCTGCTTCTCAAGCAGACGAGTAACGCCAGGGCTGCCGCTAGAGAGAAAGCCAAGCTTGCGCATCTTGAGAAAGACGCGGTTACTCCATTGTATGAAGGATGCAGGCCCGATGATACCCGGTTGAATGTAACGCTCAAGGCTATGGAGATGAAGGCAAAGCACAAATTGAGCGACGCAAGCTTCGACGATATGATGGCATTCTGGCACGATCGTCTCCCGGAGGGGAACACATGTCCAACTAGTATCGAGGATGCCAAGAAAATCGTCTGTCCTCTCGATCTACCGCACGTTAGATATCACGTATGCATCAACGATTGCATCATTTATCGGGGCGAGGACACGGACAAAACCACATGTCCGGTGTGCGGCGTGAGTCGATACAAGAAAGGGAAGAAAGCACCTCGAAAAGTGGTATGGTACTTTCCTATCACTCCTCGTCTGCAGCGCTATTTCGCGGACCCTAGGGAAGCGAAGCTCATGCGATGGCATGCGGAAAGGAAGAAGCCAGGAGATGATGATGACCCCGAAAAGGATGAGCTGCTGACGCACCCTTCAGATGCTAGCCAGTGGAAAGCATTGGACCTCGAATTCCCAGAATTCGGTGGAGATTCGAGGAACATCAGGCTTGGTGCGAGCACCGATGGACTCAATCCGTTCGGTAGCCAGAGCAGCACGCACAGCACTTGGCCCGTGTTTGTATGGATGTACAACCTCCCTCCATGGTTGTGCATGAAGAAGAAGTACATACAAATGAGTATGCTAATTCAAGGGCCGAAACAACCTGGTACCGACATCAATCTGTATGGATGGAGTCGACAAAGCCTAGCCGTGTTGTCGTGAGGAGAGGAAAAAGAAACATCATCGGAATGGATGGAGTCGCCAACGAGCAAGACTTCGACCAGTACGGCGATCCAAAGATTGAAGATGACGACGACTACGATGCAGCAACATACATCACAAGAAGAAAAAGGACAACCCTACCCAAAAAAGGTAGCCCGTTCGAAAGAAGAAACATTAAAGTGCCAGGGCTAAATTATTTAACCGCGACAAAGAAGGGAAAAAAGATTGTAAAATGCTAGCTCAAAAAATATTGTAAAACGCGTGGTCGAAAAATATTGTAATATTAATGGACAAATTATTATGAAATTTAGTTATACTTTGAATCACCACTTTTATGACATATATCACCACTTTTGGGCATTTTTGGAATATTTAAAAGTATTTTAAAAACAAAACAAAACTTGTATGGCATATATCACCACTTATGGGCATTTTTTGGAACATTTAAAAATATTTTTAAAATAAAAATAAAAAAGTGGAGCACCAGGATTCAAACCTGGGTGCTCATAGTTTAGAATAGAGCTAAGGGGCAGAACCAGTGGGATAAGAGAGTACTAGTGTCAACTAGTGGGGTGGCCGCCCTCTTATCTGGTAGTCCAACCCACATAGGCGTAGCGCACCCTGGCCAAGTGCGCTACGGATAACCGTAGCGCACTTGGCCAGGGTGCGCTACGCCTATGTGGGTTGGACTAGTCAACCGCGCGTGCCACATCGACCCGCCTCTCTCATCCCCGCATCTCACAGACACCGCCACCGCCACACTGCGCTCTCGATCCGCCACCGCCGCCCTGTGCTGTCGATCCGCCACCGCCGTGCTGCGCTCTCGAGGAGGAGGAGGATCTCGCGCCGCTTGTGGAGGAGGAGGAGGATCTCGTGCCGCTTGTGGAGGAGGAGGATCTCGCGCCGCTCGAGGAGGTGGAGGCCACCGTCGTCCGCCTGCCGTCGTCTGCCCGTCAGAGGTGAGCGTCGCCCCTCCCCTGTCTCTCCCTCTCTCCCTCTCTCTCCCTCCATCCCTCTCTCCCTCTGTATGGTGGCCTCGGACACGCTGGAGTCGCCCCTCCCCTGTCTCTCCCTCTCTCTCCCTCTGTCCCTCTCTCTCCCTCTGTATGGTGGCCTCGGACACGCCGGAGTCGCCCCTCCCCTGTCTCTCCCTCTCTCTCCCTCTGTCCCTCTCTCTCCCTGTCTCCAGCAGTCAGGGTTCATGGTTCATGGTTCTGGTTCATCTCTGTTACCATTACCAGAGACTAGGAGTATGAACTAGAAGGAAGTTAGGGTTCATGGTTCATCTCTGTTACCATTACCAGAGACTAGGGTTCATGGTTCACAACTCCCAGGTTCTGTTACCATTAGAAATAGTATTTGCAAGTAACAGGAGAAGGAGGCATCATCAACAAGTCCAGATAATTATAGGCATGTACTAGTCCAGATAATTATAGGCATGCCAACTTTCTATGATTTACTTCTATTTATGTGTAGGGGATGTTTCTTGCAAATCACTTGATCACCCAAATACATGGGCTATGGTCCAGCATGGTGTATATGTTTTATTAAGGATTTTCTATTGGCTGTGATGTACTTGTGTGACTTACAAATAGATTCTGGATGCATTTAATTGTTGTCTATCAAATGTGTATTACTACAGCAACCCTACTCTCATAAATTGATCAAAAACATATCTTGCTCGCTTACTTGGCTAGCAAATGGTGCAAAGGCTGAGGTTTTATCTCGAGTCAAAGAAATACTAAGGTGGTTATCCTTAGCTGATCATAAGCTAGGTAGAATGATTGTAGAGATGAAATGATTTCTAGATTGGTGGCTAGGAAGATGATTAGATTCATTTAATTGATCTCTGCTGCATAATGAAATGGGTATAGTGTCTGGCTCTAGTGAGATCTAATGCACTGGTTGTTGTTGTGGTGCCTCTACCTAGAGTGTGCACAGCACCAGCTGGGTAGCATGGCTTACTGTTGTGTTACAGCTGACTGGAAATATTTCCCAGGCCAAGGATGCATAGACTGAGGCTATAAGCACATATTATCTTATGTAAATAAGGTGACCTTATCAATGATTCCTAAACTATTTGTCTAGGAAGATGATTTATGTGATATTTGTACTTGCTTGCAGATGAGCTTAAAATATGTCTTTAGATGATGAGATGATTTAGTTAATTATAGTGGCCTTATTAGTTATCAGATTGCTACTGTGGAACCTTATTAACGGGTGCACAACAACATGACCATAGTGAATATGATATTCTACTACTTTGACTAATGTAACTGGTCAAAGGTCATTTGTTCTTGATGATTTATGTGTGTAACTGGTTCCAGCCTATGATGCAAAGGCTGAGGCACAAGATTTAAATAAGAACAGATGCTTGAGTGCTCCAAAGCTCTATGATGAGCCTTGCATAGAATTTCTATGCAAGACTGAGAGCTTCCCCTTTTAAAAAATCTTTTCATAATAGAACAGATGCTATGATTGATCATAGGAATGGATATTTACCTAGTATTGTACAAGTTGCTGAAATGTGTTGTGGATGTGTTTCGAATTGATTAGCTTGCTATCCTAGTTTTTATACTTGAGCTACTGATCCTTCCTGGCTTAATACTGGATCTACTATTTCTTGTTGATGATGCCTCCTTCTCCTGATACTTGTATATGACTAGCTACTCCTTCTCCTGATAATCTGACCATATTTGCTAGTGCTGATCTAAAATGCTCCTGGTTTAAAATGCTCCTGGTTTGAAAATACATGGTGAAAACTTGCTGTCATATAATCTGACCATATTTGCTGTCATATTTGATGTCATATAAGTTACTTGTTGTCATATAAACTTGTATTTGCTTGCTGTCATATAATGACAGGTGCTATAATCTGCATGTAT
The DNA here is from genome assembly GCA_916181665.1 of Avena sativa. Classification (NCBI taxonomy): domain Eukaryota; kingdom Viridiplantae; phylum Streptophyta; class Magnoliopsida; order Poales; family Poaceae; genus Avena; species Avena sativa. The sequence continues at coordinate 254,957,367 of OV702292.1, read as the reverse complement.
TTGCTTGCTATCATCAATGATAGGTGATATAATCTGTGGTGATATAATTGTAGCACTTGAAATTGTGATTGTGCTTGTATGAGGCACTTTATTATGTCGTGTATGCAGGTTCTTGTATGAAATGAGTCCCGATTTTTGCCGGAATGTTGATTAACTTCCGTTTCGGCAGAAATCGGGCACTCCTAGTTTAAGAAAATTAGCAAAGGTCATGCCGGGTTTTTCCGTGCATTTAACCAATTATTTGTTTTTTATTAGTGCAAAGATGTGTGACAACGACGAGGCTGGATGTTCTAAGCGCATCAGCGCTGAAGGAGAACTCAGACCTCCGAATAAACAATTGACATTCTGGGAGGCGGCCCAGCGTCTAGAAGACGATGAAGAATACCATCCCCAGGAGAGCGAGGATGATGAGATGGAAGACGCGGAGGAAGAAGCCGAAGGAACGGCGGACGATGAAACCACTGATGGCGGCGAGGGCATAAGGAGTGGTAGCAACCCTCCTAAGAAGAAGAAGAAGAAGAAGCCGAAGGACCGTCGCCCGAACACGGTCGGCACGATCAGGGAGGAAATTACCGAAGTGAGCCCATCAGGGGTTCCTTTGGAGCCCGCCCTTGTCGTCAAAGGGTACGGTGGGCAAGTGGCGGCGATCACCCAGACAACCATCTCGATCAACACCGAGAATCTCCGGCATAAAGATAATGGCCACTTGCGCACACTCCTCTTCGAGAAGCTGCACGCAAGATACAAGTTCCCCGCTAAGTATCAGAACACAAATTATCATGGGAACGAAGTAAACAAATCCGCCCTCACAAAGATGAGCACCGCCCTGGCCAGCTGGAGAACCCGGATAAAGAAGAAGATCTATAAAGAAGGCAAAAGTCTCGAGGAGATCCAGAAGATTGACCCGCAGATCACCGAAGATCAGTTCCGGGAGTTCAAGGAGAGGTGTGAATCCGAAAGAGCCCTGGCCAATAGTAATCGGGGAAAGGCGCTGCATGCGATGAATATAGGTCATCACCATCTCGGATCTGGTGGATACAGAACCGCGGAGGCCAAATGGAATAAGGAGGATGAAGAGTATAGATCCAAGGGGATAGAAAACCCCTTTGCTAAATTCGAACCCGGGCAGGTTCGAAACTTCATCAGGGCCCGTTACCATGTGGACCCAAAAACCAAACAACTCACCGCGGATCCTGCGGTGAAGGAATTCGAGGAAATTGTGGTAAGTATAATCTAATTACCGCGGATCAACACGATTGCAATCTAATCGATGATCTAAATGATTCACTGTTACTTCTTCTGCAGGAGGAGGAAATTGTTGCTAGTCATGGATCCCAGGGTTCCTCATCTCAGGGGTCGACGGCGGCCACCCGGTGGGATAACCCTTTTAACAGGGCGATGAACCGGGCCAAGAAAATAGAGCTGGTTACGAAGAAGCCGTCGTCGGCTAGCCGTCTGGCCGGCCTCGGGGGTAAGAATTGGGTGGATCATTTTGGTCCACCGCCGAGGACGCATGTGGCGCCGTCAGGAAGGAGCGAGGAGGAAAACCGAGAGGTTCAAGAACTTAAGGCACAAGTGGCGCGGATCCCGCAGATCATCCAAGACAACGTGGCAATCACCCTCACGTCCTTCCTGCCTACCTTGGTGGAGTCAATAGCGAACTGGAGTGCGGGTGGTCGAGTAGGGCCGTGCCCGATTCCAAGCATGGTCAGCAGCCACTCGAACAACGCGGCGCCGACGAATCAGGCGAACTACGTGTTCGTGACTCCGCCAGCTAGCACCGGGGCGTCGCAAGTGTTGGTGACTCCCCCTTCCATCACCGTGGCGCCTGAGTACATGTTGGTGCCCCCCTGCCATCGTCGCGGCGGCACCGGAGCTCCAAGCACCCGTCGGTAGGGAGAATACACCGGCGGCCAGCACCGCGCCATCAAGCAGCCCTTCCGTCTCTTGCACGCCCGTCGCCGTATGCGGTGCGTCGACATTAGCCGATCTCGACGCCATCACGGTAAACAAATTGCTTTAATTACCGCCTTTCATGCCATCTATTACTCTTATGGCATCTCGCTCTGACGACGCCGTACATGTTTTCCGCAGACGGATGTTCCTTGCACTCTCTTATGCTACGTGAACAACGAGCTGAGGGATGTTGCCAAGGGTACCATCGTTCAACCCTTGCAGCGCACGTTCCACTCAAAGCCGATGCCAGATAGCGTGCACAGGGTTAAAATTAGTCGGGTGCTAAGGGGCTGCGACGACCTGGAACCTCCCATTCAACCCCCAGGAGCGGATGAAGAAGAGTCGTCTGTCCTCAGAAGTTGCTTCGGCTTATTCTTGCTATGGCCAAAGAGCATGATCCGTTTGGGGACGGCGGGGGCCATCACGCCACAGACAACAGCACCGCCTGTCGTGCCAGCGACAAGCGGTGGCAAGGCCCCCTTACCGCCCTCGCCGTCACCTCCACGCGGTGGGTCGGATGATCATGTTGATGATATGCACATGGCGCAGGAAGACTGGAATGATCACTTCTTCAGCACTCAGTTTGGCAACGAAGAAGACCTAGCTGGTGGCCCCACAGAGAAAGCCACTATCACCAAGCGTCTGTTTGGTTCTCAGGAGACGCCTCCAGCTTGCGCCTTTACAGAGCCAGCTGATACAACCAAGCGGCCCTTTATTCTAAGCCCTGACACACTACATAGGGCGGCCAGTGCTCAGATTGCGGTGCCTGCCCGCTCTCCAAAAGGAAAAAAGGGCAGGAAAAGAAAATCTAGCAGCTCGAGCCAGCCGGTGGCATCAACAACTGTGAATCCGATCAGGTTTCGGGACGGGCCACCAAGACCCGAGGGTATTATGTGGAGGATTCATGTGGCGGGTGAGCCCATGCTACCTAAGAATTTGCGGAAGCTCGCCAGTTCGGAACTGCAGAGTGTGCATGACAGCGTGCTGACGATAGAGAGACGCCTTCTATCGGAGAAAGATCCCTCGCACCCGGTATTCATGGTTAAGGTGCCACCAGGCTTGGGCTTCGTCGACACTACCCCCGCGGATCTGTTCTTCCTGCGGTTCAAGGACATCTTCAATATGTTCCACCTATACCCGCTGCACTATACCATGGTCCGTCTGTTTTCTCTCAACCTGGCCACGCAGATCATTCGAGAGAAGACACCGGGCATCGCTATAGTGGACCCCTACTACATGCGTGACGGCTGCTTGGGTTCCCCCGCCGAACGACGTATCGTGGCCTCGTACCTAAAAAGAATCCTCGTGGCGAACAAGACAAAGGAATACATTCTCATGCCTTACTTTCCCGAGTAAGTCGTTATTCACTCGCCACCGTTGATTGGCTTTATTAGATCATCATCATTCTTTTTCCAACACATTCCATTTGAATTTTTTGCGTAGAGATGAACACTGCACGCTCATCTCCTTATCGCCGAAGCATTCCCACGCCACGTATTTCGACTCGGGGAGTTTAGAAAAGAAGAAAAACTACGACAAGATCAAGGAAGTTCTGGATGATGCTCTCACTGGCTTTGCCTCGACGGAAGGCACCAGCTTCGTGCGTAAGAAGGTCAAGTTCGGCAGGCACGTCTTCAACCACGTAACGGAGTTCCCCTGCGTGAAGCAGCCGGAAAACAGTAAGAAGGAAGCCTACTACGCACTCCATCACATGAGGGCGTTTCTACTTGACCAGCAGAATTCTACGCTGCCAGATCATCTCAAACAGTGGGCCGAAGCAAAGGCCAAGATCAATGATTCGGATATTAGACAAGAGATGTATCGCATCCAGCAGCAGTTTGGGGTAATCATCTTTCGTGATGTCATGACTTCGGGGGGGATCTTCTACGGAGGAAATATCCCGAATAACCGTGACATAGAAGATCGCCTAGAGATGCAGGGTGACTATAGGAAGTTCATGACGAGACAAGGCGTCCTCCCGTTCCCTAAGCCGAGCCAGAAGGCTTGATGTTGGCCTAGTTGTAGTTACAAACTATAGATGACCTTTGTGTGTGTGTGGACGACAAGTGAACTTATTTTTCTTATTATTATATATCAATCAATGCTTGGTTTTTTTGCTTACTCTTTGGTCCTTTGCTCAATTTGATCCTTCTTTTTTTCCTTACTCTTTTTTCGAGAATAATGCCGATGATTGAAAGTCGTGGCACACTATATATGTGAATGTGCTACGATGGGACTGTGAGCCTTGTGATATGCACAAGTCCAGGTCTTGTGCATCCTACTTGGCTCACCGTTCCATCGTAGCATATTCCTGTGTCCAACGACCTATGTATATATATGAGGCATTCTTTTCGAGTTATTTTTGTCTTTTTCGAGAATATGCCGATGATTGAAATGTCGTGGCACAATATATATGTGAATGTTCTATGACGGGATAGTTAGCCTTGTGATATGCACAAGTCCAGGAATTGTGCATCCTACTTGGCTAACTATTCCGTCATAACATATTCCTGTGTCCAACGACCTAGCTAGTTATATATGAGGCATTCTTTTCGAGCTACTTTGGTCTTTTTCGAGAATAATGCCGATGATTGAAATGTCGTGGCACACTATATATGTGAATGTGCTACGATGGGATTGTACGCCTTGTGCTATGCACAAGTCCAGGTGTTGTGCATCCTACTTGGCGTACGGTTCCATCGTAGCATATTCCTTTGTCGAACGACCTATGTATATATATGAGGCATGCTTTTTGAGTTACTTTGGTCTTTTTCGAGAATAATGCCGATGATTGAAATGTCGTGGCACACTATATATGTGAATGTGCTACGATGGGATTGTACGCCTTGTGCTATGCACAAGTCCAGGTGTTGTGCATCCTACTTGGTGTACCGTTCCGTCATAGCATATTCCTGTGTCGAACGACCTATGTATATATATGAGGCATGCTTTTTGAGTTACTTTGGTCTTTTTCGAGAATAATGCCGATGATTGAAATGTCGTGGCACACTATATGTGAATGTGCTGCGATGGGATTGTCCGCCTTGTGCTATGCATAGGTCCAGGTGTTGTGCATCCTACTTGGCGGACAGTTCCATCGTAGCATATTCCTGTGTCGAACAACCTAGTTATATATGAGGCATGCTTTTTGAGTTTGGTCTTTTTGATTTAGGAGTACTTTCTATAAGTGTATCTTCATATGCGACTTTAATTATATATGTTTTTTTCAATAGTCGGTTAATTATTATTGTCAACTTATAGATGACGTGGTACGTCGTGTACAAGGGACGGGTTCCCGGAGTCTACGATGATTGGGAAGACTGCCGGTGACAGGTGCACTGTTTCAGCGGCAATAGCTACAAAGGGTACAACACTATGGCGGAGGTGGAAGCTAGATACACGCGCTATCTAGCGGGAGTTAGGACAAGGAACCGGATGAAGACCTACACCTTCGTCGTGGCGGTGATCATGCTTATCTTCTTTGGTTATTTATCCCGCGTTTGTGTCTAGCTAGCTAGTTTAGATGTCTAGGCGAGCTTCCGAGCTCTAACTTGTTCGATCGACACATGTATTCGCATGTCACCAACTACTACTTTGTAACATGATCGAAACAATGTAATTAACTTAGACTATGTATTCATGTATGAGACTTATCTATATGTATTTGTTTCAATCTTGTTTTTCATATTGAGTATTTATATATATAATTATATATCTTGTATCTATGTGTGTATATCTGCTGTAATATTGTATATAATCTGTATTGCATATAATCTGGCTCGGAAATTAAAAAAAACAAAAAATACATCTGTGGCGCACATGGTCTACCTTCTGTGGCGCACTACACCTAAAGCGCACTATGGAAGTTTAGTGGCGCACTTGGTAGTGCACCTGCCCAAACATCTGTGGCACACTAGCAGGTGCGCTACGCCTGTCTCTACACAACCGTGGCGCACTAGGCAGTGCGCCACGGCTAAGAGATAGCCGTAGCGCAAGGCCCGTGGCGCACTGCTAGTGCGCCACGGATGATGATTCCAGGTGCGCCACTAAAGGCCAATTTCCTAGTAGTGAGAAGGGATGTTCTACGCCTTTACCGGAACAATTTATCCGTGCAGCCACATTACCCCAGGTGTTGGGGCTTAGCTCGTAGTTTGTCTTCTTTAGCCAATGCAGCTTGTACAATGCTTATTGGGAGAAATCCCATGAATTCCGGGCAGGCGCTAATAGTTCTATGGATCTAGAGCATGTAGCTTGCTTTGGCAAGAGTGAGTCTGTCTTGGCAGGAGTGCCGGTGCAACAATTGGGTCTCCCGCGGACGGTATGACTTAGGTAGTATGGAAGGAAGTGGAGTCACCAAGTTAAGGTATACGCCAAGCTGCAGTTTGGGTATACATGGATACGGAAGGCAGGACTATGGCCAGGTGCCACATACTCGTTGCTGGGGAGAACAAACCCAAAAGGAAAAGCAGCCTTTGCTAGGGTCGACAAGCGAAAGGTTAGGTTTGATTATCCGAACCCTCGTCTACCGTGTGTAGCGGGCCGTGGTTTTATCCCGGCGGATGTATTGATTCTTGTGGGGAAAATGCGCAAACTCTGCAGAGTATAATCTATTCAAATAGCCGTGTCCACGGTCAAGGACGGTTGGAAAGGTGATGGCTAGGAGTACCCAACTTGTGGTTTTCGGAAAAAAGGGATGAAAGTATGGATGTTCCAAGGGGACCTGAGTTTAAAGTTTTGTTTTGACTAGAGGTGGTCAAAAGGGTAAAAAGGGTTTCCTATAAAACTGTTTTCAAAAAGGTTTTTCAACAGGATATGGAGATATCCCGAATTATAAAATGGAGACATGTTTTCAAAACTCTTTTTCAACAAAGATATAGAGCCATATCTACAAGAGAAATCTAGGATTTTCAAAACCACCCTAGATAGAGCTATCTCGCCATAGCCAAATTGCATTACCTTGTTTAACTTATCTTGGTGGTTTGCGAGTACATTCAAAGTACTCACTATCATTGTCCCTGGCTATTTACTTGGCCAGACTTTCAGAAGCTAGAAGATGGAAGGATAAGGAGACGTCTATGCGAGCTAGGCCGTCTTCCCAGTTAGCTGCCTATAAGTTACGACATGGTTGGGCTCTACGTTTGATGAAGATCCGCTTCTGAAGTTCATGAGACATAATGGCCTTTATGTAAGTCTTGTATTCGTTAAGTTTTGGATGTTGTAATGATACTTGTCGGTTATGTTCCATGGCTCACTGATCATGGGAACGTGGATATGTGCATACAGGGATTTCTCGGATGATAAATTCAGGGGACCCCACATATCTCATCCCCATTGACTTTTCTTCTATCCTTAGTGAAATGTCGGAGAGGTTGCTTCACCGGCTTTGCACCGGGTCTCACATTTAAATAGTGCTTGTCCAACTCCCTCGACACACCTTACAGATCATGTGTGGACCAAACAAAGATATCCCGATTCTCACGGAAGAAGTTGATGAGCTCGTTTTCCTATTTGTTGCTTAACCTGGCACCAATGGTTACGGTGTGCTCTGGGAACTGATCATCAATTGGTACTTTCTTGGTATCCGTTGTTGCTTTAAATGACACACTTCCATGCAGGTTGGTCAGGGCCGGCATATGTTGCTGCGTGGACTGAGCCAATGCCGCCACTTCCATGATTCTCCTTTTCTCCTGAGTTATCACAAGTGACTCGGCTAAGTTAGATCCAACAGAGGCGCACTCGATCGAACTCCTGAAGTCCCCTGCTATTGTTATCACTCCCCCTGGTCCGGGTAGTTTCATCTTTAGGTAGCTGATGTGAGTACTTGCCATGAACTTGTTTAGTGCGGGCCTGCCGAGCAATGCGTGATAGGCGCTCTCCAAATTCACCACTTCGTACTCCAAATTTTCAGTCCGGCAATTATCCCTTGTACCGAATAGCACAACAACCCGGACCTTACCAATTGGCTCACAGGAGATACCTGGCACAATGCCATGAAAGATGGTCCTTGTAGCTTGCAGCATATTCTCTAATATCCCCAACTTGTGCATGGTATCCTTGTACATGATGTTAATGCTACTGTCATTATCTATCTGCACCTTGGAAAACCTCACATTAAGGTTCGGCCCGATGAACGTCGGATCGAGGACTAGTGCGTAAGTCCCTCGGCTAGGCATGAGCTTTGGGTGACCCCTGATACTCCACGTGATCTCCTGATCTGACCAAGGCATATATCTCACCACTGCTAGGATTACCGTGTTTACCTCCATATGCCGGCGCTGCAAGCTTTTTCGGTCAGTTTCTTCCATGGTAAACACACAGTAGCTTTGGTGATGCTCCATGTATTCGTTTCGTCCCTCATTTGCGTGGTAACCTTGGTCCTACTGCTGGTTATTGTTTACTTGATGCACAGTATCCTTCCTTTCCTGATTTTCAAACCTCGGTGGCGGCGGAGGCAGCATAAGTTGCTGTTGGTTCCCCCAGTGAGTAATGGCTACCAAGGTGCTTCGTTCCGAGGTGCCTGAGCATTCCTTGAACTAACTTGTTCTAGCTTCCTCATCCACTCACACTGCCGGGTTGTATGATTCGCCGGGCTATTTGGACTGCGTGTATGAAATTTTCAAGGTTGATCCAGCATAGACTCAAACGTATACCTCGAACGATTTGCTCCTGCCATTGCTTTTTCTGCTCCGGGGTCCCAGGTTTCTTTCCCTCACTCTTCTGTTGCCACTGTTGTCCTCCAGTCTTCTGACGCTGATTTGCACCGGCATTAGGCTGATTCAGTCCAAACCTGCCACTTGCTGCGAGTTGTACCGGTAATCCAGACGTTCATCCCATCTTTAGCCTCGGAAATCGTTTCTCCTTGATGACCCGGAGCCATCTCGGTTTTAATACTCCTCGTTTGCCTCACTTAACATCAGCCGGGGTTGAGTTGGGTCTCCCAAAGCATACAAATCTGCGATCTGGATCATCTCAGCCAAGGTGGTTGGCATATCTTGCTGCAGCCTTTGCCACAACATACTTCCATACATACAGCCTTGGGCGAACCATGCAATTGCTTGTAATTCAATTACTCCCTCGCATGAGTTGTGCACGTTGCACCATCGAGTCAGGAAATCTTGGTCTGGCTCAATCGGTCTCTTTCGGCATAACGCCAAAGTCTGGGGCCTATTGGGCCTCTTGTAAGTGCTTGAGAAGTTGCTAACGAATAACTCCTCAAAGTCTAGCCAGCAGTTAACACTTCCTGGTGGCAAGTTGTTCAGCCAAACTGTTGTTGGCCCCTCTAACATTTTAGTCACATATCTCACTACCCATCTCAAATTTCTAGTTGCAATCTTAACTGCCGTTGCGTAATCAATAAGCCAATCCTTCGGTCTCGTGCTACCATCGTATTCCTTGTTCCTCTGGACAATTGAAAGTTCGGCACTGGCGGCTCCCTCATGATCCGAGGCCCAAAGCATGCCGGACTAGGTGGACTTTGTACCTCGATCAACTCCGACCTATAAATCCTGTCCAGCTTCAGCCTTGCGTCATCTGGCTACAAGTTCCTACTTCCCATCCTTAATCCAATTACATGGTGCTCCGGTCTGGGGTATCCATCGTTAACCATCGCCAAATAACCATCATTGTACCTTTCTTGATCTGGACAAGCATTTTGCTGGTGTGCTGCTTGTCATGCACTTCTCTCCTGCCGAGGTACGTGTTGCTGCTATTGCCGAGGTATGTTTTTCCCGACTCCTGCCGGGTCACGTTGTCCGGCATTACCGTTGGCAGCGTTCTTCTGACCGGCATTGCCTTGGTCGTGGTTACCTCGGCCAGCTTCACCTCGGCTGGTACTATGGCGATCTTCATCAACTTGCACTGCTTTGCCTTTTCCAGCTCTCACCGGGTCAGAGGGGACCATCTGTTTGTCTCTTCTCCTGGAGTTTACCTCTTCTCTCCTGGGGTTATGTCCCGGAGATGATGCGGCTGCGCCGGACTTGGCCAGGTTATTTCTAGCTGAATGAACCACGTGCGATGCTCCTGGTGGTGCCGGGTTTGCCTTGTCCATTTCCTTGTTTTGCTGGCAAGCGACCCTCAACAAGTGGTTCACCCTCTCCTGTTTCCTTTCTCGGGCCTCTCTGGTTAGACCCTCTAACTCGGATGCAGCTGCGTTTGCCGCCTTGAGGTTCTTTGCCGGGGTACTGTACCTCTCCAGCTCTCCTGTTACTATTGTGGCTGTCTGACCCGGCCTAGGCTCGTACTCCTTGTTAATCTCAATAATCAGGTTTCTACCTCAGATCCTCGCTCCATATAAGCAGTTTGCCTTTGCATATTCTCTCAAAGTAATGTTCAAGGACTGCTGTAACTCCGCTACTTTCTTCGCGCCAGATAACATTTTCTGTCTAGTTTCCTCCAACTCAGCTTACGCCTAAGCCAGATCTACCACAGGAGCTATTGGCGTTGCTAAGATATCTATTGCTTGCTAGAGTACATTCTTTGGCCTCTGTAGTGGAGGAAACCTAGATCTTGCATGTTTTGGCGTGACTTCCGGCTCTGGTGCTAGGTCTTTGCTTGGTCCCGCGTATGGCGTGGCCATCATGACCTCAATGCAACTAGCGGGGCTAGTGATACGCACACCACAAGCTGCGCTGGGAGGTGGTTCACCTACCTCGACGACATGCCGCGGATGAACGCAGGACTCGTCCGCGTCGACGTAGATCTTGTGCGCGCCAAGTTTGATGAAGACACCGTTGCGTGGAGGGGGACGCCTGCCGAAGCTCCCTGCGTTGTCGCTGACATAATCCAGCACTCCGAAGCGTTGAACTAGGCCAGAGACGATGCGCTCGCCGGTGTCGGAGATGCTTCCGATCCGGATTTTCACCCCTGCTAGCCCCACGGTGGGCGCCAACTGTCGTGGTGGTGGCACGACAGATGCCATGGATAGGCCAAAGATGGGGCCAATGAGTGCTAGGGGAATCCAGGGAGGGAAAACGTGGTGATTCCACGCACAAATGTCGTTGTATTTCCTCTATCAATGGTGTTTACAAGTGCTCCTCGAGCTATTCGTGAGAAGGAGACTGTGTCTCTTACTCCCCACAACCTAGCTCTAGAGTTCTACCTTAGATAGAGAAAATGATCCATCCCCCTCTATGGAGGCCCCGGTGCTCCTTATATAGGGGAGCCCGGGTTACAATGTTAGGGCACACATGGCAGCATATTCCCAGAATATGCCCCTCGGCTAAAGCTAGATGCCTCTTTATTCTCTTTAACGGCTCGTCTAGACTTTGAACGTAACCCATTGCGTAATCCTTGCCTTTAAGCGTCACTAGACATGGGCTACGTTAGCCGACACTGCCCGCGTCATCTTGGTCGCCCCTGCCCCACTGGTCCTTCCCTCTGCTTTGCTTCGCTCATGATACATCTAGCAAAGGCTACCTTTTTACCATCGGGAGATTCCTTCCTTCTCTTGGAAGACAAGTTGTAGTCCGGCTAGCACATGGCTAACCCGGCTACAAGGGTACCTGTGTAATAGATAGACAAACATGGCCGACATATATTTTATGCCGGCCGATTAATGCTAAGGAGCTACCCCACGGGCCCGGTTACTCTGAGAGTCGGCCTGCCTTGAGGTGACCGGGCCAGCACTTGCTTTGACCTAGCCTTACCTCGGCTAACTCGGCATTTATACCCCAGCGTGACCCTACCCGGGGGTATCCCCCCAACACCACGGGTGACATTGCATGTGTGTTCTTTTCCTAAACCACATGGATCCACCAGTGTCATTGCATGTATGTTATTTTCTTAAACCACATTTATCCACTAGTGTCATTGCATGTGTGTTCTTTCCCAAAACCACATTGATCCAATGGTGACATTTGCATGTGTGTTCTTTTCCTAAACCACATTGATCCTTTGGTGTGATTGCATGTGTGTTCTTTTCCTTAACCACATTGATCCACTAGTGACATTTGCATGTTTGTTCTTTTCCTCCACCACATTGATCCATTGGTATCATTGCATGTGTGTTCTTTTCCTGAACCACATTGATCCACTAGTGACATTGCATGTGTGTTCTTTTCCTAAACCACGTGGATCCACTGGTGTCATTGCATGTGTGTTATTTTCATAAAACACATTGATCCACTGGTGTCAGTGCATGTGTGTTCTTTTCCTAAACCACATTGATCCACTAGTGACATTTGCATGTGTGTTCTTTTCCTAAACCAGATTGATCCAATCGTGTCATTGCATGTGTGTTCTTTTCCTGAACCACATTGATCCACTAGTGACATTGCATGTTTGTTCTTTTCCTAAACCACATGGATCCACTATTGTCATTGCATGTGTTTTTTTTCCTAAACCACATTGATCCACTTGTGCCATTGCATGTGTGTTCTTTTCCCAAACCACATTGATCCACTAGTGACATTGCATGTCTGTTCTTTTCCTAAACCACATGGATCCACTTGTGAAATTTGCATGTGTGTTCTTTTCATAAAACACACTGATCCACTTGAGACATTGCATGTGTGTTCTTTTCCTGAACCACATTGATCCACTGGTCACATTGCATGTGTGTTCTTTTCCGAAACCACATGGATCCACCAGTGACGTTGCATGTGTGTTCTTTTCATGAACCACATGGATCCACGGGTGACATTGCATGTGTTTTCTTTTCCTAAACCACATGGATCCATTGAATTCACTGCATGCGTGTTCTTTTCCTGGACTGCATTGATCCACTGGTGTCATTGCATGTGTGTTCTTTTCTTAAACCACATGGATCCACTAGAGTCATTGCATGTATGTTTTTTTTCCTAAACCACATGGATCCACTAGTGACATTTTCATGTTTGTTCTTTTCCTAAACCACATGGATCCACTGGTAACATTTGAATGTGTGTTCATTTCTTGAACCACATTGATCCACTAGGACATTTGCATGTGTGTTCATTTCCTAAACCACATATATCCACTGGTGCCATTGCATGTTTGTTCTTTCCCTAAACCACATGGATCCACTGGTGTCATTACATGTGTGTTGTTTTCCTAAACCACATCGATCCACTCGTGTCATTGCATGTGTGTTCTTTTCCTAAACCACATTGATCCACTTGTGACATTTGCATGTGTGTTCTTTTCCTAAACTAGATGGATCCACTTGTGACATTGCATGTGTGTTCTTTTTCTAAACCATATTCATCCACTGGTGACATTGCATTTGTTTACCTTTCCTAAACCACATGGATCCACTAGAGTCATTGCATGTGTGTTTTTTCCTGAACCACATTGATCCACTAGTGTCATTGCATGTGTGTTCTTTTTCTAAACCACATGGATCCACTAGAGTCATTGCATGTGTGTTCTTTTCCTAAACCACATGGATCCACTTGTGAAATTTGGATCTGTGTTCTTTTCATAAAACACATTGATCCACTTGACACATTGCATGTGTGTTCTTTTCCTAATCCACACTAAGCCACTTGTGACGTTGCATGTGTGTTCTTTTCCTAAACTACATTGATCCACTAGAGTCATTGCATGTGTGTTGTTTTCCTAAACCACATGGATCCACTTGTGAAATTTTCATGTCTGTTCTTTTCCTAAACCACATGGATCCACTGGTATCATTGCATGTGTGTTATTTTCTAGGACCACATTGATCCACTGGTGACATTGCAAGTGTGTTCTTTTCCTAAACCACATGGATGCACTGGAGTCATTGCATCTATGTTCTTTCCCTAAACCACATTGATCCATTGGTGTCATTGCATGTTTGTTCCTCTCCTAGACCACATGAATCCACTAGTGACATTGCATGTGTGTTCTTTTGCTTAAGCACATGGATCCACTGGTGATTTTGTATGTGTCTTCTTTTCCTAAACCACATGGATCCACTGGTGACATTTGCATGTGTGTTCTTTTCATAAACCACATTGATCCACTGGTGTCATTGCATGTGTGTTCTTTTCCTAAACCATACTGAGCCACTCATGATGTTTCATGTGTGTTCTTTTCCTACACCACATTGCTCCACTAGAGTCATTACATGTGTGTTCTTTTCCTAAACGACTGGTGACTTCGCATCTGTGCTCTTTTCCTAAACCACATGGATCCACTGGGGACATTGGCATGTGTCTTCTTTTCGTAAACCACATTAATCCACTGGTGACATTCGCATGTGTGTTCTTTTCCTAAACCACATTGATCCACCGGTGAAATCTGCATGTGTGTTCTTTTCCTAAACCACATTGATCCACTGGTGTCATTGCATGTCTATTCTTTTCCTATACCACATGAATCCACTGGTGACATTGCATGTGTGTTCTTTTCCTGAACCGCATGGATCCACTAGTGACTTTGCATGTGTGTTCTTTACCTAAACCACATGGATCCACTGGTGACATTTGCATGTCTGTTCTTTTCCTAAACCACATTGATCCACTGGTGTCATTGTATGTGTGTTCTTTTCGTAAACCACATTGATCCATGGGTGATGTTGCATGTGTGTTCTTTTCCTGAACCACATTGATCCACAGGTGTCATTGCATGTGTGTTCTTTTCCTAGAGCACATTGATCCACTGGTAACATTGCATGCGTGTTCTTTTCCTAAACAACATGGATCCACTTGAGCCATTTTCATGTGTGTTCTTTTCCTAAACCACACTGATCCGCTGGTGACATTTGCATGTGTGTTGTTTTCCTAAACCACATTGATCCACTGGTGTCATTGCATGTGTGTTGTTTTCCTAAACCACATTGATCCACTAGTGTCACTACATGTGTGTTTTTTTCTTGAACCACATTGATCCACTGGTGACATTGCAGGTGTGTTCTTTTCCTAAACCACATGGATCCACTGGTGTCATTCCATGTGTGTTCTTTTCGTAAACCACATTGGTCCCTAGTGTCATTGCATGTGTGTTCTTTCCCTAAACAACATTGATCCACTGGTGACATTTGCATGTGTGTTCTTTTCCTAAACCACATTGATCCACTGGTGACATTTGCATGTCAGTTCTTTTCCTAAACCACATTGATCGACTGGTATCATTGCATGTGTGTTCTTTTCCTGAACCACATTGATCGACTGGTGACATTGCATATGTGTTCTTTTCCTAAACCACATTGATCCACTGGTGACATTTGCATGTGTGTTCTTTTCCTAAACCACATTGATCCACTCGTGTCATTGCATGTGTGTTCTTTTCCAGAACCACATTGATCCACTGGTGCCATTGCATGTGTGTTATTTTCCTAAACCACATTGATCCACTGGTGTCATTGCATGTGTGTTCTTTTCCTAAACCAGATTGATCCACTGGTGACATTTGCATGTGTCTTCTCTTCCTAAACCACATGGATCCACTAGTGTCATTGCATGTGTGTTATTTTCCTGAACCACTGGTGACTTCGCATGTGTGTTCTTTTCCTGAACCACTGGTCACTTCGCATGTGTGTTCTTTTCCTAAACCACATGGATCCACTGGTGACATTTGCATGTGTGTTCTTTTCCTAAACCACATTAATCCACTGGTGATATTTGTATGTGTGTTCTTTTCCTAAACCACATTGATCCTTTGGTGTGATTACATATGTGTTCTTTTCCTAAACCACATTGAACCACTGGTTACATTTGCATGTATGTCCTTTTCCTAAACCACATTGATCCACTGGTATCATTGCATGTGTGTTGTTTTCCT
Organism: Avena sativa; assembly: GCA_916181665.1. Taxonomy (NCBI): domain Eukaryota; kingdom Viridiplantae; phylum Streptophyta; class Magnoliopsida; order Poales; family Poaceae; genus Avena; species Avena sativa. The sequence goes on along the minus strand of OV702292.1, from coordinate 254,941,728 downwards.
GAACCACATTGAACCACTGGTGACATTGCATGTGTGTTCTTTTCCTAGACCACATGGATCCACTAGTGTCATTGCATGTTTGTTATTTTCCTAAAGCACATTGATCCACTGGTGTCATTGCATGTGTGTTCTTTTCCTGAACCACATTGATCCACTAGTGGTGTGTTCTTTTCCGAAACCACATGGATCCACTAGTGTCATTGCATGTGTGTTATTTTCCTGAACCACTGGTGACTTCGCATGTGTGTTCTTTTCCTGAACCACTGGTGACTTTGCATTTGTGTTCTTTTCCTAAACCACATGGATCCACTTTGACATTGCATGCGTGTTGTTTTCCTAAACCACATTGATCCACTGGTGTCACTGCATGTGTGTTCTTTTCTTGAACCACATTGATCCACTCGTGTCATTGCGTGTGTGTTCATTTCCTAAACCATATGGATCCACTTGTGAAATTTTCATGTGTGTTCTTTTCCTAAAACACATTGATCCACTTGAGACATTGCATGTTTTTTTCTTCCTAAACTACATCGATCCACTAGTGTCATTGAATGTGTGTTATTTTCCTAAACCACATTGAACCACTGGTGTCATTGCATGTGTGTTCTTTTCCTAAACCACATTGATCCACTAGTGTCATTGTATGTGTGTTCTTTTCCTAAACCACATTGATCCACTAGTGTCATTGCATGTGTGTTATTTTCCTAAACCACATTGATCCACTCGTGTCATTGCATGTGTGTTCTTTTCCTGAACCACATTGATCCAATGGTGTCATTGCATGTGTGTTATTTTCCTAAACCACACTGATCCACTGGTAACATTACATGCGTGTTCTTTTCCTAAACAACATGGATCCACTGGTGACATTTGCATGTGTGTTCTTTTCCTAAACCACATTGATCCACTGGTGTCATTGCATGTGTGTTGTTTTCCTAAACCACATTGATCCACTGGTGTCACTGCATGTGTGTTGTTTTCTTGAACCACATTGATCCACTCGTGTCATTGATGTGTGTTCCTTTCCTAAACCATAATGATCCAGTAGTGTCACTGCATGTGTGTTGTTTTCTTGAACCACATTAATCCACTGGTGACATTGCAGGTGTGTTCTTTTCCTAAACCACATGGATCCACTGGTGTCATTGCATGTGTGTTCTTTTCCTAAACCACATTGGTCCACTAGTGTCATTGCATGTGTGTTCTTTCCCTAAACCACATTGATCCACTGGTGACATTTGCATGTGTGTACTTTTCCTAAACCACATTGATCCTTTGTTGTGATTACATGTGTGTTCTTTTCCTGAACCACATTGATCAACTGGTGACATTTGCATGTCAGTTCTTTTCCTAAACCACATTGATCGACTGGTATCATTGCATATGTGTTCTTTTCTTGAACCAGATTGATCGACTGGTGATATTGCATGTGTGTTCTTTTCCTAAACCACATGGATCCACTGGTGTCATTGCATATGTCTTAGTTTCCTAAAACACATTGATCCACTTGTGTCATTGCATGTGTGTTATTTTCCTAAACCACATTGATCCACTGGTGACGTTTGCATGTGTGTTCTTTTCCTAAACCACATTGATCCAATCGTGTCATTGCATGTGTGTTCTTTTCCTGAACCACATAGATCCACTGGTGTCATTGCATGTGTGTTATTTTCCTAAACCACATTGATCCACTGGTGACATTTGCATGTGTCTTCTTTTCCTAAACCACATGGATTCACTAGTGTCATTGCATGTGTGTTATTTTCCTGAACCACTGGTGACTTCGCATGTCTGTTCTTTTCCTGAACCACTGGTGACTTCGCATGTGTGTTCTTTTCCTAAACCACATGGATCCACTAGTGACATTTGCATGTGTGTTCTTTTCCTAAACCACATTAATCCACTGTTGATATTTGTATGTGTGTTCTTTTCCAAACCACATTGATCCTTTGGTGTGATTACATGTGTGTTCTTTTCCTAAACCACATTGAACCACTGGTGACATTTGCATGTCTGTTCTTTTCCTAAACCACATTGATCCACTGGTATCATTGCATGTGTGTTCTTTTCCCAAACCACATTGAACCACTAGTGACATTGCATGTGTGTTCTTTTCCTAGACCACGTGGATCCACTAGTGTCATTGCATGTGTGTTATTTTCCTAAAGCACATGGATCCACTAGTGTCATTACATGTATGTTCTTTTCCTAAAGCACATTGATCCACTGGTGTCATTGCATGTGTGTTCTTTTCCTAGACCACATGGATCCACTAGTGTCATTGCATGTGTGTTATTTTCCTAAAGCACATTGATCCACTGGTGTCATTGCATGTGTGTTCTTTTCCTAAACCACATTGATCCACAGGTGACGTTTGCATGTGTGTTCTTTTCCTAAACCACATTGATCCAATCGTGTCATTGCATGTGTGTTCTTTTCCTGAACCACATTGATCCACTGGTGTCATTGCATGTGTGTTATTTTCCTAAACCACATTGATCCACTGGTGACATTTGCATGTGTCTTCTTTTCCTAAACCACATGGTTCCACTAGTGTCATTGCATGTGTGTTATTTTCCTGAACCACTGGTGACTTCGCATGTCTGTTCTTTTCCTGAACCACTGGTGACTTCGCATGTGTGTTCTTTTCCTAAACCACATGGATCCACTAGTGACATTTGCATGTGTGTTCTTTTCCTAAACCAGATTAATCCACTGTTGATATTTGTATGTGTGTTCTTTTCCAAACCACATTGATCCTTTGGTGTGATTACATGTGTGTTCTTTTCCTAAACCACATTGAACCACTGGTGACATTTGCATGTTTGTTCTTTTCCTAAACCACATTGATCCACTGGTATCATTGCATGTGTGTTCTTTTCCCAAACCACATTGAACCACTAGTGACATTGCATGTGCGTTCTTTTCCTAGACCACGTGGATCCACTAGTGTCATTGCATGTGTGTTATTTTCCTAAAGCACATGGATCCACTAGTGTCATTACATGTATGTTCTTTTCCTAAAGCACATTGATCCACTGGTGTCATTGCATGTGTGTTCTTTTCCTAGACCACATGGATCCACTAGTGTCATTGCATGTGTGTTATTTTCCTAAAGCACATTGATCCACTGGTGTCATTGCATGTGTGTTCTTTTCCTAAACCACATTGATCCACTAGTGACATTTGCATGTGTGTTCTTTTCCGAAACAACATGGATCCACTAGTGTCATTGCATGTGTGTTATTTTCCTGAACCACTGGTGACTTCGCATGTGTGTTCTTTTCCTGAACCACTGGTGACTTCGCATGTGTGTTCTTTTCCTAAACCACATGGATCCACTAGTGACATTGCATGTGTGTTGTTTTCCTAAACCACATTGATCCACTGGTGTCACTTAATGTGTGTTCTTTTCTTGAACCACATTGATCCACTCGTGTCATTGCGTGTGTGTTCTTTTCCTAAACCATATGGATCCACTTGTGAAATTTTCATGTCTGTTCTTTTCCGAAAAGTCATTGATCCACTTGAGACATTGCATGTGTGTTCTTTACCTTAACCACATCGATCCACTAGTGTCATTGCATGTGTGTTATTTTCCTAAACCACATTGAACCACTGGTGTCATTGCATGTGTGTTCTTTTCCTAAACCACATTGATCCACTAGTCTCATTGTATGTTTGTTCTTTTCCTAAACCACATTGATCCACTAGTGTCATTGCATGTGTGTTATTTTCCTAAACGACATTGATCCACTCGTGTCATTTCATGTGTGTTCTTTTCCTGAACCACATTGATCCAATGGTGTCATTGCATGTGTGTTCTTTTCCTAAACCACACTGATCCACTGGTAACATTGCATGCGTGTTCTTTTCCTAAAGAACATGGATCCACTTGAGCCATTTGCATGTGTGTTCTTTTCCTAAACCACATTGATCCACTGGTGACATTTGCATGTGTGTTCTTTTCCTAAACCACATTGATCCACTGGTGTCATTGCATGTGTGTTGTTTTCTAAACCACATTGATCCACTGGTGTCACTACATGTGTGTTCTTTTCTTGAACCACATTGATCCACTCGTGTCATTGCATGTTTGTTCTTTTCCTAAACCACATGGATCCACTTGTGAAATTTTCATGTGTGTTCTTTTCCTAAAACTCATTGATCCACTTGAGACATTGCATGTGTGTTCTTTTCCTAAACCACATGCATCCACTAGTGTCATTGCATGTGTGTTATTTTCCTAAACCACATTGAACCACTGGTGTAATTGCATGTGTGTTCTTTTCCTAAAACAGATTGATCCACTAGTGTCATTGTATGTGTGTTCTTTTCCTAAACCACATTGATCCACTAGTGTCATTGCATGTGTGTTATTTTCCTAAACCACATTGATCCACTCATGTCATTTCATGTGTGTTCTTTTCATGAACCACATTGATCCACTGGTGTCATTGCATGTGTGTTCTTTTCCTAAACCACACTGATCCACTGGTAACATTTCATGCGTTTTCTTTTCCTAAACAACATGGATCCACTTGAGAGATTTGCATGTGTGTTCTTTTCCTAAACCACATTGATCCACTGGTGACATTTGCATGTGTGTTCTTTTCCTGAACCACATTGATCCACTGGTGTCATTGCATGTGTGTTCTTTTCCTAAAGCACATTGATCCACTGGTGACATTTGCATTTGTGTTCTTTTTCTAAACCACATGGATCCACTAGTGTCATTGCATGTGAGTTATTTTCCTAAACCACTGGTGACTTTGCATGTGTGAACTTTTCCTGAACCACTGGTGACTTCGCATGTGTGTTCATTTCCTAAAGCACATGAATCCATTGGTGACATTTGCATGTGTGTTCTTTTCCTAAACCACATTAATCCACTGGTGACATTTGCATGTGTGTTATTTTCCTAAACCACATGGATCCACTGGTGTCGTTGCATGCGTGTTCTCTCCCTAAACCACATTGATCCACTAGTGTCATTGCATGTGTGTTCTTTCCCTAAACCACATTGATCCACTGGTGACATTTGTATGTGTGTTCTTTTCCTAAACCACATTGATCCTTTGGTGTGATTACATGTCTGTTCTCTTCTTGAAGCACATGTGACTTTGCATGTGTGTTCTTTTCCTAAACCACATGCATCCACTGGTGACATTGCATGCGTTTTCTTTTCCTAAACAACGTGGATCCACTTGAGACATTTGCATGTGTGTTCTTTTCCTAAACCACATTGATCCACTGGTGACATTTGCATGTGTGTTATTTTCCTAAACCACATTGATCCACTAGTGTCATTGCACGTGTGTTCTTTTCCTAAACCACGTTGATCCACTCGTGTCATTGCATGTGTGTTCTTTTCCTAAAGCACATTGATCCAATGGTGTCATTGCATGTGTGTTCTTTTCCTAAACCACACTGATCCACTCGTAACATTGCATGCGTGTTCTTTTCCTAAAGAACATGGATCCACTTGAGCCATTTGCATGTGTGTTCTTTTCCTAAACCACATTGATCCACTGGTGACATTTGCATCTGTGTTCTTTTCCTAAACCACATTGATCCACTGGTGTGTCATTGCATGTGTGTTGTTTTCCTAAACCACATTGATCCACTGGTGTCACTTCATGTGTGTTCTTTTCTTGAACCACATTGATCATCTCGTTTCATTGCATGTGTGTTCTTTTCCTAAACCATATGGATCCACTTGTGAAATTTTCATGTGTGTTATTTTCCTAAAACTCATATATCTACTTGAGACATTGCATGTGTATTCTTTTCCTATACCACATGGATCCCTAGTGTCATTGCATGTGTGTTATTTTCCTAAACCACATTGAACCACAGGTGACTTCGCATGTGTGTTCTTTTCCTAAACCACATTCATCCACTAGTGTCATTGTATGTGTGTTCTTTTCCTAAACCACAATGATCCATTAGTGTCACTGCATTTGTGTTATTTTACTAAACCACATGGATCCACTCGTGTCATTGCATGTGTGTTCTTTTCCTAAAGCACAATTATCCACTTGTGTCATTGTATGTGTGTTCTTTTCCTAAACCACACTGATCCACTGGTAACATTGCATGCGTGTTCTTTTCCTAAACAACATGGATCCACTTGAGCCATTTGCATGTGTGTTCTTTTCCTAAACCACATTGATCCACTAGTGACATTTTCATGTGTGTTCTTTTCCTAAATCAGATTGATCCACTGGTGTCATTACATGTGTGTAGTTTTCCTAAACCACATTGATCCACTGGTGTCATTGCATGTGTATTGTTTTCTTGAACCACATTGATCCACTGGTGACATTGCATGTGTGTTCTTTTCCTAAACCACATCGATCCACTGGTGTCATTACATGTGTGTTCTTTTCCTAAACCACATTGATCCACTAGTGTCATTGCACGTGTGCTCTTTCCCTAAACCACATTGATCCACTGGTGACATTTGCATGTGTGTTCTTTTCCTAAACCACATTGATCCTTTGTTGTGATGACATGTGTGTTCTTTTCCTGAACCACATTGATCAACTTGTGAGATTTGCATGTCTGTTCTTTTCCTAAACCACATTGATCGACTGGTATCATTGCATGTGTGTTCTTTTCCTGAACCACATTGATCCACTGGTGACATTACAGGTGTGTTCTTTTCCAAAACCACATGGATCCGCTGGTGTCATTGCATGTGTGTTATTTTCCTAAAACACATTGATCCACTTGTGTCATTGTATGTGTGATCTTTTCCTAAACCACATTGATCCACTAGTGACATTTGCAAGTGTGTTCTTTTCCTAAACCACATTCATCCACTCGTGCATTGCATGTGTGTTCTTTTCCTGAACCACATTGATCCACTGGTGTCATTGCATGTGTGTTATTTTCCTAAACTACATTGATCCACTGGTGTCATTGCATGTGTGTTCTTTTCCTAAACCACATTGATCCACTGGTGACATTTGCATTTGTGTTCTTTTTCTAAACCACATGGATCCACTAGTGTCATTGCATGTGAGTTATTTTCCTAAACCACTGGTGACTTTGCATGTGTGATCTTTTCCTGAACCACTGGTGACTTCGCATGTGTGTTCATTTCCTAAAGCACATGGATCCATTGGTGACATTTTCATATGTGTTCTTTTCCTAAACCACATTAATCCACTGGTAACATTTGCATGTCTGTTATTTTCCTAAACCACATGGATCCACTGGTGTCATTGCATGCGTGTTCTTTCCCTAAACCACATTGATCCACTAGTGTCATTGCATGTGTGTTCTTTCCCTAAACCACATTGATCCACTGGTGACATTTGTATGTGTGTTCTTTTCCTAAACCACATTGATCCTTTGGTGTGATTACATGTGTGTTCTTTTCCTGAAACACATTGATCCACTGCTGACATTTGCATGCATGTTCTTTTCCTAAAAAACATTGATCCACCGGTATCATTGCATGTGTGTTCCTTTCCTGAACCACATTGATCCACTGGTGACATTGCATGCGTTTTCTTTTCCTAGACCACATGGATCCACTAGTGTCATTGCATGTGTGTTATTTTCCTAAAGCACATTGATCCACTAGTGACATTTGCATGTGTGTTCTTTTCCGAAACCACATGGATCCACTAGTGTCATTGCATGTGTGTTCTCTTCTTGAAGCACTGGTGACTTTGTATGTGTGTTCTTTTCCTAAACCACATGCATCCACTGGTGACATTGCATGCGTTTTCTTTTCCTAAACAACGTGGATCCACTTGAGACATTTGCATGTGTGTTCTTTTCCTAAACCACACTGATCCACTGGTGACATTGCATGCATGTTCTTTTCCTAAACAACATGGATCCACTTGAGCCATTTGCATGTGTGTTCTTTTCCTAAACCACATTGATCCACTAGTGACATTTGCATGTGTGTTATTTTCCTAAACCACATTGATCCACTGGTGTCATTGCATGTGTGTTGTTTTCCTAAACCACATTGATCCACTGGTTTCACTACATGTGTGTTCTTTTCTTGAACCACATTGATCCACTCGTGTCATTGCATGTTTTTTCTTTTCCTAAACCACATGGATCCACTTGTGAAATTTTAATGTGTGTTCTTTTCCTAAAACTCATTGATCCACTTGAGACATTGCATGTGTGTTCTTTTCCTAAACCACATGCATCCACTAGTGTCATTGCATGTGTGTTATTTTCCTAAACCACATTGCACCACTGGTGTAATTGCATGTGTGTTCTTTTCCTAAAACAGATTGATCCACTAGTGTCATTGTATGTGTGTTCTTTTCCTAAACCACATTGATCCACTAGTGTCATTGCATGTGTGTTATTTTCCTAAACCACATTGATCCACTCATGTCATTTCATGTGTGTTCTTTTCATGAACCACATTGATCCACTGGTGTCATTGCATGTGTGTTCTTTTCCTAAACCACATTGATCCACTGGTAACATTTCATGCGTTTTCTTTTCCTAAACAACATGGATCCACTTGAGTGATTTGCATGTGTGTTCTTTTCCTAAACCACATTGATCCACTGGTGACATTTGCATGTGTGTTCTTTTCCTGAACCACATTGATCCACTGGTGTCATTGCATGTGTGTTCTTTTCCTAAACCACATTGATCCACTAGTGACATTTGCATTTGTGTTCTTTTTCTAAACCACATGGATCCACTAGTGTCATTGCATGTGAGTTATTTTCCTAAACCACTGGTGAATTTGCATGTGTGATCTTTTCCTGAACCACTGGTGACTTCACATGTGTGTTCATTTCCTAAAGCACATGGATCCATTGGTGACATTTGCATGTGTGTTCTTTTCCTAAACCACACTAATCCACTGGTGACATTTGCATGTGTGTTATTTTCCTAAACCACATGGATCCACTGGTGTCATTGCATGCGTGTTCTTTCCCTAAACCACATTGATCCACTAGTGTCATTGCATGTGTGTTCTTTCCCTAAACCACATTGATCCACTGGTGACATTTGTATGTGTGTTCTTTTCCTAAACCACATTGATCCTTTGGTGTGATTACATGTGTGTTCTTTTCCTGAACCACATTGATCCACTGTTGACATTTGCATGCATGTTCTTTTCCTAAAAAACATTGATCCACCCGTATCATTGCATGTGTGTTCCTTTCCTGAACCACATTGATCCACTGGTGACATTGCATGCGTGTTCTTTTCCTAGACCACATGGATCCACTTGTGTCATTGCATGTGTGTTATTTTCCTAAAGCACATTGATCCACTAGTGACATTTGCATGTGTGTTCTTTTCCGAAACCACATGGATCCACTAGTGTCATTGCATGTGTGTTCTCTTCTTGAAGCACTGGTGACTTTGCATGTGTGTTCTTTTCCTAAACCACATGCATCCACTGGTGACATTGCATGCGTTTTCTTTTCCTAAACAACGTGGATCCACTTGAGACATTTGCATGTGTGTTCTTTTCCTAAACCACACTGATCCACTAGTGACATTGCATGCGTGTTATTTTCCTAAACAACATGGATCCACTTGAGCCATTTGCATGTGTGTTCTTTTCCTAAACCACATTGATCCACTGGTGACATTTGCATGTGTGTTATTTTCCTAAACCACATTGATCCACTGGTGTCATTGCATGTGTGTTGTTTTCCTAAACCACATTGATCCACTGGTGTCACTACATGTGTGTTCTTTTCTTGAACCACATTGATCCACTCGTGTCATTGCATGTTTGTTCTTTTCCTAAACCACATGGATCCACTTGTGAAATTTTCATGTGTGTTCTTTTCCTAAAACTCATTGATCCACTTGAGACATTGCAAGTGTGTTCTTTTCCTAAACCACATGCATCCACTAGTGTCATTGCATGTGTGTTATTTTCCTAAACCACATTGAACCACTGGTGTAATTGCATGTGTGTTCTTTTCCTAAAACAGATTGATCCACTAGTGTCATTGTATGTGTGTTCTTTTCCTAAACCACATTGATCCACTAGTGTCATTGCATGTGTGTTATTTTCCTAAACCACATTGATCCACTCATGTCATTTCATGTGTGTTCTTTTCATGAACCACATTGATCCACTGGTGTCATTGCATGTGTGTTCTTTTCCTAAACCACACTGATCCACTGGTAACATTTCATGCGTTTTCTTTTCCTAAACAACATGGATCCACTTGAGTGATTTGCATGTGTGTTCTTTTCCTAAACCACATTGATCCACTGGTGACATTTGCATGTGTGTTCTTTTCCTGAACCACATTGATCCACTGGTGTCATTGCATGTGTGTTGTTTTCCTAAACCACATTGATCCACTGGTGTCACTACATGTGTGTTGTTTTCTCGAACCACATTGATCCACTAGTGAAATTGCATGTGTGTTCTTTTCCTAAACCACATGGATCCGCTGGTTTCATTTCATGTGTATTCTTTTCCTAAACCACATTGGTCCACTAGTGTCATTGCATGTGTGTTCTTTCCCTAAACCACATTGTTCCACTGGTGACATTTGCATGTGTGTTCTTTCCCTAAACCACATTGATCCTTTGTTGTGATTACATGTGTACTTTTCCTTAACCACATTGATCAACTTGTGACATTTGCATGTCTGTTCTTTTCCTAAACCACATTGATCGACTGGTACCATTGCATGTGTGTTCTTTTCCTAAACCACATGGATTCACTGGTGACATTGCATGTGTGTTCTTGTCCTAAACCACATGGATCCACTGGTGTCATTGCATGTGTGTTATTTTCCTAAAACACATTGATACACTTGTGTCATTGCATGTGTTTTCTTTTCCTAAACCACATTGATCCACTAGTGACATTTACATGTGTGTTTTATTCCTAAAAAACATGGATCCACTGGTGACATTGCATGCGTGTTGTTTTCCTAAACCACATTGATCCACCTGTGACATTTGCATGTGTATTCTTTTCCTAAACCACATTGAACCACTGGTGTCACTGCATGTGTGTTCTTTTCCTAAACCACATTGATCCACTAGTGTCATTGTATGTGTATTCTTTTCCTAAACAACATGGATCCACTTGAGCCATTTGCATGTGTGTTCTTTTCCTAAACCACATTGATCCACTGGTGACATTTGCATGTGTGTTCTTTTCCTAAACCACATTGATCCACTGGTGTCATTGCATGTGTGTTGTTTTCCTAAACCACATTGATCCACTGGTCTCACTGCATGTGTGTTATTTTCTTGAACCACATTGATCCACTCGTGTCATTGCATGTGTGTTCTTTTCCTAAACCATATTGATCCACTAGTGTCACTGCATGTGTGTTGTTTTCTTGAACCACATTGATCCACTGGTGACATTGCAGGTGTGTTCTGTTCCTAAACCACATGGATCCACTGGTGTCATTGCATGTGTGTTCTTTTCCTAAACCACATTGGTCCACTAGTGTCATTGCATGTGTGTTCTTTCCCTAAACCACATTGATCCTTTGTTGTGATTACATGTGTGTTCTTTTCCTGAACCACATTGATCAACTGGTGAGATTTGCATGTCAGTTCTTTTCCTAAACCACATTGATCGACTGGTATCATTGCATGAGTGTTGTTTTCTTGAACCACATTGATCGACTAGTGACATTGCATGTGTGTTCTTTTCCTAAACCACATGGATCCACTGGTTTCATTGCATATGTGTTAGTTTCCTAAAACACATTGATCCACTTGTGTCATTGCATGTGTGTTCTTTTCCTAAACCACATTGATCCACTGGTGACATTTGCATGTGTGTTCTTTTCCTAAACCACAATTATCCACTCGTGTCATTGCATGTGTGTTCTTTTCCTGAACCACATTGATCCACTGGTGTCATTGCATGTGTGTTATTTTCCTAAACCACATTGATCCACCGGTGTCATTTCATGTGTGTTATTTTCCTAAACCACATTGATCCACTAGTGACATTTGCATGTGTCTTCTTTTCCTAAACCACATGGATCCAATAGTGTCATTGCATGTGTGTTATTTTCCTGAACCACTGGTGATTTCGCATGTGTGTTCTTTTCCTGAACCACTGGTGACTTCGCATGTGTGTTTGTTTCCTAAACTACATGGATCCACTGGTGACATTTGCATGTGTGTTCTTTTCCTAAACCACATTAATCCACTGTTGATATTTGTATGTGTGTTCTTTTCCTAAACCACATTGATCCTTTGGTGTGATTACATGTGTGTTATTTTCCTAAACCACATTGAACCACTAGTGACATTTGCATGTCTGTTCTTTTCCTAAACCACATTGATCCACTGCTATCATTGCATGTGTGTTCTTTTCCTTAACCACATTGAACCACTAGTGACATTGCATGTGTGTTCTTTTCCTAGACCACATGGATCCACTAGTGTCATTGCATGTGTGTTATTTTCGTAAAGCACATTGATCCACTAATGTCATTGGATGTGTGTTCTTTTCCTAAACCACATTGATCCACTAGTGACATTTGCATGTGTGTTCTTTTTCGAAACAACATGGATCCACTAATGTCATTGCATGTGTGTTTTTTTCCTGAACAACTGGTGACTTCGCATGTGTGTTCTTTTCCTGAACCGCTGGTGACTTCGCATGTGTGTTCTTTTCCTAAACCACATGGATCCACTAGTGACATTGCATGCGTGTTGTTTTCCTAAACCACATTGATCCACTAGTGTCACTTCATGTGTGTTCTTTCTTGAACCGCATTGATCCTCTCGTGTCATTGCGTGTGTGTTCTTTTCCTAAACCATATGGATCCACTTGTGAAATTTTCATGTGTGTTCTTTTCCTAAAACTCATTGATCCACTTGAGTCATTGCATGTGTGTTATTTTCCTAAACCACATTGATCCACTGGTGTCATTGCATGTGTGCACTTTTCCTAAACCACATTGATCCACTAGTGTCATTGTATGTGTGTTCTTTTCCTAAACCACATTGATCCACTAGTGTCATTGCATGTGTGTTATTTTCCTAAACCACATTGATCCACTCGTCTCATTGCATGTGTGTTCTTTTCCTGAACCACATTGATCCAATGGTGTCATTGCATGTGTGTTCTTTTCCTAAACCACACTGATCCACTGGTAACATTGCATGTATGTTCTTTTCCTAAACAACATGGATCCACTTAAGACATTGCATGTGTGTTCTTTTCCTAAACCACATCTATCCACTAGTGTCATTGCATGTGTGTTATTTTCCTAAACCACATTGAACCACTCGTGTCATTGCATGTGTGTTCTTTTCCTAAACCACATTGATCCACTAGTGTCATTGTAAGTGTGTTCTTTTCCTAAACCACATTGATCCACTAGTGTCATTGCATGTGTGTTCTTTTCCTAAACCACATTGATCACTCGTGTCATTGCATGTGTGTTGTTTTCCTAAACCACATTGATCCAATGGTGTCATTGCATGTGTGTTCTTTTCCTAAACCACACTGATCCACTGGTAACATTGCATGCGTGTTCTTTTCCTAAAGATCATGGATCCACTTGAGCCATTTCCATGTGTGTTCTTTTCCTAAACCACATTGATCCACTGGTGACATTTGCATCTGTGTTCTTTTCCTAAACCACATTGATCCACTGGTGTCATTGCATGTGTGTTGTTTTCCTAAACCACATTGATCCACTGGTGTCCCTTCATGTGTGTTCTTTTCTTGAACCACATTGATCATCTCGTTTCATTGCATGTGTGTTCTTTTCCTAAACTATATGGATCCACTTGTGAAATTTTCATGTGTGTTATTTTCCTAAAACTCATATATCTACTTGAGACACTGCATGTGTATTCTTTTCCTATACCACATGGATCCCTAGTGTCATTGCATGTGTGTTATTTTCCTAAACCACATTGAACCACTAGTGACTTCGCATGTGTGTTCTTTTCCTAAACCACATTGATCCACTAGTGTCATTGTATGTGTGTTCTTTTCCTAAACCACATTGATCCATTGGTGTCATTGCATTTGTGTTATTTTCCTAAACCACATGGATCCACTCGTGTCATTGCATGTGTGTTCTTTTCCTAAAGCACAATTATCCACTAGGGCATTGCATGTGTGTTCTTTTCCTAAACCACACTGATCCACTGGTAACATTGCATGCGTGTTCTTTTCCTAAACAACATGGATCCACTTGAGCCATTTGCATGTGTGTTCTTTTCCTAAACCACATTGATCCACTAGTGAAATCTGCATGTGTGTTCTTTTCCTAAATCAGATTGATCCACTGGTGTCATTGCATGTGTGTTGTTTTCCTAAACCACATTGATCCACTAGTGTCATTGCATGTGTGTTGTTTTCTTGAACCACATTGATCCACTGGTGACATTGCATGTGTGTTCTTTTCCTAAACCACATCGATCCACTGGTGTCATTACATGTGTGTTCTTTTCCTAAACCACATTGATCCACTAGTGTCATTGCATGTGTGCTCTTTCCCTAAACCACATTGATCCACTGGTGACATTTGCATGTGTGTTATTTTCCTAAACCACATTGATCCTTTGCTGCGATTACATGTGTGTTCTTTTCCTGAACCACATTGATCAACTTGTGAGATTTGCATGTCTGTTCTTTTCCTAAACCACATTGATCGACTGTTATCATTGCATGTGTGTTCTTTTCCTGAACCACATTGATCCACTGGTGACATTACATGTGTGTTCTTTTCCAAAACCACATGGATCCGCTGGTGTCATTGCATGTGTGTTATTTTCCTAAAACACATTGATCCACTTGTGTCATTGTATGTGTGTTCTTTTCCTAAACCACATTGATCCACTAGTGACATTTGCAAGTGTGTTCTTTTCCTAAACCACATTCATCCACTCGTGCATTGCATTTGTGTTCTTTTCCTGAACCACATTGATCCACTGGTGTCATTGCATGTGTGTTATTTTCCTAAACCACATTGATCCACTGGTGTCATTGCATGTGTGTTCTTTTCCTAAACCACATTGATCCACTGGTGACATTTGCATGTGTGTTCTTTTTCTAAACCACATGGATCCACTAGTGTCATTGCATGTGAGTTATTTTCCTAAACCACTGGTGACTTTGCATGTCTGATCTTTTCCTGAACCACTGGTGACTTTGCATGTGTGTTCATTTCCTAAAGCACATGGATCCATTGGTGACATTTGCATGTGTGTTCTTTTCCTAAACCACATTAATCCACTGGTGACATTTGCATGTGTGTTATTTTCCTAAACCACATGGATCCACTGGTGTCATTGCATGCGTGTTCTTTCCCTAAACCACATTGATCCACTAGTGTCATTGCATGTGTGTTCTTTGCCTAAACCACATTGATCCACTGGTGACATTTGTATGTGTGTTCTTTTCCTAAACCACATTGATCCTTTGGTGTGATTACATGTGTGTTCTTTTCCTGAACCACATTGATCCACTGTTGACATTTGCATGCATGTTCTTTTCCTCAAAAACATTGATCCACCGGTATCATTGCATGTGTGTTCCGTTCCTGAACCACATTGATCCACTGGTGACATTGCATGCGTGTTCTTTTCCTAGACCACATGGATCCACTAGTGTCATTGCATGTGTGTTATTTTCCTAAAGCACATTGATCCACTAGTGAGATTTGCATGTGTGTTCTTTTCCGAAACCACATGGATCCACTAGTGTCATTCCATGTGTGTTCTCTTCTTGAAGCACTGGTGACTTTGCATGTGTGTGCTTTTCCTAAACCACATGGATCCACTGGTGACATTGCATGCGTTTTCTTTTCCTAAACAACGTGGGTCCACTTGAGACATTTGCATGTGTGTTCTTTTCCTAAGCCACACTGATCCACTGGTGACATTTGCATGTGTGTTATTTTCCTAAACCACATGGATCCACTGGTGACATTGCATGCGTGTTCTTTTCCTAAACAACATGGATCCACTGGTGACATTGCATGCGTGTTCTTTTCCTAAACAACATGGATCCACTTGAGCCATTTGCATGTGTGTTCTTTTCCTAAACCACATTGATCCACTGGTGACATTTGCATGTGTGTTATTTTCCTAAACCACATTGATCCACTGGTGTCATTGCATGCGTGTTGTTTTCCTAAACCACATTGATCCACTGGTGTCACTGCATGTGTGTTCTTTTCTTGAACCACATTGATCCACTCGTGTCATTACATGTTTGTTCTTTTCCTAAACCACATGGATCCACTTGTGAAATTTTCATGTGTGTTCTTTTCCTAAAACTCACTGATCCACTTGAGACATTGCATGTGTGTTCTTTTCCTAAACCACATGCATCCACTAGTTTCATTGCATGTGTGTTATTTTCCTAAACCACATTGAACCACTGGTGTAATTGCATGTGTGTTCTTTTCCTAAAACAGATTGATCCACTAGTGTCATTGTATGTGTGTTCTTTTCCTAAACCACATTGATCCACTAGTGTCATTGCATGTGTGTTATTTTCCTAAACCACATTGATCCACTCATGTCATTTCATGTGTGTTCTTTTCATGAACCACATTGATCCACTGGTGTCATTGCATGTGTGTTCTTTTCCTAAACCACACTGATCCACTGGTAACATTTCATGCGTTTTCTTTTCCTAAACAACATGGATCCACTTGAGAGATTTGCATGTGTGTTCTTTTCCTAAACCACATTGATCCACTGGTGACATTTGCATGTGTGTTCTTTTCCTGAACCACATTGATCCACTGGTGTCATTGCATGTGTGTTGTTTTCCTAAACCACATTGATCCACTGGTGTCACTACATGTGTGTTGTTTTCATGAACCACATTGATCCACTAGTGACATTGCATGTGTGTTCTTTTCCTAAACCACATGGATCCACTGGTTTCATTTCATGTGTATTCTTTTCCTAAACCACATTGGTCCACTAGTGTCATTGCATATGTGTTCTTTCCCTAAACCCCATTGATCCACTGGTGACATTTGCATGTGTGTTCTTTCCCTAAACCACATTGATCCTTTGTTGTGATTACATGTGTGTACTTTTCCTTAACCACATTGATCAACTTGTGACATTTGCATGTCTGTTCTTTTCCTAAACCACATTGATCGACTGGTACCATTGCATGTGTGTTCTTTTCCTGAACCACATTGATTCACTGGTGACATTGCATGTGTGTTCTTTTCCTAAACCACATGTATCCACTAGTGTCATTGCATGTGTGTTATTTTCCTAAAACAGATTGATCCACTTGTGTCATTGCATGTGTTTTCTTTTCCTAAACCACATTGATCCACTAGTCACATTTACATGTGTGTTCTATTCCTAAAAAACATGGATCCACTGGTGACATTGCATGCGTGTTGTTTTCCTAAACCACATTGATCCACTGGTGACATTTGCATGTGTATTCTTTTCCTAAACCACATTGAACCACTGGTGTCACTGCATGTGTGTTCTTTTCCTAAGCCACATTGATCCACTAGTGTCATTGTATGTGTATTCTTTTCCTAAACAACATGGATCCACTTGAGCCATTTGCATGTGTGTTCTTTTCCTAAACCACATTGATCCACTGGTGACATTTGCATGTGTGTTCTTTTCCTAAACCACATTGAGCCACTGGTGTCATTGCATGTGTATTGTTTTCCTAAACCACATTGATCCACTGGTGTCACTGCATGTGTGTTATTTTCTTGAAATACATTGATCCACTCGTGTCATTGCATGTGTGTTCTTTTCCTAAACCATATTGATCCACTAGTGTCACTGCATGTGTGTTGTTTTCTTGAACCACATTGATCCACTGGTGACATTGCAGGTGTGTTCTTTTCCTAAACCACATGGATCCACTGGTGTCATTGCATGTGTGTTCTTTTCCTAAACCACATTGGTCCACTAGTGTCATTGCATGTGTGTTCTTTCCCT
This sequence comes from Avena sativa, assembly GCA_916181665.1. Taxonomy (NCBI): domain Eukaryota; kingdom Viridiplantae; phylum Streptophyta; class Magnoliopsida; order Poales; family Poaceae; genus Avena; species Avena sativa. The sequence goes on along the minus strand of OV702292.1, from coordinate 254,923,812 downwards.
AAACCACATTGATCCTTTGTTGTGATTACATGTGTGTTCTTTTCCTGAACCACATTGATCAACTGGTGAGATTTGCATGTCATATCTTTTCCTAAACCACATTGATCGACTGGTATCATTGCATGTGTGTTGTTTTCTTGAACCACATTGATCGACTAGTGACATTGCATGTGTGTTCTTTTCCTAAACCACATGGATCCACTGGTTTCATTGCATATGTGTTAGTTTCCTAAAACACATTGATCCACTTGTGTCATTGCATGTGTGTTCTTTTCCTAAACCACATTGATCCACTGGTGACATTTACATGTGTGTTCTTTTCCTAAAACTCACTGATCCACTTGAGACATTGCATGTGTGTTCTTTTCCTAAACCACATGCATCCACTAGTTTCATTGCATGTGTGTTATTTTCCTAAACCACATTGAACCACTGGTGTAATTGCATGTGTGTTCTTTTCCTAAAACAGATTGATCCACTAGTGTCATTGTATGTGTGTTCTTTTCCTAAACCACATTGATCCACTAGTGTCATTGCATGTGTGTTATTTTCCTAAACCACATTGATCCACTCATGTCATTTCATGTGTGTTATTTTCATGAACCACATTGATCCACTGGTGTCATTGCATGTGTGTTCTTTTCCTAAACCACACTGATCCACTGGTAACATTTCATGCGTTTTCTTTTCCTAAACAACATGGATCCACTTGAGAGATTTGCATGTGTGTTCTTTTCCTAAACCACATTGATCCACTGGTGACATTTGCATGTGTGTTCTTTTCCTGAACCACATTGATCCACTGGTGTCATTGCATGTGTGTTGTTTTCCTAAACCACATTGATCCACTGGTGTCACTACATGTGTGTTGTTTTCTTGAACCACATTGATCCACTAATGACATTGCATGTGTAATCTTTTCCTAAACCACATGGATCCACTGGTTTCATTTCATGTGTATTCTTTTCCTAAACCACATTGGTCCACTAGTGTAATTGCATATGTGTTCTTTCCCTAAACCGCATTGATCCACTGGTGACATTTGCATGTGTGTTCTTTCCCTAAACCACATTGATCCTTTGTTGTGATTACATGTGTGTACTTTTCCTTAACCACATTGATCAACTTGTGACATTTGCATGTCTGTTCTTTTTCCTAAACCACATTGATCGACTGGTACCATTGCATGTGTGTTCTTTTCCTGAACCACATTGATTCACTGGTGACATTGCATGTGTGTTCTTTTCCTAAACCACATGTATCCACTAGTGTCATTGCATGTGTGTTATTTTCCTAAAACAGATTGATCCACTTGTGTCATTGCATGTGTTTTCTTTTCCTAAACCACATTGATCCACTAGTGACATTTACATGTGTGTTCTATTCCTAAAAAACATGGATCCACTGGTGACATTGCATGCGTGTTGTTTTCCTAAACCACATTGATCCACTGGTGACATTTGCATGTGTATTCTTTTCCTAAACCACATTGAACCACTGGTGTCACTGCATGTGTGTTCTTTTCCTAAGCCACATTGATCCACTAGTGTCATTGTATGTGTATTCTTTTCCTAAACAACATGGATCCACTTGAGCCATTTGCATGTGTGTTCTTTTCCTAAACCACATTGATCCACTGGTGACATTTGCATGTGTGTTCTTTTCCTAAACCACATTGAGCCACTGGTGTCATTGCATGTGTATTGTTTTCCTAAACCACATTGATCCACTGGTGTCACTGCATGTGTGTTATTTTCTTGAACCACATTGATCCACTCGTGTCATTGCATGTGTGTTCTTTTCCTAAACCATATTGATCCACTAGTGTCACTGCATGTGTGTTGTTTTCTTGAACCACATTGATCCACTGGTGACATTGCAGGTGTGTTCTTTTCCTAAACCACATGGATCCACTGGTGTCATTGCATGTGTGTTCTTTTCCTAAACCACATTGGTCCACTAGTGTCATTGCATGTGTGTTCTTTCCCTAAACCACATTGATCCTTTGTTGTGATTACATGTGTGTTCTTTTCCTGAACCACATTGATCAACTGGTGAGATTTGCATGTCATATCTTTTCCTAAACCACATTGATCGACTGGTATCATTGCATGTGTGTTGTTTTCTTGAACCACATTGATCGACTAGTGACATTGCATGTGTGTTCTTTTCCTAAACCACATGGATCCACTGGTTTCATTGCATATGTGTTAGTTTCCTAAAACACGTTGATCCACTTGTGTCATTGCATGTGTGTTCTTTTCCTAAACCACATTGATCCACTGGTGACATTTGCATGTGTGTTCTTTTCCTAAACCACAATTATCCACTCATGTCATTGCATGTGTGTTCTTTTCCTGAACCACATTGATCCACTGGTGTCATTGCATGTGTGTTATTTTCCTAAACCACATTGATCCACTGGTGTCATTGCATGTGTGTTATTTTCCTAAACCACATTGATCCACTGGTGACATTTGCATGTGTCTTCTTTTCCTAAACTACATGGATCCACTAGTGTCATTGCATGTGTGTTATTTTCCTGAACCACTGGTGACTTCGCATGTGTGTTCTTTTCCTTAACCACATGGATCCACTAGTGACATTTGCATGTGTGTTCTTTTCCTAAACCACATTAATCCACTGTTGATATTTGTATGTGTGTTCTTTTCCTAAACCACATTGATCCTTTGGTGTGATTACATGTGTGTTCTTTTCCTAAACAACATTGAACCACTAGTGACATTTGTATGTCTGTTCTTTTCCTAAACCACATTGATCCACTGCTATCATTGCATGTGTGTTCTTTTCCTGAACCACATTAAACCACTAGTGACATTGTATGTGTGTTCTTTTCCTAGAACACATGGATCCACTAGTGTCATTGCATGTGTGTTATTTTCGTAAAGCACATTGATCCACTAGTGTCATTTCATGTGTGTTCTTTTCCTAAACCACATTGATCCACTAGTGACGTTTGCATGTGTGTTCTTTTTCGAAACAACATGGATCCACTAGTGTCATTGCATGTGTTTTTTTTCCTGAACCACTGGTGACTTCGCATGTGTGTTCTTTTCCTGAACCGCTGGTGACTTCGCATGTGTGTTCTTTTCCTAAACCACATGGATCCACTAGTGACATTGCATGCGTGTTGTTTTCCTAAACCACATTGATCCACTGGTGTCACTTCATGTGTGTTCTTTCTTGAACCGCATTGATCCACTCGTGTCATTGCGTGTGTGTTCTTTTCCTAAACCATATGGATCCACTTGTGAAATTTTCATGTGTGTTCTTTTCCTAAAACTCATTGATCCACTTGAGTCATTGCATGTGTGTTATTTTCCTAAACCACATAGATCCACTGGTGTCATTGCATGTGTGTTCTTTTCCTAAACCACATTGATTCACTAGTGACATTTACATGTGTGTTCTATTCCTAAAAAACATGGATCCACTGGTGATATTGCATGCGTGTTGTTTTCCTAAACCACAATGATCCACTGGTGACATTTGCATGTGTATTCTTTTCCTAAACCACATTGAACCACTGGTGTCACTGCATGTGTGTTCTTTTCCTAAACCACATTGATCCACTAGTGTCATTGTATGTGTATTCTTTTCCTAAACAACATGGATCCACTTGAGCCATTTGCATGTGTGTTCTTTTCCTAAATCACATTGATCCACTGGTGACATTTGCATGTGTGTTCTTTTCCTAAACCACATTGATCCACTAGTGTCATTGCATGTGTGTTGTTTTCCTAAACCACATTGATCCACTGGTGTCACTGCATGTGTGTTATTTTCTTGAACCACATTGATCCACTCGTGTCATTGCATGTGTGTTATTTTCCTAAACCATATTGATCCACTAGTGTCACTACATGTGTGTTGTTTTCTTGAACCACATTGATCCACTAGTGACATTGTAGGTGTGTTCTTTTCCTAAACCACATGGATCCACTGGTGTCATTGCATGTGTTTTCTTTTCCTAAACCACATTGGTCCACTAGTGTCATTGCATGTGTGTTCTTTCCCTAAACCACATTGATCCTTTGTTGTGATTACATGTGTGTTCTTTTCCTGAACCACATTGATCAACTGGTGAGATTTGCATGTCAGTTCTTTTCCTAAACCACATTGATCGACTGGTATCATTGCATGTGTGTTGTTTTCTTGAACCACATTGATCGACTAGTGACATTGCATGTGTGTTCTTTTCCTAAACCACATGGATCCACTGGTTTCATTGCATATGGGTTAGTTTCCTAAAACACATTGATCCACTTGTGTCATTGCATGTGTGTTCTTTTCCTAAACAACATTTATCCACTGGTGACATTTGCATGTGTGTTCTTTTCCTAAACCACAATTATCCACTCGTGTCATTGCATGTGTGTTCTTTTCCTAAACCACATTGATCCACTGGTGTCATTGCATGTGTGTTATTTTCCTAAACCACATTGATCCACTAGTGTCATTGCATGTGTGTTATTTTCCTAAACCACATTGATCCACTGGTGACATTTGCATGTGTCTTCTTTTCCTAAACCACATGGATCCACTAGTGTCATTGCATGTGTGTTATTTTCCTGAACCACTGGTGACTTCGCATGTGTGTTCTTTTCCTGAACCACTGGTGACTTCGCATGTGTGTTCTTTTCCTAAACCACATGGATCCACTGGTGACATTTGCATGTGTGTTCTTTTCCTAAACCACATTAATCCACTGTTGATATTTGTACGTGTGTTCTTTTCCTAAACCACATTGATCCTTTGGTGTGATTACATGTGTGTTCTTTTCCTAAACCACATTGAACCACTAGTGACATTTGCATGTCTGTTCTTTTCCTAAACCACATTGATCCACTGCTATCATTGCATGTGTGTTCTTTTCGTGAACCACATTGAACCACTAGTGACATTGCATGTGTGTTCTTTTCCTAGACCACATGGATCCACTAGTGTCATTGCATGTGTGTTATTTTCGTAAAGCACATTGATCCACTAGTGTCATTGCGTGTGTGTTCTTTTCCTAAACCACATTGATCCACTAGTGACATTTGCATGTGTGTTCTTTTTCAAAACAACATGGATCCACTAGTGTCATTGCATGTGTTTTTTTCCTGAACCACAGGTGACTTCGCATGTGTGTTCTTTTCCTGAACCGCTGGTGACTTCGCATGTGTGTTCTTTTCCTAAATCACATGGATCCACTAGTGACATTGCATGCGTGTTGTTTTCCTAAACCACATTGATCCACTGGTGTCACTTCATGTGTGTTCTTTCTTGAACTTCATTGATCCACTCGTGTCATTGCATGTGTGTTCTTTTCCTAAACCATATGGATCCACTTGTGAAATTTTCATGTGGGTTCTTTTCCTAAAACTCATTGATCCACTTGAGTCATTGCATGTGTGTTATTTTCCTAAACCACATTGATCCACTAGTGTCATTGCATGTGTGTTCTTTTCCTAAACCACATTGATCCACTAGTGTCAGTGTATGTGTGTTCTTTTCCTAAACCACATTGATCCACTAGTGTCATTGCATGTGTGTTATTTTCCTAAACCACATTGATCCGCTCGTGTCATTGCATGTGTGTTCTTTTCCTGAACCACATTGATCCAATGGTGTCATTGCATGTGTGTTCTTTTCCTAAACCACACTGATCCACTAGTAACATTGCATGTATGTTCTTTTCCTAAACAACATGGATCCACTTGAGCCATTTGCATGTGTGTTCTTTTCCTAAACCACATTGATCCACTAGTGACATTTGCATGTGTGTTCTTTTCCTAAACCACATTGATCCACTGGTGTCATTGCATGTGTGTTATTTTACTATACCACATTGATCCACTGGTGTCACTTCATGTGTGTTCTTTTCTTGAACCACATTGATCCACTCGTGTCATTGCATGTGTGTTCTTTTCCTAAACCATATGGATCGTGAAATTTTCATGTGTGTTATTTTCATAAAACTCATAGATCCACTTGAGACATTGCATGTGTGTTCTTTTCCTAAACCACGTGGATCCACTAGTGTCATTGCATGTGTGTTATTTTCCTAAACCACATCGAACCACTGGTGTCATTGTATGTGTGTCCTTTTCCTAAATCACATTGATCCACTAGTGTCATTGCATATGTGTTATTTTCCTAAACCACATGGATCCACTCGTGTCATTGCATGTGTGTTCTTTTCCTAAAGCACATTGATCCACTGGTGTCATTGCATGTGTGTTCTTTTCCAAAACCACACTAATCCACTGGTAACATTGCATGCGTGTTCTTTTCTTAAACAACACGGATCCACTTGAGCCAGTTGCATGTGTGTTCTTTTCCTAAACCAGATTGATCCACTGGTGTCACTGCTTGTGTGTTCTTTTCCTAAATCACATTGATCCACTGGTGTCATTGCATGTGTGTTGTTTTCCTAACCCACATTGATCCACTAGTGTCATTGCATGTGTGTTGTTTTCCTAAACCAGATTGATCCACTTGTGACATTGCATGTGTGTTCTTTTCCTAAACCACATGGATCCACTAGTGTCATTGCATGTGTGTTCTTTTCCTAAACCACATTGATCCACTAGTGTCATTGCATGTGTGCTCTTTCCCTAAACCACATTGATCCACTAGTGACATTTGCATGTGTGTTCTTTTCCTAAACCACATTGATCCTTTGTTGTGATTACATGTGTGTTCTTTTCCTAAACCACATTGATCAACTTGTGACATTTGCATGTCTGTTCTTTTCCTAAACCACATTGATCGACTGGTATCATTGCATGTGTGTTCTTTTCCTGAACCACATTGATCCACTAGTGACATTACATGTGTGTTCTTTTCCTAAACCACAAGGATCCGCTGGTGTCATTGCATGTGTGTTATTTTCCTAAAACACATTGATCCACTTGTGTCATTGTATGTGTGTTCTTTTCCTAAACCACATTGATCCACTAGAGACATTTGCATGTGTGTTCTTTTCCTAAACCAGATTCATCCACTCGTGCATTGCATGTGTGTTCTTTTCCTGAACCACATTGATCCACTTGTGTCATTCCATGTGTGTTCTTTTCCTAAACCACATTGATCCACTGGTGCCATTGCATGTGTGTTCTTTTCCTAAACCGCATTGATCCACTGGTGGCATTTGCATCTGTATTCTTTTTCTAAACTACATGGATCCACTAGTGTCATTGCATGTGAGTTATTTTCCTAAACCACTGGTGACTTCGCATGTGTGTCCATTTCCTAAACCACATGGATCCATTGGTGACATTTGCATGTGTCTTCTTTTCCTAAACCACATTGATCCACTGGTGACATTTGCATGTGTGTTCTTTTCCTAAACCACATGGATCCACTGGTGTGTCATTGCATGCGTGTTCTTTCCCTAAACCACATTGATCCACTGGTGTCATTGCATGTGTGTTCTTTCCCTAAACCACATTGATCCACTGGTGACATTTGTATGTGTGGTCTTTTCCTAAACCACATTGATCCTTTCGTGTGATTACATGTGTGTTCTTTTCCTGAACCACATTGATCCACTGTTGACATTTGCATGCCTGTTCTTTTCCTAAAAAACATTGATCCTCCGGTATCATTGCATGTGTGTTCCTTTCCTGAACCACATTGATCCACTGGTGACATTGCATGCGTGTTCTTTTCCTAGACCACATGGATCCACTAGTGTCATTGCATGTGTGTTATTTTCCTAAGGCACATTGATCCACTTGTGACATTTGCATGTGTGTTCTTTTCAGAAACCACATGGATCCACTAGTGGCATTGCATGTGTGTTCTTTTCTTGAAGCACTGGTGACTTCGCATGTGTGTTCTTTTGCTAAAGCACATGGATCCATTGGTGACATTCCATGCGTGTTCTTTTCCTAAACAACATGGATCCATTTGAGCCATTTGCATGTGTGTTCTTTTCCTAAACCACATTGATCCACTGGTGACATTTGCATGTGTGTTATTTTCCTAAACCACATTGATCCACTGGTGTCATTCCATGTGTGTTGTTTTCCTAAACCACATTGATCCAATGGTGTCATTCCATGTGTGTTCTTTTCGTGAACCACATTGATCCACTCGTGTCATTGCATGTTTGTTCTTTTCCTAAACCACATGGATCCACTTGTGAAATTTTCATGTGTGTTCTTTTCCTAAAACTCATTGATCCACTTGAGACATTGCATGTGGGTTCTTTTCCTAAACCACATGCATCCACTAGTGTCATTGCATGTGTGTTATTTGCCTAAACCACATTGAACCACTGGTGTCATTGCATGTGTGTTCTTTTCCTAAACCAGATTGATCCACTAGTGTCATTGTATGTGTGTTCTTTTCCAAAACCACATTGGTTTACTAGTGTCATTGCATGTGTGTTATTTTCCTAAACCACATTGATCCACTCGTGTCATTTCATGTGTGTTCTTTTCTTGAACCACATTGATCCACTAGTGTCATTGCATGTGTGTTCTTTTCCTAAACCACACTGATCCACTGGTAACATTTCATGTGTTTTCTTTTCCAAAACAACATGGATCCACTTGAGAGATTTGCATGTGTGTTCTTTTCCTAAACCACATTAATCCACTAGTGACATTTGCATGTGTGTTATTTTCCTAAACCACATTGATCCACTAGTGTCATTGCATGTGTGTTGTTTTCCTAAACCACATTGATCCACTGGTGTCACTGCATGTGTGTTGTTTTCTTGAACCACATTGATCCACTGGTGACATTGCATGTGTGTTCTTTTCCTAAACCACATGGATCCACTAGTGTCATTGCATGTGTGTTCTTTTCCTAAACTACATTGGTCCACTCGTGTCATTGCATGTGTGTTCTTTCCCTAAACCACATTGGTCCACTCGTGTCATTGCATGTGTGTTCTTTTCCTGAACCACATTCATCAACTTGTGACATTTGCATGTCTGTTCTTTTTATAAACCACATTGATCGACTGGTACCATTGCATGTGTGTTCTTTTCCTGAACCACATTGATCCACTGGTGACATTGCATGTGTGTTCTTTTCCTAAACCACATGGATCCACTAGTGTCATTGCATGTGTGTTATTTTCCTAAAACACATTGATCCACTTGTGTCATTGCATGTGTTTTCTATTCCTAAACCACATTGATCCACTAGTGACAATTACATGTGTGTTCTTTTCCTAAACCACATTCATCCACTCGTGCCATTGTATGTGTGTTCTTTTCCTGAACCACATTGATCCACTGGTGTCATTGCATGTGTGTTATTTTCCTAAACCACATTTATCCACTCGTATCATTGCATGTGTGTTATTTTCCTACACCACATTGATCCACTGGTGACATTTGGATGTGTGTTCTTTTTCTAAACCACATGGATCCACTAGTGTAATTGCATGTGTGTTATTTTCCAGAAGCACTGGTGACTTCGCATGTGTGTTCTTTTCCTGAACCACCGATGACTTCGCATGTGTGTTCTTTTCCTAAACCACATGGATCCACTGGTGACATTTGCATGTGCGTTCTTTTCCTAAACCAAATTAATCCACTTGTGACATTTTCATGTGTGTTCTTTTCCTAAACTACATGGATCCACTGGTGTGTTTGAATATGTGTTCTTTTCCTAAAGCACGTTGATCCACTAGTGTCATTGCATGTGTGTTATTTTCCTAAACCACATTGATCCACTAGTAACATTGCATGCGTGTTCTTTTCCTAAACAACATGGATCCATTTGAGCCATTTGCATGTGTGTTTGTTCCCTAAACCACATTGATCCACTGGTGACATTTGCATGTGTGTTCTTTTCCTAAACCACATTGATCCTTTGTTGTGATTACATGTGTGTTCTTTTCCTGAACCACATTGATCAACTTGTGACATTTGCATGTCTGTTCTTTTCCTAAACCACATTGATCGACTGGTACCATTGCATGTGTGTTCTTTTCCTGAACCACATTGATCCACTGGTGACATTGCATGTGTGTTCTTTTCCTAAACCCCATGGATCCACTGGTGTCATTGCATGTGTGTTCTTTTCCTGAACCACATTGATCCACTGGTGTCATTGCATGTGTGTTTTTCCCTAAACCACATTGGTCCACTGGTGACATTTGCATGTGTGTTCTTTTCCTAAACCACATTGATCCTTTGGTGTGATTACATGTGTGTTCTTTTCCTAAACCACATTGATCCACTAGTGAAATTTGCATGTGTGTTCTTTTCCTAAACCACATTGATCCACTGGTATCATTGCATGTGTGTTCTTTTCTTGAACCACATTGATTCACTGGTGACATTGCATGTGTGTTCTTTTCCTAAACCATATTGATCCACTATTGACATTTGCGTGTGTGTTATTTTCCTAAACCACGTGGATCCACTAGTTTTATTGCATGTGTGTTATTTTCCCAAACAACTGGTGACTTCACATGTGTGTTCTTTTCCTAAACGACTGGTGACCTCGCATGCGTGTTCCTTTCGTAGACCACATGGATCCACTAGTGAAATTTGCATGTGTGTTCTTTTCCTCAACCACATTAATCCACTAGTGACATTTTCATGTGGGTTCTTTTCCTAAACCACAATTATCCACTAGTGTCATTTGCATGTGTGTTATTTTCCTAAACCACATGGATCCACAGGAGTCATTGCATGGGTGTTCTTTTCCTAAATCACATTGATCCACTTGTGTCATTGCTCGTGTGTTATTTTCCTAAACCACATTGATCCACCGGTGATATCTGCATGTGTGTTCTTTTCCTAAACACATTGATCCACTGGTGCCATTGCATGTCTATTCTTTTCCTATACCACATGAATCCAGTGGTGACATTGCATGTGTGTTCTTTTCTTGAACCACATGGATCCACTAGTGACTTTGCATGTGTGTTCTTTACCTAAACCACATGGATCCACTTGAGCCATTAGCATGTGTGTTCTTTTCATAAACCACATTGATCCACGGGTGTCATTGCATGTGTGTTCTTTTCCTAAACCACACTAAGCCACAGGTGACGATGCATGTGTGTTCTTTTCCTAAACTACATTGATCCAGTAGAGTCATTGCATGTGTGTTCTTTTCCTAAACCACATGGATCCACTTGTGAATTTTTCGTGTGTGTTCTTTTCCTAAAACACATTGATCCACTTGTGTCATTGCATGTGTTTACTTTTCCTAAGCCACATTGATCCACTAGTAACATTTGCATGTGTGTTCTTTTCCTAAACCACATTCATCCACTCATGTCATTACATGTGTGTTCTTTTTCTGAACCACATTGATCCGCTGGTGCCATTGCATGTGTGTTATTTTTCTAAACCACATTGATCCACTGGTGTCATTGCATGTGTGTTCTTTTTCCTAAACCACATTGATCCACTGGTGACATTTGAATGTGTGTTCTTTTTCTAAACCACATGGATGCACTAGTGACATTTGGATGTGTGTTCTTTTTCTAACCACATGGATCCACTAGTGTAATTGCATGTGTGTTATTTTCCAGAAGAACTAGTGACTTCGCATGTGTGTTCTTTTCCTGAACCACTGGTGACTTCGCATGTGTGTTCTTTTCCTAAACCACATGGATCCACTAGTGACATTTGCATGTGCGTTCTTTTCCTAAACCACGTTAATCCACTTATGACATTTGCATGTGTGTTCTTTTCCTAAACCACATGGATCATCTGGTGTCATTCAATATGTGTTCTTTTCCTAAAGCACATTGATCCACTAGTGTCATTGCATGTGTGTTCCTTTCCTAAACCACACTGATCCACTAGTAACATTGCATGCTGTTCTTTTCCTAAACAACATGGATCCACTTGAGCCATTTGCATGTGTGTTCTTTTCCTAACCAACATTGATCCACTGGTGACATTTGCATGTGTGTTCTTTTCCTAAACCACATTGATCCACTAGTGTCATTTGCATGTGTTATTTTCCTAAACCACATGGATCCACTGGAGTCATTGCATGGGTGTTCTTTTCCTATATCACATTGATCCACTTGTGTCATTGCACGTGTGTTCTTTTCCTAAACCACATTGATCCACCGGTGATATCTGCATGTGTGTTATTTTCCTAAACCACATTGATCCACTCGTGTCATTGCATGTGTGTTCTTTTCCTGAACCACATTGATCCACTGGTGTCATTGCATGTGTGTTCTTTCCCTAAACCACATTGATCCACTGGTGACATTTGCATGTGTGTTCTTTTCCTAAACCACATTGATCCTTTGTTGTGATTATATGTGTGTTCTTTTCCTGAACCACATTGATCAACTTGTGACATTTGCATGTCTGTTCTTTTCCTAAACCACATTGATCGACTGGTACCATTGCATGTGTGTTCTTTTCCTAAACCACATTGATCCACTTTGTGACATTGCATGTGTGTTCTTTTCCTAAACCACATGGATCCATCGGTGTCATTGCATGTGTGTTATTTTCCTAAAACACATTGATCCACTTGTGTCATTGCTTGTGTTTACTTTTCCTAAGCCACATTGATCCACTAGTAACATTTGCATGTGTGTTCTTTTCCTAAACCACATTCATCCACTCATGTCATTGCATGTGTGTTCTTTTTCTGAACCACATTGATCCGCTGGTGCCATTGCATGTGTGTTATTTTTCTAAACCACATTGATCCACTGGTGTCATTGCATGTGTGTTCTTTTTCCTAAACCACATTGATCCACTGGTGACATTTGAATGTGTGTTCTTTTTCTAAACCACATGGATGCACTAGTGACATTTGGATGTGTGTTCTTTTTCTAACCACATGGATCCACTAGTGTAATTGCATGTGTGTTATTTTCCAGAAGCACTAGTGACTTCGCATGTGTGTTCTTTTCCTGAACCACTGGTGACTTCGCATGTGTGTTCTTTTCCTAAACCACATGGATCCACTGGTGACATTTGCATGTGCGTTCTTTTCCTAAACCACATTAATCCACTTGTGACATTTGCATGTGTGCTCTTTTCCTAAACCACATGGATCATCTGGTGTCATTGAATATGTGTTCTTTTCCTAAAGCACATTGATCCACTAGTGTCATTGCATGTGTGTTCCTTTCCTAAACCACACTGTTCCACTAGTAACATTGCATGTTGTTCTTTTCCTAAACAACATGGATCCACTTGAGCCATTTGCATGTGTGTTCTTTTCCTAACCAACATTGATCCACTGGTGACATTTGCATGTGTGTTCTTTTCCTAAACCACATTGATCCACTGGTGTCATTGCATGTGTGTTGTTTTCCTAAAACATATTGATCCACTGGTGTGACTGCATGTGTGTTGTTTTCTTGAGCCACATTGATCCACTGGCGACATTGCACGTGTGTTCTTTTCCTAAACCACATGGATCAACTAGTGTCATTGCATGTGTGTTCTTTTCCTAAACCACATTGATCCACTGGTGTCATTGCATGTCTGTTTTTCCCTAAACCACATTGATCCACTGGTGACATTTGCATGTGTGTTCTTTTCCTAAACCACATTAATCCTTTGGTGTGATTACATGTGTGTTCTTTTGCTAAACCACATTGATCCACTAGTGACATTTGCATGTCTGTTCTTTTCCTAAACCACATTGATCCACTGGTATCATTGCATGTGTGTTCTTTTCCTGAACCACATTGATCCACTGGTGACATTGCATGTGTGTTCTTTTCCTAAACCATATTGATCCACTATTTACATTTGCGTGAGTGTTCTTTTCCTAAACCAGATGGATCCACTAGTTTTATTGCGTGTGTGTTATTTTACCAAAGCACTGGTGACTTCGCATGTGTTTTCTTTTCCTAAAAGAGTGGTGACTTCGCATGTGTGTTCTTTTCCTAAACCACATGGATTCACTGGTGACATTTGCATGTGTGTTCTTTTCCTAAACCACATTAATCCACTAGTGACATTTTCATGTGGGTTCTTTTCCTAAACCACATTGATCCACTAGTGTCATTTGCATGTGTGTTATTTTCCTAAACCACATGGATCCACTGGAGTCATTGCATGTGTGTTCTTTCCCTAAACCACATTGATCCACTGGTGACATTTGCATGTGTGTTCTTTTCCTAAACCACATTGATCCTTTGTTGTGATTATATGTGTGTTCTTTTCCTGAACCACATTGATCAACTTGTGACATTTGCATGTCTGTTCTTTTCCTAAACCACATTGATCGACTGGTACCATTGCATGTGTGTTCTTTTCCTAAACCACATTGATCCACTTTGTGACATTGCATGTGTGTTCTTTTCCTAAACCACATGGATCCATCGGTGTCATTGCATGTGTGTTATTTTCCTAAAACACATTGATCCACTTGTGTCATTGCATGTGTTTACTTTTCCTAAGCCACATTGATCCACTAGTAACATTTGCATGTGTGTTCTTTTCCTAAACCACATTCATCCACTCATGTCATTGCATGTGTGTTCTTTTTCTGAACCACATTGATCCGCTGGTGCCATTGCATGTGTGTTATTTTTCTAAACCACATTGATCCACTGGTGTCATTGCATGTGTGTTCTTTTTCCTAAACCACATTGATCCACTGGTGACATTTGAATGTGTGTTCTTTTTCTAAACCACATGGATGCACTAGTGACATTTGGATGTGTGTTCTTTTTCTAACCACATGGATCCACTAGTGTAATTGCATGTGTGTTATTTTCCAGAAGCACTAGTGACTTCGCATGTGTGTTCTTTTCCTGAACCACTGGTGACTTCGCATGTGTGTTCTTTTCCTAAACCACATGGATCCACTGGTGACATTTGCATGTGCGTTCTTTTCCTAAACCACATTAATCCACTTGTGACATTTGCATGTGTGTTCTTTTCCTAAACCACATGGATCATCTGGTGTCATTGAATATGTGTTCTTTTCCTAAAGCACATTGATCCACTAGTGTCATTGCATGTGTGTTCCTTTCCTAAACCACACTGTTCCACTAGTAACATTGCATGTTGTTCTTTTCCTAAACAACATGGATCCACTTGAGCCATTTGCATGTGTGTTCTTTTCCTAACCAACATTGATCCACTGGTGACATTTGCATGTGTGTTCTTTTCCTAAACCACATTGATCCACTGGTGTCATTGCATGTGTGTTGTTTTCCTAAAACATATTGATCCACTGGTGTGACTGCATGTGTGTTGTTTTCTTGAGCCACATTGATCCACTGGTGACATTGCACGTGTGTTCTTTTCCTAAACCACATGGATCAACTAGTGTCATTGCATGTGTGTTCTTTTCCTAAACCACATTGATCCACTGGTGTCATTGCATGTCTGTTTTTCCCTAAACCACATTGATCCACTGGTGACATTTGCTTGTGTGTTCTTTTCCTAAACCACATTAATGCTTTGGTGTGATTACATGTGTGTTCTTTTGCTAAACCACATTGATCCACTAGTGACATTTGCATGTGTGTTCTTTTCCTAAACCACATTGATCCACTGGTATCATTGCATGTGTGTTCTTTTCCTGAACCACATTGATCCACTGGTGACATTGCATGTGTGTTCTTTTCCTAAACCATATTGATCCACTATTTACATTTGCGTGAGTGTTCTTTTCCTAAACCAGATGGATCCACTAGTGTTATTGCGTGTGTGTTATTTTACCAAAGCACTGGTGACTTCGCATGTGTTTTCTTTTCCTAAACGACTGGTGACTTCGCATGTGTGTTCTTTTCCTAAACCACATGGATTCACTGGTGACATTTGCATGTGTGTTCTTTTCCTAAACCACATTAATCCACTAGTGACATTTTCATGTGGGTTCTTTTCCTAAACCACATTGATCCACTAGTGTCATTTGCATGTGTGTTATTTTCCTAAACCACATGGATCCACTGGAGTCATTGCATGGGTGTTCTTTTCCTATATCACATTGATCCACTTGTGTCATTGCACGTGTGTTCTTTTCCTAAACCACATTGATCCACCGGTGATATCTGCATGTGTGTTATTTTCCTATACCACATTGATCCACTGGTGTCATTGCATGTCTATTCTTTTCCTGAACCACATTGATCCAGTGGTGACATTGCATGTGTGTTCTTTTCCTGAACCACATGGATCCACTAGTGACTTTGCATGTGTGTTCTTTACGTAAACCGCATGGATCCACTGGAGCCATTTGCATGTGTGTTCTTTTCATAAACCACATTGATCCACGGGTGTCATTGCATGTGTGTTCTTTTCCTGAACCACACTGAGCCACTGGTGACGTTGCATGTGTGTTCTTTTCCTAAACTACATTGATCCACTAGTGTCATTGCAGGTGTGTTCTTTTCCTAAACCACATGGATCCACTTGTCAAATTTTCATGTGTGCTCTTTTCCTAAAACTCATTGATCCACTTGAGACATTGCATGTGTGTTTTCTTCCTAAACCACATGGATCCACTAGTGTCATTGCATGTGTGTCATTTTCCTAAACCACATCGATCCACTAGTGCCATTACATGTGTGTTCTTTTACTAAACCACATTGTTCCACTTGTGTCATTGTATGTGTGTTCTTTTCCTAAACCACATTGATCCACTAGTGTCATTGCATGTGTGTTATTTTCCTAAACCACATTGATCTACTGGTGTCATTGCATGTGTGTTGTTTTCCTAAACCACATTGGTCCACTAGTGTCATTACATGTGTGTTCTTTCCCTAAACCACATTGATCCACTGGTGACATTTGCATGTGTGTTCTTTTCCTAAACCACATTGATCCTTTGTTGTGATTATATGTGTGTTCTTTTCCTGAACCACATTGATCAACTTGTGACATTTGCATGTCTATTCTTTTCCTAAACCACATTGATCGACTCGTACCATTGCATTTGTGTTCTTTTCCTGAACCACATTGATCCACTAGTGACAGTGCATGTGTGTTCTTTTCCTAAACCACATGGATCCATTGGTGTCATTGCATGTGTGTTATTTTCCTAAAAAACATAGATCCACTTGTGTCATTGCATGTGTTTTCTTTTCCTAAACCACATTGATCCACTAGTGACATTTGCATGTGTGTTATTTTACTATACCACATTGATCCACTGATGTCACTTCATGTGTGTTCTTTTCTTGAACCACATTGATCCACTCGTGTCATTGCATGTGTGTTCTTTTCCTAAACCATATGGATCGTGAAATTTTCATGTGTGTTATTTTCCTAAAACTCATAGATCCACCTGAGACATTGCATGTGTGTTCTTTTCCTAAACCACGTGGATCCACTAGTGTCATTGCATGTGTGTTATTTTCCTAAACCACATCGAACCACTGGTGTCATTGTATGTGTGTCCTTTTCCTAAATCACATTGATCCACTAGTGTCATTGCATATGTGTTATTTTCCTAAACCACATGGATCCACTCGTGTCATTGCATGTGTGTTCTTTTCCTAAAGCACATTGATCCACTGGTGTCATTGCATGTGTGTTCTTTTCCAAAACCACACTAATCCACTGGTAACATTGCATGCGTGTTCTTTTCTTAAACAACACGGATCCACTTGAGCCATTTGCATGTGTGTTCTTTTCCTAAACCAGATTGATCCACTGGTGTCATTGCTTGTGTGTTCTTTTCCTAAATCACATTGATCCACTGGTGTCATTGCATGTGTGTTGTTTTCCTAAACCACATTGATCCACTAGTGTCATTGCATGTGTGTTGTTTTCCTAAACCAGATTGATCCACTTGTGACATTGCATGTGTGTTCTTTTCCTAAACCACATGGATCCACTAGTGTCATTGCATGTGTGTTCTTTTCCTAAACCACATTGATCCACTAGTGTCATTGCATGTGTGCTCTTTCCCTAAACCACATTGATCCACTGGTGACATTTGCATGTGTGTTCTTTTCCTAAACCACATTGAACCTTTGTTGTGATTACATGTGTGTTCTTTTCCTAAACCACATTGATCAACTTGTGACATTTGCATGTCTGTTCTTTTCCTAAACCACATTGATCGACTGGTATCATTGCATGTGTGTTCTTTTCCTGAACCACATTGATCCACTAGTGACATTACATGTGTGTTCTTTTCCTAAACCACAAGGATCCGCTGGTGTCATTGCATGTGTGTTATTTTCCTAAAACACATTGATCCACTTGTGTCATTGTATGTGTGTTCTTTTCCTAAACCACATTGATCCACTAGTGACATTTGCATGTGTGTTCTTTTCCTAAACCAGATTCATCCACTCGTGCATTGCATGTGTGTTCTTTTCCTGAACCACATTGATCCACTTGTGTCATTCCATGTGTGTTCTTTTCCTAAACCACATTGATCCACTAGTGCCATTGCATGTGTGTTCTTTTCCTAAACCGCATTGATCCACTGGTGACATTTGCATCTGTATTCTTTTTCTAAACTACATGGATCCACTAGTGTCATTGCATGTGAGTTATTTTCCTAAACCACTGGTGACTTTGCATGTGTGATCTTTTTCTGAACCACTGGTGACTTCGCATGTGTGTCCATTTCCTAAACCACATGGATCCATTGGTGACATTTGCATGTGTCTTCTTTTCCTAAACCACATTGATCCACTGGTGACATTTGCATGTGTGTTCTTTTCCTAAACCACATGGATCCACTGGTGTGTCATTGCATGCGTGTTCTTTCCCTAAACCACATTGATCCACTGGTGTCATTGCATTTGTGTTCTTTCCCTAAACCACATTGATCCACTGGTGACATTTGTATGTGTGGTCTTTTCCTAAACCACATTGATCCTTTCGTGTGATTACATGTGTGTTCTTTTCCTGAACCACATTGATCCACTGTTGACATTTGCATGCCTGTTCTTTTCCTAAAAAACATTGATCCTCCGGTATCATTGCATGTGTGTTCCTTTCCTGAACCACATTGATCCACTGGTGACATTGCATGCGTGTTCTTTTCCTAGACCACATGGATCCACTAGTGTCATTGCATGTGTGTTATTTTCCTAAGGCACATTGATCCACTTGTGACATTTGCATGTGTGTTCTTTTCAGAAACCAGATGGATCCACTAGTGGCATTGCATGTGTGTTCTTTTCTTGTAGCACTGGTGACTTCGCATGTGTGTTCTTTTGCTAAAGCACATGGATCCACTGGTGACATTCCATGCGTGTTCTTTTCCTAAACAACATGGATCCACTTGAGCCATTTGCATGTGTGTTCTTTTCCTAAACCACATTGATCCACTGGTGACATTTGCATGTGTGTTATTTTCCTAAACCACATTGATCCACTGGTGTCATTCCATGTGTGTTGTTTTCCTAAACCACATTGATCCAATGGTGTCATTCCATGTGTGTTCTTTTCGTGAACCACATTGATCCACTCGTGTCATTGCATGTTTGTTCTTTTCCTAAACCACATGGATCCACTTGTGAAATTTTCATGTGTGTTCTTTTCCTAAAACTCATTGATCCACTTGAGACATTGCATGTGGGTTCTTTTCCTAAACCACATGCATCCACTAGTGTCATTGCATGTGTGTTATTTGCCTAAACAACATTGAACCACTGGTGTCATTGCATGTGTGTTCTTTTCCTAAACCAGATTGATCCACTAGTGTCATTGTATGTGTGTTCTTTTCCAAAACCACATTGGTTTACTAGTGTCATTGCATGTGTGTTATTTTCCTAAACCACATTGATCCACTCGTGTCATTTCATGTGTGTTCTTTTCTTGAACCACATTGATCCACTAGTGTCATTGCATGTGTGTTCTTTTCCTAAACCACACTGATCCACTGGTAACATTTCATGTGTTTTCTTTTCCAAAACAACATGGATCCACTTGAGAGATTTGCATGTGTGTTCTTTTCCTAAACCACATTAATCCACTAGTGACATTTGCATGTGTGTTATTTTCCTAAACCACATTGATCCACTAGTGTCATTGCATGTGTGTTGTTTTCCTAAACCACATTGATCCACTGGTGTCACTGCATGTGTGTTGTTTTCTTGAACCACATTGATCCACTGGTGACATTGCATGTGTGTTCTTTTCCTAAACCACATGGATCCACTAGTGTCATTGCATGTGTGTTCTTTTCCTAAACCACATTGGTCCACTCGTGTCATTGCATGTGTGTTCTTTCCCTAAACCACATTGGTCCACTCGTGTCATTGCATGTGTGTTCTTTTCCTGAACCACATTCATCAACTTGTGACATTTGCATGTCTGTTCTTTTCCTAAACCACATTGATCGACTGGTACCATTGCATGTGTGTTCTTTTCCTGAACCACATTGATCCACTGGTGACATTGCATGTGTGTTCTTTTCCTAAACCACATGGATCCACTAGTGTCATTGCATGTGTGTTATTTTCCTAAAACACATTGATCCACTTGTGTCATTGCATGTGTTTTCTATTCCTAAACCACATTGATCCACTAGTGACAATTACATGTGTGTTCTTTTCCTAAACCACATTCATCCACTCGTGCCATTGTATGTGTGTTCTTTTCCTGAACCACATTGATCCACTGGTGTCATTGCATGTGTGTTATTTTCCTATACCACATTTATCCACTCGTATCATTGCATGTGTGTTCTTTTCCTACACCACATTGATCCACTGGTGACATTTGGATGTGTGTTCTTTTTCTAAACCACATGGATCCACTAGTGTAATTGCATGTGTGTTATTTTCCAGAAGCATTGGTGACTTCGCATGTGTGTTCTTTTCCTGAACCACCGATGACTTCGCATGTGTGTTCTTTTCCTAAACCACATGGATCCACTGGTGACATTTGCATGTGCGTTCTTTTCCTAAACCACATTAATCCACTTGTGACATTTGCATGTGTGTTCTTTTCCTAAACTACATGGATCCACTGGTGTGTTTGAATATGTGTTCTTTTCCTAAAGCACGTTTATCCACTAGTGTCATTGCATGTGTGTTATTTTCCTAAACCACATTGATCCACTAGTAACATTGCATGCGTGTTCTTTTCCTAAACAACATGGATCCATTTGAGCCATTTGCATGTGTGTTTGTTCCCTAAACCACATTGATCCACTGGTGACATTTGCATGTGTGTTCTTTTCCTAAACCACATTGATCCTTTGTTGTGATTACATGTGTGTTCTTTTCCTGAACCACATTGATCAACTTGTGACATTTGCATGTCTGTTCTTTTCCTAAACCACATTGATCGACTGGTACCATTGCATGTGTGTTCTTTTCCTGAACCACATTGATCCACTGGTGACATTGCATGTGTGTTCTTTTCCTAAACCACATGGATCCACTGGTGTCATTGCATGTGTGTTCTTTTCCTAAACCACATTGATCCACTGGTGTCATTGCATGTGTGTTTTTCCCTAAACCACATTGGTGTAGGGGTTCGTAGCATGGAAAACAAAATTTTTCTATCGCATACAAACAAACAAGCCAAGATCTATCTACTAGATTGTAGCAACGAGTCGATAGAGGAACTCACCCTCGAAGATTCCAAAGCGGTTAACGAGAGCAGATTCTCGTGGGTGATGTAGTCGTACTCTTTCCGATCTCAAGATCGCGTAGACGATCCTTCCAGCGCCGCGTTCCCGCAGCGCTCCCGCAGTCGGTCACACGTTCGGTACTCGACGAAGACCTTCCTCTCCCTTGTTCCAGCAGGCAGCGGAGGTTGTAGCACTCTCCTCGCGATTCCGGCAGCACAACGGCGTGGTACCGGAGGTAGAGGGGAAATCCCGCAGGGCTTCGCCTTAAGCCGGTGCGAGTATGGTGGAGCTTATGAGAGAGGCTATTAGTGGTCTAGTAATTAGACACACCAATTAGAGGGCTCTAAACCAATTAGAAAGCTCTAAACCGAATAGCTCTAAACCGGGGTCTAGATCTAGGGTTTAGTTTAGAGGATAGGAAACTTGTGTGTCTAGGAGGGGAGCCCTGCCCCTCCTTATATAGGTGGGAGGGGGTGGCGCGCCAGGGGAGGGAGGGAGTCCCTCCCCAACTCGGCCTAGGCTGGCCGCCGGCTTGGAGGAGAGAAACTCCTCCTCCAAGTCGACTCCAACTCCTCTTGCTTGTTTCCCACAGTTTCTTGTTTTTGGCAGTTTGACTTTCAAACTGGACATTTGACTTTTCTGTTTTAGGATTCAATTTAATCCTATATTTGGGACAGCAAGAACACTTAGTACATGATGCAATCATTCCAATATGTAATGACACATTCATGTACCCCTTCCCCCCCGGAGTGCCGGACAATCCGGAACCTTCTAGAATATCCCCGATGAAAACACCGGAATCATTCCCGAACTCCGAAACGGGACTTTCCTTATATGAATCTTATTCTCCGGACCATTCCGGATCACCTCGTGATATCCCGGATCCCATCCGAGACTCCGAACAACATTCGGTCTCTTTCTCATAATACCATAACTACTCAAACAACGTCGAATCCTTAAGTGTGTCTCCCTACGGTTCGTGAATTATGCGGACATGATCGAGACACTTCTCCGAACAATAACCAATAGAGGAATCTGGAAATTCATATGGCTCCCACATATTTCTACGATTACTTTGCGATCGAATGAACCACTTACATACGATACCAATTTCCCTTTGTCTCACGATATGTTACTTATCCAAGGTTATGATCGTCGGTATCTCTGCATACCTAGTTCAACCTCGTTACTGATAAGTACTCTTTTCTCGTTCCCGTGATATGTGATCCCTTGTGACCAAGTCACATGCTTGCAAGCTAATTGGATGACATTTCACCGAGAGGGCCCAGAGTATATCTATCCGTCATATGGATGGACAAATCCCACTCTTGATCCATGTGTTTCAACCAATACTTTCCGAACACTCAATGCCACTTTTATAGCCACCCTGTTACGGTGTGGTGTTTGATGACATCAAAGCATCCATCCAGTAAAGGTGATATGCATGATCTCATGGTCGAAGGAATTAGGTTACTATGTATCAGAAAGCATATAGCAATTGAACTATTGAAATGACTTGATCTTTATGCTACGCTTGTCTATAGGAGTATGTCCATCACATCATTCTCCTAATGATATGATCCTGTTGTTAATAACATCTCTATGTTCATGATCAGGAAACCATGATCATATATTAACCAACAAGCCAGTTTAACAAGAGGCTTTACTAGGGACTCTTATTTTAGTTTACAAATCACACAAGTATTAATGTTTCCGTTTAATACAATTATAGCATGGTATGTAAACATTTATCATAAGTGTGAAGACATGATAATAACCACTTTATTATTGCCTCTTGGGCATATCTCCAACAGTCTCCCACTTGCACTAGAGTCAATAATCTAGTTTCGAACCTTTGTGTATTCAACACCTATGGCTTTACGGTGTTGTATGTACACGATTGCTAGTGGTCAACTGATCTCCGGATCTGACACTTCCAGGTCCGTGTGTAATTGCATGTCTTTGCGTCTGTACGCATCACTCATTCTCTAATGAGATGGCTTTGTATAAATTTGGTCTTTCGGTGTGACCTTTAGTTCTTTGGGGTTAAAACATGTTGACAATATTGTCGTACAATATATCTTCATAGTATTATCCCGCTGTGAACTACACCTAGTTTGATAACAAACTACTTGACACAAATGCCCTCTTTTGCTGCTATAATAGCAGTCATATACTTAGCCTTTTGTTGTAGTATCTGTCACAATGTCTTAACTTTGGAACTTATCCAAATCCATTATGGAACTCACTTTCCATTATATTGTGCCACCCTTAATTTAGATTGAGATAAACTTAATTTGTACTTTGTGACAAAGCTAGTATCAATGTAGTACTTTTACAATGAACTAACCATCTATTTGTCACTTCTACAAATAATATACTCTTAGTTCTTCCAAAAGATCATAAGAATATCCTTACTATTGTCCAATGATCATCTTACAAATCATTCTGGTATATGCTCACAACATTTAGAGCATAGGACATATCTGGATTTGTACATATCACAGTATGATTGATATAAATACTCTTTGTGATTTCATACATCAAGTATCAATCTATACTTGAATCTTTGTTTCACTTACTAAGTGCTAATACACTTGAATATATCATCAACATTGAACTCTTTCAATCCTTTCTGTGCGACAAGAACCTTCTCTTGTAGTTTCTATATTGAACTCATTCAATATCTTGTCTATGTACTTCTGGCACAACCATATTAGCGTCTATTGATGCCAAATATTTGGGTTTTGCCTAAGTCTTTCATCGGGATGAAATTCTTAATATGTGTTAATAAAAGATACATTATTTCCAATCAACAATATGTCTTCCACATAATGTATTAGAAACATGTCTTAGCGCTCCCACTTAATTTCTTGCAAACGCAAGCATCTTCATTGTCTCTGATGAACTTTTAAACTCCTTTAACAGTTTCATCACAGTGAAGATTCCAACTCCGCGATGCTCACTTTAACCATTGAAGTTTGCATATACTTTTAGCATCCTTTTGAATTAACAAAACCCTATGGACCATGTTATGCACATGGCCTAGGTAACGATTCTATTAGAAGAACTTGTTTTGTTTATTCAACTATCATATAACAAAATTTATATGTAGTGATTGCTACATTAATCCGTCTAGACTAAATATCACTATGACAGATCAAATCTTATCATAGTCAACCTTTGAACATTGTTGTGAATTCTTTCCCAACATGTCGACTATTTCATAGATGTAAAACATCCATGTCTATTTCTTTATAGATCCAGACACAACTGTAAGGTCTTACACCTTTCTCGAGGGTCCTTCAAGTTCAAAACTTGATTTCTCGTGTATGGAACTATCATGGATTTTATGGCTTCAAGCCATTTTACGGAGTCAGGGCCCATCATCGCTTCTCTGCATGTAGTCGGTTCATTATTCTCAAATAATGATTCAACCCTCAAATCTTGGTATTTGATTGTTCATCCGACCTACTTGTTTCAATAGGAACTTGGATCTCCGTGACCACAACCTTTTTGAGGTACGTGAACCATGAGCATTGTTGCTGCCTCCGAAACACTTTTCGGCGCTGCGCAACTCTGCACATATAGCTAAGGTTCTTTTAACCTTATCAAAGTTCTATTGTCCTCCCACTTAACTTTTCACGAAAAATTCCTTCTCAAAGAAACTTGACGTTTTAAGTGACAAACACTTTTGTCTCCGATGTTATGGAGGAGTACTTAACAGTTATTCGAAATAACATACAAAGACAGGTTCATCCGACTTTGGTTGCAAACATCTTTCTTATGCATAGCATACCAATGTTTAAGAAAGGACAACTTGGGTTTTATCCCAAACCATAACTTTATATGGTGTCATTTCAACGGATTATGATGGAGCTCTTTTCAGTGGAAAAACGGTAATCACTAAAGCTTTTAATCTTTAAAATACAATGGCAGTTTTATGAATTACACCTTTCGATCTTACCATGTCAAACAAGGTTCAATTACATATCTCGAACGCTCCATACTCTTATGGTGTTTCGGGAAATGCAAATCCACGGAACGATTCCTTAAATCTTAGGTATTATGCTAAACTTGTAACTCAAATATCTTCCTTTATGATCTTTATCATAAACTGTTTATATTCTTGTTACAATGATTTTGCACTTCATCTTGAAAGTCTTTGAACTTTTCAAATGTTTCATACTTCATCCTTATTAAGTAAATATTCATATATTCACTCAAATTTTCGGAGAAAGCATATGAAGTTGAAATCCATCGCTCTTGACTACACATAACGGACTTCGTACAACAATATGTACAAGTTCCAATAAGCTAGTCATTCGTTCCCTTTTGGCCTATGAACGAAGTTTTAATTATCTCTAGGAAAGTTTCACAAGCGTCATATGATCAAAAATCAGAAGACTCCAAAATTCCATCCACATGGAGTTTCTTCATGTTATCTTTCCAATATAATTCAAACAGCGATGTCACTTCCTAAGTGATCTTTCAATCAATTTGTCTTTCGACATTTTTAGCACTAGTTTTATGGATGTGATGTCTCCAACGAGATTTGCGAATCATCCATCTTTTATGGATTACGGCAATTATTTGAACAATCCTTTTGTTCTCATAATACCTGATAAAACAAATCTTTGAAGGCAAGCTTTGATGTTTAACAAGCAACACAATAACCCTTTATTTTGTTCTTGATGAACATCATCACATATTCTTTTGCTAGTTACTTAGGCCATTGTAGTTCATGAATTGTGTTGTTTCGTATGACGATTCACACCAACAAATTCAGTATCAAATACTTAAGAACCACATTGTTTAACAAGCAAAGAATATAGCCATAACATGTATATCATCTATATACTTAAACTGAACGATTCTAGTCTTTTTCTTTTCTGCCATATATTTACGAGATTCTCTTTCAATATTTCCTTTTCTATTTGAAAGAATCTATCAATATCAATAGTGGAGTCATACATATGACATATAGTCCAAAGCGTGTATAATTAAATACCAATGTCTTTGGACTTGCACTTTGAAGTAGATCACCATCATCAAATATTTGGTGTTCTTTCAAATTCCTTTCTTTAGTAATCTCTTGGTGTAGTAAACATTTCACCTACATCAAATATTCACCCTTATCATGGAATCGTCCATGATCAAGCTACTTTTAGCTTATAACGATGAATTATGAGTATAATGTTGCTATCCAAAACCTTTTGGAGGATTAGGACAACAAGTGTCTCCAACCCTTTTGCAAATTCTCATCAAATATGAGAACATGACTTTTGCCATATTATACTCTATCATGTTGCAACCAAAACTTCGTTTCAGATATCACAATATCTTCCACACATCATGGTTTCTGAAACAACTCTTTCAGATCCTAGATAACCTTGATATTAAGGGAATCCTTTGAATATCAAGAATCATGGATACAAACATGATACTTATATACTAACACTTGGAATTGTTACTCTTGATTTAATACTAATTATTAAACTTCATGGAGTAACCGGAACTTACTGAAAGTTTGCAATAGGACTTTTAAATTTTAGATTAACACTTAAAACAATACGATACCAGTTCGTAAAGTATCTAACCAGAATTCTATAGTTCTATCATCTCAATTATAACTAAGCGCAAGGTGGTAAACGGATGCCAATGCCTACAACAACTATGCAAATTCACTTTGATTTAGTTTATGATAAATTGAGTTCTAATTAATAATTAAATTAATCTAGGTGAACTCCCACTCAAAACAATATCCCTCACATTGTTTTAGTGATCACACGAACCAAATCCACTACATCAACACCGATCATCACGAGAGCTGATATAGTTTTAATGGCGAACAATCATCATGTTCATCATATCTACTATATGATTCATGCTTTGCCTT
The DNA here is from genome assembly GCA_916181665.1 of Avena sativa. Classification (NCBI taxonomy): domain Eukaryota; kingdom Viridiplantae; phylum Streptophyta; class Magnoliopsida; order Poales; family Poaceae; genus Avena; species Avena sativa. The sequence goes on along the minus strand of OV702292.1, from coordinate 254,896,433 downwards.
TCGGCGATCCGTGTTCCTGAGGCCATGTCTGTACATGCTAGGCTCGTCAAGATCAAACCTTAGCTTCCGCATAAGCAAATCTGGCTTGCTTACGTTGTATTCACCCGTGGAATCAAAGACACCCGATCATCACGTGGTGCTTCGAAGCAACAAGCTTTAGCAACGGTGCTAACTAAGGGCGAACACTTTAGACTTGAAATTTATGTGCATGAGGGATCATCTTATAATGCTACCGTCGTCTACTAAGCAATACAAGATGCATAAAGGATTAACATCACATGCAATTCATAATATGTGATATGATATGGCCTTTCTTCTTTGTGCTTCCGATCTCCATCTTCAAGCACGAACATGATCTCCATCATCACCGGCATAGCATCAAGGTCAATGACGCTTCTTCATGGTTGTCGTCCGCCAGCTTCAACTATTACAACTATTTTGAATAGACACGCAGGCCTTAACAGAAATTAAAGACAACCATATGGCTCCTGCCGGTTGCCAACTTACAATAAGGATCATTGCATACATCAAATATAATCACAATCATGGCCATATCACATCACTGCACACCCCTGCAAAACAAAGTTAGACGCCTCTACTTTCTTTGCATATTTTACGTGGTTTGGGGCTTTCAATAAGTGTCGTTCTAACTTACGAACAAGAACCACAACATTGATACTAGCATTGTTGATTACCCGTTGTAAATTGGATCTTAACTATGCTAGGAGAAACAGGCACCCGCAAAGCCACTTATGCAATACAAGTTGCATGTCAAGCGTGGAGCAAGTCTCATGAACGATGTCATGTAAGGTTAGCCCGGGCCGCTTCATCCCAACATACCGCAAGATGCAAAGTACACGCAAAGCAATCTACAATAAAAGCATCAACGCCCACAATGACCATTGTGTTCTACTCGTGCAACAGATCTACATATAGACACGGCTCTGATACCACTGTAGGGGTTCGTAGCATGGAAAACAAAATTTTTCTATCGCATACAAACAAACAAGCCAAGATCTATCTACTAGATTGTAGCAACGAGTCGATAGAGGAACTCACCCTCGAAGATTCCAAAGCGGTTAACGAGAGCAGATTCTCGTGGGTGATGTAGTCGTACTCTTTCCGATCTCAAGATCGCGTAGACGATCCTTTCAGCGCCGCGTTCCCGCAGCGCTCCCGCAGTCGGTCACACGTTCGGTACTCGACGAAGACCTTCCTCTCCCTTGTTCCAGCAGGCAGCGGAGGTTGTAGCACTCTCCTCGCGATTCCGGCAGCACAACGGCGTGGTACCGGAGGTAGAGGGGAAATCCCGCAGGGCTTCGCCTTAAGCCGGTGCGAGTATGGTGGAGCTTATGAGAGAGGCTATTAGTGGTCTAGTAATTAGACACACCAATTAGAGGGCTCTAAACCAATTAGAAAGCTCTAAACCGAATAGCTCTAAACCGGGGTCTAGATCTAGGGTTTAGTTTAGAGGATAGGAAACTTGTGTGTCTAGGAGGGGAGCCCTGCCCCTCCTTATATAGGTGGGAGGGGGTGGCGCGCCAGGGGAGGGAGGGAGTCCCTCCCCAACTCGGCCTAGGCTGGCCGCCGGCTTGGAGGAGAGAAACTCCTCCTCCAAGTCGACTCCAACTCCTCTTGCTTGTTTCCCACAGTTTCTTGTTTTTGGCAGTTTGACTTTCAAACTGGACATTTGACTTTTCTGTTTTAGGATTCAATTTAATCCTATATTTGGGACAGCAAGAACACTTAGTACATGATGCAATCATTCCAATATGTAATGACACATTCATGTACCCCTTCCCCCCCGGAGTGCCGGACAATCCGGAACCTTCTAGAATATCCCCGATGAAAACACCGGAATCATTCCCGAACTCCGAAACGGGACTTTCCTTATATGAATCTTATTCTCCGGACCATTCCGGATCACCTCGTGATATCCCGGATCCCATCCGAGACTCCGAACAACATTCGGTCTCTTTCTCATAATACCATAACTACTCAAACAACGTCGAATCCTTAAGTGTGTCTCCCTACGGTTCGTGAATTATGCGGACATGATCGAGACACTTCTCCGAACAATAACCAATAGAGGAATCTGGAAATTCATATGGCTCCCACATATTTCTACGATTACTTTGCGATCGAATGAACCACTTACATACGATACCAATTTCCCTTTGTCTCACGATATGTTACTTATCCAAGGTTATGATCGTCGGTATCTCTGCATACCTAGTTCAACCTCGTTACTGATAAGTACTCTTTTCTCGTTCCCGTGATATGTGATCCCTTGTGACCAAGTCACATGCTTGCAAGCTAATTGGATGACATTTCACCGAGAGGGCCCAGAGTATATCTATCCGTCATATGGATGGACAAATCCCACTCTTGATCCATGTGTTTCAACCAATACTTTCCGAACACTCAATGCCACTTTTAATTGGTCCACTGGTGACATTTGCATGTGTGTTCTTTTCCTAAACCACATTGATCCTTTGGTGTGATTACATGTGTGTTCTTTTCCTAAACCACATTGATCCACTAGTGAAATTTGCATGTCTGTTCTTTTCCTAAACCACATTGATCCACTGGTATCATTGCATGTGTGTTCTTTTCTTGAACCACATTGATTCACTGGTGACATTGCATGTGTGTTCTTTTCCTAAACCATATTGATCCACTATTGACATTTGCGTGTGTGTTATTTTCCTAAACCACGTGGATCCACTAGTTTTATTGCATGTGTGTTATTTTCCCAAACCACTGGTGACTTCACATGTGTGTTCTTTTCCTAAACGACTGGTGACCTCGCATGCGTGTTCCTTTCGTAGACCACATGGATCCACTAGTGACATTTGCATGTGTGTTCTTTTCCTCAACCACATTAATCCACTAGTGACATTTTCATGTGGGTTCTTTTCCTAAACCACAATGATCCACTAGTGTCATTTGCATGTGTCTTATTTTCCTAAACCACATGGATCCACAGGAGTCATTGCATGGGTGTTCTTTTCCTAAATCACATTGATCCACTTGTGTCATTGCTCGTGTGTTATTTTCCTAAACCACATTGATCCACCGGTGATATCTGCATGTGTGTTCTTTTCCTAAACACATTGATCCACTGGTGCCATTGCATGTCTATTCTTTTCCTATACCACATGAATCCAGTGGTGACATTGCATGTGTGTTCTTTTCTTGAACCACATGGATCCACTAGTGACTTTGCATGTGTGTTCTTTACCTAAACCACATGGATCCACTTGAGCCATTAGCATGTGTGTTCTTTTCATAAACCACATTGATCCACGGGTGTCATTGCATGTGTGTTCTTTTCCTAAACCACACTAAGCCACAGGTGACGATGCATGTGTGTTCTTTTCCTAAACTACATTGATCCAGTAGAGTCATTGCATGTGTGTTCTTTTCCTAAACCACATGGATCCACTTGTGAATTTTTCGTGTGTGTTCTTTTCCTAAAACACATTGATCCACTTGTGTCATTGCATGTGTTTACTTTTCCTAAGCCACATTGATCCACTAGTAACATTTGCATGTGTGTTCTTTTCCTAAACCACATTCATCCACTCATGTCATTGCATGTGTGTTCTTTTTCTGAACCACATTGATCCGCTGGTGCCATTGCATGTGTGTTATTTTTCTAAACCACATTGATCCACTGGTGTCATTGCATGTGTGTTCTTTTCCTAAACCACATGGATCCACTTGTGAAATTTTCATGTGTGTTCTTTTCCTAAAACTCATTGATCCACTTGAGACATTGCATGTGGGTTCTTTTCCTAAACCACATGCATCCACTAGTGTCATTGCATGTGTGTTATTTGCCTAAACCACATTGAACCACTGGTGTCATTGCATGTGTGTTCTTTTCCTAAACCAGATTGATCCACTAGTGTCATTGTATGTGTGTTCTTTTCCAAAACCACATTGGTTTACTAGTGTCATTGCATGTGTGTTATTTTCCTAAACCACATTGATCCACTCGTGTCATTTCATGTGTGTTCTTTTCTTGAACCACATTGATCCACTAGTGTCATTGCATGTGTGTTCTTTTCCTAAACCACACTGATCCACTGGTAACATTTCATGTGTTTTCTTTTCCAAAACAACATGGATCCACTTGAGAGATTTGCATGTGTGTTCTTTTCCTAAACCACATTAATCCACTAGTGACATTTGCATGTGTGTTATTTTCCTAAACCACATTGATCCACTAGTGTCATTGCATGTGTGTTGTTTTCCTAAACCACATTGATCCACTGGTGTCACTGCATGTGTGTTGTTTTCTTGAACCACATTGATCCACTGGTGACATTGCATGTGTGTTCTTTTCCTAAACCACATGGATCCACTAGTGTCATTGCATGTGTGTTCTTTTCCTAAACCACATTGGTCCACTCGTGTCATTGCATGTGTGTTCTTTCCCTAAACCACATTGGTCCACTCGTGTCATTGCATGTGTGTTCTTTTCCTGAACCACATTCATCAACTTGTGACATTTGCATGTCTGTTCTTTTCCTAAACCACATTGATCGACTGGTACCATTGCATGTGTGTTCTTTTCCTGAACCACATTGATCCACTGGTGACATTGCATGTGTGTTCTTTTCCTAAACCACATGGATCCACTAGTGTCATTGCATGTGTGTTATTTTCCTAAAACACATTGATCCACTTGTGTCATTGCATGTGTTTTCTATTCCTAAACCACATTGATCCACTAGTGACAATTACATGTGTGTTCTTTTCCTAAACCACATTCATCCACTCGTGCCATTGTATGTGTGTTCTTTTCCTGAACCACATTGATCCACTGGTGTCATTGCATGTGTGTTATTTTCCTAAACCACATTTATCCACTCGTATCATTGCATGTGTGTTCTTTTCCTACACCACATTGATCCACTGGTGACATTTGGATGTGTGTTCTTTTTCTAAACCACATGGATCCACTAGTGTAATTGCATGTGTGTTATTTTCCAGAAGCACTGGTGACTTCGCATGTGTGTTCTTTTCCTGAACCACCGATGACTTCGCATGTGTGTTCTTTTCCTAAACCACATGGATCCACTGGTGACATTTGCATGTGCGTTCTTTTCCTCAACCACATTAATCCACTTGTGACATTTGCATGTGTGTTCTTTTCCTAAACTACATGGATCCACTGGTGTGTTTGAATATGTGTTCTTTTCCTAAAGCACGTTGATCCACTAGTGTCATTGCATGTGTGTTATTTTCCTAAACCACATTGATCCACTAGTAACATTGCATGCGTGTTCTTTTCCTAAACAACATGGATCCATTTGAGCCATTTGCATGTGTGTTTGTTCCCTAAACCACATTGATCCACTGGTGACATTTGCATGTGTGTTCTTTCCCTAAACCACATTGATCCTTTGTTGTGATTACATGTGTGTTCTTTTCCTGAACCACATTGATCAACTTGTGACATTTGCATGTCTGTTCTTTTCCTAAACCACATTGATCGACTGGTACCATTGCATGTGTGTTCTTTTCCTGAACCACATTGATCCACTGGTGACATTGCATGTGTGTTCTTTTCCTAAACCACATGGATCCACTGGTGTCATTGCATGTGTGTTCTTTTCCTAAACCACATTGATCCACTGGTGTCATTGCATGTGTGTTTTTCCCTAAACCACATTGGTCCACTGGTGACATTTGCATGTGTGTTCTTTTCCTAAACCACATTGATCCTTTGGTGTGATTACATGTGTGTTCTTTTCCTAAACCACATTGATCCACTAGTGAAATTTGCATGTGTGTTCTTTTCCTAAACCACATTGATCCACTGGTATCATTGCATGTGTGTTCTTTTCTTGAACCACATTGATTCACTGGTGACATTGCATGTGTGTTCTTTTCCTAAACCATATTGATCCACTATTGACATTTGCGTGTGTGTTATTTTCCTAAACCACGTGGATCCACTAGTTTTATTGCATGTGTGTTATTTTCCCAAACCACTGGTGACTTCACATGTGTGTTCTTTTCCTAAACGACTGGTGACCTCGCATGCGTGTTCCTTTCGTAGACCACATGGATCCACTAGTGACATTTGCATGTGTGTTCTTTTCCTCAACCACATTAATCCACTAGTGACATTTTCATGTGGGTTCTTTTCCTAAACCACAATGATCCACTAGTGTCATTTGCATGTGTGTTATTTTCCTAAACCACATGGATCCACAGGAGTCATTGCATGGGTGTTCTTTTCCTAAATCACATTGATCCACTTGTGTCATTGCTCGTGTGTTATTTTCCTAAACCACATTGATCCACCAGTGATATCTGCATGTGTGTTCTTTTCCTAAACACATTGATCCACTGGTGCCATTGCATGTCTATTCTTTTCCTATACCACATGAATCCAGTGGTGACATTGCATGTGTGTTCTTTTCTTGAACCACATGGATCCACTAGTGACTTTGCATGTGTGTTCTTTACCTAAACCACATGGATCCACTTGAGCCATTAGCATGTGTGTTCTTTTCATAAACCACATTGATCCACGGGTGTCATTGCATGTGTGTTCTTTTCCTAAACCACACTAAGCCACAGGTGACGATGCATGTGTGTTCTTTTCCTAAACTACATTGATCCAGTAGAGTCATTGCATGTGTGTTCTTTTCCTAAACCACATGGATCCACTTGTGAATTTTTCGTGTGTGTTCTTTTCCTAAAACACATTGATCCACTTGTGTCATTGCATGTGTTTACTTTTCCTAAGCCACATTGATCCACTAGTAACATTTGCATGTGTGTTCTTTTCCTAAACCACATTCATCCACTCATGTCATTGCATGTGTGTTCTTTTTCTGAACCACATTGATCCGCTGGTGCCATTGCATGTGTGTTATTTTTCTAAACCACATTGATCCACTGGTGTCATTGCATGTGTGTTCTTTTTCCTAAACCACATTGATCCACTGGTGACATTTGAATATGTGTTCTTTTTCTAAACCACATGGATGCACTAGTGACATTTGGATGTGTGTTCTTTTTCTAACCACATGGATCCACTAGTGTAATTGCATGTGTGTTATTTTCCAGAAGCACTAGTGACTTCGCATGTGTGTTCTTTTCCTGAACCACTGGTGACTTCGCATGTGTGTTCTTTTCCTAAACCACATGGATCCACTGGTGACATTTGCATGTGCGTTCTTTTCCTAAACCACGTTAATCCACTTGTGACATTTGCATGTGTGTTCTTTTCCTAAACCACATGGATCATCTGGTGTCATTGAATATGTGTTCTTTTCCTAAAGCACATTGATCCACTAGTGTCATTGCATGTGTGTTCCTTTCCTAAACCACGCTGATCCACTAGTAACATTGCATGCTGTTCTTTTCCTAAACAACATGGATCCACTTGAGCCATTTGCATGTGTGTTCTTTTACTAACCAACATTGATCCACTGGTGACATTTGCATGTGTGTTCTTTTCCTAAACCACATTGATCCACTGGTGTCATTGCATGTGTGTTGTTTTCCTAAAACATATTGATCCACTGGTGTGACTGCATGTGTGTTATTTTATTGAGCCACATTGATCCACTGTGACATTGCACGTGTGTTCTTTTCCTAAACCACATGGATCAACTAGTGTCATTGCATGTGTGTTCTTTTCCTAAACCACATTGATCCACTGGTGTCATTGCATGTCTGTTTTTCCCTAAACCACATTGATCCACTGGTGACATTTGCATGTGTGTTCTTTTCCTAAACCACATTAATCCTTTGGTGTGATTACATGTGTGTTCTTTTGCTAAACCACATTGATCCACTAGTGACATTTGCATGTCTGTTCTTTTCCTAAACCACATTGATCCACTGGTATCATTGCATGTGTGTTCTTTTCCTGAACCACATTGATCCACTGGTGACATTGCATGTGTGTTCTTTTCCTAAACCATATTGATCCACTATTTACATTTGCGTGAGTGTTCTTTTCCTAAACCAGATGGATCCACTAGTTTTATTGCGTGTGTGTTATTTTCCTAAACCACATTGATCCACCGGTGATATCTGCATGTGTGTTCTTTTCCTAAACACATTGCTCCACTGGTGCCATTGCATGTCTATTCTTTTCCTATACCACATGAATCCAGTGGTGACATTGCATGTGTGTTCTTTTCTTGAACCACATGGATCCACTAGTGACTTTGCATGTGTGTTCTTTACCTAAACCACATGGATCCACTTGAGCCATTAGCATGTGTGTTCTTTTCATAAACCACATTGATCCACGGGTGTCATTGCATGTGTGTTCTTTTCCTAAACCACACTAAGCCACGGGTGACGATGCATGTGTGTTCTTTTCCTAAACTAAATTGATCCAGTAGAGTCATTGCATGTGTGTTCTTTTCCTAAACCACATGGATCCACTTGTTAATTTTTCGTGTGTGTTCTTTTCCTAAAACTCATTGATCCACTTGAGACATTGCATGTGTGTTTTCTTCCTAAACCACATGGATCCACTAGTGTCATTGCATGTGTGTTATTTTCCTAAACCACATCGATCCACTGGTGTCATTGCATGTGTGTTCTTTTCCTAAACCACATTGATCCACTAGTGTCATTGTATGTGTGTTCTTTTCCAAAACTACATTGATCCACTAGTGTCACTGCATGTGCGTTATTTTCCTAAACCACATTGATCCACTCGTGTCATTGCATGTGTGTTCTTTTCCTGAACCACATTGATCCACTGGTGTCATTGCATGTGTGTTCTTTCCCTAAACCACATTGATCCACTGGTGACATTTGCATGTGTGTTCTTTTCCTAAACCACATTGATCCTTTGTTGTGATTATATGTGTGTTCTTTTCCTGAACCACATTGATCAACTTGTGACATTTGCATGTCTGTTCTTTTCCTAAACCACATTGATCGACTGGTACCATTGCATGTGTGTTATTTTCCTAAACCACATTGATCCACTTTGTGACATTGCATGTGTGTTCTTTTCCTAAACCACATGGATCCATCGGTGTCATTGCATGTGTGTTATTTTCCTAAAACACATTGATCCACTTGTGTCATTGTATGTGTGTTCTTTTCCTAAACCACATTGATCCACTAGTGACATTTGCATGTGTGTTCTTTTCCTAAACCAGATTCATCCACTCGTGCATTGCATGTGTGTTCTTTTCCTGAACCACATTGATCCACTTGTGTCATTCCATGTGTGTTCTTTTCCTAAACCACATTGATCCACTGGTGCCATTGCATGTGTGTTCTTTTCCTAAACCGCATTGATCCACTGGTGACATTTGCATCTGTATTCTTTTTCTAAACTACATGGATCCACTAGTGTCATTGCATGTGAGTTATTTTCCTAAACCACTGGTGACTTTGCATGTGTGATCTTTTTCTGAACCACTGGTGACTTCGCATGTGTGCCCATTTCCTAAACCACATGGATCCATTGGTGACATTTGCATGTGTCTTTTTTTCCTAAACCACATTGATCCACTGGTGACATTTGCATGTGTGTTCTTTTCCTAAACCACATGGATCCACTGGTGTGTCATTGCATGCGTGTTCTTTCCCTAAACCACATTGATCCACTGGTGTCATTGCATGTGTGTTCTTTCCCTAAACCACATTGATCCACTGGTGACATTTGTATGTGTGGTCTTTTCCTAAACCACATTGATCCTTTTGTGTGATTACATGTGTGTTCTTTTCCTGAACCACATTGATCCACTGTTGACATTTGCATGCCTGTTCTTTTCCTAAAAAACATTGATCCTCCGGTATCATTGCATGTGTGTTCCTTTCCTGAACCACATTGATCCACTGGTGACATTGCATGCGTGTTCTTTTCCTAGACCACATGGATCCACTAGTGTCATTGCATGTGTGTTATTTTCCTAAGGCACATTGATCCACTTGTGACATTTGCATGTGTGTTCTTTTCAGAAACCAGATGGATCCACTAGTGGCATTGCATGTGTGTTCTTTTCTTGAAGCACTGGTGACTTCGCATGTGTGTTCTTTTGCTAAAGCACATGGATCCACTGGTGACATTCCATGCGTGTTCTTTTCCTAAACAACATGGATCCACTTGAGCCATTTGGATGTGTGTTCTTTTCCTAAACCACATTGATCCACTGGTGACATTTGCATGTGTGTTATTTTCCTAAACCACATTGATCCACTGGTGTCATTCCATGTGTGTTGTTTTCCTAAACCACATTGATCCACTGGTGTCACGGCATGTGTGTTCTTTTCGTGAACCACATTGATCCACTCGTGTCATTGCATGTTTGTTCTTTTCCTAAACCACATGGATCCACTTGTGAAATTTTCATGTGTGTTCTTTTCCTAAAACTCATTGATCCACTTGAGACATTGCATGTGGGTTCTTTTCCTAAACCACATGCATCCACTAGTGTCATTGCATGTGTGTTATTTGCCTAAACCACATTGAACCACTGGTGTCATTGCATGTGTGTTCTTTTCCTAAACCAGATTGATCCACTAGTGTCATTGTATGTGTGTTCTTTTCCAAAACCACATTGGTTTACTAGTGTCATTGCATGTGTGTTATTTTCCTAAACCACATTGATCCACTCGTGTCATTTCATGTGTGTTCTTTTCTTGAACCACATTGATCCACTAGTGTCATTGCATGTGTGTTCTTTTCCTAAACCACACTGATCCACTGGTAACATTTCATGTGTTTTCTTTTCCAAAACAACATGGATCCACTTGAGAGATTTGCATGTGTGTTCTTTTCCTAAACCACATTAATCCACTAGTGACATTTGCATGTGTGTTATTTTCCTAAACCACATTGATCCACTAGTGTCATTGCATGTGTGTTGTTTTCCTAAACCACATTGATCCACTGGTGTCACTGCATGTGTGTTGTTTTCTTGAACCACATTGATCCACTGGTGACATTGCATGTGTGTTCTTTTCCTAAACCACATGGATCCACTAGTGTCATTGCATGTGTGTTCTTTTCCTAAACCACATTGGTCCACTCGTGTCATTGCATGTGTGTTCTTTCCCTAAACCACATTGGTCCACTCGTGTCATTGCATGTGTGTTCTTTTCCTGAACCACATTCATCAACTTGTGACATTTGCATGTCTGTTCTTTTCCTAAACCACATTGATCGACTGGTACCATTGCATGTGTGTTCTTTTCCTGAACCACATTGATCCACTGGTGACATTGCATGTGTGTTCTTTTCCTAAACCACATGGATCCACTAGTGTCATTGCATGTGTGTTATTTTCCTAAAACACATTGATCCACTTGTGTCATTGCATGTGTTTTCTATTCCTAAACCACATTGATCCACTAGTGACAATTACATGTGTGTTCTTTTCCTAAACCACATTCATCCACTCGTGCCATTGTATGTGTGTTCTTTTCCTGAACCACATTGATCCACTGGTGTCATTGCATGTGTGTTATTTTCCTAAACCACATTTATCCACTCGTATCATTGCATGTGTGTTCTTTTCCTACACCACATTGATCCACTGGTGACATTTGGATGTGTGTTCTTTTTCTAAACCACATGGATCCACTAGTGTAATTGCATGTGTGTTATTTTCCAGAAGCACTGGTGACTTCGCATGTGTGTTCTTTTCCCGAACCACCGATGACTTCGCATGTGTGTTCTTTTCCTAAACCACATGGATCCACTGGTGACATTTGCATGTGCGTTCTTTTCCTAAACCACATTAATCCACTTGTGACATTTGCATGTGTGTTCTTTTCCTAAACTACATGGATCCACTGGTGTGTTTGAATATGTGTTCTTTTCCTAAAGCACGTTGATCCACTAGTGTCATTGCATGTGTGTTATTTTCCTAAACCACATTGATCCACTAGTAACATTGCATGCGTGTTCTTTTCCTAAACAACATGGATCCATTTGAGCCATTTGCATGTGTGTTTGTTCCCTAAACCACATTGATCCACTGGTGACATTTGCATGTGTGTTCTTTCCCTAAACCACATTGATCCTTTGTTGTGATTACATGTGTGTTCTTTTCCTGAACCACATTGATCAACTTGTGACATTTGCATGTCTGTTCTTTTCCTAAACCACATTGATCGACTGGTACCATTGCATGTGTGTTCTTTTCCTGAACCACATTGATCCACTGGTGACATTGCATGTGTGTTCTTTTCCTAAACCACATGGATCCACTGGTGTCATTGCATGTGTGTTCTTTTCCTAAACCACATTGATCCACTGGTGTCATTGCATGTGTGTTTTTCCCTAAACCACATTGGTCCACTGGTGACATTTGCATGTGTGTTCTTTTCCTAAACCACATTGATCCTTTGGTGTGATTACATGTGTGTTCTTTTCCTAAACCACATTGATCCACTAGTGAAATTTGCATGTGTGTTCTTTTCCTAAACCACATTGATCCACTGGTATCATTGCATGTGTGTTCTTTTCTTGAACCACATTGATTCACTGGTGACATTGCATGTGTGTTCTTTTCCTAAACCATATTGATCCACTATTGACATTTGCGTGTGTGTTATTTTCCTAAACCACGTGGATCCACTAGTTTTATTGCATGTGTGTTATTTTCCCAAACCACTGGTGACTTCACATGTGTGTTCTTTTCCTAAACGACTGGTGACCTCGCATGCGTGTTCCTTTCGTAGACCACATGGATCCACTAGTGACATTTGCATGTGTGTTCTTTTCCTCAACCACATTAATCCACTAGTGACATTTTCATGTGGGTTCTTTTCCTAAACCACAATGATCCACTAGTGTCATTTGCATGTGTGTTATTTTCCTAAACCACATGGATCCACAGGAGTCATTGCATGGGTGTTCTTTTCCTAAATCACATTGATCCACTTGTGTCATTGCTCGTGTGTTATTTTCCTAAACCACATTGATCCACCGGTGATATCTGCATGTGTGTTCTTTTCCTAAACACATTGATCCACTGGTGCCATTGCATGTCTATTCTTTTCCTATACCACATGAATCCAGTGGTGACATTGCATGTGTGTTCTTTTCTTGAACCACATGGATCCACTAGTGACTTTGCATGTGTGTTCTTTACCTAAACCACATGGATCCACTTGAGCCATTAGCATGTGTGTTCTTTTCATAAACCACATTGATCCACGGGTGTCATTGCATGTGTGTTCTTTTCCTAAACCACACTAAGCCACAGGTGACGATGCATGTGTGTTCTTTTCCTAAACTACATTGATCCAGTAGAGTCATTGCATGTGTGTTCTTTTCCTAAACCACATGGATCCACTTGTGAATTTTTCGTGTGTGTTCTTTTCCTAAAACACATTGATCCAGTTGTGTCATTGCATGTGTTTACTTTTCCTAAGCCACATTGATCCACTAGTAACATTTGCATGTGTGTTCTTTTCCTAAACCACATTCATCCACTCATGTCATTGCATGTGTGTTCTTTTTCTGAACCACATTGATCCGCTGGTGCCATTGCATGTGTGTTATTTTTCTAAACCACATTGATCCACTGGTGTCATTGCATGTGTGTTCTTTTTCCTAAACCACATTGATCCACTGGTGACATTTGAATGTGTGTTCTTTTTCTAAACCACATGGATGCACTAGTGACATTTGGATGTGTGTTCTTTTTCTAACCACATGGATCCACTAGTGTAATTGCATGTGTGTTATTTTCCAGAAGCACTAGTGACTTCGCATGTGTGTTCTTTTCCTGAACCACTGGTGACTTCGCATGTGTGTTCTTTTCCTAAACCACATGGATCCACTGGTGACATTTGCATGTGCGTTCTTTTCCTAAACCACGTTAATCCACTTGTGACATTTGCATGTGTGTTCTTTTCCTAAACCACATGGATCATCTGGTGTCATTGAATATGTGTTCCTTTCCTAAACCACGCTGATCCACTAGTAACATTGCATGCTGTTCTTTTCCTAAACAACATGGATCCACTTGAGCCATTTGCATGTGTGTTCTTTTACTAACCAACATTGATCCACTGGTGACATTTGCATGTGTGTTCTTTTCCTAAACCACATTGATCCACTGGTGTCATTGCATGTGTGTTGTTTTCCTAAAACATATTGATCCACTGGTGTGACTGCATGTGTGTTATTTTATTGAGCCACATTGATCCACTGTGACATTGCACGTGTGTTCTTTTCCTAAACCACATGGATCAACTAGTGTCATTGCATGTGTGTTCTTTTCCTAAACCACATTGGTCCACTCGTGTCATTGCATGTGTGTTCTTTCCCTAAACCACATTGGTCCACTCGTGTCATTGCATGTGTGTTCTTTTCCTGAACCACATTCATCAACTTGTGACATTTGGATGTCTGTTCTTTTCCTAAACCACATTGATCGACTGGTACCATTGCATGTGTGTTCTTTTCCTGAACCACATTGATCCACTGGTGACATTGCATGTGTGTTCTTTTCCTAAACCACATGGATCCACTAGTGTCATTGCATGTGTGTTCTTTTCCTGAACCACTGGTGACTTCGCATGTGTGTTCTTTTCCTAAACCACATGGATCCACTGGTGACATTTGCATGTGCGTTCTTTTCCTAAACCACGTTAATCCACTTGTGACATTTGCATGTGTGTTCTTTTCCTAAACCACATGGATCATCTGGTGTCATTGAATATGTGTTCTTTTCCTAAAGCACATTGATCCACTAGTGTCATTGCATGTGTGTTCCTTTCCTAAACCACGCTGATCCACTAGTAACATTGCATGCTGTTCTTTTCCTAAACAACATGGATCCACTTGAGCCATTTGCATGTGTGTTCTTTTACTAACCAACATTGATCCACTGGTGACATTTGCATGTGTGTTCTTTTCCTAAACCACATTGATCCACTGGTGTCATTGCATGTGTGTTGTTTTCCTAAAACATATTGATCCACTGGTGTGACTGCATGTGTGTTATTTTATTGAGCCACATTGATCCACTGTGACATTGCACGTGTGTTCTTTTCCTAAACCACATGGATCAACTAGTGTCATTGCATGTGTGTTCTTTTCCTAAACCACATTGATCCACTGGTGTCATTGCATGTCTGTTTTTCCCTAAACCACATTGATCCACTGGTGACATTTGCATGTGTGTTCTTTTCCTAAACCACATTAATCCTTTGGTGTGATTACATGTGTGTTCTTTTGCTAAACCACATTGATCCACTAGTGACATTTGCATGTCTGTTCTTTTCCTAAACCACATTGATCCACTGGTATCATTGCATGTGTGTTCTTTTCCTGAACCACATTGATCCACTGGTGACATTGCATGTGTGTTCTTTTCCTAAACCATATTGATCCACTATTTACATTTGCGTGAGTGTTCTTTTCCTAAACCAGATGGATCCACTAGTTTTATTGCGTGTGTGTTATTTTCCTAAACCACATTGATCCACCGGTGATATATGCATGTGTGTTCTTTTCCTAAACACATTGCTCCACTGGTGCCATTGCATGTCTATTCTTTTCCTATACCACATGAATCCAGTGGTGACATTGCATGTGTGTTCTTTTCTTGAACCACATGGATCCACTAGTGACTTTGCATGTGTGTTCTTTACCTAAACCACATGGATCCACTTGAGCCATTAGCATGTGTGTTCTTTTCATAAACCACATTGATCCACGGGTGTCATTGCATGTGTGTTCTTTTCCTAAACCACACTAAGCCACGGGTGACGATGCATGTGTGTTCTTTTCCTAAACTACATTGATCCAGTAGAGTCATTGCATGTGTGTTCTTTTCCTAAACCACATGGATCCACTTGAGACATTGCATGTGTGTTTTCTTCCTAAACCACATGGATCCACTAGTGTCATTGCATGTGTGTTATTTTCCTAAACCACATCGATCCACTGGTGTCATTGCATGTGTGTTCTTTTCCTAAACCACATTGATCCACTAGTGTCATTGTATGTGTGTTCTTTTCCAAAACTACATTGATCCACTAGTGTCACTGCATGTGCGTTATTTTCCTAAACCACATTGATCCACTCGTGTCATTGCATGTGTGTTCTTTTCCTGAACCACATTGATCCACTGGTGTCATTGCATGTGTGTTCTTTCCCTAAACCACATTGATCCACTGGTGACATTTGCATGTGTGTTCTTTTCCTAAACCACATTGATCCTTTGTTGTGATTATATGTGTGTTCTTTTCCTGAACCACATTGATCAACTTGTGACATTTGCATGTCTGTTCTTTTCCTAAACCACATTGATCGACTGGTACCATTGCATGTGTGTTCTTTTCCTAAACCACATTGATCCACTTTGTGACATTGCATGTGTGTTCTTTTCCTAAACCACATGGATCCATCGGTGTCATTGCATGTGTGTTATTTTCCTAAAACACATTGATCCACTTGTGTCATTGCATGCGTTTACTTTTCCTAAGCCACATTGATCCACTAGTAACATTTGCATGTGTGTTCTTTTCCTAAACCACATTCATCCACTCATGTCATTGCATGTGTGTTCTTTTTCTGAACCACATTGATCCGCTGGTGCCATTGCATGTGTGTTATTTTTCTAAACCACATTGATCCACTGGTGTCATTGCATGTGTGTTCTTTTTCCTAAACCACATTGATCCACTGGTGACATTTGAATGTGTGTTCTTTTTCTAAACCACATGGATGCACTAGTGACATTTGGATGTGTGTTCTTTTTATAACCACATGGATCCACTAGTGTAATTGCATGTGTGTTATTTTCCAGAAGCACTAGTGACTTCGCATGTGTGTTCTTTTCCTGAACCACTGGTGACTTCGCATGTGTGTTCTTTTCCTAAACCACATGGATCCACTGGTGACATTTGCATGTGCGTTCTTTTCCTAAACCACATTAATCCACTTGTGACATTTGCATGTGTGTTCTTTTCCTAAACCACATGGATCATCTGGTGTCATTGAATATGTGTTCTTTTCCTAAAGCACATTGATCCACTAGTGTCATTGCATGTTTGTTCCTTTCCTAAACCACACTGATCCACTAGTAACATTGCATGTTGTTCTTTTCCTAAACAACATGGATCCACTTGAGCCATTTGCATGTGTGTTCTTTTCCTAACCAACATTGATCCACTGGTGACATTTGCATGTGTGTTCTTTTCCTAAACCACATTGATCCACTGGTGTCATTGCATGTGTGTTGTTTTCCTAAAACATATTGATCCACTGGTGTGACTGCATGTGTGTTGTTTTCTTGAGCCACATTGATCCACTGGTGACATTGCACGTGTGTTCTTTTCCTAAACCACATGGATCAACTAGTGTCATTGCATGTGTGTTCTTTTCCTAAACCACATTGATCCACTGGTGTCATTGCATGTCTGTTTTTCCCTAAACCACATTGATCCACTGGTGACATTTGCATGTGTGTTCTTTTCCTAAACCACATTAATCCTTTGGTGTGATTACATGTGTGTTCTTTTGCTAAACCACATTGATCCACTAGTGACATTTGCATGTCTGTTCTTTTCCTAAACCACATTGATCCACTGGTATCATTGCATGTGTGTTCTTTTCCTGAACCACATTGATCCACTAGTGACATTGCATGTGTGTTCTTTTCCTAAACCATATTGATCCACTATTTACATTTGCGTGAGTGTTCTTTTCCTAAACCAGATGGATCCACTAGTTTTATTGCGTGTGTGTTATTTTACCAAAGCACTGGTGACTTCGCATGTGTTTTCTTTTCCTAAACGACTGGTGACTTCGCATGTGTGTTCTTTTCCTAAACCACATGGATGCACTGGTGACATTTGCATGTGTGTTCTTTTCCAAAACCACATTAATCCACTAGTGACATTTTCATGTGGGTTCTTTTCCTAAACCACATTGATCCACTAGTGTCATTTGCATGTGTGTTATTTTCCTAAACCACATGGATCCACTGGAGTCATTGCATGGGTGTTCTTTTCCTAAATCACATTGATCCACTTGTGTCATTGCACGTGTGTTCTTTTCCTAAACCACATTGATCCACCGGTGATATCTGCATGTGTGTTATTTTCCTATACCACATTGATCCACTGGTGTCATTGCATGTCTATTCTTTTCCTATACCACATGAATCCAGTGGTGACATTGCATGTGTGTTCTTTTCCTGAACCACATGGATCCACTAGTGACTTTGCATGTGTGTTCTTTACGTAAACCGCATGGATCCACTGGAGCCATTTGCATGTGTGTTCTTTTCATAAACCACATTGATCCACGGGTGTCATTGCATGTGTGTTCTTTTCCTGAACCACACTGAGCCACTGGTGACGTTGCATGTGTGTTCTTTTCCTAAACTACATTGATCCACTAGTGTCATTGCAGGTGTGTTCTTTTCGTAAACCACATGGATCCACTTGTCAAATTTTCATGTGTGCTCTTTTCCTAAAACTCATTGATCCACTTGAGACATTGCATATGTGTTTTCTTCCTAAACCACATGGATCCACTAGTGTCATTTTCCTAAAACACATCGATCCACTAGTGCCATTACATGTGTGTTCTTTTACTAAACCACATTGTTCCACTTGTGTCATTGTATGTGTGTTCTTTTCCTAAACCACATTGATCCACTAGTGTCATTGCATGTGTGTTATTTTCCTAAACCACATTGATCTACTGGTGTCATTGCATGTGTGTTGTTTTCCTAAACCACATTGGTCCACTAGTGTCATTACATGTGTGTTCTTTCCCTAAACCACATTGATCCACTGGTGACATTTGCATGTGTGTTCTTTTCCTAAACCACATTGATCCTTTGTTGTGATTATATGTGTGTTCTTTTCCTGAACCACGTTGATCAACTTGTGACATTTGCATGTCTGTTCTTTCCCTAAACCACATTGATCGACTCGTACCATTGCATTTGTGTTCTTTTCCTGAACCACATTGATCCACTAGTGACAGTGCATGTGTGGTCTTTTCCTAAACCACATGGATCCATTGGTGTCATTGCATGTGTGTTATTTTCCTAAAAAACATAGATCCACTTGTGTCATTGCATGTGTTTTCTTTTCCTAAACCACATTGATCCACTAGTGACATTTGCATGTGTGTTCTTTTCCTAAACCACATTCATCCACTCGTGTCATTGCATGTGTGTTCTTTTTCTGAACCACATTGATCCACTAGTGTCATTGCATGTGTGTTATTTTCCTAAACCACATTGATCCACTCGTGTCATTGCATGTGTGTTCTTTTCCTAAACCACATTGATCCACTGGTGACATTTGCATGTGTGTTCTTTTTCTAAACCACATGGATCCACTAGTGTAATTGCATGTGTGTTATTTTCCAGAACCACTACTGACTTCGCATGTGTGTTCTTTTCCTGAACCACTGGTGACTTTGCATGTGTGTTCTTTTCCTAAACCACATGGATCCACTAGTGACATTTGCATGTGTGTTCTTTGCCTAAACCACATTAATCCACTGGTGACATTTGCATGTGTGTTCTTTTCCTAAACCACATGGATCCACTAGTGTCATTGAATATGTGTTCTTTTCCTAAAGCACATTGATCCACTGGTGTCATTGCACGTGTGTTCTTTTCCTAAACCACACTGATCCACTGGTAACCTTGCAATCGTGTCTTTTCCTAAACAACATGGATCCACTTGAGGCATTTGCATGTGTGTTCTTTTCCTAAACCACATTGATCCACTGGTGACATTTGCATGTGTGTTCTTTTCCTAAACCACATTGATCCACTGGTGTCATTGCATGTGTGTTGTTTTCCTAAACCACATTGATCCACTGGTGTCACTGCATGTGTGTTCTTTTGTTGAACCACATTGATCCACTGGTGACATTGCGTGTGTGTTCTTTTTCTAAACCACATGGATCCACGGTGTCATTGCATGTGTGTTCTTTTCCTAAACCACATTGATCCACTAGTGTCATTGCATGTGTGTTTTTCCCTAAACCACATTGATCCACTGGTGACATTTGCATGTGTGTTCTTTTCCTTAACCACATTGATCCTTTGGTGTGATTACATGTGTGTTCTTTTCCTAAACCACATTGATCCAGTAGTGACATTTGCATGTCTGTTCTTTTCCTAAACCACATTGATCCACTGGTATCATTGCATGTGTGTTCTTTTCCTGAGCCACATTGATCCACTGGTGACATTGCATGTGTGTTATTTTCCTAAACCATATTGATCCACTATTGACATTTGCGTGTGTGTTCTTTTCCTAAACCACATGAATCCACTAGTTTTATTGCATGTGTGTTATTTTCCCAAACCACTAGTGACTTCGCACGTGTGTTCTTTTCCTAAACCACATGGATCCACTGGTGAGATTTGTATGTGTGTTCTTTTCCTAAACCACATTAATCCACTGTTGACATTTTCATGTGGGTTCTTTTCCTAAAGCACATTGATCCTCTAGTTTCATTTGCATGTGTGTTATTTCCCTAAACCACATGGATCCACCAGAGTCATTGCATGGGTGTTCTTTTCCTAAATCACATTGATCCACTTGTGTCATTGCACGTGTGTTCTTTTCCTAAACCACATTGATCCACCGGTGATATCTGCATGTGTGTTCTTTTCTTAAACACATTGATCCACTGGTGTCATTGCATGTCTATTCTTTTCCTATACCACATGAATCCAGTGGTGACATTGCATTTGTGTTTTTTCCTGAACCACATGGATCCACTAGTGACTTTGCATGTGTGTTCTTTACCTAAACCACATGGATGCACTAGATCCATTTGCATATGTGTTCTTTTCATAAACCACATTGATCCATGGGTGTCATTGCATGTGTGTTCTCTTCCTATACCACACTGATCCACTGGTGACGTTGCATGTGTGTTCTTTTCCTAAACTACATTGATCCACTAGAGTCATTGCATGTGTGTTCTTTTCCTAAACCACATGGATCCACTTGTGAAATTTTCATGTGTGTTCTTTTCCTAAAACTCATTGATCCACTTGAGACATTGCATGTGTGTTTTTTTCCTAAACCACATGGATCCACTAGTGTCATTGCATGTGTGTTCTTTTCCTTAACCACATCGATCCACTGGTGTCATTGCATGTGTGTTCTTTTCCTAAACCACATTGACCCACTAGTGTCGTTATATGTGTGTTCTTTTCCTAAACCACATTGATCCACTAGTGTCATTGCATGTGTGTTATTTTCCTAAACCACATTGATCCACTCGTAGCATTGCATGTGTGTTCTTTTCCTGAACGACATTAATCCACTAGTGTCATTGCATGTGTGTTATTTTCCTAAACCACACTGATCCACTAGTGACATTGCATGCGTGTTCTTTTCCTAAACAACATAGATCCACTTGAGCCATTTGCATGTGTGTTCTTTTCCTAAACAACATGTATCCACTGGTGACATTTGCATGTGTGTTCTTTTCCTAAACCACAATAATCCACTGGTGTCATTGCATGTGTGTTGTTTTCCTAAACCACATTGATCCACTGGTGTCACTACATGTGTGTTCTTTTCTTCAACCACATTGATCCACTAGTGACACTGCATGTGTGTTCTTTTCCTAAACCACATGGATCCACTGGTGCCATTGCATGTGTCTTCTTTTCCTAAACCAGATTGGTCCACTAGTGTCATTGCATGCGTGTTCTTTCCCGAAACCACATTGATCCACTGGTGGTATTTGCATGTGTGTTCTTTTCCTAAACCACATTGATCCTTTGGTGTGATTACATGTGTGTTCTTTTCCTGAATCCCATTGATCAACTAGTGACATTTGCATGTCTGTTCTTTTCCTAAACCACATTGATCGACTGGTATCATTGCATGTGTGTTCTTTTCCTAAACCACATTGATCCACTGTGACATTGCATGTGTGTTCTTTTCCTAAACCACATGGATCCACTGGTGTCATTGCATGTGTGTTCTTTTCCTAAACCACATTGATCCACTGGTGACATTTGCATGTGTGTTCCTTTCCTAAACCACATTGATCCACTCGTGTCATTGCATGTGTGTTCTTTTCGTGAACCACATTGATCCACTAGTGTCATTGCATGTGTGTTATTTTCCTAAACCACATTGATCCACTGGTGTCATTGCATGTGTGTTCTTTTCCTAAACCACATTGATCCACTGGTGATATTTGAAGTGTGTTCTTTTCCTAAACCACATGGATCCACTAGTGTCATTGCATGTGGGTTATTTTCCTGAACCACTGGTGACTTCGCATGTGTGTTTGTTTCCTGAACCACTGGTGACTTCACATGTGTGTTCCTTTCCTAAACCACATGCATCCATTGGTGATATTTGCATGTGTGTTCTTTTCCTAAACCACATTAATCCAGTAGTGACATTTGCAAGTGTGTTCTTTTCCTAAACCACATTGATCCACTAGTGTCATTTGCATGTGTGTTCTTTTCCTAAACCACATGGATCCACTGGAGTCATTGCATGGGTTTTCTTTTCCTAAACCACATGGATCCACTGGTGACATTTGCATATGTGTTCTTTTCCTAAACCACATTAATCCACTGGTGAAATTTGCATGAGTGTTCTTTTCCTAAACCACATGGATCCACTTGTGACATTTGTATGTGTTTTCTTTTTATAAGACACATTGATCGACTGGAGACATTGCATGCGTGTTCTTTACCTAAACAACATGAATCCACTTGAGCCATTTGCATGTGTATTCTTTTCCTAAACCACATTGATCCACTGGTGACATTTGCATGTGTGTTCTTTTCCTAAACCACAATAATCCACTGGTGTCATTGCATGTCTGATGTTTTCCTAAACCACATTGATCCACTGATGTCACTACATGTGTGTTCTTTTCTTGAACCACATTGATCCACTGGTGACATTGCATGTGTGTTCTTTTCCTAAACCACATTGATCCACCGGTGACATTTTCATGTGTGTTCTTTTCCTAAACCACATTGAACCTTTAGTGTGATTACATGTGTCTTCTTTTCCTAAACCACATTGATCCTTTAGTGTGATTACATGTGTGTTCTTTTCCTAAACCACATTGATCCACTAGTGACGTTTGCATGTCTGTTATTTTCCTAAACCATATTGATCCACTAGTATCATTGCATGTGTGTTCTTTTCCTAAACCACATTGACCCATCGTTGATATTTGCGCGTGTGTTCTTTTCCTAAACCACATGGATCCACTAGTGTCATTGCATGTGTGTTCTTTTCCTAATCGACTGGTGACTTCGCATGTGTGTTCTTTTCCTAAACCACATGGATCCACTGGTGACATTTGCATGTGTGTTCTTTTCCTAAACCACATTAATCCACTGGTGACATTTTCATGTGTGTTCTTTTCCTAAACCACATTGTTCCACTAGTGTAATTTGCATGTGTGTAATTTTCCTTTACCACATGGATCGACCGGAGTCATTGCATGGGTGTTCTTTTCCTAAATCACATTGATCCACTTGTGTCATTGCACGTGTGTTCTTTTCCTAAAACACATTGATCCACCGGTGATATCTGCATGTCTATTCTTTTCCTAAACTACATTGATCCACTGGTGTCATTGCATGTCTATTCTTTTCCTATACCACATGAATCCAGTGGTGACAATGCATGTGTGTTCTTTTCCTGAACCACATGGATCCACTAGTAACTTTGCATGTGTGTTATTTTCCTAAACCACATGGATCCACTGGTGGCATTTGCATGTGTGTTCTTTTCCTAAACCACATGGATCCACTAGTGTCATTGCATGTGGGTTATTTTCCTGAACCACTGGTGACTTCGCATGTGTGTTCTTTTCCTGAACCACTGGTGACTTCGCATGTGTGTTCCTTTCCTAAACCACATGGATCCATTGGTGACATTTGCATGTGTGTTCTTTTCCTAAACCACATTAATCCAGTAGTGACATTTGCAGGTGTGTTCTTTTCCTAAACCACATTGATCCACTAGTGGCATTTGCATGCGTGTTCTTTTCCTAAACCACATGGATCCACTGGAGTCATTGCATGGGTGTTCTTTTCCTAAACCACATGGATCCACTGGTGACATTTGCATGTGTGTTATTTTCCTAAACCACATTAATCCACTGGTGAAATATGCATGTGTGTTCGATTCCTAAACCACATGGATCCACTGGTGTCATTGCATATGTGTTATTTTCCTAAACCACATTGCCCCACTAGTGTCATTGTATGTGTGTTCTTTTCCTAAACCACAATTATCCACTAGTGTCATTGCATGCATGTTATTTTCCTAAACCACATTGATCCACTAGAGTCATTACATGTGTGTTCTTTTCCTAAACCACATGGATCCACTTCTGACATTTGCATGTGTTTTCTTTTTCTAAAACACATTGATCGACTAGAGACATTGCATGCGTGTTCTTTACCTAAACAATATGGATCCACTGGAGCCATTTGCATGTGTGTTCTTTTCCTAAACAACATTGATCCACTGGTGACATTTGCTTGTGTCTTCTTTTCCTTAACCACATTGATCCACTGGTGTCATTGCATGTGTGTTGTTTTCCTAAACCACATTGATCCACTGATGTCACTGCATGTGTGTTCTTTTCTCGAACCACCTTGATCCACTGGTGACATTGCATGTGTGTTCTTTTCCTAAACCACATGGATCCACTGGTGTCATTGCATATGTGTTCTTTTCCTAAACCACATTGATCCACTGGTGTCATTGCATGTGTGTTTTCCCTAAACCACATTGATCCACTGGTGACATTTTCATGTGTGTTTTTTTCCTAAACCACATTGATCCTTTGGTGTGATTACATGTGTGTTCTTTCCCTAAACCACATTGATCCACTAGTGACGTTTGCATGCCTGTTATTTTCCTAAACCACATTGATCCACTGGTATCATTGCATGTGTGTTCTTTTCCTGAACCACATTGATCCACTGGTGACATTACATGTGTGTTCTTTTCCTAAACCACATTGATCCACTATTGATACCACATGGATCCACTAGTGTCATTGCATGTGTGTTCTTTTCCTAAACCACTAGTGATTTCGCATGTGTGTTCTTTTCCTAAACCACACGGATCCACTGCTGAGATTTGCATGTGTGTTCTTTTCCTAAACCACATTAATCCAGTGGTGACATTTTCATGTGTGTTCTTTTCCTAACCCACATTGATCCACTAGTGTAATTTGCATGTGTGTAATTTTCCTAACCCACATGGATCCACTGGTTTAATTTGCATATGTGTAATTTTCCTAAAGCACATGGATCCACTAGAGTCATTGCATGGGTGTTATTTTCCTAAATCACATTGATCCACTTGTGTCATTGCACGTGTGTTCTTTTCCTAAACCACATTGATCCACCAGTGATATCTGCATGTGTGTTCTTTTCCTAAACTACATTGATCCACTGGTGTCATTGCATGTCTATTCTTTTCCTATACCACATGAATCCAGTGGTGACATTGCATGTGTGTTCTTTTCCTGTACCACATGGATCCACTAGTGACTCTGCATGTGTGTTATTTTCCTAAACCACATTGCTCCACTAGTGTCATTGCATGTGTGTTCTTTTCCTAAACCACATGGATCCACTGGTCACATTTGAAGTGTGATCTTTTCCTAAACCACATGGATCCACTAGTGTCGTTGCATGTGGGATATTTTCCTGAACCACTAGTGACTTCGCATCTGTGTTCTTTTCCTGAACCACTGGTGACTTCGCATGTGTGTTCCTTTCCTAAACCACATGGATCCATTGGTGACATTTGCATGTGTGTTCTTTTCCTAAACCACATTAATCTAGTAGTGACATTTGCAGGTGTGTTCTTTTCCTAAACCACATTGATCCACTAGTGTCATTTGCATTTGTGTTCTTTTCCTAAACCACATGGATCCACTAGAGTCATTCCATGGGTGTTCTTTTCCTAAACCACATGGATCCACTGGTGACATTTGCATGTGTGTTCTTTTCCTAAACCACATTAATCCACTGGTGAAATTTTCATGTGTGTTCTTTTCCTAAACCACATGGATCCACTGGTGTCATTACATGTGTGTTGTTTTCCTAAACCACATTGACCCACTAGTGTCATTGTATGTGTGTTCTTTTCCTAAACCACATTGATCCACTAGAGTCATTACATGTGTGTTCTTTTCCTAAACCACATGGATGCACTTGTGACATTTGAATATGTTTTCTTTTTCTAAAACACATTGATCGACTGTAGACATTGCATGCATGTTCTTTACCTAAACAACATGGATCCACTGGAGCCATTTGCATGTGTGTTCTTTTCCTAAACCACATTGATCCACTGGTGACATTTGCATGTGTGTTCTTTTCCTAAACCACATTGGTCCACTAGTGTCATTGCATGTGTGTTGTTTTCCTAAACCACATTTATCCACCGGTGACATTGCATGTGTGTTCTTTTCTTGAACCACATTGATCCAGTGGTGACATTGCATGTGTATTCTTTTCCAAAACCACATGGATCCACTGGTGTCATTGCATGTGTGTTCTTTTCCTAAACCACATTGATCCTCTAGTGTCATTGCATGTGTGTTTTCCCTAAACCACATTGATCCACTGGTGACATTTGCATGTGTGTTCTTTTCCTAAACCACATTGATCCTTTGGTGTGATTACATGTGTGTTCTTTTCCTAAATCACATTGATCCACTAGTGATGTTGGCATATCTGTTATTTTCCTAAACCACATTGATCCACTGGTATCATTGCATGTGTGTTCTTTTCCTGAACCACATTGATCCACTGGTGATATTGCACGTGTGTTCTTTTCCTAAACCACATTGATCCATTGTTTATATTTGCGTGTTTGTTCTTTTCCTAAACCACATGGATCCACTAGTGTCATTGCATGTGTGTTCTTTTCCTAAACCAGTGGTGACTTCGCATGTGTGTTCTTTTCATAAACGACTAGTGACTTCGCATGTCCGTTCTTTTCCTAAACCACATGGATCCACTGGTGACATTTGCATGTGTGTTCTTTTCCTAAACCACATTAATCCACTGGTGACATTTTCATGTGCGTTCTTTTCCTAAACCACATTGATCCACTAGTGTCATTTGCATGTGTGTAATTTTCCTAAACCACATGGATCGACAAGAGTCATTGCATGGGTGTTCTTTTCCTAAATCACATTGATCCACTTGTGTCATTGCACATGTGTTCTTTTCCGAAACCACATTGATCCACCGGTGATATCTGCATGTGTGTTCTTTTCCTAAACTATATTGATCCACTAGTGTCATTGCATGTCTATTCTTTTCCTATACCACATGAATCCAGTGGTGACATTGCATGTGTGTTCTTTTCCTGAACCACATGGATCCACTAGTAACTTTGCATGTGTGTTCTTTACCTAAACCACATGGATCCACTTGAGCCATTAGCATGTGTGTTCTTTTCATAAACCACATTGATCCACGGGTGTCATTGCATGTGTGTTCTTTTCCTAAACCACACTAAGCCACGGGTGACGATGCATGTGTGTTCTTTTCCTAAACTACATTGATCCAGTAGAGTCATTGCATGTGTGTTCTTTTCCTAAACCACATGGATCCACTGGAGGGATTACATGTGTGTTATTTTCCTAAACCACATGGATCCACTTGTGACATTTGCATGTGTTTTCTTTTCCTAAAACACATTGATCCACTGGCGACATTGCATGCGCGTATGAAATTTTCAAGGTTGATCCAGCATAGACTCGAACGTATACCTCGGACGATTTGCTCCTGCCATTGCTTTTTCTGCTCCGGGGTCCAAGGTTTCTTTCCCTCACTCTTTTGTTTCCACTGTTGTCCTCCAGTCTTCTGACGCTGATTTGCACCGGCATTAGGCTGATTCGGTCCACACCTGCCACTTGTTGCGAGGTGTACCGGTAATCCAGACGTTCATCCCATCTTTTGCCTCGGAAATTGTTTCTCCTTGATGACCCGGAGCCATCTCGGTTTTAATACTCCTCGTTTGCCTCAGTTAACATCAGCCGGGGTTGAGTTGGGTCTCCCAAAGCATACAAATCTGCGATCTGGATCGTCTCAGCCAAGGTGGTTGGCATATCTTGCTGCAGCCTTTGCCACAACATACTTCCATACATACAGCCTTGGGCGAACCACGCAATTGCTTGTAATTCAATTACTCCCTCGCATGAGTTGTGCATGTTGCACCATCGAGTCAGGAAATCTTGGTCTGGCTCAATCGGTCTCTTTCGGCATAACGCCAAAGTCTGGGGCCTATTGGGCCTCTTGTAAGTGCTTGAGAAGTTGCTAATGAATAACTCCTCAAAGTCTAGCCAACAGTTAACACTTCCTGGTGGCAAGTTGTTCAGCCAAACTCTTGTTGGCCCCTCTAACATTTGAGTCACATATCTCACTGCCCATCTCAAATTTCTAGTTGCAATCTTAACTGTCGTTGTGTAATCAATAAGCCAATCCTTCGGTCTCGTGCTACCATCGTATTCCTTGTTCCTCTGGACAATTGAAAGTTCGGCACTGGCAACTCCCTAATGATCCGAGGCCCAAAGCATGCCGGACCAGGTGGACTTTGTACCTCGATCAACTCCGACCTATAAATCCTGTCCAGCTTTAGCCTTGCGTCATCTGGCTACAAGTTCCTACTTCCCATCCTTAATCCAATTACATGGTGCTCCGGTCTGGGGTATCCATCATTAACCATCGCCGAATAACCATCATTGTACCTTTCTTGATCTGGACAAGCATTTTGCTGGTGTGCTGCTTGTCATGCACTTCTCTCCTGCCGAGGTACGTGTTGCTGCTATTGCTGAGGTATGTTTTTCCCGGCTCCCGCCGGGTCACTTTGTCCGGCATTACCGTTGGCAGCATTCTTCTGACCGGCATTGCCTTGGTCGTGGTTACCTCGGCTAGCTTCACCTCGGCTGGTACTATGGCAATCTTCATCAACTTGCACTCTTTGCCTTTTCCAGCTCTCACCGGGTCAGAGGGGACCATCTACTTGTCTCTTCTCCTGGAGTTTACCTCTTCTCTCCTGGGGTTATGTCCCGGAGATGATGTGGCTGCGCCGGACTTGGCCGGGTTATTTCTAGCTGAATGAACCACGTGCGATGCTCCTGGTGGTGCCGGGTTTGCCTTGTTCATTTCCTTGTTTTGCTGGCAAGCGACCCTCAACAAGTGGTTCACCCTCTCCTGTTTCCTTTCTCGGGCCTCTCTGGTTAGACCCTCTAACTCGGATGCAGCTGCGTTTGCCGCCTTGAGGTTCTTTGCCGGGGTACTGTACCTCTCCATCCCTCCTGTTACTATTGTGGCTGTCTGACCCGGCCTAGGCTCGTACTCCTTGTCAATCTCAATAATCAGGTTTCTACCTCGGATCCTCGCTCCATATAAGCAGTTTTCCTTTGCATATTCTCTCAAAGTAATGTTCAAGGACTGCTGTAACTCCGCTACTTTCTTCGCGCCAGCTAACATTTTCTGTCTAGTTTCCCCCAACTCAGCTTACGCCTAAGCCATATCTACAACAGGAGCTATTGGCGTTGCTAAGATATCTATTGCTTGCTAGAGTACATTCGCTAGCCTCTGTAGTGGAGGAAACCCAGATCTTGCATGTTTTGGCGTGACATCCGCCTCTGGTGCTGGGTCTTTGCTTGGTCCCGCGTATGGCGTGGCCATCATGACCTCAATGCAACTAGCGGGGCTAGTGATACGCACACCACAGGCTGCGCTGAGAGGTGGTTCGCCTACCTCGACGACATGCCGCGGATGAACGCGGGACTCGTCCACGTCGACGTAGATCTTGTGCGCGCCAAGTTTGATGAAGACACCGTTGCGTGGAGGGGGACGCCTGCCGAAGCTCCCTGCATTGTCGCTGACATAATCCAGCACTCCGAAGCGTTGAACCAGGCCAGAGACGATGCGCTCGCCGGTGTCGGAGATGCTTCCGGTCCGGATTTTCACCCCTGCTAGCCCCACAGTGGGCGCCAACTATCGTGGTGGTGGCACGGCAGATTCCATGGATAGGCTAAAGATGGGGCCAATGAGTGCTAGGGGAATCCAGGGAGGGAAAACGTGGTGATTCCACGCACAGATGTCGTTGTATTTCCTCTATCAATGGTGTTTACAAGTGCTCCTCGAGTTATTCGCGAGAAGGAGACTGTGTCTCTTACTCCCCACAACCTAGCTCTAGAGTTCTACCTTAGATAGAGAAAATGATCCATCCCCCTCTATGGAGGCCCCGGTGCTCCTTATATAGGGGAGCCCGGGTTACAATGTTAGGGCACACGTGGCAGCATATTCCCAGAATATGCCCCTCGGCTAAAGCTAGATGCCTCTTTATTCTCTTTAACGGCTCGTCTAGACTTTGAACGTAACCCATTGCGTAATCCTTGCCTTTAAGCGTCACTAGACATGGGCTGCGTTAGCCGACACTGCCCGCGTCATCTTGGTCGCCCCTGCCCTACTGGTCCTTCCCTCTGCTTTGCTTCGCTCATGATACAGCTAGCAAAGGCCACCTTTTGACCATCGGGAGATTCCTTCCTTCTCTTGGAAGCCAAGTTGTAGTCCGGCTAGCACATGGCTAACCCGGCTACAAGGGTACCCGTGTAATAGATAGACAAACATGGCCGACATATATTTTATGCCGGCCGATTAATGCTAAGGAGCTGCCCCACGGGCCCGGTTACTCTGTAAGTCGGCCTGCCTTGAGGTGACCGGGCCAGCACTTGCTTTGACCTAGCCTTACCTCGGCTAACTAGGCATTTATACCCCAGCGTGACCCAACCCGGGGGTATCCCCCCAACACCACGGGTGACATTGCATGTGTGTTCTTTCCTAAACCACATGGATCCACCAGTGTCATTGCATGTATGTTCTTTTCCTAAACCACATTTATCCACTAGTGTCATTGCATGTGTGTCTTTCCCGAAACCACATTGGTCCAATGGTGACATTTGCATGTGTGTTCTTTTCGTAAACCACATTGATCCTTTGGTGTGATTGCATGTGTGTTCTTTTCCTTAACCACATTGATCCACTAGTGACATTTGCATGTTTGTTCTTTTCCTAAACCACATGGATCCATTGGTATCATTGCATGTGTGTTCTTTTCCTGAACCACATTGGTCCACTAGTGACATTGCATGTGTGTTCTTTTCCTAAACCACGTGGATCCACTGGTGTCATTGCATGTGTGTTATTTTCATAAAACACATTGATCCACTAGTGTCAGTGCATGTGTGTTCTTTCCCTAAACCACATTAATCCACTAGTGACATTTGCATGTGTGTTCTTTTCCTAAACCACATTGATCCACTAGTGTCATTGCATGTGTGTTCTTCTCCTAAACCACATGGATCCACTCGAGTCATTGCATGTGTGTTCTTTTCCTAAAGCACATTGATCCACCGGTGTCATGGCATGTGTGTTCTTTTCCTAAACCACATTGATCCACTGGTGTCACTGCATGCATGTTCTTTTCCTAAACCACATTGATCCACTAGTGACATTGCATGTCTGTTCTTTTCCTAAACACATGGATCCACTTGTGAGATTTGCATGTGTGTTCTTTTCATAAAACACATTGATCCACTTGAGACATTGCATGTGTGTTCTTTTCCTGAACCACATTGATCCACTGGTCACATTGCATGTGTGTTCTTTTCCGAAACCACATGGATCCACCAGTGACATTGCATGTGTGTTCTTTTCATGAACCACATGGATCCACAGGTGACATTGCATGTGTTTTCTTTTCCTAAACCACATGGATCCATTGAAGTCACTGCATGTGTGTTCTTTTCCTGGACTGCATTGATCCACTGGTGTCATTGCATGTGTTTTCTTTTCTTAAACCACATGCATCCACTAGAGTCATTGCATGTATGTTTTTTTCCTAAACCACATGGATCAACTAGTGACATTTTCATGTTTGTTCTTTTCCTAAACCACATGGATCCACTGGTAACATTTGCATGTGTGTTCATTTCTTAAACCACATTAATCCACTAGGACATTTGCATGTGTGTTCATTTCCCAAACCACATATATCCACTGGTGTCATTGCATGTTTGTTCTTTTCCTAAACCACATGGATCCACTCGTGTCATTGCATGTGTGTTGTTTTCCTAAACCACATCGATCCACTCGTGTCATTGCATTTGTGTTCTTTTCCTAAACCACATTGATCCACTTGTGACATTTGCATGTGTGTTCTTTTCCTAAACTAGATGGATCCACTTGTGACATTGCATCTGTGTTCTTTTTCTAAACCACATTCATCCACTGGTGACATTGCATTTGTTTACCTTTCCTAAACCACATGGATCCACTGGAGTCATTGCATGTGTGTTTTTTCCCGAACCACATTGATCCACTAGTGTCATTGCATGTGTGTTCTTTTTCTAAACCACATGGATCCACTAGAGTCATTGCATGTGTGCTCTTTTCCTAAACCACATGGATCCACTTGCAAAATTTGCATGTGTGTTCTTTTCATAAAACACATTGATCCACTTGAGACATTGCATGTGTGTTCTTTTCCTAATCCAGACTAAGCCACTTGTGACGTTGCATGTGTGTTATTTTCCTAAACTACATTGATCCACTAGAGTCATTGCTTGTGTGTTGTTTTCCTAAACCACATGGATCCACTTGTGAAATTTTCATGTCTGTTCTTTTCCTAAACCACATGGATCCACTGGTATCATTGCATGTGTGTTATTTTCCAGAACCACATTGATCCACTGGTGACATTGCATGTGTGATCTTTTCCTAAACCACATGCATGCACTGGAGTCATTGCATCTATGTTCTTTCCCTAAACCACATTGATCCATTGGTGTCATTGCATGTTTGTTCCTCTCCTAGACCACATGAATCCACTAGTGACATTGCATGTGTGTTCTTTTGCTTAACCACATGGATCCACTGGTGACTTTGTATCTGTCTTCTTTTCCTAAACCACATGGATCCACTGGTGACATTTGCATGTGTGTTCTTTTCCTAAACCACATTGATCCACTTGTGTCATTGCATGTGCGTTGTTTTCCTAAACCAGATTGATCCACTGGTGTCACTGCATGTGTGTTCTTTTCTTGAACCACATTGATCCACTGGTGTCATTGCATGTGTGTTGTTTTCCTAAACCACATGGATCCACTAGTGCCATTGCATGTGTGTTCTTTTCCTAAACCACATTGACCCACTAGTGTCATTGTATGTGTGTTCTTTTCCTAAACCACATTTATCCACTAGTGTCATTGCATGCGTGTTATTTTCCTAAACCACATTTATCCACTAGTGTCATTACATGTGTGTTCTTTTCCTAAACCACATGGATCCACTTGTGACATTTGCATGTGTGTTCTTTTCCTAAACCGCATTGATCCACTGGTGTCATTGCATGTGTGTTGTTTTCCTAAACCACATTGATCCACTGATGTCACTGCATGTGTGTTCTTTTCTTGAACCACATGGATCCACTGGTGACATTGTATGTGTGTTCTTTTCCTAAACCACATTGACCCACTGGTGTCATTGCATGTGTGTGTTTTCCCTAAACCACATTGATCCACTAGTGACATTTGCATGTGTGTTATTTTCCTAAACCACATTGATCCTTTGGTATGAGTACATGTGTGTTCTTTCCCTAAACCACATTGATCCACTAGTGACATTTGCATGTCTGTTCTTTTCGTAAACCACATTGATCCACTGGTGTCGTTGCATGTGTGTTCTTTTCTTGAACCACATTGATCCACTGGTGACATTGCATGTGTGTTATTTTCCTAAACCACATTGATCCACTATTGACATTTGTGTGTGTGTTCTTTTCCTGAACCACTGGTGACTTTGCATGTGTGTTCTTTTCCTAAACGACTGGTGACTTCGCATGTATGTTCTTTTCCTAAAAAACCACATGGATCCACTGGTGACATTTGCATGTGTCTTCTCTTGGTAAACCACATTAATCCACAGGTGACATTTGCATGTGTGTTCTTTTCCTAATCCAATTGATCCACTAGCGTCATTTGCATGTGTGCTCTTTTCCTAAACCACATGGATCCACTAGAGTCATTGAATGTGTGTTCTTTTCCTAAATCACATTGATCCACTTGTGTCATTGCACGTGTGTTCTTTTCCTAAACCACATTGATCCACCGGTGAAATCTGCATGTGTGTTCTTTTCCTAAACCACATTGATCCACTGGTGTCATTGCATGTCTATTCTTTTCCTATACCACATGAATCCACCGGTGACATTGCATGTGTGTTCTTTTCCTGAACCACATGGATCCACTAGTGACTTTGCATGTGTGTTATTTACCTAAACCACATGGATCCATTGGTGACATTTGCATGTCTGTTCTTTTCCTAAACCACATTGATCCACTGGTGTCATTGTATGTGTGTTCTTTTCGTAAACCACATTGATCCACGGGTGATGTTGCATGTTTTTTATATTCCTAAACCACATTGATCCACTGGAGTCATTACATGTGTGTTATTTTGCTAAACCACATGGATCCACTTATGACATTTGCATGTGTTTTCTTTTCCTAAAACACATTGATCCACTGGAGACATTGCATGTGTGGTCTTTTCCTAAACCACATGGATCCACTAGTGACATTTCATGGGTGTTCTTTTCCTAAACCAGATGGATCCACTGGAGCCATTTGCATGTGTGTTCTTTTCATAAACCACATTGATCCACTGGTGTCATTGCATGTGTGTTCTTTTCCTAAACCACACTGAGCCACTAGTGATGTTTCATGTGTGTTCTTTTCCTACACTACATTGCTCCACTAGAGTCATTACATGTGTGTTCTTTTCCTAAACGACTGGTGACTTCGCATCTGTGCTCTTTTCCTAAACCACATGGATCCACTGGGGACATTGGCATGTGTCTTCTTTTCGTAAACCCACATTAATCCACTGGTGATATTCGCATGTGTGTTCTTTTTCTAAACCACATTGATCCACTAGTGTCATTTGCATGTGTGTTCTTTTCCTAAACCACATGGATCCACTGGAGTCATTGAATGGGTGTTCTTTTCCTAAATCACATTGATCCACTTGTCTCATTGCACATGTGTTCTTTTCCTAAACCACATTGATCCACCGGTGAAATCTGCATGTGTGTTCTTTTCCTAAACCACATTGATCCACTGGTGTCATTGTATGTGTGTTCTTTTCGTAAACCACATTGATCCACTAGTGTCATTGCATGTGTGTTATTTTCCTAAACCACATTGATCCACTCGTGTCATTGCATGTGTGTTCTTTTCCTGAACCACATTAATCCAATGGTGTCATTGCATGTGTGGTCTTTTCCTAAACCACACTAATCCACTGGTAACATTGCATGCGTGTTCTTTTCCTAAACAACATGGATCCACTTGAGCCATTTGCATGTGTGTTCTTTTCCTAAACCACATTGATCCACTGGTGACATTTGCATGTCTGTTCTTTTCCTAAACCACATTGATCCATTGGTGTCTGCATGTGTGTTTTTTTCCTAAACCACATTGATCCACTGGTGTCACTGCATGTGTGTTCTTTTCTTGAACCACATTGATCCACTCGTGTCATTGCATGTGTGTTCTTTTCCTAAACCATATGGATCCACTTGTGAAATTTTCATGTGTGTTCTTTTCCTAAAACTCATAGATCCACTTGAGACATTGCGTGTGTGTTCTTTTCCTAAACCACATGGATCCACTAGTGTCATTGCATGTGTGTTATTTTTCTAAACCACATTGAACCACTGGTGACTTCGCATGTGTGTTCTTTTCCTAAAACACATTGATTCACTAGTGTCATTGTATGTGTGTTCTTTTCCTAAACCACATTGATCCACTAGTTTCATTGCATGTTTGTTATTTTCCTAAACCACATGGATCCACTCGAGACATTGCATGTGTGTTCTTTTCCTAAAGCACATTGATCCACCGGTGTCATGGCATGTGTGTTCTTTTCCTAAACCACAGTGATCCACTGGTGTCACTGCATGTGTGTTCTTTTCCTAAACCACATTGATCCACTGGTGACATTTGCATGTGTCTTCTCTTCCTAAACCACATGGATCCACTAGTGTCATTGCATGTGTGTTATTTTCCTGAACCACTGGTGACTTCGCATGTGTGTTCTTTTCCTAAACGACTGGTGACTTCGCATCTGTGCTCTTTTCCTAAACCACATGGATCCACTGGGTACATTGGCATGTGTCTTCTTTTCATAAACCACATTAATCCACTGGTGACATTCGCATGTGTGTTCTTTTCGTAAACCACATTGATCCACTGGAGTCATTGCATGGGTTTTCTTTTCCTAAACCACATGGATCCACTGGTGACATTTGCATATGTGTTCTTTTCCTAAACCACATTAATCCACTGGTGAAATTTGCATGAGTGTTCTTTTCCTAAACCACATGGATCCACTTGTGACATTTGTATGTGTTTTCTTTTTATAAGACACATTGATCGACTGGAGACATTGCATGCGTGTTCTTTACCTAAACAACATGAATCCACTTGAGCCATTTGCATGTATATTCTTTTCCTAAACCACATTGATCCACTGGTGACATTTGCATGTGTGTTCTTTTCCTAAACCACAATAATCCACTGGTGTCATTGCATGTCTGATGTTTTCCTAAACCACATTGATCCACTGATGTCACTACATGTGTGTTCTTTTCGTAAACCACATTGATCCACTAGTGTCATTTGCATGTGTGTTCTTTTCCTAAACCACATGGATCCACTAGAGTCATTGAATGGGTTTTCTATTTCTAAATCATATTGATCCACTTGTCTCATTGCGCGTGTGTTCTTTTCCTAAACCACATTGATCCAACGGTGAAATCTGCATGTGTGTTCTTTTCCTAAACCACATTGATCCACTGGTGTCATTGCATGTCTATTCTTTTCCTATACCACATGAATCCACTGGTGACATTGCATGTGTGTTCTTTTCCTGAACCACATGGATCCACTAGTTATTTTGCATGTGTGTTCTTTACCTAAACCACATGGATCCACTGGTGACATTTGCATGTCTGTTCTTTTCCTAAACCACATTGATCCACTGGTGTCATTGTATGTGTGTTCTTTTCGTAAACTACATTGATCCATGGGTGATGTTGCATGTGTGTTCTTTTCCTGAACCACATTGATCCACATGTGTCATTGCATGTGTGTTCTTTTCCTAGACCACACTGACCCACTGGTAACATTGCATGCGTGTTCTTTTCCTAAACAACATGGATCCACTTGATCCATTTGCATGTGTGTTATTTTCCTAAACCACATTGATCCACTGGTGACATTTGCATGTGTGTTGTTTTCCTAAACCACATTGATCCACTGGTGTCATTGCATGTGTGTTGTTTTCCTAAACCACATTGATCCACTAGTGTCACTACATGTGTGTTGTTTTCTTGAACCACATTGATCCACTGGTGACATTGCAGGTGTGTTCTTTTCCTAAACCACATGGATCCACTGGTGTCATTCCATGTGTGTTCTTTTCCTAAACCACATTGGTCCCTAGTGTCATTGCATGTGTGTTCTTTCCCTAAACCACATTGAACCACTGGTGACATTTGCATGTGTGTTCTTTTCCTAAACCACATTGATCCTTTGTTGTGATTACATGTGTGTTCTTTTCCTGAACCACATAGATCAACTGGTGACATTTGCATGTCAGTTCTTTTCCTAAATCACATTGATCGACTGGTATCATTGAATGTGTGTTCTTTTCCTGAACCACATTGATCGACTGGTGACATTTCATGTGTGTTCTTTTCCTAAACCACATGGATCCACTGGTGTCATTGCATGTGTGTTAGTTTCCTAAAACACATTTATCCACTTGTGTCATTGCATGTGTGTTCTTTTCCAAAACCACATTGATCCACTGGTGACATTTGCATGTGTGTTCATTTCCTAAACCACATTGATCCACTCGTGTCATTGCATGTGTGTTCTTTTCTAGAACCACATTGATCCACTGGTGTCATTGCATGTGTGTTATTTTCCTAAACCACATTGATCCACTGGTGTCATTGCATGTGTGTTCTTCTCCTAAACCACATTGATCCACTGGTGACATTTGCATGTGTCTTCTCTTCCTAAACCACATGGATCCACTAGTGTCATTGCATGTGTGTTATTTTCCTGAACCACTGGTGACTTCGCATGTGTGTTCTTTTCCTGAACCACTGGTGACTTCGCATGTGTGTTCTTTTCCTAAACCACACTGAGCCACTAGTGATGTTTCATGTGTGTTCTTTTCCTACACTACATTGCTCCACTAGAGTCATTACATGTGTGTTCTTTTCCTAAACGACTGGTGACTTCGCATCTGTGCTCTTTTCCTAAACCACATGGATCCACTAGGGACATTGGCATGTGTCTTCTTTTCGTAAACCACATTAATCCACTGGTGACATTCGCATGTGTGTTCTTTTTCTAAACCACATTGATCCACTAGTGTCATTTGCATGTGTGTTCTTTTCCTAAACCACATGGATCCACTGGAGTCATTGAATGGGTGTTCTTTTCCTGAATCACATTGATCCACTTGTCTCATTGCACATGTGTTCTTTTCCTAAACCACATTGATCCACCGGTGAAATCTGCATGTGTGTTCTTTTCCTAAACCACATTGATCCACTGGTGTCATTGTATGTGTGTTCTTTTCGTAAACCACATTGATCCACTAGTGTCATTGCATGTGTGTTATTTTCCTAAACCACATTGATCCACTCGTGTCATTGCATGTGTGTTCTTTTCCTGAACCACATTAATCCAATGGTGTCATTGCATGTGCGGTCTTTTCATAAACCACTGGTAACATTGCATGCGTGTTCTTTTCCTAAACAACATGGATCCACTTGAGCCATTTGCATGTGTGTTCTTTTCCTAAACCACATTGATCCACTGGTGATATTTGCGTGTCTGTTCTTTTCCTAAACCACATTGATCCATTGGTGTCATTGCATGTGTGTTGTTTTCCTAAACCACATTGATCCACACGTGTCACTCCATGTGTGTTCTTTTCTTGAACCACATTGATCCACTCGTGTCATTGCATGTGTGTTCTTTTCCTAAACCATATGGATCCACTTGTGAAATTTTCATGTGTGTTCTTTTCCTAAAACTCATAGATCCACTTGAGACATTGCGTGTGTGTTCTTTTCCTAAACCACATGGATCCACTAGTGTCATTGCATGTGTGTTATTTTCCTAAACCACATTGAACCACTGGTGACTTCGCATGTGTGTTCTTTTCCTAAACCACATTGATCCACTAGTGTCATTGTATGTGTGTTCTTTTCCTAAACCACATTGATCCACTAGTGTCATTGCATGTGTGTTATTTTCCTAAACCACATGGATCCACTCGAGTCATTGCATGTGTGTTCTTTTCCTAAAGCACATTGATCCACCGGTGTCATGGCATGTGTGTTCTTTTCCTAAACCACATTGATCCACTGGTGTCACTGCATGTGTGTTCTTTTCCTAAACCACACTATGCCACTGGTGATGTTTCATGTGTGTTCTTTTCCTACACTTCATTGCTCCACTAGAGTCATTGCATATGTTCTTTTCCTAAACGACTAGTGACTTCGCATCTGTGCTCTTTTCCTAAACCACATGGATCCACTGGGTACGTTGGCATGTGTCTTCTTTTCATAAACCACATTAATCCACTGGTGACATTCGCATGTGTGTTCTTTTCGTAAACCACATTGATCCACTAGTGTCATTTGCATGTGTGTTCTTTTCCTAAACCACATGGATCCACTGGAGTCATTGAATGGGTGTTCTATTTCTAAATCATATTGATCCACTTGTCTCATTGCACATGTGTTCTTTTTCTAAACCACATTGATCCAACGGTGAAATCTGCATGTGTGTTCTTTTCCTAAACCACATTGATCCACTGGTGTCATTGCATGTATATTCTTTTCCTATACCACATGAATCCACTGGTGATATTGCATGTGTGTTCTTTTCCTGAACCACATGGATCCACTAGTTATTTTGCATGTATGTTCTTTACCTAAACCACATGGATCCACTGGTGACATTTGCATGTCTGTTCTTTTCCTAAACCACATTGATCCACTGGTGTCATTGTATGTGTGTTCTTTTTGTAAACCACATTGATCCATGGGTGATGTTGCATGTGTGTTCTTTCCTGAACCACATTGATCCACAGGTGTCATTGCATGTGTGTTCTTTTCCTAGACCACACTGATCCACTGGTAACATTGCATGCGTGTTCTTTTCCTAAACAACACAGATCCACTTGATCCATTTGCATGTGTGTTCTTTTCCTAAACCACATTGATCCACTGGTGACATTTGCATGTGTGTTGTTTTCCTAATCCACATTGATCCACTGGTGTCATTGCATGTGTGTTGTTTTCCTAAACCACATTGATCCACTAGTGTCACTACATGTATGTTGTTTTCTTGAACCACATTGATCCACTGGTGACATTGCAGGTGTGTTCTTTTCCTAAACCACATGGATCCACTGGTGTCATTCCATGTGTG
Source organism: Avena sativa (assembly GCA_916181665.1). Classification (NCBI taxonomy): domain Eukaryota; kingdom Viridiplantae; phylum Streptophyta; class Magnoliopsida; order Poales; family Poaceae; genus Avena; species Avena sativa. The sequence continues at coordinate 254,855,845 of OV702292.1, read as the reverse complement.
TTCTTTTCCTAAACCACATTGGTCCCTAGTGTCATTGCATGTGTGTTCTTTCCCTAAACCACATTGAACCACTGGTGACATTTGCATGTGTGTTCTTTTCCTAAACCACATTGATCCTTTGTTGTGATTACATGTGTGTTCTTTTCCTGAACCACATAGATCAACTGGTGACATTTGCATGTCAGTTCTTTTCCTAAACCACATTGATCGACTGGTATCATTGAATGTGTGTTCTTTTCCTGAACCACATTGATCGACTGGTGACATTTCATGTGTGTTCTTTTCCTAAACCACATGGATCCACTGGTGTCATTGCATGTGTGTTAGTTTCCTAAAACACATTTATCCACTTGTTTCATTGCATGTGTGTTCTTTTCCTAAACCACATTGATCCACTGGTGACATTTGCATGTGTGTTCTTTTCCTAAACCACATTGATCCACTCGTGTCATTGCATGTGTGTTCTTTTCCAGAACCACATTGATCCACTGGTGTCATTGCATGTGTGTTATTTTCCCAAACCACATTGATCCACTGGTGTCATTGCATGTGTGTTCTTCTCCTAAACCACATTGATCCACTGGTGACATTTGCATGTGTCTTCTCTTCCTAAACCACATGGATCCACTAGTGTCATTGCATGTGTGTTATTTTCCTGAACCACTGGTGACTTCGCATGTGTGTTCTTTTCCTGAACCACTGGTGACTTCGCATGTGTGTTCTTTTCCTAAATCACATTGATCCACTTGTGTCATTGCACGTGTGTTCTTTTCCTAAACCACATTGATTCACCGGTGAAATCTGCATGTGTGTTCTTTTCCTAAACCACATTGATCCACTGGTGTCATTGCATGTCTATTCTTTTCCTATACCACATGAATCCACCGGTGACATTGCATGTGTGTTCTTTTCCTGAACCACATGGATCCACTAGTGACTTTGCATGTGTGTTATTTACCTAAACCACATGGATCCATTGGTGACATTTGCATGTCTGTTCTTTTCCTAAACCACATTGATCCACTGGTGTCATTGTATGTGTGTTCTTTTCGTAAACCACATTGATCCACGGGTGATGTTGCATGTTTTTTATATTCCTAAACCACATTGATCCACTGGAGTCATTACATGTGTGTTATTTTGCTAAACCACATGGATCCACTTATGACATTTGCATGTGTTTTCTTTTCCTAAAACACATTGATCCACTGGAGACATTGCATGTATGGTCTTTTCCTAAACCACATGGATCCACTAGTGACATTTCATGGGTGTTCTTTTCCTAAACCAGATGGATCCACTGGAGCCATTTGCATGTGTGTTCTTTTCATAAACCACATTGATCCACTGGTGTCATTGCATGTGTGTTCTTTTCCTAAACCACACTGAGCCACTAGTGATGTTTCATGTGTGTTCTTTTCCTACACTACATTGCTCCACTAGAGTCATTACATGTGTGTTCTTTTCCTAAACGACTGGTGACTTCGCATCTGTGCTCTTTTCCTAAACCACATGGATCCACTGGGGACATTGGCATGTGTCTTCTTTTCGTAAACCCACATTAATCCACTGGTGATATTCGCATGTGTGTTCTTTTTCTAAACCACATTGATCCACTAGTGTCATTTGCATGTGTGTTCTTTTCCTAAACCACATGGATCCACTGGAGTCATTGAATGGGTGTTCTTTTCCTAAATCACATTGATCCACTTGTCTCATTGCACATGTGTTCTTTTCCTAAACCACATTGATCCACCGGTGAAATCTGCATGTGTGTTCTTTTCCTAAACCACATTGATCCACTGGTGTCATTGTATGTGTGTTCTTTTCGTAAACCACATTGATCCACTAGTGTCATTGCATGTGTGTTATTTTCCTAAACCACATTGATCCACTCGTGTCATTGCATGTGTGTTCTTTTCCTGAACCACATTAATCCAATGGTGTCATTGCATGTGTGGTCTTTTCCTAAACCACACTAATCCACTGGTAACATTGCATGCGTGTTCTTTTCCTAAACAACATGGATCCACTTGAGCCATTTGCATGTGTGTTCTTTTCCTAAACCACATTGATCCACTGGTGACATTTGCATGTCTGTTCTTTTCCTAAACCACATTGATCCATTGGTGTCTGCATGTGTGTTTTTTTCCTAAACCACATTGATCCACTGGTGTCACTGCATGTGTGTTCTTTTCTTGAACCACATTGATCCACTCGTGTCATTGCATGTGTGTTCTTTTCCTAAACCATATGGATCCACTTGTGAAATTTTCATGTGTGTTCTTTTCCTAAAACTCATAGATCCACTTGAGACATTGCGTGTGTGTTCTTTTCCTAAACCACATGGATCCACTAGTGTCATTGCATGTGTGTTATTTTTCTAAACCACATTGAACCACTGGTGACTTCGCATGTGTGTTCTTTTCCTAAAACACATTGATTCACTAGTGTCATTGTATGTGTGTTCTTTTCCTAAACCACATTGATCCACTAGTTTCATTGCATGTTTGTTATTTTCCTAAACCACATGGATCCACTCGAGACATTGCATGTGTGTTCTTTTCCTAAAGCACATTGATCCACCGGTGTCATGGCATGTGTGTTCTTTTCCTAAACCACAGTGATCCACTGGTGTCACTGCATGTGTGTTCTTTTCCTAAACCACATTGATCCACTGGTGACATTTGCATGTGTCTTCTCTTCCTAAACCACATGGATCCACTAGTGTCATTGCATGTGTGTTATTTTCCTGAACCACTGGTGACTTCGCATGTGTGTTCTTTTCCTGAACCACTGGTGACTTCGCATGTGTGTTCTTTTCCTAAACCACACTGAGCCACTAGTGATGTTTCATGTGTGTTCTTTTCCTACACTACATTGCTCCACTAGAGTCATTACATGTGTGTTCTTTTCCTAAACGACTGGTGACTTCGCATCTGTGCTCTTTTCCTAAACCACATGGATCCACTGGGTACATTGGCATGTGTCTTCTTTTCATAAACCACATTAATCCACTGGTGACATTCGCATGTGTGTTCTTTTCGTAAACCACATTGATCCACTAGTGTCATTTGCATGTGTGTTCTTTTCCTAAACCACATGGATCCACTAGAGTCATTGAATGGGTTTTCTATTTCTAAATCATATTGATCCACTTGCCTCATTGCGCGTGTGTTCTTTTCCTAAACCACATTGATCCAACGGTGAAATCTGCATGTGTGTTCTTTTCCTAAACCACATTGATCCACTGGTGTCATTGCATGTCTATTCTTTTCCTATACCACATGAATCCACTGGTGACATTGCATGTGTGTTCTTTTCCTGAACCACATGGATCCACTAGTTATTTTGCATGTGTGTTCTTTACCTAAACCACATGGATCCACTGGTGACATTTGCATGTCTGTTCTTTTCCTAAACCACATTGATCCACTGGTGTCATTGTATGTGTGTTCTTTTCGTAAACTACATTGATCCATGGGTGATGTTGCATGTGTGTTCTTTTCCTGAACCACATTGATCCACATGTGTCATTGCATGTGTGTTCTTTTCCTAGACCACACTGACCCACTGGTAACATTGCATGCGTGTTCTTTTCCTAAACAACATGGATCCACTTGATCCATTTGCATGTGTGTTATTTTCCTAAACCACATTGATCCACTGGTGACATTTGCATGTGTGTTGTTTTCCTAAACCACATTGATCCACTGGTGTCATTGCATGTGTGTTGTTTTCCTAAACCACATTGATCCACTAGTGTCACTACATGTGTGTTGTTTTCTTGAACCACATTGATCCACTGGTGACATTGCAGGTGTGTTCTTTTCCTAAACCACATGGATCCACTGGTGTCATTCCATGTGTGTTCTTTTCCTAAACCACATTGGTCCCTAGTGTCATTGCATGTGTGTTCTTTCCCTAAACCACATTGAACCACTGGTGACATTTGCATGTGTGTTCTTTTCCTAAACCACATTGATCCTTTGTTGTGATTACATGTGTGTTCTTTTCCTGAACCACATAGATCAACTGGTGACATTTGCATGTCAGTTCTTTTCCTAAACCACATTGATCGACTGGTATCATTGAATGTGTGTTCTTTTCCTGAACCACATTGATCGACTGGTGACATTTCATGTGTGTTCTTTTCCTAAACCACATGGATCCACTGGTGTCATTGCATGTGTGTTAGTTTCCTAAAACACATTTATCCACTTGTGTCATTGCATGTGTGTTCTTTTCCAAAACCACATTGATCCACTGGTGACATTTGCATGTGTGTTCATTTCCTAAACCACATTGATCCACTCGTGTCATTGCATGTGTGTTCTTTTCCAGAACCACATTGATCCACTGGTGTCATTGCATGTGTGTTATTTTCCTAAACCACATTGATCCACTGGTGTCATTGCATGTGTGTTCTTCTCCTAAACCACATTGATCCACTGGTGACATTTGCATGTGTCTTCTCTTCCTAAACCACATGGATCCACTAGTGTCATTGCATGTGTGTTATTTTCCTGAACCACTGGTGACTTCGCATGTGTGTTCTGTTCCTGAACCACTGGTGACTTCGCATGTGTGTTCTTTTCCTAAACCACACTGAGCCACTAGTGATGTTTCATGTGTGTTCTTTTCCTACACTACATTGCTCCACTAGAGTCATTACATGTGTGTTCTTTTCCTAAACGACTGGTGACTTCGCATCTGTGCTCTTTTCCTAAACCACATGGATCCACTAGGGACATTGGCATGTGTCTTCTTTTCGTAAACCACATTAATCCACTGGTGACATTCGCATGTGTGTTCTTTTTCTAAACCACATTGATCCACTAGTGTCATTTGCATGTGTGTTCTTTTCCTAAACCACATGGATCCACTGGAGTCATTGAATGGGTGTTCTTTTCCTAAATCACATTGATCCACTTGTCTCATTGCACATGTGTTCTTTTCCTAAACCACATTGATCCACCGGTGAAATCTGCATGTGTGTTCTTTTCCTAAACCACATTGATCCACTGGTGTCATTGTATGTGTGTTATTTTCGTAAACCACATTGATCCACTAGTGTCATTGCATGTGTGTTATTTTCCTAAACCACATTGATCCACTCGTGTCATTGCATGTGTGTTCTTTTCCTGAACCACATTAATCCAATGGTGTCATTGCATGTGCGGTCTTTTCATAAACCACTGGTAACATTGCATGCGTGTTCTTTTCCTAAACAACATGGATCCACTTGAGCCATTTGCATGTGTGTTCTTTTCCTAAACCACATTGATCCACTGGTGATATTTGCGTGTCTGTTCTTTTCCTAAACCACATTGATCCATTGGTGTCATTGCATGTGTGTTGTTTTCCTAAACCACATTGATCCACACGTGTCACTCCATGTGTGTTCTTTTCTTGAACCACATTGATCCACTCGTGTCATTGCATGTGTGTTCTTTTCCTAAACCATATGGATCCACTTGTGAAATTTTCATGTGTGTTCTTTTCCTAAAACTCATAGATCCACTTGAGACATTGCGTGTGTGTTCTTTTCCTAAACCACATGGATCCACTAGTGTCATTGCATGTGTGTTATTTTCCTAAACCACATTGAACCACTGGTGACTTCGCATGTGTGTTCTTTTCCTAAACCACATTGATCCACTAGTGTCATTGTATGTGTGTTCTTTTCCTAAACCACATTGATCCACTAGTGTCATTGCATGTGTGTTATTTTCCTAAACCACATGGATCCACTCGAGTCATTGCATGTGTGTTCTTTTCCTAAAGCACATTGATCCACCGGTGTCATGGCATGTGTGTTCTTTTCCTAAACCACATTGATCCACTGGTGTCACTGCATGTCTGTTCTTTTCCTAAACCACACTGTGCCACTGGTGATGTTTCATGTGTGTTCTTTTCCTACACTTCATTGCTCCACTAGAGTCATTGCATATGTTCTTTTCCTAAACGACTAGTGACTTCGCATCTGTGCTCTTTTCCTAAACCACATGGATCCACTGGGTACATTGGCATGTGTCTTCTTTTCATAAACCACATTAATCCACTGGTGACATTCGCATGTGTGTTCTTTTCGTAAACCACATTGATCCACTAGTGTCATTTGCATGTGTGTTCTTTTCCTAAACCACATGGATCCACTGGAGTCATTGAATGGGTGTTCTATTTCTAAATCATATTGATCCACTTGTCTCATTGCACATGTGTTCTTTTTCTAAACCACATTGATCCAACGGTGAAATCTGCATGTGTGTTCTTTTCCTAAACCACATTGATCCACTGGTGTCATTGCATGTATATTCTTTTCCTATACCACATGAATCCACTGGTGATATTGCATGTGTGTTCTTTTCCTGAACCACATGGATCCACTAGTTATTTTGCATGTATGTTCTTTACCTAAACCACATGGATCCACTGGTGACATTTGCATGTCTGTTCTTTTCCTAAACCACATTGATCCACTGGTGTCATTGTATGTGTGTTCTTTTTGTAAACCACATTGATCCATGGGTGATGTTGCATGTGTGTTCTTTCCTGAACCACATTGATCCACAGGTGTCATTGCATGTGTGTTCTTTTCCTAGACCACACTGATCCACTGGTAACATTGCATGCGTGTTCTTTTCCTAAACAACACGGATCCACTTGATCCATTTGCATGTGTGTTCTTTTCCTAAACCACATTGATCCACTGGTGACATTTGCATGTGTGTTGTTTTCCTAATCCACATTGATCCACTGGTGTCATTGCATGTGTGTTGTTTTCCTAAACCACATTGATCCACTAGTGTCACTACATGTGTGTTGTTTTCTTGAACCACATTGATCCACTGGTGACATTGCAGGTGTGTTCTTTTCCTAAACCACATGGATCCACTGGTGTCATTCCATGTGTGTTCTTTTCCTAAACCACATTGGTCCCTAGTGTCATTGCATGTGTGTTCTTTCCCTAAACCACATTGAACCACTGGTGACATTTGCATGTGTGTTCTTTTCCTAAACCACATTGATCCTTTGTTGTGATTACATGTGTGTTCTTTTCCTGAACCACATAGATCAACTGGTGACATTTGCATGTCAGTTCTTTTCCTAAACCACATTGATCGACTGGTATCATTGAATGTGTGTTCTTTTCCTGAACCACATTGATCCACTGGTGTCATTGTATGTGTGTTCTTTTCCTAAACCACATGGATCCACTGGTGTCATTGCATGTGTGTTATTTTCCTAAACCACATTGATCCACTCGTGTCATTGCATGTGTGTTCTTTTCCTGAACCACATTAATCCAATGGTGTCATTGCATGTGCGGTCTTTTCATAAACCACTGGTAACATTGCATGCGTGTTCTTTTCCTAAACAACATGGATCCACTTGAGCCATTTGCATGTGTGTTCTTTTCCTAAACCACATTGATCCACTGGTGATATTTGCGTGTCTGTTCTTTTCCTAAACCACATTGATCCATTGGTGTCATTGCATGTGTGTTGTTTTCCTAAACCACATTGATCCACACGTGTCACTCCATGTGTGTTCTTTTCTTGAACCACATTGATCCACTCGTGTCATTGCATGTGTGTTCTTTTCCTAAACCATATGGATCCACTTGTGAAATTTTCATGTGTGTTCTTTTCCTAAAACTCATAGATCCACTTGAGACATTGCGTGTGTGTTCTTTTCCTAAACCACATGGATCCACTAGTGTCATTGCATGTGTGTTATTTTCCTAAACCACATTGAACCACTGGTGACTTCGCATGTGTGTTCTTTTCCTAAACCACATTGATCCACTAGTGTCATTGTATGTGTGTTCTTTTCCTAAACCACATTGATCCACTAGTGTCATTGCATGTGTGTTATTTTCCTAAACCACATGGATCCACTCGAGTCATTGCATGTGTGTTCTTTTCCTAAAGCACATTGATCCACCGGTGTCATGGCATGTGTGTTCTTTTCCTAAACCACATTGATCCACTGGTGTCACTGCATGTCTGTTCTTTTCCTAAACCACACTGTGCCACTGGTGATGTTTCATGTGTGTTCTTTTCCTACACTTCATTGCTCCACTAGAGTCATTGCATATGTTCTTTTCCTAAACGACTAGTGACTTCGCATCTGTGCTCTTTTCCTAAACCACATGGATCCACTGGGTACATTGGCATGTGTCTTCTTTTCATAAACCACATTAATCCACTGGTGACATTCGCATGTGTGTTCTTTTCGTAAACCACATTGATCCACTAGTGTCATTTGCATGTGTGTTCTTTTCCTAAACCACATGGATCCACTGGAGTCATTGAATGGGTGTTCTATTTCTAAATCATATTGATCCACTTGTCTCATTGCACATGTGTTCTTTTTCTAAACCACATTGATCCAACGGTGAAATCTGCATGTGTGTTCTTTTCCTAAACCACATTGATCCACTGGTGTCATTGCATGTATATTCTTTTCCTATACCACATGAATCCACTGGTGATATTGCATGTGTGTTCTTTTCCTGAACCACATGGATCCACTAGTTATTTTGCATGTATGTTCTTTACCTAAACCACATGGATCCACTGGTGACATTTGCATGTCTGTTCTTTTCCTAAACCACATTGATCCACTGGTGTCATTGTATGTGTGTTCTTTTTGTAAACCACATTGATCCATGGGTGATGTTGCATGTGTGTTCTTTCCTGAACCACATTGATCCACAGGTGTCATTGCATGTGTGTTCTTTTCCTAGACCACACTGATCCACTGGTAACATTGCATGCGTGTTCTTTTCCTAAACAACACGGATCCACTTGATCCATTTGCATGTGTGTTCTTTTCCTAAACCACATTGATCCACTGGTGACATTTGCATGTGTGTTGTTTTCCTAATCCACATTGATCCACTGGTGTCATTGCATGTGTGTTGTTTTCCTAAACCACATTGATCCACTAGTGTCACTACATGTGTGTTGTTTTCTTGAACCACATTGATCCACTGGTGACATTGCAGGTGTGTTCTTTTCCTAAACCACATGGATCCACTGGTGTCATTCCATGTGTGTTCTTTTCCTAAACCACATTGGTCCCTAGTGTCATTGCATGTGTGTTCTTTCCCTAAACCACATTGAACCACTGGTGACATTTGCATGTGTGTTCTTTTCCTAAACCACATTGATCCTTTGTTGTGATTACATGTGTGTTCTTTTCCTGAACCACATAGATCAACTGGTGACATTTGCATGTTAGTTCTTTTCCTAAACCACATTGATCGACTGGTATCATTGAATGTGTGTTCTTTTCCTGAACCACATTGATCGACTGGTGACATTTCATGTGTGTTCTTTTCCTAAACCACATGGATCCACTGGTGTCATTGCATGTGTGTTAGTTTCCTAAAACACATTTATCCACTTGTTTCATTGCATGTTTGTTCTTTTCCTAAACCACATTGATCCACTGGTGACATTTGCATGTGCGGTCTTTTCATAAACCACTGGTAACATTGCATGCGTGTTCTTTTCCTAAACAACATGGATCCACTTGAGCCATTTGCATGTGTGTTCTTTTCCTAAACCACATTGATCCACTGGTGATATTTGCGTGTCTGTTCTTTTCCTAAACCACATTGATCCATTGGTGTCATTGCATGTGTGTTGTTTTCCTAAACCACATTGATCCACACGTGTCACTCCATGTGTGTTCTTTTCTTGAACCACATTGATCCACTCGTGTCATTGCATGTGTGTTCTTTTCCTAAACCATATGGATCCACTTGTGAAATTTTCATGTGTGTTCTTTTCCTAAAACTCATAGATCCACTTGAGACATTGCGTGTGTGTTCTTTTCCTAAACCACATGGATCCACTAGTGTCATTGCATGTGTGTTATTTTCCTAAACCACATTGAACCACTGGTGACTTCGCATGTGTGTTCTTTTCCTAAACCACATTGATCCACTAGTGTCATTGTATGTGTGTTCTTTTCCTAAACCACATTGATCCACTAGTGTCATTGCATGTGTGTTATTTTCCTAAACCACATGGATCCACTCGAGTCATTGCATGTGTGTTCTTTTCCTAAAGCACATTGATCCACCGGTGTCATGGCATGTGTGTTCTTTTCCTAAACCACATTGATCCACTGGTGTCACTGCATGTGTGTTCTTTTCCTAAACCACACTGTGCCACTGGTGATGTTTCATGTGTGTTCTTTTCCTACACTTCATTGCTCCACTAGAGTCATTGCATATGTTCTTTTCCTAAACGACTAGTGACTTCGCATCTGTGCTCTTTTCCTAAACCACATGGATCCACTGGGTACATTGGCATGTGTCTTCTTTTCATAAACCACATTAATCCACTGGTGACATTCGCATGTGTGTTCTTTTCGTAAACCACATTGATCCACTAGTGTCATTTGCATGTGTGTTCTTTTCCTAAACCACATGGATCCACTGGAGTCATTGAATGGGTGTTCTATTTCTAAATCATATTGATCCACTTGTCTCATTGCACATGTGTTCTTTTTCTAAACCACATTGATCCAACGGTGAAATCTGCATGTGTGTTCTTTTCCTAAACCACATTGATCCACTGGTGTCATTGCATGTATATTCTTTTCCTATACCACATGAATCCACTGGTGATATTGCATGTGTGTTCTTTTCCTGAACCACATGGATCCACTAGTTATTTTGCATGTATGTTCTTTACCTAAACCACATGGATCCACTGGTGACATTTGCATGTCTGTTCTTTTCCTAAACCACACTGATCCACTGGTGTCATTGTATGTGTGTTCTTTTTGTAAACCACATTGATCCATGGGTGATGTTGCATGTGTGTTCTTTCCTGAACCACATTGATCCACAGGTGTCATTGCATGTGTGTTCTTTTCCTAGACCACACTGATCCACTGGTAACATTGCATGCGTGTTCTTTTCCTAAACAACACGGATCCACTTGATCCATTTGCATGTGTGTTCTTTTCCTAAACCACATTGATCCACTGGTGACATTTGCATGTGTGTTGTTTTCCTAATCCACATTGATCCACTGGTGTCATTGCATGTGTGTTGTTTTCCTAAACCACATTGATCCACTAGTGTCACTACATGTGTGTTGTTTTCTTGAACCACATTGATCCACTGGTGACATTGCAGGTGTGTTCTTTTCCTAAACCACATGGATCCACTGGTGTCATTCCATGTGTGTTCTTTTCCTAAACCACATTGGTCCCTAGTGTCATTGCATGTGTGTTCTTTCCCTAAACCACATTGAACCACTGGTGACATTTGCATGTGTGTTCTTTTCCTAAACCACATTGATCCTTTGTTGTGATTACATGTGTGTTCTTTTCCTGAACCACATAGATCAACTGGTGACATTTGCATGTCAGTTCTTTTCCTAAACCACATTGATCGACTGGTATCATTGAATGTGTGTTCTTTTCCTGAACCACATTGATCTACTGGTGACATTTCATGTGTGTTCTTTTCCTAAACCACATGGATCCACTGGTGTCATTGCATGTGTGTTAGTTTCCTAAAACACATTTATCCACTTGTTTCATTGCATGTTTGTTCTTTTCCTAAACCACATTGATCCACTGGTGACATTTGCATGTGTGTTCTTTTCCTAAACCCCATTGATCCACTCGTGTCATTGCATGTGTGTTCTTTTCCAGAACCACATTGATCCACTGGTGTCATTGCATGTGTGTTATTTTCCCAAACCACATTGATCCACTGGTGTCATTGCATGTGTGTTCTTCTCCTAAACCACATTGATCCACTGGTGACATTTGCATGTGTCTTCTCTTCCTAAACCACATGGATCCACTAGTGTCATTGCATGTGTGTTATTTTCCTGAACCACTGGTGACTTCGCATGTGTGTTCTTTTCCTGAACCACTGGTGACTTCGCATGTGTGTTCTTTTCCTAAACCACATGGATCCACTTGTGACATTTTCATGTGTGTTCTTTTCCTAAACCACATTAATCCACTAGTGATATTTGTATGTGTGTTCTTTTCCTAAACCACATTGATCCTTTGGTGTGATTACATGTGTGTTCTTTTCCTAAACAACATTGAACCACTGGTGACATTTGCACGTCTGTTCTTTTCCTAAACCACATTGATCCACTGGTATCATTTCATGTGTGTTCTTTTCCTGAACCACATTGAACCACTGGTGACATTGCATGTGTGTTCTTTTCCTAGACCACATGGATCCACTAGTGTCATTGCATGTGTGTTATTTTCCTAAAGCACATTGATCCACTGGTGTGATTGAATGTGTGTTCTTTTCCTAAACCACATTGATCCACTAGTGACATTTGCATGTGTGTTCTTTTCCAAAACCACATGGATCCACTAGTGTCATTGCATGTGTGTTCTTTTCCTGAACCACTGGTGACTTCGCATGTGTGTTCTTTTCCTGAACCACTGGTGACTTCGCATGTGTGTTCTTTTCCTAAACCACATGGATCCACTGGTGACATTGCATGCGTGTTGTTTTCTTAAACAACATTGATCCACTGGTGTCCCTGCATGTGTGTTCTTTTCTTCAACCACATTGATCCACTCGTGTCATTGCGTGTGTGTTCTTTTCCTAAACCATATGGATCCACTTGTGAAATATTCATGTGTGTTATTTTCCTAAAACTCATTGATCCAGTTGAGACATTGCATGTGTGTTCTTTTCCTAAACCACATCGATCCACTAGTGTCATTGCATGTGTGTTATTTTCCTAAACCACATTGAACCACTGGTGGCATTGCATGTGTGTTCTTTTCCTAAACCACAATTATCCACTAGTGTCATTGTATGTGTGTTCTTTTCGTAAACCACATTGATCCACTAGTGTCATTGCATGTGTGTTATTTTCCTAAACCACATTGATCCACTCGTGTGATTGCATGTGTGTTCTTTTCCTGAACCACATTGATCCAATGGTGTCATTGCATGTGTGGTCTTTTCCTAAACCACACTAATCCACTGGTAACATTGCATGCGTTTTTTTCCTAAACAACATGGATCCACTTGAGCCATTTGCATGTGTGTTCTTTTCCTAAACCACATTGATCCACTGTTGACATTTGCATGTGTGTTCTTTTCCTAAACCACATTGATCTATTGGTGTCATTGCATGTGTGTTGTTTTCCTAAACCACATTGATCCACTGGTGTCACTACATGTGTGTTCTTTTCTTGAACCACACTGATCCACTCGTGTCATTGCATGTGTGTTCTTTTCCTAAAGCATATGGATCCACTTGTGAAATTTTCATGTGTGTTCTTTTCCTAAAACCCATAGATCTACTTGAGACATTGCATGCGTGTTCTTTTCCTAAACATCATGGATCCACTAGAGCCATTTGCATGTCTGTTCTTTTCCTAAACCACATTGATCCACTGGTGACATGTGCATGTGTGTTCTTTTCCTAAACCGCATTGATCCACTGGTGTCATTGCATGTGTGTGTTTTCCCTAAACCACATTGATCCACTAGTGACATTTGCATGTGTGTTATTTTCCTAAACCACATTGATCCTTTGGTGTGATTACATGTGTGTTCTTTTCCTAAAGCACATTGATCCACCGGCGTCATTGCATGTGTGTTCTTTTCCTAAACCACATTGATCCACTGGTGTCACTGCATGTGTGTTCTTTTCTTGAACCACATTTATCCACTAGTGTCATTGCATGTGTGTTCTTTTCCTAAACCAGATGGATCCACTAGTGCCATTGCATGTGTGTTCTTTTCCTAAACCACATTGACTCACTAGTGTCATTGTATGGGTGTTCTTTTCCTAAACCACATTTATCCACTAGTGTCATTGCATGTGTGTTATTTTCCAAAACCACATTGATCCACTAGAGTCATTACATGTGTGTTCTTTTCCTAAACCACATGGATCCACTTGTGACATTTGCATGTGTTTTATTTTTCTAAAACACATTGATCGAATAGAGACATTGCATGCGTGTTCTTTTCCTAAACATCATGGACCCACTAGAGCCATTTGCATGTGTGTTCTTTTCCTAAACCACATTGATCCACTGGTGACATTTGCATGTGTGTTCTTTTCCTAAACCACATTGTTCCACTAGAGTCATTACATGTGTGTTCTTTTCCTAAACCACATGGATCCACTTGTGACATTTGCATGTGTTTTATTTTTCTAAAACACATTGATCGACTAGAGACATTGCATGCGTGTTCTTTTCCTAAACATCATGGATCCACTGGAGCCATTTGCATGTGTGTTCTTTTCCTAAACCACATTGATCCACTAGTGACATTTGCATGTGTGTTCTTTTCCTAAACCGCATTGATCCACTGGTGTCATTGCATGTGTGTTGTTTTCCTGAACCACATTGATCCACTGATGTCACTACATGTGTGTTCTTTTCTTGAACCACATGGATCCACTGGTGACATTGCATGTGTGTTCTTTTCCTAAACCACATGGATCCACTCGTGTCATTGCATGTGTGTTCTTTTCCTAAACCACATTGACCCACTGGTGTCATTGCATGTGTGTGTTTTCCCTAAACCACATTGATCAACTAGTGACATTTGCATGTGTGTTATTTTCCTAAACCACATTGATCCTTTGGTGTGATTACATGTGTGCTCTTTTCCTAAACCACATTGATCCACTAGTGACATTTGCATGTCTGTTCTTTTCGTAAACCACATTGATCCACTGGTATCGTTGCATGTGTGTTCTTTTCCTGAACCACATTGATCCACTGGTGACATTGCATGTGTGTTCTTTTCCTAGACCACATGGATCCACTAGTGTCATTGCATGTGTGTTATTTTCCTAAAGCACATTGATCCACTGGTGTGATTGCATGTGTGTTCTTTTCCTAAACCACATTGATCCACTAGTGACATTTGCATGTGTGTTCTTTTCCAAAACCACATGGATCCACTAGTGTCATTGCATGTGTGTTCTTTTCCAGAACCACTGGTGACTTCGCATGTGTGTTCTTTTCCTGAACCACTGGTGACTTCGCATGTGTTTTCTTTTCCTAAACCACATGGATCCACTGGTGGCATTGCATGCGTGGTGTTTTCTTAAACAACATTGATCCACTAGTGTCATTGTGTAACACCCTCAGAATCGGCCCTATGCAAGTTTCAGCGATCCCCGCCAAACCCGCCTAGAAACGATTCAAAGGTGCCCACCAGGCACTTTCGTGCGGGTGGAAAACGAAGTAATAACATTACACAACAGTCCTCGATGGGACCCACAGAACAGGTATATATACAACAACGACTCAATGAGTCAAGAATACAGATATAGTATACAAAGATCCAAATCACCTTGAAAACGATTGAGCGTCCGACTACGGACAAGATGCAAATGGGGCTAAGAGCCCTGAAGAATAACCAATGGCGTCCATAACCCTGCCCAGGCCAAGCCGGAAGGGTAACCCTGCTAACGACGTCGATCTCAAACCTGCTTAAACAAAAGGGGTGCCGACAAAGGGCAAAGGAAAAAGAGGAGCGTCAGTACTGAGGCCAGTACACCGCGAGGCTAGAATTCGGCGGTCCTCGCCTACATAGGTATGGTGGGCTGAGCGGCAGCGGCAGCATGCACTAAACAACCTATAGAGACTCGATACAACTAGCGGCTACCAGAGAGGGGTAAGGAAGACCTATTCGGTGCCAACCTGATTCTACCATCAAACAAACCCATCCTGGTGTTTCCCCCTCGAGACCAAACGAGGAAGTCAACCGAGGAACTCACACAGTTGGCAGTTTTATTTACTCGGTTATTGTTGCAGCAATTACTAGTCAAGTATAGATAATCATCCTGATGAAATAAGCAGTGGGCAATTTTAGTTAACCATTCCGTTGTAGTTGCAACACTTACTAGTCAGATTCAATCAGCATGAGGTAACCCAAAACCCAGCAGTTGTTGGTACTTCTACTTAGACATTCCGTTGTAGTGAAGCTGATTACTAGTCATATCGGGTACAAGTCAATTTATAACAGTAAACTTTAGTTATAGTTGTCTATGATCGAGACCTGTGCTCCAAGTCGTCCATAACCGCGGACACGGCTTCTCGAAAAGATTTAACCCTGCAGGGGTGCACCAAAGTATCCACAAGCACTTCGACCCTTTTTGCCAGATTAGTTAACATACACCCATCGGTATGTCGGCGGGGCCTAAGTCACGACGTTTCCAGACCCAAAGCAAGCACGGGGAGCCACCCCACTAAGTACACCCGCAACAAAGTCGGCCGGTCTCTGAGACGGACTCAGGGTTTGCGTCAGTGGCTGTAAACGACAGCAAATCCCAAAACTGGGACTGTCGATACCGCGAAAACACTCCGCTTCCTAAACCGTACAGGTGCTATCCATCGCACAATTTAAATAAAGCAGTAAAGCATGGCATAAGTACAAGATGGTAAATAAAGCCCCAAACTACTTGTGGCCCCCAGTACAATACTTTGAAATCAGGTACTAATCAATGGGGGGCCCATATCTCCCCACCTGTGGTTAGCGCGCTCGATCTCGGAACAGGTGTCAAGAACTCGGGGTCCTACGGGACACAAGTGGGCGGTCGGAAACCAGATATTATCTATCACCCACCGGTGCCTCTGCTTACCTACTTCAATTTTAGTTGTTAAACAGTAAATAAAGTGAACAATAAGTAAAGCCATGGTCTTCTTCAACATTGAACATGCGGCAATTCTCCAACAACTGTGGTACTTGACGACACGCAACAACACTTGAGCAAGCGACTACGACGCGCGGGTCCAACTATCTACCAAACAACAGGTAATAGGATGTGTCCAAGGCAATACGAGGCTACAAGGGCTATCACGGGTACGAAAGCTAGAGCATCGCAACACAGATAGCAATAGATCAACAGGAGGGAATAAATACTAGAAAAATAAGATAGGTAGAAAAGGGGAAGATGCTCGCCTGAAAAACATTGTCGAAGGTTCCACCGAAGATCGGGTCGGCACTCGCATCAACTCAACGGCCTTATCCGCGAAGAAGCAAAACACTAGAATAAACACCGGATGCACTATTTAATACTACGGCAAAAGATCGGGCATGATGCATGTATGATGCATGCCAAGGCAAAGATGCGATGCAATTAGATTATATTAAGTGGAACCGGGGGTCCCGACAATTAAATATATGGTTCAAGTTGTTTAACTACCCCGCAAATTAAATGTTGTTTTTAACAAGGCAAGATATGACAACGGTTCGATGCACAAATTTAAATGAGGCCAATATAAGACTAGATTTGCCCGCATATGGGTCCCATATTTAATTATTAGGTGAATCGGCATAAGGCCCCCAAACCAATGATATGCATGCGAGGATGACAATTTAATATGCAACAAGTTGTATTAGATTATAAAATAGGGTTTCGGGAAGGGGTTCACACATTAGGGTTCGGCGATCTTGGTTCCGGGGTTCGGGGTCGGTCTCAAGGTCCGGATCTGGGGTTCGGGGTTCGACGGAAACGTTCTCGGATAACGGAGGTAGGTCTTGTCGCATCCGTGGTCTTCGGCCCGTGTAGACGGTCATGGCGTTCAAGGGGAGAACTTGGCGTTCCGGGACGAAGGACTTGGTTCGGTGTCGGGGCACACCGGACTCGCCCTGGTCGGTGTCATTCTTGTCGTTGCGAGGATCTTCTCGGGTCCGCGCCATCGAGTCGGACTTGGCGTTCAGGATGAAGTACTTGTCGTTCTCGTGGCGATCTTGGCGGTCATCGGGTCCCGACTTCGCCTCCGGGAACGGGTCTTCAGGGTCTCGATGAACTTGGTGTTCCGGCATCTCCGAGTCGTGGATCTTGGCTTCCGGGTTCTCGGTCATCGGATTCGGTGGATCTTGGGGTCCTGGTAGCAGATCTTATCGATGGTTCTTCTAGCTATCTTCGGGTTTGCCGGTGTTGGGCTCGGGTTCCGCGCCGGTGGTTCAAGGCAGCACCAACATCTAACATCAAGCACACACCACGGTCCTGGAGGTTCTGGCCTTCGACGTGTAGTAGCACTCTTGGCCGCAGAACATGGACGCAGGGGTCATCAGAGATTCCCGGCGAGGTGCTAGCGACAGGGGCGGCCCGGTCGAGGGAGAGGGCATGTCGCCGGGGGTGGTGCTTGGCGGGGCGCGTCGGGAGGAAGCGGGGCCGGGGCCGGGTGCAGGACGGCAAGACGGGACCGCGCGGCGGAAGGCGGCGCCCGCGGGGCCGGCCGGAGGCAGAGGGCGGCGCTCCGGGGGGGGGGGAGCTCGAGGCAGCGAGGGTGCTGGCGGGTGGAGGAGGCGACGGGGCCGGCGGCAGCGCGGAGGGGGAGGCTCGGTGGCGCGCCGGCGAGCTCGGGAAGAGGCGGCGAGGGAGGCAGGGAAAGCGCCGGCGGCGGGAGGCGGCCTGCAGAGGGAAGAGGGAAGGAGCGGCCGGAGGGGAGGGCCCTGGCGGCAGCGCGGACGGCGCCGGAGAGGAAGGCGGCAGGCGACGGAGGAGTGCGGGCGGCGGAGCTCGAGGCCGAGGCCGGAGGCGGGCGGGGCGAGCGGCGGACCGGCGCGGCAGGGGGAGCCCGGGGCGAGCGCGGTTGGTGGGGGCGTTGGGGGAGGCTCGAACGGGGGGAGGCGGAAACGGACAGGGGAGGTGGGACCGGGTGGGCCAGAAGAGGCAGGTCGGGGGGAAGAGTGTGGGACAGGTGGGACCGGTGGTGCGGGTGGGTCCGGCCGGACAGGGAGAGGAGTGGGGAGTGGGTAGCGTGGGCAGGGGGTGGACCGGGTCCAGGGGGTGGGGCCAGGTAGAGTGAGTGGGGGTTGGCTGTGTGGTGTTGTGTGGCGTGGGGCCAGGGTGTAAGAGAGAGAGTAGGTGGGGCTGGGTGAGAGAGGAAGAAGGGGAAGAGAGGTGGATTGATGAGGTGGCAGGTGGGTAAGGATTGGGTCCAGGGGTTAGGTGGCGAGCTGTGAGAGGTGGGTAGGATAGATTTGGGTGGGGATAGGATTTAGAGGGGGCTGGTTTAGATGGACCGTTTTAATACCGGGGTGGTCGACTGGGTCGATTCGGCCCGTTCGACTGCCCCCACAAAAATAATTAAATATTTTATTTGTTTCAAACAGACTTTTGCAACCCGATAGCAAACAAAACAAAATAATCCGGTGACCCGGGTTTTGCGTTTGAACAAAGACGGGGCGTTTAGAAAACACAAACAGGTTTTTCCGAAATTAGTTTTATGCAAGCAAATGCAAGATGATGACGATGCTCAAATGCAATGTGGCATGATGACATGAGCATGCGGTCATGACGATGCAATGCACAAAAATAACGCGATTTTCTAGTAGTGGTTTTGCGGGATGCCACAATTCGACACCACTAACAATGGATCTCGCCCTCGAGATCCGCCTCATGGTACCGGAAAGGAAGGTCGGCGATCTGCGTCTTCTCGCTTCGTGTAGATCCTCGCGACACCACTAACAAGAGGTCGTTGTCCGTGATCGTCAGAGAACACTCCGGGAACAAAGGGAGAAGGTAGAGGTATCCACAAATAAAGCCACCTCTAGCTTCCGTGGACGGAGTAAAATTGCATCGATCCACCATTCAATATACAAAGCAAATGATAAGAGTAGTGGTATGGTCGCGACTCCATCCCGCACTCAAAGCATTACTCTGTACATGAACAGATAGGTTATGCAACCAACCCTTAGGATTCAGACTGAAGATATCGACAAACAAGGTTCAGGAACAAAAGGGTGATGCAGACTCTGCATCAGATCTGGCGTAGACGATTTCGTCGCGTCGGAAAACACCGGAAGGCACAAACAAGGAACAAAGGATGATACCACAGATGAAGGATTCCTCAGGCAGCATGAACACCGGATGGTAGAACACCGTTATCAAAGGAGGAAGTGAAACCCTGAAGGTACGACGGAACCCCAACCACGAGAAATCCTGGACTCAAAGAGAGAGAAGAGAGCGGATCCAAAACACGTAGAGGTAAGAGGAGAATAGCAGAGGGGTAAGGAGTAAAATTAGACCTAATCAGAACTATCCAACCGAGTTTTCAAAAATAGTTTTGACACTCTACTTCGGCCGTTAGCTAGGTTATCCTACAGGCTGGACTTGTGGGGTATCGCAACTGCTGAGCTCTGATACCACTCTGTAACACCCTCAGAATCGGCCCTATGCAAGTTTCAGCGATCCCCGCCAAACCCGCATAGAAACGATTCAAAGGTGCCCACCAGGCACTTTCGTGCGGGTGGAAAACGAAGTAATAACATTACACAACAGTCCTCGATGGGACCCACAGAACAGGTATATATACAACAGCGACTCAATGAGTCAAGAATACAGATATAGTATACAAAGATCCAAATCACCTTGAAAACAATTGAGCGTCCGACTACGGACAAGATGCAAATGGGGCTAAGAGCCATGAAGAATAACCAATGGCATCCATAACCCTGACCAGGCCAAGCCGGAAGGGTAACCCTGCTAACGACGTCGATCTCAAACCTGCTTAAACAAAAGGGGTGCCGACAAAGGGCAAAGGAAAAAGAGGAGCGTCAGTACTGAGGCCAGTACACGGCGAGGCTAGAATTCGGCGGTCCTCGCCTACATAGGTATGGTGGGCTGAGCGGCAGCGGCAGCATGCACTAAACAACCTATAGAGACTCGATACAACTAGCGGCTACCAGAGAGGGGTAAGGAAGACCTATTCAGTGCCAACCTGATTCTACCATCAAACAAACCCATCCTGGTGTTTCCCCCTCGAGACCAAACGAGGAAGTCAACCGAGGAACTCACACAGTTGGCAGTTTTATTTACTCGGTTATTGTTGCAGCAATTACTAGTCAAGTATAGATAATCATCCTGATGAAATAAGCAGTGGGCAATTTTAGTTAACCATTCCGTTGTAGTTGCAACACTTACTAGTTAGATTCAATCAGCATGAGGTAACCCAAAACCCAGCAGTTGTTGGTACTTCTACTTAGCCATTCTGTTGTAGTGAAGCTGATTACTAGTCATATCGGGTACAAGTCAATTTATAACAGTAAACTTTAGTTATAGTTGTCTATGATCGAGACCTGTGCTCCAAGTCGTCCATAACCGCGGACACGGCTTCTCGAAAAGATTTAACCCTGCAGGGGTGCACCAAAGTATCCACAAGCACTTCGACCCTTTTTGCCAGATTAGTTAACATACACCCATCGGTATGTCGGCGGGGCCTAAGTCACGACGTTTCCAGACCCAAAGCAAGCACGAGGGGCCACCCCACTAAGTACACCCGCAACGAAGTCGGCCGGTCTCCGAGACGGACTCAGGGTTTGCGTCAGTGGCTGTAAACGACAGCAAATCCCAAAACTGGGACTGTCGATACCGTGAAAACACTCCGCTTCCTAAACCGTACAGGTGCTGTCCATCGCACAATTTAAATAAAGCAGTAAAGCATGGCATAAGTACAAGATGGTAAATAAAGCCCCAAACTACTTGTGGCCCCCAGTACAATACTTTGAAATCAGGTACTAATCAATGGGGGGCCCATATCTCCCCACCTGTGGTTAGCGCGCTCGATCTCGGAACAGGTGTCAAGAACTCGGGGTCCTACGGGACACAAGTGGGCGGTCGGAAACCAGATATTATCTATCACCCACCGGTGCCTCTGCTTACCTACTTCAATTTTAGTTGTTAAACAGTAAATAAAGTGAACAATAAGTAAAGCCATGGTCTTCTTCAACATTGAACATGCGGCAATTCTCCAACAACTGTGGTACTTGACGACACGCAACAACACTTGAGCAAGCGACTACGACGCGCGGGTCCAACTATCTACCAAACAACAGGTAATAGGATGTGTCCAAGGCAATACGAGGCTGCAAGGGCTATCACGGGTACGAAAGCTCGAGCATCGCAACACAGATAGCAATAGATCAACAGGAGGGAATAAATACTAGAAAAATAAGATAGGTAGAAAAGGGGAAGATGCTCGCCTGAAAAACATTGTCGAAGGTTCCACCGAAGATCGGGTCAGCACTCGCATCAACTCAACGGCCTTATCCGCGAAGAAGCAAAACACTAGAATAAACACCGGATGCACTATTTAATACTACGGCAAAAGATCGGGCATGATGCATGTATGATGCATGCCAAGGCAAAGATGCGATGCAATTAGATTATATTAAGTGGAACCGGGGGTCCCGACAATTAAATATATGGTTCAAGTTGTTTAACTACCCCGCAAATTAAATGTTGTTTTTAACAAGGCAAGATATGACAACGGTTCGATGCACAAATTTAAATGAGGCCAATATAAGACTAGATTTGCCCGCATATGGGTCCCATATTTAATTATTAGGTGAATCGGCATAAGGCCCCCAAACCAATGATATGCATGCGAGGATGACAATTTAATATGCAACAAGTTGTATTAGATTATAAAATAGGGTTTCGGGAAGGGGTTCACACATTAGGGTTCGGCGATCTTGGTTCCGGGGTTCGGGGTCGGTCTCAGGGTCCGGATCTGGGGTTCGGGGTTCGACGGAAACGTTCTCGGATAACGGAGGTAGGTCTTGTCGCATCCGTGGTCTTCGGCCCGTGTAGACGGTCATGGCGTTCAAGGGGAGACTTTGGCGTTCCGGGACGAAGGACTTGGTTCGGTGTCGGGGGCACACCGGACTCGCCCTGGTCGGTGTCATTCTTGTCGTTGCGAGGATCTTGTCGGGTCCGCGCCATCGAGTCGGACTTGGCGTTCAGGATGAAGTACTTGTCGTTCTCGTGGAGATCTTGGCGGTCATCGGGTCCGGACTTCGCCTCCGGGAACGGGTCTTCAGGGTCTCGACGAACTTGGTGTTCCGGCATCTCCGAGTCGTGGATCTTGGCTTCCGGGTTCTCGGTCATCGGATTTGGGGGATCTTGGGGTCCTGGTAGCAGATCTTGTCGATGGTTCTTCTAGCTATCTTCGGGTTTGCCGGTGTTGGGCTCAGGTTCCGCGCCGGTGGTTCAAGGCAGCACCAACATCTAACATCAAGCACACACCACGGTCCTGGAGGTTCTGGCCTTCGACGTGTAGCAGCACTCTTGGCCGCAGAACATGGACGCAGGGGTCATCAGAGATTCCCGACGAGGTGCTAGCGACAGGGGCGGCCCGGTCGAGGGAGAGGGCATGTCGCCGGGGGTGGTGCTTGGCGGGGCGCGTCGGGAGGAAGCGGGGCCGGGGCCGGGCGCAGGACGGCGAGGCGGGACCGCGCGGCGGGCGCGGCGAGGAGCGCGGCCGCGGCGGAAGGCTGCGCCCGCGGGGCCGGCCGGAGGCAGAGGGCGGCGCTCCGGGGGGGGGAGCTCGAGGCAGCGAGGGTGCTGGCGGGTGGAGGAGGCGACAGGGCCGGCGGCAGCACGGAGGGGGAGGCTCGGTGGCGCGCCGGCGAGCTCGGGAAGAGGCGGCGAGGGAGGCAGGGGAAGCGCCGGCGGCGGGAGGCGGCCTGCAGAGGGAAGAGGGAAGGAGCGGCCGGAGGGGAGGGCCCTGGCGGCAGCGCGGACGGCGCCGGAGAGGAAGGCGGCAGGCGACGGAGGAGTGCGGGCGGCGGAGCTCGAGGCCGAGGCCGGAGGCGGGCGGGGCGAGCGGCGGACCGGCGGGGCAGGGGGAGCCCGGGGCGAGCGCGGTTGGTGGGGGCGTTGGGGGAGGCTCGAACGGGGGGAGGCGGAAACGGACAGGGGAGGTGGGACCGGGTGGGCCAGAAGAGGCGGGTCGGGGGGAAGAGTGTGGGACAGGTGGGACCGGTGGTGCGGGTGGGTCCGGCCGGACAGGGAGAGGAGTGGGGAGTGGGTAGCGTGGGCAGGGGGTGGACCGGGTCCAGGGGGTGGGGCCAGGTAGAGTGAGTGGGGGTTGGCTGTGTGGTGTTGTGTGGCGTGGGGCCAGGGTGTAAGAGAGAGAGAGTAGGTGGGGCTGGGTGAGAGAGGAAGAAGGGGAAGAGAGGTGGATTGATGAGGTGGCAGGTGGGTAGGGATTGGGTCCAGGGGTGAGGTGGCGAGCTGTGAGAGGTGGGTAGGATAGATTTGGGTGGGGATAGGATTTAGAGGGGGCTGGTTTAGATGGACCGTTTTAATACCGGGGTGGTCGACTGGGTCGATTCGGCCCGTTCGACTGCCCCCACAAAAATAATTAAATATTTTATTTGTTTCAAACAGACTTTTGCAACCCGATAGCAAACAAAACAAAATAATCCGGTGACCCGGGTTTTGCGTTTGAACAAAGACGGGGCGTTTAGAAAACACAAACAGGTTTTTCCGAAATTAGTTTTATGCAAGCAAATGCAAGATGATGACGATGCTCAAATGCAATGTGGCATGATGACATGAGCATGCGGTCATGACGATGCAATGCACAAAAATAACGCGATTTTCTAGTAGTGGTTTTGCGGGATGCCACACATTGTATGTGTGTTCTTTTCCTAAACCACATTGATCCACTAGTGTCATTGCATGTGTGTTATTTTCCTAAACCACATGGATCCACTCGAGTCATTGCATGTGTGTTCTTTTCCTAAAGCACATTGATCCACCGGTGTCATTACATGTGTGTTGTTTTCCTAAACCACATTGATCCACACGTGTCACTGCATGTGTGTTCTTTTCTTGAACCACATTGATCCACTCGTGTCATTGCGTGTGTGTTCTTTTCCTAAACCATATGGATCCACTTGTGAAATATTCATGTGTGTTTCTTTTCCTAAACCACATTGATCCTTTGTTGTGATTACATGTGTGTTCTTTTCCTAAAACCCATAGATCTACTTGAGACATTGAATGTGTGTTCTTTTCCTAAACCACATGGATCCACTAGTGTCATTGCATGTGTGTTATTTTCCTAAACCACATTGAACCACTGGTGACTTCGCATGTGTGTTCTTTTCCTAAACCACATTGATCCACTAGTGTCATTGTATGTGTGTTCTTTTCCTAAACCACATTGATCCACTAGTGTCATTGCATGTGTGTTATTTTCCTAAACCACATGGATCCACTCGTGTCATTGCATGTGTGTTCTGTTCCTAAAGCACATTGATCCACCAGTGTCATTGCATGTGTGTTCTTTTCCTGAACCACATTGATCCACTGGTGTCACTGCATGTGTGTTCTTTTCTTGAACCACATTGATCCACTGGTGTCATTGCATGTGTGTTCTTTTCCTAAACCACATGGATCCACTAGTGCCATTGCATGTGTGTTCTTTTCCTAAACCACATTGACCCACTAGTGTCATTGTATGTGTGTTCTTTTCCTAAACCACATTTATCCACTAGTGTCATTGCATGTGTGTTATTTTCCTAAAACACATTGATCCACTAGAGTCATTACATGTGTGTTCTTTCCTAAACCACATGGATCCACTTGTGACATTGGCATGTGTTTTATTTTTCTAAAACACATTGATCAACTAGAGACATTGCATGCGTGTTCTTTTCATAAACATCATGGATCCACTGGAGCCATTTGCATGTGTGTCCTTTTCCTAAACCACATTGATCCACTGGTGACATTTGCATGTGTGTTCTTTTCCTAAACCACATTGATCCACTAGAGTCATTACATGTGTGTTCTTTTTCTAAACCACATGGATCCACTTGTGACATTTGCATGTGTTTTATTTTTCTAAAACACATTGATCGACTAGAGACATTGCATGTGTGTTCTTTTCCTAAACATCATGGATCCACTAGAGCCATTTGCATGTGTGTTCTTTTCCTAAACCACATTGATCCACTGGTGACATGTGCATGTGTGTTCTTTTCCTAAACCGCATTGATCCACTGGTGTCATTGCATGTGTGTTGTTTTCCTAAACCACATTGATCCAGTGATGTCACTGCATGTGTTTTTTTTCTTGAACCACATGGATCCACTAGTGACATTGCATGTGTGTTCTTTTCCTAAACCACATGGATCCACTAGTGTCATTGTATGTGTGTTCTTTTCCTAAACCACATTGACCCACTGGTGTCATTGCATGTGTGTGTTTTCCCTAAACCACATTGATCCACTAGTGACATTTGCATGTGTGTTATTTTCCTAAACCACATTGATCCTTTGGTGTGATTACATGTGTGTTCTTTTCCTAAAGCACATTGATCCACCGGCGTTATTGCATGTGTGTTCTTTTCCTAAACCACATTGATCCACTGGTGTCACTGCATGTGTGTTCTTTTCTTGAACCACATTGATCCACTAGTGTCGTTGCATGTGTGTTCTTTTCCTAAACCAGATGGATCCACTAGTGCCATTGCATGTGTGTTCTTTTCCTAAACCACATTGACTCACTAGTGTCATTGTATGGGTGTTCTTTTCCTAAACCACATTTATCCACTAGTGTCATTGCATGTGTGTTATTTTCCTAAACCACATTGATCCACTAGAGTCATTACATGTGTGTTCTTTTCCTAAACCACATGGATCCACTTGTGACATTTGCATGTGTTTTATTTTTCTAAAACACATTGATCGAATAGAGACATTGCATGCGTGTTCTTTTCCTAAACATCATGGATCCACTAGAGCCATTTGCATGTGTGTTCTTTTCCTAAACCACATTGATCCACTGGTGACATTTGCATGTGTGTTGTTTTCCTAAACCACATTGTTCCACTAGAGTCATTACATGTGTGTTATTTTCCTAAACCACATGGATCCACATGTGACATTTGCATGTGTTTTATTTTTCTAAAACACATTGATCGACTAGAGACATTGCATGCGTGTTCTTTTCCTAAACATCATGGATCCACTGGAGCCATTTGCATGTGTGTTCTTTTCCTAAACCACATTGATCCACTAGTGACATTTGCATGTGTGTTCTTTTCCTAAACCGCATTGATCCACTGGTGTCATTGCATGTGTGTTGTTTTCCTGAACCACATTGATCCACTGATGTCACTACATGTGTGTTCTTTTCTTGAACCACATGGATCCACTGGTGACATTGCATGTGTGTTCTTTTCCTAAACCACATGGATCCACTCGTGTCATTGAATGTGTGTTCTTTTCCTAAACCACATTGACCCACTGGTGTCATTGCATGTGTGTGTTTTCCCTAAACCACATTGATCAACTAGTGACATTTGCATGTGTGTTATTTTCCTAAACCACATTGATCCTTTGGTGTGATTACATGTGTGCTCTTTTCCTAAACCACATTGATCCACTAGTGACATTTGCATGTCTGTTCTTTTCGTAAACCACATTGATCCACTGGTATCGTTGCATGTGTGTTCTTTTCCTGAACCACATTGATCCACTGGTGACATTGCATGTGTGTTCTTTTCCTAGACCACATGGATCCACTAGTGTCATTGCATGTGTGTTATTTTCCTAAAGCACATTGATCCACTGGTGTGATTGC
Organism: Avena sativa; assembly: GCA_916181665.1. Taxonomy (NCBI): domain Eukaryota; kingdom Viridiplantae; phylum Streptophyta; class Magnoliopsida; order Poales; family Poaceae; genus Avena; species Avena sativa. The sequence continues at coordinate 254,828,459 of OV702292.1, read as the reverse complement.
ATGTGTGTTCTTTTCCTAAACCACATTGATCCACTAGTGACATTTGCATGTGTGTTCTTTTCCAAAACCACATGGATCCACTAGTGTCATTGCATGTGTGTTCTTTTCCAGAACCACTGGTGACTTCGCATGTGTGTTCTTTTCCTGAACCACTGGTGACTTCGCATGTGTGTTCTTTTCCTAAACCACATGGATCCACTGGTGGCATTGCATGCGTGGTGTTTTCTTAAACAACATTGATCCACTAGTGTCATTGTATGTGTGTTCTTTTCCTAAACCACATTGATCCACTAGTGTCATTGCATGTGTGTTATTTTCCTAAACCACATGGATCCACTCGAGTCATTGCATGTGTTTTCTTTTCCTAAAGCACATTGATCCACCGGTGTCATTGCATGTGTGTTGTTTTCCTAAACCACATTGATCCACACGTGTCACTGCATGTGTGTTCTTTTCTTGAACCACATTGATCCACTCGTGTCATTGCATGTGTGTTCTTTTCCTAAACCATATGGATCTAGTTGTGAAATATTCATGTGTGTTTCTTTTCCTAAACCACATTGATCCTTTGTTGTGATTACATGTGTGTTCTTTTCCTGAACCACATTCATCAACTTGTGACATTTGCATGTCTGTTCTTTTCCTAAACCACATTGATCGACTGGTACCATTGCATGTGTGTTCTTTTCCTGAACCACATTGATCCACTGGTGACATTGCATGTGTGTTCTTTTCCTAAACCACATGGATCGACTAGTGTCATTGCATGTGTGTTCTTTTCCTAAACCACATTGACCCACTGGTGTCATTGCATGTGTGCGTTTTCCCTAAACCACATTGATCCACTAGTGACATTTGCATGTGTGTTATTTTCCTAAACCACATTGATCCTTTTGTGTGATTACATGTGTGTTCTTTTCCTAAAGCACATTGTCACATCCCAAAATTTTCCAAATCCTGTAATGTGAAAAATAATTGAATAAAATAAAACTTTGTTTGATTTTCAGGGCCAGAAGAAACTTTTTGAATTCAATTGGAACTTCAAACCAATTTTGATCAAATAATAATCCTAACGGGATTTAAAAAGATAAACATTTAATAAAGTAAAATAAAATATTTTGGTGTTACTATTTTGGATCTTTTAATAAAAGATTTTGTATTCAAATGAAAAGGTGGATTTATAAATAAAGATTATTTTATAAAGCCAAATTAAAACATTGGCCAAGCTTTTAATTAAAACATTTTTGTTTTGAATAAAAATAGCAAAGGTTTATTTAAATAAAATAATAGGGATTTAATATCCAAATTTTATTAAAGTAAAGGCTTCTCCCATTTTAAATAAAACACTAAAACTTATTTATTTATTTTAAATAAGTTTTCCAAATATTTTATATTCTCAAATAAACTTACTGAAGTGTTTTGGTTTTATTTTAGGTTTCAAATAAATATTCTAATAAAACAAATCTTATTTGAAGTAAATGAATAAGGCCCATTTTATTTAATTGTTAATGGACCAAAAATAAAGATGTTATTTTATTTTAAACAAGTTTTCCAAATATTCTTTATTTCCAAATAAAACCTACTGATTTGGTTTTGAAAATATTTGGATTTCAAATGGAGATTCTATTAATTAAATCAAACCCTATTTTATTAAATAACTAATGAACCATTTTATTTAATTAATGAATGGTCCTAAAAAGAATAAAAATATTATTTTATTTTTGGGATTTGGTTTATGTTGATAAACAGAACCAAAAACTCATTACAAGTTTGAATTGTTTGAATGATTTGAGTGAATGAATAATTGATTCAAATTCAAAACAGAAAAATAGAAATAGAAAAGGAAAAAGAATTCAGAAGGAAAAAAATATGGAAACAGACTGGCCCAGCTGCCCCAGCCCAACAGCCCACCTAGCCCACCTCACCCTCGCCCCCGAACCGTTTTTCTTCACCACAGAAGAAACCCACACCCTCACTGACTGGTGGACCCTATTCCCACTCTCGCTCACTCGCTGACGCCGGCCCCCACTGCCACCTCACCATCTTCTCCACCCACGCGAGGACCCCGCCCTCCCCCGGCCGTTAACTCCTCGGAGTAAATTACCGGTAAATGCTCGACGATTAATCCCCGCGACCACGCCAGTTAAATCACCTCCCTCTCCTCTTTCATTCCCCTCAAACCCCGCTTCCCCGGAGCCACCAGGCTGTTCCGAATTTCTTCTGCACCGCCGCCGTCTCCGATGAGGTTCTCGGCAAATTCCGGCAGCACTGCATCGCCCCTTGACTCCCCGAGCAAGCAGGCAAGTTCGCCAGACTGTGGAGCACCGCTCTGTGGCCTCAGCTCGCTCGCGGGTGACCTGCAGCCTCGACTCTGACCATGTCTGAGCGCCACCGACGATAAACCCAACTCCGGTGAGCTCTAGCACTCGACTCCGTGTGCGCCTTAATCAGTGAATCATGCCGTTTGATTAGTCTGTGTCTTCTGCATCTCCAGGTGCTCGCCAATCACTCGCGCGTGGCCTGCAACCTCGCCCCTGTCGACGACTGACCGCACCCGAGGCACGGCTCAACTCCGACGAGCAATTCTCATCGACCCCGTGCGCCCCTTGGCCAACAAAGACCACGTTGAGCATCAGCAGTGTGCTGCGAACTCGGTGAGCTTCCCCTCCCTCTTTCTCGCATCCTGCATCATCGACAACCTCGCCGCCAGAGCGCCGCCGCCGCACAGCCACCATCAGCGCCGCTCATTCTAGGTCAAACACGCAGCAACCGTTAGATGCAGATCCATTGGCTAGGATAGAGTCACTTATTGCAGGGGTATGAGAGCATCTGCGCCATAAGATTTGCTTTAGATCCAGCAGCCCACGTTGGTCGATCCACGCGAACCGTTTTCGGCCAATCAAAACATTCCACGTGGCCCAGAGTTGGTTTTAAAAACTGAATTTGATCTATTAGTTGTTCAATTTTGTAAAATCTATAACTTTCAAACCACACGTCCAAAAATTACAAATTTTATATAAATGGATTCAATGGAACAATCCCTAGCCAACCATGCCCTTTGTTTAGCAAAAAGCTTCTGGAAAAATGGTTGTTTTTGCAGAAACATTTGTATGCTTGTTAAGGATGTAAAAATTGTTTAAAATTGATTTTAGGATTAAAATCTTTTGCAAATGGAGTATGTTGAACCTACTGACCCTAGGAAACACTTTGTGGAGTCAAAAAAATGAGTTTGGTGAAACAAAATAATGATTCTTTGATTTAAACTATTTCTAGTCAAATAGAAATGTGGGTTTATTTATTAAAAATGGTTTTGGAAGAAAACCTTTGGAAAATGTTTTGTTTTAAACTCATTGACCCCAGACCCCAAGTTTTGTGATTTGAAAACATATTTGGTGAACCCTATAGGTTAATGCCTTAATAAAAATATTTCTACACCACATAAAATGATACTTTGTTTTTAAAATGGATTATGAAGAGAAATCTTTTGCAAATGACTTTTCCACCTTACAAAATGACCAATAGGTGTTTTCAAATGTTTATGACCCATTAGGAACCACTTTTTCAAACAAAACAAAGCTTGACATGCTTGCATGCATTACTTTGACTTTGTCATTTTATGTGTTGTTTTGCTTGATTGGTAGATTTAGTTTGTGCCTTGATTGATTGACTTGTAGTGACTTGAAGAGTGTGATTGTTTCAAGGACAAGGAGTGAACCTATACCCTCTACCAAAAAGGCAAGTGATGCTTCATACTTTCTATCCCAATACTTTCACTATGCATTAGTGTTTTTTTTAAGTAAAACTTGCATGGAATTTTGCTAAGTATGAACCTTGCTATAGGAAAACCTAGTAGATGAATCCTTAGTAGGATTTTCCTAAGTTAAAGATTCCTACTACTATCAAGCTTAGCCTAGCTAATAGAAAACATGGGTGGAAAATATATTCACACTATGGAAAAATCTCTAAGTCTGAGGACTTATGTTTTTGTTTAATAAAACAACTAAGTTAATGAATCACCTGGGTGGAATGGGCTTGCTTGGTGGTTTTTGGTTGAGTGGTTCACAAGGCCCATGTTTATGGTTTACCTTGTGTATCTCACTTGTGGATGGCCACCGAGGAACAAAGAGATTTGAGATGTCAAATGTTGAGAAGCTTCAAGTGCAACCACTTGGCAATATGGGCTCTGCCATGATCATATAGGTTGCAAGAACTTAGCCATATGGACAGAGGGTGGTAGTGTTTGATAGGTTGGAACGCGTCCATTTTGGTCTAAGGGAAGGCTTCTAAAAGATCTTGTCTTGGGAAACCAAGTCTTGTGGGGAAAGTGCACCACCTCTGTAGAGTGTAAAATCTAAGTACTTAGCCATGTCCCTGGTAAAGGACAATTTGAGCATCAAGACATGGACGCAATCAAGAATCTCATCATTCAAATTTCTAAGTTAAAATCTTGTGGTTTGAACAAGGGTTGTTTGAAATCTTCAATCATTTATTGAGAGATGCCTTGGTTAAAGGATCTTCAATTTTTGATTGAGAAAAATGATTTTATCAAAGCAAAACTTAGTATTTTCAAATGTTAAGGAAAAATCTATTTTGAGCAATGCAAGCCTCAACTCCACTTAGCCAAATGCATATAGATGATAGACTCCACTATACTATTATAGTATCACTTGCCAATACAATTCAAATGTATTGACCCTTGTGGCTGTAACTTGTAATGTTGCAGGTTTGATTGATTTTAGAGAAGATTGATTGATTAGGATTACAAAGTCTACAACCAACATCTGCCTGTGGCACTTTGAAGATGAATGACCCATACTTATAGTTATTCCGCTGCAATGTAATGTAATAGCCAAATGAGCTATGTATGATGTAATAAAATTATGTTATTCCTGGTTATAAAGTTATATTATGACCTTTGTTTCTTGATATTACATCTTAACTGTGGATGCTAGCTATTGAGCCAGGGACTAGCATTGTAAACACAGGAGGAATCTACCTTATTAGGTTGAGACTTCTACAGATGGTATCAGAGCATTGTGTTGCCTGTAGGATTGGTAAACCTAGGATTGGACAAAACCCCTTAGAAAAATAGGAGTTATACTTGTTCCAAAACCTATTTACAAAACAAACTTGTAAATCCTTTCCTCAACCATTTTGGTTTCAACTCTACATCTTTTCTACTTCAACTTGATGGAAAAACCTACCCCATGGCCCAAGACTACACCATGTGGAAAGGACTTCATCAACTCTAATGACTTCAACTTCTTCAACTCTAATGACTTCAACATCTTCAGCATATTCACCAAGGACTTCCAACTAGATACCACTAAGGACTACAAGTGAGACAACGAAACCTTGCTCAAGATTTGGAGACTGAGGAAATGAAAAATTAGAAGGAGTTCACTTCACTTGAAGTATTGTGACCAAGAAGTTTTCTCAAGGAAACCATGATCTCATGCAAGAAGAATCAACCAAGAAGGATGGAAAGACCACAAGTGAACCATATAGATGGACCACCATATTTTAGTTAAGTCAAACACACCAACTTATGTGGTGTAACAAAATTATTTTTGTTGCCTAAAAATATGCTTGAAACTTGTTGTTTGAGTGGAATGTTTGTTTGTGATTGCTTGCACATTGCTTGAGTGAATTGGGATATGTGTGATTAGAATTATTCCCTTAGAAATATTTTGTCTATTCTAATCTCCCTTCAACCCCAAACAGATGACTTCTCCAAGAGACTCCAACATCAAGGTTGATGATAACAACAACAACCAAGAGGACAACATGAGGGAACTGATAGCAAACCAAAACCAGTTGAGCCAAATGACAACTCAACTTTTAGCCAACAACAATGGACTAGACCCAGCCATACAAAGGATTTTGAAACTTCAATCCCAAATGTTGCAAGGATTGGTTACTCAAATGATCAGCATGAGAGAAAACTTTTCCCAAGGAGCTAATGACAACAAGGATGACAAGGATATTATTCTAGAGAGAACCCAAGCTTGCATTATCTATGAAGTCAAGGATCATGCACCCAAGGAACATGAAGATCAATGCCCCAAGAAGAGAGAAAGATCTCCCACTCATGAAGAACATGAACTAGAAGAACTCCTAGTTTTGGAGAGACCCAAAAAGAAGAAGAAGAAATGCCCCAACACTAGCAAGAAGGATATTACACAAGTGCAATGTTTCAAATGCAAAGAGATGGGACACTATGCCAATGAATGCCCAGAAAAGAAGAAGAGCCAAGAAGACAAACAAAGGCTAGTGAAACCCAAGATGAGGAAGGATATTAGCCAAGTGATGTGCAAACACTGCAAGGAGTTAGGACATTATGCATCATACTGTCCAGAGAAGCCACCTCAAGACCTCAAACTTATAACATGTTTCAAATGCAAGGAACTAGGCCACTATGCAAACAATTGTCCAGAAAAGATGAAGAACAAGTTAAACAAGTCTATGAAGGATCTCAACCTTGGCCCATGAGTCAAGCATGGAAAAAAAGGACTCAATGCAAATGTTTGCTTAGAGAAGTTTTCCCAGGATCCCAAGAAGGACAATGTGTAATTTTTGTTTGAAAATTTTTAAGGGTGGTAGTACCCTAGTTGTTTTGAACCTGCTTGTAACCCTAGCCTCCCCAAATCTCGGGACGAGATTTATTTTAAGGGTGGTAGCCTGTCACATCCCAAGATTTTCCAAATCCTGTAATGTGAAAAATAATTGAATAAAATAAAACTTTGTTTGATTTTCAGGGCCAGAAGAAACTTTTTGAATTCAATTGGAACTTCAAACCAATTTTGATCAAATAATAATCCTAAAGGGATTTAAAAAGATAAACATTTAATAAAGGAAAATAAAATATTTTGGTGTTACTATTTTGGATCTTTTAATAAAAGATTTTGTTTTCAAATGAAAAGGTGGATTTATAAATAAAGATTATTTTATAAAGCCAAATTAAAACATTGGCCAAGCTTTTAATTAAAACATTTTTGTTTTGAATAAAAATAGCAAAGGTTTATTTAAATAAAATAATAGGGATTTAATATCCAAATTTTATTAAAGTAAAGGCTTCTCCCATTTTAAATAAAACACTAAAACTTATTTATTTATTTTAAATAAGTTTTCCAAATATTTTATATTCTCAAATAAACTTACTGAAGTGTTTTGGTTTTATTTTAGGTTTCAAATAAATATTCTAATAAAACAAATCTTATTTGAAGTAAATGAATAAGGCCCATTTTATTTAATTGTTAATGGACCAAAAATAAAGATGTTATTTTATTTTAAACAAGTTTTCCAAATATTCTTTATTTCCAAATAAAACCTACTGATTTGGTTTTGAAAATATTTGGATTTCAAATGGAGATTCTATTAATTAAATCAAACCCTATTTTATTAAATAACTAATGAACCATTTTATTTAATTAATGAATGGTCCTAAAAAGAATAAAAATATTATTTTATTTTTGGGATTTGGTTTATGTTGATAAACAGAACCAAAAACTCATTACAAGTTTGAATTGTTTGAATGATTTGAGTGAATGAATAATTGATTCAAATTCAAAACAGAAAAATAGAAATAGAAAAGGAAAAAGAATTCAGAAGGAAAAAAATATGGAAACAGACTGGCCCAGCTGCCCCAGCCCAACAGCCCACCTAGCCCACCTCACCCTCGCCCCCGAACCGTTTTTCTTCACCACAGAAGAAACCCGCACCCTCACTGACTGGTGGATCCTATTCCCACTCTCGCTCACTCGCTGACGCCGGCCCCCACTGCCACCTCACCATCTTCTCCACCCACGCGAGGACCGCGCCCTCCCCCGGCCGTTTCCTGCTGTTAACTCCTCGGAGTAAATTACCGGTAAATGCTCGACGATTAATCCCCGCGACCACGCCAGTTAAATCACCTCCCTCTCCTCTTTCATTCCCCTCAAACCCCGCTTCCCCGGAGCCACCAGGCTGTTCCGAATTTCTTCTGCACCGCCGCCGTCTCCGACGATGTTCTCGGCAAATTCCGGCAGCACTGCATCGCCCCTTGACTCCCCGAGCAAGCAGGCAAGTTCGCCAGACTCTGGAGCACCGCTCTGTGGCCTCAGCTCGCCCACGGGTGACCTGCAGCCTCGACTCTGACCATGTCTGAGCGCCACCGACGATAAACCCAACTCCGGTGAGCTCTAGCACTCGACTCCGTGCGCGCCTTAATCAGTGAATCATGCCGTTTGATTAGTCTGTGTCTTCTGCATCTCCAGGTGCTCGCCAATCACTCGTGCGTGGCCTGCAACCTCGCCCCTGTCGATGACTGACCGCACCCGAGGCACGGCTCAACTCCGACGAGCAATTCTCATCGACCCCGTGCGCCCCTTGGCTAACAAAGACCATGTTGAGCATCAGCAGTGTGCTGCGAACTCGGTGAGCTTCCCCTCCCTCTTTCTCGCATCCTGCATCATCGGCAACCTCGCCGCCAGAGCGCCGCCGCCGCACAGCCACCGTCAGCGCCGCTCATTCTAGGTCAAACACGCAGCAACCGTTAGATGCAGATCCATTGGCTAGGATAGAGTCACTTATCGAAGGGGTATGAGAGCATCTGCGCCGTAAGATTTGCTTTAGATCCAGCGGCCCACGTTGCTCGATCCACGCGAACCGTTTTTGGCCAATCAAAACATTCCACGTGGCCCAGAGTTGGTTTTAAAAACTGAATTTGATCTATTAGTTGTTCAATCTTGTAAAATCTATAACTTCCAAACCACATGTCCAAAAATTACAAATTTTATATCAATGGATTCAGTGGAACAAGCCCTAGCCAACCATGCCCTTTGTTTAGCAAAAAGCTTCTGGAAAAATGGTTGTTTTTGCAGAAACAGTTGTATGCTTGTTAAGGATGTAAAAATTGTTTAAAATTGATTTTTGGATTAAAATCTTTTGCAAATGGAGTATGTTGAACCTACTGACCCTAGGAAACACTTTGTGGAGTCAAAAAAAATGAGTTTGGTGAAACAAAATAATGATTTTTTGATTTAAACTATTTCTAGTCAAATAGAAATGTGGGTTTATTTATTAAAAATGGTTTTGGAAGAAAACCTTTGGAAAATGTTTTGTTTTAAACTCACTGACCCCAAACCCCAAGTTTTGTGATTTGAAAACATATTTGGTGAACCCTATAGGTTAATGCCTTAATAAAAATATTTCTACACCACATAAAATGATACTTTGTTTTTAAAATGGATTATGAAGAGAAATCTTTTGCAAATGGCTTTGCCACCTTACAAAATGACCAATAGGTGTTTTCAAATGTTTATGACCCATTAGGAACCACTTTTTCAAACAAAACAAAGCTTGGCATGCTTGCATGCATTACTTTGACATTGTCATTTTATGTGTTGTTTTGCTTGATTGGTAGATTGAGTTTGTGCCTTGATTGATTGACTTGTAGTGACTTGAAGAGTGTGATCGTTGCAAGGACAAGGAGTGAACCTATACCCTCTACCAAAAAGGCAAGTGATGCTTCATACTTTCTATCCCAATACTTTCACTATGCATTAGTGTTTTTTTTAAGTAAAACTTGCATGGAATTTTGCTAAGTATGAACCTTGCTATAGGAAAACCTAGTAGATGAATCCTTAGTAGGATTTTCCTAAGTTAAAGATTCCTACTACTATCAAGCTTAGCCTAGCTAATAGAAAACATGGGTGGAAAATATATTCACACTATGGAAAAATCTCTAAGTCTGAGGACTTATGTTTTTGTTTAATAAAACAACTAAGTTAATGAATCACCTGGGTGGAATGGGCTTGCTTGGTGGTTTTTGGTTGAGTGGTTCACAAGGCCCATGTTTATGGTTTACCTTGTGTATCTCACTTGTGGATGGCCACCTAGGAACAAAGAGATTTGAGATGTCAAATGTTGAGAAGCTTCAAGTGCAATCACTTGGCAATATGGGCTCTGCCATGATCATATAGGTTGCAAGAACTTAGCCATATGGATAGAGGGTGGTAGTGTTTGATAGGTTGGAACGCATCCATTTTGGTCTAAGGGAAGGCTTCTGAAAGATCTTGTCTTGGGAAACCAAGTCTTGTGGGGAAAGTGCACCATCTCTGCAGAGTGTAAAATCTAAGTACTTAGCCATGTCCCTAGTAAAGGACAATTTGAGCATCAAGACATGGAAGCAATCAAGAATCTCATCATTCAAATTTCTAAGTTAAAATCTTGTGGTTTGAACAAGGGTTGTTTGAAATCTTCAATCATTGATTGAGAGATGCCTTGGTTAAAGGATCTTCAATTTTTGATTGAGAAAAATGATTTTATCAAAGCAAAACTTAGTATTTTCAAATGTTAAGGAAAAATCTATTTTGAGCAATGCAAGCCTCAACTCCACTTAGCCAAATGCATATAGATGATAGACTCCACTATACTATTATAGTATCACTTGCCAATACAATTCAAATGTATTGACCCTTGTGGCTGTAACTTGTAATGGTGCAGGTTTGATTGATTTTAGAGAAGATTGATTGATTAGGATTACAAAGTCTACAACCAACATCTGCCTGTGGCACTTTGAAGATGAAGGACCCATACTTATAGTTATTTCACTGCAATGTAATGTAATAGCCAAATGAGCTATGTATGATGTAATAAAATTATGTTATTCCTGGTTATAAAGTTATATTATGACCTTTGTTTCTTGATATTACATCTTAACTGTGGATGCTAGCTATTGATCCAGGGACTAGCATTGTAAACACAGGAGGAATCTACCTTATTAGGTTGAGACCTCTACACACATTGATCCACCGGTGTCATTGCATGTGTGTTCTTTTCCTAAACCACATTGATCCACTGGTGTCACTACATGTGTGTTCTTTTCTTGAACCACATTGATCCACTAGTGTCATTGCATGTGTGTTCTTTTCCAAAACCAGATGGATCCACTAGTGCCATTGCATGTGTGTTCTTTTCCTAAACCACATTGACTCACTAGTGTCATTGTATGGGTGTTCTTTTCCTAAACCACATTTATCCACTAGTGTCATTGCATGTGTGTTATTTTCCTAAACCACAATTATCCACTAGAGTCATTACATGTGTGTTCTTTTCCTAAACCACATGGATCCACTTGTGACATTTGCATGTGTTTTATTTTTCTAAAACACATTGATCGACTAGAGACATTGCATGCATGTTCTTTTCCTAAACATCATGGATCCACTAGAGCCATTTGCATGTGTGTTCTTTTCCTAAACCACATTGATCCACTGGTGACATTTGCATGTGTGTTCTTTTCCTAAACCACATTGATCCACTAGAGTCATTACATGTGTGTTCTTTTCCTAAACCACATGGATCCACTTGTGACATTTGCATGTGTTTTATTTTTCTAAAACACATTGATCGACTAGAGACATTGCATGCGTGTTCTTTTCCTAAACATCATGGATCCACTGGAGCCATTTGCATGTGTGTTCTTTTCCTAAACCCCATTGATCCACTGGTGACATTTGCATGTGTGTTCTTTTCCTAAACCGCATTGATCCACAGGTGTCATTGCATGTGTGTTGTTTTCCTGAACCACATTGATCCACTGATGTCACTACATGTGTGTTCTTTTCTTGAACCACATGGATCCACTAGTGACATTGCATGTGTGTTCTTTTCCTAAACCACATGGATCCACTCGTGTCATTGCATGTGTGTTCTTTTCCTAAACCACATTGACCAACTGGTGTCATTGCATGTGTGTGTTTTCCCTAAACCACATTCATCAACTAGTGACATTTGCAAGTGTGTTATTTTCCTAAACCACATTTATCCTTTGGTGTGATTACATGTGTGTTCTTTTCCTAAACCACATTGATCCACTAGTGACATTTGCATGTCTGTTCTTTTCGTAAACCACATTGATCCACTGGTATCGTTGCATGTGTGTTCTTTTCCTGAACCACATTGATCCACTGGTGACATTGCATGTGTGTTCTTTTCCTAGACCACATGGATCCACTAGTGTCATTGCATTTGTGTTATTTTCCTAAAGCACATTGATCCACTGGTGTGATTGCATGCGTGTTCTTTTCCTAAACCACATTGATCCACTAGTGACATTTGCATGTGTGTTCTTTTCCAAAACCACATGGATCCACTAGTGTCATTGCATGTGTCTTCTTTTCCTGAACCACTGGTGACTTCGCATGTGTATTCTTTTCCTAAACCACATGGATCCACTGGTGACATTGCATGCGTGTTGTTTTCTTAAACAACATTGATCCACTGGTGTCACTGCATGTGTGTTCTTTTCTTGAACCACATTGATCCACTCGTGTCATTGCGTGTGTGTTCTTTTCCTAAACCATATGGATCCACTTGTGAAATATTCATGTGTGTTCTTTTCCTAAAACTCATTGATCCACTTGAGACATTGCATGTGTGTTCTTTTCCTAAACCACATCGATCCACTAGTGTCATTGCATGTGTTATTTTCCTAAACCACATTGAACCACTGGTGGCATTGCATGTGTGTTCTTTTCCTAAACCACATTGATCCACTAGTGTCATTGTATGTGTGTTCTTTTCGTAAACCACATTGATCCACTAGTGTCATTGCATGTGTGTTACTTTCCTAAACCACATTAATCCACTCGTGTCATTGCATGTGTGTTCTTTTCCTAAACCACATTGATCCAATGGTGTCATTGCATGTGTGGTCTTTTCCTAAACCACACTAATCCACTCGTAACATTGCATGCGTGTTCTTTTCCTAAACAACATGGATCCACTTGAGCCATTTGCATGTGTGTTCTTTTCCTAAACCACATTGATCCACTGTTGACATTTGCATGTGTGTTCTTTTCCTAAACCACATTGATCCATTGGTGTCATTGCATGTGTGTTGTTTTCCTAAACCACATTGATCCACTGGTGTCACTGCATGTGTGTTCTTTTCTTGAACCACACTGATCCACTCGTGTCATTGCATGTGTGTTCTTTTCCTAAACCATATGGATCCACTTGTAAAATTTTCATGTGTGTGCTTTTCCTAAAACTCATAGATCTACTTGAGACATTGCATGTGTGTTCTTTTCCTAAACCACATGGATCCACTAGTGTCATTGCATGTGTGTTATTTTCCTAAACCACATTGAACCACTGGTGACTTCGCATGTGTGTTCTTTTCCTAAACCACATGGATGCACTGGTGTCATTGCATGTGTGTTCTTTTCCTAAACCACATTGATCCACTAGTGTCATTGCATGTGTGTTATTTTCCTAAACCACATGGATCCACTCGTGTCATTGCATGTGTGTTCTTTTCCTAAAGCACATTGATCCACCGGTGTCATTGCATGTGTGTTCTTTTCCTAAACCACATCAATCCACTAGTGTCATTGCATGTGTTATTTTCCTAAACCACATTGAACCACTGGTGGCATTGCATGTGTGTTCTTTTCCTAAACCACATTGATCCACTAGTGTCATTGTATGTGTGTTCTTTTCATAAACCACATTGATCCACTAGTGTCATTGCATGTGTGTTACTTTCCTAAACCACATTAATCCACTCGTGTCATTGCATGTGTGTTATTTTCCTAAACCACATTGATCCAATGGTGTCATTGCATGTGTGGTCTTTTCCTAAACCACACTAATCCACTCGTAACATTGCATGCGTGTTCTTTTCCTAAACAACATGGATCCACTTGAGCCATTTGCATGTGTGTTCTTTTCCTAAACCACATTGATCCACTGTTGACATTTGCATGTGTGTTCTTTTCCTAAACCACATTGATCCATTGGTGTCATTGCATGTGTGTTGTTTTCCTAAACCACATTGATCCACTGGTGTCACTGCATGTGTGTTCTTTTCTTGAACCACACTGATCCACTCGTGTCATTGCATGTGTGTTCTTTTCCTAAACCATATGGATCCACTTGTAAAATTTTCATGTGTGTGCTTTTCCTAAAACTCATAGATCTACTTGAGACATTGCATGTGTGTTCTTTTCCTAAACCACATGGATCCACTAGTGTCATTGCATGTGTGTTATTTTCCTAAACCACATTGAACCACTGGTGACTTCGCATGGGTGTTCTTTTCCTAAACCACATGGATGCACTGGTGTCATTGCATGTGTGTTCTTTTCCTAAACCACATTGATCCACTAGTGTCATTGCATGTGTGTTATTTTCCTAAACCACATGGATCCACTCGTGTCATTGCATGTGTGTTCTTTTCCTAAAGCACATTGATCCACCGGTGTCATTGCATGTGTGTTCTTTTCCTAAACCACATTGATCCACTGGTGTCACTGCATGTGTGTTCTTTTCTTGAACCACATTGATCCACTAGTGTTATTGCATGTGTGTTCTTTTCCTAAGCCAAATGGATCCACTAGTGCCATTGCATGTGTGTTCTTTTCCTAAACCACATTGACCCACTAGTGTCATTGTATGTGTGTTCTTTTCCTAAACCACATTTATCCACTAGTGTCATTGCATGTGTGTTATTTTCCTAAACCACATTGATCCACTAGAGTCATTACATGTGTGTTCTTTTCCTAAACCACATGGATCCACTTGTGACATTTGCATGTGTTTTATTTTTCTAAAACACATTGGTCGACTAGAGACACTGCATGCGTGTTCTTTTCATAAACATCATGGATCCACTGGAGCCATTTGCATGTGTGTTCTTTTCCTAAACCACATTGATCCACTGGTGACATTTGCATGTGTGTTCTTTTCCTAAACCACATTGATCCACTAGAGTCATTACATGTGTGTTCTTTTCCTAAACCACATGGATCCACTTGTGACATTAACATGTGTTTTATTTTTCTAAAACACATTGATCGACTAGAGACATTGCATGTGTGTTCTTTTCCTAAACATCATGGATCCACTGGAGCCATTTGCATGTGTGTTCTTTTCCTAAACCACATTGATCCACTGGTGACATTTGCATGTGTGTTCTTTTCCTGAACCGCATTGATCCACTGGTGTCATTGCATGTGTGTTGTTTTCCTAAACCACATTGATCCACTGATGTCACTGCATGTTTGTTCTTTTCTTGAACCACATGGATCCACTAGTGACATTGCATGTGTGGTCTTTTCCTAAACCACATGGATCCACTAGTGTCATTGCATGTGTGTTCTTTTCCTAAACCACATTAACCCACTGGTGTCATTGCATGTGTGTGTTTTCCCTAAACCACATTGATCCACTAGTGACATTTGCATGTGTGTTATTTTCCTAAACCACATTGATCCTTTGGTGTGATTACATGTGTGTTCTTTTCCTAAAGCACATTGATCCACCGGTGTCATTACATGTGTGTTCTTTTCCTAAACCACATTGATCCACTGGTGTCACTGCATGTGTGTTCTTTTCTTGAACCATATTGATCCACTAGTGTCATTGCATGTGTGTTCTTTTCCTAAACCAGATGGATCCACTAGTGCCATTGCATGTGTGTTCTTTCCCTAAACCACATTGACTCAATAGTGTCATTGTATGGGTGTTCTTTTCCTAAACCACATTTATCCACTAGTGTCATTGCATGTGTGTTATTTTCCTAAACCACATTGATCCACTAGAGTCATTACATGTGTGTTCTTTTCCTAAACCACATGGATCCACTTGTGACATTTGCATGTGTTTTATTTTTCTAAAACACATTGATCGACTAGAGACATTGCATGCGTGTTCTTTTCCTAAACATCATGGATCCACTTGAGCCATTTGCATGTGTGTTCTTTTCCTAAACCACACTGATCCACTGGTGACATTTGCATGTGTGTTCTTTTCCTAAACCACATTGATCCACTAGAGTCATTACATGTGTGTTCTTTTCCTAAACCACATGGATCCACTTGTGACATTTGCATGTGTTTTATTTTTCTAAAACACATTGATCGACTAGAGACATTGCATGCGTGTTCTTTTCCTAAACATCATGGATCCACTGGAGCCATTTGCATGTGTGTTCTTTTCCTAAACCACATTTATCCACTGGTGACATTTGCATGTGTGTTCTTTTCCTAAACCGCATTGATCCACTGGTGTCATTGCATGTGTGTTGTTTTCCTGAACCACATTGATCCACTGATGTCACTACATGTGTGTTCTTTTCTTGAACCACATGGATCCACTAGTGACATTGCATGTGTGTTCTTTTCCTAAACCACATGGATGCACTAGTGTCATTGCATGTGTGTTCTTTTCCTAAACCACATTGACCCACTAGTGTCATTGCATGTGTGTGTTTTCCCTAAACCACATCGATCCACTAGTGACATTTGCATGTGTGTTATTTTCCTGAACCACATTGATCCTTTGGTGTGATTACATGTGTGTTCTTTTCCTAAACCACATTGATCCACTAGTGACATTTGCATGTCTATTCTTTTCGTAAACCACATTGATCCACTGGTATCGTTGCATGTGTGTTCTTTTCCTGAACCACATTGATCCACTGGTGACATTGCATGTGTGTTCTTTTCCTAAACCACATTGATCCACTGTTGACATTTGTGTGTGTGTTCTTTTCCTGAACCACTGGTGACTTTGCATGTGTGTTCTTTTCCTAAACGACTAGTGACTTCGCATGTATGTCCTTTTCCTAAAAAACCACATGGATCCACTGGTGACATTTGCATGTGTCTTCTTTTTGTAAACCACATTAATCCACAGGTGACATTGGCATGTGTGTTCTTTTCCTAAACCACATTGATCCACTAGTGTCATTTGCATGTGTGTTCTTTTCCTAAACCACATGGATCCACTAGAGTCATTGAATGGGTGTTCTTTTCCTAAATCACATTGATCCACTTGTGTCATTGCACGTGTGTTCTTTTCCTAAACCACATTGATCCACCGGTGAAATCTGCATGTGTGTTCTTTTCCTAAACCACATTGATCCACTGGTGTCATTGCATGTCTATTCTTTTCCTATACCACATCAATCCACTGGTGACATTGCATGTGTGTTCTTTTCCTGAACCACATGGATCCACTAGTGACTTTGCATGTGTGTTATTTACCTAAACCACATGGATCCACTGGTGACATTTGCATGTTTGTTCTTTTCCTAAACCACATTGATCCACTGGTGTCATTGTATGTGTGTTATTTTCGTAAACCACATTGATCCACGGGTGATGTTGCATGTTTGTTATATTCCTAAACCACATTGATCCACTAGAGTCATTACATGTGTGTTATTTTCCTAAACCACATGGATCCACTTGTGACATTTGCACGTGTTTTCTTTTCCTAAAACACATTGATCCACTAGAGACATTGCATGTGTGGTCTTTTCCTAAACCACATGGATCCACTAGTGACATTTCATGGGAGTTCTTTTCCTAAACCAGATGGATCCACTAGAGCCATTTGCATGTGTGTTCTTTTCATAAACCAAATTGATCCACTTGTGTCATTGCATGTGTGTTCTTTTCCTAAACCACACTAAGCCACTGGTGATGTTTGATGTGTGTTCTTTTCCTACACTACATTGCTCCACCAGAGTCATTGCATGTGTGTTCTTTTCCTAAACGACTGGTGACTTCGCATCTGTTCTCTTTTCCTAAACCACATGGATCAACTAGGGACATTGGCATGTGTCTTCTTTTCGTAAACCACATTAATCCACTGGTGACATTCACATGTGTGTTCTTTTCCTAAACCACATTGATCCACTAGTGTCATTTGCATGTGTGTTCTTTTCCTAAACCACATGGATGCACTGGTGTCATTACATGTATGTTCTTTTTCTAAATCACATTGATCCACTTGTCTCATTGCACGTGCGTTCTTTTCCTAAACCACATTCATCCAACGGTGAAATCTGCATGTGTGTTCTTTTCCTAAACCACATTGATCCACTGGTGTCATTGCATGTCTATTCTTTTCCCATAACACATGAATCCACTGGTGACATTGCATGTGTGTTCTTTTCCTGAACCACATGGATCCACTAGTGACTTTGCATGTGTGTTCTTTACCTAAAGCACATGGATCCACTGGTGACATTTGCATGTATCTTCTTTTCCTAAACCACATTGATCCACTGGTGTCATTGTACGTGTGTTCTTTTCGTAAACCACATTGATCCATGGGTGATGTTGCATGTGTGTTCTTTTCCTGAACCACATTGATCCACTGGTGTCATTGCATGTGTGTTCTTTTCCTAGACCCCACTAATCGACTGGTAACATTGCATCCGTGTTCTTTTCCTAAACAACATGGATCCACTTGAGCCATTTGCATGTGTGTTCTTTTCCTAAACCACATTGATCCACTGGTGACATTTGCATGTGTTTTTTTCCTAGACCACATTGATCCACTGGTGTCATTGCATGTGTGTTGTTTTCCTAAACCACATTGATCCACTAGTGTCACTACATGTGTGTTGTTTTCTTGAACCACATTGATCCACTGGTGACATTGCAGGTGTGTTCTTTTCCTAAACCACATGGATCCACTGGTGTCATTGCATGTGTGTTCTTTCCCTAAACCACATTGATCCACTGGTGACATTTGCATGTGTGTTCTTTTCTTAAACCACATTGATCCTTTGTTGTGATTACATGTGTGTTCTTTTCCTGAACCACATAGATCAACTAGTGACATTTGCATGTCAGTTCTTTTCCTAAACCACATTGATCGACTGGTATCATTGCATGTGTGTTCTTTTCCTGAACCACATTGATCGACTGGTGACATTGCATGTGTGTTCTTTTCCTAAACCACATGGATCCACCGGTGTCATTGCATGTGTGTTAGTTTCCTAAAACACATTTATCCACTTGTGTCATTGCATGTGTGTTCTTTTCCTAAACCACATTGATCCACTGGTGACATTTGCATGTGTGTTCTTTTCCTAAACCACATTGATCCACTCGTGTCATTGCATGTGTGTTCTTTTCCTGAACCACATTGATCCACTGGTGTCATTGCATGTAAGTTATTTTCCTAAACCACATTGATCCATTGGTGTCATTGCATGTGTGTTCTTTTCCTAAACCACATTGATCCACTGGTGACATTTGCATGTGTCTTCTCTTCCTAAACCAAATGGATCCACTAGTGTCATTGCATGTGTGTTATATTCCTGAACCACTGGTGACTTCGCATGTGTGTTCTTTTCCTGAACCACTGGTGACTTCGCATGTGTGTTCTTTTCCTAAACCACATGGATCCACTGGTGACATTTGCATGTGTGTTCTTTTCCTAAACCACATTAATCCACTGGTGATATTTTTATGTGTGTTCTTTTCCTAAACCACATTTATCCTTTGGTGTGATTACATGTGTGTTCTTTTCCTAAACAACATTGAACCACAGGTGACATTTGCATGTCTGTTCTTTTCCTAAACCACATTGATCCACTGGTATCATTGCATGTGTGTTCTTTTCCTGAACCACATTGAACAACTAGTGACATTGCATGTGTGTTCATTTCCTAGACCACATGGATCCACTAGTGTCATGGCATGTGTGTTATTTTCCTAAAGCACATTGATCCACTGGTGGCATTGCATGTGTGTTATTTTCCTAAACCACATTGATCCACTCGTGTCATTGCATGTGTGTTCTTTTCCTGAACCATATTGATCCAATGGTGTCATTGCATGTTTGTTCTTTTCCTAAACCACACTGATCCACTGGTAACATTGCATGCGTGTTCTTTTCCTAAACAACATGGATCCACTTGAGCCATTTGCATGTGTGTTCTTTTCCTAAACCACATTGATCCACTAGTGACATTTGCATGTGTGTTCTTTTCCTAAACCACATTAATCCATTGGTGTCATTGCATATGTGTTGTTTTCGTAAACCACATTGATCCACTGGTGTCACTGCATGTGTGTTCTTTTCTTGAACCACATTGATCCACTCATGTCATTGCACGTGTGTTCTTTTCCTAAACCATATGGATCCACTTGTGAAATTTTCATGTGTGTTCTTTTCCTAAAACTCATAGATCCACTTGAGACATTGCATGTGTGTCTTTTCCTAAACCACATGGATCCACTAGTGTCATTGCATGTGTGTTATTTTCCTAAACCACATTGAACCACTGGTGACTTCGCATGTGTGTTCTTTTCCTAAACCACATTGATCCACTAGTGTCATTGTATGTGTGTTCTTTTCCTAAACCACATTGATCCACTAGTGTCATTGCATGTGTGTTATTTTCCTAAACCACATGGATCCTCTCGTTTCATTGCATGTGTGTTCTTTTCCTAAAGCACATTGATCCACTGGTGTCATTGCATGTGTGTTCTTTTCCTAAACCACACAGATCCACTGGTAACATTGCATGCCTGTTCTTTTCCTAAACAACATGGATCCACTTGAGCCACTTGCATGTGTGTTCTTTTCCTAAACCACATTGATCCACTGGGGACATTTGCATGTGTGTTATTTTCCTAAACCACATTGATCCATTGGTGTCATTGCATGTGTGTTGTTTTCCTAAACCACATTGATCCATTGGTCTCATTGCATGTGTGTTGTTTTGTTGAACCACATTGATCCACTGGTGACATTGCATGTGTGTTCTTTTCCTAAACCACATGGATCCACTGGTGTCATTGCATGTGTGTTCTTTTGCTAAACCACATTGATCCACTAGTGTCATTGCATGTGTGCTCTTTCCCTAAACCACATTGATCCAGTGGTGACATTTGCATGTGTGTTCTTTTCCTAAACCACATTGATCCTTTGCTTTGATTACATGTGTGTTCTTTTCCGGAACCACATTGATCAACTTGTGACATTTGCATGTCTGTTCTTTTCCTAAACCACATTGATCGACTGGTATCATTGCATGTGTGTTTTTTCCTGAACCACATTGATCCACTGTGACATTACATGTGTGTTCTTTTCCTAAACCACATGGATCCACTGGTGTCATTGCATGTGTGTTATTTTCCTAAAACACATTGCTCCACTGGTGTCATTGCATGTGTGTTCTTTTCCTAAACCACATTGATCCACTAGTGACATTTGCATGTGTGTTCTTTTCCAAAACCACATTGATCCAATCGTGTCATTGCATGTGTGTTCTTTTCCTGAACCACATTGATCCACTAGTGACATTGCATGTTTGTTCTTTTCCTAAACCACATGGATCCACTATTTTCATTGCATGTGTTTTTTTCCTAAACCACATTGATCCACTTGTCTCATTGCATATGTGTTCTTTTCCTAAACCACATTGATCCACTAGTGACACTGCATGTATGTTCTTTTACTAAACTACATGGATCCACTTGTGAATTTTGCATGTGTGTTCTTTTCATAAAACACATTGATCCACTTGAGACATTGCATGTGTGTTCTTTTCCTGAACCACATTGATCCATTGGTGTCATTGCATGTGTGTTCTTTTCCTAAACCACATTGATCCACTGGTGACATTTGCATGTGTCTTCTCTTCCTAAACCACATGGATCCACTAGTGTCATTGCATGTGTGTTATATTCCTGAACCACTGGTGACTTCGCATGTGTGTTCTTTTCCTGAACCACTGGTGACTTCGCATGTGTGTTCTTTTCCTAAACCACATGGATCCACTGTTGACATTTGCATGTGTGTTCTTTTCCTAAACCACATTAATCCACTGGTGATATTTGTATGTGTGTTCTTTTCCTAAACCACATTTATCCTTTGGTGTGATTACATGTGTGTTCTTTTCCTAAACAACATTGAACCACAGGTGACATTTGCATGTCTGTTCTTTTCCTAAACCACATTGATCCACTGGTATCATTGCATGTGTGTTCTTTTCCTGAACCACATTGAACCACTGGTGACATTGCATGTGTGTTCATTTCCTAGACCACATGGATCCACTAGTATCATGGCATGTGTGTTATTTTCCTAAAGCACATTGATCCACTGGTGGGATTGCATGTGTGTTCTTTTCCTAAACCACATTGATCCACTAGTGACATTTGCATGTGTGTTCTTTTCCGAAACCACATGGATCCTCTAGTGTCATTGCATGTGTGTTATTTTCCTAAACCACTGGTGACTTCGCATGTGTGTTGTTTTCCTGAACCACTGGTGACTTCGCATGTGTGTTCTTTTCCTAAACCACATGGATCCACTGGTGACATTGCATGCGTGTTGTTTTCCTAAACAACATTGATCCACTGGTGTCACTGCATGTGTGTTCTTTTCTTGAACCACATTGATCCACTCGTGTCATTGCGTGTGTGTTCTTTTCCTAAACCATATGGATCCACTTGTGAAATATTCATGTGTGTTCTTTTCCTAAAACTCATTGATCCACTTGAGACATTGCATGTGTGTTCTTTTCCTAAACCACATCGATCCACTAGTGTCATTGCATGTGTGTTATTTTCCTAAACCACATTGAACCACTGGTGGCATTGCATGTGTGTTCTTTTCCTAAACCACATTGATCCACTAGTGTCATTGTATGTGTGTTCTTTTCATAAACCACATTGATCCACTAGTATCATTGCACGTGTGTTATTTTCCTAAACAACATTGATCCACTCGTGTCATTGCATGTGTGTTCTTTTCCTGAACCACATTGATCCAATGGTGTCATTGCATGTGTGTTATTTTCCTAAACCACACTGATCCACTGGTAACATTGCATGCGTGTTCTTTTCCTAAACAACATGGATCCACTTGAGCCATTTGCATGTGTGTTATTTTCCTAAACCACATTGATCCACTAGTGACATTTGCATGTGTGTTCTTTTCCTAAACCACATTGATCCATTGGTGTCATTGCATGTGTGTTGTTTTCGTAAACCACATTGATCCACTGGTGTCACTGCATGTGTGTTCTTTTCTTGAACCACATTGATCCACTCATGTCATTGCACGTGTGTTCTTTTCCTAAACCATATGGATCCACTTGTGAAATTTTCATGTGTGTTCTTTTCCTAAAACTCATAGATCCACTTGATACATTGCATGTGTGTTCTTTTCCTGAACCACATGGATCCACTAGTGTCATTGCATGTGTGTTATTTTCCTAAACCACATTGAACCACTGGTGACTTCGCATGTGTGTTCTTTTCCTAAACCTCATTGATCCACTAGTGTCATTGTATGTGTGTTCTTTTCCTAAACCACATTGATCCACCAGTGTCATTGCATGTGTGTTATTTTCCTAAACCACATGGATCCACTCGTGTCATTGCATGTGTGTTCTTTTCCTAAAGCACATTGATCCACTGGTGTCATTGCATGTGTGTTCTTTTCCTAAACCACACAGATCCACTGGTAACATTGCATGCATGTTCTTTTCCTAAACAACATGGATCCACTTGAGCCACTTGCATGTGTGTTCTTTTCCTAAACCACATTGATCCACTGGGGACATTTGCATGTGAGTTCTTTTCCTAAACCACATTGATCCATTGGTGTCATTGCATGTGTGTTGTTTTCCTAAACCACATTGATCCATTGGTGTCATTGCATGTGTGTTGTTTTGTTGAACCACATTGATCCACTGGTGACATTGCATGTGTGTTCTTTTCCTAAACCACATGGATCCACTGGTGTCATTGCATGTGTGTTCTTTTCCTAAACCACATTGATCCACTAGTGTCATTGCATGTGTGCTCTTTCCCTAAACCACATTGATCCACTGGTGACATTTGCATGTGTGTTCTTTTCCTAAACCACATTGATCCTTTGCTGTGATTACATGTGTGTTCTTTTCCGGAACCACATTGATCAACTTGTGACATTTGCATGTCTGTTCTTTTCCTAAACCACATTGATCGACTGGTATCATTGCATGTGTGTTTTTTTCCTGAACCACATTGATCCACTGTGACATTACATGTGTGTTCTTTTCCTAAACCACATGGATCCGCTGGTGTCATTGCATGTGTGTTATTTTCCTAAAACACATTGCTCCACTGGTGTCATTGCATGTGTGTTCTTTTCCTAAATCACATTGATCCACTAGTGACATTTGCATGTGTGTTCTTTTCCAAAACCACATTGATCCAATCATGTCATTGCATGTGTGTTCTTTTCCTGAACCACATTGATCCACTAGTGACATTGCATGTTTGTTCTTTTCCTAAACCACATGGATCCACTATTGTCATTGCATGTGTTTTTTTCCTAAACCACATTGATCCACTTGTGTCATTGCATGTGTGTTCTTTTCCTAAACCACATTGATCCACTAGTGACATTGCATGTATGTTCTTTTACTAAACTACATGGATCCACTTGTGAAATTTGCATGTGTGTTCTTTTCATAAAACACATTGATCCACTTGAGACATTGCATGTGTGTTCTTTTCCTGAACCACATTGATCCATTGGTGTCATTGCATGTGTGTTCTTTTCCTGAACCACATTGATCCACTGGTGACATTTGCATGTGTCTTCTCTTCCTAAACCACATGGATCCACTAGTGTCATTGCATGTGTGTTATATTCCTAAACCACTGGTGACTTCACATGTGTGTTCTTTTCCTGAACCACTGGTGACTTCGCATGTGTGTTCTCTTCCTAAACCACATGGATCCACTGTTGACATTTGCATGTGTGTTCTTTTCCTAAACCACATTAATCCACTGGTGCTATTTGTGTGTGTGCTTTTCCTAAACCACATTTATCCTTTGGTGTGATTACATGTGTGTTCTTTTCCTAAACAACATTGAACCACATGTGACATTTGCATGTCTGTTCTTCTCCTAAACCACATTGATCCACTGGTATCATTGCATGTGTGTTCTTTTCCTGAACCACATTGAACCACTGGTGACATTGCATGTGTGTTCATTTCCTAGACCACATGGATCCACTGGTGTCATGGCATGTGTGTTCTTTTTCTAAACCACAGTGATCCACTGGTGTCACTGCATGTGTGTTCTTTTCCTAAACCACATTGATCCACTGGTGACATTTGCATGTGTGTTCTCTTCCTAAACCACATGGATCCACTAGTGTCATTGCATGTGTGTTATTTTCCTGAACCACCGGTGACTTCGCATGTGTGTTCTTTTCCTGAACCACTGGTGACTTCGCATGTGTGTTCTTTTCCTAAACCACATGGATCCACTGGTGACATTGCATGCGTGTTGTTTTCCTAAACAACATTGATCCACTGGTGTCACTGCATGTGTGTTCTTTTCTTGAACCACATTGATCCACTCGTTTCATTGCGTGTGTGTTCTTTTCCTAAACCATATGGATCCACTTGTGAAATATTCATGTGTGTTCTTTTCCTAAAACTCATTGATCCACTTGAGACATTGCATGTGTGTTGTTTTCCTAAACCACATCGATCCACTAGTGTCATTGCATGTGTGTTATTTTCCTAAACCACATTGAACCACTGGTGGCATTGCATGTGTGTTCTTTTCCTAAACCACATTGATCCACTAGTGTCATTCTATGTGTGTTCTTTTCGTAAACCACATTGATCCACTAGTGTCATTGCATGTGTGTTATTTTCCTAAACCACATTGATCCACTCGTGTCATTGCATGTGTGTTCTTTTCCTGAACCACATTGATCCAATGGTGTCATTGCATGTGTGTTCTTTTCCTAAACCACACTGATCCACTGGTAACATTGCATGCGTGTTCTTTTCCTAAACAACATGGATCCACTTGAGCCATTTGCATGTGTGTTCTTTTCCTAAACCACATTGATCCACTAGTGACATTTGCATGTGTGTTCTTTTCCTAAACCACATTGATCCATTGGTGTCATTGCATATGTGTTGTTTTGGTAAACCACATTGATCCACTGGTGTCACTGCATGTGTGTTCTTGTCTTGAACCACATTGATCCACTCATGTCATTGCACGTGTGTTCTTTTCCTAAACCATATGGATCCACTTGTGAAATTTTCATGTGTGTTCTTTTCCTAAAACTCATAGATCCACTTGAGACATTGCATGTGTGTTCTTTTCCTAAACCACATGGATCCACTGGTGTCATTGCATGTGTGTTATTTTCCTAAACCACATTGAACCACTGGTGACTTCGCATGTGTGTTCTTTTCCTAAACCACATTGATCCACTAGTGTCATTGTATGTCTGTTCTTTTCCTAAACCATATTGATCCACTAGTGTCATTGCATGTGTGTTATTTTCCTAAACCACATGGATCCACTCGTGTCATTGCATGTGTGTTCTTTTCCTAAAGCACATTGATCCACTGGTGTCATTGCATGTGTGTTCTTTTCCTAAACCACACAGATCCACTGGTAACATTGCATGCCTGTTCTTTTCCTAAACAACATGGATCCACTTGAGCCACTTGCATGTGTGTTATTTTCCTAAACCACATTGATCCACTGGGGATATTTGCATGTGTGTTCTTTTCCTAAACCACATTGATCCATTGGTGTCATTGCATGTGTGTTATTTTCCTAAACCACATTGATCCATTGGTGTCATTGCATGTGTGTTGTTTTGTTGAACCACATTGATCCACTGGTGACATTGCATGTGTGTTCTTTTCCTAAACCACATGGATCCACTGGTGTCATTGCATGTGTGTTCTTTTCCTAAACCACATTGATCCACTAGTGTCATTGCATGTGTGCTCTTTCCCTAAACCACATTGATCCACTGGTGACATTTACATGTGTGTTCTTTTCCTAAACCACATTGATCCTTTGCTGTGATTACATGTGTGTTCTTTTCCGGAACCACATTGATCAACTTGTGACATTTGCATGTCTGTTCTTTTCCTAAACCACATTGATCGACTGGTATCATTGCATGTGTTTTTTTTCCTGAACCACATTAATCCACTGTGACATTACATGTGTGTTCTTTTCCTAAACCACATGGATCCGCTGGTGTCATTGCATGTGTGTTATTTTCCTAAAACACATTGCTCCACTGGTGTCATTGCATGTGTGTTCTTTTCCAAAACCACATTGATCCAATCGTGTCATTGCATGTGTGTTCTTTTCCTGAACTACATTGATCCACTAGTGACATTGCATGTTTGTTCTTTTCCTAAACCACATGGATCCACTATTGTCATTGCATGTCTTTTTTTCCTAAAACACATTGATCCACTTGTGTCATTGCATGTGTGTTCTTTTCCTAAACCACATTGATCCACTAGCGACATTGCATGTATGTTCTTTTCCTAAACTACATGGATCCACTTCTGAAATTTGCATGTGTGTTCTTTTCATAAAACACATTGATCCACTTGAGACATTGCATGTGTGTTCTTTTCCTGAACCACATTGATCCACTAGTCACATTGCATGTGTTTTTTTCCGAAACCACATGCATCCACCAGTGACATTGCATGTGTGTTCTTTTCATGAACCACATGGATCCACAGGTGACATTGCATGTGTTTTCTTTTCCTAAACCAGATGGATCCACTGAAGTCATTGCATGTGTGTTCTTTTCCTGGATTGCATTGATCCACTGGTTTCGTTGCATGTGTGTTCTTTTCCTAAACCACATGGATCCACTAGAGTCATTGCATGTGTGTTTTTTCCTAAACCACATGGATCCACTAGTGACATTTTCATGTTTGTTCTTTTCCTAAACCACATGGATATAGTGGTGACATTTGCATGTGTGTTCATTTCTTGAACCACATTGATCCACTAGGACATTTACATGTGTGTTCATTTCCTAAACCACATAGATGCACTAGTGTCATTGCATGTTTGTTCTTTTCGTAAACCACATGGATCCACTAGTGTCATTGCATGTGTGTTCTTTTCCTGAACCACATTGATCCACTAATGTCATTGCATGTGTGTTATTTTTCTAATCCACATGGATCCACTAGTGTCATTGCATGTGTGTTATTTTCCTAAAACACATTGATCCACTTGTCTCATTGCATGTGTTTTCTATTCCTAAACCACATTAATCCACTGGTGCTATTTGTATGTGTGTTCTTTTCCTAAACCACATTTATCCTTTGGTGTGATTACATGTGTGTTCTTTTCCTAAACAACATTGAACCACATGTGACATTTGCATGTCTGTTCTTCTCCTAAACCACATTGATCCACTGGTATCATTGCATGTGTGTTCTTTTCCTGAACCACATTGAACCACTGGTGACATTGCATGTGTGTTCATTTCCTAGACCACATGGATCCACTAGTGTCATGGCATGTGTGTTATTTTCCTAAAGCACATTGATCCACTGGTGTGATTGCATGTGTGTTCTTTTCCTAAACCACATTGATCCACTAGTGACATTCGCATGTGTGTTCTTTTCCGAAACCACATGGATCCACTAGTGTCATTGCATGTGTGTTATTTTCCTAAACCACCGGTGACTTCGCATGTGTGTTCTTTTCCTGAACCACTGGTGACTTCGCATGTGTGTTCTTTTCCTAAACCACATGGATCCACTGGTGACATTGCATGCGTGTTGTTTTCCTAAACAACATTGATCCACTGGTGTCACTGCATGTGTGTTCTTTTCTTGAACCACATTGATCCACTCGTTTCATTGCGTGTGTGTTCTTTTCCTAAACCATATGGATCCACTTGTGAAATATTCATGTGTGTTCTTTTCCTAAAACTCATTGATCCACTTGAGACATTGCATGTGTGTTGTTTTCCTAAACCACATCGATCCACTAGTGTCATTGCATGTGTGTTATTTTCCTAAACCACATTGAACCACTGGTGGCATTGCATGTGTGTTCTTTTCCTAAACCACATTGATCCACTAGTGTCATTCTATGTGTGTTCTTTTCGTAAACCACATTGATCCACTAGTGTCATTGCATGTGTGTTATTTTCCTAAACCACATTGATCCGCTCGTGTCATTGCATGTGTGTTCTTTTCCTGAACCACATTGATCCAATGGTGTCATTGCATGTGTGTTCTTTTCCTAAACCACACTGATCCACTGGTAACATTGCATGCGTGTTCTTTTCCTAAACAACATGGATCCACTTGAGCCATTTGCATGTGTGTTCTTTTCCTAAACCACATTGATCCACTAGTGACATTTGCATGTGTGTTCTTTTCCTAAACCACATTGATCAATTGGTGTCATTGCATGTGTGTTGTTTTCGTAAACCACATTGATCCACTGGTGTCACTGCATGTGTGTTCTTTTCTTGAACCACATTGATCCACTCATGTCATTGCACGTGTGTTCTTTTCCTAAACCATATGGATCCACTTGCGAAATTTTCATGTGTGTTCTTTTCCTAAAACTCATAGATCCACTTGAGACATTGCATGTGTGTTCTTTTCCAAAACCACATTGATCCAATCGTGTCATTGCATGTGTGTTCTTTTCCTGAACTACATTGATCCACTAGTGACATTGCATGTTTGTTCTTTTCCTAAACCACATGGATCCACTATTGTCATTGCATGTCTTTTTTTCCTAAACCACATTGATCCACTTGTGTCATTGCATGTGTGTTCTTTTCCTAAACCACATTGATCCACTAGCGACATTGCATGTATGTTCTTTTCCTAAACTACATGGATCCACTTCTGAAATTTGCATGTGTGTTCTTTTCATAAAACACATTGATCCACTTGAGACATTGCATGTGTGTTCTTTTCCTGAACCACATTGATCCACTAGTCACATTGCATGTGTTTTTTCCGAAACCACATGCATCCACCAGTGACATTGCATGTGTGTTCTTTTCATGAACCACATGGATCCACAGGTGACATTGCATGTGTTTTCTTTTCCTAAACCAGATGGATCCACTGAAGTCATTGCATGTGTGTTCTTTTCCTGGATTGCATTGATCCACTGGTTTCGTTGCATGTGTGTTCTTTTCCTAAACCACATGGATCCACTAGAGTCATTGCATGTGTGTTTTTTTCCTAAACCACATGGATCCACTAGTGACATTTTCATGTTTGTTCTTTTCCTAAACCACATGGATCCAGTGGTGAAATTTGCATGTGTGTTCATTTCTTGAACCACATTGATCCACTAGGACATTTACATGTGTGTTCATTTCCTAAACCACATAGATGCACTAGTGTAATTGCATGTTTGTTCTTTTCGTAAACCACATGGATCCACTAGTGTCATTGCATGTGTGTTCTTTTCCTGAACCACATTGATCCACTAATGTCATTGCATGTGTGTTCTTTTTCTAATCCACATGGATCCACTAGAGTCATTGCATGTGTGTTCTTTTCCTAAACCACATGGATCCACTTGTGAAATTTGCATGTGTGTTCTTTTCATAAAACACATTAATCCACTTGAGACATTGCATGTGTGTTCTTTTCCTCATCCACACTAAGCCACTTGTGACATTGCATGTGTGTTCATTTCCTAAATTACATTGATCCACTAGAGTCATTGCATGTGTGTTCTTTTCCTAAACCACATGGATCCACTTGTGAAATTTTCATGTGTGTTCTTTTCCTAAACCACATGGATCCACTAGTATCATTGCATGTGTGTTATTTTCCAGAACCACATTGATGCACTGGTGACATTGCAAGTGTGTTCTTTTCCTACACCACATGGATGCACTGGAGTCGTTGCATCTATGTTCTTTCCCTAATACACATTGATTCATTGGTGTCATTGCATGTTTGTTCCTCTCCTAGACCACATGAATTCACTAGTGACATTGCATCTGCATTCTTTTGCTTAACCACATGGATCCACTGGTGACTTTGCATGTGTGTTCTTTTCCTAAACCACATGGATCCACTAGTGACATTTGCATGTGTGTTCTTTTCCCAAACCACATTGATCCACTGGTGTCATTGCATGTGTGTTGTTTTCCTAAACCACATTGATCCACTAGAGTCATTACATGTGTGTTCTTTTCCTAAACCACATGGATCCACTTGTGACATTTGCATGTGTTTTATTTTTCTAAAACACATTGGTCGACTAGAGACATTGCATGCGTGTTCTTTTCCTAAACATCATGGATCCACTAGAGCCATTTGCATGTGTGTTTTTTCCTAAACCACATTGATCCACTGGTGACATTTGCATGCGTGTTCTTTTCCTAAACCACATTGATCCACTGGTGTCATTGCATGTGTGTTGTTTTCCTAAACCACATTGATCCATTGGTGTCATTGCATGTGTGTTGTTTTCTTGAACCACTGGTGACTTCGCATGTGTGTTCTTTTCCTAAACGACTGGTGACTTCGCATGTATGTTCTTTTCCTAAACCACATGGATCCACTGGTGACATTTGCATGTGTCTTCTTTTTGTAAACCACATTAATCCACTGGTGACATTTGCATATGTGTTCTTTTCCTAACCACATTGATCCACTAGTGTCATTTGCATGTGTGTTCTTTTCCTAAACCACATGGATCCACTTGAGTCATTAAATGGGTGTTCTTTTCCTAAATCACATTGATCCACTTGTGTCATTGCACGTGTGTTCTTTTCCTAAACCACATTGATCCACCGTTGAAATCTGCATGTGTGTTCTTTTCCTAAACCACATTGATCCACTAGTGTCATTGCATGTCTATTCTTTTCCTATACCACATGAATCCACTGAAGACATTGCATGTGTGTTCTTTTCCTACACCACATGGATCCACTAGTGACTTTGCATTTGTGTTCTTTACCACATGGATCCACTTGTGACATTTGCATGTCTGTTCTTTTCCTAAACCACATTGATCCACTGGTGTCATTATATGTGTGTTCCTTTCGTAAACCACATTGATCCACGGGTGACATTGCATGTTTGTTATTTTCCTAAACCACATTGATCCACTGGAGTCCTTACATGTTTGTTATTTTCCTAAACCACATGGATCCACTTGTGACATTTGCATGTGTTTTCTTTACCTAAAACACATTGATCCACTCGAGACATTGCATGTGTATTCTTTTCCTAAACCACATGGATCCACTAGTGACATTTCATGTGTGTTCTTTTCCTAAACTAGATGGCTCCACTAGAGCCATTTGCGTGTGTGTTCTTTTCATAAACCACATTGATCCACTGGTGTCATTGCATGTGTGTTCTTTTCCTAAACCACACTGAGCCACTGGTGATGTTTCATGTGTGTTCTTTTCCTAAACGACTGGTGACTTCGCATGTGTGTTCTTTTCCTAAACCACATGGATCCACTGGGGACATTTGCATGTGTCTTCTTTTCGTAAACCAAATTAATCCACTGGTGACATTCACATGTGTGTTCTTTTCCCAAACAACATTGATCCACTAGTGTCATTTGCACGTGTGTTCTTTTCCTAAACCACATGGATCCACTGGAGTCATTGAATTGGTGTTCTTTTCCTAAATCACATTGATCCACTTGTGTCATTGCATGTGTGTTCTTTTCCTAAACCACATTGATCCACCGGTGAAATCTGCATGTGTGTTCTTTTCCTAAACCACACTAATCCACTGGTGTCATTGCATGTCTATTCTTTTCCTATACCACATGAATCCACTGGTGACATTGCATGTGTGTTCTTTTCCTGAACCAC
Source organism: Avena sativa (assembly GCA_916181665.1). Classification (NCBI taxonomy): domain Eukaryota; kingdom Viridiplantae; phylum Streptophyta; class Magnoliopsida; order Poales; family Poaceae; genus Avena; species Avena sativa. Next base: position 254,796,020 of record OV702292.1, on the reverse strand, counting down.
ATGGATCCACTAGTGACTTTGCATGTGTGTTCTTTACCTAAACCACATGGATCCACTGGTGACATTTGCATGTCTGTTCTTTTCCTAAACCACATTGATCCACTGGTGTCATTATATGTGTGTTCTTTTCGTAAACCACATTGATGCATGGGTGACGTTGCATTTGTGTTCTTTTCCTAAACCACATAGATGCACTGGTGTCATTGCATGTTTGTTCTTTTCGTAAACCACATGGATCCACTAGTGTCATTGCATGTGTGTTCTTTTCCTGAACCACATTGATCCACTAGTGTCATTGCATGTGTGTTCTTTTTCTAATCCACATGGATCCACTAGAGTCATTGCATGTGTGTTCTTTTCCTAAACCACATGGATCCACTTGTGAAATTTGCATGTTTGTTCTTTTATTAAAACACATTGATCCACTTGAGACATTGCATGTGTGTTCTTTTCCTCATCCACACTAAGCCACTTGTGACATTGCATGTGTGTTCATTTCCTAAACTACATTGATCCACTAGAGTCATTGCATGTGTGTTCTTTTCCTAAACCACATGGATCCACTAGTGTCATTGCATGTGTGTTATTTTCCTAAACCACATTGAACCACTGGTGACTTCGCATGTGTGTTCTTTTCCTAAACCACATTGATCCACTAGTGTCATTGTATGTCTGTTCTTTTCCTAAACCACATTGATCCACTAGTGTCATTGCATGTGTGTTATTTTCCTAAACCACATGGATCCACTCGTGTCATTGCATGTGTGTTCTTTTCCTAAAGGACATTGATCCACTGGTGTCATTGCATGTGTGTTCTTTTCCTAAACCACACAGATCCACTGGTAACATTGCATGCCTGTTCTTTTCCTAAACAACATGGATCCACTTGAGCCACTTGCATGTGTGTTATTTTCCTAAACCACATTGATCCACTGGGGACATTTGCATGTGTGTTCTTTTCCTAAACCACATTCATCCATTGGTGTCATTGCATGTGTGTTGTTTTCCTAAACCACATTGATCCATTGGTGTCATTGCATGTGTGTTGTTTTGTTGAACCACATTGATCCACTGGTGACATTGCATGTGTGTTCTTTTCCTAAACCACATGGATCCACTGGTGTCATTGCATGTGTGTTCTTTTCCTAAACCACATTGATCCACTAGTGTCATTGCATGTGTGCTCTTTCCGTAAACCACATTGATCCACTGGTGACATTTGCATGTGTGTTCTTTTCCTAAACCACATTGATCCTTTGCTGTGATTACATGTGTGTTCTTTTCCGGAACCACATTGATCAACTTGTGACATTTGCATGTCTGTTCTTTTCCTAAACCACATTGATCGACTGGTATCATTGCATGTGTTTTTTTTCCTGAACCACATTGATCCACTGTGACATTACATGTGTGTTCTTTTCCTAAACCACATGGATCCGCTGGTGTCATTGCATGTGTGTTATTTTCCTAAAACACATTGCTCCACTGGTGTCATTGCATGTGTGTTCTTTTCCAAAACCACATTGATCCAATCGTGTCATTGCATGTGTGTTCTTTTCCTGAACTACATTGATCCACTAGTGACATTGCATGTTTGTTCTTTTCCTAAACCACATGGATCCACTATTGTCATTGCATGTCTTTTTTTCCTAAACCACATTGATCCACTTGTGTCATTGCATGTGTGTTCTTTTCCTAAACCACATTGATCCACTAGCGACATTGCATGTATGTTCTTTTCCTAAACTACATGGATCCACTTCTGAAATTTGCATGTGTGTTCTTTTCATAAAACACATTGATCCACTTGAGACATTGCATGTGTGTTCTTTTCCTGAACCACATTGATCCACTAGTCACATTGCATGTGTTTTTTCCGAAACCACATGCATCCACCAGTGACATTGCATGTGTGTTCTTTTCATGAACCACATGGATCCACAGGTGACATTGCATGTGTTTTCTTTTCCTAAACCAGATGGATCCACTGAAGTCATTGCATGTGTGTTCTTTTCCTGGATTGCATTGATCCACTGGTTTCGTTGCATGTGTGTTCTTTTCCTAAACCACATGGATCCACTAGAGTCATTGCATGTGTGTTTTTTTCCTAAACCACATGGATCCACTAGTGACATTTTCATGTTTGTTCTTTTCCTAAACCACATGGATCCAGTGGTGACATTTGCATGTGTGTTCATTTCTTGAACCACATTGATCCACTAGGACATTTACATGTGTGTTCATTTCCTAAACCACATAGATGCACTAGTGTAATTGCATGTTTGTTCTTTTCGTAAACCACATGGATCCACTAGTGTCATTGCATGTGTGTTCTTTTCCTGAACCACATTGATCCACTAATGTCATTGCATGTGTGTTCTTTTTCTAATCCACATGGATCCACTAGAGTCATTGCATGTGTGTTCTTTTCCTAAACCACATGGATCCACTTGTGAAATTTGCATGTGTGTTCTTTTCATAAAACACATTGATCCACTTGAGACATTGCATGTGTGTTCTTTTCCTCATCCACACTAAGCCACTTGTGACATTGCATGTGTGTTCATTTCCTAAATTACATTGATCCACTAGAGTCATTGCATGTGTGTTCTTTTCCTAAACCACATGGATCCACTTGTGAAATTTTCATGTGTGTTCTTTTCCTAAACCACATGGATCCACTAGTATCATTGCATGTGTGTTATTTTCCAGAACCACATTGATGCACTGGTGACATTGCAAGTGTGTTCTTTTCCTACACCACATGGATGCACTGGAGTCGTTGCATCTATGTTCTTTCCCTAATACACATTGATTCATTGGTGTCATTGCATGTTTGTTCCTCTCCTAGACCACATGAATTCACTAGTGACATTGCATCTGCATTCTTTTGCTTAACCACATGGATCCACTGGTGACTTTGCATGTGTGTTCTTTTCCTAAACCACATGGATCCACTAGTGACATTTGCATGTGTGTTCTTTTCCCAAACCACATTGATCCACTGGTGTCATTGCATGTGTGTTGTTTTCCTAAACCACATTGATCCACTAGAGTCATTACATGTGTGTTCTTTTCCTAAACCACATGGATCCACTTGTGACATTTGCATGTGTTTTATTTTTCTAAAACACATTGGTCGACTAGAGACATTGCATGCGTGTTCTTTTCCTAAACATCATGGATCCACTAGAGCCATTTGCATGTGTGTTTTTTCCTAAACCACATTGATCCACTGGTGACATTTGCATGCGTGTTCTTTTCCTAAACCACATTGATCCACTGGTGTCATTGCATGTGTGTTGTTTTCCTAAACCACATTGATCCATTGATGTCATTGCATGTGTGTTGTTTTCTTGAACCACATTGATCCACTGGTGACATTGCATGTGTGTTCTTTTCCTAAACCACATGGATCCACTGGTGTCATTGCATGTGTGTTCTTTTCCTAAACCACATTAATCAACTAGTGTCATTGCATGTGTGTTCTTTTCCTAAACCACATTGATCTACTGTTGACATTTTTTTGTGTGTTCTTTTCCTAAACCAAATGGATCCACAAGTGTCATTGCATGTGTGTTATTTTCCTGAACCATTGGTGACTTCGCATGTGTGTTCTTTTCCTAAACGACTGGTGACTTCGCATGTATGTTCTTTTCCTAAACCACATGGATCCACTGGTGACATTTGCATGTGTCTTCTTTTTGTAAACCACATTAATCCACTGGTGACATTTGCATATGTGTTCTTTTCCTAACCACATTGATCCACTAGTGTCATTTGCATGTGTGTTCTTTTCCTAAACCACATGGATCCACTTGAGTCATTAAATGGGTGTTCTTTTCCTAAATCACATTGATCCACTTGTGTCATTGCACGTGTGTTCTTTTCCTAAACCACATTGATCCACCGTTGAAATCTGCATGTGTGTTCTTTTCCTAAACCACATTGATCCACTAGTGTCATTGCATGTCTATTCTTTTCCTATACCACATGAATCCACTGAAGACATTGCATGTGTGTTCTTTTCCTACACCACATGGATCCACTAGTGACTTTGCATTTGTGTTCTTTACCACATGGATCCACTTGTGACATTTGCATGTCTGTTCTTTTCCTAAACCACATTGATCCACTAGTGTCATTATATGTGTGTTCCTTTCGTAAACCACATTGATCCACGGGTGACATTGCATGTTTGTTATTTTCCTAAACCACATTGATCCACTGGAGTCATTACATGTTTGTTATTTTCCTAAACCACATGGATCCACTTGTGACATTTGCATGTGTTTTCTTTACCTAAAACACATTGATCCACTCGAGACATTGCATGTGTATTCTTTTCCTAAACCACATGGATCCACTAGTGACATTTCATGTGTGTTCTTTTCCTAAACTAGATGGCTCCACTAGAGCCATTTGCGTGTGTGTTCTTTTCATAAACCACATTGATCCACTGGTGTCATTGCATGTGTGTTCTTTTCCTAAACCACACTGAGCCACTGGTGATGTTTCATGTGTGTTCTTTTCCTAAACGACTGGTGACTTCGCATGTGTGTTCTTTTCCTAAACCACATGGATCCACTGGGGACATTTGCATGTGTCTTCTTTTCGTAAACCAAATTAATCCACTGGTGACATTCACATGTGTGTTCTTTTCCCAAACAACATTGATCCACTAGTGTCATTTGCACGTGTGTTCTTTTCCTAAACCACATGGATCCACTGGAGTCATTGAATTGGTGTTCTTTTCCTAAATCACATTGATCCACTTGTGTCATTGCATGTGTGTTCTTTTCCTAAACCACATTGATCCACCGGTGAAATCTGCATGTGTGTTCTTTTCCTAAACCACACTGATCCACTGGTGTCATTCCATGTCTATTCTTTTCCTATACCACATGAATCCACTGGTGACATTGCATGTGTGTTCTTTTCCTGAACCACATGGATCCACTAGTGACTTTGCATGTGTGTTCTTTACCTAAACCACATGGATCCACTGGTGACATTTGCATGTCTGTTCTTTTCCTAAACCACATTGATCCACTGGTGTCATTATATGTGTGTTCTTTTCGTAAACCACATTGATGCATGGGTGACGTTGCATTTGTGTTCTTTTCCTAAACCACATAGATGCACTGGTGTCATTGCATGTTTGTTCTTTTCGTAAACCACATGGATCCACTAGTGTCATTGCATGTGTGTTCTTTTCCTGAACCACATTGATCCACTAGTGTCATTATATGTGTGTTCTTTTCGTAAACCACATTGATGCATGGGTGACGTTGCATTTGTGTTCTTTTCCTAAACCACATAGATCCACTAGTGTCATTGCATGTGTGTTCTTTTCCTAAACCACATTGATCCACTGGGGACATTTGCATGTGTGTTCTTTTCCTAAACCACATTCATCCATTGGTGTCATTGCATGTGTGTTGTTTTCCTAAACCACATTGATCCATTGGTGTCATTGCATGTGTGTTGTTTTGTTGAACCACATTGATCCACTGGTGACATTGCATGTGTGTTCTTTTCCTAAACCACATGGATCCACTGGTGTCATTGCATGTGTGTTCTTTTCCTAAACCACATTGATCCACTAGTGTCATTGCATGTGTGCTCTTTCCGTAAACCACATTGATCCACTGGTGACATTTGCATGTGTGTTCTTTTCCTAAACCACATTGATCCTTTGCTGTGATTACATGTGTGTTCTTTTCCGGAACCACATTGATCAACTTGTGACATTTGCATGTCTGTTCTTTTCCTAAACCACATTGATCGACTGGTATCATTGCATGTGTTTTTTTTCCTGAACCACATTGATCCACTGTGACATTACATGTGTGTTCTTTTCCTAAACCACATGGATCCGCTGGTGTCATTGCATGTGTGTTATTTTCCTAAAACACATTGCTCCACTGGTGTCATTGCATGTGTGTTCTTTTCCAAAACCACATTGATCCAATCGTGTCATTGCATGTGTGTTCTTTTCCTGAACTACATTGATCCACTAGTGACATTGCATGTTTGTTCTTTTCCTAAACCACATGGATCCACTATTGTCATTGCATGTCTTTTTTTCCTAAACCACATTGATCCACTTGTGTCATTGCATGTGTGTTCTTTTCCTAAACCACATTGATCCACTAGCGACATTGCATGTATGTTCTTTTCCTAAACTACATGGATCCACTTCTGAAATTTGCATGTGTGTTCTTTTCATAAAACACATTGATCCACTTGAGACATTGCATGTGTGTTCTTTTCCTGAACCACATTGATCCACTAGTCACATTGCATGTGTTTTTTCCGAAACCACATGCATCCACCAGTGACATTGCATGTGTGTTCTTTTCATGAACCACATGGATCCACAGGTGACATTGCATGTGTTTTCTTTTCCTAAACCAGATGGATCCACTGAAGTCATTGCATGTGTGTTCTTTTCCTGGATTGCATTGATCCACTGGTTTCGTTGCATGTGTGTTCTTTTCCTAAACCACATGGATCCACTAGAGTCATTGCATGTGTGTTTTTTTCCTAAACCACATGGATCCACTAGTGACATTTTCATGTTTGTTCTTTTCCTAAACCACATGGATCCAGTGGTGACATTTGCATGTGTGTTCATTTCTTGAACCACATTGATCCACTAGGACATTTACATGTGTGTTCATTTCCTAAACCACATAGATGCACTAGTGTAATTGCATGTTTGTTCTTTTCGTAAACCACATGGATCCACTAGTGTCATTGCATGTGTGTTCTTTTCCTGAACCACATTGATCCACTAATGTCATTGCATGTGTGTTCTTTTTCTAATCCACATGGATCCACTAGAGTCATTGCATGTGTGTTCTTTTCCTAAACCACATGGATCCACTTGTGAAATTTGCATGTGTGTTCTTTTCATAAAACACATTGATCCACTTGAGACATTGCATGTGTGTTCTTTTCCTCATCCACACTAAGCCACTTGTGACATTGCATGTGTGTTCATTTCCTAAATTACATTGATCCACTAGAGTCATTGCATGTGTGTTCTTTTCCTAAACCACATGGATCCACTTGTGAAATTTTCATGTGTGTTCTTTTCCTAAACCACATGGATCCACTAGTATCATTGCATGTGTGTTATTTTCCAGAACCACATTGATGCACTGGTGACATTGCAAGTGTGTTCTTTTCCTACACCACATGGATGCACTGGAGTCGTTGCATCTATGTTCTTTCCCTAATACACATTGATTCATTGGTGTCATTGCATGTTTGTTCCTCTCCTAGACCACATGAATTCACTAGTGACATTGCATCTGCATTCTTTTGCTTAACCACATGGATCCACTGGTGACTTTGCATGTGTGTTCTTTTCCTAAACCACATGGATCCACTAGTGACATTTGCATGTGTGTTCTTTTCCCAAACCACATTGATCCACTGGTGTCATTGCATGTGTGTTGTTTTCCTAAACCACATTGATCCACTAGAGTCATTACATGTGTGTTCTTTTCCTAAACCACATGGATCCACTTGTGACATTTGCATGTGTTTTATTTTTCTAAAACACATTGGTCGACTAGAGACATTGCATGCGTGTTCTTTTCCTAAACATCATGGATCCACTAGAGCCATTTGCATGTGTGTTTTTTCCTAAACCACATTGATCCACTGGTGACATTTGCATGCGTGTTCTTTTCCTAAACCACATTGATCCACTGGTGTCATTGCATGTGTGTTGTTTTCCTAAACCACATTGATCCATTGATGTCATTGCATGTGTGTTGTTTTCTTGAACCACATTGATCCACTGGTGACATTGCATGTGTGTTCTTTTCCTAAACCACATGGATCCACTGGTGTCATTGCATGTGTGTTCTTTTCCTAAACCACATTAATCAACTAGTGTCATTGCATGTGTGTTCTTTTCCTAAACCACATTGATCTACTGTTGACATTTTTTTGTGTGTTCTTTTCCTAAACCAAATGGATCCACAAGTGTCATTGCATGTGTGTTATTTTCCTGAACCATTGGTGACTTCGCATGTGTGTTCTTTTCCTAAACGACTGGTGACTTCGCATGTATGTTCTTTTCCTAAACCACATGGATCCACTGGTGACATTTGCATGTGTCTTCTTTTTGTAAACCACATTAATCCACTGGTGACATTTGCATATGTGTTCTTTTCCTAACCACATTGATCCACTAGTGTCATTTGCATGTGTGTTCTTTTCCTAAACCACATGGATCCACTTGAGTCATTAAATGGGTGTTCTTTTCCTAAATCACATTGATCCACTTGTGTCATTGCACGTGTGTTCTTTTCCTAAACCACATTGATCCACCGTTGAAATCTGCATGTGTGTTCTTTTCCTAAACCACATTGATCCACTAGTGTCATTGCATGTCTATTCTTTTCCTATACCACATGAATCCACTGAAGACATTGCATGTGTGTTCTTTTCCTACACCACATGGATCCACTAGTGACTTTGCATTTGTGTTCTTTACCACATGGATCCACTTGTGACATTTGCATGTCTGTTCTTTTCCTAAACCACATTGATCCACTAGTGTCATTATATGTGTGTTCCTTTCGTAAACCACATTGATCCACGGGTGACATTGCATGTTTGTTATTTTCCTAAACCACATTGATCCACTGGAGTCATTACATGTTTGTTATTTTCCTAAACCACATGGATCCACTTGTGACATTTGCATGTGTTTTCTTTACCTAAAACACATTGATCCACTCGAGACATTGCATGTGTATTCTTTTCCTAAACCACATGGATCCACTAGTGACATTTCATGTGTGTTCTTTTCCTAAACTAGATGGCTCCACTAGAGCCATTTGCGTGTGTGTTCTTTTCATAAACCACATTGATCCACTGGTGTCATTGCATGTGTGTTCTTTTCCTAAACCACACTGAGCCACTGGTGATGTTTCATGTGTGTTCTTTTCCTAAACGACTGGTGACTTCGCATGTGTGTTCTTTTCCTAAACCACATGGATCCACTGGGGACATTTGCATGTGTCTTCTTTTCGTAAACCAAATTAATCCACTGGTGACATTCACATGTGTGTTCTTTTCCCAAACAACATTGATCCACTAGTGTCATTTGCACGTGTGTTCTTTTCCTAAACCACATGGATCCACTGGAGTCATTGAATTGGTGTTCTTTTCCTAAATCACATTGATCCACTTGTGTCATTGCATGTGTGTTCTTTTCCTAAACCACATTGATCCACCGGTGAAATCTGCATGTGTGTTCTTTTCCTAAACCACACTGATCCACTGGTGTCATTCCATGTCTATTCTTTTCCTATACCACATGAATCCACTGGTGACATTGCATGTGTGTTCTTTTCCTGAACCACATGGATCCACTAGTGACTTTGCATGTGTGTTCTTTACCTAAACCACATGGATCCACTGGTGACATTTGCATGTCTGTTCTTTTCCTAAACCACATTGATCCACTGGTGTCATTATATGTGTGTTCTTTTCGTAAACCACATTGATGCATGGGTGACGTTGCATTTGTGTTCTTTTCCTAAACCACATAGATGCACTGGTGTCATTGCATGTTTGTTCTTTTCGTAAACCACATGGATCCACTAGTGTCATTGCATGTGTGTTCTTTTCCTGAACCACATTGATCCACTAGTGTCATTGCATGTGTGTTCTTTTTCTAATCCACATGGATCCACTAGAGTCATTGCATGTGTGTTCTTTTCCTAAACCACATGGATCCACTTGTGAAATTTGCATGTGTGTTCTTTTCATAAAACACATTGATCCACTTGAGACATTGCATGTGTGTTCTTTTCCTCATCCACACTAAGCCACTTGTGACATTGCATGTGTGTTCATTTCCTAAACTACATTGATCCACTAGAGTCATTGCATGTGTGTTCTTTTCCTAAACCACATGGATCCACTTGTGAAATTTTCATGTGTGTTCTTTTCCTAAACCACATGGATCCACTAGTATCATTGCATGTGTGTTATTTTCCAGAACCACATTGATGCACTGGTGACATTGCATGTGTGTTCTTTTCCTACACCACATGGATGCACTGGAGTCGTTGCATCTATGTTCTTTCCCTAAACCACATTGATCCATTGGTGTCATTGCATGTTTGTTCCTCTCCTAGACCACATGAATTCACTAGTGACATTGCATCTGCGTTCTTTTGCTTAACCACATGGATCCACTAGTGACTTTGCATGTGTGTTCTTTTCCTAAACCACATGGATCCACTAGTGACATTTGCATGTGTGTTCTTTTCCCAAACCACATTGATCCACTGGTGTCATTGCATGTGTGTTGTTTTCCTAAACCACATTGATCCACTGGTGTCACTGCATGGGTGTTCTTTTCTTGAACCACATTGATCCACTGGTGTTATTGCATGTGTGTTCTTTTCCTAAACCACATGGATCCCCTAGTGCCATTGCATGTGTGTTCTTTTCCTAAACCACATTGACCCACTAGTTTCATTGTATGTCTGTTCTTTTCCTAAACCACATTTATCCACTAGTGTCATTGCATGTGTGTTATTTTCCTAAACCACATTGATCCACTAGAGTCATTACATGTGTGTTCTTTTCCTAAACCACATGGATCCACTTGTGACATTTGCATATGTTTTATTTTTCTAAAACACATTAATCGACTAGATACATTGCATGCGTGTTCTTTTCCTAAACATCATGGATCCACTGGAGCCATTTGCATGTGTGTTTTTTCCTAAACCACATTGATCCACTGGTGACATTTGCATGCGTGTTCTTTTCCTAAACCACATTGATCCACTGGTGTCATTGCATGTGTGTTGTTTTCCTAAACCACATTGATCCATTGGTGTCATCGCATGTGTGTTGTTTTCTTGAACCACATTGATCCACTGGTGACATTGCATGTGTGTTATTTTCCTAAACCACATGGATCCACTGGTGTCATTGCATGTGTGTTCTTTTCCTAAACCACATTGATCCACTAGTGTCATTGCATGTGTGTTCTTTTCCTAAACCACATTGATCTACTGTTGACATTTGTTTGTGTGTTCTTTTCCTAAACCAAATGGATCCACAAGTGTCATTGCATGTGTGTTATTTTCCTGAACCACTGGTGACTTTGCATGTGTGTTCTTTTCCTAAACGACTGGCGACTTCGCATGTATGTTCTTTTCCTAAACCACATGGATCCACTAGTGACATTTGCATGTGTCTTCTTTTTGTAAACCACATTAATCCACTGGTGACATTTGCATATGTGTTCTTTTCCTAACCACATTGATCCACTAGTGTCATTTGCATGTGTGTTCTTTTCCTAAACCACATGGATCCACTTGAGTCATTAAATGGGTGTTCTTTTCATAAATCACATTGATCCACTTGTGTCATTGCACGTGTGTTCTTTTCCTAAACCACATTGATCCACCGGTGAAATCTGCATGTGTGTTCTTCTCCTAAACCACATTGATCCACTAGTGACATTTGCATGTGTGTTCTTTTCCAAAACCACATTGATCCAATCATGTCATTGCATGTGCGTTCTTTTCCTGGACCACATTGATCCACTAGTGACATTGCATGTTTGTTCTTTTCCTAACCACATGGATCCACTATTGTCATTGCATGTGTTTTTTTCCTAAACCACATTGATCCACTTGTGTCATTGCATGTGTGTTCTTTTCCTAAACCACATTGATCCACTAGTGACATTGCATGTATGTTCTTTTACTAAACTACATGGATCCACTTGTGAAATTTGCATGTGTGTTCTTTTCATAAAACACATTGATCCACTTGAGACATTGCATGTGTGTTCTTTTCCTGAACCACATTGATCCATTGGTGTCATTGCATGTGTGTTCTTTTCCTCAACCACATTGATCCACTGGTGACATTTGCATGTGTCTTCTCTTCCTAAACCACATGGATCCACTAGTGTCATTGCATGTGTGTTATATTCCTGAACCACTGGTGACTTCGCATGTGTGTTCTTTTCCTGAACCACTGGTGACTTCGCATGTGTGTTCTTTTCCTAAACCACATGGATCCATTGGTGACATTTGCATGTGTGTTCTTTTCCTAAACCACATTAATCCACTGGTGATATTTGTATGTGTGTTCTTTTCCTAAACCACATTTATCCTTTGGTGTGATTACATGTGTGTTCTTTTCCTAAACAACATTGAACCACAGGTGACATTTGCATGTCTGTTCTTTTCCTAAACCACATTGATCCACTGGTATCATTGCATGTGTGTTCTTTTCCTGAACCACATTGAACCACTGGTGACATTGCATGTGTGTTCATTTCCTAGACCACATGGATCCACTAGTGTCATGGCATGTGTGTTATTTTCCTAAAGCACATTGATCCACTAGTGTGATTGCATGTGTGTTCTTTTCCTAGACCACATTGATCCACTAGTGACATTTGCATGTGTGTTCTTTTCCGAAACCACATGGATCCACTAGTGTCATTGCATGTGTGTTATTTTCCTAAACCACAGGTGACTTCGCATGTGTGTTCTTTTCCTGAACCACTGGTGACTTCGCATGTGTGTTCTTTTCCTAAACCACATGGATCCACTGGTGACATTGCATGCGTGTTGTTTTCCTAAACAACATTGATCCACTGGTGTCACTGCATGTGTGTTCTTTTCTTGAACCACATTGATCCACTCGTTTCATTGCGTGTGTGTTCTTTTCCTAAACCATATGGATCCACTTGTGAAATATTCATGTGTGTTCTTTTCCTAAAACTCATTGATCCACTTGAGACATTGCATGTGTGTTGTTTTCCTAAACCACATCGATCCACTAGTGTCATTGCATGTGTGTTATTTTCCTAAACCACATTGAACCACTGGTGGCATTGCATGTGTGTTCTTTTCCTAAACCACATTGATCCACTAGTGTCATTGTATGTGTGTTCTTTTCGTAAACCACATTGATCCACTAGTGTCATTGCATGTGTGTTATTTTCCTAAACCACATTGATCCACTCGTGTCATTGCATGTGTGTTCTTTTCCTGAACCACATTGATCCAATGGTGTCATTGCATGTGTGTTCTTTTCCTAAACCACACTGATCCACTGGTAACATTGCATGCGTGTTCTTTTCCTAAACAACATGGATCCACTTGAGCCATTTGCATGTGTGTTCTTTTCCTAAACCACATTGATCTACTAGTGACATTTGCATGTGTGTTCTTTTCCTAAACCACATAGATCCATTGGTGTCATTGCATGTGTGTTGTTTTCGTAAACCACATTGATCCACTGGTGTCACTGCATGTGTGTTCTTTTCTTCAACCACATTGATCCACTCATGTCATTGCACGTGTGTTCTTTTCCTAACCACATTGATCCACTAGTGTCATTTGCATGTGTGTTCTTTTCCTAAACCACATGGATCCACTTGAGTCATTAAATGGGTGTTCTTTTCATAAATCACATTGATCCACTTGTGTCATTGCACGTGTGTTCTTTTCCTAAACCACATTGATCCACCGGTGAAATCTGCATGTGTGTTCTTCTCCTAAACCACATTGATCCACTAGTGACATTTGCATGTGTGTTCTTTTCCAAAACCACATTGATCCAATCATGTCATTGCATGTGTGTTCTTTTCCTGGACCACATTGATCCACTAGTGACATTGCATGTTTGTTCTTTTCCTAACCACATGGATCCACTATTGTCATTGCATGTGTTTTTTTCCTAAACCACATTGATCCACTTGTGTCATTGCATGTGTGTTCTTTTCCTAAACCACATTGATCCACTAGTGACATTGCATGTATGTTCTTTTACTAAACTACATGGATCCACTTGTGAAATTTGCATGTGTGTTCTTTTCATAAAACACATTGATCCACTTGAGACACTGCATGTGTGTTCTTTTCCTGAACCACATTGATCCATTGGTGTCATTGCATGTGTGTTCTTTTCCTCAACCACATTGATCCACTGGTGACATTTGCATGTGTCTTCTCTTCCTAAACCACATGGATCCACTAGTGTCATTGCATGTGTGTTATATTCCTGAACCACTGGTGACTTCGCATGTGTGTTCTTTTCCTGAACCACTGGTGACTTCGCATGTGTGTTCTTTTCCTAAACCACATGGATCCATTGGTGACATTTGCATGTGTGTTCTTTTCCTAAACCACATTAATCCACTGGTGATATTTGTATGTGTGTTCTTTTCCTAAACCACATTTATCCTTTGGTGTGATTACATGTGTGTTCTTTTCCTAAACAACATTGAACCACAGGTGACATTTGCATGTCTGTTCTTTTCCTAAACCACATTGATCCACTGGTATCATTGCATGTGTGTTCTTTTCCTGAACCACATTGAACCACTGGTGACATTGCATGTGTGTTCATTTCCTAGACCACATGGATCCACTAGTGTCATGGCATGTGTGTTATTTTCCTAAAGCACATTGATCCACTAGTGTGATTGCATGTGTGTTCTTTTCCTAGACCACATTGATCCACTAGTGACATTTGCATGTGTGTTCTTTTCCGAAACCACATGGATCCACTAGTGTCATTGCATGTGTGTTATTTTCCTAAACCACAGGTGACTTCGCATGTGTGTTCTTTTCCTGAACCACTGGTGACTTCGCATGTGTGTTCTTTTCCTAAACCACATGGATCCACTGGTGACATTGCATGCGTGTTGTTTTCCTAAACAACATTGATCCACTGGTGTCACTGCATGTGTGTTCTTTTCTTGAACCACATTGATCCACTCGTTTCATTGCGTGTGTGTTCTTTTCCTAAACCATATGGATCCACTTGTGAAATATTCATGTGTGTTCTTTTCCTAAAACTCATTGATCCACTTGAGACATTGCATGTGTGTTGTTTTCCTAAACCACATCGATCCACTAGTGTCATTGCATGTGTGTTATTTTCCTAAACCACATTGAACCACTGGTGGCATTGCATGTGTGTTCTTTTCCTAAACCACATTGATCCACTAGTGTCATTGTATGTGTGTTCTTTTCGTAAACCACATTGATCCACTAGTGTCATTGCATGTGTGTTATTTTCCTAAACCACATTGATCCACTCGTGTCATTGCATGTGTGTTCTTTTCCTGAACCACATTGATCCAATGGTGTCATTGCATGTGTGTTCTTTTCCTAAACCACACTGATCCACTGGTAACATTGCATGCGTGTTCTTTTCCTAAACAACATGGATCCACTTGAGCCATTTGCATGTGTGTTCTTTTCCTAAACCACATTGATCTACTAGTGACATTTGCATGTGTGTTCTTTTCCTAAACCACATAGATCCATTGGTGTCATTGCATGTGTGTTGTTTTCGTAAACCACATTGATCCACTGGTGTCACTGCATGTGTGTTCTTTTCTTCAACCACATTGATCCACTCATGTCATTGCACGTGTGTTCTTTTCCTAAACCATATGGATCTACTTGTGAAATTTTCATGTTTGTTCTTTTCCTAAAACTCATAGATCCACTTGAGACATTGCATGTGTGTTCTTTTCCTAAACCACATGGATCCACTAGTGTCATTGCATGTGTGTTATTTTCCTAAACCACAGTGAACCACTGGTGACTTCGCATGTGTGTTCTTTTCCTAAACCACAATGATCCACTAGTGTCATTGTATGTGTGTTCTTTTCCTAAACCACATTGATCCACTAGTGTCATTGCATGTGTGTTATTTTCCTAAACCACATGGATCCACTCGTGTCATTGCATGTGTGCTCTTTTCCTAAAGCACATTGATCCACTGCTGTCATTGCATGTGTGTTCTTTTCCTAAACCACACAGATCCACTGGTAACATTGCATGCATGTTATTTTCCTAAACAACATGGATCCACTTGAGCCACTTGCATGTGTGTTCTTTTCCTAAACCACATTGATCCACTGGGGACATTTGCATGTGTGTTCTTTTCCTAAACCACATTGATCCATTGGTGTCATTGCATGTGTGTTGTTTTCCTAAACCACATTGTTCCATTGGTGTCATTGCATGTGTGTTGTTTTCTTGAACCACATTGATCCACTGGTGACATTGCATGTGTGTTCTTTTCCTAAACCACATGGATCCACTAGTGTCATTGCATGTGTGTTCTTTTCCTAAACCACATTGATCCACTAGTGTCATTGCATGTGTGCTCTTTCCCTAAACCACATTGATCCACTGGTGACATTTGCATGTGTGTTCTTTTCCTAAACCACATTGATCCTTTGCTGTGATTACATGTGTGTTCTTTTCCGGAACCACATTGATCAACTTGTGACATTTGCATGTCTGTTCTTTTCCTAAACCACATTGATCGACTGGTATCATTGCATGTGTGTTTTTTTCCTGAACCACATTGATCCACTATGACATTACATGTGTGTTCTTTTCCTAAACCACATGGATCCGCTGGTGTCATTGCATGTGTGTTATTTTCCTAAAACACATTGCTCCACTGGTGTCATTGCATGTGTGTTCATTTCCTAAACCACATTGATCCACTAGTGACATTTGCATGTGTGTTCTTTTCCAAAACCACATTGATCCAATCGTGTCATTGCCTGTGTGTTCTTTTCCTGAACCACATTGATCCACTAGTGACATTGCATGTTTGTTCTTTTCCTAAACCACATGGATCCACTATTGTCATTGCATGTCTTTCTTTTTCCTAAACCACATTGATCCACTTGTGTCATTGCATGTGTGTTCTTTTCCTAAACCACATTGATCCACTAGCGACATTGCATGTATGTTCTTTTCCTAAACTACATGGATCCACTTGTGAAATTTGCATGTGTGTTCTTTTCATAAAACACATTGATCCACTTGAGACATTGCATGTGTGTTCTTTTCCTGAACCACATTGATCCACTAGTCACATTGCATGTGTTTTTTTTCCAAAACCACATGGATCCACCAGTGACATTGCATGTCTGTTCTTTTCATGAACCACATGGATCCACGGGTGACATTGCATGTGTTTTCTTTTCCTAAACCAGATGGATCCACTGAAGTCATTGCATGTGTGTTCTTTTCCTCGATTGCATTGATCCACTGGTTTCATTGCATGTGTGTTCTTTTCCTAAACCACATGGATCCACTAGAGTCATTGCATGTGTGTTTTTTTCCTAAACCACATGGATCCACTAGTGACATTTTCATGTTTGTTCTTTTCCTAAACCACATGGATCCAGTGGTGACATTTGCATTTGTGTTCATTTCTTGAACCACATTGATCCACTAATACATTTACATGTGTGTTCATTTCCTAAACCACATAGATGCACTGGTGTCATTGCATGTTTGTTCTTTTCGTAAACCACATGGATCCACTAGTGTCATTGCATGTGTGTTCTTTTCCTGAACCACATTGATCCACTAGTGTCATTGCATGTGTGTTCTTTTTCTAATCCACATGGATCCACTAGAGTCATTGCATGTGTGTTCCTTTCCTAAACCACATGGATCCACTTGTGAAATTTGCATGTGTGTTCTTCTCATAGAACACATTGATCCACTTGAGACATTGCATGTGTGTTCTTTTCCTCATCCACACTAAGCCACTTGTGACATTGCATGTGTGTTCATTTCCTAAACTACATTGATCCACTAGAGTCATTGCATGTGTGTTCTTTTCCTAAACCACATGGATCCACTTGTGAAATTTTCATGTGTGTTCTTTTCCTAAACCACATGGATCCACTAGTATCATTGCATGTGTGCTATTTTCCAGAACCACATTGATGCACTGGTGACATTGCATGTGTGTTCTTTTCCTACACCACATGGATGCACTAGAGTCGTTGCATCTATGTTCTTTCCCTAAACCACATTGATCCATTGGTGTCATTGCATGTTTGTTCCTCTCCTAGACCACATGAATTCACTAGTGACATTGCATCTGCGTTCTTTTGCTTAACAACATGGATCCACTGGTGACTTTGCATGTGTGTTCTTTTCCTAAACCACATGGATCCACTTGTGACATTTGCATGTGTGTTCTTTTCCCAGACCACATTGATCCACTCGTGTCATTTCATGTGTGTTGTTTTCCTAAACCACATTGATCCACTGGTGTCACTGCATGTGTGTTCTTTTCTTGAACCACATTGATCCACTGGTGTTATTCCATGTGTGTTCTTTTCCTAAACCACATGGATCCCCTAGTGCCATTGCATGTGTGTTCTTTTCCTAAACCACATTGACCCACTAGTTTCATTGTATGTCTGTTCTTTTCCTAAACCACATTTATCCACTAGTGTCATTGCATGTGTGTCATTTTCCTAAACCACATTGATCCACTAGAGTCATTACATGTGTGTTCTTTTCCTAAACCACATGGATCCACTTGTGACATTTGCATGTGTTTTATTTTTCTAAAACACATTGATCGACTAGAGACATTGCATGCGTGTTCTTTTCCTAAACATCATGGATCCACTGGAGACATTTGCATGTGTGTTTTTTCCTAAACCACATTGATCCACTGGTGGCATTTGCATGCGTGTTCTTTTCCTAAACCACATTGATCCACTTGTGTCATTACATGTGTGTTGTTTTCCTAAACCACATTGATCCATTGGTGTCATTGCATGTGTGTTGTTTTCTTGAACCATATTGATCCACTGGTGACATTGCATGTGTGTTCTTTTCCTAAAGCACATGGATCCACTGGTGTCATTGCATGTGTGTTCTTTTCCTAAACCACATTGATCTACTGTTGACATTTGTTTGTGTGTTCTTTTCCTAAACCACATGGATCCACAAGTGTCATTGCATGTGTGTTATTTTCCTGAACCACTGGTGACTTCGCATGTGTGTTCTTTTCCTAAACGACTGGTGACTTCGCATGTATGTTCTTTTCCTAAACCACATGGATCCACTGGTGACATTTGCATGTGTCTTCTTTTTGTAAACCACATTAATCCACTGGTGACATTTGCATATGTGTTCTTTTCCTAACCACATTGATCCACTAGAGTCATTACATGTGTGTTCTTTTCCTAAACCACATGGATCCACTTGTGACATTTTCATGTGTTTTATTTTTCTAAAACACATTGATCGACTAGAGGCATTGCATGCGTGTTCTTTTCCTAAACATCATGGATCCACTGGAGCCATTTGCATGTGTTTTTTCCTAAACCACATTGATCCACTGGTGACATTTGCATGCGTGTTCTTTTCCTAAACCACATTGATCCACTGGGGACATTTGCATGTGTGTTGTTTTCCTAAACCACATTGATCCATTGGTGTCATTGCATGTGTGTTGTTTTCTTGAACCACATTGATCCGCTGGTGACATTGCATGTGTGTTATTTTCCTAAACCACATGGATCCACTGGTGTCATTGCATGTGTGTTCTTTTCCTAAACGACATTGATCCACTAGTGTCATTGCATGTGTGTTCTTTTCCTAAACCACATTGATCTACTGTTGACATTTGTTTGTGTGTTCTTTTCCTAAACCAAATGGATCCACAAGAGTCATTGCATGTGTGTTATTTTCCTGAACCACTGGTGACTTCGCATGTGTGTTCTTTTCCTAAACGACTGGCGACTTCGCATGTATGTTCTTTTCCTAAACCACATGGATCCACTGGTGACATTTGCATGTGTCTTCTTTTTGTAAACCACATTAATCCACTGGTGACATTTGCATATGTGTTCTTTTCCTAACCACATTGATCCACTAGTGTCATTTGCATGTGTGTTCTTTTTCTAAACCACATGGATCCACTTGAGTCATTAAATGGGTGTTCTTTTCCTAAATCACATTGATCCACTTGTGTCATTGCACGTGTGTTCTTTTCCTAAACCACATTGATCCACCGGTGAAATCCGCATGTGTGTTCTTTTCCTAAACCACATTGATCCACTAGTGTCATTGCATGTCTATTCTTTTCCTATACCACATGAATCCACTGGTGACATTGCATGTGTGTTCTTTTCCTGCACCACATGCATCCACTAGTGACTTTGCATTTGTGTTCTTTACCACATGGATCCACTTGTGACATTTGCATGTCTGTTCTTTTCCTAAACCACATTGATCCACTGGTGGCATTATATGTGTGTTCTTTTCGTAAACCACATTGATCCACGGGTGACATTGCATGTTTGTTATTTTCCTAAACCACATTGATCCACTGGAGTCATTACATGTTTGTTATTTTCCTAAACCACATGGATCCACTTGTGACATTTTCATGTGTTTTCTTTACCTAAAACATATTGATCCACTCGAGACATTGCATGTGTGTTCTTTTCCTAAACCACATGGATCCACTAGTGACATTTCATGTGTGTTCTTTTCCTAAACTAGATGGCCCCACTGGAGCCATTTGCATGTGTGTTCTTTTCATAAATCACATTGATCCACTGGTGTCATTGCATGTGTGTTCTTTTCCTAAACCACACCGAGCCACTGGTGGTGTTTCATATGTGTTCTTTTCCTACACTACATTGCTCCATTAGAGTCATTGCATGTGTGTTCTTTTCCTAAACCACGTGGATCCACTGGGGACATTTGCATGTGTTTTCTTTTCATAAACCAAATTAATCCACTGGTGACATTCACATGTGTGTTCTTTTCCCAAACAACATTGATCCACTAGTGTCATTTGCACGTGTGTTCTTTTCCTAAACCACATGGATCCACTGGAGTCATTGAATTGGTGTTCTTTTCCCAAACCACATTGATCCACCGGTGAAATCTGCATGTGTGTTCTTTTCCTAAACCACATTGATCCACTGGTGTCATTGCATGTCTATTCTTTTCCTATACCACATGAATCCACTGGTGACATTGCATGTGTGTTCTTTTCCTGAACCACATGGATCCACTAGTGACTTTGCATGTGTGTTCTTTACCTAAACCACATGGATCCACTGGTGAGATTTGCATGTCTGTTCTTTTCCTAAACCACATTGATCCACTGGTGTCATTATATGTGTGTTCTTTTGGTAAACCACATTGATGCATGGGTGTCATTGCATGTGTGTTCTTGTCCTAGACCACACTGATCCACTGGTAACATTGCATGCGTGTTCTTTTCCTAAACAACATGGATCCACTTGAGCCATTTACATGTGTGTTCTTTTCCTAAACCACATTGATCCACTGGTGACATTTGCATGTGTGTTGTTTTCGTAAACCACATTGATCCACTAGTGTCATTGCATGTCTGTTCTTTTCCTAAACCACATTGATCCACTGGTGTCATTATATGTGTGTTCTTTTCGTAAAACACATTGATGCATGGGTGACGTTGCATTTGTGTTCTTTTCCTAAACCACATAGATGCACTGGTGTCATTGCATGTTTGTTCTTTTCGTAAACCACATGGATCCACTAGTGTCATTGCATGTGTGTTCTTTTCCTGAACCACATTGATCCACTAGTGTCATTGCATGTGTGTTCTTTTTCTAATCCACATGGATCCACTAGAGTCATTGCATGTGTGTTCTTTTCCTAAACCACATGGATCCACTTATGAAATTTGCATGTGTGTTCTTTTCATAAAACACATTGATCCACTTGAGACATTGCATGTGTGTTCTTTTCCTCATCCACATTAAGCCACTTGTGACATTGCATGTGTGTTCATTTCCTAAACTACATTGATCCACTAGAGTCATTGCATGTGTGTTCTTTTCCTAAACCACATGGATCCACTTGTGAAATTTTCATGTGTGTTCTTTTCCTAAACCACATGGATCCACTAGTATCATTGCATGTGTGTTATTTTCCAGAACCACATTGATGCACTGGTGACATTGCATGTGTGTTCTTTAACTACACCACATGGATGCACTGGAGTCGTTGCATCTATGTTCTTTCCCTAAACCACATTGATCCATTGGTGTCATTGCATGTTTGTTCCTCTCCTAGACCACATGAATTCACTAGTGACATTGCATCTGCGTTCTTTTGCTTAACCACATGGATCCACTGGTGACTTTGCATGTGTGTTCTTTTCCTAAACCACATGGATCCACTAGTGACATTTGCATGTGTGTTCTTTTCCCAAACCACATTGATCCACTGGTGTCATTGCATGTGTGTTGTTTTCCTAAACCACATTGATCCACTGGTGTCACTGCATGTGTGTTCTTTTCTTGAACCACATTGATCCACTGGTGTTATTGCATGTGTGTTCTTTTCCTAAACCACATGGATCCCCTAGTGCCATTGCATGTGTGTTCTTTTCCTAAACCACATTGACCCACTAGTTTCATTGTATGTCTGTTCTTTTCCTAAACCACATTTATCCACTAGTGTCATTGCATGTGTGTTATTTTCCTAAACCACATTGATCCACTAGAGTCATTACATGTGTGTTCTTTTCCTAAACCACATGGATCCACTTGTGACATTTTCATGTGTTTTATTTTTCTAAAACACATTGATCGACTAGAGGCATTGCATGCGTGTTCTTTTCCTAAACATCATGGATCCACTGGAGCCATTTGCATGTGTTTTTTCCTAAACCACATTGATCCACTGGTGACATTTGCATGCGTGTTCTTTTCCTAAACCACATTGATCCACTGGGGACATTTGCATGTGTGTTGTTTTCCTAAACCACATTGATCCATTGGTGTCATTGCATGTGTGTTGTTTTCTTGAACCACATTGATCCGCTGGTGACATTGCATGTGTGTTATTTTCCTAAACCACATGGATCCACTGGTGTCATTGCATGTGTGTTCTTTTCCTAAACGACATTGATCCACTAGTGTCATTGCATGTGTGTTCTTTTCCTAAACCACATTGATCTACTGTTGACATTTGTTTGTGTGTTCTTTTCCTAAACCAAATGGATCCACAAGAGTCATTGCATGTGTGTTATTTTCCTGAACCACTGGTGACTTCGCATGTGTGTTCTTTTCCTAAACGACTGGCGACTTCGCATGTATGTTCTTTTCCTAAACCACATGGATCCACTGGTGACATTTGCATGTGTCTTCTTTTTGTAAACCACATTAATCCACTGGTGACATTTGCATATGTGTTCTTTTCCTAACCACATTGATCCACTAGTGTCATTTGCATGTGTGTTCTTTTCCTAAACCACATGGATCCACTTGAGTCATTAAATGGGTGTTCTTTTCCTAAATCACATTGATCCACTTGTGTCATTGCACATGTGTTCTTTTCCTAAACCAAATTGATCCACCGGTGAAATCTGCATGTGTGTTCTTTTCCTAAACCACATTGATCCACTAGTGTCATTGCATGTCTATTCTTTTCCTATACCACATGAATCCACTGGTGACATTGCATGAGTGTTCTTTTCCTGCACCACATGGATCCACTAGTGACTTTGCATTTGTGTTCTTTACCACATGGATCCACTTGTGACATTTGCATGTCTGTTCTTTTCCTAAACCACATTGATCCACTGGTGTCATTATATGTGTGTTCTTTTCGTAAACCACATTGATCCACGGGTGAGATTGCATGTTTGTTATTTTCCTAAACCACATTGATCCACTGGAGTCATTACACGTTTGTTATTTTCCTAAACCACATGGATCCACTTGTTACATTTGCATGTGTTTTCTTTACCTAAAACACATTGATCCACTCGAGACATTGCATGTGTGTTCTTTTCCTAAACCACATGGATATACTAGTGACATTTCATGTGTGTTCTTTTCCTAAACTAGATGGCTCCACTGGAGCCATTTGCATGTGTGTTCTTTTCATAAACCACATTGATCCACTGGTGTCATTGCATGTGTGTTCTTTTCCTAAACCACACTGAGCCACTGGTGATGTTTCATGTGTGTTCTTTTCCTAAACGACTGGTCACTTCGCATGTGTGTTCTTTTCCTAAACCACATGGATCCACTGGGGACATTTGCATGTGTCTTCTTTTCGTAAACCAAATTAATCCACTGGTGACATTCACATGTGTGTTCTTTTCCCAAACAACATTGATCCACTAGTGTCATTTGCACGTGTGTTCTTTTCCTAAACCACATGGATCCACTGGAGTTATTGAATTGGTGTTCTTTTCCTAAATCACATTGATCCACTTGTGTCATTGCACGTGTGTTCTTTTCCTAAACCACATTGATCCACCGGTGAAATCTGCATGTGTGTTCTTTTCCTAAACCACATTGATCCACTGGTGTCATTGCATGTCTATTCTTTTCCTATACCACATGAATCAACTGGTGACATTGCATGTGTGTTCTTTTCCTGAACCACATGGATCCACTAGTCACTTTGCATGTGTGTTCTTTACCTAAACCACATGGATCCACTGGTGACATTTGCATGTCTGTTCTTTTCCTAAAACACATTGATGCATGGGTGTCATTGCATGTGTGTTCTTTTCGTAGACCACACTGATCCACTGGTAACATTGCATGCGTGTTCTTTTCCTAAACAACATGGATCCACTTGAGCCATTTACATGTGTGTTCTTTTCCTAAACCACATTGATCCACTGGTGACATTTGCATGTGTGTTGTTTTCGTAAACCACATTGATCCACTAGTGTCATTGCATGTGTGTTGTTTTCCTAAACCACATTGATCCACTGGTGTCACTGCATGTGTGTTGTTTTTTTGAACCACATTGATCCACTTGTGACATTGCAGGTGTGTTCTTTTCCTAAACCACATGGTTCCACTGGTGTCATTGCACGTGTGTTCTTTTCCTAAACAACATTGGTCCACTAGTGTCATTGCATGTGTGTTCTTTCCCTAAACCACATTGATCCACTGGGGACATTTGCATGTGTGTTCTTTTCCTAAACCACATTGATCCTTTGTTGTGATTACATGTGTGTTCTTTTACTGAACCACATTGATCAACTGGTGACATTTGCATGCATGTTCTTTTCCTAAACAACATGGATCCACTTGAGCCATTTGCATGTGTGTTCTTTTCCTAAACCACATTGATCCACTGGTGACATTTGCATGTGTGTTATTTTCCTAAACCACATTGATCGACTGGTATCATTGTATGTGTGTTCTTTTCTTGAACCACATTGATCTAATGGTGACATTGCATATGTGTTCTTTTCCTAAACCACATGGATCCACTGGTGTCATTGCATGTGTGTTAGTTTCCTAAAACAAATTGATCCACTTGTGTCATTGCATGTGTGTTCTTTTCCTAAACCACATTGATCCACTGGTGACATTTGCATGTGTGTTCTTTTCCTAAACCACATTGATCCACTCGTGCCATTGCATGTGTGTTCTTTTCCTGTACCACATTGATCCACTGGTGTCATTGCATGTGTGTTATTTTCCTAAACCACATTGATCCACTTGTGTCATTGCATGTGTGTTCTTTTCCTAAACCACATTGATCCACTGGTGACATTTGCATGTGTCTTCTTTTCCTAAACCACATGCATCCACTAGTGTCATTGCATGTGTGTTATTTTCCTGAACCACTGGTGACTTCGCATGTGTGTTCTTTTCCTGAAGCAGTGGTGACTTCGCATGTGTGTTCTTTTCCTAAACCACATGGATCCACTGGTGACATTTGCATGTGTGTTCTTTTCCTAAACCACATTAATCCAGTGGTGATATTTGTATGTGTGTTCTTTTCCTAAACCACATTGATCCTTTGGTGTGATTACATGTGTGTTCTTTTCCTAAACCACATTGAACCACTGGTGAAATTTGCATGTATGTTCTTTTCCTAAACCACATTGATCCACTGGTATCATTGCATTTGTGTTGTTTTCCTGAACCACATTGAACCACTGGTGACATTGCATGTGTGTTCTTTTCCTAGACCACATGGATCCACTAGTGTCATTGCATGTGTGTTATTTACCTAAAGCACATTGATCCACTGGTGTCATTACATGTGTGTTCTTTTCCGAAACCACATGGATCCACTAGTGTCATTGCATGTGTGTTATTTTCCTGAATCGCTGGTGACTTCGCATGTGTGTTCTTTTCCTGAACCGCTGGTGACTTCGTATGTGTGTTCTTTTCCTAAACCACATGGATCCACTGTGACATTGCATGCGTGTTGTTTTCCTAAACCACATTGATCCACTGGTGTCACTGCATGTGTGTTCTTTTCTTGAACCACATTGATGCACTCATGTCATTGCGTGTGTGTTCTTTTCCTAAACCATCTAGATCCACTTGTGAAATTTTCATGTGTGTTCTTTTCCTAAAACTCATTGATCCACTTGAGACATTGCATGTTTTTTTCTTCCTAAACCACATCGATCCACTAGTGTCATTAAATGTGTGTTATTTTCCTAAACCACATTGAACCAGTGGTGTCATTGCATGTGTGTTCTTTTCCTAAACCACATTGATCCACTAGTGTCATTGTATGTGTGTTCTTTTCCTAAACCACATTGATCCACTAGTGTCATTGCATGTGTGTTATTTTCCTAAACCACATTGATCCACTCGTGTCATTGCATGTGTGTTCTTTTCCTGAACCACATTGATCCAATGGTGTCATTGCATGTGTGTTATTTTCCTAAACCACACTGATCCACTGGTAACATTGCATGCGTGTTCTTTTCCTAAACAACATGGATCCACTTGAGCCATTTGCATGTGTGTTCTTTTCCTAAACCACATTGATCCACTGGTGACATTTGCACGTGTGTTCTTTTCCTAAACCACATTGATCCACTAGTGTCATTGCATGTGTGTTTTTTTCCTAAACCACATTGATCCACTAGTGTCACTGCATGTGTGTTGTTTTCTTGAACCACATTGATACACTCGTGTCATTGATGTGTGTTCTTTTCCTAAACCATATTGATCCACTAGTGTCACTTCATGTGTGTTGTTTTCTTGAACCACATTGATCCACTGGTGACATTGCAGGTGTGTTCTTTTCCTAAACCACATGGATCCACTGGATTCATTGCATGTGTGTTCTTTTCCTAAACCACATTGGTCCACTAGTGTCATTGCATGTGTGTTCTTTCCCTAAACCACATTGATCCACTGGTGACATTTGCATGTGTGTTCTTTTCCTAAACCACATTTATCCTTTCTTGTGATTACATGTGTGTTCTTTTCCTGAACCACATTGATCAACTGGTGACATTTGCATGTCAGTTCTTTTCCTAAACCACATTGATCGACTGGTATCATTGCATATGTGTTCTTTTCTTGAACCACATTGATTGACTGGTGATATTGCATGTGTGTTCTTTTCCTAAACCACATGGATCCACTGTTGTCATTGCATATGTGTTAGATTCCTAAAACACATTGATCCACTTGTGTCATTGCATGTGTGTTCTTTTCCTAAACCACATTGATCCACTGGTGACATTTGCATGTGTGTTATTTTCCTAAACCATATGGATCCACTTGTGAAATATTCATGTGTGTTCTTTTCCTAAAACTCATTGATCCACTTGAGACATTGCATGTGTGTTCTTTTCCTAAACCACATCGATCCACTAGTGTCATTGCATTGGTGTTATTTTCCTAAACAACATTGAACCACTGGTGACATCGCATGTGTGTTCTTTTCCTAAACTAGATGGCTCCACTGGAGCCATTTGCATGTGTGTTCTTTTCATAAACCACATTGATCCACTGGTGTCATTTCATGTGTGTTCTTTTCCTAAACCACACTGAGCCACTGGTGATGTTTCATGTGTGTTCTTTTCCTAAACGACTGGTGACTTCGCATGTGTGTTCTTTTCCTAAACCACATGGATCCACTGGGGACATTTGCATGTGTCTTCTTTTCGTAAACCAAATTAATCCACTGGTGACATTCACATGTGTGTTCTTTTCCCAAACAACATTGATCCACTAGTGTCATTTGCACGTGTGTTCTTTTCCTAAACCACATGGATCCACTGGAGTCATTGAATTGGTGTTCTTTTCCTAAATCACATTGATCCACTTGTGTCATTGCACGTGTGTTCTTTTCCTAAACCACATTGATCCACCGGTGAAATTTGCATGTGTGTTCTTTTCCTAAACCACATTGATCCACTGGTGTCATTGCATGTCTATTCTTTTCCTATACCACATGAATCCACTGGTGACATTGCATGTGTGTTCTTTTCCTGAACCACATGGATCCACTAGTGACTTTGCATGTGTGTTCTTTACCTAAACCACATGGATCCACTGGTGACATTTGCATGTCTGTTCTTTTCCCAAACCACATTGATCCACTGGTGTCATTATATGTGTGTTCTTTTCGTAAACCATATTGATGCATGGGTGTCATTGCATGTGTGTTCTTTTCCTAGACCACACTGATCCACTGGTAACATTGCATGCGTGTTCTTTTCCTAAACAACATGGATCCACTTGAGCCATTTACATGTGTGTTCTTTTCCTAAACCACATTGATCCACTGGTGACATTTGCATGTGTGTTGTTTTCGTAAACCACATTGATCCACTAGTGTCATTGCATGTGTGTTGTTTTCCTAAACCACATTGATCCACTGGTGTCACTGCATGTGTGTTGTTTTTTTGAACCACATTGATCCACTTGTGACATTGCAGGTGTGTTCTTTTCCTAAACCACATGGTTCCACTGGTGTCATTGCACGTGTGTTCTTTTCCTAAACAACATTGGTCCACTAGTGTCATTGCATGTGTGTTCTTTCCCTAAACCACATTGATCCACTGGTGACATTTGCATGTGTGTTCTTTTCCTAAACCACATTGATCCTTTATTGTGATTACATGTGTGTTCTTTTACTGAACCACATTGATCAACTGGTGACATTTGCATGCATGTTCTTTTCCTAAACAACATGGATCCACTTGAGCCATTTGCATGTGTGTTCTTTTCCTAAACCACATTGATCCACTGGTGACATTTGCATGTGTGTTATTTTCCTAAACCACATTGATCGACTGGTATCATTGTATGTGTGTTCTTTTCTTGAACCACATTGATCTAATGGTGACATTGCATATGTGTTCTTTTCCTAAACCACATGGATCCACTGGTGTCATTGCATGTGTGTTAGTTTCCTAAAACAAATTGATCCACTTGTGTCATTGCATGTGTGTTCTTTTCCTAAACCACATTGATCCACTGGTGACATTTGCATGTGTGTTCTTTTCCTAAACCACATTGATCCACTCGTGCCATTGCATGTGTGTTCTTTTCCTGTACCACATTGATCCACTGGTGTCATTGCATGTGTGTTATTTTCCTAAACCACATTGATCCACTTGTGTCATTGCATGTGTGTTCTTTTCCTAAACCACATTGATCCACTGGTGACATTTGCATGTGTCTTCTTTTCCTAAACCACATGCATCCACTAGTGTCATTGCATGTGTGTTATTTTCCTGAACCACTGGTGACTTCGCATGTGTGTTCTTTTCCTGAAGGAGTGGTGACTTCGCATGTGTGTTCTTTTCCTAAACCACATGGATCCACTGGTGACATTTGCATGTGTGTTCTTTTCCTAAACCACATTAATCCAGTGGTGATATTTGTATGTGTGTTCTTTTCCTAAACCACATTGATCCTTTGGTGTGATTACATGTGTGTTCTTTTCCTAAACCACATTAAACCACTAGTGAAATTTGCATGTATGTTCTTTTCCTAAACCACATTGATCCACTGGTATCATTGCATTTGTGTTGTTTTCCTGAACCACATTGAACCACTGGTGACATTGCATGTGTGTTCTTTTCCTAGACCACATGGATCCACTAGTGTCATTGCATGTGTGTTATTTACCTAAAGCACATTGATCCACTGGTGTCATTGCATGTGTGTTCTTTTCCGAAACCACATGGATCCACTAGTGTCATTGCATGTGTGTTATTTTCCTGAATCGCTGGTGACTTCGCATGTGTGTTCTTTTCCTGAACCGCTGGTGACTTCGTATGTGTGTTCTTTTCCTAAACCACATGGATCCACTGTGACATTGCATGCGTGTTGTTTTCCTAAACCACATTGATCCACTGGTGTCACTGCATGTGTGTTCTTTTCTTGAACCACATTGATCCACTCATGTCATTGCGTGTGTGTTCTTTTCCTAAACCATCTAGATCCACTTGTGAAATTTTCATGTGTGTTCTTTTCCTAAAACTCATTGATCCACTTGAGACATTGCATGTTTTTTTCTTCCTAAACCACATCGATCCACTAGTGTCATTGAATGTGTGTTATTTTCCTAAACCACATTGAACCAGTGGTGTCATTGCATGTGTGTTCTTTTCCTAAACCACATTGATCCACTAGTGTCATTGTATGTGTGTTCTTTTCCTAAACCACATTGATCCACTAGTGTCATTGCATGTGTGTTATTTTCCTAAACCACATTGATCCACTCGTGTCATTGCATGTGTGTTCTTTTCCTGAACCACATTGATCCAATGGTGTCATTGCATGTGTGTTCTTTTCCTAAACCACACTGATCCACTGGTAACATTGCATGCGTGTTCTTTTCCTAAACAACATGGATCCACTTGAGCCATTTGCATGTGTGTTCTTTTCCTAAACCACATTGATCCACTGGTGACATTTGCACGTGTGTTCTTTTCCTAAACCACATTGATCCACTAGTGTCATTGCATGTGTGTTGTTTTCCTAAACCACATTGATCCACTAGTGTCACTGCATGTGTGTTGTTTTCTTGAACCACATTGATACACTCGTGTCATTGATGTGTGTTCTTTTCCTAAACCATATTGATCCACTAGTGTCACTTCATGTGTGTTGTTTTCTTGAACCACATTGATCCACTGGTGACATTGCAGGTGTGTTCTTTTCCTAAACCACATGGATCCACTGGATTCATTGCATGTGTGTTCTTTTCCTAAACCACATTGGTCCACTAGTGTCATTGCATGTGTGTTCTTTCCCTAAACCACATTGATCCACTGGTGACATTTGCATGTGTGTTCTTTTCCTAAACCACATTTATCCTTTCTTGTGATTACATGTGTGTTCTTTTCCTGAACCACATTGATCAACTGGTGACATTTGCATGTCAGTTCTTTTCCTAAACCACATTGATCGACTGGTATCATTGCATATGTGTTCTTTTCTTGAACCACATTGATTGACTGGTGATATTGCATGTGTGTTCTTTTCCTAAACCACATGGATCCACTGTTGTCATTGCATATGTGTTAGATTCCTAAAACACATTGATCCACTTGTGTCATTGCATGTGTGTTCTTTTCCTAAACCACATTGATCCACTGGTGACATTTGCATGTGTGTTATTTTCCTAAACCATATGGATCCACTTGTGAAATATTCATGTGTGTTCTTTTCCTAAAACTCATTGATCCACTTGAGACATTGCATGTGTGTTCTTTTCCTAAACCACATCGATCCACTAGTGTCATTGCATGTGTGTTATTTTCCTAAACAACATTGAACCACTGGTGACATCGCATGTGTGTTCTTTTCCTAAACCACATTGATCCACTAGTGTCATTGTATGTGTGTTCTTTTCGTAAACCACATTGATCCACTAGTGTCATTGCATGTGTGTTATTTTCCTAAACCACATTGATCCACTCGTGTCATTGCATGTGTGTTCTTTTCCTGAACCACATTGATCCAATGGTGTCATTGCATGTCTGTTCTTTTCCTAAACCACACTGATCCACTGGTAACATTGCATGCGTGTTCTTTTCCTAAACAACATGGATCCACTTGAGCCATTTGCATGTGTGTTCTTTTCCTAAACCACATTGATCCACTAGTGACATTTGCATGTGTGTTATTTTCCTAAACCACATTGATCCATTGGTGTCATTGCATGTGTGTTGTTTTCCTAAACCACATTGATCCACTGGTGTCACTGCATGTGTGTTCTTTTCTTGAACCACATTGATCCACTCGTGTCATTGCATGTGTGTTCTTTTCCTAAACCATATGGATCCACTTGTGAAATTTTCATGTGTGTTCTTTTCCTAAAACTCATAGATCCACTTGAGACATTGCATGTGTGTTCTTTTCCTAAACCACATGGATCCACTAGTGTCATTGCATGTGTGTTATTTTCCTAAACCACATTGAACCACTAGTGACTTCGCATGTGTGTTCTTTTCCTAAACCACATTGATCCACTAGTGTCATTGTATGTGTGTTCTTTTCCTAAACCACATTGATCCACTAGTGTCATTGCATGTGTGTTATTTTCCTAAACCACATGGATCCACTCGTGTCATTGCATGTGTGTTCTTTTCCTAAAGCACATTGATCCACTGGTGTCATTGCATGTGTGTTCTTTTCCTAAACCACTCAGATCCACTGGTAACATTGCATGCGTGTTCTTTTCCTAAACAACATGGATCCACTTGAGCCATTTGCATGTGCGTTCTTTTCCTAAACCACATTGATCCACTGGTGACATTTGCATGTGTGTTCTTTTCCTAAACCAGATTGATCCAATGGTGTCATTACATGTGTGTTGTTTTCGTAAACCACATTGATCCATTGGTGTCATTGCATGTGTGTTGTTTTCTTGAACCACATTGATCCACTGGAGACATTGCATGTGTGTTCTTTTCCTAAACCACATGGATCCACTGGATTCATTGCATGTGTGTTCTTTTCCTAAACCACATTGGTCCACTAGTGTCATTGCATGTGTGTTCTTTCCCTAAACCACATTGATCCACTGGTGACATTTGCATGTGTGTTCTTTTCCTAAACCACATTTATCCTTTCTTGTGATTACATGTGTGTTCTTTTCCTGAACCACATTGATCAACTGGTGACATTTGCATGTCAGTTCTTTTCCTAAACCACATTGATCGACTGGTATCATTGCATATGTGTTCTTTTCTTGAACCACATTGATTGACTGGTGATATTGCATGTGTGTTCTTTTCCTAAACCACATGGATCCACTGTTGTCATTGCATATGTGTTAGATTCCTAAAACACATTGATCCACTTGTGTCATTGCATGTGTGTTCTTTTCCTAAACCACATTGATCCACTGGTGACATTTGCATGTGTGTTATTTTCCTAAACCATATGGATCCACTTGTGAAATATTCATGTGTGTTCTTTTCCTAAAACTCATTGATCCACTTGAGACATTGCATGTGTGTTCTTTTCCTAAACCACATCGATCCACTAGTGTCATTGCATGTGTGTTATTTTCCTAAACAACATTGAACCACTGGTGACATCGCATGTGTGTTCTTTTCCTAAACCACATTGATCCACTAGTGTCATTGTATGTGTGTTCTTTTCGTAAACCACATTGATCCACTAGTGTCATTGCATGTGTGTTATTTTCCTAAACCACATTGATCCACTCGTGTCATTGCATGTGTGTTCTTTTCCTGAACCACATTGATCCAATGGTGTCATTGCATGTCTGTTCTTTTCCTAAACCACACTGATCCACTGGTAACATTACATGCGTGTTCTTTTCCTAAACAACATGGATCCACTTGAGCCATTTGCATGTGTGTTCTTTTCCTAAACCACATTGATCCACTAGTGACATTTGCATGTGTGTTATTTTCCTAAACCACATTGATCCATTGGTGTCATTGCATGTGTGTTGTTTTCCTAAACCACATTGATCCACTGGTGTCACTGCATGTGTGTTCTTTTCTTGAACCACATTGATCCACTCGTGTCATTGCATGTGTGTTCTTTTCCTAAACCATATGGATCCACTTGTGAAATTTTCATGTGTGTTCTTTTCCTAAAACTC
Organism: Avena sativa; assembly: GCA_916181665.1. Lineage (NCBI taxonomy): Eukaryota > Viridiplantae > Streptophyta > Magnoliopsida > Poales > Poaceae > Avena > Avena sativa. Next base: position 254,762,310 of record OV702292.1, on the reverse strand, counting down.
ATAGATCCACTTGAGACATTGCATGTGTGTTCTTTTCCTAAACCACATGGATCCACTAGTGTCATTGCATGTGTGTTATTTTCCTAAACCACATTGAACCACTAGTGACTTCGCATGTGTGTTCTTTTCCTAAACCACATTGATCCACTAGTGTCATTGTATGTGTGTTCTTTTCCTAAACCACATTGATCCACTAGTGTCATTGCATGTGTGTTATTTTCCTAAACCACATGGATCCACTCGTGTCATTGCATGTGTGTTCTTTTCCTAAAGCACATTGATCCACTGGTGTCATTGCATGTGTGTTCTTTTCCTAAACCACTCAGATCCACTGGTAACATTGCATGCGTGTTCTTTTCCTAAACAACATGGATCCACTTGAGCCATTTGCATGTGCGTTCTTTTCCTAAACCACATTGATCCACTGGTGACATTTGCATGTGTGTTCTTTTCCTAAACCAGATTGATCCAATGGTGTCATTACATGTGTGTTGTTTTCGTAAACCACATTGATCCATTGGTGTCATTGCATGTGTGTTGTTTTCTTGAACCACATTGATCCACTGGAGACATTGCATGTGTGTTCTTTTCCTAAACCACATGGACCCACTAGTGACATTTCATGTGTGTTATTTTCCTAAACTAGATGGCTCCACTGGAGCCATTTGCATGTGTGTCCTTTTCATAAACCACATTGATCCACTGGTGTCATTTCATGTGTGTTCTTCTCCTAAACCACACTGAGCCACTGGTGATGTTTCATGTGTGTTCTTTTCCTAAACGACTGGTGACTTCGCATGTGTGTTCTTTTCTTAAACCACATGGATCCACTGGGGACATTTGCATGTGTCTTCTTTTCGTAAACCAAATTAATCCACTGGTGACATTCACATGTGTGTTCTTTTCCCAAACAACATTGATCCACTAGTGTCATTTGCACGTGTGTTCTTTTCCTAAACCACATGGATCCACTGGAGTCATTGAATTGGTGTTCTTTTCCTAAATCACATTGATCCACTTGTGTCATTGCACGTGTGTTCTTTTCCTAAACCACATTGATCCACCGGTGAAATTTGCATGTGTGTTCTTTTCCTAAACCACATTGATCCACTTGTGTCATTGCATGTCTATTCTTTTCCTATACCACAAGAATCCACTGGTGACATTGCATGTGTGTTCTTTTCCTGAACCACATGGATCCACTAGTGACTTTGCATGTGTGTTCTTTACCTAAACCACATGGATCCACTGGTGACATTTGCATGTCTGTTCTTTTCCTAAACCACATTGATCCACTGGTGTCATTATATGTGTTTTCTTTTCGTAAACCATATTGATGCATGGGTGTCATTGCATGTGTGTTCTTTTCCTAGACCACACTGATCCACTGGTAACATTGCATGCGTGTTCTTTTCCTAAACAACATGGATCCACCTGAGCCATTTACATGTGTGTTCTTTTCCTAAACCACATTGATCCACTGGTGACATTTGCATGTGTGTTGTTTTCGTAAACCACATTGATCCACTAGTGTCATTGCATGTGTGTTGTTTTCCTAAACCACATTGATCCACTGGTGTCACTGCATGTGTGTTGTTTTTTTGAACCACATTGATCCACTTGTGACATTGCAGGTGTGTTCTTTTCCTAAACCACATGGTTCCACTGGTGTCATTGCACGTGTGTTCTTTTCCTAAACAACATTGGTCCACTAGTGTCATTGCATGTGTGTTCTTTCCCTAAACCACATTGATCCACTGGTGACATTTGCATGTGTGTTCTTTTCCTAAACCACATTGATCCTTTGTTGTGATTACATGTGTGTTCTTTTCCTGAACCACATTGATCAACTGGTGACATCTGCCTGCATGTTCTTTTCCTAAACAACATGGATCCACTTGAGCCATTTGCATGTGTGTTCTTTTCCTAAACCACATTGATCCACTGGTGACATTTGCATGTGTGTTATTTTCCTAAACCACATTGATCGACTGGTATCATTGTATGTGTGTTCTTTTCTTGAACCACATTGATCTAATGGTGACATTGCATATGTGTTCTTTTCCTAAACCACATGGATCCACTGGTGTCATTGCATGTGTGTTAGTTTCCTAAAACAAATTGATCCACTTGTGTCATTGCATGTGTGTTCTTTTCCTAAACCACATTGATCCACTGGTGACATTTGCATGTGTGTTCTTTTCCTAAACCACATTGATCCACTCGTGCCATTGCATGTGTGTTCTTTTCCTGTAACACATTGATCCACTGGTGTCATTGCATGTGTGTTATTTTCCTAAACCACATTGATCCACTTGTGTCATTGCATGTGTGTTCTTTTCCTAAACCACATTGATCCACTGGTGAAATTTGCATGTGTCTTCTTTTCCTAAACCACATGCATCCACTAGTGTCATTGCATGTGTGTTATTTTCCTGAACCACTGGTGACTTCGCATGTGTGTTCTTTTCCTGAAGCAGTGGTGACTTCGCATGTGTGTTCTTTTCCTAAACCACATGGATCCACTGGTGACATTTGCATGTGTGTTCTTTTCCTAAACCACATTAATCCACTCGTGATATTTGTATGTGTGTTCTTTTCCTAAACCACATTGATCCTTTGGTGTGATTACATGTGTGTTCTTTTCCTAAACCACATTGAACCACTAGTGACATTTGCATGTATGTTCTTTTCCTAAACCACATTGATCCACCGGTATCATTGCATTTGTGTTGTTTTCCTGAACCACATTGAACCACTGGTGACATTGCATGTGTGTTCTTTTCCTATACCACATGGATCCACTAGTGTCATTGCATGTGTGTTATTTTCCTAAAGCACATTGATCCACTGGTGTCATTGCATGTGTGTTCTTTTCCGAAACCACATGGATCCACTAGTGTCATTCCATGTGTGTTATTTTCCTGAACCGCTGGTGACTTCGCATGTGTGTTCTTTTCCTAAACCACTGGTGACTTTGTATGTGTGTTCTTTTCCTAAACCACATGGATCCATTGTGACATTGCATGCGTGTTGTTTTCCTAAACCACATTGATCCACTGGTGTCACTGCATGTGTGTTCTTTTCTTGAACCACATTGATCCACTCATGTCATTGCGTGTGTGTTCTTTTCCTAAACCATCTGGATCCACTTGTGAAATTTTCGTGTGTGTTCTTTTCCTAAAACTCATTGATCCACTTGAGACATTGCATGTTTTTTTCTTCCTAAACCACATCGATCCACTAGTGTCATTGAATGTGTGTTATTTTCCTAAACCACATTGAACCAGTGGTGTCATTGCATGTGTGTTCTTTTCCTAAACCACATTGATCCACTAGTGTCATTGTATGTGTGTTCTTTTCCTAAACCACATTGATCCACTTGTGTCATTGCATGTGTGTTATTTTCCTAAACCACATTGATCCACTTGTGTCATTGCATGTGTGTTCTTTTCCTGAACCACATTGATCCAATGGTGTCATTGCATGTGTGTTCTTTTCCTAAACCACACTGATCCACTGGTAACATTGCATGCGTGTTCTTTTCCTAAACAACATGGATCCACTTGAGCCATTTGCATGTGTGTTCTTTTCCTAAACCACATTGATCCACTGGTGACATTTGCACGTGTGTTCTTTTCCTAAACCACATTGATCCACTAGTGTCATTGCATGTGTGTTTTTTTCCTAAACCACATTGATCCACTAGTGTCACTGCATGTGTGTTGTTTTCTTGAACCACATTGATACACTCGTGTCATTGATGTGTGTTCTTTTCCTAAACCATATTGATCCACTAGTGTCACTTCATGTGTGTTGTTTTCTTGAACCACATTGATCCACTGGTGACATTGCAGGTGTGTTCTTTTCCTAAACCACATGGATCCACTGGATTCATTGCATGTGTGTTCTTTTCCTAAACCACATTGGTCCACTAGTGTCATTGCATGTGTGTTCTTTCCCTAAACCACATTGATCCACTGGTGACATTTGCATGTGTGTTCTTTTCCTAAACCACATTTATCCTTTCTTGTGATTACATGTGTGTTCTTTTCCTGAACCACATTGATCAACTGGTGACATTTGCATGTCAGTTCTTTTCCTAAACCACATTGATCGACTGGTATCATTGCATATGTGTTCTTCTCTTGAACCACATTGATCGACTGGTGATATTGCATGTGTGTTCTTTTCCTAAACCACATGGATCCACTGGTGTCATTGCATATGTGTTAGATTCCTAAAACACATTGATCCACTTGTGTCATTGCATGTGTGTTCTTTTCCTAAACCACATTGATCCACTGGTGACATTTGCATGTGTGTTATTTTCCTAAACCATATGGATCCACTTGTGAAATATTCATGTGTGTTCTTTTCCTAAAACTCATTGATCCACTTGAGACATTGCATGTGTGTTCTTTTCCTAAACCACATCGATCCACTAGTGTCATTGCATGTGTGTTATTTTCCTAAACAACATTGAACCACTGGTGACATCGCATGTGTGTTCTTTTCCTAAACCACATTGATCCACTAGTGTCATTGTATGTGTGTTCTTTTCGTAAACCACATTGATCCACTAGTGTCATTGCATGTGTGTTATTTTCCTAAACCACATTGATCCACTCGTGTCATTGCATGTGTGTTCTTTTCCTGAACCACATTGATCCAATGGTGTCATTGCATGTCTGTTCTTTTCCTAAACCACACTGATCCACTGGTAACATTGCATGCGTGTTCTTTTCCTAAACAACATGGATCCACTTGAGCCATTTGCATGTGTGTTCTTTTCCTAAACCACATTAATCCACTAGTGACATTTGCATGTGTGTTATTTTCCTAAACCACATTGATCCATTGGTGTCATTGCATGTTTGTTGTTTTCCTAAACCACATTGATCCACTGGTGTCACTGCATGTGTGTTCTTTTCTTGAACCACATTGATCCACTCGTGTCATTGCATGTGTGTTCTTTTCCTAAACCATATGGATCCACTTGTGAAATTTTCATGTGTGTTCTTTTCCTAAAACTCATAGATCCACTTGAGACATTGCATGTGTGTTCTTTTCCTAAACCACGTGGATCCACTAGTGTCATTGCATGTGTGTTATTTTCCTAAACCACATTGAACCACTAGTGACTTCGCATGTGTGTTCTTTTCCTAAACCACATTGATCCACTAGTGTCATTGTATGTGTGTTCTTTTCCTAAACCACATTGATCCACTAGTGTCATTGCATGTGTGTTATTTTCCTAAACCACATGGATCCACTCGTGTCATTGCATGTGTGTTCTTTTCCTAAAGCACATTGATCCACTGGTGTCATTGCATGCGTGTTCTTTTCCTAAACCACTCAGATCCACTGGTAACATTGCATGCGTGTTCTTTTCCTAAACAACATGGATCCACTTGAGCCATTTGCTTGTGCGTTCTTTTCCTAAACCACATTGATCCACTGGTGACATTTGCATGTGTGTTCTTTTCCTAAACCAGATTGATCCAATGGTGTCATTGCATGTGTGTTGTTTTCGTAAACCACATTGATCCATTGGTGTCATTGCATGTGTGTTGTTTTCTTGAACCACATTGATCCACTGGTGACATTGCATGTGTGTTCTTTTCCTAAACCACATGGGTCCACTGGTGTCATTGCATGTGTGTTCTTTTCCCAAACCACATTGATCCACTAGTGTCATTGCATGTGTGCTCTTTCCCTAAACCACATTGATCCACTGGTGACATTTGAATGTGTGTTCTTTTCCTAAACCACATTGATCCTTTGCTGTGATTACATGTTTGTTCTTTTCCGGAACCACATTGATCAACTTGTGACATTTGCATGTCAGTTCTTTTCCTAAACCACATTGAACGACTAGTATCATTGCATGTGTGTTTTTTTCCTGAACCACATTGATCCACTGTGACATTACATGTGTGTTATTTTCCTAAACCACATGGATCCGCTGGTGTCATTGCATGTGTGTTATTTTCCTAAAACACATTGCTCCACTTGTGTCATTGCATGTGTGTTCTTTTCCTAAACCACATTGATCCACTAGTGACATTTGCATGTGTGTTCTTTTCCAAAACCACATTGATCCAATCGTGTCATTGCATGTGTGTTCTTTTCCTGAACCACATTGATCCACTAGTGACATTGCATGTTTGTTCTTTTCCTAAACCACATGGATCCACTATTGTCATTGCATGTGTTTTTTTCCTAAACCACATTGATCCACTTGTGTCATTGCATGTTTGTTCTTTTCCTAAACCACATTGATCCACTAGTGACATTGCATGTATGTTCTTTTCCTAAACTACATGGATCCACTTGTGAAATTTGCATGTGTGTTCTTTTCATAAAACACATTGATCCACTTGAGACATTGCATGTGTGTTCTTTTCCTTAACCACATTGATCCACTAGTCACATTGCATGTGTTTTTTTTTCCGAAACCACATGGATCCACAAGTGACATTGCATGTGTGTTCTTTTCATGAACCACATGGATCCACGGGTGACATTGCATGTGTTTTCTTTTCCTAAACCACATGGATCCACTAGAGTCATTGCATGTGTGTTTTTTTCCTAAACCACATGGATCCACCAGTCACATTTTCATGTTTGTTCTTTTCCTAAACCACATGGATCCAGTGGTGACATTTGCATGTGTGTTCATTTCTTGAACACAATTGATCCACTAGGACATTTACATGTGTGTTCATTTCCTAAACCACATAGATGCACTGGTGTCATTGCATGTTTGTTCTTTTCGTAAACCACATGGATCCACTAGTGTCATTGCATGTGTGTTCTTTTCCTGAACCACATTGATCCACTAGTGTCATTGCATGTGTGTTCTTTTTCTAAACCACATGGATCCACTAGAGTCATTGCATGTGTGTTCTTTTCCTAAACCACATGGATCCACTTGTGAAATTGGCATGTGTGTTCTTTTCATAAAACACATTGATCCACTTGAGACATTGCATGTGTGTTCTTTTCCTCATCCACACTAAGCCACTGGTGACATTGCATGTGTGCTCTTTTCCTAAACTACATTGATCCACTAGAGTCATTGCATGTGTGTTCTTTTCCTAAACCACATGGATCCACTTGTGAAATTTTCATGTGTGTTCTTTTCCTAAACCACATGGATCCACTAGTATCATTGCATGTGTGTTATTTTCCAGAACCACATTGATGCACTGGTGACATTGCATGTGTGTTCTTTTCCTACACCACATGGATGCACTGGAGTCGTTGCATCTATGTTCTTTCCCTAAACCACATTGATCCATTGGTGTCATTGCATGTTTGTTCCTCTCCTAGACCACATGAATTCACTAGTGACATTGCATTTGTGTTCTTTTGCTTAACCACATGGATCCACTAGTGACTTTGCATGTGTGTTCTTTTCCTAAACCACATGGATCCACTAGTGATATTTGCATATGTGTTCTTTTCCCAAACCACATTGATCCACTGGTGTCGTTGCATGTGTGTTGTTTTCCTAAACCACATTGATCCACTGGTGTCACTGCATGTGTGTTCTTTTCTTGAACCACATTGATCCACTCGTGTCATTGCGCGTGTGTTCTTTACCTAAACCATATGGATCCACTTGTGAAATTTTCATGTGTGTTCTTTTCCGAAAACTCATTGATCCACCTGAGACATTGCATGTGTGTTCTTTTCCTAAACCACATGGATCAACTAGTGCCATTGCATGTGTGTTCTTTTCCTAAACCACATTGACCCACTAGTGTCATTGTATGTCTGTTCTTTTCCTAAACCACATTTATCCACTAGTGTCATTGCATGTGTGTTCTTTTCCTAAACCACATGGATCCACTTGTGACATTTGCATGTGTTTTATTTTTCTAAAACACATTGATCGACTAGAGACATTGCATGCGTGTTCTTTTCCTAAACATCATGGATCCACTGGAGCCATTTGCATGTGTGTTTTTTCCTAAACCACATTGATCCACTGGTGACATTTGCATGTGTGTTCTTTTCCTAAACCACATTGATCCACTGGTGTCATTGCATGTGTGTTGTTTTCCTAAACCACATTGATCCATTGGTGTCATTGCATGTGTGTTGTTTTCTTGAACCACATTGATCCACCGGTGACATTGCATGTGTGTTCTTTTCCTAAACCACATGGATCCACTGGTGTCATTGCATGTGTGTTCTTTTCCTAAACCACATTGATCCACTCGTGTCATTGCATGTGTGTTCTTTTCCTAAACCACATTGATCTACTATTGACATTTGTTTGTGTGTTCTTTTCCTAAACGAAATGGATCCACAAGTGTCATTGCATGTGTGTTATTTTCCTGAACCACTGGTGACTTCGCATGTGTGTTCTTTTCCTAAACCAAATGGATCCACAAGTGTCATTGCATGTGTGTTATTTTCCTGAACCACTGGTGACTTCGCATGTGTGTTCTTTTCCTAAACGACTGGTGACTTCGCATGTATGTTCTTTTCCTAAACCACATGGATCCACTGGTGACATTTGCATGTGCCTTCTTTTTGTAAACCACATTAATCCACTGGTGACATTTGCATATGTGTTCTTTTCCTAACCACATTGATCCACTAGTGTCATTTGCATGTGTGTTCTTTTCCTAAACCACATGGATCCACTTGAGTCATTAAATGGGTGTTCTTTTCCTAAATCACATTGATCCACTTGTGTCATGGCACGTGTGTTCTTTTCCTAAACCACATTGATCCACCGGTGAAATCTGCATGTGTGTTCTTTTCCTAAACCACATTGATCCACTAGTGTCATTGCATGTCTATTCTTTTCCTATACCACATGAATCCACTGGTGACATTGCATGTGTTTTCTTTTCCTGCACCACATGGATCCACTAGTGACTTTGCATTTGTGTTCTTTACCACATGGATCCAAATGTGAAATTTGCATGTCTGTTCTTTTCCTAAACCACATTGATCCATTGGTGTCATTATATGTGTGTTCTTTTCGTAAACCACATTGATCCACAGGGGACATTGCATGTTTGTTATTTTCCTAAACCACATTGATCCACTAGAGTCATTACATGTTTGTTATTTTCCTAAACCACATGGATCCACTTGTGACATTTGCATGTGTTTTCTTTACCTAAAACACATTGATCCACTCGAGACATTGCATGTCTGTTCTTTTCCTAAACCAGATGGATCCACTAGTGACATTTCATGTGTGTTCTTTTCCTAAACTAGATGGCCCCACTGGAGCCATTTGCATGTGTGTTCTTTTCATAAATCACATTGATCCACTGGTGTCATTGCATGTGTCTTCTTTTCCTAAACCACAACGAGCCACTGGTGGTGTTTCATGTGTGTTCTTTTCCTACACTACATTGCTCCATTAGAGTCATTGCATGTGTGTTCTTTTCCTAAACCACATGGATACACTGGGGACATTTGCATGTGTCTTCTTTTCGTAAACCAAATTAATCCACGGGTGACATTCACATGTGTGTTCTTTTCCCAAACAACATTGATCCACTAGTGTCATTTGCACGTGTGTTCTTTTCCTAAACCACATGGATCCACTGGAGTCATTGAATTGGTGTTCTTTTCCTAAATCACATTGATCCACTTGTGTCATTGCACGTGTGTTCTTTTCCTAAACCACATTGATCCACCGGTGAAATCTGCATGTGTGTTCTTTTCCTAAACCACATTGATCCACTGGTGTCATTGCATGTCTATTCTTTTCCTATACCACATGAATCCACTGGTGACATTGCATGTGTGTTCTTTTCCTGAACCACATGGATCCACTAGTGACTTTGCATGTGTGTTCTTTACCTAAACCACATGGATCCACTGGTGACATTTGCATGTCTGTTCTTTTCCTAAACCACATTGATCCACTGGTGTCATTATATGTGTGTTCTTTTCGTAAACCACATTGATGCATGGGTGACGTTGCATCTGTGTTCTTTTCCAGAACCACATTGATCCACTGGTGTCATTGCATGTGTGTTCTTTTCCTAGACCACACTGATCCACTGGTAACATTGCATGCGTGTTCTTTTCCTAAACAACATGGATCCACTGGTGAGATTTGCATGTGTGTTGTTTTCGTAAACCACATTGATACACTACTATCATTGCATGTGTGTTGTTTTCCTAAACCACATTGATCCACTGGTGTCACTACATGTGTGTTGTTTTCTTGAACCACATTGATCCACTTGTGACATTGCAGGTGTGTTCTTTTCCTAAACCACATGGATCCACTGGTGTCATTGCACGTGTGTTCTTTTCCTAAACAACATTGGTCCACTAGTGTCATTGCATGTGTGTTCTTTCCCTAAACTACATTGATCCACTGGTGACATTTGCATGTGTGTTCTTTTCCTAAACCACATTGATCCTTTGTTGTGATTACATGTGTGTTCTTTTCCTGAACCACATTGATCAACTGGTGACATTTGCATGTCAGTTCTTTTCCTAAACCACATTGATCGACTGGTATCATTGTATGTGTGTTCTTTTCTTGAACCACATTGATCTAATGGTGACATTGCATATGTGTTCTTTTCCTAAACCACATGGATCCACTGGTGTCATTGCATGTGTGTTAGTTTCCTAAAACACATTGATCCTCTTGTGTCATTGCATGTGTGATCTTTTCCTAAACCACATTGATCCACTGGTGACATTTGCATGTGTGTTCTTTTCCTAAACCACATTGATCCACTCGTGCCATTGCATGTGTGTTCTTTTCCTGAACCACATTGATCCACTGGTGTCATTGCATGTGTGTTATTTTCCTAAACCACATTGATCCACTTGTGTCATTGCATGTGTGTTCTTTTCCTAAACCACAATGATCCACTAGTGACATTTGCATGTGTCTTCTTTTCCTAAACCACATGGATCCACTAGTGTCATTGCATGTGTGTTATTTTCCTGAACCACTGGTGACTTCGCATGTCTGTTCTTTTCCTGAAACACTGGTGACTTCGCATGTGTGTTCTTTTCCTAAACCACATGGATCCACTGGTGACATTTGCATGTGTGTTCTTTTCCTAAACCACGTTAATCCACTGTTGATATTTGTATGTGTGTTCTTTTCCTAAACCACATTGATCCTTTGGTGTGATTACATGTGTGTTCTTTTCCTAAACCACATTGAACCACTGGTGACATTTGCATGTCTGTTCTTTTCCTAAACCACATTGATCCAGTGGTATCATTGGATGTGTGTTCTTTTCCTAAACCACATTGAACCACTGGTGACATTGCATGTGTGTTCTTTTCCTAGACCACATGGATCCACTAGTGTCATTGCATGTGTGTTATTTTCCTAAAGCACATGGATCCACTGGTGTCATTACATGTATGTTCTTTTCCTAAAGCACATTGATCCACTGGTGTCATTGCATGTGTGTTCTTTTCCTGAATCACTTAGATCCACTAGTGTCATTGCATGTGTGTTATTTTCCTAAAGCACATTGATCCACAGGTGTCATTGCATGTGTGTTCTTTTCCTAAACCACATTGATCCACTAGTGACATTTGCATGTGTGTTCTTTTCCGAAACAACATGGATCCACGAGTGTCATTGCATGTGTGTTATTTTCCTGAACCACTGGTCACTTCGCATGTGTGTTCTTTTCCTGAACCACTGGTGACTTCGCATGTGTGTTCTCTTCCTAAACCACATGGATCCACTAGTGACATTGCATGTGTGTTGTTTTCCTAAACCACATTGATCCACTGGTGTCACTTAATGTGTGTTATTTTCTTGAACCACATTGATCCACTCGTGTCATTACGTGTGTGTTCTTTTCCTAAACCATATGGATCCACTTGTGAAATTTTCATGTGTGTTCTTTTCCGAAAACTCATTGATCCACTTGAGACATTACATGTGTGTTCTTTTCCTAAACCACATCGATCCACTAGTGTCATTGCATGTGTGTTATTTTCCTAAACCACATTGAACCACTGGTGTCGTTGCATGTGTGTTCTTTTCCTAAACCACATTGATCCACTAGTGTCATTGTATGTGTGTTCTTTTCCTAAACCACATTGATCCATGGGTAATGTTGCATGTGTGTTCTTTTCCGGAACCACATTGATCCACAGGTGTCATTGCATGTGTGTTCTTTTCCTGGATCACATGGATCCACTACTTTCATTGCATGTGTGTTATTTGCCTAAAGCACATTGATCCACTGGTGTCATTGCATGTGTGTTCTTTTCCTAAACCACATTGATCCACTAGTGACATTTGCATGTGTGTTCTTTTCCGAAACAACATGGATCCACTAGTGTCATTGCATGTGTGTTATTTTCCTGAACCACTGGTGACTTCGCATGTGTGTTCTTTTCCTGAACCACTGGTGACTTCGCATGTGTGTTCTTTTCCTAAACCACATGGATCCACTAGTGACATTGCATGTGTGTTGTTTTCCTAAACCACATTGATCCACTGGTGTCACTTAATGTGTGCTCTTTTCTTGAACCACATTGATCCACTCGTGTCATTGCGGGTGTGTTCTTTTCCTAAACCATATGGATCCACTTGTGAAATTTTCATGTGTGTTCTTTTCCGAAAACTCATTGATCCACTTGAGACATTGCATGTGTGTTTGTTTCCTAAACCACATCGATCCACTTGTGTCATTACATGTGTGTTATTTTCCAAAACCACATTGAACCACTGGTGTCATTGCATGTGTGTTCTTTTCCTAACCACATTGATCCACTAGTGTCATTGTATGTGTGTTCTTTTCCTAAACCACATTGATCCACTAGTGTCATTGCATGTGTGTTATTTTCCTAAACCACATTGATCCACTCGTGTCATTGCATGTTTGTTCTTTTCCTGAACCACATTGATCCAATGGTGTCATTGCATATGTGTTCTTTTCCTAAACCACACTGGTCCACTGGTAACATTGCATGCATGTTCTTTTCCTAAAGAACATGGATCCACTTGAGCCATTTGCATGTGTGTTCTTTTCCTAAACCACATTGATCCACTGGTGACATTTGCATGTGTGTTCTTTTCCTAAACCACATTGATCCAATTGTGTCATTGCATGTGTGTTCTATTCCTGAACCACATTGATCCACTTGTGTCATTGCATCTGTGTTATTTTCCTAAACCACATTGATCCACTGGTGACATTTGCATGTGTCTTATTTTCCTAAACCACATGGATCCACTAGTGTCATTGCATGTGTGTTATTTTCCTGAACCACTGGTGACTTCGCATGTCTGTTCTTTTCCTGAACCACTGGTGACTTCGCATGTGTGTTCTTTTCCTAAACCACATGGATCCACTGGTGACATTTGCATGTGTGTTCTTTTCCTAAACCACATTAATCCACTATTGATATTTGTATGTGTGTTCTTTTCCTAAACCACATTGATCCTTTGGTGTGATTACATGTGTGTTCTTTTCCTAAACCACATTGATCCTTTGCTGTGATTACATGTGTGTTCTTTTCCTGAACCACATTGATCAACTTGTGACATTTGCATGTCTGTTCTTTTCCTAAACCACATTGATCGACTGGTATCATTGCATGTGTGTTCTTTTCCTGAACCACATTGATCCACTGGTGACATTACATGTGTGTTCTTTTCCTAAACCACATGGATCAGCTGGTGTCATTGCATGTGTGTTATTTTCCTAAAACACATTGATCCACTTGTGTCATTTTATGTGTGTTATTTTCCTAAACCACATTGATCCACTAGTGACATTTGCACGTGTGTTCTTGTCCTAAACCACATTCATCCACTCGTGCATTGCATGTGTGTTCTTTTCCTGAACCACATTGATCCACTGGTGTCATTGCATGTGTGTTCTTTTTCTAAACCACATTGATCCACTAGTGACATTTGCATGTGTGTTCTTTTTCTCAACCACATGGATCCACTAGTGTCATTGCATGTGAGTTATTTTCCTGAACCACTGGTGACTTCGCATGTGTGTTCTTTTCCTAAACCACTGGTGACTTCGCATGTGGGTTCTTTTCCTAAACCACATGTATCCACTAGTGACATTGCATGCGTGTTGTTTTCCTAAACCCGATTGATCCACTGGTGTCACTTCATGTGTGTTCTTTTCTTGAACCACATTGATCCACTCGTGTCATTGCGCGTGTGTTCTTTTCCTAAACCATATGGATCCACTTGTGAAATTTTCATGTGTGTTCTTTTCCTAAAACTCATTGATCCACTTGAGACATTGCATGTGTGTTCTTTTCCTAAACACAATCTATCCACTAGTGTCATTGCATGTGTGTTGTTTTCCTAAACCACATTGAACCACTAGTGTCATTACATGTGTGTTCTTTTCCTAAACCACATTGATCCACTAGTGTCATTGTATGTGTGTTCTTTTCCTAAACCACAATGATCCACTAGTGACATTTGCACGTGTGTTCTTTTCCTAAACCACGTTCATCCACTCGTGCATTGCATGTGTGTTCTTTTCCTGAACCACATTGATCCACTGGTGTCATTGCGTGTGTGTTATTTTCCTAAACCACATTGATCCACTGGTGTCATTGCATGTGTGTTCTTTTCCGAAACCACATGGATCCACTAGTGTCATTGCATGTGTGTTATTTTCCTGAACCACTGGTCACTTCGCATGTGTTTTCTTTTCCTAAACCACTGGTGACTTCGCATGTGGGTTCTTTTCCTAAACCACATGTATCCACTAGTGACATTGCATGCGTGTTGTTTTCCTAAACCCGATTGATCCACTGGTGTCACTTCATGTGTGTTCTTTTCTTGAACCACATTGATCCACTCGTGTCATTGCGTGTGTGTTCTTTTCCTAAACCATATGGATCCACTTGTGAAATTTTCATGTGTGTTCTTTTCCTAAAACTCATTGATCCACTTGAGACATTGCATGTGTGTTCTTTTCCTAAACCACATCTATCCACTAGTGTCATTGCATGTGTGTTGTTTTCCTAAACCACATTGAACCACTAGTGTCATTGCATGTGTGTTCTTTTCCAAAACCACATTGATCCACTAGTGTCATTGTATGTGTGTTCTTTTCCTAAACCACAATGATCCACTAGTGACATTTGCACGTGTGTTCTTTTCCTAAACCACGTTCATCCACTCGTGCATTGCATGTGTGTTCTTTTCCTGAACCACATTGATCCACTGGTGTCATTGCGTGTGTGTTATTTTCCTAAACCACATTGATCCACTGGTGTCATTGCATGTGTGTTCTTTTTCTAAACCACATTGATCCACTGGTGACATTTGCATGTGTGTTCTTTTTCTAAACCACATTGATCCACTAGTGTCATTGCATGTGAGTTCTTTTCCTAAACCACTGGTGACTTCGCATGTGTGTTCTTTTCCTGAACCACTGGTGACTTCGCACGTGTGTTCTTTTCCTAAACCACATGGATCCACTAGTGACATTGCATGCGTGTTGTTTTCCTAAACCCGATTGATCCACTGGTGTCACTTCATGTGTGTTCTTTTCTTGAACCACATTGATCCACTCGTGTCATTGCGTGTGTGTTCTTTTCCTAAACCACATGGATCCACTTGAGTCATTAAATGGGTGTTCTTTTCCTAAATCACATTGATCCACTTGTGTCATGGCACGTGTGTTCTTTTCCTAAACCACATTGATCCACCGGTGAAATCTGCATGTGTGTTCTTTTCCTAAACCACATGAATCCACTGGTGACATTGCATGTGTTTTCTTTTCCTGCACCACATGGATCCACTAGTGACTTTGCATTTGTGTTCTTTACCACATGGATCCAAATGTGAAATTTGCATGTCTGTTCTTTTCCTAAACCACATTGATCCATTGGTGTCATTATATGTGTGTTCTTTTCGTAAACCACATTGATCCACAGGGGACATTGCATGTTTGTTATTTTCCTAAACCACATTGATCCACTAGAGTCATTACATGTTTGTTATTTTCCTAAACCACATGGATCCACTTGTGACATTTGCATGTGTTTTCTTTACCTAAAACACATTGATCCACTCGAGACATTGCATGTGTGTTCTTTTCCTAAACCAGATGGATCCACTAGTGACATTTCATGTGTGTTCTTTTCCTAAACTAGATGGCCCCACTGGAGCCATTTGCATGTGTGTTCTTTTCATAAATCACATTGATCCACTGGTGTCATTGCATGTGTCTTCTTTTCCTAAACCACAACGAGCCACTGGTGGTGTTTCATGTGTGTTCTTTTCCTACACTACATTGCTCCATTAGAGTCATTGCATGTGTGTTCTTTTCCTAAACCACATGGATACACTGGGGACATTTGCATGTGTCTTCTTTTCGTAAACCAAATTAATCCACGGGTGACATTCACATGTGTGTTCTTTTCCCAAACAACATTGATCCACTAGTGTCATTTGCACGTGTGTTCTTTTCCTAAACCACATGGATCCACTGGAGTCATTGAATTGGTGTTCTTTTCCTAAATCACATTGATCCACTTGTGTCATTGCACGTGTGTTCTTTTCCTAAACCACATTGATCCACCGGTGAAATCTGCATGTGTGTTCTTTTCCTAAACCACATTGATCCACTGGTGTCATTGCATGTCTATTCTTTTCCTATACCACATGAATCCACTGGTGACATTGCATGTGTGTTCTTTTCCTGAACCACATGGATCCACTAGTGACTTTGCATGTGTGTTCTTTACCTAAACCACATGGATCCACTGGTGACATTTGCATGTCTGTTCTTTTCCTAAACCACATTGATCCACTGGTGTCATTATATGTGTGTTCTTTTCGTAAACCACATTGATGCATGGGTGACGTTGCATCTGTGTTCTTTTCCAGAACCACATTGATCCACTGGTGTCATTGCATGTGTGTTCTTTTCCTAGACCACACTGATCCACTGGTAACATTGCATGCATGTTCTTTTCCTAAACAACATGGATCCACTGGTGAGATTTGCATGTGTGTTGTTTTCGTAAACCACATTGATACACTACTATCATTGCATGTGTGTTGTTTTCCTAAACCACATTGATCCACTGGTGTCACTACATGTGTGTTGTTTTCTTGAACCACATTGATCCACTTGTGACATTGCAGGTGTGTTCTTTTCCTAAACCACATGGATCCACTGGTGTCATTGCACGTGTGTTCTTTTCCTAAACAACATTGGTCCACTAGTGTCATTGCATGTGTGTTCTTTCCCTAAACTACATTGATCCACTGGTGACATTTGCATGTGTGTTCTTTTCCTAAGCCACATTGATCCTTTGTTGTGATTACATGTGTGTTCTTTTCCTGAACCACATTGATCAACTGGTGACATTTGCATGTCAGTTCTTTTCCTAAACCACATTGATCGACTGGTATCATTGTATGTGTGTTCTTTTCTTGAACCACATTGATCTAATGGTGACATTGCATATGTGTTCTTTTCCTAAACCACATGGATCCACTGGTGTCATTGCATGTGTGTTAGTTTCCTAAAACACATTGATCCTCTTGTGTCATTGCATGTGTGATCTTTTCCTAAACCACATTGATCCACTGGTGACATTTGCATGTGTGTTCTTTTCCTAAACCACATTGATCCACTCGTGCCATTGCATGTGTGTTCTTTTCCTGAACCACATTGATCCACTGGTGTCATTGCATGTGTGTTATTTTCCTAAACCACATTGATCCACTTGTGTCATTGCATGTGTGTTCTTTTCCTAAACCACAATGATCCACTAGTGACATTTGCATGTGTCTTCTTTTCCTAAACCACATGGATCCACTAGTGTCATTGCATGTGTGTTATTTTCCTGAACCACTGGTGACTTCGCATGTCTGTTCTTTTCCTGAAACACTGGTGACTTCGCATGTGTGTTCTTTTCCTAAACCACATGGATCCACTGGTGACATTTGCATGTGTGTTCTTTTCCTAAACCACGTTAATCCACTGTTGATATTTGTATGTGTGTTCTTTTCCTAAACCACATTGATCCTTTGGTGTGATTACATGTGTGTTCTTTTCCTAAACCACATTGAACCACTGGTGACATTTGCATGTCTGTTCTTTTCCTAAACCACATTGATCCAGTGGTATCATTGGATGTGTGTTCTTTTCCTAAACCACATTGAACCACTGGTGACATTGCATGTGTGTTCTTTTCCTAGACCACATGGATCCACTAGTGTCATTGCATGTGTGTTATTTTCCTAAAGCACATGGATCCACTGGTGTCATTACATGTATGTTCTTTTCCTAAAGCACATTGATCCACTGGTGTCATTGCATGTGTGTTCTTTTCCTGAATCACTTAGATCCACTAGTGTCATTGCATGTGTGTTATTTTCCTAAAGCACATTGATCCACAGGTGTCATTGCATGTGTGTTCTTTTCCTAAACCACATTGATCCACTAGTGACATTTGCATGTGTGTTCTTTTCCGAAACAACATGGATCCACTAGTGTCATTGCATGTGTGTTATTTTCCTGAACCACTGGTCACTTCGCATGTGTGTTCTTTTCCTGAACCACTGGTGACTTCGCATGTGTGTTCTCTTCCTAAACCACATGGATCCACTAGTGACATTGCATGTGTGTTGTTTTCCTAAACCACATTGATCCACTGGTGTCACTTAATGTGTGTTATTTTCTTGAACCACATTGATCCACTCGTGTCATTACGTGTGTGTTCTTTTCCTAAACCATATGGATCCACTTGTGAAATTTTCATGTGTGTTCTTTTCCGAAAACTCATTGATCCACTTGAGACATTACATGTGTGTTCTTTTCCTAAACCACATCGATCCACTAGTGTCATTGCATGTGTGTTATTTTCCTAAACCACATTGAACCACTGGTGTCGTTGCATGTGTGTTCTTTTCCTAAACCACATTGATCCACTAGTGTCATTGTATGTGTGTTCTTTTCCTAAACCACATTGATCCATGGGTAATGTTGCATGTGTGTTCTTTTCCGGAACCACATTGATCCACAGGTGTCATTGCATGTGTGTTCTTTTCCTGGATCACATGGATCCACTACTTTCATTGCATGTGTGTTATTTGCCTAAAGCACATTGATCCACTGGTGTCATTGCATGTGTGTTCTTTTCCTAAACCACATTGATCCACTAGTGACATTTGCATGTGTGTTCTTTTCCGAAACAACATGGATCCACTAGTGTCATTGCATGTGTGTTATTTTCCTGAACCACTGGTGACTTCGCATGTGTGTTCTTTTCCTGAACCACTGGTGACTTCGCATGTGTGTTCTTTTCCTAAACCACATGGATCCACTAGTGACATTGCATGTGTGTTGTTTTCCTAAACCACATTGATCCACTGGTGTCACTTAATGTGTGCTCTTTTCTTGAACCACATTGATCCACTCGTGTCATTGCGGGTGTGTTCTTTTCCTAAACCATATGGATCCACTTGTGAAATTTTCATGTGTGTTCTTTTCCGAAAACTCATTGATCCACTTGAGACATTGCATGTGTGTTTGTTTCCTAAACCACATCGATCCACTTGTGTCATTACATGTGTGTTATTTTCCAAAACCACATTGAACCACTGGTGTCATTGCATGTGTGTTCTTTTCCTAACCACATTGATCCACTAGTGTCATTGTATGTGTGTTCTTTTCCTAAACCACATTGATCCACTAGTGTCATTGCATGTGTGTTATTTTCCTAAACCACATTGATCCACTCGTGTCATTGCATGTGTGTTCTTTTCCTGAACCACATTGATCCAATGGTGTCATTGCATATGTGTTCTTTTCCTAAACCACACTGGTCCACTGGTAACATTGCATGCATGTTCTTTTCCTAAAGAACATGGATCCACTTGAGCCATTTGCATGTGTGTTCTTTTCCTAAACCACATTGATCCACTGGTGACATTTGCATGTGTGTTCTTTTCCTAAACCACATTGATCCAATTGTGTCATTGCATGTGTGTTCTATTCCTGAACCACATTGATCCACTTGTGTCATTGCATCTGTGTTATTTTCCTAAACCACATTGATCCACTGGTGACATTTGCATGTGTCTTATTTTCCTAAACCACATGGATCCACTAGTGTCATTGCATGTGTGTTATTTTCCTGAACCACTGGTGACTTCGCATGTCTGTTCTTTTCCTGAACCACTGGTGACTTCGCATGTGTGTTCTTTTCCTAAACCACATGGATCCACTGGTGACATTTGCATGTGTGTTCTTTTCCTAAACCACATTAATCCACTATTGATATTTGTATGTGTGTTCTTTTCCTAAACCACATTGATCCTTTGGTGTGATTACATGTGTGTTCTTTTCCTAAACCACATTGATCCTTTGCTGTGATTACATGTGTGTTCTTTTCCTGAACCACATTGATCAACTTGTGACATTTGCATGTCTGTTCTTTTCCTAAACCACATTGATCGACTGGTATCATTGCATGTGTGTTCTTTTCCTGAACCACATTGATCCACTGGTGACATTACATGTGTGTTCTTTTCCTAAACCACATGGATCAGCTGGTGTCATTGCATGTGTGTTATTTTCCTAAAACACATTGATCCACTTGTGTCATTTTATGTGTGTTATTTTCCTAAACCACATTGATCCACTAGTGACATTTGCACGTGTGTTCTTGTCCTAAACCACATTCATCCACTCGTGCATTGCATGTGTGTTCTTTTCCTGAACCACATTGATCCACTGGTGTCATTGCATGTGTGTTCTTTTTCTAAACCACATTGATCCACTAGTGACATTTGCATGTGTGTTCTTTTTCTCAACCACATGGATCCACTAGTGTCATTGCATGTGAGTTATTTTCCTGAACCACTGGTGACTTCGCATGTGTGTTCTTTTCCTAAACCACTGGTGACTTCGCATGTGGGTTCTTTTCCTAAACCACATGTATCCACTAGTGACATTGCATGCGTGTTGTTTTCCTAAACCCGATTGATCCACTGGTGTCACTTCATGTGTGTTCTTTTCTTGAACCACATTGATCCACTCGTGTCATTGCGCGTGTGTTCTTTTCCTAAACCATATGGATCCACTTGTGAAATTTTCATGTGTGTTCTTTTCCTAAAACTCATTGATCCACTTGAGACATTGCATGTGTGTTCTTTTCCTAAACACAATCTATCCACTAGTGTCATTGCATGTGTGTTGTTTTCCTAAACCACATTGAACCACTAGTGTCATTACATGTGTGTTCTTTTCCTAAACCACATTGATCCACTAGTGTCATTGTATGTGTGTTCTTTTCCTAAACCACAATGATCCACTAGTGACATTTGCACGTGTGTTCTTTTCCTAAACCACGTTCATCCACTCGTGCATTGCATGTGTGTTCTTTTCCTGAACCACATTGATCCACTGGTGTCATTGCGTGTGTGTTATTTTCCTAAACCACATTGATCCACTGGTGTCATTGCATGTGTGTTCTTTTCCGAAACCACATGGATCCACTAGTGTCATTGCATGTGTGTTATTTTCCTGAACCACTGGTCACTTCGCATGTGTTTTCTTTTCCTAAACCACTGGTGACTTCGCATGTGGGTTCTTTTCCTAAACCACATGTATCCACTAGTGACATTGCATGCGTGTTGTTTTCCTAAACCCGATTGATCCACTGGTGTCACTTCATGTGTGTTCTTTTCTTGAACCACATTGATCCACTCGTGTCATTGCGTGTGTGTTCTTTTCCTAAACCATATGGATCCACTTGTGAAATTTTCATGTGTGTTCTTTTCCTAAAACTCATTGATCCACTTGAGACATTGCATGTGTGTTCTTTTCCTAAACCACATCTATCCACTAGTGTCATTGCATGTGTGTTGTTTTCCTAAACCACATTGAACCACTAGTGTCATTGCATGTGTGTTCTTTTCCAAAACCACATTGATCCACTAGTGTCATTGTATGTGTGTTCTTTTCCTAAACCACAATGATCCACTAGTGACATTTGCACGTGTGTTCTTTTCCTAAACCACGTTCATCCACTCGTGCATTGCATGTGTGTTCTTTTCCTGAACCACATTGATCCACTGGTGTCATTGCGTGTGTGTTATTTTCCTAAACCACATTGATCCACTGGTGTCATTGCATGTGTGTTCTTTTTCTAAACCACATTGATCCACTGGTGACATTTGCATGTGTGTTCTTTTTCTAAACCACATTGATCCACTAGTGTCATTGCATGTGAGTTCTTTTCCTAAACCACTGGTGACTTCGCATGTGTGTTCTTTTCCTGAACCACTGGTGACTTCGCACGTGTGTTCTTTTCCTAAACCACATGGATCCACTAGTGACATTGCATGCGTGTTGTTTTCCTAAACCCGATTGATCCACTGGTGTCACTTCATGTGTGTTCTTTTCTTGAACCACATTGATCCACTCGTGTCATTGCGTGTGTGTTCTTTTCCTAAACCACATGGATCCACTTGAGTCATTAAATGGGTGTTCTTTTCCTAAATCACATTGATCCACTTGTGTCATGGCACGTGTGTTCTTTTCCTAAACCACATTGATCCACCGGTGAAATCTGCATGTGTGTTCTTTTCCTAAACCACATGAATCCACTGGTGACATTGCATGTGTTTTCTTTTCCTGCACCACATGGATCCACTAGTGACTTTGCATTTGTGTTCTTTACCACATGGATCCAAATGTGAAATTTGCATGTCTGTTCTTTTCCTAAACCACATTGATCCATTGGTGTCATTATATGTGTGTTCTTTTCGTAAACCACATTGATCCACAGGGGACATTGCATGTTTGTTATTTTCCTAAACCACATTGATCCACTAGAGTCATTACATGTTTGTTATTTTCCTAAACCACATGGATCCACTTGTGACATTTGCATGTGTTTTCTTTACCTAAAACACATTGATCCACTCGAGACATTGCATGTGTGTTCTTTTCCTAAACCAGATGGATCCACTAGTGACATTTCATGTGTGTTCTTTTCCTAAACTAGATGGCCCCACTGGAGCCATTTGCATGTGTGTTCTTTTCATAAATCACATTGATCCACTGGTGTCATTGCATGTGTCTTCTTTTCCTAAACCACAACGAGCCACTGGTGGTGTTTCATGTGTGTTCTTTTCCTACACTACATTGCTCCATTAGAGTCATTGCATGTGTGTTCTTTTCCTAAACCACATGGATACACTGGGGACATTTGCATGTGTCTTCTTTTCGTAAACCAAATTAATCCACGGGTGACATTCACATGTGTGTTCTTTTCCCAAACAACATTGATCCACTAGTGTCATTTGCACGTGTGTTCTTTTCCTAAACCACATGGATCCACTGGAGTCATTGAATTGGTGTTCTTTTCCTAAATCACATTGATCCACTTGTGTCATTGCACGTGTGTTCTTTTCCTAAACCACATTGATCCACCGGTGAAATCTGCATGTGTGTTCTTTTCCTAAACCACATTGATCCACTGGTGTCATTGCATGTCTATTCTTTTCCTATACCACATGAATCCACTGGTGACATTGCATGTGTGTTCTTTTCCTGAACCACATGGATCCACTAGTGACTTTGCATGTGTGTTCTTTACCTAAACCACATGGATCCACTGGTGACATTTGCATGTCTGTTCTTTTCCTAAACCACATTGATCCACTGGTGTCATTATATGTGTGTTCTTTTCGTAAACCACATTGATGCATGGGTGACGTTGCATCTGTGTTCTTTTCCAGAACCACATTGATCCACTGGTGTCATTGCATGTGTGTTCTTTTCCTAGACCACACTGATCCACTGGTAACATTGCATGCATGTTCTTTTCCTAAACAACATGGATCCACTGGTGAGATTTGCATGTGTGTTGTTTTCGTAAACCACATTGATACACTACTATCATTGCATGTGTGTTGTTTTCCTAAACCACATTGATCCACTGGTGTCACTACATGTGTGTTGTTTTCTTGAACCACATTGATCCACTTGTGACATTGCAGGTGTGTTCTTTTCCTAAACCACATGGATCCACTGGTGTCATTGCACGTGTGTTCTTTTCCTAAACAACATTGGTCCACTAGTGTCATTGCATGTGTGTTCTTTCCCTAAACTACATTGATCCACTGGTGACATTTGCATGTGTGTTCTTTTCCTAAGCCACATTGATCCTTTGTTGTGATTACATGTGTGTTCTTTTCCTGAACCACATTGATCAACTGGTGACATTTGCATGTCAGTTCTTTTCCTAAACCACATTGATCGACTGGTATCATTGTATGTGTGTTCTTTTCTTGAACCACATTGATCTAATGGTGACATTGCATATGTGTTCTTTTCCTAAACCACATGGATCCACTGGTGTCATTGCATGTGTGTTAGTTTCCTAAAACACATTGATCCTCTTGTGTCATTGCATGTGTGATCTTTTCCTAAACCACATTGATCCACTGGTGACATTTGCATGTGTGTTCTTTTCCTAAACCACATTGATCCACTCGTGCCATTGCATGTGTGTTCTTTTCCTGAACCACATTGATCCACTGGTGTCATTGCATGTGTGTTATTTTCCTAAACCACATTGATCCACTTGTGTCATTGCATGTGTGTTCTTTTCCTAAACCACAATGATCCACTAGTGACATTTGCATGTGTCTTCTTTTCCTAAACCACATGGATCCACTAGTGTCATTGCATGTGTGTTATTTTCCTGAACCACTGGTGACTTCGCATGTCTGTTCTTTTCCTGAAACACTGGTGACTTCGCATGTGTGTTCTTTTCCTAAACCACATGGATCCACTGGTGACATTTGCATGTGTGTTCTTTTCCTAAACCACGTTAATCCACTGTTGATATTTGTATGTGTGTTCTTTTCCTAAACCACATTGATCCTTTGGTGTGATTACATGTGTGTTCTTTTCCTAAACCACATTGAACCACTGGTGACATTTGCATGTCTGTTCTTTTCCTAAACCACATTGATCCAGTGGTATCATTGGATGTGTGTTCTTTTCCTAAACCACATTGAACCACTGGTGACATTGCATGTGTGTTCTTTTCCTAGACCACATGGATCCACTAGTGTCATTGCATGTGTGTTATTTTCCTAAAGCACATGGATCCACTGGTGTCATTACATGTATGTTCTTTTCCTAAAGCACATTGATCCACTGGTGTCATTGCATGTGTGTTCTTTTCCTGAATCACTTAGATCCACTAGTGTCATTGCATGTGTGTTATTTTCCTAAAGCACATTGATCCACAGGTGTCATTGCATGTGTGTTCTTTTCCTAAACCACATTGATCCACTAGTGACATTTGCATGTGTGTTCTTTTCCGAAACAACATGGATCCACTAGTGTCATTGCATGTGTGTTATTTTCCTGAACCACTGGTCACTTCGCATGTGTGTTCTTTTCCTGAACCACTGGTGACTTCGCATGTGTGTTCTCTTCCTAAACCACATGGATCCACTAGTGACATTGCATGTGTGTTGTTTTCCTAAACCACATTGATCCACTGGTGTCACTTAATGTGTGTTATTTTCTTGAACCACATTGATCCACTCGTGTCATTACGTGTGTGTTCTTTTCCTAAACCATATGGATCCACTTGTGAAATTTTCATGTGTGTTCTTTTCCGAAAACTCATTGATCCACTTGAGACATTACATGTGTGTTCTTTTCCTAAACCACATCGATCCACTAGTGTCATTGCATGTGTGTTATTTTCCTAAACCACATTGAACCACTGGTGTCGTTGCATGTGTGTTCTTTTCCTAAACCACATTGATCCACTAGTGTCATTGTATGTGTGTTCTTTTCCTAAACCACATTGATCCATGGGTAATGTTGCATGTGTGTTCTTTTCCGGAACCACATTGATCCACAGGTGTCATTGCATGTGTGTTCTTTTCCTAGATCACATGGATCCACTACTTTCATTGCATGTGTGTTATTTGCCTAAAGCACATTGATCCACTGGTGTCATTGCATGTGTGTTCTTTTCCTAAACCACATTGATCCACTAGTGACATTTGCATGTGTGTTCTTTTCCGAAACAACATGGATCCACTAGTGTCATTGCATGTGTGTTATTTTCCTGAACCACTGGTGACTTCGCATGTGTGTTCTTTTCCTGAACCACTGGTGACTTCGCATGTGTGTTCTTTTCCTAAACCACATGGATCCACTAGTGACATTGCATGTGTGTTGTTTTCCTAAACCACATTGATCCACTGGTGTCACTTAATGTGTGCTCTTTTCTTGAACCACATTGATCCACTCGTGTCATTGCGTGTGTGTTCTTTTCCTAAACCATATGGATCCACTTGTGAAATTTTCATGTGTGTTCTTTTCCGAAAACTCATTGATCCACTTGAGACATTGCATGTGTGTTTGTTTCCTAAACCACATCGATCCACTTGTGTCATTACATGTGTGTTATTTTCCAAAACCACATTGAACCACTGGTGTCATTGCATGTGTGTTCTTTTCCTAAACCACATTGATCCACTAGTGTCATTGTATGTGTGTTCTTTTCCTAAACCACATTGATCCACTAGTGTCATTGCATGTGTGTTATTTTCCTAAACCACATTGATCCACTCGTGTCATTGCATGTGTGTTCTTTTCCTGAACCACATTGATCCAATGGTGTCATTGCATATGTGTTCTTTTCCTAAACCACACTGGTCCACTGGTAACATTGCATGCATGTTCTTTTCCTAAAGAACATGGATCCACTTGAGCCATTTGCATGTGTGTTCTTTTCCTAAACCACATTGATCCACTGGTGACATTTGCATGTGTGTTCTTTTCCTAAACCACATTGATCCAATTGTGTCATTGCATGTGTGTTCTATTCCTGAACCACATTGATCCACTTGTGTCATTGCATCTGTGTTATTTTCCTAAACCACATTGATCCACTGGTGACATTTGCATGTGTCTTATTTTCCTAAACCACATGGATCCACTAGTGTCATTGCATGTGTGTTATTTTCCTGAACCACTGGTGACTTCGCATGTCTGTTCTTTTCCTGAACCACTGGTGACTTCGCATGTGTGTTCTTTTCCTAAACCACATGGATCCACTGGTGACATTTGCATGTGTGTTCTTTTCCTAAACCACATTAATCCACTATTGATATTTGTATGTGTGTTCTTTTCCTAAACCACATTGATCCTTTGGTGTGATTACATGTGTGTTCTTTTCCTAAACCACATTGATCCTTTGCTGTGATTACATGTGTGTTCTTTTCCTGAACCACATTGATCAACTTGTGACATTTGCATGTCTGTTCTTTTCCTAAACCACATTGATCGACTGGTATCATTGCATGTGTGTTCTTTTCCTGAACCACATTGATCCACTGGTGACATTACATGTGTGTTCTTTTCCTAAACCACATGGATCAGCTGGTGTCATTGCATGTGTGTTATTTTCCTAAAACACATTGATCCACTTGTGTCATTTTATGTGTGTTATTTTCCTAAACCACATTGATCCACTAGTGACATTTGCACGTGTGTTCTTGTCCTAAACCACATTCATCCACTCGTGCATTGCATGTGTGTTCTTTTCCTGAACCACATTGATCCACTGGTGTCATTGCATGTGTGTTCTTTTTCTAAACCACATTGATCCACTAGTGACATTTGCATGTGTGTTCTTTTTCTCAACCACATGGATCCACTAGTGTCATTGCATGTGAGTTATTTTCCTGAACCACTGGTGACTTCGCATGTGTGTTCTTTTCCTAAACCACTGGTGACTTCGCATGTGGGTTCTTTTCCTAAACCACATGTATCCACTAGTGACATTGCATGCGTGTTGTTTTCCTAAACCCGATTGATCCACTGGTGTCACTTCATGTGTGTTCTTTTCTTGAACCACATTGATCCACTCGTGTCATTGCGCGTGTGTTCTTTTCCTAAACCATATGGATCCACTTGTGAAATTTTCATGTGTGTTCTTTTCCTAAAACTCATTGATCCACTTGAGACATTGCATGTGTGTTCTTTTCCTAAACACAATCTATCCACTAGTGTCATTGCATGTGTGTTGTTTTCCTAAACCACATTGAACCACTAGTGTCATTACATGTGTGTTCTTTTCCTAAACCACATTGATCCACTAGTGTCATTGTATGTGTGTT
Organism: Avena sativa; assembly: GCA_916181665.1. Classification (NCBI taxonomy): domain Eukaryota; kingdom Viridiplantae; phylum Streptophyta; class Magnoliopsida; order Poales; family Poaceae; genus Avena; species Avena sativa. The sequence continues at coordinate 254,734,154 of OV702292.1, read as the reverse complement.
CTTTTCCTAAACCACAATGATCCACTAGTGACATTTGCACGTGTGTTCTTTTCCTAAACCACGTTCATCCACTCGTGCATTGCATGTGTGTTCTTTTCCTAAACCACATTGATCCACTGGTGTCATTGCGTGTGTGTTATTTTCCTAAACCACATTGATCCACTGGTGTCATTGCATGTGTGTTCTTTTCCGAAACCACATGGATCCACTAGTGTCATTGCATGTGTGTTATTTTCCTGAACCACTGGTGACTTCGCATGTGTTTTCTTTTCCTAAACCACTGGTGACTTCGCATGTGGGTTCTTTTCCTAAACCACATGTATCCACTAGTGACATTGCATGCGTGTTGTTTTCCTAAACCCGATTGATCCACTGGTGTCACTTCATGTGTGTTCTTTTCTTGAACCACATTGATCCACTCGTGTCATTGCGCGTGTGTTCTTTTCCTAAACCATATGGATCCACTTGTGAAATTTTCATGTGTGTTCTTTTCCTAAAACTCATTGATCCACTTGAGACATTGCATGTGTGTTCTTTTCCTAAACACAATCTATCCACTAGTGTCATTGCATGTGTGTTGTTTTCCTAAACCACATTGAACCACTAGTGTCATTGCATGTGTGTTCTTTTCCTAAACCACATTGATCCACTAGTGTCATTGTATGTGTGTTCTTTTCCTAAACCACAATGATCCACTAGTGACATTTGCACGTGTGTTCTTTTCCTAAACCACGTTCATCCACTCGCGCATTGCATGTGTGTTCTTTTCCTGAACCACATTGATCCACTGGTGTCATTGCGTGTGTGTTATTTTCCTAAACCACATTGATCCACTGGTGTCATTGCATGTGTGTTCTTTTTCTAAACCACATTGATCCACTGGTGACATTTTCATGTGTGTTCTTTTTCTAAACCACATGGATCCACTAGTGTCATTGCATGTGAGTTCTTTTCCTAAACCACTGGTGACTTCGCATGTGTGTTCTTTTCCTGAACCACTGGTGACTTCGCACGTGTGTTCTTTTCCTAAACCACATGGATCCACTAGTGACATTGCATGCGTGTTCTTTTCCTAAACCCGATTGATCCACTGGTGTCACTTCATGTGTGTTCTTTTCTTGAACCACATTGATCCACTCGTGTCATTGCGTGTGTGTTCTTTTCCTAAACCATATGGATCCACTTGTGAAATTTTCATGTGTGTTCTTTTCCTAAAACACATTGATCCACTTGAGACATTACATGTGTGTTCTTTTCCTAAACCACATCTATCCACTAGTGTCATTGCATGTGTGTTGTTTTCCTAAACCACATTGAACCACTAGTGTCATTGCATGTGTGTTCTTTTCCAAAACCATATTGATCCACTAGTGTCATTGTATGTGTGTTCTTTTCCTAAACCACATTGATCCACTAGTGACATTTGCACGTGTGTTCTTTTCCTAAACCACGTTCATCCACTCGTGCATTGCATGTGTGTTCTTTTCCTGAACCACATTGATCCACTGGTGTCATTGCATGTGTGTTATTTTCCTAAACCACATTGATCCACTGGTGTCGTTGCATGTGTGTTCTTTTTCTAAACCACATTGATCCACTGGTGACATTTCCATGTGTGTTCTTTTTCTAAACCACATGGATCCACTAGTGTCATTGCATGTGAGTTCTTTTCTTGAACCACAGGTGACTTCGCATGTGTGTTCTTTTCCTGAACCACTGGTGACTTCGCATGTGTGTTCTTTTCCTAAACCACATGGATCCACTTGTGACATTGCATGCGTGTTGTTTTCCTAAACCACATTGATCCACTAGTGTCACTTCATTTGTGTTCTTTTCTTGAACCACATTGATCGACTGGTGATATTGCATGTGTGTTCTTTTCCTAAACCACATGGAACCACTGGTGTCATTGCATATGTCTTAGTTTCCTAAAACACCTTGATCCACTTGTGTCATTGCATGTGTGTTCTTTTCCTAAACCACATTGATCCACTAGTGACATTTGCATTTGTGTTCTTTTCCTAAACCACATTGATCCAATCGTGTCATTGCATGTGTGTTCTTTTCCTGAACCACATTGATCCACTGGTGTCGTTGCATGTGTGTTATTTTCCTAAACCACATTGATCCACTGGTGACATTTGCCTGTGTCTTCTTTTCCTAAACCACATGGATCCACTAGTGTCATTGCATGTGTGTTATTTTCCTGAACCACTGGTGACTTCGCATGTCTGTTCTTTTCCTGAACCACTCGTGACTTCGCATGTGTGTTCTTTTCCTAAACCACATGGATCCGCTGGTGACATTTGCATGTGTGTTCTTTTCCTAAACCACATTAATCCACTGTTGATAGTTGTATGTGTGTTCTTTTCCTAAACCACATTGATCCTTTGGTGTGATTACATGTGTGTTCTTTTCCTAAACCACCCTGAACCACTGGTGACATTTGCATGTCTGTTCTTTTCATAAACCACATTGATCCACTGGTATCATTGCATGTGTGTTCTTTTCCTAAACCACATTGAACCACTAGTGACATTGCATGTGTGTTCTTTTCCTAAACCACATTGATCCACTAGTGTCATTGCATGTGTGTTCTTTTCCTAAACCACATTGATCCACTAGTGTCATTGTATGTGTGTTCTTTTCCTAAACCATATTGATCCACTAGTGACATTTGCACGTGTGTTCTTTTCCTAAACCATGTTCATCCACTCGTGCATTGCATGTGTGTTCTTTTCCTGAACCACATTGATCCACTAGTGTCATTGCATGTGTGTTATTTTCCTAAACCACATTGATCCACTGGTGTCATTGCATGTGTGTTCTTTTTCTAAACCACATTGATCCACTGGTGACATTTGCATGTGTGTTTTTTTTCTAAACCACATGGATCCACTAGTGTCATTGCATGTGAGTTCTTTTCCTGAACCACTAGTGACTTCGCATGTGTGTTCTTTTCCTGAACCACTGGTGACTTCGCATGTGTGTTCTTTTCCTAAACCACATGGATCCACTAGTGACATTGCATGCGTGTTGTTTTCCTAAACCACATTGAGCCACTGATGTCACTTCATGTGTGTTCTTTTCTTGAACCACATTGATCGACTGGTGATATTGCATGTGTGTTCTTTTGCTAAACCACATGGATCCACTGGTGTCATTGCATATGTGTTAGTTTCCTAAAACACATTGATCCACTTGTGTCATTGCATGTGTGTTCTTTTCCTAAACCACATTGATCCACTGGTGACATTTGCATGTGTGTTCTTTTCCTAAACCACATTGATCCAATTGTGTCATTGCATGTGTCTTATTTTCCTAAACCACATTGATCCACTGGTGACATTTGCATGTGTCTTCTTTTCCTAAACCACATGGATCCACTAGTGTCATTGCATGTGTGTTATTTTCCTGAACCACTGGTGACTTCACATGTCTGTTCTTTTCTTGAACCACTGGTGACTTCGCCTGTGTGTTCTTTTTCCTAAACTACATGGATCCACTGGTGACATTTGCATGTGTGTTCTTTTCCTAAACCACATTGATCCTTTGGTGTGATTACATGTGTGTTCTTTTCCTAAACCACATTGAACCACTGGTGACATTTGCATGTCTGTGCTTTTCCTAAACCACATTGATCCACTGGTATCATTGCATGTGTGTTCTTTTCCTAAACCACATTGAACCACTAGTGACATTGCATGTGTGTTCTTTTCCTAGACCACATGGATCCACTAGTGTCATTTCATGTGTGTTATTTTCCTAAAGCACATGGATCCACTGGTGTCATTACATTTATGTTCTTTTCCTAACACACATTGATCCACTGGTGTCATTGCATGTGTGTTGTTTTCCTAGACCACATGGATCCAATAGTGTCACTGCATGTGTGTTATTTTCCTAAAGCACATTGATCCACTGGTGTCATTGCATGTGTGTTCTTTTCCTAAACCACATTGATCCACTAGTGACATTTGCATGTGTGTTCTTTTCCGAAACAACATGGATCCACTAGTGTCATTGCATGTGTGTTATTTTCCTGAACCACTGGTGACTTCGCATGTGTGTTCTTTTCCTGAACCACTGGTGACTTCGCATGTCTGTTCTTTTCCTAAACCACATGGATCCACTAGTGACATTGCATGTGTGTTGTTTTCCTAAACCACATTGATCCACTGGTGTCACTTAATGTGTGTTCTTTTCTTGAACAACATTGATCCACTCGTGTCATTGCGCGTGTGTTCTTTACCTAAACCATATGGATCCACTTGTGAAATTTTCATGTGTGTTCTTTTCCGAAAACTCATTGATCCACCTGAGACATTGCATGTGTGTTCTTTTCCTAAACCACATCGATCCACTAGTGTCATTGCATGTGTGTTATTTTCCTAAACCACATTGAACCACTAGTGTCATTGCATGTGTGTTCTTTTCCTAAACCACATTGATCCACTCGTGTCATTGTATGTGTGTTCTTTTCCTAAACCACATTGATCCACTAATGTCATTGCATGTGTGTTATTTTCCTAAACCACATTGATCCACTCGTGTCATTGCATGTGTGTTCTTTTCCTGAACCACATTGATCCAATGGTGTCATTGCATGTGTGTTCTTTTCCTAAACCACACTGATCCACTGGTAACATTGCATGCGTGTTCTTTTCCTAAAGAACATGGATCCACTTGAGCCATTTGCATGTGTGTTCTTTTCCTAAACCACATTGATCCACTGGTGACATTTGCATGTGTGTTCTTTTCCTAAACCACATTGATCCACTGGTGTCATTGCATGTGTGTTGTTTTCCTAAACCACATTGATCCACTGGTGTCACTGCATGTGTGTTCTTTTCCTAAACCACATTGATCTTTTGCTGTGATTACATGTGTGTTCTTTTCCTGAACCACATTGATCAACTTGTGACATTTGCATGTCTGTTCTTTTCCTAAACCACATTGATCGACTGGTATCATTGCAGGTGTGTTCTTTTCCTGAACCACATTGATCCACTAGTGACATTACATGTGTGTTCTTTTCCTAAACCACATGGATCAGCTGGTGTCATTGCATGTGTGTTATTTTCCTAAAACACATTGATCCACTTGTGTCATTTTATGTGTGTTCTTTTCCTAAACCACATTGATCCACTAGTGACATTTGCACGTGTGTTCTTTTCCTAAACCACATTCATCCACTCGTGCATTGCATGTGTGTTCTTTTCCTGAACCACATTGATCCACCGGTGTCATTGCATGTGTGTTATTTTCCTAAACCACATTGATCCACTAGTGTCATTGCATGTGCGTTATTTTTCTAAACCACATTGATCCACTAGTGACATTTGCATGTGTGTTCTTTTTCTCAACCACATGGATCCACTAGTGTCATTGCATGTGAGTTATTTTCCTGAACCACTGGTGACTTCGCATGTGTGTTGTTTTCCTAAACCACTGGTGACTTCGCATGTGGGTTCTTTTCCTAAACCACATGTATCCACTAGTGACATTGCATGCGTGTTGTTTTCCTAAACCCGATTGATCCACTGGTGTCACTTCATGTGTGTTCTTTTCTCGAACCACATTGATCCACTCGTGTCATTGCGCGTGTGTTCTTTTCCTAAACCATATGGATCCACTTGTGAAATTGTCATGTGTGTTCTTTTCCTAAAACTCATTCATCCACTTGAGTCATTGCATGTGTGTTCTTTTCCTAAACCACATCTATCCACTAGTGTCATTGCATGTGTGTTGTTTTCCTAAACCACATTGAACCACTAGTGTCATTGCATGTGTGTTCTTTGCCTAAACCACATTGATCCACTAGTGTCATTGTATGTGTGTTCTTTTCCTAAACCACAATGATCCACTAGTGACATTTGCACGTGTGTTCTTTTCCTAAACCACGTTCATCCACTCGTGCATTGCATGTGTGTTCTTTTCCTGAACCACATTGATCCACTGGTGTCATTGCGTGTGTGTTATTTTCCTAAACCACATTGATCCACTGGTGTCGTTGCATGTGTGTTCTTTTTCTAAACCACATTGATCCACTGGTGAAATTTGCATGTGTGTTCTTTTTCTAAACCACATGGATCCACTAGTGTCATTGCATGTGAGTTCTTTTCTTGAACCACTGGTGACTTCGCATGTGTGTTCTTTTCCTGAACCACTGGTGACTTCGCACGTGTGTTCTTTTCCTAAACCACATGGATCCACTAGTGACATTGCATGCGTGTTGTTTTCCTAAACCCGATTGATCCACTGGTGTCACTTCATGTGTGTTCTTTTCTTGAACCACATTGATCCACGCGTGTCATTACGTGTGTGTTCTTTTCCTAAACCATATGGATCCACTTGTGAAATTTTCATGTGTGTTCTTTTCCTAAAACTCATTGATCCACTTGAGACATTGCATGTGTGTTCTTTTCCTAAACCACATCTATCCACTAGTGTCATTGCATGTGTGTTGTTTTCCTAAACCACATTGAACCACTAGTGTCATTGCATGTGTGTTCTTTTCCAAAACCACATTGATCCACTAGTGTCATTGTATGTGTGTTCTTTTCCTAAACCACATTGATCCACTAGTGACATTTGCACGTGTGTTCTTTTCCTAAACCACGTTCATCCACTCGTGCATTGCATGTGTGTTCTTTTCCTGAACCACATTGATCCACTGGTGTCATTTCATGTGTGTTATTTTCCTAAACCACATTGATCCACTGGTGTCGTTGCATGTGTGTTCTTTTTCTAAACCACATTGATCCACTAGTGTCACTTCATTTGTGTTCTTTTCTTGAACCACATTGATCGACTGGTGATATTGCATGTGTGTTCTTTTCCTAAACCACATGGAACCACTGGTGTCATTGCATATGTCTTAGTTTCCTAAAACACCTTGATCCACTTGTGTCATTGCATGTGTGTTCTTTTCCTAAACCACATTGATCCACTGGTGACATTTGCATTTGTGTTCTTTTCCTAAACCACATTGATCCAATCGTGTCATTGCATGTGTGTTCTTTTCCTGAACCACATTGATCCACTGGTGTCATTGCATGTGTGTTATTTTCCTAAACCACATTGATCCACGGGTGACATTTGCCTGTGTCTTCTTTTCCTAAACCACATGGATCCACTAGTGTCATTGCATGTGTGTTATTTTCCTGAACCACTGGTGACTTCGCATGTCTGTTCTTTTCCTGAACCACTCGTGACTTCGCATGTGTGTTCTTTTCCTAAACCACATGGATCCACTGGTGACATTTGCATGTGTGTTCTTTTCCTAAACCACATTAATCCACTGTTGATATTTGTATGTGTGTTCTTTTCCTAAACCACATTGATCCTTTGGTGTGATTACATGTGTGTTCTTTTCCTAAACCACACTGAACCACTGGTGACATTTGCATGTCTGTTCTTTTCATAAACCACATTGATCCACTGGTATCATTGCATGTGTGTTCTTTTCCTAAACCACATTGAACCACTAGTGACATTGCATGTGTGTTCTTTTCCTAAACCACATTGATCCACTAGTGTCATTGCATGTGTGTTCTTTTCCTAAACCACATTGATCCACTAGTGTCATTGTATGTGTGTTCTTTTCCTAAACCATATTGATCCACTAGTGACATTTGCACGTGTGTTCTTTTCCTAAACCATGTTCATCCACTCGTGCATTGCATGTGTGTTCTTTTCCTGAACCACATTGATCCACTGGTGTCATTGCATGTGTGTTATTTTCCTAAACCACATTGATCCACTGGTGTCATTGCATGTGTCTTCTTTTTCTAAACCACATTGATCCCTGGTGACATTTGCATGTGTGTTCTTTTTCTAAACCACATGGATCCACTAGTGTCATTGCATGTGAGTTCTTTTCCTGAACCACTAGTGACTTCGCATGTGTGTTCTTTTCCTGAACCACTGGTGACTTCGCATGTGTGTTCTTTTCCTAAACCACATGGATCCACTAGTGACATTGCATGCGTGTTGTTTTCCTAAACCACATTGAGCCACTGGTGTCACTTCATGTGTGTTCTTTTCTTGAACCACATTGATCGACTGGTGATATTTCATGTGTGTTCTTTTCCTAAACCACATGGATCCACTGGTGTCATTGCATATGTGTTAGTTTCCTAAAACACATTGATCCACTTGTGTCATTGCATGTGTGTTCTTTTCCTAAACCACATTGATCCACTGGTGACATTTGCATGTGTGTTCTTTTCCTAAACCACATTGATCCAATTGTGTCATTGCATGTGTCTTATTTTACTAAACCACATTGATCCACTGATGACATTTGCATGTGTCTTCTTTTCCTAAACCACATGGATCCACTAGTGTCATTGCATGTGTGTTATTTTCCTGAACCACTGGTGACTTCACATGTCTGTTCTTTTCTTGAACCACTGGTGACTTCGCCTGTGTTTTCTTTTTCCTAAACTACATGGATCCACTGGTGACATTTGCATGTGTGTTCTTTTCCTAAACCACATTGATCCTTTGGTGTGGTTACATGTGTGTTCTTTTCCTAAACCACATTGAACCACTGGTGACATTTGCATGTCTCTTCTTTTCCTAAACCACATTGATCCACTGGTATCATTGCATGTGTGTTCTTTTCCTAAACCACATTGAACCACTAGTGACATTGCATGTGTGTTCTTTTCCTAGACCACATGGATCCACTAGTGTCATTTCATGTGTGTTATTTTCCTAAAGCACATGGATCCACTGGTGTCATTACATGTATGTTCTTTTCCTAACGCACATTGATCCACTGGTGTCATTGCATGTGTGTTCTTTTCCTAGACCACATGGATCCAATAGTGTCACTGCATGTGTCTTCTTTTTCTAAACCACATTGATCCACTGGTGACATTTGCATGTGTGTTCTTTTTCTAAACCACATGGATCCACTAGTGTCATTGCATGTGAGTTCTTTTCCTGAACCACTAGTGACTTCGCATGTGTGTTCTTTTCCTGAACCACTGGTGACTTCGCATGTGTGTTCTTTTCCTAAACCACATGGATCCACTAGTGACATTGCATGCGTGTTGTTTTCCTAAACCACATTGAGCCACTGGTGTCACTTCATGTGTGTTCTTTTCTTGAACCACATTGATCGACTGGTGATATTTCATGTGTGTTCTTTTCCTAAACCACATGGATCCACTGGTGTCATTGCATATGTGTTAGTTTCCTAAAACACATTGATCCACTTGTGTCATTGCATGTGTGTTCTTTTCCTAAACCACATTGATCCACTAGTGACATTTGCATGTGTGTTCTTTTCCTAAACCACATTGATCCAATTGTGTCATTGCATGTGTCTTATTTTACTAAACCACATTGATCCACTGGTGACATTTGCATGTGTCTTCTTTTCCTAAACCACATGGATCCACTAGTGTCATTGCATGTGTGTTATTTTCCTGAACCACTGGTGACTTCACATGTCTGTTCTTTTCTTGAACCAATGGTGACTTCGCCTGTGTTTTCTTTTTCCTAAACTACATGGATCCACTGGTGACATTTGCATGTGTGTTCTTTTCCTAAACCACATTGATCCTTTGGTGTGGTTACATGTGTGTTCTTTTCCTAAACCACATTGAACCACTGGTGACATTTGCATGTCTCTTCTTTTCCTAAACCACATTGATCCACTGGTATCATTGCATGTGTGTTCTTTTCCTAAACCACATTGAACCACTAGTGACATTGCATGTGTGTTCTTTTCCTAGACCACATGGATCCACTAGTGTCATTTCATGTGTGTTATTTTCCTAAAGCACATGGATCCACTGGTGTCATTACATGTATGTTCTTTTCCTAACGCACATTGATCCACTGGTGTCATTGCATGTGTGTTCTTTTCCTAGACCACATGGATCCAATAGTGTCACTCCATGTGTGTTATTTTCCTAAAGCACATTGATCCACTGGTGTCATTGCATGTGTGTTCTTTTCCTAAACCACATTGATCCACTAGTGACATTTGCATGTGTGTTATTTTCCGAAACAACATGGATCCACTAGTGTCATTGCATGTGTGTTATTTTCCTGAACCACTGGTGACTTCGCATGTGTGTTCTTTTCCTGAACCACTGGTGACTTCGCATGTATGTTCTTTTCCTAAACCACATGGATCCACTAGTGACATTGCATGTGTGTTGTTTTCCTAAACCACATTGATCCACTGGTGTCACTTAATGTGTGTTCTTTTCTTGAACAACATTGATCCACTCGTGTCATTGTGCGTGTGTTCTTTACCTAAACCATATGGATCCACTTGTGAAATTTTCATGTGTGTTCTTTCCGAAAACTCATTGATCCACCTGAGACATTGCATGTGTGTTCTTTTCCTAAACCACATCGATCCACTAGTGTCATTGCATGTGTGTTATTTTCCTAAACCACATTGAACCACTAGTGTCATTGCATGTGTGTTCTTTTCCTAAACCACATTGATCCACTTGTGTCATTGTATGTGTGTTCTTTTCCTAAACCACATTGATCCACTAATGTCATTGCATGTGTGTTATTTTCCTAAACCACATTGATCCACTCGTGTCATTGCATGTGTGTTCTTTTCCTGAACCACATTGATCCAATGGTGTCATTGCATGTGTGTTCTTTTCCTAAACCACACAGATCCACTGGTAACATTGCATGCGTGTTCTTTTCCTAAAGAACATGGATCCACTTGAGCCATTTGCATGTGTGTTCTTTTCCTAAACCACATTGATCCACTGGTGACATTTGCATGTGTGTTCTTTTCCTAAACCACATTGATCCACTGATGTCATTGCTTGTGTGTTGTTTTCCTAAACCACATTGATCCACTGGTGTCACTGCATGTGTGTTCTTTTCCTAAACCACATTGATCCTTTGCTGTGATTACATGTGTGTTCTTTTCCTAAACCACATTGATCAACTTGTGACATTTGCATGTCTGTTCTTTTCCTAAACCACATTGATCGACTGGTATCATTGCATGTGTGTTCTTTTCCTGAACCACATTGATCCACTAGTGACATTACATGTGTGTTCTTTTCCTAAACCACATGGATCAGCTGGTGTCATTGCATGTGTGTTATTTTCCTAAAACACATTGATCCACTTGTGTCATTTTATGTGTGTTCTTTTCCTAAACCACATTGATCCACTAGTGACATTTGCACGTGTGTTCTTTTCCTAAACCACATTCATCCACTCGTGCATTGCATGTGTGTTCTTTTCCTGAACCACATTGATCCACCGGTGTCATTGCATGTGTGTTATTTTCCTAAACCACATTGATCCACTAGTGTCATTGCATGTGTGTTATTTTTCTAAACCACATTGATCCACTAGTGACATTTGCATGTGTGTTCTTTTTCTCAACCACATGGATCCACTAGTGTCATTGCATGTGAGTTATTTTCCTGAACCACTGGTGACTTCGCATGTGTGTTCTTTTCCTAAACCACTGGTGACTTCGCATGTGGGTTCTTTTCCTAAACCACATGTATCCACTAGTGACATTGCATGCGTGTTGTTTTCCTAAACCCGATTGATCCACTGGTGTCACTTCATGTGTGTTCTTTTCTTGAACCACATTGATCCACTCGTGTCATTGCGCGTGTGTTCTTTTCCTAAACCATATGGATCCACTTGTGAAATTTTCATGTGTGTTCTTTTCCTAAAACTCATTCATCCACTTGAGTCATTGCATGTGTGTTCTTTTCCTAAACCACATCTATCCACTAGTGTCATTGCATGTGTGTTGTTTTCCTAAACCACATTGAACCACTAGTGTCATTGCATGTGTGTTCTTTGCCTAAACCACATTGATCCACTAGTGTCATTGTATGTGTGTTCTTTTCCTAAACCACAATGATCCACTAGTGACATTTGCACGTGTGTTCTTTTCCTAAACCACGTTCATCCACTCGTGCATTGCATGTGTGTTCTTTTCCTGAACCACATTGATCCACTGGTGTCATTGCGTGTGTGTTTTTTTCCTAAACCACATTGATCCACTGGTGTCGTTGCATGTGTGTTCTTTTTCTAAACCACATTGATCCACTGGTGACATTTGCATGTGTGTTCTTTTTCTAAACCACATGGATCCACTAGTGTCATTGCATGTGAGTTCTTTTCTTGAACCACTGGTGACTTCGCATGTGTGTTCTTTTCCTGAACCACTGGTGACTTCGCACGTGTGTTCTTTTCCTAAACCACATGGATCCACTAGTGACATTGCATGCGTGTTGTTTTCCTAAACCCGATTGATCCACTGGTGTCACTTCATGTGTGTTCTTTTCTTGAACCACATTGATCCACTCGTGTCATTGCGTGTGTGTTCTTTTCCTAAACCATATGGATCCACTTGTGAAATTTTCATGTGTGTTCTTTTCCTAAAACTCATTGATCCACTTGAGACATTGCATGTGTGTTCTTTTCCTAAACCACATCTATCCACTAGTGTCATTGCATGTGTGTTGTTTTCCTAAACCACATTGAACCACTAGTGTCATTGCATGTGTGTTCTTTTCCAAAACCACATTGATCCACTAGTGTCATTGTATGTGTGTTCTTTTCCTAAACCACATTGATCCACTAGTGACATTTGCACGTGTGTTCTTTTCCTAAACCACGTTCATCCACTCGTGCATTGCATGTGTGTTCTTTTCCTGAACCACATTGATCCACTGGTGTCATTTCATGTGTGTTATTTTCCTAAACCACATTGATCCACTGGTGTCGTTGCATGTGTGTTCTTTTTCTAAACCACATTGATCCACTGGTGACATTTGCATGTGTGTTCTTTTTATAAACCACATGGATCCACTAGTGTCATTGCATGTGAGTTCTTTTCTTGAACCACTGGTGACTTCGCATGTGTGTTCTTTTCCTGAACCACTGGTGACTTCGCATGTGTGTTCTTTTCCTAAACCACATGGATCCACTTGTGACATTGCATGCGTGTTGTTTTCCTAAACCACATTGATCCACTAGTGTCACTTCATTTGTGTTCTTTTCTTGAACCACATTGATCGACTGGTGATATTGCATGTGTGTTCTTTTCCTAAACCACATGGAACCACTGGTGTCATTGCATATGTCTTAGTTTCCTAAAACACATTGATCCACTTGTGTCATTGCATGTGTGTTCTTTTCCTAAACCACATTGATCCACTGGTGACATTTGCATTTGTGTTCCTTTCCTAAACCACATTGATCCAATCGTGTCATTGCATGTGTGTTCTTTTCCTGAACCACATTGATCCACTGGTGTCATTGCATGTGTGTTATTTTCCTAAACCACATTGATCCACTGGTGACATTTGCCTGTGTCTTCTTTTCCTAAACCACATGGATCCACTAGTGTCATTGCATGTGTGTTATTTTCCTGAACCACTGGTGACTTCGCATGTCTGTTCTTTTCCTGAACCACTCGTGACTTCGCATGTGTGTTCTTTTCCTAAACCACATGGATCCACTGGTGACATTTGCATGTGTGTTCTTTTCCTAAACCATATTAATCCACTGTTGATATTTGTATGTGTGTTCTTTTCCTAAACCACATTGATCCTTTGGTGTGATTACATGTGTGTTCTTTTCCTAAACCACACTGAACCACTGGTGACATTTGCATGTCTGTTCTTTTCATAAACCACATTGATCCACTGGTATCATTGCATGTGTGTTCTTTTCCTAAACCACATTGAACCACTAGTGACATTGCATGTGTGTTCTTTTCCTAAACCACATTGATCCACTAGTGTCATTGCATGTGTGTTCTTTTCCTAAACCACATTGATCCACTAGTGTCATTGTATGTGTGTTCTTTTCCTAAACCATATTGATCCTTTGGTGTGATTACATGTGTGTTCTTTTCCTAAACCACACTGAACCACTGGTGACATTTGCATGTCTGTTCTTTTCCTAAACCACATTGATCCACTAGTGTCATTGTATGTGTGTTCTTTTCCTAAACCATATTGATCCACTAGTGACATTTGCACGTGTGTTCTTTTCCTAAACCATGTTCATCCACTCGTGCATTGCATGTGTGTTCTTTTCCTGAACCACATTGATCCACTGGTGTCATTGCATGTGTGTTATTTTCCTAAACCACATTGATCCACTAGTGTCATTGCATGTGTGTTATTTTTCTAAACCACATTGATCCACTAGTGACATTTGCATGTGTGTTCTTTTTCTCAACCACATGGATCCACTAGTGTCATTGCATGTGAGTTATTTTCCTGAACCACTGGTGACTTCGCATGTGTGTTCTTTTCCTAAACCACTGGTGACTTCGCATGTGGGTTCTTTTCCTAAACCACATGTATCCACTAGTGACATTGCATGCGTGTTGTTTTCCTAAACCCGATTGATCCACTGGTGTCACTTCATGTGTGTTCTTTTCTTGAACCACATTGATCCACTCGTGTCATTGCGCGTGTGTTCTTTTCCTAAACCATATGGATCCACTTGTGAAATTTTCATGTGTGTTCTTTTCCTAAAACTCATTCATCCACTTGAGTCATTGCATGTGTGTTCTTTTCCTAAACCACATCTATCCACTAGTGTCATTGCATGTGTGTTGTTTTCCTAAACCACATTGAACCACTAGTGTCATTGCATGTGTGTTCTTTGCCTAAACCACATTGATCCACTAGTGTCATTGTATGTGTGTTCTTTTCCTAAACCACAATGATCCACTAGTGACATTTGCACGTGTGTTCTTTTCCTAAACCACGTTCATCCACTCGTGCATTGCATGTGTGTTCTTTTCCTGAACCACATTGATCCACTGGTGTCATTGCGTGTGTGTTTTTTTCCTAAACCACATTGATCCACTGGTGTCGTTGCATGTGTGTTCTTTTTCTAAACCACATTGATCCACTGGTGACATTTGCATGTGTGTTCTTTTTCTAAACCACATGGATCCACTAGTGTCATTGCATGTGAGTTCTTTTCTTGAACCACTGGTGACTTCGCATGTGTGTTCTTTTCCTGAACCACTGGTGACTTCGCACGTGTGTTCTTTTCCTAAACCACATGGATCCACTAGTGACATTGCATGCGTCTTGTTTTCCTAAACCCGATTGATCCACTGGTGTCACTTCATGTGTGTTCTTTTCTTGAACCACATTGATCCACTCGTGTCATTGCGTGTGTGTTCTTTTCCTAAACCATATGGATCCACTTGTGAAATTTTCATGTGTGTTCTTTTCCTAAAACTCATTGATCCACTTGAGACATTGCATGTGTGTTCTTTTCCTAAACCACATCTATCCACTAGTGTCATTGCATGTGTGTTGTTTTCCTAAACCACATTGAACCACTAGTGTCATTGCATGTGTGTTCTTTTCCAAAACCACATTGATCCACTAGTGTCATTGTATGTGTGTTCTTTTCCTAAACCACATTGATCCACTAGTGACATTTGCACGTGTGTTCTTTTCCTAAACCACGTTCATCCACTCGTGCATTGCATGTGTGTTCTTTTCCTGAACCACATTGATCCACTGGTGTCATTTCATGTGTGTTATTTTCCTAAACCACATTGATCCACTGGTGTCGTTGCATGTGTGTTCTTTTTCTAAACCACATTGATCCACTGGTGACATTTGCATGTGTGTTCTTTTTATAAACCACATGGATCCACTAGTGTCATTGCATGTGAGTTCTTTTCTTGAACCACTGGTGACTTCGCATGTGTGTTCTTTTCCTGAACCACTGGTGACTTCGCATGTGTGTTCTTTTCCTAAACCACATGGATCCACTTGTGACATTGCATGCGTGTTGTTTTCCTAAACCACATTGATCCACTAGTGTCACTTCATTTGTGTTCTTTTCTTGAACCACATTGATCGACTGGTGATATTGCATGTGTGTTCTTTTCCTAAACCACATGGAACCACTGGTGTCATTGCATATGTCTTAGTTTCCTAAAACACATTGATCCACTTGTGTCATTGCATGTGTGTTCTTTTCCTAAACCACATTGATCCACTGGTGACATTTGCATTTGTGTTCCTTTCCTAAACCACATTGATCCAATCGTGTCATTGCATGTGTGTTCTTTTCCTGAACCACATTGATCCACTGGTGTCATTGCATGTGTGTTATTTTCCTAAACCACATGGATCCACTGGTGACATTTGCATGTGTGTTCTTTTCCTAAACCATATTAATCCACTGTTGATATTTGTATGTGTGTTCTTTTCCTAAACCACATTGATCCTTTGGTGTGATTACATGTGTGTTCTTTTCCTAAACCACACTGAACCACTGGTGACATTTGCATGTCTGTTCTTTTCATAAACCACATTGATCCACTGGTATCATTGCATGTGTGTTCTTTTCCTAAACCACATTGAACCACTAGTGACATTGCATGTGTGTTCTTTTCCTAAACCACATTGATCCACTAGTGTCATTGCATGTGTGTTCTTTTCCTAAACCACATTGATCCACTAGTGTCATTGTATGTGTGTTCTTTTCCTAAACCATATTGATCCACTAGTGACATTTGCACGTGTGTTCTTTTCCTAAACCATGTTCATCCACTCGTGCATTGCATGTCTGTTCTTTTCCTGAACCACATTGATCCACTGGTGTCATTGCATGTGTGTTATTTTCCTAAACCACATTGATCCACTAGTGTCATTGCATGTGTGTTATTTTTCTAAACCACATTGATCCACTAGTGACATTTGCATGTGTGTTCTTTTTCTCAACCACATGGATCCACTAGTGTCATTGCATGTGAGTTATTTTCCTGAACCACTGGTGACTTCGCATGTGTGTTCTTTTCCTAAACCACTGGTGACTTCGCATGTGGGTTCTTTTCCTAAACCACATGTATCCACTAGTGACATTGCATGCGTGTTGTTTTCCTAAACCCGATTGATCCACTGGTGTCACTTCATGTGTGTTCTTTTCTTGAACCACATTGATCCACTCGTGTCATTGCGCGTGTGTTCTTTTCCTAAACCATATGGATCCACTTGTGAAATTTTCATGTGTGTTCTTTTCCTAAAACTCATTCATCCACTTGAGTCATTGCATGTGTGTTCTTTTCCTAAACCACATCTATCCACTAGTGTCATTGCATGTGTGTTGTTTTCCTAAACCACATTGAACCACTAGTGTCATTGCATGTGTGTTCTTTGCCTAAACCACATTGATCCACTAGTGTCATTGTATGTGTGTTCTTTTCCTAAACCACAATGATCCACTAGTGACATTTGCACGTGTGTTCTTTTCCTAAACCACGTTCATCCACTCGTGCATTGCATGTGTGTTCTTTTCCTGAACCACATTGATCCACTGGTGTCATTGCGTGTGTGTTTTTTTCCTAAACCACATTGATCCACTGGTGTCGTTGCATGTGTGTTCTTTTTCTAAACCACATTGATCCACTGGTGACATTTGCATGTGTGTTCTTTTTCTAAACCACATGGATCCACTAGTGTCATTGCATGTGAGTTTTTTTCTTGAACCACTGGTGACTTCGCATGTGTGTTCTTTTCCTGAACCACTGGTGACTTCGCACGTGTGTTCTTTTCCTAAACCACATGGATCCACTAGTGACATTGCATGCGTGTTGTTTTCCTAAACCCGATTGATCCACTGGTGTCACTTCATGTGTGTTCTTTTCTTGAACCACATTGATCCACTCGTGTCATTGCGTGTGTGTTCTTTTCCTAAACCATATGGATCCACTTGTGAAATTTTCATGTGTGTTCTTTTCGTAAAACTCATTGATCCACTTGAGACATTGCATGTGTGTTCTTTTCCTAAACCACATCTATCCACTAGTGTCATTGCATGTGTGTTGTTTTCCTAAACCACATTGAACCACTAGTGTCATTGCATGTGTGTTCTTTTCCAAAACCACATTGATCCACTAGTGTCATTGTATGTGTGTTCTTTTCCTAAACCACATTGATCCACTAGTGACATTTGCACGTGTGTTCTTTTCCTAAACCACGTTCGTCCACTCGTGCATTGCATGTGTGTTCTTTTCCTGAACCACATTGATCCACTGGTGTCATTTCATGTGTGTTATTTTCCTAAACCACATTGATCCACTGGTGTCGTTGCATGTGTGTTCTTTTTCTAAACCACATTGATCCACTGGTGACATTTGCATGTGTGTTCTTTTTATAAACCACATGGATCCACTAGTGTCATTGCATGTGAGTTCTTTTCTTGAACCACTGGTGACTTCGCATGTGTGTTCTTTTCCTGAACCACTGGTGACTTCGCATGTGTGTTCTTTTCCTAAACCACATGGATCCACTTGTGACATTGCATGCGTGTTGTTTTCCTAAACCACATTGATCCACTAGTGTCACTTCATTTGTGTTCTTTTCTTGAACCACATTGATCGACTGGTGATATTGCATGTGTGTTCTTTTCCTAAACCACATGGAACCACTGGTGTCATTGCATATGTCTTAGTTTCCTAAAACACATTGATCCACTTGTGTCATGGCATGTGTGTTCTTTTCCTAAACCACATTGATCCACTGGTGACATTTGCATTTGTGTTCCTTTCCTAAACCACATTGATCCAATCGTGTCATTGCATGTGTGTTCTTTTCCTGAACCACATTGATCCACTGGTGTCATTGCATGTGTGTTATTTTCCTAAACCACATTGATCCACTGGTGACATTTGCATGTGTGTTCTTTTCCTAAACCACATGGATCCACTAGTGTCATTGCATGTGTGTTATTTTCCTGAACCACTGGTGACTTCGCATGTCTGTTCTTTTCCTGAACCACTCGTGACTTCGCATGTGTGTTCTTTTCCTAAACCACATGGATCCACTGGTGACATTTGCATGTGTGTTCTTTTCCTAAACCATATTAATACACTGTTGATATTTGTATGTGTGTTCTTTTCCTAAACCACATTGATCCTTTGGTGTGATTACATGTGTGTTCTTTTCCTAAACCACACTGAACCACTGGTGACATTTGCATGTCTGTTCTTTTCATAAACCACATTGATCCACTGGTATCATTGCATGTGTGTTCTTTTCCTAAACCACATTGAACCACTAGTGACATTGCATGTGTGTTCTTTTCCTAAACCACATTGATCCACTAGTGTCATTGCATGTGTGTTCTTTTCCTAAACCACATTGATCCACTAGTGTCATTGTATGTGTGTTCTTTTCCTAAACCATATTGATCCACTAGTGACATTTGCACGTGTGTTCTTTTCCTAAACCATGTTCATCCACTCGTGCATTGCATGTGTGTTCTTTTCCTGAACCACATTGATCCCCTGGTGTCATTGCATGTGTGTTATTTTCCTAAACCACATTGATCCACTGGTGTCATTGCATGTGTGTTCTTTTTCTAAACCACATTGATCCACTGGTGACATTTGCATGTGTTTTATTTTCCTAAACCACATTGATCCACTGGTGTCATTGCATGTGTGTTCTTTTTCTAAACCACATTGATCCACTAGTGACATTTGCATGTGTGTTCTTTTTCTAAACCACATGGATCCACTAGTGTCATTGAATGTGAGTTCTTTTCCTGAACCACTAGTGACTTCGCATGTGTGTTCTTTTCCTGAACCACTGGTGACTTCGCATGTGTGTTCTTTTCCTAAACCACATGGATCCACTAGTGACATTGCATGCGTGTTGTTTTCCTAAACCACATTGAGCCACTGGTATCACTTCATGTGTGTTCTTTTCTTGAACCACATTGATCGACTGGTGATATTGCATGTGTGTTCTTTTCCTAAACCACATGGATCCACTGGTGTCATTGCATATGTGTTAGTTTCCTAAAACACATTGATCCACTTGTGTCATTGCATGTGTGTTCTTTTCCTAAACCACATTGATCCACTGGTGACATTTGCATGTGTGTTCTTTTCCTAAACCACATTGATCCAATTGTGTCATTGCATGTGTGTTCTTTTCCTGAACCACATTGATCCACTGGTGTCATTGCATGTGTCTTATTTTCCTAAACCACATTGATCCACTGGTGACATTTGCATGTGTCTTCTTTTCCTAAACCACATGGATCCACTAGTGTCATTGCATGTGTGTTATTTTCCTGAACCACTGGTGACTTCACATGTCTGTTCTTTTCCTGAACCACTGGTGACTTCGCATGTGTGTTCTTTTTCCTAAACCACATGGATCCACTGGTGACATTTGCATGTGTGTTCTTTTCCTAAACCACATTGATCCTTTGGTGTGATTACATGTGTGTTCTTTTCCTAAACCACATTGAACCACTGGTGACATTTGCATCTCTGTTCTTTTCCTAAACCACATTGATCCACTGGTATCATTGCATGTGTGTTCTTTTCCTAAACCACATTGAACCACTAGTGACATTGCATGTGTGTTCTTTTCCGAGACCACATGGATCCACTAGTGTCATTGCATGTGTGTTATTTTCCTAAAGCACATGGATCCACTGGTGTCATTACATGTATGTTCTTTTCCTAAAGCACATTGATCCACTGGTGTCATTGCATGTGTGTTCTTTTCCTAGACCACATGATCCACTAGTGTCACTGCATGTGTGTTATTTTCCTAAAGCACATTGATCCACTGGTGTCATTGCATGTGTGTTCTTTTCCTAAACCACATTGATCCACTAGTGAAATTTGCATGTGTGTTCTTTTCCGAAACAACATGGATCCACTAGTGTCATTGCATGTGTGTTATTTCCCTGAACCACTGGTGACTTCGCATGTGTGTTCTTTTCCTGAACCACTCGTGACTTCGCATCTGTGTTCTTTTCCTAAACCACATGGATCCACTAGTGATATTGCATGTGTGTTGTTTTCCTAAACCACATTGATCCACTGGTGTCACTAAATGTGTGTTCTTTTCTTGAACCACATTGATCCACTTGTGTCATTGCGCGTGTGTTCTTTACCTAAACCATATGGATCCACTTGTGAAATTTTCATGTGTGTTCTTTTCCGAAAACTCATTGATCCACCTGAGACATTGCATGTGTGTTCTTTTCCTAAACCACATCGATCCACTAGTGTCATTGCATGTGGTTATTTTCCTAAACCACATTGAACCACTGGTGTCATTGCATGTGTGTTCTTTTCCTAAACCACATTGATCCACTCGTGTCATTGTATCTGTGTTCTTTTCCTAAACCACATTGATCCACTAATGTCATTGCATGTGTGTTATTTTCCTAAACCAGATTGATCCCCTCGTGTCATTGCATGTGTGTTCTTTTCCTGAACCACATTGATCCAATGGTGTCATTGCATGTGTGTTCTTTTCCTAAACCACACTGATCCACTGGTAACATTGCATGCGTGTTCTTTTCCTAAAGAACATGGATCCACTTGAGCCATTTGCATGTGTGTTCTTTTCCTAAACCACAATTGATCCACTGGTGACATTTGCATGTGTGTTCTTTTCCTAAACCACATTGATCCACTAGTGTCATTGCATGTGTGTTGTTTTCCTAAACCACATTGATCCACTGGTGTCACTGCATGTGTGTTCTTTTCTTGAACCACATTGATCCACTCGTTTCATTGCATGTGTGTTCTTTTCCTAATCCATATGGATCCACTTGTGAAATTTTCATGTAGGTTATTTTCCTAAAACTCATAGATCCACTAGTGTCATTGCATGTTTGTTGTTTTCCTAAACCACATTGAACCACTAGTGTCATTGCATGTGTGTTCTTTTCCAAAACCACATTGATCCACTAGTGTCATTGTATGTGTGTTCTTTTCCTAAACCACATTGATCCACTAGTGACATTTGCACGTGTGTTCTTTTCCTAAACCACGTTCATCCACTCATGCATTGCATGTGTGTTCTTTTCCTGAACCACATTGATCCACTGGTGTCATTGCGTGTGTGTTATTTTCCTAAACCACATTGATCCACTGGTGTCATTGCATGTGTGTTCTTTTTCTAAACCACATTGATCCACTGGTGACATTTGCATGTGTGTTCTTTTTCTGAACCACATGGATCCACTAGTGTCATTGCATGTGGGTTCTTTTCCTAAACCACTGGTGACTTCGCATGTGTGTTCTTTTCCTGAACCACTGGTGACTTCGCATGTGTGTTCGTTTCCTAAACCACATGGATCCACTAGTGACATTGCATGCGTGTTGTTTTCCTAAACCCGATTGATCCACTGGTGTCACTTCATGTGTGTTCTTTTCTTGAACCACATTGATCCACTTGTGTCATTGCGCGTGTGTTCTTTTCCTAAACCATATGGATCCACTTGTGAAATTTTCATGTGTGTTCTTTTCCTAAAACTCATTGATCCACTTGAGAAATTGCATGTGTGTTCTTTTCCTAAACCACATGGATCCACTTGTGACATTGCATGCGTGTTGTTTTCCTAAACCACATTGATCCACTAGTGTCACTTCATTTGTGTTCTTTTCTTGAACCACATTGATCGACTGGTGATATTGCATGTGTGTTCTTTTCCTAAACCACATGGAACCACTGGTGTCATTGCATATGTCTTAGTTTCCTAAAACACATTGATCCACTTGTGTCATTGCATGTGTGTTCTTTTCCTAAACCACATTGATCCACTGGTGACATTTGCATTTGTGTTCCTTTCCTAAACCACATTGATCCAATCGTGTCATTGCATGTGTGTTCTTTTCCTGAACCACATTGATCCACTGGTGTCATTGCATGTGTGTTATTTTCCTAAACCACATTGATCCACTGGTGACATTTGCCTGTGTCTTCTTTTCCTAAACCACATGGATCCACTAGTGTCATTGCATGTGTGTTATTTTCCTGAACCACTGGTGACTTCGCATGTCTGTTCTTTTCCTGAACCACTCGTGACTTCGCATGTGTGTTCTTTTCCTAAACCACATGGATCCACTGGTGACATTTGCATGTGTGTTCTTTTCCTAAACCATATTAATCCACTGTTGATATTTGTATGTGTGTTCTTTTCCTAAACCACATTGATCCTTTGGTGTGATTACATGTGTGTTCTTTTCCTAAACCACACTGAACCACTGGTGACATTTGCATGTCTGTTCTTTTCATAAACCACATTGATCCACTGGTATCATTGCATGTGTGTTCTTTTCCTAAACCACATTGAACCACTAGTGACATTGCATGTGTGTTCTTTTCCTAAACCACATTGATCCACTAGTGTCATTGCATGTGTGTTGTTTTCCTAAACCACATTGATCCACTAGTGTCATTGTATGTGTGTTCTTTTCCTAAACCATATTGATCCACTAGTGACATTTGCACGTGTGTTCTTTTCCTAAACCATGTTCATCCACTCGTGCATTGCATGTGTGTTCTTTTCCTGAACCACATTGATCCACTGGTGTCATTGCATGTGTGTTATTTTCCTAAACCACATTGATCCACTGGTGTCATTGCATGTGTGTTCTTTTTCTAAACCACATTGATCCACTGGTGACATTTGCATGTGTTTTATTTTCCTAAACCACATTGATCCACTGGTGTCATTGCATGTGTGTTCTTTTTCTAAACCACATTGATCCACTAGTGACATTTGCATGTGTGTTCTTTTTCTAAACCACATGGATCCACTAGTGTCATTGAATGTGAGTTCTTTTCCTGAACCACTAGTGACTTCGCATGTGTGTTCTTTTCCTGAACCACTGGTGACTTCGCAAGTGTGTTCTTTTCCTAAACCACATGGATCCACTAGTGACATTGCATGTGTGTTGTTTTCCTAAACCACATTGAGCCACTGGTATCACTTCATGTGTGTTCTTTTCTTGAACCACATTGATCGACTGGTGATATTGCATGTGTGTTCTTTTCCTAAACCACATGGATCCACTGGTGTCATTGCATATGTGTTAGTTTCCTAAAACACATTGATCCACTTGTGTCATTGCATGTGTGTTCTTTTCCTAAACCACATTGATCCACTGGTGACATTTGCATGTGTGTTCTTTTCCTAAACCACATTGATCCAATTGTGTCATTGCATGTGTGTTCTTTTCCTGAACCACATTGATCCACTGGTGTCATTGCATGTGTCTTATTTTCCTAAACCACATTGATCCACTGGTGACATTTGCATGTGTCTTCTTTTCCTAAACCACATGGATCCACTAGTGTCATTGCATGTGTGTTATTTTCCTGAACCACTTGTGACTTCACATGTCTGTTCTTTTCCTGAACCACTGGTGACTTCGCATGTGTGTTCTTTTTCCTAAACCACATGGATCCACTAGTGACATTTGCATGTGTGTTCTTTTCCTAAACCACATTGATCCTTTGGTGTGATTACATGTGTGTTCTTTTCCTAAACCACATTGAACCACTGGTGACATTTGCATCTCTGTTCTTTTCCTAAACCACATTGATCCACTGGTATCATTGCATGTGTGTTCTTTTCCTAAACCACATTGAACCACTAGTGACATTGCATGTGTGTTCTTTTCCTAGACCACATGGATCCACTAGTGTCATTGCATGTGTGTTATTTTCCTAAAGCACATGGATCCACTGGTGTCATTACATGTATGTTCTTTTCCTAAAGCACATTGATCCACTGGTGTCATTGCATGTGTGTTCTTTTCCTAGACCACATGATCCACTAGTGTCACTGCATGTGTGTTATTTTCCTAAAGCACATTGATCCTTTGGTGTCATTGCATGTGTGTTCTTTTCCTAAACCACATTGATCCACTAGTGACATTTGCATGTGTGTTCTTTTCCGAAACAACATGGATCCACTAGTGTCATTGCATGTGTGTTATTTCCCTGAACCACTGGTGACTTCGCATGTGTGTTCTTTTCCTGAACCACTGGTGACTTCGCATGTGTGTTCTTTTCCTAAACCACATGGATCCACTAGTGACATTACATGTGTGTTGTTTTCCTAAACCACATTGATCCACTGGTGTCACTTAATGTGTGTTCTTTTCTTGAACCACATTGATCCACTTGTGTCATTGCGCGTGTGTTCTTTACCTAAACCATATGGATCCACTTGTGAAATTTTCATGTGTGTTCTTTTCCGAAAACTCATTGATCCACCTGAGACATTGCATGTGTGTTCTTTTCCTAAACCACATCGATCCACTAGTGTCATTGCATGTGCGTTATTTTCCTAAACCACGTTGAACCACTGGTGTCATTGCATGTGTGTTCTTTTCCTAAACCACATTGATCCACTCGTGTCATTGTATCTGTGTTCTTTTCCTAAACCACATTGATCCACTAATGTCATTGCATGTGTGTTATTTTCCTAAACCAGATTGATCCCCTCGTGTCATTGCATGTGTGTTCTTTTCCTGAACCACATTGATCCAATGGTGTCATTGCATGTGTGTTCTTTTCCTAAACCACACTGATCCACTGGTAACATTGCATGCGTGTTCTTTTCCTAAAGAACATGGATCCACTTGAGCCATTTGCATGTGTGTTCTTTTCCTAAACCACAATTGATCCACTGGTGACATTTGCATGTGTGTTCTTTTCCTAAACCACATTGATCCACTAGTGTCATTGCATGTGTGTTGTTTTCCTAAACCACATTGATCCACTGGTGTCACTGCATGTGTGTTCTTTTCTTGAACCACATTGATCCACTCGTTTCATTGCATGTGTGTTCTTTTCCTAAACCATATGGATCCACTTGTGAAATTTTCATGTAGGTTATTTTCCTAAAACTCATAGATCCACTAGTGTCATTGCATGTTTGTTGTTTTCCTAAACCACATTGAACCACTAGTGTCATTGCATGTGTGTTATTTTCCAAAACCACATTGATCCACTAGTGTCATTGTATGTGTGTTCTTTTCCTAAACCACATTGATCCACTAGTGAGATTTGCACGTGTGTTCTTTTCCTAAACCACGTTCATCCACTCATGCATTGCATGTGTGTTCTTTTCCTGAACCACATTGATCCACTGGTGTCATTGCGTGTGTGTTATTTTCCTAAACCACATTGATCCACTGGTGTCATTGCATGTGTGTTCTTTTTCTAAACCACATTGATCCACTGGTGACATTTGCATGTGTGTTCTTTTTCTGAACCACATGGATCCACTAGTGTCATTGCATGTGGGTTCTTTTCCTAAACCACTGGTGACTTCGCATGTGTGTTCTTTTCCTGAACCACTGGTGACTTCGCATGTGTGTTCGTTTCCTAAACCACATGGATCCACTAGTGACATTGCATGCGTGTTGTTTTCCTAAACCCGATTGATCCACTGGTGTCACTTCATGTGTGTTCTTTTCTTGAACCACATTGATCCACTTGTGTCATTGCGCGTGTGTTCTTTTCCTAAACCATATGGATCCACTTGTGAAATTTTCATGTGTGTTCTTTTCCTAAAACTCATTGATCCACTTGAGAAATTGCATGTGTGTTCTTTTCCTAAACCACATCTATCCACTAGTGTCATTGCATGTGTGTTGTTTCCTAAACCACACTGAACCACTAGTGTCATTGCATGTGTGTTCTTTTCCAAAACCACATTGATCCACTAGTGTCATTGTATGTGTGTTATTTTCCTAAACCACATTGATCCACTAGTGACATTTGCACGTGTGTTCTTTTCCTAAACCACGTTCATCCACTCGTGCATTGCATGTGTGTTCTTTTCCTGAACCACATTGATCCACTAGTGTCATTGCATGTGTGTTATTTTCCTAAACCACATTGATCCACTGGTGTTGTTGCATGTGTGTTCTTTTTCTAAACCACATTGATCCACTGGTGACATTTGCATGTGTGTTCTTTTTCTAAACCACATGGATCCACTAGTGTCATTGCATGTGAGTTCTTTTCTTGAACCACTGGTGACTTCGCATGTGTGTTCTTTTCCTGAACCACTGGTGACTTCGCATGTGTGTTCTTTTCCTAAACCACATGGATCCACTTGTGACATTGCATGCGTGTTGTTTTCCTAAACCACATTGATCCACTAGTGTCACTTCATTTGTGTTCTTTTCTTGAACCACATTGATCGACTGGTGATATTGCATGTGTGTTCTTTTCCTAAACCACATGGAACCACTGGTGTCATTGCATATGTGTTCTTTTCCTAAACCACATCGATCCACTAGTGTCATTGCATGTGTGTTATTTTCCTAAACCACATTGAACCACTGGTGTCATTGCATGTGTGTTCTTTTCCTAAACCACATTGATCCACTGGTGCCATTGCATCTGTGTTATTTTCCTAAACCACATTGATCCACTGGTGTCATTGCATGTGTGTTATTTTCCTAAACCACATTGATCCACTGGTGACATTTGCATGTGTCTTCTTTTCCTAAACCACATGGATCCACTAGTGTCATTGCATGTGTGTTATTTTCCTGAACCACTGGTGACTTCGCATGTCTGTTCTTTTCCTGAACCACTCGTGACTTCGCATGTGTGTTCTTTTCCTAAACCACATTAATCCACTGTTGATATTTGTACGTGTGTTCTTTTCCTAAACCACATTGATCCTTTGGTGTGATTACATGTGTGTTCTTTTCCTAAACCACACTGAACCACTGGTGACATTTGCATGTCTGTTCTTTTCATAAACCACATTGATCCACTGGTATCATTGCATGTGTGTTCTTTTCCTAAACCACATTGAACCACTAGTGACATTGCATGTGTGTTCTTTTCCTAAACCACATTGATCCACTAGTGTCATTGCATGTGTGTTCTTTTCCTAAACCACATTGATCCACTAGTGTCATTGTATGTGTGTTCTTTTCCTAAACCATATTGATCCACTAGTGACATTTGCACGTGTGTTCTTTTCCTAAACCACGTTCATCCACTCGTGCATTGCATGCGTGTTCTTTTCCTGAACCACATTGATCCACTGCTGTCATTGCATGTGTGTTATTTTCCTAAACCACATTGATCCACTGGTGTCATTGCATGTGTGTTCTTTTTCTAAACCACATTGATCCACTAGTGACATTTGCATGTGTGTTCTTTTTCTAAACCACATGGATCCACTAGTGTCATTGCATGTGAGTTCTTTTCTTGAACCACTGGTGACTTCGCATGTGTGTTCTTTTCCTGAACCACTGGTGACTTCGCATGTGTGTTCTTTTCCTAAACCACATGGATCCACTAGTGACATTGCATGCGTGTTGTTTTCCTAAACCACATTGATCCACTGGTGTCACTTCATGTGTGTTCTTTTCTTGAACCACATTGATCGACTTGTGATATTGCATGTGTGTTCTTTTCCTAAACCACATGGATCCACTGGTGTCATTGCATATGTGTTAGTTTCCTAAAACACATTGATCCACTTGTGTCATTGCATGTGTGTTCTTTTCCTAAACCACATTGATCCACTGATGACATTTGCATGTGTGTTCTTTTCCTAAACTACATTGATCCAATCGTGTCATTGCATGTGTGTTCTTTTCCTGAACCACATTGATCCACTGGTGTCATTGCATGTGTGTTATTTTCCTAAACCACATTGATCCACTGGTGACATTTGCATGTGTCTTCTTTTCCTAAACCACATGGATCCACTAGTGTCATTGCATGTGTGTTATTTTCATGAACCACTGGTGACTTCGCATGTCTGTTCTTTTCCTGAACCACTGGTGACTTTTGCATGTCTGTTCTTTTCCTAAACCACATGGATCCACTGGTGACATTTGCATGTGTTTTCTTTTCCTAAACCACATTAATCCATGGTTGATATTTGTATGTGTGTTCTTTTCCTAAACCACATTGATCCTTTGGTGTGATTACATGGGTGTTCTTTTCCTAAACCACATTGAACCACTGGTGACATTTGCATGTCTGTTCTTTTCCTAAACCACATTGATCCACTGGTATCATTGCATGTGTGTTCTTTTCCTAAACCACATTGAACCACTAGTGACATTGCATGTGTGTTCTTTTCCTAGACCACATGGATCCACTAGTGTCATTGCATGTGTGTTATTTTCCTAAAGCACATGGATCCACTGGTGTCATTACATGTATGTTCTTTTCCTAAAGCACATTGATCCACTGGTGTCATTGCATGTGTGTTCTTTTCCTAGACCACATGGATCCACTAGTGTCATTGCATGTGTGTTATTTTCCTAAAGCACATTGATCCACTGGTGTCATTGCATATGTGTTCTTTTCCTAAACCAAATTGATACACTAGTGACATTTGCATGTGTGTTCTTTTCCGACACAACATGGATCCACTAGTGTCATTGCATGTGTGTTATTTTCCTGAACCACAAGTGACTTCGCATGTGTGTTCTTTTCCTGAACCACTGGTGACTTCGCATGTGTGTTTTTTTCCTAAACAACATGGATCCACTAATGACATACCATGTGTGCTGTTTTCCTAAACCACATTGATCCACTGGTGTCACTTAATGTGTGTTCTTTTCTTGAACCACATTGATCCACTCGTGTCATTGCGCGCGTGTTCTTTACCTAAACCATATGGATCCACTTGTGAAATTTTCATGTGTGTTCTTTTCCGAAAACTCATTGATCCACTTGAGACATTGCATGTGTGTTCTTTTCCTAAACCACATCGATCCACTAGTGTCATTGCATGTGTGTTATTTTCCTAAACCACATTGAACCACTGGTGTCATGCATGTGTGTTCTTTTCCTAAACCACATTGATCCACTAGTGTCATTGTATGTGTGTTCTTTTCTTAAACCACATTGATCCACTAGTGTCATTGCATGTGTGTTATTTTCCTAAACCACATTGATCCACTCGTGTCATTGCATGTGTGTTCTTTTCCTGAACCACATTGATCCAATGGTGTCATTGAATGTGTGTTCTTTTCCTAAACCACACTGATCCACTGGTAACATTGCATGCATGTTCTTTTCCTAAAGAACATGGATCCACTTGAGCCATTTGCATGTGTGTTATTTTCCTAAACCACATTGATCCACTGGTGACATTTGCATGTGTGTTCTTTTCCTAAACCACATTGATCCACTGGTGTCATTGCATGCGTGTTGTTTTCCTAAACCACATTGATGCACTGGTGTCACTGCATGTGTGTTGTTTTCTTTAACCACATTGATCCACTCGTTTCATTGCATGTGTGTTCTTTTCCTAAACCATATGGATCCACTTGTGAAATTTTCATGTAGGTTATTTTCCTCAAACTCATAGATCCACTTGAGACATTGCATGTGTGTTCTTTTCCTATACCACATGGATCCCCTAGTGTCATTGCATGTGTGTTATTTTCCTAAACCACATTGAACCACTGGTGACTTCGCATGTGTGTTCTTTTCCTAAACCACATTGATCCACTAGTGTCATTGTATGTGTGTTCTTTTCCTAAACCACATTGATCCATTAGTGTCATTGCATTTGTGTTATTTTCCTAAACCACATGGATCCACTCGTGTCATTGCATGTGTGTTCTTTTCCTAAAGCACAATTATCCACTGGTGTCATTGCATGTGTGTTCTTTTCCTAAACCACACTGATCCACTGGTAACATTGCATGCGTGTTCTTTTCCTAAACAACATGGATCCACTTGATCCATTTGCATGTGTGCTATTTTCCTAAACCACATTGATCCACTAATGTCATTGCATGTGTGTTATTTTCCTAAACCACATTGATCCACTCGTGTCATTGCATGTGTGTTCTTTTCCTGAACCACATTGATCCAATGGTGTCATTGCATGTGTGTTGTTTTCTTGAACCACATTGATCCACTGGTGACATTGCATGTGTGTTCTTTTCCTAAACCACATAGATCCACTAGTGTCATTACATGTGTGTTCTTTTCCTAAACCACATTGATCCAGTAGTGTCATTGCATGTGTGCTCTTTCCCTAAACCACATTGATCCACTAGTGAAATTTGCATGTGTGTTCTTTTCCTAAACCACATTGATCCTTTGTTGTGATTACATGTGTTTTCTTTTCCTGAACCACATTGATCAACTTGTGACATTTGCATGTCTGTTCTTTTCCTAAACCACATTGATCGACTGGTATCATTGCATGTGTGTTCTTTTCCTAAACCACAATGATCCACTTGTGACATTACATGTGTGTTCTTTTCCTAAACCACAAGGATCTGCTGGTGTCATTGCATGTGTGTTATTTTCCTAAAACACATTGATCCACTTGTGTCATTGTATGTGTGTTCTTTTCCTAAACCAAATTGATCCACTAGTGACATTTGCATGTGTGTTCTTTTCCTAAACCACATTCATCCACTCGTGCATTGCATGTGTGTTCTTTTCCTATACCACATGGATCCCCTAGTGTCATTGCATGTGTGTTATTTTCTTAAACCACATTGAACCACTGGTGACTTCGCATGTGTGTTCTTTTCCTAAACCACATTGATCCACTAGTGTCATTGTATGTGTGTTCTTTTCCTAAACCACATTGATCCATTAGTGTCATTGCATTTGTGTTATTTTCCTAAACCACATGGATCCACTCGTGTCATTGCATGTGTGTTCTTTTCCTAAAGCACAATTATCCACTGGTGTCATTGCATGTGTGTTCTTTTCCTAAACCACACTGATCCACTGGTAACATTGCATGCGTGTTCTTTTCCTAAACAACATGGATCCACTTGATCCATTTGCATGTGTGCTATTTTCCTAAACCACATTGATCCACTAATGTCATTGCATGTGTGTTATTTTCCTAAACCACATTGATCCACTCGTGTCATTGCATGTGTGTTCTTTTCCTGAACCACATTGATCCAATGGTGTCATTGCATGTGTGTTGTTTTCTTGAACCACATTGATCCACTGGTGACATTGCATGTGTGTTCTTTTCCTAAACCACATAGATCCACTGGTGTCATTACATGTGTGTTCTTTTCCTAAACCACATTGATCCAGTAGTGTCATTGCATGTGTGCTCTTTCCCTAAACCACATTGATCCACTAGTGAAATTTGCATGTGTGTTCTTTTCCTAAACCACATTGATCCTTTGTTGTGATTACATGTGTTTTCTTTTCCTGAACCACATTGATCAACTTGTGACATTTGCATGTCTGTTCTTTTCCTAAACCACATTGATCGACTGGTATCATTGCATGTGTGTTCTTTTCCTGAACCACATTGATCCACTGGTGACATTACATGTGTGTTCTTTTCCTAAACCACATGGATCAGCTGGTGTCATTGCATGTATGTTATTTTCCTAAAACACATTGATCCACTTGTGTCATTTTATGTGTGTTCTTTTCCTAAACCACATTGATCCACTAGTGACATTTGCACGTGTGTTCTTTTCCTAAACCACATTCATCCACTCGTGCATTGCATGTGTGTTCTTTTCCTGAACCACATTGATCCACTGGTGTCATTGCATGTGTGTTATTTTCCTAAACCACATTGATCCACTGGTGTCATTGCATGTGTGTTCTTTTTCTAAACAACATTGATCCACTGGTGACATTTGCATGTGTGTTCTTGCATGTGAGTTATTTTCCTGAACCACTGATGACTTCGCATGTGTGTTCTTTTCCTGAACCCCTGGTGACTTCGCATGTGTGTCCTTTTCCTAAACCACATGGATCCACTAGTGACATTGCATGCGTGTTGTTTTCCTAAACCAGATTGATCCACTGGTGTCACTTCATGTGTGTTCTTTTCTTGAACCACATTGATCCACTCATGTCATTGTGTGTGTGTTCTTTTCCTAAACCATATGGATCCACTTGTGAAATTTTCATGTGTGTTCTTTTCCTAAAACTCATTGATCCACTTGAGACATTGCATGTGTGTTCTTTTCCTAAACCACATCTATCCACTAGTGTCATTGCATGTGTGTTGTTTTCCTAAACCACATTGAACCACTAGTGTCATTGCATGTGTGTTCTTTTCCTAAACCACATTGATCCACTAGTGTCATTGTATGTGTGTTCTTTTCCTAAACCACATTGATCCACTAGTGACATTTGCACGTGTGTTCTTTTCCTAAACCACATTCATCCACTCGTGCATTGCATGTGTGTTCTTTTCCTGAACCACATTGATCCACTGGTGTCATTGCATGTGTGTTGTTTTCCTAAACCACATTGATCCATTAGTGTCATTGCATGTGTGTTATTTTCCTAAAGCACATGGATCGACTGGTGTCATTACATGTATGTTCTTTTCCTAAAGCACATTTATCCACTGGTGTCATTGCATGTGTGTTCTTTTCCTAGACCACATGGATCCACTAGTGTCATTGCATGTGTGTTATTTTCCTAAAGCACATTGATCCACTAGTGTCATTGCATGTGTGTTCTTTTCCTAAACCACATTGATCCACTAGTGACATTTGCATGTGTGTTCTTTTCCGAAACAACATGGATCCACTAGTGTCATTGCATGTGTGTTATTTTCCTGAACCACTGGTGACTTCGCATGTGTGTTCGTTTCTTGAACCACTGGTGACTTCGCATGTGTGTTCTCTTCCTAAACCACATGGATCCACTAGTGACATTGCATGTGTGTTGTTTTCCTAAACCACATTGATCCACTGGTGTCACTTAATGTGTGTTCTTTTCTTGAACCCCATTGATCCACTCGTGTCATTGCGTGTGTGTTCTTTTCCTAAACCATATGGATCCACTTGTGAAATTTTCATGTGTGTTCTTTTCCGAAAACTCATTGATCCACTTGAGACATTGCATGTGTGTTCTTTTCCTAAACCACATCGATCCACTAGTGTCATTGCATGTGTGTTATTTTCCTAAACCACATTGAACCACTGGTGTCATTGCATGTGTGTTCTTTTCCTTAACCACATTGATCCACTAGTGTCATTGTATGTGTGTTCTTTTCCTAAACCACATTGATCCACTAGTGTCATTGCATGTGTGTTATTTTCCTAAACCACGTTGATCAACTCGTGTCATTGCATGTGTGTTCTTTTCCTGAACCACATTGATCCACTGGTGTCATTGCATGTGTGTTATTTTCCTAAACCACATTGATCCACTGGTGACATTGCATGCGTGTTCTTTTCCTAAAGAACATGGATCCACTTGAGCCATTTGCATGTGTGTTCTTTTCCTAAACCACATTGATACACTAGTGACATTTGCATGTGTGTTCTTTTCCTAAACCACATTGATCCACTGGTGTCATTGCATGTGTGTTGTTTTCCTAAACCACATTGATCCACTGGTGTCACTGCATGTGTGTTCTTTTCTTGAACCACATTGATCCACTCGTTTCATTGCATGTGTGTTCTTTTCCTAAACCATATGGATCCACTTGTGAAATTTTCATGTAGGTTATTTTCCTAAAACTCATAGATCCACTTGAGACATTGCATGTGTGTTCTTTTCCTATACCACATGGATCCCCTAGTGTCATTGCATGTTGTTATTTTCCTAAACCACATTGAACCACTGATGACTTCGCATGTGTGTTCTTTTCCTAAACCACATTGATCCACTAGTGTCATTGTATGTGTGTTCTTTTCCTAAACCACATTGATCCATTAGTGTCATTGCATTTGTGTTATTTTCCTAAACCACATGGATCCACTCGTGTCATTGCATGTGTGTTCTTTTCCTAAAGCACAATTATCCACTGGTGTCATTGCATGTGTGTTCTTTTCCTAAACCACACTGATCCACTGGTAACATTGCATGCGTGTTCTTTTCCTAAACAACATGGATCCACTTGAGCCATTTGCATGTGTGCTATTTTCCTAAACCACATAGATCCACTAGTGATATTTGCATGTGTGTTCTTTTCCTTAATCAGATTGATCCACTGGTGTCATTGCATGTGTGTTGTTTTCCTAAACCACAGTGATCCACTGGTGTCATTGCATGTGTGTTGTTTTCTTGTACCACATTGATCCACTGGTGACATTGCATGTGTGTTCTTTTCCTAAACAACATCGATCCACTGGTGTCATTACATGTGTGTTCTTTTCCTAAACCACATTGATCCAGTAGTGTCATTGCATGTGTGCTCTTTCCCTAAACCACATTGATCCACTGGTGACATTTGCATGTGTGTTCTTTTCCTAGACCACATTGATCCTTTGCTGTGATTACATGTGTGTTCTTTTCCTGAACCACATTGATCAACTTGTGACATTTGCATGTCTGTTCTTTTCCTAAACCACATTGATCGACTGGTATCATTGCATGTGTGTTCTTTTCCTGAACCACATTGATCCACTGGTGACATTACATGTGTGTTCTTTTCCTAAACCACATGGATCAGCTGGTGTCATTGCATGTGTGTTATTTTCCTAAAACACATTGATCCACTTGTGTCATTTTATGTGTGTTCTTTTCCTAAACCACATTGATCCACTAGTGACATTTGCACGTGTGTTCTTTTCCTAAACCACATTCATCCACTCGTGCATTGCATGTGTGTTCTTTTCCTGAACCACATTGATCCACTGGTGTCATTGCATGTGTGTTATTTTCCTAAACCACATTGATCCACTAGTGTCATTGCATGTGTGTTCTTTTTCTAAACCACATTGATCCACTAGTGACATTTGCATGTGTGTTCTTTTTCTCAACCACATGGATCCACTAGTGTCATTGCATGTGAGTTATTTTCCTGAACCACTGGTGACTTCGCATGTGTGTTCTTTTCCTAAACCACTGGTGACTTCGCATGTGGGTTCTTTTCCTAAACCACATGTATCCACTAGTGACATTGCATGCGTGTTGTTTTCCTAAACCCGATTGATCCACTGGTGTCACTTCATGTGTGTTCTTTTCTTGAACCACATTGATCCACTCGTGTCATTGCGCGTGTGTTCTTTTCCTAAACCATATGGATCCACTTGTGAAATTTTCATGTGTGTTCTTTTCCTAAAACTCATTGATCCACTTGAGACATTGCATGTGTGTTCTTTTCCTAAACAGAATCTATCCACTAGTGTCATTGCATGTGTGTTGTTTTCCTAAACCACATTGAATCACTAGTGTCATTGCATGTGTGTTCTTTTCCTAAACCACATTGATCCACTAGTGTCATTGTATGTGTGTTCTTTTCCTAAACCACAATGATCCACTAGTGACATTTGCACGTGTGTTCTTTTCCTAAACCACGTTCATCCCCTCGTGCATTGCATGTGTGTTCTTTTCCTGAACCACATTGATCCACCGGTGTTATTGCGTGTGTGTTATTTTCCTAAACCACATTGATCCACTGGTGTCATTGCATGTGTGTTCTTTTTCTAAACCACATTGATCCACTGGTGACATTTGCATGTGTGTTCTTTTTCTAAACCACATGGATCCACTAGTGTCATTGCATGTGAGTTCTTTTCCTAAACCACTGGTGACTTCGCATGTGTGTTCTTTTCCTGAACCACTGGTGACTTCGCACGTGTGTTCTTTTCCTAAACCACATGGATCCACTAGTGACATTGCATGCGTGTTGTTTTCCTAAACCCGATTGATCCACTGGTGTCACTTCATGTGTGTTCTTTTCTTGAACCACATTGATCCACTCGTGTCATTGCGTGTGTGTTCTTTTCCTAATCCATATGGATCCACTTGTGAAATTTTCATGTGTGTTCTTTTCCTAAAACACATTGATCCACTTGAGACATTACATGTGTGTTCTTTTCCTAAACCACATCTATCCACTAGTGTCATTGCATGTGTGTTGTTTTCCTAAACCACATTGAACCACTAGTGTCATTGCATGTGTGTTCTTTTCCAAAACCATATTGATCCACTAGTGTCATTGTATGTGTGTTCTTTTCCTAAACCACATTGATCCACTAGTGACATTTGCACGTGTGTTCTTTTCCTAAACCACGTTCATCCACTCGTGCATTGCATGTGCGTTCTTTTCCTGAACCACATTGATCCACTGGTGTCATTGTATGTGTGTTATTTTCCTAAACCACATTGATCCACTGGTGTCGTTGCATGTGTGTTCTTTTTCTAAACCACATTGATCCACTGGTGACATTTGCATGTGTGTTCTTTTTCTAAACCACATGGATCCACTAGTGTCATTGCATGTGAGTTCTTTTCTTGAACCACTGGTGACTTCGTATGTGTGTTCTTTTCCTGAACCACTGGTGACTTCGCATGTGTGTTCTTTTCCTAAACCACATGGATCCACTTGTGACATTGCATGCGTGTTGTTTTCCTAAACCACATTGATCCACTAGTGTCACTTCATTTGTGTTCTTTTCTTGAACCACATTGATCGACTGGTGATATTGCATGTGTGTTCTTTTCCTAAACCACATGGAACCACTGGTGTCATTGCATATGTCTTAGTTTCCTAAAACACCTTGATCCACTTGTGTCATTGCATGTGTGTTCTTTTCCTAAACCACATTGATCCACTGGTGACATTTGCATTTGTGTTCTTTTCCTAAACCACATTGATCCAATCGTGTCATTGCATGTGTGTTCTTTTCCTGAACCACATTGATCCACTGGTGTCATTGCATGTGTGTTATTTTCCTAAACCACATTGATCCACTGGTGACATTTGCCTGTGTCTTCTTTTCCTAATCCACATGGATCCACTAGTGTCATTGCATGTGTGTTATTTTCCTGAACCACTGGTGACTTCGCATGTCTGTTCTTTTCCTAAACCACTCGTGACTTCGCATGTGTGTTCTTTTCCTAAACCACATGGATCCACTGGTGACATTTGCATGTGTGTTCTTTTCCTAAACCACATTAATCCACTTTTGATATTTGTATGTGTGTTCTTTTCCTAAACCACATTGATCCTTTGGTGTGATTACATGTGTGCGCTTTTCCTAAACCACACTGAACCACTGGTGACATTTGCATGTCTGTTCTTTTCATAAACCACATTGATCCACTGGTATCATTGCATGTGTGTTCTTTTCCTAAACCACATTGAACCACTAGTGACATTGCATGTGTGTTCTTTTCCTAAACCACATTGATCCACTAGTGTCATTGCATGTGTGTTCTTTTCCTAAACCACATTGATCCACTAGTGTCATTGTATGTGTGTTCTTTTCCTAAACCATATTGATCCACTAGTGACATTTGCACGTGTGTTCTTTTCCTAAACCATGTTCATCCACTCGTGCATTGCATTTGTGTTCTTTTCCTGAACCACATTGATCCACTGGTGTCATTGCATGTGTGTTATTTTCCTAAACCACATTGATCCACTGGTGTCATTGCATGTGTGTTCTTTTTCTAAACCACATTGATCCACTGGTGACATTTGCATGTGTGTTCTTTTTCTAAACCACATGGATCCACTAGTGTCATTGCATGTGAGTTCTTTTCCTAAACCACTGGTGACTTCGCATGTGTGTTCTTTTCCTGAACCACTGGTGACTTCGCACGTGTGTTCTTTTCCTAAACCACATGGATCCACTAGTGACATTGCATGCTTGTTGTTTTCCTAAACCCGATTGATCCACTGGTGTCACTTCATGTGTGTTCTTTTCTTGAACCACATTGATCCACTCGTGTCATTGCGTGTGTGTTCTTTTCCTAAACCATATGGATCCACTTGTGAAATTTTCATGTGTGTTCTTTTCCTAAAACACATTGATCCACTTGAGACATTACATGTGTGTTCTTTTCCTAAACCACATCTATCCACTAGTGGCATTGCATGTGTGTTGTTTTCCTAAACCACATTGAACCACTAGTGTCATTGCATGTGTGTTCTTTTCCAAAACCATATTGATCCACTAGTGTCATTGTATGTGTGTTCTTTTCCTAAACCACATTGATCCACTAGTGACATTTGCACATGTGTTCTTTTCCTAAACCACGTTCATCCACTCGTGCATTGCATGTGTGTTCTTTTCCTGAACCACATTGATCCACTGGTGTCATTGCATGTGTGTTATTTTCCTAAACCACATTGATCCACTGGTGTCGTTGCATGTGTGTTCTTTTTCTAAACCACATTGATCCACTGGTGACATTTGCATGTGTGTTCTTTTTCTAAACCACATGGATCCACTAGTGTCATTGCATGTGAGTTCTTTTCTTGAACCACTGGTGACTTCGCATGTGTGTTCTTTTCCTGAACCACTGGTGACTTCGCATGTGTGTTCTTTTCCTAAACCACATGGATCCACTTGTGACATTGCATGCGTGTTGTTTTCCTAAACCACATTGATCCACTAGTGTCACTTCATTTGTGTTCTTTTCTTGAACCACATTGATCGACTGGTGATATTGCATGTGTGTTCTTTTCTTAAACCACATGGAACCACTGGTGTCATTGCATATGTCTTAGTTTCCTAAAACACCTTGATCCACTTGTGTCATTGCATGTGTGTTCTTTTCCTAAACCACATTGATCCACTGGTGACATTTGCATTTGTGTTCTTTTCCTAAACCACATTGATCCAATCGTGTCATTGCATGTGTGTTCTTTTCCTGAACCACATTGATCCACTGGTGTCATTGCATGTGTGTTATTTTCCTAAACCACATTGATCCACTGGTGACATTTGCATGTGTCTTCTTTTCCTAAACCACATGGATCCACTAGTGTCATTGCATGTGTGTTATTTTCCTGAACCACTGGTGACTTCGCATGTCTGTTCTTTTCCTGAACCACTCGTGACTTCGCATGTGTGTTCTTTTCCTAAACCACATGGATCCACTGGTGACATTTGCATGTTTGTTCTTTTCCTAAACCACATTAATCCACTGTTGATATTTGTATGTGTGTTCTTTACCTAAACCACATTGATCCTTTGGTGTGATTACATGTGTGTTCTTTTCCTAAACCACACTGAACCACTGGTGACATTTGCATGTCTGTTCTTTTCATAAACCACATTGATCCACTGGTATCATTGCATGTGTGTTCTTTTCCTAAACCACATTGAACCACTAGTGACATTGCATGTGTGTTCTTTTCCTAAACCACATTGATCCACTAGTGTCATTGCATGTGTGTTCTTTTCCTAAACAACATTGATCCACTAGTGTCATTGTATGTGTGTTCTTTTCCTAAACCATATTGATCCACTAGTGAGATTTGCACGTGTGTTCTTTTCCTAAACCATGTTCATCCACTCGTGCATTGCATGTGTGTTCTTTTCCTGAACCACATTGATCCACTGGTGTCATTGCATGTGTGTTATTTTCCTAAACCACATTGATCCACTGGTGTCATTGCATGTGTGTTCTTTTTCTAAACCACATTGATCCACTGGTGACATTTGCATGTGTGTTCTTTTTCTAAACCACATGGATCCACTAGTGTCATTGCATGTGAGTTCTTTTCCTGAACCACTAGTGACTTCGCATGTGTGTTCTTTTCCTGAACCACTGGTGACTTCGCATGTGTGTTCTTTTCCTAAACCACATGGATCCACTAGTGACATTGCATGCGTGTTGTTTTCCTAAACCACATTGAGCCACTGGTGTCACTTCATGTGTGTTCTTTTCTTGAACCACATTGATCGACTGGTGATATTGCATGTGTGTTCTTTTCCTAAACCACATGGATCCACTAGTGTCATTGCATATGTGTTAGTTTCCTAAAACACATTGATCCACTTGTGTCATTGCATGTGTGTTCTTTTCCTAAACCACATTGATCCACTTGTGTCATTGCATGTGTGTTCTTTTCCTAAACCACATTGATCCACTGGTGACATTTGCATGTGTGTTCTTTTCCTAAACCACATTGATCCAATTGTGTCATTGCATGTGTGTTCTTTTCCTGAACCACATTGATCCACTGGTGTCATTGCATGTGTCTTATTTTCCTAAACCACATTGATCCACTGGTGACATTTGCATGTGTCTTCTTTTCCTAAACCACATGGATCCACTAGTGTCATTGCATGTGTGTTATTTTCCTGAACCACTGGTGACTTCACATGTCTGTTCTTTTCCTGAACCACTGGTGACTTCGCATGTGTGTTCTTTTTCCTAAACCACATGGATCCACTGGTGACATTTGCATGTGTGTTCTTTTCCTAAACCACATTGATCCTTTGGTGTGATTACATGTGTGTTCTTTTCCTAAACCACATTGAACCACTGGTGACATTTGCATGTCTGTTCTTTTCCTAAACCACATTGATCCACTGGTATCATTGCATGTGTGTTCTTTTCCTAAACCACATTGAACCACTAGTGACATTGCATGTGTGTTCTTTTCCTAGACCACATGGATCCACTAGTGTCATTGCATGTGTGTTATTTTCCTAAAGCACATGGATCCACTGGTGTCATTACATGTATGTTCTTTTCCTAAAGCACATTGATCCACTGGTGTCATTGCATGTGTGTTCTTTTCCTAGACCACATGGATCCACTAGTGTCACTGCATGTGTGTTATTTTCCTAAAGCACATTGATCCACTGGTGTCATTGCATGTGTGTTCTTTTCCTAAACCACATTGATCCACTAGTGACATTTGCATGTGTGTTCTTTTCCGAAACAACATGGATCCACTAGTGTCATTGCATGTGTGTTATTTCCCTGAACCACGGGTGACTTCGCATGTGTATTCTTTTCCTGAACCACTGGTGACTTCGCATGTGTGTTCTTTTCCTAAACCACATGGATCCACTAGTGACATTGCATGTGTGTTGTTTTCCTAAACCACATTGATCCACTGGTGTCACTTAATGTGTGTTCTTTTCTTGAACCACATTGATCCACTCGTGTCATTGCGCGTGTGTTCTTTACCTAAACCATATGGATCCACTTGTGAAATTTTCATGTGTGTTCTTTTCCGAAAACTCATTGATCCACCTGAGACATTGCATGTGTGTTCTTTTCCTAAACCACATCGATCCACTAGTGTCATTGCATGTGCGTTATTTTCCTAAACCACATTGAACCACTGGTGTCATTGCATGTGTGTTCTTTTCCTAAACCACATTGATCCACTCGTGTCATTGTATGTGTGTTCTTTTCCTAAACCACATTGATCCACTAATGTCATTGCATGTGTGTTATTTTCCTAAACCAGATTGATCCACTCGTGTCATTGCATGTGTGTTCTTTTCCTGAACCACATTGATCCAATGGTGTCATTGCATGTGTTTTCTTTTCCTAAACCACACTGATCCACTGGTAACATTGCATGCGTGTTCTTTTCCTAAAGAACATGGATCCACTTGAGCCATTTGCATGTGTGTTCTTTTCCTAAACCACATTGATCCACTGGTGACATTTGCATGTGTGTTCTTTTCCTAAACCACATTGATCCACTAGTGTCATTGCATGTGTGTTGTTTTCCTAAACCACATTGATCCACTGGTGTCACTGCATGTGTGTTCTTTTCTTGAACCACATTGATCCACTCGTTTCATTGCATGTGTGTTCTTTTCCTAAACCATATGGATCCACTTGTGAAATTTTCATGTAGGTTATTTTCCTAAAACTCATAGATCCACTAGTGTCATTGCATGGGTGTTGTTTTCCTAAACCACATTGAACCATAGTGTCATTGCATGTGTGTTCTTTTCCTAAACCACATTGATCCACTAGTGTCATTGTATGTGTGTTCTTTTCCTAAACCACATTGATCCACTAGTGACATTTGCACGTGTGTTCTTTTCCTAAACCACGTTCATCCACTCATGCATTGCATGTGTGTTCTTTTCCTGAACCACATTGATCCACTGGTGTCATTGCGTGTGTGTTATTTTCCTAAACCACATTGATCCACTGGTGTCATTGCATGTGTGTTCTTTTTCTAAACCACATTGATCCACTGGTGACATTGGCATGTGTGTTCTTTTTCTAAACCACATGGATCCACTAGTGTCATTGCATGTGGGTTCTTTTCCTAAACCACTGGTGACTTCGCATGTGTGTTCTTTTCCTGAACCACTGGTGACTTCGCATGTGTGTTCGTTTCCTAAACCACATGGATCCACTAGTGACATTGCATGCGTGTTGTTTTCCTAAACCCGATTGATCCACTAGTGTCACTTCATGTGTGTTCTTTTCTTGAACCACATTGATCCACTTGTGTCATTGCGCGTGTGTTCTTTTCCTAAACCATATGGATCCACTTGTGAAATTTTCATGTGTGTTCTTTTCCTAAAACTCATTGATCCACTTGAGAAATTGCATGTGTGTTCTTTTCCTAAACCACATCTATCCACTAGTGTCATTGCATGTGTGTTGTTTCCTAAACCACACTGAACCACTAGTGTCATTGCATGTGTGTTCTTTTCCAACACCACATTGATCCACTAGTGTCATTGTATGTGTGTTATTTTCCTAAACCACATTGATCCACTAGTGACATTTGCACGTGTGTTCTTTTCCTAAACCACGTTCATCCACTCGTGCATTGCATGTGTGTTCTTTTCCTGAACCACATTGATCCACTAGTGTCATTGCATGTGTGTTCTTTTCCTAGACCACATGGATCCACTAGTGTCATTGCATGTGTGTTATTTTCCTAAAGCACATGGATCCACTGGTGTCATTACATGTATGTTCTTTTCCTAAAGCACATTGATCCACTGGTGTCATTGCATGTGTGTTCTTTTCCTAGACCACATGGATCCACTAGTGTCACTGCATGTGTGTTATTTTCCTAAAGCACATTGATCCACTGGTGTCATTGCATGTGTGTTCTTTTCCTAAACCACATTGATCCACTAGTGACATTTGCATGTGTGTTCTTTTCCGAAACAACATGGATCCACTAGTGTCATTGCATGTGTGTTATTTCCCTGAACCACGGGTGACTTCGCATGTGTATTCTTTTCCTGAACCACTGGTGACTTCGCATGTGTGTTCTTTTCCTAAACCACATGGATCCACTAGTGACATTGCATGTGTGTTGTTTTCCTAAACCACATTGATCCACTGGTGTCACTTAATGTGTGTTCTTTTCTTGAACCACATTGATCCACTCGTGTCATTGCGCGTGTGTTCTTTACCTAAACCATATGGATCCACTTGTGAAATTTTCATGTGTGTTCTTTTCCGAAAACTCATTGATCCACCTGAGACATTGCATGTGTGTTCTTTTCCTAAACCACATCGATCCACTAGTGTCATTGCATGTGCGTTATTTTCCTAAACCACATTGAACCACTGGTGTCATTGCATGTGTGTTCTTTTCCTAAACCACATTGATCCACTCGTGTCATTGTATGTGTGTTCTTTTCCTAAACCACATTGATCCACTAATGTCATTGCATGTGTGTTATTTTCCTAAACCAGATTGATCCACTCGTGTCATTGCATGTGTGTTCTTTTCCTGAACCACATTGATCCAATGGTGTCATTGCATGTGTTTTCTTTTCCTAAACCACACTGATCCACTGGTAACATTGCATGCGTGTTCTTTTCCTAAAGAACATGGATCCACTTGAGCCATTTGCATGTGTGTTCTTTTCCTAAACCACATTGATCCACTGGTGACATTTGCATGTGTGTTCTTTTCCTAAACCACATTGATCCACTAGTGTCATTGCATGTGTGTTGTTTTCCTAAACCACATTGATCCACTGGTGTCACTGCATGTGTGTTCTTTTCTTGAACCACATTGATCCACTCGTTTCATTGCATGTGTGTTCTTTTCCTAAACCATATGGATCCACTTGTGAAATTTTCATGTAGGTTATTTTCCTAAAACTCATAGATCCACTAGTGTCATTGCATGGGTGTTGTTTTCCTAAACCACATTGAACCATAGTGTCATTGCATGTGTGTTCTTTTCCTAAACCACATTGATCCACTAGTGTCATTGTATGTGTGTTCTTTTCCTAAACCACATTGATCCACTAGTGACATTTGCACGTGTGTTCTTTTCCTAAACCACGTTCATCCACTCATGCATTGCATGTGTGTTCTTTTCCTGAACCACATTGATCCACTGGTGTCATTGCGTGTGTGTTATTTTCCTAAACCACATTGATCCACTGGTGT
Source organism: Avena sativa (assembly GCA_916181665.1). Classification (NCBI taxonomy): domain Eukaryota; kingdom Viridiplantae; phylum Streptophyta; class Magnoliopsida; order Poales; family Poaceae; genus Avena; species Avena sativa. The sequence goes on along the minus strand of OV702292.1, from coordinate 254,689,296 downwards.
CATTGCATGTGTGTTCTTTTTCTAAACCACATTGATCCACTGGTGACATTGGCATGTGTGTTCTTTTTCTAAACCACATGGATCCACTAGTGTCATTGCATGTGGGTTCTTTTCCTAAACCACTGGTGACTTCGCATGTGTGTTCTTTTCCTGAACCACTGGTGACTTCGCATGTGTGTTCGTTTCCTAAACCACATGGATCCACTAGTGACATTGCATGTGTGTTGTTTTCCTAAACCCGATTGATCCACTAGTGTCACTTCATGTGTGTTCTTTTCTTGAACCACATTGATCCACTTGTGTCATTGCGCGTGTGTTCTTTTCCTAAACCATATGGATCCACTTGTGAAATTTTCATGTGTGTTCTTTTCCTAAAACTCATTGATCCACTTGAGAAATTGCATGTGTGTTCTTTTCCTAAACCACATCTATCCACTAGTGTCATTGCATGTGTGTTGTTTCCTAAACCACACTGAACCACTAGTGTCATTGCATGTGTGTTCTTTTCCAACACCACATTGATCCACTAGTGTCATTGTATGTGTGTTATTTTCCTAAACCACATTGATCCACTAGTGACATTTGCACGTGTGTTCTTTTCCTAAACCACGTTCATCCACTCGTGCATTGCATGTGTGTTCTTTTCCTGAACCACATTGATCCACTAGTGTCATTGCATGTGTGTTATTTTCCTAAACCACATTGATCCACTGGTGTTGTTGCATGTGTGTTCTTTTTCTAAACCACATTGATCCACTGGTGACATTTGCATGTGTGTTTTTTTCCTAAACCACATGGATCCACTAGTGTCATTGCATGTGAGTTCTTTTCTTGAACCACTGGTGACTTCGCATGTGTGTTCTTTTCCTGAACCACTGGTGACTTCGCATGTGTGTTCTTTTCCTAAACCACATGGATCCACTTGTGACATTACATGCGTGTTGTTTTCCTAAACCACATTGATCCACTAGTGTCACTTCATTTGTGTTCTTTTCTTGAACCACATTGATGGACTGGTGATATTGCATGTGTGTTCTTTTCCTAAACCACATGGAACCACTGGTGTCATTGCATATGTGTTCTTTTCCTAAACCACATCGATCCACTAGTGTCATTGCATGTGTGTTATTTTCCTAAACCACATTGAACCACTGGTGTCATTGCATGTGTGTTCTTTTCCTAAACCACATTGATCCACTGGTGCCATTGCATGTGTGTTATTTTCCTAAACAACATTGATCCACTGGTGTCATTGCATGTGTGTTCTTTTCCTAAACCACATTGATCCACTGGTGACATTTGCATGTGTCTTCTTTTCCTAAACCACATGGATCCACTAGTGTCATTGCATGTGTGTTATTTTCCTGAACCACTGGTGACTTTGCATGTCTGTTCTTTTCCTGAACCACTCGTGACTTCGCATGTGTGTTCTTTTCCTAAACCACATTAATCCACTGTTGATATTTGTATGTGTGTTCTTTTCCTAAACCACATTGATCCTTTGGTGTGATTACATGTGTGTTCTTTTCCTAAACCACACTGAACCACTGGTGACATTTGCATGTCTGTTCTTTTCATAAACCACATTGATCCACTGGTATCATTGCATGTGTGTTCTTTTCCTAAACCACATTGAACCACTAGTGACATTGCATGTGTGTTCTTTTCCTAAACCACATTGATCCACTAGTGTCATTGCATGTGTGTTCTTTTCCTAAACCACATTGATCCACTAGTGTCATTGTATGTGTGTTCTTTTCCTAAACCATATTGATCCACTAGTGACATTTGCACGTGTGTTCTTTTCGTAAACCACGTTCATCCACTCGTGCATTGCATGCGTGTTCTTTTCCTGAACCACATTGATCCACTGGTGTCATTGCATGTGTGTTATTTTCCTAAACCACATTGATCCACTGGTGTCATTGCATGTGTGTTCTTTTTCTAAACCACATTGATCCACTAGTGACATTTGCATGTGTGTTCTTTTTCTAAACCACATGGATCCACTAGTGTCATTGCATGTGAGTTCTTTTCTTGAACCACTGGTGACTTCGCATGTGTGTTCTTTTCCTGAACCACTGGTGACTTCGCATGTGTGTTCTTTTCCTAAACCACATGGATCCACTAGTGACATTGCATGCGTGTTGTTTTCCTAAACCACATTGATCCACTGGTGTCACTTCATGTGTGTTCTTTTCTTGAACCACATTGATCGACTTGTGATATTGCATGTGTGTTCTTTTCCTAAACCACATGGATCCACTGGTGTCATTGTATATGTGTTAGTTTCCTAAAACACATTGATCCACTTGTGTCATTGCATGTGTGTTCTTTTCCTAAACCACATTGATCCACTGGTGACATTTGCATGTGTGTTCTTTTCCTAAACCACATTGATCCAATCGTGTCATTGCATGTGTGTTGTTTTCCTGAACCACATTGATCCACTGGTGTCATTGCATGTGTGTTATTTTCCTAAACCACATTGATCCACTGGTGACATTTGCATGTGTCTTCTTTTCCTAAACCACATGGATCCACTAGTGTCATTGCATGTGTGTTATTTTCATGAACCACTGGTGACTTCGCATGTCTGTTCTTTTCCTGAACCACTGGTGACTTTTGCATGTCTGTTCTTTTCTTAAACCACATGGATCCACTGGTGTCATTGTATATGTGTTAGTTTCCTAAAACACATTGATCCACTTGTGTCATTGCATGTGTGTTCTTTTCCTAAACCACATTGATCCACTGATGACATTTGCATGTGTGTTCTTTTCCTAAACCACATTGATCCAATCGTGTCATTGCATGTGTGTTCTTTTCCTGAACCACATTGATCCACTGGTGTCATTGCATGTGTGTTATTTTCCTAAACCACATTGATCCACTGGTGACATTTGCATGTGTCTTCTTTTCCTAAACCACATGGATCCACTAGTGTCATTGCATGTGTGTTATTTTCATGAACCACTGGTGACTTCGCATGTCTGTTCTTTTCCTGAACCACTGGTGACTTTTGCATGTCTGTTCTTTTCCTAAACCACATGGATCCACTGGTGACATTTGCATGTGTTTTCTTTTCCTAAACCACATTAAGCCACTGTTGATATTTGTATGTGTGTTCTTTTCCTAAACCACATTGATCCTTTGGTGTGATTACATGGGTGTTCTTTTCCTAAACCACATTGAACCACTGGTGACATTTGCATGTCTGTTCTTTTCCTAAACCACATTGATCCACTGGTGATATTTGCATGTGTGTTCTTTTCCTAAACCACATGGATCCACTTGTGACATTGCATGCGTGTTGTTTTCCTAAACCACATTGATCCACTAGTGTCACTTCATTTGTGTTCTTTTCTTGAACCACATTGATCGACTGGTGATATTGCATGTGTGTTCTTTTCCTAAACCACATGGAACCACTGGTGTCATTGCATATGTCTTAGTTTCCTAAAACACATTGATCCACTTGTGTCATTGCATGTGTGTTCTTTTCCTAAACCACATTGATCCACTGGTGACATTTGCATTTGTGTTCCTTTCCTAAACCACATTGATCCAATCGTGTCATTGCATGTGTGTTCTTTTCCTGAACCCCATTGATCCACTGGTGTCATTGCATGTGTGTTATTTTCCTAAACCACATTGATCCACTGGTGACATTTGCATGTGTCTTCTTTTCCTAAACCACATGGATCCACTAGTGTCATTGCATGTGTGTTATTTTCCTGAACCACTGGTGACTTCGCATGTCTGTTCTTTTCCTGAACCACTCGTGACTTCGCATGTGTGTTCTTTTCCTAAACCACATGGATCCACTGGTGACATTTGCATGTGTGTTCTTTTCCTAAACCATATTAATCCACTGTTGATATTTGTATGTGTGTTCTTTTCCTAAACCACATTGATCCTTGTGTGTGATTACATGTGTGTTCTTTTCCTAAACCACACTGAACCACTGGTGACATTTGCATGTCTGTTCTTTTCATAAACCACATTGATCCACTGGTATCATTGCATGTGTGTTCTTTTCCTAAACCACATTGAACCACTAGTGACATTGCATGTGTGTTCTTTTCCTAAACCACATTGATCCACTAGTGTCATTGCATGTGTGTTCTTTTCCTAAACCACATTGATCCACTAGTGTCATTGTATGTGTGTTCTTTTCCTAAACCATATTGATCCACTAGTGATATTTGCACATGTGTTCTTTTCCTAAACCATGTTCATCCACTCGTGCATTGCATGTGTGTTCTTTTCCTGAACCACATTGATCCACTGGTGTCATTGCATGTGTGTTATTTTCCTAAACCACATTGATCCACTGGTGTCATTGCATGTGTGTTCTTTTTCTAAACCACATTGATCCACTAGTGACATTTGCATCTGTGTTATTTTCCTAAACCACATTGATCCACTGGTGTCATTGCATGTGTGTTCTTTTTCTAAATCACATTGATCCACTAGTGACATTTGCATGTGTGTTCTTTTTCTAAACCACATGGATCCACTAGTGTCATTGAATGTGAGTTCTTTTCCTGAACCACTAGTGACTTCGCATGTGTGTTCTTTTCCTGAACCACTGGTGACTTCGCATGTGTGTTCTTTTCCTAAACCACATGGATCCACTACTGACATTGCATGCGTGTTGTTTTCCTAAACCACATTGAGCCACTGGTGTCACTTCATGTGTGTTCTTTTCTTGAACCACATTGATCGACTGGTGATATTGCATGTGTGTTCTTTTCCTAAACCACATGGATCCACTAGTGTCATTGCATATGTGTTAGTTTCCTAAAACACATTGATCCACTTGTGTCATTGCATGTGTGTTCTTTTCCTAAACCACATTGATCCACTGGTGACATTTGCATGTGTGTTCTTTTCCTAAACCACATTGATCCAATTGTGTCATTGCATGTGTGTTCTTTTCCTGAACCACATTGATCCACTGGTGTCATTGCATGTGTCTTATTTTCCTAAACCACATTGATCCACTGGTGACATTTGCATGTGTCTTCTTTTCCTAAACCACATGGATCCACTAGTGTCATTGCATGTGTGTTATTTTCCTGAACCACTGGTGACTTCACATGTCTGTTCTTTTCCTGAACCACTGGTGACTTCGCATGTGTGTTCTTTTTCCTAAACCACATGGATCCACTGGTGACATTTGCATGTGTGTTCTTTTCCTAAACCACATTGATCCTTTGGTGTGATTACATGTGTGTTCTTTTCCTAAACCACATTGAACCACTGGTGACATTTGCATGTCTGTTCTTTTCCTAAACCACATTGATCCACTGGTATCATTGCATGTGTGTTCTTTTCCTAAACCACATTGAACCACTAGTGACATTGCATGTGTGTTCTTTTCCTAGACCACATGGATCCACTAGTGTCATTGCATGTGTGTTATTTTCCTAAAGCACATGGATCCATTGGTGTCATTACATGTATGTTCTTTTCCTAAAGCACATTGATCCACTGGTGTCATTGCATGTGTGTTCTTTTCCTAGACCACATGGATCCACTAGTGTCACTGCATGTGTGTTATTTTCCTAAAGCACATTGATCCACTGGTGTCATTGCATGTGTGTTCTTTTCCTAAACCACATTGATCCACTAGTGACATTTGCATGTGTGTTCTTTTCCGAAACAACATGGATCCACTAGTGTCATTGCATGTGTGTTATTTCCCTGAACCACGGGTGACTTCGCATGTGTATTCTTTTCCTGAACCACTGGTGACTTCGCATGTGTGTTCTTTTCCTAAACCACATGGATCCACTAGTGACATTGCATGTGTGTTGTTTTCCTAAACCACATTGATCCACTGGTGTCACTTAATGTGTGTTCTTTTCTTGAACCACATTGATCCACTCGTGTCATTGCGCGTGTGTTCTTTACCTAAACCATATGGATCCACTTGTGAAATTTTCATGTGTGTTCTTTTCCGAAAACTCATTGATCCACCTGAGACATTGCATGTGTGTTCTTTTCCTAAACCACATCGATCCACTAGTGTCATTGCATGTGCGTTATTTTCCTAAACCACATTGAACCACTGGTGTCATTGCATGTGTGTTCTTTTCCTAAACCACATTGATCCACTCGTGTCATTGTATGTGTGTTCTTTTCCTAAACCACATTGATCCACTAATGTCATTGCATGTGTGTTATTTTCCTAAACCAGATTGATCCACTCGTGTCATTGCATGTGTGTTCTTTTCCTGAACCACATTGATCCAATGGTGTCATTGCATGTGTTTTCTTTTCCTAAACCACACTGATCCACTGGTAACATTGCATGCGTGTTCTTTTCCTAAAGAACATGGATCCACTTGAGCCATTTGCATGTGTGTTCTTTTCCTAAACCACATTGATCCACTGGTGACATTTGCATGTGTGTTCTTTTCCTAAACCACATTGATCCACTAGTGTCATTGCATGTGTGTTGTTTTCCTAAACCACATTGATCCACTGGTGTCACTGCATGTGTGTTCTTTTCTTGAACCACATTGATCCACTCGTTTCATTGCATGTGTGTTCTTTTCCTAAACCATATGGATCCACTTGTGAAATTTTCATGTAGGTTATTTTCCTAAAACTCATAGATCCACTAGTGTCATTGCATGGGTGTTGTTTTCCTAAACCACATTGAACCATAGTGTCATTGCATGTGTGTTCTTTTCCTAAACCACATTGATCCACTAGTGTCATTGTATGTGTGTTCTTTTCCTAAACCACATTGATCCACTAGTGACATTTGCACGTGTGTTCTTTTCCTAAACCACGTTCATCCACTCATGCATTGCATGTGTGTTCTTTTCCTGAACCACATTGATCCACTGGTGTCATTGCGTGTGTGTTATTTTCCTAAACCACATTGATCCACTGGTGTCATTGCATGTGTGTTCTTTTTCTAAACCACATTGATCCACTGGTGACATTTGCATGTGTGTTCTTTTTCTAAACCACATGGATCCACTAGTGTCATTGCATGTGGGTTCTTTTCCTAAACCACTGGTGACTTCGCATGTGTGTTCTTTTCCTGAACCACTGGTGACTTCGCATGTGTGTTCGTTTCCTAAACCACATGGATCCACTAGTGACATTGCATGCGTGTTGTTTTCCTAAACCCGATTGATCCACTAGTGTCACTTCATGTGTGTTCTTTTCTTGAACCACATTGATCCACTTGTGTCATTGCGCGTGTGTTCTTTTCCTAAACCATATGGATCCACTTGTGAAATTTTCATGTGTGTTCTTTTCCTAAAACTCATTGATCCACTTGAGAAATTGCATGTGTGTTCTTTTCCTAAACCACATCTATCCACTAGTGTCATTGCATGTGTGTTGTTTCCTAAACCACACTGAACCACTAGTGTCATTGCATGTGTGTTCTTTTCCAACACCACATTGATCCACTAGTGTCATTGTATGTGTGTTATTTTCCTAAACCACATTGATCCACTAGTGACATTTGCACGTGTGTTCTTTTCCTAAACCACGTTCATCCACTCGTGCATTGCATGTGTGTTCTTTTCCTGAACCACATTGATCCACTAGTGTCATTGCATGTGTGTTATTTTCCTAAACCACATTGATCCACTGGTGTTGTTGCATGTGTGTTCTTTTTCTAAACCACATTGATCCACTGGTGACATTTGCATGTGTGTTTTTTTCCTAAACCACATGGATCCACTAGTGTCATTGCATGTGAGTTCTTTTCTTGAACCACTGGTGACTTCGCATGTGTGTTCTTTTCCTGAACCACTGGTGACTTCGCATGTGTGTTCTTTTCCTAAACCACATGGATCCACTTGTGACATTACATGCGTGTTGTTTTCCTAAACCACATTGATCCACTAGTGTCACTTCATTTGTGTTCTTTTCTTGAACCACATTGATGGACTGGTGATATTGCATGTGTGTTCTTTTCCTAAACCACATGGAACCACTGGTGTCATTGCATATGTGTTCTTTTCCTAAACCACATCGATCCACTAGTGTCATTGCATGTGTGTTATTTTCCTAAACCACATTGAACCACTGGTGTCATTGCATGTGTGTTCTTTTCCTAAACCACATTGATCCACTGGTGCCATTGCATGTGTGTTATTTTCCTAAACCACATTGATCCACTGGTGTCATTGCATGTGTGTTCTTTTCCTAAACCACATTGATCCACTGGTGACATTTGCATGTGTCTTCTTTTCCTAAACCACATGGATCCACTAGTGTCATTGCATGTGTGTTATTTTCCTGAACCACTGGTGACTTTGCATGTCTGTTCTTTTCCTGAACCACTCGTGACTTCGCATGTGTGTTCTTTTCCTAAACCACATTAATCCACTGTTGATATTTGTATGTGTGTTCTTTTCCTAAACCACATTGATCCTTTGGTGTGATTACATGTGTGTTCTTTTCCTAAACCACACTGAACCACTGGTGACATTTGCATGTCTGTTCTTTTCATAAACCACATTGATCCACTGGTATCATTGCATGTGTGTTCTTTTCCTAAACCACATTGAACCACTAGTGACATTGCATGTGTGTTCTTTTCCTAAACCACATTGATCCACTAGTGTCATTGCATGTGTGTTCTTTTCCTAAACCACATTGATCCACTAGTGTCATTGTATGTGTGTTCTTTTCCTAAACCATATTGATCCACTAGTGACATTTGCACGTGTGTTCTTTTCGTAAACCACGTTCATCCACTCGTGCATTGCATGCGTGTTCTTTTCCTGAACCACATTGATCCACTGGTGTCATTGCATGTGTGTTATTTTCCTAAACCACATTGATCCACTGGTGTCATTGCATGTGTGTTCTTTTTCTAAACCACATTGATCCACTAGTGACATTTGCATGTGTGTTCTTTTTCTAAACCACATGGATCCACTAGTGTCATTGCATGTGAGTTCTTTTCTTGAACCACTGGTGACTTCGCATGTGTGTTCTTTTCCTGAACCACTGGTGACTTCGCATGTGTGTTCTTTTCCTAAACCACATGGATCCACTAGTGACATTGCATGCGTGTTGTTTTCCTAAACCACATTGATCCACTGGTGTCACTTCATGTGTGTTCTTTTCTTGAACCACATTGATCGACTTGTGATATTGCATGTGTGTTCTTTTCCTAAACCACATGGATCCACTGGTGTCATTGTATATGTGTTAGTTTCCTAAAACACATTGATCCACTTGTGTCATTGCATTGTGTTCTTTTCCTAAACCACATTGATCCACTGGTGACATTTGCATGTGTGTTCTTTTCCTAAACCACATTGATCCAATCGTGTCATTGCATGTGTGTTGTTTTCCTGAACCACATTGATCCACTGGTGTCATTGCATGTGTGTTATTTTCCTAAACCACATTGATCCACTGGTGACATTTGCATGTGTCTTCTTTTCCTAAACCACATGGATCCACTAGTGTCATTGCATGTGTGTTATTTTCATGAACCACTGGTGACTTCGCATGTCTGTTCTTTTCCTGAACCACTGGTGACTTTTGCATGTCTGTTCTTTTCTTAAACCACATGGATCCACTGGTGTCATTGTATATGTGTTAGTTTCCTAAAACACATTGATCCACTTGTGTCATTGCATGTGTGTTCTTTTCCTAAACCACATTGATCCACTGGTGACATTTGCATGTGTGTTCTTTTCCTAAACCACATTGATCCAATCGTGTCATTGCATGTGTGTTGTTTTCCTGAACCACATTGATCCACTGGTGTCATTGCATGTGTGTTATTTTCCTAAACCACATTGATCCACTGGTGACATTTGCATGTGTCTTCTTTTCCTAAACCACATGGATCCACTAGTGTCATTGCATGTGTGTTATTTTCATGAACCACTGGTGACTTCGCATGTCTGTTCTTTTCCTGAACCACTGGTGACTTTTGCATGTCTGTTCTTTTCTTAAACCACATGGATCCACTGGTGTCATTGTATATGTGTTAGTTTCCTAAAACACATTGATCCACTTGTGTCATTGCATGTGTGTTCTTTTCCTAAACCACATTGATCCACTGATGACATTTGCATGTGTGTTCTTTTCCTAAACCACATTGATCCAATCGTGTCATTGCATGTGTGTTCTTTTCCTGAACCACATTGATCCACTGGTGTCATTGCATGTGTGTTATTTTCCTAAACCACATTGATCCACTGGTGACATTTGCATGTGTCTTCTTTTCCTAAACCACATGGATCCACTAGTGTCATTGCATGTGTGTTATTTTCATGAACCACTCGTGACTTCGCATGTCTGTTCTTTTCCTGAACCACTGGTGACTTTTGCATGTCTGTTCTTTTCCTAAACCACATGGATCCACTGGTGACATTTGCATGTGTTTTCTTTTCCTAAACCACATTAATCCACTGTTGATATTTGTATGTGTGTTCTTTTCCTAAACCACATTGATCCTTTGGTGTGATTACATGGGTGTTCTTTTCCTAAACCACATTGAACCACTGGTGACATTTGCATGTCTGTTCTTTTCCTAAACCACATTGATCCACTGGTATCATTGCATGTGTGTTCTTTTCCTAAACCACATTGAACCACTAGTGACATTGCATGTGTGTTCTTTTCCTAGACCACATGGATCCACTAGTGTCATTGCATGTGTGTTATTTTCCTAAAGCACATGGATCCACTGGTGTCATTACATGTATGTTCTTTTCCTAAAGCACATTGATCCACTGGTGTCATTGCATGTGTGTTCTTTTCCTAGACCACATGGATCCACTAGTGTCATTGCATGTGTGTTATTTTCCTAAAGCACATTGATCCACTGGTGTCATTGCATGTGTGTTCTTTTCCTAAACCACATTGATCCACTAGTGACATTTGCATGTGTCTTCTTTTCCGAAACAACATGGATCTACTAGTGTCATTGCATGTGTGTTATTTTCCTGAACCACAAGTGACTTCGCATGTGTGTTCTTTTCCTGAACCACTGGTGACTTCGCATGTGTGTTCTTTTCCTAAACAACATGGATCCACTAATGACATACCATGTGTGCTGTTTTCCTAAACCACATTGATCCACTAGTGTCACTTAATGTGTGTTCTTTTCTTGAACCACATTGATCCACTCGTGTCATTGCGTGTGTGTTCTTTACCTAAACCATATGGATCCACTTGTGAAATTTTCATGTGTGTTCATTTCTGAAAACTCATTGATCCACTTGAGACATTGCATGTGTGTTCTTTTCCTAAACCACATCGATCCACTAGTGTCATTGCATGTGTGTTATTTTCCTAAACCACATTGAACCACTGGTGTCATGCATGTGTGTTCTTTTCCTAAACCACATCGATCCACTAGTGTCATTGTATGTGTGTTCTTTTCTTAAACCACATTGATCCACTAGTGTCATTGCATGTGTCTTATTTTCCTAAACCACATTGATCCACTCGTGTCATTGCATGTGTGTTCTTTTCCTGAACCACATTGATCCAATGGTGTCATTGAATGTGTGTTCTTTTCCTAAACCACACTGATCCACCGGTAACATTGCATGCATGTTCTTTTCCTAAAGAACATGGATCCACTTGAGCCATTTGCATGTGTGTTCTTTTCCTAAACCACATTGATCCACTGGTGACATTTGCATGTGTGTTCTTTTCCTAAACCACATTGATCCACTAGTGTCATTGCATGCGTGTTGTTTTCCTAAACCACATTGATGCACTGGTGTCACTGCATGTGTTTTGTTTTCTTGAACCACATTGATCCACTCGTTTCATTGCATGTGTGTTCTTTTCCTAAACCATATGGATCCACTTGTGAAATTTTCATGTAGGTTATTGTCCTCAAACTCATAGATCCACTTGAGACATTGCATGTGTGTTCTTTTCCTATACCACATGGATCCCCTAGTGTCATTGCATGTGTGTTATTTTCCTAAACCACATTGAACCACTGGTGACTTCGCATGTGTGTTCTTTTCCTAAACCACATTGATCCACTAGTGTCATTGTATGTGTGTTCTTTTCCTAAACCACATTGATCCATTAGTGTCATTGCATTTGTGTTATTTTCCTAAACCACATGGATCCACTCGTGTCATTGCATGTGTGTTCTTTTCCTAAAGCACAATTATCCACTGGTGTCATTGCATGTGTGTTCTTTTCCTAAACCACACTGATCCACTGGTAACATTGCATGCGTGTTCTTTTCCTAAACAACATGGATCCACTTGATCCATTTGCATGTGTGCTATTTTCCTAAACCACATTGATCCACTGGTGACATTTGCATGTGTGTTCTTTTCCTAAATCATATTGATCCACTGGTGTCATTGCATGTGTGTTGTTTTCCTAAACCACATTGATCCACTGGTGTCATTGCATGTGTGTTGTTTTCTTGAACCACATTGATCCACTGGTGACATTGCATGTGTGTTCTTTTCCTAAACCACATCGATCCACTGGTGTCATTACATGTGTGTTCTTTTCCTAAACCACATTGATCCAGTAGTGTCATTGCATGTGTGCTCTTTCCCTAAACCACATTGATCCACTAGTGACATTTGCATGTGTTTTCTTTTCCTAAACCACATTGATCCTTTGTTGTGATTACATGTGTTTTCTTTTGCTGAACCACATTGATCAACTTGTGACATTTGCATGTTTGTTCTTTTCCTAAACCACATTGATCGACTGGTATCATTGCATGTGTGTTCTTTTCCTGAACCACATTGATCCACTGGTGACATTACATGTGTGTTCTTTTCCTAAACCACATGGATCAGCTGGTGTCATTGCATATATGTTATTTTCCTAAAACACATTGATCCACTTGTGTCATTTTATGTGTGTTCTTTTCCTAAACCACATTGATCCACTAGTGACATTTGCACGTGTGTTCTTTTCCTAAACCACATTCATCCACTCGTGCATTGCATGTGTGTTCTTTTCCTGAACCACATTGATCCACTGGTGTCATTGCATGTGTGTTATTTTCCTAAACCACATTGATCCACTGGTGTCATTGCATGTGTGTTCTTTTTCTAAACCACATTGATCCACTGGTGACATTTGCATGTGTGTTCTTTTTCTCAACCACATGAATCCACTAGTGTCATTGCATGTGAGTTATTTTCCTGAACCACTGGTGACTTCGCATGTGTGTTCTTTTCCTGAACCACTGGTGACTTCGCATGTGTGTCCTTTTCCTAAACCACATGGATCCACTAGTGACATTGCATGCGTGTTGTTTTCCTAAACCAGATTGATCCACTAGTGTCACTTCATGTGTGTTCTTTTCTTGAACCACATTGATCCACTCATGTCATTGCTTGTGTGTTCTTTTCCTAAACCATATGGATCCACTTGTGAAATTTTCATATGTGTTCTTTTCCTAAAACTCATTGATCCACTTGAGACATTGCATGTGTGTTCTTTTCCTAAACCACATCTATCCACTAGTGTCATTGCATGTGTGTTGTTTTCCTAAACCACATTGAACCACTAATGTCATTGCATGTGTGTTCTTTTCCTAAACCACATTGATCCACTAGTGTCATTGTATGTGTGTTCTTTTCCTAAACCACATTGATCCACTAGTGACATTTGCACGTGTGTTCTTTTCCTAAACCACATTCATCCACTCGTGCATTGCATGTGTGTTCTTTTCCTGAACCACATTGATCCACTGGTGTCATTGCATGTGTGTTATTTTCCTAAACCACATTGATCCACTGGTGTCATTGCATGTGTGTTCTTTTTCTAAACCACATTGATACACTGGTGACATTTGCATGTGTGTTCTTTTTCTAAACCACATGGATCCACTAGTGTCATTGCATGTGAGTTCTTTTCCCGAACCACTGGTGACTTCGCATGTGTGTTCTTTTCCTAAACCACTGGTGACTTCGCATGTGTGTTCTTTTCCTAAACCACGTGGATCCACTAGTGACATTGCATGCGTGTTGTTTTCCTAAACCACATTGATCCACTTGTGTCACTTCATGTGTGTTCTTTTCTTGAACCACATTGATCCACTCATGTCATTGCGTGTGTGTTCTTTTCCTAAACCATATGGATCCACTTGTGAAATTTTCATGTGTGTTCTTTTCCTAAAACTCATTGATCCACTTGAGACATTGCATGTGTGTTCTTTTCCTAAACCACATCTATCCACTAGTGTCATTGCATGTGTGTTAATTTCCTAAACCACATTGAACCACTGGTGTCATTGCATGTGTGTTCTTTTCCTAAACCACATTGATCCACTAGTGGCATTGTATGTGTGTTCTTTTCCTAAACCACATTGATCCACTAGTGTCATTGCATGTGTGTTATTTTCCTAAACCACATTGATCCACTCGTGTCATTGCATGTGTGTTCTTTTCTTGAACCACATTGATCCAATGGTGTCATTGCATGTGTGTTCTTTTCCTAAACCACACTGATCCACTGGTACCATTGCATGCGTGTTCTTTTCCTAAAGAACATGGATCCACTTGAGCCATTTGCATGTGTGTTCTTTTCCTAAACCACATTGATCCACTGGTGATATTTGCATGTGTGTTCTTTTCCTAAACCACATTGATCCACTGGTGTCAATGCATGTGTGTTGTTTTCCTAAATCACATTGATCCACTGGTGTCACTTCATGTGTGTTCTTTTCTTGAACCACAGTGATCCACTCGTTTCATTGCATGTGTGTTCTTTTCCTAAACCATATGGATCCACTTGTGAAATTTTCATGTGTGTTATTTTCCTAAAACTCATAGATCTACTTGAGACATTGCATGTGTATTCTTTTCCTATACCACGTGGATCCCTAGTGTCATTGCATGTGTGTTATTTTCCTAAACCACATTGAACCACTGGTGACTTTGCATATGTATTCTTTTCCTAAACCACATTCATCCACTAGTGTCATTGTATGTGTGTTCTTTTCCTAAACCACATTGATCCATTAGTGTCATTGCATTTGTGTTATTTTCCTAAACCACATGGATCCACTCGTGTCATTGCATGTGTGTTCTTTTCCTAAAGCACAATTATCCACTAGTGTCATTGCATGTGTGTTCTTTTCCTAAACCACACTAATCCACTGGTAACATTGCATGCGTGTTCTTTTCCTAAATAACATGGATCCACTTGAGCCAGTTGCATGTGTTTTTTGCTAAACCACATTGATCCACTAGTGACATTTGCATGTGTGTTCTTTTCCTAAATCAGATTGATCCACTGGTGTCATTGCATGTGTGTTGTTTTCCTAAACCACATTGATCCACTAGTGTCATTGCATGTGTGTTGTTTTCTTGAACCACATTGATACATTGGTGACATTGCATGTGTGTTCTTTTCCTAAACCACATCGATCCACTGGTGTCATTACATGTGTGTTCTTTTCTTAAACCACATTGATCCACTAGTGTCATTGCATGTGTGTTGTTTCCCTAAACCACATTGATCCACTGGTGACATTTGCATGTGTGTTCTTTTCCTAAACCACATTGATCCTTTGCTGTGATTACTTGTGTGTTCTTTTCCTGAACCACATTGATCAACTTGTGAGATTTGCATGTCTGTTCTTTTCCTAAACCACATTGATCGACTGGTATCATTGCATGTGTGTTCTTTTCCTGAACCACATTGATCCACTGGTGACATTACATGTGTGTTCTTTTCCTAAACCACATGGATCCGCTGGTGTCATTGCATGTGTGTTATTTTCCTAAAACACATTGATCCACTTGTGTCATTGTATGTGTGTTCTTTTCCTAAACCACATTGATCCACTAGTGACATTTGCACGTGTGTTCTTTTCCTAAACCACATTCATCCACTCATGCATTGCATGTGTGTTCTTTTCCTGGACCACATTGATCCACTGGTGTCATTGCATGTGTGTTATTTTCCTAAACCACATTGATCCACTGGTGTCATTGCATGTGTGTTCTTTTCCTAAACCACATTGATCCACTGGTGACATTTGCTTGTGTGTTCTTTTTCTAAACCACATGGATCCACTAGTATCATTCCATGTGAGTTATTTTCCTAAACCACTGGTGACTTTGCATGTGTGATGTTTTCCTGAACCACTGGTGACTTCGCATGTGTGTTCATTTCCTAAAGCACATGGATCCATTGGTGACATTTGCATGTGTGTGCTTTTCCTAAACCACATTAATCCACTGGTGACATTTGCATGTGTGTTCTTTTCCTAAACCACATGGATCCACTAGTGTCATTGCATGCGTGTTCTTTCCCTAAACCACATTGATCCACTAGTGTCATTGCATGTGCGTTCTTTCCCTAAACCACATTGATCCACTGGTGACATTTGTATGTGTGTTCTTTTCCTAAACCACATTGATCCTTTGGTGTGATTACATATGTGTTATTTTCCTGAACCACATTGATCCACTGTTGACATTTGCATGCATGTTCTTTTCCTAAAAAACATTGATCCACCGGTATCATTGCATATGTGTTCCTTTCCTGAACCACATTGATCCACTGGTGGCATTGCATGCGCGTTCTTTTCCTAGACCACATGGATCCACTAGTGTCATTGCATGTGTGTTATTTTCCTAAAGCACATTAATCCACTAGTGACATTTGCATGTGTGTTCTTTTCCGAAACCACATGGATCCACTAGTGTCATTGCATGTGTGTTCTCTTCTTGAAGCACTAGTGACTTTGCATGTTTGTTCTTTTCCTAAACCACATGGATCCACTGGTGACATTGCATGCGTTTTCTTTTCCTAAACAACGTGGATCCACTTGAGACATTTGCATGTGTGTTCTTTTCCTAAACCACACTGATCTACTGTTGAGATTGCATGCGTGTTCTTTTCCTAAACAACATGGATCCACTTGAGCCATTTGCGTGTGTGTTCTTTTCCTAAACCACATTGATCCACTGGTGACATTTGCATGTGTGTTATTTTCCTAAACCACATTGATCCACTGGTGTCATTGCATGTGTGTTGTTTTCCTAGACCACATTTATCCACTGGTGTCACTTCATGTGTGTTCTTTTGTTGAACCACATTGATCCACTCGTGTCATGGCATGTTTGTTCTTTTCCTAAACCACATGGATCCACTTGTGAAATTTTCATGTGTGTTCTTTTCCTAAAACTCATTGATCCACTTGAGACATTGCATGTGTGTTCTTTTCCTAAACCACATGCATCCACTAGTGTCATTGCATGTGTGCTATTTTCCTAAACCACATTGAACCACTGGTGTAATTACATGTGTGTTCTTTTCCTAAACCAGATTGATCCACAAGTGTCATTGTATGTGTGTTCTTTTCCTAAACCACATTGATCCACTAGTGTCATTGCATGTGTGCTATTTTCCTAAACAACATTGATCCACTCATGTCATTTCATGTGTGTTCTTTTCTTGAACCACATTGATCCACTGGTGTCATTGCATGTGTGTTCTTTTCCTAAACAACACTGATCCACTGGTAACATTTCATGCGTTTTATTTTCCTAAACAACATGGATCCACTTGAGAGATTTGCATGTGTGTTCTTTTCCTAAACCACATTGATCCACTGGTGACATTTGCATGTGTGTTCTTTTCCTAAACCACATTGATCGACTAGTATCATTGCATGTGTGTTCTTTTCCTGAACCACATTGATCCACTGGTGACATTACATGTGTGTTCTTTTCCTAAACCACATGGATCCGCTGGTGTCATTGCATGTGTGTTATTTTCCTAAAACACATTGATCCACTTGTGTCATTGTATGTGTGTTCTTTTCCTAAACCACATTGATCCTTTGTTGTGATTACATGTGTGTTCTTTTCCTGAACCACATTGATCAACTTGTGACATTTGCATGTCTGTTCTTTTCCTAAACCACATTGATCGACTGGTATCATTGCATGTGTGTTCTTTTCCTAAACCACAATGATCCACTTGTGACATTACATGTGTGTTCTTTTCCTAAACCACAAGGATCTGCTGGTGTCATTGCATGTGTGTTATTTTCCTAAAACACATTGATCCACTTGTGTCATTGTATGTGTGTTCTTTTCCTAAACCAAATTGATCCACTAGTGACATTTGCATGTGTGTTCTTTTCCTAAACCACATTCATCCACTCGTGCATTGCATGTGTGTTCTTTTCCTAAACCACATTGATCCACTTGTGTCATTCCATGTGTGTTCTTTTCCTAAACCACATTGATCCACTGGTGTCATTGCATGTGTGTTCTTTTCCTAAACTACTTTGATCCACTGGTGACATTTGCATATGTATTCTTTTTCTAAACCACATGGATCCACTAGTGTCATTGCTTCTGAGTTATTTTCGTAAACCACTGGTGACTTTGCATTTGTGATCTTTTTCTGAACCACTGGTGACTTCGCATGTGTGTCCATTTCCTAAACCACATGGATCCATTGGTGACATTTGCATGTGTGTTCTTTTCCTAAACCACATTAATCCACTAGTGACATTTGCATGTGTGTTCTTTTCCTAAGCCACATGGATCAACTGGTGTCATTGCATGCGTGTTCTTTCCCTAAACCACATTGATCCACTGGTGTCATTGCATGTGTGTTCTTTCCCTAAACCACATTGATCCACTGGTGACATTTGTATGTGTGTTCTTTTCCTAAACCACATTGATCCTTTCGTGTGATTACATGTGTGTTCTTTTCCTGAACCACTTTGATCCGTTGTTGACATTTGCATGCTTGTTCTTTTCCTAAAAAATATTGATCCTCCGGTATCATTGCATGTGTGTTCCTTTCCTGAACCAAATTGATCCACTGGTGACATTGCATGCGTGTTCTTTTCCTAGACCACATGGATCCACTAGTGTCATTGCATGTGTGTTATTTTCCTAAAGCACATTGATCCACTAGTGACATTTGCATGTGTGTTCTTTTCCAAAACCACATGGATCCACTAGTGGCATTGCATGTGTGTTCTTTTCTTGAAGCACTGGTGACTTCGCATGTGTGTTCTTTTCCTAAACCACATGGATCCACTGGTGACATTGCATGCGTGTTCTTTTCCTAAACAACATGGATCCACTTGAGCCATTTGCATGTGTGTTCTTTTCCTAAACCACACTGATCCACTGGTGACATTGCATGCATGTTCTTTTCCTAAACAACATGGATCCACTTGAGCCATTTGCATGTGTGTTCTTTTCCTAAACCACAATGATCCACTTGTGACATTACATGTGTGTTCTTTTCCTAAACCACATCGATACATTGGTGACATTGCATGTGTGTTCTTTTCCTAAACCACATCGATCCACTGGTGTCATTACATGTGTGTTCTTTTCTTAAACCACATTGATCCACTAGTGTCATTGCATGTGTGTTGTTTCCCTAAACCACATTGATCCACTGGTGACATTTGCATGTGTGTTCTTTTCCTAAACCACATTGATCCTTTGCTGTGATTACTTGTGTGTTCTTTTCCTGAACCACATTGATCAACTTGTGAGATTTGCATGTCTGTTCTTTTCCTAAACCACATTGATCGACTGGTATCATTGCATGTGTGTTCTTTTCCTGAACCACATTGATCCACTGGTGACATTACATGTGTGTTCTTTTCCTAAACCACATGGATCCGCTGGTGTCATTGCATGTGTGTTATTTTCCTAAAACACATTGATCCACTTGTGTCATTGTATGTGTGTTCTTTTCCTAAACCACATTGATCCACTAGTGACATTTGCACGTGTGTTCTTTTCCTAAACCACATTCATCCACTCATGCATTGCATGTGTGTTCTTTTCCTGGACCACATTGATCCACTGGTGTCATTGCATGTGTGTTATTTTCCTAAACCACATTGATCCACTGGTGTCATTGCATGTGTGTTCTTTTCCTAAACCACATTGATCCACTGGTGACATTTGCTTGTGTGTTCTTTTTCGAAACCACATGGATCCACTAGTATCATTCCATGTGAGTTATTTTCCTAAACCACTGGTGACTTTGCATGTGTGATGTTTTCCTGAACCACTGGTGACTTCGCATGTGTGTTCATTTCCTAAAGCACATGGATCCATTGGTGACATTTGCATGTGTGTGCTTTTCCTAAACCACATTAATCCACTGGTGACATTTGCATGTGTGTTCTTTTCCTAAACCACATGGATCCACTAGTGTCATTGCATGCGTGTTCTTTCCCTAAACCACATTGATCCACTAGTGTCATTGCATGTGCGTTCTTTCCCTAAACCACATTGATCCACTGGTGACATTTGTATGTGTGTTCTTTTCCTAAACCACATTGATCCTTTGGTGTGATTACATATGTGTTATTTTCCTGAACCACATTGATCCACTGTTGACATTTGCATGCATGTTCTTTTCCTAAAAAACATTGATCCACCGGTATCATTGCATATGTGTTCCTTTCCTGAACCACATTGATCCACTAGTGGCATTGCATGCGCGTTCTTTTCCTAGACCACATGGATCCACTAGTGTCATTGCATGTGTGTTATTTTCCTAAAGCACATTAATCCACTAGTGACATTTGCATGTGTGTTCTTTTCCGAAACCACATGGATCCACTAGTGTCATTGCATGTGTGTTCTCTTCTTGAAGCACTAGTGACTTCGCATGTGTGTTCTTTTCCTAAACCACATGGATCCACTGGTGACATTGCATGCGTTTTCTTTTCCTAAACAACGTGGATCCACTTGAGACATTTGCATGTGTGTTCTTTTCCTAAACCACACTGATCTACTGTTGAGATTGCATGCGTGTTCTTTTCCTAAACAACATGGATCCACTTGAGCCATTTGCGTGTGTGTTCTTTTCCTAAACCACATTGATCCACTGGTGACATTTGCATGTGTGTTATTTTCCTAAACCACATTGATCCACTGGTGTCATTGCATGTGTGTTGTTTTCCTAGACCACATTTATCCACTGGTGTCACTTCATGTGTGTTCTTTTCTTGAACCACATTGATCCACTCGTGTCATGGCATGTTTGTTCTTTTCCTAAACCACATGGATCCACTTGTGAAATTTTCATGTGTGTTCTTTTCCTAAAACTCATTGATCCACTTGAGACATTGCATGTGTGTTCTTTTCCTAAACCACATGCATCCACTAGTGTCATTGCATGTGTGCTATTTTCCTAAACCAAATTGAACCACTGGTGTAATTACATGTGTGTTCTTTTCCTAAACCAGATTGATCCACAAGTGTCATTGTATGTGTGTTCTTTTCCTAAACCACATTGATCCACTAGTGTCATTACATGTGTGCTATTTTCCTAAACAACATTGATCCACTCATGTCATTTCATGTGTGTTCTTTTCTTGAACCACATTGATCCACTGGTGTCATTGCATGTGTGTTCTTTTCCTAAACAACACTGATCCACTGGTAACATTTCATGCGTTTTATTTTCCTAAACAACATGGATCCACTTGAGAGATTTGCATGTGTGTTCTTTTCCTAAACCACATTGATCCACTGGTGACATTTGCATGTGTGTTCTTTTCCTAAACCACATTGATCGACTAGTATCATTGCATGTGTGTTCTTTTCCTGAACCACATTGATCCACTGGTGACATTACATGTGTGTTCTTTTCCTAAACCACATGGATCCGCTGGTGTCATTGCATGTGTGTTATTTTCCTAAAACACATTGATCCACTTGTGTCATTGTATGTGTGTTCTTTTCCTAAACCACATTGATCCTTTGTTGTGATTACATGTGTGTTCTTTTCCTGAACCACATTGATCAACTTGTGACATTTGCATGTCTGTTCTTTTCCTAAACCACATTGATCGACTGGTATCATTGCATGTGTGTTCTTTTCCTAAACCACAATGATCCACTTGTGACATTACATGTGTGTTCTTTTCCTAAACCACAAGGATCTGCTGGTGTCATTGCATGTGTGTTATTTTCCTAAAACACATTGATCCACTTGTGTCATTGTATGTGTGTTCTTTTCCTAAACCAAATTGATCCACTAGTGACATTTGCATGTGTGTTCTTTTCCTAAACCACATTCATCCACTCGTGCATTGCATGTGTGTTCTTTTCCTAAACCACATTGATCCACTTGTGTCATTCCATGTGTGTTCTTTTCCTAAACCACATTGATCCACTGGTGTCATTGCATGTGTGTTCTTTTCCTAAACTACTTTGATCCACTGGTGACATTTGCATATGTATTCTTTTTCTAAACCACATGGATCCACTAGTGTCATTGCATCTGAGTTATTTTCGTAAACCACTGGTGACTTTGCATTTGTGATCTTTTTCTGAACCACTGGTGACTTCGCATGTGTGTCCATTTCCTAAACCACATGGATCCATTGGTGACATTTGCATGTGTGTTCTTTTCCTAAACCACATTAATCCACTGGTGACATTTGCATGTGTGTTCTTTTCCTAAGCCACATGGATCAACTGGTGTCATTGCATGCGTGTTCTTTCCCTAAACCACATTGATCCACTGGTGTCATTGCATGTGTGTTCTTTCCCTAAACCACATTGATCCACTGGTGACATTTGTATGTGTGTTCTTTTCCTAAACCACATTGATCCTTTCGTGTGATTACATGTGTGTTCTTTTCCTGAACCACTTTGATCCGTTGTTGACATTTGCATGCCTGTTCTTTTCCTAAAAAACATTGATCCTCCGGTATCATTGCATGTGTGTTCCTTTCCTGAACCAAATTGATCCACTGGTGACATTGCATGCGTGTTCTTTTCCTAGACCACATGGATCCACTAGTGTCATTGCATGTGTGTTATTTTCCTAAAGCACATTGATCCACTAGTGACATTTGCATGTGTGTTCTTTTCCAAAACCACATGGATCCACTAGTGGCATTGCATGTGTGTTCTTTTCTTGAAGCACTGGTGACTTCGCATGTGTGTTCTTTTCCTAAACCACATGGATCCACTGGTGACATTGCATGCGTGTTCTTTTCCTAAACAACATGGATCCACTTGAGCCATTTGCATGTGTGTTCTTTTCCTAAACCACACTGATCCACTGGTGACATTGCATGCATGTTCTTTTCCTAAACAACATGGATCCACTTGAGCCATTTGCATGTGTGTTCTTTTCCTAAACCACAATGATCCACTTGTGACATTACATGTGTGTTCTTTTCCTAAACCACAAGGATCTGCTGGTGTCATTGCATGTGTGTTATTTTCCTAAAACACATTGATCCACTTGTGTCATTGTATGTGTGTTCTTTTCCTAAACCAAATTGATCCACTAGTGACATTTGCATGTGTGTTCTTTTCCTAAACCACATTCATCCACTCGTGCATTGCATGTGTGTTCTTTTCCTGAACCACATTGATCCACTTGTGTCATTCCATGTGTGTTCTTTTCCTAAACCACATTGATCCACTGGTGTCATTGCATGTGTGTTCTTTTCCTAAACCACTTTGATCCACTGGTGACATTTGCATATGTATTCTTTTCCTAAACCACATGGATCCACTAGTGTTATTGCATGTGAGTTATTTTCCTAAACCACTGGTGACTTTGCATTTGTGATCTTTTTCTGAACCACTGGTGACTTCGCATGTGTGTCCATTTCCTAAACCACATTGATCCATTGGTGACATTTGCAAGTGTGTTCTTTTCCTAAACCACATTAATCCACTGGTGACATTTGCATGTGTGTTCTTTTCCTAAGCCACATGGATCCACTGGTGTCATTGCATGCGTGTTCTTTCCCTAAACCACATTGATCCACTGGTGTCATTGCATGTGTGTTCTTTCCCTAAACCACATTGATCCAGTGGTGACATTTGTATGTGTGTTCTTTTCCTAAACCACATTGATCCTTTCGTGTGATTACATGTGTGTTCTTTTCCGGAACCACATTGATCAACTTGTGACATTTGCATGTCTGTTCTTTTCCTAAACCATATTGATCGACTGGTATCATTGCATGTGTGTTCTTTTCCTAAGCCATATGGATCCACTTGTGAAATTTTCATGTGTGTTATTTTCCTAAAACTCATAGATCTACTTGAGACATTGCATGTGTGTTGTTTTCCTAAACCACATCTATCCACTAGTGTCATTGCATGTGTGTTATTTTCCTAAACCACATTGAACCACTGGTGTCATTGCATGTGTGTTCTTTTCCTAAACCACATTGATCCACTAGTGGCATTGTATGTGTGTTCTTTTCCTAAACCACATTGATCCACTAGTGTCATTGCATGTGTGTTATTTTCCTAAACCACATTGATCCACTCGTGTCATTGCATGTGTGTTCTTTTCCTGAACCACATTGATCCAATGGTGTCATTGCATGTGTGTTCATTTCCTAAACCACACTGATCCACTGGTAACATTGCATGCGTGTTCTTTTCCTAAAGAACATGGATCCACTTGAGCCATTTGCATGTGTGTTCTTTTCCTAAACCACATTGATCCACTGGTGATATTTGCATTTGTGTTCTTTTCCTAAACCACATTGATCCACTGGTGTCATTGCATGTGTGTTGTTTTCCTAAATCACATTGATCCACTGGTGTCACTTCATGTGTGTTCTTTTCTTGAACCACAGTGATCCACTCGTTTCATTGCATGTGTGTTCTTTTCCTAAACCATATGGATCCACTTGTGAAATTTTCATGTGTGTTATTTTCCTAAAACTCATAGATCTACTTGAGACATTGCATGTGTATTCTTTTCCTATACCACATGGATCCCTAGTGTCATTGCATGTGTGTTATTTTCCTAAACCACATTGAACCACTGGTGACTTTGCATATGTGTTCTTTTCCTAAACCACATTCATCCATTAGTGTCATTGTATGTGTGTTCTTTTCCTAAACCACATTGATCCATTAGTGTCATTGCATTTGTGTTATTTTCCTAAACCACATGGATCCACTCGTGTCATTGCATGTGTGTTCTTTTCCTAAAGCACAATTATCCACTGGTGTCATTGCATGTGTGTTCTTTTCCTAAACCACACTGATCCACTGGTAACATTGCATGCGTGTTCTTTTCCTAAACAACATGGATCCACTTGAGCCAGTTGCATGTGTTTTTTTGCTAAACCACATTGATCCACTAGTGACATTTGCATGTGTGTTCTTTTCCTAAATCAGATTGATCCACTGGTGTCATTGCATGTGTGTTGTTTTCCTAAACCACATTGATCCACTGGTTTTATTGCATGTGTGTTGTTTTCTTGAACCACATTGATACATTGGTGACATTGCATGTGTGTTCTTTTCCTAAACCACATCGATCCACTGGTGTCATTACATGTGTGTTCTTTTTTTAAACCACATTGATCCACTAGTGTCATTGCATGTGTGCTGTTTCCCTAAACCACATTGATCCACTGGTGACATTTGCATGTGTGTTCTTTTCCTAAACCACATTGATCCTTTGCTGTGATTACTTGTGTGTTCTTTTCCTGAACCACATTGATCAACTTGTGAGATTTGCATGTCTGTTCTTTTCCTAAACCACATTGATCGACTGGTATCATTGCATGTGTGTTCTTTTCCTGAACCACATTGATCCACTGGTGACATTACATGTGTGTTCTTTTCCTAAACCACATGGATCCGCTGGTGTCATTGCATGTGTGTTATTTTCCTAAAACACATTGATCCACTTGTGTCATTGTATGTGTGTTCTTTTCCTAAACCACATTGATCCACTAGTGACATTTGCACGTGTGTTCTTTTCCTAAACCACATTCATCCACTCATGCATTGCATGTGTGTTCTTTTCCTGAACCACATTGATCCACTGGTGTCATTGCATGTGTGTTATTTTCCTAAACCACATTGATCCACTGGTGTCATTGCATGTGTGTTCTTTTCCTAAACCACATTGATCCACTGGTGACATTTGCATGTGTGTTCTTTTTCTAAACCACATGGATCCACTAGTATCATTCCATGTGAGTTATTTTCCTAAACCACTGGTGACTTTGCATGTGTGATGTTTTCCTGAACCACTGGTGACTTCGCATGTGTGTTCATTTCCTAAAGCACATGGATCCATTAGTGACATTTGCATGTGTGTGCTTTTCCTAAACCACATTAATCCACTGGTGACATTTGCATGTGTGTTCTTTTCCTAAACCACATGGATCCACTAGTGTCATTGCATGCGTGTTCTTTCCCTAAACCACATTGATCCACTAGTGTCATTGCATGTGTGTTCTTTCCCTCAACCACATTGATCCACTTGTGACATTTGTATGTGTGTTCTTTTCCTAAACCACATTGATCCTTTGGTGTGATTACATATGTGTTCTTTTCCTGAACCACATTGATCCACTGTTGACATTTGCATGCATGTTCTTTTCCTAAAAAACATTGATCCACCGGTATCATTGCATGTGTGTTCCTTTCCTGAACCACATTGATCCACTAGTGACATTGCATGCGCGTTCTTTTCCTAGACCACATGGATCCACTAGTGTCATTGCATGTGTGTTATTTTCCTAAAGCACATTAATCCACTAGTGACATTTGCATGTGTGTTCTTTTCCGAAACCACATGGATCCACTAGTGTCATTGCATGTGTGTTCTCTTCTTGAAGCACTAGTGACTTCGCATGTGTGTTCTTTTCCTAAACCACATGGATCCACTTGTGACATTGCATGCGTTTTCTTTTCCTAAACAACGTGGATCCACTTGAGACATTTGCATGTGTGTTCTTTTCCTAAACCACACTGATCTACTGTTGAGATTGCATGCGTGTTCTTTTCCTAAACAACATGGATCCACTTGAGCCATTTGCGTGTGTGTTCTTTTCCTAAACCACATTGATCCACTGGTGACATTTGCATGTGTGTTATTTTCCTAAACCACATTGATCCACTGGTGTCATTGCATGTGTGTTGTTTTCCTAGACCACATTTATCCACTGGTGTCACTGGATGTGTGTTCTTTTCTTGAACCACATTGATCCACTCGTGTCATGGCATGTTTGTTCTTTTCCTAAACCACATGGATCCACTTGTGAAATTTTCATGTGTGTTCTTTTCCTAAAACTCATTGATCCACTTGAGACATTGCATGTGTGTTCTTTTCCTAAACCACATGCATCCACTAGTGTCATTGCATGTGTGCTATTTTCCTAAACCACATTGAACCACTGGTGTAATTACATGTGTGTTCTTTTCCTAAACCAGATTGATCCACAAGTGTCATTGTATGTGTGTTCTTTTCCTAAACCACATTGATCCACTAGTGTCATTGCATGTGTGCTATTTTCCTAAACAACATTGATCCACTCATGTCATTTCATGTGTGTTCTTCTCTTGAACCACATTGATCCACTGGTGTCATTGCATGTGTGTTCTTCTCCTAAACAACACTGATCCACTGGTAACATTTCATGCGTTTTCTTTTCCTAAACAACATGGATCCACTTGAGAGATTTGCATGTGTGTTCTTTTCCTAAACCACATTGATCCACTGCTGACATTTGCATGTGTGTTATTTTCCTAAACCACATTGATCGACTGGTATCATTGCATGTGTGTTCTTTTCCTGAACCACATTGATCCACTGGTGACATTACATGTGTGTTCTTTTCCTAAACCACATGGATCCGCTGGTGTCATTGCATGTGTGTTATTTTCCTAAAACACATTGATCCACTTGTGTCATTGTATGTGTGTTCTTTTCCTAAACCACATTGATCCTTCGTTGTGATTACATGTGTGTTCTTTTCCTGAACCACATTGATCAACTTGTGACATTTGCATGTCTGTTCTTTTCCTAAACCGCATTGATCGACTGGTATCATTGCATGTGTGTTCTTTTCCTAAACCACAATGATCCACTTGTGACATTACATGTGTGTTCTTTTCCTGAACCACAAGGATCTGCTGGTGTCATTGCATGTGTGTTATTTTCCTAAAACACATTGATCCACTTGTGTCATTGTATGTGTGTTCTTTTCCTAAACCAAATTGATCCACTAGTGACATTTGCATGTGTGTTCTTTTCCTAAACCACATTCATCCACTCGTGCATTGCATGTGTGTTCTTTTCCTGAACCACATTGATCCACTTGTGTCATTCCATGTGTGTTCTTTTCCTAAACCACATTGATCCACTAGTGTCATTGCATGTGTTTTCTTTTCCTAAACCACTTTGATCCACTGGTGACATTTGCATATGTATTCTTTTTCTAAACCACATGGATCCACTAGTGTCATTGCATGTGAGTTATTTTCCTAAACCACTGGTGACTTTGCATTTGTGATCTTTTTCTGAACCACTGGTGACTTCGCATGTGTGTCCATTTCCTAAACCACATGGATCCATTGGTGACATTTGCATGTGTGTTCTTTTCCTAAACCACATTAATCCACTGGTGACATTTGCATGTGTGTTCTTTTCCTAAGCCACATGGATCCACTGGTGTCATTGCATGCGTGTTCTTTTCGCTAAACCACATTGATCCACTGGTGTCATTGCATGTGTGTTCTTTCCCTAAACCACATTGATCCACTGGTGACATTTGTATGTGTGTTCTTTTCCTAAACCACATTGATCCTTTCGTGTGATTACATGTGTGTTCTTTTCCTGAACCACTTTGATCCACTGTTGACATTTGCATGCCTGTTCTTTTCCTAAAAAACATTGATCCTCCGGTATCATTGCATGTGTGTTCCTTTCCTGAACCACATTGATCCACTGGTGACATTGCATGCGTGTTCTTTTCCTAGACCACATGGATCCACTAGTGTCATTGCATGTGTGTTATTTTCCTAAAGCACATTGATCCACTAGTGACATTTGCATGTGTGTTCTTTTCCAAAACCACATGGATCCACTAGTGGCATTGCATGTGTGTTCTTTTCTTGAAGCACTGGTGACTTCGCATGTGTGTTCTTTTCCTAAACCACATGGATCCACTGGTGACATTTCATGCGTGTTCTTTTCCTAAACAACATGGATCCACT
Source organism: Avena sativa (assembly GCA_916181665.1). Taxonomy (NCBI): domain Eukaryota; kingdom Viridiplantae; phylum Streptophyta; class Magnoliopsida; order Poales; family Poaceae; genus Avena; species Avena sativa. The sequence continues at coordinate 254,660,323 of OV702292.1, read as the reverse complement.
TGAGCCATTTGCATGTGTGTTCTTTTCCTAAACCACACTGATCCACTGGTGACATTGCATGCATGTTCTTTTCCTAAACAACATGGATCCACTTGAGCCATTTGCATGTGTGTTCTTTTCCTAAACCACAATGATCCACTTGTGACATTACATGTGTGTTCTTTTCCTAAACCACAAGGATCTGCTGGTGTCATTGCATGTGTGTTATTTTCCTAAAACACATTGATCCACTTGTGTCATTGTATGTGTGTTCTTTTCCTAAACCAAATTGATCCACTAGTGACATTTGCATGTGTGTTCTTTTCCTAAACCACATTCATCCACTCGTGCATTGCATGTGTGTTCTTTTCCTGAACCACATTGATCCACTTGTGTCATTCCATGTGTGTTCTTTTCCTAAACCACATTGATCCACTGGTGTCATTGCATGTGTGTTCTTTTCCTAAACCACTTTGATCCACTGGTGACATTTGCATATGTATTCTTTTTCTAAACCACATGGATCCACTAGTGTCATTGCATGTGAGTTATTTTCCTAAACCACTGGTGACTTTGCATTTGTGATCTTTTTCTGAACCACTGGTGACTTCGCATGTGTGTCCATTTCCTAAACCACATGGATCCATTGGTGACATTTGCATGTGTGTTCTTTTCCTAAACCACATTAATCCACTGGTGACATTTGCATGTGTGTTCTTTTCCTAAGCCACATGGATCCACTGGTGTCATTGCATGCGTGTTCTTTCCCTAAACCACATTGATCCACTGGTGTCATTGCATGTGTGTTCTTTCCCTAAACCACATTGATCCACTGGTGACATTTGTATGTGTGTTCTTTTCCTAAACCACATTGATCCTTTCGTGTGATTACATGTGTGTTCTTTTTCTGAACCACTTTGATCCACTGTTGACATTTGCATGCCTGTTCTTTTCCTAAAAAACATTGATCCTCTGGTATCATTGCATGTGTGTTCCTTTCCTGAACCACATTGATCCACTGGTGACATTGCATGCGTGTTCTTTTCCTAGACCACATGGATCCACTAGTGTCATTGCATGTGTGTTCTTTTCCTAAAGCACATTGATCTACTAGTGACATTTGCATGTGTGTTCTTTTCCAAAACCACATGGATCCACTAGTGGCATTGCATGTGTGTTCTTTTCTTGAAGCACTGGTGACTTCGCATGTGTGTTCTTTTCCTAAACCACATGGATCCACTGGTGACATTGCATGCATGTTCTTTTCCTAAACAACATGGATCCACTTGAGCTATTTGCATGTGTGTTCTTTTCCTAAACCACACTGATCCACTGGTGACATTGTATGCATGTTCTTTTCCTAAACAACATGGATCCACTTGAGCCATTTGCATGTGTGTTCTTTTCCTAAACCACAATGATCCACTTGTGACATTACATGTGTGTTCTTTTCCTAAACCACAAGGATCTGCTGGTGTCATTGCATGTGTGTTATTTTCCTAAAACACATTGATCCACTTGTGTCATTGTATGTGTGTTCTTTTCCTAAACCACATCGATCCACTGGTGTCATTGCATGTGTGTTCTTTTCCTAAACCACATTGATCCACTAGTGTCATTGTATGTGTGTTCTTTTCCTAAACCACATTGATCCACTAGTGTCACTGCATGTGTGTTCTTTTCCTAAACCACATTGATCCACTGGTGTCATTGCATGTGTGTTCTTTTCCTAAACCACTTTGATCCACTGGTGACATTTGCATATGTATTCTTTTTCTAAACCACATGGATCCACTAGTGTCATTGCATGTGAGTTATTTTCCTAAACCACTGGTGACTTTGCATTTGTGATCTTTTTCTGAACCACTGGTGACTTCGCATGTGTGTCCATTTCCTAAACCACATGGATCCATTGGTGACATTTGCATGTGTGTTCTTTTCCTAAACCACATTAATCCACTGGTGACATTTGCATGTGTGTTGTTTTCCTAAGCCACATGGATCCACTAGTGTCATTGCATGCGTGTTCTTTCCCTAAACCACATTGATCCACTGGTGTCATTGCATGTGTGTTCTTTCCCTAAACCACATTGATCCACTGGTGACATTTGTATGTGTGTTCTTTTCCTAAACCACATTGATCCTTTCGTGTGATAACATGTGTGTTCTTTTCATGAACCACTTTGATCCATTGTTGACATTTACATGCCTGTTCTTTTCCTAAAAAACATTGATCCTCCGGTATCATTGCATGTGTGTTCCTTTCCTGAACCACATTGATCCACTGGTGCCATTGCATGCGTGTTCTTTTCCTAGACCACATGGATCCACTAGTGTCATTGCATGTGAGTTATTTTCCTAAAGCACATTGATCCACTAGTGACATTTGCATGTGTGTTCTTTTCCAAAACCACATGGATCCACTAGTGGCATTGCATGTGTGTTCTTTTCTTGAAGCACTGGTGACTTCGCATGTGTGTTCTTTTCCTAAACCACATGGATCCACTGGTGACATTGCATGCATGTTCTTTTCCTAAACAACATTGATCCACTTGAGCCATTTGCATGTGTGTTCTTTTCCTAAACCACACTGATCCACTGGTGACATTGCATGCATGTTCTTTTCCTAAACAACATGGATCCACTTGAGCCATTTGCATGTGTGTTCTTTTCCTAAACCACAATGATCCACTTGTGACATTACATGTGTGTTCTTTTCCTAAACCACAAGGATCTGCTGGTGTCATTGCATGTGTGTTATTTTCCTAAAACACATTGATCCACTTGTGTCATTGTATGTGTGTTCTTTTCCTAAACCAAATTGATCCACTAGTGACATTTGCATGTGTGTTCTTTTCCTAAACCACATTCATCCACTCGTGCATTGCATGTGTGTTCTTTTCCTGAACCACATTGATCCACTTGTGTCATTCCATGTGTGTTCTTTTCCTAAACCACATTGATCCACTGGTGTCATTGCATGTGTGTTCTTTTCCTAAACCACTTTGATCCACTGGTGACATTTGCATATGTAATCTTTTTCTAAACCACATGGATCCACTAGTGTCATTGCATGTGAGTTATTTTCTTAAACCAGTGGTGACTTTGCATTTGTGATCTTTTTCTGAACCACTGGTGACTTCGCATGTGTGTCCATTTCCTAAACCACATGGATCCATTGGTGACATTTGCATGTGTGTTCTTTTCCTAAACCACATTAATCCACTGGTGACATTTGCATGTGTGTTCTTTTCCTAAGCCACATGGATCCACTGGTGTCATTGCATGCGTGTTCTTTCCCTAAACCACATTGATCCACTGGTGTCATTGCATGTGTGTTCTTTCCCTAAACCACATTGATCCACTGGTGACATTTGTATGTGTGTTCTTTTCCTAAACCACATTGATCCTTTCGTGTGATTACATGTGTGTTCTTTTCCTGAACCACTTTGATCCACTGTTGACATTTGCATGCCTGTTCTTTTCCTAAAAAACATTGATCCTCCGGTATCATTGCATGTGTGTTCCTTTCCTGAACCACATTGATCCACTGGTGACATTGCATGCGTGTTCTTTTCCTAGACCACATGGATCCACTAGTGGCATTGCATGTGTGTTATTTTCCTAAAGCACATTGATCCACTAGTGACATTTGCATGTGTGTTCTTTTCCAAAACCACATGGATCCACTAGTGGCATTGCATGTGTGTTCTTTTCTTGAAGCACTGGTGACTTCGCATGTGTGTTCTTTTCCTAAACCACATGGATCCATTGGTGACATTGCATGTGTGTTCTTTTCCTAAACAACATGGATCCACTTGAGCCATTTGCATGTGTGTTCTTTTCCTAAACCACACTGATCCACTGGTGACATTGCATGCATGTTCTTTTCCTAAACAACATGGATCCACTTGAGCCATTTGCATGTGTGTTCTTTTCCTAAACCACATTGATCCACTGGTGACATTTGCATGTGTGTTATTTTCCTAAACCACATTGATCCACTGGTGTCATTCCATGTGTGTTGTTTTCCTAAACCACATTGATCCACTGGTGTCACTGCATGTGTGTTCTTTTCGTGAACCACATTGATCCACTCATGTCATTGCATGTTTGTTCTTTTCCTAAACCACATGGATCTACTTGTGAAATTTTCATGTGTGTTCTTTTCCTAAAACTCATTGATCCACTTGAGACATTGCATGTGGGTTCTTTTCCTAAACCACATGCATCCACTAGTGTCATTGCATGTGTGTTATTTTCCTAATCCACATTGAACCACTGGTGTCATTGCATGTGTGTTGTTTTCCTAAACCAGATTGATCCACTAGTGTCATTGTATGTGTGTTCTTTTCCTAAACCACATTGATCTACTAGTGTCATTGCATGTGTGTTATTTTCCTAAACCACATTGATCCACTCGTGTCATTTCATGTGTTTTCTTTTGTTGACCCACATTGATCCACTGGTGTCATTGCATGTGTGTTCTTTTCCTAAACCACACTGATCCACTGGTAACATTTTATGTGTTTTCTTTTCCAAAACAACATGGATCCACTTGAGAGATTTGCATGTGTGTTCTTTTCCTAAACCACATTAATCCACTGGTGACATATGCATGTGTGTTATTTTCCTAAACCACATTGATCCACTAGTGTCATTGCATGTGTCTTGTTTTCCTAAACCACATTGATCCACTGGTGTCACTGCATGTGTGTTGTTTTCTTGAACCACATTGATCCACTGGTGACATTGCATGTGTGTTCTTTTCCTAAACCACATGGATCCACTGGTGTCATTGCATGTGTGTTCTTTTCCTAAACCACATTGGTCCACTAGTGTCATTGCATGTGTGTTCTTTCCCTAGACCACATTGATCCACTGGTGACATTTGCATGTGTGTTCTTTTCCTAAACCACATTGATCCTTTGTTGTGATTACATGTGTGTTCTTTTCCTGAACCACATTCATCAACTTGTGACATTTGCATGTCTGTTCTTTTCCTAAACCACATTGATCGACTGGTACCATTGCATGTGTGTTCTTTTCCTGAACCACATTGATCCACTGGTGACATTGCATGTGTGTTCTTTTCCTAAACCACATTGATCCACTAGTGTCATTGCATGTGTGTTATTTTCCTAAAACACATTGATCCACTTGTGCCATTGCATGTGTTTTCTTTTCGTAAACCACATTGATCCACTAGTGACAATTACATGTGTGTTCTTTTCCTAAACCACATTCATCCACTCGTGTCACTGCATGTGTGTTCTTTTCCTGAACCACATTGATCCACTGGTGTCATTGCATGTGTGTTATTTTCCTAAACCACATTGATCCACTCGTGTCATTGCATCTGTGTTCTTTTCCTAAACCACATTGATCCACTGGTGACATTTGGATGTGTGTTCTTTTTCTAAACCACATGGATCCACTAGTGTAATTGCATGTGTGTTATTTTCCAGAAGCACTGGTGACTTCGCATGTGTGTTCTTTTCCTGAACCACCGGTGACTTCGCATGTGTGTTCTTTTCCTAAACCACATGTATCCACTGGTGACATTTGCATGTGCGTTCTTTTCCTAAACCACATTAATCCACTTGTGACATTTGCATGTGTGTTCTTTTCCGAAACCACATGGATCCACTGGTGTGTTTGAATATGTGTTCTTTTCCTAAAGCACGTTGATCCATTATTGTCATTGCATGTGTGTTCTTTTCCTAAACCACACTGATCCACTAGTAACATTGCATGCATGTTCTTTTCCTAAACAACATGGATCCAATTGAGCCATTCGCATGTGTGTTCTTTCCCTAAACCACATTGATCCACTGGTGACATTTGCATGTGTGTTCTTTTCCTAAACCACATTGATCCTTTGTTGTGATTACATGTGTGTTCTTTTCCTGAACCACATTCATCAACTTGTGACATTTGCATGTCTGTTCTTTTCCTAAACCACATTGATCGACTGGTACCATTGCATGTGTGTTCTTTTCCTGAACCACATTGATCCACTGGTGACATTGCATGTGTGTTCTTTTCCTAAACCACATTGATCCACTAGTGTCATTGCATGTGTGTTATTTTCCTAAAACACATTGATCCACTTGTGTCATTGCATGTGTTTTCTTTTCGTAAACCACATTGATCCACTAGTGACAATTACATGTGTGTTCTTTTCCTAAACCACATTCATCCACTCGTGTCACTGCATGTGTGTTCTTTTCCTGAACCACATTGATCCACTGGTGTCATTGCATGTGTGTTATTTTCCTAAACCACATTGATCCACTCGTGTCATTGCATCTGTGTTCTTTTCCTAAACCACATTGATCCACTGGTGACATTTGGATGTGTGTTCTTTTTCTAAACCACATGGATCCACTAGTGTAATTGCATGTGTGTTATTTTCCAGAAGCACTGGTGACTTCGCATGTGTGTTCTTTTCCTGAACCACCGGTGACTTCGCATGTGTGTTCTTTTCCTAAACCACATGTATCCACTGGTGACATTTGCATGTGCGTTCTTTTCCTAAACCACATTAATCCACTTGTGACATTTGCATGTGTGTTCTTTTCCGAAACCACATGGATCCACTGGTGTGTTTGAATATGTGTTCTTTTCCTAAAGCACGTTGATCCATTATTGTCATTGCATGTGTGTTCTTTTCCTAAACCACACTGATCCACTAGTAACATTGCATGCATGTTCTTTTCCTAAACAACATGGATCCACTTGAGCCATTCGCATGTGTGTTCTTTCCCTAAACCACATTGATCCACTGGTGACATTTGCATGTGTGTTCTTTTCCTAAACCACATTGATCCTTTGTTGTGATTACATGTGTGTTCTTTTCCTGAACCACATTCATCAACTTGTGACATTTGCATGTCTGTTCTTTTCCTAAACCACATTGATCGACTGGTACCATTGCATGTGTGTTCTTTTCCTGAACCACATTGATCCACTGGTGACATTGCATGTGTGTTCTTTTCCTAAACCACATGGATCCACTAGTGTCATTGCATGTGTGTTATTTTCCTAAAACACATTGATCCACTTGTGTCATTGCATGTGTTTTCTTTTCGTAAACCACATTGATCCACTAGTGACAATTACATGTGTGTTCTTTTCCTAAACCACATTCATCCACTCGTGTCACTGCATGTGTGTTCTTTTCCTGAACCACATTGATCCACTGGTGTCATTGCATGTGTGTTATTTTCCTAAACCACATTGATCCACTCGTGTCATTGCATCTGTGTTCTTTTCCTAAACCACATTGATCCACTGGTGACATTTGGATGTGTGTTCTTTTTCTAAACCACATGGATCCACTAGTGTAATTGCATGTGTGTTATTTTCCAGAAGCACTGGTGACTTCGCATGTGTGTTCTTTTCCTGAACCACCGGTGACTTCGCATGTGTGTTCTTTTCCTAAACCACATGTATCCACTGGTGACATTTGCATGTGCGTTCTTTTCCTAAACCACATTAATCCACTTGTGACATTTGCATGTGTGTTCTTTTCCGAAACCACATGGATCCACTGGTGTGTTTGAATATGTGTTCTTTTCCTAAAGCACGTTGATCCATTATTGTCATTGCATGTGTGTTCTTTTCCTAAACCACACTGATCCACTAGTAACATTGCATGCATGTTCTTTTCCTAAACAACATGGATCCACTTGAGCCATTCGCATGTGTGTTCTTTCCCTAAACCACATTGATCCACTGGTGACATTTGCATGTGTGTTCTTTTCCTAAACCACATTGATCCTTTGTTGTGATTACATGTGTGTTCTTTTCCTGAACCACATTCATCAACTTGTGACATTTGCATGTTTGTTCTTTTCCTAAACCACATTGATTGCATGTGTGTTCTTTTCCTGTACCACATTGATCCACTGGTGACATTGCATGTGTGTTCTTTTCCTAAACCACATGGATCCACTGGTGTCATTGCATGTGTGTTCTTTTCCTAAACCACATTGATCCACTGGTGACATTGCATGTGTGTTTTTCCCTAAACCACATTGATCCACTGGTGACATTTGCATGTGTGTTCTTTTCATAAACCACATTGATCCTTTGGTGTGATTACATGTGTGTTCTTTTCCTAAACCACATTGATCCACTAGTGAAATTTGCATGTCTGTTCTTTTCCTAAACCACATTGATCCACTGGTATCATTGCATGTGTGTTCTTTTCTTGAACCACATTGATCCACTGGTGACATTGCATGTGTGTTCTTTTCCTAAACCATATTGATCCACTATTGACATTTGCGTGTGTGTTATTTTCCTAAACCATGTGGATCGACTAGTTTTATTGCATGTGTGTTATTTTCCCAAACCACCGGTGACTTCACATGTGTGTTCTTTTCCTAAACGACTGGTGACTTCGCATGTGTGTTCCTTTCGTAAACCACATGGATCCACTAATGACATTTGCATGTGTGTTCTTTTCCTAAACCACATTAATCCACTAGTGAAATTTTCATGTGGGTTCTTTTCCTAAACCACATTGATCCACTAGTGTCATTTGCATGTGTGTTATTTTCCTAAACCACATGGATCCACGGGAGTCATTGCATGGGTGTTCTTTTCCTAAATCACATTGATCCACTTGTGTCATTGCCCGTGTGTTATTTTCCTAAACCACATTGATCCACCGGTGATACCTGCATGTGTGTTCTTTTCCTAAACCACATTGATCCACTGGTGCCATTGCATGTCTATTCTTTTCCTATACCACATGAATCCAGTGGTGACATTGCACGTGTGTTCTTTTCCTGAACCACATGGATCCACTAGTGACTTTGCATGTGTGTTCTTTACCTAAACCACATGGATCCGCTGGAGCCATTAGCATGTGTGTTCTTTTCATAAACCACATTGATCCACGGGTGTCATTGCATGTGTGTTATTTTCCTAAACCACACCGAGCCACTGGTGAAGTTGCATGTGTGTTCATTTCCTAAACTACATTGATCCAGTAGAGTCATTGCATGTGTGTTCTTTTCCTAAACCACATGGATCCACTTGTGAATTTTTCGTGTGTGTTCTTTTCCTAAAACTCATTGATCCACTTGAGACATTGCATGTGTGTTTTCTTAATAAACCACATGGATCCACTAGTGTCATTGCATGTGTGTTATTTTCCTAAACCACATCGATCCACTGGTGTCATTGCATGTGTGTTCTTTTCCTAAACCACATTGAACCACTAGTGTCATTGTATGTGTGTTCTTTTCCTAAACCACATTGATCCACTGGTGACATTTGCATGTGTGTTCTTTTCCGAAACCACATGGATCCACTGGTGTCTTTGAATATGTGTTCTTTTCCTAAAGCACGTTGATCCATTATTGTCATTGCATGTGTGTTCTTTTCCTAAACCACACTGATCCACTAGTAACATTGCATGCGTGTTCTTTTCCTAAACAACATGGATCCACTTGAGCCATTTGCATGTGTGTTCTTTCCCTAAACCACATTGATCCACTGGTGACATTTGCATGTGTGTTCTTTTCCTAAACAACATTGATCCTTTGTTGTGATTACATGTGTGTTCTTTTCCTGAACCACATTGATCAACTTGTGACATTTGCATGTCTGTTCTTTTCCTAAACCACATTGATCGACTGGTACCATTGCATGTGTGTTCTTTTCCTGAACCACATTGATCCACTGGTGACATTGCATGTGTGTTCTTTTCCTAAACCACATGGATCCACTGGTGTCATTGCATGTGTGTTCTTTTCCTAAACCACATTGATCCACTGGTGACATTGCATGTGTGTTTTTCCCTAAATTACATTGATCCACTGGTGACATTTGCATGTGTGTTCTTTTCCTAAACCACATTGATCCTTTGGTGTGATTACATGTGTGTTCTTTTCCTAAACCACATTGATCCACTAGTGAAATTTGCATGTCTGTTCTTTTCCTAAACCACATTGATCCACTGGTATCATTGCATGTGTGTTCTTTTCTTGAACCACATTGATCCACTGGTGACATTGCATGTGTGTTCTTTTCCTAAACCATATTGATCCACTATTGACATTTGCTTGTGTGTTATTTTCCTAAACCATGTGGATCCACTAGTTTTATTGCATGTGTGTTATTTTCCCAAACCACTGGTGACTTCACATGTGTGTTCTTTTCCTAAACGACTGGTGACTTCGCATGTGTGTTCCTTTCGTAAACCACATGGATCCACTGGTGACATTTGCATGTGTGTTCTTTTCCTAAACCACATTAATCCACTAGTGAAATTTTCATGTGGGTTCTTTTCCTAAACCACATTGATCCACTAGTGTCATTTGCATGTGTGTTATTTTCCTAAACCACATGGATCCACGGGAGTCATTGCATGGGTGTTCTTTTCCTAAATCACATTGATCCACTTGTGTCATTGCCCGTGTGTTATTTTCCTAAACCACATTGATCCACCGGTGATATCTGCATGTGTGTTCTTTTCCTAAACCACATTGATCGACTGGTGCCATTGCATGTCTATTCTTTTCCTATACCACATGAATCCAGTGGTGACATTGCATGTGTGTTCTTTTCCTGAACCACATGGATCCACTAGTGACTTTGCATGTGTGTTCTTTACCTAAACCACATGGATCCCCTGGAGCCATTAGCATGTGTGTTCTTTTCATAAACCACATTGATCCACGGGTGTCATTGCATGTGTGTTCTTTTCCTAAACCACACCGAGCCACTGGTGAAGTTGCATGTGTGTTCATTTCCTAAACTACATTGATCCAGTAGAGTCATTGCATGTGTGTTCTTTTCCTAAACCACATGGATCCACTTGTGAATTTTTCGTGTGTGTTCTTTTTCTAAAACTCATTGATCCACTTGAGACATTGCATGTGTGTTTTCTTCCTAAACCACATGGATCCACTAGTGTCATTGCATGTGTGTTATTTTCCTAAACCACATCGATCCACTGGTGTCATTGCATGTGTGTTCTTTTCCTAAACCACATTGATCCACTAGTGTCATTGTATGTGTGTTCTTTTCCTAAACCACATTGATCCACTAGTGTCACTGCATGTGCGTTATTTTCCTAAACCACATTGATCCACTCGTGTCATTGCATGTGTTTTCTTTTCCTGAACCACATTGATCCACTAGTGTCATTGCATGTGTGTTCTTTTCCTAAACCACATTGGTCCACTAGTGTCATTGCATGTGTGTTCTTTCCCTAAACCACATTGATCCACTGGTGACATTTGGATGTGTGTTCTTTTCCTAAACCACATTGATCCTTTGTTGTGATTATATGTGTGTTCTTTTCCTGAACCACATTGATCAACTTGTGACATTTGCATGTCTGTTCTTTTCCTAAACCACATTGATCGACTGGTACCATTGCATGTGTGTTCTTTTCCTGAACCACATTGATCCACTGGTGACATTGCATGTGTGTTCTTTTCCTAAACCACATGGATCCATCGGTGTCATTGCATGTGTGTTATTTTCCTAAAACACATTGATCCACTTGTGTCATTGCATGTGTTTTCTTTTCCTAAGCCACATTGATCCACTAGTAACATTTGCATGTGTGTTCTTTTCCTAAACCACATTCATCCACTCCTGTCATTGCATGTGTGTTCTTTTTCTGAACCACATTGATCCACTGGTGACATTGCATATGTGTTCTTTTCCTAAACCATATTGATCCACTATTGACATTTGCGTGTGTGTTCTTTTCCTAAACCACATGAATCCACTAGTTTTATTGCATGTGTGTTATTTTCCCAAACCACTAGTGACTTCACACGTGTGTTCTTTTCTTAAAGCACATGGATCCACTGGTGACATTTGCATGTGTGTTCTTTCCCTAAACCACATTAATCCACTGTTGACATCTTCATGTGGGTTCTTTTCCTAAAGCACATTGATCCTCTAGTGTCATTTGCATGTGTGTTATTTCCCTAAACCACATGGATCCACCAGACTCATTGCATGGGTGTTCTTTTCCTAAATCACATTGATCCACTTGGGTCATTGCACATGTGTTCTTTTCCTAAACCACATTGATCCACCGGTGATATCTGCATGTGTGTTCTTTTCCTAAACACATTGATCCACTGGTGTCATTGCATGTCTATTCTTTTCCTATACTACATGAATCCAATGGTGACATTGCATGTGTGTTTTTTCCTGAACCAGATGGATCCACTAGTGACTTTGCATGTGTGTTCTTTACCTAAACCACATGGATCCACTGGAGCCATTTGCATATGTGTTCTTTTCATAAACCACATTGATCCATGGGTGTCATTGCATGTGTGTTCTCTTCCTAAACCACACTGAGCCACTGGTGACGTTGCATGTGTGTTCTTTTCCTAAACTACATTGATCCACTAGAGTCATTGCATGTGTGTTCTTTTCCTAAACCACATGGATCCACTTGTGAAATTTTCATGTGTGTTCTTTTCCTAAAACTCATTGATCCACTTGAGACATTGCATGTGTTTTTTTCCTAAACCACATGGATCCACTAGTGTCATTGCATGTGTGTTATTTTTCTTAACCACATCGATCCACTAGTGTCATTGCATGTGTGTTATTTTCCTAAACCACATTGATCCACTAGTGTCGTTATATGTGTGTTCTTTCCCTAAACCACATTGATCCACTAGTGTCATTGCATGTGTGTTATTTTTCTAAACCACATTGATCCACTCGTGGCATTGCATGTGTGTTCTTTTCCTGAACGACATTAATCCACTGGTGTCATTGCATGTGTGTTATTTTCCTAAACCACACTGATCCACTAGAGACATTGCATGCGTGTTCTTTTCCTAAACAACATAGATCCACTTGAGCCATTTGCATGTGTGTTCTTTTCCTAAACCACATTGATCCACTGGTGACATTTGCATGTGTGTTCTTTTCCTAAACCACATTGATCCACTGGTGTCGTTGCATGTGTGTTGTTTTGCTACACCACATTGATCCACTTGTGTCACTACATGTGTGTTCTTTTCTTGAACCACATTGATCCACTAGTGACACTGCATGTGTGTTCTTTTCCTAAACCACATGGATCCATTGGTGTGTTTGCATGTGTCTTCTTTTCCTAAACCAGAATTGTCCACTGGTGTCATTGCATGCGGGTTCTTTCCCGAAACCACATTGATCCACTAGTGGCATATGCATGTGTGTTCTTTTCCTAAACCACATTGATCCTTTGGTGTGATTACATGTGTGTTCTTTTCCTGAATCCCATTGATCAACTGGTGACATTTGCATGTCTGTTCTTTTCCTAAACCACATTGATCGACTGGTATCATTGTATGTGTGTTCTTTTCCTAAACCACATTGATCCACCGTGACATTGCATGTGTGTTCTTTTCCTAAACCACATGGATCCACTGGTGTCTTTGCATGTGTGTTATTTTCCTAAAACACATTGATCCACTGGTGTCATGTGCGTTCTTTTCCTAAACCACATTGATCCACTGGTGACATTTGCATGTGTGTTCCTTTCCTAAACCACATTGATCCACTCGTGTCATTGCATGTGTGTTCTTTTCGTGAACCACATTGATCCACTGGTGTCATTGCATGTGTGTTATTTTCCTAAACCACATTGATCCACTGGTGTCATTGCATGTGTGTTCTTTTCCTAAACCACATTGATCCACTGGTGATATTTGAAGTGTGTTCTTTTCCTAAACCACATGGATCCACTAGTGTGATTGCATGTGGGTTATTTTCCTGAACCACTGGTAACTTCGCATGTGTGTTCGTTTCCTGAACCACTGGTGACTTCACTTGTGTGTTCCTTTCCTAAACCACATGGATCCATTGGTGATATTTGCATGTGTGTTCTTTTCCAAAACCAGATTAATCCAGTAGTGACATTTGCAGGTGTGTTCTTTTCCTAAACCACAGTGATCCACTAGTGTCATTTGCATGTGTGTTCTTTTCCTAAACCACATGGATCCACTAGAGTCATTGCATGGTTGTTCTTTTCCTAAACCACATGGATCCACTGGTGACATTTGCATGTGTGTTCCTTTCCTAAACCACATTAACCCACTGGTGAAATTTGCATGTGTGTTCTTTTCCTAAACCACATGGATCCACTTGTGACATTTGCATGTGTTTTCTTTTTATAAAACACATTGATCGACTGGAGACATTGCATGCGTGTTCTTTACCTAAACAACATGGATCCACTTGAGCCATTTGCATGTGTATTCTTTTCCTAAACCACATTGATCCACTGGTGACATTTGCATGTGTGTTCTTTTCCTAAACCACATTGATCCACTGGTGTCATTGCATGTGTGTTGTTTTCCTAAACCACATTGATCCACTGATGTCACTACATGTGTGTTCTTTTCTTGAAACACATTGATCCACTGGTGACATTGCATGTGTGTTCTTTTCCTAAACCACATTTATCCACTGGTGACATTTTCATGTGTGTTCTTTTCCTAAACCACATTGATCCTTTAGTGTGATTACATGTGTCTTCTTTTACTAAATCACATTGATCCTTTAGTGTGATTACATGTGTGTTCTTTTCCTAAACCACATTGAGCCACTAGTGATGTTTGCATGTCTGTTATTTTCCTAAACCATATTGATCCACTGGTGACATTTGCATGTGTGTTCTTTTCCTAAACCACATGGATCCACTGGTGACATTTGCATGTGTGTTCTATTCCTAAACCACATTGTTCCACTAGTGTAATTTGCATGTGTGTAATTTTCCTAAACCACATGGATCGACCGGAGTCATTGCATGGGTGTTCTTTTCCTAAATCACATTGATCCACTTGTGTCATTGCACGTGTGTTATTTTCCTAAACCACATTGATCCACCGGTGATATCTGCATGTCTATTCTTTTCCTAAACTACATTGATCCACTGGTGTCATTGCATGTCTATTCTTTTCCTATACCACAGGAATCCAGTGGTGACATTGCATGTGTGTTCTTTTCCTGAACCACATGGATCCACTAGTGACTTTGCATGTGTGTTATTTTCCTAAACCACATGGATCCACTGGTGGCATTTGCATGTGTGTTCTTTTCCTAAACCACATGGATCCACTAGTGTCATTGCATGTGGGTTATTTTCCTGAACCACTGGTGACTTCGCATGTGTGTTCTTTTCCTTAACCACTGGTGACTTCGCATTTGTGTTCCTTTCCTAAGCCACATGGATCCATTGGTGACATTTGCATGTGTGTTCTTTTCCTAAACCACATTAATCCAGTAGTGACATTTGCAGGTGTGTTCTTTTCCTAAACCACATTGTTCCACTAGTGTAATTTGCATGTGTGTAATTTTCCTAAACCGCATGGATCGACCGGAGTCATTGCACGGGTGTTCTTTTCCTAAATCACATTGATCCACTTGTGTCATTGCACGTGTGTTCTTTTCCTAAACCACATTGATCCACCGGTGATATCTGCATGTCTATTCTTTTCCTAAACTACATTGATCCACTGGTGTCATTGCATGTATATTCTTTTCCTATACCACATGAATCCAGTGGTGACATTGCATGTGTGTTCTTTTCCTGAACCACATGGATCCACTAGTGACTTTGCATGTGTGTTATTTTCCTAAACCACATGGATCCACTGGTGGCATTTGCATGTGTGTTCTTTTCCTAAACCACATGGATCCACTAGTGTCATTGCATGTGGGTTATTTTCCTGAACCACTGGTGACTTCGCATGTGTGTTCTTTTCCTGAACCACTGGTGACTTCGCATGTATGTTCCTTTCCTAAACCACATGGATCCATTGGTGACATTTGCATGTGTGTTCTTTTCCTAAACCACATTAATCCAGTAGTGACATTTGCAGGTGTGTTCTTTTCCTAAACCACATTGATCCACTAGTGTCATTTGCATGTGTGTGCTTTTCCTAAACCACATGGATCCACTGGAGTCATTGCATGGGTGTTCTTTTCCTAAACCACATGGATTCACTAGAGACATTTGCATGTGTGTTATTTTCCTAAACCACATTAATCCACTAGTGAAATATGCATGTGTGTTCGATTCCTAAACCACATGGATCCACTGGTGTCATTGCATATGTGTTGTTTTCCTAAACCACATTGACCCACTAGTGTCATTGTATGTGTGTTCTTTTCGTAAACCACATTAATCCACTAGTGTCATTGCATGCGTGATATTTTCCTAAACCACATTGATCCACTAGAGTCATTACATGTGTGTTCTTTTCCTAAACCACATGGATCCACTTGTGACATTTGCATGTGTTTTCTTTTTCTAAAACACATTGATCGACTAGAGACATTGCATGCGTGTTCTTTACCTAAACAATATGGATCCACTGGAGCCATTTGCATGTGTGTTCTTTTCCTAAACAACATGGATCCACTGGTGACATTTGAAGTGTGTTCTTTTCCTAAACCACATGGAACCACTAGTGTCATTGCATGTGGGTTATTTTCCTTAACCACTGGTGACTTCACATGTGTGTTCCTCTCGTGAACCACTGGTGACTTCGCATGTGTGTTCCTTTCCTAAACCACATGGATCCATTGGTGACATTTGCATGTGTGTTCTTTTCCTAAACCACATTAATCCAGTAGTGACATTTGCAAGTGTGCTCTTTTCCTAAACCACATTGATCCACTAGTGGCATTTGCATGTGTGTTCTTTTCCTAAACCACATGGATCCACTGGAGTCATTGCATGGGTGTTCTTTTCCTAAACCACATGGATCCACTGGTGACATTTGCATGTGGGTTATTTTCCTAAACCACATTAATCCACTGGTCAAATATGCATGTGTGTTCGATTCCTAGACCACATGGATCCACTGGTGTCATTGCATATGTGTTGTTTTCCTAAACCACATTAACCCACTAGTGTCATTGTATGTGTGTTCTTTTCGTAAACCACATTAATCCACTAGTGTCATTGCATGCGTGATATTTTCCTAAACCACATTGATCCACTAGAGTCATTACATGTGTGTTCTTTTCCTAAACCACATGGATCCACTTGTGAAATTTTCATGTGTGTTCTTTTCCTAAAACTCATTGATCCACTTGAGACATTGCATGTGTTTTTTTCCTAAACCACATGGATCCACTAGTGTCATTGCATGTGTGTTATTTTTCTTAACCACATCGATCCACTAGTGTCATTGCATGTGTGTTATTTTCCTAAACCACATTGATCCACTAGTGTCGTTATATGTGTGTTCTTTCCCTAAACTACATTGATCCACTAGTGTCATTGCATGTGTGTTATTTTTCTAAACCACATTGATCCACTCGTGGCATTGCATGTGTGTTCTTTTCCTGAACGACATTAATCCACTGGTGTCATTGCATGTGTGTTATTTTCCTAAACCACACTGATCCACTAGAGACATTGCATGCGTGTTCTTTTCCTAAACAACATAGATCCACTTGAGCCATTTGCATGTGTGTTCTTTTCCTAAACCACATTGATCCACTGGTGACATTTGCATGTGTGTTCTTTTCCTAAACCACATTGATCCACTGGTGTCGTTGCATGTGTGTTGTTTTGCTACACCACATTGATCCACTTGTGTCACTACATGTGTGTTCTTTTCTTGAACCACATTGATCCACTAGTGACACTGCATGTGTGTTCTTTTCCTAAACCACATGGATCCACTGGTGTGTTTGCATGTGTCTTCTTTTCCTAAACCAGATTGGTCCACTGGTGTCATTGCATGCGGGTTCTTTCCCGAAACCACATTGATCCACTAGTGGCATATGCATGTGTGTTCTTTTCCTAAACCACATTGATCCTTTGGTGTGATTACATGTGTGTTCTTTTCCTGAATCCCATTGATCAACTGGTGACATTTGCATGTCTGTTCTTTTCCTAAACCACATTGATCGACTGGTATCATTGTATGTGTGTTATTTTCCTAAACCACATTGATCCACCGTGACATTGCATGTGTGTTCTTTTCCTAAACCACATGGATCCACTGGTGTCTTTGCATGTGTGTTATTTTCCTAAAACACATTGATCCACTGGTGTCATGTGTGTTCTTTTCCTAAACCACATTGATCCACTGGTGACATTTGCATGTGTGTTCCTTTCCTAAACCACATTGATCCACTCGTGTCATTGCATGTGTGTTCTTTTCGTGAACCACATTGATCCACTGGTGTCATTGCATGTGTGTTATTTTCCTAAACCACATTGATCCACTGGTGTCATTGCATGTGTGTTCTTTTCCTAAACCACATTGATCCACTGGTGATATTTGAAGTGTGTTCTTTTCCTAAACCACATGGATCCACTAGTGTGATTGCATGTGGGTTATTTTCCTGAACCACTGGTAACTTCGCATGTGTGTTCGTTTCCTGAACCACTGGTGACTTCACTTGTGTGTTCCTTTCCTAAACCACATGGATCCATTGGTGATATTTGCATGTGTGTTCTTTTCCAAAACCAGATTAATCCAGTAGTGACATTTGCAGGTGTGTTCTTTTCCTAAACCACAGTGATCCACTAGTGTCATTTGCATGTGTGTTCTTTTCCTAAACCACATGGATCCACTAGAGTCATTGCATGGTTGTTCTTTTCCTAAACCACATGGATCCACTGGTGACATTTGCATGTGTGTTCCTTTCCTAAACCACATTAACCCACTGGTGAAATTTGCATGTGTGTTCTTTTCCTAAACCACATGGATCCACTTGTGACATTTGCATGTGTTTTCTTTTTATAAAACACATTGATCGACTGGAGACATTGCATGCGTGTTCTTTACCTAAACAACATGGATCCACTTGAGCCATTTGCATGTGTATTCTTTTCCTAAACCACATTGATCCACTGGTGACATTTGCATGTGTGTTCTTTTCCTAAACCACATTGATCCACTGGTGTCATTGCATGTGTGTTGTTTTCCTAAACCACATTGATCCACTGATGTCACTACATGTGTGTTCTTTTCTTGAAACACATTGATCCACTGGTGACATTGCATGTGTGTTCTTTTCCTAAACCACATTTATCCACTGGTGACATTTTCATGTGTGTTCTTTTCCTAAACCACATTGATCCTTTAGTGTGATTACATGTGTCTTCTTTTACTAAACCACATTGATCCTTTAGTGTGATTACATGTGTGTTCTTTTCCTAAACCACATTGAGCCACTAGTGATGTTTGCATGTCTGTTATTTTCCTAAACCATATTGATCCACTGGTGACATTTGCATGTGTGTTCTTTTCCTAAACCACATGGATCCACTGGTGACATTTGCATGTGTGTTCTATTCCTAAACCACATTGTTCCACTAGTGTAATTTGCATGTGTGTAATTTTCCTAAACCACATGGATCGACCGGAGTCATTGCATGGGTGTTCTTTTCCTAAATCACATTGATCCACTTGTGTCATTGCACGTGTGTTATTTTCCTAAACCACATTGATCCACCGGTGATATCTGCATGTCTATTCTTTTCCTAAACTACATTGATCCACTGGTGTCATTGCATGTCTATTCTTTTCCTATACCACAGGAATCCAGTGGTGACATTGCATGTGTGTTCTTTTCCTGAACCACATGGATCCACTAGTGACTTTGCATGTGTGTTATTTTCCTAAACCACATGCATCCACTGGTGGCATTTGCATGTGTGTTCTTTTCCTAAACCACATGGATCCACTAGTGTCATTGCATGTGGGTTATTTTCCTGAACCACTGGTGACTTCGCATGTGTGTTCTTTTCCTTAACCACTGGTGACTTCGCATTTGTGTTCCTTTCCTAAGCCACATGGATCCATTGGTGACATTTGCATGTGTGTTCTTTTCCTAAACCACATTAATCCAGTAGTGACATTTGCAGGTGTGTTCTTTTCCTAAACCACATTGTTCCACTAGTGTAATTTGCATGTGTGTAATTTTCCTAAACCGCATGGATCGACCGGAGTCATTGCACGGGTGTTCTTTTCCTAAATCACATTGATCCACTTGTGTCATTGCACGTGTGTTCTTTTCCTAAACCACATTGATCCACCGGTGATATCTGCATGTCTATTCTTTTCCTAAACTACATTGATCCACTGGTGTCATTGCATGTATATTCTTTTCCTATACCACATGAATCCAGTGGTGACATTGCATGTGTGTTCTTTTCCTGAACCACATGGATCCACTAGTGACTTTGCATGTGTGTTATTTTCCTAAACCACATGGATCCACTGGTGGCATTTGCATGTGTGTTCTTTTCCTAAACCACATGGATCCACTAGTGTCATTGCATGTGGGTTATTTTCCTGAACCACTGGTGACTTCGCATGTGTGTTCTTTTCCTGAACCACTGGTGACTTCGCATGTATGTTCCTTTCCTAAACCACATGGATCCATTGGTGACATTTGCATGTGTGTTCTTTTCCTAAACCACATTAATCCAGTAGTGACATTTGCAGGTGTGTTCTTTTCCTAAACCACATTGATCCACTAGTGTCATTTGCATGTGTGTGCTTTTCCTAAACCACATGGATCCACTGGAGTCATTGCATGGGTGTTCTTTTCCTAAACCACATGGATTCACTAGAGACATTTGCATGTGTGTTATTTTCCTAAACCACATTAATCCACTAGTGAAATATGCATGTGTGTTCGATTCCTAAACCACATGGATCCACTGGTGTCATTGCATATGTGTTGTTTTCCTAAACCACATTGACCCACTAGTGTCATTGTATGTGTCTTCTTTTCGTAAACCACATTAATCCACTAGTGTCATTGCATGCGTGATATTTTCCTAAACCACATTGATCCACTAGAGTCATTACATGTGTGTTCTTTTCCTAAACCACATGGATCCACTTGTGACATTTGCATGTGTTTTCTTTTTCTAAAACACATTGATCGACTAGAGACATTGCATGCGTGTTCTTTACCTAAACAATATGGATCCACTGGAGCCATTTGCATGTGTGTTCTTTTCCTAAACAACATGGATCCACTGGTGACATTTGAAGTGTGTTCTTTTCCTAAACCACATGGAACCACTAGTGTCATTGCATGTGGGTTATTTTCCTTAACCACTAGTGACTTCACATGTGTGTTCCTCTCGTGAACCACTGGTGACTTCGCATGTGTGTTCCTTTCCTAAACCACATGGATCCATTGGTGACATTTGCATGTGTGTTCTTTTCCTAAACCACATTAATCCAGTAGTGACATTTGCAAGTGTGTTCTTTTCCTAAACCACATTGATCCACTAGTGGCATTTGCATGTGTGTTCTTTTCCTAAACCACATGGATCCACTGGAGTGATTGCATGGGTGTTCTTTTCCTAAACCACATGGATCCACTGGTGACATTTGCATGTGTGTTATTTTCCTAAACCACATTAATCCACTGGTCAAATATGCATGTGTGTTCGATTCCTAGACCACATGGATCCACTGGTGTCATTGCATATGTGTTGTTTTCCTAAACCACATTGACCCACTAGTGTCATTGTATGTGTGTTCTTTTCGTAAACCACATTAATCCACTAGTGTCATTGCATGCGTGATATTTTCCTAAACCACATTGATCCACTAGAGTCATTACATGTGTGTTCTTTTCCTAAACCACATGGATCCACTAGTGTCATTGCATTCATGTTATTTTCCTAAACCACATTGATCCACTAGAGTCATTACATGTGTGTTCTTTTCCTAAACCACATAGATCCACTTGTGACATTTGCATGTGTTTTCTTTTTATAAAACTATTTGATTGACTAGAGACATTGCATGCGTGTTCTTTACCTAAACAATATGGATCCACTGGAGCCATTTGCATGTGTGTTCTTTTCCTAAACAACATTGTTCCACTGGTGACATTTGCTTGTGTGTTCGTTTCCTAAACTACATTGATCCACTGGTGTCATTGCATGTGTGTTGTTTTCCTAAACCACATTGATCCACTGATGTCACTACATGTGTGTTCTTTTCTCGAACCACATTGATCCACTGGTGACATTGCATGTGTGTTCTTTTCCTAAACCACATGGATCCACTGGTGTCATTGCATGTGTGTTCTTTTCCTAAACGACATTGATCCACTGGTGTCATTGCATGTGTGTTTTCCCTAAACCACATTGATCCACTAGTGACATTTTCACGTGTTTTTTTCCTAAACCACATTGATCCTTTGGTGTGATTACATGTGTGTTCTTTCCCTAAACCACATTGATCCACTAGTGACGTTTGCATGCCTGTTATTTTCCTAAACCACATTGATCCACTGGTATCATTGCATGTGTGTTCTTTTCCTGAACCACATTGATCCACTGGTGACATTGCATGTGTGTTCTTTTCCTAAACCACATTGATCCACTGTTGATACCACATGGATCCACTAGTGTCATTGCATGTGTGTTCTTTTCCTAAACCACTAGTGACTTCGCATGTGTGTTCTTTTCCTAAACCACATGGATCCACTGCTGACATTTGCATGTGTGTTCTTTTTCCTAAACCACATTAATCCACTAGTGACATTTTCATGTGTGTTCTTTTCCTAACCCACATTGGTCCACTAGTGTAATTTGCATGTGTGTAATTTTCCTAACCCACATGGATCCACTGGTGTAATTTGCATGTGTGTAATTTTCCTAAAGCACATGGATCCACTAGAGTCATTGCATGGGTGTTCTTTTCCTAAATCACATTGATCCACTTGTGTCATTGCATGTGTGTTCTTTTCCTAAACCACATTGATCCACCGGTGATATCTGCATGTGTGTTCTTTTCCTAAACTACATTGATCCACTAGTGTCATTGCATGTCTATTATTTTCCTATACCACATGAATCCAGTGGTGACATTGCATGCGTGTTATTTTCCTAAACCACATGGATCCACTAGTGACTTTGCATGTGTGTTATTTTCCTAAACCACATTGCTCCACAAGTGTCATTGCATGTGTGTTCTTTTCCTAAACCACATGGATCCACTAGTGACATTTGAAGTGTGATCTTTTCCTAAACCACATGGATCCACTAGTGTCGTTGCATGTGGGATATTTTCCTGAACCACTAGTGACTTCGCATGTGTGTTCTTTTCCTGAACCACTGGTGACTTCGCATGTGTGTTCCTTTCCTAAACCACATGGATCCATTGGTGACATTTGCATGTGTGTTCTTTTCCTAAACCACATTAATCTAGTAGTGACATTTGGAGGTGTGTTCTTTTCCTAAACCACATTGATCCACTAGTGTCATTTGCATTTGTGTTGTTTTCCTAAACCACATGGATCCACTAGAGTCATTGCATGGGTGTTCTTTTCCTAAACCACATGGATCCACTGGTGACATTTGCATGTGTGTTCTTTTCCTAAACCACATTAATCCACTGGTGAAATTTGCATGTGTGTTCTTTTCCTAAACCACATGGATCCACTGGTGTCATTACATGTGTGTTATTTTCCTAAACCACATTGACCCACTAGTGTCATTGTATGTGTGTTCTTTTCCTAAACTACATTGATCCACTAGTGTCATTGCATGCGTGCTATTTTCCTAAACCACATTGATCCACTAGAGTCATTACATGTGTGTTCTTTTCCTAAACCACATGGATGCACTTGTGACATTTGAATATGTTTTCTTTTTCTAAAACACATTGATCGACTGGAGACATTGCATGCATGTTCTTTACCTAAACAACATGGATCCACTGGAGCCATTTGCATGTGTGTTCTTTTCCTAAACCACATTGATCCACTGGTGTCATTGCATATGTGTTGTTTTCCTAAACCACATTTATCCACTGGTGACATTGCATGTGTGTTCTTTTCTTGAACCACATTGATCCACTGGTGACATTGCATGTGTGTTCTTTTCCTAAACCACATGGATCCACTGGTGTCATTGCATGTGTGTTCTTTTCCTAAACCACATGGATCCTCTAGTGTCATTGCATGTGTGTTTTCCCTAAACCACATTGATCCACTAGTGACATTTGCATGTGTGTTCTTTTCCTAAACCACATTGATCCTTTGGTGTGATTACATGTGTGTTCTTTTCCTAAATCACATTGATCCACTAGTGACGTTTGCATGTCTGTTATTTTCCTAAACCACATTGATCCACTGGTATCATTGCATGTGTGTTCTTTTCCTGAACCACATTGATCCACTAGTGTCATTTGCATGTGTGTAATTTTCCTAAACCACATGGATCCACAGGAGTCATTGCATGGGTGTTCTTTTCCTAAATCACATTGATCCACTTGTGTCATTGCACGTGTGTTCTTTTCCGAAACCACATTGATCCACCGGTGATATCTGCATGTGTGTTCTTTTCCTAAACTACATTGATCCACTAGTGTCATTGCATGTCTATTCTTTTCCTATACCACATGAATCCAGTGGTGACATTGCATGTGTGTTCTTTTCCTGAACCACATGGATCCACTAGTGACTTTGCATGTGTGTTCTTTACCTAAACGACATGGATCCACTAGTGTCATTGTATGTGTGTTCTTTTCCTGAACCACATGGATCCACTAGTGACTTTGCATGTGTGTTCTTTACCTAAATCACATAGATCCACTGGAGTCATTACATGTGTGTTATTTTCCTAAACCACATGGATCCACTTGTGACATTTGCATGTGTTTTCTTTTCCTAAAACACATTGATCCACTAGCGACATTGCATGTGTGTTCTTTTCCAAAACCACATGGATCCACTAGTGACATTTTTTGTGTGTTCTTTTAATAAACCACATGGATCCACTCGAGCCATTTGCATGTGTGTTCTTTTCATAAACCACATTGATCCACGGGTGTCATTGCATGTGTGTTATTTTCCTAAACCACACTGAGCCACTAGTGACGTTGCATGTGTGTTCTTTTCCCAAACTACATTGATCCACTAGAGTCATTGCATGTGTGTTCTTTTCCTAAACCACATGCATCCACTTGTGAAATTTTCAAGTGTGTTCTTTTCCTAAAATTGATCCACTTGAGACATTGCATGTGTGTGTTTTTCCTAAACCACATGGATCCACAAGTGTCATTGCATGTGTGTTATTTTGCTAAACCACATGGATCCACTGGTGTCATTGCATGTGTGTTCTTTTCCTAAACCAGATTGATCCACTAGTGTCATTGTATGTGTGTTCTTTTCCTAAACCACATTGATCCACTAGTGTCATTGCACGTGTGTTATTTTCCTAAACCACATTGATCCACTCGTGTCATTGCATGTGTGTTCTTTTCCTGAACCACATTGATCCACTGGTGTCATTGCATGTGTGTTATTTTCCTAAACCACACTGATCCACTAGTGACAATGCATGCGTGTTCTTTTCCTAAACAACATAGATCCACTCGAGCCATTTGCATGTGTGTTCTTTTCCTAAACCACATTGATCCACAGGTGACCTTTGCATGTGTGTTCTTTTCCTAAACCACATTTATCCACTGGTGTCATTGCATGTGTGTTGTTTTCCTAAACCACATTGATCCAGTTGTGTCACTGCATGTGTGTTATTTTATTGAACCAGATTGATCCACTAGTGACATTGCACGTGTGTTCTTTTCCTAAACCACATGGATCCACTAGTGTCATTGCATGTGTCTTCTTTTCCTAAACCAGATTGGTCCACTTGTGTCATTGCATGTGTGTTCTTTCCCTAAACCACATTGATCCACTAGTGACATTTGCAAGTGTGTTCTTTTCCTAAACCACATTGATCCTTTGGTGTGATTACATGTGTGTTATTTTCCTAAACCACATTGATCAACTGGTGACATTTGCATGTTTGTTCTTTTCCTAAGCCACATTGATCGACTGGTATCATTACATATGTGTTCTTTTCCTGAACCACATTGATCCACTGGTGGCATTGCATGTGTGTTCTTTTCCTAAACCAGATGGATCTGGTGTCATTGCATGTGTGTTATTTTCCTAAAACACATTGATCCACTGGTGTCATTGCATGTGTGTTCTTTTGCTAAACCACATTGATCCACTGGTGACATTTGCAAGTGTGTTCTTTTCCTAAACCACATGGATACACTAGTGTCATTGCATGTCGGTTATTTTCCTGAACCACTGGTAAATTCGCATGTGTGTTATTTTCCTGAACCACTGGTGACTTCGCATGTGTGTTCTTTTCCTAAACCACAAATATCCACTGGTGACATTTGCATGTGTGTTTTTTCCTAAACCACATTAATCTAGTAGTGACATTTGCAGGCATGTTCGTTTCCTGAACCACATTGATCCACTAGTGTCATTTGCATGTGTGTTCTTTTCCTAAACCACATGGATCCACTGGTGACATTTGCATGTCTGTTCTTTTCCTAAACCACATTAATCCACTGGTGAAATTTGCATGTGTGTTCTTTTCCTAAACCACATGGATCCACTGGTGTCATTGCATGTTTGTTCTTTTCCTAAACCACATTGATCCATTGGTGTAATTGCATGTGTGTTCTTTCCCTAAACCACATTGATCCACAGGTGACATTTGTATGTGTGTTCTTTTCCAAAACCACATTGATCCACTGGTATCATTTTATATGTGTTCTTTTCAGGAACCACATTGATCCACTGGGGACATTGCATGCGTGTTCTTTTCCTAGACCACATGGATCCACTAGTGTCATTGCATGTGTGTTATTTTTCTAAAGCACATTGATCCACTAGTGTCATTGCATGTGTGTTCTTTTCCTAAACCACATTGATCCACTAGTGACATTTGCATGTGTGTTCTTTTCCTAAACCACATGGATCCACTAGTGTCATTGCATGTGTGTTATTTTCCCGACCCCCTGGTGACTTCGCATGTGTGTTCTTTTCTTGAACCACTGGTGACTTCGGACGTGTGTTCTTTTTCTGAAACCACATGAATCCACTAGTGACATTTGCATGTGTGTTCTTTTCCTAAACCACATTAATCCACTAGTGACATTTGCATGTGTGTTCTTTTCCTATAACACATTGATCCACTAGTGTCATTTGCATGTGTGTTCTTTTCCTAAACCACATGGATCCACTGGAGTCATTGCATGGGTGTTCTTTTCCTAAACCACATGGATCCACTGGTGACATTTGCATGTGTGTTCTTTTCCTAAACCACATTAATCCACTAGTGACATTTGCATGTGTGTTCTTTTCCTAAACCACATGGATCCACTAGTGTCATTCCATG
The DNA here is from genome assembly GCA_916181665.1 of Avena sativa. Classification (NCBI taxonomy): domain Eukaryota; kingdom Viridiplantae; phylum Streptophyta; class Magnoliopsida; order Poales; family Poaceae; genus Avena; species Avena sativa. The sequence goes on along the minus strand of OV702292.1, from coordinate 254,633,145 downwards.
TGTGTTCTTTTCCTAAACCACATTGATCCACTAGTGTCATTGCATGTGTGTTCTTTCCCTAAACCACATTGATCCACTTGTGACATTTGAATGTGTGTTCTTTTCCTACACCACAATGATCCTTTGGCGTGATTACATGTGTGTTCTTTTCCTGAACCACATTGATCCACTGGTGACATTTGCATGTCTGTTCTATTCCTAAACCACATTGATCCACTGGTATCATTGCATATGTGTTCTTTTCAGGAACCACATTGATCCACTGGTGACATTTCATGTGTGTTCTTTTCCTAGACCACATGGATACACTGTTGTCATTGCATGTGTGTTATTTTCCTAAAGCACATTGATCCACTGGTGTCATTGCATGTGTGTTGTTTTCCTAAACCACATTGATCCACTAGTGACATTTGCATGTGTGTTCTTTTCCTAAACCACATGAATCCACTAGTGTCATTGCATGTGTGTTATTTTCCTGAACCACTGGTGAGTTCGCATGTGTGTTCTTTTCCTGAACCACTGGTGACTTTGCATGTGTGTTCGTTTCCTAAACCACATGGATCCACTAGTGACATTTGCATGTGTGTTCTTTTCCTAAACCACATTAGTCCACTAGTGACATTTCCATGTGTGTTCTTTTCCTAAACCACATTGATCCACTAGTGTCATTTGAATGTGTGTCGTTTTCCTAAACCACATGGATCCATTGGTGTCATGGGTGTTCTTTTCCAAAACCACATTGATCCACTTGTGTCATTGCATGTGTGTCCTTTTCCTAAACAACATTGATCCACCGGTGATATCTGCATGTCTATTCTTTTCTTATACTGCATGAATCCACTGGTGACATTGCATGTGTGTTCTTTTCCTAAACCACATGGATCCACTAGTGACTTTTCATGTGTGTTTTTACCTAAACCACATGGATCCACTGGTCACATTTGCATGTGTGTTCTTTTCCTAAACCACATTGATCCACTGGTGTCATTGTATGTGTGTTCTTTTCCTAAACCACATTGATCCAATGGTGACGTTGCATGCGTGTTATTTTCCAGAACCACATTGATCCACCGGAGTCATTACATGTGCGTTATTTTCCTAAACTACATGGATCCACTTGTGACATTTGTATGTGTTTTGTTTTCCTAAAACACATTGATCCACTGGAGACATTGCATGTGTGTTCTTTTCCTAAACCACATGGATCTACTGGTGACATTTCATGTGTGTTCTTTTCCTAAACCACATGGATCCACTAGAGCCATTTGCATGTGTGTTCTTTTCATAAACCACATTGATCCACTGGTATCATTGCATGTGTGTTCTTTTCCTAAACCACACTTTTAACATCCCAATACTTTAATCCAAGGTTATTATGATCCAAATCATCAAAATTAGGGTTAACAAAAACTTTTCCAATTAAAATTATTAAAGCCTTCATATGTGTGTGCATTTAAATAGGAGTTGTTTTGAATTGCCATGATTAAGTGATCCATTGCTTGTAAATTGATTCTTACGTGAAATAAACATCATCTAGATCATTCCTAAACAAATCCCAAAGAAAAACAAATCAAAATGAATAAAAGAAACAAATGGTCATTTGTGCCATTTTAACTACCATGCCTACTTTGGCTATTCCTAGAACTCAATACTTAACAGAAACAAATATGGATATTTGCGCCCCTTGCTAGTACATATAGTAGTGTACCAAGGCCCACTTTGTGATCTGCCAAAAACTTTCAAACACTAATTTTAAATGGCATTTGAAAATTCAATGTAGTTCATATGGGAAGATCCCACTTATTCAAAAACCACTCAATTGAGCTCCATTTTCAAAACCCAAGAAACCACAGAGGCTTAAGCATGTGTCTAGCAACTCCACCAAAAATCATCCAAAAATTCAAAACTTTAGTTCATGCGGCCATTGTGTCGAACAGGTGGCATGCACAAAAATTCTGCCTAACTATTACTATTCAATGATCATTGCATTGTCGAGTAATTTGGCTCCATTTGGTCCCCTTGTCCCCTCTAACTCTAACCAGCCCCTAACTAAGCTACTAATCGTCCTAGAGCAGCAGTGGCGCGCCGCCATTTTGTGGTCGCCGCCGGCTGATCATGGACAGAGCACCCAAGACCGCGCATCGCCATTCTAGTGCCACCACTAGCTCCGCCCAACCCTACCGCCACTCCCTGTCCACCCCTCGATCACCCTAGGCCCTGGACCACACCCCAGCGCCGCCGCCCATTCTCTTTGCGCCGTGCTCAGCGCGCGCCAGACCACGATCGTCAGCAGCACGCTGCAGACCGCCACTAGACATAAGATCCCGCATGCCGCTCCGCCTCGACACTAGCACCCCGCCAGACATGGCCGTGCGCCGCCGTGCGACCCACAGTCGCCGTGCGCCGCATCGAGCACCGCCTCTGTCTCCCAGAGCGTGGGACGCTCCCGACCAAACACCACCGCCCCTAGCCACACATTGAAGCTGTAGAGCTCCACCAGGATGTAGGCCACCATCCGCCTACGCCACCCATGCCTCTAGCTGCCTGTATCAGCGTCACCGGTGAGCTCGCCGTCGTACCACTCGGTCCCCTTGTCGCCCTATAAAAGGAGCCCTCCCCAGCACCAATGACTCACACCATTCCACTCCCCTCTCATCAATGATCCTTCCCCACCTCTTCCCGGAGCCGCTCGAGCCCTAGTTCGCTGGAATTTCGCCGGAGGAGCCCGCTGCAGAAGAGGAGAAGGCGCCATCGATTTTGTCTACCCCAGGAGCTGCCGCGACCACCCCTGAGTCCGCCGTCGACAACACGTTCGGTCGCACCCATCGCTGCAGTAGTTGGAGCCCTGGTATGCCCTTGAGCACCCCCACCAAGCCGCTAGGGTTAGTTCCCTCTGGCGAACTGTTCGCCGGAGACGACACTCCTCGATCCTAGATCTCCCTTTTAATCTAACGGCCCACATCGCCCCGTACCGCTTCGCGTGTAAAGAGTCACTGACCGATGGACCCCCCTGTCAGCTGTTCTCTGTGCCGCGGAACACCACTGGGCCGGCCCGTTTTCCTTCCCGCGCTAGCCCAACAATTCAAATTTAGATTTTTCTATTTAGGTTTGAACTTAGTTATGTCCCCTAGTTTGAAATTCATTTCAGAGAGATTTACAAATCCAAATGGTGTGATTCAAATTGTGTTAGAAAGCTACTGAAAAGATCTATCCAAGACCGTTGGATTTAATTCAATTAGAGTTAGAGATCTCTCCTAACAGAAATAACAAGACATAAGCATCTGCATATTCAAACATTTTTATAAAATCAACCATGATAGATTTTGAGTTGATTCCAACTCTCAAAAATCACATTTCACCATATCTATCTAAATATGTAATAATATTAAGGGTTACATGCAGTGACTTTGGACTAGTACCAAAATAATGCTATATAGGCATTTATAGTCACTTTAAATCATTAAATATTAAACTTTAACCAAAGTACTAGTTGAGTGCCCGTGCGTTGCAACGGAAAAACACTCTTATTATAAGATAATAACAAATAAATCTCCGTCAATAATATTTGATTTGAAAATAACAAAGCATCAGGTTAATCTTAGGAGTCTTACATATTTATGGGCATTATGATAGGTTATCTTTCATTGCCTCTCTTTCTACACATCGTTTGACCTCATGTGCCCATAGACTCTAGGTGCCTTGCGTTTTCCCTTCAAAGATGGATGTTGCCTTTTGTAAGATTCATCGTCGGCTTCTCCTGATCCTTCGGCGTGAAAGTGATATTCTAATACTCGCCAACCATTTAAATTCACCATTTTATGAAAATAACTCGCACCCTGCCAAACATGCATATGCAACCATAAGAAAATAAGACATTGCCTTACTTCTCTCCTGCCCTCTTCACCTTCCATCAAAGGGTTCAATATTTTTACAACACTGCCAAATATGCATATGTAGCACAGGCATTAATCTTTTACAACCATAGGAGATGTGTCTGTGCGTTGCAATGGGGCATAATACTTTTATTGGTTTCGCACTAATCGTTGCAACGGCGGATCTACCATCCCTTCAGCCTGGGCAGTCGCCTAGGCTTGCCGACACGCACGCCTATTTTTTAACATTCTATACTGATTTTGTTCAAAAATAGCGTTTTAGACATGTTTGCCCAGGCTTCCGGAAGCTTCTTGGTCCACCACTGTCAACCATGTAAGTTTAGGATTCTCATGTGAATCAAGCATCATTATCGAGTTTTGAGGAAAGACATAATACTATTATTTATCAGCTTGCTCTAATTTTGACAATTCACTGATAGAAAGACAAGACATGATGGAAAGAGTTTTCACCCACATTTTACAAAAGAAAAAATGGGGAGGTGGCAGAGAGACGCCATATGTTGATATGATTGATAGTCAAAACGCAATGTTTAGAGTTGTCACCCAAATTTAACAATACCCCAAAACAATGAGGTGCTATCCATATATGTAGGGGCGGAAAATTTCATGGTCTCCATTTTCGTTCGCATCCAGCAGCACCGAGCAAATTCTATGCGCTGATATACCTTGATAATATTCGATAAATGAAATTATACCACAAATAGCTCCACCGATTTATTGGGCAGGTAAAGAGGCGACAGTTTCAGTAATTTTTGGAGACCACAAATATTCAAATATCTGGCGATGGAGCAATTTAGTCATGAATTATGAAAATATGATTTATCTATTGATATCGCAATGATACTTATTGACAGCATCAAATCACAGTAATTTTTTCAGCACATACAGTATCACGAAGAAATACTAAGATTAATGCTTCTCACCCGATCCCTGTTGGTGTCGCTTTGAGGTTTCACAAAGAAAACAATATTTATGAAACCTTACTTTATCTTTATATTCTGTTATCTTCATCTTATCTTCTTTCATGGGTCTCCCTCGCTCCTTCCTCCTCTCAGAACGGCAGGAGCCATGGGCTATGAAGAGAGGCGTGTGAATATCAAGCGCAGACAATGCGGAGCTGCGCCAAGCCTGCACAGTGGCTGCATAATCCACAGAGGACGAAGCTCCGCTCATTTTCATCCGAGAAGGTATAACCCGTAGTGTTGGGATGTTGCTTTCTGATCATATCAATGAAGCGCCGGTTTGAAGTGAGTGAAAACTGATACATGCAATTTTCATGCCCCGTAGAGATTCATATCCCAATAGATCTATGAAAAATAAAATGCATTGGCAGGAAGAAAGATGAGCAACTTTAATGTTATGCAAAAAACACAAATGAAAAAGGTATAGTGCATAATTGCATAGCATAAATTTGGTTTTCCCTAAAAATACACAATTGTACTCTCTACTATTTTCAAGCACATATATATATCACATGCAATCAGCTACTAAACTTGCCTTATAAACCATGAGAAAGACAATTCAATTCTTTATTTTTAAACCTACTTTATGGGATGTACTTTAAAGTTGCACATGTACACGAAACGGATTTTTTTTGGATGCTTGTTCATTGACATAACTTTGCTTTTCCATTGAAAGAACTAACCCTGCTAGGCCTGCAATATCCACATTTGCTTAACTTTCTACTATTGGAGAGCCGGTGACCAGCATGTTGTCCTCGGAGGCAGTCCTACAAACAAAAGCCATGCACCGTTCAGTGTAATGTCATGTAATTTCAGAATTTTGAGTACCAAAAAAGTAAACCAAGTTGATACTTTGAGAATGAATGTTCTTTTTAAGTGGTTTCAAGGATCTGCATGCTGCCAATTCATCTCAATGATTAATTTAGTATACACCACTATTTGGACATTTTATAGAGTGACCATACATATTTGTTTTGACAACCATGTGATTTACATTATAGAATTAAAAAAGAACAATAATCCTTCCATGCTTTATTCACAAAGATCCAAAACTACTACAAGAGAAAACATATCTACAACATTCAGAACTGAAGGAACAAAGGGCGTGTATTTCTACAAATTTAAACAATGTCCACATATCACTAAAACCATCAAGCTAGATTTTATTTCATTTTTCATAATTTTACTTACCAATGGAAGCAAAAGTTAACCACAACCAAGCTAACTCTTTTCATTTTCCAATGGAAGCAAAAAGCAAGTGCATTGGGACAATGGGGGAGTACATATACCATCAGATCAGCAGTTCCGCAAGAAAATCGTATATGCCTGGGATTACCTGAGTGTATTTCTATAATTGCATAGACATGTTGACTGGTACCTAAGATTGAATTTTCTTCCGCTCAACAGATAGAGTTAAGGTCCATAGGTGACTATTAAACCAGCTGCAAACATATAATTCTGCAATGGTAAAAGAACATAAGTGACTACTTATAACTGAAATGGAACTTCATACATGTACATACATTGCAAGACTCGATCACCTGAAGCCACACGTTCAAAGGTAACTAAACCATTTTCAATACTGATAGAATCTAGAGTTCAAGCACTATCCTTAATCAACAGAAGACCGCACCGGTCTGCATAGTAAATAATGTTAATCTAATAATCAACAAGGAGCAGCATATAATATCACCTCATCTTGTTTCCTTGAGGCAACTGGTTCCACCCATTTTGTTATGGCAAGCTCCATGTTCCCAAAGGAAATATCCACATTGATCTTGCCTATACCAAAGGCACCTCCCGTAACCATGTATGAGCTGCAGATGCCATTCAAAAAGGAAATTATCATCATTGAAATCCCGCTCAATCTTGCTTGAATCATCCGAAAATGCAGCTACAAATGCTAGATATGACTTTTGCAAGACAGAAATCCACATTGATAAGTTTTCTCTTCCCATCCAATAGGCCACTAAAATCATCGGAGGAAGTAGGTGTTCAAAATGAATCTGGCTCAGCATACGAACCTCTATACTCTTGATCGCCGGATTGTTGAGTCCCTTGAGGTGGCGGTGCATCCTCACTTCTGGCAACCTCGTCATGCCAAAGAAGAACTTCTTAGAATGCAACATATGCAAACATTATGCTTAGAGAAATATTACAAAATAAAAGTATAAGGAAATATTCGAAATATTATTAGGACCTTCATTTTGCAAAGAAATCTGTGTCACTATGCCAGCCAGGTTCAAGCAGCCATCCTCCCAGTCTTCATCCTTCCTCTGGTATAGAGTTACCATCAATTCAACAGAATCGGACTTCTATCAAGAAAAGGAACTGATTGTGAACCCAAACTACAAAACAAAATCTTGGATGTCATGCTTGTTTTGTTGATGCCTCCTCACGAAACTAATTATTCTTTTTCCCTAGTATTTTTTTAATACAAAATCTACACCATGGTTCCTTGACATATATATATTCTTTTTGCACACTGCAGCGACAACATTTACACTATCATGCCCTGCATTAGTGTTCCCTGTATACGTAGGATGTACAAACACTCTGGATTTGAGTAGGGATTCAACACGATGAAGAACTTTTTTATCCGAAAGCCTTTCAGCTTCAGAAACTTGGCTCAATGCATTCTCCCAATCTGCAAGAATCAAAGCAAAAGGAGCAGAGAATAAACATAACGAAATTGGACAAGGAGACTAATAAATTGACGAAAATCATTTACCTCAATGCACTCTCCCAATATACTTGACCGCTGCTTAAAAAATCCTAATTAGCAAGTGTGCATGTTGAGTCCTCCTTCCGATATGGTTGCTCACTCGAGCTCCTCCATGTTCTATGACTCCCCTCAGTAAGAAATACCAAATTAGCAAAAGGAACCACGTGAAGCATCAAAATGATATCAACAATTCGCTTAATGGCAATTTATAATATGAATCAGATTACCTGGCCGCCGTTAAAGTTGAGATTGTTGACGGATAGTGCAGTGCTATAGTTGGTCAAGCTCCTGGTGTAGCAGCAGACCCTAGATGCACCGTCGAGCTCTAGGAGAAGCATCTTGGCGTCGTGGAACTCGGGGCGGGTGGCAATATGGATGTTGCGGCTGGGAAGGATGAGGCGACCTGAACCCTAGGTGCCGGTGGCGCTCATCATAGTGGTACGCTCCTCATGGGATGCAGAGTGAGGTGTGGGAGAAACATGGACAGCGTTGCCGCCGGCCGGGACGAGGGGCAGCGTGGGAGGAGAGAACCGACTACAAGAACCAGAATTCTAAAAAACGACGACAAGGAGTCTAGGACCACGGAATGTCTATGCTTGATTACCCCGATTGGTGTTGAATTTCCATGTTTACAAAGTTGCAGCACGTCCATGATTTGGCGGTTCAGATTGTCTCAATATTGAGTAAGAGTTGTTTAATGGTCCAGATAGTCTTAATGTTTGATCTAACCTACGATTACCGACTCCCACTTAATAGTAAAGATTACATGAGACAAAGGACAGATAAAACCTATTGAACAGAGAATAATACGGACCTAACTCACCTCAAAAGTGTAGAAACTCAACAATGTGTGCTAACAAGACGTCTTTAATATGCCGATGTAATATAGAGAGAATGCATTTGTTTTTATGAAAACAACTGAACCTTAACACTATTACATGAGAGAAAGGACAGATATAGACTATTATACAAAAATAGTATGGACCTAACTCACCTCAAAAGTGTAGAAACTCAACAGTGTGTGTGCTAAGAAGACCTCTCTAATCTATTGATGTAATATAAAGAGAATGCACGCCAAGATGGAGACAAATGAACCTTATGTCGTTATTTCTTACAAGTTCAACACCGCACATGATGAACCTTTTTATCATTCGTGACCCGTCTTTTAATCAGTCGTGACCTGTCAGGAGAGGATTTCATAGAAATCCTGAGGATGCTGCAATCCATCCTCGGGCATGCCAAGTTCAAGCAATGGCCTCAACTTTTTCCCAACATCTTTAAATACAACATATATGATTTATAGGAGACCAAATAGTATACAAATTCAAATAGTAGGAGAGTAATTTTAGTTGATCCGAAGTTCTCATATAGACTATTCAGATTCAAAAGATCCAGATAGGATTGCTAAAATGCACTCTCGTCAGACCAACCACGGGAGTCTGTAGTACCAAGAAACTGACCTGGTTGCAGCATAGAGCACGTCAGCGGAGGACGGAGGTACCGCAGCGCTATGCTTGTTTCCGGAGATGGTAGGAAACGATCTAGCTGTGGAGATTGACAAGCTAGATGGCGGACGGGCTGAAATTCGGAAACCTGGGCTTGGCATCCTGCCGGGGACGATGGGGTCTACAGTTCTGAATGGGGCCGAGTCGGGGGTGCTACGAGTCGCGCCGCTGAGGGTGCCACGCTCTCCGTGACGCGAGGGCGATCGAGTCTGCAATTTTGGCGGCCGGTCAGGGCTGGGGATCTGGCTGCTTCCCACGTTGTTGCCGCTCACGAACTCCACGGACTCCGACCAGGGGGACTGGTGATGTAGGTATGTAGGAGTCCCTCCAGCGATATGGCTGCGAGAGGGCAGTTGGGGAGAGGGCGAGGCAGGAGACGTGGCGGCGGCGGCGGGACCCTATGCGAGGGCTCTGTGGGAGGAGGTCGGGGATGATGGGCCGGGGCTATGGGTGAAGTATTTTGTACGGGCATTTTTCCACTTATTGGTGGCAGAGTATTGTAATTGGATATGCAAAGCATGGATATGATGTACCATCAAACAACGCATACCATCAGATGAAGATTGAACGAACACGATGCTTCCAATGTTTGATGTTTGAGGACGACCTACGATCACCAACTCCCATTTAATAGTAAAGAAATGTGATCAAACCCTTAAATCACATTCCCACGTGTTAGAATATGTGGTGAGGACATGTTTCCACATGATCCCATATTTTAAGTGGTGAATATTAAATCGTAGTTATTTTCAATGAGTAGAAATTACTTTTCTTAAATAAAAGGAATGAAACTAGTTAATAAAATCTTGTGATGCTAATGACTCTGGTTGATCCATGTGGTTTAGGAAAAGAACACACATGCAGTGAACTCTAGTGGATCCATGTGGTTTAGGAAAAGAAGACACATGCAACGACATCTAGTGGATCCAATGTGGTTTATGAAAAGAACAAAGATGCAATGTCATCTAGTGGATCCATGTGGTTTAGGAAAAGAACACCACATGCTGGAGTGGCATCATTCCATGTGTACTTATCCAAAACCACAATGATGTACACTGATACATAAACACACACATCCAAGTGGGTGTTGTGATGTAGCATATTTCAAAGTATTGGTATTTTGCAATGTGAAATTGAATCGCATTACGCATCTAGGGTTCCTGGACATAGTTGGACACCACATGCTGGAATGGCATCATTGCATGCGTACTTCTCCAAAACCACAATGATGCACACTGATACACACACATCCATATGGATGTGGTGATGCAGCATCTCGCAAACTGGCGGTACAATGAATGCTGAAGTTGAATCCCAGCATGCTACTAGGGTTCCTAGACATGGTTGGACACCACATGATGGAGTGGCATCATTCCATGTGTACTTCACAAAAATCACAATGATGCACACTGATAAACACACACATCCAAGTGGGTGTGGTGTTGCAGCATGTTTATAAATGGTGGTACAATGCATGCTGTAGTTGAATCCCAACATGCTCTTAAGGTTCCTAGACATGGTTGGACACCACATGCTGGAGTGGCATCTTTTCATGTGTACTTCTCCAAAACAACAATCATGCACACTAATACACACACACACGTATATACAATGACATCTAGTGGATCCATGTGGTTTTTGAAAAAACACACATGCAATGACATCTAGTGGATCCATGTGGTTTAGGAAAAGAATGGCACATGCTGGAGTTGCATCATTCCATGTCTACTTCTCCAAAACCACAATGATGCACACTGATACACAAACACACACATCGAAGTGGGTGTGGTGATGCAGCATCTTTCAAACTAGTTGTATAATGCATGCTGAAGTTGAATCTCAGCATGATGCTAGGGTTCCTGGACATTGTTGGACACCACATGCTGGAGTGGCATCATTCGATGTGTTCTTTCCCAAAACCACAATGATGCACATTGATACACACACACATCCAAGTGGGTGTGGTGATGCAGAATCTTCCAAACTAGTGGTACAATGCATGATGTAGTTGTATCCTAGCTTGCTACTAGGGTTCCTGGATATGGTTGGACACCACTTGCTGGAGTGGCATCATTTCATGTGTACTTCTCGAAAACAACAATGATGCACACTGATACACAAAGACACACACATATACAATGACATCTAGTGGAGCCATGTGGTTTAGGAAAAGAACACACATGCAATGACTCTAGTTGATCCATGTGGTTTAGGAAAAGAACACACATGCAGTGAACTCTTGTGGATCCATGTGGTTTAGGAAAATAACACACATGCAATGACATCTAGTGGATCCAATGTGGTTTTATGAAAATAACACACATGCAATGACATCTAGTGGATCCATGTGGTTTAGGAAAAGAACACCAATGATAGAGTTGCATCATTCCATGTGTACTTCTCCAAAACCACAACGATGCACCCTGATACACAAACACACACATCCAAGTGGGTGTGGTGATGCAACATGTTGCAAACTGGTGGTAGAATACATGTTGAAGTTGAATCCTAGCATGCTGCTAGGGTTCCTAGACATGGTTGGACACCACATGCTGGAATGACATCATTGTATGTGTATTTCTCCAAAACCACAGTGATGCACACTGATAAACACACATCCATGTGCTGCGGTGATGCAACATCTTGCATACTGGTGGTACAATGAATGCTGCAGTTGAATCCCAGCATGCTGCTAGCGTTCCTAGACATGGTTGGACACCACATGCTGGAGTGGAATCATTCCATGTTTACTTCATAAAAACCACAATGATGCACACCGATACACACACACACACAACAAGTGGTTGTGGTGATGCAGCATCTTTCAAACTGATGGTACAATGCATGCTGTAGTTGAATCCCAACATGTTGCTAGGGTTCCTAGACATGGTTGGACACCACATGCTCGAGTGGCATCATTGCATGTGTACTTCTCCAAAACAACAACGATGCACACTGATACACACACACATCCAAGTTAGTGTGGTGATGCAGCATCTTTCAAACTAGTGGTACAATGCATGCTGCAGTTGAATCCTAGCATGCTACTATGGTTCCTATACATGGTTGGACACCAGATGCTGGCGTGACATCATTCCATGTGTTCTTCCCCATAACCACTATGATGCACACTGATACACACACATGTATACAATGACATCTACTGGATCAATTTGCTTTATGAAAAGAACACACATGCAATGACTCTGGTGGATCCATGTGGTTTAGGAAACGAACACACGTGTAGTTAACTCTAGTGGATCCATGTGGTTTAGGAAAATAACACACATGCAAAGACATCTAGTGGATCCATGTGGTTTAGGAAAAGAACACCACATGCTAGAGTGGCATCATTCCATGTGTACTTCTCCAAAACCATAATGATGCACACTATACACAAACACGCACATCCATGTGAGTTTGGTGATGCAGCATCTTTCAAACTGGTGGTACAATGAATGCTGAGGTTGAACACCAACATGCTGCTAGGCTTCCAGGACATGGTTGGACACCACATGTTGGAGTGGCATCATTCCATGTGTTCTTCTCCAAGACCACAATGATGCACACTCATACACACACATCCAATTGGGTGGTGATGCAACATCTTTCAAACTAGTGGTACAATGCATGCTTTAGTTGAATCCCAGCATACTACTAGGATTCCTGGACATGGTTGGACACCACATGCTGGAGTGGCATCATTGCACATGAACTTCTCCAAACTAACAATGATGCACGCTAATACACACACATCCATCTGGGTGTGGTGATACAGCATCTTGCAAACTCTTGGTACAATGAATGCTGAAGTTGAACCCCAGCATGATCCTAGGGTTCTTGGACATGGTTGGACACCGCATGCTGGTGTGGCATTGTTACATGTGTTCTTATCCAAAACCACAATGATGCAGACTAATACACACACATATCCAAGTGGGTGTGGTGATGCAGCATCTTTCAAACTGGTGGTACAATGCATGCTGCAGTTGAATCCTAGCATGCTGTTAGGGTTCCTGGACATGGTTGGACACCACATGTTGGAGTGGCATCATTCCATGTGTTCTTCTCCAAAACCACAATGATGCACACTAATACACACACACATCCAAGTGGGTGTGGTGAGGCAGAATCTTTCAAACTAGTGGTACAATGCATGTTGTAGTTGAACCCCAACATGCTACTAGGGTTCTTGGATATGGTTATACACCACATACTGGAGTGGCATCATTGCATGTGTACTTCTCCAAAACAACAATGATCTACACTGATACACATAGACACACATATACAATGACATCTAGTGGATCCATGTGGTTTATGACAAGAACACGCATGCAATAACTCTCGTGGATCCATGTGGTTTAGGAAAAGAACATACATGCACTGAACTCTAGTTGATCCATGTGGTTTAGGAAAAGAACACACATGCAATGACCTCTAGTGGATCCAATGTGGTTTGTGAAAAGAACACACATGCAATAACATCTAGTGGATCCATTAGGTTTAGGAAAAGAACACCACATGCTGGAGTGGTATCATTCCACGTGTATTCTCCAAAACCACAATGATGCACACTAATACACAAACACACACATCCAAGTGGGTGTGGTGATGCAGCATCTTTCAAACTGGTGGTACAATGCATGTTGCAGTTGAATCCCAGCATGCTGCTAGGGTTCCTGGACATGGTTGGACACCACATGCTAGAATAACATCATTGCATCTGTACTTCTATGAAAGCACAATGATCCACACTAATACACACACATCCATGTGGGTGTGGTGATATAGCATCTTGCAAACTGGTGGTACAATGAATGGTGAAGTTGAATCCTAGCATGCTGCTAGGGTTGATGGACATGGTTGGACACCACCAAATGCTGGAGTGGAATCATTCCATGTGTACTTCTCAAAAACCACAATGATGCTAACTGATGCACACACACACATCCAAGTGGGTGTGGTGATGCAGCATATTTCAAACTGGTGGTACAATACATGCAGCAGGTGAATCCCAGCATGCTACTAGGGTTCTTGGACATGCTTGGACACCACATGTTGGAGTGGCATCATTGCATGTGTACTTATCCATAACCACAACTCATACACACACAAATCCATGTGTGTGTGGTGATGCAGCAGCTTGCAAACTGGAGGTACAATGAATGTTGAAGTTGAACCCCAGCATGCTGCTAGGGTTCCTGGACATGGTGGGACACCACATGCTGGAGTGGCATCATTCCCTGTGTCTGTATCCAAAACCACAATGATGCACACTGATACACACACATCCAAGTGGTGTGGTGATGCAGCATCTTTCAAACTAATGGTACAATGCATGTTGCGGTTGAATCCCAGCATGCTGCTAGGGTTCCTAGACAAGTTTGGACACCACATGCTGGAGTGGCATCATTCCATGTGCTCTTCTCTAAACCCACAACGATGCAGACTGATACACACACATCCAAGTGGGTGTGGTGATGCAGAATCTTTCAAACTAGCGGTACAATGTAGGCAACATTTGAACCCCAGCAGGCTACTAGGGTTCCTGGACATGGTTGAACACCACATGCTAGAGTGGCATCATTGCATGTGTACTTCTCAAAAATAATAATGATGCACACATATAGACGCAGACATACATATATACAATGACATCTAGTGGATCCATGTGGAAAGAACACACATGCAATGACTCTAGTGGATCTATGTGGTTTAGGAAAAGAACAGACATGCAATGACATCTAGTGGATCCAATGTGGTTGATGAAAAGAACACACATGCAATGACATCTACTGGATCCATGTGGTTTAGGAAAAAACACCACATGATGGAGTGGCTTCATTCCATGTGTACTTATCCAAAACCACAATGATGCACACTGATACACAAACACACACATCCAAGTGGGTGTGGTGATGCAGCATGTTTCAAACTATTGCTAGAATGCATGTTGTAGTTGAATCCTAGCATGCTGCTAGGGTTCCTGGACATGGTTGGACACCACAAGCTGGAATGGCATCATTGCATGTGTGCTTCTCCAAAAGCACAATGATGCACACTGATACACACACATCCATGTGGGTGTGGTGATGTAGCGTCTTGTAAACTGGTGGTACAATGAATGTTGTAGTTGAATCCCAGCATGCTGCTAGGTTTGATGGACATGGTTGGACACCACATGCTGGAGTGGCATCATTCCATGTGTACTTCTCAAAAAGCACAATGATGCTAACGGATGCACACACACACATCCAAGTGGGTGTGGTGATGCAGCATATTTCAAACTTGTGGTACTATGCATGTTGTAGTTGAACCCCAGCATGCTACTAGGTTTCCTGGACATGGTTGGACACCACATGCTGGAGTGGCATCATTGCATTTGTACTTCTCAGAAATAACAATGATGCACACGTATACACACAGACACAAACATATACAATGACATCTAGTGGATCCATGTGGTTTTTGAAAAGAACACACATGCAATGACTTTGGTGGATCCATGTGGTTTAGGAAAAGAACACACATGCAGTGAACTCTAGAGGATCCATGTGATTTAGGAAAAGAACACACATGCAATGACATCTAATGGATCCAATGTGGTTTATGAAAAGAACACACATGCAATGACATCTTGCGAATCCATGTGGTTTAGTACAAAAACACCACATGTTGGAGTGGCATCATTCAAAGTGTACTTCTCCAAAACCACAATGATGCACACTTATACACGCACACACATCCAAGTGGGTGTGGTGATGTAGCATCTTTCAAACTGGTAGTACCATTCATGCTGCCATTGAATCGCAGCATGCTGCTAGTGTTCCTAGACATGGTTCCACACCACATACTGGAGTGGCATCATTCCATGTGTTCTTCTCCAAAACCACAATTATGCACACACTACACACAGAGATCCAAGTGGGTGTGGTGATGCAGCATCTTTCAAACTGGTGGTACAATGCATGCTGCAGTTGAAACCCAGCATGCTGGTAGGGTTCCTGGACATCGTTTTACACCACATGATAGAGTGGCATCATTGCATGTTCTCCAAAAAAACAATGATGCACACTGATACACACACACACATCCAAGTGGGTGTGGTGATGCAGCATCTTTCTAACTAGTGCTACAATGCATGTTGCAGTTGAATCCCAGCATGCTGCTAGGGTTCCTGGACATGGTTGGACGCCACATGCTAGAGTGGCATCATTCCATGTGTTCTTCTCCAAAACCACAACGATGCACACTAATACACACACACATATATATATACAATGACATCTAATGGATCCACGTGGTTTATGAAAATAACAAACATGCAATGACTCTAGTGGGTCCATGTGGTTTAGGAAAAGAACACACATGCAATGAAATCTAGTGGATCCAATGTGGTTTATGAAAAGAACACACATGCAATGACATATAGTGGATCCATTTGGTTTAGGATAAGATAACCTCATGGTGGAGTGGCATCATTCCATGTGTACTTCTCCAAAACCACATTGATGCACACTGATACACAAACACACACATCCGAGTGGGTTTGGTGATGCTACATCTTTCAAACAAGTGGTACAATGAATGCTGCAGTTGAACCCCAACATGCTGCTAGGGTTCCTGGACATGGTTGGAAACCACATGCTGGAGTGACATCATTCCATGTGTTCTTCTCCAAAACCACAATGATGCATGCTAATACACACACACATCCAAGTGGGTGTGGTGATGCAACATCTTTCAAATTGCTGGTACAATGCATGCTGCAGTTATATCCTAGCATGCTGCTAGGGTTCCTGGACATGGTTGGACCACACATGCTAGAGTGGCATAATTCCATGCACTACTAGGAAACAGCCTATAGATAGACAAGATGTTTAGTGGCGCATAGGCCAATTTGTGCACCACAGGAAGACATCAGTGGCGCACTAGAAAGAATGCGCCACAGAAGTTTGGAAGTTCTGTGGCGCATTTTCCAGAGCATGCGCCACAGAAGATTGGTGGGACCCGCCGGCGGGGGGGGGGGGGATGATCCAAGTTCTGTCGCGCATTCTGTAATATGCGCCACAGAACATGGAGGAGGGCCCCACCACGGAATCTAATTCACCCAAGTTCTGTGGCGCACGTTGACATATGTGCCACAGAAGTGTTTCACTTATGTGGCACATATGTCAACGTGCGCCACAGAACTTGGGGGTGGGCCCCACAGAGGGAATCTTATTCACCCACTTATGTGGCACACATGGTAGAAATGTGCCACAGAAGTTTCAGCATTTGTGGCGCATTTCCTCCATATGCGCCACAAATGAGGGCGTCCAGATCCATATGTTAAAAAGGTGACATGAGCTAGCTTTCTTATCTATCTATCCCACCACCACCCATTTCACATCTCTACCTCCTCCCAACTCGTCTTCCTCCTCCCTCACACCCCATCCTGCCCATAGTTTCTCCATTTTCTTATATCTAAACCTACTTTAATCCATAGATTGGTAAGTAGAAGCTTCGCTCCAACTTCTAGATCTAAAAGTTCCTTACTTTTCCCTCTCACATCTCTCTATTTGTTTACTAATTTCCTCTACACCAACTTGCATTGTAGATCTATTTGTCCATACTGTCTCATCGCACGGTCTCGTCTCGCTATTATTGTGTCTACTATAGCTAGGTGAGTACTTGGCCATCATGAACATGTAGGTGAAGCTTGTCGCGCGGGCGGTGTGTGTGTGCGATCCATGGCGAGACGATGCTTGTGTGTGGTGCATGAATGTTTGCAATGGGAGGAAGTTTTTTGTTGTTTGCTTGTTGTTGTTGGGCCCGGCCGATGTGGTTGCATCGATGTTTGCTGAAATGTTGAGTCATTTCCATTTCGGCAAATTTTTGCACTACCCATATTTCCTAATTTTAGGAAAGGTCATGCCGAATTTTTTTCGGCTAGCATTCATGCATGTGTGTGTTCATATGGTGTGGTTCTCACCTATATTCTCTGTTTTGACCGCTCAGGCAACCATGGTCCTCACGATGAGCGAAGGTCGAATTGCTAGGTACAAGAAAGGCGCGAAGGAGGACATGATTCTGAACAACAAGACCATGATAAGATGTCCATGTCGAACATGCAAACTACAGCGCTGGATCGACCCTGAATCTAGAAAATTGGAGGGTCACCTGCTTAGGCGATGTTTCATGCGCGACCTCAATGAGGCGCCGGTAGGACATGGTGGTGGTC
Source organism: Avena sativa (assembly GCA_916181665.1). Taxonomy (NCBI): domain Eukaryota; kingdom Viridiplantae; phylum Streptophyta; class Magnoliopsida; order Poales; family Poaceae; genus Avena; species Avena sativa. The sequence continues at coordinate 254,614,834 of OV702292.1, read as the reverse complement.
ACGAAGACGTAGGCGGGCGAGAAGACGAAGAGTCTACTAGGCATGATCATCATGCCGAAGGAGATGCCAGCGGGCATGATCATCATGACGAAGGAGATGTCGGCGGGCATGATCAGCATGGAGAAGGATATGACGACGGGCATGATCATGAAGAAGGAGAAGACGCGAACACACAGACGCTGCTAACTTCGATCTTGCAGGACCCTCATGTTCAAGAACTTCTCCTCAAGGAGACGAGCAACGACAAAGCTGCAGCCAGAGAGAAAGCCAAGCTGGCCCAAATGGAGGGAGACGGGATGACTCCATTGTATCCTGGGTGTCGCCCCGAGGATACACGTTTGAGTGTAATGCTCAAGGCTCTAGAGATGAAGGCCGAACACAAATGGACCGATGTGAGCTTCAACGCGAACATGGAATACTGGCACGACCGACTTCCTAAGGGGAACACATTGCCAACAAGTATCGAGGAGGCCAAGAAAACCGTGTGCCCTCTCGACCTACCACACATTAAATACCAAGCAGCATCAATGATTGCGCACTTTATCAGAACGAGTACGCAGATAGAACCACATGTCCGGTGTGTGGCCAAGGATGGTACAAGAGAGGGAATAAGAAAGTTCCTCGAAAAGTGGTATGGTACTTTCCTATCACCCCTCGTCTGCAGCGATATTTCGTAGATCCTAAGGAAGCAAAGCTCATGCAATGGCACGCGGAAAGAGAGAAACCTGAAGATGATCCAGAGAAGAACAAGATCCTGACACACCCTTCAAACGCTAGACAGTGGAACACATTAGACATCGAGTTCGAAGAGTTCGGGGGCGATGCAAGGAATGTCAGGCTGGGTATGAGCACCGATGGACTCAATCATTTTGGAAACCAGAGTAGCACACATAGCACCTGGCCCGTGTTTGTATGGCCATACAACCTCCCCCCGTGGCTATGCACGAAGCAAAGGTATGTACACATGAGCATTCTTATTCAGGGGCCGAAACAACCAGGTATCGATATGCATCTGTATCTCGGGCTGTTGAGAGAGGAGTTAGCCAGCTTGTGGGAGACACCGGCCCGTATGTGGGATGCCTACACTAAAGAATATTTCCATCTGAGAGCCGTGTTGCTCACGACCGTGCAGGACTATCCTGGTTAAGCATATGTATCGGCCCAGGTGAACCACGGACACAACGCATGCGTCAAGTGCATGGATGAGACACCGCATCTCCAGCTACCAAGGGATCCCGGGTCTTCGAAAACCATGTTCCAAGGTACTCGAAAGTGGCTCTGCATGGATCACCCGTGGAGAAAATATGGTGACATGTTCAATGGTAAGGACGAGCTCTAAAGAGCCCCGTGTCCGAGGAGCGGCGAAGAAATCGAGGAGCTTTTGAATAATTGGGTAGATTGCCCTGCGCCTGGAAAAAAACGACCGAGGACAAAGCCGCTGCTGGGTGTATGGAAAGCAAGGTCTGTTTTCTGGGACCTGCCGTATTGGAAGGTCCTTCACACTCCCCATAGCCTCGATGTAATGCACATCACAAAGAACGTTACCGAGAGTCTGCTTGGCACTCTACTGAACATGCCGGAGAGGACCAAGGATGGGCCGAAAGCAAGAAAGGACCTTAAATTGCTTGGCATAAATAAAGATCTTCAGTACCCTGATAGTGATGATGATGATCATCATCATCATCATCATCATCAGGAAGGGACTCAAGGTTGCCGCAAAAGAGTTAAGAAGAATGAGGTGGTGCTTGGCGCTGCCTGCTTCACTCTGAGTTTGGAGGAGCTCGAGCAGTTTTTCAAGTGCCTCTTAGGAGTGAAAGTTCCTCATGGTTACTCGGGGAAGATAAGCAGATATCTGGACGTGGCAAAGAAGAGGTTCAGCGGTATGAAGTCTCACGACTGTCATGTGCTGATGACGCAGATACTCCCTGTTGCGATCCTTGGGATAATGGACGAGCATGTCCGTGAGACGTTGTTTGGCCTCTGTAACTTTTTCGACGTCATATCTAGGAAGTCGATCGGTGTGAAGCAGCTCGACAGGCTACAGGTAGAGATCGTGATGATACTATGTGAGCTTGAGATTTACTTCCCGCCCACATTCTTCAACATCATGGTGCATCTGCTTGTACATGTCGTGGACGACATCATCCAACTCAGGCCGACATTCTTGCACAACATGATGTCGTTTGAAAGGCTAAACGGTGTCATCAAAGGATTCGTTCACAACAGGTCTCGTCCAGATGGAAGCATAGCCAAGGGCTTTCTGATCTACGAGTGCATCTCCTTCTGCCAGAATTATCTAACCACCAAGAACAAGGATGTTGGAATACCCACAAAGAAGCACCTCGGCAGGCTCGGTGGATATGGTCACCGTGAGGTCTGCCGCTCACTACATGTCGGCATTGATGGTCGACGCACTGATTTTGAAAGGGCACACCGAGTCATGCTACAACACATTGAAGTGGTCGGCCCTTGGGTCGAAGATCACAAAAGCTTAATCGAGCAGGAGTACGTCGACCAGGGCCAGCCGAGGAAGAAGGGAGATGTAACCAGAGAGCACAACTCCAGCTTCACGGGTTGGTTCAAGAAAAGGCAACTGGACAATCCCCCACAGATGCCTTCTACGGAAGATCAAAAACTCATATTCTCCTTGTCGTAGGGCCCAGGGCACAACCTAAGGACCTATCAGTCATACGACATAAACGGTTACAGATTCTACACCGAGGAAAAGGACAAGAATAGTGAATATCAAAACTCAGGAGTAACTATGTTATCCTTTGCTGATGACGAGACTACTGTGATGGAAAGATTCTACGGAAGGATCGAGGAGATATGGGAGCTCGACTACTGTGGAGAGATCGTACTGATGTTCCGTGTTAGATGGGCCAAGAACGTGGAAAAAGAAGGCCGCTATTTCACCACAATGGTTATACCAGATGCCAAATCAACAAAGAACGCCTCCACAAAAAATGAGCCTTGGGTACTCGCTAGCCAAGTTGATCAATGCTTTTTTATTACCGACCCGTCAAAGCCCAATCGTGTTGTAGTTAGGAGGGGCAAGAGGAGCATCATCGGAATGGAAGGAGCCGCCAACGAGCAAAACTTCGACAAAAACGGTGACCCGAAGATCGAAGAGGAATTTGACAAGTACTTTGACATGCCTACTACTACTAAAGTAAGAAGGAAGACCACACTGCCTACTAAAGGTTGTCCATTCACAAGAAGAAATATCAAAGTGCACGGGCTAAAGTATTCAACCGCGACGAAAAAGGGCAAGAAGATTGTGAAGAGACACTAGCAATTGTGTGACTTTTTGGTGTATTAATTCGTGTGGGTATAATTTGATATTATTAGTGTGGGGGTATTAGTTAGAGACAAAAACATATAATGTGATATTCGACAAATTCACATTTATGTGTGACAAGCACACACACATATATATGATTCAGGAGGTTTTTTTTTTATAAGTATGCATGTGTATATGTTCTTGCTTTTTTGAATAAATATGCATATGTGTGTATAGGTTCTTGATTTTTTTGAATAAATAAAATATTTTTTTAAAAAGGAAAAAAGTGTGAGACAGCCAGGATTCGAACCTGGCTGCCTCAGGTTGAAAGCTGGCGAGCATGGACCACTAGGACATGTAGCTGATCTTGTCAAACTACGATGCCACTTTGTTTTGGACTATGCCCAAAAGTTTTGTGGCGCATAACATAGTAATGCGCCATAGAAGTTGTAAATTCAGTGGCGCATTTTAGAGGAATGTGCCATAGAACTTTCACATAGCCAAAATAAATGGTTCAGCGTCCCCTGCTACCTTCTTCCATTTCTTTCCCTCATCTTGCCTGCACGCAAACCCTAGCTATTCGCCCTCGCTGCCGAAGCCGCCGTGGAGGAGAGCCTGTGGAGGAGGAGAGCCGTCGTGGAGGAGAGCCCCATCACCGCCGCGCCGGAGCCCGTGGAGGAGGAGGCCCGCCCTGCGACCTAGGAGGAGGAGGCCCGCCACCGCCGCTCCGAAGCCCGTGGAGCAGGAGGCCCGCCCCGCCTTGCCTACGACCAAGGAGGAGCACCGCCGCCACCCTCGTCGATGACCACCTCCCCATCCACAGGTACACTTCCCGCTCTCTTCTTTTCCCCCTCTCTACAAGAATGCTCTACTCAATTTTCACCGACCAAGGCCAACTGCAACGCTACGATGCCGACAATGATCACATCGATGTCGAGCATGCTACCATGCCGACAGGGCCTGGGTGGCAGCAACAGCAGCAGCTTCTCAGCCGTCTACTCATCATCCAAGGCCAAATCACCATTTGACTGACTGAAAGTCTGAAACAACATATTCGCCTCTGTTTTGCAATTTTATTTTGGTAGATGCAATCAATCAACTGCGCAATTAGTCCGTGGTGGTGGGTAATGAGCCGTGTACATGGTTTTTAGCTTTTCTTCTTGGAGAGTACTTGATTACTGTAAGTTGAGGACTTAGGATTTATTTACTATTAGAACCTGAAGATCCATGAGGTTAGATGCAGCCTTCTCTGTGTTTTTTTTGAGAGAATAAAGATCCACGAAATGCTAGCACTGCAATGAGGTGTGAACTTTCTTTCAGTGGTGTTAATTTCAATGCCAAACATGTTGATCTAGTGCATCTCAATGCCAAACACATAATTCCACCAAAGCTTTCTTTCCTTTTTATAAGGATGCTCTAGAAAGATGTTTCAGGCATTTGTCTGATTGTCTTCCCTCTGAACAAATCATGAGCTGAAATACTAGGAAGTTGCAAGAACTTAGAGTACTGAATAACACTGTATTGTACATACTGAACTTAGAGTACTGAATAACACTATAGTAGGCATGCTAAATTTAGTGCATTCATGTAAATCAGGTTCTAAATTTGATGATTGAATTATCAAGGGCCTGGGATACTTGTAGTTCTAGCTCAGTTCTAGTACACTAGGGTCAACACGAAGTGGGTAACCTTGTATTGTGTGAAACTGGTCCATATATTGTGTTATTTTTTACTATTCCATATATTGTGTGAATCTGGTATGTGTTATTTAGCAAATGTTATATTGTTCTCTGTCTTTCTTTCTTTTTGACCCAAATATGAATGAATGGATTACAACCCAACTTTGCTTTCGTGAAATCCATCAGGAGCATCATGATTGTGTATGTGTACTGCTGCTAGATAAAAAAATTCCCCTTTACTGAACTATGCAAGGTAAAGTGTGTGTACTATAACTTGATAGCCTGTGTGTGTGCAAGAAGAAGAGAGAATGTGTGTGTCTCTGTGTACTATAACTGCTACTCAGTTTTCATTCAGTAGAAGCACATGTCTGGTATATATACTGCTTATATATTATTTGTTGTACCCTTTTAAGTTTTTAAGTTCTTCTTATACACGTATATGTTATACTGTTGCGTGAATGATGGATGGGGCTGCATGGATGATGATGCTGGGGTTAATGCATGGGGCTGTCAATATGGGGATGGGGTGTTTTTTCTTGCAGGGAATTCATTTGAGTTGCCCATTTCTCCCGAAGTGTTGATTCACTTCCGTTTCGGTTGAGAAATGGGCACTCCTAGGTCAAAAAATTAGCAAAGGTCATGCCGAATTTTTCGGCCAAGATTTGTGCTAACTTTTTGCCTCTTTTAAATAGAGTAGTGCAAACATGTCGAACAACATGGAGTCTGGACCTTCTAAGCACATGATCAGCGTCGAAGAACAAGCTAGACAGGCCAACCAGTCATTCTAGCAGGGGTCCCAACAGGAGGAGGAGGAGGAGGAGGCGATGAGGATGACACCACCACCGGAGGTGGAGGCGACCGTTGCCAGAGCTACTGGGGCAAACGAGGGCAGAGATCCTGATTACGAGGGGGACGAAGATGAATACGATGGAACTAGTGAAGGAGGCGGTGAAGAGGATGACACCACCGATGGCGGCGCCCGCACCGATGGTGGCGAGCGCACGGATGGCGGTAGCGGCAACCCGGCCGCTTCTCAGAAGAAGAAGAAGAAGAAGAAGAAGAAGAAGGAACAGAAGGAGCGGAAGGTGCCAGTGCTCGCCACTGTCTGTGATGAGTTCACTGGGGTCACAGAAAGTGGCCAGCCCATTGCGCCAGAGGCGATTGCTAAAGGGTACGGCCTGCAACTCGGGTGCATCGTCCGGGAAAGCATGTCGATCAACACGAAGTACATCAGACATGCTTACCATGCAGCTTTGGTCGATAACCTCCTTAAGAAGCTTCACAAGCGATACAAATTCCCAGAGCAGTTTAGAAACGTCGAGAGAAATAAGAACCCGTGTAACTACCTTGGTGAATTACGCCCCTAGTTACAAGCCTGGATGAACGGAAATGGTTGAAATAGTACGGTGGGGCCCAAATGCCACTCACAGGTAGACCTTTCGGCCGTCCCAACCATTTCCAAACATCGGGACAAGAACGGGCGGCGTAATCGGCAGGCGAAGGGATCAACTACATACACAAATGAGTATGTATGCAAGCCACCATATAATAGTACATCAGAGCCATTCCATCTAAAAAGAAAGGAAATATAGCAACGCCATACGGCAAGGTCCAAATATCCTAGATAGATATAATAGTTAGGATATCTCCTCATACATCAAACATCAGAGTATTAGGCGGAAGCGGAAGACAAAATCCGAGTACGGATAAGAAGCAAATCGGCATAAGATGCCCCATAAATAAGCAGATCCCGCCCATAGATCTCACGGATCCCCGTTCCCGGAATCTCTACACCGAATGATCGTTGCCCACATCGTCCGTCTCTTCCACCCAGTATCCATCTTGCGAGTGTACCTGTTCATCTGAACCAAATAATTTATCGTGGGAGACCCTAGGGGTACTCAGCAAGTCTTTATGCCTCTAAAGGGGACACAACCTGGGGTGACGCAATTGCAGCAAAAGATAAACCCTAGCAATTCTATAGATACTCGCTAACCATCCGCCTAACCAGAGATAGACGAATGTCCGTGAATTAATAACAACAGTTATAACAGTAATAATGGTAATATCCACAGATCCATCCTCCTCCTCGCTTACCGACGAGGAAGCGGACGAACAACCCCCCATCCGTTGGCAGTTTTATTATCCATTCCGTGAGTGTTGCACTATTTACTAGTCAGGTGCCTAGTCTAGTAAAAAGTAAAAGCGGTAGTTTAGTTATGCTTGTCTATGATCGAGAAACTGTGCTCCAAGTCGTCCATAACCGCGGACACGGCTTTCAGAAAGTTTTACCCTGCAGGGGTGCACAAATAGCAACACACACTCGATATGCCTCGGAAAAACCAAATCAAAACCCAACGAGGCAGTCACGACAAAGCGATCACAGGATTCAGAAATATTTCAGGGGGCCACCCCATTGAGCTACCCGCAACGAAGTTAGCTGACTCCGAGACGGCCTCAAGGTTTGTGGAGCCGGCTGTAAACGACTGGGAACCCGAAAGTGTGACTGGGCTTGTCGATACAGCGAAAACGGGTCACGGACCTAAACAGTACAGTGTGCATTACCTCGCACAATTTAAATTAAAGCAGTCAAGCATGGCATAAGTACAGGATAGTAAATAAAATCTCAAACTAGTTTGTGGCCCCAAGAAATAAGAACGAATCAAGCTCTGGCTCAGGGGGGTTCATAAGCCTCCCGGATGTGGATAGCGCAAATATTCTTGGAACAGGAATCAAGTACTCGGGGTCTTACGGGACACAAGTGAGCCTGAAAAACCAAATAGCGAATATGGCTCACCGATGCCACTTTCATTAGTTATCCCATTACTACTCAGGTCAAGTTGTTTAGGTACCTCGTTATCCATCAGACACTCACATACCCTACACATGCTGTTCTACGACTCGCATGGCTCAAACAACTCATGTAGTAATGGCTCATGGGATGGAGGAACAAGCTTCGGTGGGGCTTAAAAGTAAAGGCTATGCAATACTTGGGATTCAATTTAATGCAATCGCGACTCAATGATGCAAGAATAAGATAGAGGCAATAGGTATTATATGTATGCAAGCATGTGGTAGTGCTTGCCTGGCTGCTTAGTTGAAGCAAGTGATGGATCTGGGTAGTGCTCCTGGTTGTCTTGATATATCCCCTGCTCAGCGTCTATTCGAAGAAGAACCAAACAAACAAGGGCCAACATAAATAAAGTGCACAAGCATATGTATAAATGCATCAAGCAAACAATCATGCCATGATGAATGATGCACAATTTGCATGGCATTAAAGTAGCATGGCATGGTGAGGTGTGGAATACAAGAATACATCATTTTATTGAGTTTTGGCCCCAATTTAACCTCATATTAGTTGCTGGACACATTATATTTATATGATGCATGCTTCAAATCAAACCAAGGAATGCATAAATAGAAAGGTCTCGTCGAGCTAATCATTTTAGACATATTATTTGTCAAATTTGGACTTATAAAACAAAAGTTATTAATTAATTAAGTCAAAAGGGCATTTTATTGTAATTTAATTAACTTGCAATTTTAAATGTTCAAAATATGTTTTCAAGGTCATATTTGAATTCCTCATATTTTTCTGATTTGAAAACATATATTATTTGTTTTAGTTGGATTTGTATTTTAAAAGTTATTTAAAAACAGAAATAAATTTGAATTTGAAATAATTTGAAAAAGATTTGAATTTAAACAGATAAGCTGAAATACTTTTTATACTCCAGTGAAGCTAGCCGCAGACACTGTCCAGTGGGGTCGATGCTGACTGGGACAACACGCGCGCAGAAAAGCTTTTCTCACTGCGAGCTACTATAGCCTCAGCAGATGACAGGTGGGGCCAGCGCATCTCCAGGGCCACACGCGGGCGCGGCTATCGGGCGTTGACACGTGTGCCATCCGGGGAGCGCGGGTTGAGGGGTTCAGAGCTGCGGGGTGTTCTTTGCAAGATTGGACGGGCGGCTGACAGGTGGGGTCGTGGGGCTGCGGGTTCAGGCGGGAAAAACTGTAGGGGCCTCTGTGCAAAACGGCCAGCGGCTGCCGCTGCTCGCTGACAGAAGCGGCACTGACGGCGACGGATCTGGCGGTTTTCCGGCGACGATGGCGACCGAACGGCAGTGACTCTCGCCAGGCTGCAAAAAGGAAAGATGGAGAGGGTGGTGCGGGCTGCAACTTTCGTTCAGAGAGTATCTACGGGGGTGGGCTGTGCTGGCCGGGCTTCGTCGAGGAACAGAGGGACAGGGGAACCTGGGGCTGCGGGTGCACGCCTGCGCATGGCACGCGGCGCACGCAGAGCGCTCGACAGAAGGCGGCGGAGCTACGGTGCAAGAGAGGGGAGGGCACCATGTCCGGAGGGCGCAGGGGCTCACCAGGAGGATGTTGGTGGTGATGGTTTGGGCAGAGTAGCTGGTGATCGACGACGAGGCTGGCGGCCAGAGTGCTCCTGGTGCTCACGGACACGGCGGCGGCGATGCTTCTCCGGCGAGGTCCCGCGGGCTCCGGCGCTTCAGGGCGAAGAAGAGGAAGCAGGGGACGCTCCTGGTGCTCCTGGTTCGGCTTGGCGCGCTCCAGATCGGCTAGAGGAAGGTGTGGCCGTGGCTAGGGCTTAGGGGCATGGTGGTGATCATGGTGGGGGAGGGGAGGAAGAAGGGAGGATGGAGAGGGGTCTGGGCACTTCCAGATGGGATCTGGGGTACTGGGGTAGCTGGGTGGTTGAGGTGATGAGGGGGGAGAGGGGAGAGGCACATGGGGTGGTGGCCACCTTTATGCAAAAGAGAAAGGAGAGGGGGAGGGTGGCATGGAGCTAGGGTTTGGAGAGGGGGACCAGGGGAGGCACATGCGATGGGGGCGGTTCTAGGGTGGTCAGGTGGGCCATCTAGGGTTGGTCAAGGTGGGGTGGCTCGGCTAGAGAGAGGAGAGAAGAGAGAAGAGGTGTGGCATGCTAGGGTTAGGGTTTAACTTAGATGGGGGTATGGGTAGATTAGAGAGGGACTAGGTTTAGCTAGGATGGGGTAAGGGGTATGGTGATGATGGGGTAAGATGGTTAGATGAGGGAGAGAGATGGTTCTCCTTTTTGGCAAGCTCAAGCAAAAACAAGATCAAACCCAAGCTAGACCAAAAAGAGGGAGAGGGTGTGATATGGTTTTAAGCAAGATCAACTAAGACCAAGCCCAAAAGAAGGATAGAGGTAGAGAGATGATGTTCCACTCAAGATTCAAATAAAAACCAAATACTAGAAAAAGGTGGCACTTGCATGGCCCATGCAAAATATTTATTGCCATGTTGGTTCTTGTGAAAACAATATTATGACATGGCATTATTATGATGCATTTCCAAAATTGGACTAAAAGCCAAGCAAAAAGAATTAAAAAGGATGCCCCATGTGGAATAGATGGAGATGACCATGTTTGAATAAAATTGGGACTTGCTAGTGTGTATGTGCCACTAGATATTTAGTAAGCCCCAAAAATATCCCAACATGATAATAACCCCAAAACAACCCATATGGAAGCTAGGAAAAGGTTCCACTCACAAGGCATGCAAAGGTGGCCATGAGGCTCTCATATATCAATAATGTGAAAACAACATGATGCTTATAGGAGAGCATGTGGAAATAGAATTGGATCCATCCCAATCCACATGAGCTAGAGGTAAAACCAATAAGTGCCAAGCTCATATTTAGTTGGATGGTGGAAGGATGGGATGATGACAAGAAAGGTGGTGGAGTTAATAAAAGATATGCCCCCAACTCAACTTGGGCATTGAAACAATATATCAAGAACCAAATACAATATCAAGGGGCAAATATAATTAATAATGCATATGAGAGAAGAACCAAAACATAAAGGGTTTTATATGATGCTCAAATGCAAGGTGGCATGATGGCATGAGCATGATATAATTATGATGCAACAGTTATATATTTGAAGTAGCATCTATATAGACTAGGCTAGTAGCATTGCAATTATTAGACAATTGGGATGCTACAACTCTCCCCCACTAAACAAGAATCTCGCCCTGAGATTCCTAGGAAAAAGAAAAACAACACCAGGAGAGGCGGGTGTTCGGAACAAAGGTGACCCTCACGTTCCCAAGATGGTGAAGAACGGAATGGTGCGACCACTACACCTTGCAAAACTTGCTAGACTTGTTGCGAGTCTCGCGTTTTGCTTGCGAAACAACGGTTAGAAGAGTTGAAGGATTGTCGTGAGACAAGAAGGATAGGATGGACATAGCTCTGGTTTCTCAAGAACAGGATAAAATAAAAAGAACCACTTGTGAAAGAAAGGACAAGATGATGTATCATGGATAAAGAAAGACACGCCGTTAAGATTAAAGATTTACTGATACTAGAGAGGATGGATCTTTATGCCGCCGGAAGAAAGAGCTAGGTTGGAGAGGTTTGAACCACTATGACAATAGCATCGTAACTTCTCTCGGATTTGAGAAATGAAGTTCGAAAACATTATTGCCTTCAAACAATAGAGTCCCTTGATATCAACGGAAAGATTTAGTTAAGGCATCGTCGGATTAGATTCTTCTTGCGCCGGTAAGAACCAGAAGATCACGCAATTGAGGTGCGCGGATATAACTTCCAGAGATGGATGTGAAGGTAGATCATGGTGGAATCCCGAGAAGCAAAGATTATGGAGGATCTGGAGTTTATTGTAGATATACTTATTGCTTTCTTTAGCCTTGAGGCTAACGCAATAGATTTGCGGCTGATGGCATCAACCATAATTGGCTTTACCACTGAAAAAGAATTGATGAAACAAAGAGAGAGATAGTTTCCTTTCTTCTTGTTTGGGGATGTAGAGCACCGGTAGATAGACGAGGAACGAAAGGAGTTTGCGTTTGTTTCCACCACATAATTGAAGATTTTGCTCCGTGTAGAAAAGATAGATCATCATCGAGAGATTATTGGTTACTTTCTTCGAGAGAGCACTCCGGAACAACAAGGACGGAAGTAAAAGTATCAAGGGATAAAGGCCACTTCTAACTTCCGTGGAATGAGTGAAATCACATTAATTCACCTATTCATTGTACAAGAGCGAATGATAAGAGTAGTTGTATGGTAGCTACTCCATCCCGCACTCAAAGCATTACTCCGCACATGAACAAGAAACCATGCAACCCAACTACCGAAACAAACTGAAGGTATTGACAAGAAGAGCTCATGGAACTCCGTAAGGAAACAAAGATTGATGCAAACGATTCACCGGATCCAAGATAGATAAGGGTGATGATGTTGTCGTCATGTCGGAAGTACCAAGCCACCGGAAAGATAAGAAGGAAGATCATGGAGACACTGCACGATTCCACAGATAAAGAAAAAGATAGCACCACTTGCACATAAGGGTAACAAAGGATCTGAAAAATCTTCATGGCCTCCGGTGGATTAAGCATAGACGATAGAGCGAGAGGGTTTCAAGAGATTACTTAACGAGAACGAGGTGAAAGAACTCCATGTTCTTCTTGAAATGATTGAGAAAGATTTAGCAGTCTTGAGGATAAACTTTAGCGTAATGACGATGATAACTTGCCAACAAGGAACAACTCCGGATTGGTTGAAGATGGAAGATGGAATTAACAATGAACTTGCTGATTCCAGAGTTGAAGTGATGTATTTAGCAGAAGGACGTGGCCGAGATAGGTGACTTCAAAAAGTCAGATCTCTCACTTTGAGACTTTGCACACAGGCATTGCTCACGAAGCTTGAGAGAAAGAGACACAGATGATCCTCCATGTCCTTCCATTGATATGGAATAGGCAAGTATATTATCAACATATACCACCATGGACTAACAAGATATTCCCAGAATATCAAGTTCAAGAGGCGGGAGAAACAAACAAATGTTCGAAACACTTTCTGAGCTCAACGCTCTTTGAAAGATCAACGTTACGAGCACGGGTTCGTGTTGAAAGAGATGCACTGGCAGAATAGATTATCTGGTCCTTCGGAAGAAAAAGAGATGTCACCTGGTTCACATTGTCGATCGGATCACCGGTTACAAAGATAAAGAGATCTTGGTTAAGAACCGATGATATAGCTTTGCTTATGGTATGAGCTATCAGAGACGAATGCAATTCCCTCGTATCCAGGAGAATTTTGCAGATACGGAGTTCGAAAAGATGTGCAGCATGATGAACAGATGATAGACCGCCGTAGTGCTTTGAGAAACTCCGGATTGCCAAAGATGCTTGAATATGCATAGATATGATCACGGTGTACTCAAAATCACAGGAGATAACCTTACCCTCCAGATGGTGACGATTGATAGCATTTTCCATATTCCAATCGACACTTATCATGCGTGGAATGTAGTTATGCCGAGAGCCAAATTACAATCACTAGCATCGGATCGACACATGTTATGTAATTAGCCCAAGAGATTTGGAGATGAAATGAAACTCTAGGATTAAGCGCCAGTGACAAAAGGATGAGTTAGCATGGACATGCTGATAAAAGGAAGATAGATAATGTTTCACACACGACTGGAAAGGAGTGTGGAAACACAGATGTATCAAAGAAAAATTTCCCGCATTTTCCGGCATTAAAATACCAATAGATGCGCAAAATCTCTTATCAGGTAGAGATTAACAACTGATGATTTCACAGAATGTGGAGTTGCTAGAAGGAAGGACACCCTTAAGAAGATGGCACCGGTTAACAAGGAGTCAGATAGATCGCGCCGGTCTTCAAAAGCCTGTCAGTATGGAATGTACCAACAGTTGATAACCAAGAGGCAGATGAAGATAACATGTTGGATGCAACAGCTAGACAAGGAATTACACACACACACACACTTTCTATGGTACTACGGAAACCCAGAACACGTGAATCCTAGTTTGAACTTTAAGAAGAGGATTGAAAACGTTGCACTTCCTTACCAGAGAAGGGTGGTGGGTGGGTAAGAAGAAAAGTGGAAGCAGTCCTACTCTCGCGTTTTATTTTTCCCTAGTATACATAACTACCAAAAATATTTGCTAGACAGACAACGACCATTTGGCTGAGACCCTGAAGGGCGGGATGGCTCTGATACCAATTGTAACTACCTCGGTGAATTACGCCCCTAGTTACAAGCCTGGATGAACGGAAATGGTTGAAATAGTACGGTGGGGCCCAAATGCCACTCACAGGTAGACCTTTCGGCCGTCCCAACCATTTCCAAACATCGGGACAAGAACGGGCGGCGTAATCGGCGGGCGAAGGGATCAACTACATACACAAATGAGTATGTATGCAAGCCACCATACAATAGTACATCAGAGCCATTCCATCTAAAAAGAAAGGAAATATAGCAACGCCATACGGCAAGGTCCAAATATCCTAGATAGATATAATAGTTAGGATATCTCCTCATACATCAAACATCAGAGTATCAGGCGGAAGTGGAAGACAAAATCCGAGTACGGATAAGAAGCAAATCGGCATAAGATGCCCCATAAATAAGCAGATCCCGCCCACAGATCTCACGGATCCCCGTTCCCGGAATCTCTACACTGAATTATTGTTGCCCACATCGTCCGTCTCTTCCACCCAGTATCCATCTTGCGAGTGTACCTGTTCATCTGAACCAAATAATTTATCGTGTGAGACCCTAGGGGTACTCAGCAAGTCTTTATGACTCTAAAGGGGACACAACCTGGGGTGACGCAATTGCAGCAAAAGATAAACCCTAGCAATTCTATAGATACTCGCTAACCATCCGCCTAACCAGAGATAGACGGATGTCCGTGAATTAATAACAACAGTTATAACAGTAATAATGGTAATATCCATGGATCCATCCTCCTCCTCGCTTACCGACGAGGAAGCAGACGAACAACCCCCCATCCGTTGGCAGTTTTATTATCCATTCCGTGAGTGTTGCACTATTTACTAGTCAGGTGCCTAGTCTAGTCAAATTAAAAGCGGTACTTTAGTTATGCTTGTCTATGATCGAGAAACTGTGCTCCAAGTTGTCCATAACCGCGGACACGGCTTTCAGAAAGTTTTACCCTGCAGGGGTGCACAAATAGCAACACACACTCGATATGCCTCGGAAAAACCAAATCAAAACCCAACGAGGCAGTCACGACAAAGCGATCACAGGATTCAGAAATATTTCAGGGGGCCACCCCATTGAGCTACCCGCAACGAAGTTAGCTGACTCCGAGACGGCCTCAAGGTTTGTGGAGCCGGCTGTAAACGACTGGGAACCCGAAAGTGTGACTGGGTTTGTCGATACAGCGAAAACGGGTCACGGACCTAAACAGTACAGTGTGCATTACCTCGCACAATTTAAATTAAAGCAGTAAAGCATGGCATAAGTACAGGATAGTAAATAAAACATCAAACTAGTTTGTGGCCCCAAGAAATAAGAATGAATCAAGCTCTGGCTCAGGGGGGTTCATAAGCCTCCCGGATGTGGATAGCGCGAATATTCTTGGAACAGGAATCAAGTACTAGGGGTCTTACGGGACACAAGTGAGCCTGAAAAACCAAATAGCGAATATGGCTCACCGATGCCACTTTCATTAGTTATCCCATTACTACTCAGGTCAAGTTGTTTAGGTACCTCGTTATCCATCAGACACTCACATACCCTACACATGCTGTTCTACGACTCGCATGGCTCAAACAACTCCTGTAGTAATGGCTCATGGGATGGAGGAACAAGCTTCGGTGGGGCTTAAAAGTAAAGGCTATGCAATATTTGGGATTCAATTTAATGCAATCGCGACTCAATGATGCAAGAATAAGATAGAGGCAATAGGTACTATATGTATGCAAGCATGTGGTAGTGCTTGCCTGACTGCTCAGTTGAAGCAAGTGATGGATCTGGGTAGTGCTCCTGGTTGTCTTGATATATCCCCTGCTCAGCGTCTATTCGAAGAAGAACCAAACAAACAAGGGCCAACATAAATAAAGTGCACAAGCATATGTATAAATGCATCAAGCAAACAATCATGCCATGATGAATGATGCACAATTTGCATGGCATTAAAGTAGCATGGCAAGGTGAGGTGTGGAATACAAGAATACATCATTTTATTGAGTTTTGGCCCCAATTTAACCTCATATTAGTTGCTCTACACATTATATTTATATGATTCATGCTTCAAATCAAACCAAGGAATGCATAAACAGAAAGGTCTCGTCGAGCTAATCATTTCAGACATATTATTTGTCAAATTTGGACTTATAAAACAAAAGTTATTAATTAATTAAGTCAAAAGGGCATTTTATTGTAATTTAATTAACTTGCAATTTTAAATGTTCAAAATATGTTTTGAAGGTCATATTTGAATTCCTCATATTTTTCTGATTTGAAAACATATATTATTTGTTTTATTTGGATTTGTATTTTAAAAGTTATTTAAAAACAGAAATAAATTTGAATTTGAAATAATTTGAAAAAGATTTGAATTTAAACAGATAAGCTGAAATACTTTTTATACTCCAGTGAAGCTAGCCGCAGACACTGTCCAGTGGGGTCGATGCTGACTGGGACAACACGCGCGCAGAAAAGCTTTTCTCACTGCGAGCTACTCTAGCCTCAGCAGATGACAGGTGGGGCCAGCGCATCTCCAGGGCCACACGCGGGCGCGGCTATCGGGCGTTGACACGTGTGCCATCCGGGGAGCGCGGGTTGAGGGGTTCAGAGCTGCGGGGTGTTCTTTGCAAGATTGGACGGGCGGCTGACAGGTTGGGTCGTGGGGCTGCGGGTTCAGGCGGGAAAAACTGCAGGGGCCTCTGCGCAAAACGGCCAGCGGCTGCCGCTGCTCGCTGACAGAAGCGGCACTGACGGTGACGGATCTGGCGGTTTTCCGGTGACGATGGCGACCAAACGGCGGCGACTCTCGCCAGGCTGCAAAAAGGAAAGATGGAGAGGGTGGTGCGGGCTGCAACTTTCGTTCAGAGAGTATCTACGGGGGTGGGCTGTGCTGGCCGGGCTTCGTCGAGGAACAGAGGGACAGGGGAACCTGGGGCTGCGGGTGCACGCCTGCGCATGGCACGCGGCGCACGCAGAGCGCTCGACAGAAGGCGGCGGAGCTACGATGCAAGAGAGGGGAGGGGACCATGTCCGGAGGGCGCAGGGGCTCACCAGGAGGATGTTGGTGGTGATGGTTCGGGCAGAGTAGCTGGTGATCGACGACGAGGCTGGCGGCCGGAGTGCTCCTGGTGCTCACGGACACGGCGGCGACGATGCTTCTCCGGCGAGGTCCCGCGGGCTCCGGCGCTTCAGGGCGAAGAAGAGGAAGCAGGGGACGCTCTTGGTGCTCCTGGTTCGGCTTGGCGCGCTCCAGATCGGCTAGAGGAAGGTGTGGCCGTGGCTAGGGCTTAGGGGCATGGTGGTGATCATGGTGGGGGAGGGGAGGAAGAAGGGAGGATGGAGAGGGGTCTGGGCACTTCCAGATGGGATCTGGGGTACTGGGGTAGCTGGGGTGGTTGAGGTGATGAGGGGGGAGAGGGGAGAGGCACATGGGGTGGTGGCCACCTTTATGCAAAAGAGAAAGGAGAGGGGGAGGGTGGCATGGAGCTAGGGTTTGGAGAGGGGGACCAGGGGAGGCACATGCGATGGGGGCGGTTCTAGGGTGGTCGGGTGGGCCAGCTAGGGTTGGTCAAGGTGGGGTGGCTCGGCTAGAGAGAGGAGAGAAGAGAGAAGAGGTGTGGCATGCTAGGGTTAGGGTTTAACTTAGATGGGGGTATGGGTAGATTAGAGAGGGACTAGGTTTAGCTAGGATGGGGTAAGGGGTATGGTGATGATGGGGTAAGATGGTTAGATGAGGGAGAGAGATGGTTCTCCTTTTTGGCAAGCTCAAGCAAAAACAAGATCAAACCCAAGCTAGACCAAAAAGAGGGAGAGGGTGTGATATGGTTTTAAGCAAGATCAACTAAGACCAAGCCCAAAAGAAGGATAGAGGTAGAGAGATGATGTTCCACTCAAGATTCAAATAAAAACCAAATACTAGAAAAAGGTGGCACTTGCATGGCCCATGCAAAATATTTATTGCCATGTTGGTTCTTGTGAAAACAATATTATCACATGGCATTATTATGATGCATTTCCAAAATTGGACTAAAAGCCAAGCAAAAAGAATTAAAAAGGATGCCCCATGTGGAATAGATGGAGATGACCATGTTTGAATAAAATTGGGACTTGCTAGTGTGTATGTGCCGCTAGATATTTAGTAAGCCCCAAAAATATCCCAACATGATAATAACCCCAAAACAACCCGTATGGAAGCTAGGAAAAGGTTCCACTCACAAGGCATGCAAAGGTGGCCATGAGGCTCTCATATATCAATAATGTGAAAACAACATGATGCTTATAGGAGAGCATGTGGAAATAGAATTGGATCCATCCCAACCCACATGAGCTAGAGGTAAAACCAATAAGTGCCAAGCTCATATTTAGTTGGATGGTGGAAGGATGGGATGATGACAAGAAAGGTGGTGGAGTTAATAAAAGATATGCCCCCAACTCAACTTGGGCATTGAAACAATATATCAAGAACCAAATACAATATCAAGGGGCAAATACAATTAATAATGCATATGAGAGAAGAACCAAAACATAAAGGGTTTTATATGATGCTCAAATGCAAGGTGGCATGATGGCATGAGCATGATATAATTATGATGCAACAGTTATATATTTGAAGTAGCATCTATATAGACTAGGCTAGTAGCATTGCAATTGTTAGACAATTGGGATGCTACAACCCGGTGAACAGACTAGCCCTGACGAAGATGAGCAACGCCTTGAGTAGCTGGAAAACCCGGGTGAAGAATAGCATTGACAAAGGTGAAAGCTGGGAGGTTATTAGTAAGAAAAATCCGATGCTCGACGAAGAGGAGTTTAGGATATTCAAGGCGGATATAGCTACCGCTGACGCTATAAAATGGACTCAATTGGGAAGGAGTATGCGGGAACAGAACATAGGTAACCACCACCTTGGAAGTGGCGGTTACAGGGGCAAACAGGCCATTTGGGACAAGGAGGACGCTGAGCTTGAACTCCTTGGTAAAGACAACCCTTGGCTTAAAATCACGGACTTGCAGCTTAGGCAATTTGTTCGGGCCCGCTACTACCTGGACAAGGAAGCAAGGGAGTTCATCACCGACGATCTGGAGGTGAAGGAATTCGAGAAGAATCGGGTAAGGAATTTATCGCCGATCTCAAGTCTATTGCATTCTAATTAAGATAATGAAGCCAAGAATCTAAATGGGTTCACCTTTCCTTGTCTCTGCAGGAGGAGGAACTGAACGCTATTGCCACAGAGTTGTCCCAGGATTCGACGGAGCCATGGGACACGGTTTTCAACAGGGCGACCAATGCTTACAAGAAGAGGGACAAGGGGTTGCCGCCATCCTCAGCTGGCCGTGTGTCCGGCTTAGGTACGGGCATGAAGTTCAAGGAGTTCTACAAAGAAGGGACAGGAAGAACCAGGATAAAGCTGCTGTTGCAGAGCTGAAGATGAAGGTGCAGACACTAGAGGAGAAGGCGGTGGACCAGAAAATGGTGGACAAGTTAGTGGAAGAGAAGCTCCGCTCGATGATCCCCCTGAGTTTTTCGAGGGGCTTACTGCTTGGAATGCGGGAGGTCGACAGGGACCGACACATCTGCCTAGCTTAAGCGGCAGCAACTAGGGCATCAATGTTACCGTGTCGCCGGACCTGGTGACCCCGCCGGCCGTCAACATCGGGACGCAGCCCCTCGTTTTGGTCACACCGACGCCCCCTCCCGCCAAAGATACCAATAAGGCGCAGCCGACGGCGGCGGTGCTTCGTGAGGCACCCGAGCGGGAGATTGCAGATGATGATAGGCCGGCCGCCGGCATCCGCCGTGTCTCTACATTAGCCGAGATCCACGCCATCACCAAGGTAACTAATTAGTTAGTGCACGTCATCTCCCTTATGCCTTTGATGCATGACTGTTGCCATCTCATGACGCCCAACAACATGTTTTTGCCTCAGGACACTTCTTGCGTACTCCTGCTTAAAGATGTCGGCGGTGAGTTGAAGGATGTTGGCAAGGGCACTCTTATACAACCGGCGAGCCGGACGATGCACAACAATCCAATGGATGATGACGTGATGAAGGTCAGGTTGGCTCGGGTGTTGCCAGGGTGCGACGACATGGACCCCCCCATTCAACCTCAGGGAGCCGACAAACACAAGACCCTTGGGGAATTCTACAACAGGCCCTTGACATGGCCGAAGACCCAGATTCGTCTTGCGGGGGGAGCACCGGCGCCACCTCTCGAACGATCATCGCCCGGCCACCAGCTCGGAAGCCAGTAGCCGCCATTGTCGCCACCACCAGCCGTCACCATCAACTCTTGGCAGCATGTGCACCGCCACATGGCAAAGACGTTGTGCCGCAACCGCCGTCGCCCCCGCTACCACCACCACATGATGGCACCCATGAAGATGATGATGAATTGGTCAACGTTGACGACTTCATCAACACCGGCGCCGCCAAATGATTGTATATGCCTTCTGTGGATGAAGAACCCTTCGCAGCTCGCGACAACCATCAAGTTGATCGACCCAATACATGCACGCAGCTGCCTGGTCTTCCATGGTCTTTCTCAAGAGATGCCTCCGGCCGCCGATCCACCACAAGAGAAACCGGGATTGGTTTCCAGCCCCAACACATTCCGAAAGGTGACTGATGAGCAGATGGCAGTGGCTAACACCGTTGTGAAGAAGAAGCACTACAGGAAGAGAGGTAATAATAATAAGAAGGGTGCGAGCCAGCCTCTTCCGAAGAGGATCCGGGGTCAGGACGCCGTCGTCGTACCATCCACACAATTTGGCTTGCCCCGAGTGCATGTATCTGGTGATCCGATATTGACTCCGGATATGATCCACATTGCGGTTGGAGCCATGTTAACTTTGCACGAGGGTGTCAAGACACTTGAGGCCCTCCTTAAAGAGGACGATCCAAATTACCCGGTTTTCATGGCCAAGGTGCCATTGGACGTGGGCTTCGTCGATGAACCCCCCGCGGATATATTCTTCATAGCGTTCGAGGACATATTCAAGCTGTTTCTCACGAAACGGCTAGACCATAACTTGGTCCGCCTATACGCGCTCAATCTGGCGCTCACGATCAAGAGAGAAAGTACCCCGGAAATCGCGATAGTGGATCCCTACTACATGCGGGACAGCCAGTTGGTCGAAGGATCAGAGACACGGACCAAGGCGATGGCGTACCTCGAGAAGTTCATGGTGGACAACAAGAGGAAGGGCACACTTCTTTTGCCTTTCTTTCCCGAGTAAGTACACACACTCGCTCATCGTCATGGTAACTTATGCATTTCTTATAGATTTCTTTCCTTTGCTCTTTTCCAACATTCTGTTCCAATTGTGTTGCGCAGAGACAAATACTGCACGCTCATCGTCCTTGCCCCGAGGTATTCGCTAGCCACGTATTTTGACTCGGGGAGTTTGACAAAGAAGAAAGACTACACTAGAATAAGGGGTATTCTCAATGAGGCTCTCGAGGGCTACACCAAGAAGGGATGCACCTTCGAGGATAGGGGGAATGTATCAAGGATGGCAAACACGTGTTCAAGCACGTGCTCGACTTCCCCTGCGTCAAGCAGTCGACTGCTGGTGCCAAGGAGGCCTTCTATGTCCTCCATCACCTTAAAGGCTATGTTCAGGATTGCCATAACCTAACGCTGCCATCTAGTCTCCGAGGATGGGCCGAAACTTTGGCGAAAATCGATGATGCTGATCTTAGAGAAGACTTCCATCGCATTCAGATGAAGTTGTCGCAAATCATCATTGAAGATGTCAACACAAGGGGCGGTGCCCTACAACAAGCCAGAGTGTTGAGTAAGAGGGAGATCGAAGAACGCCTCCGTAAGCAGGGTGACACAAGGACGTGGATGACGAAAGAGGGCTATCTACCGTTCCCGAAGCCGTGCCAGAAGAGGAAGTCTTCATCGTGATTGATGTGTGCCTCTAGCATGATCCAGTGTGTGTATATTCTTGATGGACGCCTGTTGTATTAGTGTGTGTGTGTCATAAACTTTACTATCTCGTGGTCGAAATGGTCATTGTTGTTAGACTTAAACTACCTTGTGGTCGTGTTGTCGTTGAACTTATTGCTTCTATGATGATCTAACTTTTAGGTTTATGGATCCTTTGTTTTATATTCTATGAACATATATATATATGGATGTGAACCCTTTATTCATTCTTTTCGTTGTATTTTTACTAATATGCCTTGTCGTCTATAGAGATGGCGACGAGGTGGTATGTGGTTTACATGGGTAGGGTTCCAAGAGTCTACGAGGAGTGGGAGGATTGCCACAAACAACTGAACAAGTTCAGCGGCAACATCTACAAAGGATACGCGACTAGAGAGGAGGCGATAGCCAAGTGGAGGAACCACTTGTGGAAGAAGAACCAGATGAAGATATTGGTCGGGCTAATGCTCTTGCTCACCATTATCACAGTTGTATTCTATTTGATCCTAGTGTAGGCGGCGTGGCCACTTCATATTTGTAATGTGAGATGATATGAACTTTGTATTCGGCGCTTGTGTAAAAATTTGGCACTTGGCACTATATATGTATCTCGATCGGGCTCTAAGTGTTTGTATTATAGATATGTCGGTTTTCATGCATCTACTACTTGTGCAATGTATTTTATACTCATCTGGATAAATCACGTATAAATCCTATATAAATACCTGATTATACACCAGGAAAGTATTTTACTTCGAATACATGTTACACAATCAGTGGTGCATATAATTATATAGTTAGTGGCGCATGGCATATCTGTGGCGCATACACGTAAATGCGCCACAGAAGTTCTTCCTGTGGCGCATATGAAGGAATGTGCCACAGAAGTCTGGAACTTCTGTGGCGCATATCCATATGCGCCACAGGAAGTAGTTATCAGTGGCGAGGTAACAGTGGCGACAAAGATATGCGCCACAGAAGTCCACTTTTCATGCGCCACAAATAGGCTATTTCCTAGTAGTGATGTGTACTTATCCAATACCAGAATGATGCACACTAATACACATACACATCCAAGTGGGTGTGGTGATGCAGCATCTTTCAAACTAGTCATACAATGCATGCTGCCATTGAATCCCAGCATGCTGCTAGGGTACCTGGACATGGTTAGACACCACATGCTGGAGTGGCATCATTGCATGTGTACTTCTCCAAAACAACAATGATGCACACTGATACATACACACACATATATATATACAATGACATCTAGTGGAACCATGTGGTTTATGAAAAGAACACGCATGCAATGACATCTTGTGGATCCATGTGGTTTAGGAAAAGAACACAACATGCTGGAGTGGCATCATTCCATGTATATTTCTCCAAAACCATAATGATGCACACTGATACACAAACACACACATCCAAGTGGGTGTGGTGATGCAGCATCTTTCAAACTGGTGGTACAATGCATGTTGCAATTGAATCGGCGCATGCTGCTTGGGTTCCTAGACATGGTTGTATACCACATGCTAGAATAGCATCATTGAATGTGTACTTCTCCAAGACCACAATGATGCACACTAATACACACACACATCCATGTGGGTCTGGTGATGCAGCATCTTGCAAATTGGTGGTACAATGAATGCTGCAATTGAATCCCAACATGCTACTAGGGTTCCTAGACATGGTTGGACACCACATGCTGGAGTGGCGTCATGCCATTTGTACTTCTCCAAAACAACAATGATGCACACTAATACACACACATCCAAGTGGGTGTGGTGAGGCCACATCTTGCAAACTGGTGGTACGATGAATGCTGCAGTTGAACCCCAGCACGCTGCTAGGGTTCCTAGACATGGTTGGACACCACATGCTGGAGTGGCATCATTCCATGTGTTCTTATCCAAAACCACAATGATGCACACTAATACACACACATACAAGTGGGTGTGGTGATGTAGCATCTTTCAAAATGGTGGTACAATGCATGCTGCAGTTGAATCGTAGCATGCTACTAGGGTTCCTGGACATGGTTGGACACCACATGTTGGAGTGACATTGTTACATCTATTCTTCTCCAAAACCATAATGATGCACATTGATACACACACACATCCAAGTGGGTGTGGTGATGCAGAATATTTCAAACTAGTGGTACAATGCATGCTGCAGTTGAACCCCAGCATGCTACTAGAGTTCCTGGACATAGTTGGACACCACATGCTGGAGTGGCATCATTGCATGTGTACTTCTCCAAAACAACAAAGATGCACATTGATACACACAGACACACATAGATACAATGACATCTACTAGATCCATGTGGTTTATGAAAAGAACACACATGCAATGACTCTAGTGGATCCATGTGGTTTAGGAAAAGAACACACGTGCAATGAACTCTAGTGGATCCATGTGGGTTAGGAAAATAACACACATGCAATGACATCTAATGGATCCAATGTGGTTTATGAAAAGAACACACATGCAATGACATATAGTGGATCCATGTGGTTTAGGACAAGAACACCACATGCTGGGGTGGCATCATTCCATGTGTACTTCTCCAAAACCAAAATGATGTACACTGATACACAAACACACACACACTGAATTGGGTGTGGTGATACAACATCTTTCAAACCGCTGGTACAATGAATGCTGAAGTTGAACCCCAGCATGCTGCTAGGGGTCCTGGACATGGTTGGACACCACATGCTTGAGTGGCATCATTGGATATGTACCTCTCCAAAACCATAATGATGAACACATATACACACACATCCAAGTGGGTGTGGTGATGCAGCATCTTTCAAACTTGTGGTAGAATTCATGCGGTAATTGAATGGCAGCATGTTGCTAAGGTTCCTGGACATGGTTGTACACCACATGTTAGAGTGGCATCATTCCATGTGTTCTTCTCCAAAACCATAATTGCACACTATATACACACACATATCCAAGTGGGTATGCTGATGCAACATCTTTCAAACTGGTGGTACAATGCATGTTGTAGTTCAATCCCAGCATGCTGCTAGGGTTCCTAGAGACCCCATGCTGGAGTGGCATCATTGCATGTGTACTTCTCCAAAACAACAATGATGCACAACGATACACACACACATCCAAGTGGGTGTGGTGATGCAGCATCTTTCAAACTAGTGGTACAATGCATACTACAGTTGAACCCCAGCATGCTGCTAGGGTTCCTGGACATGGTTGGACACCACATGCTGGAGTGGAATCATTCCATGTGTTCTTCTTCAAAACCACGATGATGCACACTGATACACACATATATATATATATATATACAATGACATCTACTGGATCAATGTGGTTTAGGAAAAGAACACCAATGCAATGAACTCTAGTGGATCCATGTGGTTTAGGAAAATAACACACATGCAATGACATCTAGTGGATCCAATGTGGTTTTTGAAAAGAACACACAAGCAATGACATCTAGTGACTCCATGTGGTTTTGGAAAATAACACCACATGCTGGAGTGGCATCATTCCATGTGTACTTCTCCAAAATGACAATGATGCACACTGATACACAAACACACACATCCAAGTGGGTGTGGTAATGCAGCATCTTTCAAACTGGTGGTACAATGAATGTTGTAGTTGAACCCTAGCATGCTTCTAGGGTTCCTAAACATGGTTGGAGACCAGATGCTAGAGTGGCATCAATGCATGTGTACTTCTCCAATACCACAATGATGCACACTAATACACACACACACACATCCAAGTGGGTGTGGTGATGCAGCATCTTTGAAACAGGTGGTACAATGAATCCTGAAGTTGAACCCCAGCATGCTGCTAGGGTTCCTGGACATGGTTGGACACCACATGCTGGAGTGGCGTCATTCCATGTGTTCTTCTCCAAAACCACAATGATGCACACTAATACACACACATCCAAGTGGGTGTGCTGATGCAGCATCTTTCAAACTAGTGGTACAATGCATGCTGCAGTTGAATCCCAACATGCTGCTAGGATTCTTGGACATGGTTGGACACCACATGCTGGAGTGGCATCATTCCATGTGTACTTATCCAAAACAATAATGATGCACATTGATACACACACACATCCAAGTGGGTGTGGTGATGCAGCATCTTTCAAACTGGTGGTACAATGCATGCTGTAGTTGAATCCTAGTATGCTGCTAGGATTCCCGGACATGGTTGGACACCATATGATGGAGTGGCATCATTGCATGTGTACTTATCCAAAACAACAATGATGAACACTGATACACACACACATATATATATACAATGACATCTAGTGGATCCATGTGGTTTATGAAAAGAACACACATGCAATGACTCTAGTGGATCCATGTGGTTTAGGAAAAGAACACACATGCAGTGAACACTAGTGGATCCATGTGGTTTATTAAAAGAACACACATGCAATGACATCTAGTGAATCCAATGTGGTTTATGAAAAGAACATACATGCAATGACATCTAATGTATCCATGTGGTTTAGGAAAAGAACACCACATGCAATGACTATAGTTGTGGTTTATGAAAAGTACACACATGCAATGACTCTAGTGGTGGTTTAGGAAAAGAACACACATGCAATGACACTGGTGGATCCATATGGTTTATGAAAAGTACACACATCTAATGACTATAGTTGTGGTTTATGAAAACAACACACATGAAAATGACACTGGTGGATCCATGTGGTTTAGTAAAATAACACACATGCAATGACACTAGTGTTGGTTTAGGAAAATAACACACATACAATGTCTCTAGTTGTGGTTTAGGAAAATAACAAACGTGCAATGACTCTAGTGGTCGTTTATGAAAAGGACACACATGCATTGACACTGGTGGATCCATGTGGTTTAGTAAAATAACACACATGCAATGACACTAGTGGTTGTTTAGGAAAAGAACACACATGCAAAGA
Organism: Avena sativa; assembly: GCA_916181665.1. Taxonomy (NCBI): domain Eukaryota; kingdom Viridiplantae; phylum Streptophyta; class Magnoliopsida; order Poales; family Poaceae; genus Avena; species Avena sativa. Next base: position 254,587,926 of record OV702292.1, on the reverse strand, counting down.
CAATAGTGGATCCATGTGGTTTAGGAAAGGAACACACATGCAATGACACTTGTGGTGGTCATTGAAAAGAACACACATGCAAATGACTCACGTGGATCCATGTGGTTTATGGAAAGAACTCACATGCAATGACACTGGCGGTGGTTTATGAAAAGAACATGCATTCAATGACTCTAGTTGTGGTTCCATGTGGTTTATGAAAAGTACAAACATGCAATGACTATAGTTGTGGTTTATGAAAAGAACACACATGCAATGACTCTAGTGGTGGTTTAGGAAAAGAACACATATTTAATGACATGCAATGACACTAGTGGATCCATGTGGTTTAGGAAAATAAAACACAAACAATGACCATAGTTGTGGTTTATGAAAAGAACACACATGAAAATGACACTGGTGGATCCATTTGTTCCCGTCCTCAGGTCGTCCCACGACCAAACTACTTTCTCCTCCTTCCAACCATCCCATGGTCAAAACTTTCTCCCTTGCGACCATCCCATGGTCAAAACATTTCCAAAGCCATTACTTTTCCAAAGTACTTTTTGAAAACAAAAGCAACACCGCTCTACAGCAACCTTCCCAACCGTCCATGAATGCGGACACGGCTATTTGAATAGATTTACACTCTGCAGAGGTTGCACACTTTACCCACACCATCTGGGTACACTACCCTGATCTACACCGATCGTGGGTCGAGTAACCGATCAAGACTCTCCAGATGCCCACTCCAATAGAAGTGCCTACCCTATGAGTGTAACTCCCCTCAAAACCGAGACGTCGGGTACCGAGGACCAATCGGAGCGCATTTTTCCACTTCCCAAGTGTGCGCTTTCAATGAGGGGCTCATAGTAACGCGTGGAGGCTCGCAGACCCTTCGTTCCTTCTCCCGGTCGATGTTTTACATGGACCCTGCCAGAGAAGGACCACCCTCTAGGGATTGTTATATCCCCATGTAGTAGTTGCGAGGCAGCTTATACCAGAATAGACAAACATCAAATCCAGCCCTGTCCCATTCCAGAGTAATGTGGTTGCGCGGGTTAATTGTTCTAGCAAAACTGCAAAGAACCGGGTGTGCTTTCGTAAACCTTTTTCCTCTAGCTTTTCCTCCAGCATTTTGTAAAACAAAACCTTTTTCTTTCTCAACATCTCTTGGGAGGTCCCACTTCACCAACTTTTTATCATAAAACATTTGGTAAAACTTTGTTGGGGTCTTCCCATCCTATAGCTTTGCTTTGGCTAAAACAGGGTCTCCAAAAGGGGTATGGTGTATTACACCATCTACCATACTAGGGACAAGTAGGTGTCATCAAGGGGGTTGTACTTAGTAGTACCAAAGTGTAATAGTTCGGAGGAGCCAAACCACTACCATATATACATCAACATATAGTAAAAAAGTAGGACAAGGCTTATGAGCAAGAAGGTGGCTTACCTGAGATCAGCAATATGGCATAATTATCCGTGGACTTCTTCTTACAGTACTCAATAATATACAATAATAACCATCTTCTTCTGATCTCCGATTTCACCGCGACTATCGTCGTCAAGGTAACACATGCAAGCATACCAAACCACAATCAACACAAGGCATACAAGCATCATTACAATACAGCAAGCAAACATACCACACATTACTCAATTCAGTAGGTTTTGATAGGTTGAGTGGGTTGGAATTGGAATTACTTTAATTGCCCTTGTGGTCTTTGTTTTATGATGTATTTCTCCAAATACCACCTGTTAAGGGGATTTAGAACTAGGCTTGGGTCTGTATGATATCATTATGCAAAGATGATACCATCAGGTAGGTATTGACAAAATAAGGCCAACAAAAGTGGTTTCACTATTTTATCACTTTTCTTGAAAAACCTATGAATTTCCTAGTGGTAAAAGCTCTAGTTTTTGGAAATAATTCACCAGAAATGTTTTGTTTGTCCAAACATTATTTCCTTGTATGGTTGTGTAGGGTTTTCTATACTTATTCATTGAGAGCTGGAATCATGTCAAATTATTTACCAGAATGCTCTCAAGAAATTCCGAAAGTCAACTCTATAGATAACTTGTCTTTTTCACCAGATTAAATATACTGGGAATTTTGATATTAAGCAAAGGGCAATGGATAGGTACTTTTAATATAGTTCTTTAGAAATTGAAATCACCCACTTTGGAGTGCTAAAACTTCAGTAGTGATTTTTCTACTAAAACTACCCTTGCTAGAGATAATTAATTCACCAAAGTTAAACAGAGCATCAATAAAAATTGATCTCCTGGGTTTTGATAGAACTTAGTGTACCACATCACAGGGAGTTGGAATTAGGTTGAAATCACTCCTGATATTACCAGAAGAAATTTCTAAAGGCAGAAAAGGGATCTTTTTGTTATTTATACTAGGGTCAAACTAGGAAGCAAAATTCTATGGGGCCAAGTTTTCATGAAGGTTACTAGAAATGTCTTGCATAAAAACTTTCTTTCATGCTATTTGGATAAACCAATCTCACTGAAATGAATATTTGTGTATAGGACACATGTTGGTGTTTAAGTTGCTATAATTAAACTAGATATTAATTGGGTCCACCTCTGGTACTGCGTGTTGAAGAAAATCTTCAGGTATCCTAGGAAATATAGCTCTGACCATTTATAAGCACTTTTCAATTTCAAAAGGATTTAAACCTGAATGGTAACCTGCAGATTTGGAAAAAGGAAAAAAGATTCGGGGAGATAAAAAATGAAAAAGGGCCGGATCTGGCCGGGAGTGGCCTTACTGGGCTGTCTCGGCCCAACAAGGCATCACCGTGTGTGGGACCTAAATTTCAAACAGGCCGCGGCAGGGCCCGCCCATCAGTGATGGTGGCTCGCGAACGGGTACCCACAGATCTAGGTCGTTGGGGTAAAGAAGATCCGAAGGTTCTCAGGCTTCTTCAACCCTCAACTCGGAGCCAGCTCGCCGGGACCCTAGGGGGCGTCTAGGCGGCGGCGAGGGCTTCCCAGAGGGCTCGCCGGTGACCGTGGGGTGGCGGAGATGAAGCGTTGTGGCGCGACGACTCTAGGGATGGGCGGCAACCGCCGGTTCCGCGACGGAGTGCAGATCCCGCGAAGGAGGCCGAGGTGAGCTCGTCGGTCCTCGCCGGTGAGGCTTGGAGATGTGGTCCTGGGACAAAAGAAGATCCGGATTAGATAGATGAGGAGGAGGGGATCTCAAAGTGGTGACATGCAGTGAGGGAGGAGCAGAGGAGAGGGAGATTAGCTCGAGTAGAGGGAGGATGCCGAGAGCTTGCTCTCTGCTTATCACGGGCAATGTAGAGCTGTGGAGGGGGAGTGGGCTTCGGGGGAGGTGAGTGGGGAGCAGAGGGAGTGAAGGAGGGGCAGAGGGAGGCATGGGGTGGCCTCTGGCCTATTTAACTAGGGGTGGATCGGTTCATGATGGAGAAGGCCCAAGAGAGGGCATGGAGGGGTGGTGCTCGAGGATAGGGCGAGGAGGGCGATGGAGTGGTCGTGGTCTGGCCACTAGGGGTGAAGGTGGGGGTAGGGAGTGAGTGGGGTGGCTGCTGCAACAAATAAAAGATTTAGTGTCTCTCTCTCTCACATCCAAACACAAGGGACAAGGGATAGGGTAGAGCTACAATGCTTTGCTACAGTGCATTGCTTTGCAAGATTGGTGGTGTTTGGGTTTGGTTTTTGATACACAAAGGTTAAATGTGCCAATTTGCCATAAGGGATGAACAAAGGTTATATCTTGATTTTTGATATTGACAACTTGAGATAACGATGTTGGTAGATGGGAAAGGTTAAGAGGCATCTCTGAGATTTATTTCGGATTTTTCAGAGAACTCTAGATGCACTTTATATCAATTATTCAAATAGTGCAGAAATGGTTTTTAGGAATTTATTTGGTATTTTTGAATTGGACAGGTGGAGTTTTTTATGTGATATGGTCCCAAATGTGAATACACACTTAGGTGGATTTTCCCAGGATTTATTGTGTCTTAAAAGTATTTAAAACTATTATTATTCCATTTCTGCCAATTAAGAAAATGGGCAAAAAGAAATAATAAAGCTGTTCCAAAATATTTATTTTTGAAGTGGGAAGGTAGGGTATGATTTGTGGACCTCAATTGAGCCAAAAGTAGGGGACTTGTTTGGGTAAAAACTAAACTTTCCACTATGGAACAAGTTTTGGAGACTGTGCCTATTAAAGAGATTAATTAGATTTGGAGCCATAATAATTATGGATAATATATGATAAATCTTGATGATCAAGGTATATGATGTGGACAAGGTTTAGTAAGCATTTTCAACCTTGGGATTTGACAATCAAAGGTGATTTTGGTGAAAACTAGAGATGTAAGGATCTTGGGTAAGATTGTTTTCATGCCACCAAAACCTTGTTGGATCTCGGAGATCAAGGGTCCCCTTGGGGCATGGGATATATGGATGGATAGAACAAGTGATGTAGATAGAAATGGTGTAGAGGTTTGAGCTTGATCTAGCTTGGGATCACCAAGACAGGCTTTCAAACTTTGAATAATATAAGCCTCCAAAAGAAGATTATCAACTAGCCTTCAAAACCTTGTGGGTTTAAGAAGCACAAAGATCCACTTGGAACAAGTGAAGTAGATATTGATAGACCTATATGAGTAGAACACAACCATGCAAAGATTTGGTCCATAGAAGGTTGGATGATGGTGTGAGCTTGTGTCAAAGTAGGCATGTTGACTAGATTTGCAGGAATAGTTATTTTCTTGCCTACAAAACCATCAAGAACAGGTGGGTTGGAGGATGATCTAACCAAGGACAATAGTGGGACTTGGTAGTACCTGGGATGGTTAACAAGATGGTTCAAATGCATTTTCAAAAATGCACAAGGGTTGAGAAAAGGAGGCATTCACAAAGGTGATGTTGGAACAAATTCCATACTTGGCCAAATTTGGCAGATTTAGGGTTTTTGACTAGAAGGTGGGTAGTGATGATTTTTATGGGTTGCAAGGTATAAAAGCATCATAAAGTGGATGATGCTGATGTGTATATTGTGTAGGAAGGATCCTTGCTTGATGCTGGTCTTCATTGACTTGGAAGCTTCTAGAAGGGATCACTTCAGAAGGGGTCTGGTTAGGGGTTTTAGATGATCACCTAGTAGCTCAGATCCAGATTTGTATTCTTGCTTAGGGTGTGGTGATTTGGAAACATCTTGATCCTAGTGATGAGCTCCTATATTAGCTCATACTATCTACTAAGCAGACAAATCAAGCAGCAGATCAGGGAAATTCACCAGACAACACATCAAGGCACTCATCTTACAAACAAAACAAACCTACTACTGGGGTTACCATCAAGCCTGGCTTGAGGGAAAGTTGGGTATTTTGAAAACGTTGGAGTTTGAATAAGATGAGAGTCCTTGGTATCACTACCAAGAGTAGAATTCAAAAGCTCTTAGAAGAGGTTTTGGAAAACCTAGAGATAAGAATAGTTGAAGGTTCTGCCTATAAAACATAAGGAGATTATAATAGGTTACTCTCGATAGTTTATAGAAACTACTAAAAAGGGTGGAGGTTGTACAGGTATCTTGGCTCAGGTTTTGGAATGCCAGAACATTTGAGAATATGGAGATTAAGCCAAGACAGTTTTGGGAAGTAGCTTTTGTCAACTGGTGTTGAGGTAAGGAGTATATCTTCTAATACACCATCATAAGAATAAACATATTCAAACAACAAGCAAACACTCAGCATTAATACAAGAAATTTTTTTTGTTCCTCCTGATTTTTGCATTCTGGACAACTAATCAGGGTTGCTGAAATTGGGATGTTACAACCAGTGGATCCATGTGGTTTAGGAAAAGAACACACATGCAATCTCACCATTGGATCCATTTGGTTTAGGAAAAGAACACACGTGCAATTACACCAGTGGATCAATGTGGTTTAGGAAAATAATGCACATGCAATATCACTAGTGAATCCATGTGGTTTAGGAAAAGAACACACATGCAATGTCTCTAGTGAATCAATGTGTTTTAGGAAAAGAACACACATGCAAATGTCACAAGTGGATACATGGTGTTTAGGAAAATAATACACATGCAATGACTCCAGTTGATCAATGTAGTTTAGGGAAAGAACATAGATGCAACATCACAAGTGGATCAATGTGGTTTAGGAAAAGAACACACATGCAAATGTCACTAGTGGATCCATGTGGTTTAGGAAAAGAACACACATGCAATGACTCAAGTGGATACTTGTGGTTTAGGAAAAGTGACTCAATGTGGTTTAGGAAAAGGACACACATGCAATGGATCTATTGGATCCATGTGGTTTAGCAAAACAAGACACATGCAATGTCACCAGTGGATCCATATGGTTCAGGAAAAGAACACACATGCAATGTCACTTGTGGGTCCATGTGGTTTGGAAAAAAACATGCAATGTAACTAGTCGATCCATGTTGTTGATACGTTGCTAACATATCCATAGTTTTTGATGTTCCATGCTTGGTTTTATCTAATTTCTTATGTTTTGTTACAACTTTGGAGTACTTTTCATAGACTTTCTTGGACTAACGTATTAACAAGATGCCATAGTGCCAGCTGCCTGTTTTCTGCTGTTTTTGGTTCCAGGAAGTCAGAGAATGAATATTCTCGGAATTAGACGGGACAAAGCCGAAGTTGATATTTTACTGGAAGACTCAAGGAGCTAGAAGAAGAGACGGAGAGGGGCCACAGGGTGGCCAAACCACCCCTAGGCACGGCCCCCCTGGCCGCGCTAGGGCATGGTGTGGGCCCCCTGGCCGGCTACCGACCTTGCCTCTGTCACCTATATATATCTCCCGATGCAAAAACCCTAGTGAGTCAATCAGAAATCCACAAAAAGTTCCGCTGCGCCACCGCCACCGAAGGGGAGATTCGGGGGATAGAAAGTCTCTGTTCCGGTACACTGCCGGGACAGGGAAGTGCCCCCGGAGCCATCTCCATAGATCGCTACCGCCTTCTCCATCGCCATTGCTGATTCCCATGATGAGCAGGGAGTAGTTATTCCTCGAGTCAAAGGGTTCTACCGGTAGCTATGTGTTCATCTCTCTCTATGCATGATCATATTGTGATCATGAGCTTGTAATCTATAGCAACCTTGCTACTCAAGTGCTTTATTAGATCTCTGCTCTCCCCATGTGTGTGAAGTTGACAGTGTGCACACCATGGTGGCACTTAGGCTAGAGATCACAAATACTTGTTATGAGTTATATTTGGAGTTGGATGTCTTTATGAAATTGTGGTGTTTGTTGGAACCATCTAGTGCTCAAGGTGACAGTGTTGGGTTATCTAGATGTGGAAAGCAAACTTTGAGGTGTGCTATTATAGCCCTACCATGGATTAGAGTGACCAACCGGAGAGTAGTTCAAAGTAGTATCATAAAGAGAATATATTTATATGAGAGTGTTCACTAGTGAAAGTATGATCCCTAGGACTTGTTTCTAAACATTTAAACACCGTTTGCAACTAGATTTGTTACATGTTTGCTTGCTTCCATCTTTATTTCAAATTGCCTTTAGTCTTTTCCCACGTTAACCACACGCTAGCAAGTATTTTCTGGCACCGTTACCACTTATAATTATCCATACCACTTGTATTTCACTATCTCTTCGCCGAACTAGTGCACCTATACACCTGACGAGTGTATTGTGTGTGTTGGGGACACAAGAGACTTGTTGTATCTTAATTGCAGGATTGCTTGAGAGGGAATACCTTTGACCACTTCCTCCCTGAGTTCGATAAACCTTGGGTGATCCACTTAAGGGAAAACTTGCTAATGTTCTACAAACCTCTGCACTTGGAGGCCCAACAAATGTTTACAAGAATAGAAGTGCGTAGACATCAAGCTATTTTCTGGCGCCGTTGCTGGGAAGGTAAGGTAAAAGTTACTCACATCCACTGGCTACTAAGCTATCTTCTAGTACGGTTGCTGGTGTGTGAGTGCTCGAAGTTATTTCCTTTAGATTCTGCAATTTTGTATTTTTGTTTCTTGTTTTCACTAGTTAGGATTAATGGAAAACAACAAAAAAACTAGAGAGCTTTATAGTATTTATCTTGAGTTAGGACATGAAGTGTTTGAAGAGAAAATTAAAAAACCTATGGAACTTTATTTGCATGCCAATAGCAATGTTGTTAGTATGAATTCTTTGGACACCATTATTGCTAATGCTATGGAAAAGTCTAAGCTTGAGGAAGCTAGTTTTTATGAAAATGATCTTTTTAGTTCCCCAGCTTTGGAAGATAGCTATTCTATTGCTTATGATGATACCAAACCTCCAATATATGATGATTACAATGATGAATATGATATTTTATGTCCACCTACTATAGAGGAGAAAATTAATTATGATTACAATAGGCCTCCTATATTTGATGATTATGGTGATGAGAATAATAATGATTCTTCTGGCTTTTGCTTCTGGACAGATTGAATACAAGGAATCTTCTGAATAGAAAGCAGTTCATCCTGCCTGACTACAATTGTGTAACTTCCAACTGTTACTTGGAAGAATCAGTTAACCATCTATTCTGGGAATGTTCTTTTGCAAACAAATGTTGGGACCATATCTATAGAAACATAACTGCAAACTTATCAGGATTGGAAGCTATTTTAGACATCAAAGAAAAGTTACACCTGCCATTTGCAATGGAAATCATTGTCATGGCTACCTAGGGTATATGGATATGCAGAAATGAGAAGATATTTAATGACAAAGAACCCACACTTGAAATACGGAAAGCAATCTTCTATCAAGAGATGAGATGGTTACAGTTCAGAATCAAAAGAAAATACAAGGAGAAATTCAAAACCTGGCTGAATCAACAATTAGATCAGGGATAGAGTAGATTTTACCCACTTTAGAGGTGGCTTTATCTTCATGTTTTGATCTGCCTTAGATCAATAGATTATTATACTGTATATTTGTAATATACTCATACCTTATAAAAAATTGCAGTGGGGATTCTCCCTACTGTTTCACCTAAAAAAAGAATAATAATGATACCTATTTTGTTGAATGTCCTCCCACTATAATTAATAAGAATGACTGTGCTTATGTGGAGAGTAATAATTATTATATGCATCTGGATCATGATAAGAATGTTTTATGTGATAGTTATATTGTTAATTTTATTCATGATGCTACTGAAAGTTATTATGAGAGAGGGAAACATGGTTTTATGTGTCTCAACAATATTAAGTTTCCCCTCTTTATGTTGAATGTCTTGAAATTGCACTTGTTTTGCTTTCCTATGCTTGTTGCTTTGTGCTTTTATGACTTGTTACTTTACAATATTCCTATGCATAGGAAGTGGTTTAGACTTAAATGTGCTTTGAATTTGCTTCTTGATGCTCTCTTTTACTTCAATTCATATTTCTTATGTGAGCATTTTCTCAAACTATCATGCCTAACTTTAAGGTGTTAAAGAAAAGTACTTATTGGGAGATAACCCAAAAATTTTAGATGAGTCTTGGAAGTTATTAATTCTGTAATAACCGCTCACTATCCTTTTTATTTGCCTGTTGTGCCAAGAATAACCTCTAATGAGAGGGAAGTAATGCTTGGGAAAGTTGCTGTCCCGAAACAGATTTTCGTTCTTCACCGTAAACATTCGTGTAAAATCTCTGTACGTCCATTTGAGGCGTGAATTTTTGTGCTTCTGCCCCAGGTTCTTATCTAACTTTCATTAGTTCAACACTTTTTTATTTGAGCAACAGAAGGTCTTCGGAAAAATTCGTCTTTACCTGCTGGTCTGTTTTGATAGATTTCTGCTATTATTTGCATTTGCTTCTTGTTGGTTCCTTTTTGAGTTCTCTTTGGGGAATTGAGATTTTTGAGGGAAGTGCTACAGTAGCTAGTGTTTTATTGGTGTTATAACTTAACATAAAGACTTATTATCTTGAGTGCACTAATGTTGCTAATAAGATTGTGTGAAGTTTTGTATGAAGGAAAAATTTTAGGTGTATGGAAGGAATGAGTAATGAGATGAAGGATGGACTAAAGCTCAAGTTTGGGGATGCCACACGTGTCACCCCAAAAAAATATCCAAGAAGTACAAGCATCAAATCTTGGGGATGCCCAAGGCATCCCCTTCTTCATCAATAAAAATCTCAGGTTTCTTCCAAACACTTCATTTTTATTGTTTCATGCACAGTTGTGTTGTTCTTGGAACGTCATCTTTTTCATTTTTGTTTTGGTTTTTTGTTTACTTGCTTTTCTTAGTTTGCTTGAATAAATTGGTTGAACCCCCTCTTTCATGCATTGGTTTTGAAATAGTTTGGTTTGGATTGGAAAAGAGTAGGAATAGTTCATGCTTAAGTGGTAAAGAGAGCTTGTTTTTGACTATGGCCTATACTTTGTCATGGCATGCTTGATATTGTTTTCTCTTTATGCTTAGTATTCTTTGATGTAGCATGACTTGTTATAAACAATTGAGATTGCTTAATGTGCCTTGGACAGATCATGCGTTGTTTTAGCATATTAAAGCATAGTATTGTGGTATTCTCCTTTGATGCTTTATTTGAGTTGACTTGGCACATGCTCACACCATGTTATGACTATCCCAAGTCACCATAGCCTTGATGATCCTTTAGTTTTAAACTTGTAGTATCACTTTATGCTTTGATCAATGATGTTTTGTTGCTCTGCATGATTATGGCCATTATTGCTCTCTTAGTTTGTCGCTCCTACTCTTTTGCTAGCCTCCACAACCAAGTATGAGTTCCACTCATGCATCCAACTCCTTAAACCAAGTTATTCCAAAGAGTCCACCATACCTACCTACTAGCATATGCTATTCCAAGTATATTCATGTTTTTATCTACCCTCTGAATTAAATTTGTTATGAGAAAACTATTGATTAAAGCTCTCACAAACTTGATGGCACACTTTAATTTTCTTGCCCTTAATAAACTTGAACCATTGTGTCATCTATGTTGTATATGCTTGCACTTATATATTGGGGATTAGCAGAACCATGTTGTCATGGGGAACGCTTTCAACATTGCACCTGTACTTTGTACCTAGTTGATATCATGCTCTTTTGTATATGGATGTCCTCAGTGTGAAATGAAAGGGGAGCTTGTAAGTCCATGGAGTTATGTATGTGTGTTAGAGAAATGCCTGGGCCACCGGTCTAATCCATGCTGTCATGGTGGAAACCTGCAGCGTAACCATAATGAGCTATCTATGAAGCATTCTTATACAAAAAGAGATTGAGATTGAGAAAAAGAGAAAAGGAAAAGAAAAAAATAGATATGAGAAAAGAGGAAAGAGAGAAAAACACCATTTTCCCATGGTAAATAAGAAGATTGCTGAGATGCTCGTTGTCTGCTTGCCTTGTCATTTTGAAATGGGGATTCTTCCGTACCATCGGGCAAGGGGTACCCCGTTGGTGGTTCTCTATGATACACATGTACTTACTATGACAAGAACTTACCGGTGACTAAACTTATACTTTGTCAAGCATATACTCCATGAGGAGCGACCCTCATATTCAAGGGACATGAGATTTCCAACTTATACTTTGTCAAGCATATACTCCATGGTTTGTTCACTTTAACCTTAATCACTTCAAGATGCTTATCATAGGGGCAATGAGAGATGAAAGCTAATAAGTACCATAATTTTTGGAAGCTCTTTATGAAACTTGAATCGCCACTTCCTTCTATGACGGCCTTTCTTTTACTTTTATGTTGAGTCTCCACCTTCTACCTTTATGCACCTACTTTGAGAGCATAGTGGCCATTCTTAGTTCTATGTGCATTGTCCCAAGACTTGTTGATTGATGCATAACTTGATATTGCTTGTTCTTAAACTACTTGTATCTAGTCACTCTTATGAACTTCGAAGGTGTCCTATGCATTTATGTTTTTCTACTCTATGAGGAACAAGCTAAATGCCACTATGCTATGTTTTATTTATGTGAAACAAACAAACGTCTTGCAAAGCATTGTTATTCATGAATATTTTGTTTGTACCCTTTCATCTTGCAACATAGTTGCTATGTCCTATTGTTAGAACTTTATCTTTCATGCTATGTTGAAGTACTATGATCCCAGCTATAAATGTTTTACAAATTCTTTGATCAAGTTTATGATGGTGCATATCACCTCAAAAATTATTCTTTCTTTTTTATCACTTTCCTACTCAAGGACGAGCAGGAGTTAAGCTTGGGGATGTTGATACATTGCTAACGTATCCATAATTTTTGATGTTCCATGCTTGGTTTTATCTACTTTCTTATGTTTTGTTCCAACTTTGGAGTACTTTTCATAGACTTTCTTGGACTAACCTATTAAGAAGATGCCACAGTGCCAGCTGCCTGTTTTCTGTTGTTTTTGGTTCCAGGAAGTCAGAAAATGAATATTCTTAGAATTGGACGGGACAAAAGCCGAAGTTGATATTTTACTGGAAGACTCACGGAGCCAGAAGACAAGACAGAGAGGGGCCACAAGGTGGCCAAACCACCCCTAGGGACGGGTCCCCCTAGCCGCGCCAGGGTATGGTGTGGCCCCCTGGGCGGACACAGACCTTGCCTCTTTCGCCTATATATCTCCACCGATGCAAAAACCCTAGGGAGTCAATCAGAGATCCACGAAAAGTTCCGCTGTGCCGCCGCCAATGAAGGGGAGATTCGGGGGACAGAAAGTCTCTGTTCCGGCACCCTGCCGGGACGGGGAAGTGCCCCCGAAGCCATCTCCATCGATCTCCACCACCATCTCCATCACCAGTGCTGATTCTCATGATGAGGAGGGAGTAGTTATTCCTCGAGGCTAAGGGTTCAACCGGTAGCTATGTGTTCATCTCTCTCTCTATGCATGATCATATTATGATCATGACCTTGTAATCTATAGATCTACCTTGCTAATCAAGTGCTTTATTAGATCTCTGCTCTCCCCATATGTGTGAAGTTGACAGTGTGCACACCATAGTGGCACTTAGGCTAGAGATCACAAATACTTGTTATGAGTTATATTTGGAGTTGGATGTCTTTACGAAATTGTGGTGTTTGTTGGAACCATCTAGTGCTAAAGCTGATAGTGCGAGGTTATCTAGATGTGGAAAGCAAACTTTGAGGTTTGCTATTATAGCCCTACCATGGATTAGAGTGTCCAACCAGAGAGTAGTTCAAAGTAGTATCATAAAGAGAAGATATTTATATGAGAGTGTTCACTAGTGAAAGTAAGATCCCTAGGCCTTGTTTCTAAACATTGAAACACCGTTTGCACCTAGATTTGTTACATGTTTGCTTGCTTCCATCTTTATTTCAGATTGCCCTTAGTCTTTTCCCACGTCAACCACACGCCAGCAAGTATTTTCTGGCACCGTTATCACTTATAATTATCTATATAACTTGTATTTCACTATCTCTTTGCCGAACTAGTGCACATATACACCTGACAAGTGTTTTGGGTGTGTTGGGGACACAAGAGACTTCTTGTATCTTGATTGCAGGATTGCTTGAGAGGGAATACCTTTGACCACTTCCTCCCTGAGTTCGGTAAACCTTGGGTAGACATCAGGGGTTCACGAAAAGAACACACATGCAATGTCACTAGTGGAATCATGTGGTTTTGGAAAAGAACACACATGCAAATGTCACTAGTGCATCAAGGTGGTTTAGGAAAAGGACACACATGCAATGGCTCCAGTGGATCCATGTGGTTTAGGAAAATAACACACATGCAATGTCACCAATGGATCCATGTGGTTCAGGAAAACAACACACATGCAATGTCACAAGTCGATGCATGTGGTTTAGGAAAAGATCACACAATCATTGTGACTAGTGGATCAATCTGGTTCAGGAAAAGAACACACATGCAATGTCACTAGTGGATCCATGTGGATTTGGAAAATAAGACACATGGAAATGTCACTAGTGGATCAATGTGGTTTAGGTAAAGAAAAACATGCAATGACACAAGTGGATCAATGTGGTTTAGGAAAAGAACACACATGCAATGACACCAGTGGATCCATGTGGTTTAGGAAAAGAACACACATGCAATATCACAAGTGGATCAATGTGGTTCAGGAAAGTAACACACATGCAATGACACCGAAGGATCCATGTGGTTTAGGAAAAGAACACACATGCAAGTGTCACTAGTGGATGAATGTGGTTTAGGAAAAGAACACACATGCAATGACACCAGTGGATCAATGTGGTTTAGTAAAAGAACACACATGCAATGACACGAGTGGATCCATGTGGTTTAGGAAAAGAACACACAAGCAATGTCACCTTTGGATCAATATGGTTCAAGAGAAGAAGACACATGCAATGACACCAGTGGATCAATGTGGTTTAGGTAAACAACACACCTGCAATGACACCAGTGGATCAATGTAGTTTAGAAAAATAACACACATGCAATGTCACTAGTGGATCCATGTGATTCAGGAAAAACAACACACATGCAATGTCACTGGTGGATCCATGTGGTTTAGGAAAAGAACACACATGCAATGTGACCAGTGGATCAATGTGGTTCAGGAAAAGAACACACATGCAATGTCACTAGAGGATCCATGTGGTTTCAGAAAATAACACACATGCAAATGTCACTAGTGGATCAATGTGGTTTAGCAAAAGAACACACATGCAATGACACAAGTGGATCAATGTGGTTGAGGAAAAGAACACACATGCAAAATGACACCAGAGGATCAACGTGGTTTACGAAAAGAACACACATGCAAATGTTACCAGTGGATTAATGTGGTCTAGGAAAAGAACACACATGCAAATGTCACTAGTGGATCCATGTGGTTTAGGAAAAGAACACACATGCAATGTCACCAGTGGTTCAATGTGGTTCAGGAAAAGGACACACATGCAATATCACTAGTGAATCCATGTGGTTTAGGAAAAGAACACACATGCAATGTATCTTGTGGATAAATGTGTTTTAGGAAAAGAACACACGTGCAATGTCACCAGTGGATCCATGTGGTTCATGAAAAAGAACACACATGCAATGTAACTGGTGGATCCATGTGGTTTAGGAAAAGAACACACATCCAATGTCACAAGTGGATCAATGTGTTTTAGGAAAAGAACACACATGCAAATTGCACCAATGGATCCATGTGGTTTAGGAAAAAACATACACATGCAATGTCTCTAGTGGATCAATGTGTTTTAGGAAAGGAACACACATACAAATGTCACAAGTGGATCAGTGTGGTTTAGGAAAAGAACACACATGCAATGACACTAGTGGATCTTTGTGGTTTAGGAAATGAACACACATGCAAATGTCACTAGTGGATCAATGTGATTCAAGAAATGAACACACATGCAAATGTCACCAGTGGATCCATGTGGTTTAGGAAAAGAACACACATCCAAGGTCACCATTGGATCCATTTGGTTTAGGAAAAGAACATAGGTGCAATGACACTAGTGGATCAATGTGGTTTAAAAAAATAATGCACATGCAATGACTCTAGTGGATCCATGTGGTTTAGGAAGAGAACACAGATGTAATATCACCAATGGATCAGCATGGTCCAGGAAAAGAACACAGATACAATGACACAAGTGGATCAATGTGGTTTATAAAAAGAACACACATGCAAACGACACCAGTGGATCAATGTTATTTAGGAAAAGAACACAAAAGCAAACGTTACTAGTGGATTAATGTGGTTTAAGAAAAGAACACACATGCAAATGTCACCAGTGGATCCATGTGGTTTAGGAAAAGAACACAGATGCAATGTAACAAGTGGTTTAATGTGTTTCAGGAAAAGGACACACATGCAATATCACTAGTGAATCCATGTGGTTTAGGAAAAGAACACACATACAATGTCTCTAATGAATCAATGTGTTTTAGGAAAAGAAGACACATGCAAATGTCACAAGTGGATACATGTGGTTTAGGAAAAGAATACACATGCAATGACTCTAGTGGATCAATGTAGTTTAGGGAAAGAACACACATGAAACATCACGAGTGGATCAATGTGGTTTAGGAAAATAACACACATGCAAATGTCACTATTGGATCCATGTGGTTTAGGAAAAGAACACACATGCAATGACTCTAGTGGATCCATGTGGTTTAGGAAAAGAACACACATGCAATGACACTAGTGGATCAATGTGGTATAGGAAAAGGACACAGATGCAATGGATCTAGTGGATACATGTGGTTTAGCAAAAGAAAACGCATGCAATGTCACTAGTGGATCCATGTGGTTCAGGAAAAGAACACAAATGCAATGTCACTTGTGGGTCCATGTGGTTTAGAAAAAAAATGCAACGTAACCAGTCGATCAATGTGGTTTAAGAAAAGAACACACATGCAATGTCACTAGTGGATCCATGTGGTTTAGGAAAAGAACACACATGCAAATGTCACCAGTGCATCAAGGTGGTTTAGGAAAAGGACACACATGCAATGGCTCCAGTGGATCCATGTGGTTTTGGAAAAGAACACACATGCAATGTCACTATTGGATCCATCTGGTTCAGGAAAAGAACAAACATGCAATGTCACAGGTCGATCCATGTGGTTTAGGAAAAGAACACACATGCAATGTGACCAATGGATCAATGTGGTTCAGGAAAAGAACACACATGCAATGTCACCAGTGGATCAATGTGGTTTCAGAAAAGAACACACATGCAAATGTCAGTAGTGAATCAATATGGTTTAGGTAAAGAACACACATGCAATGACACAAGTGGATCAATGTGGTTTAGGAATACAACACAGATGCAATGACACAAGTGGATCCATGTGGTTTAGGAAAAGAACACACATGCAGTGACACTAGTGGATCAATGTGGTTTACGAAAATAACACACATGCAATGATACCAGTGGATCAATGTGGTTTAGGAAAAGATCACACATTCAAGTGTCACTAGTGGATGAATGTGGTTTAGGAAAATAACACACATGCAATGACACGAGTGGATCCATGTGGTTTAGGAAAAGAACACACATGCAATGTCACCTTTGGATCAATGTGGTTAAAGAAAAGAACACACATGCAATGACACCAGTGGATCAATGTGCTTTAGGAAAACAACACACATGCAATGAAACCAGTGGATCGATGTGGTTTAGGAAAAGAACACACATGCAAATGACACCAGTGGATCAAAGTGGTATAGGAAAAGAACACACATGCAAATGTTACTAGTGGATTAATGTGGTCTAGGAAAAGAACACACATGCAAATGTCACTAGTGGATCCATGTGGTTTAGGAAAAGAACACACATGCAATGTCACCAGTGGTTCAATGTGGTTCAGGAAAAGGACACACATGCAATATCACTAGTGAATCTATGTGGTTTAGGAAAAGAACACACATGCAATGTCTCTTGTGGATAAATGTGTTTTAGGAAAAGAACACACATGCAATGTCACTAGTGGATCCATGTGGTTCAAGAAAAAGAACACACATGCAATGTCACTGGTGGATTCATGTGGTTTAGGAAAAGAACACACATGAAATGTTACAAGTGGATCAATGTGTTTTGGGAAAAGAACAGACATACAAATTGCACCAATGGATCCATGTGGTTTAGGAAAAGAACATACACATGCAATGTCTCTAGTGGATCAATGTGTTTTAGGAAAAGAACACACATACAAATGTCACAAGTGGATCAGTGTGGTTTAGGAAAAGAACACACATGAAATGACACTAGTGGATCTTTGTGGTTTAGGAAATGAACACACATGCAAATGTCACTAGTGGATAAATGTGATTCAAGAAATGAACACACATGCAAATGTCACCAGTGGATCCATGTGGTTTAGGAAAAGAACACACATGCAATGTCACCATTGGATCCATTTGGTTTAGGAAAACAACACATGTGCAATGACACCAGTGGATCAATGTGGTTTAGGAAAATAATGGACATGCAATGACTCTAGTGGATCCATGTGGTTTAGGAAAAGAACACACATGTAATGTCACCAATGGATCAGCATGGTTCAGGAAAAGAACACACATGTAATGACACAAGTGGATCAATGTGGTTTATGAAAAGAACACACATGCAAATGACATCAGTGGATCAATGTTGTTTAGGAAAAGAACACACATGCAAACGTTACTAGTGGATTAATGTGGTTTAGGAAAAGAACACACATGCAAATGTCACCAGTGGATCCATGTGGTCTAGGAAAAGAACACACATGCAATTTCACAAGTGGTTCAGTGTGTTTCGGGAAAAGGACACACATGCAATATCACTAGTTAATCCATGTGGTTTAGGAAAAGAACACACATACAATGTCTCTAGTGAATCAATGTGTTTTAGGAAAAGAACACACATGGAAATGTCATAAGTGGATACATGTGGTTTAGGAAAAGAATACACATGCAATGACTCCAGTGGATCAATGTAGTTTAGGAAATGAACACTGATACATTGCAAACGTATATATAATTTTTGATGTTCCATGCTTGTTTTATATCTACTTTCTTATGTTTTGTCCACACTTTGGAGTACTTTTATACACTTTCTTGGACTAACCTATTAACAAGATGCCACAGTGCCAGTTGCCTGTTTTCTGTTGTTTTTGGTTGTAGGAAAGTCAGAAAATGAATATTATCGGAATTGGATCGGACAAAAGTCAAAGTCGATATTTTACCAGAAGACTCACGGAGCGAGAAGACGAGACAGAGAGGGGACAGGGCTGGCCACACCATGTCGTGGCGCGGGCTAGCCTTGGTCGCGCCACCAGGTGGTGCGGGCCCGTGGTCCACCCATCGACCTTGCCCCTTCTCCTATAAGAAGCCTCCCGATGCAAAAACCCTAAATCAAACAGCCTCCAACCACAAAAAGTTGCACAACACCGCTGCCACCGAAGGGGAGATTTGGGGGACAGAAAGTCTCTGTTCCGGCACCCTGCCGGGACAGGGAAGTGCCCCCCGGAGCCATCTCCATCGATCTCCACCACCATCTCCATCGATGTTGCTTATTCCCATCATGATGAGGGAGTAGTTCTCTCTCGAGGCTAGGGGTTCTACCTGTAGCTATGTGTTCATCTCTCTCTATGCATGATCATATTGTGATCATGAGCTTTGTAATGAAGTAGATCTACCATGCTACTCAAGTGCTTTAATAGATCTCTGGCTCTCCCCATGTGCGCGAAAGTAACAGCATGCACACCATGGTGGCAGTTAGGATAGAGATTACAAATACTTGTTATGAGTTATATTTGGAGTTGGATGTTTCTATGAAATTGTGGTGTTTGTTGGAACCATCTAGAGCTCAAGGTGACAGTGTGGGGTTATCTAGATGCGGAAAGCGAACTTTGAGGTGTGCTGTTATAGCCCTACCATGGATTAGAGTGTCCAACCGGAGAGTAGTTCAGAGTAGTATCATAAAGAGAAGATATTTATATGAGAGTGTTCACTAGTGAAAGTATGATCCCTAGGCCTTGTTTCTAAGCATTGAAACACCGTTTGCAACTAGATCTGTTACATGTTTGCTTGCTACCATCTTTATTTCTGTTTGCCTTTAGTATCTTCCACGCTATCAAGCTATTTTCTAGCACCGTTTTCTTATATCTATACCACTTGTATTTCACTATCTCTTCGCCGAATTAGTGCACCTATACACCTGACAAGTGTATTGGGTGTGTTGGGGACACAAGAGACTTCTTGTATCTTGATTGCAGGGTTGGTTAAGAGGAATACCTTTGACCACTTCCTCCTTGAGTTCGATAAACCTTAGATAATACACTTAAGGGAAACTTGCTGTTGTTCTACAAACATCTGCAATTGGAGGACCAACAACTGTCTACAAGAATAGAAGTGTGTAGACATCAAACACACATGCAACATCACCAGTGGCTTAATGTGGTTTAGGAAAAGAACACACATGCAAATGTCACTAGTGGATCCATGTGGGTTTGGAAAAGAACACACATGCAATGACTCCAGTGGATCCATGTGGTTTAGGAAAAGAACACACATGCAATGACACTAGTGGATCAATGTGGTTTAGGAAAAGCACACACATGCAATGGATCTACTAGATCCATGTGGTTTAGCAAAAGAAAACACATGCAATGTCACTAGTGGATCCATGTGGCTCAGGAAAGAACACACATGTAATGTCACTTGTGGATCCATGTGGTTTAGAAAAAACGTGCAATGTAACCACTCGATCAATGTGGTTCAGGAAAAGAACAGACATGCAATGTCACCAGTGGATCCCTGTGGTTTTTGAAAAGAACACACATGCAAATGTCACCAGTGCATCAATGTGTTTTAAGAAAAGGACACACATGCAATGGCGACAGTGGGTCCATCTGGTTTAGGAAAAGAAGACACATGAAATGTCACCAGTGGATCCATGTGGTTCAGGAAAAGAACACACATGCAATGTCATTGGTGGATCCATGTGGTTTAGGAAAAGAACACACATGCAATGTGACCAGTGGATCAATGTGGTTCAGGAAAAGAACACCCATGCTATGTCACCAGTGGATCCATGTGGTTTCGGAAAAGAACACACATGAAAATGTCACGAGAGGATCAATGTGGTTTAGGTAAAGAACACACATGCAATGACACAAGTGGATCAATGTGGTTTAGGAAAAGAACACACATGCAATGATACCAGCGGATCCATGTGGTTTAGGAAAAGAACACACAGGTAATGTCACCAGTGGATCAATGTGGTTTAGGAAAAGAACACACATGCAAGTGTCACTAGTGGATGAATGTGGTTCAGGAAAAGAACACACATGCAAGTGTCACTAGTGGATGAATGTGGTTTAGGAAAAGAACACACATGCAATGACACCAGTGGATCAATGTGGTTTAGGAAAACAACACACATGCAATGACACGAGTGGATCCATGTGGTTTAGGAAAAGAACACACATGCAATGTCACCGGTGGATCAATGTGTTTCAAGCAAAAAACACACATGCAATGACACCAGTGGATCAATGTGGTTTAGATAAACAACACACATGCAACGACACAAGTGCATTAATGTGGTTTAGGAAAAGAACACACATGCAATGTCACTAGTGGATCCATGTGGTCCAGGAAAAAAAACACATGCAATGTCACTGGTGGATCCACGTGGTTTAGGAAAAGAACACACATGAACTATGACCAGTGGATCAATGTGGTTCAGGAAAAGAACACGCATGCAATGTCACCAGTGGATCCATGTGGTTTCAGAAAAGAACACGCGTGCAAATGTCACTAGTGGATCAATCTGGTTTAGCAAAAGAACACACATGCAATAATACAAGTGGATCAATGTGGTTGAGGAAAAGAACACACATGAAAAATGACACCAGTGGATCAACGTGGTTTAGGAAAAGAACACACATGCAAATGTTACCAGTGGATTAATGTGGTATAGGAAAAGAACACACATGCAATGTCTCTAGTGGATCAATGTGTTTTGGGAAAAGAACACACAAGCAAATGTCACAAGTGGATCAGTGTGGTTTAGGAAAAGAACACGCATGAAATGACACTAGTGGATCTTTGTAGTTTAGGAAATGAACACACATGCAAATGTCAATAGTGGATCAATGTGATTCAAGAAATGAACACACATGCAAATGTCACCAGTGGATTCATGTGGTTTAGGAAAAGAACACACATGCAATGTCACCATTGGCTCCATTTGGTTTAGGAAAAGAACACATGTGCAATGACACCAGTGGATCAATGTGGTTTAGGAAAATAATGGACATGCAATGACTCTAGTGGATCCATGTGGTTTAGGAAAAGAACACACATGCAATCTCACAAGTGGTTCAATGTGTTTCAAGAAAAGAACACACATGCAATGACACAAGTGGATCAATGTGGTTTATGAAAAGAACACACATGCAAATGACACCAGTGGATCAATGTTGTTTAGGAAAAGAACACACATGCAAACATTACTAGTGGATTAATCTGGATTAAGAAAAGAACACACATGCAAATGTCACTAGTTGATCCATGTGGTTTAGGAAAAGAACACACATGCAATGTCACAAGTGGTTTAATGTGTTTCAGGAAAAGGACACACATGCAATATCACTAGTGAATTCATGTAGTTTAGGAAAAGAACACACATACAATGTCTCTAGTGAATCAATGTGTTTTAGGAAAAGAACACACATGGAAATGTCACAAGTGGATACCTATGGTTTAGGAAAAGAATACACATGCAATGACTCTAGCGGATCAATGTACCTTTAGGGAAAGAACACACATGCAACATCACGAGTGGATTAATGTGGTTTAGGAAAAGAACACGCATGCAAATGTCACTATTGGATCCATGTGGTTTAGGAAAAGAGCACACATGCAATGACTCTAGTGGATCCATGTGGTTTAGGAAAAGAGCACACATGCAATGACACTAGTGGATCAATGTGGTTTAGGAAAAGGACACACATGCAATGGATCTACTAGTTACATGTGGTTTAGCAAAAGAAAACGCATGCAATTTCACTAGTGGATCCATGCGGTTCAGGAAAAGAACAAAAATGCAATGTCACTTGTGGGTCCATGTGGTTTAGAAAAAAAACATGCAATGTAAATAGTCGATCAATGTGGTTTAAGAAAAGAACACACATGCAATGTCACCAGTGGATCCATGTGGTTTTGGAAAAGAACACACATGCAAATGTCACCAGTGCATCAAGGTGGTTTAGGAAAAGGACACACATGCAATGGCTCCAGTGGATCCATGTGGTTTAGGAAAAGAACACACATGCAATCTCACTAGTGGATCCATGTGGTTCAGGAAAAGAACAAACATGCAATGTCACAGGTCGAGCCATGTGGTTTAGGAATAGAACACACATGCAATGTGACCAATGTATCAATGTGGTTCAGGAAAAGAACACACATGCAATGTCACTAGTGGATCCATGTGGTTTCGGAAAAGAACACACATGCAAATGTCACTAGTGGATACATGTGTTTTAGGTAAAGAACACACATGCAATGACACAAGTGGATCAATGTGGTTTATGAAAACAACACACATGCAATGACACCAGTGGATCCATGTGGTTTAGGAAAAGAACACACATGCAATGTCACCAGTGGATCAATGTGGTTTAGGTAAATAACACACATGCAATGACACCGAAGGATCAATGTGGTTTAGGAAAAGAACACACATGCAAGTGTCACTAGTGGATGAATGTGGTTTAGGAAAAGAACACACATGCAAATGTCAGTATTGGATCCATGTGGTTTAGGAAAAGAACACACATGCAATGACTCTAGTGGATCCATGTGGTTTAGGAAAAGAGCACACATGCAATGACACTAGTGGATCAATGTGGTTTAGGAAAAGGACACACATGCAATGGATCTAATGGTTACATGTGGTTTAGCAAAAGAAAACGCATGCAATTTCACTAGTGGATCCATGTGGTTCAGGAAAAGAAAACAAATGCAATGTCACTTGTGGGTCCATGTGGTTTAGAAAAAAAACATGCAATGTAAATAGTCGATCAGTGTGGTTTAAGAAAAGAACACACATGCAATGTCACCAGTGGATCCATGTGGTTTTGGAAAAGAACACACATGCAAATGTCACCAGTGCATCAAGGTGGTTTAGGAAAAGGTCACACATGCAATGGCTCCAGTGGATCCATGTGGTTTAGGAAAAGAACACACATGCAATGTCACTAGTGGATCCATGTGGTTCAGGAAAAGAACAAACATGCAATGTCACAGGTCGATCCATGTGGTTTAGGAAAAGAATACACATGCAGATGTCACTAGTGGATCAATGTGGCTTAGGTAAAGAACACACATGCAATGACACAAGTGGATCAATGTGGTTTAGGAAAACAACACACATGCAATGACACCAGTGGATCCATGTGGTTTAGGAAAAGAACACACATGCAATGTCACCAGTGGATCAATGTGGTTTAGGTAAATAACACACATGCAATGACACCGAAGGACCAATGTGGTTTAGGAAAAGAACACACATGCAAGTGTCACTAGTGGATGAATGTGGTTTAGGAAAAGAACACGCATGCAAATGTCACTATTGGATCCATGTGGTTTAGGAAAAGAACACACATGCAATGACTCTAGTGGATCCATGTGGTTTAGGAAAAGAGCACACATGCAATGACACTAGTGGATCAATGTGGTTTAGGAAAAGGACACACATGCAATGGATCTACTGGTTACATGTGGTTTAGCAAAAGAAAACGCATGCAATTTCACTAGTGGATCCATGTGGTTCAGGAAAAGAACACAAATGCAATGTCACTTGTGGGTCCATGTGGTTTAGAAAAAAAACATGCAATGTAAATAATCGATCAATTTGGTTTAAGAAAATAACACACATGCAATGTCAGTAGTGGATCCATGTGGTTTTGGAAAAGAACACACATGCAAATCTCACTAGTGCATCAAGGTGGTTTAGGAAAAGGACACACATGCAATGGCTCAAGTGGATCCATGTGGTTTAGGAAAAGAACACACATGCAATGTCACTAGTGGATCCATGTGGTTCAGGAAAAGAAAAAACATGGAATGTCACAGGTCAATCATGTGGTTTAGGAAAAGAACACACATGCAATGACATGAGTGGATCCATGTGGTTTCGGAAAAGAACACACATGCAAATGTCACTAGTGGATCAATGTGGTTTAGGTAAAGAACACACATGCAATGACACAAGTGGATCAATGTGGTTTAGGAAAAGAACACGCATGCAAATGTCACTATTGGATCCATGTGGTTTAGGAAAAGAACACACGTGCAATGACTCTAGTGGATCCATGTGGTTTAGGAAAAGAGCACACATGCAATGACACTAGTGGATCAATATGGTTTAGGAAAAGAACACACATGCAATGGATCTACTGGTTACATGTGGTTTAGCAAAAGAAAACGCATGTAATTTCACTAGTGGATCCATGTGGTTCAGGAAAAGAACACAAATGCAATGTCACTTGTGGGTCCATGTGGTTTAGAAAAAAAACATGCAATGTAAATAGTCGATCAATGTGGTTTAAGAAAAGAACACACATGCAATGTCACCAGTGGATCCATGTGGTTTTGGAAAAGAACACACATGCAAATGTCACCAGTGCATCAAGGTGGTTTAGGAAAAGGACACACATGCAATGGCTCTAGTGGATCCATGTGGTTTAGGAAAAGAACACACATGCAATGTCACTAGTGGATCCATGTGGTTAAGGAAAAGAACAAACATGCAATGTCACAGGTCGATCCATGTGGTTTAGGAAAAGAACACACATGCAAATGTCACTAGTGGATCAATGTGGCTTAGGTAAAGAACACACATGCAATGACACAAGTGGATCAATGTGGTTTAGGAAAACAACACACATGCAATGACACCAGTGGATCCATGTGGTTTAGGAAAAGAACACACATGCAATGTCACCAGTGGATCAATGTGGTTTAGGTAAATAACACACATGCAATGACACCGAAGGACCAATGTGGTTTAGGAAAAGAACACACATGCAAGTGTTACTAGTGGATGAATGTGGTTTAGGAAAAGAACACACATGCAAATGTCACTATTGGATCCATGTGGTTTAGGAAAAGAACACACATGCAATGACTCTAGTGGATCCATGTGGTTTAGGAAAATGACACACATGCAATGGATCTACTGGTTACATGTGGTTTAGCAAAAGAAAACGCATGCAATTTCACTAGTGGATCCATGTGGTTCAGGAAAAGAACACAAATGCAATGTCACTTGTGGGTCCATGTGGTTTAGAAAAAAACATGCAATGTAAATAATCAATCAATGTGGTTTAAGAAAAGAACACACATGCAATGTCAGTAGTGGATCCATGTGGTTTTGGAAAAGAACACACATGCAAATCTCACCAGTGCATCAAGGTGGTTTAGGAAAAGGACACACATGCAATGGCTCTAGTGGATCCATGTGGTTTAGGAAAAGAACACACATGCAATGTCACTAGTGGATCCATGTGGTTCAGGAAAAGAAAAAACATGGAATGTCACAGGTCGATCATGTGGTTTAGGAAAAGAACACACATGCAATGTGACAAATGTATCAATGTGGTTCAGGAAAAGAAGACACATGCAATGTCACTAGTGGATCCATGTGGTTTCGGAAAAGAACACACATGCAATGACACGAGTGGATCCATGTGGTTTAGGAAAAGAACACACATGCAATGTCACTAGTGGATCCATGTGGTTTAGGAAAAGAACACACATGCAATGTGACAAATGTATCAATGTGGTTCAGGAAAAGAACACACATGCAATTTCACTAGTGGATCCATGTGGTTTCGGAAAAGAACACACATGCAAGTGTCACTAGTGGATGAATGTGGTTTAGGATAAGAACACACATACAATGACACTAGTGGATCAATGTGGTTTAGGAAAAGAAAACACATCCAATGACACGAGTGGATCCATGTGGTTTAGGAAAAGAACACACATGCAATGTCACCTTTGGATCAATGTGGTTCAAGAAAAGAACACACATGCAATGACACTAGTGGATCAATGTGCTTTAGGAAAACAACACACATGCAATGAAACCAGTGGATATATGTGGTTTAGGAAAAGAACACACATGCAAATGACACCAGTGGATCAACGTGGTTTAGGAAAAGAACACACATGCAAATGTTACCAGTGGATTAATGTGGTCTTAGAAGAACACACATGCTAATGTCACTGGTGGATCCATGTGGTTTAGGAAAAGAACACACATGCAATGTCACCAGTGGTTCAATGTGGTTCAGGAAAAGGACACACATGCAATATCACTAGTGAATCTATGTGGTTTAGGAAAAGAACACACATGCAATGTCTCTTGTGGATAAATGTGTTTTAGGAAAAGAACACACATGCAATGTCACCAGTGGATCCATGTGGTTCAAGAAAAAGAACACACATGCAATGTCACTGGTGGATCCATGTGGTTTAGGAAAAGAACACACATGCAATGGCACAAGTGGATCAATGTGTTTTAGGAAAAGGACACATATACAAATTGCACCAATGGATCCATGTGGTTTAGGAAAAGTACATACACATGCAATGTCTCTAGTGGATCAATGTGTTTTAGGAAAAGAACACACATACAAATGTTACAAGTGGATCAGTGTGGTTTAGGAAAAGAACACACATGCAATGACACCAGTGGATCTTTGTTGTTTAGGAAATGAACAGACATGCAAATGTCACTAGTGGATCAATGTGATTCAAGAAATGAACACACATGCAAATGTCACCAGTGGATCCATGTGGTTTAGGAAAAGAACACACATGCAATGTCACCATTGGATCCATTTGGTTTAGGAACAGAACACACGTGCAATGACACCAGTGGATCAATGTGGTTTAGGAAAATAATGGACATGCAATGACTCTAGTGGATCCATGTGGTTTAGGAAAAGAACACACATATAATGTCACTAGTGGATCCATGTGGTTTTGGAAAATAACACGCATGCAAATGTCACCAGTGCATCAAGGTGGTTTAGGAAAAGGACACACATGCAATGGCTCTAGTGGATCCATGTGGTTTAGGAAAAGAACACACATGCAATGTCACTAG
Source organism: Avena sativa (assembly GCA_916181665.1). Lineage (NCBI taxonomy): Eukaryota > Viridiplantae > Streptophyta > Magnoliopsida > Poales > Poaceae > Avena > Avena sativa. The sequence goes on along the minus strand of OV702292.1, from coordinate 254,560,331 downwards.
TGGATCCATGTGGCTCAGGAAAAGAACACACATGCAATGTCACAGGTCGATCCATGTGGTTTAGGAAAAGAACACACATGCAATGTGACAAATGTATCAATGTGGTTCAGGAAAAGAACACACATGCAATTTCACTAGTGGATCCATGTGGTTTCGGAAAAGAACACACATGCAAATGTCACAAGTGGATCAATGTGGTTTAGGTAAAGAACACACATGCAATGACACAAGTGGATCAATGTGGTTTAGGAAAACAGCACACATGCAATGACACTAGTGGATCCATGTGGTTTAAGAAAAGAACACACATGCAATGTCACCAGTGGATCAATGTGGTTTAGGAAAATAACACACATGCAATGACACCGAAGGATCAATGTGGTTTAGGAAAAGACCACACATGCAAGTCTCACTAGTGGATGAATGTGGTTTAGGAAAAGAACACACATACAATGACACCAGTGGATCAATGTGGTTTAGGAAAAGAACACACATGCAATGACACGAGTGGATCCATGTGGTTTCGGAAAAGAACACACATGCAATGTCACCTTTGGATCAACGTGGTTCAAGAAAAGAACACACATGCAATGACACTAGTGGATCAATGTGCTTTAGGAAAACAACACACATGCAATGAAACCAGTGGATATATGTGGTTTAGGAAAAGAACACACATGCAAATGACACCAGTGGATCAACGTGGTTTAGGAAAAGAACACACATGCAAATGTTACCAGTGGATTAATGTGGTCTAAGAAGAACACACATGCTAATGTCACTAGTGGATCCATGTGGTTTATGAAAAGAACACACATGCAATGTGACAAATGTATCAATGTGGTTCAGGAAAAGAACACACATGCAATTTCACTAGTGGATCCATGTGGTTTCGGAAAAGAACACACATGCAAGTGTCACTAGTGGATGAATGTGGTTTAGGATAAGAACACACATACAATGACACCAGTGGATCAATGTGGTTTAGGAAAAGAACACACATCCAATGACACGAGTGGATCCATGTGGTTTAGGAAAAGAACACACATGCAATGTCACCTTTGGATCAATGTGGTTTAGGAAAAGAACACACATCCAATGACACGAGTGGATCCATGTGGTTTAGGAAAAGAACACACATGCAATGACACCAGTGGATCTTTGTGGTTTAGGAAATGAACACACATGCAAATGTCACTAGTGGATCAATGTGATTCAAGAAATGAACACACATGCAAATGTCACCAGTGGATCCATGTGGTTTAGGAAAAGAACACACATGCAATGTCACCATTGGATCCATTTGGTTTAGGAACAGAACACACGTGCAATGACACCAGTGGATCAATGTGGTTTAGGAAAATAATGGACATGCAATGACTCTAGTGGATCCATGTGGTTTAGGAAAAGAACACACATATAATGTCACTAGTGGATCCATGTGGTTTTGGAAAATAACACGCATGCAAATGTCACCAATGCATCAAGGTGGTTTAGGAAAAGGACACACATGCAATGGCTCTAGTGGATCCATGTGGTTTAGGAAAAGAACACACATGCAATGTCACTAGTGGATCCATGTGGCTCAGGAAAAGAACACACATGCAATGTCACAGGTCGATCCATGTGGTTTAGGAAAAGAACACACATGCAATGTGACAAATGTATCAATGTGGTTCAGGAAAAGAACACACATGCAATTTCACTAGTGGATCCATGTGGTTTCGGAAAAGAACACACATGCAAATGTCACAAGTGGATCAATGTGGTTTAGGTAAAGAACACACATGCAATGACACAAGTGGATCAATGTGGTTTAGGAAAACAGCACACATGCAATGACACGAGTGGATCCATGTGGTTTAAGAAAAGAACACACATGCAATGTCACCAGTGGATCAATGTGGTTTAGGAAAATAACACACATGCAATGACACCGAAGGATCAATGTGGTTTAGGAAAAGAACACACATGCAAGTGTCACTAGTGGATGAATGTGGTTTAGGAAAAGAACACACATACAATGACACCAGTGGATCAATGTGGTTTAGAAAAAGAACACACATGCAATGACACGAGTGGATCCATGTGGTTTAGGAAAAGAACACACATGCAATGTCACCTTTGGATCAATGTGGTTGAAGAAAAGAACACACATGCAATGACACTAGTGGATCAATGTGCTTTAGGAAAACAACACACATGCAATGAAACCAGTGGATATATGTGGTTTAGGAAAAGAACACACATGCAAATGACACCAGTGGATCAACGTGGTTTAGGAAAAGAACACACATGCAAATGTTACCAGTGGATTAATGTGGTCTAAGAAGAACACACATGCTAATGTCACTAGTGGATCCATGTGGTTTAGGAAAAGAACACACATGCAATGTGACAAATGTATCAATGTGGTTCAGGAAAAGAACACACATGCAATTTCACTAGTGGATCCATGTGGTTTCGGAAAAGAACACACATGCAAGTGTCACTAGTGGATGAATGTGGTTTAGGATAAGAACACACATACAATGACACCAGTGGATCAATGTGGTTTAGGAAAAGAACACACATCCAATGACACGAGTGGATCCATGTGGTTTAGGAAAAGAACACACATGCAATGTCACCTTTGGATCAATGTGGTTCAAGAAAAGAATACACATGCAATGACACTAGTGGATCAATGTGCTTTAGGAAAACAACACACATGCAATGAAACCAGTGGATATATGTGGTTTAGGAAAAGAACACACATGCAAATGACACCAGTGGATCAACGTGGTTTAGGAAAAGAACACACATGCAAATGTTACTAGTGGATTAATGTGGTCTAAGAAGAACACACATGCTAATGTCACTACTGGATCCATGTGGTTTAGGAAAAGAACACACATGCAATGTCACCAGTGGTTCAATGTGGTTCAGGAAACGGACACACATGAAATATCACTAGTGAATCTATGTGGTTTAGGAAAAGAAAATACATGCAATGTCTCTTGTGGATAAATGTGTTTTAGGAAAAGAACACACATGCAATGTCACCAGTGGATCCATGTGGTTCAAGAAAAAGAACACACATGCAATGTCACAGGTGGATCCATGTGGTTTAGGAAATGAACACACATGCAATGGCACAAGTGGATCAATGTGTTTTAGGAAAAGAACACACATACAAATTGCACCAATGGATCCATGTGGTTTAGGAAAAGAACATATACATGCAATGTCTCTAGTGGATCAATGTGTTTTAGGAGAAGAACACACATACAAATGTCACAAGTGGATCAGTGTGGTTTAGGAAAAGAACACACATGCAATGACACCAGTGGATCTTTGTGGTTGAGGAAATGAACACACATGCAAATGTCACTAGTGGATCAATGTGATTCAAGAAATGAACACACATGCAAATGTCACCAGTGGATCCATGTGGTTTAGGAAAAGAACACACATGCAATGTCACCATTGGATCCATTTGGTTTAGGAAAAGAACACACGTGCAATGACTCCAGTGGATCAATGTGGTTTAGGAAAATAATGGACATGCAATGACTCTAGTGGATCCATGTGGTTTAGTTAAAGAACACACATGTAATGTCACCAATGGATCAGCATGGTTCAGGAAAAGAACACACATGGAATGACACAAGTGGATCAATGTGGCTTATGAAAAGAACACACATGCAAATGACACCAGTGGATCAATGTTGTTTAGGAAAATAACACACATGCAAACGTTACTAGTGGATTAATGTGGTTTAGGAAAAGAACACACATGCAAATGTCACTAGTGGATCCATGTGGTTTAGGAAAAGAACACACATGCAATGTCACCATTGGATCCATTTGGTTTAGGAACAGAACACACGTGCAATGACACCAGTGGATCAATGTGGTTTAGGAAAATAATGGACATGCAATGACTCTAGTGGATCCATGTGGTTTAGGAAAAGAACACACATGTAATTTCACTAGTGGATCCATGTGGTTTAGGAAAAGAACACACATGCAATGTCACTAGTGGATCCCTGTGGCTCAAGAAAAGAACAAACATGCAATGTCACAGGTCGATCCTTGTGGTTTAGGAAAAGAACACTAATGCAATGTGACAAATGTATCAATGTGGTTCAGGAAAAGAACACACATGCAATGTCACTAGTGGATCCATGTGGTTTCGAAAAAGAACACACATGCAAATGTCACAACTGGATCAATGTGGTTTAGGTAAAGAACACACATGCAATGACACAAGTGGATCAATGTGGTTTAGGAAAAGAACACACATGCAATGACACGAGTGGATCCATTTGGTTTAGGAAAAGAACACACATGCAATGTCACCTTTGGATCAATGTGGTTCAAGAAAAGAACACACATGCAATGACACCAGTGGATCAATGTGCTTTAGGAAAACAACACACATGCAATGAAACCAGTGGATATATGTGGTTTAGGAAAAGAACACACATGCAAATGACACTAGTGGATCATCGTGGTTTAGGAAAAGAACACACATGCAAAATTTACCAGTGGATTAATGTGGTCTAAGAAAAGAACACACATGCAAATGTCACTAGTGGATCCATTTGGTTTAGGAAAAGAACAAACATGCAATGTCACTAGTGGTTCAATGTGGTTCAGGAAAAGGACACACATGCAATATCACTAGTGAATCTATGTGGTTTAGGAAAAGAACACACATGCAATGTCTCTTGTGGATAAATGTGTTTTAGGAAAAGAACACACATGCAATGTCACAAGTGGATCCATGTGGTTCAAGAAAAAGAACACACATGCAATGTCACTGGTGGATCCATGTGGTTTAGGAAATGAACACACATGCAATGTCACAAGTGGATCAATGTGTTTTAGGAAAAGAACACACATACAAATTGCACCAATGGATCCATGTGGTTTAGGAAAAGAACATACACATGCAATGTCTCTAGTGGATCAATGTGTTTTAGGAAAATAACACACATACAAATGTCACAAGTGGATCAGTGTGGTTTAGGAAAAGAACACACATGCAATGACACCAGTGGATCTTTGTGGTTGAGGAAATAAACACAAATGCAACTGTCACTAGTGGATCAATGTGATTCAAGAAATGAACACACATGCAAATGTCACCAGTGGGTCCATGTGGTTTAGGAAAAGAACACACATGCAAATGTCACCAGTGGATTAATGTGGTCTAGGAAAAGAACACACATGCAAATGTCACCAGTGGATCCATGTGGTTTAGGAAAAGAACACCCATGCAATAACTCTAGTGCATCCATGTGGTTTAGGAAAAGAAGACACATGTAATGTCACTAGTGGATCCATGTGGTTTTGGAAAATAACACACATGCAAATGTCACCAGTGCATCAAGGTGGTTTAGGAAAAGGACACACATGCAATGCCTCTAGTGGATCCATGTGGTTTAGGAAAAGAACACACATGAAATGTCACTAGTGGATCCATGTGGCTCAGGAAAAGAACAAACATGCAATGTCATAGGTCGATCCATGTGGTTTAGGAAAAGAACACACATGCAATGTGACAAATGTATCAATGTGGTTCAGGAAAAGAACACACATGCAATGTCACTAGTGGATCCATGTGGTTTTGGAAAAGAACACACATGCAAATGTCACAACTGGATCAATGTGGTTTAGCTAAAGAACACACATGTAATGACACGAGTGGATCCATGTGGTTTAGGAAAAGAACACACATGCAATGTCACCTTTGGATCAATGTGGTTCAAGAAAAGAACACACATGCAATGACACCAGTGGATCAATGTGCTTTAGGAAAACAACACACATGCAATGAAACCAGTGGATATATGTGGTTTAGGAAAAGAACACACATGCAAATGACGCTAGTGGATCATCGCGGTTTAGGAAAAGAACACACATGCAAATGTTACCAGTGGATTAATGTGGTATAAGAAAAGAACACACATGCAAATGTCACTAGTGGATCCATTTGGTTTTGGAAAAGAACAGACATGCAATGTCACTAGTGGTTCAATGTGGTTCAGGAAAAGGACACACATGTAATATCACTAGTGAATCTATGTGGTTTAGGAAAAGAACAAACATGCAATGTCTCTTGTGGATAAATGTGTTTTAGGAAAAGAACACACATGCAATGTCACAAGTGGATCCATGTGGTTCAAGAAAAAGAACACACATGCAATGTCACTGGTGGATCCATGTGGTTTAGGAAATGAACACACATGCAATGTCACAAGTGGATCAATGTGTTTTAGGAAAAGAACACACATACAAATTGCACCAATGGATCCATGTGGTTTAGGAAAAGAACATACACATGCAATGTCTCTAGTGGATCAATGTGTTTTAGGAAAAGAACACACATACAAATGTCACAAGTGGATCAGTGTGGTTTAGGAAAAGAACACACATGCAATGACACCAGTGGATCTTTGTGGTTGAGGAAATAAACACAAATGCAACTGTTTCTAGTGGATCAATGTGATTCAAGAAATGAACACACATGCAAATGTCACCAGTGGGTCCATGTGGTTTAGGAAAAGAACACACATGCAAATGTCACCAGTGGATTAATGTGGTCTAGGAAAAGAACACACATGCAAATGTCACCAGTGGATCCATGTGGTTTAGGAAAAGAACACCCATGCAATAACTCTAGTGGATCCATGTGGTTTAGGAAAAGAAGACACATGTAATGTCACTAGTGGATCCATGTGGTTTTGGAAAATAACACACATGCAAATGTCACCAGTGCATCAAGGTGGTTTAGGAAAAGGACACACATGCAATGGCTCTAGTGGATCCATGTGGTTTAGGAAAAGAACAGACATGCAATGTAACTAGTGGATCCATGTGGCTCAGGAAAAGAACAAACATGCAATGTCATAGGTCGATCCATGTGGTTTAGGAAAAGAACACACATGCAATGTGACAAATGTATCAATGTGGTTCAGGAAAAGAACACACATGCAATGTCACTAGTGGATCCATGTGGTTTTGGAAAAGAACACACATGCAAATGTCACAACTGGATCAATGTGGTTTAGCTAAAGAACACACATGCAATGACACAAGTGGATCAATGTGGTTTAGGAAAACAACACACATGCAATGACACCAGTGGGTCCATGTGGTTTAGGAAAAGAACACACATGCAATGTCACCAGTGGATCAATGTGGATTAGGAAAATAACACACATGAAATGACACCGAAGGATCAATGTGGTTTAGGAAAAGAACACACATGCAAGTGTCACTAGTGGATGAATGTGGTTTAGGAAAAGAACACACATACAATGACACCAGTGGATCAATATGGTTTAGGAAAAGAACACACATGCAATGACACGAGTGGATCCATGTGGTTTAGGAAAAGAACAGACATGCAATCTCACCTTTGGATCAATCTGGTTCAAGAAAATAACACACATGCAATGACACCAGTGGATCAATGTGCTTTAGGAAGACAACACACATGCAATGAAACCAGTGGATCTATGTGGTTTAGGAAAAGAACGCACATGCAAATGTTACTAGTGGATTAATGCGGTTTAGGAAAAGAAAACACATGCAAATGTCACCAGTGGATCCATCTGGTTTAGGAAAAGAACACACATGTAATGTCACCAGTGGATCCATGTGGTTTTGGAAAATAACACACATGCAAATGTCACCAGTGCATCAAGGTGGTTTAGGAAAAGGACACACATGCAATGGCTCCTGTGGATCCATGTGGTTTAGGGAAAGAACACATATGCAATGTCACTAGTGGATCCATGTGGCTCAGGAAAAGAACAAACATGCAATGTCACAGGTCGATCCATGTGGATTAGGAAAAGAACACACATGCGATGTGACAAATGTATCAATGTGGTTCAGGAAAAGAAGACACATGCAATGTCACTAGTGGATCCATGTGGTTTCGGAAAAGAATACACATGCAAATGTCACAACTAGATCAATGTGGTTTAGGTAAAGAACACACATGCAATGACACAAGTGGATCAATGTGGTTTAGGAAAACAACACACATGCAATGACACCAGTGGATCCATGTGGTTTAGGAAAAGAACACACATGAAATGTCACCAGTGGATCAATGTGGTTTAGCAAAATAACACATATGCAATGACACAGAAGGATCAATGTGGTTTAGGAAAAGAACTCACATGCAAGTGTCACTAGTGGATGAATGTGGTTTAGGAAAAGAACACACATGCAATGACACGAGTGGATCCATGTGGTTTAGGAAAAGAACAGACATGCAATGTCACCTTTGGATCAATGTGGTTCAAGAAAAGAACACACATGCAATGACACCAGTGGATCAATGTGCTTTAGGAAAACAACACACATGCAATGGCTCTAGTGGATCCATGTGGTTTAGGAAAAGAACACACATGCAATGTAACTAGTGGATCCATGTGGCTCGGGAAAAGAACAAACATGCAATGTCATAGGTCGATCCATGTGGTTTAGGAAAAGAACACACATGCAATGTGACAAATGTATCAATGTGGTTCAGGAAAAGAACACACATGCAATGTCACTAGTGGATCCATGTGGTTTTGGAAAAGAACACACATGCAAATGTCACAACTGGATCAATGTGGTTTAGCTAAAGAACACACATGCAATGACACAAGTGGATCAATGTGGTTTAGGAAAACAACACACATGCAATGACACCAGTGGGTCCATGTGGTTTAGGAAAAGAACACACATGCAATGTCACCAGTGGATCAATGAGGATTAGGAAAATAACACACATGAAATGACACCGAAGGATCAATGTGGTTTAGGAAAAGAACACACATGCAAGTGTCACTAGTGGATGAATGTGGTTTAGGAAAAGAACACACATACAATGACACCAGTGGATCAATATGGTTTAAGAGAAGAACACACATGCAATGCCACGAGTGGATCCATGTGGTTTAGGAAAAGAACAGACATGCAATCTCACCTTTGGATCAATCTGGTTCAAGAAAAGAACACACATGCAATGACACCAGTGGATCAGTGTGCTTTAGGAGGACAACACACATGCAATGAAACCAGTGGATCTATGTGGTTTAGGAAAAGAACGCACATGCAAACGTTACTAGTGGATTAATGCGGTTTAGGAAAAGAAAACACATGCAAATGTCACCAGTGGATCCATCTGGTTTAGGAAAAGAACACACATGTAATGTCACCAGTGGATCCATGTGGTTTTGGAAAATAACACACATGCAAATGTCACCAGTGCATCAGGGTGGTTTAGGAAAAGGACACACATGCAATGGCTCCTGTGGATCCATGTGGTTTAGGGAAAGAACACATATGCAATGTCACTAGTGGATCCATGTGGCTCAGGAAAAGAACAAACATGCAATGTCACAGGTCGATCCATGTGGATTAGGAAAAGAACACACATGCAATGTGACAAATGTATCAATGTGGTTCAGGAAAAGAAGACACATGCAATGTCACTAGTGGATCCATGTGGTTTCGGAAAAGAATACACATGCAAATGTCACAACTAGATCAATGTGGTTTAGGTAAAGAACACACATGCAATGACACAAGTGGATCAATGTGGTTTAGGAAAACAACACACATGCAATGACACCAGTGGATCCATGTGGTTTAGGAAAAGAACACACGTGAAATGTCACCAGTGGATCAATGTGGTTTAGCAAAATAACACATATGCAATGACACAGAAGGATCAATGTGGTTTAGGAAAAGAACTCACATGCAAGTGTCACTAGTGGATGAATGTGGTTTAGGAAAAGAACACACATGCAATGACACGAGTGGATCCATGTGGTTTAGGAAAAGAACAGACATGCAATGTCACCTTTGGATCAATGTGGTTCAAGAAAAGAACACACATGCAATGACACCAGTGGATCAATGTGCTTTAGGAAAACAACACACATGCAATGAAACTAGTGGATCTATGTGGTTTAGGAAAAGAACACACATGCAAATGACACCAGTGGATCAACGTGGTTTAGGAAAAGAACACACATGCAAATGTTACCAGTGGATTAATGTGGTCTAGGAAAAGAACACACATGCAAATGTCACTAGTGGATCCATGTTGTTTATTAAAAGAACACACATGCAATGTCACCAGTGGTTCAATGTGGTTCAGGAAAAGGACACACATGAAATATCACTAGTGAATCTATGTGGTTTAGGAAATGAACACACATGCAATGTCTCTTGTGGATAAATGTGTTTTAGGAAAAGAACACACATGCAATGTCACCAGTGGATCCATGTGGTTCAAGAAAAAGAACACACATGTAATGTCACTAGTGGATCCATGTGGTTTACGAAAAGAACACACATGCAATGTCACAAGTGGAATAATGTGTTTTAGCAAAAGAACACACATACAAATTGCACCAATGGATCCATGTGGTTTAGGAAAAGAACATACACATGCAATGTCTCTAGTGGATCAATGTGTTTTAGGAAAAGAACACACATAAAAATGTCACAAGTGGATCAGTGTGGTTTAGGAAAAGAACACACATGCAATGACACCAGTGGATCTTTGTGGTTGAGGAAATGAACAGACATGCAAATGTCACTAGTGGATCAATGTGATTCAAGAAATGAACACGCATGCAAATGTCACCATTGGATCCATTTGGTTTAGGAAAAGAACACACGTGCAATGACACTAGTGGATCAATGTGGTTTAGGAAAATAATGGACATGCAATGACTCTAGTGGATCCATGTGGTTTAGGAAAAGAACACACATGTAATGGCACCAATGGATCAGCATGGTTCAGGAAAAGAACACACATGCAATGACACAGGTGGATCAATGTGGTTTATGAGAAGAATAGACATGCAAATGACACCAGTGGATCAATGTTGTTTAGAAAAAGAACACACATGCAAACGTTACTAGTGGATTAATGTGGTCTAGGAAACGAACACACATGCAAATGTCACCAGTGGATCCATGTGGTTTAGGAAAAGAACACACATGTAATGTCACCAGTGGATCCATGTGGTTTTGCAAAATAACACACATGCAAATGTCACCAGTGCATCAAGGTGGTTTAGGAAAAGGACACACATGCAATGGCTCTAGTGGATCCATGTGGTTTAGGAAAAGAACACACATGCAATGTCACTAGTGGATCCATGTGGCTCTGGAAAGAACAAACATGCAATGTCACAGGTCGATCCATGTGGTTTAGGAAAAGAACACACATGCAATGTGACAAATGTATCAATGTGGTTCAGGAAAAGAACACACATGCAATGTCACTAGTGGATCCATGTGGTTTCGGAAAAGAACACACACGCGAATGTCACAATTGGATCAATGTGGTTTCGGTAAAGAACACACATGCAATGACACAAGTGGATCAATGTGGTTTAGGAAAACAACACACATGCAATGACACCAGTGGATCCATGTGGTTTAGGAAAAGGACACACATGAAATGTCACCAGTGGATCAATGTGGTTTAGCAAAATAACAAACATGCAATGACACAGAAGGATCAATGTGGTTTAGGAAAAGAACACACATGAAAGTGTCACTAGTGGATGAATGTGGTTTAGGAAAAGAACACACATACAATGACACCAGTGGATCAATGTGGTTTAGGAAAAGAACACACATGCAATGACACGAGTGGATCCATGTGGTTTAGGAAAAGAACACACATGCAATGTCACCTTTGGATCAATGTGGTTCAAGAAAAGAACACACATGCAATGAGACCAGTGGATCAATGTGCTTTAGGAAAACAACACACATGCAATGAAACCAGTGGATCTATGTGGTTTAGGAAAAGAACACACATGCAAATGACACAAGTGGATCAACGTGGTTTAGGAAAAGAACACACATGCAAATGTTACCAGTGGATTAATGTGGTCTAGGAAAAGAACACACATGCAAATGTCACTAGTGGATCCATGTGGTTTAGGAAAAGAACACACATGCAATGTCACCAGTGGTTCAATGTGGTTCAGGAAACGGACACACATGAAATATCACTAGTGAATCTATGTGGTTTAGGAAAAGAAAATACATGCAATGTCTCTTGTGGATAAATGTGTTTTAGGAAAAGAACACACATGCAATGTCACCAGTGGATCCATGTGGTTCAAGAAAAAGAACACACATGCAATGTCACTGGTGGATCCATGTGGTTTACGAAAAGAACACACATGCAATGTCACAAGTGGATCAATGTGTTTTAGGAAAAGAACACACATACAAATTGCACCAATGGATCCATGTGGTTTAGGAAAAGAACATACATGTAGCATCCCAATTGTCTAACAATTGCAATGCTTCTAGCCTAGTCTATATATATGCTACTTCATATATATAATTGTTGCATCATAATTATATCATGCTCATGTCATCATGCCACCTTGCATTTGAGCATCATATAAAACCCTTTTGTTTTGGTTCTTAACTCATATGCATTGTTAATTGTATTTGCCTCTTGATATTGTATTTGGTTATTGATATATTGTTTAAATGCCCAAGTTGAGTTGGGGGCATATGTTTTATTCCACTCCACCACCTTTCTTTCACCACTTTATAATTCCACATACCATTAGCCATGAGCTTGCATTTTATTTTATTTTGGTATTTAATCTAGCTCATGGGAGATAGGATGGATCTACTTCTACAAATCCTTAGCTTGGCCTTAAACCATCTTTTGGGAATGCATAAGAATAATGCCATGCCAATAATATTGTTTTCACAAGAATAAGCATGGCATTAATTATTTTGCATGGGCCATGCAACCATCTCCATCTTTGGTCCTCCTTTGTTTTTATTTGGATTTTTGGGTGAATCATCCATCTCCCTCTCTACCTCTCTTTTGGCTTGATCTAGTTTGGTCTTGCTAAAATCCACCACCACACCTCTATTCCTCTTTTCCACTCCTTTTTGTTGATCTTGTTTGAGTTGCTAAACCCTACACCTCTTCCACCTCTCTTGTATGGTCTAGCTAGATGCATGCAAGTATCTAAACCCTAAGCCACCTTCCTCATCTCTCTCTCTCTAAACCTCTCTCCAAAATCTACACCTAATCTAAACCCTAAACCCCCTCTCTTTTTTTATATCTAACCCTACCCTCACCTCTCACACCTCACCCTTACCTCTTACCATGCCGAGCCCCCCTTGCTGACCCCACCTGGCCCTCTCTCCCTGGCCACACCCGAGGCTACCAAAACCCTAGCCTGAGCCTCCCTCCTACCCTAGCTCTCTCTCTCTCCCTCTCTTTTCTCTCCCTGTCGTGAGGACCCTAGCCCGAGCCTCCCCTCGCCTCTCTCTTGCTCTTCTCTCTGCCTGGCGTGCCCCACCCGAGCCTACCTCCTTGGACGCTCCCTGGTCCCACCTGGCAGCCCTACCCGTGCCTGCCCTAGCCTCCCAGCTCGAGCACGTGAAGGGAGGAGGAAAAAGGTGGCCGAAGCCACCTCTATCCCTAACCACTCCCCCACGGCACCTCCCTCTCCCTCTCTGCTTTATCTCCTTCCCCACGTCTTCCTGCCTCTCCCAGATCTACCCCAGGGCCTTGCCCTCTCCTCTCCTTCCTCCCCACCACCGGCCACCCTCTCTCACCAACCTTCCCGTCGGCCTCCTCTCGACTACACCGTACCAGGCGGCGGGCGCGGCGTCCAGGTGTCGAGGAAGAACGAGTCGGCCCTCAGCATCGTCCCTATACCGCAGACGTGAAGGAGGAGGAGCCCCAGGCCGAGCTGCACACCGACGCACCGCCGAAACCCTAGCCGCGGGAGCGTCTGCATCGCCGACGATCCCCTGCTTCCCGGCTCGATCTGACACCATCGCCCTCCCCGCGGTGAGCCTCCGAACCTCCTAGACACCCTCCTCTGGCCGATCCACCCCTGTACACGCTAGTCGATTCGTCGAGCGCTCTCTGCGCTGGCGCGCTCGCGGTCGCGTCCTCGCCGTCGTGCCGCGATAGGGATTTCTGTCCGCGCAGCCGTTCCCCAGCAACAACGCCAGGCCACCGCAGCGGTAACCGCCGCCGCGCGCGCACGCGAGGTCGCGGGTTCGAACCCTGCACCGAGTCCCGCCCTGTCGATTACAAACCTGTCGACAGAGTCAGAGAAGAAGTACAGTAGCAGCTGCTACTTTGCACTTCCCCCCCTCGCCTTTTTGATTCCTTAACCCGCGCTCCGCTCGGTCCCACCTGTCGGCCTCCGCGGGAGTTTTGCAAAAAGCACCCCTGTTTTCCAGAACCCTAACCCGCACTCCATCGCGTCCCCACTTGTCAGTCACTGCGGGTTAGTCGCTGTCACGTGGGCCCGTAGCCACCGGACCCAGCTGTCATCCTCTGCGGTTAGAAAGCGACGTGGTGAGAAACATCTTTCCGCGCGCGTGTCGCCCAGTCAGCCTGGTCCCACTTGTCACCGACTGTGGCTAGGACTGGGCTGAGTGACAAAAGTATCTCTGTTTCTCTGTTTGAATTTAAACCCTATTCAAATTAATTTAAATTCCAAATTTAAATCTGTTTTAATATATCTTTTACAATACAACTCCAAATTAAACATGTAATATATGTTTTGAAATCAGAAAAATGTGATGACTTCAAATATGGCCTTCAAAATATATTTTGAACACTTTAATTTTTGAGTTGGATAAAATTACAATAAAATGCCCTTTTCCTTATTTAATTAATAACTTTTGATTTATAACTCCAAATTTGACAAATGATATGTCTAAAATGATCAGCTGAACGAGACCTTTCTGTTTATGCATTCCATGTTCTGAATTGCAGCATGCATCATATAAATATAAAGTATACAGCAACTTATTTGAGTATAAAATATGATTAAAACTCAATAAAATGTTTATTTCTTGTATTCCACACCTCACCCATGCCATGCTACTTTATTTCCATGCAAATTGTGCATCATTCATCATGGCATGATTGTTTGCTTGTCGCATTTCATTCATATGCTTGTGCACTTTATTTATGTTGGCCCTTGTTTGTTTGGTTCTTCTTCGAATAGACGCTGAGCAGGGGATATATCAAGAAACCCAGGAGCACTACCCAGATCCTTCTCTCGCTTCAACTGAGCTGCCAGGCAAGCACTACCACATGCTTGCATACATACAGTACCTATTGCCTCTATCTTATTCTTGCATCATTGAGCCGCGATTGCATTAAACTAAATCCCAAGTATTGCATAGCCTTTACTTTTAAACCCCACTGAAGCTTGTTCCTCCATCCCATGAGCCATTACTACAGGAGTTGTTTGAGCCATGCGAGTCGTAGAACAGCATGTGTAGGGTATGTGAGTGTCGGATGGATAACGAGGTACCTAAACAACTTAACCTGAGTAGTAATGGGATAACTAATGAAAGTGGCACCGGTGAGCAATATCTGCTATTTGGTGTTTCATGCTCACTTGTGTCCCGTAGGACCCCGAGTACTTGATTCCTGTTCCTTGAATATTCGCGCTATCCACATCCGGGAGGCTTATGAACCCCCCTGAGCCAGAGCTTGATTCATTCTTATTTCTTGGGGCCACAAAGTAGTTTGGGGCTTTATTACTATTCTGTACTTATGCCATGCTTTACTGTTTTCTTTAAGATTGTGCGAGGATGCACCTATTCTGTTTAGGTAAGCGGAGTGTTTTCGCGGTATCGACAAGCCCAGTCACACTTTCGGGTTCCTAGTTGTTTACAGCCATTGACGCAAACCTTGAGTCCGTCTCGGAGCCGGACAACTTCGTTGCGGGTAGCTTAATGGGGTGGCCCCCTGAAATATTTCTGAATCCTGTGATTGCTTTGTCGTGAATGCCTCGTTGGGTTTTGATTTGGTTTTTCCGAGGTTGATCGAGTGTGTGTTGCTATTTGTGCACCCCTGCAGGGTAAAACTTTCTGAAAGCCGTGTTCGCGGTTATGGATGACTTGGAGCACAGTTTCTCGATCATAGACAAGTATAATTAAAGTACCGCTTTAATATGACTAAGTACCTGACTAGTAAATAGTGTAACTCTCATGGAATGGATAATAAAACTGCCAACGGATGGGGGGTTGTTCGTCCGCTTCCTCGTCGGAAAGCGAGGAGGATGGATCTGTTAATGTTACCGTTATAACTGCTGTTATTTAATTCACGGACATCCGTCTATCTTTGGTTAGGCGGATGGTTAGCGAGTATCTATAGAATTGCTAGGTATTATCTTTTGCTGCAATTGCGTCACCCCAGGTTGTGTCCCCTTTAGAGGCATAAAGACTTGCTGAGTACCCCTAGGGTCTCACACGATAAATTGTTTGATTCAGATGAACAGGTAAACTCGCAAGATGGATACTGGTTGGAGGAGACGGACGATGTGGGCAACGATCATTCGGTGTAGAGATTCCGGGAACGGGGATCCGCGAGATCTGTGGGCGGGAGGTGTTTATTTATGGGGCATCTTTTGCCGATTTGCTTCTTATCCATACTCGGATCTTGTTTTCCGCTTCCGCCTGATACTCTGATGTTTAATGTATGAGGAGATATCCTAAACTATTATATCTATCTAGGAAATTTGGATCTTGCCGTATGGCGTTGCAATATTTCTATTTCTTTTAGATGGAATGGCTCTGAGGACTGTTGTATGGTGGCTTGCATACATACTCATTTGTGTATGTAGTTGATCCCTTCGCCTGCCGATTACGCCGCCCGTTCTTGTCCTGATGTTTGGAAATGGTTAGGACGGCCGAAAGGTCTACCTGTGAGTGGCATTTGGGCCCCACCGTACTATTTTAACCATTTCCGTTCATCCAGGCTTGTAACTAGGAGCGTAATTCACCGAGGTAGTTACAATTGGTATCAGAGCCATCCCGCCCTTCAGGGTCTCAGCCAAATGGTCGTTGTCAGTCTAAGCAAATATTTTGGTAGCTATGTATACTAGGGAAAAACAAAACGTGAGAGTAGGACTGCTTCCACTTTTCTTCTTACCCACCCACCACCCTTTTCTGGTAAGGAAGTGTAACGTTTTCAATCCTCTTCTTAAAATTCAAACTAGGATTCACGTGTTCTGGGTTCCGTAGTACCATAGGTTGTGTGTGTGTGTGCGTGTGTGTGTAATTCCTTGTCTATCTGTTGCATCCAAGTTGTTATCACAATCTGCCTTTGGTTATCAACTGTTGGTACATTCCATACCGACAGGCTTTTGAAAACCGGCGCGATCTATCTGACTCCTTGTTAACCGGTGCCATCTTCTTAAGGGTGTCCTTCCTTCTAGCAACTCCACATTCTGTGAAACCATCAGTTGCTAATCTCTACCTGATAAGTGATTTTGCGCATCTATTGGTATTTTAATGCCGAAAAATGCGGAAAATTTTTCTTTGGTACATCTGTGTTTCCACACTCCTTTCCAGTCGTGTGTGAAACATTATCTATCTCTCTTTTATCAGCATGTCCATGCTAACTCATTCTTTTGTCACCGGCGCTTAATCCTGGAGTTTTATTTCATCTCCAATTCTCTTGGGCTAATTACATAACATGTGTCGATCCGATGTTGGTGATTGTAATTTGGCTCTCAGCATAGCTATAGGACACTTATTATGAGTGGAATATGGAAAATGCTATCAACACTATCCTCCAAATGGTGACGGTTATCTCCTGTGATTTTGAGTACACCGTGATCATATCTATGCATATTCAAGCATCTGTGGCAATCCGGAGTTTCTCAAAGCACTATGGCGGTCTATCATCTGTTCATCATTATGCACATCTTTTTTAACTCCATATCTGCAAAATTCTCTTTGAGACGAGGGAATTGCATCTTTCGCTTCTGATAGCTTTGCTTAAGGTATGAGCTATCATCGGTTCGTATCCAAGATCTCTTTATCTTTGTAACCGGTGATCCGATCGACAATGTGAACCAGGTGGCATTTCCTGTTCTCTTCCGAAGGACCAGATAATCTATTCTTCCAGTGCATCTTCTTCAACATGAACCCGTGCTCTTAATATTGATCTTTCTAAGAGCGTTGAGCTCAGGAAGTGTTCGAGCATTTGTTCGTTTCTCCCGCCTCTTGAACTTGATATTCTGGGAATATCCTGTTAATCCATGGTGGTATATGTTGATAATATGCTTGCCTATTCCATATCAATGGAAGGACATGGAAGATCATCTGTGTCTCTTTCTCTCAAGCTTCGTGAGCACTGCCTGTGTGCAAAGTCTCAAAGTGAGAATTCTGACTTTCTGAAGTCACCTATCTCGGCCACGTCCTTCTGCTAAATAGATCGCTTCAATTCTGGAATCAGCAAGTCCATTGTTAATTCCATCTTCCATCTTCAATCAAAACTAGAGTCTTTCCTTGTTGGCGAGTTATCATCGTCGTTCCGCTGAAGATTTCCTCAAGACTGCTAAATCTCTCGCAATCATTTCAAGAAGAACATGGAGTTCTTTCACCCTAGTCTCGTCAAGCAATCTCTTGAAACCCTCTCGCTCTATCGTCTATGCTCAACCCACCGGAGGCCATGGAGACCTTCTAGATCTTGTATTCCTTCTGTTCAAGTTGGTGCTATCTTTTCTGTAGCTGTTGAATCTTGCAGTTGTTCTCCGTAATCTTCCTTCATATCTTTCCGGTGGCTTGGTACTTCAGACATGACGACAACATCATCATCTTTATCTATCTATGAATCCGGCGAATCATTTGCATCTATCCTTGTTTTCTAACGAAGTTCCATGAGTTTTTGTCAATACCTTCAGTCTGTTTCGGTAGTTGGGTTGCATGGTTTTCTTATTCATGTGCGGAGTAATGCTTTGAGTGCGGGATGGAGTAGCTACCATACCACTACTCTTATCATTCGCTCTTGTACATTGAATTGGTGAATTAATGTGATTTCACTCATTCCATGGAAGTTAAAAGTGGCCTTTATCCCTCGATACTTTTACTTCCGTCCTTGTTTTTCCGGAGTGCTCTCTCGAAGAAAGTAATCAATAAACTCTTGTTGGTGGTCTGACTATTCTAGATGGAGCCAAATCTTCAATTATCTGGTGGAAACAAACGCAAACGCCTTTCGGTCCTCGTCTTTCTACCGATGCTCTACATCCACAAACAAGATGAAAGGAAACTATCTCTCTTTGTTTCATCAATTCTTTTTCTGTGGTAAAGCCAATTATGGTTGATGTCATCAGCCGCAAATCTATTGCGTTAGCCTCAAGGCTAAAGAAGCAATAAGTATCTCTACAATAAACTCCAGATCCTCCATATTCTTGCTTCTCGGGATTCCACCATGATCTGGCTTCACATCCGTCTCTGGAAGTTATATCCGCGCACCTCAATTGCGTGATCCGTTGGGTCTTACCAGCGCAAGAAGAATCTAATCAGACGATGTCTAACTAAATCTTTCTGTTGATATCAAGGGACTCTATTGTTTTAAGGCAATATTGGTTCCATACTTCATTTCTCAAATCCGAGAGAAGATACGATGCTATTGTCATAGTGGTTCAAAACCTCTCCAATCTAGCTCTTTTCTTTCAGCGAGACAAAGTTTTCATCCTCTCTAGTAGCGGTAAATCTTTAATCTTAATGGTGTGTCTTTCTTTATCCATGATACATCATCTTGTCCTTTCTTTCACAAGTGGTTCTATCCTTTATCATGTTTCTCGAGAAAACCGGAGCTATGTCCATCCTATCCTTCTTGTCTCACGACAATCCTTCAACTCTTCTAACCCGTTGTTTCTCAAGCAAAACGCAAGACTCGCAACAAGTCTAGCAAGTTTTTCAAGGTGTAGTGGTCGCACCTTTCCGTTGTTCATCAACTTGGGAACGTGAGGGTCACCTTCGTTCCGAACAACCGCCTCTCCTTGTGTTGTTTTCCTTTTCCTAGGAATCTCGGGGCGAGATTCTTGTTTAGTGGGGGAGAGTTGTAGATCCCAATTGTCTAACAATTGCAATGCTACTAGCCTAGTATATATATATGCTACTTCATATATATAATTGTTGCATCATAATTATATCATGCTCATGTCATCATGCCACCTTGCATTTGAGCATCATATAAAACCCTTTTGTTTTGGTTCTTATCTCATATGCATTGTTAATTGTATTTGCCTCTTGATATTGTATTTGGTTATTGATATATTGTTTAAATGCCCAAGTTGAGTTGGGGGCATATCTTTTATTCCACTCCACCACCTTTCTTTCACCACTTTATAATTCCACATCCCATTAGCCATGAGCTTGCATTTCATTTTATTTTGGTATTTAATCTAGATCATGGGAGATAGGATGGATCTACTTCTACAAATCCTTAGCTTGGCCTTAAACCATCTTTTGGGAATGCATAAGAATAATGCCATGCCAATAATATTGTTTTCACAAGAATAAGCATGGCATTAATTATTTTGCATGGGCCATGCAACCATCTCCATCTTTGGTCCTCCTTTGTTTTTATTTGGATTTTTGGGTGAATCATCCATCTCCCTCTCTACCTCTCTTTTGGCTTGATCTAGTTTGGTCTTGCTAAAATCCACCACCACACCTCTATTCCTCTTTTCCACTCCTTTTTGTTGATCTTGTTTGAGTTGCTAAACCCTACACCTCTTCCACCTCTCTTGTATGGTCTAGCTAGATGCATGCAAGTATCTAAACCCTAAGCCACCTTCCTCATCTCTCTCTCTCTAAACCTCTCTCCAAAATCTACACCTAATCTAAACCCTAAACCCCCTCTCTTTTTTTCTATCTAACCCTACCCTCACCTCTCACACCTCACCCTTACCTCTCACCATGCCGAGCCCCCCTTGCTGACCCCACCTGGCCCTCTCTCCCTAGCCACACCCGAGGCTACCAAAACCCTAGCCCGAGCCTCCCACCTACCCTAGCTCTCTCTCTCTCCCTCTCTTTTCTCTCCCTGTCGTGAGGACCCTAGCCCGAGCCTCCCCTCGCCTCTCTCTTGCTCTTCTCTCTGCCTGGCGTGCCCCACCCGAGCCTACCTCCTTGGACGCTCCCTGGTCCCACCTGGCAGCCCTACCCGTGCCTGCCCTGGCCTCCTAGCTCGAGCACGTGAAGGGAGGAGGAAAAAGGTGGCCGAAGCCACCTCTATCCCTAACCACTCCCCCACGGCACCTCCCTCTCCCTCTCTACTTTATCTCCTTCCCCACGTCTTCCTGCCTCTCCCAGATCTACCCCAGGGCCTTGCCCTCTCCTCTCCTTCCTCCCCACCACCAGCCACCCTCTCTCACCAACCTTCCCGTCGGCCTCCTCTCGACTACACCCTACCAGGCGGCGGGCGTGGCGTCCAGGTGTCGAGGAAGAACGAGTCGGCCCTCTGCATCGTCCCTATACCGCAGACGTGAAGGATGAGGAGCCCCAGGCCGAGCTGCACACCGACGCACCGCTGAAACCCTAGCCGCGGGAGCGTCTGCATCACCGACGATCCCCTTCTTCCCGGCTCGATCTGACACCATCGCCCTCCCCGCGGTGAGCCTCCGAACCTCCTAGACACCCTCCTCTGGCCGATCCACCCCTATACACGCTAGTCGATTCGTCGAGCGCTCTCTGCGCTGGCGCGCTTGCGGTCGCGTCCTCGCCGTCGTGCCGCGATAGGGATTTCTGTCCACGCAGCCGTTCCCCAGCAACAACGCCAGGCCACCGCAGCGGTAACCGCCGCCGCGCGCGCACGCGAGGTCGCGGGTTCGAACCCTGCACCGAGTCCTGCCCTGTCGAGCACAAACCTGTCGACAGAGTCAGAGAAGAAGTACAGTAGCAGCTGCTACTTTGCACTTCCCCCCCCCCCCCGCCGCCTTTTTGATTCCTTAACCCGCGCTCCGCTCGGTCCCACCTGTCGGCCTCCGTGGGTGTTTTGAAAAAAGAACCCCTGTTTTCCAGAACCCTAACCCGCACTCCATCGCGTCCCCGCTTGTCAGTCACTGCGGGTTAGTCGCTGTCACGTGGGCCCGTAGCCACCGGACCCAGCTGTCATCCTCTGCGGTTAGAAAGCGACGTGGTGAGAAACATCTTTCCGCGCGCGTGTCGCCCAGTAAGCCTGGTCCCACTTGTCACCGACTGTGGCTAGGACTGGGCTGAGTGACAAAAGTATCTCTGTTTCTCTGTTTGAATTTAAACCCTATTCAAATTAATTTATATTCCAAATTTAAATCTGTTTTAATATATCTTTTACAATACAACTCCAAATTAAACATGTAATATATGTTTTGAAATCAGAAAAATGTGATGACTTCAAATATGGCCTTCAAAATATATTTTGAAAACTTTAATTTTTGAGTTGGATAAAATTACAATAAAATGCCCTTTTCCTTATTTAATTAATAACTTTTGATTTATAACTCCAAATTTGACAAATGATATGTCTAAAATGATCAGCTCGACGAGACCTTTCTATTTATGCATTCCATGTTCTGAATTGCAGCAGGCATCATATAAATATAAAGTATACAGCAACTTATTTGAGTATAAAATATGATTAAAACTCAATAAAATGTTTATTTCTTGTATTCCACACCTCACCCATGCCATGCTACTTTATTGCCATGCAAATTGTGAATCATTCATCATGGCATGATTGTTTGCTTGTCGCATTTCATTCATATGCTTGTGCACTTTATTTATGTTGGCCCTTGTTTGTTTGGTTCTTCTTCGAATAGGCGCTGAGCAGGGGATATATCAAGAAACCCAGGAGCACTACCCAGATCCTTCTCTCGCTTCAACTGAGCTGCCAGGCAAGCACTACCACATGCTTGCATACATACAGTACCTATTGCCTCTATCTTATTCTTGCATCATTGAGCCGCGATTGCATTAAACTGAATCCCAAGTATTGCATAGCCTTTACTTTTAAACCCCACCGAAGCTTGTTCCTCCATCCCATGAGCCATTACTACAGGAGTTGTTTGAGCCATGCGAGTCGTAGAACAACATGTGTATTGTAATGCTACTTGGTCTAGTAATATAATGGCTACTTCATATATATAATTGTTGCATCATCATTATATCATGCTCATGACATCATGCCTCCTTGCATTTGAGCATCATATAAAACCTTTTGATTTGGTTCTTCTCTCATATGCATTGTTAATTGTATTTGCCTCTTGATATTGTATTTGGTTGTTGATATATTGTTAAATGCCCAAGTTGAGTTGGGGGCATATCTTTTATTCAACTCCACCACCTTTTCTTTCACCACCTTATAATTCCACCATCCAACTAAATATGAGCTTTGCACTTTATTTGAGTTTACCTCTAGCTCATGTGGGTTGGGATGGATCCAATTCTTTTCCACATGCTCTCATCTTAGCATCATGTTGTTTTCACATTATTGATATATGAGAGCCACATGGCCACCTTTGCATGCCTTGTGAGTGGAACCCTTTTCCTAGCTTCCATATGGATTATTATGGATTTATGCTCATGTGGGAATATTTTTGGGACTAGTAATCATCTAGTGGAATATACCCACTAGCAAGTCCCAATTGTAATCAAATGTGATCATCTCCATCTACTCCACTTGGAACTTTCTTTCAAATTCTTTTGCTTAGGCCTTACTCCACATTTTGGAATGCATAAGAAAAATGCCTTGTAAATAATCTTGTTTTCACAAAGATAAGCAAGGTAATAATTATTTATGCATGGCCCATGCAAGTACCACCTTTTTCTTGTCCTTTGGTTTGTATTTGAAGTTTGAGTGAATCTTTTCCCCATCCTCTCTCTAACCCTCATCTCTCCCTCCCTCCTTTTGGCTTGATCTAGTTTGACCTTCCTTAAACCATATCACCACATCCCTATCTTTTCTTGTCTTGATCTTGTTGGAGCTAGGCATGTTCTTGGCTTGATCTTGACAAAAGCAAACCCTAAACCTACCTCCCTCTCTCTCGGCCTCTCTCTCTCACCTAGCTCGGCCCCACCTGGTTCCTAACCCTGGCCCACCTAGCTACCCCATCCACCCCAAAACCCTAACCCGAGCCTACCCACTCCTCTACCCTAGCTAAACCGAGCCTCCCCCTCTCCTTTCTCTCTGCCACAAGGGACACCCGAGCCAGTCCCCTCCTCCAGCGGCCTACCGACCCCACCTAGCAACCCCCCTTCACCACCTCGCCCTGCTCCTGCCCAGCCCGAGCCGCCTAGCACGTGAAGAAGGAGAAAAGTGGCCGACGCCACCTTTCCCCTCCACCACGCCATCTACCCCTCCCTCTCTCCGTTCCTATCTACTCCCACCTCTCTGCCTCGCCCTGCTACCTCTCCAGATCTGGCCGAGGCGCCCTGGCCTTCCTCCCTCCCTCTCCACCGACCCCATCACCCTCTCGCCGGCCACCGTCTGCTCCACCGGCGCTGCTTCGATTCAGACGACAAGCGCGACGTGGAGGTGATCGAGGAGGACAAGGAGGTCCTCTGCATCCGCTCCGTACACGCCGTCGAGGAGGAGTAGCCCCAGAACCGCTGCACCTGCCGAGCCCGAGCCGAAACCCTAACCTCGCCGTCCGTCTACGTCGTCGCCGATCCCCTGCGTCCCGAGCCGGTCCGACCGCACCAACACCCTCCCGGTGAGCTCCTTCTTCCCGCTGACACCTCCGTCCTCGCCGTAGCTCTCTGTTCTCGCCGGACCAAACGTCGAGCGCTCTCGGTGCGTCGCGTGAGCGTGCGTCCTCTGCGTCGCCGCGTCGCGGAGAGCCTCATCTAGCCGCCCTTTTCCCTCCTAGCAACCTCCCCGAGCCAGCCGCACTGGTTCGCACCCCCGGCGCGCGCCCGCATGTCCCTGGTTCGATCCCCGCCCCGCGTCGGACACCGATCTGTCCGCAAGACGCGGAGAAGAGGAACAGTGGGTCCGTGTCGTCCTTTTTGCAGAAAACCCCTTCCCTAGTTTTTATTCCTAAACCCGCGGTACAACCGAGCCCACCGTCAGCCTCTCAGACCTTCTTGCAGAAAACACCCCGCAGATCTGAGCGCTTAACCCGCACTCCCTGGGATCTGCCGCGTGTCACGCCTCGGCTGGCGCGCCCACGAGTGGACCCGCGTGTGCTCTGGCCCCACCTGTCACTCTCTGAGGCTAGACTAGCCCGCGGTGTAAAATCTTTTCTGCGCGTTGTGCTGCTGAGTCAGCGCTGGACCCACTGGTCATTGACTGTGGCTAGAACTGGGCTGAGTAACAAAAACATTTCTGTGTTTCTGTTTTAATTCAAATCTTTTTCAAATTAAATTAAATTCAAATTTCAAATCTGTTTTAAAATAACTTTTAAAATATAAATCCAAATAATACAAATAATATATGTTTTGAAATCAGAAAAATGTGAGGAATTCAAATATGCCCTTCAAATTATATTCTGAACACTTAAAATTTCAAGTTGATTTAAATTACAATAAAATGCCCTTTTACCTTAATTAATTAATAACTTTTGTTTTATAACTCCAAATTTAACAAATAATATGTCTAAAATGATTAGCTCGACGAGACCTTTCTGTTTATGCATTCCATTATCTGTTTTGAAGCATGCATCATATAAATATAATGTGTACAGCAACTATTATGAGGGTAAAACGAGGCTAAAACTCAATGAAATGGTTTATTCTTGTATTCCACACCTCACCCATGCCATGCTACTTTATTGCCATGCAAATTGTGCATCATTCATCATGGCATGATTGTTTTGCTTGTCGCACTTAATTCATATGCTTGCGCACTTTATTTATGTTGGCCCTTGTTTGTTTAGTTCTTCTTCGAATAGACGCTGAGCAGGGGATATATCAAGAGAACCAGGAGCACTACCCAGATCCATCCCTTGCTTCAACTGAGCTGCCAGGCAAGCACTACCACATGCTTGCATACATATAGTACCTATTGCCTCTATCTTATTCTTGCATCATTGAGTCGCGATTGCATTAAATTGAATCCCAAGTATTGCATAGCCTTTACTTTTAAACCCCACCGAAGCTTGTTCCTCCATCCCATGAGCCATTACTACAGGAGTTGTTTGAGCCATGCGAGTCGTAGAACAGCATGTGTAGGGTATGTGAGTGTCTGATGGATAACGAGGTACCTATACAACTTAATCTGAGTATTAATGGGATAACTAATGAAAGTGGCATCGGTGAGCCATATTCGCTATTTGGTTTTTCAGGCTCACTTGTGTCCCGTAGGACCCCGAGTACTTGATTCCTGTTCCTTGAATATTCGCGCTATCCACATCCGGGAGGCTTATGAACCCCCTTGAGCCAGAGCTTGATTCATTCTTATTTCTTGGGGCCACAAACTAGTTTGAGGTTTTATTTACTATTCTGTACTTATGCCATGCTTTACAGCTTTATTTAAGATTGTGCGAGGTACTGCACACTGTACTGTTTAGGGAAGCGGAGTGTTTTCGCGGTATCGACAAGCCCAGTCACATTTTCGGGTTCCCAGTCGTTTACAGCCATTGACGCAAACCTTGAGTCCATCTCGGAGTCGGCCAACTTCGTCGCGGGTAGCTTAATGGGGTGGCCCCCTGAAATATTTCTGAATCATGTGATCGCTTTGTCGTGACTGCCTCGTTGGGTTTTGATTTGGTTTTTCCGAGGTTGATCGAGTGTGTGTTGCTATTTGTGCACCCCTGCAGGGTAAAACTTTCTGAAAGCCGTGTCCGCGGTTATGGACGACTTGGAGCACAGTTTCTCGATCATAGACAAGAATAACTAAAGAACCGCTTTTAATTTGACTAAGTACCTGACTAGTAAATAGTGCAACACTCATGGAATGGATAATAAAACTGCCAACAGATGGGGGGGTTGTTCGTCCGCTTCCTCGTCGGTAAGCGAGGAGGAGGATGGATTTGTGGACATTACCATTATAACTATTGTTATTAATTCACGGACATCCGTCTATCTCTGGTTAGGCGGATGGTTAGCGAGTATCTATAGAATTGTAGGGTTTATCTTTTGCTGCAATTGCGTCACCCCAGGTTGTGTCCCCTTTAGAGGCATAAAGACTTGCTGAGTACCCCTAGGGTCTCACACGATAAATTGTTTGATTCAGATGAACAAGTAAGCTTGCAAGATGGATACTGGGTGGAGGAGACGGACGATGTGGGCAACGATTATTCGGTGTAGAGATTCCGGGAACGGGGATCCGTGAGATCTGTGGGCGGGATGTGTTTATTTATGGGGCATGTTATGCCGATTTGCTTCTTATACGTACTCGGATTTTGTCTTCCGCTTCCGCCTGATACTCTGATGTTTGATGTATGAGGAGATATCCTAAACTATTATATCTATCTAGGATATTTGGATCTTGCCGTATGGCGTTGCTATATTTCCTTTCTTTTTAGATGGAATGGCTCTGATGTACTGTTGTATGGTGGCTTGCATACATACTCATTTGTGTATGTAGTTGATCCCTTCGCCTGCCGATTACGCCGCCCGTTCTTGTCCCGATGTTTGGAAATGGTTAGGACGGCCGAAAGGTCTACATGTGAGTGGCATTTGGGCCCCACCGTACTATTTTAACCATTTCCGCTCATCCAGGCTTGTAACTAGGAGCGTAATTCACCGAGGTGGTTACAATTGGTATTAGAGCCATCCCGCCCTTTAGGGTCTCAGCCAAATGGTCGTCGTCAGTCTAGCAAATATTTTTGGTAGCTATGTATACTAGGGAAAAACAAAACGCGAGAGTAGGACTGCTTCCACTTTTCTTCTTACCCACCCACCCACCCTTTTCTGGTAAGGAAGTGTAACGTTTTCAATCCTCTTCTTAAAAATTCAAACTAGGATTCACGTGTTCTGGGTTTCCATAGTACCATAGAGTGTGTGTGTGTGTGTAACTCCTTGTCTATCTGTTGCATCCAAGTTGTCATCTTTATCGGCCTTTTGGTTATCAACTGTTGGTACATTCCATACCGACAGGCTTTTGCAAACCGACACGATCTATCTGATTCGTTGTATACCGCCGCGATCTGTCTTACTATTTGTTATCCGACGTTATCTTGTTTGGGGTGTTCGTTTCCGTAGTTACCAATCTTTAGGTTCATCGTGAGAAGAAGGTGTTGGGATATGTGTTCTACTTATTCATGTGCGGAGTAATGATTTGAGTGCGGGATGGAGTCGCGACCATACCACTACTCTTATCATTCGCTCTTGTATATTGAATTGGTAGAGTCACTAATGTTGATTCGTTAAGTGATTTTGCGCATCTATTGGTATTTTAATGCCGAAATTTGTGGAAAATTTTTCTTTGATATATTTGTGTACCACACTCCTTTTCAGTCGTGTGCGATATGCTTAATATCTTCTAGGTGCTTTGAACTTCGTTGATATTTTAATATCATCTTAGTAAATTGTATCCTTTAATCTTGATTAATTCCATCTTGGTACTATTTTGGATTATTATTATTCTCCATCATAGTACTGACTTGTGTTTTATATCAATAACAGGATGGCACCACCACGCCGTTCTGAGGAGGACATACAACCTGAACTGGGGGCAGCGTTGTCAAGCATCGCCAATGCCTTGGCAGCAATGCAGGAGAACCAGCAGCGTTTTGAAGAAAGTGTCAGGAGGAATGAGTTTGTTCCGCTACCTCCACCTCCTAAGCGAGGAGACATCAAAAGCTTCCTGAAGTTCAACCCACACCAATTTGATGTTTCTGATCAACCACTTGATGCTGATGATTGGTTGCGTGAGATGTCAAGGCTGCTGATGACTGCTGATGTTCGTGAGCAAGAATGGGTAAAGTGTGCTACTCACCTTCTGAAGGGAGATGCAGCTCTCTGGTGGGAGAATTACCTGAAGGCAAACTTCACTGGTTTTCAGCCTACTTGGGGACAGTTCACTGGAGCTTTCAAAGAGCAGTATCTGTCAGAAATTGTCATGGAGAGGATGAAGGAAGTGTTTCTCAACCTCAAGCAGGGCAATGATAATGTCAATACCTACATCAGGAACTTCATGAACCTTTCTCGTTATGGTGGCGATGAGATCTCTGATGACAAGAAGAAGCAAAAGAGGTTCCGGCAAGGGCTCAATGCATCGATTAAATATGCAATCACACATGCAAGGCCGACGTCTTTTCTGGAACTTCAGCATACAGCTCTGCAGGAAGAGGCAAGTAGGCAAGTGTTTGAGGAGTCAAAGAAACACAGCCGTGATGCATCAGGCTTTTCAGCTATGTCAACTCCTTCTAAGCGTCGTGTTTGGGTTCCTAACACCCCACCGTCGCTCCCGGCTCCACCAAGACCTTCAAGCTTCGCGGCAAGGCCACCAAACTTCCTCACTGCTGCTCCCAGGGGCTACACCCACAACTACCCTGGAGCGCCTGGCGGAGTCCCTGGCTACGTTGCTCCACATCCACCTGGTGCTTGTTACGCGTGTGGAAACTCTGGGCATCAACACTGGAACTGTCCGTTGAAGAACAAGGCTCTTCCTCCACCACCTCCAAGATCTGCGGCAAGCTCTCCTATGGTTCGTGCACCACCACCTCGGGCTCTCAACATCAACGCCAAGCCCGGGTCTGCTATTGCTCGTGCCAACTGTGTCAACGCCGCTCAAGCTGAGCATGCACCTGGAGTTGTGATGGGTATGCTTTCCGTTAACTCAGTCCCTGCACGAGTTTTGTTTGATTCTGGTGCATCGCATTCTTTTGTGTCTCACAAGTTTGCAAATGAGAATGAGTTAGCTATGGATCCTCTCCTTAAGCGGTTAATGGTCCTCTCTCCTGGAGCAACAATGGCAGCTTCTAAAGTCAGCCATGGCAATCAAATTGAGATTGGTGGCTCTTCGTTCTCGGCTTCCTTAATTGTTCTGGGCAATTCTGACATTGATGTCATCTTGTGCATGGATTGGTTGACAGCAAATGCAGCTGTAATTGATTGTGCTGAACGCTCGGTTTCTCTAAAGATTCCTGAAGGCCATATAGTCTATTCTCCAAGTCTGACTCCTGCTATCCAGCTTTTCTCTTTGGCGGCTCTGAATGATGATGCTATGGAAGCTATTCAGAGTGTTCCGGTGGTCTGTGAGTTCCCAGATGTCTTTCCTGAAGAGTTGCCAGGTATGCCTCCGGATCGTGAAGTTGAGTTTGTAATTGAGCTTGAACCTGGTACCGCTCCTATCTCCAAGCGGCCTTATAAAATGGGTCCTGCTGAGTTGGCTGAACTCAAACGGCAGCTTGATGAACAAGAGAAGTTGGGTTTCATTAAGCATAGTACTTCTTCTTGGGGTAGCCCAACAATCTTTGTGAAGAAGCAAGACAAGACTGATAGACTTTGTGTTGACTATCGGGCTCTCAATGCTAAAACCATCAAGAATAAATATCGCCTTCCGCGGATTAATGATCTCTTCGATCAGCTAGCTGGAGCTGTGGTGTTCTCTAAGCTTGACTTGAGAAGTGGTTATCACCAAATCAAGATTCGCAAGGAAGATGTTCCTAAAACAGCTTTCACCACCCGCTATGGTCTGTATGAGTACACGGTCATGTCTTTCGGTCTCATCAACGCACCTGCCACCTTCTCGAGGCTCATGAACTCGGTTTTCATGGAGTATCTTGACAAGTTCATTGTGGTCTATCTGGATGACATCCTAATCTATTCTAAGTCATAGGAAGAACATGAAGAACACCTTCGGTGTGTCCTAAACAAGCTTCATGAGAACCGCTTGTATGCAAAGTTCTCCAAGTGTGAGTTTTGGCTGCCTCAAGTAACCTATCTGGGTCACGTCATCTCTGCCAAGGGCATTGCAGTCAACCCGGAAACTGTGAAGACAATTGTTGATTGGCTTCCTCCTATTAATGTCAAAGAAGTGCGGAGTTTCCTTGGTTTGGCTAGTTATTGCCGTCGCTTCGTTCAGAACTTTTCTAAGATAGCGAAGCCTCTTACCGATCTCCTCAAGAAAGGCAAGAAATACCTTTGGACTCCTGCATGTCAAGCAAGCTTTGAGACACTCAAAGAGAAGCTCACTTCCACACCAGTCTTGGTTCCTCCGGATACATCCAAGCCTTTCTAGATATTCTGTGACGCCTCTTTGCACGGATTGGGTGCGGTCCTCATGCAAGAAAAACAAGTTGTTGCTTATGCCTCTCGCCAGTTGAAGACGCATGAGATCAACTATCCTACACATGACCTCGAGCTCGCATCAGTTGTCTTTGCTTTGAAAGTATGGAGGCACTACTTGCTTGGCAACCGTTGTGAAATCTTTTCTGATCACAAGAGTTTGAAGTATATCTTCACTCAGCCTGATCTCAACCTTCGGCAGAGGAGATGGATTGAAGCAATCAATGATTTTGATTTGACCATCAACTACACTCCGGGCAAAGAAAATGTCATGGCCGATGCGCTCAGCTGCAAAGCTTATGTCAACAACCTCATGATGGAAGAACAACAGCCTCTCTTGTGCGAGGAATTCCGTCAACTCAACCTTGAAATTGTGGAACAAGGGTATCTTCTGAACCTTCTGGCAACCCCTCTCTTGGAAGAAAAGGTTCGCTCCTATCAGCTTGGTGATCCGTACACAAGAAAGGTCATCTCCAACATCCAGCTTCCGAAGTATGAGTCCTTCCACGTCGATGATCAAGGCACGCTTTTCTTTGAACACCGGATGTTTGTTCCGAACTACCCGGGTTTGAGAGAGCAAGTTCTCAAGGAGGCGCATGATTCTGTTCTTTCTATCCACCCTGGCAGCACAAAGATGTACATGGACTTGAAAACACAATATTGGTGGCCGGGTTTGAAACGATATTGTGCCAAGTATGCCTCGGAGTGTGATGTCTGCCGCAGAGTGAAAGCTGTCCATCAGAAACCTTCCGGTCTTCTACAACCATTGAAACCCCCGGAATGGAAATGGGATAAAGTAGAGATGGACTTCCTAACACCTTTTAGTGGGGCGAGATTCTCGGGGCGAGATTCCTGTTTAGTGGGGGAGAGTTGTAGCATCCCAATTGTCTAACAATTGTAATGCTACTTGGTCTAGTAATATAATGGCTACTTCAGATATATAATTGTTGCATCATCATTATATCATGCTCATGACATCATGCCTCCTTGCATTTGAGCATCATATAAAACCTTTTGATTTGGTTCTTCTCTCATATGCATTGTTAATTGTATTTGCCTCTTGATATTGTATTTGGTTGTTGATATATTGTTAAATGCCCAAGTTGAGTTGGGGGCATATCTTTTATTCAACTCCACCACCTTTTCTTTCACCACCTTATAATTCCACCATCCAACTAAATATGAGCTTTGCACTTTATTTGAGTTTACCTCTAGCTCATGTGGGTTGGGATGGATCCAATTCTTTTCCACATGCTCTCATCTTAGCATCATGTTGTTTTCACATTATTGATATATGAGAGCCACATGGCCACCTTTGCATGCCTTGTGAGTGGAACCCTTTTCCTAGCTTCCATATGGATTATTATGGATTTATGCTCATGTGGGAATATTTTTGGGACTAGTAATCATCTAGTGGAATATACCCACTAGCAAGTCCCAATTGTAATCAAATGTGATCATCTCCATCTACTCCACTTGGAACTTTCTTTCAAATTCTTTTGCTTAGGCCTTACTCCACATTTTGGAATGCATAAGAAAAATGCCTTGTAAATAATCTTGTTTTCACAAAGATAAGCAAGGTAATAATTATTTATGCATGGCCCATGCAAGTACCACCTTTTTCTTGTCCTTTGGTTTGTATTTGAAGTTTGAGTGGATCTTTTCCTCATCCTCTCTCTAACCCTCATCTCTCCCTCCCTCCTTTTGGCTTGATCTAGTTTGACCTTGCTTAAACCATATCACCACATCCCTATCTTTTCTTGTCTTGATCTTGTTGGAGCTAGGCATGTTCTTGGCTTGATCTTGACAAAAGAAAACCCTAAACCTACCTCCCTCTCTCTCGGCCTCTCTCTCTCTCACCTAGCTCGGCCCCACCTGGTTCCTAACCCTGGCCCACCTAGCTACCCCATCCACCCCAAAACCCTAACCCGAGCCTACCCACTCCTCTACCCTAGCTAAACCGAGCCTCACCCTCTCCTTTCTCTCTGCCACAAGGGACACCCGAGCCAGTCCCCTCCTCCACCGGCCTATCGACCCCACCTGGCAGCCCCCCTTCACCACCTCGCCCTGCTCCTGCCCAGCCCGAGCCGCCTAGCACGTGAAGAAGGAGAAAAGTGGCCGACGCCACCTTTCCCCTCCACCACGCCATCTACCCCTCCCTCTCTCCGTTCCTATCTACTCCCACCTCTCTGCCTCGCCCTGCTACCTCTCCAGATCTGGCCGAGGCGCCCTGGCCTTCCTCCCTCCCTCTCCACCGACCCCAGCTCCCTCTCGCTGGCCACCGTCTGCTCCACCGGCGCTGCTTCGATCCAGACGACAAGCGCGACGTGGAGGTGATCGAGGAGGACAAGGAGGTCCTCTGCATCCGCTCCGTACACGCCGTCGAGGAGGAGTAGCCCCAGAACCGCTGCACCTGCCGAGCCCGAGCAAAAACCCTAACCTCGCCGTCCGTCTGCATCGTCGCCGATCCCCTGCGTCCCGAGCCGATCCGACCGCACCAACACCCTCCCGGTGAGCTCCTTCTTCCTGCTGACACCTCCGTCCTCGCCGTAGCTCTCTGTTCTCACCGGACCAAACGTCGAGCGCTCTCGGTGCGTCGCGTGCGCGTGAGTCCTCTGCGTCGCCGCGTCGCGGAGAGCCTCATCTAGCCGCCCTTTTCCCTCCTAGCAACCTCCCCAAGCCAGCCGCACTGGTTCACACCCCCGGCGCGCGCCCGCACGTCCCTGGTTCGATCCCCGCCCCGCGTCGGACACCGATCTGTCCGCAAGACGCGGAGAAGAGGAACAGTGGGTCCGTGTCGTCCTTTTTGCAGAAAACCCCTTCTCTAGTTTTTATTCCTAAACCCGCGGTACAACCGAGCCCACCGTCAGCCTCTCAGACCTTCTTGCAGAAAACACCCCGCAGATCTGAGCGCTTAACCCGCACTCCCTGGGATCTGCCGCGTGTCACGCCCCGGCTGGTGCGCCCGCGAGTGGACCCGCGTGTGCTCTGGCCCCACCTGTCACTCTCTGAGGCTAGACTAGCCCGCGGTGTAAAATCTTTTCTGCGCGCTGTGCTGCTGAGTCAGCGCTGGACCCACTGGTCATTGACTGTGGCTAGAACTGGGCTGAGTAACAAAAACATTTCTGTATTTTTGTTTTAATTCAAATCTTTTTAAAATTAAATTAAATTCAAATTTCAAATCTGTTTTAAAATAACTTTTAAAATATAAATCCTAATAATACAAATAATATATGTTTTGAAATCAGAAAAATGTGAGGAATTCAAATATGCCCTTCAAATTATATTCTGAACACTTAAAATTTCAAGTTGATTTAAATTACAATAAAATTCCCTTTTACCTTAATTAATTAATAACTTTTGTTTTATAACTCCAAATTTAACAAATAATAGTCTAAAATGATTAGCTCGACGAGACCTTTCTGTTTATGCATTCCATTATCTGTTTTGAAGCATGCATCATATAAATATAATGTGTACAGCAACTATTATGAGGGTAAAATGAGGCTAAAACTCAATGAAATGGTTTATTCTTGTATTCCACACCTCACCCATGCCATGCTACTTTATGGCCATGCAAATTGTGCATCATTCATCATGGCATGATTGTTTTGCTTGTCGCACTTAATTCATATGCTTGCGCACTTTATTTATGTTGGCCCTTGTTTGTTTGGTTCTTCTTTGAATAGACGCTGAGCAGGGGATATATCAAGAGAACCAGGAGCACTACCCAGATCCATCCCTTGCTTCAACTGAGCTGCCAGGCAAGCACTACCACATGCTTGCATACATATAGTACCTATTGCCTCTATCTTATTCTTGCATCATTGAGTCACGATTGCATTAAATTGAATCCCAAGTATTGCATAGCCTTTACTTTTAAACCCCACCGAAGCTTGTTCCTCCATCCCATGAGCCATTACTACAGGAGTTGTTTGAGCCATGCGAGTCGTAGAACAGCATGTGTAGGGTATGTGAGTGTCTGATGGATAACGAGGTACCTATACAACTTAATCTGAGTAGTAATAGGATAACTAATGAAAGTGGCATCGGTGAGCCATATTCGCTATTTGGTTTTTCAGGCTCACTTGTGTCCCGTAGGACCCCGAGTACTTGATTCCTGTTCCTTGAATATTCGTGCTATCCACATCCAGGAGGCTTATGAACCCCCCTGAGCCAGAGATTGATTCATTCTTATTTCTTGGGGCCACAAACTAGTTTGAGGTTTTATTTACTATTCTGTACTTATGCCATGCTTTACTGCTTTATTTAAGATTGTGCGAGGTACTGCACACTGTACTGTTTAGGGAAGCGGAGTGTTTTCGCGGTATCGACAAGCCCAGTCACATTTTCGGGTTCCCAGTCGTTTACAGCCATTGACGCAAACCTTGAGTCTGTCTCGGAGTCGGCCAACTTCGTCGCGGGTAGCTTAATGGGGTGGCCCCCTGAAATATTTCCGAATCCTGTGATCGCTTTGTCCTAAATGCCTCGTTGGGTTTTGATTTGGTTTTTCCGAGGTTGATCGAGTGTGTGTTGCTATCTGTGCACCCCTGCAGGGTAAAACTTTCTGAAAGCCGTGTCCGCGGTTATGGACGACTTGGAGCACAGTTTCTCGATCATAGACAAGAATAACTAAAGAACCGCTTTTAATTTGACTAAGTACCTGACTACTAAATAGTGCAACACTCATGGAATGGATAATAAAACTGCGAACGGATGGGGGGGTTGTTCGTCCGCTTCCTCGTCGGTAAGCGAGGAGGAGGATGGATCTGTGGACATTACCATTATAACTGTTGTTATTAATTCACGGACATCCGTCTATCTCTGGTTAGGCGGATGGTTAGCGAGTATCTATAGAATTGTAGGGTTTATCTTTTGCTGCAATTGCGTCACCCCAGGTTGTGTCCCCTTTAGAGGCATAAAGACTTGCTGAGTACCCCTAGGGTCTCACACGATAAATTGTTTGATTCAGATGAACAGGTAAGCTCGCAAGATGGATACTGGGTGGAGGAGACGGACGATGTGGGCAACGATCATTCGGTGTAGAGATTCCGGGAACGGGGATCCATGAGATCTGTGGGCGGGATGTGTTTATTTATGGGGCATCTTATGCCGATTTGCTTCTTATCCGTACTCGGATTTTGTCTTTCGCTTCCGCCTGATACTCTGATGTTTGATGTATGAGGAGATATCCTAAACTATTATATCTATCTAGGATATTTGGATCTTGCTGTATGGCGTTGCTATATTTCCTTTCTTTTTAGATGGAATGGCTCTGATGTACTGTTGTATGGTGGCTTGCATACATACTCATTTGTGTATGTAGTTGATCCCTTCGCCTGCCGATTACGCCGCCCGTTCTTTTCCCGATGTTTGGAAATGGTTAGGACGGCCGAAAGGTCTACCTGTGAGTGGCATTTGGGCCCCACCGTACTATTTTAACCATTTCCGCTCATCCAGGCTTGTAACTAGGAGCGTAATTCACCGAGGTAGTTACATAATGGGATAACTAATGAAAGTGGCACCGGTGAGCAATATCTGCTATTTGGTTTTTCATGCTCACTTGTGTCCCGTAGGACCCCGAGTACTTGATTCCTGTTCCTTGAATATTCGCGCTATCCACATCCGGGAGGCTTATGAACCCCCCTGAGCCAGAGCTTGATTCATTCTTATTTCTTGGGTCCAAAAAGTAGTTTGGGGCTTTATTACTATTCTGTACTTATGCCATGCTTTATTGTTTTCTTTAAGATTGTGCGAGGATGCACCTGTTCTGTTTAGGTAAGCGGAGTGTTTTCGCGGTATCGACAAGCCCAGTCACACTTTCGGGTTCCCAGTCGTTTACAGCCATTGACGCAAACCTTGAGTCCGTCTCGGAGCCGGCCAACTTCGTCGCGGGTAGCTTAATGGGGTGGCCCCCTGAAATATTTCTGAATCCTGTGATCGCTTTGTCCTAAATGCCTCGTTGGGTTTTGATTTGGTTTTTCCGAGGTTGATCGAGTGTGTGTTGCTATTTGTGCACCCCTGCAGGGTAAAACTTTCTGAAAGCCGTGTCCACGGTTATGGACGACTTGGAGCACAGTTTCTCGATCATAGACAAGTATAATTAAAGTACCGCTTTAATATGACTAAGTACCTGACTAGTAAATAGTGCAACTCTCATGGAATGGATAATAAAACTGCCAACGGATGGGGGGTTGTTCGTCCGCTTCCTCGTCGGAAAGCGAGGAGGAGGATGGATCTGTTAATGTTACCGTTATAACTGTTGTTATTTAATCCACGGACATCCGTCTATCTTTGGTTAGGCGGATGGTTAGCGAGTATCTATAGAATTGCTAGGTATTATCTTTTGCTGCAATTGCGTCACCCCAGGTTGTGTCCCCTTTAGAGGCATAAAGACTTGCTGAGTACCCCTAGGGTCTTACACGATAAATTGTTTGATTCAGATGAACAGGTAAACTCGCAAGATGGATACTGGTTGGAGGAGACGGACGATGTGGGCAACGATCATTCGGTGTAGAGATTCCGGGAACGGGGATCCGCGAGATCTGTGGGCGGGATGTGTTTATTTATGGGGCATCTTATGCCGATTTGCTTCTTATCCGTACTCGGATCTTGTTTTCCGCTTCCGCCTGATACTCTGATGTTTGATGTATGAGGAGATATCCTAAACTATTATATCTATCTAGGAAATTTGGATCTTACCGTATGGCGTTGCAATATTTCTATTTCTTTTAGATGGAATGGCTCTGAGGACTGTTGTATGGTGGCTTGCATACATACTCATTTGTGTATGTAGTTGATCCCTTCGCCTGCCGATTACGCCGCCCGTTCTTGTCCCGATGTTTGGAAATGGTTAGGACGGCCGAAAGGTTTACCTGTGAGTGGAATTTGGGCCCCACCGTACTATTTTAACCATTTCCGTTCATCCAGGCTTGTAACTAGGAGCGTAATTCACCGAGGTAGTTACAATACACATGCAATGTCTCTAGTGGATCAATGTGTTTTAGGAAAAGAACACACATACAAATGTCACAAGTGGATCAGTGTGGTTTAGGAAAAGAACACACATGCAATGACACCAGTGGATCTATGTGGTTGAGGAAATGAACACACATGAAAATGTCACTAGTGGATCAATGTGATTCAAGAAATGAACGCACATGCAAATGTCACCAGTGGATCCATTTGGTTTAGGAAAAGAACACACATGCAATGTCACCATTGGATCCATTTGGTTTAGGAAAAGAACACACGTGCAATGACACCAGTGGATCAATGTAGTTTATGAAAAGAACACACATGCAAATGACACAAGTGGATCAATGTTGTTTAGGAAAATAACACACATGCAAACGTTACTAGTGGATTAATGTGGTTTAGGAAAAGAACACACATGCAAATGTCACCAGCGGATCCATGTGGTTTAGGAATAGAACACATATGCAATGTCGCCATTGGATCCATTTGGTTTAGGAACAGAACACACGTGCAATGACACTGGTGGATCAATCTGGTTTAGGAAAATAATGGACATGCAATGACTCTAGTGGATCCATGTGGTTTAGGAAAAGAACACACATGTAATGTCACCAGTGGATCCATGTGGTTTTGGCAAATAACACACATGCAAATGTCACGAGTGCATCCAGGTGGTTTAGGAAAAGGACACACATGCAATGGCTCCAGTGGATCCATGTGGTTTCCGAAAAGAACACACGTGCAATGCCACTAGTGGATCCATGTGGCTCATGAAAAGAACAAACATGCAATGTCACAGGTCGATCCATGTGGTTTAGGAAAAGAACACACATGCAATGTGACAAATGTATCAATGTGGTTCAGGAAAAGAACACACATGCAATGTCACTAGTGGATCCATGTGGTTCAAGAAAAGAACACACATGCAAACGTCACAACTAGATCAATGTGGTTTAGGTAAAGAACACACATGCAATGACACAAGTGGATCAATGTGGTTTAGGAAAACGACACACATGCAATGACACAAGTGGATCCATGTGGTTTAGGAAAAGAACACACATGCAATGTCACCAGTGGATCAATGTGGTTTAGGAAAATAACACACCTGCAATGACACCGAAGGATCAATGTGGTTTAGGAAAAGAACACACATGCAAGTGTCACTAGTGGATGAATGTGGTTTAGGAAAAGAACACACATACAGTGACACCAGTGGATCAATATGGTTTAGGAAAAGAACACACATGCAATGACACGAGTGGATCCATGTGGTTTAGGAAAAGAACACACATGCAATGTCACCTTTGGATCAATGTGGTTCAAGAAAAGAACACACATGCAATGACACCATTGGATCAATGTGCTTTAGGAAAAGAACACACATACAATGAAACCAGTGGATCTATGTGGTTTAGGAAAAGAACACACATGCAAAGGACACTAGTGGATCAACGTGTTTTAGGAAAAGAACACACATGCAAATGTTA
The DNA here is from genome assembly GCA_916181665.1 of Avena sativa. Lineage (NCBI taxonomy): Eukaryota > Viridiplantae > Streptophyta > Magnoliopsida > Poales > Poaceae > Avena > Avena sativa. The sequence goes on along the minus strand of OV702292.1, from coordinate 254,520,873 downwards.
CCAGTGGATTAATGTGGTCTAGGAAAAGAACACACATGCAAATGTCACTAGTGGATCCATGTGGTTTAGGAAAAGAACACACATGCAATGTGTCGTGTTGGTGTCACGGCATATGTCATGGATAGGCTAAAGGTGGGGACTAATACACGCTAGGGGAATCCAGGGAGGGATAGTGGAGTGATTCTCCACATAGAAGATTGTATTACTTTCAAGTTTACAAGTGCTCCTAGAGCTATATTGGCGAGAGGAGGAAGAAAAAGCTCTCTTACTCTCAACTACAGTTCACTCCTAGCATCTTAGCGAAATCAGTATCGAAGAAAGGCCAACCCAACTCGAGCTCCACCCCCTCTACTGAAACCGTAGCCCCCTTATATAGAGGGGGCTCGGTCTTTGCCTAGGGTATACGTGGAGGCATATTCCTAAGAATATGCCTCCTCTCAAAGTAGTAACCCCACCGGGGTGCTTTTCCCCCACGTCATACATGCTTTAGCTACGTGAGCGTCTACGGTGCCCGTGTCAGCCGACACGGGCGTATTCACCCTTGTCGGCCATGACCCGGTGGTCCTGCCCTTGCTTGCTTTGCTCATGCAGTGCGTACCGGGCCTTCTTTTTGACCAGAGATATTCCTTCCTTCTCCCATAAGCTAAACGGGACCCGGATCATGGTTGATCCGGCCACACCTATTCCTGCATATAAGTTAGACAAGCACTTCCGACTTACTCCTTAAGTCGGCTGAGACAATGTTAGGCGACCCCCTGGTCCGTGTTACTCCGTGATCCCGCCTGCCTTGAGGTGACCCGGCCAGCATCCGCTTTGACCTTGCCGAACCTCGGCTGACTCGGCCCTTATACCCCGGAGTGACCCTAGCCGGGGGTATCCCCCCAACATTAGTCCCCGAAGCTAGTGCGGTCTTAGTTGCCTTGGCCGCTAAGGCCACATCAGGTTCATTCATGTTCGAGCCTTGGACGTTATTTTCGGGTTAGCTCTTTACCTCGGAATATATGGATTTACGTTCCCTTCGCACGTTCCAAGTTTTCACTTGCCGGCCGGGTTACCACTTTGACTCGGATCTCATGGTTTTACTTTCTCTCTGCACACTAAGTTTTTACTTGCCGTCCGGTTTACCATGGTTTGATCCGGGCCTTGTTTCCTTCTCTCATACGCCAACCCACGTGGAGGCTAATCATTACGTTGTCTTATTTTAAGGGCCTGCATAGTAACCGCCGCAGTAATTGTCAGTTATCACTGTGCGAGGGTTACGTCACGCCTGCCTCCTCGTTTATCGCATCAGCGCGTCACGTCACGGGATCGCTTCTGCTCTGTGGCCCTCTGTGTGGATCCTCTACAATTGGCTGAGGCGTGTGATACATAGCCACACTATGTTGCTTATTTCCAGGGCGCAATCCCACTCAACCTCTCAGGGGGTGGTTAAGTAGCGGAGGGGCGCACCCCTTAGAATTTTTCCCTCTTCTGCACCCCTCTGCCCGTTGCTCTTCTTCTTCATCTTCCTCGCGACTGCGCCGCCGCCAGTGCTCCTAGCAGCAGCGCCGCTGCCGCACTCTTCCCCGTGCCTCTGCATTGCAGCCACCGCTGCGCAACTTCCTCGCCACGGGTCCTTGCTAATCCAGGCCTCAGATCCCCGCCGCCGCCAGTGCCAGTGAGGGTAGTGACCACGAGATGACGGAGGAGGAGCTCGTCATCACCGAGCAAGAAATGGAGGAGGACGTTGCTGTGGCGGACCGTGGCACGTGGGCCAGATCATGGGTCTGTCAAGATGACCTTGAATGGCTCTATCGGACCAGACACATTCCTGCCGGCGTTGCCGCTCGTCTCCCCTCTGCCGAACTGGATCCCTCACCCAATCCGGGTGAGTTCGTCGTGTTCTTGTCCCACTTTTAGCGGGGATTCGGCTTGACGGTGAGCGATTTTTTCCGGGATTGGCTTAGCACCTACTACCTGCAGCCGCACCATCTTCCAGCCAATGCTATCACCTCTCTCTCTGCCTTTGCTTCTACGATCGAAGGCTACACCAGACTATGGCCCACGAAGGAGTTGTGGATCCGGTTCTTCGGCCTTCGTCGTAACGTCATCCCCAATATCCAGGTTGAATCCGAGGACAAGCAGCTCACCCAATTCGGAGCTGCGTCCATCTCACCTCGGAGGACTTCCGTTTTCCCCCGGGTCACCGGGCTTGACTCCTGCAAAGGATGGGCCCGGACCTTCTTCTATGTCCGGAACTCGGGCACTGAAGATTTGATTCGGCTGCTCCCCTACACTCCGGTTCCACCTGATCCGGAATTCTGGGAGGAGGTATCCAAGAAGCCCACGGCTCTCGCCAACCAAGTTAACAAGAGGTTCGCGGAACTGAAGAAACTCGGATTGCGCAAGGAGGATGCTATGATCATGTTCGTGCGCAACCGAATCTCTCCCCTCCAGAAGCGCACCCACAAGGTGTGCCACATGAGTTTCGGCCGCGAACCCAACTGGACCTCCTCCTTCGAGCTGAGCAACACGGAGATTTTTCACCAAGTTAAGGCTCTCTTCACCACCCACAAGGATTTCTCCGCCGAATGGACATGGGGAATTGAGCACTTCTGTCGTGACAGGCTCCGTCCCACGGTAAGCTTCGCGGAGCAAACTTATTTCGGATCAAATATGTGTCGGTTTTTGTTGTATTTTTGACTCTGTCCTTCATGCTTTCTCTCAGTTGTTCCTTCAGCAAACTCTTGAGGATGGTACAGATCCGACCATTAAGTGGGTGCCGGACCGAGAAATCCCGGATGAGGAGGAGCCGGACTAGGAGATGTTTCTCCCTATGACCGACGCTACAAAACGACCCTGCGGTAAATTCTCTTCTCTTAGAGACTGGCCCGATGATGAGGATGACTCGGATGTTGACGTGATTGAACCTGTTGAGGTTGTCTCTCTTTCTTTTGCCTTTCCGGCATCAGCTAACCCCGGTGGGCATATCCACGAGGATCCTCCACTTGCTACGGGCGAGCCGGTTCCGGTGGCATCGAAGAAGAAGCGCGGAGGCGCACCAAGTTCTTCCTCCGAACCCTCTCAGCCCACAAAAAGGCGAAAGAAGGCCGGAGACAAGACTGCCTCCAAGCCGGCAGGCATAGCCCCGGCACGAAGGGCCCGGAAACCTAAGGAGACCGAAACCTCGGATGCGTAAGTCATTTTTTGTTGCGTAACTCACTTCTCCTTGCATCGTGGTAATTTCTCTTCTGACATTATTCTCTTCTTCAGGGCTTCACCACTTCGATCTGGCCCTTCTCCTCCTCGTGACGACGAGTCACGTCCGTTGAGCCCTCTTCCAGAGGGTTCTGCGGCTGCTCTGGGTTCCGCACTACCTCGTCGAGAGGAACGCGACCTCGGAGCGGGAGGGGTCAGTCTAGCCGAGGCGACGGCGTCCACCACTTCGGCATCGCCGCAACCAGGAGCCACCGAGTCTATCTCAACACCAGCACCAGCAGCAGTTCTAGTACCAGTGACCGAACCAGCACCAGCACCTGTTCCGGCACCAAGAAAACTAACAACAGCTCCAAGTCCAGCTACAAGAGCTCCAGTGCCAAGTTCTTCCGCCTTGTCCGAGTCATGTCAACCTCGGCGAGGAACTACTCCAGCAGCTTCTAAGGGGAAATCCACTGCAGTTACTTCTTCCCAGCAAGCTAAGGGCAAAAAGGCTCCGGATGCTACCAAGTCTGCATTTGTCGAGGCTGGGCAGCGAACCCTAGCGTCGACGCTTCCCAAGAAAGCTCCAGCAGCGAAGGATGTTCCTGCCGAGCCAACTGATGCGCAACAGATGGTTCTGCATACCAGCCCAGCCCTTGCCTTGGTTGAGAGGAAAGAAGCGCACGCGAAGGGCTTGGTGGCACCCCATATGCCCACCGGTGAGCGGTACCCTCCGAGCCTTATTGAGTTCGTCATGAACTGGAACAAGGCGGAGTTCGTCCACAACGACGATCTCCCGGAAAAGTTCGGCCCCGCAGAATTTTCCGCCCAAATGAATACCGCCGCTAAGGCAATTAACCTCGCGCGGCGAATGATGGAGGTATGTCGTTTCTCCTTTACATGATGTAGATAATAACCATTAGTCCCCGAGCCTCCGGTGGAGTAGCTTGTTACTCGGCCGGATGCTCATTAGAAAACTAATGTAGCTCCATGTAAACTTCGAATATGCACACACCTAGAGCCGGGTTAAGTTCCACTTGGCCCGGATCTTGTACACTTCGAATATGCACACACCAAGAGCCGGGTTAAGTTCCACTTGGCCCGGATCTTGTACACTTCAAATATGCACACACCAAGAGCCGGGTTAAGTTCCACTTGGCCCGGATCTTGTACACTTCGAATATGCACACACCTAGAGCTGGATTAAGTTCCACTTGGCCCGGATTTTGTACGCTTCGAATATGCACACACCTAGAGCCGGGTTAAGTTCCACTTGGCCCGGATTTTGTACACTTCGAATATGCACACACCTAGAGCCGGGTTAAGTTCCACTTGGCCTGGATTTTGTACACTTCGAATATGCACACACCTAGAGCCGGGTTAAATTCCACTTGGCCTGGATTTTGTACACTTCGAATATGCACACACCTAGAGCCGGGTTAGGTTCCACTTGGCCCGGATCTTGTACACTTCGAATATGCACACACCTAGAGCAGGGTTAGGTTCCACTTGGCCCGGATCTTGTACACTTCGAATATGCACCGAGCTAATTTTACGCTTCTGTACTTTTTTTAGGTAACTACCAATCGTCGGAGTGCTGAATTCCAACGTCTGCTGGATACCCACAAGATGCTACGCGCAAAGCACGTTGCACTTATTGCAGAACATGAAAAGAGGGGTAAGTTTCTCCCTTGGCACTTCTCCGTTTTTTCTTCACCTTCTTCTGCTGAACTAATCTTCTCATTCGGTTTCTGCAGCTGGGGTGGAGGCTGAGAACAAGATCATGCGGAAGAACTTGGAGGAAATCAGGGGTATGTCCTCTTTTGTCCGACCTCGTAGTGTTTTCCATTTCCTGTTCTCCTTGGCTCGACAAATATTTACTCCTCGGCTCTCCCGGGTCAACATACTATTTCAGCATTGCTTGAGGATAGTGTGCCCGTGCCTGATATAATGCTGCATTTTCTCGAACAAGAAGGGCAGCATCAAGCCGAGCTGAAGAAAAAGGATAATGAGCTCGCTCTCCTCCGGGCTAAGGACAACGAGATTGCCAAGCTCAAGGCTGAGATGGAGAAGATGAAGGCCCAGCACCAAACCGAGCTCCAAAAGGTTGGCCAGAACTTCACAGAAGAGCGTGAGCGCCTTACTCTCCAGTTTTCCAAGGATCAGGACCTACTCAAAGAATCCGACATCCAGCTTGGGTCGGCAAACGCTGAGCTTGAGCAACTTCGCAAGAGACGCGATGACTGCATCAAGGAGTTAACCTGGATCCTCAGCCACATGTCACGTAAGTTCCTTCCGACCTACTTTTCTGGGTTGCTTCATATGTCTTTTCTTTACCTTCTTCCCTTGTCTGGCTTCCAGGCAAATTTTCTGAGAGCATCACTATTGCAAGCGCAGTAGTTGTAGATTTTCGCCAAGCGAGGGGTACTCCTGCCGCTCCTGCTGGTGAGGAGGTTCCTTACGACATGGAGGACCTGTTGGTCAGCTTGTCATCTCGCGTGGAGATCATCAAGAATTACGGCAAGGATATCCTCGACGTTGCAGTTCGCATTTTCAACATGTTCTGGCCCGGAGAGAGTAGCCCGGAGACCACCACGATTCTCGTCGAGAAGCTAATGGAGACTGAGACCTAGCTCGATCTCTGGAGAGAATCCGCTGGGTGTGCCACAGCTGATACTATCCTTCACAAAATACTCACGTGGTATGAGAAGATCGACCTCAGCTTTCTTACACGTCGGCGCACCGGATCGAGATGGACTGATGACCCGGAGTGGGTAGCTTGGTGCGAGGCTTGCGCCTACAGCCTCGTCGAATATTCTCCTATCCATGACTGGGTTGAAGGACCAAGCTTCCTGGAATCTGCTGGAGACGAGAACGCTGAGAACGATGAAGACGGGTCGGATGAGGACGGAGAAGGTGATGCCTCAGATATTGAAGACAGCGACGACGACGCCGAATTTCCTCCTCCTGCTGCTCCTTAGGTCAAAAAACTTGAAAATTTATCAGATCCCCGGTATGCCGGGTGCAACTGTATGCTGTATATGTGATATTTTGCTACTACGTTTCTATGCCGGATTAACTTGGGCGTAGTCCCCGAGTTTCATTTTCTTGTTCGTCCAATCCTCTGGCTCGGTCCGTGTCTACCTTGATTCGGTTTTACGACTTACGAATCCGAGCTTCAAAAATTGTTTTAACAATACTTAGAAACTGTTAGGCTTAGCTCAAAATAATTCAGCATAATAACTTGAAAATAAATACAGGGTTAGTCCGAAAAACAAATGTTAGCTCGAATAAATTCGTTTCCTTAGTCGTTTTTCATGTGCTACGCAATTCCAAACTTGTTCTCTTGCTTGCCATGAAGCCAATTCTTGTTGGACAGCAGCAAGTCAAAGAGTTGGGTTTTTGGTGCTCACACATTACTAATCCGGGTTAAGTAGAACAACTTATTCCAGCTAACGTATGAGAAACAACAACAATAATTATTAAGGCAGTCCCCGAGTTACTGCTCGAGGCGCTGCTATTTCATTGATAAGCTCATTGCCGACATACATACCGACATATGTGACAACTCGGATACTTACACTTCTTAGCTAAGTGTAGAAGGGAAGAAGTAGTGCTACATTCCACGGTCGCTTAGATTCCTCTCTGAACCTGTCCGCCTTGTTCTTTTCCTGTGGCTTTGCATCTATAAGATAGTACGAATCATTGTGCAATGCCTTGCTCACAATGAATGGCCCTTCCCATGGGAGGGATAATTTATGCATACCAGTAGTATGTTGTACCAACCGGAGCACCAGATCGCCTTCCCGAAAGACTCGGGGGCACACTTTCCGGCTATGATAGCATCGGAGATTTTGCTGATATATGGCGGATCTGGACAGTGCCAGTTCTCTCGCTTCTTCCAGCAGATCAACATCATTTTGCCGGGCTTCTTGCACTTCGGCTTCTGTGTATTGGGTGACCCTAGGCGAATCATGCTCTATGTCGGGTGGTAATACAGCTTCTGCCCCATATACCAGAAAAAACTCCACAGTACCGCTGGTAGTTCTTCTATCCAGCACCCCGCAGATCTTTGCAGCGGCTCAATGAGCCGGGGTTTTATCCCGGATAATACTAATCCGTTGGATCTTTCCACTTGTCCGTTCGATGCGGGGTGGGCTACCGAGGCTACGTCCAGCCGGATCTTCTTATCTCGGCAGAATCGCGCAAATGCTCCTTCAGCAAAATTTGTGCCATTATCAGTTATGATACTGTGAGGATAACCGTATCTCAAGATGATGTCTTTGAGAAATGTTACGGCCGTAGCTCCATCACATTTTCTTATAGGCTTCACTTCAATCCATTTTGTAAACTTATCCACCATGACCAAAATGTGTGTCATGTTTCCCCTCGCTGGTTTGAACGGGCCAACCATATCCAAGCACCATATGGCAAATGGCCACGTAATTGGTATGGTCTTGAGTTCCGACATTGGCATATGTGTTTTAGTAGCATATCTTTGACAACCATTGCATTTTCTCACCAGATCTTCTGCTTGTTCTAAGGCACTTGGCCAGTAGAACCCATGCCGGAATGCTTTTGCCACTAAGGCTCTGGATGACGCATGATGCCCGCACTCTCCTTGGTGTATATCTCGGAGGATGTCAAGCCCTTCTTCCGGGTCAACGCATCGCTGGAGGACATTGGTTACACTCTGTTTGTACAGCTCGGAATTGATAATTGTGTATGCTTTTGCTATCCTCTGAGTTTGCCTGGCTAACACCTCCTCAGTGGGTAACATTCCGTCTTTCAGGAATTGGAATATAGGTAGTGCCCAAGCTGGTATCACGCGTGTGGGGAACACGTCCTCATCGATTTCCATCTGATCCACCGGCATAACTTCAGTCGGATCACGCTAAGCAGTCCCCAGGTCTAGCAAGGTAGTCCCCGGGTCTGCTGAGGCAGTCCCAGGGTTTGCTGATGCAGTCCCCGGGTCTCGCGTACTACCTCCCGTGTCAATGTCCATGGGCTCAACTCCGGATTCCGTATCTTCCGGGACATAGATCGAGTCGGTTCCTGGGGACGGCCTGATAGATGGTTTTCTGAGGTGTTCCAATGCTACACCCGGTGGAATTGCCTGTCGGGTCGATCCGAGCTTCGACAGCATGTCGGCAGCCTCGTTTTCCACTCGGGGTACATGGTGAAATTCACACCTCTCAAAGTAACCAGATATCTTCTGCACGTGAAATTTGTATAGTGCCATGTTTGGATCCAGGGCGTCCCACACTCCGGACACTTGCTGCACCACCAAATCCGAGTCACCAAAGCATATTATCCGATGTATGCCAGTCTCTTTTGCCACTTTGAGCCCATGCACAAGAGCCTCATACTCAGCGACATTGTTCGATGCCGCGAAATGGATCTGCAATACGTATTTTAGATGGTCCTTCTTTGGCGAGGTGAGCACAACCCAGACGCCTAATCCGGTTTTGGTTTTCGACCCGTCAAAGTGCATCCTCCAGTAGTTCGGATCTGGTGGCGGTGGTTTGTATTGTACCTCGGCCCAATCTACAAAAAAGTCCGCCACAGCCTGAGACTTGATCACTTCTCTTCTGTTGTATTGGGGCGCATAAGGGGCTAACTCAATTGGCCATTTTGCAATTCTGCCACTCGCATCCTTGTTACCCATTATCTCGGATATGGGAGCTTCACATATCACTTTGATGGGGTGCTCCTCAAAGTAATGCTTTAACTTCTTTGCCGCCATATAGACACCATATGCCACCTTTTGAAAGTGCGGGTAGTTCTGTTTTGAGGCAGACAATACCTCGCTCAAGTAATATACTGGCCTCTGCACCGACTTACCCTCTTCATTGCACTCTACTACAATCACTGCACTTACAACTCGGTTGGGTGCGGCTATGTAGAGCAACATTGGCTCCTTTGATAGTGGAGAGGCTAACACTGGTGCAGTGGCCAACATCTTTTTTAAGTGGGAAAAGGCTTCATCGGCCGGTGGCGTCCAAACGAATTTATCCGACTTTTTCATTAGTTGGTAGAGAGGCAATGCTTTTCTCCCAACCGGCATACAAACCGACTCAACGATGCTAGGCACCCAGTGAACTTCTGGACATCGTTAAGACACTTCGGTAGCTTCATTCGCTCAATGGCCCGAATCTTAGTTGGATTAACCTCGATACCTCGGCTGGAGACGAGAAATCCGAGTAATTTTCCAGTCGGGACACCGAAGGTACATTTTTCTGGGTTAAGCTTCATCCGGAACCTTCTCAAGTTCGCGAATGTCTGCCTGATGTCGTCAAGGAGCGTTTTTCTTTCCTTGGTCTTGATAACCACATCATCCACGTATACTTGTACGTTTTGACCTATTTGGTCGTGCAAACATTTTTGCATACATCTTTGGTACGTTGCACCTGCATTACGCAAACCAAATGGCATAGTGCGATAGCAATAAGCCCCGTACGGGGTGATAAACGCGGTCTTTATTTGATCATCCGGATTCAGAGGTATCTGGTGGAAACCAGAATATGCGTCGATGAATGACAACAGTTCACATCCCGCGGTTGAGTCTATGACCTGATCTATCCTCGGCAGTGGAAATGGATCTTTTGGACACGCCTTATTCAGGTTTGTGTAATCGATACACATACGCCAAACCACTGCCAAGTTCAGATCATCCTTCTTCTTTTCTACGAGCACCGGATTAGAGAGCCAATCCGGATACAACACTTCCATGATAAATCCTGCTGCTAGTAACCGAGCTATCTCATCTCCAATGACTTTTCTCCTATCCTCGGTGAAGCGGCGGAGAGGTTGCTTCACCGGCCATGCTCCGGGTCTTACGTTCAAAGAGTGCTCGGCCAACTCCCTCGGAACACCTTGCAAGTCCTGTGTAGACCAAGCAAAAATATCCCGATTCTCACGGAGGAAGTTGACGAGCTCGCTTTCCTATTTGTCAGTTAACCCGGCACCAATTGTTACGGTGCGCTCCGGGAACATGTCATCAACTGGAACCTTCTTGGTATCCTTTGCGGCTTGAAATGAAACGCTACCATGCGGGTTACTCAACGCTGGCATATACTGCTGCGCGGACTGAGCTAATGCCGCCACCTCTTGGATTTTTCTTTTCTCTTGCGCAATCATGAGTGACTCGGCTAGGTTAGACCCGGCTGAGGCACATTCAATGGAACGTCAGAAATCTCCAACAATGGTAATCACTCCATTTGGCCCGGGCAACTTCATCTTCAGATAACTGATGTGGCAGCTTGCCATGAACTTTTTCAACGCTGGTCTTCCGAGTAACGCGTGATACATACTTTCCAAATTCACCACCTCAAACTCCAGATTCTCAGTTCGGTAGTTATCCCTTGTGCCGAATAGCACGTCGACCCAGACTTTGCCTATGGGCTCACAAGAAATGCCTGGTACAATGCCGTGGAAAGTTGTTCTCGTAGCCTGGAGCATGTTCTCTGAGATGCCCAACTTGCGCATCGTATCCGCATACATGATGTTAATGCTACTGCCATTGTTAATCAGTACCTTGGAGAACCTCAGATTGATGTTTGGTCCAATGAATGTCGGATCTAGCACTAGCGCATACGAACCTGGGCTCGACATAAGCTTAGGATGATCTTTAATGTTCCAGGTGATTTCCTGGTCCGACCAAGGCATGTATCTCGTCACTGTCGGCATTACCACATTGACCTCCATATGTTGGCGCTGCAAGCTCTTTTGATCTGTTTCCTCAGTTGTGAACACATAATAGCTCTGGTGATGTTCTCTGTACTCATTTCTCCCCTTGTTTCCGGGGTACCTCTGATCCGGCTGGTGCTGATTTTCCACTTGATGCACTGCATCCCTTCTCTCATTGTTGTCATACCTCGGCGGAGGCGGAGGCAACATTAGCTGTTGCGTGTTCGCTCAGGAGAGCAATTGTTGCCGAGGTAATTCCTGCCGAGGTTGATCATTCCGGGGTGCCTGAGAATTCCCCGAACCACCTTGTTCTATCTTACGCATACACTCACACTGCCTTGTTGTGTGACCCGCCGGGCTATTCGGATTTGGCGTGTGAAACTTACACGGCTAGTCCAACATCGACTCATAGGTATACCTCAGACGGTCTTTCTTTTCTTGCCATTGTTTCTTTTGCTTCGGAGTCCATGTTTTCTTGCCATCGTTTCTTGGAGTCCATTGCCCTCCCGTTTTCTGGCGTTGGTTGCTCCCTGCTCCGGGTTGATCTTGACTCACAGCTGCAACTTGTTGCGAACTGTAGCGATGATCCGGTCTATCATATCTTATTTTTCCTCTGTAATCGTTCCTCCGAGATGACCCGTCTCCGTCCCTCTGATAGTATTCCTCGTTTGATTCATTTGACGCGAGCCTAGGTTGACTCGGATCACCCAAAGCATACGAATTAGCAATCCGGATCATCTCTGCCAACGTAATTGACATTTTCCTCTGCAACTTCATCCACAACTCGCTGCCATATCTGCATCCTTGTGCAAACCATGCTATGTCCTGTGACTCTATGACACACTCACACGAGTTTCTCACGGTACACCACTGGGTCAAGAATTCACGGTCCGTCTCATTAGGTCTTTGCTTGCACATTGCTAGGGTCTGCGGCCTATTCGGCCTCTGATATGTACTTGAGAAGTTGCTGATAAACATTTCTTCAAAATCTATCCAGCAGTTGATGCTTCCGGGTGGTAAATTATTCAGCCATACTCTGGCAGGACCTTCCAACATCTGGGGTACGTATCATACAACCCATCTCAAGTTGCCAGTGGCAATTTTTACAGCCGTAGCATAGTTTATCAGCCAATCCTCCCGCTTGGTACTACCGTCATACGTCTTCGTGCCTCTGGGCAACTAGAAGTTGGGTACCGGTGACTCCTTCATGATCCGGGGTCCAAAGCACGCTGGACCCGGGGGACCTTGACATTCGATCTGTTCCAACCTATACAGGCGATCCAGTTTCAATCTTGCGTCATCCGGCATTAAATCCCTGCTTCCCAATCTTGACCCTATCACATGATAGTCCAGTCTCGGGTACCCCGCGTTCACCATCTCCGAATCACCGTCATTGTATCGGTTTTGCCCTTGGGCGCACCTTTCTGTTGCATACCTCGGCCGGCGCTTTGCTCTTGCCTTGGTATATTCCGTTGCTGCGGATGTCCTTCTCCTGCGGAGTTTTGCTGTCCGCATTGTTGTTGGCAGCGTTCCCCTGACCGGCATTGCCTTGGTCGTGGTTACCTCGACCAGCTTCACCTCGGCTCACACTTCGTCGATCATCATTTTTCCGCGTTTCTTTTTCTTTTCCTGCACGCGTCGGGTCGTACCGGACAATCTGTTTGTTCCATCTGGCCGAGGTTACTACCTATTCTCTCCTTGGACCAACATGAGGTGACGATGCGGCTCCAGCGGATTTCTCCGGGTTACCCATCGCCGAATGGACGATTTTGGAAGCTCCAGCTCTCTCCGGGTTAGCTCTGAGTAGCTCTTCGTTCTGTCTATTCGCGATCTGAACTAACTCGTTAACCCTATCTTGCTGTCTTTGACGGGCCTCACCCGTCAGACCCTCCAACTCGGATGTAGCCGCATCCGCTACTCTGAGGTTCTTCGCCGGGGTGCTATACCTCGGCAACCCCACAGACAAATAGTTTTCTGACCCCTCGGCTCCATCATCACCTTCTCTGTTCATCTTGCTCATGAGATTTCTCCCTTTCACTTTTACCGTATCAACTTTGTTTGCCTTTGCATACTCACACAGCGTCATGTTCAGCGACTGCTGAGCCGCAGCTATTTTCTTTGCGCCCTCTAGTATCTTTTTCCTAGTTTCCTCTAGCTCGGCCTGTGCCTGAGCCGGATCTACCACTGCTGCTACCGGGTTTGCCAAGCTATCCATAGCTTCTCTCAGTACATTCTCAGGCCTCTCTAGTGGTGGCCCTCTACCTTTCCTCGGTGCCTTAGGTGTTACCTCCGGGTCCGGTGCTGGATCCTTGCTTGCGCCTACACCTGGCGCAGTCATCATCACTTCAGCATGGTCTGGGGAGTGAGTGATACACGCCCCGTGAACCACGCTAAGGGGTGGTTCCCCTGCCTCGACGACGCGCTGCGGGTGAACGCATGATACGTCCACCGCAACGTAGACCTTGTGTGCTCCCAGCTTGATGAATAGGCCGTTGCGCGGAAGTGGGCGCGTGCCGAAGCAGCCAGCGTTGTCGCTGACGAAGTCCAGCACTCCAAAGCGCTGAACGAGCCCCGAGACGATGCGTTCGCTAGTGCCGATGAGGTTTCCCGTCCGGATCTTCACCCCTGCTAGCGCCGCTAGCCCCACGATGGGCGCCAACTATCGTGGTGGTGTCACGGCTGATGCCATGGATAGGCTAAAGGTGGGGACTAATACACGCTAGGGGAATCTAGGGAGAGATAGTGGAGTGATTCTCCACACAGAAGGTTGTATTCCTTTCAAGTTTACAAGTGCTCCTATAGCTGTATTGGCGAGAGGAGGAAGAAGAAGCTCTCTTACTCTCAACTACAGTTCACTCCTAGCATCTTAGCGAAATCAGTATCGAAGAAAAGGCCAATGCAACTCGAGCTCCACCCCTTCTACTGAAACCCTAGCCCCCCTTATATAGAGGGGGCTTGGTCTTTGCCTAGGGCATACGTGGAGGCATATTCCTAAGAATATGCCGACTCTCAAAGTAGTAACCCGACCGGGGTGCTTTTCCCCCACGTCATACATGATTCAGCCACGTGAGCCTCTGCGGCGCCCACGTCAGCCGACACGGGCGTCGTCACCCTTGTCAGCCATGACCTAGTGGTCCTGCCCTTGCTTGCTTCGCTCATGCAGTGCGTACCGGGCCTTCTTTTTGACCAGAGAGATTCCTTCCTTCTCCCATAAGCTAAAAGGGCCCGAATCATGGTTGATCCGGCCACACCTGTTCCTGCATATAAGTTAGACAAGCACTTCCGACTTACTCCTTAAGTCGGCTGAGACAATGTTAGGCGACCCCCCTGGTCCGGGTTACTCCGTGATCCGGCCTGCCTTGAGGTGACCCGGCCAGCATCTGCTTTGACCTTGCCGAACCTCGGCTGACTCGGCCCTTATACCCCGGAGTGACCCTACCAGGGGGTATCCCCCCAACACAATGTCACCAGTGGTTCAATGAGGTTCAGGAAAAGGACACACATGCAATATCACTAGTGAATCTATGTGGTTTAGGAAAAGAACACACATGCAATGTCTCTTGTGGATAAATGTGTTTTAGGAAAAGAACACACATGCAATGTCACCAGTGGGTCCATCTGGTTCAAGAAAAAGAACACACATGCAATGTCACTGGTGGATCCATGTGGTTTAGGAAAAGAACACACATGCAATGTCACAAGTGGATCAATGTGTTTTAGGAAAAGAACACACATACAAATTGCACCAATGGATCCATGTGGTTTAGGAAAAGAACATACACATGCAATGTATCTAGTGGATTAATGTGTTTTAGGAAAAGAACACACATACAAATGTCACAAGTGGATCAATGTGGTTTAGGAAAAGAACACACATGCAATGACACCAGTGGATCTTTGTGGTTTAGGAAATGAACACACATGCAAATGTCACTAGTGGATCAATGTGTTTCGAGAAATGAACACAGATGCAAATGTCATCAGTGGATCCATGTGGTTTAGGAAAAGAACGCACATGCAATGTCACCATTGGATACAGTTAATCCTTTGTTTTCAGCAAAACACGGTGAGTTTGACAACCTCATCGCAAGTTGGGGACAAAGTTCTGTGGTTGTGTTGTGCAGGTATCCACGTTGCTATTAGCACTGGTAGTGCGCCCTGCCAAGGCTCAGCTAGCAACACCTTTGGGATGTTTCCTTGCTCCTACTGGTTCAATTAAACCTTGGTTTCATAACTGAGGGAAACTTGATGCTGTGCTCATCATACCTTCCTCTTGGGGTTCCCAATGAGCTCTACATCAACACCGAGCGATCAAGCATTTTTCTGGCGCCGTTGCCGGGGAGTCAAGGACATCTTCACAAGGGGATTCCCTCATAACCAATCTCTTTACTTTGTTATTTTTGTTTTGCTTAGTTTACCTTTGTTTGGTTTGCTTGTTTTTGTTATCAAAAACACAAAAAAATAGTTTTACTAGTTTGCTTTCTTATTAAAAAACACAAAAAAATGACTACTCTTGAAAACACTAAGTTGTGTTACTTCACTAGCACCAACAACAATGATTTTATGAGCACACCTATTGCTCCACTTGTGCCTGAAGATACTTTCTTTGAGATAAAACCTGCTTTACTCAATCTTGTTATGAGAGAACAATTTTCTGGTATTGGTAATGAAGATGTTGCTGCCCATCTAAATAACTTTGTTGAACTTTGTGTGATGCAAAAGCATAGGGATATAGATGGTGATATTATTACGCTTAAATTGTTTCCTTTCTCTTTGAGAGGAAAAGCTAAAGAATGGTTGAATTCGTTAACTAGGAATAGTATTGATTCTTGGACTAAATGCAAAGATGCTTTCATTGGAAAATACTATCCACCTGCTAAGGTTATATCTATGAGAAGTGAAATAATGAAGTTTAAACAATCTGATAATGATCATGTTGCTCAAGCTTGGGAAAGAATGAAATCTTTGGTAAAGAATTGTCCCACTCATGGACTGACTGCTTGGATTATCATCCAAACTTTTTATGCAGGATTGAACTATTCTTCAAGGAAACTATTGGACTCTGCTGCTGGAGGTACCTTTATGACCATCACTTTGGGTGCTGCAACAAAATTTCTGGACAATATGATGGTTAATTATTCTGAATGGCATACTGAGAGAGCTCCACAAGGTAGGAAGGTAAATTCTGTCGAGGAAACCTCCTCCTTGAGTGATAAGATTGATATTATTATGTCTATGCTTGTTAATGGGAACACCCATATTGATCCAAATAATGTTCCTTTGGCTTCTTTGGTTGCTCAAGAAGAGCAAGTTGATGTGAACTTCATAAGAAATAACAATTTTGGCAATAATGCTTATAGGAATAATTTTAGTAACAACAATTATAAGCCGTATCCTCCCAACAATGGTAATGCTTATGGAAATTCCTACAACAATAATAGGAGTTCTCCCTTTGAACTTGAAGTTATGCTTAAAGACTTTATTAGTAAACAAACTGCTTTCAATAAAACTATTCAGGAAAACCTCTCTAATGCTGAAAGAAATATAGCATCTTTGGCTGAAGCTCAATCTCTTTGAATAAAATGGCTACTAAACCTGAAACTAATGATAATCCCTTTGCAGCTACTAATGCTATACAAGTAAGAATTGATGAAAATGTTAGACTATTAGCTGAATTACATGCTAAGTGGGAAAGTGAAGATGAAATTGCTAGAAACATTAGTGTTTCTACTATTACCACCACTAGTGTTGAGGCTAGTAATAGTTCTACTACTTTAAATGATAATTATGATTTTGATCTTGATGGTTGCAATATCCCTGAAGTTATTAAGTACCTACAAAAGCTTGCTAAAAGTCCTAATGCTAGTGCTATGAACATGGCCTTTACAAAACTCATTACTGATGCTCTCATAAAGATTAAAGAAGAAAAGGTGAAACATAAAGCTTCTATTCCTATAAAACAAGAAGATGGTTGGGAACCCATCATTAATATGAAAGTGAATGACTTTGATTTCAAAGCTTTATGTGATCTTGATAGTAGTGTTTCTATTATGCCTAGAAGGATTTATGATATGCTTGATTTGCCTCCACTTGAAGATTGTTATTTGAATGTCCCACTTGATGATAATGTTAAAAAGAAACTCATGGGGAGTCTTAATAATGTTCTTATTATGGTTAACAATGCCTATGTCCCCGTTGATTTCTATGTTTTGGATGTTGAATGCAATGCTTCTTGTCCTATTACTTTAGGAAGACCTTTTCTTAGAACTTTTGGTGCCATTATTGATATGAAAGAAGGCACCATTAATATCATCTCCCACTCAAGAAAGGTATAGAACACTTCCGTAAGAAGAGAGAGAAGATTTATTTTGCTTCTCCTATGAAAACAAAATTTGGTCTTAATGCTTCTTCATTTGAGAACACTTGATTCTTTTTCTTGCTTCTTATGCCTAACTTAAAGGCGTTAAAGAAAAGTACTTATTGGGAAATAACCCAAAAGTTTTAGATGAGTCTTGGAAGTTATTACTAACCGCTCCTTATCCTTTTTATTTGCTTTTTGTGCCAAGAGTAACCTCTAATGAGAGAGAAGTAATGATTGGGAAAGTTGCTGTCCCGAAACAGATTTCTGTGCTTCACCGTAAAAATTCGTGTAAAATCTCTGAACTTCTTTTAGAGGCGTGAATTTTTTTGCTTCTGCCCCAGGTTGTTATATAACTTTCGTTAGTTCAACACTTTTTGATTTGAGCAACAGAAGGTCTTCGAAAAAATTCGTCTTTACCTTCTGGTCTGTTTTGACATATTTCTGCCATTTTCTGCATTTGCTTCTTGTTGGTTCCTCTTTGAGTTCTTTTGGCGAATTGAGATTTTTGAGGGAAGTTATAAAGTAGCTAGTGTTCTAATGGAATTTTATTTGATGTTGGAACTGAACCTTAAGACCTTGTATTTTGAGTGCACTAATGTTGCTAATAAAGATTGTGTGAAGTTTTGTATGAAGAAAAATTTCAGGTGTATGGAAGGAATGAGTAATGAGATGAAGGTTCAACTAAAGCTCAAGCTTGGGGATGCCACGCGTGTCACCCCAAAAATATCCAAGAGTACAAGCGTCAAAGCTTGGGGATGCCCAAGGCATCCCCCTCTTCATCAATAAAAATCCCAGGTTTCTTCCAAACGCTTCATTTTTATTGTTTCATGCAGAGTTGTGTTGTTCTTGGAGCGTCTTTTTTTTAGTTTTGGTTTTGGTTTTTCATTTGCTTGGTTTTATTAGTTTGCTAAATAAATTGGTTGGACCCCCTCTTTCATACATTGGTTTGGAAAAGAGTAGGAACTTCATGCTTAAGTGTTAAAGAGAGCTTGTTTTTGACTGTGGCCTATGCTTTGTCATGCCATGCTTTATATTGTTTTGGCTTTATGCTTAGTATTCTTTGTTGTAGCATGACTTGTTATATACAATTGAGATTGCTTAATGTGCCTTGTATGAATCATGCGTTGTTTTAGCATATTAAAGCATAGTATAGTGGTATTCTCCTTTGATGCTTTATTTGGGTTGACTCGGCGCATGCTCACACCATGTTATGACTATATCAAGTCACCATAGCCTTTATGATCCTTTAGTTTTCAACTTCTAGTATCACTTTATGCTTTGATCAATGATGTTTTGTCGCTCTGCATGATTATGGCCATTATTGCTCTCTTAGTTTGTCGCTCCCAGTCTTTTGCTAGCCTCCACAACCAAGTACGAGTTCCACTCATGCATCCAACTCCCTAAACCAAGTTATTCCAAAGAGTCCACAATACCTACCTATTAGCTTATGCTATTCCAAGTATATTCATGCTTTTGTTTACCTTCCGAATTAAACTTGTTATGAGAAAACTAGTGATTAAAGCTCTCACGAACTTGATGGCACACTTTACTTTTCTTGCCCTTTTGAACCATTGTGTCGTCTATGTTGTATATGCTTGCACTTATTTGTTGGGAATTAGCAGAACCATGCTTTCATGGGGAATGCTTTGAACATTGCACTTGGTACTTGTACCTAGTTGATATCATGCTCTTTTGTATATGGATGTCGTTGGTGTGAAATGAAAGGGGAGCTTGTAAGTCCATGAAGTTATGTATAAGTGTTAGAGAAACGCCTAGGCCGCTGGTCTAATCCATGCTGACATAGTGGAAACCTGCAGCGTAACCATAATGAGCTATCTATGAAGCATTCTTCTTATAAAAAAGAGTTCTATATTGAGGAAAAAGAGAAAAGAGAAAAAAATAGATTATGAAAAGAGGAAAGAGAGAAAAAAGCACCATATTCCCATGGTAAATAAGAAGATTGCTGAGATGCTCGTTGTCTGCTTGCCTTGTCATTTTGATATGGGGATTCTTCCATATCATCGGGCAAGGGGTACCCCATTGGCGGTTCTCTATGATACACATGTACTTATGATGACAAGAACTTACCGGTGACTAAACTTGAGTAGCATGATGAGCGGCCCTCGTATACAAGGGACATGAGATTTCTGACTTATACTTCGTCAAGCATGTACACCATAGTTTGTTCACTTTAACCTTAATCACTTCAAGATGCTTATGATAGGGGAAATGAGAGCTGAAAGCTATAAGTACAATAATTTTTGGAAGCTCTTTATGAGACTTGAATCTCTGCTTCCTTCTATGAAGGCCTTTCTTCCACCATTATATTGAGTCTCCACCTTCTAACTTTATGCACCTACTTTAAGAGCATAGTGGCCATTCTTAGTTCTATGTGCATTGTCCCAAGACTGGTTGATTGATGCATAACTTGATATTGCTTGTTTTAAACTATTTGTATCTAGTCACTCTGATGAACTTTGAAGGTGTCCTATGCATTTATATTTGCTACTCTATGAGGGACAAGCTGAATACTATTATCTATGTTTTCTTTATGTGAAACAAACAAACATCTTGCAAAGCATTTTTATTCATGAATCTTTTGTTTGTGCCTTTTCATGTTGCATCATAGTTTCTTTGTCTTATTGCTAGAACTTTGTCTTTAATGTTATGATTGAAGTACTATGATCCCAGTTTTGAATGCTTTACAAATACTTTGATCAAGTCTTTGATGGTGCATGCCACCTCAAAAATTATTCTTTATTTTTATCACTTACCTACTCGAGGACGAGCAGGAGTTAAGCTTGGGGATGTTGATACATTGCAAATTTATCTATAATTTTTGATGTTCCATGCTTGGTTTTATCCACTTTCTTGTGTTTTGTCCACACTTTGGAGTAATTTTCATATGATTTCTTGGACTAACCTATTAACAAGAGCCACAGTGCCAGCTACCTATTTTCTGCTGTTTTTGGTTCCAGGAAAGTCAGAAAATGAATATTCTCGAAATTGGACGGGACAAAAGCCAAAGTGCCTATTTTTCCGGAAGTCATCAGATGCCAAAATACAAGAGGGAGAAGAGCCAAGGGGCCACCACACCACCTGGCCGTGCGGGCCATGCTTGGTCGTGCCAGGGGGTGGTGTGGGTAGCCCATGCACCCCCTCGGCCTCTCCTTCTGCCTATAAGATGCCCTCGGGACGAAAACCCTAAGTACCCGATCAAAAATCCACGAAAGAGTCTGTAGCCGCTGTCATCTCCATCCCTAGATCGGGAGGGATCTGAAGCTCTTCCCGGCACCCTGCCGGAGAGGGGAATTCACCCTGGAGGCCTTCTTCATCATCATGCAAGCCTCCGGTGTGATGCATGAGTAGTTCATCCTTGGACTACGGATCCATGTAGTAGCTAGATGGCTGGTTCTCCTCCTTTGTGCTTTCATGTCTAGATCTTGTGAGCTCCGGTCATGATCAAGATCATCTATTTGTAATTCTACATGTTGTGTTTGCGGGGATCCGATGGATATTGAGATGCTATTTTAGATTGATTATTGATTCTATCATGTCTTTGTTATTTGTTTGCATGCTTTCCGTTGTTAGTAGCTATCTTGGCCAAGTAGATGCTAGCAACTCCAAGAGTTAGTATTTATGCTCTATAGTGGGTTCATGCCTCTAGTAATCAAGGGAAGTGATAGAAATCTCTAAGGTACTAGATGTGTTGTTGCTACTAAGGAGAAAACAACAATCCTTTGTTCATAGAACAATCGTATTGTTTACTTCACATGCAATTCGTAAAGCAATAATATGTTGCTTGCAACTTAATACTAGAGGGGGTTCGGATGATAAACTGAAGGTGGATTATTAGTCATAGATGCATTTGGATGGCGGTCTATGTATAATGTTGTAATCCCCAATCAAGTTCCAAAGGAGTCAAGATGATTAGTATATGCATGTATTGCTTTCTCGATGTTTGTCAATTGCCCCGCTGTAATTTGTTCACCCAGCATGTTATCTGTCTTAAGGAGAGCCACCTCTAGTGAACTATGGATCCCAGTCCTTTTATTTTACATACAATCTATAAATTGTTTACCGCTTTGTGTTTACTTTCTGCAAACTATTACTTCCTTCCATTCGATACGTTTAATCCTTTGTTTTCAGCAAAACACGGTGAGATTGACAACCTCATCGCAAGTTGGGGACAAAGTTCTGTGGTTGTGTTGTGCAGGTCTCCATGTTGCTACTAGCACCGGTAGTGCGCCCTGCCAAGGCTCAACTAGCAACACCTTTGGGGTGTTTCCTTGCTCCTACTGGTTCGATTAAACCTTGGTTTCATAACTGAGGGAAACTTGCTACTGTGCTCATCATACCTGACTCTTGGGGTTCCCAACGAGCTCTACATCAACACCGAGCCATCAACCACCTCAGCGCCTCGCCGCCCTTTCTCTCCGCGAGCAGCCAGAGCGCACGAGAGCACGATCGCCGCCAGCGAGCCTCAGAACGCACCCCGACACCAAATCGGGCATGCCGCTCCGCCTTGAACCTAGCACCCCGCCAGACACGGCCGTGCACCGCCGCGCGACCCACAGTCGCCGGGAGCCACATCGAGCACCGCCTCTGTCTTCCAGAGCGTGGGAAGCTCCCGACCGTTAGGCACCACCCCTAGCCACGCCATTGCGCCATCGCTGACCGCCAGCAGACCGCCCACCGTCCCCCTACCTCGCCCACGCCGGTATCCCTCTATACCGCCCTTGCCGGAGACGCCAACCCACACCCATCGGTCCCCTCGTTGAACCTATATAAGGAGGCCACCACAGCACCATTTCTTCACACCATCTCACTTCCCTCTCTCCATTGACCGTTTCCCCTCTCTCGCTGGAGCCGCTCGATCCACCATTCGGTGGAATTCCACCGGAGGTAGCCGCTGCAGAGGAGGAGACGTGCTTGTCGATTCTGTCCACCTCAGCCCCTGCCGCGACGTCGCCTGAGCCTGCCATTCTCCACCAGTTCGTTTGCCCACCTCGCCGTACTATCTAGAGCCTTGGTACGTCCCCAGTAGACCCCCACCGGCCGTTTAGGGTTCAGTCTCGCCGGCGATGAGTCCGTCATCGACGACGACCGTGAGCTGTCGATCTGTGTTCTAATCATGTGGCCCAGATCGTCCCGTACCGCTTTGGGTTTTAAGTGTCGTTGACATGCGGACCCCCCTTGTCAGTCGCCCTCTGCGCCGCTGAGCATCACTGGGCCGGCCCATTTAGTTTCCCACCTAAGCCCGTAGATTCAAATATAGGTTTTTGTATTTAGATTTAGATTCCATTCTGTCCTTTAGTTTAAAAATCATTTCAGAAAGATTTACTGAACCAAATTGAGTGATTCAAATTTTGTTGAAAAGTTACTGAAAATATCTATCCAAACCCATTGGATTTAAATCATTTAGAATTAGAGATCTCTCCTAGTTAAAATAACAAAACAGAAGCTTTTGCACATTCAATTTTTTTATAAAATCAACCATAATAGCTTTTGAGTTGATTCCAACTCTCAAAAATCACATTTAACCATACCTATCTAAATATGTAATAATATTAAGTTTTCCATGCAGTGACTTTGGACTAGTACCAAAATAATGCTATATAGGAATTTCTAGTCACTTTAAATCATTAAGTATTAAACTTAAACTTATTAAAATATGATCCAACCTTTAAATCACATTCCCATATGTTAGAATATTTGGTGATGACATGTGTCCACATGATCCCATATTTTAATTGGAGAATATTAAATCTTAGTTATTTTCAATGAGTAGAAATTACTTTTTTCAAATAAAATAAATGAAGCTAGTTCATTAAACCTTGTGATGCTTGTGATGATAAAAGATCATCAAATGTGTGCCTTTGGATGCTAAGTAGACTAGTTAAGTATTGTTCGGTGATTGTGTACTCCGTATGTATTTATAGACGATAGTACCGACTAGGCTTTCGAGGAGGAGGAGTTCTACCAAGAGGAGGAGGAAGAAAACTTCAACCACTGCACCAACAAAGGCAAGCTATTGTTAGGAAGCTAGAATTAAGCTAGTTAACCTAAGCAAAGGCATTAGGCATGCTTTGGTTATACTATTTTGGCATTGTACCTACTGCAAGTTTTATTTCCAAGCTTTACTTTCTTTACTTTACCAAAGTCCTTTACTTGTTTAAAGGTAGCATAAAGAGTATAAAACTTGACCTATCTAGTTAGACTTAGATGTCATTCTATGGCATGAGATTTGAGATTAGCATCCCACCTTAGTGAACACTCTTAACTTAGTAGTTGGAACAAAACCCAAAACTTGATTCACTTTAGATGGGAATACTTAGTGAAAATGAATTGTGAAAACCTTGGAATGACGAGGCATTCTATTGAGATGTGTTGACATGTGTTGAGAAACACAAATGGTTTATGATGATGAAAATGTTGAGGCATGAGCCTTAGCCCTTTTACAAAACTGATGGTTGGGTTCGGATGCGATACCATTCCAATTTTATCGTACAACCTGAATTGGGTAAGGCTTAGCCGGAAGTTTATATGCATTAGTATTAGTTCCCTCATGGGAGAGGTCTGAGCTGAGGCTACCTCTCAATGTTGTCCACCTATGCAATGCCCAAGATGACAGATGGTCATGGTTGGGAGGCCATGCTCATAGGAGAGGTTCTTATACTAGGGTGTGTAAAGGAAAGGTTATGTTTGATTATCTACATACTAAGTATGATGATTCAGGGTTATCCCTGACAGATGTATCGAATCTTGTGGTGAAAGTGTACCACCTATGTAGAGTGTCAAACTATTCGAATAGGCGCGTCCACGGTTATGGATAGTTGGAGTGGCCATACAGTTCCGTTGTCAGATGTTTTCAAAACAACTTATGAAATTATTTGTGACATGACTTGACCACAACAGAGTTGTGACCATGACAACTAAGTTCCCACTTAGGTGTTTTCAGATTTTATTTTATCTTTCTTTGTTTCTGAACTTAGCTTAGGTTTCAAACTTAACTTCACAATAAAAGTTAGAGTTTGCATTCCTACTAGAACTATCTTACTTGTTAGTGATAGTTTGCGAGTACTTAAAGAGTACTCATGGCTTTTGTCCCTGGCTATTCCTATGGCCATACTATGAAGGAGACTACCAAGATGAAGGACAGCAGGACGGCTATGATAACTAGGATCATCTCCCTTCGTCAGCATTGCCTGTGACTCTGAAGATGGACCCCACCGCTACGCTATTTATTCCGCTACTTGATTGTACTAAGACTGGATCATGAGATCCTTATTTGTGTAAGACCTTATTTATGGTTGTAATGGATGATGGACTGTGATATCCAATCTGTTATGTCTCACAAAAATGGTAATCCTGGGATTGCAAGGTATGGCATAACAGGCATCTGGGATTAAAAATCCGGGTGTTGACACCACGTTTCACAACCCTTCTTCAATATTTACCTGCCCGCCCACTCCGACCTACACCGACTTTTTGGACCCACTATGCAATTGACCCACATGTCTGTGAGCCAGAATTACGGGAAGTAGAGATTCCCATCACTTGTTGTTCAAAATTGGAACATTTTTCGGTAAACCGAGATAAAATCAATAAAATCATCCAACCTGGCTTATACTATCATTCCACTATGTCAGAGTAAAAGCTAAAAAAACAAAGCCAAAAACACGTTCGTAGCTTTATAAGACAAACCCAAAACCGGAAACAACCCATAAAACTAAAATGTAAAACCCTAAACCCTCGGCCCATAAACCCTAATCAAGCAGGTATCGTGCAGTTATATATCAAAATTTGAGATACTTTCATTAAATTGCGGTAACACCATTCTATTCCACGAATATAACAATAAAGTTTTAATATTATTGGAAATGACCTAAACCCTAAAACCCTAAACCCTCAACACTGCACGTAGCATGCACTTATCTATCAAAAATTGATATATTTTCATTAAACTGGTTACTCAATTCTATTTGATGAATATAAGCATAAATCTTGAGCATTAGAGAAAATACCCTAAACCACCCCTAATAAAACCTAAACCTAAAACCCCAAACCCTCAACCCATAAATCCTAACCAATCAGGTATCATGCACTTAGAGAACAAATTTTGAGATACTTTCATTGAGTTAGGTAACGCCATATTCTATTCAATGAATATAAGCATAAAGCTCGAGTGTTATTGAAAATTCGATAAACCCCCTAAACCCTATTCAGTCCATCAAACCTAAACCGTAAAACCATAAAACCCTAAACCCACGACCCATATAAACCCTAACCAAGCATGTATCATGGACTTATAGATCAAAATTTGAGATTCGATCTTTCATTAAATTGCGGTAATGCCATTCTATTACACGAATATAACAATAAGGTTTGAACATTATCGAAAATGCCCTAAACCCTAAAACCCTAAACCCTCAACCCCGCCTAAACGACATTGGCAAATGAGGTATCACATGCACTTGTAGATCAAAATTTCAGATAAACATTCCTCAAATTGTGCTAACGCTATTCAATTCCATGAAGATAAGCATATATAAAGTACCTTGAACATTATCAAAAATTCCCAAAAAACCTAAACCCTAAACACCTAAACCCGCAAAACCATAAAATACCTAAACCCTCAACCCCTTACCAAGGAGGTATGATGCACTTATAGATCAAAATCCGAGATACTTTCATTAAAGTGCGATAACACGAGTCTATTCCACGAATATATAAGCATATATATATATAAGCTTGAACATTATTATTGAAAATTCATAAACCCTAAAACCTAGAAAACCCTAAACCCTGAATACCAACCTTAAACTCCTAAGCCCTAAATCCTAAAATCCTAAATCATATACCATAAACCCTAAACCCCTAAAGCCTCAACCCAAAAAACACGAACCCTAAACCCTAGGCTATATATATCTTGTGTGGAAACTAGGGCAATGGGATTTTGAGCCATACTTATTTGTAGTTTCTTCATGACAAAAGCCATTGTCATCGCTTGAAAAATTGAAAATATCTTCAAATTCAGAAGCTTCCTTTGTAAATAATATTTGAAATTCCAATAATACGGACCAATCTACCAAATATAAACATGTTATAAACTATAGCAAAGGTGTGGCCATGACCTTGGTCACCTGGTTTGAAAGCCATGCAAATTCATACATGGTATGCCATATATCATAGGACAATATTAAAGCCATTATTATTGATTGGAGCTTTTAAAATAACTCCAAATATGGAAGCTCTTTTTCTAAACAATGTTGAAATACCAATATGCACCAATCTACCAAACATGGTTACATTATCATAAAGTAAGGTAACACATATGGCCTTGACAATGGTCATCTAGTTTTTGAAAGCCATGAATGTTCAAACATGGTACGCCATATTGTGAAACGAGTTTTTCAAGAGTTAACAAATTTTATATATTTTCATGGAAACTAGCCAATGCACACAGTGAGACACCAATAGAGAAACAAATGGTTGTATTTCGTTTTATATTTTGTTTCTTTATTTTTTTTAAAAGACTGGCCCAAATTTGTTGTCATTACTATTCATATCAAAAAATTGAAATCTTGCAAAACTCTCGGTGGTTCACCAATATTTCACTAATTCGATACCTTTAAACTATTTTTAAAAAGTCCAGAGCAAGCTATATCGCACACTTTGTAGTACATAAATATACTTACTTTCAATCGTCAAAAAGTTATTTAATTTCAGCATCTTCAGCTAGGAAGTTTGGAAACTCATGAAAGTAGGGCATATCCATCAAATCTAGAATCTCCTTTGTAAACAATTGCTTGAAATGCCAAGATGCACCGATCTACGAAATATGGCCAGGTTTGTAAGCTTGGTTGGCAAAGATGCTTCAATGTAAGGAGTAGTACAAAAGATGAAAAAGGTATAGAAACTATGGTTGTGACCTTGCTCCTCTTGTTTGAAAGCCTTGAATTAATGTTCACTAATTTCGGTAGATGTCTATAATCTCATTAAATGCTGGAAAGCATACATGCATGTGGGTCTATCTGACGGGACAGCATCCCAAGTGGGAGTAGAGTACCTTAGAAGCTTCAACTTCAAAATTTCGGCAGAGCGTCGAAATATCCCGCCCACCCATTCAAACATCCCGCCCATCCATTCAAACATCCAGCCCCCCAAAAAAACATCCAGCCCCAAAAATTATTTTATTGCACAAATTTAGCCTGGAAGCTTGAAAGGGTGTTATACATTGTGTGATAAAAGGGGGCGGTGGCATTTTGAGCCATCATCTTTGTAGTTGCTTCACAACAAAACACATTGTTATTACTTGGAAATTTGAAAACAAACTTCAAATTTGGAAGCAGACATATTGGTTGATTTGCAAAGATGCACCGATCTACCAAATACAGACACGTCATCATAAACTATTTCCATGACCTTGGCCACCTTTATTTTGATGATGGTCATCTTCTTGAAAGCCTTAAATTATTCGAAAATTTCAGCAAATGCCTAGAAACTCGTTTAAATACTGGGAAGCAACTCTCGCTGGTGTGTGGGCCTAGACGGTGACAGCGTGTCTGAGAGGCCCCACGCCGGAGTAGCGTATGCTAGAAGCTTCGACGTCAAAATTTGGTACGGTGCCCAAACATTGCACCCATCCAATAAAATATCCCACGCATCCATTCAAACATGCTTCACCTCTTTCTAGAATGCAAAATTCCTCTTCTATCCCTGCTTTGGAAACAAGAATCCGAGGGAACACTACAATAACAGAGGGATATAGGTGGTAAATTTGAGTTCTCCCAAGTGCATCACCCCATCCATGTTTCCTAGCCCTTCTTCAATATTTACCTGCCCGCCCACTCCGACCTACACCAACTTTTTGGACCCACTATGCAAGTGACCCACATGTCTATGAGCCAGAATTACGGGAAGTAGAGATTCCCATCGCTTGTTCAAAATTCGAACATTTTTCGCTAAACCGAGATAAAATCATTAAAATCAGCCAACCTGGCTTATACTATCATTCCACTACGTCAGAGTAAAAGCTAAAAAAAAAATCCAAAAGCACGTTCGAAGCTTTATAAGCCAGAAATCAAAAGCCATAATTCGAGCCCAACCAAACAGCGCCTAAATCTAAAGGAACTCTTCTTGTTTCTCCCTTGTTTTAGTACCTGGGTACATTCAATTTTATTTAACAAGAAATATGACCAAGAAGGATATCATCGATTTGTATATCAATTTTTGAGATACTTTCATTAAATTGCGCTAACACCAATTTGTTCAACGGATATATATAACCATAAAGTTTGAAAATATTATTGAGAATTCACGGAATCCTAAACCATAAAATCTAAACCCCTAAACCCTGACCATGTAGGTATCGCGCAACTATAGATAAAAAATTGAGATATTTTAGTTAAATCAGGTAACACCATTCTATTAGACAAATATAAGCATAAATCATGAGCATTACCAAAAATTCTCTAAACCCAAAACCGGAAACAACCCATAAAACTAAAATGTAAAACCCTAAACCCTCGGCCCATAAACCCTAATCAAGCAGATACTTTCATTAAATTGCGGTAACACTATTCTATTCCACAAATATAACCATAAAGCTTGAACTTTATTTAAAATTCCCGAAACCCTAAAATTTGAACACTAATTAAACCCAAAATCCTTACCAAACACGTAGCATGCACTTATCGATCAAAAGTTGATATATTTTCATTAAACTGGTAACTCCATTCTATTCGATGAATATAAACGTAAATCTTGAGCATTATCAAAAATACCCTAAACCCTAAACAACCCCTAATAAAACCTAAACCTAAAACCCCAAACCCTCAACCCATAAACCATAACAGAACAGGTATCATGCACTTATAAATCAAATTTGGAAATACTTTCAATGAGTTAGGTAACGCCATATATATTCTATTCCACGAATATAAGAATAAAGCTTGAGTATCATAGAAAATTCGATAAACCCCCTAAACTCTATTCAGTCCATAAAACCTAAACCGTAAAACCCTAAAACCCTAAACCCTCGACCCATATAAACCCTTACCAAGCAGGTATCGTGGACTTATAGATGAAAATCTGAGATTCAATCTTTCATTAAATTGCGGTAACACCATTCTATTCCACGAATATAACAATAAAGTTTGAACATTATTGGGAATGCCCTAAAACCTAAAACCCTAAACCCTTAACATAACACGTAGCATGCACTTATCGATAAAAAATTGATATATTTTCATGAAACTGGTAACTCCATTCTATTCGATGAATATAAGCATAAATCTTAAGAAGTATTGAAAATACCCTAAATAACCCCTAATAAAACCTAAATCTGAAACCCCAAACCCTCAACCCATAAATCCTAGCCAATCAGGTATCATGCACTTATAGAACAAATTTTGAGATACTTTCATTGAGTTAGGTAACGCCAAATTCTATTCAATGAATATAAGCATAAAGCTCGAGTATTATTGAAAATTCGATAAACCCCCTAAACCCTATTCAGTCCATAAAACCTAAACCGTAAAACCTTAAAACCCTAAACCCTCGACCAATATAAACCCTAACCAAGCATGTATCGTGGACTTATAGATCAAAATTTGAGATTCGATCTTTCATTAAATTGCTATGACGCCATTATATTACACGAATATAACAATAAAGTTTGAACATTATTGAAAATTCCTGAAAATTGAAACCTGTAAAACCCAAATCCTAAACCCCTAAACCCTATAACCCTAAACCTTAAACCCTCACCAAGCACATAGCATGCACTTATAGTTCAAAATTTAAGATAATTTTGTTAAATTGGGGAACACCATTCTATTTGACAAATATAAGCATAAATCCTGAGTAATATAAAAATTTCCCTAAACCCTAACTTAAACCCTAAACCCTAAAGCCCTAAACCCTCAGCCATAAACCCTAACCAAGCATGTGTCATGCACACATTGATCAAAATTTGAGATACTTTCATTAAATCAGCTAACAACCATTCCGTTCTACAAGTATAAGCACAAATCTTGAGAATTATTGAAAATTCGCTAAACCCTAAACCCTAAACCCTAAACAACCCATAAACTAAACCGTAAAAACCTATAACCCTAAACCCTCGACCCATAAACCCTAACCAAAGAAGGTATTGTGCACTTATACTCAAAATTTGAGATACTTTCAATAAATTGATGTAATGCATTATATTCAAAGAATATAAGCATAAAGCAAATTGAACATTATCGAAAATTCCTAAAACCTAAAACCCTAAACCCCTAAAACCCTAAACCCTTACCAAGCATGTAGCATGCACTTATAGATCAAAACTTGATATACTTTCGTTTAATTTGCTAACACCATTTTATTCGATGAATATAAGCATAAATCTTGAGAATTATCGAAAATTCCCTAAACCCTAAACCCTAAACAACCACTAAAACCTAAACCCTAAAACCCCAAACCCTCAACCCATAAACACTTACCAATTAGGTATCATGCACTTTATAGATCAAAATTGGAGATAATTTCATTAAATTAGGTAATGTCATTCTATTCGACAAATATAACAATAAAGCTTGAGCATTATTCTAAATTCGCTAAACTCTAAACACTATACAATAATAAACATAAACTGTAAAAACCTAACCAAGCAGGTATCATGCACTTATAGATCAACATTTGTGATACTTTCATTAAAGCAGGTAACACCATTCTATTCGACGAATATAATTATAAATCTTTGAGCATTATTGAAAAACCGCTAATCCCTAAACCCTAAACAACCCATAAAACCTAATCCGTGAAACCCTAAATCATCGACCCATAAACCCTAAACCAGCAGGTAATGCCATTTTATTACATGAATATAAGAATAAAGATTGAAAATTATTGAAAATCATAAACCCTAATAACATCCTAACCCTAGAACTCTAACTTCCTAACCCTAGAACCCTAAACCCTTACCAAGGAGGTATAATGCACTTATAGATCAAATTTTGAAATACTTTTATTAAATTGTGATAACGCCATTATATTCCATGAATATAACCATATATATAAAGCTTGAACATTATTACTGAAAATTCCGTAAACCTTAAAACCTAAACTATCCTAAACCCTAAAATCTTGAACAACCCTAAACCCTAAACCACTAAACCCTAAAAGCCTGAACCCTAAAATCCTAAACCATGAACCCTTAAACCCTCAACCCAAAATAAAACCCCGAACCCTAAACTTAATTAACCCTAGGCTATATATACTTTGAGTGAAAACAGGGGCAGTGGGATTTAAAGCCATGTTTTGTAGAAACTTCGTGACTAAAGCCATTGTTGTGCATTAGAAAATTGAAATAACTTCCAATTGGAAAGCTTCCTTTGTAAATAATATTTTAAATGCCAATACACACCATAACAAATATGGATAGGTTATTATAAACTATAGAAAAGATATGGCCATGACCTTAGTCATCTGGTTTGAAAGCCATGCATATTCTTACATGGTACTCCATATATATTGTGATACAATTTTTTCTTAGAAATTATCAAATTTCAAGATTATATTTTTCCATGGAAACTAGCTAATGCACATAGTGAGACATGAATAGAGAAAATAATGGATGCATTTCTTTTTATATTTTGCTTCTTTGTATTTTTTAAAATGGTTGAAATTCGGTGTCATTACCATTCATATCAAAAAGTTGAATTTTCCAAAACTCTCGGTGGTTCTCCAATATTTGATTACTTGATATCTTTGAATTATTTTAAAAAGTGAAGAGCAAGGTATATCACACACGTTCTAGTTCGAAATTAGACATATTTCCTTCAGATTGTCAAAAAGTCATTTTATTGCATAGATTTAGCTAGAAAGTGTGGAAATTCATGAAAGTTGGGCATTGTCCACCAAATCTAGCATGTTCTTTTGAAATGCCAAGATGCAGCTATCTACCAGATACGGAGACG
Organism: Avena sativa; assembly: GCA_916181665.1. Lineage (NCBI taxonomy): Eukaryota > Viridiplantae > Streptophyta > Magnoliopsida > Poales > Poaceae > Avena > Avena sativa. The sequence goes on along the minus strand of OV702292.1, from coordinate 254,488,677 downwards.
CTATTATAAACTATAACAGAGATATGGCCGTGACCTTAGTCATGTTGTATGAAACCTTCAAAATATAGTGTTTATCAATTTCGGCAAATGTGTGGAAACTCATTTATATGTTGGTAAGCATACTATCGCTGGCCTGTGGGTCTAGACGGGGGCAACACGTCAGAGCGTCCGCGTCAAAGTAGCGTACGTCGGAAGTTTCAACCTCAAAATTTCCGCATGGCGCCGAAACATCCCACGCACATCTATTCAAATATCTCGCGCATCTATTCAAATATCCCGCCTCGCTTTTTGCAAATGCAAAATTCCTCTTCTATCCCTGCTCCAGAAACAAGGACAGTGGCAGTACTGCAATAATAGAGGGGTAAATGTGCGTCATCCCACCTATATCCCCCCCATCGTCTCTTCTCCGCCCAAACCCCTCCAACCTCGACCTTCCTCTAGCTGCTTCACCGTCGGCCCTCTCTTCCACACTAGAGTTCCACTGCAAGCGCTCTTTACTGGAACTATTTCACCGACTCCCTCGCGGCACCGAATCTGCTTCGCCAACACCGTCATCTACCCTACCAGGGTCGGTTCACTAAATCATTCGTTGCTGACCCTGAAATGGCGAGTCGCCGCCCTCGCTGCCCACTTGTCCGTCCCACCCATCCTCGCCGTGCAGTGATAATTTCTCTTGCCCGTTTGCTATATTTTTGTTACTCGAAATCTTTAGGATGTTGCTCAATATTCTAGATGCTATTGCCATTTTGTTTGCACGCTTCATCTTGTAGGTCCTATCCACCTCATTAGCTTCTTGCTTTTATTCCCTTTCTTTATTCTCACGCTATCGGTTTAATCCTCCAACACGAACTCATAGATTCTATTCTTTCCGAGCGCTCGCACGGGTCACGCAAACAGCTCATAGAGGATCCAACACTAACAATGTGACGCCCAGCAAGGCTGAATCGTGAGGTTTCCTTGTGTTACTTAGGCCAGTTTCTTGTCACGTTAATTAGTTGTCATTCTACCTAAGAACTTGCCATAACATTTACATTTATGTTCAATGGTGAATATATGTGCGAATGCTTAATTTGTAAAATGTCCATCTAGTTTGGATGATATATCTGATCATTTTTAATGCTATATGTGGGTGTTTTCACCTGCTTTCATCCTTCCAAACAAGCTATCTAGTTTGAAACATACGTCTGGCAATTTTTTATGCCATGTTTTTGATGTTTTTAAGGAGTTTTCATCCTTCCAAACCAACCAACTTGGTTTCAAATGTCATGCAGAGAAATGACAATGGAGTACAAGGACCAGAGTTCCAACTGCTCTGCTCAGATTCTTTTGGCAGATTGACCAGGAGTCGCACCCGCTCGAGAAGGAGATACTGTCAACCTGAATGTGCTATTGTAAGTTCATACTTACTTTAAATGATCTCTACTTTATATAATACTACTTGTTTCCCTTGTTGTTTGTTTTAACCTATTTCACTATATTTTAGTAGACTGCAGTTAAAACCCAGCAGGAGTCCTTGGAAGGCAGGACTGAAAGTTCTAATCCCTCATCCCATTCATCCTCCCATTTTAGAACAACTCCTGCATGCAATAAATATACAAAAGTTGTATTGCATGCAGAACGAAAGGGTGTAGCTGCTCTTAGATCTATAGCTGAAATGTTGAAGAAGAGGACAGATGATACAGTGAAGCGAATCACCATGTACCGATCTCTTATTGATGGTACTGACACGTTGTAGTATGTCAGAATTACGATCTTGTCGTATAACCTGTTCTGACAAACTTTTATTGTTCTGTAATTAGTAATGTTAATTTATGTGTGTTCATTAATTGATGTCTTGATATTCACCTGTTTTGAGAAAAGTAGGCACTAGCAAAAAAAAGTCCGAAACAGTAACAACACGCGCATGGACGGCCCAAAGCGGCCAGAACATTAAAAGGCCAGAACAGTAAAAGGTCAGACCAGTAAAAGGATAGAACAGTAAAATGCAAGAACAGTAAAAGGCCAGAATAGGGAAAGGCCAGAATAGTGAAAGGCCAGAACAGTAAAAGGCCAGAACAGTAAAAGGCCGTAGCAGCAAAAGGCCAGAATAGTAAAAGGCCAGAACATTGAAAAGGCCGGAACAGTAAAAGGTCGGAACCGTAAAAGGTATCAATAGCAAAAGGACAGTACGGTGGCAGGCCAGTACATTAACAGGCCAAAAAGTGTCGGCCTTAACAGCCAAAAGCCCAAACACTAAAGGGCCTAAACAGTAACGGGTCGAAATTCCTAAAAGGCTGAAACAGTAACAGGGCTGAACAGTAAAAGGCTAAATTGGTAACAGGCCTGAACAGTGTAGGGCCGGACTTGTGCAGGGCTCAAGTGGCAGCATATTATTGGACAAACATGGGCCTTCTATAGGCCAAAATAGAATCGGGCCTGAAAGTTTGCGGGCCGCATCTCTCGGCCAATTTCAAACAGTGCAGGACAAAACAGTAATGGGCCATCTTCTTGTTGGGCTCCCCTAATGGGCCAGCCTAGTTAGTACTTAGCAGGCCTTGGATGCGCCTGGCTTCTGCCACGATTTCTATGACCGTTAACGGGGCTAACCGGCCGCTAATGGCGGCTGCCACGTGGCAGTTTGCATGATGACGGCCATCAGCATGGCTGGCGAACAGATCTACGACAGAACATGTTTTCGTTGCTGAAGGGTGCGATCCGCCACGGGTGGAAAAAGAGACATGGTTAATTCATTTGTGACGGGGCTTTTACCACGAAGGCCATCCGTTGCGCAAGAATTTTCTTGTAGTGCATGTGGTATAGGAAAATAACACACATGTAATGACTCCAGTGGATCAATGTGGTTTAGGAAAATAACACACATGCAACATCACCAGTGGATCAATGTGGTTTAGGAAAAGAACACACATATAATGACACTAGTGGATCAATGTGGTTTAGGAAAAGAACACACATGCAAATGTCACTAGTGGATCCATGTGGTTTAGGTAAAGAACACACATGCAAAGTCACTAGTGGATCCATGTGGTTCAGGAAAAGAACACACATGCAATTTCACCAGTGGATTCATGTGGTATAGGAAAAGAACAGACATGCAATGAGACTAGTGGTTCAATGTGGTTTAGGAAAAGAAAACACATGTAGATATCAACGATGGATCAATGTGGTTTAGGAAATGAACACACATGCAATGACACAAGTGGATCAATGTAGTTTAGGAAAATAACACCCATGCAATGACTCAAGTGGATCCATGTGGTTTAGGAAATGAACACACATGCAAATGACACTAGTGGATCAATGTGGTTTAGGAAAGGAACACACATGCAAATGTCACCAGTGGATTAATGTGGTTTAGGAAAAGAACACACATGCAAATGTCAATAGTGGATCCATGTGGTTTAGGAAAAGAACACACATGCGAAGTCACCAGTGGTTCAGGAAAAGAACACACATGCGAAGTTACCAGTGGTTCAGGAAAATAACACGCATGCAATGACACTAGTGGATCCATGTGGTTTAGGAAAAGAACACACATGCAAATGTCACCAGCGGATCAATGTGGTTTAGGAAAAGAACACACATGCAATGACACCAGTGGATTAATGTGGTTTAGGAAAATAACACACATGCAATGACACTAGTGGATCAATCTGGTTCAAGAAAAGAACACACATGCAATGACACGAGTGGATCAATGTGGCTTAGGAAAAGAACACACATGCAAATGTCACCAGTGGATCAATGTGGTTTAGGAAAAGAACACACATGCAATGACACCAGTGGATCAATGTGGCTTAGGAAAAGAACACACATGCAATGTCACCAGTGGATCAATGTGGTTTAGGAAAAGAACACACATGCAATGATACTAGTGGATCAATGTGGTTTAGGAAAAGAACAGACATGAAAATGTCACCAGTTGATCAATGTGGTTGAGGAAAAGAACACACATGTAATCACACCAAAGGATCAATGGGGTTTACGAAAAGAACACACAAGAACATGTCACCAGTGGATAAATGTGGTTTAGGGAAAGAACACACATGCAATGACACAAGTGGATCGATGTGGTTTAGGAAAAGAACACACATGCAATGACACCAGTGGATCCATGTGGTTTAGGAAAAGAATACACATGTAATGTCACTAGTGGATCAATGTGGTTCAAGCAAAGAACACAAATGTAGTGACACTAGTGGATCAATGTGATGTAGGAAAACAACACACATGCAATGATACCAGTGGATCAATGTGGTTTAGGAAAATAACACCCATGCACTGACTCAAGTGGATCCATGTGGTTTAGGAAATGAACACACATGCAAATGACACAAGTGGATCAATGTGGTTTAGGAAAAGAACACACATGCAAATGTCACCAGTGGATTAATGTGGTTTAGGAAAAGATCACACATGCAAATGTCACCAGTGGATCCATGTGGTTTAGGAAAAGAACACACATGCGAAGTCACCAGTGGTTCAGGAAAAGAACACACATGCGAAGTTACCAGTGGTTCAGGAAAATAACACACATGCAATGGCACTAGTGGATCCATGTGGTTTAGGAAAAGAACACACATGCAAATGTCACCAGTGGATCAATGTGGTTTAGGAAAAGAACGCACATGCAATGACACCAGTGGATCAATGTGGTTTAGGAAAATAACACACATGCAATGACATAGTGGATCAATCTGGTTCAAGAAAAGAACACACATGCAATGACACGAGAGGATCAATGTGGTTTAGGAAAAGAACACACATGCACATGTCACCAGTGGATCAATGTGGTTTAGGAAAAGAACACACATGCAATGACACCAGTGGATCAATGTGGTTTAGGAAAAGAACACACATGCAATATCACAAGTGGATCAATGTGGTTCAGGAAAAGAACACACATGCAATCATACTAGTGGATCAATGTGGTTTAGGAAAAGAACAGACATGAAAATGTCACCAGTTGATCAATGTGGTTCAGGAAAACAACGCACAAGTAATCACACCAAAGGATCAATGTGGTTTAGGAAAAGAACACACATGCAAATGTCACCAGTGGATCAATGTGGTTTAGGGAAAGAACACACATGCAATGACACTAGTGGATCAATGTGGTTTAGGAAAAGAACACACATGCAATGACACCAGTGGATCCATGTGGTTTAGGAAAAGAACACACATGCAATGTCACCAGTGGATCAATGTGGTTCAAGAAAAGAACACAAATGTAGTGACACTAGTGGATCAATGTGGTGTAGGAAAACAACACACATGCAATGACACCAGTGGATCAATGTGGTTTAGGAAAATAACACCCATGCAATGACTCAAGTGGATCCATGTGGTTTAGGAAATGAACACACATGCAAATGACACAAGTGGATCAATGTGGTTTAGGAAAAGAACACACATGCGAATGTCACTGGTGGATTAATGTGGTTTAGGAAAAGAACACACATGAAATGTCACGACTGGATCAATGTGGTTTAGGAAAATAACACCCATGCAATGACTCAAGTGGATCCATGTGGTTTAGGAAATTAACACACATGCAAATGACACAAGTGGATCAATGTGGTTTAGGAAAAGAAGACACATGCAAATGTCACTAGTGGATTAATGTGGTTCAGGAAAAGAACACACATGCGAAGTCAACAGTGGTTCAGGAAAATAACACACATGTAATGTCACCAGTGGATCAATGTGGTTCAAGCAAAGAACACAAATGTAGTGACACTAGTGGATCAATGTGATGTAGGAAAACAACACACATGCAATGATACCAGTGGATCAATGTGGTTTAGGAAAATAACACCCATGCACTGACTCAAGTGGATCGATGTGGTTTAGGAAATGAACACACATGCAAATGACACAAGTGGATCAATGTGGTTTAGGAAAAGAACACACATGCAAATGTCACCAGTGGATTAATGTGGTTTAGGAAAAGATCACACATGCAAATGTCACCAGTGGATCCATGTGGTTTAGGAAAAGAACACACATGCGAAGTCACCAGTGGTTCAGGAAAAGAACACACATGCGAAGTTACCAGTGGTTCAGGAAAATAACACACATGCAATGGCACTAGTGGATCCATGTGGTTTAGGAAAAGAACACACATGCAAATGTCACCAGTGGATCAATGTGGTTTAGGAAAAGAACGCACATGCAATGACACCAGTGGATCAATGTGGTTTAGGAAAATAACACACATGCAATGACATAGTGGATCAATCTGGTTCAAGAAAAGAACACACATGCAATGACACGAGAGGATCAATGTGGTTTAGGAAAAGAACACACATGCAAATGTCACCAGTGGATCAATGTGGTTTAGGAAAAGAACACACATGCAATGACACCAGTGGATCAATGTGGTTTAGGAAAAGAACACACATGCAATATCACAAGTAGATCAATGTGGTTCAGGAAAAGAACACACATGCAATCATACTAGTGGATCAATGTGGTTTAGGAAAAGAACAGACATGAAAATGTCACCAGTTGATCAATGTGGTTCAGGAAAACAACGCACAAGTAATCACACCAAAGGATCAATGTGGTTTAGGAAAAGAACACACATGCAAATGTCACCAGTGGATCAATGTGGTTTAGTGAAAGAACACACATGCAATGACACTAGTGGATCAATGTGGTTTAGGAAAAGAACACACATGCAATGACACCAGTGGATCCATGTGGTTTAGGAAAAGAACACACATGCAATGTCACCAGTGGATCAATGTGGTTCAAGAAAAGAACACAAATGTAGTGACACTAGTGGATCAATGTGGTGTAGGAAAACAACACACATGCAATGACACCAGTGGATCAATGTGGTTTAGGAAAATAACACCCATGCAATGACTCAAGTGGATCCATGTGGTTTAGGAAATGAACACACATGCAAATGACACAAGTGGATCAATGTGGTTTAGGAAAAGAACACACATGCGAATGTCACTGGTGGATTAATGTGGTTTAGGAAAAGAACACACATGAAATGTCACGACTGGATCAATGTGGTTTAGGAAAATAACACCCATGCAATGACTCAAGTGGATCCATGTGGTTTAGGAAATTAACACACATGCAAATGACACAAGTGGATCAATGTGGTTTAGGAAAAGAAGACACATGCAAATGTCACTAGTGGATTAATGTGGTTCAGGAAAAGAACACACATGCGAAGTCAACAGTGGTTCAGGAAAATAACACACATGTAATGTCACTAGTGGATCCATGTGGTTTAGGAAAAGAACACACATGCAAATGTCACCAGTGGATCAATGTTGTTTAGGAAAATAACACACATGCAATGGTACCAGTGGATCAATGTGGTTTAGGAAAATAACACACATGCAATGACACCAGTGGATCAATGTGGTTCAAGAAAAGAACACACATGCAATGACACGAGTGGATCAATGTGGTTTAGGAAAAGAACACACATGCAAATGTCACTAGTGGATCAATGTGGTTTAGGAAAAGAACACACATGCAATGACACCAGTGGATCAATTTGTTTTGGGAAAATAACACACGTGCAATGACAGTAGTGGATCCATGTGGTTTAGGAAAAGAACACACATGCAATGTCACTAGTGGATCAATGTGGTTCAGGAAAAGAACACACATGCAATGATACCAGTGGATCAATGTGGTTTAGGAAAACAACACACATGAAAATGTTACGAGTTGATCAATGTGGTTCAGGAAAAGAACACACATGTAATCACACCAAAGGATCAATGTGGTTTAGGAAAAGAACACACATGCAATTGTCACCAGTGGATCAATGTGGTTTAGGGAAAGAACACACATGCAATGACACCAGTGGATCAATGTGGTTTAGGAAAATAACACACATGCAATGACACTAGTGGATCCATGTGGTTTAGGAAAAGAACACACACGCAACGCACAACACACACACACCTACCCCCACCGACCCGATCCACCCAGTGGACACGACCACCCCACCACGTGTTCCACCAAATCCAGTCAACTGACACGCCCCGCCAGCCTGACCTCGGGCCCCACCTCGCCTCCTGCCCGAACCACTCTCCAACCCCACCCCAATCCCGTCGCCACCTAGTCCACCCGCGGGCCCCGCCACTCCGCGTACGCCCCGCGTCGCCCTCTCTCTCTCCCGTCCCCAGCCCCGCACCAATCACTCGCCCCTCCCACCTACCGCTCCGGCCCGACCCTGCACAGGATCCCCACGATCCTCTCCTCCCTCACTCCGCGTCCCCGCCGCCATCCTCATTCTCGCACCGCGTCGCCACCAACCCCCACCATCGCCGCCTCCTCGTTCCTCTTCTCGGCCTCGTGCGAACCCCGCTCTGCTCCTCCCTGCCGCCTCTGGCTCACGGGCTCTCCGCCGCCGGGCGCTTCCTCCTCGCCGGCCCGCCCTCTCCTCCGGTCGTCCGAGCCCTGCGACGGCGCCATCCCTCATGACCTGATCTGCCAGCAGCGCCACCTCCTCCGTGGGTCCCTCCTCTCTGCGCTGGCGTCCTCACGTCCCCGGCCCTAGCACCACCGCCTCGGCGTCCCTCCTCGTCGGCCCGGTCCAACCTTGCCCAGCGACGCCTCTTTCTTCGGGTCGCCGGTCGTCGCTGCATGAACTGCCCCGAGCCCCGCCGTCGTGCTCCTCCTCTCCGAGTTCGGCCCGCCTCGACCAGTGCCTCATCAACCTCCCTGCCTCCCCGTGCCGGTGACACCCTCCCCCGCGTCTCCCCGACTCCACCTTCGCGAGATCGACCGCCTCTCCTCCTCACGCCGCAGGTCCCGCGTGCGTCGCCTCTCCTCTGACTTCTCCCTCTCCGTCCATGATCTGCAGCGAGCTCCACCGTAGGCCGCCCCTCCGTGCCATGAAGCCAGCCTTCTCTGCTTTGCCCTGCATGCCACCTTCCTCGAGCCCATGTGGCGCTGTTCGCGCCTGCGCCCCACCGCTAGGTGGCACCCTGTTTCCTCCTTGTCTGTCTCCGGTGGATATGCTCGTCTGGTGACACGTCTTGGCAACCAGTACAAGTTCTGCTGCCAAGCTCGTCAGGTCCCTGCGAGTACCCCTACATGTGTGCGTGTTTGTGAGATTAACATAGCCTACACCGAGATAGAAATGATGTTGTCTAGATGGAGCCAACGAGACCGATCCGACAACGGTGCACTGAGGAGATCCACAACCCTACTAGTACCTCGTGTCGCTGCCAAGGTCCTCCAAAGAACCACCGACGCCCATTCTAGTTTGACATGGAGCATCAAAGTCAGGTCCCTGAGCACACCAGCTTGGAACCAAAGACGCTGGTACGACATGATCTTCTTCATGGACGCCGAGACCTCGACCCGAAGATCTCCAGAACCGAGTTCTCCGGCACGGATGTGACAAGATCTACTTTCCAGAGTTCGAAGACCGATCCTGCCGAAGACTGAACCCTCGGCACGCCAAGTTCTCCTTCACAGATCTGATGACCGAGACCGCGAAGCCCGATCCCGGTGATCCGAAGACCACCAAGATCGTCAGTGGAACGACAAGCACTTCACCGTGGAACACCGAGGTTGTCGACATGGAGCCGAAGGACGATAAGTCCTTCTTCCCGGAACGCCAAGCTCTCCTTCTGTTGTCCGAGACCGATCCCCGTCGAACCCTGTCGAACCCCGAACCCCCGGAACCCAAGATCTTCCGAACCCCGATGTGTGAACCTTTTTCCCGAGCCCCTATTTTATAAATGCTATATATAAAACTTGTTGCATATTAAATTGTTCATCTCGCATGCATATCATGTGGGTTGGGGGCATCATGCTGATTCACCTCATAATTAATATGGAGTCGATATGCGGGATATCGTTGTCTTATTTCGGACTCCATTTAAATTGGTGTAGCAAACCGATGCCATGTTTCGCCCTGTTAACACAACATTTAAATTGCGGGGTTCTAAACAACTTGAACCATATAATCATTTGTCGGGACCACGGTTCCGCTTAATATTGACTAATTGCACCGCATCTTACCATGCCATGCATCATATCATAAGCATGCTGGATCTTCTGCCGTAGTATTAAATATTGCATCCGGTGTTTCTTCTAGTGTTTGCTTCTTCGCGGATTAGGCCAATGAGTTGTTACGAGTATCGACAACTTCTCCGGATATGAACCTCCGACAGTGTTTCCCAGGCGAGCATCTCTTCCCCTTCTACCTATTTTTGCATTTATAGTCTTTATTTCCTCCTGTTGATCTATTGCTATCCGTGTCACGATGCTTTAGTTTCCGTGCAACAGTTATGTCTTGTGCAGCCTCTATATTTCCTTGGACACCTCCTATTACCTGTGTTTGGTAGATAGTTGGCCTTGTGAGTCGTAGTTGCTTGCTCAGGAGCGATCTCGTGTTGTCAAGTACCAAAGTTGTTGGAAGGTTGGCAGATGCTTAGTGGTGGAGATGCTTAATGGTGGAGAGGATCATGACTTTAAATACAACTATTAAAATGCTAGATATAACTAATGCAGAGGCATCAGTGGGCAATAGATGTTATTTGATTCTTCCACGCTCACTTGTGTCCTGTAGGACACCGAGTACTTGATACCTGTTTCTTGATTTTTCGCACTATCCACATCCAGGAGGCCTTATGTACCCCCCTGAGCAAGAGCTTGATTCATTTCTATTTCTTGGGGCCACAAAGTAGTTTGGGGCGTTATTACTATCCTGTACTTATGCCATGCTTTACTGCTTTATTTACGATTGTGCGTGGAGCACCTGTACTGTTTTGGAACGTGGAATGTTTTCGCGGTATCGACAAGCCCAGTCACACTTTCGGGTTCCCAGTCGTTTACAACCATTGACACAAACCCTAGGTCCGTTCCGGAGCCGCCCAACTTCGTTGCGGGTAGCTTAGTGGGGTGACCCCTTGAAATATTTCTGAATCCCGTGATCGCTTTGTCGTGAATGCCTCGTTGGGTTTTGAGTTAGTTTTTCCGAGGCTGATCGAGTGTGTGTTGCTATTTGTGCACCCCTACAGGGTAAAACTTTCTAAAAGCCGTGTCCACGGTTATGGACGACTTGGAGCACAGTATCTCGATCATAGACAAGCATAACTAAAGTACTGCTATAAATTTGACTTAATATATCTGACTAGTAATCAGCTTCACTATAATGGAATGGATATTAAAAATGCCAACCACTGCTGGATCTGGGATGTTTCTTATATCTGCCTAGTAAGTATTGCAACTCCAATGGAATGTGATAAAAGTGCCAACAACTGCTGCTTTTGCAATTCCTCAGGACAATTATATCTAACGAGCAATTGTTCCAACTACAATGGAATGGTGATTAAAACTGCCCACTACTTATGCTATTAGGATGACTCATGATATCTATATATGATTAGTAATTGCTGCGACTATAACGGAATGAGTAAAATTGCCAACTGTGTGTGTTCCTTGGTCTGACTTCCTCGTTTGGTCTCGAGGGGGAAATACTAGGATGGGTTTATTTGGTGTTAGCTTCAGGTTGGATACGAATAGGTATTTCTTATCCCTCTCTGATAACCGCTAGTTATATCGAGTCTCTATAGGTTGTTTAGTGCCGCTGCGCTGCCGCTTCATCCCACCATACCTATGTAGGCTAGAGCCGCCGAATTCTAGCCTCGCCGTGTACTGGCCTCAGTACTGATGCTCTTCTTTTTCCTTTGCCCTTTGTCGGCACCCCTTTTGTTTTAGCAGGTTTGAGATCGACGTCGTTAGCAGGATTACCCTTCCGGCTTGGCCTGGGCAGGATTATGGACGCCATTGGTTATTCTTCAGGGCTCTTAGCCCCATTTGCATCTTGTCCGTACTAGGACATTGTATCGTTTTCAAGGTGATTTGGATCTTTGTACTGTGTATTTGTATTCTTGACTCATGGAGTCGTGTTGTATATATATCTGTTCTGTGGGTCCCATCGAGGACTGTTGTTTAATGGTATTACTTTGTTTTCCACCCGCACAAAAGTGCCTGGTGGGCGTCCTTGAGTCGTTTCTATGCGGGTTTGGCGGAAAGGGATAAAACTTGCATAGGGCCGATTCGAGGGTGTTACAGAGTGGTATCAGAGCTCAGCAGTTGCGATACCCCACAAGTGCAGCTTGTAGGATAACCTAGCTAACGGCCGAAGTAGAGTGTCCAAACTATTTTGGAAAATCGGTTGGATAGATCTGATTAGGTCTAATTTTTACTCCTTACCCCTCCGTTGTTCTCCTCTTACCTCTGCGTGTTTTGGGATCTGTTCTCTTATCTTTCTTCGAGTCCAGGAATTCTCGTGGTTGGGTTTCTGTCGTACCTTCAGGGTTTCGCTTCCTCCTTTGGTAACGGTGTTGCTACATCCGGTCTTCATGCTATCCGAGGAATCCTTCATCTGTTGGACTTCTCTCTGTTCCTTGTTGTGCCTTCTGGAGTTTTCCAATGCGACGACCTCATCTACGTTAGATCCGATGCAGAGTCTGATCACTCTTTTGTTCCCGAACCTCGCTTGTCGAGATCTTCAGTCTAATTCCGAGAGTTGGTTGCATAATTCTCTGATTTGTGTGCAGAGTAATGGTTTGGGTGCGCGATGGTCTGATCACCATCCGACTACTCTCCTCATTTGCTCTTGTACATTGAATCGGTGGATCCAGCAATTTTACTCTGTCCGCGGAAGCTAGAGGTGGCTTTATTTGTTGATACCTCTACCTTCGACCTTTGTTACCGGAGTGTCCTCTCGACGATCACGGACAACGACCTCTTGTTAGTGGTGTCGCGAGGATCTTCACAAAGCGAGAAGAATCTGATCATCAGCCCTTTTCCCCAGTACCATGAGGCGGATCTCGAGGGCGAGATCCATTGTTAGTGGTGTCGAATTGTGGCATCCCGCTAAAACCACTACTAGAAAATCGCGGTGTTTTTGTGTTGCGCATCATCATGACTGCATGCTCATGTCATCATGCCACATTGCATTGGAGCATCGTCATCATCATGCATGGTTTGTTTAAAACTATTTTCGAAAACCTATTTGTTTTTCTAAATAATCCCCGTCTGTATTCTAATACAAAACCCGGGCTTGGCCGGAATTTTTTGTTTCGTCTACAATCAGATTTTAAAAGCCCCGTTTTAAACTAATAAATTTTCATATTATTTTTAGGAGGCAGCCCGCCAGGCCCGACAGCCCACCGGCCACCTCTAATAAAACTCGAACCCTAGTCCTACCCCAACCCACACCTACCACCAGCACCCGCACACACGCAACGCACAACACACACACACCTACCCCCACCGACCCGGTCCACCCAGTGGACACGACCACCCCACCACGCGTTCCACCCAACCCAGTCAACTGACACGCCCCGCCAGCCTAACCCCGGGCCCCACCTCGCCTCCTGCCCGAACCACTCTCCAACCCCACCCCAATCCCGTCGCCACCTGGTCCAACGGCAGGCCCTGCCACTCCGCGTACGCACCGCGTTGCCCTCTCTCTCTCCTGTCCCCAGCCCCGCACCAATCACTCACCCCTCCCACCTACCGCTCCGGCCCAACCCTGCACAGGATCCCCACGATCCTCTCCTCCCTCACCCTGCGTCCCCGCCGCCATCCTCGCTATCGCAGCGCGTCGCCACCAACCCCCGCCATCGCCACCTCCTCGTTCATCTTCCCGGCCTCGCGCGAACCCCGCTCTGCTCCTCCCTGCCGCCTCTGGCTCACGGGCTCTCCGCTGCCGAGTGCTTCCTCCTTGCCGGCCCGCCCTCTCCTCCGGTCGTCCGAGCCCCGCGACGGCGCCGTCCCTCATGACCTCATCTGCCAGCAGCGCCGCCTCCTCCGCGGGTCCCTCCTCTCTGCGCTGGCGCCCTCGCGTCCCCGGCCCTAGCACCACCGCCTCGGCGTCCCTCCTTGTCGGCCCAGTCGAACCTCGCCTAGCGACGCCTCTTTCTCCGTGTCGCCGGCCGTCGCTGCATGAACTTCCCCGAGCCCCGCCGTCGTGCTCCTCCTCTCCGAGTTCAGCCCGCCTCGACCAGTGCCTCGTCAACCTTCCTGCCTCCCCGCGCCAGTGACGCCCTCCACCGTGTTTCCCCGACTCCACCGTCGCGAGGTCGACCGCCTCTCCTCCTCGCGCCGCAGGTCCCGCGTGCGTCGCCTCCCCTCTGACTTCTCCCTCTCCGGCCATGATCTGCAGCGAGCTCCACCGCAGGCCGCCCCTCCATGCCATGAAGCCAGTCTCCTCTGCTTTGCCCTGCATGCCACCTTCCTCGAGCCCCTGCGGCGCCGTTCGCGCCTACGCCCCACCGCTAGGTGGCGCCCTGTTTCCTCCTAATCTGTCTCCCGTGGATATGCTCGTCTGGTGACACGTCTTGGCAACCAGTACAAGTTCTGCTGCCAAGCTCGTCATGTCCCTGCGAGTACCCCTACATGTGTGCGTGTTTGTGAGATTAACATGGCCTACACCTAGATAGAAATGATGTCGTCTAGATGGAGCCAACGAGACCAATCCGACAACGGTGCACCGAGGAGATCCGCAACCCCACTAGTACCTCGTGCTGCTGCCAAGGTCCTCCAAAGAACCACCGACGCCCATTCCAGTTCGACATGGAGCATCAAAGTCAGGTCCCTGAGCACACCAGCTTGGAACCAAAGACGCCGGTACGACATGATCTTCTTCATGGATGCCAAGACCCCGACCCCAAGATCTCCGGAACCGAGTTCTCTGGCATGGATGCGACAAGATCTACTTCCCAGAGTTCGAAGACCGATCCCGTCGAAGACCGGACACTCGGCACACCAAGTTCTCCTTCACAGATCCAATGACCGAGACCCCGAAGCCCGATCCCGGTGATCCGAAGACCGCCAAGATCATCACTAGAAGGACAAGCACTTCACCACGGAACACAAAGGTCGTCGACATGGAGCGAAAGGACGACATGTCCTTCTTCCCGGAACGCCAAGCTCTCCTTCTGTTGTCCGAGACCGATCCCCGTTGAACCCTGTCGAACCCCGAACCCCCGGAACCCAAGATCTTCCGAACCCCGATGTGTGAACCCTTTTCCTGAGCCCCTATTTTATAAATGCTATATATAAAACTTGTTGCATATTAAATTGTTCATCTCGCATGCATATCATGTGGGTTGGGGGCATTATGCCGATTCACCTCATAATTAATATGGAGTCGATATGCGGGATATCGTTGTCTTATTCTGGACTCCATTTTGAACTGGTGTAGCGAACCGATGCCATGTTTCGCCCTGTTAATACAACATTTAAATTGCGGGGGTTCTAAACAACTTGAACCATATAATCATTTGTCGGGACCACGGTTCCGCTTAATATTGACTAATTGCACCGCATCTTGCCATGCCATGCATTATATCATAAGCATGCCGGATCTTCTGCCGTAGTATTAAATATTGCATCCGGTGTTTCTTCTAGTGTTTGCTTCTTCGCGGATTAGGCCGATGAGTTGATGCGAGTATCGACAAGTTCTCTGGATATGAACCTACGACAGTGTTTCCCAGGCGAGCATCTCTTCCCCTTCTACCTATTTTTGCATTTATAATCTTTATTTCCTCCTGTTGATCTATTGTTATTCGTGTCACGATGCTATAGTTTCCGTGCACCAGTTATGTCCCGTGCAGCCTCTATATTGCCTTGGACACCTCCTATTACATGTGTTTGGTAGATAGCTGGCCTTGCGAGTCGTAGTTGCTTGCTCAGGAGCGATCTCGTGTTGTCAAGTACCACAGTTCTTGGAAGGTTGGGAGATGCTTAGTGGTGGAGATGCTTAATGGTGGAGACGATCATGACTTGAAATACAACTATTAAAATGCTAGGTATAACTAATGCAGAGGCATCGGTGGGCAATAGATGTTATTTGGTTCTTCCACGCTCACTTGTGTCCCGTAGGACCCCGAGTACTTGATACCTGTTCCTTGATTTTTCGCACTATCCACATCCGGGAGGCCTTATGGACCCCCCCTGAGCTAGAGCTTGATTCATTTCTATTTCTTGGGGCCACAAAGTAGTTTGGGGATTTATTACTATCCTATACTTATGCCATGCTTTACTGCTTTATTTACGATTGTGCGTGGAGCACCTGTACTGTTTTGGAACTTGGAATGTTTTCGCGGTATCGACAAGCCCAGTCACACTTTCAGGTTCCCAGTCGTTTACATCCATTGACACAAACCCTAGGTCCATTCCGGAGCCGGCTAACTTCGTTGCGGGTAGCTTAGTGGGGTGGCCCCCTGAAATATTTCTGAATCCTGTGATCGCTTTGTCGTGAATGCCTCGTTGGGTTTTGAGTTGGTTTTTCTGAGGTTGATCGAGTGTGTGTTGCTATTTGTGCACCCCTGCAGGATAAAACTTTCTGAAAGACGTGTCCGCGGTTATGGACGACTTGGATCAAAGTATCTCGATCATAGACAAGCATAACTAAAGTAGTGCTATAAATTTGACTTAATATATCCGACTAGTAATCAGCTTCACTATAACGGAATGGATATTAAAAATGCCAACCACTGCTGGATCTGGGATGTTTGTTATATCTGCCTAATAAGTATTGCAACTCCAATGGAATGTGATAAAAGTGCCAACAACTGCTGGGTTTTGGGATTCCTCAGGACAATTATATTTGACTAGCAATTGTTCCAACTACAACGGAATGGTGATTAAAACTGCCCACTACTTATGCTATCAGGATGACTCATGATATCTATATCTGATTAGTAATTGCTGCAACTATAACGGAATGAGCAAAATTGCCAACTGTGTGTTCCTTGGTCTGACTTCCTCGTTTGGTCTCGAGGGGGAAATACCAGGATGGGTTTGTTTAGTGTTAGCTTCAGGTTGGATACGAATAGGTATTTCTTATCCCTCTCTGATAACCGCCAGTTGTATCGAGTCTCTATAGGTTGTTTAGTGCCGCTGCGCTGCCGCTTCAGCCCACCATACCTATGTAGGTGAGAGCCGCCGAATTCTAGCCTCGCCGTGTACTGGCCTCAGTACTAACGCTCCTCTTTTTCCTTTGCCCTTTCTCGGCACCCCTTTTGTTTTAGCAGGTTTGAGATCGATGTCGTTAGCAGGGTTACCCTTCCGGCTTGGCCTGGGCAGGGTTATGGACGCCATTGGTTATTCTTCAGGGCTCTTAGCCCCATTTGCATCTTGTCCGTACTCGGACGTTGTATCGTTTTCAAGGTGATTTGGATCTTTGTACTGTATATCTATATTCTTGACTCATGGAGTCGTGTTGTATATATATTTGTTCTGTGGGTCCCATCGAGGACTATTGTGTAATGGTATTACTTCGTTTTCCACCCGCACGAAAGTGCCTGGTGGGCGTCCTTGAGTCGTTTCTATGCGGGTTTGGCGGAAAGGGCTAAAACTTGCATAGGGCCGATTCGAGGGTGTTATAGTTTAGGAAAAGAACACACATGCAATGACACTAGTGGATCAATGTGGTACAGGAAAAGAACACACATACAATGACATTAGTGGATCAATGTGGTTTAGGAAAATAACACACATGCAATGACACTAGTGGATCCATGTGGTTTAGGAAAATAACACGCATGCAACGTCACGAGTGGATCAATGTGGTTTAGGAAAAGAACACAAATGCAATGACATCAGTGGATCAATGTGGTTTAGCAAAATAACACACATGCAATGACACTAGTGGATCCATGTGGCTTAGGAAAAGAACACACATGCAATGTCTCAAGTGGATCAATGTGTTTTAGGAAAAGAATACACATGAAAATTTCACAAGTGGATCCATGTGCTTTAGGAAAAGTACACACATGCAATGACTCTAGTGGATCAATGTAGTTTAGGAAAAGAACACACATGCAACGTCACCAGTGGATCAGTGTGGTTTAAGAAAGGAACACACATGCAATGATACTAGTTGATCAATGTGGTTTATGAAAATAGCACACATGCAAATGGGGCCAGTGGATCCGTGTGGCTTGGGAAAAGAACACACATGAAATGTCACCAGTGGATCCATGTGGTTTAGGAAAAGAACACACATGCAATGTCTACAGTGGATCAATGTGTTTTAGGAACAGAAAACACATGCAAATGTCAGAAGTGGATCCATGTGGTTCAGGAATATAACGCACATGTAATGACTATAGTGGATCAATGTGGTTTTGGAAAATAACACGCATGCAACGTCACCAGTGGATCAATGTGATTTAGGAAAATAACACACATACAATGACACCCGTGGATCAACGTGGTTTAGGAAAAGAACACACATGCAAATGTCACCATTGGATCCATGTGGTTTAGGTAAAAACACACATGCAAAGTCACTAGTGGATCCATGTGGTTCAGGAAAAGAACACACATGCAATGTCACCGGTGGATTGATGTGGTATCGGAAAATAACAGACATGCAATGACACGAGTGGATCAATGTGGTTTATGAAAAGAACACACATGCATATATCACCGATGGATCAATGTGGTTTAGGAAAATAACACCCATTTAATGATTCAAGTGGATCCATGTGGTTTAGGAAATGAACACACATGCAAATGACACTAGTGGATCAATGTGGTTTAGGAAAAGAACACACGTGCAAATGTCACCAGTGGATTAATGTGGTTTAGCAAAAGAACACACATGCAAATGTCACTAGTGGATCCATGTGGTTTAGGAAAAGAACACACATGCGAAGTCACCAGTGGTTCAGGAAAAGAACACACATGCGAATCACCAATGGTTCAGGAAAATAACGCACATGCAATGACAGTAGTGTATCCATGTGGTTTAGGAAAAGAACACACATGCAATAATACGAGTGGATCAATGTGGTTTAGGAAAAGAACAGACATGCAAATGTCACTAGTTGATCAATGTGGTTCACGAACAGAACACACATGTAATCACACCAAATGATCAATGTGGTTTAGGAAAAGAACACACATGCAAATGTCACCAGTGGATGAGTGTGGTTTACGGAAAGAACACACATGCAATGACACCAGTGGATCAATGTGGTTTAGGAAAACAACACACATGCAATGACACCAGTGGATACATGTGGTTTAGGAAAAGAACACACATGCAATGTCACCAGTGGATCAATGTGGTTGAAAAACAGAACACACATGCAGTGACACCAGTGGATCAATGTGGTTTAGGAAAATAACACACATGCAATGGCACCCGTGGATCAATGTGGTTTAGGAAAAGAACACACATGCAAATGTCACTAGTGGATCAATGTGGTTTAGGAAAAGAACACACATGCAAATGGCTCAAGTGGATCCATGTTGTTTAGGAAAAGAACACGCATGCAATGTCACTAGTGGATCAGTGTGGTTTAGGAAAAGAACACACATGAAATGACACCAGTGGATCAATGTGGTTCAGGAAAAGAACACACATGCAATGACACGAGTGGAATAATGTGGTTTAGGAAAATAAATCACATATAATGACATTAGTGGATCAATGTGGTTTAGGAAAAGAACACACATACAATGACACTAGTGGATCAATGTGGTTTAGGAAAAGAACACAAATGCAATCACACCAGTGGATCAATGTGGTTTACGAAAATAACACACATGTTATGACACTAGTGGATCCATGTGGTTTAGGAAAAGAACACACATGCAATGTACCAAGTGGATCAATGTGTTTTAGGAAAAGAACACACATGAAAATTTCACAAGTGGATCCATGTGCTTTAGGAAAATAACACACATGCAATGACTCTAGTGGATCAATGTAGTTTAGGAAAAGAACACACATGCAACGTCACTAGTGGATTAGTGTGGTTTAGGAAAAGAACACACATGCAATGATACAAGTGGATCAATGTGGTTTATGAAAAGAACACACATGCAAATGGCTCAAGTGGACCCATGTGGTTTAGGAAAAGAACAAACATGAAATGTCACTAGTAGATCCATGTGGTTTAGGAAAAGAACACACATGCAATGTCTCTAGTGGATCAATGTGTTTTAGGAAAACAAAACACATGCAAATGTCATAAGTGGATCCATGTGGTTTAGGAAACTAACGCACATGTAATGACTCCAGTGGATCAATGTGGTTCTGGAAAATATAACGCATGCAATGTCACCAGTGGATCAATGTGGTTTAGGAAAAGAACGCACATGCAATGACACCAGTGAATGGGGCCCATCGGTCAGCGGGGGAGAACACCGAAACGGTATACGACGCTGTCGGCCGTTGGATAAAGTTGCAACGAACGGCTCGCCGACGTCTTCTTCGCAGAGACAGAGCGCCGGCGACGGAACCCTAGTGAGCGGCGGAGAGAGAGGCGGGAGCTCACCAGAGGGCTCGGGAGGCAGCGCGGAGGGTGTAGGGCGATGCGGTCGATGCCGGCGAGGAGATCAGTGGGCGGCACGACGGCAGAGGCCCACGGGAAGCAGCTCGCGTGACGGCGGCCTAGAGCGACCTCGTCGGAGCTCGACGACAACGGCGGAGGAGTGGGTCCTGGACAGAAACAAGACTAGGGTTAGGGAGAGGAGAGGTAGGGGATCTCGTAGGCATACATGCAGAAGAAATGGAGCAGGGGAGGAGGTGCCTTGCTCGATTTTATTGAGGAGGCCGAAGCTTCCTCCTCTTCTTCTTTCGGGCAGCACTGAGCTAGGAAGAGGTAGGGAGTGCTGGGGGAGGTGAGCTAGAGTGAGAGGAAGGAAATGAGGGTAGGGGTGAGCTGGGGAAGGGCTGCTGGCCTTTATACCAAGAGGGAGGAATAGATGGGGTAAATTACCATCTTGGACAAGGGGGAGAGGAGTGCTGGCCAGTGATTGGTCCAGGGCTTGGTGGAGAGGGGTAGTAGTGGTATTTGGGTCATGCAGGGGCAGAGTGGGGAGCTAGGGTGATTAAATGGGCAAGATCCTTGTAAGATTTTTGTAGCACCTCTCTCTCTCTACTAGTACAAGGGCAAAATGGGAAATGCTAACGTGGTGCTATAGGGATGGTCGACCAGTGGGGTGTCCTGGTGCTGAGGATGAGCATTGAGCAAGGTTTGATGAAATTTGGAAATGGTTTGAGTAGTGGTTGGCTTAATTGGCAAATTTGATCAAACTAGAGGTTTATGAAGGAAGTCCAAAATATTTCATTGGACCAGAGGAGAAAATGGTGCTGGTAGGTAGATGGGGTCAAGGTAGACTCCTAGGATTTATTTGGGATTTTTATGTGGGGTTTTAGTCCACTTAAATCCAATTACTCAAAAAGGACAGGAGTGATTTTTAGAAGATCATTTGATAAATTTCCATTGGACAACGATGGATTTTGGTTTGAGAGGGTCCCAAATGTGAATACACACCTAGGGTAATTTTCCCAAGATTTATTGAGGCACAAAAGTAATTAAAACAATTATTATTCCAATTTATCCATTTAAGAAAATGGGCAAAAAGAAATAATAAAGCTTCTCAAAAATATTTATTTTTGAGATGGGAAGGTGAGGTATGATATATGGTACTTACTCGAGCCAAAAGTTAGAGGAGTGTTTTGGTAAAAACCAAACTTTCCTTTATGGAGGGAGGTTTGGAGATTTTGACTATTAAGAAAATTAAATAGTTTTGGGGCCATAATAATTATGGATAATTATTGGTAAATCTTGAGGAACAATATATATGATATAGAAAAGGTGTAGAAAGCAGTTGCAACCTTGTTGAATGAAATTCCAACATGAAAAGGATGGAAAGCAAGGAGTTGGTGATCTAAGGTGATGTTATTTTTATACCACCAAAACATGCTTGCATCTTGGAGCTTAGAGCTCACCTAGGTGCAAGGGATAGATGGATGAGTAGACCAGGTCATATATATGAGCATGGAAGAAAGAGTTTGAATTAACTGCATTTGAGGGGATCTAGAAATGATGGCAAACTTTGTTGAAATTAAGGCTGGCATGCAATATGAGTCATGATGCCTTATAAACCATGTGGGTTTAATTAGCACAGAGATCCACTTGGGGCAAGTGGAGTAGATTTTGATAGACTTATATGAGTAGATCACAACCATGTAGAGAGTTGGTACATAGGAGGTTGTATGAGGGTGTGAGCTTCTACCAAAATAGGCATGATGACTATTTTTGCAGGAAAGGTTATTTTCTTGTCTGCAAAACCATCAAGGACAAGTGGGTTGGAGGAGGATTTAACCAGAGGAAAATGTGGGCCTTGGTATTCCTTAGGATGGTTAACAAGATGGTGCAAGTTCAATTCCAAAAATGCACATTGTTTGAGAAAAGGAGGCATTCTAAAAGGTGATGTTGAAACTGTTCCCAGACTTCAAATTTGGCAGTGTTGAGGATTTTGACTAGAGTATGAGAGGGAATGATCTTGGGGGAGTTGCAAGGTATTAGAGCACTATCAAGTGGATGATATGGAAGATTAGATTGAGTAGCAGGGATCCATGCTTGGTATTAGTCTTCATGGACTTGGAAACATCTAGAATGGAGATCCTTAGAATGGATCTGGTTAAGGGTTTTAGATGATCATTTGGTGGTTGGGGATAACTACTAGGTTTGCATTCTTGCTTAGGGATTGATGATTGGGAAACTCATACTAGTGATGAGCTCCTAGAGTAGCTCATACTACTTCCTAAGCAAACAAGTCAATCAGCAGATCAAAACAACTCATCAGACAGCAGATCAAGGCAACTCATCTTATAAACGAATCAACTACTCTAGGGTTACCATCAAGCTTAGCTTGAGGTAAGGTTGGGGCATTTTGGAGAGGTTGAGTTTCGAATAAGATGAGGGTTCTTGGTATCTCTACCAAGAGTAGATTTCAAATGCCTTGAACAAGAGTTTTGGGGAAAACTAGAGGTAAGATTAGTTGAGTGTTCTATCTTGAAAACATAAGGAGATTGTATTATATATCTCTCCATAGTTTTGTTAATAGAAGCTACCAAAAATAGTTTTGGTTACATAGGCATCTTGGCTCATGTTTTGAAATTCCAGAACGTTTGAGAATATGTAAAGTAAGCCAAGATAGTTTTGGTAAATAGCTTTTGTCAACTAAGGTTGAGGTAAGGAGTATCCTAGGATACACTTTCATAAGCACAAGAGCCAACAATCAACAAGCAAGCACTACACCAAGCATAAGAAAAAGTTTTTGTTCCCCCTGATTTTTGCATTCTAGACAACTAATCAGGGTTGCTGAAATTGGGATGTTACAAGTAGTGTATCCATGTCGTTTAGGAAAAGAACACACATGCAAATGCCACAAGTGGATCAATGTGGTTTAGGAAAATAACACACATGCAATGACACTAGTGGATCAATGTGGTTCAGGAAAATAACACACATGCAATGACACCAGTGGATCCATGTGGTTTAGGAAAAGAACACACATGCAATGTCACCTGTGGATCAATGTGGTTCAAGAAAAGAACACACATGCAGTGACACCAGTGGATCAATGTGGTTTAGGAAAATAACACACATGCAATGACACCAGTGGATCAATGTGGTTTAGGAGAAGAACACACATGCAAATGACACGAGTGGATCAATGTGGTTTAGGAGAAGAACACATATGAAATGACACGAGTGGATCAATGTGGTTTAGGAAAAGAACACACATGCAAATGTCACCAGTGGATCAATGTGGTTTAACAAAAGAACACACATGCAATGACACCAGTGGATCAATGTGTTTTAGGAAAAGAACACACATGCAATGACACTAGTGGATCCATGTGGTTTAGGAAAACAACACACATGCAATGTCACAAGTGGATCCATGTGGTTCAAGAAAAGAACACACATGCAATAATACAAGTGGATCAATGTGGTTTAGGAAAAGAATAGACATGCAAATGTCACCAGTTTATCAATGTGGTTCAGGAAGAGAACACACATTTAATCACACCAAATGATCAATGTGGTTTAGGAAAAGAACACACATGCAAATGTCACCAGTGGATCAATGTGGTTTAGGGAAATAACACACATGCAATGACACCAGTGGATCAATGTGGTTTAGGAAAACAACACACATGCAATGACACCAGTGGATCCATCTGGTTTAGGAAAAGAACACACATGCAATGTCACCAGTGGATCAATGTGGTTGAAGAAATGAACAGACATGCAGTGACACCAGTGGATCAATGTGGTTTAGGAAAATAACACACATGGAATGACACCAGTGGATCAATGTGGTTTAGGAAAAGAACACACATGCAAATGTCACCAGTGGATCAATGTGATTTAGGAAAAGAACACACATGCAAATGGCTCAAGTGGATCCATGTTGTTTAGGAAAAGAACACGCATGCAATGTCATAGTGGATCAGTGTGGTTTAGGAAAAGAACACACATGCAATGACACCAGTGGATCAATGTGGTTCAGGAAAAGAACACACATGCAATGACACGAGTGGAATAATGTGGTTTAGGAAAATCACTCACATATAATGACACTAGTGGATCAATGTGGTTTAGGAAAAGAACACACATACAATGACACTAGTGGATCAATGTGGTTTAGGAAAAGAACACAAATGCAATCACACCAGTGGATCAATGTGGTTTAGGAAAATAACACACATGCTATGACACTAGTGGATCCATGTGGTTTAGGAAAAGAACACACATGCAATGTCTCAAGTGGATCAATGTGTTTTATGAAAAGAACACACATGAAAATTTCACAAGTGGGTCCATGTGCTTTAGGAAAAGAACACACATGCAATGACTCTAGTGCATCAGTGTAGTTTAGGAAAAGAAAACACATGCAACGTCACTGGTGGATCAGTGTGGTTTAGGAAAAGAACACACATGCAATGATACCAGTGGATCAATGTGGTTTATGAAAAGAACACACATGCAAATGGCTCCAGTGTATGCATGTGGTTTAGGAAAAGAACACACATGAAATGTCACCAGTAGATCCATGTGGTTTAGGAAAAGAACACACATGCAATGTCTGTAGTGGATCAAGTGTTTTAGGAAAACAAAACACATGCAAATGTCACTAGTGGATCCATGTGGTTTAGGAAACTAACGCACATGTAATGACTCCTGTGGATCGATGTGGTTCTGGAAAATAACACGCATGCAACGTCACTAGTGGATCAATGTGGTTTAGGAAAAGAACGCACATGCAATGACACCAGTGGATCAATGTGGTTTACCAAAAGAACACACATGCAATGACACAAGTGGATCAATGTGGTTTAGGTAAAAACACACATGAAAAGTCACTAGTGGATCCATGTGGTTCAGGAAAAGAACACACATGCAATGTCACCAGTGGATTCATGTGGTATAGGAAAAGAATAGACAAGCAATGACACCAGTGGATCAATGTGGTCTAGGAAAAGAACGCACATGCAATGACACCAGTGGATCCATGTGGTTTATGAAAAGAACACACATGCAATGTCACCAGTGGATCAATATGGTTTAAGATAAGAACACACATGCAGTGACACTAGTGGATCAATGTGGTTTAGGAAAATAACACACATGCAATGATACCAGTGGATCAATGTGGTTTAGGAAAAGAACACACATGCAAATGTCACTAGTGGATCAATGTGGTTTAGGAAAAGAACACACGTGCAAATGGCTCCAGTGGATCCATGTTGTTTAGGAAAAGAACACGCATGCAATGCCACCAGTGGATCAGTGTGGTTTAGAAAAAGAACACACATGCAATGACACCAGTGGATCAGTGTGGTTTAACAAAAGAACACACATGCAATGACACCAGTGGATCAATGTGTTTTAGGAAAAGAACACACATGCAATGACACTAGTGGATCCATGTGGTTTAGGAAAACAACACACATGCAATGTCACAAGTGGATCCATGTGGTTCAAGAAAAGAACACACATGCAATAATACGAGTGGATCAATGTGGTTTAGGAAAAGAACAGACATGCAAATGTCACCAGTTTATCAATGTGGTTCAGGAAGAGAACACACATTTAATCACACCAAATGATCAATGTGGTTTAGGAAAAGAAGACACATGCAAATGTCACCAGTGGATCAATGTGGTTTAGGGAAATAACACACATGCAATGACACCAGTGGATCAATGTGGTTTAGGAAAACAACACACATGCAATGACACCAGTGGATCCATCTGGTTTAGGAAAAGAACACACATGCAATGTCACCAGTGGATCAATGTGGTTGAAGAAATGAACAGACATGCAGTGACACCAGTGGATCAATGTGGTTTAGGAAAATAACACACATGGAATGACACCAGTGGATCAATGTGGTTTAGGAAAAGAACACACATGCAAATGTCACCAGTGGATCAATGTGATTTAGGAAAAGAACACACATGCAAATGGCTCAAGTGGATCCATGTTGTTTAGGAAAAGAACACGCATGCAATGTCATAGTGGATCAGTGTGGTTTAGGAAAAGAACACACATGCAATGACACCAGTGGATCAATGTGGTTCAGGAAAAGAACACACATGCAATGACACGAGTGGAATAATGTGGTTTAGGAAAATCACTCACATATAATGACACTAGTGGATCAATGTGGTTTAGGAAAAGAACACACATACAATGACACTAGTGGATCAATGTGGTTTAGGAAAAGAACACAAATGCAATCACACCAGTGGATCAATGTGGTTTAGGAAAATAACACACATGCTATGACACTAGTGGATCCATGTGGTTTAGGAAAAGAACACACATGCAATGTCTCAAGTGGATCAATGTGTTTTATGAAAAGAACACACATGAAAATTTCACAAGTGGGTCCATGTGCTTTAGGAAAAGAACACACATGCAATGACTCTAGTGCATCAATGTAGTTTAGGAAAAGAAAACACATGCAACGTCACCGGTGGATCAGTGTGGTTTAGGAAAAGAACACACATGCAATGATACCAGTGGATCAATGTGGTTTATGAAAAGAACACACATGCAAATGGCTCCAGTGTATGCATGTGGTTTAGGAAAAGAACACACATGAAATGTCACCAGTAGATCCATGTGGTTTAGGAAAAGAACACACATGCAATGTCTGTAGTGGATCAAGTGTTTTAGGAAAACAAAACACATGCAAATGTCACTAGTGGATCCATGTGGTTTAGGAAACTAACGCACATGTAATGACTCCTGTGGATCGATGTGGTTCTGGAAAATAACACGCATGCAACGTCACTAGTGGATCAATGTGGTTTAGGAAAAGAACGCACATGCAATGACACCAGTGGATCAATGTGGTTTACCAAAAGAACACACATGCAATGACACAAGTGGATCAATGTGGTTTAGGTAAAAACACACATGAAAAGTCACTACTGGATCCATGTGGTTCAGGAAAAGAACACACATGCAATGTCACCAGTGGATTCATGTGGTATAGGAAAAGAATAGACAAGCAATGACACCAGTGGATCAATGTGGTCTAGGAAAAGAACGCACATGCAATGACACCAGTGGATCCATGTGGTTTATGAAAAGAACACACATGCAATGTCACCAGTGGATCAATATGGTTTAAGATAAGAACACACATGCAGTGACACTAGTGGATCAATGTGGTTTAGGAAAATAACACACATGCAATGATACCAGTGGATCAATGTGGTTTAGGAAAAGAACACACATGCAAATGTCACTAGTGGATCAATGTGGTTTAGGAAAAGAACACACGTGCAAATGGCTCCAGTGGATCCATGTTGTTTAGGAAAAGAACACGCATGCAATGCCACCAGTGGATCAGTGTGGATTAGAAAAAGAACACACATGCAATGACACCAGTGGATTAATGTGGTTCAGGAAAATAACACACATATAATGACACTAGTGGATTAATGTGATTTAGGAAAAGAACACACATACAATGACACTAGTGGAGCAACGTGGTTTAGGAAAAGAACACAAATGTAATCACACTAGTGGATCAATGTGGTTTAGGAAAATAACACACATGCAGTGACACTAGTGGATCCATGTGGTTTAGGAAAAGAACACACATGCAATGTCTCAAGTGGATTAGTGTGTTTTAGGAACAGAACACACATGAAAATTTCACAAGTGGATCCATGTGCTTTAGGAAAAGAACACACATGCAATGACTCTAGTGCATCAATGTAGTTTAGGAAAAGAACGCACATGCAACGTCACAAGTGGATTAGTGTGGTTTAGGAAAAGAACACACATGCAATGATACTAGTGGATCAATGTGGTTTATGAAAAGAACACACATGCAAATGGGTCTAGTGGATCCATGTGGTTTAGGAAAAGAACACACATGAAGTGTCACCAGTATATCCATGTGGTTTAGGAAAAGAACATACATGCAATGTCTCTAGTGGATCAATATGTTTTAGGAAAACAAAACACATGCAAATGTCACAAGTGGATCCATGTGGTTTAGGAAAATAACGCACATGCAATGACTCCAGTAGATCAATGTGGTTCTGGAAAATAACACGCATTCAATGTCACCAGTGGATCAATGTGGTTTAGGAAAAGAACACACATACAATGACACCGGTGGATAATTGTGGTTTAGGAAAAGAACACACATGCAAATGTCACCAGTTGATCCATGTGGTTTAGGTAAAAACACACATGAAAAGTCACTAGTGGATCCATGTGGTTTAGGAAAAGAACACACATGCAATGTCACTAGTGAATTCATGTGGTATAGGAAAAGAATAGACATGCAATGACACCAGTGGATCAATGTGGTTTAGGAAAAGAACACACACGCAGATATCACCGGTGGATCAATGTTGTCTAGGAAAAGAACACACATGCAATGACACAAGTGGATCAATGTGGTTTTGGAAAAGAACACCGATGACACCAGTGGATCCATTGAAGGATTCGCAGCATAGAAAACAAAAAATTTCCTACGATGAGAACTATACGCCAAGATCTATCTACTAGATACAGAGCAACGGGTGGATATACATCCATGGAAAACTTACCCTCGAAGACAACGAGTTTTCTTAACGAGTTGGAACTCATGGATGATGTAGTCGTACCCTTGCCGATCTCAAGATCGTGATGAAGTCCAGCAGGTCTGGTTCCAGCACGTCCTTCAGATCCAGCTCTAGCAAGTCCAGCACCACCAAGTCCAGCACCGCAAAGCAACGGTGCATCCCTGATCGCACACACGTCCGGTACCCTGACAACCTCCATCCCTCGCTCTAGCAAAGCAGCAGAAGGAGCAACTCCTTTCCAGATAAAGCCACCGTGAACACGTATCTCGCTAATCCAAAACCATGGGGAATAACTAGAGGGGGAGAGAGATCCTTCATGAGGAGGTGTAAGGAAGAAGGGGTGTGAGGGGGGCCTTTTATAGGAGGAGGGGTGTGCCCCTCCCCATGGCCGGCGCCCAAGGGGTGACCCCTCACCTCCTCATTCATGTGGTGGTAACTCCCTCCACATAAATTTGCCCCTTCACAATCTCTTTTAAAGGCCCCACTTTAAATGCATTAAATTTCTCCAAATTTAATGCTCTCTCGTATAATAAAACTATTTTATTAATTTTATTCAGAATTTTTTTAATTACTTTAATTAACAAACATTCACATAAAACCCCTGCAACATTTCAATATTACATGTAGAACCAATTTCAGCAATTTCACCCGAAACAGTTTTGGTGTCTATTGAAATAATTCCAGCGCTTTCTTAAATCTTTATCTGAAACATATTTCTCCAAATGGTGTCGGTACCCATTAAGTGTGTCACCCTACAGTTCGCGAATAATGCAGACATGATCAAGACCCCTCTCAGATCAATAATCAGAAGCGGGACCTAGAGATCCATACTGACTCCTACACATTCAACGATGACTTCTGTGATCGTGAGAACCTTTAACGCTAGTAACTAAAATCCCTTTGTATCATGATATAATACATGTCCGAGATTCGATCATCGGTATCCAAATACCTAGTTTGATCTCATTACCGACATGCACTCTTTTCTCGTTCCCGGGATATAACATTCTAGTGATCATAACACTTGCTTGCAAGGTATCTTAATGTGATATCATCGAGAGGG
Organism: Avena sativa; assembly: GCA_916181665.1. NCBI lineage: Eukaryota > Viridiplantae > Streptophyta > Magnoliopsida > Poales > Poaceae > Avena > Avena sativa. The sequence continues at coordinate 254,458,684 of OV702292.1, read as the reverse complement.
CCCAGAGTATATCTATCCGTCACCGGGATTGAAAAATTCCACTCTTGATCCATGAGCCTCAACATAACACCTTCGTAGTACTGAACCCACCTTTATAGTCACCCTGTTATAGTGTGACATTTGGTGTTATCAAGATACTGTCCTGGTGTTAGCAATTAACATGATCTCATGGTCTAAGGACTAACATTACTTCGTATGATGTTATAGCAATATAAACATAACGACTTTGATCGTAATGCTATACTTCGGATGAATGTTCATCACATCATTCCACCAATGTTGTGACCTTGTTATTAACAACATCCAATGTCCATGATCAGGAATCCTTGATCATCTTGTTAATCAATGAGCTAGTTTATATGAGAGGCATTACTAGGAACTTTGTATTTTGTTTATTAAACACACATGTATTAACGTTTCCAATTAATACAATTATAGAACGCAAAATAAACATTTATCATAAACATGTAATAAGATAATAACCACTTTATTATTGCCTCTCGGGCATATTCCCTTCATCCATGTGGTCTAGGAAAAGAACACACATGCAAATGACACTAGTGGATCAATGTGGTTTAGGAAAAGAACACACATGCAAATGTCACTAGTGGATTAATGTGGTTTAGGAAAAGAACACACATGCAAATGTCACTAGTGGATCCATGTGGTTTAGGAAAAGAACACACATGCGAAGTCACCAATGGCTTAGGAAAAGAACACACATGCGAAGTCACCAGTGGTTCAGGAAAATAACACGCATGCAATGACACTAGTGGATCCATGTGGTTTAGGAAAAGAACACACATGCAAATGTCACTAGTGGATCAATGTGGTTTAGGAAAAGAACACAAATGCATTGACACCAATGGATCAATGTGCTTTAGGAAAATTACACACATGCAATGACACCAGTGGATCCATGTGGTCTAGGAAAAGAACACACATGCAATGTCACCTGTGGATCAATGTGGTTCCGGAAAAGAACACATATGTAATGATACTAGTGGATCAGTGTGGTTTAGGAAAAGAACACACATGTAATCACGCCAAAGGATCAATATGATTTAGGAAAAGAACACACATACAAATGTCACTAGTGGATGAATGTGGTTTAGGGAAAGAACACACATGCAATGAAACTAGTGGATCAATGTGGTTTAGGAAAAGAATACACATGCAATGACACCAGTGGATCCATGTGGTTTAGGAAAAGAACACACATGCAAATGTCACCAGTGGATTAATGTGGTCTAGGAAAAGAACACACATGCAAATGTCACCAGTGGATCCATGTGGTTTAGGAAAAGAACACCCATGCAATGACTCCAGTGGATCCATGTGGTTTAGGAAAAAACACACATGCAAATGACACTAGTGGATCAATGTGGTTTAGGAAAAGAACACACATGGAAATGTCACTAGTGGATTAATGTGGTTTACAAAAAGAACACACATGCAAATGTCACCAGTGGATCCATGTGATTTCGGAAAAGAACACACATGCGAAGTCACTAGTGGTTCAAGAAAAGAACACACATGCGAAGTCACTAGTGGTTCAGGAAAATAACACACATGCAATGACACTAGTGGATCCATGTGGTTTAGGAAAAGAACACACATGCAAATATCACTAGTGGATCAATGTGGTTTAGGAAAAGAACACACATGCAATGACATTAGTGGATCAATGTGCTTTAGGAAAATAACACACATCCAATGACACCAGTGGATCCATGTGGTCTAGGAAAAGAACACACATGCAATGTCACAAGTGGATCAATGTGGTTCCGGAAAAGAACACATATGCAATGATACCAGTGGATCCATGTGGTTTAGGAAAAGAACACACATGCAAATGTCACCAGTGGATTAATGTGGTTTAGGAAAAGAACACACATGCAAATGTCACTAGTGGATCCATGTGGTTTAGGAAAAGAACACCCATGCAATGACTCTAGTGGATCCATGTGGTTTAGGAAAAGAACACACATGCAAATGACACTAGTGGATCAATGTGGTTTAGGAAAAGAACACACATGGAAATGTCACTAGTGGATTAATGTGGTTTAGGAAAAGAACACACATGCAAATGTCACCAGTGGATCCATGTGGTTTCGGAAAAGAACACACATGCGAAGTCACTAGTGGTTCAAGAAAAGTCTAGGAAAAGAACACACATGCAATGTCACCTGTGGATCAATGTGGTTCCGGAAAAGACCACATATGTAATGATACCACTGGATCAGTGTCGTTAGGAAAAGAACACACATGTAATCATGCCAAAGGATCAATGTGATTTAGGAAAAGAACACACATACAAATGTCACTAGTGGATCAATGTGGTTTAGGGAAATAACACACATGCAATGAAACTAGTGGATCAATGTGGTTTAGGAAAAGAACACACATGCAATGACACCAGTGGATCCATGTGGTTTAGGAAAAGAACACACATGCAAATGTCACCAGTGGATTAATGTGGTCTAGGAAAAGAACACACATGCAAATGTCACCAGTGGATCCATGTGGTTTAGGAAAAGAACACCCATGCAATGACTCCAGTGGATCCATGTGGTTTAGGAAAAGAACACACATGCAAATGACACTAGTGGATGAATGTGGTTTAGGGAAAGGACACACATGCAATGAAACTAGTGGATCAATGTGGTTTAGGAAAAGAACACACATGCAAATGTCATTAGTGGATTAATGTGGTCTAGGAAAAGAACACACATGCAAATGTCACCAGTGGATCCATGTGGTTTAGGAAAAGAACACCCATGCAATGACTCCAGTGGATCCATGTGGTTTAGGAAAAGAACACACATGCAATGACACTAGTGGATCAATGTGGTTTAGGAAAAGAACACACATGCAATGACACTAGTGGATCCATGTGGTTTAGGAAAAGAACACACATGCAAATGTCACTAGTGGATCAATGTGGTTTAGGAAAAGAACACAAATGCATTGACACCAATGGATCAATGTGCTTTAGGAAAATAACACACATGCAATGACACCAGTGGATCCATGTGGTCTAGGAAAAGAACACACATGCAATGTCACCTGTGGATCAATGTGGTTCCGGAAAAGAACACATATGTAATGATACCATTAGATCAGTGTGGTTTAGGAAAAGAACACACATGTAATCACGCCAAAGGATCAATGTGATTTAGGAAAAGAACACACATACAAATGTCACTAGTGGATGAATGTGGTTTAGGGAAAGAACACACATGCAATGAAACTAGTGGATCAATGTGGTTTAGGAAAAGAATACACATGCAATGACACCAGTGGATCCATTTGGTTTAGGAAAAGAACACACATGCAAATGTCACCAGTGGATTAATGTGGTCTAGGAAAAGAACACACATGCAAATGTCACCAGTGGATCCATGTGGTTTAGGAAAAGAACACCCATGCAATGACTCCAGTGGATCCATGTGGTTTAGGAAAAGAACACATATGCAAATGACACTAGTGGATCAATGTGGTTTAGGAAAAGAACACACATGGAAATGTCACTAGTGGATTAATGTGGTTTACAAAAAGAACACACATGATAATGTCACCAGTGGATCCATGTGATTTCGGAAAAGAACACACATGCGAAGTCACCAGTGGTTCAAGAAAAGAACACACATGCGAAGTCACCAGTGGTTCAGGAAAATAACACACATGCAATGACACTAGTGGATCCATGTGGTTTAGGAAAAGAACACACATGCAAATATCACTAGTGGATCAATGTGGTTTAGGAAAAGAACACACATGCAATGACACTAGTGGATCAATGTGCTTTAGGAAAATAACACACATCCAATGACACCAGTGGATCCATGTGGTCTAGGAAAAGAACACACATGCAATGTCACAAGTGGATCAATGTGGTTCAGAAAAAGAACACATATGCAATGATACCAGTGGATCCATGTGGTTTAGGAAAAGAACACACATGCAAATGTCACCAGTGGATTAATGTGGTTTAGGAAAAGAACACACATGCAAATGTCACTAGTGGATCCATGTGGTTTAGGAAAAGAACACCCATGCAATGACTCTAGTGGATCCATGTGGTTTAGGAAAAGAACACACATGCAAATGACACTAGTGGATCAATGTGGTTTAGGAAAAGAACACACATGGAAATGTCACTAGTGGATTAATGTGGTTTAGGAAAAGAACACACATGCAAATGTCACCAGTGGATCCATGTGGTTTCGGAAAAGAACACACATGCGAAGTCACCAGTGGTTCAAGAAAAGTCTAGGAAAAGAACACACATGCAATGTCACCTGTGGATCAATGTGGTTCCGGAAAAGACCACATATGTAATGATACAAGTGGATAAGTGTCGTTAGGAAAAGAACACACATGTAATCATGCCAAAGGATCAATGTGATTTAGGAAAAGAACACACATACAAATGTCACTAGTGGATCAATGTGGTTTAGGGAAATAACACACATGCAATGAAACTAGTGGATCAATGTGGTTTAGGAAAAGAACACACATGCAATGACACCAGTGGATCCATGTGGTTTAGGAAAAGAACACACATGCAAATGTCACCAGTGGATTAATGTGGTCTAGGAAAAGAACACACATGAAAATGTCACCAGTGGATCCATGTGGTTTAGGAAAAGAACACCCATGCAATGACTCCAGTGGATCCATGTGGTTTAGGAAAAGAACACACATGCAAATGACACTAGTGGATGAATGTGGTTTAGGGAAAGGACACACATGCAATGAAACTAGTGGATCAATGTGGTTTAGGAAAAGAACACGCATGCAATGTCACCAGTGGGTCAGTGTGGTTTAGGAAAAGAACACACATGCAATGACACTAGTGGATCAATGTGGTTTAGGAAAAGAACACACATGCAATGACACCAGTGGATCAATGTGGTTTAGGAAAATAACACACATGCAATGACACTAGTGGATCAATGTGGTTTAGGAAAAGAACACACATACAATGACACTAGTTGATCAATGTGGTTTAGGAAAAGAACACAAATGCAATGACACCAGTGGATCAATGTGGTTTAGGAAAATAACACACATGAAATGACACTAGTGGATCCATGTGGCTTAGGAAAAGAACACACATGCAGTGTATCAAGTGGATCAATGTGTTTTAGGAAAAGAACACACATGCAAATGACACTAGTGGATCAATGTGGTTTAGGAAAAGAACACACGTGGAAATGTCACTAGTGGATTAATGTGGTTTAGGAAAAGAACACACATGCAAATGTCACCAGTGGATCCATGTGGTTTGGGAAAAGAACACCCATGCGAAGTCACCAGTGGTTCAAGAAAAGAACACACATGCGAAGTCACCAGTGGTTCAGGAAAATAACACACATGCAATGACACTAGTTGATCCATGTGGTTTAGGAAAAGAACACACATGCAATGTCACAAGTGGATCAATGTGGTTCAGAAAAAGAACACATATGCAATGATACCAGTGGATCCATGTGGTTTAGGAAAAGAACACACATGCAAATGTCACCAGTGGATTAATGTGGTTTAGGAAAAGAACACACATGCAAATGTCACTAGTGGATCCATGTGGTTTAGGAAAAGAACACCCATGCAATGACTCTAGTGGATCCATGTGGTTTAGGAAAAGAACACACATGCAAATGACACTAGTGGATCAATGTGGTTTAGGAAAAGAACACACATGGAAATGTCACTAGTGGATTAATGTGGTTTAGGAAAAGAACACACATGCAAATGTCACCAGTGGATCCATGTGGTTTCGGAAAAGAACACACATGCGAAGTCACCAGTGGTTCAAGAAAAGTCTAGGAAAAGAACACACATGCAATGTCACCTGTGGATCAATGTGGTTCCGGAAAAGACCACATATGTAATGATACAAGTGGATAAGTGTCGTTAGGAAAAGAACACACATGTAATCATGCCAAAGGATCAATGTGATTTAGGAAAAGAACACACATACAAATGTCACTAGTGGATCAATGTGGTTTAGGGAAATAACACACATGCAATGAAACTAGTGGATCAATGTGGTTTAGGAAAAGAACACACATGCAATGACACCAGTGGATCCATGTGGTTTAGGAAAAGAACACACATGCAAATGTCACCAGTGGATTAATGTGGTCTAGGAAAAGAACACACATGAAAATGTCACCAGTGGATCCATGTGGTTTAGGAAAAGAACACCCATGCAATGACTCCAGTGGATCCATGTGGTTTAGGAAAAGAACACACATGCAAATGACACTAGTGGATGAATGTGGTTTAGGGAAAGGACACACATGCAATGAAACTAGTGGATCAATGTGGTTTAGGAAAAGAACACGCATGCAATGTCACCAGTGGGTCAGTGTGGTTTAGGAAAAGAACACACATGCAATGACACTAGTGGATCAATGTGGTTTAGGAAAAGAACACACATGCAATGACACCAGTGGATCAATGTGGTTTAGGAAAATAACACACATGCAATGACACTAGTGGATCAATGTGGTTTAGGAAAAGAACACACATACAATGACACTAGTGGATCAATGTGGTTTAGGAAAAGAACACAAATGCAATGACACCAGTGGATCAATGTGGTTTAGGAAAATAACACACATGAAATGACACTAGTGGATCCATGTGGCTTAGGAAAAGAACACACATGCAGTGTCTCAAGTGGATCAATGTGTTTTAGGAAAAGAACACACATGCAAATGACACTAGTGGATCAATGTGGTTTAGGAAAAGAACACACGTGGAAATGTCACTAGTGGATTAATGTGGTTTAGGAAAAGAACACACATGCAAATGTCACCAGTGGATCCATGTGGTTTGGGAAAAGAACACCCATGCGAAGTCACCAGTGGTTCAAGAAAAGAACACACATGCGAAGTCACCAGTGGTTCAGGAAAATAACACACATGCAATGACACTAGTTGATCCATGTGGTTTAGGAAAAGAACACACATGCAAATATCACTAGTGGATCAATGTGGTTTAGGAAAAGAACACACATGCAATGACACTAGTGGATCAATGTGCTTTAGGAAAATAACACACATCCAATGACACCAGTGGATCCATGTGGTCTAGGAAAAGAACACACATGCAATGCCACAAGTGGATCAATGTGGTTCCGGAAAATAACACATATGCAATGATACCAGTGGATCCATGTGGTTTAGGAAAAGAACACACATGCAAATGTCACCAGTGGATTAATGTGGTTTAGGAAAAGAACACACATGCAAATGTCACTAGTGGATCCATGTGGTTTAGGAAAAGAACACCCATGCAATGACTCTAGTGGATCCATGTGGTTTAGGAAAAGAACACACATGCAAATGACACTAGTGGATCAATGTGGTTTAGGAAAAGAACACACATGGAAATGTCACTAGTGGATTAATGTGGTTTAGGAAAAGAACACACATGCAAATGTCACCAGTGGATCCATGTGGTTTCGGAAAAGAACACACATGCGAAGTCACCAGTGGTTCAAGAAAAGAACACACATGCGAAGTCACCAGTGGTTCTGGAAAATAACACACATGCAATGACACTAGTGGATCCATGTGGTTTAGGAAAAGAACACACATGCAAATATCACTAGTGGATCAATGTGGTTTAGGAAAAGAACACACATGCAATGACACTAGTGGATCAATGTGCTTTAGGAAAATAACACACATCCAATGACACCAGTGGATCCATGTGGTCTAGGAAAATAACACACATGAAATGACACTAGTGGATCCATGTGGCTTAGGAAAATAACACACATGCAGTGTCTCAAGTGGATCAATGTGTTTTAGGAAAAGAACACACATGCAAATGACACTAGTGGATCAATGTGGTTTAGGAAAAGAACACACATGGAAATGTCACTAGTGGATTAATGTGGTTTAGGAAAAGAACACACATGCAAATGTCACCAGTGGATCCATGTGGTTTGGGAAAAGAACACCCATGCGAAGTCACCAGTGGTTCAAGAAAAGAACACACATGCGAAGTCACCAGTGGTTCAGGAAAATAACACACATGCAATGACACTAGTTGATCCATGTGGTTTAGGAAAAGAACACACATGCAAATATCACTAGTGGATCAATGTGGTTTAGGAAAAGAACACACATGCAATGACACTAGTGGATTAATGTGCTTTAGGAAAATAACACACATCCAATGACACCAGTGGATCCATGTGGTCTAGGAAAAGAACACACATGCAATGTCACAAGTGGATCAACGTGGTTCCGGAAAAGAACACATATGCAATGATACTAGTGGATCAATGTGGTTTAGGAAAAGAACTGAGATGCAAATGTCACCAGTGGATCAATATGGTTTCTGAAAAGAACACATATGCAAATGTCACTAGTGGATCCATGTGGTTTCCAAAAAGAACACACATGCAATGTCACCAGTGGATCAATGTGGTTCAAGAAAAGAACACACATGCAGTGACACTAGTGGATCAATGTGGTTGAGGAAAACAACACAAATGCAATGACACCAGTGGATCAATGTGGTTTAGGAAAAGGACACACATGCAAATGTCACTAGTGGATCAATGTGGTTTAGGGAAAGAGCACACATGCAAATGGCTCCAGTGGATCCATGTTGTTTAGGAAAAGAACACGCATGCAATGTCACCAGTGGATCAGTGTGGTTTAGGAAAAGAACACACATGCAATGACACTAGTGGATCAATGTGGTTTAGGAAAAGAACACACATGCAATGACACCAGTGGATCAATGTGGTTTAGGAAAATAACACACATGCAATGACACTAGTGGGTCAATGTGGTTTAGGAAAAGAACACACATACAATGACACTAGTGGATCAATGTGGTTTAGGAAAAGAACACAAATGCAATGACACCAGTGGATCAATGTGGTTTAGGAAAATAACACACATGAAATGACACTAGTGGATCCATGTGGCTTAGGAAAATAACACACATGCAGTGTCTCAAGTGGATCAATGTGTTTTAGGAAAATAACACACATGCAATGACACCAATGGATCAATGTGGTTCAGGAAAAGAACACACATGCAATGACACGAGTGGATCAATGTGGTTTAGGAAAAGAACACACATGCAAATGTCACCAGTGGATCAATGTGGTTTAGGAAAAGAACACACATGCAATGACACCAGTGGATCACTGTGTTTTAGGAAAATAACCCACATGTAATGACACAAGTGGATCCATGTGGTTTAGGAAAAGAACACACATGCAATGTCACAAGTGGATCAATGTGTTTCAGGAAAGAACACACATGCAATAATACCAGTGGATCAATGTGGTTTAGGAAAAGAACAGACATGCAAATGTCACTCGTTGATCAATGTGGTTCAGGAAGAGAACACACATGTAATCACACCAAAGGATCAATGCGGTTTAGGACAAGAACACACATGCAAATGTCACCAGTGGATCAATGTGGTTTAGGGAAAGAACACACATGCAATGACACCAGTGGATCAATGTGGTTTAGGAAAAGAACACACATGCAATGACACCAATGGATCCATGTGGTTTAGGAAAAGAACACACATGCAATGTCACTAGTGGATAAATGTTGCTTAAGAAAAGAACACACACGAAGTGACACTAGTGGATCAATGTGGTTAGGAAAACAACACACGTGCAATGATACCAGTGGATCAATGTGGTTTAGGAAAAGAACACACATGCAAACGTCACCGTGGATCAATGTGGTTTAGGAAAAGAACACACATGCAAATGGCTCCAGTGGATCCATGTTGTTTAGGAAAAGAACACGCATGCACTGTCACCAGTGGATCAGTGTGGTTTAGGAAAAGAACACACATGCAATGACACCAGTGGATCAATGTGGTTCAAGAATAGAACACACATGCAATGACAGGAGTGGATCAATGTGGTTTAGGAAAATAACTCACATATAATGACACTAGTGGATCAATGTGCTTTAGGAAAAGAACACACATACAATGTCACTAGTGGATGAATGTGGTTTAGGAAAAGAACACAAATGCAATCACACCAGTGGATTAATGTTGTTTAGGAAAATAACACACATGCAATGACACTAGTGGATCCATGTGGTTTAGGAAAAGAACACACATACAATGTCTCAAGTGGATCAATGTGTTTTAGGAAAAGAACACACATGAAAATTTCACAAGTGGATCCATGTGCTTTAGGAAAAGTACACACATGCAATCACTCTAGTGAAACAATGTAGTTTACGAAAAGAACACACATGCAACGTCACCAGTGGATCAGTGATGTCAACACTTAGATTTTAATCCCAGAAGCCTGTTATGTCATCCATCGCAATCCCAGTATTACCATTTTTGCGAGACATAACAGATTGGATATCACAGTACATCATCCATTACAAACCATAAATATGGTCTTACATGAATAAGGATCTCATCATCTAGTCTTAATACAACAAGCAGCAGAATAAATAATAAGCATAGCGGTGGGCTCCATCTTCAGGGGCATAGGCAATGCTGACGAAGGAAGATAGTCCTAGTTATCATAGCCGTCCTGCTGAGTTATCATAGCCGTCCTAGTTAACAAACCTAAGCTGAGTTCAGAAACGAAGAAAGATAAAATAAAGTTCTAATATCACTTAAGTTGGGAAGCTAGTGTCATAGACACAACCTTGTTGTGGTCAAGTCAAGATTCATCATTCATCTCATAAGTTATTTTGAAAACATCTGACAACGAAATAGTATGGCCACTTCAACTGTCCATAACCGCAGACGTGGCTATTCGAATAGTTTGACACTCTACAGAGGTGGTACATTTGCACCACAAGGTTCGATACATCTATCAGGGATAACCTTGAATCATCATACTTAGTATGCATATAATCAAACATAACCTTTCCTTTACACACCATAGTATTAGCACCTCTCCTATGAGCATGGCCTCCCAACCATGACCAACTGTCATTTTGGGCACTTCATAGGTGGACAACATTGAGAGGTAGCCTCAGCTCAAACCTCTCCCGCGAGGGAACTAATACTAATGCATATAAACTTCTGGCTAAGCCTTACCCAATTCAGGTATTGTGGTTGTACGGTAAATTTGGAATGGTATCGCATCCGAATCCAACCATCAGCTTTTGTAAAAGGGATAAGGCTCATGCCTTAACATTTTCATCATCATAACCATTTGTGTTTCTCAACACATGTCAAAACATCTCAATAGAATGACTCATCATTCCAAGGTTTTCACAATTCATTTTCACCAAGTATTCCCATCTAAAGTGACTCAAGTTTTAGTTTAGCTCTAAACTACTAAGTTAAGAGTGTTCACTAAGGTGGAAAGATGGGATCAATCTCATGCCATAGAATGACATCTAAAGTTATATAGATAGGTCAAGTTTCATACTCTTTATGCTACCTTCAAAACAAGTAAGGGACTTTGGTATGGTAAAGGAAGTAAAGCTTGGAAATAATACTTGGGGTAAGTAATAGTCAAAGTGGTATAACTCAAGCATGCCTAAAGCATCTTTGCTCAAAACATCTAGCTTAATTCTAGCTTGCTAAGCATTATACTTGCAAGTGTCAGCTTGCATTGTTGATGATGGCTTTCCTTGTGTAGTGCAGTGGTTGAAGTTTTCTTCTGCTTCCTCTTGGTAGAACTCCTCTTCCTCGAAAGCTTGGTCGGTACTATCGTCTATAAATACATACGGAGTACACAATCACCAAATAATGCTTAACTAGTCTACTTAGAACTCTAAGGCACATAGTTGATGATCTACTATCATCACAAGCATCACAAGATTTTATTAACTAGTTTCATTCCATTTATTTAAGAAAAGTAATTTCTACTCATTGAAAATAACTAAGATTTAATATTCACCACTTAAAATATGGGACCATGTGGACACATGTCCTCACCACATATTCTAACATGTGTGAATGTGATTTAACGGTTGTATCACATTTACTTTGGTTTAAGTTTAATATTTAATGATTTAAAGTAACTATAAATGCCTATATACCATTATTTTGGTACTAGTCCAAATTCACTGCATGTAAACCTTAATATTATTACATATTCAGATAGATATGGTGCAATGTGATTTTTGAGAGTTGGAATCAACTCAAAATCTATCATGGTTGATTTTATAAAAATGTTTGAATTTGCAAATGCTTCTGTCTTGTTATTTTTACTAAGAGAGATCTCTAGCTCTAATTGAATTAAATCCAACGGGCTTGGATAGATCTTTTCAGTAACTTTTTAACACAATTTGAATCACTCCATTTGGATCTGTAAATCTCTCTGAAATGAATTTCAAACTAGGGGATAGAACTAAGTTCAAACCTAAATAGAACAATCTAAATTTGAATTGTTGGCCATGCGCGGGAAGGAAAACGGGCCGGCCCAGTGGCGTTCCGCGTCACAGAGAACAGCTAACAGGAGGGTCCATCGGTCAGTGGCTCTTTACACGCGAAGCAGTACGGGGTGATGTGGGTCGTTAGATTAAAAGGGAGATCTATGGCTGAGGATTGTCGTCTACGGCGAATAGTTCGCCGGCAGGAACTAACCCTAGCGGCTCGGTGGGGGTGCTCAGGGGGCATACCAGGGCTCCAGCTACTGCGGTGATGGGGGTGATCGAACGTGCTGTCAACGGCGGACTTAGGGGTGGTCGCGGCAGCTCCTGGGGTGGACGAAATCGACGACGCCTTCTCCTCCTCTGTAGCGGGCTCCTCCGGCAAAATTCCGGTGAACTAGGGCTCGAGCGGCTCTAGCGAGAGGTGGGGAAGGATCAGTGATGACAGGGGAGTGGAATGGTGTGAGTCGTTGGTGCTGGGGAGGTCTCCTTTTATAGGGCGACGAGGGGACCGAGCGGTACGACGGCGAGCTCACCGGTGACACTGATACATGCAGCTGGAGGCATGGACAGCGTAGGCGGACGGTGGCCTGCCTCCTGGCGGTGCTCTACGGCTTCAATGCGTGGCTAGGGGCGGTGGCGTTTGGTTGGGAGCGTCCCGCGCCCTAGGAGATAGAGGCGGTGCTCGACGCGGCATACGGCGACTGTGGGCCGCACGGCGGCGCACGGCCATGTCTGGCGGGGTGCTAGGGTCGAGTCGGAGCATCGTGCGGGATCTTATGTCTAGTGGCGGTCTGCAGCGTGCTGGCGACGATCGCGCTCTGGCGCGCGTGGAGCACGACATAGAGAGAATGGGCGGCAACGCTGGTGTGTGGTCCAGGGCCTGCGAGTGATCGAGGGGTGGACAGGGAGTGGCGGTAGGGTTGGGCGAAGCTAGTGGTGGTGCTAGAATGGCGATGCGCGCTCTGGGGCGCTCTATCCATGATCGGCCGGCGGTGACCACAAAATGGCGGCGCTCCACTGCTGGTCGAAGCCGGTTAGTAGCTTAGTTAGGGGCTTCTTAGAGTTAGAGGGGACAAGGGGACCAAATGGATCCCAATTACTCGACAATGCAATGATCATTGAATAGTAATAGCTAGGCAGAATTTGTGTGCATGCCACCTGTTCGACACAATGGCCGCATGAACTAAAGTTTTGAATTTTTGGATGATTTTTGGTGGAGTTGCTAGACACATGCGTAAGCCTCTGTGGTTGCTTGGGTTTTGAAAATGGAGCTCATTTGAGTGGTTTTTGAATAAGTGGGATCTTCCCATATGAACTACATTCAATTTTCAAATGCCATTTAAAATTAGTGTTTGAAAGTTTTTGGCCGATCATAAAGTGGGCCCCTGTACACTACTATATGTACTAGCAAGGGGTGCAAACATCCATATTTGTTTCTGTTAAGTATTGAGTTCTAGGAATAGCCAAAGTAGGCATGGTACTTAAAATGGCACAAATGACCATTTCTTTCTTTTGTTCATTTTGATTTGTTTTTGTTTGGAATTTGTTTGGGAATGATCTATATGATGTTTATTTCACCTAAGAATCATTTTACAAGCAATGGATCACTTAATCATGGAAATTCAAAACAACTCCTATTTAAATGCACACACATATGAAGGCTTTAATAATTTTAATTGGAAAAGTTTTTCTTAACCCTAATTTTGATGATTTGGATCTTAATAACCTTGGATTAAAGTTTTGGGATGTTACAAACCTTCCCCCCTTAAACAAAATCTCGTCCCGAGATTTACAAAAGAAAACTAGGAACTAAAGAGATCTGAGAACTCTGTCCTAATGTAATCTTCTCACACCCAAGAGGCTTCCTCTTCGGTATGGTTGCTCCATTGAATCTTGAGAAATTTGATATTTCTGGTTCTGGTGGTTCTGTAAGCTTCCTCCAAGATACAGATGGGCACTTCATGATATGTCAGGTTATTATTGATCTCAACAGCTCAGTTATCGATGTTCTTGAAAACTTCAGTCTTCTCTGGCACTTCTAGGCATTTGCGAAGTAACGAGATATGGAACACAATGTGGATGGCTAACATCTCCTCTGGCAGTTCTAGTTGATAAGATACTTGTCCTCGACGGTTCAGAATCTTGAAGGGCCCGATATACCTAGGGGCTAATTTTCCTTTCAGACTAAAGCGTTGTGTTCCCTTTAATGGCGAAACCTTGAGATATACAAAATCTCCGATATTGAAAGTCAGGTCTCTCCTTCTCTTGTCAGCATAACTCTTTTGTCTGGATTGGGCGGTCTTGAGATGTTCACGGACTTTATGCACCTTTTCTTAGGCTTCTCTGAGAATGTTGGGTCTGAAGATCTAACTCTCTCCTACTTGCGACCAATTCAAAGGGGTGCGACACTTTCTTCCATATAGGAACTCAAATGGTGCCATTTGCAAACTAGCTTGATAACTGTTGTTATATGAGAATTCTGCGAAAGGAAGGCAGTCTTCCCATTTTGATCCGTACTCCAACACACAAACTCTGAGCATATCCTCTGTGATTTGGTTGACTCTCTCAGTTTGTCCATCAGTTTGCGGGTGATACGCGGTGCTGAAATTCAACTTGGTGCCTAATCCTTCCTGGACTTTTTGCCAAAATCTCGAGGTAAACTGGTTCCTCAATCTGATACTATGGTCTTGGGGGTTCCATGCAGACTAACAATCCTAGCAATATACAGTTCTGCTAGCTTCGAACTTTGGTAGGTAGTCTTGACAAGTATAAAGTGAGCTACCTTGGACAGTCTATCAACAATGACCCAGATTGAGTCATTTCCCCTACTAGAAGCAGGCAAACCTGTGATAAAGTCCATTCCGACGGAATCCCATTTCCATTCCGGAATCTGCAAAGGTTACAATAGTCCTGCGGGTCTCTGATGCTCTGCTTTGACTCTTTGAAAGATGTCACACTTGGCGATGTAGCTTCCGATTTCTCTCTTCATATTGTGCCACCAAAATTGCTCTTTCAAATCTTGATACATCTTTGTTCCTCCAGGGTGGATAGAATAAAGAGTATTATGAGCTTCCTGCATGATAACTTGCTTTAGCTCCAAATCTGCTGGCACACAGATACGTCCTTTGTACCACATAACTCCTTCTTCGTCTTTAGTGAATCCAGGTACCTTTCCTGTACCAATACGACGTTTGATTCCGTTGATACTTTCATTTCCCTTCTAGGCTTCCTTGATTTGGCTAATCAACGTGGGTTGAAGTTCAATGCTAGCAAAGAATCCTTTGCTAACTAGCTCAGTTCTGAACTGCTCCAACTCCTCATACAAACTTGGTTGCTTCTCCTTGATCATGGTGTTTAGCCTACACGGCAATCTGCTACCACATTGTCTTTGTCGGGGTGATAGTGAATGTCAAGGTCATAATCCTTGATTAACTCTATCTATCTCCTTTGCCTCATATTCAGCTCCTTCTGAGTGAAAATATACTTCAAGCTCTTGTGATCTGAGTAAATCTCACAGCGATTACCAATCAAATAATGACGCCATGTCTTCAATGCCAAAACTACGGCTGCTAATTCAAGATCATGGGTCGGATAGTTCTCCTCATGCTGCTTCCGTTGTCGAGACAAATATGCGATGACTTTGCCTTCTTGCATTAATACACATCCGAGACCAATCTTGGATGCATCACAATACACATCAAACGGCTTCTTGAAATCTGGCATGATCAAAATTGGGGTTGATATCGATCTCTTCTTTAGCTCTTGGAAACTGGCTTCACATTTGTTAGTCCATTCAAACTTCTTGTCTTTCTTCAGCAATTGGGTCATGGGTCTGGCAATGCTCGAGAATCCTTTTACGAACTTGTCGTAATATCCCGCTAATCTGTGAAATGCACGGACTTGGGTTTGAGTGGTTGGGGCTTCCCATTCTTCGACATCTTTGATCTTGGCGGGATCGACAGAGACTCCTCCGACAGACACAATATGTCCTAGGAATCCTACTTCTTTCAGCCAAAACTCACACTTGCTGAACTTGGCATACAACCGATGCTCTCTCAGGGTTTCTAGGATGATTCTCAGATGTTGCTCATTCTCTTCTTCTGACTTGGAGTAGATAAGGATATCATCGATGAACACAACTACAAACTAATCTACGAAATTCATAAAGATCTTATTCATGAGATTCATGAAATAAGCAGGGGCATTGGTTAATCCAAAAGACATGACCATATACTCGTATAAACCATAACAAGTAGTAAAGGCGGTCTTTGGAATATCCGTTGCACGAATCTTAAGTTGGTGATACCCAGTCCTAAGATCAATCTTTGAGAATACCCGGGCTCTAGTCAACTGATCAAATAGATCCTCTATCTTGGGCAAGGGGTACGTGTTCTTGATGGTGAGATCATTCAGTTTCCTATAATCTGTGCACATATGGTTTCCTCCATCTTTCTTGTCGACGAATAACACTGGTGATCTCCATGGCGATGCGCTTGGTTGAATCAAGCCTGTTGCTAACATGGCATCCAACTACTTCTTCAGTTCCACTAACTCTAAGGGGTTCATGCTATAGGGTCTCTGGGTTACGGGTCCGGTTCCGAGGATTAGTTTGATAATGAACTCAATATCCCCATCCGAGGGCATACCTGGCAATTCATCTAGGAATACATCGGGGTATTCACAGACTACTCTGACCTGGTCTATGGTGGGTAGCGCTAGACTCTTGTTGCAATTGAATTGACGGGGTAAGGTTTTAGATATATGCTCTACTGTGACTCCCGAGCTATTGTAATGGTGATGGCTTTCTTAGCACAGTCTATCAGTCCTTTGTGCCTTGACATCCAGTCCATACCTAGTACTACTTCCAATCCTTTGGTTCCGAGTACAATTAGGTTGGCATAAAAATCTATTCCATGTATTCTGATAGGCACATCTTTGCAAAATTTTCTAGCTTTTGTAGTTGAACCGGGGATTTGAACTATCATGACATGCTTCAAGTTGGTTGGGTGAATCTTACTAGTGCATGCAAATTCTTCGGTGACAAATGGATGCGATGCTCTCGAATCAAACAATACCCTTGCTAAAACTGAGTTGACAGAAAACATACCCATCACTATGTCTGGCGCTTCTTGAGCTTCCTCGGCGTTCATGTGGAAGAGACGGCTGTTGCGGTTGTGAGGGTTCCCTGGGGCAAATCTTCTCCCTGGTTGAACACGATGCTGTTGTTGAGCTGGGGAATTCACATTGGCAGTGGCAGCAGTCTTTTTGGGACACTCATTGGAATAGTGACCCATCACTCCACACTCGAAACAGGTGATCTGCGACTTGTCTTTAGCTGCCACAGGCACAACATTGCTGCCAGTTCTGGGTGCAGTGTTGTTGTTGTTATTGTTGTTGTTGCTCTTGGGAGGGGAACGGTTGAAATTGTTGGTTATGCCGGAGTTGTTGTTGTTTCCTCCGGACTTGACATTGCCTCCGCTACGGTTGGGATAGCTGGGGCGAGATATTGGGGGTTGGTTGTTCCTTGGTGCATATCCTGGTGAGGGGTTAGGACAGTACTTCTGGTGACTGCTGGATCCAGACTGTTGCATCATACGATGTTTGCGGTTGTCGTTTGCCTAGTTAATCTTCCCTTCCATCTAAATGGTAGAGTCGACTAGCTCTTCGAGGTCCTCGAAGCGGATGTTGACGAGGACAGTCTGCATCTCATCATGCAGTCCGTTCAGGAATCTCTCCTTCTTCTTTGCCTCCGTGTTGATCTCATCAGGTGCATATCTGGCAAGCGACATGAATCTGTCACGGTACTCCACCACAGTCATTCTGCCTTGCTTCAACTCTCTGAAATCATCTGTCATTCTGGTGACTAAGCCCTGCGGCACGTGGGTGCGGCAGAACTTGATTTTGAAGGCTTCCCATGTCATCACTTTACCATGGTTCATCAGGCGGATATTGTTCCACCATGCTCTTGCATCTCCTGCCAAGTAGTGGGTGGCAAAGAGAACTTTCTCGTTGTCATCAACTCTGGCTACTTCTAGATTGTTCTCCATTGTATGCAACCAATCATATGCATCTAATGGGTTCTCTGAAGTGCTAAAGATTGGGGGATTGTTGTTCTGGAAGTTCTTCAGCTTGGATCCTTGATGATCCTGATTTCCATGCCCTTGGTTGTTGAGAGCCATCTGGGCGATCTATTGCAGTGTTGCTAGATTAGCTTGGCGCTCTGCCCTGCTTGCTTCTCTGTCTACGATGAGATTCTGCAAGATCTACAGCATTGGGTCTTGCGACGAGCTACTCCCTCCTTGGTTTCCATGAGTCATCTGAAGATTGAGGTAGATAAAGGGGTAAGAAGGAAAGTTCTAAGGTTCAGGGTTTTGATTTCAAAGCTAAAACTTTGAGTTTGACTCAGGTTTTGCAACTAACTTCATTTCATTCATTCAAGCAAAGCACACGATACAAACACACACACACACCACAACAAGGAAAACAGATGGTTTTAAGAACCATTCTGCAAGCTACGATACAGTGGGACTGATACATCTCATGCTACGACAGTGCTCTAGTGCATCTACTCATCGTCGATGAAGTCAGAGTCTTCCTCGTCAGTGTAGAGGTCCACGACATCCTCCTCCAGAAAGTCATCATCATTTCTTTGGTAAGAATCCATGTCTCCCTGGATGTCTTCACCCTCCTCTTCTTCCTCCTTGGCTACAAGTTGAGCTTCTTGCTCCTTGACGGTCTTCTCGTGGTCGGCCACCTTCTTGCAAAGACGGGCGATGGTGCGATCCTTCTTCTCGTGTTGGAGGCAAAGAGACTGACGGTCCTTGACAAGCAGTGAGGAAGTCTAGGCCTTCTGGGCGGCAATAGCACAATTGTGGTTGGTGAACTCCCTAGCATTGTCCAATTCCTTCGGGCAATCGTACAACAGGAAATCAAGGTTCTCCACTTGACGCTTCAGCTCCGAGTGGCTGGGCATCTCCATCGGTATTCCCATGAAGTCACGTCTTACATAGTAAGCAAAATGGGTTCCTTGGATTTGGTTGACACTGAGGGCACACAGATGTGCGAGAGCTTCATGCATTGCCCTGGCTAATCCATCTAGCCAGTTGTTCTCTCGGACGGAGAACTAGATTCTCCCGGACGTTGGTGCTTCTATGCTTCCTCGAAGATTAGCGGTGACCAGCCACTATAAGTCTCCTCCTGGGGGTCCTGGAAGTTGAGCTCCAAGAAACTCCGGATGCGGGCGTCCTAGTAACTTCGGCAGTGAATCTAGGTCCCTTTCGAAGATCAGCTGACCTCCGTTTGCCAACTGGTAGAACTTGCTGAACTGAGTCTCCATCTACAAGAATTAAGGATGAGGAAATTAGTTGAAGTGATCTAGTGTGTCAAATTTTATGTAGTAATGTAAGAATTGGAGTAACATGAATTTTTGAGAAAGAATGAATTCCCAATGGTAAGAGAGGAAATAGTTTTTCATAAATACAGCTTTTGGTCTTGAAATTAAGTTTTTGTTCGGACGTCCATTCTAACTAGGGTCTCCTATGGTCAGGATGGCTCTGATACCAACTTGTCAACACCCGGATTTTTAATCCTAGATGCCTGTTATGTCATCCCTCGCAATCCCAGGATTACCATTTTTGCGAGACATAACAGATTGGATATCACAGTACATCATCCATTTCAAACCATAAATAAGGTCTTACACGAATACGGATCTCATGATCTAGTCTTAATACAACAAGAGGCGGAATAAATAATAAGCGTAGCGGTGGGGTCCATCTTCAGGGGCACAGGCAATGCTAAAGAAGGCAGATAGTCCTAGTTATCATAGCCATCCTACTGGCCATCATCTTGGTAGTCTCCCTCATAGTCTGGCCATGAGAATAGCCAGGGACAAAAGCCATGAGTACTCTTTATGTACTCGCAAACTACCACTAACAATTAGTATAGTTCTAATGTAAAGTGATAACTCTAAGTTTATTTATAAAGTTAATTTTGAAACCTAAGCTGAGTTCAGAAACAAAGAAAGATAAAATGAACTTCTAAAATCACTTAAGTTGGGAAGCTAGTGTCATAGTCACAACCCTGTTGTGGTCAAGTCAAGATTCATCATTCATCTGATAAGTTATTTTGAAAACATCTGACAACGAAACAGTATGGCCACTCCAACTGTCCATAACCACGGACGCGGCTATTCGAATAGTTTGACACTCTGCAGAGGTGGTACATCTTCACCACAAGATTTGATACATCTGTCAGGGAAAACCCTGAATCATCATACTTAGTATGCAGATAATCAAACATAACCTTTCCTTTACACACCCTAGTATAAGCACCTCTCCTATGAGCATGGCCTCCCAACCATGACCAACTGTCATCTTGGGCACTGCATAGGTAGACAACATTGAGAGGTAGCCTCAGCTCAAACCTCTCCCACGAGGGAACTAATACTAATGCATCTAAACTTCCGTCTAAGCCTTACCCAATTCAGGTATTGTGGTTGTACGGTAAATTTGGAATGGTATCGCATCTGAATCCTACCATCAGTTTTTGTAAAAGGGCTAAGGCTCATGACTCAACATTTTCATCATCATAACCATTTGTGTTTATCAACACATGTCAAAACATCTCAACAGAATGACTCATCATTCCAAGGTTTTCACAATTCATTTTCACCAAGTATTCCCATCTAAAGTGACTCAAGTTTTAGTTTAGCTCTAAACTACTAAGTTAAGAGTGTTCACTAAGGTGGAAAGATGGGATCAATCTCATGCCATAGAATGACATCTAAAGTTATCTAGATAGGTCAAGTTTTATACTCTTTATGCTACCTTCAAAACAAGTAAGGGACTTTGGTAAGGTAAAGGAAGTAAAGCTTGGAAATAATACTTAGGGTAAGTAATAGTCAAAGTGGTATAACTCAAGCATGCCTAAAGCATCTTTGCTCAAAACATCTAGCTTAATTCTAGCTTGCTAAGCATTATACTTGCAAGTGTTAGCTTGCATTGTTAATGATGGCTTGCCTTGTGCAGTGCAGTGGTTGAAGTTTTCTTCCTCCTCCTCTTGGTAGAACTCCTCCTCCTCGAAAGCTTGGTCGGTACTATTGTCTATAAATACATACGGAGTTCCATAGTCCATAGATGAACTACTCACGCATCACACCAGAGGCTTGCATGATGATGAAGAAGGCCTCCAGGGTGAATTCCCCTCTCCGGCAGGGTGCTGGGAAGAGCTTCAGATCCCTCCCGATCTAGGGATGGAGATGGCGGCGGCTACAGACTCTTTCACGGATTTTTGATCAGGTACTTAGGGTTTTCGTCCCGAGGGCATCTTATAGGCGACAGGAGAGGCCAAGGGGGTGCCTGGGATGGCCACACGACCCCCTGGCACGGCCAAGCCTGGCCCGCGTGGCCAGGTGGTGTGGTGGCCCCCTGGCTCCTCTCCGTCTCGTATTCTGGCATCTGATGACTTCCGGAAAAATAGGCACTTTGGCTTTTGTCCCATCCAATTCCGAGAATATTCATTTTCTGACTTTCTTGGAACCAAAAATAGTAGAAAACAGGCAGCTGGCACTGTGCCTCTTGTTAATTGGTTAGTCCAAGAAATCATATGAAAAATAATCCAAAGTGTGGACAAAACCAAGCATGGAACATCAAAAATGATAGATACATTTGCAATGTATAAGTGGTCTAGGGGCTTGCAGCGATCGAGAGGTGGGCAGGGAGAGGCGGTAGGGTTAGACGTTGCTAGCGAGCAAGCTGGAATGGTGCGGCGCGGTCTGGTGATCGTTGTCCGCGTTTGGCCGGCGAGCATGGCGTCGGGGCGGCATGGCACTGGCGCCAGGGGCTAGGGATAGGGGTGGTTTTGGTCTGGTTGGGCCTGGGGGAGACCAAGGTGATCAACGCACACCAATTGGCTCGACAAGATTTGCTCCTAAACAGTATTAGTTAGGCCACTTTTTATCTGCCTGCCAACTGTTCGATCAAATGGCCGCATGAAAATCTTATGCTTAAGCATCTGGGTTTGCTTGGGATTTTGAAATGGAGTTCATTTGAATAGTTTTTGAGAAAGTGGTATCTAAACATATGAACTAGATTCAATTTTGAATTGTTAATTAAATTTAGAGTTTCAAAGTTTTTGGGATGAAAGAAAGTGGGCCTTGGTACATCACTACTTGTACTAGCAAGGGGTGCAAAGATTCACAATTGTTTCTGTTAAGATTTGAGTGCTAGGAATAGCCAAAGTGGGCTATGTGATTAAAATGGCAAAAGTGACCTTTTGCTTATTTAATTCTTTTTGATTTATTTTTCTTTGGGATTTGCTTGGGGATGATCTAGATGATGTATAGTTCAACTTAGAGTCATTTTACAATCAATTGATCACTCAATCATTCCAATTCAAAACAACTCCTATTTAAATGCACACTCATATGAATGCTTAAAGATTTTTAAACGAAAAAGTTTTTGTTAACCCTAAATTGGGTAGATTTGATCTTGATCATTTGGATTAAGTTTTTGGGATGTTATAAACCTTCCCCCTTAAACAAAATCTCGTCCCGAGATTTAAGAAATAAAATTAGGAACTAAAGAGATCTGGGAACTCAGTCCTAATGTAATCTTCTCGCTCCCAAGTGGCTTCTTCTTCGGTATGGTTGCTCCATTGAATCTTGAGAAATTTGATACTCTGGGTCCTGGTGATTCTGTAGGCTTCCTCCAAGATACGGATGGGCACTTCACGATATGTCAAATATTTGTTGATATCAACAGCTCGGTGATCGATGTTCTTGAAAACTTCGGTCTTCTCTGGCACTTCTAAGCATTTGCAAAGTAATGAGATATGGAACACATTGTGGATGGCAGACATCTCTTCCGGCAGTTCCAGTTGATACGACACTTCTTCTCAGCGGTTCAGAATCTTGAAGGGTCCGATATATCTGGGGGCTAACTTTCCTTTCAGACTAAAACGATGGGTTCCCTTCAATGGTGAAACCTTGAGATATACAAAATCTCCGACATTGAAAGTCAGGTCTCTCCTTCTCTTGTCAGCACAACTCTTCTGTCTAGATTGGGCGGTCTTGAGGTGCTCCCGCACTTTGTGAACTTTCTCTTCGGCTTCTCGGAGAATACCGGGTCCAAAATTCTAGCTCTCTCCTACTTGCGACCAATTCAAAGGGGTATGGCACTTTCTTCCATATAGGAACTCAAATGGTGCCATTTGCAAACTGGCTTGATAACTGTTGTTGTATGAGAATTCTGTGAAAGGCAGGCAATCTTCCCATTTTGATCCATATTCCAACACACAAGCCCTCAACATATCCTCTAAGATTTGGTTGACTCTTTCAGTCTGTCCATCGGTTTGCGGGTGATAAGTGGTGCTGAAATTCAACTTGGTTCCTAATCCTTCTTGGACTTTCTGCCAGAATCACGAGGTAAATTGGGTTCCCCGATTTGATACTATTGTCTTGGGGGTTCCATGCAAACTAACATTTCTAGCAATATACAACTCTACTAGCTTCGAACTCTGGTAGGTTGTCTTGACAGGTATAAAATGAGCTACCTTGGACAGTCTATCAATGATGACCCAGATTGAGTCATTTCCCCTACTAGAAGTAGGCAAACCGGTGATAAAGTCCATTCCGATGGAATCCCTTTTCCATTCCAGAATCTGCAAGGGTTGCAACAGTCCTGCGAGTCTTTGATGTTCCGCTTTGACTCTTTGACAGATATCACACTTGGTGATATAGCTTCTGATTTCTCTCTTCATCTTGTGCCACCAAAATTACTCTTTCAAATCTTGATACATCTTTGTTCCTCCGGGGTGGATAGAATAAAGAGTATCATGAGCTTCCTGCATGATAACTTGCTTCAGCTCCGAATCTGCTGGCACACAGATACGACCTTTGTACCAAAGAACTCCTTCTTTGTCTTCGGTGAATCCAGGTACCTTTCCTGTACCAATATGATGTTTGATTCCGTCGATACATTCATTTTCCTTCTGGGCTTCCTTGACTTGGCTAATCAAAGTGGGTTGAAGTTCAATGCTAGCTAAAAATCCTTTGCTAACTAGCTCAGTCCTGAACTGCTCCAACTCCTCATACAAACTTGGTTGCTTCTCCTTGATCATGGTGTTTAGCCTACACGACAATCTGCTAAGAGCATCCGCTACCACATTGGCTTTGCCGGGGTGATAGTGAATGTCAAGGTCATAATCCTTGATTAACTCTATCCATCTCCTTTGCCTCATATTCAGCTCCTTTTGAGTGAAAATATACTTCATGCTTTTGTGATCTGAGTAAATCTCACAACGATTACCCATAAGATAATGACGCCATGTCTTCAATGCCAAAACTACGTCTGCTAACTCGAGATCATGGGTAGGGTAATTTTGCTCATGCTGCTTCAGTTGTCAAGACAGATAAGCAATAACTTTGCCTTCTTGCATTAATACACATCCGAGACCAATCTTGGATGCATCACAATACACATCAAACAGCTTCTTGATATCGGGCATGATCAATATTGGGGCTGAAATCAATCTCTTCTTCAGCTCTTGGAAACTGGCTTCACATTTGTCGGTCCATTCAAACTTCTTGTCCTTCTTCAACAATTGGGTCATGGGTTTGGTGATGCTAGAGAATCCTTCTACGAACTTGCGGTAATATCCCGCTAATCCGAGAAATGCGCGGACTTGGGTTTGGGTGGTTGGGGCTTCCCATTCTTCGACATCTTTGATCTTGGCAGGATCAACAGCGACGCCTCCGGCACACACAATATGTCCTAGGAATCCTACTTCTTTCAGCCAAAACTCACATTTGCTGAACTTGGCATACAACCAATGCTCTCTAAGGGTTTCAAGGATGATTACCAGATGTTGCTCATGCTCTTCTTCTGACTTGTAGTAGATAAGGATATCGTCGATAAACACAACGACAAACTTGTCTAGAAAATTCATAAAGATCTTATTCACGAGATTCATGAAATAAGCAGGGGCATTGGTTAATCCAAAAGACATGACTGTATACTCGTATAAACCATAACGAGTAGTAAATGCAGTCTTCGGAATATCCGTTGCACGAATCTTAAGTTGGTGATAACCAGTCCTAAGATCGATCTTAGAGAACACATTTGCTCCAGTCAACTGATCCAATAGATCTTCTATCTTTGGCAAAGGGTACTTGTTTTTCATGGTGATGTCATTCAGCTTCCTGTAATCGGTGCACAGACGGTTGCCTCCATACTTCTTGTCGATGAATAACACTAGCGATCTCCATGGCGATGTGTTTGGTTGAATCAAGCCTGTTGCCAACATAGCATCCAGCTGCTTCTTCAATTCCACTAACTCTGAGGGGTTCATGCTATAGGGTCTCTGGGCTATGGGTCCGGTTCCGATGATTAGTTCAATAATGAACTCAATATCCCTCTCCGGGGGCATGCCTGGCAATTCATCTAGGAATACGTCGGGGTATTCACAGACTACTCTGACTTGGTAAATGGTGGGTAGGGCTAGAGTCTTATTACACTTGAATTGATGAGGCAAGGTTTCAGATATATGCTCTACTGAGACTCCCGAGCTACTGGTCATTGTTATGGCTTTCTTGGCACAGTCAATCAATCCTTTGGTTCCAAGTACTATTAGATTCGCAAAGAAATCTATCCCATGTATTCTGATAGGCACAGCTTTGCAATTTTTTCTAGCTTTTGTAGTTGAACCAGGGATTGAACTATCATGACATGCTTCAAGTTGGTTGGGTGAATCTTAATAGTGCATGCAAATTCTTCGGTGACAAATGAGTGCGATGCTCCAGAATCAAACAATACTCTTGCTAAAACTGAGTTGACAGAAAACATACCCAACACTACATCTAGCGCTTCTTGGGCTTCTTCGGCGTTCATGTGGAAGAGACGGCCGTTGCGGTTGTGAGGGTTCCCTGGGGCGAATCTTCTTCCTGGTTGAACACAACGCTACTGTTGATCTGGGGCATTCACATTGGTAGTGGCGGCAATTTTCTTGGGACACTCATTGGAATAGTGGCCCTTCACTCCACACTTGAAACAAGTGATATGAGATTTGTCTTTCGCTGCCACGGGCACAACATTGCTTCCGGTTCTGGGTGCAGTCTTGTTGTTGTTGCTCTTGGGAGGTGCACGGTTGAAATTGCTGGTGTTGCCGGGGTGATTGTTGTTTCCTCCGGACTTCACATTTCCTCCGCTACTGTTGGGGTAGCTTGGGCGAGACATTGGGGGTCGGTTGTTCCTTGGTGCATATCCCGCTGAAGGGTTGGGACGGTATTTCTGGTGACTGTTAGATCCAGCTTGGTGCATCATATGATGTTTGCTGTTGTCATTTGCCTGGTTAATCTTCCCTTCCATCTGAATGGTAGAGTCAACTAGCTCTTCGAGATCCTAGAAACGGATGTTGACGAGGACAGTCTGCATCTCATCATGCAGTCCGTTCAAGAATCTCTCCTTCTTGGCCTCCGTGTTGATCTCATCAGGTGCATACCTGGCAAGGGACATGAATCTGTCACGATACTCAACTATAGTCATTCTGCCTTACTTCAATTCTCGGAATTCATCCCTCATTCGGGTGACTAGACCCTGCGGCACGTGGGTGCGGCTGAATTTGATTTTGAAGGCTTCCCATGTCATCACTTGACCATGGTTCATTGTGCGGATGTTGTTTCACCATGCTCTTGCATCTCCTGCTAGATAGTGGGTGGCAAAAAGAACCTTCTCGTTGGCATCCACTCCTACCACTTCTAAGTTTTTCTCCATTGTCTGCAACCAGTCATCAGCATCTAGTGGGTTCTCTGAAGTACTAAAGATTGGGGGATTGGTATTCTAGAAGTTTTTGAGTTTGGATCCATGATGATCCTGATTTCCATGGTTCTAATTGTTGTGAGCCATCTGGGCGATCTGCTGCAGTGTTGCTAGATTAGCTTGGCGCTCTGCCCTACTTGCTTCACGGTCTGCAATGAGAGTCTACAGAATTTGCAGCATTAGGTCTTGCGATGAGCTGCTCCCTCCTTGGTTTCCACGAGTCATCTGAAGATTGAGGTAGATAAAGGGGTAAGAGGGAAAGTTTAAGGTTCATGGTTTTGATTTCAAAGCTAAAACTTTGAGTTTGACTCAGGTTTTGCAACTAACTTCTTTTCATTCATTCAAGCAAAGCACACGATACAAACACACACCACAACATTAAAGGAAAACAGATGGTTTTAAGAACCATTCTGTAAGCTACGATACAATGGGACCGATACTCCTCATTCTACGATAGTGCTCTAGTGCATCTACTCATCATCGATGAAGTCGGAGTCATCATCGTCGGTGTAGAAGTCCACGACATCTTCCTCCAGAAAGTCATCATCATTGCTAAGGTAGGAGTCAATATCCCCTTGGATATCTTCACTTTCCTCTTTTTCTTCCTTTACGACAAGCTGAGATTCTTGCTCTATGGGCTCCCCCAGATTAACATCCGAGAAATCCTTGTTATGTATACATCAACGTTCCCATGATCAGTGAGCCGTGGAACATAACCAACAAGTATCATTACATCATCTGAAACATAACGAATATACAAGACTTACATAAATACCATTATGGCTACAACATCTTTAGCAACGGAACAACATCACGCGTAGAGCCCAATCGTGCCTCAACCTATAGGCGACTGACTGGGAAGACGGCCTAGATCGCTAGACGTCACCTTGATCTTTAGATGTCAAACCTCTGAAAGTCTGGTCAAGTAAATAACCAGGGACAATCCCATGAGTACTTTTGAATGTACTCGCAAACCACCAAGATAAGTGAGATAAGGAAATGCAATTATGGCTTTGGCGAGATATATCTCTCTAGGGTTGCTTTCGAAAAGCCTAGACTACGTCTTATAGTTATGGCATCTTCACATCTTTGTTAAAAAAAGAGTTTTGAAAACTTGCCTCTGTTTTATATGTCAAGAATATCCCCATATCTTTGTTGAAAACCTTTTTGAAAACAGTTTTGGAGTAAGAACCCTTTTTAAACCTCTTTGTCCACCTCTGGTCAAAACAACACTTTAAACTCAGGTTCCCCCAGAACCTTCATACTTTCATCCGTTCTTTCCAAACAAACACCGTTTGGGTACTCCTAGCCAACACCTTTCCAACCGTCCTTGACCGTGGACACGGCTATTCGAATAGATTATACTCTGCAGAGTTTGCGCACTTTCCCCACAAGAACCAATACATCCGCCGAGATACAACCACGGCCCACTACCACTGTCGATGGGGGTCCGGATAATCAAACCTAACCTTCCGCTTGTCGACCCTAGCAAAGGTTGCTTTTCCTTTTGGGTTTGTTCTCCCCGGCATCGAGTATGTGGCTCCCAGACATAGTCCTGCCTTCCGTACACGCGTATACCCAAGCCGCAACTTGGCGTATACCTTAACTTGGTGACTCCACTTACTTCCATACCGCCAATGTCATACCGTCCGCGGGAGACCCAATTTTTGCACTGGCACTCCTGCCAAGACAGGCTCACTCTTGCCGAAGCAAGCTACAGGCTCCAGATCCGAGATCTGTTAGCGCCTACCCGGAATTCAAGGGATCTCTCCCTATAAGCATGGTACAAGCTACCTCGGCTAATGACGGCAAACTACAAGCTAAGCCCCAGCACCTGGGGTAATGTGGTTGCACGGATAAAAATTGTTCCGGTAAAGGAGTAGAACATCCCTTCACTTTCTCATTTCTCATCAACACCATTTTTGTAGTTAAAACATCCGCTGGGAACGATGCCTCTTCACAAGGGTTTTACAAAACAGTTTTGAAACATTTGTAGTAGGGTAAAGCCCAAAACAATTCATTTTCTCAAAAACCGGGGGTTCTCAACAAGGTAGGATGCTAACCACCATACTCGTAGTCTAAAGGGATAGAATGGTAGGTACATTAGGGTGGTGCCACGAGGGACACAAATGCATAACTTGGAGGAGCCAAGTTATAAGCGCAGTATTTGTAAAACAAGACATGCAGGTAGATAATGCAATTTATAAAGAGGATACAAAACAGGTAATAAAAGAGTAGGACAAGTATCAGAATTCGGGAAATGGTGGCTTGCCTGTGATCAGCAATAAGTCCGTGGACTTCTTTAGATAACCAAGAATACCCAATAAATAATAATAAGAAGTCCCTTCCTTCTGGTCGTCAAACATTCTCACTATCGCCGTCATCGGGTATACATGCAAGCAGACAAGTCCACAATCAATACAAGGCATACATGCATCAAACCATACAGAAAACAAGCATAAGGTAAACTACCTAACTTAGTAGGTTTTGGAGAAGTTGGGTATTAATAGGGGAATTACTAGATTGCCATTGAGGTGTTTTTCCCTTTGGAAGATAGTTGTCAAGGCAAAATACCATGAACCTTGAGTGGGGTTCTGAGGTCTATAGAGTACCAATGTGCAACAATGATATCCTTAGATAGGTCTTGACAAAACAAAACCAATACAAGTGGTTTCACTAGATTATCAATTACCTAGATTTAATTATGCCTTTTATATTGGAATAAACTCTAGTTTGAGGAAATAATTCACCAGAATTTATCTGGAGACCCAAAAATTATTTCCTTGGGTGGTTAGGTAGGGCTCGATGTAATGAACCACATATAGTTGGAACCATGTCAAAATAATTACCATAATGCCCTCAGGAAATTGCCAAAGGCAGTTCTATATGGTTTTTCTCTTTTTCACCAGATTAATTCTACAGAAGAACTTGAGTTGATTCCTAGAGCATGTGGTAGGCATTTATAATAACTTTCTGTAGAAATTGGATTCACTCTTTTTGGAGTTGTCAAACTCCTGGAGTGATTTATTTAGTGAAAATACCACTTACAACAGTATTTAAATCACTAAAAACCAGCAGAGGATCAATAAATTCTCATCTCCTGGTTTCAGATGGGTAATGGTGTGCCACTTCTCTGGGAGTTAGAATCAGGTCAAAACTACATTTGGTTTGACCTAGAGAATTTACCCAAGGAAGATAATGGCTGTTATTGTTATTTTTGCTAAAGACACACTCCTGTTCACCTTGGCATTTGCCCTATGCTAGGTGACAGGCATATCAAATACCTTCCAGTGGAGCTTTGGTTCTTCCCAATTGGAGAGGTAAAACTCTCTAAGGAATTTATTTAGTGCATAGGACAATCTTTAGTGGATTAATTGCCAATAAATAATAAAAATTATTTTTGGCCAGGGACCAGTTCTGCATGTTACACAAAACACCCATGGACATGATGATATTTTTCTCTGGACGAAATACCCCAGTTTTCAATTTCAAAACGATTTAAACTGAACAGCTATAACCAGAGCAGATCTGAAAAGATTTAATTAAAAAGAAAAAGGGAAAACCGGGGCTACTGGGCTAAGTCTGGGAGAGGAGATGGGCCGAGGAGGCGGCTTCGACCCACGGCAGATGTCGCGATGAGCGGGAGGCCGTGCCTGAACCTGGCAAGTGGGGACCGCTGGTCAGTGCAAGGGGGCGGCTGAAGGGGTATCGAGTGGTTCTCCGCCGTTGGATCACGTCGAGATGGACGGCGCGTGGTCATCGTCTACAAGAAACAGAGCCGCTGGCGGAGGAAACCATAGGGGGTAGTGGGGTTTGCCGGGGGAGCTTACCAGGGGCTCGGGGGAGGTCGGAGAAGGTGCAGGAGGACGCGGTGGTCGACGGTGAGCAGATATAGGGGCGGCACGGTCGGTTTCACGCCTGGGAAGGTGCTCGCGCGATGGTGACCGAGAGCTACCTCATCGGAGGCCAAGAGGTCCTCCTTCTTCTTCTTCCGAGCAGTACAAAGCAGGGGAGAGGGAGTGGTGCTCGGCGGAGGTAAGTGAGAGGGAGAGGGAGCAAATGAGGGGCAGAGGCATGCTGGGGTGGCCTCTGGCCTTTATACCAAGGGGGAGAGCTAGATGGAGGAAATGTTCACTTTGGATATTGGGGTGGGGTGATGCTAGCCAGGGACTGGCTCAGGGGGCGGTGTGGAGGGGCAAGAGGGGGATTTGGTCGGGCAGGGAGGGGTAGGGCAGCTGTGGTAATTAATTGGGGTAAATCCTTGTAAGACAAGGCTGTCTCTCTCTCTCTTGTTACTAATCCAAGGGTAAAAGGGGCAATGTTGGGGGTGGAGCTACAGTGGTGTTGACCTGGGGTGTGTCCTGGTGCTGAGGAGATGCATTGAGCAAGTTTTGATGAGAGTAAGAAGTGGTTTGAGTAGTGGATTTGCTTACTTGGCAATTTTGATCAAATTGGTGGTTATGAAAAAGGTCCAAAAACTTGCATTGTACAATATGAGGAAATGGTACTGGTAGATAGATTAGGTCAAGGTAGACTCCTAGGATTTAATTGGGATTTTTATAAGGGGTTTTAGTCCTCATAAATCCATTTACTCAAAAAGGGCATAAGTAGTTTATAGAAGATCATTTGATATATTTACATTGGACAGGGTTGGTTTTTGGTGTGAGAGGGTCCCAAATGTGAAGACACACTTAGGTGAATTTTCCCAAGATTTATTGTGGCTTAAAAGTATTTAAGACAGTTATTATTCCAATTCTGCCATTTAAGAAAATGGGCAAAATAAATAATAAAGCTTCTCAAAAATATTTATTTGTGAGATGGGAAGATAGGTTGTGATATAGGGAACTCACATGAGACAAAAGTTGGGGAAGTGTTTTAACAAACACCAAACTTTCCATTAGAGAAAGGGGTTTTGAGATTTTGTCTATTAAAGGAATTAAATAGATTTGGAGCCATAATAAACATGGATAATTGTTGATAAATTTTGATGATCCAGGTAGATGATGTGGACAAGGTGTAGCATGAATTTGCAACCTTGGTATTGGAGAATCCAAGTTGAATTTGGTGGAATACCCTAGATTAGGGATCTAGGGTGGTGTTAATTTCATACCATTAAAACAGGGTTGTATCTTGGAGTTCAGAGTTCACCTTGATGCAAGGGATAGATGATTAGTTAGACCAGGTCATAAATATGATCATGGCAGAAGGAGTTTGGAGTGGTTGCATTTGACATGATCTAGAAGTGATGGCAAACTTTGTTGAAAATAAGGCTGCCATACCAGATGAGTCATGATGCCTTATAAACCATGTGGGTTTAGGTAGCAAAAAGATCCACTTGGAACTGGTGAAGTAGGTTTTGATAGACCTATATTGGTAGATCAAAACCATGCAAAGATTTGGTCCATAAAAGGCTGGATGATGGTGTGAGCTTCTGTCAAAGTAGGCATGATGACTAGATTTGCAGGAAAAGTTATTTTCTTGCCTGCAAAACCATCAAGCACAAGTGGGTTGGAGGATGATCTAACCAAGGGAAAATGTGGGCCTTGGTATTCCTTAGGATGTTTAACAATATGGTTCAGGTGCATTTCCAAAAATATATAGGGTTTGAGAAAGGGAGGCATTCAAAAAGGTGATGTTGAAACAGTTTCCAGACTTTGTCAAATTTGGCAGTTTTAAGGATTTTGACTAGAATATGAGAGGGAAAGTTGTTGGAGGGGTTGCAAGGTACCAAAGCATCATCAACTGGATGATGTTGAAGTGTAGATTGAGTAGAAGGGATCCATGCTTGATATTGGACTTCATGGACTTGGAAGCTTCTAGAATGGATCACTTCAGAATGGATCTGGTTAAGGGTTTTAGATGATCCCTAGTATTAGAGATTGATCTTGCTTTACAAACTTGCTTAGGGTGTGGTGGCTTGGAAAACATCTTGACCCTACTGATGAGCATCCTAGAGTGGCTCATACTACTTCCTAGGCAAACAAGTCAAGCAGCGGATCAACGCAACTCATCAGACAGCAGATCGAGGCAACTCATCCTATAAACTAAGCAAAACCACTACTGGGGTTACCATCAAGCTTAGCTGGAGGTAAGGATGGGTATTTTGAAAAGGTTGTAGTTGGAGTCAGGTGAGAGTCCTTGGTATCTCTACCAATAGTAGAATTCAAATGCTTGAAAAGAGGTTTTGGGATAACTAGGGATAAGATTAGTTGAGGGTTCTGTCTTGAAAACCTAAGGAGGTTATATTATATATCTCTCCATAGTTTTGTCAATAGAAGCCACTAAAATAGTTTTGGTTGCATAGGCATCTTGGCTCATGTTTTTGAAATGCCAGAACATTTGAGAATATGTAAAATGAGCCAGGATAGTTTTGGTAAATAGCTTTTGTCAACAAATGGTGAGGTGAGGAGTATCATAGGGTATACATTCACAGGCTCAAGTACAAACAAACAACAAGAAATACTACACTAATGAACAGGAAAACGTTTTTGTTCCCCCTAATTTTTGCATTCTGGACAACAAATCAGGGTTGCTAAAATTGGGATGTTACAGACCTTTCCCCCTTAAAAGAATCTCGTCCCGAGATTCAGGAGAGTAAGGTTAGGGGAATTGTCTTGGAGTTAGTGCTATGTGCTTCTTGTGTACTAACTTGTCGGCTTTGCTTTGGACGGGGTCACTGCAACGGTGAGGTTGAACTCCAGTCGTCTTGAAAGCACGTGTGTCGAGCAGGCCTTCCACCAGGATTGCGAGGAGTGACCTTTCGGCTGTTAGGATTTATGGTGTCTGTCCTAAGGGATTATTGTCTTCTAGTATACGTCTTTGGGTCCAACTATTGGATTGTTGCTGGCAGATGGTTATTCCATTTTGCGGGAACCCCTTAGAATGAGGCTAGGGGAAAATTGAAGAATTACAAGCCGGGGCATCCTGATGAGGGCGGTGAAAGATAGTTCTTAAGGTAGCGTACAACGACATAAGGGAGGGTAGCATCATAGGTGTAATTCCAGGGGGGGACATGGACTGGTTTATGACGAGTCGCACTTGCCGACGTTTAGGGGGTTCTAGGGTAAGCTTAGGGAGCTTCTCTCTTGAGTGGACTTCATCAGGATGTAGTAGTTTGGATATGCGAGTTGATTCCTCAATATTGAGGTCTAGGGTTGCGAGAGGTCAGATGGACGTCCTTTCTTGGGGGAAGGACCTTTGGTGCCATCGGGCTTCACCTTCGCGGAGGTCTTGACGGGTTTACTCTGGGGGCACTCTCGGCGGAAGTGGCCGGTTTGATCACACGAGAAACAAGTACCTTTCTTTCGGCGCAACTGAGTTGACGACCCGCCTATGTTGACATCGGGAGGTTGATAGGCCTTGCCAATGAGGAGATATATTGGGCAATTGACAGGGACATGGTGTTGGCCTTCACAGAGGAAACAAGTGACAAACCGAGTTGGGTACACTTTGGACGAATGGGGTTTTCCGCAGTTTGGGCAGTTGCCGGAACACCTGCTGGCTTGGTGTCGTTCATCTCCGCAACGGCTACATGCCTTCTTCGAGCATCCGGTCTTCATGGCCATCCTGGGGGAGTTCCGGTTGGTAAGCATTCCGGGTTGGTTCTGGTGCAACGACTTGGGTAAAACACGCAAGAGGGAGAACATCAAGCAAGCATAGCAATTCGAGGAAGTTATTACATAACCAACCAGTTTGCACCCGAAGGTGCTTAATAGTGCTTAAACATTACAAAACTCGTTCAGGGACGATACATGACTCTACCCTATTGCTAGAGGGGCGACTACCGCAACGCGGGTGATTACTCGGGGGTTTCAGCTACTGCAGGTCCTCTGGGGTATGTGGGATATTCAGCTCATCTTCAGTGAAGGTGAGAGTGGTGCCTTCCCAAGGTGCAGGGTTGGATGTTGGCTCGGTCGGCGCGGGTGACTGTACTATAGGGTGGTACTCATTGAGGAAGGGGAGTTCGTCTTCACTCCCGGGATTCTCGTCTTTACGGCTTGGGGGTACTTCGATTGCCAGCTTCTTCTCCAAGCAAGCATTGGTGGCTTTAAGACTCCTTTTGCGCTTACGGAGTAGGTTGATATCCATCTTTAGAAGCAGATTCTCTAGATTGGCCTTGTCAAGATGTTCCTGGGAATGTTGGAGTAGGTATTCCATGTTCTCTAACTGATTCCCAATGCAGCAGGTGGGGAAGGACTCAGTAGGAAGTCCATCTTGGTCGCGCTTTCCAAACAGGTGGTGAGGGGTATCCTTCAACTCATCTTCATGGATCTTGTAGAGGCGCGCCATGATCTCTTGTATGGCTCGCACCACGCCATGTACCTAGTTGCTGTCAAGGAAGGTGAAGATTGTGGACGCGGTGTCCTCATCGGGGGAGGGAATCACTGCCTTGATGACCCATTGCATCACATTGGTGTTACTGCGAGGGAGTTCGGTTCCTTCAATTGTTGGCAGGGGTCTCTTGACTATCTTCAACAGGTTGTGAAGTTGCTCATCAAAGGGCTAAAAATTGTCTCCAATGATGATGCGCTCCGAGTGGAAAGAGGCCATCTACAACAGATTTTTGAGATGGGGTCGGGTTAGTGACAAGTGTGCAGGATTTTAAGACTAGAAAATTCGTATTAATGCAAGTAGTTTACAAAAATGGAGGGTAAAAGACATAAGCATTTTTGCAAATAGTCATCTCTTCTCCCTTATCCTTTATAAAATAGGTTTGTCGTTTCTTGTCTAACATCCATGCTAACTAAGGTCTCCTACAGTCAGGATGGCTCTGATACCAAGTCTGTGGGCTCCCCCGGATTAACATCCGAGAAATCCCTGTTATGTATACATCCACGTTCCCATGATCAGTTAGCCGTGGAACATAACTGACAAGTATCATTAAATCATCCGAAACATAACGAATATAGAAGACTTACATAAATACCATTATGGCTACAACATCTTTAGCAGCGGAACAACATCACGCGCAGAGCCCAATCGTGCCTCAACCTATAGGCAACTGACTGGGAAGACGACCTAGCTTGTTGGACGTCACCTTGATCTTCAGATGTCGAACCTCTAAAAGTCTGGTCAAGTAAATAACCAGGGACAATGCCATAAGTACATTTGAATGGACTTGCAAACCACCAAGATAAGAGAGATAAGGAAATGCAATTATGGCTGTGGTGAGATAGCTCTATCTAGGGTTGCTTTCAAAAAGCCTAGACTACCTCTTGTAGTTATGGCATCTTCATATATTTGTTAAAAAAAGAGTTTTGAAAACTTGCCTCTGTTTTATAAGTCAAGAATATCCCCATATCTTTGTTGAAAACCTTTTTGAAAATAGTTCCGGAGTAAGAACCCTTTTTAAACCTCTTTGACCACCTCTGGTCAAAACAACACTTTAAACTCAGGTTCCCCCGGAACCTTCATAATTTCATCCAGTCTTTCCAAACAAACACCGTTTGGGCACTCCTAGCCAACACCTTTCCAACCGTCCTTGACCGTGGACAAGGCTATTCGAATAGATTATACTCTGCAGAGTTTGCGCACTTCCCCACAAGAATCAATACATCTGTCGGGATACAACCATGGCCCACTACCACTGTAGATGGGGGTCTGGATAATCAAACCTAACCTTCCGCTTGTCGACATTAGCAAAGGCTGCTTTTCCTTTTGTGTTTGTTCTCCCCGGCAACGAGTATGTGGCTCCCAGCCATAGTCCTGCCTTCTATACACGCGTATACCCAAGCCGCAACCTGGCGTATACCTTAACTTGGTGACTCCACTTCCCTCCGTACCGCCTATGTCATACCGTACGCGGGAGACCCAATTGTTGCACCGGCACTCCTGCCAAGACAGGCTCACTCTTGCCAAAGCAAGCTACAGGCTCCAGATCCGAGATCTGTTAGCGCATGCCCGGAATTCAAGGGATCTCTCCCTATAAGGATGGTACAACCTGGCTCGGCTAATGACGGCAAACTACGAGCTAAGCCCCATCACCTGGGGTAATGTGGTTGCACGGATAAAAAATGTTCCAGTAAAGGCGTAGAACATCCCTTCACTTTCTCATTTCTCATCAACACCATTTTTGTAGTTAAAACTTCCGCTGGGAATGATGCCTCTTCCCAAGGGTTTTACAAAACAGTTTTGAAACATTTGTAGTAGGGTAAAACCCAAAACAGTTCATTTTCTCAAAAACCGGGGGTTCTCAACGAGGTAGGATGCTAACCACCATACTCTCACTCTAAAGGGATAGAATGGTAGGTACATCAGGGTGGTGCCACGAGGGACACAAATGCATAACTTGGAGGAGCCAATTTATAAGCGCAGTATTTGTAAAACAAGACATGTAGGTAGATAATGCAATTTATAAAGAGGATACAAAACAGGTAATAAAAGAGTAGGACAAGTATCAGAATTCGGGAAATGGTGGCTTGCCTGTGATCAGTAATAAGTCCCTGGACTTCTTTAGATAACCAAGAATACCCAATAAATAATAATAAGAAGTTCCTTCCTTCTGGTCGTCAAACACTCTCACTATCGCCGTCATCGGGTATACATGCAAGCGGACAAGTCCACAATCAATACAAGGCATACATGCATCAAACCATACAGCAAACAAGCATAAGGGAAACTACCTAACTTAGTAGGTTTTGGAGAAGTTAGGTATTAATAGGGGAATTACTAGATTGCCATTGAGGTGTTTTTCCCTTTGGAAGATAATTGTCAAGGCGAAATACCATGAACTTGGAGTGGGGTTCTGAGGTCTGTAGAGTACCAATGTGCAACAATAATATCCTTAGATAGGTCTTGACAAAACAAAACCAATACAAGTGGTTTCACTAGATTATCAATTACCTAGATTTAATTATGCCTTTTATATTAGAATAAACTCTACTTTGAGGAAATAATTCACCAGAATTTATCTGTAGGCCCAAAAATTATTTCCTTGGGTGGTTAGGTAGGGCTTGATGTAATGAACCACATAGAGTTGGAACCATGTCAAAATAATTAGCATAATGCCCTCAGGAAATTCCCAAAGGCAGTTCTATATGGTTTTTCTCTTTTCCACCAGATTAATTCTATAGAAGAAGTTGAGTTGATTCCCAGAGCATGTGGTAGGCATTCAGAATACCTTTCTGTAGGAATTGGATTCACTCTTTTTGGAGTTGTCAAACTCCTGGAGTGATTTATTTAGTGAAAATACCACTTACAGCAGTATTTAAATCACTAAAAACCAGCAGAGGATCAATAAATTCTCATCTCCTGGTTTCAAATGGGTAATGGTGTGCCACTTCTCTGGGAGTTGGAATCTTGTCAAAACCACATTTGGTTTGACCTAGACAATTTACCCAAGGCATATAATGGATGTTATGTTATTTTTGCTAAAGACACACTCCTGTTGACCTTGGCATATGGCCTATGCTAGGTGACAGGTATATCAAATACCTTCCAGTAGAGCTTTGGTTCTTCCCATTGGAGAGGTAAAACTCTCTGAGGAATTTATTTAGTGCATAGGACAATCTTTAGTGGATTAATTGCCAATAAATAATAAAAATTATTTTTGGCCAGAAACCAGTTCTGCATGTTGCACAAAACACCCAGGAACATGATGATATTTTTCTCTGGTCGAAATACCCCAGTTTTCAATTTCAAAACAATTTAAACTGAATAGCTATAACTAGAGAAGATCTGAAAAGATTTAACTAAAAAGAAAACGGGAAAACCGGGGCTACTGGGCTGAGTCTGGGCGAGGAGATGGGACGAGGAGGCGGTTTCAGCCCACGATGGACGGCGCGACGCGCGGGAGGCCGCGCTTGAACCTAGAAAGTGGGGCCTGCTGGTCAGTGGGAGGTGGTGGCCGAAGGGGTATCAAGTGGTTCTCCGCCGTTGGATCAAGTCGAGATGGATGGCGCGTGGTCGTCGTCTACGAGAAAAAGAGCCGCTGGCGGCGGAAACCCTAGGGGCACCAGGGTTCGCCGGTGGAGCTTACCAGGGGCTCTGGGGAGGTCGGGGAGGGTGCAGGAGGATGCGGTGGTCGATGGTGAGCAGATCTAGGGCGGCACGGTCGGTTTCACGCCTGGGAAGGTGCTCATGCGACAATGACCGAGAGCTACCTCGTCGGAGCTCGACGGTGGCGGCGCAGGAGACGGTCCTGGGCAAAAAAAAGACTAGGGTTAGATGCAGGGGAGATAGGGGGACTCGAGTGCCAACATGCAGAGGAAAGGGGGCAGAGATGAGAGCTCCTAGCTCGATTTTCTTGAGGAGGTCGAGAGGTCCTCCTTCTTCTTCTTCCCGGCGGTACAGAGCAGGGAGAGGGAGTGGTCCTCGGGGGAGGTAAGTTAGAGGGAGAGGGAGCAAATGAGGGGCAGGGGGCATGCTGGGGTGGCCTATGGCCTTTATACCGAGGGGGAGAGCTAGATGGAGGAAATGTCCACTTTGGACATTTGGGTGGGGTGATGCTGGCCAGGGACTGGCTCAGGGGGCGGTAAGGAGGGGCAAGAGGGGGATTTGGTCGGGTAGGGAGGGGTAGGGCAATTGTGGTAATTAATTGGGGTAAATCTTTGTAAGATAAGGTTGTCTCTCTCTCTCTCTTGTTACTAATCCAAGGGTAAAAGGGGCAATGCTGGGGGTGGAGCTAC
This sequence comes from Avena sativa, assembly GCA_916181665.1. NCBI lineage: Eukaryota > Viridiplantae > Streptophyta > Magnoliopsida > Poales > Poaceae > Avena > Avena sativa. The sequence goes on along the minus strand of OV702292.1, from coordinate 254,418,871 downwards.
AGTGGTGTCGACCTAGGGTGTGTCCTGGTGTTGAGGAGATGCATTGAGCAAGTTTTGATGAGAGTTGGAAGTGGTTTGAGTAGTGGATTTGCTTACTTGGCAATTTTGATCAAATTGGTGGTTATGAAGAATGTAACATCCCAAAACTTAAATCTAAGCTTATCAAGATGTAAATCATCAAATTTGGGGTTAACAAAAACTTTTCCAAATTAAAAATAAAAAGCATTCATATGTGTGTGCATTTAAAATCGGAGTTGTTTTGAATTGCCATGATTGTGTGATCCAATGCTTGTAAAATGTTTCTTAGGTGATTTAAACATCATCTACATCATTCCCAAACTTTTCCTAAAGAAAATCAAATCAAAAATAATTAAAAAGGAGGAATGGTCATTTTGGCCATTTTAATCCACTACACTACTTTGGCTATTCCTAGTACTCAATTCTTAACAGAAACAATTCTTGATCTTTGTACCCCTTGCTAGTACACATAATGAGGTACCAAGGCCCACCTTTGGATCTGCTAAAGACATTCTTTTACTTATTTTAATTGGCACTTGAAAATTGAATCTAATGCATATGCATAGATCACCCCTATTTCAAAACCCATCCATTTGAGCTCCACCTTCAAAACCCTTGCAACCAGAGACTACCTAGCACTAGTGGAGATCACTCAAAAATTTTGAAACCAAAATTCAAAACTTTTTCTCTTTCGGCCATTTCATCAAACAACTTGTGTGCACAAATCTGGCCAAATTTAAAACACTGTTTTGAGTAGTGATCTTGGTCACCATTTGTGCCTAACCTTGTCCCCTTGTTCCCTCGGTACCAGCCCTACCTTTTGCTAGCCCGGCCACACCCTGTGCACACGACCAAATGGTCATGGCCATTAAGGCCGAGCACCTTGAGCACCCCCACCGGCGACATCGCACCACAGCAGCCGCCAACCTCTCTCGCCATGTCTAACACACCGCTAGTGGTCCACCTCCACCGCCCAACCAGCCCTAGGCTAGAGACAGAGGGCAGAGCAGCCAGGAACCGCCGCGGCCGGAGCTGGTCGAGCATGCCATCGCCGCCCCTAGAGCGTGCTCTGTCCCGGCTCGCACAGACCGGCTCTTGGCCGTAGCCCGCGTCCTCCGCTCCGCCGTGACCTAGAGAACCCCCCAGACACCCCCGTCGGTCGCCCAAAGCCTCACAGCCACCGCTCGCCGTGGACACCACTGCCTCTGCCTCTCAGAGCGCCACCTCGCCTAGACCGCGTACCACCGCCCCTACAGCCGCATTCAATTCCTAGAGCACCACTAGGGAACCGCCCATCGATCGCCACCCCCAGCCATGCCTCTACCCTGCCGTAGCCATGTCACCACCGTCGCCTGCCCATCCCGCTCGGTCTCACCGTCGGGCCTATAAAAGGAGGCCTCCCCAGCCTCTTCTCTCCACACCATTCCACTCCCTCACCTCTCTGAACCTAACCCACCTCTCGCCGGAGCAAAGGGAGCAGCAGCTCGTCGGAATTGGAGCCAGAGTAGCCGCCTCTGGAGGAGAAGGGCGCCGCTGATTGCGACCACCCCAAGCTCCACCGCAGCCGTGCCTCTCAGCGCCTTCCTCTCCCAGTTTGTTTGCCCGCATCACTGACCCCGCTGGAGCCCTGGTACGTCCCCAGCAGACCCCCACCGAACCTCTAGGGTTCGAGATCGCCGGCGACCTGTTCGTCGTCGATGATGACCCTCAGCTGTAGATTCCTATTCTAATCCTACGGCCCACAACGCGGTACCGTTTCGCGTTTTAAGTGCCGCTGACAAGCGGGACCCCCTGTCAGCTGAACCCCGTGCCATGGAGCACCACTGGGCCGGCCCAAGTCTTTTCCCGTGCTAGCCCACCCGTTCAAATCTGGATTTTTCTTTTTAGATTGAATCTAGTTTCTGTCCCCTAGTTTGAAAATCAATTCAGATAGTTTTACAAATCCAAATTGCATGAAACTAATTTTGTCTGGAAGGTATTGAAATAATCTATCCAAGCTTGTTGGATTTAATTCAATTAAAGTTATGGATCTCTCCTAATAAAAAAACAAAACAGAAGCGTTTGCAAATTGCAACATTTTTATAAAATCAAAAAAATGAGCTTTTGAGTTGATTCCAACTCTCAAAAATCACATTTCATCATATATATCTAAATATGTAATAATATTAAGGTTTATATGCAGTGACTTTGTACTAGTACCAAAATAATGCTATGTAGGCATTTCTAGTCACTTTAAATCATTAAATAATGAACTTAAACCAAAGTAATATTGATCCAACCCTTAAATCTCATTCCCACATGTTAGAATATGTGGTGATGACATGTGTCAACATGATCCCATATTTTAAGTGGTGAATATTAAATCTTAGTTAAATTTTCAATGAGTAGAAATTACTTTTCCAAATTAAAAAGAATGGAACTATTGAATTAAACTTATGATGCTTGTGATGATAATAGATCATCAATTGTGTGTATTAGAAAGCTATCTAGCCTAGTTAAGTATTGTTTGGTGATTGTCTACTCCGTATGTATTGTTATAGAAGATAGTACCAACCAAGCTTACGAGGAGGAGGAGTGCTATCAAGACAAAGACGAAGAAAACTTCAACCACTGCACCAACCAAGGCAAGCCACCATTAACAGTGCAAGCTACCCTTAGCAAGCTAGCAATACCCAAGATTAACCCTTGCAAGTTTAGTGCTTAGCAAACTAGAAACAAACTAGATGGTTTAGCAAAGATGCCTTAAGCATGCTTTGATCACACCTCTTTCACTATTAGTACCTCAAGTCTTATTGATAAGTTTTACCTCCCTTAGTTTACACAAAGTTCTTTACTTGTTTTGAAGGTAGCATAAAAATTATAAAACTTGACCTATTTCGAACCCTTTAGATGTCATTCTATGGCATGAGATTGAACCCATCTTTTCCATCATTAGTGAACACTCTTAACTTAGTATTTTAGAGTAGATCAAAAACTTGAGTCACTTTAGATGGGAACACTTGGTGAAAATGAATTGTGAAAACCTTGGAATGATGAGTCATTCTATTGAGATGTTTTGACATGTGTTGAGAAACACAACTAGTTTATGACGATGAAAATGATGAGGCATGAGCGTTAACCCTTTTATAAAATTGATGGTTGGATTCGGATGTGATACCATTCCAAATTTACCGTACAACCACATTACCTGAATTGGGTAAGGCTTAGCTGGAAATTTATATGCATTAGTATTAGTTCCTCACGGGAGAGGTTTGAGCTGAGGCTACCTCTCATGGTGTCCACCTATGTAGTGCCCAAGATGACTGATGGTCATGGTTGGGAGGCCATGCTTATAGGAGAGGTGCTTATACTAGGGTGTGTAAAGGGAAGGTTATGTTTGATTATCTGCATACTAAGTATGATGATTCAAGGTTATCCCTGATAGATGTATCGAATCTTGTGGTGAAAGCGTACCACCTCTGCAGAGTGTCAAACTATTCGAATAGCCACGTCCGCGGTTATGGACAGTTGGAATGGCCATACTGTTTCATTGTCAGATGTTTTCTAAATAACTTGAAATTAATGATGAATCTTGACTTGACCAAAACAGGGTTGTATTTATGAAAATATCTTCCCAACTTAAGTAATTCTAGAACTTTACTTTATCTTTCTTTGTTTTCGAACTCATCTTAGGTTTCAAACTTAATTTTTATAGTTAAACTTAGATTTAGCCCTTTAATTTAGAACTATAGTACCTGTTCTTAGTAGTTTGCAAGTACTTAAAGCGTACTCATGGCTTTTGTCCCTGGCTATTCTCATGGCCAGACTATGAAGGAGACTATTAGGAGGATGGTCATCAGGACGGCTATGATAACTAGGACCATCTGCCTTCGTCAGCATTGCCTATGCCCTTGAATATGTACCCCACTGCTACGCTTATCTTTTATTTCCGCTGCTTGTTGTATTAAAGACTGGATCATGAGATCCTTATTTGTGTAAAGACCTTATGTATGGTTTGTAATGGATGATGTACTGTGATATCCAATCTGTTATGTCTCGCAAAAATGGTAATCCTGGGATCGCGAGGTATGGCATAACGAGCATCTAGGATTAAAAATTCGGGTGTTGACAAAGAAGGTCCAAAAACTTGCATTGGACAAGATGAGGAAATGGTAATGGTAGATAGATGAGGTCAAGGTAGACTCCTAGTATTTAATTGGGATTTTTATAAGGGGTTTTAGTCCTCATAAATCCATTTATTCAAAAAAGGGGAGAAGTAGTTTCTAGAAGATCATTTGATATATTTACATTGGACAGGGTTGGTTTTTGCTGTGAGAGGGTCCCAAATGTTAATACACACTTAGGGTAATTTTACCAAGATTTATTGTGGCTTAAAAGTATTTAAGACAATTATTATTCCAATTCAGCCATTTAAGAAAATGGGCAAAAAGAAATAATAAAGCTTCTCAAAAATATTTATTTTTGAGATGGGAAGATAGGGTATGATATATGGAACTCACATGAGCCAAAATTTGGGGAAGTGTTTTGACAAAAACCAAACTTTCCATTAGGGAAAGGGGTTTTGAGATTTTGTCTATTAAAGGAAATAAATAGATTTGGAGCCATAATAAATATGGATAATTGTTCATAAATTTTGATGATCCAGGTAGATGATGTAGACAAGGTGTAGCATGCATTTTCAACCTTGGGATAGGAGAATCCAAGTTGATTTTGGTGGAATACCCTAGATTAGGGATCTAGGGTGGTGTTAATTTCATACCATCAAAACAGGGTTGTATCTTGGAGTTCAGAGTTCACCTTGATGCAAGGGATAGATGATTAGTTAGAAGAGGTCATAAAGATGATCATGGCAGAAGGAGTTTGGAGTGGTTGCATTTGAGGTGATCTAGAAGTGATGGCAAACTTTGTTGAAAATAAGGCTGCCATACCAGATGAGTCATGATGCCTTATAAACCATGTGGGTTTAGGTAGCACAAAGATCCACTTGGAACTGGTGAAGTAGGTTTTGATAGACTATATTGGTAGATCACAACCATGCAAAGAGTTGGTCCATAGAAGGTTGGATGATGGTGTGAGCTTCTGTCAAAATAGGCATGATGACTAGATTTGCAGGAAAAGTTATTTTCTTGCCTGCAAAACCATCAAGAACAAGTGGGTTGGAGGATGATCTAACCAAGGGAAAATGTGGGCCTTGGTATTCCTTAGGATGTTTAACAATATGGTTCAGGTGCATTTCCAAAAATACATAGGGTTTGAGAAAGGGAGGCATTCAAAAAGGTGATGTTGAAACAGTTTCCAGACTTAGTCAAATTTGGCAGTTTTGAGGATTTTGACTAGAGTATGAGAGGGAAAGTTGTTGGAGGGGTTGCAAGGTACCAAAGCATCATTAAGTGGATGATGTTGAAGGGTATATTGAGTAGAAGGGATCCATCCTTGATATCGGACTTCATGGACTTGGAAGCTTCTAGAATGGATCACTTCAGAATGGATCTGGTTAAGGGTTTTAGATGATCCCTAGTATCTAGAGATTGATCTTGCTTTGCAAACTTTCTTAGGGTGTGGTGGATTGGAAAACATCTTGACCCTAGTGATGAGCATCCCAGAGTGGCTCATACCACTTCCTAGGCAAACAAGTCAAGTAGCAGATCAAGGCAACTCATCAGACATCAGATCGAGGCAACTCATCTTATAAACTAAGCAAAACCACTACTGGGATTACCATCAAGCTTAGCTAGAGGTAAGGATGGGTATTTTGAAAAGGTTGTAGTTGGAGTCAGGTGAGAGTCCTTGGTATCTCTACCAAGAGTAGAATTCAAATGCTTGAAAAGAGGTTTTGGGATAACTAGGGATAAGATTAGTTGAGGGTTCTGTCTTGGAAACATAAGGAGGTTATATTATATATCTCTCCATAGTTATGTCAATAGAAGCCACTAAAAAAGTTTTGGTTGCATAGGCATGTTAGCTCATGTTTTCGAAATGCCAGAACATTTGAGAATATGTAAAATGAGCCAGGATAGTTTTGGTAAATAGCTTTTGGCAACAAATGGTGAGGTGAGGAGTATCATAGGGTATACATTCATGGGCTCAAGTACACACAAACAACAAGCAATACTGCACTAATGAACAGGAAAAAGTTTTTGTTCCCCCTGATTTTTGCATTCTGGACAACAAATCAGGGTTGCTGAAATTGGGATGTTACATGCTCCTTGATGGTCTTCTCGAGGTCGGCCACCTTCTTGCAATGACGGTCGATGGTGCGATCCTTCTTGGCACGTTGACGGCGCAATGACGAGCGATCCTTGACTAGCAGTGAGAAAGTCTGGGCCTTCTGGGCTGCAATGGCGAGGTTGTTGTTGGAGAGCTCTCTAGAATTGTCCAACTCCTTCTATCTGTCATACAGTAGGAAGTCGAGGTTTTCGACTTGACGCTTCAGTATTGGGTGACTTGGCATCTCTAGCGGCATTCCCATGGAATCACGCCTTGCATAGTGAACAAAGCGGGTTCCTTGGATGAGGTTGACACTCAGGGCACACAGACATGCGAGAGATTCATGCATTGATCTGGCTAATCCATCTAGCCAGTTGTTCTCTCCCACCAAGAACTGAATCCTCCCAGATAGTGGTGCTTCTATCTTGCCTCGAAGATCAGCAGTCACTAGCCATTGTAAATCTCCTCCTGGTGGACCCGGGAGTTGAGCTCCAAGGAATTCTGGACGAGGACGCTCGAAGAACTCAGACAATGCATCCAAATCCCTCTCGAAGATCAGTTGGCCTCCGTTGCCCAACTGGTAGAACTTACTGTATTGGGCTTCCATCTAAAGGAAATATGCCCTGAGAGGCAATAATAAAGTTGTTATTATGTATTCCTTGTATATGATAGATGTTTATTTTGCATGGTATAATTGTATTGATAGGAAACATTAATACATGTGTGTTTAATAAACAAAAAGGGTTCCTAGTTATGCCTCTCTTATAGACTAGCGTGTTGATTAACAAGATGATCAAGGTTTCCTGATCATGGACATTGGATGTTGTTAATAACAAGGTCACATCATTTGTGAAATGATGTGATGAACATTCATCCAAAGTATAGCATTACGATCAAGTCATTATGTTTATATTGCTATAACATCATACGAAGTAATCTTTATCCTTAGACCATGAGATCATGTTAATTGCTAACACCGGAAGAGTATCTTGATAACATCAAACGTCACACCGTAACAGGGTGACTATAAAGATGGGTTCAGTACTACGAAGGTGTTATGTTGAGGCTCATGGATCAAGAGTGGAATTTGTCAATCCAAATGACGGATAGATATACTCTGGCCCTCTCGGTGATATCACATTACGATAGCTTGTAAGCAAGTGATGTGATCACTAGAATGTTATATCATGGGAACGAGAAAAGAGTGCATGTCGGTAACGAGATCAAACTGGGTATGGAGATACCGATGATTGAATCTCGGACATGTAATATATCGAGAGACAAAGGGATTTAGTTACAAGCGTTAAAGGTTCTCACGATCACAGGAGTCATCGTTGAATGTGTAGGAGTTAGTACGGATCTCCAGGTCCCGCTGCTGATTATTGATCGGAGAAGGGTCTCGATCATGTCTGCATTATTCGCGAACCATAGGGTGGCACACTTAAGAGTTACCGGACACCATTTTGGAGCACATATGTTTTAGACGAAAGAATTGCAAAGCGCAGGAATTGTTTCAATAGAAACCGGAAATTATTTCGGAAAAAATTACAGAAGGTGGTTCTGCATGCGATATTGAAATATTGCAAGGGGCTATATGTGAATGTTTGTTAATTAAAGTAATTAACAAAAATCTGAATAAATTTAATAAAAAGAGTTTTATTAAATGAGAGAGCATTAAATTTGGAGAAATTTAATGCATTTAAAGTGGAGACTTTAAAAGGGAATGTGAAGAGGCATTTTAACGTGGAGGGGTTACCACCACATGAATGGGGGAGGTGAGGGGTCACCCCCCCATGCGCCGGCTATGAAGAGAGGGGGCACCCCCCCTCCTCCTATAAAAGGCCACCCATTCCCTCCTTCATCCTCACACCTCCTTGTGAAGGATCTCTCTCCCCCTCTAGAATTATTCCCCCATGGTCTCGGATTAGCGAGATACATGTTCCCGGTGGCATTTCGTCTAGAAGGAGTTGCTGCTTCCGCTGGATCGCTGGAGCGAGGAGGTGGAGGTTGTTCGGTGGCTTGAACGTGTGTGCGAGGACGGATGCGCTGCTGATTTGCGGCGCTCGGACTTCCACACGATCTTGAGATCGGCAAGCGTACGACTACATCAACCACGAGTTCCTACTCGTTAACAAAACTTGTTGTCTTCGAGGGTAAGTTCTCCATGGATGTATGTCCACCCGTTGCTCTGTATCTAGTAGATAGATCTTGGCGTATAGTTCTCATCGTAGGAAATTTTTTGTTTTCTATGCTGCGTACCCAACAGTGGTATCAGAGCCAGGTTTATGCGTAGGTGCTTTGCACGGGTAGTACACATATGTTTATATGTGGGCAATGATGATCATGTTATTGCATCTTCTATGTACTTTTTATATTGGTGGCATAGTGGGATGAAGCGGCCCGGACCAACGTTACATGTCATCGTACATGAGACCGGTTCCACGACTGACACACAACTAGTTTTGCATAAGTGGCTAGCGAGTGTTTGTCTCTCCTACTATAGTCAATATCTGATTTACAACGAGTTGCTAATAACTTGGTTATCCTCGTTGTGGTTCATGTTCGTAGGTAAGACCAGTTCTATCTCCGAAAGCCCTAAGCCACGTAAAACTTGCAATTGATAAATTAGAGGCGTCTAGTTTAGATCGTTGCTAGGCTAGTGTCTTGATATGGTATTGTTGTAAGTAGATGTATGATAGATACTCTTACAACTCACTTAACGTGTAAGTTCCATAGACCTTGGCCTTACACACAAAGGAATGATAGAGATCATACCACGATGAAAATGATAGAGATCAAATGCATGGACCATATCACCTCAATTCGCACATTAGCATCTTATATTGCTAGTCTGGCGCTTTTGGTAGCATTATAAGATGATCCCTCATTTAGATATCAAGATAAAATGTGTTCTTCCTTAAGTATGCACCGTTTTGTGGATCGTGTTTTGAGGCATCACGTGATGATCGGGTGTTCTCGACTCTACGCTTTCATACAACGGGTGTAAGACAGTTTTACACACGCAAATACTAAGGTTCTTACTTGACGAGCCTAGCATGTACAGACATGGCCTCCGAACACGGACCGAAAGGTTAAGCATGAGTCATATAGTTGATATGATGCCCATATAGATGCTCGCGTTTGAAGCTACACCGACTCACGCGATGATCGGACTTGGTGTAGTGGATTTGGTTCATGTAATCACCAAAAGGACATGAGGGATGTCGTTTTTGAGTGGGAGTTCATTAGTAATTTGGATTAGTTGAACTTAATCTATCATAAACTTAGTCTAAATATATTTTACAAATTCTGTTGTAGATGGCACCACCTGCTTTTAATTTCAATGTGTTCATGGAGAAAGAGAAGCTTGCTACGAATGGTAGCAACTTCACCAACTGGGCTATGAATTTGAGGATTCTCCTCACTGCTGCACAAAAGCAATATGTGCTAGAGGCGCCGCTAGGCCCCCCACCAGCTCCTGATGCCCCTGACGAGGAAAAGAACGTCTATATAACTCGTCAGGAGGACCACAACTTAGTTCATTGCGGCATACTGTATGGGCTAGAGCCAGAACTTCGAAAATGGCAATGCCTTTGATACATGGGAGAATTGAAAATGATTTTCGATACCCATTCTACCGTAGAGAGTTATAATACTTCTGAAAAGTTCTTTAGCTGCATGATGGAAGAGAACAGCTCCGTTAGTGAGCACGTACTCAAAATGTCTGGGTACACCGATAAGCTTGTGTCCTTGGGAATAACGATTGTAAATCTCCTCCTGGTGGACCCGGGAGTTGAGCTCCAAGGAATTCTGGACGAGGACGCTCGAAGAACTCAGACAATGCATCCAAATCCCTCTCGAAGATCAGTTGGCCTCCGTTGCCCAACTGGTAGAACTTGTTGTATTGGGCTTCCATCTAAAGGAAATATGCCCTGAGAGGCAATAATAAAGTTGTTATTATGTATTCCTTGTATATGATAGAAGTTTATTTTGCATGCTATAATTGTATTGATAGGAAACATCAATACATGTGTGTTTAATAAACAAAAAGGGTTCCTAGTTATGCCTCTCTTATAGACTAGCTTGTTGATTAACAAGATGATCAAGGTTTCCTGTTCATGGACATTGGATGTTGTTAATAACAAGGTCACAGCATTTGTGAAATGATGTGATGAACATTCATCCGAAGTATAGCATTACGATCAAGTCGTTATGTTTATATTGCTATAACATCATACGAAGTAATCTTTATCCTTAGACCATGAGATCATGTTAATCGCTAACACCGGAAAAGTATCTTGATAACATCAAACGTCACACCGTAACAAGGTGACTATAAAGATGGGTTCAGTACTATGAAGGTGTTCTGTTGAGGCTCATGGATCAAGAGTGGAATTTGTCAATCCAGATGACGGATAGATATACTCTGTGCCCTCTCGGTGATATCATATTAGGATATCTTGCAAGCAAGTGATGTGATCACTAGAATGTTATATCACGGGAACGAGAAAAGAGTGTGTGGCGCCCCGCTAAAACCACTACTAGAAAATCACGTTGTTTTTGTGCATTGCATCGTCATGACCGCATGCTCATGTCATCATGCCACATTGCATTTGAGCATCATCATCATCTTGCATGGTTTGTTTAAAAACTATTTTCGAAAAGTCTGCTTTTGTTTTCTAAATGCCCCGTCTTTATTCAAATACAAAACCCGGGTCTCCGGATTATTTTGTTTTGTCTACCAACGGTTTTCAAAAGCCCCGTTTTAAATAAGAAAATATTTCTTTTATTTTTAGGAGGCAGCCCGCCAGGCCCGAAAGCCCGGCCGGCCACCTCCAAAACTAGTCCTAATCCTACCCAGCCTCCCTCCACCTCACCTGCACCAATCGGTGCTCGCCACATCATCCCACCCCGCCAGCTAGCCACCAAACCTCTCCCGCTCCACACCCCCATCTCACCAACCCCACTCGCCACCTCACCTGCCTTTTCCCCACGCCACCTGACGACCGCGTGGTCCACCACGCGCCTCTCCCGTCCATTCCCCCGACAACCCCCCTGGCGCTCCTCCCCACCAACCCCCTCTCTCTCCACGCGCCCTGTGGACCCACCACTCCCCTGGCCTCGATCGCCGCAAACCCCCACCCCGACTCGGTCGCCCGCTTCCCACCTACCCGGCGTCCTTCCTCCACCGCATGCCGTCACTGGCCTCTGCCTCCACCGCCGTTCCCCGGCCGCGGGCTCCCTCTCCGGCGTGTTCCGCCTCCCCTGCGCCGGCTCACGAGGCCTCCCGCCGCCCTTTTCCCCACCATGGTCTCCGTCTCGGCCGTCCTCACCCGTCCGCTGACCCGGAGCTCCGTCCTCGGCCCCGTGCTGCCGCCGTGCACCCGTGGCCTCCTCTGCCTCGTCCTGGCCAGCTTCGGGCTCCCTCCCTGTCGAGCGCCTCCACCCCGTCCTCCTCCGTCGCCCTGGGCCCCTCTGCGCCGTCCCCTGCGACCCCCCACCGCCAGCGCCGCGACGACCTCCGCCCGGCCTCTGCCTTGCCGCCTCGTTAGCCATAGCCATCCCATCCTCTGGAATTGCAACGAGCCGCGGCGCCTCTAGTTCCAGACACCGACCGTCGGCCTCGCCGCCGTCCTGTGAGCCCGCTCGCTTCCTCGCCGGTCTTCCTCTGCCTCGGCCACCTAGCGTCAACCTCGCCGGCCCTTGCACCTCCAGGACGCCGCCCGCGCGAGCTGTCTCCGCGTCCTGCCTCTCCTTCCTGCGTGGCTCCCGCCCCTGCAGCGGACGTCCCCGCCAGCGACCGTGTCTCTGACCGCCGCACGTGCCCCTCACCGTCTTTTCGCTCTGGCCGCGTGTTCTTTTTTTGCCTGCAGCACCACGCCGATGTCCGCCTCGTCTGTGCCGCGTCTGTGGATTTTTTCCCATTCGCGTTGTCACAATCAGTGAAGTGCAGATGAAGATGAAGAAATGATGGTGCTACAGGGCGTCCAAGATTGACAAGTGGTGATGTGACCCGAAATATCCCGACAAGAACGGTCCAATGTCAAGATCTTCATCATGGGACAGCAAGGACTCCATCCCGGACCCGAAGACCATCGGTCAAGTTCGCCACCGACAAAAGACGACGACAATACCTCCTTCCCGCACTGATGGCCGAGAACCCGGGCCCCAAGGTTGCCGAAATGGATACGCCATGTACTTCCTCTCAGGCGCCAAGACTCGAACCTAAAGACCGCCAAGATCGCCACCGGAACGACAAGTACTTCACCCCAGACGCCAAGACCGACTCGATGGTGCGGACCCGACAAGATCTTCGTGACAACAAGAGCGACACCGACCAGGGTGAATCCGATACGCCCCAGACACCAAACCAAGTCCTTCTTCCCGGTTTCCGATCCTGGTCCCCGTCGAACCCTGAGACCGGAGCCCGAACCCCCGGAACCAAGACCTTCCGAACCTAGATGTGTGAACCTTTTTCCCAAGCCCCTATTTTATAAATGCTATACATAAAACTTGTTGCATATTAATGGTTCATCTCGCATGGATATCATGTGGGTTGGGGGCATTATGCCGATTCACGTCATAATTAAATATGGAGTCTATATGCGGGATACTTTTGTCTTATTCCGGACTCCATTTAAATTTGTGTAGCGAACCGATGCCCTGTTCGCCTTGTTAATTCAACATTTAATCCGCGGGGTAGATAAATAACTTGAACCTATTAATTAATTGTCGGGACCCCGGTTCTGCTTAATATTGCCTAATTGCACCGCAACTGTGCCATGCCATGCATCATATCATAATCATGCCGGATCTTCTACCGCAGTATTAAATATTGCATCCAGTGTTTCTTCTAGTGTTTGCTTCTTCGTGGACTAGGCCGATGAGTTGATGTGAGTATCGACAAGTTCTCCGGTTATGATCCTTCGGCAGTGTTTCCCAGGCGAGCATCTCTTCCCCTTATACCTATTTTGCATTTATAGTCTTTATTTCCTCTTGTTGATCTATTTCTATCCGTGTCGCGATGCTTTAGTTTCCGTGCACCAGTTATATCCCGTACAGCCTCTATATTGCCTTGGACACCTCCTATTACACGTGTTTGGTAGATAGCTGGCCTTGCGAGTCGTAGATGCTTGCTCAGGTGCGATCTCGTGTTGTCAAGTACCACAGTTGTTGGAAGGTTGGCAGATGCTTAATGGTGGAGATGTTTATTGGTGGAGAAGCTTATTGGTGGAGCTGATCATGACTTTAATTACAACCATTAAAATGCTAGATATAACTAATGCAGAGGCATCGGTGGGCAATAGATGTTATTTGGTTCTTCCACGCTCACTTGTGTCCCGTAGGACCCCGAGTACTTGATACATGTTCCTTAATTTTTCGCACTATCCACATCCGGGAGGCCTTATGGACCCACCTGAGCCAGAGCTTGATTCATTTCTACTTCTTGGGGCCACAAAGTAGTTTGGGGCTTTATTACTATCCTGTACTTATGCCATGCTTTACTGCTTTATTTAAGATTCTCCGTGGAGCACCTGTACTGTTTTGGATCACGCCACGTTTTCACGGTATCGACAAGCCCAGTCACACTTTCAGGTTCCCAGTCGTTTACAGCCGTCGTCGCAAACCCTGGGTCCGTTCCGGAGCCGGCCAACTTCGTTGCGGGTAGCTTAGTGGGGTGGCCCCCTAAAATATTTATGAATCCTGTGATCGCTTTGTCGTGAATGCCTCGTTGGGTTTTGAGTTGGTTTTTCCGAGGTTGATCGAGTGTGTGTTGCTATTTGTGCACCCCTGCAGGGTAAAACTTTCTGAAAACCATGTCCGCTGTTATGGACGACTTGGAGCACAGTATCTCGATCATAGACAAGCATAACTAAAGTAGTGCTATAAATTTGACTTAATATGTGACTAGTAATCAGTTCAAGTATAACGGAATGGATATTAAAAATGCCAACAACTGGTGGATCTGTGGTGATCTGTGTCATACTATACATACTTAGTAAGTATTGCAACTCCAAATGGAATGTGATAAAAGTGCCAACAACTGCTGGGTTTTGGAATTCCTCAGGACAATTATATCTGACTAGTAAAGGTTCCAACTACCACGGAATGGTTAATTAAAACTGCCCACTACTTATGCTATCAGGATGACTCCTGCTATCTATATCTGATTAGTAATTGCTGCAACTATAACGGAATGAGTAAAATTGCCAACTGTGTGAGTTCCTTGGTCCGACTTCCTCGTTTGGTCTCGAGGGGGAATTACCAGGATGGGTTTGTTTGGTGTTAGTTTCAGGTTGGATCCGAATAGGTCTTTCTTATCCCTTTCTGATAACCGCCAGTTGTATCGAGTCTCTATAGGTTGTTTAGTGCCGTTGCGCTGCCGCTTCAGCCCACCATACCTATGTAGGCGAGAGCCGCCGAATTCTAGCCTCGCCGTGTACTGGCCTCAGTACTGACGCTCCTCTTTTTCCTTTGCCCTTTGTCGGCACCCCTTTTGTTTTAGCAGGTTTGATATCGACGTCGTTAGCAGGGTTACCCTTCTGGCTTGGCCTGGCAGGGTTATGGATGCCGTTGGTTATTCTTCAGGGCTCTTAGCCCCATTTGCATCTTTTCCATAGTCGGACGCTCTATCGTTTCAAGGTGATTTGGATCTTTGTATTGTATATCTGTATTCTTGACTCTTTGAGTCGCTGTTGTATAAATATCTGTTCTGTGGGTCCCATCGAGGACTGTTGTGTAATGGTATTACTTCGTTTCCCACCCGCACGAAAGTGCCTAGTGGGCGTCCTTGAATCGTTTCTATGCGGGTTTGGTGGAAAGGGCTAAAACTTGCATAGGGCCGATTTGAGGGTGTTACAGAGTGCATGTCGGTAACGAGATCAAACTAGGTATGGAGATACCGATGATCGAATCTCGGACATGTAATATATCGAGAGACAAAGGGATTTAGTTACCAACATTAAAGGTTCTCACGATCACAGGAGTCATCGTTGAATGTGTAGGAGTCAGTACGGATCTCCAGGTCCCGCTGCTGATTATTGATCGGAGAAGGGTCTCGATCATGTCTGCATTATTCGCGAACCGTAGGATGGCATACTTAAGAGTTACCGCAGGAATTGTTTCAATAGAAACTGGAAATTGTTTCAGGTGAAATTGCAGAAGGTGGTTCTGCATGCGATATTGAAATATTGCAAGGGGCTATATGTGAATGTTTGTTAATTAAAGTAATTAACAAAATTCTGAATAAATTTAATAAAAAGAGTTTTATTAAATGAGAGAGCATTAAATTTGGAGAAATTTAATGCATTTAAAGTGGAGACTTTAAAAGGGAATGTGAAGAGGCATTTTAATGTGGAGGGGTTACCACCACATGAATGGGGGAGGTGAGGGGTCACCCCCCCATGCGCCGGCTATGAAGAGAGGGGGCACACCCCTCCTCCTATAAAAGGCCACCCATTCCCTCCTTCATCCTCACAGCTCCTTGTGAAGGATCTCTCTCCCCCTCTAGAATTATTCCCCCATGGTCTCGGATTAGCGAGATACATGTTCCCGGTGGCATTTCGTCTGGAAGGAGTTACTGCTTCTGCTGGATCGCTAGAGCGAGGAGGTGGAGGTTGTCCGGTGGCTTGAACGTGTGTGCGAGGATGGATGCGCTGCTAATTTGCGGCGCTCGGACTTCCACACGATCTTGAGATCGGCAAGCATACAACTACATCAACTACGAGTTCCTACTCGTTAACAAAACTCATTGTCTTCGAGGGTAAGTTCTCCATGGATGTATGTCCACCCGTTGCTCTGTATCTAGTAGATAGATCTTGGCGTATAGTTCTCATCGTAGGAAAATTTTTGTTTTCTATGCTGCGGACCCAACACCATCTATAAGAATTTAGGATGAGAAAGTTAGTGAAGTGATCAAGTGTGCCAAAGTTTTATGTAGTAATGTAAGACTTTGGAGGAACATGAATTTTTTTGAAAGAAAGAATTCCCAAGGGTAAGTGAGGAAATAGTTTTCACAGATACTCACTTTAGTTTTTAAACTAAGTTTTTGTTCAGACATCCATTCTTACTAGGGTCTCCTAAAGATGGCTCTGATACCAACTTGTCAACACCTGGATTTTTAATCCCAGATGCCTGTTATGCCATACCTCGCAATCCCAGGATTACCATTTTTGCGAGACATAACAGATTGGATATCACAGTACATCATCCATTACAACCATAAATAAGGTCTTACACAAATAAGGATCCCATGATCTAGTCTTAGTACAATGAAGCAGCGGAATAAATAGCGTAGCGGTGGGGTCCATCTTTAGAGTCACATGCAATGTTGACGATGGGAGATGATCCTATTATCATAGCCGTCCTGCTGTCCTTCATCTTGGTAGTCTCCTTCATAGTCTGGCCATAGGAATAGCCAGGGACATAAGCCATGAGTACTCTTTAAGTACTCGCAAACTATCACTAACAAGTAAGATAGTTCTAGTAGGAATGAAAACTCTAAGTTTTATTGTGAAGTTAAGTTTGAAACCTAAGCTGAGTTCATAAACAAAGAAAGATAAAATAAAATCTGAAAACACCTAAGTGGGAACTTAGTTGTCATGGTCACAACTCTGTTGTGGTCAAGTCATGTCACAAATCATTTCATAAGTTGTTTTGAAAACATTTGACAACGGAACAGTATGGCCACTCCAACTGTCCATAACCGCGGACGCGGCTATTCGATTAGTTTGACACTCTACAGAGGTGGTACACTTTCACCACAAGATTCGATACATCTGTCAGGGATAACCCTGAATCATCATACTTAGTATGCAAATAATCAAATATAACATTTCCTTTACACACCCTAGTATAAGCACCTCTCCTATGAGCATGGCCTCCCAACCTTGACCATCTGTCATGTTGGGCACTACATAGATGGACAACATTGAAAGGTAGCCTCAGCTCAGACCTCTCCAGCGAGGGAACTAATACTACTGCATATAAACTTCCGGTTAAGCCTTACCCAATTCAGGTATTGTGGTTGTACGGTAAAATTGGAATGGTATCACATCCGAACCCAACCATCAGTTTTGTAAAAGGGCTAAGGCTCATGCTTCAACATTTTAACCATCATAAACCATTTGTGTTTCTTAACACATGTCAAAACATCTCAATAGAATGACTCATCATTCCAAGGTTTTCACAATTCATTTTCACCAAGTATTCCCATCTAAAGTGAATCAAGTTTTGGGTTTTGTTCCAACTACTAAGTTAAGAGTGTTCACTAAGGTGGGATGCTAATCTCAACCTCATGCCATAGGATGACATCTAAGTCTAACTAGATAGGTCAAGTTTTATACTCTTTATGCTACCTTTAAACAAGTAAAGGACTTTGCTAAAGTAAAGAAAGTAAAGCTTGGAAATAAAACTTGGAGTAGGTATAAATCCAAAATAGTATAACCAAAGCATGCCTAATGCCTTTTCTTAGGTTATCTAGATTAATTCTAGCTTGCTAACAACAGCTTGCCAGCAATAGCTTGCCTTGGTTGGTTCAGTAGTTGAAGTTTTCTTCCTCCTCCACTTTGTAGAACTCCTCCTCCTCGAAAGCTTGGTCAGTACTATCGTCTATAAATACATACGGAGTATATAATAACCAAATAATACTTAACTAGTCTACGTAGCATCATAAGGCACACATTTGATGATCTATTATCATCAAAAGTTTTAATGAACTAGCTTCATTTATTTTATTTGAGAAAAGTAATTTATACTCATTGAAAATAACTAAGATTTAATATTCCCCAATTAAAATATGGGATCATGTGGACACATGTCATCACCACATATCCTAACATATGGGAATGTGATTTAAAGGTTGGATCATATTTTAATAAGTTTAAGTTTAATACATAATGATTTAAAGTGACTAGAAATGCCTATGTAACATTATTTTGGTACTAGTCCAAAGTCACTGCATGCAAAACTTAATATTATTACATATTTAGATAGGTATGATTAAATATGATTTTTGAGAGTTGGAATCAACTCAAAAGCTATTATGGTTGATTTTATAAAAACGTTTGAATGTGCAAAAGCTTCTGTTTTGTTATTTTAACTAGGAGACATCTCTAACTCTAAATGATTTAAATCCAACGGGCTTGGATAGAGATTTTCAGTAGCTTTCCAACAAAATTGGAATCACTCAATTTGGTTTAGTAAATCTTTCTAAAAAGATTTTTAAACTAAAGGACAGAATGGAATCTAGATCTAAATAGAAAATCCTATATTTGAATCTACGGGCTTAGGCGGGAAACTAAATGGGACGGCCCAGTGACGCTCAGTGGCACAGAGGCCGAATGACAAGGGGGTCCGCATGTCAGCGGCACTTAAAACCCGAAGCGGTACGGGACGATCTGGGCCACACGATTAGAACACAGATCGACGGCTCACGGTCGTCGTCAACGACGGACTTGTCGCCGGCGAGACTGAACCCTAAACGGCCGGTGGGGGTCTACTAGGGATGTACCAGGTCTCCAGCTAGTATGGCAAGGCGGGAAAACAAACTGGTGGACGACGGCGGGCTCAAGCGAGGTCGCGGCAGGGCCTGAGGTGGACGGAATCGACAAGCACGTCTCCTCCTCTACAGCGGGTACCTCCGATGGAATTCCAGCGAACGGCGGTTCGAGCGGCTCTAGCGAGAGAGGGGAAACAGTCAGTGGAGAGAGGGGAGTGATACGGTGTGAACAAATGGTGCTGGGGTGACCTCCTTATATAGGTTCAACAAGGGGACCGACGGGTGTGGCTGGCATCTCCGGCGAGGGAGGTACAGAGGGCTACCGGAGTGGGCGAGGTAGGCGGATGGTGGGCGGTCTGCTGGAGGTCAGCTATGGCGCAATGGTGCAGCTAGGGGCGGTGCCTCACGGTCAGGAGCTTCCCGCGCTCTGGAAGACATAGGCGGTGCTCGATGCGGCTTCCAGCGACTGTGGGTTGCGCGGCGGTGCACGGCCGTGTCTGGCGGGGTGCTGGGTTCAAGGCGAAGCGGCGTGCACGATTTGGTGTCGGGGCGCGGTCTGAGGCGTGCTGGCAGTGATCGTGCTCTGGCGCGCTCTGGCTGCTCGCAGAGAGAAAGGGCAGCGAGGCGATGAGGTGGTCCAGGGGCTTGCAGCGATCGAGGGGTGGACAGGGAGAGGCGGTAGGGTTAGGCGGTGCTAGCGGGCAAGCTGGAATGGCGTGGCGTGGTCTGGTGATCGTTGCCCGCGTTTGGCCGGCGAGCATGACGTCGGGGCGGCATGGCACTAGCGCCAGGGGCTAGGGATAGGGGTGGTTGTGGTCTGGTTGGGCCTGGGGGAGACCAAGGTGATCAATGCACACCAATTAGCTTGACAAGTTTTGCTCCTAAATAGTATTAGTTAGGCCACTTGTTATCGGCCTACCAACTGTTCGATCAAATGGCCGCATGAAAGTTTTATTTGAATTTTGAGCTGATTTTTCGTGGAGTGATTCATCTTATGCTTAAGCATCTAGGTTTGCTTGGGATTTTGAAATTGAGTTCATTTGAGTAGTTTTTGAGAAAGTGGTATCTAAACATATGAACTAGATTTAATTTTCAATTGTCAATTAAATTTAGAGTTTGAAAGTTTTTGGGATGAAAGAAAGTGGGCCTTGGTACATCACTACTTGTACTAGCAAGGGGTGCAAAGATCCACAATTGTTTCTGTTAAGATTTGAGTGCTAGGAATATCCAAAGCGGGTTATGTGATTAAAATGGCAAAAGTGACCATTTTCTTATTTAATTTTTTTTGATTTGTTTTTCTTTGGGATTTGCTTGGGGATGATCTAGATGATGTGTAATTCACCTTAGAATCATTTTACAATCAATAGATCACTCAATCATGGCAATTCAAAGCAACTACAATTTAAATGCACACTCATATGAATGCTTAAAGATTTTTAAATGAAAAAGTTTTTGTTAACCCTAAATTGGGTAGATTTGATCATGATCATTTGGATTAAAGTTTTTGGATGTTACACATGGATGGGGTGATGCACTTGGGAGCACGCAAATTTACCACCTATATCCCTCTATTATTGTAGTGCTCCCTCGGATTCTTGTTTCCGGAGCAGGGATAGAAGAGGAATTTTGCATTCTAGAAAGAGGTGAAGCATGTTTGAATGGATGGGCGGGATATTTTAATGGATGGGTGCGATGTTTGGGTGCCGTACCAAATTTTGAGGTCGAAGCTTCTAGCATACGCTACTCCGGCGTGGGGCCTCTCAGACGCGCTGTCACCGTCTAGGCCCACACGCCAGCAAGGGTTGCTTCCCAGCATTTAAACGAGTTTCTAGGCATTTGCTGAAATTTTCAAACAATTTCAGGCTTTCAAGAAGATGACCATCGTCAAAAAAAGGTGACCAAGGTCATGGAAATAGTTTATGATGACGTGTCCGTATTTGGTAGATCGGTGCATCTTTGCAAATCAACCAATATGTCTGCTTCCAAATTTGAAGTTTGTTTTCGAATTTCCAAGCAACAACAATGTGTTTTGTTGTGAAGCAACTACAAAGATGATGGCTCAAAATGCCACCGCCCCCTTTTTTCACACAATGTATAACGCCCTTTCAAGCTTCCAGGCTAAATTTGTGCAATAAAATAATTTTTGGGGCGGAATGTTTTTTTTGGGGGGCTGGATGTTTGAATCGATGGGCGGGATGTTTGAATGGGTGGGCGGGATATTTCGGATCTCTGCCGAAATTTTGAAGTTCAAGCTTCTAAGGTACGCTACTCCCACTTGGGATGTTGTCCCCGTTAGATAGACCCACAGGCATGTATGAATTCCAGCATTTAATGAGTTTATAGACATCTGCCAAATTAATGAACATTAATTCAAGGCTTTCTAACAAGAGGAGCATGGTCACAGTCATAGTTTCTGTACCTTTTTCATCTTTTGTACTACTCCGTTCATTGAAGCATCTTCGCCAACCTAGCTTACAAACCTGGCCATATTTGGTAGATCGGCGCATCTTGGCATTTCAAGCAATTTTTTACATAGGAGATTCCAGATTTGATGGATAATGCCCTACTTTCATGAGTTTCCACGCTTCCTAGCTAAAGATGCTGAAATTAAATAACTTTTTGACATAAAGCTATTCGTTCACAAAGTGCAATGATATGTGCATTAGTTTCCATGGTAAAACATAAACAGTCCGCACCCCTTATGGTGACTGGCAGGTGGGCAACGTATATAGTGGTGCCCAAAGTAGGGTAGGTCAGAATTTCCGAAGTTATCCCTCCGCAGTCCGCACCCCTTCGTGCTATGTATTAACTTCCACCATCCGCCGCCTAGGCCTCACCCCGTTCCCCATAAAATAGACGTGCTTACGGCCGCTCCTCATCACCAACATGCACGAAGAAGCTTTCCCTACCCGTCGGTCTTTTTGAGACGCATCGGTGGGCACGTCGATCCCACGGTACTCCTTCTATCTATAGATCGATCTGGTTGGCATTTTTATTGCCCTTTCAAATACTCCTACGTTGTTTAATTTGTCCTCAATCTGCACGATCATAGTTTATTCTGTGTTGGATCTTTGTTCCTAAATACCTTCGGCGATTTTTTTTGTCAATATGTTTGCTGAAACGCATAGGCATATATAGTTTTTGTACTTCATCTATATGTTTCGTGCATTTCTTTTAATAATAACCAACCTTGTATGTCATAATTAAACTGATGGGCAGATTTTGGATAGAGATTGCTCCATTAGGCAGCGCTAAACGTATCCTTGATGTTCTATGATTTATGTGATTTGTTAGAGCTCATTGTGACCACTCAAAAGTACATTGCCCCTACCGGTTGTGTGCGAATCGTAAGGTGCTGCCTCAAAGTATAGTGGAAGACCATATTTTTACATTTGGGATGCTTAGCACATATGTTAGATGGGTATTTCATGGTGAACCATATGATCCTCCATCTAAACCGGGGAAGCACATCTTTATCATCAAGATCAAGTAGGGGAAGCAGATGTTGATCAACTAGAGCAACTGATAGAGGCAGCTCCTGAGCATCTAGATCAACTTGGATAAAGGGGAGGAGAGAAAAAGCGCAAGCTGCATGAAACATGATTCATTTCTGGTACTACCACTATGCCGGATACAAGGTATATTTGTAGAACGACAAATGTTTAGGTTGTGTGTCTTTGATGTTTGTCTATAAATATATATGTTAATCTACTAATCGCAGAAGCAGACGACCGAAGAGGACTTTGATGGTAATGAACATGACCTGTTCATTGATGAGCATATACCTGAGGCTGTGGATCGGGTACACTGCATCTAGATGGATTTGATGCAGGGCTGCTGATTATCAGGGGTGTACTTTTGGTGTTGTTCATGACCACTAGCCCAGCTGCAAAACTCTTGGGGTGTAGAGCTATCCCATGATTGGTTCGCTACTATCGTAGTTCTGTAATATGGAGCTACCTTATTATGATTTCTAGGCCTTTGTTAGTAGAACTGTAATTGGAAACTATTCTGTATATTAGTATATACGGAGTATATGTGTGTTTGTGTGTGTTTTTAGTCTGAAATCCTAGCTTATCATTTTATGGGTTCCTAAACTATGTTTGAGGCCCTAGCACTGGTGCCATATGCTGAAATTACCGTCATCTTGTCCACTGCTCCGTGAGATGAATCAGCAGAAGGATAATAAGCTGGGACCAATTTGATTCGAAGAGGGGCGATTTTCTCTGTCCTTGGAGAGGAACCTGGGAGAACTAGTACTAGTACCAAGGGAAGGAGGAGGTTGGCTCGGTCAATTATCTCACCCACTTGATGTGGGACCTTCTTTAACTCACCCTAACGTGGGTCCCGCTTGAAACAGCTGTAGGCCACCACGTGATAGCTAGGATAAAAAATTCTGGATTCTCTCCCGGAAAAATGTTCCCAGCATTGCCACTTAAAAATACTGTAGAAAAAAGTGTACTGCCCAGCCCTACTACTGCTAGTACTACTACTCCCCTGCCCATGCCTTTCTACCGATGACAAGACAAGAAACCATCACTAGCTAGCTCACATCTAGCAATCAACTTTTGGAACTGGTGAAACCTCCTATTGGGGAGTTCTTGTTGAAATAGGTGGGTGTATTTGCTCACCTCAAAATCAGTCTTTGCTTAATTTGCCTCCGATTGGGCCATTGGGTGGTACTATTAGTACTAGGATTAGTTGTATTCGGTATGCTTTGATTGTGGAGTTCTTGCTTATTGCTCACCTCGGGTGGGGGGTGGGGGTGGGGATGGGGGTGGGGGAGGTGGTACTGGTTTCGTATGGATTCTGGATCAGGGCATGGTCACCGCTGTTCTGATTGGGGCATTTGGTTAGGTTCGATTTCGGTGTTCTTCACTTCTATAACCTTTAGTTGCTACTCGTAATGTGCAATGGATTTTGCGTCAGATTTTGTATGGAGAACTATGGGTCAGTGGCGCGCACGGCCACTACGGACAGGGATGGTCCCATCAGTTCCCTTAAAAGTTGCCTAAAAAAGGTAATGTAGGAGTATATTCGTTGCATTCTTCCATTCTTTCCAATGCTGGAAGTGGTTGGCTGCAACCTGGATGTATCCATGTGCTAAAAGTTGTCTCTATCTGCATCCTGTTTTTGTGGAAGCTTCTGTGACACCATCTCTTTTTCATTTACTGTAGCACGGTGGTACATACCTGCGAACGTGCGGTGCTCCAGGTGCGGCAAACAGGATGGTACCCCCACATGCCGTAGGATCCAGCGAGTACCACTACTCACCAAAAAACAAGTGCAAGGCCACCGACCAGCTAGGAGGGCCCAGCTTAAAGTGAAAGGTATTTGTTCTTAATACCCTTACTACCATGGTGCAGACAGATTTAAGTATTACTGGTTTGGTATGATGCATTCTTATCAGATGTTTAGAAACATATGTGTGATTTTATTAATTTTGGCACTGTGTTTATGTGAATCCAGATCTGGATCTGTCAGACTATCTCGTATAATCAGTATATGACTACTATGTAATATACTCCCTCGTCCCAAGACTTAGGCATATACTGTATTTTTTGAAAAGTCAAGCGACAAAAAGTTTGACCAAACTTTACACAGTAATATTGAACTATTGATCTCTGTTGCTATTTATGCAGATTGAAGATGCTGCTATGGAGGCTGAGGCTGCTGTAGAGGCTAGTAGATTTCTGATGCCCTCACCATAATAGGACATCCTCTACACAACGAGGAAGCGCCAACACCGTACCCAGGAGGGCAGTGACCTCTCTAAGAAGTGGGTATAATTTGGAAATCCACAATTTCACATGTTATGATTTTCCATGTTATTTTTATCATCTAGTACTATATGTTTATGCTCATTAGAAGTTCACAAAAATAAAATCTATTTGCTTTACAGGCAATGGTTTTTTCTTATATTATTAGATTTACTTGCTCTTTACATAATTTAACCTTTCCACTTAATTTCAATAAGTACCATGCACCAGCTGCTCAGCCCTTTCTGCTACCCTCCTCTTATCAAGCTTGTGGATTGAAAGGGGGCCCCTGTATGCCATTCCAAAGGTAGAGGGATGAAAAATGGTGCATGGCCACCCTTCGCAAAGGGTACCCATGGTATCAGGTATGGATTCCAAGTGGTCTAGACTGACTTGATGTAAGATCTTGTATCTCACTTTTTTTACTGTCACCTTACTTCTCTATCAATTTTCTCATGAAGGTTGTCCCTTTTGTCGCTCGCCCCATTCTAAACAAGATGTTCAGAAACGAGTAGTTTCTAACTCTGTATAGCGAGGGCCCTAAAGGCATGCGGCAACTATATGATGTGGATGTCTCCCAGACGATAGCCAACACCTATTTGGGTGGCTGAGGTTGGTCCAAGTATGTTCATGAGAATGGTCTGAAGTAGGGGGATGAGGTAACATTCGATTTTAGCAAGCCTGGGCAGATACTTGCATGCCATTGTACACCTGTTGACCGAAGGGCCAAGAACAGAGGTAGTACTAATTAATTTTATTTTGTACTCATCACAACCTCTAATGATTTTCTTGTGACTAACTGTTCTGCACCATTGTCTTTACTCATCATATAACCCTAACCACTTCTGCAGTTCGCTTCCCCTTATGTACCACCCAGAAGGGTGCCAGCATCAAGCTGCTGGCACCGGCACCAGCACCGGCCCTAGTTCCTGAAAAGGCACCTATTGACCTCAGTAGGAGAAACAATATAGGTAGTAACTTAATTCGCTTGTAAACTCTCATCTCTGTCTAGGAGTTACTGTTGTATAAGAAACCATTTTGCTTGTCCACATCTCATATGCCTCTTTTACCACTCCTATAGTCCCCTTAATTACCCCTCAGAAGGTAACCAACACCAAGCTGCTGGCACCCCCAACGGCACTGGCCCTAGTTCCTGCTCCGACACCTGTTGACCTAAGTAGAAAGAATGGAGGTAGTAACTTAATTTGCTTGCATATTCATCATATCCTCTGATCACTGTCTTGTGAGTAACTATTGTATAAGAGACCATTTTGCTTGTACACTTCTCATCTGCCTCTACCATCCCTGCAGTCAGCTTAGCTACCCCTCAGAAGGAATCTAGCATCAAGCTGATGGTGCCAGCACCGGTTCTAGGCCTTCTGGCTCCTGCACCAGCCCCTCTACAATTAGTGGCACCATCTCCTGCACCAGCACCCGCCCCAGCACAGGCACCGGCACAAGCTCCTTCATCACCCTGGGCAGCACCTTGTCAAACCAATCCTACACATGTGTCATCACAAGGTCGCACCGGATTATGTTTGTGAGTATATGGCAGCAGATAAACTATTCTAAATATCTTCTAAAATAGAATAGATAGCATAAAGAGTATAAAACTAGGCCTATCTAGTGATACTTAGATGTCATTCTATGGCATGAGATTGAAGATTAGCACCCCTCATTAGTGAACACTCTTGACTTAGTGGCTAGAGCTAAGCATAAAAACTTGATCACTTTAGATGGGAATACTTGGTGAAACTTATTAGGAAAACCTTGGAATGTTTCTTCATTCTATTGAGATGTTTTGACATGTGTTGAGAAACACAATGGTTGGACGATGAAAATATTGCGGCATGAGCCTTACCCCTTTATAAAAATTGATGGTTGGGTTCGGATGCGATACCATTCCAATTTTACCGTACAACCACAATACCTGAATTGGGTAGGGCTTAGCCGGTAGTTTATATGCATTAGTATGGGTTCCCTCGCGGGAGAGGTTTGAGCTGAGGCTACCTCTTGATGATGTGCACCTATAGAGTGCCTACGATGGCAGATGGCCATGGCTGGGAGGCCAAGCTCATAGGGGACGTGCCTATACTAGAGTGTGTAATTGAAAGGTTATGATTGATTATCTTCATACTAAGTGTGATGATTCAGGGTTATCCCTGACGGATGTATCGAATTTTGTGGTGAAAGTGTACCACCTCTGTAGAGTGTCAAAGTATTCGAATAGTCGCATCCGCGGTCATGGACAGTTAGAGTGGCCATACTGTTCCATCGTCAGATGTTTTCAAAATGACTTGTGAAGTGAATTATGACTTTGACTTGACCATAACAGGGTTGTGAATATGAAAACTAGTTTCCCACTTAAGTGATTTAGAACATTAAATTAGTTTTCTTTACTTCTAAACTCAGTTTAGATAAGTCTAGATTTTTGCAAATAAACCTAGAGCTTAAGATTCCTACTAGAACTACCTTACTTGTTAGTGATAGTTTGCGAGTACTTAAAGAGTACTCATGGCTTTGTCCCTGGATATTCCCGTGGCCAGACTATGAGGAGGACTATCAGGAAGATGGATAGCAAGACGGCTACGACAACGAGGATCATCTCCCATCGTCAGCATTTCCTGTGACACTAAAGATGGAGCCTACTACTATTCTTTATTATTACGCTACTTGATTGTATTAACACTGGATCATGAGATCCTTTATTTGTGTAAAACCTTATTATGGTTTGTAATGGATGATGTACTATGATATCCAATCTATTATGTCTAGCAAAAATGGTAATCCTAGGATTGCGAGGTATGGCATAACAGGCATTTGGTATTAAAAATCCGGGTGTTGACAACTTCCTAGCTGTCTAGCTCTTTGGCCGCATGCTATTGTAATTAATTATGTGGTTGTCTTTTCTCCACTGATCATATATGGGTGGTAAGACTATGATAACCTTTTGCTGGATTGGAGCTATGACTAGTATGTACTGGTATGGTATATCTATATCTATATGATGGTTCCCTATATGAGGAAATATTATGACAATGATTGTCTTGTGATCGAGTGTGTTTGGAGAAAAGGGCAAACTGATCGCGGGGAATGGTTTTTAGAGCTGAAATAAGAACTGTCTCTCTCTGTAGTGATATTGAATTTCAGTGTTTGTATTGCTGAATCGGTCACATTGAAATGCTTCTGAATTGGTCAAGTGCTGGTGGATATGAAATAGGAATCTGTCGATTTTTTTATGTCTTATTATTTTGTACTCCTTAATCTTTCAAATGGTATTAAATTTGTCAAAAGTTCTGTCGTTGCTGCTGGCTGCTTGCTCTAGAGCTTTTGCCTTTGTGTCATCGGAACCGTTGGATGCATTTTGGATAGAGATGAGAGGGTAAAGATATACAGCGTGATTTCACCAAGTGAAGTCATTGGATACCAGCCTTGTTTTGGCACATGTGGTGTGTGTTCATTAGATATTTTTACATGAATATCTGTCAAAGGAATTGTCGCTTTTTCCTCCCTCGAAGAGGTCTGTGTTTGAATTTGGCGAGACACAACCCACTAAAATTTGAGATAGGAGCCCATTGACCATAGCCCAAAATAATTTGGGCTTTTTGGCAGTGCCCCCCACCTCTAAAAAAATTCTGCCTACCCATGTTCTTAAGAAACTAATCCATTATGTGGCTTTTTATAAATCGAGGTTCCAGTAGCACTACTCTTTTATTTTAAGAGAGATAACACGGAAACACAACAATATTTTTTAGAAGACTAATACATAAGTTATAGTACTAATCCATGTTTAATGATTCAATTTCTATTAGTATCTTTGGTATTGTGGCAAAACACTCAGTTTATGTCTATTTGAATTGATTTGAAGGTCTTTAGTTCGAATCCACTGTGTGTACATATTTATATATATCTTGGGTTTAGTTTTTTATAAAGGGTTTACTTTTTAATATCGCATTACGGAGAGGCTGACATCACGGACCCACCATCCTGCAGCATCCCTCGAGGTTAATGGTCGAGTTTGAAAAAAAGTTAAATACTTGTATAGAGAGGCTGGCATCAGGGACCCACCGGCCAGAACATACCACAGAGGGTGACATGGGGGGCTCAGCAGCAAGACCATACACGACTGCCACATCGAGCAACATTGCCAAGGTCAAAACAGTGGACGCGACCGAAATAAAATGTCCATCATACGCAGGTTTGGGATATAGAGAGACCGGCATGTGGGACCTAGTAGCGTGGCCTTATAGAGGTTCTACCTCGAGCGACGTTTCCAAGTTCGAAACAGGGAGGCACGAGCGAGAAAAATGTCCAGCATGCACACCTTTCTTCTAATGAGAGGCTCACATGGGGGACTCAGCAGCCTGGAAAAATGGCTGATGCATCAAGCAACACTATCAAGTTCGATACACGGAGGCATGACCGAGAGCAAAAATTCCATCATACACACGTTTCTCCTGATGAGTGTATGACATGTGGAGCCCTGCATCATGATTAAACGGTAGATGCAGCGAGCAACGCTATCAAGTTCGGAACATGGAGGCATGACCGAGGGAAAAAATTATATCATACACATGTTTCTTCTAATGAGAGGATGACATGTGGAGGCCAGGAGTTTGATTAAATGGCTGATGCAGCGAGCAAAACTATTAAGTTCGGAACACGAAGGCGCGACAGAGGGTAAAAAATCCATCATACACACGTTTCTTCTAATGAGAGGATGACATGTGGGGCTCAGGAGGTTGGTTAATCGGTAGATGCGTCGAGCAGCGCTATCAACTCGGAACAGGGTTAGCGCGAGCCAAGGAAAAAAATCCATCATACACACGTTTCTTCTAATGAGAGGATGACATGTGGGGCTCAGGAGGTTGGTTAAATGGTAGATGCGTCGAGCAGCGCTATCAACTCTGAACGGGGTAGCGCCAGCGAAGGAGAAAAATCCATCATACACACGTTTCTTCTAATATGGGGCCCAACATCGTGATTAAACGGTAGATGCATCGAACAGCGCTATCAAGTTTGGAACAGGGTAGTGTGAGCCAAGGAAAAAAATCCATCATACACATGTTTCTTCTAATGAGAGGATGACATGTGGGGCTTAGGAGATTAGTTAAACGGTAGATGCGTTGAGCAGCACTATCAACTCGGAACGGGGTAGCGCCAGCGAAGCAAAAAATTCCATCATACACATGTTTGTTCTAATTAGAGGATGACATATGGGTCCCAGGATTTTGATTAGATGGTAGATGCATTGAGTAGCGCTATCAACTTCGGAACAGGGTAGCGCGAGCGAAGGAAAAAAATCTATCATGCACACGATCCTTCTAATGAGAGGCTAACATGTGGGACCAAACAACCTTACTAAACGGCAGACGCCTCGAGAAACATTATCGAGTTCAAATCGGGGAGGCGCGACCAAAAAGTATGGGCTGCTAGAGACACTGACGTCCGTGACCCACACACCTCAAAAGATTTCGGCGAGTCAACATCGTGTGAGGAAATGAAAATCTTGCTTCTGCCATGCGCTGGCTGAGCTTCCTCCATGTTTTTAGCAGATCCGTCGTACTAGAGGGTCACGAAACCAGAAAAAAAAAGGTTTTCCATCGGCCACGTCCGAGCCGAGAATTTCGTCGCCGAAGACGCGCCTTCTACGACGACCATCGGGGCAATTTGTTGCGGAAGAAGACTTTTCTTGTAGTGATGGATCCACTTGTGACATTTGCATGTGTTTTCTTTTCCTAAAACACATTGATCCACTAGAGACATTGGATGTGTGTTCTTTTCCTAAACCAAATGGATCCACTTGTGACATTTCATGTGTGTTCTTTTCCTAAACCACATGTATCCACTGGAGCCATTTGCATGTATGTTCTTTTCATAAACCGCATTGATCCACTGGTGTCATTGCATGTGTGTTCTTTTCGTAAACCACATTGATCCACTAGTGTCATTGCATGTGTGTACTTTTCCTAAACCACATGGATCCAATGGATTCATTGCATGTGTGTTCTTTTCCTAAACCACATGGATCCACAAGTGACATTTTCATGTGTTTTCTTTTCCAAAACCACATGGATGCACTTGTGACATTTGCATGTGTATTCATTTCCTGAACCACATTGATCCACTGGTGACATTTGCATGTGTGTTCATTTCCTAAACCACATAGATCCACTAGTGTCATTGCATGTGTGTTATTTTCCTAAACAACACTGATCCACTAGTGATGTTGTATGTGTATTCTTTTCCTAAACTACATTGATCCACTAGAGTCATTGCATGTCTGTTCTTTTCCTAAACCACATGGATCCACTTGTGAAATTTTCATGTGTGTTCTTTTCCTAAAACACATTGATCCACTTGAGACATTGCATGTGTGTTCTTTTCCTAAACCACATGGATCCACTAGTGTCATTACATGTGTGTTATTTTCCGAAACAACATTGATCCATTGGAGTCATTGCATGGGTGTTCTTTTCCTAAACCACATTGATCCACTGGTGTCATTGCATGTGTGTTCTTTTCCTAAACCACATTGATCCAACGATGATATCTGCATGTGTGTTCTTTTCATAAACTACATTGATCCACTGGTGTCATTGCATGTGTGTTCTTTTCCTAAACCACATTGATCCACTAGTGTCATTGCATGTGTGTTCTTTTCCTAAACCACATGGATCCACTTATGACTTTGCATGTGTGTTCTTTTCCAAAACCACATGGATCCACTAGTGAAATTTGCATGTGTGTACTTTTCCTAAACCACATTGATCCAATAGTGTCATTGTATGTGTGTTCTTTTCCTAAACCACATTGATCCACTAGTATCATTGCATGTGTGTTATTTTCGTAAACCACATTGATCCACTAGAGTCATTACATGTGAGTTCTTTTCCTAAACAACATGGATCCACTTGTGACATTTGCATTTGTTTTCTTTTTCTAAAATACATTGATCAACTAGAGACATTGCATGCGTGTTCTTTTCCTAAACAACATGGATCCACAAGAACCATTTGCATGTGTGTTCTTTTCCTAAACCACATTGATCCACTAGTGACATTTCCATGTGTGTTCTTTTCCTAAACCACATTGATCCACTCATGTCATGGCATGTGTGTTGTTTTCCTAAACCACATTGATCCACTGGTGTCACTGCATGTGTGTTCTTTTTCTTGAACCACGTCGATCCACTTGTGACAATGCATGTTTGTTCTTTTCCTAAACCACATCGATCCACTGGTGTCATTGCATGTGTGTTCTCTTCCTAAACCAAATTGATCCACTGGTGTCATTCCATGTTTGTTCTTTTCCTAAACCACATTGATCCTTTCGTGTGATTACATGTGTGTTCTTTTCCTGAACCACAATGATCCACTAGTGACATTTGCATGTCTGTTCTTTTCCTAAACCACGTTGATCCACTGGTATCATTGCATGTGTGTTCTTTTCCTAAAAAACATTAATACACTGGTGACATTGCATGTATGTTCTTTTCCAAAATAACATAGATCCTATGGTGTGATTGCATGTGTGTTCTTTTCCTAAACCACATTGGTCCACTCGTGTCATTGCATGGGTGTTCTTTTCCTAACCCACATGGATCCACTAGTGTCATTGCATGTGTGTTCTTTTCCTAAACCACATTGATCCACTTGTGTCATTGCATGTATGTTGTTTTCCTAAAGCACATTGATCCACTAGTGACATTGCACGTGTGTTCTTTTCATGAACCACATTGATCCACTGGTCACATTGCACGTGTGTTCTTTTCCTAAACCATATGGATCCACTTATGACTTTGCATGTGTGTTCTTTTCCAAAACCACATGGATCCACCGGTGACATTACATGTGTTTCTTTTCCTAAACCACGTGGATCCTTTGAAGGCATTGCATGTGTGTTCTTTTCCTAAACCACATTGATCCACTAGTATCATTGCATGTGTGTTATTTTCGTAAACCACATTGATCCACTAGAGTCATTACATGTGAGTTCTTTTCCTAAACAACATGGATCCACTTGTGACATTTGCATGTGTTTTCTTTTTGTAAAATACATTGATCAACTAGAGACATTGCATGCGTGTTCTTTTCCTAAACAACATGGATCCACTAGAACCATTTGCATGTGTGTTCTTTTCCTAAACCACATTGATCCACTAGTGACATTTCCATGTGTGTTCTTTTCCTAAACCACATTGATCCACTCATGTCATTGCATGTGTGTTGTTTTCCTAAACCACATTGATCCACTGGTGTCACTGCATGTGTGTTCTTTTTCTTGAACCACATCGATCAACTTGTGACAATGCATGTTTGTTCTTTTCCTAAACCACATCGATCCACTGGTGTCATTGCATGTGTGTTCTCTTCCTAAACCAAATTGATCCACTAGTGTCATTCCATGTGTGTTCTTTCCCTAAACCACATTGATCCTTTGGTGTGATTACATGTGTGTTCTTTTGCTGAACCACAATGCTCCACTGGTGACATTTGCATGTCTGTTCTTTTCCTAAACCACGTTGATCCAATTGTATCATTACATGTGTGTTCTTTTCCTGAACCACATTGATACACTGGTGACATTGCATGTGTTTTCTTTTCCAAAATAACATAGATCCTATGGTGTCATTGCATGTGTGTTCTTTTCCTAAACCACATTGATTCACTCGTGTCATTGCATGGGTGTTCTTTTCCTAGACCACATGGATCCACTAGTGTCATTTCATGTGTGTTCTTTTCCTAAACCACATTGAGCCACTTGTGTCATTGCATGTATGTTCTTTTCCTAAACCACATTGATCCACTAGTGACATTGCATGTGTGTTCTTTTCATGAACCACATTGATCCACTGGTCACATTGCATGTCTGTTGTTTTCCGAAACCACATGGATCCACCATTGACATTGCATGTATGTTCTTTTTGATGAACCACATGGATCCACCGGTGACATTACATGTGTTTCCTTTTCCTAAACCACGTGGATCCTTTGAAGTCATTGCATGTGTGCTCTTTTCCTAAACTACATGGATCCACTGGTGACATTGCATGTGTGTTCTTTTTCTGAACAACATTGATCCACCAGTGACATTGCATGTGTGTTCTTTTCATGAACCACATGGATCCACTGGTGACATTTCATGTGTTTTGCTTTCTTAAACATAATGGATCCACTAGAGTCATTGCATGTGTGTTCTTTTCCTGAACCACATTGATCCACTGGTGTCATTGCATGTGTGTTCTTTTCCTAAACCACATGGATCCAGTGGAGTCATTGCATGTGTGTTATTTTCCTAAACCACAAGGATCCACTAGTGACATTTCCATGTGTGTGCTTTTCCTAACATGGATCCACTAGTGACATTTGCATGTGTGTTCTTTTCCTAAACCACATGGATCCAGTAGTGACCTTGCTTGTGTGTTCTTTTCCTAAACCACATGGATCCACTTGTGACATTTGCATGTGTATTCTTTTCCTAAACCACATTGATCCACTAGTGTCATTGCATTTGTGTTCTTTTCCTAGACGAGATTGATCCACTAGAGTCATTGCATGTGTGTACTTTTCCTAAACCACATGGATCCACTTGTGAAATTTTCATGTGTGTTCTTTTCCTAAAGCACATTGATCCACTTGAGATAGTGCATGTGTGTTGTTTTCCCAAACCACATGGATCCACTAGTGTCATTGCATGTGTGTTATTTTCCTAAACCACATTGATCCACTGGTGTGATTGCATGTGCGTTCTTTTCCTAAACCACATTGATCCAATGGTGACATTTGCATGTGTGTTCTTTTCCTAAACCACATTGATCCACTAGTGTCATTGCATGTGCGTTGTTTTCCTGAACCACATTGATCCATTGATGACATTGCATGTTTGTTATTTTCCTAAACCACATGGATCCACTGATGTCATTATATGTGTGTTGTTTTCCTAATCCACTTTGATCCACTTGTGTCATTGCATGTGTGTTCTTTTCCTAAACCACATTGATCCACTAGTGACATTTGCATGTGTGTTCTTTTCCTATACTACATGGATCCACTAGTGAAATTGCATGTGTGTTCTTTTTCTGAACCACATTGATCCACCAGTGACATTGCATGTGTGTTCTTTTCATGAACCACATGGATCCACTAGTGACATTTCATGTATTTTCCTTTCTTAAACCACATGGATCCACTGGAGTCATTGCATGTGTGTTATTTTCCTAAACCACATCGATCCACTAGTGTCATTGCATGTGTGTTCTTTTCCTAAACCACATGGATCCACTGGAGTCATTGCATGTGTGTTATTTTCCTAAACCACATGGATCCACTAGTGACATTTCCATGTGCGTTCTTTTCCTAAACCACATGGATCCACTAGTGACATTTGCATGTGTGTTCATTTCGTGAACCACATTGATCCACTAGTGACATTTGCATGCGTGTTCATTTCCTAAACCACATAGATCCACTAGTGTCATTGCTTGTTTGTTCTTTTCCTAAACCACATTGATCCACTCGTGACATTTGCATGTGTGTTATTTTCCTAAACCACATGGATCCACTAGTGACATTTCCATGTGTGTGCTTTTCCTAAACCACATGGATCCAATAGTGACATTTGCATGTGTGTTCATTTCTTGAACCACATTGATCCACTTGTGACATTTGCATGTTTGTTCATTTCCTAAACGACATAGATCCACTGGTGTCATTGCATGTGTGTTCTTTTCCAGAACCACATTGAACCACTGGTGACATTGCATGTGTGTTCTTTTCCTAAAACACATGGATCCACTGGTGTGTCATTGCATGTGTGTTTTTTCCTAAACCACTTTGATCCACTTGTGTCATTGCATGTGTGTTCTTTTCCTAAACCACATTGATCCACTAGTGACATTTGCATGTGTGTTCTTTTCCTAAACTACATGGATCCACGGGTGACATTGCATGTGTGTTCTTTTTCTGAACCACATTGATCCACCAGTGACATTTCATGTGTGTTCTTTTCATGAACCACATGGATCCACTAGTGACATTTCATGTGTTTTCCTTTCTTAAACCACATGGATCCACTAGAGTCATTGCATGTGTGTTCTTTTCCTAAACCACATTGATCCACACGTGTCATTGCATGTGTGTTCTTTTCCTAAACCACATGGATCCACTGGAGTCATTGCATGTGTGTTCTTTTCCTAAACCACATGGATCCACTAGTGACATTTCGATGTGTGTGCTTTTCCTAAACCACATGGATCCACTAGTGACATTTTCATGTGTGTTAATTTCTTGAACCACATTGATCCACTTGTGACATTTGCATGTTTGTTCATTTCCTAAACCACATAGATCCACTGGTGTCATTGCATGTTTGTTCTTTTCCTAAACCACACTGATCCACTGGTGACGTTGCATGTGTGTTCTTTTTTCTAAACTACATTGATCCACTAGAGTCATTGCATGTGTGTTCTTTTCCTAAACCACATGGATCCACTTGAGAAATTTGCATGTGTGTTCTTTTCCTAAAACACATTGATCCACTTGCGACATTGCATGTGTGATCTTTTCCTAAACCACATGAATCCACTAGTGGCATTGCATGTGTGTTCCTTTCCTAAACCACATTAGTCCACTGGTGACATTTGCATGTGTGTTCTTTTCCTAAACCACATTGATCCACTAGTGTCATTTGCATGTGTGTTCTTTTCCTAAACCACATTGATCAGTTGGTGTCATTGCATGTGTGTTCTTTTCCAGAACCACATTGAACCACTGTTGACATTGCATGTCTGTTATTTTCCTAAACCACATGGATGCACTGGAGTCATTGCATATGTGTTCTTTTCCTAAACCACATTGATCCACTGGTGTCATTGCATGTCTGTTATTTTCCTATACCACATGAATCCAGTGGTTACATTGCATGTGTGTTCTTTTCCTGAACCACATGGATCCACTGGTGACATTTGCATGTGTGTTCTTTTCCTAAACCACATTGATCCACTAGTGTCATTGCATTTGTGTTCTTTTCCTAAACGACATTTATCCACTAGACTCATTACATGTGTGTACTTTTCCTAAACCACATGGATCCACTTGTGAAATTTTCATGTGTGTTCTTTTCCTAAAGCACATTGATCCACTTGAGATAGTGCATGTGTGTTGTTTTCCCAAACCACATGGATCCACTAGTGTCATTGCATGTGTGTTATTTTCCTAAACCACATTGATCCACTAGTGTGATTGCATGTGCGTTCTTTTCCTAAACCACATTGATCCAATGGTGACATTTGCGTGTGTGTTCTTTTCCTAAACCACATTGATCCACTAGTGTCATTGCATGTGCATTATTTTCCTGAACCACATTGATCCACTGATGACATTGCATGTTAGTTATTTTCCTAAACCACATGGATCCACTGGTGTCATTGCATGTGTGTTGTTTTCCTAATCCACTTTGATCCACTTGTGTCATTGCATGTGTGTTCTTTTCCTAAACCACATTGATCCACTAGTGACATTTGCATGTGTGTTCTTTTCCTATACTACATGGATCCACTGGTGACATTGCATGTGTGTTCTTTTTCTGAACCACATTGATCCACCGGTGACATTGCATGTGTGTTCTTTTCATGAACCACATGGATCAACTAGTGACATTTCATGTATTTTCCTTTCTTAAACCACATGGATCCACTTGAGTCATTGCATGTGTGTTATTTTCCTGAACCACATTGATCCACTAGTGTCATTGCATATGTGTTCTTTTCCTAAACCACATGGATCCACTGGAGTCATTGCATGTGTGTTATTTTCCTAAACCACATGGATCCACTAGTGACATTTCCATGTGTGTTCTTTTCCTAAACCACATGGATCCACTGGTGACATTTGCATGTGTGTTCATTTCTTGAACCACATTGATCCACTAGTGACATTTGCATGTGTGTTCATTTCCTAAACCACATAGATCCACTAGTGTCATTGCTTGTCTGTTCTTTTCCTAAACCACATAGATCCACTCGTGACATTTGCATGTGTGTTATTTTCCTAAACCAGATGGATCCACTAGTGACATTTCCATGTGTGTGCTTTTCCTAAACCACATGGATCCACTAGTGACATTTGCATGTGTGTTCATTTCTTGAAGCACATTGATCCACTTGTGACATTTGCATGTTTGTTCATTTCCTAAACGACATAGATCCACTGGTGTCATTGCATGTGTGTTCTTTTCCAGAACCACATTGAACCACTGGTGACATTGCATGTCTGTTCTTTTCCTAAACCACATGGATCCACTGGTGTCATTGCATGTGTTTTTTTTTCCTAAACCACTTTGATCCACTTGTGTCATTGCATCTGTGTTCTTTTCCTAAACCACATTGATCCACTAGTGACATTTGCATGTGTGTTCTTTTCCTAAACTACATGGATCCACGGGTGACATTGCATGTGTGTTCTTTTTCTGAACCACATTGATCCACCAGTGACATTGCATGTGTGTTCTTTTCATGAACCACATGGATCCACTTTGTGACATTTCATGTGTTTTCCTTTCTTAAACCACATGGATCCACTAGAGTCATTGCATGTGTGTTCTTTTCCTAAACCACATTGATCCACTCGTGTCATTGCATGTGTGTTCTTTTCCTAAACCACATGGATCCACTGGAGTCATTGCATGTGTGTTCTTTTCCTAAACCACATGGATCCACTAGTGACATTTCGATGTGTGTGCTTTTCCTAAACCACATGGATCCACTAGTGACATTTGCATGTGTGTTCATTTCTTGAACCACATTGATCCACTTGTGACATTTGCATGTTTGTTCATTTCCTAAACCACATAGATCCACTGGTGTCATTGCATGTTTGTTCTTTTCCTAAACCACACTGATCCACTGGTGACGTTGCATGTGTGTTCTTTTTTCTAAACTACATTGATCCACTAGAGTCATTGCATGTGTGTTCTTTTCCTAAACCACATGGATCCACTTGAGAAATTTGCATGTGTGTTCTTTTCCTAAAACACATTGATCCACTTGCGACATTGCATGTGTGTTCTTTTCCTAAACCACATGAATCCACTAGTGTCATTGCATGTGTGTTCCTTTCCTAAACCACATTAGTCCACTGGTGACATTTGCATGTGTGTTCTTTTCCTGAACCACATTGATCCACTAGTGTCATTTGCATGTGTGTTCTTTTCCTAAACCACATTGATCATTTGGTGTCATTGCATGTGTGTTCTTTTCCAGAACCACATTGAACCACTGTTAACATTGCATGTGTGTTCTTTTCCTAAACCACATGGATGCACTAGAGTCATTGCATATGTGTTCTTTTCCTAAACCACATTGATCCACTGGTGTCATTGCATGTCTGTTATTTTCCTATACCACATGAATCCAGTGGTTACATTGCATGTGTGTTCTTTTCCTGAACCACATGGATCCACTAGTGTCATTGCATATGTGTTCTTTTCCTAAACCACATGGATCCACTGGAGTCATTGCATGTGTGTTATTTTCCTAAACCACATGGATCCACTAGTGACATTTCCATGTGTGTTCTTTTCCTAAACCACATGGATCCACTGGTGACATTTGCATGTGTGTTCATTTCTTGAACCACATTGATCCACTAGTGACATTTGCATGTGTGTTCATTTCCTAAACCACATAGATCCACTAGTGTCATTGCTTGTCTGTTCTTTTCCTAAACCACATTGATCCACTCGTGACATTTGCATGTGTGTTATTTTCCTAAACCACATGGATCCACTAGTGACATTTCCATGTGTGTGCTTTTCCTAAACCACATGGATCCATTAGTGACATTTGCATGTGTGTTCATTTCTTGAACCACATTGATCCACTTGTGACATTTGCATGTTTGTTCATTTCCTAAACCACATAGATCCACTGGTCTCATTGCATGTTTGTTCTTTTCCTAAACCACACTGATCCACTGGTGGCGTTGCATGTGTGTTCTTTTTTCTAAATTACATTGATCCACTAGAGCCATTGCATGTGTGTTCTTTTCCTAAACCACATGGATCCACTTGAGAAATTTGCATGTGTGTTCTTTTCCTAAAACACATTGATCCACTTGAGACATTGCATGTGTGTTCTTTTCCTAAACCACATGAATCCACTAGTGTCATTGCATGTGTGTTCTTTTCCTAAACCACATTAGTCCATTGGTGACATTTGCATGTGTGTTCTTTTCCTGAACCACATTGATCCACTAGTGTCATTTGCATGTGTATTGTTTTCCTAAACCACATTGATCAGTTGGTGTCATTGCATGTGTGTTCTTTTCCAGAACCACATTGAACCACTAGTGACATTGCATCTGTGTTCTTTTCCTAAACCACATGGATCCAGTTGTGTCATTGCATGTGTGTTTTTTCCTAAACCACTTTGATCCACTTGTGTCATTGCATGTGTGTTCTTTTCCTAAACCACATTGATCCACTTGTGACATTTGCATATGTGTTCTTTTCCTAAACTACATGGATCCACTGGTGACATTGCATGTGTGTTCTTTTTCTGAACCACATTGATGCACCAGTGGCATTGCATGTGTGGATCCACTGGTGACATTTCATGTGTTTTCCTTTCTTAAACCACATGGATCCACTAGAGTCATTGCATTTGTGTTATTTTCCTGAACCACATTGATCCACTGGTGTCATTGCATGTGTGTTATTTTCCTAAACCACATGGATCCACTAGGGACATTTCCATGTGTGTTCTTTTCCTAAACCACATGGATCCATTGGTGACATTTGCATGTGTGTTCATTTCTTGAACCACATTGATTCTCTAGTGACATTTGCATGTGTGTTCATTTCCTAAACCACATAGATCCACTGGTGTCATTGCTTGTTTGTTCTTTTCCTAAACCACACTGATCCACTGGTGACGTTGCATGTGTGTTCTTTTTTTAAATTACATCGATCCACTAGAGTCATTGCATGTGTGTTCTTTTCCAAAACCACATGGATCCACTTGAGAAATTTGCATGTGCGTTCTTTTCCTAAAACACATTGATCCACTTGAGACATTGCATGTGTGTTCTTTTCCTAAACCACATGGATCCACTAGTGTCATTGCATGTGTGTTCTTTTCCTAAACCACATGAATCCACTGGTGACATTTGCATGTGTGTTCTTTTCCTGAACCACATTGATCCACTAGTGACGTTGCATGTGTGTTATTTT
Source organism: Avena sativa (assembly GCA_916181665.1). Classification (NCBI taxonomy): domain Eukaryota; kingdom Viridiplantae; phylum Streptophyta; class Magnoliopsida; order Poales; family Poaceae; genus Avena; species Avena sativa. The sequence continues at coordinate 254,378,158 of OV702292.1, read as the reverse complement.
CCTAAACCACATTGATCCACTGGAGTAATTACATGTGTGTTATTTTCCTAAACCACATGGATCCACTTGTGACATTTGCATGTGTTTTATTTTCCTAAAATACATTGATACACTTGAGACATTGGATGTGTGTTCTTTTCCTAAACCACATAGATCCACTGTTGCCATTGCATGTGTGTTCTTTTCCTAAACCACATTGATCCACTTGTGTCATAGCATGTGTGTTCTTTTCCTAAACCACATTCATCCACTAGTGACATTTGCATGTATGTTCTTTTCCTAAACAACATTGATCCTTCGGTGTCATTGCATATGTGTTCTTTTCCTGAACCACATTGATCCACTAGTGACATTTCATGTGTGTTCTTTTCCTAAACCACATGGATGCAATGGAGTCATTGCATCTGTGTTCTTTTCCTAGACCACATTGATCCACTAGTGTCATTGCATGTCTGTTATTTTCCTATACCACATGAATCCAGTGGTGACATTGCATGTGTGTTCTTTTCCTGAACCACATGGATTCAGTAGTGACCTTGCATGTGTGTTATTTTCCTAAACCACATTGATCCACTAGTGTCATTGGATTTGTGTTCTTTTCCAAAACTACATTGATCCACTAGAGTCATTGCATGTGTGTACTTTTCCTAAACCACATGGATCCACTTGTGAAATTTTCATGTGTGTTCTTTTCATAAAGCACATTGATCCACTTGAGATAGTGCATGTGTGTTCTTTTCCTAAACCACATGGATCCACTAGTGTCATTGCATGTGTGTTATTTTCCTAAACACCACTGATCCACTAGTGTGATTGCATGTGCGTTCTTTTCCTAAACCACATTGATCCAATGGTGACATTTGCATGTGTGTTCTTTTTCCTAAACCACATTGATCCACTAGTGTCATTGCATGTGCGTTCTTTTCCTGAACCACATTGATCCACTAATGACATTGCATGTTTGTTATTTTCCTAAACCACATGGATCCACTGGTGTCATTCCATGTGTGTTGTTTTCCTAAACCACTTTGATCCACTTGTGTCATTGCATGTGTGTTCTTTTCCTAAACCACATTGATCCACTAGTGACATTTGCATGTGTGTTCTTTTCCTATACTACATTGATCCACTGGTGACATTGCATGTGTGTTCTATTTCTGAACCACATTGATCCACCAGTGACATTGCATGTGTGTTCTTTTCATGAACCACATGGATCCAATAGTGACATTTCATGTGTTTTCCTTTCTTCAACCACATGGATCCACTAGAGTCATTGCATGTGTGTTCTTTTCCTGAACCACATTGATCCACTAGTGTCATTGCATGTGTGTTCTTTTCCTAAACCACATGGATCCACTAGAGTCATTCCATGTGTGTTATTTTCCTAAACCACATGCATCCACTGGTAACATTGCATGTGTTTTCTTTTCCTGAACCACATTGATCCACTAGTGTCATTGCATGTGTGTTCTTTTCCTAAACCACATGGATCCACTGGTGACATTTGCATGTGTGTTCATTTCTTGAACCACATTGATCCACTAGTGACATTTGCATGTGTGTTCATTTCCTAAACCACATAGATCCACTAGTGTCATTGCATGTTTGTTCTTTTCCAAAACCACACCGATCCACCGGTGACATTGCATGTGTGTTCTTTTTTCTAAATTACATTGATCCACTAGAGTCATTGCATGTGTGTTCTTTTCCTAAACCACATGGATCCACTTATGAAATTTGCATGTGTGTTCTTTTCCTAAAACATATTGATCCACTTGAGACATTGCATGTGTGTTCTTTTCCTAAACCACATGGATCCACTAGTGTCATTGCATGTATGTCCTTTTCCTAAACAACATTAGTCCACTGGTGACATTTGCATGTGTGTTCTTTTCCTGAACCACATTGATCCACTAGTGACGTTGCATGTGTGTTATTTTCCTAAACCACATTGATCCACTAGAGTAATTACATGTGTGTTATTTTCCTAAACCACATGGATCCACTTGTGATATTTCATATGTTTTATTTTCCTAAAATACATTGATACACTTGAGATATTGGATGTGTGTTCTTTTCCTAAACCACATAGATCCACTGGTGTCATTGGATGTGTGTTCTTTTCCTAAACCACATTGATCCACTTGTGTCATAGCATGTGTGTTCTTTTCCTAAACCGCATTCATCCACTAGTGACATTTGCATGTGTGTTCTTTTCCTAAACCACATTGATCTTTCGGTGTCATTGCATGTGTGTTCTTTTCCTGAACCACATTGATCCACTAGTAACATTGCATGTGTTTTCTTTTCCTGAACCACATTGATCCACTAGTGACATTGTATGTGTGTTCTTTTCCTAAACCACATGGATGCACTAGAGTCATTGCATCTGTGTTCTTTTCCTAAAACACATTGATCCACTGGTGTCATTGCATGTCTGTTATTTTCCTATGCCACATGAATCTAGTGGTGACATTGCATGTGTGTTCTTTTCCTACACCACATGGATTCAGTAGTGACCTTGTATGTGTGTTCTTTTCCTAAACCACATGGATCCACTGGTGACATTTGCACATGTGTTCTTTTCCTAAACCACATTGATCCACTAGTGTCATTGCATTTGTGTTCTTTTCCTAAACTACACTGATCCACTAGAGTCATTGCATGTGTGTACTTTTCCTAAACCACATGGATCCACTTGTGAAATTTTCATGTGTGCTCTTTTCCTAAAGCACATTGATCCAATTGAGATAGTGCATGTGTGTTCTTTTCCTAAACCACATGGATCCACTAGTGTCATTGCATGTGTGTTATTTTCCTAAACCACATTGATCCACTAATGTGATTGCATGTGCGTTCTTTTCCTAAACCACATTGATCCAATGGTGACATTTGCATATCTGTTCTTTTCCTAAACCACATTGATTCACTAGTGTCATTGCATGTGCGTTCTTTTCCTGAACCACATTGATCCACTGATGACACTGCATTTTTGTTCTTTTCCTAAACCACATGGATCCACTGGTGTCATTGCATGTGTGTTGTTTTCCTAAACCACTTTGATCCACTTGTGTCATTGCATGTGTGTTATTTTCCTAAACCACATTGATCCAGTAGTGACATTTGCATGTGTGTTCTTTTCCTATACTACATGGATCCACTGGTGACATTGCATGTGTGTTCTTTTTCTGAACCACCTTGATCCACCAGTGACACTGCATGTGTGTTCTTTTCATGAACCACATGGATCCACTAGTTACATTTCATGTGTTTTCCTTTCTTAAACCACATGGATCCACTGGAGTCATTGCATGTGTGTTCCTTTCCTGAACCACATTGATCCACTAGTGTCATTGCATGTGTGTTCTTTTCCTAAACCACATGGATCCACTGGAGTCATTGCATGTGTGTTATTTTCCTAAACCACATGGATCCACTAGTGACATTTCCATGTGTGTTCTTTTCCTAAACCACATGGATCCACTAGTGACATTTGCATGTGTGTTCATTTCTTGAACCACATTGATCCACTAGTGACATTTGCGTGTGTCTTCATTTCCTAAACCACATAGATCCACTAGTGTCATTGCATGTTTGTTCTTTTCCTCAACCACACTGATCCACTGGTGACGTTGCATGTGTGTTCGCTTTTCTAAACTACATTGATCCACTAGAGTCATTGCATGTGTGTTCTTTTCCTAAACCACATGGATCCACTTGTGAAATTTGCATGTGTGTTCTTTTCCTAAAACACATTGATCCACTTGAGACATTGCATGTGTGTTCTTTTCCTAAACCACATGGATCCACTAGTGTATTTGCATGTGTGTTCTTTTCCTAAACCACATTAGTCCACTGGTGACATTTGCATGTGTGTTCTTTTCCTGAACCACATTGATCCACTGGTGACGTTGCATGTGTATTATTTTCCTAAACCACATTGATCCACTGGAGTAATTACATGTGTGTTATTTTCCTAAACCATATGGATCCACTTGTGACATTTGCATGTGTTTTATTTTCCTAAAATACATTGATACACTTGAGACATTGGATGTGTGTTCTTTTCCTAAACCACATAGATCCACTGGTGTCATTGCATGTGTGTTCTTTTCCTAAACCACATTGATCCACTTGTGTCATAGCATGTGTGTTCTTTTCCTAAACCACATTCATCCACTTGTGACATTTGCATGTGTGTTCATTTCCTAAACCACATTGACCCTTCGGTGTCATTGCATGTGTGTTCTTTTCCTGAACCACATTGATCCACTGGTAACATTGCATGTGTTTTCTTTTCCTGAACCACATTGATCCACTAGTGTCATTGAATGTGTGTTCTTTTCCTAAACCACATTGATCCACTGGTGACATTTGCATGTGTGTTCTTTTCCTAAACCACATTGATCCACTACTGTAATTGCATGTGTGTTCTTTTCCTAAACTACATTGATCCACTAGAGTCATTGCATGTGTGTACTTTTTCTAAACCACATGGGTCCACTTGTGAAATTTTCATGTGTGGTATTTTCCTAAAGCACATTGAACCACTTGAGATAGTGCATGTGTGTTCTTTTCCTAAACTACATGGATCCACTAGTCTCATTGCATGTGTGTTATTTTCCTAAACCACATTGATCCACTGGTGTGATTGCATGTGCGTTATTTTCCTAAACCACATTGATCCAATGGTGACATTTGCATGTGTGTTCTTTTCCTAAACCACATTGATCCACTAGTTTCATTGCATGTGTGTTCTTATCCTGAACCACATTGATCCACTGATGACATTGCATGTTTGTTCTTTTCCTACACCACATGGATCCACCGGTGTCATTGCATGTGTGTTGTTTTCCTAAACCACTTTTATCCACTTGCGTCACTGCATGTGTGTTCTTTTCCTAAACCACATTGATCCACTAGTGACATATGCATGTGTTTTCTTTTCCTAAACTACATGGATCCACTAGTGACATTGCATGTGTGTTCTTTTTCTGAACCACATTGATCCACCAGTGACACTGCATGTGTCTTCTTTTCATGAACCACATGGATCCACTAGTTACATTTCATGTGTTTTCCTTTCTTAAACCACATGGATCCACTAGAGTCATTGCATGTGTGTTCTTTTCTTGAACCACATTGATCCACTGGTGTCATTGCATGGGTGTTCCTTTCCTAAACCACATGGATCCACTGGAGTCATTGCATGTGTGTTCTTTTCCTAAACCACGTTGATCCAACGATGATATCTGCATGTGTGTTCTTTTCATAAACTACATTGATCCACTGGTGTCATTGCATGTGTGTTCTTTTCCTGAACCACATTGATCCACTAGTGTCATTGCATGTGTGTTCTTTTCCTAAACCACATGGATCCACTTATGACTTTGCATGTGTGTTCCTTTCCAAAACCACATGGATCCACTAGTGAAATTTGCATGTGTGTACTTTTCCTAAACCACATTGATCCAATAGTGTCATTGTATGTGTGTTCTTTTCCTAAACCACATTGATCCACTAGTATCATTGCATGTGTGTTATTTTCATAAACCACATTGATCCACTAGAGTCATTACATGTGAGTTCTTTTCCTAAACAACATGGATCCACTTGTGACATTGGCATGTGTTTTCTTTTTCTAAAATACATTGATCAACTAGAGACATTGCATGCGTGTTCTTTTCCTAAACAACATGGATCCACAAGAACCATTTGCATGTGTGTTCTTTTCCTAAACCACATTGATCCACTAGTGACATTTCCATGTGTGTTCTTTTCCTAAACCACATTGATCCACTCATGTCATGGCATGTGTGTTGTTTTCCTAAACCACATTGATCCACTGGTGTCACTGCATGTGTGTTCTTTTTCTTGAACCACATGAATCCACTAGTGTCATTGCATGTGTGTTCTTTTCCTAAACCACATTAGTCCATTGGTGACATTTGCATGTGTGTTCTTTTCCTGAACCACATTGATCCACTAGTGTCATTTGCATGTGTATTCTTTTCCTAAACCACATTGATCAGTTGGTGTCATTGCATGTGTGTTCTTTTCCAGAACCACATTGAACCACTAGTGACATTGCATCTGTGTTCTTTTCCTAAACCACATGGATCCAGTTGTGTCATTGCATGTGTGTTTTTTCCTAAACCACTTTGATCCACTTGTGTCATTGCATGTGTGTTCTTTTCCTAAACCACATTGATCCACTTGTGACATTTGCATATGTGTTCTTTTCCAAAACTACATGGATCCACTGGTGACATTGCATGTGTGTTCTTTTTCTGAACCACATTGATGCACCAGTGACATTGCATGTGTGTTCTTTTCATGAACCACATGGATCCACTGGTGACATTTCATGTGTTTTCCTTTCTTAAACCACATGGATCCACTAGAGTCATTGCATTTGTGTTATATTCCTGAACCACATTGATCCACTGGTGTCATTGCATGTGTGTTATTTTCCTAAACCACATGGATCCACTAGGGACATTTCCATGTGTGTTCTTTTCCTAAACCACATGGATCCACTGGTGACATTTGCATGTGTGTTCATTTCTTGAACCACATTGATCCTCTAGTGACATTTGCATGTGTGTTCATTTCCTAAACCACATAGATCCACTGGTGTCATTGCTTGTTTGTTCTTTTCCTAAACCACACTGATCCACTGGTGACGTTGCATGTGTGTTCTTTTTTAAAATTACATTGATCCACTAGAGTCATTGCATGTGTGTTCTTTTCCAAAACCACATGGATCCACTTGAGAAATTTGCATGTGCGTTCTTTTCCTAAAACACATTGATCCACTTGAGACATTGCATGTGTGTTCTTTTCCTAAACCACATGGATCCACTAGTGTCATTGCATGTGTGTTCTTTTCCTAAACCACATGAATCCACTGGTGACATTTGCATGTGTGTTCTTTTCCTGAACCACATTGATCCACTAGTGACGTTGCATGTGTGTTATTTTCCTAAACCACATTGATCCACTAGAGTAATTACATGTGTGTTATTTTCCTAAACCACATGGATCCACTTGTGACATTTGCATGTGTTTTATTTTCCTAAAATACATTGATATACTTGAGCCATTGGATGTGTGTTCTTTTCCTAAACCACATAGATCCACTGGTGTCATTGCATGTGTGTTCTTTTCCTAAACCACATTGATCCACTTCTGTCATAGCATGTGTGTTCTTTTCCTAAACCACATTCATCCACTAGTGACATTTGCATGTATGTTCTTTTCCTAAACAACATTGATCCTTCGGTGTCATTGCATATGTGTTCTTTTCCTGAACCACATTGATCCACTAGTGACATTTCATGTGTGTTCTTTTCCTAAACCACATGGATGCAATGGAGTCATTGCATCTGTGTTATTTTCCTAGACCACATTGATCCACTAGTGTCATTGCATGTCTGTTATTTTCCTATACCACATGAATCCAGTGGTGACATTGCATGTGTGTTCTTTTCCTGAACCACATGGATTCAGTAGTGACCTTGCATGTGTGTTCTTTTCCTAAACCACATTGATCCACTAGTGTCATTGGATTTGTGTTCTTTTTCAAAACTACATTGATCCACTAGAGTCATTGCATGTGTGTACTTTTCCTAAACCACATGGATCCACTTGTGAAATTTTCATGTGTGTTCTTTTCGTAAAGCACATTGATCCACTTGAGATAGTGCATGTGTGTTTTTTTCCTAAACCACATGGATCCACTAGTGTCATTGCATGTGTGTTATTTTCCTAAACCACACTGATCCACTAGTGTGATTGCATGTGCGTTCTTTTCCTAAACCACATTGATCCAATGGTGACATTTGCATGTGTGTTCTTTTTCCTAAACCACATTGATCCACTAGTGTCATTGCATGTGCGTTCTTTTCCTGAACCACATTGATCCACTAATGACATTGCATGTTTGTTATTTTCCTAAACCACATGGATCCACTGGTGTCATTCCATGTGTGTTGTTTTCCTAAACCACTTTGATCCACTTGTGTCATTGCATGTGTGTTCTTTTCCTAAACCACATTGATCCACTAGTGACATTTGCATGTGTGTTCTTTTCCTATACTACATTGATCCACTGGTGACATTGCATGTGTGTTCTATTTCTGAACCACATTGATCCACCAGTGACATTGCATGTGTGTTCTTTTCATGAACCACATGGATCCAATAGTGACATTTCATGTGTTTTCCTTTCTTCAACCACATGGATCCACTGGAGTCATTCAATGTGTGTTCTTTTCCTGAACCACATTGATCCACTAGTGTCATTGCATGTGTGTTCCTTTCCTAAACCACATGGATCCACTAGAGTCATTCCATGTGTGTTATTTTCCTAAACCACATGCATCCACTGGTAACATTGCATGTGTTTTATTTTCCTGAACCACATTGATCCACTAGTGTCATTGCATGTGTGTTCTTTTCCTAAACCACATGGATCCACTGGTGACATTTGCATGTGTGTTCATTTCTTGAACCACATTGATCCACTAGTGACATTTGCATGTGTGTTCATTTCCTAAACCACATAGATCCACTAGTGTCATTGCATGTTTGTTCTTTTCCAAAACCACACCGATCCACTGGTGACATTGCATGTGTGTTCTTTTTTCTAAATTACATTGATCCACTAGAGTCATTGCATGTGTGTTCTTTTCCTAAACCACATGGATCCACTTATGAAATTTGCATGTGTGTTCTTTTCCTAAAACATATTGATCCACTTGAGACATTGCATGTGTGTTCTTTTCCTAAACCACATGGATCCACTAGTGTCATTGCATGTATGTCCTTTTCCTAAACCACATTAGTCCACTGGTGACATTTGCATGTGTGTTATTTTCCTGAACCACATTGATCCACTAGTGACGTTGCATGTGTGTTATTTTCCTAAACCACATTGATCCACTAGAGTAATTACATGTGTGTTATTTTCCTAAACCACATGGATCCACTTGTGACATTTGCATATGTTTTATTTTCCTAAAATACATTGATACACTTGAGATATTGGATGTGTGTTCTTTTCCTAAACCACATAGATCCACTGGTGTCATTGCATGTGTGTTCTTTTCCTAAACCACATTGATCCACTTGTGTCATAGCATGTGTGTTCTTTTCCAAAACCACATTCATCCACTAGTGACATTTGCATGTGTGTTCTTTTCCTAAACCACATTGATCTTTCGGTGTCATTGCATGTGTGTTCTTTTCCTGAACCACATTGATCCACTGGTAACATTGCATGTGTTTTCTTTTCCTGAACCACATTGATCCACTAGTGACATTGCATGTGTGTTCTTTTCCTAAACCACATGGATGCACTAGAGTCATTGCATGTGTGTTGTTTTCCTAAACCACTTTGATCCACTTGCGTCACTGCATGTGTGTTCTTTTCCTAAACCACATTGATCCACTAGTGACATATGCATGTGTTTTCTTTTCCTAAACTACATGGATCCACTAGTGACATTGGATGTGTGTTCTTTTTCTGAACCACATTGATCCACCAGTGACACTGCATGTGTCTTCTTTTCATGAACCACATGGATCCACTAGTTACATTTCATGTGTTTTCCTTTCCTAAACCACATGGATCCACTGGAGTCATTGCATGTGTGTTCTTTTCCTAAACCACGTTGATCCAACGATGATATCTGCATGTGTGTTCTTTTCATAAACTACATTGATCCACTGGTGTCATTGCATGTGTGGTCTTTTCCTGAACCACATTGATCCACTAGTGTCATTGCATGTGTTTTCTTTTCCTAAACCACATGGATCCACTTATGACTTTGCATGTGTGTTCTTTTCCAAAACCACATGGATCCACTAGTGAAATTTGCATGTGTGTACTTTTCCTAAACCACATTGATCCACTGGTGTCATTGCATGTGTGTTCTTTTCCAGAACCACATTGAACCACTGGTGACATTGCATGTGTGTTCTTTTCCTAAACCACATGGATCCACTGGTGTCATTGCATGTGTGTTTTTTCCTAAACCACTTTGATCCACTTGTGTCATTGCATGTGTGTTCTTTTCCTAAACCACATTGATCCACTAGTGACATTTGCATGTGTGTTCTTTTCCTAAACTACATGGATCCACGGGTGACATTGCATGTGTGTTCTTTTTCTGAACCACATTGATCCACCAGTGACATTGCATGTGTGTTCTTTTCATGAACCACATGGATCCACTGGTGACATTTCATGTGTTTTCCTTTCTTAAACCACATGGATCCACTAGAGTCATTGCATGTGTGTTCTTTTCCTAAACCACATTGATCCACTCGTGTCATTGCATGTGTGTTCTTTTCCTAAACCACATGGATCCACTGGAGTCATTGCATGTGTGTTCTTTTCCTAAACCACATGGATCCACTAGTGATATTTCGATGTGTGTGCTTTTCCTAAACCACATGGATCCACTAGTGACATTTGCATGTGTGTTCATTTATTGAACCACATTGATCCACTTGTGACATTTGCATGTTTGTTCATTTCCTAAACCACATAGATCCACTGGTGTCATTGCATGTTTGTTCTTTTCCTAAACCACACTGATCCACTGGTGACGTTGCATGTGTGTTCTTTTTTCTAAACTACATTGATCCACTAGAGTCATTGCATGTGTGTTCTTTTCCTAAACCACATGGATCCACTTGAGAAATTTGCATGTGTGTTCTTTTCCTAAAACACATTGATCCACTTGCGACATTGCATGTGTGTTCTTTTCCTAAACCACATGAATCCACTAGTGTCATTGCATGTGTGTTCCTTTCCTAAACCACATTAGTCCACTGGTGACATTTGCATGTGTGTTCTTTTCCTGAACCACATTGATCCACTAGTGTCATTTGCATGTGTGTTCTTTTCCTAAACCACACTGATCAGTTGGTGTCATTGCATGTGTGTTCTTTTCCTAAACCACATGGATGCACTGGAGCATTGCATATGTGTTCTTTTCCTAAACCACATTGATCCACTGGTGTCATTGCATGTCTGTTATTTTCCTATACCACATGAATCCAGTGGTTACATTGCATGTGTGTTCTTTTCCTGAACCACATGGATCCAGTAGTGACCTTGCATGTGTGTTCTTTTCCTAAACCACATGGATCCACTGGTGACATTTGCATGTGTGTTCTTTTCCTAAACCACATTGATCCACTAGTGTCATTGCATTTGTGTTCTTTTCCTAAACGACATTGATCCACTAGACTCATTACATGTGTGTACTTTTCCTAAACCACATGGATCCACTTGTGAAATTTTCATGTGTGTTCTTTTCCTAAAGCACATTGATCCACTTTAGATAGTGCATGTGTGTTGTTTTCCCAAACCACATGGATCCACTAGTGTCATTGCATGTGTGTTATTTTCCTAAACCACATTGATGCACTGGTGTGATTGCATGTGCGTTCTTTTCCTAAACCACATTGATCCAATGGTGACATTTGCATGTGTGTTCTTTTCCTAAACCACATTGATCCACTAGTGTCATTGCATGTGCATTATTTTCCTGAACCACATTGATCCACTGATGACATTGCATGTTAGTTATTTTCCTAAACCACATGGATCCACTGGTGTCATTGCATGTGTGTTGTTTTCCTAATCCACTTTGATCCACTTGTGTCATTGCATGTGTGTTCTTTTCCGAAACCACATTGATCCACTAGTGACATTTGCATGTGTGTTCTTTTCCTATACTACATGGATCCACTGGTGACATTGCATGTGTGTTCTTTTTCTGAACCACATTGATCCACCGGTGACATTGCATGTGTGTTCTTTTCATGAACCACATGGATCCACTAGTGACATTTCATGTATTTTCCTTTCTTAAACCACATGGATCCACTTGAGTCATTGCATGTGTGTTATTTTCCTGAACCACATTGATCCACTAGTGTCATTGCATATGTGTTCTTTTCCGAAACCACATGGATCCACTGGAGTCATTGCATGTGTGTTATTTTTCCTAAACCACATGGATCCACTAGTGACATTTCCATGTGTGTTCTTTTCCTAAACCACATGGATCCACTGGTGACATTTGCATGTGTGTTCATTTCTTGAACCACATTGATCCACTAGTGACATTTGCATGTGTGTTCATTTCCTAAACCACATAGATCCACTAGTGTCATTGCTTGTCTGTTCTTTTCCTAAACCACATTGATCCACTCGTGACATTTGCATGTGTGTTATTTTCCTAAACCACATGGATCCACTAGTGACATTTCCATGTGTGTGCTTTTCCTAAACCACATGGATCCATTAGTGACATTTGCATGTGTGTTCATTTCTTGAACCACATTGATCCACTTGTGACATTTGCATGTTTGTTCATTTCCTAAACCACATAGATCCACTGGTGTCATTGCATGTTTGTTCTTTTCCTAAACCACACTGATCCACTGGTGGCGTTGCATGTGTGTTCTTTTCCTAAACCACATGAATCCACTAGTGTCATTGCATGTGTGTTCTTTTCCTAAACTACATTAGTCCATTGGTGACATTTGCATGTGTGTTCTTTTCCTGAACCACATTGATCCACTAGTGTCATTTGCATGTGTATTCTTTTCCTAAACCACATTGATCAGTTGGTGTCATTGCATGTGTGTTCTTTTCCAGAACCACATTGAACCACTAGTGACATTGCATTTGTGTTCTTTTCCTAAACCACATGGATCCACTTGTGTCATTGCATGTGTGTTTTTTCCTAAACCACTTTGATCCACTTGTGTCATTGCATGTGTGTTCTTTTCCTAAACCACATTGATCCACTGGTGGCATTTGCATATGTGTTCTTTTCCTAAACTACATGGATCCACTGGTGACATTGCATGTGTGTTGTTTTTCTGAACCACATTGATGCACCAGTGACATTGCATGTGTGTTCTTTTCATGAACCACATGGATCCACTGGTGACATTTCATGTGTTTTCCTTTCTTAAACCACATGGATCCACTAGAGTCATTGCATGTGTGTTATTTTACTGAACCACATTGATCCACTGGTGTCATTGCATGTGTGTTATTTTCCTAAACCACATGGATCCACTAGGGACATTTCCAGGTGTGTTCTTTTCCTAAACCACATGGATCCACTGGTGACATTTGCATGTGTGTTCATTTCTTGAACCACATTGATCCTCTAGTGACATTTGCATGTGTGTTCATTTCCTAAACCACATAGATCCACTGGTGCCATTGCTTGTTTGTTCTTTTCCTAAACCACATGGATCCACTAGTGTCATTGCATGTGTGTTATTTTCCTAAACCACATTGATCCACTAGTGTGATTGCATGTGCGTTCTTTTCCTAAACCACATTGATCCAATGGTGACATTTGCATGTCTGTTCTTTTCCTAAACCACATTGATTCACTAGTGTCATTGCATGTGCGTTCTTTTCCTGAACCACATTGATCCACTGATGGCACTGCATTTTTGTTCTTTTCCTAAACCACATGGATCCACTGGTGTCATTGCATGTGTGTTGTATTCCTAAACCACTTTGATCCACTTGTGTCATTGCATGTGTGTTCTTTTCCTAAACCACATTGATCCAGTAGTGACATTTGCATGTGTGTTCTTTTCCTATACTACATGGATCCACTGGTGACATTTCATGTGTGTTCTTTTTCTGAACCACCTTGATCCACCAGTGACACTGCATGTGTGTTCTTTTCATGAACCACATGGATCCACTAGTTACATTTCATGTGTTTTCCTTTCTTAAACCACATGGATCCACTTGAGTCATTGCATGTGTGTTCCTTTCCTGAACCACATTGATCCACTAGTGTCATTGCATGTGTGTTCTTTTCCTAAACCACATGGATCCACTGGAGTCATTGCATGTGTGTTATTTTCCTAAACCACATGGATCCACTAGTGACATTTCCATGTGTGTTCTTTTCCTAAACCACATGGATCCACTGGTGACATTTGCATGTGTGTTCATTTCTTGAACCACATTGATCCACTAGTGACATTTGCATGTGTCTTCATTTCCTAAACCACATAGATCCACTAGTGTCATTGCATGTTTGTTCTTTTCCTAAACCACACTGATCCACTGGTGACGTTGCATGTGTGTTCGCTTTTCTAAACTACATTGATCCACTAGAGTCATTGCATGTGTGTTCTTTTCCTAAACCACATGGATCCACTTGTGAAATTTGCATGTGTGTTCTTTTCCTAAAACACATTGATCCACTTGAGACATTGCATGTGTGTTCTTTTCCTAAACCACATGGATCCACTAGTGTATTTGCATGTGTGTTCTTTTCCTAAACCACATTAGTCCATTGGTGACATTTGCATGTGTGTTCTTTTCCTGAACCACATTGATCCACTGGTGACGTTGCATGTGTGTTATTTTCCTAAACCACATTGATCCACTGGAGTAATTACATGTGTGTTATTTTCCTAAACCATATGGATCCACTTGTGGCATTTGCATGTGTTTTATTTTCCTAAAATACATTGATACACTTGAGACATTGGATGTGTGTTCTTTTCCTAAACCACATAGATCCACTGGTGTCATTGCATGTGTGTTCTTTTCCCAAACCATATTGATCCACTTGTGTCATAGCATGTGTGTTCTTTTCCTAAACCACATTCATCCACTTGTGACATTTGCATGTGTGTTCATTTCCTAAACCACATTGATCCTTCGGTGTCATTGCATGTGTGTTCTTTTCCTGAACCACATTGATCCACTAGTAACATTGCATGTGTTTTCTTTTCCTGAACCACATTGATCCACTAGTGTCATTGAATGTGTGTTCTTTTCCTAAACCACATTGATCCACTGGTGACATTTGCATGTGTGTTCTTTTCCTAAACCACATTGATCCACTATTGTAATTGCATGTGTGTTCTTTTCCTAAACTACATTGATCCACTAGAGTCATTGCATGTGTGTACTTTTTCTAAACCACATGGATCCACTTGTGAAATTTTCATGTGTGGTATTTTCCTAAAGCACATTGAACCACTTGAGATAGTGCATGTGTGTTCTTTTCCTAAACCACATGGATCCACTAGTGTCATTGCATGTGTGTTATTTTCCTAAACCTCATTGATCCACTGGTGTGATTGCATGTGCGTTATTTTCCTAAACCACATTGATCCAATGGTGACATTTGCATGTGTGTTCTTTTCCTAAACCACATTGATCCACTAGTTTCATTGCATGTGTGTTCTTATCCTGAACCACATTGATCCACTGATGACATTGCATGTTTGTTCTTTTCCTACACCACATGGATCCACCGGTGTCATTGCATGTGTGTTGTTTTCCTAAACCACTTTGATCCACTTGCGTCATTGCATGTGTGTTCTTTTCCTAAACCACATTGATCCACTAGTGACATATGCATGTGTTTTCTTTTCCTAAACTACATGGATCCACTAGTGACATTGCATGTGTGTTCTTTTTCTGAACCACATTGATCCACCAGTGACACTGCATGTGTCTTCTTTTCATGAACCACATGGATCCACTAGTTATATTTCATGTGTTTTCCTTTCTTAAACCACATGGATCCACTAGAGTCATTGCATGTGTGTTCTTTTCCTGAACCACATTGATCCACTGGTGTCATTGCATGTGTGTTCCTTTCCTAAACCACATGGATCCACTGGAGTCATTGCATGTGTGTTATTTTCCTAAACCACATGGATCCACTAGTGACATTTCCATGTGTGTTCTTTTCCTAAACCACATGGATCCACTGGTGACATTTGCATGTGTGTTCATTTCTTGAACCACATTGATCCACTAGTGACATTTGCATGTGTGTTCATTTCCTAAACCACATAGATCCACTCGTGTCATTGCATGTTTGTTCTTTTCCTAAACCACACTGATCCACTGGTGACGTTGCATGTGTGTTCTTTTTTCTAAATTACATTGATCCACTAGAGTCACTGCATGTGTGTTCTTTTCCTAAACCACATGGATCCACTTGTGAAATTTGCATGTGTGTTCTTTTCTTAAAACACATTGATCCACTTGAGACATTGCATGTGTGTTCTTTTCCTAAACCACATGGATCCACTAGTGTCTTTCCATGTGTGTTCTTTTCCTAGACGACATTAGTCCACTGGTGACATTTGCATGTGTGTTCTTTTCCTGAACCACATTGATCCGCTGGTGACGTTGCATGTGTGTTATTTTCCTAAACCACATTGATCCACTGGAGTAATTACATGTGTGTGATTTTCCTAAACCACATGGATCCACTTGTGACATTTGCATGTGTTTTATTTTCCTAAAATACATTGATACACTTGAGACATTGGATGTGTGTTCTTTTCCTAAACCACATAGATCCACTGGTGTCATTGCATGTGTGTTCTTTTCCTAAACCACATTGATCCACTTGTGTCATAGCATGTGTGTTCTTTTTCTAAACCACATTCATCCACTTGTGACATTTGCGTGTGTGTTCTTTTCCTAAACCACATTCATCCTTCGGTGTCATTGCATGTGTGTTCTTTTCCTGAACCACATTGATCCACTGGTAACATTGCATGTGTTTTCTTTTCCTGAACCACATTGATCCACTAGTGTCATTTCATGTGTGTTCTTTTCCTAAACCACATTGATCCACTGGTGACATTTGCATGTGTGTTCTTTTCCTAAACCAGATTGATCCACTAGTGTCATTCCATGTGTGTTCTTTTCCTAAACTACATTGATCCACTAGAGTCATTGCATGTGTGTACTTTTTCTAAACCACATGGATCCACTTGTGAAATTTTCATGTGTGGTCTTTTCCTAAAGCACATTTATCCACTTGAGATAGTGCATGTGTGTTCTTTTCCTAAACCACATGGATCCACTAGTGTCATTGCATATGTGTTATTTTCCTAAACCACATTGATCCACTAGTGTGATTTCATGTGCGTTCTTTTCCTAAACCACATTGATCCAATGGTGACATTCGCATGTGTGTTCTTTTCCTAAACCACATTGATCCACTAGTTTCATTGCATGTGCGTTCTTTTCCTGAACCACATTGATCCACTGATGACATTGCATGTTTGTTCTTTTCCTAAACCACATGGATCCACTGGTGTCATTGCATGTGTGTTGTTTTCCTAAACCACTTTGATCCACTTGCGTCATTGCATGTGTGTTCTTTTCCTAAACCACATTGATCCACTGGTGACATTTGCATGTGTGTTCTTTTCCTAAACTACATGGATCCACTGGTGACATTGCATGTGTGTTCTTTTTCTGAACCACATTGATCCACCAGTGACATTGCATGCGTGTTCTTTTCATGAACCACATGGATCCACTAGTGACATTTCATGTGTTTTCCTTTCTTAAACCTCATGGATCCACTGGAGTCAGTGCATGTGTGTTCTTTTCCTGAACCACATTGATCCACTGGTGTCATTGCATGTTTGTTCTTTTCCTGAACCACATGGATCCACTAGAGTCACTGCATGTGTGTTATTTTTCTAAACCACATGGATCCACTGGTGACATTTGCATGTGTGTTCATTTCTTGAACCACATCGATCCACTAGTGACATTTGCATGTGTGTTCATTTCGTAAACCATATAGATCCACTAGTGTCATTGCATGTTTGTTCTTTTCCTAAACCACACTGATCCACTGGTGACATTGCATGTGTGTTCTTTTTTCTATATTACATTGATCCACTAGAGTCATTGCATGTGTGTTCTTTTCCTAAACCACATGGATCCACTTGTGAAATTTGCATGCGTGTTCTTTTCCTGAAACACATTGATCCACTTGAGACATTGCATGTGTGTTCTTTCCCTAAACCAAATGGATCCACTAGTATCATTGCATGTGTGTTCTTTTCCTAAACCACATTAGTCCACTGCTGACATTTGCATGTGTGTTCTTTTCCTGAACCACATTGATCCACTGGTGACGTTGCATGTGTGTTATTTTCCTAAACCACATTGATCCACTAGAGTAATTACATGTGTGTTATTTTCCTAAACCACATGGATCCACTTGTGACATTTGCATGTGTTTTATTTTCCTAAAATACATTGATACACTTGAGACATTGGATGTGTGTTCTTTTCCTAAACCACATGGATCCACTGGTGTCATTGCATGTGTGTTCTTTTCCCAAACCATATTGATCCACTTGTGTCATAGCATGTGTGTTCTTTTCCTAAACCACATTCATCCACTACTGACATTTGCATGTGTGTTCTTGTCCTAAACCACATTGATCCTTCAGTGTCATTGCATTTGTGTTCTTTTGCTGAACCACATTGACCCACTGGTAACATTGCATGTGTTTTCTTTTCCTGAACCACATTGATCCACTGGTGACATTGCATGTGTGTTCTTTTTTCCAAACCACATGGATCCACTAGTGTCATTGCATGTGTGTTCTTTTCCTAAACCACATGGATCCACTTGTGACATTTGCATGGGTGTTCATTTTCTGAACCACATTGATCCACTAGTGACATTTGCATGTGTGTTCTTTTCCTAAACCACATTGATCCACCAGTGACGTTGCATGTGTGTTGTTTTCCTAAACTACATTGATCCACTAGAGTCATTGCATGTGTATTCTTTTCCTAAACCACATTGCTCCACTTGTGACATTTGCATGTGTGTTCTTTTCCTAAAACACATTTATCCACTAGAGACATTGCATGTGTGTTCTTTTCCTAAACCACATGGATTCACTTGTGATACTACATGTGTGTCCTTTTCCTGAACCACATTGAACCACTGATGACATTGCATGTGTGTTCTTTTCCTTAACGACAGGGATCCACTGTGACATTTGCATGTGTGTTCTTTTCCTAAACCATATGAATCCACTGGTAAAATTTGCATGTGTGTTCTTTTACTAAACCACATTGATCCACTAGTGTCATTTGCATGTGTGTTCTTTTCCTAAATCACATTGATCCACTTGTGTCATTCTATGTGTGTTCTTTTCCTAAACCACATTGATCCACTAGTGACATTTGCATGTGTTTTTTTCTGAAACCACATGGATCCACTAGTGACATTGCATGTGTGTTCTTTTCCTGAACCACATTGATCCACAGGTAACATTGCATGTGTATTCTTTTCCTAAACAACATTGATCCTTCGGTGTCATTGCATGTGTGTTCTTTTCCTGAACCAGATTGATCCACTGGTGACATTGCATGTCTGTTCTTTTCCTAAACCACATGGATGCTCTTTTCCTAAACCACATTGATCCACTTATGTCATTGCATGTATGTTCTTTACCTAAACCACATTGATCCACTGGTGAGATTTGCATGTGTGTTCTTTTCCTAAACCACATGGATCCACTAGTGAAATTTCATGTGTGTTCTTTTCCTGAACCACATTGATCCACTGGTCACATTGCTTGTGTGTTCTTTTCCTAAACCACATGGATCCACCAGTGACATTGCATATGTGTTCTTTTCCTGAACCACATGGATCCACTGGTGACATTGCATTTGTGTTCTTTTCTTAAACCACATGGATCCACTAGAGCCATTACATGTGTGTCCTTTTCCTAAACCACATTGATGCACTTGTGACATATGCATGTGTGTTCTTTTCCAAAACCACATGGATCCACTGGTGACATTGCATGTGTGTTCTTTTCCTAAACCACATTGATCGACTGGTTACATTACATGTTTTTTTCTAAACCACATGGATCCACAAGTGGCATTGCATGTGTGTTGTTTTCCTGAACCACACGGATCCACTAGTGACATTGCATGGTTTTTCTTTTGCTAAACCACATGGATCTACTAGATCCATTGCATGAGTGTCCTTTTCCTAAACCACATTGATCCACTAGTGTCATTGCATGCGTGTTCTTTTAGTAAACCACATGGATCCACTAGAGTCATTGAATATGTGTTCTTTTTCTAAGCGAGATGGATCCACTAGTGACATTTGCATGTGTGTTGTTTTCCTAAACCACATTGATCCACTGGTAATGTTGCATGTGTGTTCTTTTCCTAAACTACATTGACCCACTTGAGTCATTGCATGTGTATTCTTTTCATAAACCACATTTATCCACTTGTGTCATTTGCATGTGTGTTCTTTCCTAAAACACATTGATTCACTAGAGACATTGCATGTGTGTTCTTTTCCTAAACCACATGGATTCACGAGTGATATTGCATGTGTGTCCTTTTCTTGAAACACATTGAACCACTTGTGACGTTGCATGTGTGTTCTTTTCCTAAACCACATGGATCCACTAGAGTCATTGCATGTGCGTTATTTTTCTAAACCACATTGATCCAATGGTGTCATTGCACGTGTGTTATTTTCCTAAACCAAATGGATCTAATGGTGACATTGCATGTGTGTTCTTTTCGAAAACCACATGGATCCACTGGTGACATTGCATGTGTGTTCTTTTGCTAAACCACATTGATCGACAGGTTACATTGCATGTTTTTTCTAAACCACGTGGATCCACAAGTGACATTGCATGTGTGTTCTTTTCTTAAACCACATGGATCCACTGGTGACATTGCATGTGTTTTCTTTTGCTAAACCACATGGATCCACTAGATCCGTTGCATGAGTGTCCTTTTCCTAAACCACATTGATCCACTAGTGTCATTACATGTGTGTTCTTTTCCTAAACCACATTGATCCACTAGAGTCATTGCATGTGTGTTCTTTTCCTAAACGAAATGGATCCACTAGTGACATTTGCATCTGTGTTCTTTTCCTAAACCACATTGATCCCTGGTGATGTTGCATGTGGGTTCTTTTCCTAAACTACATTGATCCACTGGAGTCATTGGATGTGTATTTTTTTCCTAAACCACATGTATCCACTTTTGACATTTCCATGTGTGTTCTTTTCCTAAAACACATTGATTCACTAGAGACATTGCATGTGTGTTCTTTTTCTAAACGACATGGATTCACGAGTGATATTGCATGTGTGTCCTTTTATTGTAACAGATTGAACCACTTGTGACATTGCATGTGTGTTCTTTTCCTAAACCACATGGATCCACTAGAGTCATTGCATGTGCGTTATGTTCCTAAACCACATTTATCCAATGGTATCATTGCACGTGTTTTTTTCCTAAACCAAATGGAACCAATGGGGACATTGCATGTGTGTCCTTTTCCTAAACCACATCTATCCACTAGTGACATTTGGACGTGTGTTCATTTCTTGAATCACATTGATCCACTAATGACATTTGCATGTGTGTTCATTTCCTAAACCACAAAGATCCACTGGTGTCATTGCATGTGTGTTCTTTTCCTAAACCACACTGATCCACTTGACATTTGCTTGTGTGTTCTTTTCCTAAAACACATTGATCCACTAGATACATTGCATGTATGTTCTTTTCCTAAACCACATGGATCCATTGGTGCAATTTGCATGTGTGTTCTATTCCTAGAACACATTGATCCACTAGTGACATTGCATGTGTGTTCTTTTCCTAAATCACATGGATCCACCAGTAACATTGCATGTGTGTTCTTTTTCTTGAACCCCATGGATCCACTGGTGACATTGTGTAACACCCTAGAGATCCACCCTATCTAGCGATGTTACAAAAACTTTGAACAATTATCAAAAAGGCTTAAACCTATAAATTTCAGTAGAGTCTCCTTTGTTTATGGGGCATCCATGCCAAAAAATAATAATAATATACCACCTAGTTTAGTCGTAAACAAAGCTAAACAGTACAACAAGACCCAAGATAAAATGTCACATCCAAGATGTCTCAAATCAGCTAATTCAGTAACCACAAAGTATAAACCAAAGCTTATGGTAAAGAAAAAGCCAAGAGCCATCTTTGTGGTTAACTACTATATAGATAGAGGATGGTAATGTGTGAATGTAATGTGTCTAAACTGTAGAGGTGCTACTCACAATCCCATGCATGTCGTCAACAAGGTTTACCTAAAAACATTAAAGCAACAAGGTGAGTATAAAATATTCAACAAGTACATAAAGAAATAATGAGCAAAGCATAAAACACATCACCAACAATTATATGTTAACACTTATCATAGCGCAATTATGCTTACTGTATGTCTACATGCTCTTTGCTGTCACTTTTCTTTGCGTATACCGGTATCGCTTGAGTGGACACCCGTCGGCATCCACTCACTCCAACTTGTGGAGGTTGCCGACAATGTAGGACTCATCCCAACATCGACGGTCTCAATGTGCCTACCTCAGCAGGTCACAACACTATGCACTGTCTTTAACATGCTATGCAAATGCATGTGCAACTGTATCCTTGGTTGTAATCACTTAATCTCTACGCATATAAACAATAACCAGCCACTTGAATAAATAATAGGTGCTAAAAAAATAAGATTCAAGTGAGGGAATCATGCAAAGTATTATCTCGTTATGGACTTGCCTCAACCGTGGGACAACTATAGTGAATTGAAGGATTCCTAGTTGAGAGTTCCAATGCCAGTTATCCAAACATATATATAACACTCAGTTATAATCATGGATATATACATCAGTATACATAACTCATACATAACTCGCGATGTCCCTCTGCGTTAAAATCGACAAGCCATCTCACTATCATTGTTTACTCATTTCTGAAACATCCTCCCAGGGACTCTTATAGAAAACTGTATGAACTTAGTAACCTGATAAAGACTAGCTATTAAAACTACCTCCTGATATGCTACAGCTAGTAGACCAACGGCTCTTATGGTATCCTCCGTAATGCAAGCAGACTTTAAATTATTTTCCTAACCTATAATTTCAAACGGGTCAAGAAACTACCATTAAACACTTTAGCTTAGATAATAAAATAGTTGCAGATAAAGGACGGTTGGGGAACACTAAGAATCTATGATTTAACAGATTCATCTGAAGCATCCCATGATAGTCAATCTACTTTATATATCAGACTGGGATTAAAAGAACGACCACAACTCAGATTGCTTGCTTCAAAAATACGATTCAAACAAAATATGTTGTCCCGTGTGTGAGGGTAAGTGAGACTTTCCGGCCGGTCGATTACACACACCAAGTCACTAATTCTAATCACAGTACTTAGCATGTAGCCAGATTAGCATTTGAGAATCCGCATGCAAGGAATCATGAAGACAAAAAAAATCAATATGCTGCTGCCCCTGCGAACGAGCCCCTCCACTAAGCTGCGATCGCATCCTACAGCGACGATGCTGAACACGACCTAGATGAACAACTGCCGAAAAACATTTAGATACATCGACCACATACCTTGCAGTTGCAGGTCTGGAATCACTCCCAAGGCATCAACAACAGATGTAGACGACGGCGACCAGGTGCGACAGCACGAAGAGAGAACCAGCTCATGTGGCCGAGGAACCAAGGCGTCGGCGGACCGGTTGCAGATACGGCTTGCCGGAGACACTCGGGACAGCAGCTAAGCAATTCCGCAACAGCGACGTAGTAGATCGAGAGGGCACAGCGGCAGCGGCCTGGGGAATTAGCTCTAGGTATTCTTTAGGGCAGAGGCAACTCTCGACTCTAAACTGCCACGGTACAGTCCGGCACAAATAGAAAGTCCAGCCCAATGCGTTACTTTCTCTCATCTAGGGTTGAAAAACAACCGGTAGCTGTCTAATGTACCCAACGTCCGATCAAGAGTCTAATAACTAAGACTAACATTTAATTATTTTGTAAATACCTATTCATCAAAGATTAAATTACTAACATCACTTTCCATAATATTTTGTGGAAGATAATAAGCACCAAATAGTTGGAGTAAAATCCGGGGCATTACACATTGCATGTGTGTTCTTTTCCTAAAACACATTTATCTACTAGAGACATTGCATGTGTATTCTTTTCCTAAACCACATGGATTCACTAGTGATATTGCATGTGTGTCCTTTTCCTGATCCATATTGAACCACTAGTGGTATTGCATGTGTGTTCTTTTCCTAAACCACAAGGATCCACTAGTGACATATTCATGTGTGTTCTTTTTCCAGACCACATTAATCCACTGGTAACATTTGCATGTGTGTTCTTTTCCTAAACCACATTGATCTACTAGTGTCATTTTGCATGTGTGTTCTTTTCCTCAACCACATTGATCCACTTCTATCATTGCATATGTGTTCTTTTGTTAAACCACATTGATCCACTAGTGACATTTGCATGTGTGTTCTTTTCTGAAACCACATGGATCCACTGGTGACATTGCAAGTGTGTTCTTTTCCTGAACCACATTGATCCACTTGTCACATTGCATGTGTGTTCTTTTCCTAAACCATATGGATCCACCAGTGACATTGCATGTGTGTTCTTTTTCCTGGACCACATGGATCCACTAGTGACATTGCATGTGTGTTCTTTTCCTAAACCACATTGATCCACCGGTGTCATTGCATGCGTATTGTTTTCCTAAACCACATTGATCCACTGGTGTCATTGCATGTGTGTTCTTTTCTTGAAACACATTGATCCACAGGTGACATTGCATGTGTGTTCTTCTCCTAAACCACATGGATCCACTCGTGTCATTGCATGTGTGTTGTTTTCCTAAACCACATTGATCCACTCGTGTCATTGCAAGTGTGTTCTTTTC
Organism: Avena sativa; assembly: GCA_916181665.1. Taxonomy (NCBI): domain Eukaryota; kingdom Viridiplantae; phylum Streptophyta; class Magnoliopsida; order Poales; family Poaceae; genus Avena; species Avena sativa. Next base: position 254,353,515 of record OV702292.1, on the reverse strand, counting down.
CTAAACCACATTCATCCACTAGTGACACTTGGATGTGTGTTCTTTTCCTAAACCACATTGATCCTTCGGTGTCATTGCATGTGTGTTCTTTTCCTGAACCACATTGATCCACTGGTGACATTACCTGTGTGTTCTTTTCCTAAACCACATGGATCCACTAGTGTCATTGAATGTGTGTTCTTTTCCTAAACTACATTGATCCAGTTGTGTCATTGCATGTGTGTTCTTTACCTAAACCACATTGATCCACTTGTGACATTTGCATGTGTGTTCTTTTCCGAAACCACATGGATCCACTGGTGACATTGCATGTGTGTTCTTTTCCTGAACCACATTGATCCACTGGTCACATTGCATGTGTGTTCTTTTCCTAAACCACATGGATCCACCAGTGACATTGCATGTGTGTTCTTTTCCTAAACCACATGGATCCACCAGTGACATTGCATGTGTGTTCTTTTCCTGAACCACATGGATCCACTGGTGACATTGCATGTGTGTTCTTTTCCTAAACAACATGGATCCACTGTAGCCATTGCATGTGTGTACTTTTCCTAAAACATATCGATTCACTGGTGACATTTGGATGTGTGTTCTTTTCAAAAACCACAGGGATCCACTGGTTACATTATATGTGTGTTCTTTTCCTGAACCACATTGATCGAGTGGTTACATTACACTTTTTTTTTCTAAACCACATGGATCCACAAGTGACATTTCATGTGCGTTCTTTTCCTGAGCCACATGGATCCACTGGTGACATTGCATGTGTTTTCTTTTGCTAAACCACATGGATCCACTAGATCCATTGTATGTGTGTGCTTTTCCTGAACCACATAGATCCACTAGTGTCATTGCATGTGTGTTCTTTTCCTAAACCACATGGATCCACTGGAGTCATTGCATGTGTGTTCTTTTCCAGAACCACATGGATCCACTAGTGACATTTGCATGTGTGTTCTTTTCCTAAACCACATTAAGCCACTAGGGATGTTGCATGTGTGTTTGATGTCTACGCACTTCTATTCTTGTAGACAGTTGTTGGGCCTCCAAGTGCAGAGGTTTGTAGAACAGCAGCATGTTTCCCTTAAGTGGATTATCCAATGTTTATCGTACTCAGGGAGGAAGTGGTCAAAGGTATTCCTCTCAAGCAACCATGCAATCAAGATACAAGAAGTCTCTTGTGTCCCCAACACACCCAATACACTTGTTAGGTGTATAGGTGCACTAGTTCGGCGAAGAGATTGTGAAATACAAGTGGTATAGATATAAGAAAACGGTGCTAGAAAATAACTTGATAGCGTGGAAGATACTAAAGGCAAACAGAAATAAAGATGGCAGCAAGCAAACATGTAACAGATCTAGTTGCAAATGGTGTTGCAATGCTTAGAAACAAGGCCTAGGGATCATACTTTCACTAGTGAACACTCTCATATAAATATCTTCTCTTTATGATACTACTCTGAACTACTCTCCAGTTGGACACTCTAATCCATGGTAGGGCTATAACAGCACACCTCAAAGTTCGCTTTCGGCATCTAGATAACCCCACACTGTCACCTTGAGCTCTAGATGGTTCCAACAAACACCACAATTTCATAGAAACATCCAACTCCAAATATAACTCATAACAAGTATTTGTAATATCTAGCCTAAGTGCCACCATGGTGTGCATGCTGTTACTTTCACACACATGGGGAGAGCCAGAGATCGATTAAAACACTTGAGTAGCAAGGTAGATCTACTTGATTACAAAGCTCATGATCACAATATGATCATGCATAGAGAGAGAGATGAACACATAGCTACCGGTAGAACCCTTAGCCTCGAGAGAGAACTACTCCCTCATAATGATGGGAATAAGCAACAGCGATGGAGATGGTGGTGGAGATCGATGGAGATGGCTCTGGGGGGCACTTCCCTGTCCCAGCAGGGTGCCAAAAGAGAGACTTTCTGTCCCCCAAATCTCCCCTTCGGTGGCGGCGGTGCTACGGAATTTTTGTCACTGGAGGCTGTTCTATTTAGGGTTTTTGCATCGGGAGGCTTCTTATAGGCGAAGGGTCAAGCTCGATGGGTGGACCAGGGGCCCACAGCACCTGGTGGCGCGGCCAGGGCTAGCCCGCGCCACCACATGGTGTGTCCAGCCCTAGCCCATATCCGTCTCGTCTTCTGGCTCCGTGAGTCTTCCGGTAAAATATCGACTTTGGCTTTTGTCCGATCCAATTCCGATAATATTCATTTTCTGACTTTCCTGGAACCAAAAACAGTAGAAAACAGGCAACTGGCACTATGGCATCTGGTTAATAGGTTAGTCCTAGAAAGTGTATAAAAGTACTCCAAAGTGTGGACAAAACATAAGAAAGTAGATATAAAACAAGCATGGAACATCAAAAATTATAGATACGTTTGCAACGTATCAGTGTTCTTTTCCTAAACTACATTGATCCACTGGAGTCATTGCATGTGTATTCTTTTCCTAAACCACATGTATCCACTTGTGACATTTGCATGTGTGTTCTTTTCCTAAAACACATTGATTCACTAGAGACATTGCATGTGTGTTCTTTTCCTATACCACATGGAATCACTAATGATATTGCATGTGTGTCCTTTTCCCGAAACACATTGAACCACTTGTGACATTGCATCTGTGTTCTTTTCCTAAACCACATGGCACTAGTTTGAAAGATTCGGCATCACCACACCTACTTGGATGTGTGTGTGTATCAGTGTGCATCATTGTGGTTTTGGAGAAGAACACATCAAAATATGCCACTCCAGCATGTGGTGTCCAACCATGTCCAGGAAGCCTAGCAGCATGCTGGGTTTCAACTGCAACATGCATTGTACCACCAGTTTGAAAGATGCTGCATCACCACACCCACTTGGACGTGTGTGTGTATGAGTGTGCATTATTGTGGTTTTGGATAAGAACACATGGAATGATGCCACTATAGCATGTGTGTTTAACCATGTCCAGGAACACTAGCAGCATGCTGGGGTTCAACTACAACATTCATTGTACCACTAGTTTGCAAGATGTTGCATGATACGTTGCTAACGTATCCATAATTTTTGATGTTCCATGCTTGGTTTTATCTACTTTCTTGTGTTTTGTTCCAACTTTGGAGTACTTTCTATACACTTTCTTGGACTAACCTATTAACAAGTGCCACAGTGCCAGTTGTCTGTTTTCTGCTGATTTTGGTTCAAGGAAAGTCAGAAACTCAATATTATCGGAATTGGACCGGACAAAAGCCAAAGTCGTAATTTTATCGGAAGACTCACAGAGCCAGAAGACGAGATGGAGAGGGGCCACAGGGTGGCGACACCATATGGTGGCGCGGGCTAGCCCTGGCCGTGCCACCAGGTGGTGTGGCCCCCCTGGCTGCCCACCGACCTTGCCTCTTCGCCTATAAGATGCCTCCCGATGCAAAAACCCTAAATCGTCAAGCCTCCAGCCAAGAAAAGTTCCGCAGCACCGCTGCCACCGAAGGGGAGATTCAGGGGACAGAAAGTCTCTGTTCTGGCACCCTTCCGGGATGGGGAAGTGCCCCCGGAGCCATCTCCATCAATCTCCACCACCATCTCCATCACCGTTGCTGATTCCCATGATGATGAGGGAGTACTTCTTCCTCAAGGCTAAGGGTTCTGCCGGTAGCTATGTGTTCATCTCTCTCTATGCATGATCTTATTGAGATCATGAGCTTGTAATCTATAGATCTACCTTGCTACTCAAGTGCTTTAATAGATCTCTGCTCTCCCCATGTGTGTGAAAGTGATAGCGTGCACACCATGGTGGCACTTAGGCTAGAGATTACAAATACTTGTTATGAGTTATATTTGGAGTTGGATGTCTTTATGAAATTGTGGTGTTTGTTTGAACCATCTAGTGCTCAAGGTGATAGTGTGGGGTTATCTAGATGCGGAAAGCAAACTTTGAGGTGTGCTGTTATAACCCTACCATGGATTAGAGTGTCCAACCGGAGAGTAGTTCAGCGTAGTATCATAAAGAAGAATATATTTATATGAGTGTGTTCACTAGTGAAAGTATGATCCCTAGGCCTTGTTTCTAAGCACTGAAACACCGCTTGCTATTAGATCTATTACATGTTTGCTTGCTTCCTTCTTTATTTCAGTTTGCCTTTAGTCTTTTCCCACATTAACCACACGCCAGCAAGCTATTTTCTATCACCGTTACCACTTATAATTATCTATACCACATGTATTTCATTCTCTCTTCGCCGAACTAGTGCACCTATACACCTGACAAGTGTATTGGGTGTGTTGGGGACACAAGAGACTTCTTGTATCTTGATTGCAGGGTTGCTCGAGAGGGGATACCTTTGACCACTTCCTCCCTGAGTTCGATAAACCTTGGGTGATCCACTTAAGGGAAAACTTGCTGCTGTTCTACAAACCTCTGCACTTGGAGGCCCAACAACTGTCTACAAGAATAGAAGTGCATAGACATCAAGCTATTTTCTGGCGCTGTTGCCTGGGAGGAAAGGTAAAAGGTACTCACATCCTCCAGTGTGAGTGCTCGAAGTTATCTCCTTTAGATTCTGCAATTTTGTCTTTTTGTTTCTTGTTTTCACTAGTTCGGCTTAATGGAAAACAACAACAAAATTAGAGAGCTTTATAGTATTTGTCTTGAGTTAGGACATGAAGTGTTTGAAGAGAAAATAAAAAAACCTATGGAAGTTTATTTGCATGCTAATAGCAATGTTATTAGTATGAATTCTTTGGACACAATTATTGCTATGGAAAAGTCTAAGCTTGGGGAAGCTAGTTTTTATGAAAATGAACTTTTTAGTCCCCCAAGCACGGAGGAGAAAATTTACTTTGATGATACTATGCCTCCAATATATTATGATTACAATGATGAGTATGATATTTTCAGTCCACCTACTATTGAGGAGAAAATTAATTATGATTACAATATGCCTCCTATATTTGATGATTATGGTGATGAGAATAATAATGATAGCTATTTTATTGACTTTGCTCCCACTATAATTAATAAGAATAACTAACCTTATATGGAGAATAATAATGATTATATGCATGTGGCTCATGATAAGAATGTTTTATGTGATAGTTATATTGTTAATTTTATTCAAGATGCTACTGAAAATTATTATGAGAGAGGAAAATATGGTTGTAGAAGTTTTTATGGTAATGAAACACCTCTCTATGTGCTGAAAGTTTGAAGTTGCTCTAGTTTTATCTACCCATTCTTGTTAGTATGTGCTTCTTTGATTTATTTTCTTACAAGATTCCTATGCATTGTAAGTGGGTTAGGCTTAAATGTGTTTTGAATTTGCTTGTTGATGCTCTCTTTTACTTCAATCCATATTTCTTATCTGAGCATCTTCTCAAACTATCATGCCTAACTTAAAGGCGTTAAACACAAGTACTTATTGGGAGATAACCCAAAAGTTTTAGATGAGTATTGGAAGTTATTACTTTAGTAATAACCGCTCCTTATCCTTTTTATTTGCTTTTTGTGCCAAGAGTAACCTCTAATGAGAGAGAAGTACTGATTGGGAAAGTTGATGTCCCGAAACAGATTTATGTGCTTCACCCTAAACATTCGTGTAAAATCGCTGTACGTATTTTTGAGGCGTGATTTTTTGTGCTTCTGCCCCAGGTTGTTATCTAACTTTCGTTAGTTCAACACTTTTTTATTTGAGCAACAGAAGGTCTTCGAAAAAATTGGTTTTTACCTGCTGGTCTGTTTTGACAGATTTTTGCCATTATTTGCATTTGCTTCTTGTTGGTTCCCTTTTGAGTTCTTTCGGGGAATTGAGCTTTTTGAGGGAAGTACTACAGTAGCTTGTGTTTTAATGGAATTTTTATTGGTGTTGGAACTGAACCTAAAGACTTATTATCTTGAGTGCACTAATGTTGCTAATAACGATTGTGTGAAGTTTTGTATGAAGGAAAAATTTCAGGTGTATGAAAGAAATGAGTAATGAGATGAAGAATGGACTAAAGCTCAAGATTGGGGATGCCACACGTGTCACCCCAAGAAATATCCAAGAAGTACAAGCATCAAAGCTTGGGGATTCCCAAGGCATCCCCCTCTTCATCAATAAAAATCCCAGGTTTCTTCCAAACACTTCATTTTTATTGTTTCATGCACATTTGTGTTGTTCTTGGAGCATCTTCTTTTTCGTTTTCATTTTGGTTTTTCGTTAGCTTTGTTTTCTTATTTTGCTGAATAAATTGGTTGGACCCCCTCTTCCATACATTGGTTTTCAAATAGTTTGGTTTGGTTTGGAAAAGAGTAGGAAAGTTCATGCTTAAGTGGTAAAGAGAGCTTGTTTTTGACTGTGGCCTATACTTTGTCATGCCATGCTTGATATTATTTTGGCTTTATGCTTAGTATTCTTTGGTGTAGCATGACTTGTTATAAACAATTGAGATTTCTTAATGTGCCTTGGATGAATCATGCATTGTTTTAGCATATTAAATCATAGTATTGTGGTATTCTCCTTTGATGCTTTATTTGGGTTGACTTGGCGCATGCTCACACCATGTTATGACTATCTCAAGTCACCATAAGCCTTTATGATCCTTTATTTTTCAACTTGTAGTATCAATTTGTGCTTTGGTCAATGATGTTTTGTCGCTCTACATGATTATGGCCATTATTGCTCTCTTAGTCTATCGCTCCCAGTCTTTTGCTAGCCTCCGCAACCAAGTATGAGTTCCACTCATGCATCCAACTCCCTAAACCAAGTTATTCCAAAGAGTCCACCATACCTACATACTAGCTTAAGCTATTCCAAGTATATTCATGTTTTTGTTTACCTTCCAAATTAAACTTGTTATCAGAAAACTAGTGATTAAAGCTCTCCCGAACTTGATGGCACACTTTACTTTTCTTACCCTTAATAAACATGAACCATTGTGTCGTCTATGTTGTATATGATTGCACTTATTTGTTGGGGATTAGAAGAACCATGCTGTCATGGGGAACGCTTTCAACATTGCACTGGTACTTTGTACCTAGTTGATATCATGCTCTTTTGTCTATGGATGTCGTCGGTGTGAAATGAAAGGGGAGCTTGTAAGTCCATGGAGTTATGTATGTGTGTTAGAGAAACGGCTGGGGCGCTGGTCTAATCCATGCTGACATGGTGGAAACCTGCAGTGTAACCATAATGAGCTGTCTATGAAGCATTCTTCTTATAAAAAAAAGAGCCAGACATTGAGAAAAAAAAGAGAAAAATGAGAAAAGAGGAAAGAGAGAAAAAATCACCATAGTCCCATGGTAAATAAGAAGATTGCTGAGATGCTTGTTGTCTGCTTGCCTTGTCATTTTGATATGGGGATTCTTCCGTATCATCGGGCAAGGGGTACCCCGTTGGCGGTTCTCTATGATACACATGTAGTTACTATGACAAGAACTTACCGGTGACTAAACTTGAGTAGCATGAGGAGCGGCCCTCGTATTCAAGGGACATGAGATTTCCAACTTATACTTCGTCAAGCATATACACCATAGTTTTTTCACTTTAACCTTAATCACTTCAAGATGCTTATGATAGGAGCAATGAGAGCTAAAAGTTATTAAGTACCATAATTTTTGGAATCTCTTGATGAAACTTGAATCCCTACTTCCTTCTATGAAGGCCTTTCTTTTTTACTTTTATGTTGAGTCTCCACCTTCTATCTTTATGCACCTACTTTGAGAGCATAGTGGACATTGTTAGTTCGATGTGCATTGTCCCAAGACTTGTAGATTGATGCATAGCTTTGATATTGCTTGTTTTAAACTATTTGTATCTAGTCACTCTTATGAACTTTGAAGGTGTCCTATGCATTTATGTTTGCTACTCTATGAGGGACAAGCTGAATGCTACTATGTTATGTTTTATTTATGTGATACAAACAAACGTCTTACAAAGCATTGTTATTCATGAATCTTTTGTGTGTGCCTTTAATGTTGCAACATAGTTGCTTTGCCTTATTGCTAGAACTTTGTCTTTCATGTGATGATTGAAGTATTATGATCCCAGCTATCAATGTTTTACAAATACTTTGATCAAGTTTATGATGGTGCATGTCACGTCAAAAATTATTCTTTCTTTTTATCACTTACCTACTCGAGGACGAGCAGGAGTTAAGCTTGGGGATGTTGATACGTTGCTAACGTATCCATAATTTTTGATGTTCCATGTTTGGTTTTATCTACTTTCTTGTGTTTTGTTCCAACTTTGGAGTACTTTCTATACACTTTCTTGGACTAACCTATTAACAAGTGCCACAGTGCCAGTTGCCTGTTTACTGCTATTTTTGGTTCCAGGAAAGACAGAAAATCAATATTCTCGGAATTGGACCAGACAAAAGCCAAAGTCGATATTTTACCGGAAGACTCACGGAGCCAGAAGACGAGACGGAGAGGGGCCATAGGGTGGCCACACCATATGGTGGCATGGGCTAGCCCTGGCCTCGCCACCAGGTGGTGTGGCCCCCCTGGCTGCCCACTGACCTTGCCTCTTTGCCTATAAGATGCCTCCCTATGCAAAAACCCTAAATCGTCAAGCCTCCAATCACGAAAATTTCTGCAGCGTCCCCGCCACCGAAGGGGAGATTCAGGGACAGAAAGTCTCTTTTCCGGGACCCTGTCGGGACAGGGAAGTGCCCCCAGAGCCATCTCCATCGATCTCCACCACCATCTCCATCGTCGTTGCTGATTCCCATGATGATGAGGGAGTAGTTCTTCCTCAAGGCTAAGGGTTATACCGATAGCTATGTGTTCATCTCTCTCTCTATGCATGATCTTATTGAGATCATGAGCTTGTAATCTATAGATCTACCTTGCCACTCAAGTGCTTTATTAGATCTCGGCTCTCCCCATGTGTGTGAAAGTGATAGCGTGCACACCATGGTCGCACTTAGGCTAGAGATTACAAATACTTGTTATGAGTTATATTTGGAGTTGGATGTCTTTATGAAATTGTGGTGTTTGTTCGAACCATCTAGTGCTCAAGGTGACAGTGTGGGGTTATCTAGATGCGGAAAGTGAACTTTGAGGTGTGCTGTTATAGCCCTACCATGGATTAGAGTGTCCAACCGGAGAGTAGTTCAGCATATTATCACAAAGAAGAATATATTTATATGAGAGTGTTCACTAGTGAAAGTATGATCCCTGGGCCTTGTTTCTAAGCACTGAAACACTGTTTGCTATTAGATCTATTACATGTTTGCTTGCTTCCTTCTTTATTTCAGTTTGCCTTTAGTCTTTTCCCACGTCAACCACACGCTAGCAAGCTATTTTCTATCACCGTTACCACTTATAATTATCTATACCACTTGTATTTCACTATCTCTTCGCCAAACTAGTGCACCTATACACCTGACAAGTGTATTGGGTATGTTGGGGACACAAGAGACTTCTTGTATCTTGATTCTAGGGTTGCTTGAGAGGGGATACCTTTGACCACTTCCTCCCTGAGTTCGATAAACCTTGGGTGATCCACTTATGGGAAAACTTGCTGATGTTCTACAAACCTCTGAACTTGGAGGCCCAACAACTGTCTACAAGAATAAATGTGCATAGACATCACTTCATCACCACGCCCACTTGGATGTGTGTGTATCAGTGTGCATCATTGTTGTTTTGGAGAACATGCAATGATACCACTCCAGCATGTGATGTCCAACCATGTCCAGGAACCCTAGCAGCATGCTCGTATTCAACTGCAGCATGCATTGTACCACCACTTTGAAAGATGCTGCATCACCACACCCACTTGGATGTGTGTGTATTAGTGTGCATCATTGTGGTTCTAGACAAGTACACATGGAATAATGCCATTCCAGTATGTGGTGTCCAACCATGTCCAAGAACCCTAGCAGCATGCTGGGATTCAACTACAACATGCAGTATACCTCTAGTTTGAAAGATGATGCATCACCACACCCACTTGGATGTGTGTGTTTGTGTATCAGTGTGCATCATTGTGGTTTTGGAGAAGTACACATGGAATGATGCCACTCAACATGCGGTGTTCTTTTCCTAAACCACATGGATCCACTAGATGTCATTGCATGTGTGTTCTTTTCATAAACCACATTGGATCCACTAGATGTCATTGCATCTGTGTTCTTTTCCTAAACCACATGGATCCACTAGAGTTCACTGAATGTGTGTTCTTTTCCTAAACCATATGGATCCACTAGATGTCATTGTATATGTGTGTGTATGTGTGTATCAGTGTGCATCATTGTTGTTTCGTAGAAGTACACATGCAATAATGCCACTCCAACATGTGGTGTCTAACCATGTCTAGAAACCCTAGTAGCATGCTGGGGTTCAATTACAGTATGCATTGTACCACTAGTTTGAAAGATTCTGCATCACCACACCCACTTGGATATGTTTGTGTATCAGTGTGCATAATTGTGGATTTGGAGAAGAACACATGGAATGATGCCACTCGAGCATGTGGTGTCCAACCATGTCCAGGAACTCTAGCAACATGCTGGGATTCAACTGCAGTATGCATTGTACCACCAGTTTGAAAGATGCTGCATCACCACACCCACTTGGATGTGTGTGTGTATTAGTGTGCATCATTGTGGTTTTTGAGAAGTACACATGGAATGATGCCACTCTAGCATGTGGTGTCCAACCATGTCCAGCAACCCTAGCAGCATGCTGGGATTCAACTGCAGCATTCATTGTACCACCAGTTTGCAAGATGCTGCATCACCACACCCTCATGCATGTGTGTGTATCAGTGTGCATCATTGTGCTTTTGGAGAAGTACACATGCAATGATGCCATTCCAGCATGTGGTGTCCAACCATGTCCAGGAACCCTAGCAACATGCCAGGATTCAACTGCAACATGCATTAAACCACCAGTTTGAAAGATGATGCATCACCACACCCACTTGGATGTGTGTGTTTGTGTATTAGTTTGCATCATTGTGGTTTTGGAGAAATACACATGGAATGATGCCACTCCAGCATGTGGCTTTCTTTTCCTAAACCACATGGATCCACTAGATGTCATTGCATGTGTGTTCTTTTCATAAACCACATGGATCCACTAGATGTCCTTTTATATAAGTTTGTGTGTATTAGTGTACATCATTGTTGTTTTGGAGAAGTACACATGAAATGATGCAACTCCAGCATGTGGTGTCGAACCATGTCCAGGAACCCTAGAAGCATGTTGGGATTCAACTTCAGCATGCATTGTACCACCATTTATAAAGATGCTGCACCACCACATCCAATTGGATGTGTGTGTATTAGTGTGCATCATTGTGGTTTTGGATAAGTACACATGGAATGATGCCACTCCAGCATGTGGTGTCCAACCATGTGCAGGAACCCTAGAAGCATGTTGGGATTCAACTTCAGCATTCATTATACCGCCAGTTTGCAAGATGCTGCATCACCACACCCATATGGATGTGTGTGTGTATTAGTGTGCATAATTGTGGTTTTGGAGAAGTACACATGCAATGATGTCAGTCCAGCATGTGGTGTACAAGCATGTCCAAGAACCCTAGCTGCATAATCCGATTCAATTGCACATTGCATTGTACCACCAGTTTGAAATATGCTGCATCACCACACCCACTTGGATGTGCGTGTTTGTGTATCCATGTACATTATTCTGGTTCTAGAGAAGTACACATGGAATGATGCCACTCCAGCATGTGGTGTTCTTTTCCTAAACCACATGGATCCACTAGATATCATTGAATGTGTGTTATTTTCATAAACCACATTGGATCCACTAGATGTCATTGCATGTGTTTTTTTCCTAAACCACATGGATCCACTAGAGTTCACTGCATGTGTGTTCTTTTCCTAAACCACATGGATCCACCAGAGTCATTGCATGTATGTTCTTTTCATAAACCACATGGATCCACCATATGTCATTGTATATCTGTGTGTCTGTGTGTATTAGTGTGCATCATTGTTGTTTTGGAGAAGTACACATGCAATGATGCCACTCCAACATGTGGTGTCCAACCATGTCTAGGAACCCTAGTAGCATGCTGGGGTTCAACTATAGCATGCATTGTACCACTAGTTTGAAAGATTCTTCATCACCACACCCACTTGGATGTGTGTCTATTAGTGTGCATCATTGTGGTTTTGGAGAAGAACACATCAAAAGATGCCACTCCAGCATGGGGGCTGTTCGTCTGCGGTACCAAAGTTCTTGGGCTAGCGCATGGCGGTCCCTAAGTTCCCTGAAATTGCCGCGTTTTGAAATGTTGGGCCGCCAACTACCGAGAGGGGCCATTTCGATGCAAACTCATCTCACCCCTGCCAAATTAAAACATTCCGTGAAACTGCCCCGTGAAGTAGACAGTCAGGACCCTCATGTCGGTCATCTGTCCGTGACGCGAGCTCCAACGTGGCAACCTCTTAGGCAAATCGAGTAACTAAGTGGATTGGATGTGTTGACCAATTTCACAAATCCATTCCCACCTTTCCCCTAGCACCGGCAGCGTCGGAATCCACCCTCTAGGCAGGACGATCCCTTCGGACATTTGACTTCCGGCGCCAGGTTGCTGCGGCCAGTCGCTGATCCCGAGCTCCAATGGCACATGCCATAGACGCCATTGCGAGGCTCTATTCCGCCTCTGCCACCGGCGAGCCGAGCAGCTCGGAGGATGGCAGATCATACTACCAAGGAAGAAGATGTTCTGGCTACAAGCAGGTGAGCTACCCTTCTCTTTGCTATTTGCACTAATTATAACTGCTAGCTGGCTACTGAACCTAAATTTTTTTGTTAGCCCAACGCTGATAAACATATTTTGTCCACAGTTTTCTGTCAAGTGGGATCTCCGCGGACCACCCTTACCTGGTTACGGTAGTCCTCTTCAGGTACGACTCTAAGGGCAAGTGGTATGGACACCATTGTATCACGATGGAAGAAGCGCCTGCGCTGATCTACACTATATCTGGTATGGTTGCTGCAGCGTAATCATGATGAATTATGGCCGAAGAAGACTAGAAAGTTCAGATTCATGGATGAACGTGGCATCATGGTTCCTCTAACGTGTGACATTCAGATAATTGGGTTGATGAAAAGGTATGCTTCGGCTTGCATGTTTGAGATGAATTGTGATGTACTGGATGTGGAAGCTGCTGCAACTGGGAGCCGCCCTTCTATTCTTGGACAGGGTGGTTGCTCGAACCCAATTAGCTCATGTTAAGCAAAAGTCTCTTGGGGTTCGCATGTTTGTGCTAAATTGTAATTTTTGTTTTATTTACTCTGTAGATATTGGGCAGTTATGCAACAATCTTGTTTCTTTGACAGGAAGCGCCGCAAGGTTAGAAACATGACTGCCAGGTCAGTCATTTTTCTGCCCGAAGAAATTAAAAACGAGTGGAAATATGATGCTGGACACGATTCTGGTGCCCATTATCCCGGCGATGCAGAGTACGTGAAGCTAAGAAAATTGGCACCGAGGAAGAGGAAGAAAGCAGGAAATGAAGAAGCCAGTGGACGTGAAGGCTTGGCACCTAGGCTGCAGAAGAAGGTTGCTGGCACTGAAGATGCATAGTAATGTGTTGGACTTGAACCTATATATGTAATTCAATTAAATTCTGGAGCTCTGTGTGTGGAACTTTGCTAGGCGAAACAATCTACCCACATTCTCTGAGTAAAATGTACCACGACTAGGGTTTGGAAACACCCGAGTCAGTAGTTGAATCCGAAATTGTTATTGTGCCACTACTATCTGAAAACATGCAGCACCGGTTCCACGATTGCTGAGGGGCAGGAGGTCATGAAGCAGCAACTTATTTTAGCTGTTGCACACAACGACATGGCAACATAAACAGCAATGGCAACCGATAATGCCCAGATGAGGAGGAAATCAGTATCACTTTCTGGCCTAATCTTGAGCCCGTCTATCTCACCGCCTCTCTGCTCCTGCATCCCCTGCATCTGGCGAAGCTCCCTGATCTCCATTAACTAGGTGTACATGCTTCCACTTTATAAATTCTAGTTGTGCCATTTGCATGTGGAACAATCCACGGAGATTAAGTTTAAACAAACCACCAATGTCACAATACACTAGTAGAAAAAGGGTCTTTGGTCCACGATCACGTTCCCAATCTGGGACAGAGATCTACATCGAGGCAGAAGTTGATCTAAATCACAAATTCTACCACAAATTAATCGAGACAGAGATCTAAATCGAGGCATTTCATTAATTCAACCACAAATTCTTCTAAACAAAGGTGCGATTTCACATCCTACATTAATTCAACCACTAGTCAAAAATTTCACTTCCGCTGCCGCTGTCCTCCGAGCCGCCGGCTTCCTCGTCGTCGTCGGACGGAACCTCCACGATTTCCGCATTGTTCATGAGACGGAGCACCTCTTCGCGGTGAGCGGCCGCGATGACGGTGTACTTGGTCCATCCAGGGATGGACCAGAAATTCTCTCGCCCTTCTCGGTTGCGGAGATCCCGGTGCACCACGCGCCCTTAAACGATGTGGTTGCCAATATTGGCCTTCTGCTCCTTCTTGAACAGTGGCGGCCAGTACAGGCTGGCCGCCGCGTACCGGGGCAGCACCCTCTTCCACGCGGGCATCTGGCGGCAGCGCGGCGCGATTTCGCTCTCCATCACGGCTCCACCGGGGACGATGAGCGAAGCCACCGGCACCCCCGTATAGCTGATGCGCCATCCGTGGGGCACCGTCGCGGCCCGGCGGCGCGAGGATGTCGAAGTGCACGAACATCACCGCCTCGTAGAAGTTCAACGCGGGCATCTCCATGGCGGTGTGGTGGAGATTGGAGAGGGAGCGAGGGGATGGACAATGAAGAGACGACGCGGTGGAGATTAGAGAGGGCGAGGGGAAGGACAACGAAGCGAATCGTTGTGGCGCCTCCTATTTGTACACGAGGACGACGAAGCGACGGGCGGAACATCCAAGGGGCATTGGTCAGACAAAAGGAAGTAACGCGGGGTTAAGATAGATTAATGGGCGACCAATTTTTTTCCTCCCAGGACTCCGGGTCCAATAGTTCAGACCGCTAGGTCAACATGTACAACTATTACAACTTAAAAAGGCACGGAGATCAAGCTAAATAGAACTACTTATCACACATCTCCTTGATCTTCCTAATCTTAGCCCGATGCGCATCTTCCTGCGAGAGCAAGGATTGAATCGTCTGCTCCTTCCTTTTAGCAACTTCCTTGCACAGCTTCAATTGTTTCTCTGCATTTTTACTCATGCACTTGTCAATACTCATAGTTGTGAACTGCAGGACTTTGGCTTGGTGAAGATCATTCCTTGCTTGAGTCAGTTCTTGCTCTGCTTTAGCCTTCAGGGCCAATGCCGCATCCCTCTCCTTCTCGACTTGGCTAACCTTGTCTTGCACCCACCTGAGATCTCGCTTATGCTTGGTCGTGTCAACTGGTTCCCATAGCTTCATCTCAACAATGTCAAGAAGTGAGCTAAATACGGATTCTTTCAACTCAACAGTCATTTCCCATAGTTTGCCCAGCGTTTTTTGCAACGATTTGTGCAATTCTAGATCTACCAATTTGACAACACCGCAACATCCGCCTTGCATCATTGCACGATGTCCTTGATACCGTAGAAACCTCCTGTCTGCGTTTCGTCCTTCGAACGCTACAAATTTAGCGGGCACATATCCATGTTTACATAGCAGAGGACTGTCTTCATCTGCTAAACCGTGATAGTCGGAGTCATACATCGTCTGGTTGGCCTAACACATCATACGTGCATGAGTAAACAGAGTAGATCTAGCTCAAAAAATAGATAACTGGCCACAAATGATAAAGATAGAGATGAGACAACTCACATCGAAATCACCGTCCCTGTTGTCACGACGTGTTCCCTCGTCGTCTCCCCTTGAACCCATGGCGAGAGGGGAGGAGGGTGGCTACCGGAGAGGGGATTAGGATGGAGGCGCCGTCAGCTTGCGGCTACGATAGGATGGGAGTGAAGTGGGGAAAGTGGCTTCGATGGGAAGGAAGAGAAGTAATGGGGACGTGACACTGGGATATGGCCCACTGAACTCGTGAGTCGTGACACTCGCAATAGGGGAGCGCCCGGTGTTGCCAGTTTCTCCAGAGCAAGCGTGGCCAGTCATGCCGCAGAACATCCTACTCGCGGATCGCTCTCACGAAGACCATCCCAATCGTCCAAGCGCCCCGATCGAATAGTTTGTAACAGTCGTCAAGCAGAACAACTGTGTTAGGGCGTGCCTTCTAGAAGACTCGGTCTAACGGCCACCCATTGGGGGTCTATGGTTAGGTCTTTCCTAAGGTTAGGATCCATATGTGGTTTATGAAAAGAACACACATACAATGACACTGGTGGATCCTTATGTGGTTTGTGAGAAGAACACACATGCAATCACACTGGGTGGATCCATATGTGCTTTCTGAGAGGAACACACATGCAATGACACTAGTGATATGTGGTTTGTGAAAAGAACACACATGCAATGACTCTAACTCTGGTTAATGAAAAGAGCAGACATGCAATGACACTGGTGGATCCATGTGTGGTTTATGAGAAAAACACACATCCAATGACACTGGTTGTGGTTCATGAAAATAACAGACATGCAATGACACTGGTGGATCCATGTGTGGTTTGTGAGATGAACAAACATGCAATGACTCTAGTTGTGGTTCATGAAAAGAACATACATGCAATGACACTGGTGGATCCATGTGTGGTTTGTGAGAAGAACAGACATGCAATGACTCTAGATGTGGTTCATGAGAAGAACACACATGCAATGACACTGGTGGATCCATGTGTGGTTTGTGAGAAGAACACACATGCAATGATACTAGGTGTGGTTCATGAAAAGAACACACATCCAATGACACTGGTGGATCCTTATGTGGTTTGTGAGAAGAACAAACATGCAATGACTATAGATGTGGTTCATGAGAAGAACACAGATGCAATGACACTGGTTGATCCATGTGTGGTTTATGAGAGGAACATACATGCAATGACACTAGGTGTGGTTCATGAAAAGAAGAGACATGCAATGACACTGGTGGATCCATATGTGGTTTGTGAAAAGAACAGACATGCAACCACACTAGGTGGATCCATGTGTGGTTCATAAGAAGAACACATATGCAATGACACTCGTGGATCCATGTGTGGTTTGTGAGAAGAACACACATCCAATGACACTGGGTGTGGTTCATAAGAAGAACACACATGCAATGACACTGGTGTATCCTTATGTTTTTTGTGAGAATAACAGACATGCAATGACTCTAGCTGTGGTTCATGAGAAGAACACACATGCAATGACACTAGTGTATCCTTATGTGGTTTGTGAGAAGAACACACATGCAATGACTCTAGTAGTGGTTGGTGAAAAGAACACACATGCAATGAATCTAACTTTGGTTCATGAGAAGAACACACATGCAATAACACTGGTGGATCCATGTGTGGTTTGTGAGAGGAACAGACATGCAATGACACTGGGTGTGGTTCATGAAAAGAACACACATCCAATGACACTGGTGGATCCTTATGTGGTTTGTGAGAAGAACACACATGCAATGACTCTGGTGGATCCTTTTGTGGTTTGTGAGAATAACAAACATGCAATGACACTGGTTGTGGTTCATGAGAAGAAAACACATGCAATGGCACTGGTTTATCCTTATGTGGTTTTGTGAGGAGAACACACATGTAATGACTCTAGATGTGGTTCATAAGAAGAACACACATCCAATGACACTGGTGGATCCATGTGTACACTATGAGAGGAACACACATGCAATGACAATGGGTGTGTTTCATGAGAAGAACACACATCCAATGACACTGGTGGATCCTTATGTGGTTTGTGAGAAGAACAGATATGCGATGACTCTAGATGTGGTTCATGAGAAGAACACACATGCAATGACACTAGTGGATCCATGTGTGGTTTATGAGAGGAACATACATGCAATGACACTGAGTGTGGTTCATGAAAAGAACACACATGCAATGAAACTGGTGGATCCATATGTGGTTTGTGAAAAGAACAGACATGCAATCACACTTGGTGGATCCATCTGTGGTTCATGATAAGAACACACATGCAATGACACTGGTGGATCCATGTGTGGTTTGTGAGACGAACACACATCCAATGACACTAGGTGTGGTTCATGAAAAGAACACACATCCAATGACACTGGTGGATCCTTGCGTGGTTCGTGAGAAGAACAAACATGCAATCACTCTAGATGTTGTTCATGAGAAGAACACACATGCAATGACACTGGTGTATCCTTATGTGGTTTGTGAGAAGAACACTGATGCAATGACTCTAGCTGTGGTTCATGAAAAGAACACACATCCAATGACTCTTGATGTGGTTCATGAGAAGAACACACATGCAATGACACTGGTGGATCCATGTGTGGTTTGTGAGAGGAACATACATGCAATGACACTGGGTGTGGTTCATGAAAAAAGCACACATCCAATGACACAGGTGGATCCTTATGTGGTTTGTGAGCATAACACACATGCAATGACTCTGGTGGATCCTTATGTGGTTTGTGAGAATAACAGAAATGCAAGGACTCTAGATGTGGTTCATGCGAAGAACACACATGCAATCACACTGGTGTATCCTTATGTGGTTTGTGAGAAGAACACAGATGCAATGACTCTAGCTATGGTTAATGAAAAGCACACACATCCAATGAATCTAGTTGTGGTTCATGAGAAGAACACACACGCAATGACACTGGTGGATCCATGTGTGGTTTGTGAGAGGAACATACATGCAATGACACTGGGTGTGGTTCATGAAAAAAGCACACATCCAATGACACAGGTGGATCCTTACGTGGTTTGTGAGCATAACACACATGCAATGACTCTGGTGGATCCTTATGTGGTTTGTGAGAATAACAGAAATGCAAGGACTCTAGATGTGGTTCATGAGAAGAAAACACACGCAATGACACTGGTGTATCCTTATGTGGTTTGTGAGAAGAACACACATGCAATGACTCTAGCTGTGGTTCATGAAAAGAACACGCATCCAATGACTCTAGCCATGGTTCATGACAAAAACACACATGCAATGACACTGGTGGATCCATGTGTGGTCTGTGAGAGGAACATACATGCAATGACACTGGGTGTGGTTCATGAAAAGAACACACATCCAATGACACTGGTGGATCCTGATGAGGTTTGTGAAAAGAACACACATGCAATGACACTGGTAGATCCTTATGTGGTTTGTGAGAAGAACACACATGCAATGACACTAGTGATGTGTGCTTTGTGAAAAGAAAACACACATGTAATGACACTGGTGGATCCATATGTGGTTTGTGAAAATAACAGACATGCAATCACACTGGGTGGATCCATGTGTGGTTCATGAGAAGAACACACATGCAATGACACTGGTGATATGTGGTTTGTGAAAAGAACAGACATGCAATGACTCTAACTGTGGTTAATGAAAAGAGAAGACATGCAATGACAGTGGTGGATCCATGTGTTGTTTGTGAGAAGAACACACATCCAATGACACTGGTGGACCCTTATGTGGTTTGTGAGAAGAACGGACATGCAATGACTCTAGCTATGGTTCATGAGAAGAACACACATGCAATGACACTGGTGTATCCTTATGTGGTTTGTGAGAAGAACACATATGTAATGACTCTATATGTGGTTCATGAGAAGAACACACATCCAATGACACTGGTGGATCCATGTGTACACTATGAGAGGAACACACGTGCAATGACACTGGGTGTGTTTCATGAGAACAACACACATCCAATGACACTGGTGGATCCTTACGTGGTTTGTGAGAAGAACAGATATGCGATGACTCTAGATGTGGTTCATGAGAAGAACACACATGCAATGACACTGGTGGATCCATGTGTGGTTTATGAGAGGAACATACATGCAATGACACTGAGTGTGGTTCATGAAAAGAACACACATGCAATGACACTGGTGGATCCATATGTGGTTTGTGAAAAGAAGAGACATGCAATCACACTTGGTGGATCCATGTGTGGTTCATGATAAGAACACACATGCAATGACACTGGTGGATCCATGTGTGGTTTGTGAGACGAACACACATCCAATGACACTGGGTGTGGTTCATGAAAAGAACACACATCCAATGACACTGGTGGATCCTTATGTGGTTTGTGAGCATAACACACATGCAATGACTCTGGTGGATCCTTATGTGGTTTGTGAGAATAACAGAAATGCAAGGACTCTAGATGTGGTTCATGAGAAGAACACACATGCAATGACACTGGTGTATCCTTATGTGGTTTGTGAGAAGAACACAGATGCAATGACTGTAGCTATGGTTAATGAAAAGAACACACATCCAATGAATCTAGTTGTGGTTCATGAGAAGAACGCACACACAATGACACTGGTGGATCCATGTGTGGTTTGTGAGAGGAACATACATGCAATGACACTGGGTGTGGTTCATGAAAAAAGCACACATCCAATGACACAGGTGGATCCTTACGAGGTTTGTGAGCATAACACACATGCAATGACTCTGGTGGATCCTTATGTGGTTTGTGAGAATAACAGAAATGCAAGGACTCTAGATGTGGTTCATGAGAAGAAAACACATGCAATGACACTGGTGTATCCTTATGTGGTTTGTGAGAAGAACACACATGCAATGACTCTAGTTGTGGTTCATGAAAAGAACACGCATCCAATGACTCTAGCCGTGGTTCATGAGAAAAACACACATGCAATGACACTGGTGGATCCATGTGTGGTCTGTGAGAGGAACATACATGCAATGACACTGGGTGTGGTTCATGAAAAGAACACACATCCAATGACACTTGTGGATCCTGATGTGGTTTGTGAAAAGAACACACATGCAATGACACTGGTAGATCCTTATGTGGTTTGTGAGAAGAACACACATGCAATGACACTAGTGATATGTGCTTTGTGAAAAGAACACAGAGGTAATGACACTGGTGGATCCATATGTGGTTTGTGAAAATAACAGACATGCAATCACACTGGGTGGATCCATGTGTGGTTCATGAGAAGAACACACATGCAATGACACTGGTGATATGTGGTTTGTGAAGAACAGACATGCAATGACTCTAACTGTGGTTAATGAAAAGAGCAGACATGCAATGACACTGGTGGATCCATGTGTGGTCTCTGAGAGGAACATACATGCAATGACACTGGGTGTGGTTGATGAAAAGAACACACATCCAATGACACTAGTGGATCCTGATGTGGTTTGTGAAAAGAACACACATGCAATGACACTGGTAGATCCTTATGTGGTTTGTGAGAAGAACACACATGCAATGACACTAGTGATATGTGCTTTGTGAAAAGAACACACATGTAATGACACTGGTGGATCCATATGTGGTTTGTGAAAATAACAGACATGCAATCACACTGGGTGGATCCATGTGTGGTTCATGAGAAGAACACACATGCAATGACACTGGTGATATGTGGTTTGTGAAAAGAACAGACATGCAATGACTCTAACTGTGGTTAATGAATAGAGCAGACATGCAATGACAGTGGTGGATCCATGTGTGGTTTGTGTGAAGAACGCACATCCAATGACACTGGTGGAGCCTTATGTGGTTTGTGAGAAGAACGGACATGCAATGACTCTAGCGGTGGTTCATGAGAAGAACACACATGCAATGACACTGGTGTATCCTTATGTGGTTTGTGAGAAGAACACACATGTAATGATCTAGATGTGGTTCATGAGAAGAACACACATCCAATGACACTAGTGGATCCATGTGTACACTATGAGAGGATCACACATGCAATGACACTGGGTGTGGTTCATGAGAAGAACACACATCCAATGACACTGGTGGATCCTTATGTGGTTTGTGAGAAGAACAGATATGCGATGACTCTAGATGTGGTTCATGAGAAGAACACACATGCAATGACACTGGTGGATCCATGTGTGGTTTATGAGAGGAACATACATGCAATGACACTGAGTGTGGTTCATGAAAAGAACACACATGCAATGACACTGGTGGATCCATATGTGGTTTGTGAAAAGAAGAGACATGCAATCACACTTGGTGGATCCAT
The DNA here is from genome assembly GCA_916181665.1 of Avena sativa. NCBI lineage: Eukaryota > Viridiplantae > Streptophyta > Magnoliopsida > Poales > Poaceae > Avena > Avena sativa. Next base: position 254,331,369 of record OV702292.1, on the reverse strand, counting down.
GTGTGGTTCATGATAAGAACACACATGCAATGACACTGGTGGATCCATGTGTGCTTTGTGAGACGAACACACATCCAATGACACTGGGTGTGGTTCATGAAAAGAACACACATCCAATGACACTGGTGGATCCTTATGTGGTTTGTGAGCATAACACACATGCAATGACTCTGGTGGATCCTTATGTGGTTTGTGAGAATAACAGAAATGCAAGGACTCTAGATGTGGTTCATGAGAAGAACACACATGCAATGACACTGGTGTATCCTTATGTGGTTTGTGAGAAGAACACAGATGCAATGACTGTAGCTATGGTTAATGAAAAGAACACACATCCAATGAATCTAGTTGTGGTTCATGAGAAGAACACACACGCAATGACACTGGTGGATCCATGTGTGGTTTGTGAGAGGAACATACATGCAATGACACTGGGTGTGGTTCATGAAAAAAGCACACATCCAATGACACAGGTGGATCCTTACGAGGTTTGTGAGCATAACACACATGCAATGACTCTGGTGGATCCTTATGTGGTTTGTGAGAATAACAGAAATGCAAGGACTCTAGATGTGGTTCATGAGAAGAAAACACACGCAATGACACTGGTGTATCCTTATGTGGTTTGTGAGAAGAACACACATGCAATGACTCTAGCTGTGGTTCATGAAAAGAACACGCATCCAATGACTCTAGCCATGGTTCATGACAAAAACACACATGCAATGACACTGGTGGATCCATGTGTGGTCTGTGAGAGGAACATACATGCAATGACACTGGGTGTGGTTCATGAAAAGAACACACATCCAATGACACTGGTGGAACCTGATGAGGTTTGTGAAAAGAACACACATGCAATGACACTGGTAGATCCTTATGTGGTTTGTGAGAAGAACACACATGCAATGACACTAGTGATGTGTGCTTTGTGAAAAGAAAACACACATGTAATGACACTGGTGGATCCATATGTGGTTTGTGAAAATAACAGACATGCAGTCACACTGGGTGGATCCATGTGTGGTTCATGAGAAGAACACACATGCAATGACACTGGTGATATGTGGTTTGTGAAAAGAACAGACATGCAATGACTCTAACTGTGGTTAATGAAAAGAGCAGACATGCAATGACAGTGGTGGATCCATGTGTGGTTTGTGAGAAGAACACACATCCAATGACACTGGTGGACCCTTATGTGGTTTGTGAGAAGAACGGACATGCAATGACTCTAGCTGTGGTTCATGAGAAGAACACACATGCAATGACACTGGTGTATCCTTATGTGGTTTGTGAGAAGAACACACATGTAATGACTCTAGATGTGGTTCATGAGAAGAACACACATCCAATGACACTGGTGGATCCATGTGTACACTATGAGAGGAACACACATGCAATGACACTGGGTGTCTTTCATGAGAAGAGCACACATCCAATGACACTGGTGGATCCTTACGTAGTTTGTGAGAAGAACAGATATGCGATGACTCTAGATGTGGTTCATGAGAAGAACACACATGCAATGACACTGGTTGATCCATGTGTGGTTTATGAGAGGAACATACATGCAATGGCACTGAGTGTGGTTCATGAAAAGAACACACATGCAATGACACTGGTGGATCCATATGTGGTTTGTGAAAAGAACAGACATGCAATCACACTTGGTGGATCCATGTGTGGTCCATGATAAGAACACACATGCAATGACACTGGTGGATCCATGTGTGCTTTGTGAGACGAACACACATCCAATGACACTGGGTGTGGTTCATGAAAAGAACACACATCCAATGACACTGGTGGATCCTTGTGTGGTTCGTGAGAAGAACAAACATGCAATCACTCTAGATGTGGTTCATGAGAACAACACACATGCAATGACACTGGTGTATCCTTATGTGGTTTGTGAGAAGAAAACTGTTGCAATGACTCTAGCTGTGGTTCATGAAAAGAACACACATCCAATGACTCTAGATGTGGTTCATGAGAAGAACACACATGCAATGACACTAGTGATATGTGCTTTGTGAAAAGAACACACATGTAATGACACTGGTGGATTCATATGTGGTTTGTGAAAATAACAGACATGCAGTCACACTGGGTGGATCCATGTGTGGTTCATGAGAAGAACACACATGCAATGACACTGGTGATATGTGGTTTGTGAAAAGAACAGACATGCAATGACTCTAACTGTGGTTAATGAAAAGAGCAGACATGCAATGACAGTGGTGGATCCATGTGTGGTTTGTGAGAAGAACACACATCCAATGACACTGGTGGACCCTTATGTGGTTTGTGAGAAGAACGGACATGCAATGACTCTAGCTGTGGTTCATGAGAAGAACACACATGCAATGACACTGGTGTATCCTTATGTGGTTTGTGAGAAGAACACACATGTAATGACTCTAGATGTGGTTCATGAGAAGAACACACATCCAATGACACTGGTGGATCCATGTGTACACTATGAGAGGAACACACATGCAATGACACTGGGTGTCTTTCATGAGAAGAGCACACATCCAATGACACTGGTGGATCCTTACGTAGTTTGTGAGAAGAACAGATATGCGATGACTCTAGATGTGGTTCATGAGAAGAACACACATGCAATGACACTGGTTGATCCATGTGTGGTTTATGAGAGGAACATACATGCAATGGCACTGAGTGTGGTTCATGAAAAGAACACACATGCAATGACACTGGTGGATCCATATGTGGTTTGTGAAAAGAACAGACATGCAATCACACTTGGTGGATCCATGTGTGGTCCATGATAAGAACACACATGCAATGACACTGGTGGATCCATGTGTGCTTTGTGAGACGAACACACATCCAATGACACTGGGTGTGGTTCATGAAAAGAACACACATCCAATGACACTGGTGGATCCTTATGTGGTTTGTGAGCATAACACACATGCAATGACTCTGGTGGATCCTTATGTGGTTTGTGAGAATAACAGAAATGCAAGGACTCTAGATGTGGTTCATGAGAAGAACACACATGCAATGACACTGGTGTATCCTTATGTGGTTTGTGAGAAGAACACAGATGCAATGACTGTAGCTATGGTTAATGAAAAGAACACACATCCAATGAATCTAGTTGTGGTTCATGAGAAGAACACACACGCAATGACACTGGTGGATCCATGTGTGGTTTGTGAGAGGAACATACATGCAATGACACTGGGTGTGGTTCATGAAAAAAGCACACATCCAATGACACAGGTGGATCCTTACGTGGTTTGTGAGCATAACACACATGCAATGACTCTGGTGGATCCTTATGTGGTTTGTGAGAATAACAGAAATGCAAGGACTCTAGATGTGGTTCATGAGAAGAAAACACATGCAATGACACTGGTGTATCCATATGTGGTTTGTGAGAAGAACACACATGCAATGACTCTAGCTGTGGTTCATGAAAAGAACACGCATCCAATGACTCTAGCCGTGGTTCATGAGAAAAACACACATGCAATGAACACTGGTGAATCCATGTGTGGTCTGTGAGAGGAACATACATGCAATGACACTGGGTGTGGTTCATGAAAAGAACACACATCCAATGACACTTGTGGATCCTGATGTGGTTTGTGAAAAGAACACACATGCAATGACACTGGTAGATCCTTATGTGGTTTGTGAGAAGAACACACATGCAATGACACTAGTGATGTGTGCTTTGTGAAAAGAAAACACACATGTAATGACACTGGTGGATCCATATGTGGTTTGTGAAAATAACAGACATGCAATCACACTGGGTGGATCCATGTGTGGTTCATGAGAAGAACACACATACAATGACACTGGTGATATGTGGTTTGTGAAAAGAACAGACATGCAATGACTCTAACTGTGGTTAATGAAAAGAGCAGACATGCAATGACAGTGGTGGATCCATGTGTTGTTTGTGAGAAGAACACACATCCAATGACACTGGTGGACCCTTATGTGGTTTGTGAGAAGAACGGACATGCAGTGACTCTAGCTGTGGTTCATGAGAAGAACACACATGCAATGACACTGGTGTATCCTTATGTGGTTTGTGAGAAGAACACACATGTAATATCTCTAGATGTGGTTCATGAGAAGAACACACATCCAATGACACTGGTGGATCCATGTGTACACTATGAGAGGAACACACATGCAATGACACTGGGTGTGTTTCATGAGAAGAACACACATCCAATGACACTGGTGGATCCTTACGTGGTTTGTGAGAAGAACAGATATGCGATGACTCTAGATGTGGTTCATGAGAAGAACACACATGCAATGACACTCGTGGATCCATGTGTGGTTTGTGAGAGGAACATACATGCAATGACACTGGGTGTGGTTCATGAAAAAAGCACACATCCAATGACACAGGTGGATGCTTATGTGGTTTGTGAGCATAACACACATGCAATGACTCTGGTGGATCATTATGTGGTTTGTGAGAATAACAGAAATGGAAGGACTCTAGATGTGGTTCATGAGAAGAAAACACATGCAATGACATTGGTGTATCCTTATGTGGTTTGTGAGAAGAACACACATGCAATGACTCTAGCTGTGGTTCATGAAAAGAACACGCATCCAATGACTCTAGCCGTGGTTCATGAGAAAAACACACATGCAATGGCACTGGTGGATCCATGTGTGGTCTGTGAGAGGAACATACATGCAATTACACTGGGTGTGGTTCATGAAAAGAACACACATCCAATGACACTGGTGGATCCTGATGTGGTTTGTGAAAAGAACACACATGCAATGACACTGGTAGATCCTTATGTGGTTTGTGAGAAGAACACACATGCAATGACACTAGTGATATGTGCTTTGTGAAAAGAACACACATGTAATGACAGTGGTGGATCCATATGTGGTTTGTGAAAATAACAGACATGCAATCACACTGGGTGGATCCATGTGTGGTTCATGAGAAGAACACACATGCAATGACACTGGTGATATGTGGTTTGTGAAAAGAACAGACATGCAATGACTCTAACTGTGGTTAATGAAAAGAGCAGACATGCTATGACAGTGGTGGATCCACGTGTGGTTTGTGAGAAGAACGCACATCCAATGACACTGGTGGAGACTTATGTGGTTTGTGAGAAGAACGGACATGCAATGACTCTAGCGGTGGTTCATGAGAAGAACACACATGCAATGACACTGGTGTATCCTTATGTGGTTTGTGAGAAGAACACACATGTAATGATCTAGATGTGGTTCATGAGAAGAACACACATCCAATGACAATAGTGGATCCATGTGTACACTATGAGAGGATCACACATGCAATGACACTGGGTGTGGTTCATGAGAAGAACACACATCCAATGACACTGGTGGATCCTTATGTGGTTTGTGAGAAGAACAGATATGCGATGACTCTAGATGTGGTTCATGAGAAGAACACACATGCAATGACACTGGTGGATCCATGTGTGGTTTATGAGAGGAACATACATGCAATGACACTGAGTGTGGTTCATGAAAAGAACACACATGCAATGACACTGGTGGATCCATATGTGGTTTGTCAAAAGAAGAGACATGCAATCACACTTGGTGGATCCATGTTCGGTTCATGATAAGAACACACATGCAATGACACTGGTGGATCCATGTGTGGTTTGTGAGACGAACACACATCCAATGACACTAGGTGTGGTTCATGAAAAGAACACACATCCAATGACACTGGTGGATCCTTGTGTGGTTTGTGAGAAGAACAAACATGCAATCACTCTAGATGTGGTTCATGAGAAGAACACACATCCAATGACACTTGTGGATCCTGATGTGGTTTGTGAAAAGAACACACATGCAATGACACTGGTAGATCCTTATGTGGTTTGTGAGAAGAACACACATGCAATGACACTAGTGATGTGTGCTTTGTGAACAGAAAACACACATGTAATGACACTGGTGGATCCATATGTGGTTTGTGAAAATAACAGACATGCAATCACACTGGGTGGATCCATGTGTGGTTCATGAGAAGAACACACATACAATGACACTGGTGATATGTGGTTTGTGAAAAGAACAAACATGCAATGACTCTAACTTTGGTTAATGAAAAGAGCAGACATGCAATGACAGTGGTGGATCCATGTGTTGTTTGTGAGAAGAACACACATCCAATGACACTGGTGGACCCTTATGTGGTTTGTGAGAAGAACGGACATGCAGTGACTCTAGCTGTGGTTCATGAGAAGAACACACATGCAATGACACTGGTGTATCCTTATGTGGTTTCTGAGAAGAACACACATGTAATAACTCTAGATGTGGTTCATGAGAAGAACACACATCCAATGACACTGGTGGATCCATGTGTACACTATGAGAGGAACACACATGCAATGACACTGGGTGTGTTTCATGAGAAGAACACACATCCAATGACACTGGTGGATCCTTACGTGGTTTGTGAGAAGAACAGATATGCGATGACTCTAGATGTTGTTCATGAGAAGAACACACATGCAATGACACTCGTGGATCCATGTGTGGTTTGTGAGAGGAACATACATGCAATGACACTGGGTGTGGTTCATGAAAAAAGCACACATCCAATGACACAGGTGGATGCTTATGTGGTTTGTGAGCATAACACACATGCAATGACTCTGGTGGATCATTATGTGGTTTGTGAGAATAACAGAAATGGAAGGACTCTAGATGTGGTTCATGAGAAGAAAACACATGCAATGACATTGGTGTATCCTTATGTGGTTTGTGAGAAGAACACACATGCAATGACTCTAGCTGTGGTTCATGAAAAGAACACGCATCCAATGACTCTAGCCGTGGTTCATGAGAAAAACACACATGCAATGGCACTGGTGGATCCATGTGTGGTCTGTGAGAGGAACATACATGCAATTACACTGGGTGTGGTTCATGAAAAGAACACACATCCAATGACACTGGTGGATCCTGATGTGGTTTGTGAAAAGAACACACATGCAATGACACTGGTAGATCCTTATGTGGTTTGTGAGAAGAACACACATGCAATGACACTAGTGATATGTGCTTTGTGAAAAGAACACACATGTAATGACAGTGGTGGATCCATATGTGGTTTGTGAAAATAACAGACATGCAATCACACTGGGTGGATCCATGTGTGGTTCATGAGAAGAACACACATGCAATGACACTGGTGATATGTGGTTTGTGGAAAGAACAGACATGCAATGACTCTAACTGTGGTTAATGAAAAGAGCAGACATGCTATGACAGTGGTGGATCCACGTGTGGTTTGTGAGAATAACGCACATCCAATGACACTGGTGGAGACTTATGTGGTTTGTGAGAAGAACGGACATGCAATGACTCTAGCGGTGGTTCATGAGAAGAACACACATGCAATGACACTGGTGTATCCTTATGTGGTTTGTGAGAAGAACACACATGTAATGATCTAGATGTGGTTCATGAGAAGAACACACATCCAATGACAATAGTGGATCCATGTGTACACTATGAGAGGATCACACATGCAATGACACTGGGTGTGGTTCATGAGAAGAACACACATCCAATGACACTGGTGGATCCTTATGTGGTTTGTGAGAAGAACAGATATGCGATGACTCTAGATGTGGTTCATGAGAAGAACACACATGCAATGACACTGGTGGATCCATGTGTGGTTTATGAGAGGAACATACATGCAATGACACTGAGTGTGGTTCATGAAAAGAACACACATGCAATGACACTGGTGGATCCATATGTGGTTTGTCAAAAGAAGAGACATGCAATCACACTTGGTGGATCCATGTTCGGTTCATGATAAGAACACACATGCAATGACACTGGTGGATCCATGTGTGGTTTGTGAGACGAACACACATCCAATGACACTAGGTGTGGTTCATGAAAAGAACACACATCCAATGACACTGGTGGATCCTTGTGTGGTTTGTGAGAAGAACAAACATGCAATCACTCTAGATGTGGTTCATGAGAAGAACACACATGCAATGACACTGGTGTATCCTTATGTGGTTTGTGAGAAGAACACCGATGCAATGACTCTAGTTGTGGTTCATGAAAAGAACACACATCCAATGACTCTAGTTGTGGTTCATGAGAAGAACACACATGCAATGACACTGGTGGATCCATGTGTGGTTTGTGAGAGGAACATACATGCAATGACACTGGGTGTGGTTCATGAAAAAAGCACACATCCAATGACACAGGTGGATCCTTATGTGGTTTGTGAGCATAACACACATGCAATGACTCTGGAGGATCATTATGTGGTTTGTGAGAATAACAGAAATGCAAGGACTATAGATGTGGTTCATGAGAAGAACACACATGCAATGACACTGGTGTATCCTTATGTGGTTTGTGAGAAGAACACAGATGCAATGACTCTAGCTATGGTTCATGAAAAGAACACACATCCAATGAATCTAGTTGTGGTTCATGAGAAGAACACACATGCAATGACACTGGTGGATCCATGTGTGGTTTGTGAGAGGAACATACATGCAATGACAGTGGGTGTGGTTCATGAAAAAAGCACACATCCAATGACACAGGTGGATCCTTATGTGGTTTGTGAGCATAACACACATGCAATGACTCTGGTGGATCCTTATCTGGTTTGTGAGAATAACAGAAATGCAAGGACTCTAGATGTGTTTCATGAGAAAAAAACACATGCAATGACACTGGTGATATGTGGTTTGTGAAAAGAACATACATGCAATGACTCTAACTGTGGTTAATGAAAAGAGCAGGCATGCAATGACAGTGGTGGATCCATGTGTGGTTTGTGAGAAGAACACACATCCAATGACACTGGTGGATCATTATGTGGTTTGTGAGAAGAACAGTCATGCAATGGCTCTAGCTATGGTTCATGAGAAGAACACACATGCAATGACACTGGTGTATCCTTATATGGTTTGTGAGAAGAACACACATGCAATGACTCTAGATGTGGTTCATGAGAAGAACACACATCCAATGACACTGGTGGATCCATGTTTACACTATGAGAGGAACACACATGCAATGACACAGGGTGTGGTTCATGAGAAGAACACACATCCAATGACACTGGTGGATCCTTATGTGGTTTGTGAGAAGAACAGGTATGCGATGACTCTAGATGTGGTTCATGAGAAGAACACACATGCAATGACAGTGGTGGATCCATATGTGGTTTATGAGAGGAATAGACATGCAATGACACTAGGTGTGGTTCATGAAAAGAACACACATGCAATGACACTGGTGGATCCATATGTGGTTTGTGAAAAGAACAGACATGCAATCACACTTGGTGGATCCATGTGTGGTTCATGAGAAGAACACACATGCAATGACACTGGTGGATCCATGTGTGGTTTGTGAGACGAACACACATCCAATGACACTGGGTGTGGTTCATGAAAAGAACAACATCCAATGACACTGGTGGATCCTTGTGTGGTTTGTGAGAAGAACAAACATGCAATCACTCTAGATGTGGTTCATGAGAAGAACACACATGCAAGGAAACTTGTGTATCCTTATGTGGTTTGTGAGAAGAACACAGATGCAATGACTCTAGCTATGGTTCATGAAAAGAACACACATCCAATGAGTCTAGTTGTGGTTCATGAGAAGAACACACATGCAATGACACTGGTGGATCCATGTGTGGTTTGTGAGAGGAACAAACATGCAATGAACATGGGTGTGGTTCATGAAAAAACACATCCAATGACATAGGTGGATCCTTATATGGTTTGTGAGAAGAACACACATACAATGACTCTAGATGTGGTTCATGAGAGGAACACACATCCAATGACACTGGTGGATCCATGTCTACATTGTGGGAGGAACACACATGCAATGAAACTGGGTGTGGTTCATGAGAAGAACACACATCCAATGACACTAGTGGATCCTTATGTCGTTTGTGGGAAGAACATATATGCGATGACTCTAGATGTGGTTCATAAGAAGAACACACATGCAATGACACTGGTGGATACATGTGTGGTTTATGAGAGGAACAGACACGCAATGACACTGGGTGTGGTTCATGAAAAGAACACACATGCAATGACACTGGTGGATCCATATGTGGTTTGTGAAAAGAACAGACATGGAATCACACTTGGTGGATCCATGCGTGGTTCATGAGAAGAACACACATGCAATGACACTGGTGGATCCATGTGTGGTTTGTGAGATGAACACACATCCAATGACACTGGGTGTGGTTCATGAAAAGAACACACATCCAATGACATAGGTGGATCCTTGTGTGGTTTGTGAGAAGAACAAACATGAATCACTCTAGGTGTGGTTCATTAGAAGAACATACATGCAATGACACTGGTGTATCCTTATGTGGTTTGTGAGAAGAACACAGATGCAATGACTCTGGCTGTGGTTCATGAAAAGAACACACATCCAATGACTCTAGCTGTGGTTCATGAGAAGAACACACATGCAATGACACTGGTGGATCCACGTGTAGTTTGTGAGAGGAACAGACATGCAATGACACTGGGTGTGGTTCATGAAAAAAAACACATCCAATGACACAGGTGGATCCTTATGTGGTTTGTGAGAAGAACACACATGCAATGACTCTGGTGGATCCTTATGTGGTTTGTGAGAATAACAGAAATGCAATGACTCTAGATTTGGTTCATGAGAAGAAAACACATGCAATGACACTGGTGTATCCTTATGTGGTTTGTGAGAAGAACACACATGCAATGACTTTAGCTGTGGTTCATGAAAAGAACACACATCCAATAACTCTAGCCGTGGTTCCTGAGAAGAACACACATGCAATGACACTAGTGGATCGATGTGTGGTCTGTGAGAGGAATAGACATGCAATGACACTGGGTGTGGTTCATGAAAAGAACACACATCCAATGACAATGGTGGATCCTGATGTGGTTTGTGAAAAGAACACACATCCAATCACACTAGTGGACCCTTATGTGGTTTGTGAGAAGAACACACATGCAATAACACTGGTGATATGTGGTTTGTAAAAAGAAGACACCACTACAAGGAATGTGCTAACTGGTGACCCCAAATATTGCTCATAGAATGGTCATAGTAATCCATCTATGACCTTTCTATAACCAAAAGCAGTAGGTCACATACGGAGGGTCACTATAGACAACTGACGACCTTTTTTTTGAATTGGTCATAAATAGCCATGACCAAAATAGAAGGTCATAGAGCCCATGACCAAAATTTTGGTCATGGGTAATCTACCATATCCACATCAGATCGTCTACGTGGCAAGCCTACTGGGAAATCCATGACCAAAAAAAATGGTCTTAAATTAAATTCAGCCTGGTCCAGATTGGTGCCTTAGATGGGCCGAGCCCATTAACTCAGCCTATTTATATTTTTTTGTATCGATTTTGTTCAGCTACATGGGTCAAGTTCAATATTTTAGCCTTTTTATTTTCTGGGCCACAGCCTTTTTACAAGATATATTCATTTTCTATTTTTGGCCTTTTTAATCTTGATCAGGTCCCATTTATCAGAGCATGTCAAAATCGTTTCATAAGTTGATCCACAAGTGAGAAGCATCCAAACTGTCAGATTATTAGTATACCTAGGTTCCACTAGAACATTGCATACATAAAAATATTTCTTAATAACAGAGAACATGTAATTCATCAGGAAATAATCCGATTACATTCTACCCAGATAAGCCTAATATTACATTATAATATGCGACTATTCCCTATATAGCAGTTAACATTGTGCCCTCAGACTGGTTGCTTGTTCTGTAAGAGGGCTCAGCCGATATGTTGTGCCAAACGCCCCCTGCATGCTGCCTCGTCATCGTGGAGCTCCTGTAGAATAATAACTGCCACATTTTAGTCTCAGTGAAGGTAATACCTTGAATTATAGGAAATCAACGTGGCAATACAATTATAACTAAGTATTTGTCATACAAAAACCTACAAAGTGTGAAAAAAGGTATGAAGCAGATAAATCAACAACTAAAGTTTATGTCAAGCAATGCACTAGTACATCACGATTCAGTTTAGTTATACTAAATGACATTAGTACAGGAAAGACAAGAAGCTTCAATAGTATAGGAAAGACAAGTAGCTTCATAGCATCATGTTTGACAACAATCTTCTCGATTCTTGAAGAAAAGCAGAGGCAGTGGAAACTGTTCTTACCCCTCCTGCGAGGTACTTCTTCACACTTCCCAGGGTTAATGCTCTTGTAACCGACAGGAAACACCATTTCCTGTTACATTCATAGAGCTCTCGTAAAATAGCAATGATGGCGATTCTCAGTAATACACAGTAATCAAACCATCTTAAATAGGTTAACAAAATTTATATTGCAGCATTATTAATATTAGTGAGCTCAGCCCATGTAAAATAAATTGACTACACAACATGTGAAATTCTAAACACTCACAAGGGACATATATATATTATTTATAAGGTATAAACAATGAGTGTCACTGCAATTAAAAGCCAGACTAGACAGCTTCTAAAAAATGAAATGGGAAAATGCACAACTGATATAGCCAGGAGATAAGACAAGTGTCATTCAGTTCCTTAGTTATCCCATGCTGTTGCAGAAGCAATCCAATAAGTAATATGATATATGCAGCCATTGAGTGTAGAATGCACGTGAACAAACATCAAGTGTGTTACACAAATCAATCAATTGATGCAAAGCACCTTTAGTGATTCTACATTCCTTACATAAGAGGCAATATTCACGTATATTTGTTTATTGGCAGATGGATGAGGTACAGAAACAGACACATGCTCCACCTTGTGGTTGGCGTGATGAGCTACACGCAGTCGGATCCGGTAGCGTCGAGTACCAACAAGACCTGTAGAAAAAGTTAATCATCATACAAATGAAAAACATGCATGCCATACACTAATAAATAAAATAGGCAGGACTTTTAACACCCAAACATTGATGTATATTGAAATTACAACATCTAATCATTTCCAAGTCATTTAATTACAAACAAATTCCTTGCAAACAAGAGTTGGGAAACTCTCATCCAAAGAATTAGAACATCACAATTATTGGCGTGCAATCTCCGCAGAAGTTACTACACATAGCACCATCCTAATCCACAAGAAAAAAGTTAATACCAGGATCGTCCCCTTATTTCATAGCAGTGGAATCTGAACCGATTGATGAGCCTAAGAGGTAAATTGACTTCGGCCAATTGTCTAGCTTTAGTTTGAACTTTAATTATTATATGCATAAGAAAGTAGCAAAACAACATAAGTCACCGACATATCTTTTTAGTAGAAGCTAAACTAGCCATATCATTTTAGTAACAGGCTAAGCAAGCAGTAGAACAGCACAAGTCACCGGTATAACACAAACTACAGCCAGTAAACACGAATTCTCTATGAACTAGAGACATTTATCAGTACACTAGTGTATAGCAACATGTCAAGACAATTGCTTCATTTTTTATTTGTTTGGATAGCTATGTCCTATATCAACTGTAAAATTTACTACCAGGACTGCAACTGCAATTGTTCTGCAGAATCCAATAAACTTGGGCCAGAATATGAACACAGTAGAAGGAAACTCAAATGCCCAATAATCCATTACCTAAGTGTGAAGGATCAAATGCCAGATTGAAGCTAGGCACACTAGTTTCAGTACTCCGCCCCAGCATAAACTTGGTGGTAGGCATATGCCGACCAAATAATTTCATTCCTGCTTCAGAGAATGATGCATGTCAGTCCTACAAGAATAATTCAGTACCACTTTCAAGGTTCAAACAACCTGGGAGGCATTCACGTAGAACGTGACTCCAATAAATTTCACGAATAAGAGTAGAAGGATAATTACATGCTTCATGGAAACTGTACTGCTTTAGGTGCAGTTGCAGAAGATGCCTCCCACAGGCATGAGAAATACGTGGAGAAGCCCATACTCCGATCAAATGGGACATAACACCCAATCAGTAAAGAATTCACCTCATACTAGGCGAGAAAGCTACTGAACGTGAACCAGGAATATGGACAAGAAAAGAGCGCGAGCGTACCAAGAGGGGCCGAGGTGGTGCGGGCATCGGTCATCGAGGGAAACCCATTTGCCGGAGTTGGGGCCCTTTCAAATGATGAGGTCGCGGTCGACAATCTGGAATGTTCAGGGCACGCGGGGGTCAAGGTCCTCGAGGAGGGAGGCTGGATACCAGTGGTCCGTCGACATGAACTTCTCTCCCGAATCCGTTGTAGAAGTGGTCGGCAACGCCCACTCCGCCTCGCCGGGAACGGACATGGGTGCGGCCACACAGAGGCGGGTTGGCGTCCTGCGGCTGCGTGGTGCTGAGCAGCACTATGTGCGGCGACCATGGGGAGCGCTGATGGAGGACGGGAGGGGCGTCGATGGGCTTGACCGTGGGGAATCGGTGGGGCGCGGTGTGATGTGGATTTGGAGGGTGGGTGGCGGCGGGGAACTGGGGATAGGTGAGTTAGGGTTAGAGGGGACCCGGTACTTGAACACAATTTTCGTTGGCAGGGCGGGGATAGGGGTGCGTCCAATTTTCGATCCCGTGGGTGTGCTTTCGCGTAGGAGTGTTACTCTGAAATTGCCCAACCAGTGTGACCGACACCAGCACCTATGTTTTGAGGTCCCACGGTGCAGTTGCTAGGTAGAATTTGGGTGTTACATTTTTGGGTACATCTTGCTCTCTTCCTTAATAAAAACTTAGTAAAGTATATGCATCACTTAAAAAGATTTTAAATTCGTATCCCTGTATATTTAAGGTACAGAAGTATGGATACAATGACAAAATTGATCAGCATTCATATTTTATTATTATTTCTATTAAAATCCATAATTGGTCATATTATGTGACATATTTGCAACGAAAAATATCAAACTTAGATTATTGTAAATATCTAAAAAAAATCTCAGAAATGATCTATCATGTTCGAGCTTTCTTGACTTTCAGGTTAAACGATGGCTAGAATCGCAGAATACTTTGTGATAATATGCTCATATTGTGTGCATGCATGTGCATGTTGGGATGGCAAACAATGTTCCAGGCGTAAGTTTCCTTTTCGCCACTCAAAAAAATGCATTTTTCATTTTTGAGTGCGAAAAATGGGGCGTTTTGTAAAGCAACCACTAAATGAGAGCTTCAAAATGCTACCACCCCATTTATATAAAATACTAGACCACATTACATTGACAATGTCCCAAGTGGGGAATATAAAAACTTTCCGATTTGAAAAGGACAAATTTCTGCCGAATCAATATGAAGTGGGTCCAATTTGAACTACAGGTATTTGATCTAATTCTCATGATTTTTCGAAAAATCAGTTTCAGCTTCACAATATGCTGTTTTATTAGAGATCCACTGAAAGTTTAGCGAGACTCAGCCCCTAGCTAAGAACCTTCATGCCCCCCGTTTTGACCATAGTTTGAAACGGGCATAAGAAATTCAAAAATGGTCCAAACAAGATAAATCCTTCATGTGATGTCATGTTATGTGACATATTTGCAAGGGAAAATACCAAGCTTGGAGCATTGTAAATATATTTAACAAACCTTCTCATAAATAACCTATCATGTTCGAGGTTTCCTGGCTTTCAAGTTAAGCGACCAATGTTATGGCAGGAATCACGACATAGTTTGTGATAATGTGCCTATATTGTGCATGCACGGGCATGTTGAGATGGCGAACAATGTTGTAGGAGGAAGTTTTCCTTTTCATCGCCCAAAAAATGCATTTTTCATTTTCCGAGTGCGGAAAATGGCGCGTTTTGTGATGCAACCACCAAATAAGAGCTTCAAAATGCTACCATCCCATTTTTATAAAATACTAGACCTCATTGCATTGACAATGTCCCAAGTGGGGTATATAAAAACTTCTCGTGCACCACTCGTGAAAAAGACATTTTTTTGTCGAATCAGGAGGAAGTGGGTCGGGTTTGAAATACAGCTACATGATCTAATACTCATGATTTTTTGAAAAAATCATTTTTAATCTCACAATATGATGTTTCTTTAGAGATCTGATGCAATTTTAGCGAGGATCATCCCCTATCTATGAACCTCCATGCCCGCCGTTTTGACCATATTTTGAAACGGGCATGAAAAATTCAAAAACGGTCCAAACAATGTAAAACCTTTGCATGGTGTCATATTATGTGACATATTTTCAAGGAAAAATACCAAACTTGGTATATTGCGAACATCTCGAAAAAACCTTCACATAAATGACCTATCATGCTCGAGGTTTCATGGCTTTTGGGTCAAACCGACCAATGTTATGGCTAGAATCACAACATAGTTTGTGATAATCTGCCCATATTGTGCATTCATGTGCATATTGGGGTGGCGAACAATGTTATAGGAGAAATTTTTCATTTTCGTCGTACAGAAAAACATTTTCCATTTTCTAAGTGCCAAAAACAGGGTGTTTTATGAAGCAACCACCAAATGGTTAATTCAAAATGCTACCACCATATTTTTCAAAAATACTAGACCACCTTACATAGACAATGTCCCAAGTAGGATATCTCAAACCTTTCCGTCCACCCCTAGAGAAAAAGACAAATGTCTGCCGAATCGGTAGGAAGTGGGTACGGTTTGAACTACAACTACATGATCTAATGTTCATGATTTTTCGAAAAAATCATTTTTAATCTCACAATATGAAGTTTCTTCAGAGATCTGATGCAATTTTAGTAAGGATCATCCCCTATCTATGAACCTTCGTGCTCGCCGTTTTGACCGTAGTTTGAAAACGGGCATAAAAATTAAAAAATGGTCCAAACAATGTAACACCTTCGCGTGGTGTCATATTATATGACATATTTTCAAGGAAAAATACCAAACTTGGTATATTACGAACATCTCGAAAAAACCTTCACAGAAATGACCTATCATGTTCGAGGTTTCATGGCTTTTGGGTCAAACGACCAATATTATGGCTAGAATTGCGACATAGTTTATGATAATATGCCCATATTGTGCATGCATGTGCATCTTGGGGTGGAGAACAATGTTGTAGGAGGAAGTTTTCCTTTTCATCGCACAGAAAAAACATTTTCCATTTTCTAAGTGCCAAGAACAGGGCATTTTGCGAAGCAACCACCAAATGGTTAATTCAAAATTCTACCACCATATTTTTCAAAAATACTAGACCACCTTACATGGACAATGTCCCAAGTAGGATATCTCAAACCTTTCCGTTCACCCCTGACGAAAAAGACAAATGTCTGCCAAATTGGTAGGAAGTGGGTCCGGTTTGAACTATAGCTACATTATCTAATGCTCATGATTTTTTGTAAAAATCATTTTTATTGTCACAATATGATGTTTCTTTAGAGATCTGATGCAATTTTAGCGAGGATCATCCCCTATCTATGAACCTGCGTGCCTGCCGTTTTGATCATAGTTTGAAACAGACATAAAAAATTAAAAAATGGTCCAAACAATGTAACACCTTCACGTGGTGTCATATTATTTGACATATTTGCAAGGAAAAACACCAAATTTGGTATATTGTAAATATCTCAAAGAAGCCTTCTCAAAAATGACCTATCATGTTCGAGGTTTCATGCCTTTCAGGCCGAACGACCAATGTCATGGCTAGAATGGGGGCATAGTTTGTGATCATGTGCCCATATTGTGCATCTTGGGATGGCGAACAATATTGAGGAGAAAGTTTTCCCTTTTGTCGCACTAAAAAGGAATTTTCTATTTTCCAAGTGCCAAAAACGGGGCATTTTGTGAAGCAACCAACAAAGTGCTAATTCAAAATGTTACAACCCTATTTATAAACAAATACTAGACCATATTACATGGGCAATGTCCCAAACAGGATATCTCAAACCTTTTCGTCCATCCGTGACGAAAAAGAAAAATTCGTGTCGAATCTGTAGAAAGTGAGTCCGATTTAAACTACAGGTACATGATCTAATGCTCATGAATGTTTGGAAAAGCATTTTTAGACTCATAATATGATGTTTTTTCAGAGATCCAATGCAATATTTTAGCACTACTAAACCCTGAGACAAAAAATTCAATTTCAAACCCCTATTGTGAAAACCTTAATTCAAAATCTCTATGTACACCTATTAAGGTTTTATATGAAAAATATGTCCTTGTAGTTTTTATAGAAAGTAAAAGTGTTTTATAATGTCCTAAAAATATTCTCCAAAGTTTTACAAGTTCTCTGAATTTTGTTTGACTCAATTTAGAGTTATGAATAAAAGATATAAAAGAATTCAAAAAAGAATAAAAGAAAAAAATAGCTGCAGGTGACCGGCCGAGCTAACCCGCCAGCCAAACGGCCCAGCCCAGCAAGCCATGCCTAGCCCAAGGCCAGCCCAGGTAGCAGCCGCAGGTGGAAGGCCGCAGCGCCCGGCCAAGCCCACCACCGAATCTATAGTTTTATGTATATCGTGTGCATATTTTAAACAAAGATTGATTCGGTGTGATGGTTAGCTGCGTGGAATGTTATAAGGAGGTCGCGAGATCGAGTTCTCCGGCTGTTATTTTTGTTGTTTATTTCCAACGACATGTTGTTTATTCCCGCGTGCAGGTCGCGATGCCCGGGTCCGCTACAGTTCTTTGTAAGTCCCGCGCCGGGCTATCAGTCCACGTGGAAGGTTTTAAAAAATATTAATAAATTGTATAAATTGAGAAAATTGATACGTGGACATGACACGTAGGTGCAACTGGTCAGTTGGGGGTCTGGTCGCTTCAACGAATCATGTATTAGCAATACCGACCATTTAAATTGGTCGTAGTCGCCTAAAATTAAGGTCATAGACCAGTGTTGTCTATGTTATGACCTATTGTTGTAATCCAATTATGACCTTTCTGACAAAAAAGTCTTTATTTTTTATGGTTTGGACCCTTCCAAATCGTCTACGACCATTTGCTTCGCAATGTTCATAGTTCTATGACCAAAAAATCCATGGTCGTTACGAAAAGGTCATTAGTTGACATATTTCTTGTAGTGCACATGCAATGACAATGGTGGATCCATATGTGGTTTGTGAAAAAAACAGACATGCAATCACACTGGGTGGATCCATGTGTGCTTCATGAGAAGAACACACATGCAATGACACTGGTGATATGTGGTTTGTGAAAAGAACATGCATGCAATGACTCTAACTATGGTTAATGAAAAGGGCAAACATGCAATGACAATCGGTGGATCCATGTGTGGTTTGTTAGAAGAACACACATCCAATGACACTGGTGGATCCTTATGTGGTTTGTGAAAAGAACAGACATGCAATGACTCTAGCTGCGGTTCATGAGAAGAAAACACATGCAATGACACTGGTGTATCCTTATGTGGTTCGCTAGAATAACAGACATGCAATAACTTTAGACATGGTTCATGAGAAGAACACACATGCAATAACACTGGTGGATCCATGTGTGGTTTATGAGAAGAACAGGCATGCAATGACACTAGGTGTGGTTCATAAAAAGAACAGACATGCAATGACACTGGTGGACCCGTATGTGGTTTGTGAAAAGAACAGACTTGCAATCACTCTAGCTGTGGTTAATGAAAAAAACACATACCCAAGGACTCTAGCTGTGGTTAATGGGAAGAACACACATGCAATGACACTTGTGGATCCATGTGTGGTTTGTGAGAGGAATAGACATGTAGTGACATTGGGTGTGGTTCATGAAAAGAACACACATGCAATGACACTGTTGTATCCTTATGTTGTTTATGAGAATAACATACATACAATGACTCTAACTGTGGTTCATGAGAATAACACACATGCAATGACACTAGTGTATCCTTATGTGGTTTGTGAGAAGAACACACCTGCAATGACTCTAGCAGTGGTTTGTGAAAAGAACACACATGTAATGACTCTAGCTTTGGTTCATGAGAAGAAAACACATGCAATGACACTGGTGGATCCATGTGTGGTTTGTGAGAGGAACAGACATGCAATGACACTGGGTGTATTTCATGAAAAGAACACACATCCAATGACACTAGTGGGTCCTTATGTGGTTTGTGAGAAGAACACACGTGCAATGACTCTAGTGGATCCTTATTAGGTTTGTGAGAATAACAAACATGCAATGACACGTGTTGTGGTTCATGAGAAGAAAACACATGCAATGGCACTGGTGTATCCTTATGTGGTTTGTGAGAAGAACACACACGCAATGACTCTAGCTGTGGTTCATGAAAAGAACACACATCTAATGACTCTATCCGTGGTTCGTGAGAAGAACATACCTACAATGACACTGGTGGATCCATGTGTGCTCTGTGAGAGGAACAGACATCCAATGACACTAGGTGTCGTTCATGAAAAGAACGCACATCCAATGACACTGGTGGATCCTTATGTGGTTTGTGAGAAGAACACACATGCAATGACACTGGTGATATGTGGTTTGTGAAAAGAACACACATGCAATGCCACTAGTGGATCCATATGTGGTTTGTGAAAAGAACATACATGCAATCACACTTGGTGGATCCATGTGTGCTTCATGAGAAGAACACACATGCAATGACACTGGTGGATCCATGTGTGCTTTGTGAGACGAACACACATCCAATGACATTGGGTGTGGTTCATGAAAAGAACACACATCCAATGACACTGGAGGATCCTTGTGTGGTTTGTGAGAAGAACAAACGTGCAATGACTCTAGATGTGGTTCATGAGAACAACACACATGCAATAACACTGGTGTATCCTTATGTGGTTTGTGAGAAGAACACAGATGCAATGACTCTAGCTGTGGTTCATGAAAAGAACACACATCCAATGACTCTAGCTGTGGTTCATGAGAAGAACACACATGCAATGACACTGGTGGATCAATGTGTGGTTTGTGAGAGGAACAGACATGCAATGACACTGGGTGTGGTTCTTGAAAAAAAACACATCCAATGACACAGGTGGATCCTTATGTGGTTTGTGAGAAGAACACACATGCAATGACTCTGGTGGATCCTTATGTGGTTTGTGAGAATAAAAGAAATGCAATGACTCTAGATGTGGTTCATGAGAAGAAAACACATGCAATGACACTGGTGTATCCTTATGTGGTTTGTCAGAAGAACAAACATGCAATGACTCTAGCTGAGGTTCATGAAAAGAACACACATCCAATGACTCTAGCCGTGGTTCATGAGAAGAACACACATGCAATGACACTGGTGGATCTATGTGTGGTCTGCGAGAGGAACATACATGCAATGACACTGGGTGTGGTTCATGAAAAGAACACACATCCAATGACGCCGGTGGATCCTGATGTGGTTTGTGAAAAGAACACACATCCAATGACACTGGTGGATCCTTATGTGGTTTGTGAGAAGAACACACATGCAATGACACAGGTGATATGTGGATTGTATAAATAACACGCATGCAATGACACTCGTGGATCCATATGTGGTATGTGAAAAGAACAAACATGCAATCACACTAGGTGGATCCATGTGTGCTTCATGAGAAGAACAGACATGCAATGACACTGGTGATATGTGGTTCGTGAAAAGAACACACATGCAATGACTATAACTATGGTTAATGAAAAGAGCAGACATGCAATGACTCTAGATGTGGTTCATGAGAAGAACACACATGCAATGACACTAGTGGATCCATGTTTGGTTTATGAGAAGAATAGACAAGCAATGACACTAGGTGTAGTTCATGAAAAGAACAGACATGCAATGACACTAGTGGAACCATATGTGGTTTGTGAAAATAAAAGACTTGCAATCACTTTAGTTGTGGTTCATGAAAAGAACACATATCCAATGACTCTAGTTATGGTTCATGAGAAGAACACACATGCAATGACACTGGTGGCTCCATGTGTGGT
Organism: Avena sativa; assembly: GCA_916181665.1. NCBI lineage: Eukaryota > Viridiplantae > Streptophyta > Magnoliopsida > Poales > Poaceae > Avena > Avena sativa. The sequence goes on along the minus strand of OV702292.1, from coordinate 254,309,451 downwards.
TTGTGAGAGGAATAGACATGCAGTGACACTGGGTTTGGTTCATGAAAAGAACACACATGCAATGACATTGTTGGATCCTTATGTGGTTTGTGAGAAGAACACACATGCAATGACTCTAGCTATGGTTCATGAAAAGAACACACATGCAATGATACTGGTGGATCCATATGTGGTTTGTGAAAAGAACAGACGTGCAATCACACTTGGTGGATCCATGTGTGCTTCATGAGAAGAACACACATGCGATGACACTGGTGGATCCATGTGTGGTTTGTGAGACGAACACACATCCAATGACACTAGGTTTATTTCATGAAAAGAACACACATCCAATGACACTGGTGGATCCTCATGTGGTTTGTGAGAAGAACACACATGCAATGACACTGGTGGATCCATGTGTGGTTTATGAGAGGAACAGACATGCAATGACACTTGGTGTGGTTCATGAAAAGAACACACATGCAATGACACTGGTGGATCCATATGTGGTTTCTGAAATGAACATACATGCAATCACACTTGGTGGATCCATGTGTGCTTCATGAGAAGAACACACATGCAATGACACTGGGTGTGGTTCATGAAAAGAATACACATCCAATGACACTGGAGGATCCTTGTGTGGCTTGTGAGAAGAACAAACATGCAATGACTCTAGATGTGGTTCATGAGAAGAACACACATGCAATGACACTGGTGTATCCTTATGTGGTTTGTGAGAAGAACATAGATGCAATGACTCTAGCTGTGGTTCATGAAAAGAACACACATCCAATGACTCTAGCTGTGACATCCACCAGTGACACTGGTTTGGTTCATGAAAAGAACACACATGCAATGACATTGTTGGATCCTTATGTGGTTTGTGAGAAGAACACACATGCAATGACTCTATCTATGGTTCATGAAAAGAACACACATGCAATGACACTGGTGGATCCATGTGTGGTTTGTGAGCAGAACACACATCCAATGACACTGGGTGTGGTTCATGAAAAGAACACACAGCCAATGACAATGGTGGATCCTTATGTGGTTTGTGAGAAGAATAGACATGCAATGACTCTAGTTGTGGTTCATGATAAGAACACACATGCAATGACACTGGTGTATCCTTATGTGGTTTGTGAGAAGAACACACATGCAATGACTCTAGATGTGGTTCATGACAAGAACAAACATGCAATGACACTGGTGGATCCATATGTGGTTTGTGGAAAGAACAAGCATGCAATGACTCTAGCTGTGGTTCATGAAAAGAACACACATGCAATGACACTGGTGGATCCATGTGTGGTTTGTGAGAAGAACACACATCCAATGACACTGGGTGTGGTTCATGAAAAGAACACACATCCAATAACACTGGTGGATCCTTATGTGGTTTGTGAGAAGAACAGACATGCAATGACACTGGTGTATCCCTATGTGGTTTTTGAGAAGAACAGACATGCAATGACACTGGGTGTGGTTCATGAATAGAACAGACATGCAATGATACTGGTGAATCCATGTGTGGTTTGTTTAGAAGAACACACATGCAATGACCACATGCAATGACACTGGTGGATCCATATGTGGTTTGTGAGAAGAACAGACATGGAATGACTCTAGTTGTGGTTTGTGAAAAGAACACACATGCAATGACACCGGTGGATCCATGCGTGGTTTGTGAGAAGAACACACATCCAATGACACTGGGTGTGGTTCATGAAAATAACACACATCCAATAACACTGGTGGATCCTTATGTGGTTTGTGGAAAGAACAGACATGCAATGACCCTAACTGTGGTTCATGAAAAGAACACACATCCAATGACACTGGTGGATCCATATGTGGTTTGTGAGAAGAATAGACATGCAATGACTCTTGTTGTGGTTCGTGAAAAGAACACACATGCAATGACACTGGTGGATCCATGTGTGGTTCATGAGAAGAACACACATCCAATGACACTGGGTGTGGTTCATGAAAAGAACACACATCCAATGACACTGGTGGATCCATGTGTGGTTTATGAAAAGAGCACACATCCAATGACACAGGTGAATCCTTATGTGGTTTGTGAGAAGAACACACATGCAATCATATTAGGTGGATCCATATGCGGTTTATGAGAGGAACACACATGCAATGTCATTGGTGATATGTGGTTTGTGAAAAGACCACACATGCAATGACTCTAACTGTGGTTAATGAAAAGAGTAGACATGCAATGACACTAGTGGATCCATGTGTGGTTTGTGAGAAGAACACACATGCAATGACACTGGCTATGGTTCATGAAAAGAACACACATCCAATGATAATGGTGGATCCTTATGTGCTTTGTGAGAATAACAGACAAGCAATGACTCTAGTTGTGGTTCATGATAATAACACACATGCAATGACATTGGTGTATCCTTATGTGGTTTGTGAGAAGAACACACATGCAATGACTCTAGATGTAGTTCATGACAAGAACAGACATGCAATGACACTGCTGGATCCATATGTGGTTTGTGGAAAGAACAGGCATGCAATGACTCTAGCTGTGGTTCATGAAGAGAACACACATGCAATGACAGTGGTGGAATCATGTGTGGTTTGTGAGAAGAACGCACATCCAATGACACTGGGTGTGGTTCATGAAAAGAACACACATCCAATGACACTGGTGTATCCTTATGTGGTTTGTGAGAAGAACAGACATGCAATGACACTGGAGTATCCCTATGTGGTTTGTGAGAAGAACAGACATGCAATGACACTGGGTGTGGTTCATGAAAAGAACAGACATGCAATGATACTAGTGGATCCATGTGTGGTTTGTTTAGAAGAACACACATGCAATGACACTAGTGGATCCAGGTGTGGTTTATGAGAAGAACAGACATGCAATGACACTAGGTGTAGGTCATGAAAAGAACAGACTTGCAATGACACTAGGTGTAGTTCATGAAAAGAACAGACTTGCAATGACACTGGTGGAACCATATGTGGTTTGTGAAAATAACAGACTTTTAATCACTTTAGCTGTGGTTCATGAAAAGAACACACATCCAATGACTCTAGTTGTGGTTCATGAGAAGAACAGACATGCAATGACACTCGTGGCTCCATGTGTGGTTTGTGAGAAGAATAGACATGCAGTGACACTGGTTTGGTTCATGAAAAGAACACACAATGACATTGTTGGATCCTTATGTGGTTTGTGAGAAGAACACACATGCAATGACTCTATATATGGTTCATGAAAAGAACACACATGCAATGACACTGGTGGATCCATGTGTGGTTTGTGAGCAGAACACACATCCAATGACACTGGTGTGGTTCATGAAAAGAACACACATCCAATGACAATGGTGGATCCTTATGTGGTTTGTGAGAAGAACAGACATGCAATGACTCTAGTTGTGGTTCATGATAAGAACACACATGCAATGACACTGGTGTATCCTTATGTGGTTTGTGAGAAGAACACACATGCAATGACTCTAGATGTGGTTCATGACAAGAACAAACATGCAATGACACTGGTGGATCCATATGTGGTTTGTGGAAAGAACAAGCATGCAATGACTCTAGCTGTGGTTCATGAAAAGAACACACATGCAATGACACTGGTGGATCCATGTGTGGTTTGTGAGAAGAACACACATCCAATGACACTGGGTGTGGTTCATGAAAAGAACACACATCCAATAACACTGGTGGATCCTTATGTGGTTTGTGAGAAGAACAGACATGCAATGACACTGGTGTATCCCTATGTGGTTTGTGAGAAGAACAGACATGCAATGACACTAGGTGTGGTTCATGAATAGAACAGACATGCAATGATACTGGTGAATCCATGTGTGGTTTGTTTATAAGAACACACATGCAATGACCACATGCAATGACACTGGTGGATCCATATGTGGTTTGTGAGAAGAACAGACATGCAATGACTCTAGCTATGGTTTGTGAAAAGAACACACATGCAATGACACCGGTGGATCCATGCGTGGTTTTTGAGAAGAACACACATCCAATGACACTGGGTGTGGTTCATGAAAAGAACACACATCCAATAACACTAGTGGATCCTTATGTGGTTTGTGGATAGAACAGACATGCAATGACCCTAATTGTGGTTCATGAAAAGAACACACATCCAATGACACTGGTGGATCCATATGTGGTTTGTGAGAAGAACAGACATGCAATGACTCTAGTTGTGGTTCGTGAAAAGAACACACATGCAATGACACTGGTGGATCCATGTGTGGTTCATGAGAAGAACACACATCCAATGACAATGGGTGTGGTTCATGAAAAGAACACACATCCAATGACACTGGTGGATCCATGTGTGGTTTATGAAAAGAACACACATCCAATGACACTGGTGAATCCTTATGTGGTTTTTGAGAAGAACACACATGCAATCATATTAGGTGGATCCATATGCGGTTTATGAGAGGAACACACATGCAATGTCATTGGTGATATGTGGTTTGTGAAAAGACCACACATGCAATGACTCTAACTGTGGTTAATTAAAAGAGTAGACATGCAATGACAGTAGTGGATCCTAGTGTGGTTTGTGAGAAGAACACACATGCAATGACACTGGCTGTGGTTCATGAAAAGAACACACATCCAATGATAATGGCGGATCCTTATGTGGTTTGTGAGAATAACAGACAAGCAATGACTCTAGTTGTGGTTCATGATAATAACACACATGCAATGACATTGGTGTATCCTTATGTGGTTTGTGAGAAGAACACACATGCAATGACTCTAGATGTGGTTCATGACAAGAACAGACATGCAATGACACTGCTGGATCCATATGTGGTTTGTGGAAAGAACAGGCATGCAATGACTCTAGCTGTGGTTCATGAAGAGAACACACATGCAATGACAGTGGTGGATCCATGTGTGGTTTGTGAGAAGAACACACATCCAATGACACTGGGTGTGGTTCATGAAAAGAACACACATCCAATGACACTGGTGGATCCTTATGTGGTTTGTGAGAAGAACAGACATGCAATGACACTGGAGTATCCCTATGTGGTTTGTGAGAAGAACAGACATGCAATGACACTGGGTGTGGTTCATGAAAAGAACAGACATGCAATGATACTGGTGGATCCATGTGTGGTTTGTTTAGAAGAACACACATGCAATGACCACATGCAATGACACTAGTGGATCCATATGTCGTTTGTGAGAAGAACATACATGCAATGACTCTAGCTGTGGTTTATGAAAAGAACACACATGCAATGACACTATTGGATCCATGCGTGGTTTGTGAGCAGAACACACATCCAATCACAGTGGGTGTGGTTCATGAAAAGAACACACATCCAATGACAATGGTGGATCCTTATGTGGTTTGTGAGAAGAACAGACATGCAATGACTCTAGCTGTGGTTCATGAAAAGAACACACATGCAATGACACTAGTGGATCCATGTGTGGTTCATGAGAAGAACACACATCCAATGACACTGGGTGTGGTTCATGAAAAGAACACACATCCAATGATACTGGCGGATCCATGTGTGGGTTATGAAAAGAACACACATCTAATGACACTGGTGAATCCTTATGTGGTTTGTGAGAAGAACACACATGCAATGACTCTAGATGTGGTTCATGACAAGAACAGACATGCAATGACACTGCTGGATCCATATGTGGTTTGTGGAAAGAACAAGCATGCAATGACTCTAGCTGTGGTTCATGAAGAGAACACACATGCAATGACAGTGGTGGATCCATGTGTGGTTCATGAGAAGAACACACATCCAATGACACTGGGTGTGGTTCATGAAAAGAACACACATCCAATGACACTGGTGGATCCATGTGTGGTTTATGAAAAGAACACACATCCAATGACACTGGTGAATCCTTATGTGGTTTTTGAGAAGAACACACATGCAATCATATTAGGTGGATCCATATGCGGTTTATGAGAGGAACACACATGCAATGTCATTGGTGATATGTGGTTTGTGAAAAGACCACACATGCAATGACTCTAACTGTGGTTAATGAAAAGAGTAGACATGCAATGACACTAGTGGATCCAAGTGTGGTTTGTGAGAAGAACACACATGCAATGACACTGGCTGTGGTTCATGAAAAGAACACACATCCAATGATAATGGCGGATCCTTATGTGGTTTGTGAGAATAACAGACAAGCAATGACTCTAGTTGTGGTTCATGATAATAACACAAATGCAATGACATTGGTGTATCCTTATGTGGTTTGTGAGAAGAACACACATGCAATGACTCTAGATGTGGTTCATGACAAGAACAGACATGCAATGACACTGCTGGATCCATATGTGGTTTGTGGAAAGAACAGGCATGCAATGACTCTAGCTGTGGTTCATGAAGAGAACACACATGCAATGACAGTGGTGGATCCTAGTGTGGTTTGTGAGAAGAACACACATGCAATGACACTGGCTGTGGTTCATGAAAAGAACACACATCCAATGATAATGGCGGATCCTTATGTGGTTTGTGAGAATAACAGACAAGCAATGACTCTAGTTGTGGTTCATGATAATAACACACATGCAATGACATTGGTGTATCCTTATGTGGTTTGTGAGAAGAACACACATGCAATGACTCTAGATGTGGTTCATGACAAGAACAGACATGCAATGACACTGCTGGATCCATATGTGGTTTGTGGAAAGAACAGGCATGCAATGACTCTAGCTGTGGTTCATGAAGAGAACACACATGCAATGACAGTGGTGGATCCATGTGTGGTTTGTGAGAAGAACACACATCCAATGACACTGGTGGATCCTTATGTGGTTTGTGAGAAGAACAGACATGCAATGACACTGGAGTATCCCTATGTGGTTTGTGAGAAGAACAGACATGCAATGACACTGGGTGTGGTTCATGAAAAGAACAGACATGCAATGATACTGGTGGATCCATGTGTGGTTTGTTTAGAAGAACACACATGCAATGACCACATGCAATGACACTAGTGGATCCATATGTCGTTTGTGAGAAGAACATACATGCAATGACTCTAGCTGTGGTTTATGAAAAGAACACACATGCAATGACACTATTGGATCCATGCGTGGTTTGTGAGCAGAACACACATCCAATCACAGTGGGTGTGGTTCATGAAAAGAACACACATCCAATGACAATGGTGGATCCTTATGTGGTTTGTGAGAAGAACAGACATGCAATGACTCTAGCTGTGGTTCATGAAAAGAACACACATGCAATGACACTAGTGTATCCATGTGTGGTTCATGAGAAGAACACACATCCAATGACACTGGGTGTGGTTCATGAAAAGAACACACATCCAATGATACTGGCGGATCCATGTGTGGGTTATGAAAAGAACACACATCTAATGACACTGGTGAATCCTTATGTGGTTTGTGAGAAGAACACACATGCAATCATACTGGGTGGATCCATATGCGGTTTATGAGAGGAACACACATGCAATGTCACTGGTGATATGTGGTTTGTGAAAAGACCACACATGCAATGACTCTAACTATGGTTAATGAAAAGAGTAGACATGCAATGACACTAGTGGATCCATGTGTGGTTTGTGAGAAGAACACACATGCAATGACACTGGCTGTGGTTCATGAAAAGAACACACATCCAATGATAATGGCGGATCCTTATGTGGTTTGTGAGAATAACAGACAAGCAATGACTCTAGTGGTGGTTCATGATAATAACACACATGCAATGGCATTGGTGTATCCTTCTGTGGTTTGTGAGAAGAACACACATCCAATGACTCTAGATGTGGTTCATGACAAGAACAGACATGCAATGACACTGCTGGATCCATATGTGGTTTGTGGAAAGAACAGTCATGCAATGACTCTAGTTGTGGTTCATGAAGAGAACACACATGCAATGACAGTGGTGGATCCATGTGTGGTTTGTGAGAAGAACACACATCCAATGACACTTGGTGTGGTTCATGAAAAGAACACACATCCAATGACACTGGTGGATCCTTATGTGGTTTGTGAGAAGAATAGACATGCAATGACACTGGTGTATCCCTGTGTGGTTTGTGAGAAGAACAGACATGCAATGACACTGGGTGTGGTTCATGAAAAGAACAGACATGCAATGATACTAGTGGATCCATGTGTGGTTTGTTTAGAAGAACACACATGCAATGACCACATGCAATGACACTGGTGGATCTATATGTGGTTTGTGAGAAGAACATACATGCAATGACTCTAGCTGTGGTTTATGAAAAGAACACACATGCAATGACACTATTGGATCCATGCGTGGTTTGTGAGCAGAACACACATCCAATCACACTGGGTGTGGTTCATGAAAAGAACACACATCCAATGACACTAGTGGATCCTTATGTGGTTTGTGAGAAGAACAGACATGCAATGACTCTAGATGTGGTGCATGAAAAGAACACACATGCAATGACACTGGTGGATCCATGTGTGGTTCATGAGAAGAACACACATCCAATGACACTCGGTGTGGTTCATGAAAAGAACACACATCCAATGACACTGGTGGATCCATGTGTGGTTTTTGAAAATAACACACATCCAATGACATTGGGTGTGGTTCATGAAAAGAACACACATCCAATGACACTGGTGGATCCGTGTGTGGTTTATGTATAGAACACACATCCAATGACACTGGTGGATCCTTATGTGGTTTGTGAGAAGAACACACATGCAATCACACTAGGTGGATCCATATGTGGTTTATGAGAGGAACACACATGCAATGTCACTAGTGATATGTGGTTTGTGGAAAGAACACGCATGCAATGACTCTAACTATGGTTAATGAAAAGAGCAGACATGCAATGACACTGGTGGATCCATGTGTGGTTCATGAGAAGAACACACATCCAATGACACTGGGTGTGGTTCATGAAAAGAACACACATCCAATGACACCGGTGGATCCATGTGTGGTTTATGAAAAGAACACACATCCAATGACATTGGGTGTGGTTCAATAAAAAGAACACACATCCAATGACACTGGTGGATCCGTGTGTGGTTTATGTATAGAACACACATCCAATGACACTGGGTGGATCCATATGTGGTTTATGAGAGGAACACACATGCAATGTCACTAGTGATATGTGGTTTGTGAAAAGAACACACATGCAATGACTCTAACTATGGTTAATGAAAAGAGCAGACATGCAATGACACTGGTGGATCCATGTGTGGTTTGTGAGAAGAACACACATGCAATGACACTGGCTGTGGTTCATGAAAAGAACAGACATGCAATGACACCTGTGGATCCTTGTGTGGTTTGTGAGAAGAACAGACATGTAATGACTCTAGTTGTGGTTCATGAAAAGAACAAACATGCAATGACATTGGTGGATCCATGTGTGGTTTGTGAGAAGAACATACATGCAATGACTCTAGATGTGGTTCATGAGAAGAACACACATGCAATGACACTGGTGGATCCATGCGTGGTTTGTGAGCAGAAAACACATCCAATCACACTGGGTGTGGTTCATGAAAAGAACACACATCCAATGACACTGGTGGATCCTTATGTGGTTTGTGAGAAGAACAGACATGCAATGACTCTAGCTGTGGATCATGAAAAGAACACACATGCAATGGCACTAGTGGATCCATGTGTTGTTCATGAGAAGAACACACATCCAATGACACTGGGTGTGGTTCATGAAAAGAACACACATCCAATGATACTGGCGGATCCATGTGTGGGTTATGAAAAGAACATACATCTAATGACACTGGTGAATCCTTATGTGGTTTGTGAGAAGAACACACATGCAATCATACTGGGTGGATCCATATGCGGTTTATGAGAGGAACACACATGCAATGTCACTGGTGATATGTGGTTTGTGAAAAGACCACACATGCAATGACTCTAACTATGGTTAATGAAAAGAGTAGACATGCAATGACACTAGTGGATCCATGTGTGGTTTGTGAGAAGAACACACATGCAATGACACTGGCTGTGGTTCATGAAAAGAACACACATCCAATGATAATGGCGGATCCTTATGTGGTTTGTGAGAATAACAGACAAGCAATGACTCTAGTTGTGGTTCATGATAATAACACACATGCAATGACATTGGTGTATCCTTATGTGGATTGTGAGAAGAACACACATCCAATGACTCTAGATGTGGTTCATGACAAGAACAGACATGCAATGACACTGCTGGATCCATATGTGGTTTGTGGAAAGAACATGCATGCAATGACTCTAGCTGTGGTTAATGAAGAGAACACACATGCAATGACAGTGGTGGATCCATGTGTGGTTTGTGAGAAGAACACACATCCAATGACACTGGGTGTGGTTCATGAAAAGAACACACATCCAATGACACTGGTGGATCCTTATGTGGTTTGTGAGAAGAATAGACATGCAATGACACTGGTGTATCCCTGTGTGGTTTGTGAGAAGAACAGACATGCAATGACACTGGGTGTGGTTCATGAAAAGAACAGACATGCAATGATACTAGTGGATCCATGTGTGGTTTGTTTAGAAGAACACACATGCAATGACCACATGCAATGACACTGGTGGATCTATATGTGGTTTGTGAGAAGAACATACATGCAATGACTCTAGCTGTGGTTTATGAAAAGAACACACATGCAATGACACTATTGGATCCATGCGTGGTTTGTGAGCAGAACACACATCCAATCACACTGGGTGTGGTTCATGAAAAGAACACACATCCAATGACACTGGTGGATCCTTATGTGGTTTGTGAGAAGAACAGACATGCAATGACTCTAGATGTGGTTCATGAAAAGAACACACATGCAATGACACTGGTGGATCCATGTGTGGTTCATGAGAAGAACACACATCCAATGACACTCGGTGTGGTTCATGAAAAGAACACACATCCAATGACACTGGTGGATCCATGTGTGGTTTCTGAAAAGAACACACATCCAATGACATTGGGTGTGGTTCATGAAAATAACACACATCCAATGACACTGGTGGATCCGTGTGTGGTTTATGTATAGAACACACATCCAATGACACTGGTGGATCCTTATGTGGTTTGTGAGAAGAACACACATGCAATCACACTAGGTGGATCCATATGTGGTTTATGAGAGGAACACACATGAAATGTCACTAGTGATATGTGGTTTGTGGAAAGAACACGCATGCAATGACTCTAACTATGGTTAATGAAAAGAGCAGACATGCAATGACACTGGTGGATCCATGTGTGGTTCATGAGAAGAACACACATCCAATGACACTGGGTGTGGTTCATGAAAAGAACACACATCCAATGACACCGGTGGATCCATGTGTGGTTTATGAAAAGAACACACATCCAATGACATTGGGTGTGGTTCAATAAAAAGAACACACATCCAATGACACTGGTGGATCCGTGTGTGGTTTATGTATAGAACACACATCCAATGACACTGGGTGGATCCATATGTGGTTTATGAGAGGAACACACATGCAATGTCACTAGTGATATGTGGTTTGTGAAAAGAACACACATGCAATGACTCTAACTATGGTTAATGAAAAGAGCAGACATGCAATGACACTGGTGGATCCATGTGTGGTTTGTGAGAAGAACACACATGCAATGACACTGGCTGTGGTTCATGAAAAGAACAGACATGCAATGACACCTGTGGATCCTTGTATGGTTTGTGAGAAGAACAGACATGCAATGACTCTAGTTGTGGTTCATGAAAAGAACAAACATGCAATGACATTGGTGGATCCATGTGTGGTTTGTGAGAAGAACATACATGCAATGACTCTAGATGTGGTTCATGAGAAGAACACACATGCAATGACACTGGTGGATCCATGCGTGGTTTGTGAGCAGAAAACACATCCAATCACACTGGGTGTGGTTCATGAAAAGAACACACATCCAATGACACTGGTGGATCCTTATGTGGTTTGTGAGAAGAACAGACATGCAATGACTCTAGCTGTGGTTCATGAAAAGAACACACATGCAATGGCACTAGTGGATCCATGTGTGGTTCATGAGAAGAACACACATCCAATGACACTGGGTGTGGTTCATGAAAAGAACACACATCCAATGATACTGGCGGATCCATGTGTGGGTTATGAAAAGAACATACATCTAATGACACTGGTGAATCCTTATGTGGTTTGTGAGAAGAACACACATGCAATCATACTGGGTGGATCCATATGCGGTTTATGAGAGGAACACACATGCAATGTCACTGGTGATATGTGGTTTGTGAAAAGACCACACATGCAATGACTCTAACTATGGTTAATGAAAAGAGTAGACATGCAATGACACTAGTGGATCCATGTGTGGTTTGTGACAAGAACACACATGCAATGACACTGGCTGTGGTTCATGAAAAGAACACACATCCAATGATAATGGCGGATCCTTATGTGGTTTGTGAGAATAACAAACAAGCAATGACTCTAGTTGTGGTTCATGATAATAACACACATGCAATGACATTGGTGTATCCTTATGTGGATTGTGAGAAGAACACACATCCAATGACTCTAGATGTGGTTCATGACAAGAACAGACATGCAATGACACTGCTGGATCCATATGTGGTTTGTGGAAAGAACATGCATGCAATGACTCTAGCTGTGGTTAATGAAGAGAACACACATGCAATGACAGTGGTGGATCCATGTGTGGTTTGTGAGAAGAACACACATCCAATGACACTGGGTGTGGTTCATGAAAAGAACACACATCCAATGACACTGGTGGATCCTTATGTGGTTTGTGAGAAGAATAGACATGCAATGACACTGGTGTATCCCTGTGTGGTTTGTGAGAAGAACAGACATGCAATGACACTGGGTGTGGTTCATGAAAAGAACAGACATGCAATGATACTAGTGGATCCATGTGTGGTTTGTTTAGAAGAACACACATGCAATGACCACATGCAATGACACTGGTGGATCTATATGTGGTTTGTGAGAAGAACATACATGCAATGACTCTAGCTGTGGTTTATGAAAAGAACACACATGCAATGACACTATTGGATCCATGCGTGGTTTGTGAGCAGAACACACATCCAATCACACTGGGTGTGGTTCATGAAAAGAACACACATCCAATGACACTGGTGGATCCTTATGTGGTTTGTGAGAAGAACAGACATGCAATGACTCTAGATGTGGTTCATGAAAAGAACACACATGCAATGACACTGGTGGATCCATGTGTGGTTCATGAGAAGAACACACATCCAATGACACTCGGTGTGGTTCATGAAAAGAACACACATCCAATGACACTGGTGGATCCATGTGTGGTTTCTGAAAAGAACACACATCCAATGACATTGGGTGTGGTTCATGAAAATAACACACATCCAATGACACTGGTGGATCCGTGTGTGGTTTATGTATAGAACACACATCCAATGACACTGGTGGATCCTTATGTGGTTTGTGAGAAGAACACACATGCAATCACACTAGGTGGATCCATATGTGGTTTATGAGAGGAACACACATGCAATGTCACTAGTGATATGTGGTTTGTGGAAAGAACACACATGCAATGACTCTAACTATGGTTAATGAAAAGAGCAGACATGCAATGACACTGGTGGATCCATGTGTGGTTAATGAGAAGAACACACATCCAATGACACTGGGTGTGGTTCATGAAAAGAACACACATCCAATGACACTGGTGGATCCATGTGTGGTTTATGAAAAGAACACACATCCAATGACATTGGGTGTGGTTCAATAAAAAGAACACACATCCAATGACACTGGTGGATCCGTGTGTGGTTTATGTATAGAACACACATCCAATGACACTGGGTGGATCCATATGTGGTTTATGAGAGGAACACACATGCAATGTCACTAGTGATATGTGGTTTGTGAAAAGAACACACATGCAATGACTCTAACTATGGTTCATGAAAAGAGCAGACATGCAATGACACTGGTGGATCCATGTGTGGTTTGTGAGAAGAACACACATGTAATGACACTGGCTGTGGTTCATGAAAAGAACAGACATGCAATGACACCTGTGGATCCTTGTGTGGTTTGTGAGAAGAACAGACATGCAATGACTCTAGTTGTGGTTCATGAAAAGAACAAACATGCAATGACATTGGTGGATCCATGTGTGGTTTGTGAGAAGAACATACATGCAATGACTCTAGATGTGGTTCATGAGAAGAACACACATGCAATGACACTGGTGGATCCATGTGAATTCTGTGAGAAGAACACACATGCAATGACACTAGGTGTGGTTCATGAAAAGAACACACATCCTATGGCACTTGTGGATCCTTATGTGGTTTGTGAGAAGAACAGACATGCAATGACTCTAGATGTGGTGAATGAGAAGAACAAATATGCGATGACACTAGTGGATCCATGTGTGGTTTATGAGAGGAACAGACATGCAATGACACTGGGTGTGGTTCATGAAAAGAAGAGACATGCAATGAAACTGGTGGATCCATATGTGCTTTGTGAAAAGAACATACATGCAATCACACTGGGTGCATACATGTGTGGTTTGTGAGAAGAACAAACATGCAATGACACTGGCTATGGTTCATGAGAAAAACACACATCCAATGACACTACATGTGGTTCATGAGAAGAACAGACATGCAATGACACTGGTGTATCCCTATGTGGTTTGTGAGAAGAACAGACATGCAATGACACTGGGTGTGGTTCATGAAAAGAACAGACATGCTATGATATTGGTGGATCCATGTGTGGTTTGTGAGAAGAACAGACATGCAATGACTCTAGATGTGCTTCATGAAAAGAACACACATGCAATGACATTGGTGGATCCATTCGTGGTTTGTGGGAAGAACACACATCCAATGTTGGGGGGATACCCCCGGGTAGGGTCACTCCGGAGTACAAGGGCCGAGTAAGCCGAGGTTCGGCAAGGTCAAAGCGGATGCTAGCCGGGTCACCTCAAGGCAGGCCGGATCACGGAGTAACCCGGACCAGGGGGGTCACCTAACATTGTCTCATCCGACTTAAGGAGTAAGTCAGAAGTGCTTGTCTAACTTGTATGCAGGAACAGGTGTGGCCGGATCTACTATGATCCAGGTCCTCGCTTAGCTTCTGGGAGAAGGAAGGAATCTCTCTGGTCAAAAAGAAGGTCCGGTACGCACTGCATGAGCGAAGAAAGCAAGGGCAGGGCCACCGGGTCGTGGCCGACAAGGGTGACGACGCTCATGTCAGCTGACGCGGGCGCCGCAGAGGCTTACGTCGCTAAAGCATGTATGACGCAGGGGAAAAGCAGCCCGGTCGGGTTACCACTTTGGGAAAGGGCATATTCTTAGGAATATTCCTCCACGTATGCCCTAGGCAGGGACCGAACTTCCTCTATATAAGGGGGGCTAGGTCTCTGGTAGAGGTGGTTGGTTGAGCTCTAGTTGGTTTGGTGATTCCATAGGGGTAGTTGATCTAGGGTTCTAAGGAAAAATAGAAGGCAAGAGTAAGAGAGCTCCTTCTTCCTCCTCTCGCCAATACAGCTCAAGGAGCACTTGTAATCTCGAGATATAGCAATACAAACTTCTGTGTGGAGAATCACTCCACTATCCCTCCCTGGATTCCCCTAGCGTGTATTAGTCCCCACCTTTAGCCTATCCATGGCATCTGCCGTGACACCACCACGACAGTTGGCGCCCACCGTGGGTCTAGCAGCGCTAGCAGGGGTGAAGATCCGGACGGGAAACCTCATCGGCATTGGCGAACGCGTCGTCTCCGAGCTTGTTTAGCGCTTTGGAGCGCTGGATTTCGTCAGCGACAACGCTGGCTGCTTCGGCACACGCCCACTTCCGTGCAACGGCCTCTTCGTCAAGCTCGGTGCGCACAAGGTCTACGTTGCTGTGGCCGTCTCATGCGTTCATCCGCGCCGCGTCGTCGATGCGGGGGAACCACCCCTCACTGTGGCTCGCGGGGCGCATATCGCTCACTCCCCGGACCATGCGGAGGTGATGATGACTACGCCAGGTGCAGGCGCAAGCAAGGACCCAGCGCCGGACCCGGAGGTAACACCTAAGGCACCAAGGAAAGGTAGAGGACCTCCACTAGAGAAGCCTAAGAACATACTGAGAGAAGCTATGGATAGCTTGGCTAACCCGGTAGCAGCAGTTGTAGATCCGGCTCAGGCACAGGCCGAGCTAGAGGAAAGTATGCAAAAGATACTGGAGGGCGCAAAGAAAATAGTTGCGGCTCAGCAGTCGCTGAACATGACGCTGCGTGAGTACGCAAAGGCAAACAAAGTTGATACGGTAAAAGTAAAAGGGATAAATCTCATAAGCGAGATGAACAGAGAAGGTGATGATGGAGCAGAAGGGTCGGAAAACTATCTGTCTATGGGGTTGCCGAAGTATAGTACCCCGGCGAAGAACCTCAGAGCAGCAGATGCGGCTGCGTCCGAGTTAGAGGATCTTACGGGTGAGGCCCGTCAAAGACAGCAAGATAGGGTTAGCGAGCTGGTTCGGATCACGAACAGACAGAACGAAGAGCTGCTGAGAGCTAACCCGGAGAGAGCTGGAGCTTCCAAAATCGTCCATTCAGTGATGGGTAACCCAGAGAAGTCCGCTGGAGCCGCATCATCGCCTCATGGTGGTCCAAGGAGAGAAGAGGTAGTAACCTCGGCCAGACGGAACAAACAGATCGTCCCGTATGACCCAGGTATGCAGCAGAAGGGTGCGCAACGAGAGCAAAACCGATACAACAACGGTGATTTGGAGATGGTGAACACAGGGTACCCCAGACCAGACTATCATGTGATAGGGTCAAGATTGGGAAGCAGGGATTTAATGCCGGATGACGCCAGGTTAAAACTGGATCGCCTGTATAGGTCGGAACAGATCGAATGTCAAGGTCCTCCGGGTCCAGCGTGCTTTGGACCCCGGATCATGAAGGAACCGCCGGTACCAAACTTCCAGTTACCCAGAGGCACGAAGACGTATGACGGCAGTACCAAGCCGGAGGATTGGCTGATAAACTATGCTACGGCGGTGAAAATTGCAACTGGCAACTTGAGATGGGTTGTACGTTACGTACCCCAGATGTTGGAAGGCCCGGCTAGAGTATGGCTGAATAATTTACCACCCGGAAGCATCAACTGCTGGATAGATTTTGAAGAAATGTTTATCAGCAACTTCTCGAGTACATATCAGAGGCCGAATAGACCACAGACCCTAGCAATGTGCAAGCAAAGACCCAACGAGACGGATCGTGAATTCTTGACCCGGTGGTGTACTGTGAGAAACTCGTGTGAGGGTGTCATAGAGTCACAGGCCATAGCGTGGTTCGTGCAAGGGTGCAGATATGGTAGCGAGCTGTGGATGAAGTTGCAAAGGAAAATGCCAATTACGCTGGCAGAGATGATCCGGATTGTTGATTCGTATGCTTTGGGCGATCCGACTCAACCTAGGCTCGCGTCAAATGAGTCAAACGAGGAATACTACCAGAGGGATGGCGCTGGGTCATCCCGGAGGAACGATTACAGAGGAAAAAGGAGAGATGATAGACCGGATCATCGCTACGGTTCGCAACAGGTTGCAGTTGTGAATCAAGATCAACCCGGAGCAGGGAGCAACCAACACCAGATAACTGGAGGGCAATGGACTCCAAGAAATGATGGCAAGAAAACATGGACTCTAGAGCAAAAGAAATAGTGGCAGGAAAAGAAAGACCGTCCGAGGTATACCTATGAGCCGATGTTGGACCAGCCGTGTAAGTTTCACACGCCAAATCCGAATAGCCCGGCGGGTCACACGACGAGGCAATGTGAGTGGATGCGTAAGATAGAGCAAGGTGGTTTGGGGAATGCTCAGGCACCCTGGAATGAGCAACCTCGGCAGGAGTTACCTCGGCAGCAATTGCTCTCCGAGGTATGACAACAACAAAAGAAGGGATGCAGCGCATCAGGTGGAAAATCAACAACAACCGGATCAGAGGTACGCCGGAAACGACGGAAGGAATGAGTACATGGAACATCACCAGAGTTATTGTGTGTTCACGACTAAGGAAACAGATAGAAAGAGCTTGCAGTGCCGACATATGGAGGTCAATGCGGTCATGCCAGCAGTGACGAGGTACATGCCTTGGTCGGACCAGGAAATCACCTGGAACATCAAAGATCATCCAAAACTTATGCCGAGTCCAGGTTCGTATGCGCTGGTGCTAGATCCGACGTTCATTGGACCGAACATCAATGTGAGGTACTCCAAGATTTTGATTGATAATGGCAGTAGCATTAACATCATGTATGCGGATACGATGCGCAAGTTGGGCATCTCGTAGAACATGCTCCAGGCTACGAGAACAACTTTCCATGGCATTATACCAGGCATTTCTTGTGAGCCCATAGGCAAAGTCCGGGTTGACGTGCTATTTGGCACAAGGGATAACTGCCGAACTGAAAATCTGGAGTTTGAAGTGGTGAACTTGGAAAGTGCATATCATGCGTTACTCGGAAGACCAGCATTGAACAAATTCATGGCAAGCTGTCACATCAGTTATCTAAAGATGAAGTTGCCCCGGCCAAATGGAGTGATTACCATTGCTGGAGATTTCTGACGTTCCATTGAGTGTGCTTCCGCTGGGTCTAACCTAGCCGAGTCACTCGTGATTGCGCAAGAGAAAAGAAAAATCCAAGAGGTGGCGGCATGAGCTCAGTCCGCGCAGCAATATATGCCGGCGTTAAGTAACCCACATGGCATCGTTTCATTTCAAGCCGCAAAGGACACCAAGAAGGTTCCAGTTGATAACTTATTCCCGGAGCGCACCGTAACAATTGGTGTCGGGTTAACTGACAAATAGGAAAGCGAGCTCATCAACTTCCTCCGTGAGAATCGGGATATTTTTGCTTGGTCTACACAGGACTTGCAAGGTGTTCCAAGGGAGTTGGCCGAGCACTCTTTGAACGTAAGACCTAGAGCGAGGCCAGTGAAGCAACCTCTCCGCCGCTTCGCTGAGGATAGGAGAAAAGTCATTGGAGACGAGATAGCTCGGTTACTAGCAGCAGGATTTATCATGGAGGTACTATATCCGGATTGGATCTCTAATCCGGTGCTGGTAGAAAAGAAGAAGGACGATCCGAACGTGGCAGTGGTTTGGCGAATGTGTATCGATTACACAAACCTGAACAAGGCGTGTCCAAAAGATCCATTTCCACTGCTGAGGATAGATCAGGTCATAGACTCGACCGCGGGATGCGAACTGTTGTCATTCATTGATGCATATTCTGGCTTCCACCAGATACCTCTGAACCCGGATGATCAAATAAAGACTGCGTTTATTACCCCGTACAGGGCTTACTGCTATCGCACTATGCCGTTCGGTTTACGTAATGCAGGTGCAACGTACCAAAGATGTATGCAAAAATGTTTGCACGACCAAATAGGTCAAAACGTACAAGTATACGTGGATGATGTGGTTATCATGACCAAGGAAAGCGCAACGCTCCTTGACGACATAAGGCAAATGTTCGCGAACTTGAGAAGGTTTCGGATGAAGCTTAACCCGGAAAAATGTACCTTCGGTGTCCCGGCTGGAAAATTACTCGGATTTCTTGTCTCCAGCCGAGGTATCGAAGTTAATCCAACTAAGATCCGAGCCATAGAACGAATGGAGCTGCCGAAGTGTCTTAACGATGTCTAGAAGTTCACTGGATGCCTAGCATCGTTGAGTCGGTTTGTATGTCGGTCGGGAGAAAAGGCACTGCCTCTCTACCAACTCATGAAAAAGTCGGATAAATTCGTTTGGACGCCACAGGCCGATGAAGCCTTTGCCCACTTAAAAAAGATGTTGTCCACTGCGCCACTGTTTGCCTCTCCACTATCAAAGAAGCCAATGTTGCTCTACATAGCCGCAACCAACCGAGTTGTAAGTGTAGTAATTGTAGTGGAGCGCAATGAAGAGGGTAAGTCGGTGCAGAGGCCAGTATATTACCTAAGCGAGGTACTGTCTGCCTCAAAACAGAACTACCCGCACTTTCAAAAGATGGCATACGATGTCTATATGGCGGCAAAGAAGTTAAAGCATTACTTTGAGGAGCACCCCATCAAACTAATATGTGAAGCTCCCATATCCGAGATAATGGGTAACAAGGATGCGAGTGGCAGAATTGCAAAATGGGCAATTGAGTTAGCCCCTTATGCGCCCCAATACGACAGAAGAGAAGCGATCAAATCTCAGGCTGTGGCAGACTTTTTTGTGGATTGGGCCGAGGTACAATACGAACCACCGCCACCAGATACGAATTACTGGAGGATGCACTTTGACGGGTCAAAAACCAAAACCGGATTAGGCGCCGGGGTTGTGCTTACCTCGCCAAAGAAGGACCAGCTAAAGTACGTATTGCAGATCCATTTCGCGGCATCGAACAATGTCGCTGAGTATGAGGCTCTTGTGCATGGGCTCAAAGTGGCAAAGGAGATTGGCATACGTCGGATAATAGGCTTTGGTGACTCGGATCTGGTGGTGCAGCAGGTGTCCGGAGTGTGGGACGCCCTGGATCCAAACAATGCACTATACAAATTTCACGTGCAGAAGATATCTGGTTACTTCGAGGGGTGTGAATTTCACCATGTACCCCGAGTGGAAAACGAGGCTGCCGACATGTTGTCAAAGCTCGGATCGACCAGACAGGCAATTCCACCTGGTGTAGCATTAGAACACCTCAGAAAACCATCTATCAGGCCATCCCCAGGAACTGACTCGATCTATGTCCCGTAAAATATGGAATCCGGAGCTGAGCCCATGGACATTGACACGGGAGGTAGTACGCTAGACCCGGGGACTGCACAGCAAACCCGAGGACTGCCTCGGCAAACCCGGGGACTACCTCGCTAGACCCGGGGACTGCTCAGCGTGATCCGGCTGAAGTTATGCCGGTGGATCAGATGGAAATTGATGAGGAGATATTCCCTCCACGAGCCATACCAGCTTGGGCATTGCCTATATTCCAATTCCTGAAAGACGGAACGTTACCCGTTGAGGAGGTGTTAGCCAGGCAAACTCAGAAGAGAGCAAAAGCATACACAATCATCAATTCCGAGTTGTACAAACGGAGTGTAACCAATGTCCTCCAACGATGCGTTGACCCGGAAGAAGGGCTTGACATCCTCCGAGATATACACCAAGGAGAATGCGGGCATCATGTCTCATCCCGAGCCTTGGTGGCAAAGGCGTTCCGGCATGGATTCTACTGGCCAAGTGCCTTGGAACAAGCAGAAGATCTGGTGAGAAAATGCAATGGTTGTCAAAGGTACGCCACCAAGACACATATGCCTATGTCGAAACTCAAGACCATACCAATTACGTGGCCATTTGCTGTATGGTGCTTGGATATGGTTGGCCCGTTCAAACCAGCGAGAGGAAACATGACACACATTTTGGTCATGGTGGACAAGTTTACAAAATGGATTGAAGTGAAACCTATAAGAAAATGTGATGGAGCTACGGCCGTGACATTTCTCAAAGACATAATCTTGAGATACGGTTATCCACACAGTATTATAACCGATAATGGAACAAATTTTGCGGAAGGAGCATTTGCGCGCTTCTGCTGAGATAAGAAGATCCGACTCGATGTCGCCTCGGTAGCCCACACCGCATCAAACGGACAAGTGGAAAGATCCAACGGATTAGTATTATCCGGGATAAAACCCCGGCTCATTGAGCCGCTGCAAAGATCAGCGAGGTGCTGGATAGAAGAACTACCAGCGGTACTGTGGAGCTTAAGAACAACTCCGGATCGATCAACAGGCTATACGCCATTTTTTCTGGTATATGGGGCAGAAGCTGTATTACCAGCCGACATAGAGCATGATTTGCCTAGGGTCACCCAATACACAGAAGCCGAAGTGCAAGAAGCCCGGCAAAATGATGTTGATCTGCTGGAAGAAGCGCGAGAACTGGCACTGTCCAGATCCGCCAGATATCAGCAAAATCTCCAACGCTATCATAGCCGGAAAGTTTGCCCTCGAGTCTTTCAGGAATGCGATCTGGTGCTCCGGTTGGTACAACGTACTACTGGCATGCATAAATTATCCCCCCATGGGAAGGGCCATTCATTGTGAGCAAAGCATTGCACAATGATTCTTACTGTCTCATAGATGCAAAGCCACAGGAAAAGAACAAGGCGGACAGGTCCGGAGAGGAATCCAAGCGACCGTGGAATGTAGCACTACTTCGTCCCTTCTACACCTAGCTAAGAAGTGTATGTATCCGAGTCGTCTCATATGTCGATATGTATGTCGACAATGAGCTTATCAATGAAATAGCAGCGCCTCGAGCAGTAACTCGGGGACTACCTTAATAATGTTTGTTGTTATTTTTTATGCGGTAGCTAGAATAAGTCGTTCTACTTAACCCGGATTAGTAATGTGTGAGCACCAAAAACCCAACCCTTCGACTTGCTGCTATCCAACAAGAATTGGCTTCATGGCAAGCAAGGGAACAGGTTTGGAATTGCGTAGCACATGAAAAACGACTAAGGAAACGAGTCTATTCGAGCTAACCCTTGTTTTTCGGACTAACCCTGTATTTATTTTTAAGTTATTATGCTGAATTATTTTGAGCTAAGCCTAAAAGTTTCTAATTATTGTTAAAACAATTTTTGAAGCTCGGATTCGTAAGTCATAAAACCGAATCAAGGTAGACATGAACCGAGCCAGAGAATTGGAGGAACAAGGAAATGAAACTCGGGGACTGCGCCCAAGTTAATCCGGCATAGAAATGTAGTAGCAAAATATCACATATCCAGCATACAATTGCACCCGGCATACCGGGGATCTGATAAATTTTCAAGTTTTTTGGAACTAAGGAGCAGCAGGAGGAGGAAGTTCGGCGTCGTCGTCGCTATCTTCAATATCTGAAGCATCATCTTCTCCGCCCTCATCCGACCCATCTTCAACGTTCTCATTGTGCTCGTCCCCAGCGGATTCCAGGAAGCTCGGTCCTTCAACCCAGTCATGAATAGGAGAATATTCGACGAGGCTATAGGCGCAAGCCTGGCGTCGAGCTACACACTCCGGATCATCGGTCCATCTGGATCCGGTGCGCCGACGTGTAAGGAGGTTGATGTCGATCTTCTCGTACCATGTGAGAATATGGTGAAGGATGGTATCAGCTACGGCATGACCAGCGTACTCTCTCCAGAGGTCAAGCTGGGTCTCAATCTCCATTAACTTCTCGACGAGAGTCGCGATGGTCTCCGGGCTACCCTCTCCGGGCCAGAACGTATTGAAAATGCGAACTACAACGTCGAGGATATCCTTGCCATAATTCTTGATAGTTTCCACACGAGCTGACAGGCTGACCAATAGGTCCTCCATGTCTAAGGGAATGCTCTCACCGTCAAGAACGACGGGAGTACCCCTCTCTTAGCGAAATTTGGCAACAGCAGCGCTGGCAATAGAAGTACCCTCGGGAAAATGGTCTAGAAACAAGGCAAAGGAAGAAGGTAAAGAAAAGACATATGAGGTAATACCGGAGAGTTATGCCGGACAAGGGAAAGGAACTTACGAGAAATATGGCTATGGATCCGGGTTAACTCCTTGATGCAGGCATCGTGTCTTTTGCGAAGTTGCTCAAGCTCAGCGTTTGCCGACCCAAGCTGGAGGTCGCATTCTCTGAGTAGGTCCTAGTCCTTGGAGATCTGGAGAGTAAGGCGCTCATGCTCTTCTGTGAAGTTCTGGCCAACCTTTTGGAGCTCGGTTCGGTGTTGGGCCTTCATCTTCTCCATCTCAGCCTTGAGCTTGGCAATCTTGTCGTCCTTAGTCCGGAGGAGAGCAAGTTCATCATCCTTTTTCTTCAGCTCAGCTTGATGCTGCCCTGCTTGTTCGAGAAAATGCAACATCATATCAGGCACGGGCACACTATGCTCAAGCGATGCTGAAATAGTATGTTGACCCGGCAGAGCCGAGGAGTGAATGTTTGCCGAGCCAAGGAGAAGAAGAAATGGAAAACACTACGAGGTCGAACAAAAGAGGACATACCCCGGATTTCCTCCAAGTTCTTCCGCATGATCTTGTTCTCAGCCTCCACCCCAGCTGCAGAAACCGAATGAGGAGATTAGTTCGGCGGAAAAAAGTAAAGAAAAACGTAGAGGTGCCGAGGGAGAAAATTACCCCTCTTTTCAAGTTCTGCACCAAGTGCAACATGTTTTGCGCGTAGCATCTTGTGGGTATCAAGCAGGGATTGGAATTCAGTGCTCCGGCGATTGGTAGTTACCTGAAAAAAGTACATATTCGAAGTGTACAAGATCCGGGCCAAGTGGAACTTAACCTGGCTCTACGTGTGTGCATATTCGAAGTGTACAAGATCCGGGCCAAGTGGAACTTAACCCGGCTCTAGGTGTGTGCATATTCGAAGTGTACAAGATCCAGGCCAAGCGGAACTTATCCCGGCTCTAGGTGTGTGCATATTCGAAGTGTACAAGATCCGGGCCAAGTGGAACTTAACCCGGCTCTGGGTGTGTGCATATTCGAAGTGTGCAAGATCTGGGCCAAGTGGAACTTAGCCCGGCTCTAGGTATGTGCATATTCGAAGTGTGCAAGATCCGGGCCAAGTGGAACTTAACCCGGCTCTAGGTGTGTGCATATTCGAAGCGTGCAAGATCCGGGCGAAGTGGAACTTAACCCGGCTCTAGGTGTGTGCATATTCAAAGTGTGCAAGATCCGGGCCAAGTGGAACTTAACCCGGCACTAGGTGTGTGCATATTTGAAGTTTACATGCAGCTACGTTAGTTTTCTAATGAGCATCAGGCCGAGTAACAAGCTACTCCACTGGAGGCTCGGGACCTAATGGTTATTATCTACAGCATGTAAAGGAGAAACAACATACCTCCATCATTCGCCCCGTGAGGTTAATTGCCTTAGCGGCGGTATTCATCTGGGCAGAAAATTTTGCGGGGCCGAACTTTTCCGAGAGATCGTCGTTGTGGATGAACTCCGCCTTGTTCCAGTTCATGACGAACTCGATAAGGCTCGGAGGGTACCGTTCGCCAGTGGGCATGTGGGGTACCACCAAGCCCTTCGCGTGAGCTTCTTTCCTCTCAACTAGGGCAAGAGCTGGGCTGGTGTGCAGAACCATCTGTTGCGCATCAGTTGGCTCGGCAGGAACATCCGTCGCTGCTGGTGATCTCTTCGGAAGCATCGACGATAGGGAGCCTTTTTGCCCTTAGCTTGCTAGGAAGAAGTAACCGCGGTGGATTTCCCTTTAGAAGCTGCTAGAATAGTTCCTCGCCGAGGCTGAGATGACTCGGACGAGGCAGAAGAACTTGGCACTGGAGCTGTTGTTGGTTTCCTTGGCGCCGGGACAGGTGCTGGCTCGGTCGCTGGTACTGGAGCTGCTGCTGGTGCTGGTGTTGTGATAGACTCGGTGGTTGCTGGTTGCGGCGATGCCGAAGTGGTGGACGCCGTCGCCTCGGCTGGACCGACCCCTCCCACTTCGAGGTCGCGTTCCTCTCGATGAGACACTGCGGAACCCGGAACAGCCGCAGAACCCTCCGGAATAGGGCTCAGCGGGCGTGACTCGTCGTCACGAGGAGGAGAAGGGCCGGACCGAAGGGGTGAAGAGTTGCTTTATCCGATCTGAGGGACCTCTACCGGAGGCCTGAAAAAGAGAATAATGTCAGAAGAGAAATTACCATGATGCAAGGAAAAATGAGTTACGCAATTAAAAATGACTTACGCATCCGAGGTTTCGGCCTCCTTGGGTTTCCGGGCCCTCCGTGCCGGGGCTTTGCCTGCCCGCTTGGAGGTCGTCTTGTCTCCGGCCTTCTTTTGCCTTTTTGTGGGCTGAGAAGGTTCGGAGGAAGAACGTGATGCGGCTTCGCGCTTCTTCTTCGACGCCATCGGAACCGGCTCGCCCGTAGCAAGTGGAGGATCCTCGTGGATATGCCCACCGGGGTTAGCTAACGCCGGAAAGGCAAAAGAAAGAGGGACAGCCTCAACAGGTTCAATCACGTCGACATCCTCATCATCCTCATCATCGGGCCAATCTCTAAGGGAAGAGAATTTACCGCTGGGTCATTTGGTAGCGTCGGTCATAGGGAGGAACATCTCCTGGTCTGGCTCCTCATCTGGGATTTCTCGGTCCGGCGCCCACTTAAGGGTCGGGTCCGTACCATCCTCGAGAGTTTGCTGAAGCTACAGCTAAGAAAAAGCATGAAGAACAGAGTCAGAAATACGACAAAAACCGATACATACTTGATCCGAAATAAGTTTGCCCCGTGAAGCTTACCGCGGGAGGGAGCCTGTCACGACAGTAGTGCTCAATTCCCCACGTCCATTCGGCGGAGAAATCCTTGTGGGTGGTGAAAAGATCCTTAACCCGGCGAAAGATCTCCGTGTTGCTCAACTTGAAGGAGGAGGTTCGGTTGGGGTCGCGGCCGAAACTCATGTGGCACAACTTGTGGGTGCGCTTCTGGAGGGGAGAGATTCGGTTGCGCACGAACGTGATCATAGCATCCTCGTTGCGCAATCCGAGCTTCTTCAGCTCCACAAACCTCTTGTTAACTTGGTTGGCCAGAGCTGTAGGCTTCTTGGGGACCTCCTCCCAGAAATCCGTGTCAGGTAGACCCGGAACATAGGGCAGCAACCGAATCAAATCTTCAGTACCCTCATTCCGGACGTAGAAGAAGGTCTGGGCCCATCCTTTGTAGGAGTCAAGCCCGGTAACCCGGGGAAAGACCGAAAACCTCCGGGGCGAGATGGAGGCAGCTCCGAATTGGGTGAGATGCTTATCCTCCGACTCTACGTGGATATTGGGGACGACGTTGCAACGAAGGCCGAAGAACCGAATCCACAGCTCCTTCATGGGCCATAGTCCGGTGTAGCCTTCGATCGTAGAAGCGAAGGCGGAAAGAGAGGTGATAGCGTTCAGTGGGAGATGATGTGGCTGCAAGTGGTAGGTCCTAACCCAATCCCGGAAGAAATCGCTCACCGGCAGACCAAATCCCCGTTGGAAGTGGGACAGGAATACAACAAACTCACCCAGATTGGGTGAGGGGGCCAGTTCGGCGGAGGGGAGACGAGCGGTGACGCCGGCAGGAATGCACCTGGTCCGGTAGAGCCAGTCAATGTCATCTTGACAGACCCATGATCCGGCACATGCACCGCGGTCCGCCACGCCGGCGTCCTCCTCCATCTCCTGCTCGGAGACGACGAGCTCCTCCTCCGTCATCTCGTATTCGCTATCCTCGCTGGAACTAGCGGCGGCGGGGATCTGAGGCCTGGATTGGCGAGGACCCGTGGCTAAGCAGTTGCGCAGTGGTGGCTGCGAAGCAGAAGCACGGGGAGAGTGCGGCGGCGGCGCTGCTGCTAGAAGCACCGGCGGCGGCGTGGTCGCAAGGAAGACGAAGGAGAAAGGCAACGGGCAGAGGGGCGCAGAAGTGGAAAAACGCTAAGGGGTACGCCCCTCCCCTATTTAACCATCCCCAGAGATGGATGAGTGGGATCGCGTTGCGCCGACGAGCCACATGGTGTGGCCGTGTATCACTTGCATCAGCCAATCGTAGAAAAGCCACACAGGGGGCCACAGAGTAGAAGCAATCCCATGACGCGACGCACTGATGCGGTAAACGAGGAGGCAGGCATGACGTGACCCACACATAGTGATATACAATTACAGCGGCGGTTACTGTGTAGGCCCTTAAAATAAGACGAGGTAATGATTAGCCTCCACGTGGGTTGGCGTATGAGAGAAGGAAACGGGGCCCGGATCAAACCATGATAACCATGGGATCCGAGCCAAAGTGGTGACCCGGCCGGCAAGTGAAAACTTGGAATGTGCGAAGGGAACATAAATCCATATAGTCCGAGATAAGGAGCTAACCCGGAATTAAACGTCCGAGGATCGAACATAATTGAACCTGATGTGGCCTTAGCGGCCAAGGCAGCTAAGACCGCACCAGCTTCGGGGACTAATGTTGGGGGGATACCCCCGGGTAGGGTCACTCCGGGGTATAAGGGCTGAGTTAGCCGAGGTTCGGCAAGGTCAAAGCGGATGTTGGCTGGGTCACCTCAAGGCAGGCCGGATCACGGAGTAACCCGGACCAGGGGGGTCGCCTAACATTGTCTCATCCGACTTAAGGAGTAAGTCGGAAGTGCTTGTCTAACTTCTATGCAGGAACAAGTGTGGCCGGATCTACTATGATTCGGGTCCTCGCTTAGCTTCTGGGAGAAGGAAGGTATCTCTCTGGTCAAAAAGAAGTTCTGGTACGCACTGCATGAGCAAAGAAAGCAAGGGCAGGACCACCGGGTCGTGGCCGACAAGGGTGACGACGCTCATGTCGGCTGACGTGGGCGCCGCAGAGGCTTACGTCGCTAAAGCATGTATGACGCGGGGAAAAGCACCCCGGTCCGGTTACCACTTTGGGAAGGGGCATATTCTTAGGAATATGCCTCCACGTATGCCCTAGGCAGGGACCGAACTTCCTCTATATAAGGGGGGCTAGGTCTCTCGTAGAGGGGGTTGGTTGAGCTCTAGTTGGTTTGGTGATTCCATAGGGCTAGTTGATCTAGGGTTCTAAGGAAAAATAGAAGGCAAGAGTAAGAGAGCTGCTTCTTCCTCCTCTCGCCAATACAGCTCAAGGAGCACTTGTAATCTCGAGATATAGCAATACAAACTTCTGTGTGGAGAATCACTCCACTATCCCTCCCTAGATTCCCCTATCGTGTATTAGTCCCCACCTTTAGCCTAACCATGGATCTGCCGTGACACCACCACGACATCCAATGACACTGGGTGTGGTTCATGAAAAGAACACACATCCAATGACATTGGTGGATCCATGCGTGATTCATGAGAAGAACACACATCCAATAACACTGGTGGATCCATGTGTGGTTTGTGAGAAGAACATACATGCAATGACTCTAGATGAGGTTCATGAGAAGAACACACATGCAATGACAGTGGTGGATCCATGTGTGGTCTATGAGAAGAACACACATGCAATGACACTGGGTGTGGTTCCTGAAATGAACACACATCCAATGACACTGGTGGATCCTTATGTTTGTTTGTGAGAAGAACAGCCATGCAATGACTATAGATGTGGTTCATGAGAAGAACACACATGCAATGACACTGGTGGATCCATGTGTGGTTTATGAGAGGAACATACATGCAATGATACTCAGTTTGGTTCATGAAAAGAAGAGACATGCAATGACACTGGTGGTTCCATATGTCGTTTGTGAAAAGAACAGACATGCAATCACACTGGATGGATCCATGTGTTATTCATGAGAAGAACACACATGCAATGACACTGGTGGATCCATGTGTGGTTTGTGAGAAGAACACACATCCAATAACACTGGGTGTGCTTCATGAAAAGAACATACATGCAATGACACTAGTGTATCCTTATGTGGTTCGTGAGAATAACAGACATGCAATGAATCTAGATGTGGTTCATGAGAAGAACACACATGCAATGACTCTAGCAGTGGGTTGTGAGAAGAACTGGTGTATCCTTATATGGTTTGTGAGAAGAACACACATGCAATGACTCTAGCAGTGGGTTGTGAAAACAACACACATGCAATGACTCTAGCTGTGGTTCATGAGAAGAACACACATGAAATGACAGTGGTGGATCCATGTGTGGTTTGTGAGAGGAATAGACATGCAATGACACTGGGTGTGGTTCATGAAAAGAACACACATCGAATGACACTAGTGGATCCTTACGTGGTTTGTGAGAAGAACACACATGCAATGACTCTGGTGGATCCTGATGTGGTTTGTGAGAATAACACACATGCAATGACACTGGTTGTGGTTCATGAGAAGAAAACACATGCAATGGCACTTGTGTATCCTTATGTGGTTTGTGACATGCAATGACACTAGCTGTGGTTCATGAAAATAACACACATTCGATGACTCTAGCCGTGGTTCATGAGAAGCACACAGATGCAATAACATTGGTGGATCCATGTGTGGTCTGTGAGAGGAACACACATGCAATGACACTGGGTGTGGTTCATGAAAAGAACACACATCCAAGGACACTGGTGGATCCTTATGTGGTTTGGGAAAAGAACACACCTCCAATGACACAGGTGGATCCTTATGTGGTTTGTGAGAAGAACACACATGCAATGACACTGGTGATATGTGGTTTGTGAAAAGAACACACATGCAATGACACTAGTGGATCCATATGTGGTTTGTGAAAATAATAGACATGCAATCACACTAGGTGGATCCATGTGTGGTTCATGAGAAGAACACACATGCAATGACACTAGTGATATGTGGTTTGTGAAAAGAACAGACATGCAATGACTCTAACTGTGGTTAATGAAAAGAGCAGACATGCAATGACACAGGTGGATCCATGTGTTCTTTGTGAGAAGAACACACCTCCAATGACAGTGGTGGATCCTAATGTGGTTTGTGAGAAGAAAACACATACAATGACTCTAGATGTGGTTCATGAGAAGAACACACATGCAATGACACTCGTGGATCCATGTGTACACTTTGGGAGGAACACACATGCAATGACACTGGGTGTGGTTCATGAGAAGAACACACATCCAATGACACTGGTGGATCCTTATCTGGTTTGTGAGAAGAACAGACATGCGATGACTCTAGATGTGGTTCATGAGAAGAACACACATGCAATGACATTGGTGGATCCATGTGTGGTTTATGAGAGGAACAGACATCCAATGACATTGGGTGTGGTTGATGAACAGAACACACATGAAATGACACTGGTGGATCCATATGTGGTTTGTGAAAAGAATAGACACGCAATCACACTTGGTGGATCCATGTGTGGTTCATGAGAAGGAATACACATGGAATGACACTGGTGGATCCATGTGTGGTTTGTGAGAAGAACACACATCCAATGACACTGGGTGTGGTTCATCAAAAGAACACACATCCAATGACACTGGTGGATCCTTATGTGGTTTGTGAGAAGAACAGACATGCAATGACTCTAGATGTGGTTCATGAGAAGAACACACATGCAATGATACTGGTGTATCCTTATGTGGTATGTGAGAAGAACACACATGCAATGACTCTAGCTATGGTTCATGAAAAGAACACACATCCAATGAGAGAAGAACATACATGCGATGACTCTAGTTGTGGTTCATGAGAAGAACACACATGCAATGACACTGGTGGATTCATGTGTGGTTTATGAGAGGAAGAGACATGCAATGACACTGGGTGTGGTTCATGAAAAGGACACACATGCATTGACACTAGTGGATCCATATGTGGTTTGTGAAAAGAATAGACATGCAATCACACTTGGTGGATTCATGTGTGGTTCATGAGAAGAACACACATGCAATGACACTGGTGGATCCATGTGTGGTTTGTGAGAAGAACACACATCCAATGACACTGGGTGTGGTTCATCAAAAGAACACACATCCGATGACACTGGTGGGTCCTTATGTGGTTTGTGAGAAGAACAGACATGCAATGACTCTACATGTGGTTCATGAGAAGAACACACATGCAATGACACTGGTGTATCCTTATGTGGTTTGCGAGAAGAACACACATGCAATGACTCTAGCTGTGGTTCATGAAAAGAACACACATCCAATTACTCTAGTTGTGGTTCATGAGAAGAACACACATGCAATGACAGTGGTGGATCCATGTGTGGTTTGTGAGAGGAACAGACATGCAATGACACTGGGTGTGGTTCATGAAAAGAACACACATCCAATTACTCTAGTTGTGGTTCATGAGAAGAACACACATGCAATGACACTAGTGACATGTAGTTTGTGAAAAGAACAAACATGCAATGACTCTAACTGTGGTTAATGAAAAGAGCAGACATGCAATGACACTGGTGGATCCATTTGTTGTTTGTGAGAAGAACACACATCCAATGACAGTGGTGGATCCTTATGTGGTTTGTGAGAAGAACACACATGCAATGACACTGGTGGATCCATATGTGGTTTGTGAAAAGAACAGACATGCAATCACACTTGGTGGATCCATGTGTGGTTCATGAGAAGAACACACATGCAATGACAATGGTGGATCCATGTGTGGTTTGTGAGAAGAACACATATCCAATGACACTGGTGGATCCTTATGTGTTTGGTGAGAAGAACAGACATGCAATGAATCTAGATGTGGTTCATGAGAAGAACACACATGCAATGGTACTGGTGTATCCTTATGTGGTTTGTGAGAAGAACACACATGCAATGACTCTAGCTGTGGTTCGTGAAAAGAACACACATCCAATGAGAGAAGAACAGACATGCGATGACTCTAGATGTGGTTCATGAGAAGAACACACATGTAGTGACGCTGGTGGATCCATGTGTGGTTTATGAGAGGAACAGACATGCAATGACACTAGGTGTGGTTCATGAAAAGGAAACACATGCAATGACACTAGTGGATCCATATGTGGTTTGTGAAAAGAACAGACATGCAATCACACTTGGTGGATCCATGTGTGGTTCATGAGAAGAACACACATGCAATGACATTGGTGGATCCATGTGTGGTTTGTGAGAAGAACACACATCCAATAACACTGGGTGTGCTTCATGAAAAGAACACACATGCAGTGACACTAGTGTATCCTTATGTGGTTCATGAGAATAACAGACATGCAATGACTCTAGCTGTGGTTCATGAGAAGAACACACATGCAATGACACTGGTGGATCCATGTGTGGTTTGTGAGAAGAACACACATCCAATAACACTGGGTGTGCTTCATGAAAAGAACACACATGCAATGACACTAGTGTATCCTTATGTGGTTCGTGAGAATAACAGACATGCAATGAATCTAGATGTGGTTCATGAGAAGAACACACATGCAATGATACTGGTGTATCCTTATGTGGTTTGTGAGAAGAACACACATGCAATGACTCTAGCAGTGGGTTGTGAAAACAACACACATGCAATGACTCTAGCTGTGGTTCATGAGAAGAACACACATGAAATGACAGTGGTGGATCCATGTGTGGTTTGTGAGAGGAATAGACATGCAATGACACTGGGTGTGGTTCATGAAAAGAACACACATCCAATGACACTAGTGAATCCTTACGTGGTTTGTGAGAAGAACACACATGCAATGACTCTGGTGGATCCTGATGTGGTTTGTGAGAATAACACACATGCAATGACACTGGTTGTGGTTCATGAGAAGAAAACACATGCAATGGCACTGGTGTATCCTTATGTGGTTTGTGAGAAGAACACACATGCAATGACACTAGCTGTTGTTCATGAAAATAACACACATCCGATGACTCTAGCCGTGGTTCATGAGAAGCACACAGATGCAATAACATTGGTGGATCCATGTGTGGTCTGTGAGAGGAACACACATGCAATGACACTGGGTGTGGTTCATGAAAAGAACACACATCCAAGGACACTGGTGGATCCTTATGTGGTTTGGGAAAAGAACACACCTCCAATGACACAGGTGGATCCTTATGTGGTTTGTGAGAAGAACACACATGCAATGACACTGGTGATATGTGGTTTGTGAAAAGAACACACATGCAATGACACTAGTGGATCCATATGTGGTTTGTGAAAATAATAGACATGCAATCACACTAGGTGGATCCATGTGTGGTTCATGAGAAGAACACACATGCAATGACACTAGTGATATGTGGTTTGTGAAAAGAACAGACATACAATGACTCTAACTGTGGTTAATGAAAAGAGCAGACATGCAATGACACAGGTGGATCCATGTGTTCTTTGTGAGAAGAACACACATCCAATGACAGTGGTGGATCCTTATGTGGTTTGTGAGAAGAACACACATACAATGACTCTAGATGTGGTTCATGAGAAGAACACACATGCAATGACACTCGTGGATCCATGTGTACACTTTGAGAGGAACACACATGCAATGACACTGGGTGTGGTTCATGAGAAGAACACACATCCAATGACACTGGTGGATCCTTATCTGGTTTGTGAGAAGAACAGACATGCGATGACTCTAGATGTGGTTCATGAGAAGAACACACATGCAATGACATTGGTGGATCCATGTGTGGTTTATGAGAGGAACAGACATCCAATGACATTGGGTGTGGTTGATGAACAGAACACACATGAAATGACACTGGTGGATCCATATGTGGTTTGTGAAAAGAACAGACATGCAATCACACTTGGTGGATCCATGTGTGGTTCATGAGAAGGAACACACATGGAATGACACTGGTGGATCCATGTGTGGTTTGTGAGAAGAACACACATCCAATGACACTGGGTGTGGTTCATCAAAAGAACACACATCCAATGACACTGGTGGATCCTTATGTGGTTTGTGAGAAACAGACATGCAATGACTCTAGATGTGGTTCATGAGAAGAACACACATGCAATGATACTGGTGTATCCTTATGTGGTATGTGAGAAGAACACACATGCAATGACTCTAGCTATGGTTCATGAAAAGAACACACATCCAATGAGAGAAGAACATACATGCGATGACTCTAGTTGTGGTTCATGAGACGAACACACATGCAATGACACTGGTGGATTCATGTGTGGTTTATGAGAGGAAGAGACATGCAATGACACTGGGTGTGGTTCATGAAAAGGACACACATGCATTGACACTAGTGGATCCATATGTGGTTTGTGAAAAGAATAGACATGCAATCACACTTGGTGGATTCATGTGTGGTTCATGAGAAGAAAACACATGCAATGACACTGGTGGATCCATGTGTGGTTTGTGAGAAGAACACACATCCAATGACACTGGGTGTGGTTCATCAAAAGAACACACATCCAATGACACTGGTGGGTCCTTATGTGGTTTGTGAGAAGAACAGACATGCAATGACTCTACATGTGGTTCATGAGAAGAACACACATGCAATGACACTGGTGTATCCTTATGTGGTTTGCGAGAAGAACACACATGCAATGACTCTAGCTGTGGTTCATGAAAAGAACACACATCCAATTACTCTAGTTGTGGTTCATGAGAAGAACACACATGCAATGACAGTGGTGGATCCATGTGTGGTTTGTGAGAGGAACAGACATGCAATGACACTGGGTGTGGTTCATGAAAAGAACACACATCCAATGACACTAGTGGATCCTTACGTGGTTTGTGAGAAGAACACACATGCAATGACTCTCGTGGATCCTTATGTGGTTTGTCAGAATAACAGACATGCAAAGACACTGGTTGTGGTTCATGAGAAGAAAACCCATGCAATGGCACTGGTGTATCCTTATGTGGTTTGTGAGAAGAACACACATGCAATGACACTAGCTGTGGTTCACGAAAAGAACACACATCCAATGACTCTAGCCGTGGTTCATGAGAAGAACACACATGCAATGACACTGGTGGATCCATGTGTGGTCTGTGAGAGGAACAGACATGCAATTACACTGGGTGTGGTTCATGAAAAGAACACACATCCAATGACAGTGGTGGATCCTTATGTGTTTTGTGATAAGAACGCACATCCAATGACATATGTGGATCCTTATGTGGTTTGTGAGAAGAACACACATGCAATGACACTGGTGATATGTGGTTTGTGAAAAGAACACGCATGCAATGACACTAGTGGATCCATATGTGGTTTGTGAAAATAATAGACATGCAATCACACTAGGTGGATCCATGTGTGGTTCATGAGAAGAACACACATGCAATGACACTAGTGATATGTAGTTTGTGAAAAGAACAAACATGCAATGACTCTAACTGTGGTTAATGAAAAGAGCAGACATGCAATGACACTGGTGGATCCATTTGTTGTTTGTGAGAAGAACACACATCCAATGACAGTGGTGGATCCTTATGTGGTTTGTGAGAAGAACACACATGCAATGACACTGGTGGATCCATATGTGGTTTGTGAAAAGAACAGACATGCAATCACACTTGGTGGATCCATGTGTGGTTCATGAGAAGAACACACATGCAATGACAATGGTGGATCCATGTGTGGTTTGTGAGAAGAACACATATCCAATGACACTGGTGGATCCTTATGTGTTTGGTGAGAAGAACAGACATGCAATGACTCTAGATGTGGTTCATGAGAAGAACACACATGCAATGGTACTGGTGTATCCTTATGTGGTTTGTGAGAAGAACACACATGCAATGACTCTAGCTGTGGTTCGTGAAAAGAACACACATCCAATGAGAGAAGAACAGACATGCGATGACTCTGGATGTGGTTCATGAGAAGAACACACATGCAGTGACGCTGGTGGATCCATGTGTGGTTTATGAGAGGAACAGACATGCAATGACACTAGGTGTGGTTCATGAAAAGGAAACACATGCAATGACACTAGTGGATCCATATGTGGTTTGTGAAAAGAACATACATGCAATCACACTTGGTGGATCCATGTGTGGTTCATGAGAAGAACACACATGCAATGACATTGGTGGATCCATGTGTGGTTTGTGAGAAGAACACACATCCAATAACACTGGGTGTGCTTCATGAAAAGAACACACATGCAGTGACACTAGTGTATCCTTATGTGGTTCATGAGAATAACAGACATGCAATGACTCTAGCTGTGGTTCATGAGAAGAACACACATGCAATGACACTGGTGTATCCTTATGTGGTTTGTGAGAATAACACACATACAATGACTCAAGCAGTGGGTTGTGAAAAGAACACACATGCAAAGACTCTAGCTGTCGTTCATGAGAAGAACACACATGCAATGACAGTGGTGGATCCATGTGTGGTTTGTGAGAGGAATAGACATGCAATGACACTGGGTGTGGTTCATGAAAATAACATACATCCAATGACACTAGTGGATCCTTACGTGGTTTGTGAGAAGAACACACATGCAATGACTCTGGTGGATCCTTATGTGGTTTGTGAGAATAACAGACATCCAATGACACTGGTTGTGGTTCATGAGAAGATAACACATGCAATGGCACTCGTGTATCCTTATGTGGTTTGTGAGAAGAACACACATGCAATGAAACTAGCTGTGGTTCATGAAAAGAACACGCATCCAATGACTCTACCCGTGGTTCATGAGAAGAACACACATGCAATAACATTGGTGGATCCATGTGTGGTCTGTGAGAGGAACAGACATGCAATGACACTGGGTGTGGTTCATGAAAAGAACACACATCCAATGACAATGGTGGATCCTTATGTGGTTTGGGAAAAGAACACACATCCAATGACACAGGTTTATCCTTATGTGGTTTGTGAGAAGAACACACATGCAATGACACTGGTGATATGTGGTTTGTGAAAAGAACACACATGCAATGACACTAGTGGATCCATATGTGGTTTGTGAAAATAATAGACATGCAATCACACTAGGTGGATCCATGTGTGGTTCATGAGAAGAACACACATGCAATGACACTAGGGATATGTGGTTTTTTTGAGGGATAGTGATATGTGGTTTGTGAAAAGAACAGACATGCAATGACTCTAACTGTGGTTAATGAAAAGAGAAGACATGCAATGACACTGGTGGATCCATGTGTTGTTTGTGAGAAGCACACACATCCAATGACAGTGGTGGATCCTTATGTGGTTTCTGAGAAGAACACACATACAATGACTCTAGATGTGGTTCATGAGAAGAACACACATGCAATGACACTCGTGGATCCATGTGTACACTTTGAGAGGAACACACATGCAATGACACTAGGTGTGGTTCATGAGAAGAACACACATCCAATGACACTGGTGGATCCTTATCTGGTTTGTGAGAAGAACAGACATGCGATGACTCTAGATGTGGTTCATGAGAAGAACACACATGCAATGACACTGGTGGATCCATGTGTGGTTCATGAGAGGAACAGACATCCAATGACACTAGGTGTGGTTCATGAAAAGAACACACATCAAATGACACTGGTGGATCCATATGTGGTTTGTGAAAATAACAGACATGCAATCAAACTTGGTGGATCCATGTGTTGTTCATGATAAGAACACACATGCAATGACACTGGTGGATCCATGTGTGGTTTGTGAGAAGAACACACATCCAATAACACTGGGTGTGGTTCATTGAAAGAACACACATCCAATGACACTGGTGGATCCTCATGTGGTTTGTGAGAAGAACAGACATGTAATGACTCCAGATGTGGTTCATGAGAAGAACACACATGCAATGATACTGGTGTATCCTTATGTGGTATGTGAGAAGAACACACATGCAATCACTCTAGCTGTGGTTCATGAAACGAACACACATCCAATGAGAGAAGAACAGACATGCGATGACCCTAGATGTGGTTCATGAGAAGAACACACATGCAATGACACTGGTGGATCCATGTGTGGTTGATGAGAGGAACAGACATGCAATGACACTTGGTGTGGTTCATCAAAAGAACACACATCCAATGACACTGGTGGGTCCTTATGTGGTTTGTGAGAAGAACAGACATGCAATGACTCTACTTGTGGTTCATGAGAAGAACACACATGCAATGACACTGGTGTATCCTTATGTGGTTTGTGAGAAGAACACACATGCAATGACTCTAGTTGTGGTTCATGAAAAGAACACACATCCAATGACTCTAGTTGTGGTTCATGAGAAGAACACACATGCAATGACAGTGGTGGATCCATGTGTGGTTTGTGAGAGGAACAGATATGCAATGACACTGGGTGTGGTTCATGAAAAGAACACACATCCAATGACACTAGTGGATCCTTACGTGGTTTGTGAGAAGAACACACATGCAATGACTCTGCTGGATCCTTATGTGGTTTGTGAAAAGAACAGACATGCAATCACACTTGGTGGATCCATGTGTGGTTCATGAGAAGAACACGCATGCAATGACACTGGTGGATCCACGTGTGGTTTGTGAGAAGAACACACATCCAATAACACTAGGTGTGCTTCATGCAAAGAACACACATGCAATGACACTAGTGTATCCTTATGTGGTTCGTGAGAATAACAGACATGCAATGACTCTAGCTGTTGTTCATGAGAAGAACACACATGCAATGACACTGGTGTATCCTTATGTGGTTTGTGAGAAGACAACACATACAATGACTCTAGCAGTGGGTTGTGAAAAGAACACACATGCAATGACTCTAGCTGTGGTTCATGAGAAGAACACACATGCAATGACAATGGTGGATCCATGTGTGGTTTGTGAGAGGAATAGACATGCAATGACACTGGGTGTGGTTCATGAAAAGAACACACATCCAATGACACAAGTGGATCCTTACGTGGTTTGTGAGTAGAACACACATGCAATGACTCTGGTGGATCCTTATGTGGTTTGTGAGAATAACAGACATGCAATGACACTAGTTGTGGTTCATGAGAAGAAAACACATGCAATGGCACTCGTGTATCCTTATGTGGTTTGTGAGAAGAACACATATGCAATGATACTAGCTGTGGTTCATGAAAATAACACACATCCAATGACTCTAGCCGTGGTTCATGAGAAGAACACACATGCAATAACATTGGTGGATCCATGTGTGGTCTGTGAGAGGCTCAGACATGCAATGACACTTGGTGTGGTTCATGAAAAGAACACACATCCAATGACACTGGTGGATCCTTATGTGGTTTGGGAAAAGAACACACATCCAATGACACAGGTGGATCCATTTGTTGTTTGTGAGAAGAACACACATCCAATGATAGTGGTGGATTCTTATGTGGTTTGTGAGAAGAACAGACATGCAATGAGCCTAGTTGTGGTTCATGAGAAGAACACACATGCAATGACACTGGTGTATCCTTATGTGTTTTGTGATAAGAACACACATGCAATGACTCTATATGTGGTTCATGAGAAGAACATACATCCAATGACACTCGTGGTTCCATGTGTACACTTTGAGAGGAACACACATGCAATGACACTGGTGTGGTTCATGAGAAGAACACACATCCAATGACACTGGTGGATCCTTATCTGGTTTGTGAGAAGAACAGACATGCGATGACTCTAGATGTGGTTCATGAGAAGAACACACATGCAATGACACTGGTGGATCCATGTGTGGTTTATGAGAGGAACAGACATGCAATGACACTAGGTGTGGTTCATGAAAAGAACACACATGCAATGACACTGGTGGATCCATATGTGGTTTATGAAAAGAACAGACATGCAATCACACTTGGTGGATCCATGTGTGGTTGATGAGAAGAACACACATGCAATGACACTGGTGGATCCATGTGTGGTTTGTGAGAAGAACACATATCCAATGACACTGGGTGTGGTTCATTGAAAGAACACACATCCAATGACACTGGTGGATCCTTATGTGTTTGGTGAGAAGAACAGACATGCAATGACTCTAGATGTGGTTCATGAGAAGAACACACATGCAATGGTACTGGTGTATCCTTATGTGGTTTGTGAGAAGAACACACATGCAATGACTCTAGCTGTGGTTCATGAAAAGAACACACATCCAATGAGAGAAGAACAGACATGCGATGACTCTAGATGTGGTTCATGAGAATAACACACATGCAGTGACGCTGGTGGATCCATGTGTGGTTTATGAGAGGAACAGACATGCAATGACACTAGGTGTGGTTCATGAAAAGGACACACATGCAATGACACTAGTGGATCCATATGTGGTTTGTGAAAAGAACAGACATGCAATCACACTTGGTGGATCCATGTGTGGTTCATGAGAAGAACAGACATGCAATGACATTGGTGGATCCATGTGTGGTTTGTGAGAGGAACACACATCCAATAACACTGGGTGTGCTTCATGAAAAGAACACACATCCAATGACACTAGTGTATCCTTATGTGGTTCATGAGAATAACAGACATGCAATGACTCTAGTTGTGGTTCATGAGAAGAACACACATGCAATGACACTGGTGTATCCTTATGTGGTTTGTGAGAAGAACACACATACAATGACTCTAGCAGTGGGTTGTGAAAAGAACACACATGCAATGACTCTAGCTGTGGTTCATGAGAAGAACACACATGCAATGACAGTGGTGGATCCATGTGTGGTCTGTGAGAGGAACAGACATGCAATCACACTTGGTGTGGTTCATGAAAAGAACACACATCCAATGACACTGGTGGATCCTTATGTGGTTTGGGAAAAGAACACACATCCAATGACACAGGTGGATCCTTATGTGGTTTGTGAGAAGAACACACATGCAATGACACTGGTGATATGTGGTTTGTGAAAAGAACACACATGCAATGACACTAGTGGATCCATATGTGGTTTGTGAAAATAATAGACATGCAATCACACTAGGTGGATCCATGTGTGGTTCATGAGAAGAACACACATGCAATGAAACTAGTGATATGTGGTTTTTTTTTGAGGGATAGTGATATGTGGTTTGTGTAAAGAACAGACATGCAATGACTCTA
This sequence comes from Avena sativa, assembly GCA_916181665.1. NCBI lineage: Eukaryota > Viridiplantae > Streptophyta > Magnoliopsida > Poales > Poaceae > Avena > Avena sativa. The sequence continues at coordinate 254,267,906 of OV702292.1, read as the reverse complement.
ACTGTGGTTAATGAAAAGAGAAGACATGAAATGACACTGGTGGATCCATGTGTTGTTTGTGAGAAGAACACACATCCAATGACAGTGGTGGATCCTTATGTGGTTTGTGAGAAGAACACACATACAATGACTCTAGATGTGGTTCATGAGAAGAACACACATGCAATGACACTCGTGGATCCATGTGTACACTTTGGGAGGAACACACATGCAATGACACTAGGTGTGGTTCATGAGAATAACACACATCCAATGACACTGGTGGATCCTTATCTGGTTTGTGAGAAGAACAGACATGCGATGACTCTAGATTTGGTTCATGAGAAGAACACACATGCAATGACACTGGTGGATCCATGTGTGGTTCATGAGAGGAACAGACATCCAATGACACTAAGTGTGGTTCATGTAAAGAACACACATGAAATGACACTAGTGGATCCATATGTGGTTTGTGAAAAGAACAGACATGCAATCACACTTGGTGGATCCATGTGTGGTTCATGAGAAGAACACACATGCAATGACACTGGTGGATCCATGTGTGGTTTGTGAGAAGAATACACATCCAATGACACTGGGTGTGGTTCATTGAAAGAACACACATCCAATGACACTGGTGGATCCTTATGTGGTTTGTGAGAAGAACAGACATGCAATGACTCCAGATGTGGTTCATGAAAAGAACACACATGCAATGACACTGGTGGATCCATATGTGGTTTGTGAAAAGAACAAACATGCAATCACACTTGGTGGATCCATGTGTGGTTCATGAGAAGAACACACATGCAATGACACTGGTGGATCCATGTGTGGTTTGTGAGAAGAACACACATCCAATGACACTGGGTGTGGTTCATTGAAAGAACACACATCCAATGACACTGGTGGATCCTTATGTGGTTTGTGAGAAGAACAGACATGCAATGACTCTAGATGTGGTTCATGAGAAGAACACACATGCAATGGTACTGGTGTATCCTTATGTGGTTTGTGAGAAGAACACACATGCAATGACTCTAGCTGTGGTTCATGAAAAGAACACACATCCAATGAGAGAAGAATAGACATGCGATGACTCTAGATGTGGTTCATGAGAAGAACACACATGCAATCACACTGGTGGATCCATGTGTGGTTTATGAGAGGAACAGACATGCAATGACACTAGGCGTGGTTCATGAAAAGTACACACGTGCAATGACACTAGTGGATCCATATGTGGTTTGTGAAAAGAACAGACATGCAATCACAATTGGTGGATCCATGTGTGGTTCATGAGAAGAACACACATGCAATGACACTGGTGGATCCATGTGTGGTTTGTGAGAAGAACACACATCCTATAACATTGGGTGTGCTTCATGAAAAGAACACACATGCAATGGCACTAGTGTATCCTTATGTGGTTCGTGAGAATAACAGACATGCAATGACTCTAGCTGTGGTTCATGAGAAGAACACACATGCAATGACACTGGTGTATCCTTATGTGGTTTGTGAGAAGAACACACATGCAATGACTCTAGCAGTGGGTTGTGGAAAGAACACACATGCAATGACTCTAGCTGTGGTTCATGCGAAGAACACACATGCAATGATAGTGGTGGATCCATGTGTGGTTTGTGAGAGGAAAAGACATGCAATGACACTGGGTGTGGTTCATGGAAAGAACACACATCCAATGACATAGTGGATCCTTACGTGGTTTGTGAGAAGAGAACACATGCAATGACTCTGGTGGATCCTTATGTGGTTTGTGAGAATAACAGACATGCAATGACACTGGCTGTGGTTCATGAGAAGAAAACACATGCAATGGCACTCGTGTATCCTTATGTGGTTTGTGAGAAGAACACACATGCAATGACACTAGTTGTGGTTCATGAAAAGAACACGCATCCAATGACTCTAGCCGTGGTTCATGAGAAGAACACACATGCAATAACATTGGTGGATCCATGTGTGGTCTGTGAGAGGAACAGACATGCAATGACACTGGGTGTGGTTCATGAAAAGAACACACATCCAATGACACTAGTGGATCCTTATGTGGTTTGGGAAAAGAACACACATCCAATGACACAGGTGGACCCATATGTGGTTTGTGAAAATAATAGACATGCAATCACACTAGGTGGATCCATGTGTGGTTCATGAGAAGAACACACATGCAATGAAACTAGTGATATGTGGTTTGTGAAAAGAACAAACATGCAATGACTCTAACTGTGGTTAATGAAAAGAGCAGACATGCAATGACACTGGTGGATCCATTTGTTGTTGGTGACAAGAACACACATCCAATGAAGTGGTGGATCCTTATGTGGTTTGTGAGAAGAACATACATGCAATGAGCCTAGCTGTGGTTCATGAGAAGAACACACATGCAATGACACTGGTGTATCCTTATGTGGTTAGTGAGAAGAACACACATGCAATGACTCTAGATGTGGTTCGTGAGAAGAACATACATCTAATGACACTCGTGGATCCATCTGTACACTTTGAGAGGAACACACATGCAATGACACTGGGTGTGGTTCATGAGAAGAACACACATCCAATGACACTGGTGGATCCTTATCTGGTTTGTGAGAAGAACAGACATGCGATGACTCTAGATGTGGTTCATGAGAAGAACACACATGCAATGACACTGGTGGATCCATGTGTGGTTTATGAGAGGAACAGACATCCAATGACACTGGGTGTGGTTCATGAAAATAACACACATGCAATGACACTGGTGGATCCATATGTGGTTTGTGAAAAGAACAAACATGCAATCACACTTTGTGGATCCATGTGTGGTTCATGAGAAGAACACACATGCAATGACACTGGTGGATCCATGTGTGGTTTGTGAGAAGAACACACATCCAATGACACTGGGTGTGGTTCATTGAAAGATCACACATCCAATGACACTGGTGGATCCTTATGTGGTTTGTGAGAAGAACAGACATGCAATGACTCTAGATGTGGTTCATGAGAAGTACCCACATGCAATGGTACTGGTGTATCCTTATGTGGTTTGTGAGAAGAACACACATGCAATGACTCTAGCTGTGGTTCATGAAAAGAACACACATCCAATGAGAGAAGAACAGACATGCGATGACTCTAGATGTGGTTCATGAGAAGAACACACATGCAATCACACTGGTGGATCCATGTGTGGTTTATGAGAGGAACAGACATGCAATGACACTAGGCGTGGTTCATGAAAAGGACACACATGCAATGACACTAGTGGATCCATATGTGGTTTGTGAAAAGAACAGACATGCAATCACAATTGGTGGATCCATGTGTGGTTCATGAGAAGAACACACATTCAATGACACTGGTGGATCCATGTGTGGTTTGTGAGAAGAACACACATCCAATAACGCTGGGTGTGCTTCATGAAAAGAACACACATGCAATGACACTAGTGTATCCTTATGTGGTTCGTGAGAATAACAGACATGCAATGACTCTAGCTGTGGTTCATGAGAAGAACACACATGCAATGACTCTAGCAGTGGGTTGTGGAAAGAACACACATGCAATGACTCTAGCTGTGGTTCATGCGAAGAACACACATGCAATGATAGTGGTGGATCCATGTGTGGTTTGTGAGAGGAAAAGACATGCAATGACACTGGGTGTGGTTCATGGAAAGAACACACATCCAATGACATAGTGGATCCTTACGTGGTTTGTGAGAAGAGAACACATGCAATGACTCTGGTGGATCCTTATGTGGTTTGTGAGAAGAACACACATGCAATGACACTAGTTGTGGTTCATGAAAAGAACACACATCCAATGACTCTAGCCGTGGTTCATGAGAAGAACACACATGCAATAACATTGGTGGATCCATGTGTGGTCTGTGAGAGGAACAGACATGCAATGACACTGGGTGTGGTTCATGAAAAGAACACACATCCAATGACACTAGTGGATCCTTATGTGGTTTGGGAAAAGAACACACATCCAATGACACAGGTGGACCCTTATGTGGTTTGTGAGAAGAACACACATGCAATGACACTGGTGATATGTGGTTTGTGAAAAGAACACACATGCAATGACACTAGTGGATCCATATGTGGTTTGTGAAAATAATAGACATGCAATCACACTAGGTGGATCCATGTGTGGTTCATGAGAAGAACACACATGCAATGAAACTAGTGATATGTGGTTTGTGAAAAGAACAAACATGCAATGACTCTAACTGTGGTTAATGAAAAGAGCAGACATGCAATGACACTGGTGGATCCATTTGTTGTTGGTGACAAGAACACACATCCAATGAAGTGGTGGATCCTTATGTGGTTTGTGAGAAGAACATACATGCAATGAGCCTAGCTGTGGTTCATGAGAAGAACACACATGCAATGACACTGGTGTATCCTTATGTGGTTAGTGAGAAGAACACACATGCAATGACTCTAGATGTGGTTCGTGAGAAGAACATACATCTAATGACACTCGTGGATCCATCTGTACACTTTGAGAGGAACACACATGCAATGACACTGGGTGTGGTTCATGAGAAGAACACACATCCAATGACACTGGTGGATCCTTATCTGGTTTGTGAGAAGAACAGACATGCGATGACTCTAGATGTGGTTCATGAGAAGAACACACATGCAATGACACTGGTGGATCCATGTGTGGTTTATGAGAGGAACAGACATCCAATGACACTGGGTGTGATTCATGAAAATAACACACATGCAATGACACTGGTGGATCCATATGTGGTTTGTGAAAAGAACAAACATGCAATCACACTTTGTGGATCCATGTGTGGTTCATGAGAAGAACACACATGCAATGACACTGGTGGATCCATGTGTGGTTTGTGAGAAGAACACACATCCAATGACACTGGGTGTGGTTCATTGAAAGATCACACATCCAATGACACTGGTGGATCCTTATGTGGTTTGTGAGAAGAACAGACATGCAATGACTCTAGATGTGGTTCATGAGAAGTACCCACATGCAATGGTACTGGTGTATCCTTATGTGGTTTGTGAGAAGAACACACATGCAATGACTCTAGCTGTGGTTCATGAAAAGAACACACATCCAATGAGAGAAGAACAGACATGCGATGACTCTAGATGTGGTTCATGAGAAGAACACACATGCAATCACACTGGTGGATCCATGTGTGGTTTATGAGAGGAACAGACATGCAATGACACTAGGCGTGGTTCATGAAAAGGACACACATGCAATGACACTAGTGGATCCATATGTGGTTTGTGAAAAGAACAGACATGCAATCACAATTGGTGGATCCATGTGTGGTTCATGAGAAGAACACACATTCAATGACACTGGTGGATCCATGTGTGGTTTGTGAGAAGAACACACATCCAATAACGCTGGGTGTGCTTCATGAAAAGAACACACATGCAATGACACTAGTGTATCCTTATGTGGTTCGTGAGAATAACAGACATGCAATGACTCTAGCTGTGGTTCATGAGAAGAACACACATGCAATGACACTAGTGTATCCTTATGTGGTTTGTGAGAAGAACACACATGCAATGACTCTAGCAGTGGGTTGTGAAAAGAACACACATGCAATGACTCTAGCTGTGGTTCATGAGAAGAACACACATGCAATGACAGTGGTGGATCCATGTGTTGTTTGTGAGAGGAATAGACATGCAATGACACTGGGTGTTGTTCATGAAAAGAACACACATCCAATGACACTAGTGGATCCTTACGTGGTTTGTGAGAAGAACACACGTGCAATAACTCTGGTGGATCCTTATGTGGTTTGTGAGAATAACAGACATGCAATGACACTGGTTGTGGTTCATGAGAATAAAACACATGCAATGGCACTCGTTTATCCTTATGTGGTTTGTGAGAAGAACACACATGCAATGACACTAGCTGTGGTTCATGAAAAGAACACGCATCCAATGACTCTAGCCATGGTTCATGAGACGAACACACATGCAATAACATTGGTGGATCCATGTGTGGTCTGTGAGAGGAACAGATATGCAATGACACTGGGTGTGGTTCATGAAAAGAACACACATCCAATGACACCGGTGGATCCTTATGTGGTTTGGGAAAAGAACACACATCCAATGACACAGGTGGATCCTTATGTGGTTTGTGAGAAGAACACACATGCAATGACACTGGTGATACGTGGTTTGTGAAAAGAACATACATGCAATGACAGTAGTGGATCCATATGTGGTTTGTGAAAATAATAGACATGCAATCACACTAGGTGGATCCATGTGTGGTTCATGAGAAGAACACACATGCAATGACACTAGTGATATGTGGTTTGTGAAAAGAACAGACATGCAATGACTCTAACTGTGGTTAATGAAAAGAGCAGACATGCAATGACACTGGTGGATCCATGTGTTGTTTGTGAGAAGAACACACATCCAATGACAGTGGTGGATCCTTATGTGGTTTGTGAGAACAACACACATACAATGACTCTAGATGTGGTTCATGAGAAGAACACACATGCAATGACACTCGTGGATCCATGTGTACACTTTGAGAGGAACACACATGCAATGAAACTGGGTGTGGTTCATGAGAAGAGCACACATCCAATGACACTGGTGGATCCTTATCTGGTTTGTGAGAAGAACACACATCCAATGACACTGGGTGTGGTTCATCAAAAGAACACACATCCAATGACACTAGTGGATCCTTATGTGGTTTGTGAGAAGAACAGACATGCAGTGACTCTAGATGTGGTTCATGAGAAGAACACACATGCAATGATACTGGTGTATCCTTATGTGGTATGTGAGAAGAACACACATGAAATGACTCTAGCTATGGTTCATGAAAAGAACACACATCCAATGAGAGAAGAACAGACATGCGATGACTCTAGATGTGGTTCATGAGAAGAACACACATGCAATGACACTGGTGGATCCATGTGTGGTTTATGAGAGGAACAGACATGCAATGACACTGGGTGTGGTTTAAGAAAAGGACACACATGCAATGTCACTAGTGGATCCACATGTGGTTTGTGAAAAGAACAGACATTCAATCACACTTGGTGGATTCATGTGTGGTTCATGAGAAGAACACACATGCAATGACACGGGTGGATCCATGTGTAGTTTGTGAGAAGAACACACATCCAATGACACTGGGTGTGGTTCATCAAAAGAACACACATCCAATGACACTCGTGGGTCGTTATGTGGTTTGTGAGAAGAACAGACATGCAATGACTTTACATGTGGTTCATGAGAAGAACACACATGCAATGACACTGGTGTATCCTTATGTGGTTTGTGAGAAGAACACACATGCAATGACTCTAGCTGTGGTTCATGAAAAGAGCACACATCTAATGACTCTAGTTGTGGTTCATGAGAAGAACACACATGCAATGACAGTGGTGGATCCATGTGTGGTTTGTGAGAGGAACAGACATGCAATGACACTGGGTGTGGTTCATGAAAAGAACACACATCCTATTACACTAGTGGATCCTTACGTGGTTTGTGAGAAGAACACACATGCAATGACTCTGGTGGATCCTTATGTGGTTTGTGAGAATAACAGACATGCAAAGACACTGGTTGTGGTTCATGAGAAGAAAACACATGCAATGGCACTGGTGTATCCTTATGTGGTTTCTGAGAAGAACACACATGCAATGACACTAGCTGTGGTTCATGGAAAGAACACACATCCAATGACTCTGGCCGTGGTTCATGAGAAGAACACACATGCAATGACACTGGTGGATCCATGTGTGGTCTGTGAGAGGAACAGACATGCAATGACACTGGGTGTGCTTCATGAAAAGAACACACATCCAATGACACTGGTGGATCCTTATGTGGTTTGTGAAAAGAACACACATGCAATGACTCTGGTGGATCCTTATGTGGTTTGTGAGAATAACAGACATGCAAAGACACTGGTTGTGGTTCATGAGAAGAAAACACATGCAATGGCACTGGTGTATCCTTATGTGGTTTCTGAGAAGAACACACATGCAATGACACTAGCTGTGGTTCATGGAAAGAACACACATCCAATGACTCTGGCCGTGGTTCATGAGAAGAACACACATGCAATGACACTGGTGGATCCATGTGTGGTCTGTGAGAGGAACAGACATGCAATGACACTGGGTGTGCTTCATGAAAAGAACACACATCCAATGACACAGGTGGATCCTTATGTGGTTTGTGAGAAGAACACACATGCAATGACACTGGTGATATGTGGTTTGTGAAAAGAACACACATGCAATGACACTAGTGGATCCATATGTGGTTTGTGAAAATAATAGACATGCAATCACACTAGGTGGATCCATGTGTGGTTCATGAGAAGAACACACATGCAATGACACTAGTGATATGTGGTTTGTGAAAACAAAAAACATGCAATGACTCTAACTATGGTTAATGAAAAGAGCAGACATGCAATGACACTGGTGGATCCATTTGTTGTTTGTGAGAAGAACACACATCCAATGACAGTGGTGGATCCTTATGTGGTTTGTGAGAAGAACAGACATGCAATGAGCCTAGCTGTGGTTCATGAGAATAACACACATGCAATGACACTGGTGTATCCTTATGTGGTTTGTGAGAAGAACACACATGCAATGACTCTAGATGTGGTTCATGAGAAAACATACATCTAATGACACTCGTGGATCCATCTGTACACTTTGAGAGGAACACACGTGCAATGACGCTGGGTGTGGTTCATGAGAAGAACACACATCCAATGACACTGGTGGATCCTTATCTGGTTTGTGAGAAGAACAGACATGCGATGACTCTAGATGTGGTTCATCAGAAGAACACACATGCAATGACACTGGTGGATCCATGTGTGGTTTATGAGAGGAACAGACATCCAATGACACTGGGTGTGGTTCATGAAAAGAACACACATGCAATGACACTGGTGGATCCATATGTGGTTTGTGAAAAGAACAAACATGCAATCACACTTGGTGGATCCATGTGTGGTTCATGAGAAGAACACACATGCAATGACACTGGTGGATCCATGTGTGGTTTGTGAGAAGAACACACATCCAATGACACTGGGTGTGGTTCATTGAAAGAACACACATCCAATGACACTGGTGGATCCTTATGTGGTTTGTGAGAAGAACAGACATGCAATGACTCTAGATGTGGTTCATGAGAAGAACACACATGCAATGGTACTGGTGTATCCTTATGTGGTTTGTGAGAAGAACACACATGCAATGACTCTAGTTGTGGTTCATGAAAAGAACACACATCCAATGAGAGAAGAACAGACATGCGATGACTCTAGATGTGGTTCATGAGAAGAACACACATGCAATCACACTGGTGGATCCATGTGTGGTTTATGAGAGGAACAGACATACAATGACAGTAGGCGTGGTTCATGAAAAGGACACACATGCAATGACACTAGTGGATCCATATGTGGTTTGTGAAAAGAACAGACATGCAATCACAATTGGTGGATCCATGTGTGGTTCATGAGAATAACACACATGCAATGACACTGGTGGATCCATGTGTCGTTTGTGAGAAGAACAGACATCCAATAACACTGGGTGTGCTTCATGAAAAGAACACACATGCAATGACACTAGTGTATCCTTATGTGGTTCGTGAGAATAACAGACATGCAATGACTCTAGCTGTGATTCATGAGAAGAACACACATGCAATGACACTGGTGTATCCTTATGTGGTTTGTGAGAAGAACACACATGCAATGACTCTAGCAGTGGGTTGTGAAAAGAACACAGATGCAATGTCTCTAGCTGTGGTTCATGAGAAGAACACACATGCAATGACAGTGGTGGATCCATGTGTGGTTTGTGAGAGGAATAGACATGCAATGACACTGGGTGTGGTTCATGAAAAGAACACACATCCAATGACACTAGTGGATCCTTACGTGGTTTGTGAGAAGAACACACATGCAATGACTCTGGTGGATCCTTATGTGGTTTGTGAGAATAACAGACATGCAATGACACTGGTTGTGGTTCATGAGAAGAAAACACATGCAATGGCACTCGTGTATCCTTATGTGGTTTGTGAGAAGAACACACATGCAATGACACTAGTTGTGGTTCATGAAAAGAACACGCATCCAATGACTCTAGCCGTGGTTCATGAGAAGAACACACATGCAATAACATTGGTGGATCCATGTGTGGTCTGTGAGAGGAATAGACATGCAATGACACTGGGTGTGGTTCATGAAAAGAACACACATCCAATGACACTGGTGGATCCTTATGTGGTTTGGGAAAAGAACACACATCCAATGACACAGGTGGATCCTTATGTGGTTTGTGAGAAGAACACACATGCAATGACACTGGTGATATGTGGTTTGTGAAAAGAACACACATGCAATGACACTAGTGGATCCATATGTGGTTTGTGAAAATAATAGACATGCAATCACACTAGGTGGATCCATGTGTGGTTCATGAGAAGAACACACATGCAATGACACTAGTGATATGTGGTTTGTGAAAAGAACAGACATGCAATGACTCTAACTGTGGTTAATGAAAAGAGTAGACATGCAATGACACTGGTGGATCCATGTGTTGTTTGTGAGAAGAACACACATCCAATGACAGTGGTGGATCCTTATGTGGTTTGTGAGAAGAACACACATACAATGACTCTAGATGTGGTTCATGAGAAGAACACACATGCAATGACACTCGTGGATCCATGTGTACACTTTGAGAGGAACACACATGCAATGACACTGGGTGTGGTTCATGAGAAGAACACACATCCAATGACACTGGTGGATCCTTATCTGGTTTGTGAGAAGAACACACATGTGATGACTCTAGATGTGGTTCATGAGAAGAACACACATGCAATGACACTGGTGGATCCATGTGTGGTTTATGAGAGGAACATACATCCAATGACTCTGGGTGTGGTTCATGAAAAGAACACACATGAAATGACACTGGTGGATCCATATGTGGTTTGTGAAAATAACAAACATGCAATCACACTTGGTGGATCCATGTGTGGTTCATGAGAAGAACACACATGCAATGACACTGGTGGATCCATGTGTGGTTTGTGAGAAGAACACACATCCTATGACACTGGGTGTGGTTCATCAAAAGAACACACATCCAATGACACTAGTGGATCCTTATGTGGTTTGTGAGAAGAACAGACATGCAGTGACTCTAGATGTCGTTGATGAGAAGAACACACATGCAATGATACTGGTGTATCCTTATGTGGTATGTGAGAAGAACACACATGCAATGACTCTAGCTGTGGTTCATGAAAAGAACACACATCCAATGAGAGAAGAACAGACATGCGATGACTCTAGATGTGGTTCATGAGAAGAACACACATGCAATGACACTAGTGGATCCATGTGTGGTTTATGAGAGGAACAGACATGCAATGACACTGGGTGTGGTTCATGAAAATGACACACATGCAATGACACTAGTGGATCCATATGTGGTTTGTGAAAAGAACAGACATGCAATCACACTTGGTGGATTCATGTGTGGTTCATGAGAAGAACACACATGCAATGGCACTGGTGGATCCATGTGTGGTTTGTGAGAAGAACACACATCCAATGACACTGGGTGTGGTTCATCAAAAGAACACACATCCAATGACACTCGTGGGTCCTTATGTGGTTTGTGAGAAGAACAGACATGCAATGACTCTACATGTCGTTCATGAGAAGAACACACATGCAATGACACTGGTGTATCCTTATGTGGTTTGTGAGAAGAACACACATGCAATGACTCTAGCTGTGGTTCATGAAAAGAACACACATCCAATGACTCTAGTTGTGGTTCATGAGAAGAACACACATGCAATGACAGTGGTGGATCCATGTGTGGTTTGTGAGAGGAACATACATGTAATGACACTGGGTGTGGTTCATGAAAAGAACACACATCCAATGACGCTAGTGGATCCTTACGTGGTTTGTGAGAAGAACACACATGCAATGACTCTGGTGGATCGTTATGTGGTTTGGGAGAATAACAGACATGCAAAGACACTGGTTGTGGTTCAAGAGAAGAAAACACATGCAATGGCACTGGTGTATCCTTATGTGGTTTGTGAGAAGAACACACATGCAATGACACTAGCTGTGGTTCATGAAAAGGACACGCATCCAATGACTCTAGCCGTGGTTCATGAGAAGAACACACATGCAATGACACTGGTGGATCCATGTGTGGTCTGTGAGAGGAACAAACATGCAATGACACTGGGTGTGGTTCATGAAAAGAACACACATCCAATGACACGGGTGGATCCTTATGTGGTCTGTGAAAAGAACACACATCCAATGACACAGGTGGATCCTTATGTGGTTTGTGAGAAGAACACACATGCAATGACAATGGTGATATGTGGTTTGTGAAAAGAACACACATGCAATGACACTAGTGGATCCATATGTGGTTTGTGAAAATAATAGACATGCAATCACACTAGGTGGATCCATGTGTGGTTCATGAGAAGAACACACATGCAATGACACTAGGATATGTGGTTTGTGAAAAGAACAAACATGCAATGACTCTAACTGTGGTTAATGAAAAGAGCAGACATGCAATGACACTGGTGGATCCATTTGTTTTTTGTGAGAAGAACACACATCCAATGACAGTGGTGGATCCTTATGTGGTTTGTGAGAAGAACAGACATGCAATGAGCCTAGCTGTGGTTCATGAGAAGAACACACATGCAATGACATTGGTGTATCCTTATGTGGTTTGTGAGAAGAACACACATGCAATGACTCTAGATGTGGTTCATGAGAAGAACATACATCCAATGACACTCGTGGATCCATGTGTACACTTTGAGAGGAACACACATGCAATGACACTAGGTCTGGTTCATGAGAAGAACACACATCCAATGACACTGGTGGATCCTTATGTCGTTTGTGAGAAGAACAGACATGCGATGCCTCTAGATGTGGTTCATGAGAAGAACACACATGCAATGACACTGGTGGATCCATGTGTGGTTTATGAGAGGAACAGACATCCAATGACACTGGGTGTGGTTCATGAAAAGAACACACATGCAATGACACTGGTGGATCCATATGTGGTTTGTGAAAAGAATAGACATGCAATCACACTTGGTGGATCCATGTGTGGTTCATGAGAAGAACACACATCCAATGACACTGGTGGATCCTTGTGTGGTTCGTGAGAAGAACAAACATGCAATCACTCTAGATGTGGTTCATGAGAACAACACACATGCAATGACACTGGTGTATCCTTATGTGGTTTGTGAGAAGAACACACATGCAATGACTCTAGCTGTGGTTCATGAAAAGAACACACATCCAATGACTCTAGTTGTGGTTCATGACAAGAACACGCACGCAATGACAGTGGTGGATCCATGTGTGGTTTGTGAGAGGAACAGACATGCAATGACACTGGGTGTGGTTCATGAAAAGAACACACATCCAATGACACTAGTGGATCCTTACGTGGTTTGTGAGAAGAACACACATGCAATGACTCTGGTGGATCCTTATGTGGTTTGTGAGAATAACAGACATGCAAAGACATTGGTTGTGGTTCATGAGAAGAAAACACATGCAATGGCACTGGTGTATCCTTATGTGGTTTGTGAGAAGAACAGACATGCAGTGACTCTAGATGTGGTTCATGAGAAGAACACAAATGCAATGATACTGGTGTATCCTTATGTGGTATGTGAGAACAACACACATGCAATGACTCTAGATGTGATTCATGAAAAGAACACACATCCAATGAGAGAAGAACAGACATGCGATGACTCTAGATGTGGTTCATGAGAAGAACACACATGCAATGACACTGGTGGATCCATTTGTGGTTTATGAGAGGAACAGACAATCAATGACACTGGGTGTGGTTCATGAAAAGGACACACATGCAATGACACTAGTGGATCCATATGTGGTTTATGAAAAGAACAGACATGCAATCACACTTGGTGGATTTATGTGTGGTTCATGAGAAGAACACACATACAATGACACTGGTGGATCCATGTGTGGTTTGTGAGAAGAACACACATCCAATGACACTGGGTGTGGTTCATCAAAAGAACACACATCCAATGACACTCGTGGGTCCTTATGTGGTTTGTGAGAAGAACAGACATGCAATGACTCTACATGCGGTTCATGAGAACAACACACATGCAATGACACTGGTGTATCCTTATGTGGTTTGTGAGAAGAACACACATGCAATGACTCTAGCTGTGGTTCATGAAAAGAACACACATCCAATGACTCTAGTTGTGGTTCATGAGAAGAACACGCACACAATGACAGTGGTGGATCCATGTGTGGTTTGTGAGAGGAACAGACATGCAATGACACTGGGTGTGGTTCATGAAAATAACACACATCCAATGACACTAGTGGATCCTTACGTGGTTTGTGAGAAGAACACACATGCAATGACTCTGGTGGATCCTTATGTGGTTTGTGAGAATAACAGACATGCAAAGACATTGGTTGTGGTTCATGAGAAGAAAACACATGCAATGGCACTGGTGTATCCTTATGTGGTTTGTGAGAAGAACACACATGCAATGACACTAGTTGTGGTTCATGAAAAGGACACGCACCCAATGACTCTGGCCGTGGTTCATGAGAAGAACACACATGCAATGACACTGGTGGATCCATGTGTGGTCTGTGAGAGGAACAAACATGCAATGACACTGGGTGTGGTTCATGAAAAGAACACCAATGACACGGGTGGATCCTTATGTGGTTTGTGAAAAGAACACACATCCAATGACACAGGTGGATCCTTATGTGGTTTGTGAGAAGAACACACATGCAATGACACTGGTGATATGTGGTTTGTGAAAAGAACACACATGCAATGACACTAGTGGATCCATATGTGGTTTGTGCAAATAATAGACATGCAATCACACTAGGTGGATCCATGTGTGGTTCATGAGAAGAACACACATGCAATGACACTAGTGAAATGTGGTTTGTGAAAACAAAAAACATGCAATCACACTTGGTGGATCCATGTGTGGTTCATGAGAAGAACACACATAAAATGAGACTGGTGGATCCATGTGTTGTTTGTGAGAAGAACACACATCCAATGACACTGGGTGTGGTTCATTGAAAGAACACACATCCAATGACACTGGTGGATCCTTATGTGGTTTGTGAGAAGAACAGACATGCAATGACTCTAGATGTGGTTCATGAGAAGAACACACATGCAATGGTACTGGTGTATCCTTATGTGGTTTGTGAGAAGAACACACGTGCAATGACTCTAGCTGTGGTTCATGAAAAGAACACACATCCAATGAGAGAAGAACAGACATGCGATGACTCTAGATGTGGTTCATGAGAAAAACACACATGCAATGACACTTGTGGATCCATGTGTGGTTTATGAGAGGAATAGACATGCAATGACACTAGGCGTGGTTCATGAAGAGGACACACATGCAATGACACTAGTGGATCCATATGTAGTTTGTGAAAAGAACAGACATGCAATCACACTTGGTGGATCCATGTGTGGTTCATGAGAAGAACACACATGCAATGACACTAGTGGATCCATGTGTGGTTTGTGAGAAGAACACACATCCAATGACACTTGGTGTGGTTCATCAAAAGAACACACATCCAATGAGACTGGTGGGTCCTTATGTGGTTTGTGACAAGAAGAGACATGCAATGACTAGATGTGGTTCGTGAGAAGAACACACATGCAATGACACTGGTGTATCCTTATGTGGTTTGTGAGAAGAACACACATGCAATGACTCTAGCTGTGGTTCATGAAAAGAACACACATCCAATGACTCTAGTTGTGGTTCATGAGAAGAACACACATGCAATGACACTGGTGGATCCATGTGTGGTTTGTGAGAGGAACATACGTGCAATTACACTGGGTGTGGTTCATGAAAAGAACACACATCCAATGACATTGGTGGATACTTATGTGGTTTGTGAGAACAACACACATGCAATGACTCTGCTAGATCCTTATGTGGTTTGTGAGAATAACAGACATGCAATGACTCTAGATGTGGTTCATGAGAAGACAACACATGAAATGACATTGGTGTATCCTTATGTGGTTTGTGAGAAGAACACACATGCAATGACTCTAGTTGTGGTTCATGAAAAGAACACACATCCAATGACTCTAGTCGTGGTTCATGAGAAGAACACACATGCAATGACACTGGTGGATCCATGTGAGATTTGTGAGAGGAACAAACATGCAATGACACTGGGTGTGGTTCATGAAAAGAACACACATCCAATGACACTGGTGGATCCTTATGTGCTTTGTGAAAAGAACACACATCAAATCACACTGGTGTATCCTGATGTGGTTCATGAAAAGAACACATAGTTAAGGACACTGGTGGATCCATACGTGGTTTGTGAAAAGAACAGACATGCAATCACACGGGGTGGATCCATGTGTGGTTCATGAGAAGAACACACAAGAAATGACACTGGTGATATGTGGTTTGTAAAAAGAGCACAAATGCAATGACTCTAACTGTGGTTAATGAAAAGAGCAGACATGCAATGACACTGGTGGATCCATGGGTGGTATGTGAGAAGAAGACACATCCAATAACACTAGTGGAACCTTATGTGGTTTGTGAGAAGAACAAACATGCAATGACGCTAGCTATGGTTCATGAGCAGAACACACATGCAATGACCCTGGTGTATCCTTATTGTGTTTGTGAGAATAATAGACATGCAATGACTCTAGATGTGGTTCATGAGAAGAACACACATGCAATTACACTGGTGGATCCATGTGTGGTTTATGAGAAGAACAGACATGCAATGACACTGGGTGTGGTTCATGAAAAGAAAAGACATGCAATGACACTGGTGGATCCATGTGTAGTTTGTAAAAAGAAGAAACATGCAATCACTCTAGCTATGGTTCATGAAAAGAACACACATGCAATGACACTGGGTGTGGTTCATGAAAAGAACACACATCCAATGACACTGGTGGATCCTTATGTAGTTTGTGAGGAGAACAGACATGCAATGACTCTAGATGTGGTTCATGAGAAGAACACACATGCAATGACACTGGTGGATCCATGTGTGGTTTATGAGAGGAACAGACATGCAATGACACTAGGTATGGTTCATGAAAAGAAGAGACATGCAATGACACTGGTGGATCCATATGTGATTTGTGAGAAGAACACACATGCGATGACCACATGCAATGACACTGGTGGATCCATATGTGGTTTGTCAGAGGAACATACATGCAATGACACTGGGTGTGGTTCATGAAAAGAACACACATCCAATGACACTGGTGGATCCTTATGTAGTTTGTGGAAAGAACAAACATGCAATGACTCTAGTTGTGGTTCATGAAAAGAACACACATGCAATGACACTGGTGGATCCATGTGTGGTTTGTAAGAAGAACACACATCCAATGACACTGGTTGTGGTTCATGAAAAGAACACACATCCAATGACACTGGTGGATCCTTGTGTGGTTTGTGAGAAGAACAGACATGCATAGACTCTAGCTGTGGTTCATGAGAAGAACACACATGCAATGACACTAGTGTATCCTTATGTGGTTTGTGAGAATAACACACATGCAATGACTCTAGATGTGGTTCATGAAAAGAACTGACATGCAATGACACTGGTGGATCCATATGTGGTTTATGGAAAGAACAGACATGCAATGACTCTAGCTGTGGTTCATGAAAAGAACACACATGCAATGACACTGGTGGATCCATGTGTGGTTTGTGTGGCGCCCCGCAAAAACCACTACTAGAAAATCGCGATATTTTTGTGCATTGCACCATCATGACCGCATGCTCATGTCATCATGCCACATTGCATTTGAGCATCGTCATCATCATGCATTTGTTTGACTGAAACTATTTTCAAAAAACATATTTTTGTTTTCTAAATACCCCGCCTTTATTTCAAACCCAGTCGGCCACCCCCAGTACAAAATTTAGACTACCCAGACCTTTTCCTACCCACCTAATTCTACCCACCCTGCCTCCACCTCACCCCGTCCTATCGCAAACCGCCACCTCATCCCCTCCTCATCACCCCACCAAACCCAGCCCGCCACCTAACCACCCCTGGCCTCTCCCCCTGTCCACCCAACACACACGCGCCCACACCCGCGCCGCTCCCGCCCTCCTGGGCACGCCAACCCATGCCGCCTTGACCCCACCCCCTTTTCCCGCCTATGCTAACCACCGGCCCACACGCAGTCACACAGCCTGCCCCACCCCGCGTGGCACAACCCGACCGACCACCCCCCTGGGCGCGCGCCCCGACGCCCCCGTCCCCACCTCTCCCGCTCGCTCCCGCCCTCCAACCTGATCACCCGCCCGACAAGCCCCCGGGATTCCTGTCCGCCTCCTGGCCCACCACCCGTCGACCCGCTCATCTCTCTCCTACCGCCCATCCCCAACCTCCCCGCCCCACGTTCCCCTACCAACCCGACGCAGCCGCCGTGGCGCTCTCCAGCAAACCCCGGCAGCGCCGCCCATCACCAACCCCTTCGGCTGCCGCCCCTCCGCCTTTCCCTATCCCGGTGACCCTCTGCGCCTTCCACCCCGGCGCCGGCCGCCGCCTCCCTCGAGACCGGCCATGCCCTCCTCCGTCGACCGCGCCCTCCGCCTCGGCCTCTGCATCGCGTCCCCGGCCTCCCTCGGGCCACCTCAAGCTCCGTCCGCCGCCGCCGCCGGGGAGAGCCCCTGCTCGATCCCCGATCCACCGCCTCGCGTCGTCGGGCCCGAGCTCGCCGCTCCCTCCTGCCGGTCTTCATCCCGGAGCCAGGGAGGCTCGGCCCTGTCTCGCCTCGACCATCCACCGAGCGTCGCCAGGCCTCGTCGGCCGCCCCTCACCTCGGCCCCTCCGCTCCGGCACACCCGACCTCGCGGGCCCCACCAGTCGTTCCGCCGCCGGGAGCTCTGCTGCCCCTGCCGTGTTGATGTTCGGCTCCAAGTTATCGTGCGCCTGTGTGTTATGCTTTTCGGTGACCCGAGTCTCTGTTTGGCTGTGTGTATAGGAGGCTACGAGATAAAGTGCGAGGATGTGAGGTACCACACCAAGATCTACTGACGCCGAGACCCCTAAACCCGTTGGTCAGCTACATGGGACGCCGAGAACTCATGTCGGGCCCGGTGAAGCGGGCGCCTCCAGATCTTCCTCACGGACCGGAAGACCGTTCCGCGAAGCTGAAGATCGAACCCAGGAACGACAAGCGCTTCATCTCGGAGCACCAAGACCTTCTACACGGATCCGAACATCGAACCCTCGGACGCCAAGTCCTTCCTCGCGGAACGCCAAGATCTACCCTGTTATCCGAGGACGATCTCGTCGAACCCTATCGAACCCTGAGACCGACCCCGAACCCCTCCGAGCCCCAAGATCTTCGATCCGAGATGTGTGACCCCTATCCAAGACCCCTCATATTTTTATATTATATGATATACTTGTTGCATATTAAAATTGCCATGCATGCATACTTGACTGTGGTTTGGGGGCATTTTGCCGATTCACCTAATAATTAAATGTGGAGGCCATATGCGGACATTTCTAGTCTCATATTGGTTCCATTTAAATTTGTGTAGCGAACCGGTGGTATAATTTTGCCTTGTTAAGACAACATTTAAATTGTGGGGTATCTAAATAACTTGAACCACTTAATAATTGTCGGAACCCCTGTTCCGCTTAATATTGCCGAATCGCATCGCACCTTTGCCATGTCATACATCATACATGCATCATGCCCGATTTTCTACCGTAGTATTAAATAGTGCATCCGGTGTTTGTGCTAGTGTTTTGCTTCTTCACGGACTAGGCCGTTGAGTTGATGCGAGTGTCGACCCGATCTTCAGATGAACCTTCGGCAATGTTTTCAGGCGAGCACCTCCCCCTTTCTACCTATCTTACTTTTACAGTCTTTATTTCCTCCTATTGATCTATTGCTATCTGTGTTGCGATGCTATAGTTTTCGTACCCGTGATATCCCTTGCAGCCTTATATTGCCTTGGACACATCCTATTACCTGTTGTTGGTAGATAGTTGGACTTGCGCGTCGTAGTCGCTTGCTCTAGTGCTGTTGCGTCTCGTCCAGTACCACAGTTGTTGGAGTGTTGCCGCATGTTTAATGTTGGAGTTGATCAAGACTTTAATTACTGTTTAATAACTAAAATTGAAGTAGGTAATGCAGAGGCACCGGTGGGTGATAGACAATATTTGGTTTCCGACCGCTCACTTGTGTCCCGTAGGACCCCGAGTTCTTGACACCTGTTCCGAGATCGAGCGCGCTAACCACATGTGGGATGTGTGGGCACCCCATCGATTAGTACCTGATTTCAAAGTATTGTACTGGGGGCCACAACTAGTTTGAGGTTTTATTTACTATTTTGTACTTATGCCATGCTTTACTGCTTTATTTAAATTGTGCGATGTACTGCACCTGTACTGTTTAGGATCGAGACACGTTTTCGCTGTATCGACAAGCCCAGTCATCTTTTCGGGTTCCCAGTCGTTTACAGTCATCCACCCAAACCCTGAGTCCGTCTCGGAGACCGGCCGACTTCGTTGCGGGTAGACTTAGTGGGGTGGCCCCCATGTACTTGCTTTGGGTCTGGGAAACGTCATGACTTAGGCCCCGCCGACATACCGATGGGTGTATGTTAACTGATCTGGCAAAAAGGGTCGAAGTGCGTGTGGATACTTTGGTGCACCCCTGCAGGGTTAAATCTTTTCGAAAAGCCGTGTCCGCGGTAGTTTACTGTTATAATTTGACTTGAATCCGATATGTCTAGTGATCAGTTCCACCTCCACGGAATGACTAAATAAAAGTACCAACAACTGCTGGGTTTGGGATATCTCATGCTTATTGTATCTGACTAGTAAGTGTTGCAACTACAACGGAATGGTTAACAAAAACTGCCCACTGCTTATTATATCAGGATGACTATCTATATTTGACTAGTAATTGCCGCAACTATAACTGAATGAATAAAACTGCCAACGGTGTGAGTTCCTCGGTTGACTTCCTCATTGGTCTCGAGGGGGAAATACCAGGATGGGTATGTTTGGTGGTAGCATCAGGTTGGTTCCGAATAGGTCTTTCTTACCCCTCTCTGATAGCCGCCAGTTAAATCGAGTCTCTATAGGTTGTTTACTGCATGCTGCGCTGCCGCTTCAGTCCACCATACCTATGTAGGCGAGGACCGCCGAATTCTAGTCTCGCCGTGTACTGGCCTCAGTACTGACGCTCCTCTTTTTCCTTGCCCTTTGTCGGCACCCCTTTTGTTTTGAGCAGGTTGCGATCGCCGTCGTTAGCAGGGTTACCCTTCCGACTTGGCCTGAGAAGGGTTATGGACGCCATTGGTTATTCTTCAGGGCTCTTAGCCCCATTTGCCTCTTGTCCGTAGTCGGACGCTCTATCATTTTCAAGGTGATTTGGGTCTTTGTATATTATATCTATATCCTTGACTCATTGAGTCACTGTTGTATATATATCTGTTCTATGGGTCCCATCGAGGACTGTTGTGTAATGTTATTACTTTGTTTTCCACCCACACGAAAGTGCCTGGTGGGCACCTTTGAATCGTTTCTATGCAGGTTTGGCGGGATTCGCTAAAACTTGCATAGGGCCGATTTCGAGGGTGTTACAGTTTGTGAGCAGAACACACATCCAATGACACTGGGTGTGGTTCATGAAAAGTACACATATCCAATGACACTAACGGATCCTTATGTGGTTTGTGAGAAGAACAGACATGCAATTACTCTAGTTGTGGTTCTTGAGAAGAACACACATGCAATGACATTGGTGTATCCTTATGTGGTTTGTGAGAAGAACACACATGCAATGACTCTAGATGTGGTTCATGAAAAGAACAGACATGCAATGACACTGGAGGATCCATATATGGTTTGTGGAAAGAACAGGCATGCAATGACTCTAGCCGTGGTTCATGAAAAGAACACACATGCAATGACACTAGTGGATCCATGTGTGGTTATTGAGTAGAACACACATCCAATGACACTGGGTGTGGTTCATAAAAAGAACACACATCCAATGACACTGGTGGATCCTTATGTGGTTTGTGAGAAGAACAGACATGCAATGACACTAGTGTATCCCTATGTGGTTTGTGAGAAGAACAGACATGCAATGACACTGGGTGTGGTTCATGAAAAGAACAAACATGCGATGATACTGGTGGATCCATGTGTGGTTTGTTTAGAAGAACACACATGCAATGACCACATGCAATGACACTGGTGGATCCATATGTGGTTTGTGAGAAGAACACACATGCAATGACTCTAGCTGAGGTTCGTGAAAAGAACACACATGCAATGACACTGGTGGATCCATGCGTGGTTTGTGAGAAGAACACACATCCAATGACACTGGGTGTGGTTCATGAAAATAACACACATCCAGTGACACTGGTGCATCCTTATGTGGTTTGTGGAAAGAACAAACATGCAATGACTCTAGCTGTGGTTCATGAAAAGAACACACATCCAATGACAATGGTGGATCCATATGTGATTTGTGAGAAGAAAAGACATGCAATGACTCTAGTTGTGGTTCATGAAAAGAACACACATGCAATGACACTGGTGTATCCATATGTGGTTTGTGAGAATAACAGACATGCAATGAATCTAGATGCGGTTCATGAGAAGAACACACATGCAATGACACTGGTGGATCCATGTGTGGTTTGTCAGAGGATCAGACATGCAATGACACTGGGTGTGGTTCATGAAAAGAACACACATCCAATGACACTGGTGGATCCATATGTGGTTTGTGAGAAGAACAGACATGCAATGAATCTAGATTTGGTTCATGAGAAGAACACACATGCAATGACACTGGTGGATCCATGTGTGGTTTATGAGAGGAACATACATGCAATGACACTAGGTATGGTTCATGAAAAGAAGAGACATGCAATGACACTGGTGGATCCATATGTGATTTTTGAGAAGAACACACATGCAATGACACTGGTGGATCCATATGTGATTTGTGGAAAGAACAGACATGCAATGACTCTAGCTGTGGTTCATGAAAAGAACACACATGTAATGACACTGGTGGATCCGTGTGTGGTTTGTGAGAAGAACACACATCCAATGACACTGGTTGTGGTTCATGAAAAGAACACACATCCAATGACACTGGTGGATCCTTATGTGGTTTGTGAGAAGAACAGACAAGCAATGACTCTAGTTGTGGTTCATGAGAAGAACACACATGCAATGACACTGGTGTATCCTTATGTGGTTTGTGAGAACACACATGCAATGACTCTAGATGTGGTTCATGAAAAGAACAAACAAGCAATGACACTAGTGGATCCATATGTGGTTTGTGGAAAGAACAGACATGCAATGACTCTAGCCGGGGTTCATGAAAAGAACACACATGCAATGACACTGGTGGATCCATGTGTGGTTTGTGAGCAGAACACACATCCAATGACACTAGGTGTGGTTCATGAAAATAACACACATCCAATGACACTGGTGGATCCTTATGTGGTTTGTGAGAAGAACAGATATGCAATGACTATAGTTGTGGTTCATGAGAATAACACACATACAATGACAGTAGTGTATCCTTATGTGGTTTGTGAGAAGAACACACATGCAATGACTATAGATGTGGTTCATGAAAAGAACAGACATGCAATGACACTGGCGGATCCATATGTGGTTTGTGGAAAGAATAGGCATGCAATGACTCTAGTTGTGGTTCATGAAAAGAACACACATGCAATGACACTGGTGGATCCATGTGTGGTTTGTTTAGAAGAACACCCATGCAATGACACTGGTGGTTCCTTATGTGGTTTGTGAGAAGAACACATGCAATGACTCTAGCTGTGGTGCGTGAAAAGAACACACATGCAATGACACTGGTGGATCCATTCGTGGTTTGTGAGAAGAACACACATCCAATGACACTGGGTGTGGTTCATGAAAAGAACACACATCTAATGACACTGGTGGATCGTTATGTGCTTTGTTTAAAGAACAAACATGCAATGAGTCTAGTTGTGGTTCATGAAAAGAACACATCCAATGACACTGGTGGATCCATATGTGGTTTGTGAGAAAAATAGACATGCAATGACTCTAGCTGTGGTTCATGAAAAGAACACAGATGCAATGACACTGGTGGATCCATGTGTGGTTCATGAGAAGAACACACATCCAATGACACTGGTTGTAGTTCACGAAAAGAACACACATCCAATGACACTGGTGGATCCATGTGTGGTTTATGAAAGAACACACATCCAATGACACTGGTAGATCCTTATGTGGTTTGTGAGAAGAACACAAATGCAATCACACTGTGTATATCCATATGTAGTTTATGAGAGGAACACACATGCAATGACACTGGTGATATGGGGTTTGTGAAAAGAACACACATGCAATGACTCTAACTGTGGTTAATGAAAAGAGCAGACATGCAATGACACTGGTGGATCCATGTGTGGTTTGTGAGAAGAACACACAAACGAACAGACATGCAATGACACCGGTGGATCTTTGTGTGGTTTATGAGAGGAACAGACATGCAATGACTCTAGCTGTGGTTCATGAAAAGAATAGACATGCAATGACACTGGTGGATCCATGTGTGGTTTGTGAGAAGAACAGACATGCAATGACTCTAGATGTGGTTGATGAGAAGAACACACACGCAATGACACTGGTGGATCCATGTGTGGTATGTGAGAAGAACACACATACAATGACACTAGGTCTGTTTCATGAAAAGAACACACATCCAATGACACTTCTCGATCCTTATATGGTTTGTGAGAAGAACAGACATTGAATGACTCTAGATGTGGTTCATGAGAAGAACACATATGCAATGACACTGGTGGATCCATGTGTGGTTTATGAGAGGAACAGACATGCAATGACACTGGGTTTGGTTCATGAAAAGAAGAGACATGCAATGACACTGGTGGATCCATATGTGGTTTGTGAAAAGAACAGATATGCAATCACACTGGGTGGATCCATGTGTGGTTCATGATAAGAACACACATGCAATGACACTGGTGTATCCTTATGTCCTTTGTGAGAATAACAGACATGCAATGACTCTAGCTGTGGTTCATGAGAAGAACACACATGCAATGACACTAATGGATCCTTATGTGGTTTGTGAGAAGAACAGCCATGCAATGACACTGGTTGTGGTTCATGAGAAGAACACACATCCAATGACACTAGATGTGGCTCATGAGAAGAACAGACATGGAATAACACTATTGTATACCTATGTGGTTTGTGAGAAGAACAGACATGCAATGACATTGGGTGTGGTTCATGAAAAGAACAGACATGCAATGATACTGGTGGATCCATGTGTGGTTTGTTTAGAAGAACACACATGCAATGACACTGGTGGATCCATATGTGGTTTTTGAGAAGAACAGACATGCAAGGACACTAGTTGTGGTTCATGAAAAGAACACACATGCAATGAGACTGGGGGATCCATGTGTGGTTTGTGGGAAGAACACATATCCAATGACACTCGGTGTGGTTCATGAAAAGAACACACATCCAATGACACTGGTGGATCCATGCGTGGTTTGTGATAAGAACACACATCCAATGATACTGGTGGATCCTTATGTGGTTTGTGAGAAGAACAAACATGCAACGACTCTAGATGTGGTTCATGAGAAGAACACACGTGCAATGACACTGGTGGATCCATATGTGGTCTGAGAGAAGAACACACATGCAATGACACTGGGTGTGGTTCATGAAAAGATAACACATCCAATGTCACTGGTGGATCCTTATGTGGTTTGTGAGAAGAACAAACATGCATTGACTCTAGATGTGGTTCATGAGAACAACACACATGCAATGACACTGGTGGATCCATGTGTGGTTTGTTTAGAAGAACACACATGCATTGACCACAGGCAATGACACTGGTGTTCCTTATGTGGTTTGTGAGAAGAACAGACATGCAATGACTCTATTTGTGGTTTGTAAAAAGAACACACATGCAATGACACTGGTAGATCCATGTGTGGTTTGTGAGAAGAACACACATCCAATGACACTAGGTGTGGTTCATGAAAAGAACACACATCCAATGACACTGGTGGATCCTTATGTGGTTTGTGGAAAGAACAAACATGCAATGACTCTAGTTGTTGTTCATGAAAATAACACACATCCAATGACATTGGTGGATCCATATGTGGTTTGTGAGATAAACATACATGCAATGACTCTAGCTGTGGTTCATGAAAAGAACACACATCCAATGACACTGGCTGTGGTTCACGAAAAGAACACACATCCAATGACACTGGTGGATCCTTATGTGGTTTGTGAGAAGAACAAACATGCAATCACACTGGGTGGATCCATATGTGGTTTCTGAGAGGAACACACATGCAATGACACTGGCGATATGGGGTTTGTGAAAAGAACACACTTGGAATGACTCTAACTATGGTTAATGAAAAGAGCAGACATGCAATGACACTAATGGATCCATGTGTGGTTTGTGAGAAGAACACACATGCCATGACATTGGCTATGGTTCATGAAACGAACAGACGTGCAATGCCATCGGTGGATCCTTGTGTGGTTTGTGAGAAGAACAGACATGCAATGACTCTAGCTGTGGTTCATGAAAAGAATAGACGTGCAATGACACTGGTGGATCCATGTGTAGTTTTTGAGAAGAAGAGGCATGCAATGACTCTAGATGTGGTTCATGAGAAGAACACACATGCAATGATACTGGTGGATCCATGTGTGGTCTGTGAGAAGAACACACATACAATGACACTGGTGTGTTTCATGAAAAGAAAACACATCCAATGACACTGGTGGACCCTTATGTGGTTTGTGAGAAGAACATACATGCAATGACTCTAGATGTGGTTCATGAGAAGAACACACATGCAATGACACTGGTGGATCCATGAGTGGTTTATGAGAGGAACATACATGCAATGACACTGGGTGTGGTTCATGAAAAGAAGATACATGCAATGACACTGGTGGATCCATATGTGGCTTGTGAAAAGAACAGATATGCAATCACACTGGGTGGATCCATATGTGGTCCATGAGAAGAACACACATGCAATGACACTGGTGTATCCTTATGTGCTTTGTGAGAATAATAGACGTGCAATGACTCTAGCTGCGCTTCATGAGAAGAACACACATGCAATGACACTGGTGGATCCTAATGTGGTTTGTGAGAAGAACAGACATGCAATGACACTGGTTGTGGTTCATGAGAAGAACAATCATCCAATGACACTAGATGTGGCTCATGAGAAGAAAAGACATGCAATGACACTGGTGTATCCCTATGTGGTTTATGAGA
Organism: Avena sativa; assembly: GCA_916181665.1. NCBI lineage: Eukaryota > Viridiplantae > Streptophyta > Magnoliopsida > Poales > Poaceae > Avena > Avena sativa. Next base: position 254,240,344 of record OV702292.1, on the reverse strand, counting down.
AGAACAAACATGCAATGACACTAGTGGATCCATGTGTGGTCTGTTAGAAGAACACGCATGCAATGCCACTGGGTGTGGTTCATGAAAAGAACACACATCAATGTCACTAGTGGATCCTTATGTGGTTTGTGAGATGAACAGACATGCAATGACTCTAGATGTGGTTCATGAGAAGAACCCACATGCAATGACATTGGTGGATTCATGTGTGGTTTGTTTAGAACAACACACGTGCACAATGACACTGGTGGTTCCTTATGTGGTTTGTGAGAAGAACACACATGCAATGACTCTAGCTGTGGTTTGTGAAAAGAACACACATGCAATGACACTGGTGGATCCACGCGTGGTTTGTGAGAAGAACACACATCCAATGACACTGGGTGTGGTTCATGAAAAGAACACACATCCAATGACACTGGTGGATCCTTATGTGGTTTGTGGAAAGAACAGACATGCAATGACTCTAGTTGTGGTTCATGAAAAGAACACACATCCAATGACACTGGTGGATCCATATGTGGTTTGTGAGAAAAACAGACATCCAATGACTCTAGCTGTGGTTCATGAAAAGAACACACATGCAATGACACTGGTTGATCCATGTGTGGTTCATGAGAAGAACACACATCCAATGACACTGGGTGTGGTTCACGAAAAGAACACACATCCAATGACACTAGTGGATCCATGTGTGGTTTATGAAAAGAACACACATCCAGTGACACTGGTGGATCCTTATGTGGTTTGTGAGAAGCACACACATGCAATCACACTGGGTGGATCCATATGTGGTTTCTGAGAGGAACACACAAGCAATGACACTGGTGATATGGGGTTTGTGAAAAGAACACACATGGAATGACTATAACTGTGGTTAATGAAAAGAGCAGACATGCAATGACATTGGGTGTGGTTCATGAAAAGAACAGACATGCAATGATACTGGTGGATCCATTTGTGGTTTGTTTAGAAGAACACACATGCAATGACACAGGTGGATCCATATGTGGTTTGTGAGAAGAACATACATGCAATGACTCTAGTTGTGGTTCATGAAAAGAACAAACATGCAATGAGACTGGTGGATCCATGTGTGGTTTGTGGGGAGAACACATATCCAATGACACTAGGTGTCTTTCATGAAAAGAACACACATCCAATGACACTGGTGGATCCAAGCGTGGTTTGTGAGAAGAACACACATCCAATGACATTGGTGGATCCTTATGTGGTTTGTGAGAAGAACATACATGCAATGACTCTAGATGTGGTTCATGAGAAGAACACACATGCAATGACACTGGAGGATCCATGTGTGGTATGTGAGAAGAACACACATGCAATGACACTGGGTGTGGTTCATGAAAAGAACACACATCCAATGACACTGCTTGATCCTTATGTGGTTTGTGAGAAGAACAGACATGCAATGACTCTAGTTGTGGTTCATGAGAAGAACACACATGCAATGATACTGGTGGATCCATGTGGGGTTTATGAGAGGAATAGACATGCAATGACACTGGTGGATCCATGTGGGGTTTATGAGAGGAATAGACATGCAATGACACTGGGTGTGGTTCATGAAAAGAAGAGACATGCAATGACACTGGTTGATCCATATATGGTTTGTGAAAAGAATAGACATGCAATCACACTGGGTGGATCGATGTGTGGTTCATGAGAAGAACACACATGCAATGACACTGGTGGATCCACGTGTGGTTTGTGAGAACAACACACATCCAATGACATAAGATGTGGTCCATGAATAAAACACACATCCAATGACACTCATGGATCCTTATGTGGTTTGTGAGAAGAACAGTCATGCAATGACTCTAGCTGTGGTTCAAGAGAAGAACAACCATGCAATGACAGTGGTGTATCCTTATGTGGTTTGTGAGAAGAAAACACATGCAATGACTCTAGATGTGGTTCATGAAAAGAACAGATATGCAATGACACTAGTGGATCCATATGTGGTTTGTGGAAAGAACAGGCATGCAATGACTCTACCTGTGGTTCATGAAAAGAACACACATTCAATGACACTTTGGATCCATGTGTGGTTTGTGAGAAGAACACACATCCAGTGACACTGGGTGTGGTTCATGAAAAGAACACACATCCAATGACACTGGTGGATCCTTATGTGGTTTGTGAGAAGAACAGACATGCAATGACACTGGTGTATCCCTATGTCGTTTGTGAGAAGAACTGACATGCAATGACACTGAGTGTGGTTCATGAAAAGAACAGACATGCGATGATACTGGTGGATCCATGTGTGGTTTGTTTAGAAGAACACCCATGCAATGACACTGGTGGTTCCTTATGTGGTTTGTGAGAAGAACACACATGCAGTATCTCTAGCTGTGGTTCATGAAAACAACACGCATGCAATGCCACTGGTGGATCCATGCGTGGTTTGTGAGAAGAACACACATCCAATGATACTGGGTGTGGTTCATGAAAAGAACACACATCCATTGACACTGGTGGATCCTTATGTGCTTTGTGGAAAGAACAGACATGCAATGACTCTAGTTATGGTTCATGAAAAGAACACACATCCAATGACACTCGTGGATCCATATGTGGTTTGTGACAAAAACAGACATGCAATGACTGTAGTTGTGGTTCATGAAAAGAACACACAAGCAATGACACTGGTGGATCTATGTGTGCTTCATGAGAAGAACACACATCCAATGACACTGGGTGTGGTTCACGAAAAGAACACACATCCAATGACACTGGTGGATCCATGTGTGGTTTATGAAAAGAACACACATCCAATGACACTGGTGTATCCTATTGTGGTTTGTGAGAAGAACACACATGCAATCACACTAGGTGGATCCATATGTTGTTTATGAGAGGAACACATGCAATGACATTGGTGATATGTGGTTTGTGAAAAGAACACACATGCAATGACTCTAACGGTGGTTAATGAAAAGAGTAGACATGCAATGACACTGGTGGATCCATGTGTGGTTTGTGAGAAGAACACACAAACGAACAGACATGCAATGACACAGGTGGATCCTTGTGTGGTTTGTGAGAGGAAAAGACATGCAATGACTCTAGCTGTGGTCCATGAAAAGAACAGACATGCAATGACACTGGTGGATCCATGTGTGGTTTGTGACAAGAATAGACATGCACTGACTCTAGATGTGGTTCGTGAGAAGAACACACATGCAATGACACTGGTGGATCCATGTGTGGTATGTGAGAAGAACACACATACAATGACACTGGGTGTGTTTCATGAAAAGAACACACATCCAATGACACTGTTGGATCCTTATATGGTTTGTGAGAAGAACAGACATGCAATGACTCTAGATGTGGTTCATCAGAAGAACACACATGCAATGACACTGGTGGATCCATGTGTGGTTTATGAGAGGAACAGACATGCAATGACACTGGGTGTGGTTCATGAAAAGAAGAGACGTGGAATGACACTGGTGGATCCATATGTTGTTTGTGAAAAGAACAAACATGCAATCACACTGGGTGGATCCATGTGTGGTCCATGAGAAGAACACACATGCAATGACACTGATGTATCCTTATGTGCTTTGTGAGAATAACAGACATGCAATGACACTGGTTGTGGTTCATGAGAAGAACACACATCCAATGACACTAGATGTGGCTCATGAGAAGAATAGAAATGCAATGACACTGGTGTATCCGTATGTGGTTTGTGAGAAGAACAGACATGCAATGACATTGGGTGTGGTTCATGAAAAGAACATACATGCAATGATACTGGTGGATCCATGTGTGGTTTGTTTGGAAGAACACACATGCAATCACACTGGGTGGTCCATGAGAAGAACACACATGCAATGACACTGATGTATCCTTATGTGCTTTGTGAGAATAACAGACATGCAATGACTCTAGCTGTGGTTCATGAGAAGAACACAGATGCAACGACATTGGTGGATCCTTATGTGGTTTGTGAGAAGAACAGACATGCAATGACACTGGCTGTGGTTCATGAGAAGAACAGACATCCAATGGCACTAGATGTGGCTCATGAGAAGAACAGACATGCAATGACACTGGTGTATCCCTATGTGGTTTGTGAAAAGAACAGACATGCAATGACATTGGGTGTGGTTCATGAAAAGAACAAACATGCAATGATACTGGTGGATCCATTTGTGGTTTGTTTAGAAGAACAAACATGCAATGACACAGGTGGATCCATATGTGGTTTGTGAGAAGAACATACATGCAATGACTCTAGTTGTGGTTCATGAAAAGAACACACATGCAATGATACTGGTGGATCCATGTGTGGTTTGTGGGGAGAACACATATCCAATGACACTAGGTGTCGTTCATGAAAAGAACACATCCAATGACACTGGTGGATCCAAGCGTGGTTTGTGAGAAGAACACACATCCAATGACATTGGTGGATCCTTATGTGGTTTGTGAGAAGAACACACATGCAATGACACTGGAGGATCCATGTGTGGTATGTGAGAAGAACACACATGCAATGACACTGGGTGTGGTTCATGAAAAGAACACACATCCAATGACACTGCTTGATCCTTATGTGGTTTGTGAGAAGAACAGACATGCAATGACTCTAGTTGTGGTTCATGAGAAGAACACACATGCAATGATACTGGTGGATCCATGTGGGGTTTATGAGAGGAATAGACATGCAATGACACTGGGTGTGGTTCATGAAAATAAGAGACATGCAATGACACTGGTGGATCCATATTGGGTTTGTGAAAAGAATAGACATGCAATCACACTGGGTGGATCGATGTGTGATTCATGAGAAGAACACACATGCAATGACACTGGTGGATCCACGTGTGGTTTGTGAGAACAACACACATCCAATGACATAAGGTGTGGTCCATGAATAGAACACACATCCAATGACACTCATGGATCCTTATGTGGTTTGTGAGAAGAACAGTCATGCAATGACTCTAGCTGTGGTTCAAGAGAAGAACAACCATGCAATGACAGTGGTGTATCCGTATGTGGTTTGTGAGAAGAAAACACATGCAATGACTCTAGATGTGGTTCATGAAAAGAACAGATATGCAATGACACTAGTGGATCCATATGTGGTTTGTGGAAAGAACAGACATGCAATGACTCTAGCTGTGGTTCATGAAAAGAACACACATTCAATGACACTTGTGGATCCATGTGTGGTTTGTGAGAAGAACACACATCCAGTGACACTGGGTGTGGTTCATGAAAAGAACACACATCCAAAGACACTGGTGGATCCTTATGTGGTTTGTGAGAAGAACATACATGCAATGACACTGGTGTATCCCTATGTGGTTTGTGAGAAGAACTGACATGCAATGACACTGAGTGTGGTTCATGAAAAGAACAAACATGCGATGATACTGGTGGATCCATGTGTGGTTTGTTTAGAAGAACACCCATGCAATGACACTGGTGGTTCCTTATGTGGTTTGTGAGAAGAACACACATGCAATATCTCTAGCTGTGGTTCATGAAAGCAACACACATGCAATGACACTGGTGGATCCATGCGTGGTTTGTGAGAAGAACACACATCCAATGATACTGGGTGTGGTTCATGAAAAGAACACACATCCAATGACACTGGTGGATCCTTATGTGCTTTGTGGAAAGAACAGACATGCAATGACTCTAGTTGTGGTTCATGAAAAGAACACACATCCAATGGCACTGATGGATCCATACGTGGTTTGTGACAAAAAACAGACATGCAATGACTGTAGTTGTGGTTCATGAAAAGAACACACATGCAATGACACTGGTGGATCTATGTGTGGTTCATGAGAAGAACACACATCCAATGACACTGGGTGTGGTTGACGAAAAGAACACACATCCAATGACACTGGTGGATCCATGTGTGGTTTATTAAAAGAACACACATCGAATGACACTGGTGTATCCTATTGTGGTTTGTGAGAAGAACACACATGCAATCACACTAGGTGGATCCATATGTGGTTTATGAGAGGAACACATGCAATGACATTGGTGATATGGGGTTTGTGAAAAGAACACACATGCAATGACTCTAACGGTGGTTAATGAAAATAGTAGACATGCAATGACACTGGTGGATCCATGTGTGGTTTGTGAGAAGAACACACAAACGAACAGACATGCAATGACACAGGTGGATCCTTGTGTGGTTTGTGAGAGGAAAAGACATGCAATGACTCTAGCTGTGGTTCATGAAAAGAACAGACATGCAATGACACTGGTGGATCCATGTGTGGTTTGTGAGAAGAATAGACATGCACTGACTCTAGATGTGGTTCGTTAGAAGAACACACATGCAATGACACTGGGTGTGGTTCATGAAAAGAAGAGACATGGAATGACACTGGTGGATCCATATGTTGTTTGTGAAAAGAACAAACATGCAATCACACTGGGTGGATCCATGTGTGGTCCATGAGAAGAACACACATGCAATGACACTGATGTATCCTTATGTGCTTTGTGAGAATAACAGACATGCAATGACTCCAGCTGTGGTTCATGAGAAGAACACAGATGCAATGACACTGGTGGATCCTTATGTGGTTTGTGAGAAGAACAGACATGCAATGACACTGGTTGTGGTTCATGAGAAGAACACACATCCAATGACACTAGATGTGGCTCATGAGAAGAACAGACATGCAGTGACACTGGTGTATCCGTATGTGGTTTGTGAGAAGAACAGACATGCAATGACATTGGGTGTGGTTCATGAAAAGAACATACATGCAATGATACTGGTGGATCCATGTGTGGTTTGTTTGGAAGAACACACATGCAATGACACTGGTGGATCCATATGTGGTTTGCGAGAAGAACAGACATGCAATGACTCTAGTTGTGGTTCATGAAAAGAACACACATAAAATGAGACTGGTGGATCCATGTGTGGTTTGTGTGAAGAACACATATCCAATGACACTGGGTGTGGTTCATGAAAAGAACACACATCCAATGACACTGGTGGATCCATGCGTGGTTTGTGAGAAGAACACACATCCAATGACACTGGTGGATCCTTATGTCGTTTGTGAGAAGAACAGACATGCAATGACTCTAGCTTTGGTTCATGAAAAGAACACAAATGCAATGACACTGGTGGATCCATGTGTGGTTCATGAGAAGAACACACATCCAATGACACTGGGTGTGGTTCACGAAAAGAACACAAATCCAATGACACTAGTGGATCCATGTGTGGTTTATGAAAGAACACACATCCAATGACACTGGTGGATTCTTATGTGGTTTGTGAGAAGAACACACATGCAATGACACTGGTTGTGGTTCATGAGAAAACACACATCCAATGACACTAGATGTGGCTCATGAGAAGAATAGACATGCAATGACACTTGTGCATCCCCATGTGGTTTGTGAGGAGAACATACATGCAATGACATTGGGTGTGGTTCATGAAAAGAACAGACATGCAATGATACTGGTGGATCCATGTGTGGTTTGTTTAGAAGAACACACATGCAATGACACTGGTGGATCCATATGTGGTTTGTGAGAAGAACAGACATGCAATGACTCTAGTTGTGGTTCATGAAAAGAACACACGTCCAATGAGACTGGTGGATCCATGTGTGGTTTGCGGGAAGAACACATATCCAATGACACTGGGTGTGGTTCATGAAAAGAACACACATCCAATGACACTGGTGGATCCATGCGTGGTTTGTGAGAAGAACACACATCCAATGACACCGGTGGATCCTTATGTGGTTTGTGAGAAGAACATACATGCAATGACTCTAGATGTGGTTCATGAGAAGAACACACATGCAATGACACTGGGTGTGGTTCATGAAAAGAAGAGACGTGGAATGACACTGGTGGATCCATATGTTGTTTGTGAAAAGAACAAACATGCAATCACACTGGGTGGATCCATGTGTGGTCCATGAGAAGAACACACATGCAATGACACTGATGTATCCTTATGTGCTTTGTGAGAATAACAGACATGCAATGACTCTAGCAGTGGTTCATGAGAAAAACACAGATCCAATGACACTGGTGGATTCTTATGTGGTTTGTGAGAAGAACACACATGCAATGACACTGGTTGTGGTTCATGAGAAAACACACATCCAATGACACTAGATGTGGCTCATGAGAAGAATAGACATGCAATGACACTTGTGTATCCCCATGTGGTTTGTGTGGAGAACATACATGCAATGACATTGGGTGTGGTTCATGAGAAGAACAGACATGCAATGATACTGGTGGATCCATGTGTGGTTTGTTTAGAAGAACACACATGCAATGACACTGGTGGATCCATATGTGGTTTGTGAGAAGAACAGACATGCAATGACTCTAGTTGTGGTTCATGAAAAGAACACACATCCAATGAGACTGGTGGATCCATGTGTGGTTTGCGGGAAGAACACATATCCAATGACACTGGGTGTAGTTCATGAAAAGAACACACATCCAATGACACTGGTGGATCCATGCGTGGTTTGTGAGAAGAACACACATCCAATGACACCGGTGGATCCTTATGTGGTTTGTGAGAAGAACATACATGCAATGACTCTAGATGTGGTTCATGAGAAGAACACACATGCAATGACACTGGTGGATCCATGTGTGGTCTGTGAGAAGAACGCACATGCAATGACACTGGGTGTGGTTCATGAACAGAACACACATCCAATGACACTGGTTGATCCTTATGTGGTTTGTGAGAAGAACAGACATGCAATGACTCTAGTTGTGGTTCATGAGAAGAACACACATGCAATGATACTGGTGGATCCATGTGGGGTTTATGAGAGGAATAGACATGCAATGACACTGGGTGTGGTTCATGAAAAGAAGAGACATGCAATGACACTGGTGGATCCATATATGGTTTGTGAAAAGAATAGACATGGAATCACACTGGGTGGATCGATGTGTGGTTCATGAGAAGAACACACATGCAATGACACTGGTGGATCCACGTGTGGTTTGTGAGCACACCACACATCCAATGACACTGGGTGTGGTCCATGAATAGAACACACATCCAATGACACTCATGGATCCTTATGTGGTTTGTGAGAAGAACAGTCATGCAATGACTCTAGCTGTGGTTCAAGAGAAGAACACACATGCAATGACAGTGGTGTATCCTTATGTGGTTTGTGAGAAGAAAACACATGCAATGACTCTAGATGTGGTTCATGAAAAGAACAGATAAGCAATGACACTAGTGGATCCATATGTGGTTTGTGGAAAGAACATGCATGCAATGACTCTAGCTGTGGTTCATGAAAAGAACACACATTCAATGACACTGGTGGATCCATGTGTGGTTTGTGAGAAGAACACACATCCAGTGACACTGGGTGTGGTTCATGAAAAGAACACACATCCAATGACACTTGTGGATCCTTATGTGGTTTGTGAGAAGAACAGACATACAATGACACTGGTGTATCCCTATGTGGTTTGTGAGAAGAACTGACATGCAATGACACTGAGTGTGGTTCATGAAAAGAACAGACATGCGATGATACTGGTGGATCCATGTGTGGTTTGTTTAGAAGAACACCCATGCAATGACACTGGTGGTTCCTTATGTGGTTTGTGAGAAGAACACACATGCAATATCTCTAGCTGTGGTTCATGAAAACAACACACATGCAATGACACTAGTGGATCCATGCGTGGTTTGTGAGAAGAACACACATCCAATGATACTGGGTGTGGTTCATGAAAAGAACACACATCCAATGACACTGGTGGATCCTTATGTGCTTTGTGGAAAGAACATACATGCAATGACTCTAGTTGTGGTTCATGAAAAGAACACACATCCAATGACACTGGTGGATCCATATGTGGTTTGTGAGAAAAACAGACATGCAATGACTGTAGTTGTGGTTCATGAAAAGAACACACATGCAATGACACTGGTGGATCTATGTGTGGTTCATGAGAAGAACACACATCCAATGACACTGGGTGTGGTTCACGAAAAGAACACACATCCAATGACACTGGTGGATCCATGTGTGGTTTATGAAAAGAACACACATCCAATGACACTGGTGGATCCTATTGTGGTTTGTGAGAAGAACACACATGCAATCACACTAGGTGGATCCATATGTGGTTTATGAGAGGAACACATGGAATGACACTGGTGATATGGGGTTTCTGAAAAGAACACACATGCAATGACTCTAATGGTGGTTAATGAAAAGAGCAGACATGCAATGACACTGGTGGATCCATGTGTGGTTTGTGAGAAGAACACACAAACGAACAGACATGCCATGACACAGGTGGATCCTTGTGTGGTTTGTGAGAGGAAAAGACATGCAATGACTCTAGCTGTGGTTCATGAAAAGAACAGACATGCAATGACACTGGTGGATCCATGTGTGGTTTGTGAGAAGAACATACATGCACTGACTCTAGATGTGGTTCGTGAGAAAAACACACATGCAATGACACTGGTGGATCCATGTGTGGTATGTGAGAAGAACACACATAGAATGACACTGGGTGTGTTTCATGAAAAGAACACACATCCAATGACACTGTTGGATCCTTATATGGTTTGTGAGAAGAATAGACATGCAATGACTCTAGATGTGGTTCATGAGAAGAACACACATGCAATGACACTGGTGGATCCATGTGTGGTTTATGAGAGGAACAGACATGCAATGACACTGGGTGTGGTTCATGAAACGAAGAGACCTGGAATGACACTGGTGGATCCATATGTTGTTTGTGAAAAGAACAAACATGCAATCACACTGGGTGGATCCATGTGTGGTCCATGAGAAGAACACACATGCAATGACACTAATGTATCCTTATGTGCTTTGTGAGAATAACAGACATGCAATGACTCTAGCTGTGGTTCATGAGAAGAACACAGATGCAATGACACTGGTGGATCCTTATGTGGTTTGTCAGAAGAACAGACATGCAATGACACTGGTTGTGGTTCATGAGAAGAACACACATCCAATGACACTAGATGTGGCTCATGAGAAGAACAGACATGCAATGACACTGGTGTATCCCTATGTGGTTTGTGAGAAGAACAGACATGCAATGACATTGGGTGTGGTTCATGAAAAGAACAGACATGCAATGATGCTGGTGGATCCATGTGTGGTTTGTTTGGAAGAACACACATGCAATGACACGGGTGGATCCATATGTGGTTTGCGAGAAGAACAGACATGCAATGACTCTAGTTGTGGTTCATGAAAAGAACACACATAAAATGAGACTGGTGGATCCATGTGTGGTTTGTGGGAAGAACACATATCCAATGACACTGGGTGTGGTTCATGAAAAGAACACACATCCAATGACACTGGTGGATCCATGTGTGGTTTGTGAGAAGAACACACATCCAATGACACTGGTGGATCCTTATGTGGTTTGTGAGAAGAACAGACATGCAATGACTCTAGCTTTGGTTCATGAAAAGAACACACATGCAATGACACTGGTGGATCCATGTGTGGTTCATGAGAAGAACACACATCCAATGACACTAGGTGTGGTTCACGAAAAGAACACAAATCCAATGACACTAGTGGATCCATGTGTGGTTTATGAAAGAACACACATCCAATGACACTGGTGGATCCTTATGTGGTTTGTGAGAAGAACACACATGCAATGACACTGGTTGTGGTTCATGAGAAAACACACATCCAATGACACTAGATGTGGCTCATGAGAAGAATAGACATGCAATGACACTTGTGTATCCCTATGTGGTTTGTGAGGAGAACATACATGCAATGACATTGGGTGTGGTTCATGAAAAGAACAGACATGCAATGATACTGGTGGATCCATGTGTGGTTTGTTTAGAAGAACACACATGCAATGAAACTAGTGGATCCATATGTGGTTTGTGAGAAGAACAGACATGCAATGACTCTAGTTGTGGTTCATGAAAAGAACACACATCCAATGAGACTGGTGGATCCATGTGTGGTTTGTGGGAAGAACACATATTCAATGACATTGGGTGTGGTTCATGAAAAGAACACACATCCAATGACACTGGTGGATCCATGTGTGGTTTGTGAGAAGAACACACATCCAATGACACCGGTGGATCGTTATGTGGTTTGTGAGAAGAACATACATGCAATGACTCTAGATGTGGTTCATGAGAAGAACACACATGCAATGACACTGGTGGATCCATGTGTGGTCTGTGAGAAGAACGCACATGCAATAACACTGGGTGTGGTTCATGAAAAGAACACACATCCAATGACACTGGTTGATCCTTATGTGGTTTGTGAGAAGAACAGACATGCAATGACTCTAGTTGTGGTTCACGAGAAGAACACACATGCAATGACATTGGTGGATCCATGTGTGGTTTGTGAGAAGAACACACATCCAATGACACTGGGTGTGGTTCATGAATAGAACACACATCCAATGACACTGATGGATCCTTTTGTGGTTTGTGAGAAGAACAGACATGCAATGACTCTAGCTGTGGTTCAAGAGAATAACACACATGCAATGACAGTGGTGTATCCTTATGTGGTTTGTGAGAAGAACACACATGCAATGCCTCTAGATGTGGTTCATGAAAAGAACAGACATGCAATGACACGGGTGGATCCATATGTGGTTTGTGGAAAGAACAGACATGCAATGACTCTAGATGTGGTTCATGAAAAGAACACACATGCAATGATACTAGTGGTTCCATGTGTGGTTTGTGAGAAGAATACACATCCAGTGACACTGGGTGTGGTTCATGAAAAGAACACACATCCAATGACACTTTTGGATCCTTATCATGTTTGTGACAAGAACATACATGCAATGACTCTAGCTGTGGTTCATGAGAAGAACACACATGCAATGACACTGGTGGATCCATGTGTGGTTTGTGAGAAGAACACACATCCAATGACACTGGGTGTGGTTCATGAAACACACATCCAATGACACTGATGGATCCTTATGTGGTTTGTGAGAAGAATAGACATGCAATGACTCTAGCTATGGTTCAAGAGAAGAAGACATATGCAATGACAGTGGTATATCCTTATGTGGTTTGTGAGAAGAACACACATGCAATGACTCTAGATGTGGTTCATGAAAAGAACAAACATGCAATGACACTGGTGGATCCATATGTGGTTTGTGGAAATAACAGACATGCAATGACTCTAGCTGCGGTTCATGAAAAGAACACACATGCAATGACACAGGTGGATCCATGTGTGGTTTGTGAGTAGAACACACATCCAATGACATTGGGTGTGGTTCATGAAAAGAACACACATCCAATGACACTAGTGTATCCTTATGTGGTATGTGAGAAGAACACACATGCAATGACTCTAGCTGTGGTTCATGAAAAGAACACACATCCAATGAGAGAAGAACAGACATGCGATGACTCTAGATGTGGTTCATGAGAAGAACACACATGCAATGACACTGGTGGATCCATGTGTGGTTTGTGAGAAGAACAGACATGCAACGACTCTAGCTGTAGTTCATGAGAAGAACACACATGCAATGACACTGGTGTATCCTTATGTGGTTTGTAAGAAGAACACACATGCAATGACTATAGATGTGGTTCATAAAAAAATAGACATGCAATGACACTTATGGATCCATATGTGGTTTGTGGAAAGAACAGGCATGCAATGACTCTAGATGTGGTTCATGAAAAGAACACACATGCAATGAAACTGGTGGATCCATGTGTGGTTTGTGAGAAGAACACACATCCAGTGACACTGGGTGTGGTTCATGAAAAGATCACACATCCAATGACACTGGTGGATCCTTATGTGGTTTGTGAGAAGAACAGACATGCAATGACACTGGTGTATCCCTATGTGGTTTGTGAGAAGAACAGACATGCAATGACACTAGGTGTGGTTCATGAAAAGAACAGACATGTGATGATACTGGTGGATCCATGTGTGGTTTGTTTAGAAGAACACCCATGCAGTGACACTGGTGGATACTTATGTGGTTTGTGACAAGAACACCCATGCAATGACTCTAGCTGTGGTTCGTGAAAAGAACACACATGCAATGACACTAGTGGATCCATGCGTGGTTTGTGAGAAAAACACACATCCAATGATACTGGGTGTGGTTCATGAAAAGGACACACATCCAATGACACTGGTGGATCCTTATGTGCTTTTTGGAAATAACAGATATGCAATGACTCTAGTTGTGGTTCATGAAAAGAACACACATCCAATGACACTGGTCGATCCATATGTGGTTTGTGAGAAAAACAGACATGCAATGACTCTAGCTGTGGTTCATGAAAAGAACACACATGCAATGACACTGGTGGATCTATGTGTGGTTCATGAGAAGAACACACATCCAATGACACTGGGTGTGGTTCACGAAAAGAACACACATCCAATGACACTGGTGGATCAATGTGTGGTTTATGAAAAGAACACACATACAATGACACTGGTGGTTCCTTATGTGGTTTGTGAGAAGAACACACATGCAATGACACTGGTGGATCCATGTGAGGTATGTGAGAAGAACACACATACAATGACACTAGGTGTGTTTCATGAAAATAACACGCATACAATGACACTAGGTGTGTTTCATGAAAAGAACACACATCCAATGACAATAGTGGATCCTTATATGGTTTGTTAGAAGAACAGACATGCAATGACTCTAGATGTGGTTCATGAGAAGAACACACATGCCGTGACACTGGTGGATCCATGTGTGGTTTATGAGAGGAACAGACATGCAATGACACTGGGTGTGGTTCATAAAAAGAAGAGACATGCAATGACACTGGTGGATCCATATGTGGTTTGTGAAAAGAACAGACATGCAATCACAATGGGTGGATCCATGTGTGGTTCATGAGAAGAACACACATGCAGTGACACTAGTGTATCCTGATGTGCTTTGTGAGAATAACAGACATGCAATGACTCTATCTGTGGTTCATGAGAAGAACACACATGCAATGACACTGGTGGATTCTTATATGTTTTGTGAGAAGAACCGACATGCAATGACACTGGTTGTGGTTCATGAGAAGAACACACATCCAATGACACTGATGGATCCTTATGTGGTTTGTGAGAAGAACAAACATGCAATGACTCTAGCTGTGGTTCAAGAGAAGAACACACATGCAATGACAGTGGTGTATCCTTATGTGGTTTGTGAGAAGAACACACATGCAATGCCTCTAGATGTGGTTCATGAAATGAACGAACATGCAATGACACTGGTGGATCTCCATATGTGGTTTGTGGAAAGAACAGACATGAAATGACTAGCTGTGGTTCATGAAAAGAACACACATGCAATGACACTGGTGGATCCATGTGTGGTTTGTGAGCAGAACACACATCCAATGACACTGGGTGTGGTTCATGAAAAGAACACGCATCCAATGACACTGGTGGATCCTTATGTGGTTTGTGAGAAGAACAGACATGCAATGACTCTAGCTGTGGTTCATGAGAAGAACGCACATGCAATGACACTAGTGTATCTTTATGTGGTTTGTAAAAAGAACACATATTCAATGACTATAGATGTGGTTCATAAAAAACAGACATGCAATGACACTTGTGGATCCATATGTTGTTTGTGGAAAGAACAGGCATGCAATGACTCTAGCTCTGGTTCATGAAAAGAACACACATGCAATGACACTGGTGGATCCATGTGTCGTTTGTGAGAAGAACACACATCCAGTGACACTGGGTGTGGTTCACGAAAAGAAGACACATCCAATGACACTGGTGGATCCTTATGTGGTTTGTGAGAAGAACAGACATGCAATGACTCTAGATGTGGTTCATGAGAAGAACACACAGGCAATGACACTGGTGGATCCATGTGTGGTTTATGAGAGGAACACACATGCAATGACACTGGTGGATCCATGTGTGGTTTGTGAGAAGAACGCACATCCAATGACACTGGGTGTGGTTCATGAATAGAACACACATCCAATGACACTGATGGATCCTTAGGTGGTTTGTGAGAAGAACAGACATGCAATGACTCTAGCTGTGGTTCAAGAGAAGAACACACATGCAATATCAGTGGTGTATCCTTATGTGGTTTGTGAGAAGAACACACATGCAATGACTCTAGATGTGGTTCATGAAAAGAAAAGACATGCAATGACACTGGTGGATCCATATGTGGTTTGTGGAAAGAATAGACATGCAATGACTCTAGCTGTGGTTCATGAAAAGAACACACATGCAATAACACTGGTGGATCCATGTGTGGTTTGTGAGCAGAACACACATCCAATGACACTAGTGGATCCTTATGCGGTTGGTGAGAAGAACACACATGCAATCACACTGGATGGATCCATATGTGGTTTCTGAGAGGAACACACATGCAATGACACTGGTGATATGGGGTTTGTGAAAAGAACACACATGGAATGACTCTAACTATGGTTAATGAAAAGAGCAGACATGCAATGACACTGGTGGATCCATGTGTGGTTTGTGAGAAGAAAACACATGCAATGACATTGGCTGTGGTGCATGAAACGAACAGACATCCAATGACACTGGTGGATCCTTGTGTGGTTTGTGAGAATAACAGACATGCAATGACTCTAGTTGTGGTTCACGAAAAGAACAAACATGCAATGACACTGGTGGATCCATGTGTGGTTTTTGAGAAGAACAGACATGCAATGACTCTATATGTGGTTCATGAGAAGAAAACACATGCAATGACACTGGTGGATCCATGTGTGGTCTATGAGAAGAACACACATACAATGACACTGGGTGTGTTTCATGAAAAGAACACACCTCCAATGACACTGGTGGAACCTTATGTGGTTTGTGAGAAGAACAGACATGCAATGACTCTAGATGTGGTTCACGAGAAGAACACACATGCAATGACACTAGTGGCTCCATGTGTGGTTTATGAGAGGAACAGACATGCAATGACACTAGGTGTGGTTCATGAAAAGAAGAGACATGCAATGACAGTGGTGGATCCGTATGTGGTTTGTGAAAAGAACAAACATGCAATCACACTGGGTGGATCCATGTGTGGTCCATGAGAAGAACACACATCCAATGACACTGGTGTATCCTTCTGTGCTTTGTGAGAATAACAGACATGCAATGACTCTAGCTGTGGTTCATGAGAAGAACACACATGCAATGACACTGGTGGATCCTTATGTGGTTTGTGAGAAGAATACACATGCAATGACACTGGTTGTGGTTCATGAGAAGAACACACATCCAATGACACTAGATGTGGCTCATGAGAAGAACAGACATGCAATGACACTGGTGTATCCCTATGTGGTTTGTGAGAAGAACAGACATGCAATGACATTGGGTGTGGTTCATTAAAAGAACAGACATGCAATGATACTGGTGGATCCATGTGTGGTTTGTTTAGAAGAACACACATGCAATGACACTGGTGGATCCATATGTGTTTTGTGAGAAGAACAGACATACAATGACTATAGTTGTGGTTCATGAAAAGAACACACATGCAATGAGACTGGTGGATCCATGTGTGGTTTGTGGGAAGAACACATATCCAATGACACCGGGTGTGGTTCATGAAAAGAACACACATCCAATGACACCGGTGGATCCATGCATGGTTTGTGAGAAGAACACACATCCAATGACACTGTTGGATCCTTATGTGGTTTGTGAGAAGAACATACATGCAATGACTCTAGCTGTGGTTCATGAGAAGAACACACATGCAATGACACTGGTGGATCCATGTGTGGTTTGTGAGAAGAACACACATCCAATGACACTTGGTGTGGTTCATGAAACACACATCCAATGACACTGATGGATCCTTATGTGGTTTGTGAGAAGAATAGACATGCAATGACTCTAGCTATGGTTCAAGAGAAGAAGACATATGCAATGACAGTGGTATATCCTTATGTGGTTTGTGAGAAGAACACACATGCAATGACTCTAGATGTGGTTCATGAAAAGAACAAACATGCAATGACACTGGTGGATCCATATGTGGTTTGTGGAAATAACAGACATGCAATGACTCTAGCTGCGGTTCATGAAAAGAACACACATGCAATGACACAGGTGGATCCATGTGTGGTTTGTGAGTAGAACACACATCCAATGACATTGGGTGTGGTTCATGAAAAGAACACACATCCAATGACACTAGTGTATCCTTATGTGGTATGTGAGAACAACACACATGCAATGACTCTAGCTGTGGTTCATGAAAAGAACACACATCCAATGAGAGAAGAACAGACATGCGATGACTCTAGATGTGGTTCATGAGAAGAACACACATGCAATGACACTGGTGGATCCATGTGTGGTTTGTGAGAAGAACAGACATGCAACGACTCTAGCTGTAGTTCATGAGAAGAACACACATGCAATGACACTGGTGTATCCTTATGTGGTTTGTAAGAAGAACACACATGCAATGACTATAGATGTGGTTCATAAAAATATAGACATGCAATGACACTTATGGATCCATATGTGGTTTGTGGAAAGAACAGGCATGCAATGACTCTAGATGTGGTTCATGAAAAGAACACACATGCAATGAAACTGGTGGATCCATGTGTGGTTTGTGAGAAGAACACACATCCAGTGACACTGGGTGTGGTTCATGAAAAGATCACACATCCAATGACACTGGTGGATCCTTATGTGGTTTGTGAGAAGAACAGACATGCAATGACACTGGTGTATCCCTATGTGGTTTGTGAGAAGAACAGACATGCAATGACACTAGGTGTGGTTCATGAAAAGAACAAACATGTGATGATACTGGTGGATCCATGTGTGGTTTGTTTAGAAGAACACCCATGCAGTGACACTGGTGGATACTTATGTGGTTTGTGACAAGAACACCCATGCAATGACTCTAGCTGTGGTTCGTGAAAAGAACACACATGCAATGACACTACTAGATCCATGCGTGGTTTGTGAGAAAAACACACATCCAATGATACTGGGTGTGGTTCATGAAAAGGACACACATCCAATGACACTGGTGGATCCTTATGTGCTTTTTGGAAATAACAGACATGCAATGACTCTAGTTGTGGTTCATGAAAAGAACACACATCCAATGACACTGGTCGATCCATATGTGGTTTGTGAGAAAAACAGACATGCAATGACTCTAGCTGTGGTTCATGAAAAGAACACACATGCAATGACACTGGTGGATCTATGTGTGGTTCATGAGAAGAACACACATCCAATGACACTGGGTGTGGTTCACGAAAAGAACACACATCCAATGACACTGGTGGATCAATGTGTGGTTTATGAAAAGAACACACATACAATGACACTGGTAGTTCCTTATGTGGTTTGTGAGAAGAACACACATGCAATGACACTGGTGGATCCATGTGAGGTATGTGAGAAGAACACACATACAATGACACTGGGTGTGTTTCATGAAAAGAACACGCATACAATGACACTGGGTGTGTTTCATGAAAAGAATACACATCCAATGACAATAGTGGATCCTTATATGGTTTGTTAGAAGAACAGACATGCAATGACTCTAGATGTGGTTCATGAGAAGAACACACATGCCGTGACACTGGTGGATCCATGTGTGGTTTATGAGAGGAACAGACATGCAATGACACTGGGTGTGGTTCATAAAAAGAAGAGACATGCAATGACACTGGTGGATCCATATGTGGTTTGTGAAAAGAACAGACATGCAGTCACAATGGGTGGATCCATGTGTGGTTCATGAGAAGAACACACATGCAGTGACACTAGTGTATCCTGGTGTGCTTTGTGAGAATAACAGACATGCAATGACTCTATCTGTGGTTCATGAGAAGAACACACATGCAATGACACTGGTGGATTCTTATATGTTTTGTGAGAAGAACCGACATGCAATGACACTGGTTGTGGTTCATGAGAAGAACACACATCCAATGACACTGATGGATCCTTATGTGGTTTGTGTGAAGAACAGACATGCAATGACTCTAGCTGTGCTTCAAGAGAAGAACACACATGCAATGACAGTGGTGTATCCTTATGTGGTTTGTGAGAAGAACACACATGCAATGCCTCTAGATGTGGTTCATGAAAAGAACACACATGCAATGACACTGGTGGATCCATGTGTGGTTTGTGAGCAGAACACACATCCAATGACACTGGGTGTGGTTCATGAAAAGAACACGCATCCAATGACACTGGTGGATCCTTATGTGGTTTGTGAGAAGAACAGACATGCAATGACTCTAGATGTGGTTCATGAGAAGAACACACAGGCAATGACACTGGTGGATCCATGTGTGGTTTATGAGAGGAACACACATGCAATGACACTGGTGGATCCATGTGTGGTTTGTGAGAAGAACGCACATCCAATGACACTGGGTGTGGTTCATGAATAGAACACACATCCAATGACACTGATGGATCCTTATGTGGTTTGTGAGAAGAACAGACATGCAATGACTCTAGCTGTGGTTCAAGAGAAGAACACACATGCAATATCAGTGGTGTATCCTTATGTGGTTTGTGAGAAGAACACACATGCAATGACTCTAGATGTGGTTCATGAAAAGAAAAGACATGCAATGACACTGGTGGATCCATATGTGGTTTGTGGAAAGAACAGACATGCAATGACTCTAGCTGTGGTTCATGAAAAGAACACACATGCAATAACACTGGTGGATCCATGTGTGGTTTGTGAGCAGAACACACATCCAATGACACTAGTGGATCCTTATGCGGTTTGTGAGAAGAACACACATGCAATCACACTGGATGGATCCATATGTGGTTTCTGAGAGGAACACACATGCAATGACACTGGTGATATGGGGTTTGTGAAAAGAACACACATGGAATGACTCTAACTATGGTTAATGAAAAGAGCAGACATGCAATGACACTGGTGGATCCATGTGTGGTTTGTGAGAAGAAAACACATGCAATGACATTGGCTGTGGTGCATGAAACGAACAGACATCCAATGACACTGGTGGATCCTTGTGTGGTTTGTGAGAATAACAGACATGCAATGACTCTAGTTGTGGTTCACGAAAAGAACAAACATGCAATGACACTGGTGGATCCATGTGTGGTTTTTGAGAAGAACAGACATGCAATGACTCTATATGTGGTTCATGAGAAGAAAACACATGCAATGACACTGGTGGATCCATGTGTGGTCTATGAGAAGAACACACATACAATGACACTGGGTGTGTTTCATGAAAAGAACACACCTCCAATGACACTGGTGGAACCTTATGTGGTTTGTGAGAAGAACAGACATGCAATGACTCTAGATGTGGTTCACGAGAAGAACACACATGCAATGACACTAGTGGCTCCATGTGTGGTTTATGAGAGGAACAGACATGCAATGACACTGGGTGTGGTTCATGAAAAGAAGAGACATGCAATGACAGTGGTGGATCCGTATGTGGTTTGTGAAAAGAACAAACATGCAATCACACTGGGTGGATCCATGTGTGGTCCATGAGAAGAACACACATCCAATGACACTGGTGTATCCTTCTGTGCTTTGTGAGAATAACAGACATGCAATGACTCTAGCTGTGGTTCATGAGAAGAACACACATGCAATGACACTGGTGGATCCTTATGTGGTTTGTGAGAAGAATACACATGCAATGACACTGGTTGTGGTTCATGAGAAGAACACACATCCAATGACACTAGTGTGGCTCATGAGAAGAACAGACATGCAATGACACTGGGGTATCCCTATGTGGTTTGTGAGAAGAACAGACATGCAATGACATTGGGTGTGGTTCATTAAAAGAACAGACATGCAATGATACTGGTGGATCCATGTGTGGTTTGTTTAGAAGAACACACATGCAATGACACTGGTGGATCCATATGTGTTTTGTGAGAAGAACAGACATACAATGACTATAGTTGTGGTTCATGAAAAGAACACACATGCAATGAGACTGGTGGATCCATGTGTGGTTTGTGGGAAGAACACATATCCAATGACACCGGGTGTGGTTCATGAAAAGAACACACATCCAATGACACCGGTGGATCCATGCGTGGTTTGTGAGAAGAACACACATCCAATGACACTGTTGGATCCTTATGTGGTTTGTGAGAAGAACATACATGCAATGACTCTAGCTGTGGTTCATGAGAAGAACACACATGCAATGACACTGGTGGATCCATGTGTGGTTTGTGAGAAGAACACACATCCAATGACACTGGGTGTGGTTCATGAAACACACATCCAATGACACTGATGGATCCTTATGTGGTTTGTGAGAAGAATAGACATGCAATGACTCTAGCTATGGTTCAAGAGAAGAAGACATATGCAATGACAGTGGTATATCCTTATGTGGTTTGTGAGAAGAACACACATGCAATGACTCTAGATGTGGTTCATGAAAAGAACAAACATGCAATGACACTGGTGGATCCATATGTGGTTTGTGGAAATAACAGACATGCAATGACTCTAGCTGCGGTTCATGAAAAGAACACACATGCAATGACACAGGTGGATCCATGTGTGGTTTGTGAGTAGAACACACATCCAATGACATTGGGTGTGGTTCATGAAAAGAACACACATCCAATGACACTAGTGTATCCTTATGTGGTATGTGAGAACAACACACATGCAATGACTCTAGCTGTGGTTCATGAAAAGAACACACATCCAATGAGAGAAGAACAGACATGCGATGACTCTAGATGTGGTTCATGAGAAGAACACACATGCAATGACACTGGTGGATCCATGTGTGGTTTGTGAGAAGAACAGACATGCAACGACTCTAGCTGTAGTTCATGAGAAGAACACACATGCAATGACACTGGTGTATCCTTATGTGGTTTGTAAGAAGAACACACATGCAATGACTATAGATGTGGTTCATAAAAATATAGACATGCAATGACACTTATGGATCCATATGTGGTTTGTGGAAAGAACAGGCATGCAATGACTCTAGATGTGGTTCATGAAAAGAACACACATGCAAAGAAACTGGTGGATCCATGTGTGGTTTGTGAGAAGAACACACATCCAGTGACACTGGGTGTGGTTCATGAAAAGATCACACATCCAATGACACTGGTGGATCCTTATGTGGTTTGTGAGAAGAACAGACATGCAATGACACTGGTGTATCCCTATGTGGTTTGTGAGAAGAACAGACATGCAATGACACTAGGTGTGGTTCATGAAAAGAACAAACATGTGATGATACTGGTGGATCCATGTGTGGTTTGTTTAGAAGAACACCCATGCAGTGACACTGGTGGATACTTATGTGGTTTGTGACAAGAACACCCATGCAATGACTCTAGCTGTGGTTCGTGAAAAGAACACACATGCAATGACACTACTGGATCCATGCGTGGTTTGTGAGAAAAACACACATCCAATGATACTGGGTGTGGTTCATGAAAAGGACACACATCCAATGACACTGGTGGATCCTTATGTGCTTTTTGGAAATAACAGACATGCAATGACTCTAGTTGTGGTTCATGAAAAGAACACACATCCAATGACACTGGTCGATCCATATGTGGTTTGTGAGAAAAACAGACATGCAATGACTCTAGCTATGGTTCATGAAAAGAACACACATGCAATGACACTGGTGGATCTATGTGTGGTTCATGAGAAGAACACACATCCAATGACACTGGGTGTGGTTCACGAAAAGAACACACATCCAATGACACTGGTGGATCAATGTGTGGTTTATGAAAAGAACACACATACAATGACACTGGTAGTTCCTTATGTGGTTTGTGAGAAGAACACACATGCAATGACACTGGTGGATCCATGTGAGGTATGTGAGAAGAACACACATACAATGACACTGGGTGTGTTTCATGAAAAGAACACGCATACAATGACACTGGGTGTGTTTCATGAAAAGAACACACATCCAATGACAATAGTGGATCCTTATATGGTTTGTTAGAAGAACAGACATGCAATGACTCTAGATGTGGTTCATGAGAAGAACACACATGCCGTGACACTGGTGGATCCATGTGTGGTTTATGAGAGGAACAGACATGCAATGACACTGGGTGTGGTTCATAAAAAGAAGAGACATGCAATGACACTGGTGGATCCATATGTGGTTTGTGAAAAGAACAAACATGCAGTCACAATGGGTGGATCCATGTGTGGTTCATGAGAAGAACACACATGCAGTGACACTAGTGTATCCTGATGTGCTTTGTGAGAATAACAGACATGCAATGACTCTATCTGTGGTTCATGAGAAGAACACACATGCAATGACACTGGTGGATTCTTATATGTTTTGTGAGAAGAACCGACATGCAATGACACTGGTTGTGGTTCATGAGAAGAACACACATCCAATGACACTGATGGATCCTTATGTGGTTTGTGTGAAGAACAGACATGCAATGACTCTAGCTGTGCTTCAAGAGAAGAACACACATGCAATGACAGTGGTGTATCCTTATGTGGTTTGTGAGAAGAACACACATGCAATGCCTCTAGATGTGGTTCATGAAAAGAACACACATGCAATGACACTGGTGGATCCATGTGTGGTTTGTGAGCAGAACACACATCCAATGACACTGGGTGTGGTTCATGAAAAGAACACGCATCCAATGACACTGGTGGATCCTTATGTGGTTTGTGAGAAGAACAGACATGCAATGACTCTAGCTGTGGTTCATGAGAAGAACGCACATGCAATGACACTAGTGTATCCTTATGTGGTTTGTAAAAAGAACACATATTCAATGACTATAGATGTGGTTCATAAAAAACAGACATGCAATGACACTTGTGGATCCATATGTTGTTTGTGGAAAGAACAGGCATGCAATGACTCTAGCTCTGGGTCATGAAAAGAACACACATGCAATGACACTGGTGGATCCATGTGTGGTTTGTGAGAAGAACACACATCCAGTGACACTGGGTGTGGTTCACGAAAAGAAGACACATCCAATGACACTGGTGGATCCTTATGTGGTTTGTGAGAAGAACAGACATGCAATGACTCTAGATGTGGTTCATGAGAAGAACACACAGGCAATGACACTGGTGGATCCATGTGTGGTTTATGAGAGGAACACACATGCAATGACACTGGTGGATCCATGTGTGGTTTGTGAGAAGAACGCACATCCAATGACACTGGGTGTGGTTCATGAATAGAACACACATCCAATGACACTGATGGATCCTTATGTGGTTTGTGAGAAGAACAGACATGCAATGACTCTAGCTGTGGTTCAAGAGAAGAACACACATGCAATGACAGTGGTGTATCCTTATGTGGTTTGTGAGAAGAACACACATGCAATGACTATAGATGTGGTTCATGAAAAGAAAAGACATGCAATGACACTGGTGGATCCATATGTGGTTTGTGGAAAGAACAGACATGCAATGACTCTAGCTATGGTTCATGAAAAGAACACACATGCAATAACACTGGTGGATCCATGTGTGGTTTGTGAGCAGAACACACATCCAATGACACTAGTGGATCCTTATGCGGTTTGTGAGAAGAACACACATGCAATCACACTGGATGGATCCATATGTGGTTTCTGAGAGGAACACACATGCAATGACACTGGTGATATGGGGTTTGTGAAAAGAACACACATGGAATGACTCTAACTATGGTTAATGAAAAGAGCAGACATGCAATGACACTGGTGGATCCATGTGTGGTTTGTGAGAAGAAAACACATGCAATGACATTGGCTGTGGTGCATGAAACGAACAGACATCCAATGACACTGGTGGATCCTTGTGTGGTTTGTGAGAATAACAGACATGCAATGACTCTAGTTGTGGTTCACGAAAAGAACAAACATGCAATGACACTGGTGGATCCATGTGTGGTTTTTGAGAAGAACAGACATGCAATGACTCTATATGTGGTTCATGAGAAGAAAACACATGCAATGACACTGGTGGATCCATGTGTGGTCTATGAGAAGAACACACATACAATGACACTGGGTGTGTTTCATGAAAAGAACACACCTCCAATGACACTGGTGGAACCTTATGTGGTTTGTGAGAAGAACAGACATGCAATGACTCTAGATGTGGTTCACGAGAAGAACACACATGCAATGACACTAGTGGCTCCATGTGTGGTTTATGAGAGGAACAGACATGCAATGACACTGGGTGTGGTTCATGAAAAGAAGAGACATGCAATGACAGTGGTGGATCCGTATGTGGTTTGTGAAAAGAACAAACATGCAATCACACTGGGTGGATCCATGTGTGGTCCATGAGAAGAACACACATCCAATGACACTGGTGTATCCTTTTGTGCTTTGTGAGAATAACAGACATGCAATGACTCTAGCTGTGGTTCATGAGAAGAACACACATGCAATGACACTGGTGGATCCTTATGTGGTTTGTGAGAAGAACAGACATGCAATGACACTGGTTGTGGTTCATGAGAAGAACACACATCCAATGACACTAGATGTGGCTCATGAGAAGAACAGACATGCAATGACACTGGTGTATCCCTATGTGGTTTGTGAGAAGAACAGACATGCAATGACATTGGGTGTGGTTCATTAAAAGAACAGACATGCAATGATACTGGTGGATCCATGTGTGGTTTGTTTAGAAGAACACACATGCAATGACACTGGTGGATCCATATGTGTTTTGTGAGAAGAACAGACATACAATGACTATAGTTGTGGTTCATGAAAAGAACACACATGCAATGAGACTGGTGGATCCATGTGTGGTTTGTGGGAAGAACACATATCCAATGACACCGGGTGTGGTTCATGAAAAGAACACACATCCAATGACACCGGTGGATCCATGCGTGGTTTGTGAGAAGAACACACATCCAATGACATAGGTGGATCCTTATGTGGTTTGTGAGAAGAACATACATGCAATGACTCTAGATGTGGTTCATGAGAAGAACACACATGCAATGACACTGGTGGATCCATGTGTGGTGTGTGAGAAGAACGCACACGCAATGACACTGGGTGTGGTTCATGAAAAGAACACACATCCAATGACACTAGTTGCTCCTTATGTGGTTTGTGAGAAGAACAGGTATGCAATGACTCTAGTTGTGGTTCATGAGAAGAACACACATGCAATGACACTGGTGGATCCATGTGGGGTTTATGAGAGGAACATACATGCAATGACACTCAGTGTGGTTCATGAAAAGAAGAGACATGCAATAACACTGGTGGATCCATATATGGTTTGTGAAAAGAACAGACATGCAATCACACTAGGTGGATCGATGTGTGGTTCATGAGAAGAACACACATGCAATGACACTGGTGGATCCATGTGTGGTTTATGAGAAGAACGCACATCCAATGACACTGGGTGTGGTTCATGAATAGAACACACATCCAATGACACTGATGGATCCTTATGTGGTTTGTGAGAAGAACAGACATGCAATGACTCTAGCTGTGGTTCAAGAGAAGAACACACATGC
Organism: Avena sativa; assembly: GCA_916181665.1. Taxonomy (NCBI): domain Eukaryota; kingdom Viridiplantae; phylum Streptophyta; class Magnoliopsida; order Poales; family Poaceae; genus Avena; species Avena sativa. Next base: position 254,212,716 of record OV702292.1, on the reverse strand, counting down.
AATGACAGTGGTGTATCCTTATGTGGTTTGTGAGAAGAACACACATGCAATGACTCTAGATGTGGTTCATGAAAAGAAAAGACATGCAATGACACTGGTGGATCCATATGTGGTTTGTGGAAAGAACAGACATGCAATGACTCTAGCTGTGGTTCATGAAAAGAACACACATGCAATAACACTGGTGGATCCATGTGTGGTTTGTGAGCAGAACACACATCCAATGACACTGGGTGTGGTTCATGAAAAGAACACACATCCAATGACACTGGTGGATCCTTATGTGGTTTGTGAGAAGAACAGACATGCAATGAAACTGGTGTATCCTTATGTCGTTTGTGAGAAGAACACACATGCAATGACTATAGATGTGGTTCATAAAAAAACAGACATGCAATGACACTGGTGGATCCATATGTGGTTTGTGGAAAGAACAGGCATGCAATGACTCTCGCTGTGGTTCATGAAAATAACACACATGCAATGACACTGGTGGATCCATGTGTGGTTTGTGGGAAGAACACACATCCAATGACACTGGGTGTGGTTCATGAAAAGAACACACATCCAATGACACTGGTGGATCCTTATGTGGATTCTGAGAAGAACAGACATGAAATGACACTGGTGTATCCCTATGTGGTTTGTGAGAAGAACATACATGTAATGACACTGGGTGTGGTTCATGAAAAGAATAGACATGTGATGATACTGGTGGATCCATGTGTGGTTTGTTTAGAAGAACACCCATGCAATGACACTGGTGGTTCCTTATGTGGTTTGTGAGAAGAACACACATGCAATGACTCTAGTTGTGGTTCGTGAAAAGAAGACACATGCAATAACACTGGTGGATCCATGCGTGGTTTGTGAGAAGAACACACATCCAATGATACTGGGTGTGGTTCATGAAAGGAACACACATCCAATGACACTGGTGGATCCTTATGTGCTTTGTGGAAAGAACAGACATGCAATGACTCTAGTTGTGGTTCATGAAAAGAACACACATCCAATGACACTGGTGGATCCATGTGTGGTTTGTGAGAAAAACAGAGATGCAATGACTCTAGTTGTGGTTCATGAAAAGAACACACATGCAATGACACTGGTGGATCTATGTGTGGTTCATGAGAAGAACACACATCCCATGACACTGGGTGTGGTTCACGAAAAGAACACACATCCAATGACACTGGTGGATCCATGTGTGGTTTATGAAAAGAACACACATCCAATGACACTGGTGGATCTTTATGTGGTTTGTGAGAAGAACACACATGCAATCACACTGGGTGGATCCATATGTGGTTTATGAGAGGAACACACATGTAATGACACTGGTGATATGGGCTTTGTGAAAAGAACACACATGCAATGACTCTAACTGTGGTTAATGAAAAGAGCAGACATGAAAAGACACTGGTGGATCCATGTGGGGTTTATGAGAGGAACATACATGCAATGACACTCAGTGTGGTTCATGAAAAGAAGAGACATGCAATAACACTGGTGGATCCATATATGGTTTGTGAAAAGAACAGACATGCAATCACACTAGGTGGATCGATGTGTGGTTCATGAGAAGAACACACATGCAATGACACTGGTGGATCCATGTGTGGTTTGTGAGAAGAACGCACATCCAATGACACTGGGTGTGGTTCATGAATAGAACACACATCCAATGACATTGATGGATCCTTATGTGGTTTGTGAGAAGAACAGACATGCAATGACTCTAGCTGTGGTTCAAGAGAAGAACACACATGCAATGACAGTGGTGTATCCTTATGTGGTTTGTGAGAAGAACACACATGCAATGACTCTAGATGTGGTTCATGAAAAGAAAAGACATGCAATGACACTGGTGGATCCATATGTGGTTTGTGGAAAGAACAGACATGCAATGACTCTAGCTGTGGTTCATGAAAAGAACACACATGCAATAACACTGGTGGATCCATGTGTGGTTTGTGAGCAGAACACACATCCAATGACACTGGGTGTGGTTCATGAAAAGAACACACATCCAATGACACTGGTGGATCCTTATGTGGTTTGTGAGAAGAACAGACATGCAATGAAACTGGTGTATCCTTATGTCGTTTGTGAGAAGAACACACATGCAATGACTATAGATGTGGTTCATAAAAAAACAGACATGCAATGACACTGGTGGATCCATATGTGGTTTGTGGAAAGAACAGGCATGCAATGACTCTCGCTGTGGTTCATGAAAATAACACACATGCAATGACACTGGTGGATCCATGTGTGGTTTGTGGGAAGAACACACATCCAATGACACTGGGTGTGGTTCATGAAAAGAACACACATCCAATGACACTGGTGGATCCTTATGTGGATTCTGAGAAGAACAGACATGAAATGACACTGGTGTATCCCTATGTGGTTTGTGAGAAGAACATACATGTAATGACACTGGGTGTGGTTCATGAAAAGAATAGACATGTGATGATACTGGTGGATCTATGTGTGGTTTGTTTAGAAGAACACCCATGCAATGACACTGGTGGTTCCTTATGTGGTTTGTGAGAAGAACACACATGCAATGACTCTAGTTGTGGTTCGTGAAAAGAAGACACATGCAATAACACTGGTGGATCCATGCGTGGTTTGTGAGAAGAACACACATCCAATGATACTGGGTGTGGTTCATGAAAGGAACACACATCCAATGACACTGGTGGATCCTTATGTGCTTTGTGGAAAGAACAGACATGCAATGACTCTAGTTGTGGTTCATGAAAAGAACACACATCCAATGACACTGGTGGATCCATATGTGGTTTGTGAGAAAAACAGAGATGCAATGACTCTAGCTGTGGTTCATGAAAATAACACACATGCAATAACACTGGTGGATCTATGTGTGGTTCATGAGAAGAACACACATCCCATGACACTGGGTGTGGTTCACGAAAAGAACACACATCCAATGACACTGGTGGATCCATGTGTGGTTTATGAAAAGAACACACATCCAATGACACTGGTGGATCTTTATGTGGTTTGTGAGAAGAACACACATGCAATCACACTGGGTGGATCCATATGTGGTTTATGAGAGGAACACACATGTAATGACACTGGTGATATGGGCTTTGTGAAAAGAACACACATGCAATGACTCTAACTGTGGTTAATGAAAAGAGCAGACATGAAAAGACACTGGTGGATCCATGTGTGGTTTGTGAGAAGAACACACGAATGAACAGACATGCAATGACACCGGTGGATCCTTGTGTGGTTTGTGAGAGGAAAAGACATGCAATGACTCTAGCTGTGGTTCATGAAAAGAACAGACATGCAATGACACTGGTGGATCCATGTCTGGTTTGTGAGAAGAATAGACATGCAATGACTCTAGATGTGGTTCATGAGAAGAACACACATGCAATGACACTGATGGATCCATCTGTGGTACGTGAGAAGAACACACATACAATGACAATGGGTTTCTTTCATGAAAAGAACACACATCCAATGACACTAGTGGATCCTTATATGGTTTGTGAGAAGAACAGACATGCAATGACTCTAGATGTGGTTCATGAGAAGAACACACATGCCATGACACTGGTGGATCCATGTGTGGTTTGTGGGAATAACACACATCCAATGACACTGGGTGTGGTTCATGAAAAGAACACACATCCAATGACACTGGTGGATCCTTATGTGGATTCTGAGAAGAACAGACATGAAATGACACTGGTGTATCCCTATGTGGTTTGTGAGAAGAACATACATGTAATGACACTGGGTGTGGTTCATGAAAAGAATAGACATGTGATGATACTGGTGGATCCATGTGTGGTTTGTTTAGAAGAACACCCATGCAATGACACTCGTGGTTCCTTATGTGGTTTGTGAGAAGAACACACATGCAATGACTCTAGTTGTGGTTCGTGAAAAGAAGACACATGCAATAACACTGGTGGATCCATGCGTGGTTTGTGAGAAGAACACACATCCAATGATACTGGGTGTGGTTCATGAAAGGAACACACATCCAATGACACTGGTGGATCCTTATGTGCTTTGTGGAAAGAACAGACATGCAATGACTCTAGTTGTGGTTCATGAAAAGAACACACATCCAATGACACTGGTGGATCCATATGTGGTTTGTGAGAAAAACGGAGATGCAATGACTCTAGCTGTGGTTCATGAAAAGAACACAAATGCAATGACACTGGTGGATCCATGTGTGGTTCATGAGAAGAACACACATCCCATGACACTGGGTGTGGTTCACGAAAAGAACACACATCCAATGACACTGGTGGATCCATGTGTGGTTTATGAAAAGAACACACATCCAATGACACTGGTGGATCTTTATGTGGTTTGTGAGAAGAACACACATGCAATCACACTGGGTGGATCCATATGTGGTTTATGAGAGGAACACACATGTAATGACACTGGTGATATGGGCTTTGTGAAAAGAACACACATGCAATGACTCTAACTGTGGTTAATGAAAAGAGCAGACATGAAAAGACACTGGTGGATCCATGTGTGGTTTGTGAGAAGAACACACGAATGAACAGACATGCAATGACACCGGTGGATCCTTGTGTGGTTTGTGAGAGGAAAAGACATGCAATGACTCTAGCTGTGGTTCATGAAAAGAACAGACATGCAATGACATTGGTGGATCCATGTCTGGTTTTTGAGAAGAATAGACATGCAATGACTCTAGATGTGGTTCATGAGAAGAACACACATGCAATGACACTGATGGATCCATGTGTGGTACGTGAGAAGAACACACATACAATGACAATGGGTTTCTTTCATGAAAAGAACACACATCCAATGACACTAGTGGATCCTTATATGGTTTGTGAGAAGAACAGACATGCAATGACTCTAGATGTGGTTCATGAGAAGAACACACATGCCATGACACTGGTGGATCCATGTGTGGTTTATGAGAGGAACAAACATGCAATGACACTAGGTGTGGTTTATGAAAAGAAGAGACATGAAATGACACTGGTGGATCCATATGTGGTTTGTGAAAAGAACAGACATGCAATCACACTGGGTGGATCCATGTGTGTTTCATGAGAAGAACACACATGCAATGACACCGGTGTATCCTTATGTGGTTTGTGAGAATAACAGACATTCAATCACTCTAGCTGTGGTTCATGAGAAGAACACACATGCAATGACACTAGTGGATCCTTATGTGGTTCGTGAGAAGAACAGACATGCAATGACACTGGTTGTGGTCCATGAGAAGAACACACATCCAATGACACTAGATGTGGCTCATGAGAAGAAAGACATGCAATGACACTGGTGTATACCTATGTGGTTTGTGAGAAGAACATACATGCAATGACACTGGGTGTGGTTCATGAAAAGAACATACATGCAATGATACTGGTGGATCCATGTCTGGTTTGTTTAGAAGAACACACATGCAATGACACTGGTGGATCCATATGTGGTTCGTGAGAAGAATATACATACAATGACTCTAGTTGTGGTTCATGAAAATAACACACATACAATGAGACTGGAGGATCCATGTGTGGTTTGTGGGAAGAACACATATCCAATGACACTGGGTGTGGTTCATGAAAAGAACACACATCCAATGACACTGGTGCATCCATGCGTGGTTTGTGAGAAGAACACACATCCAATGACACTGGTGGATACTTATGTGGTTTGTGAGAAGAACAGACATGCAATGACTCTAGATGTGGTTCATGAGTAGAACACACATGTAATGACACTGGGTGTGGTTCATGAAAAGAACACACATCCAATGTCACTAGTGGATCCTTATGTGGTTTGTGATAAGAACACACATGCAATGACTCTAGATGTGGTTCATGAGAAGAACACACATGCAATGACACTGGTGGATCCATGTGTGGTTTGTTTAGAAGAACACACATGCAATGACCACAGGCAATGACACTAGTGGTTCCTTATGTGGTTTGTGAGAAGAACAGACATGCAATGACTCTAGCTGTGGTTTGTGAAAAGAACACACATGCAATGACACTGTTGGATCCATGTGTCGTTTGTGAGAAGAACACACATCCAATGACACTAGGTGTGGTTCATGAAAAGGACACACATCCAATGACACTGGTGGATCCTTATGTGGTTTGTGGAAAGAACAGACATGCAATGACTCTAGTTGTGGTTCATGAAAAGAACACACATGCAATGACGCTGGTGGATCCATGTGTGGTTCATGAGAAGAACACACATCCAATGACACTGGGTGTGGTTCAAGAAAAGAACACACATCCAATGACACTGGTGGATCCATGTGTGGTTTATGAAAAGAACACACATCCAATGACACCGGTGGATCCTTATGTGGTTTGTGAGAAGAACACACATGCAATCACACTAGGTGGATCCATATGTGGTTTCTGAGAGGAACACACATGCAATGACACTGGTGATATGGGGTTTGTGAAAAGAACACACTTGGAATGACTCTAACTGTGGTTAATGAAAAGAACAGACATGCAATGACACTGGTGGATCCATGTGTGGTTTGTTAGAAGAACACACATGCAATGACATTGGCTGTGGTTCATGAAACGAATAGACATGCAATGACACCGGTGGATCCTTGTGTGGTTTGTGATAAGAACAGACATGCAATGACTCTAGTTGTGGTTCATGAAAAGAACAGACATGCAATGACACTAGTGGATCCATGTGTGGTTTTTGAGAATAACAGACATGCAATGACTCTATATGTGGTTCATGAGAAGAACACACATGCAATGACACTGGTGGATCCATGTGTGGTCTGTGATAAGAACACACATACAATGACACTGGGTGTGTTTCATGAAAAGAACACACTACAAATGACACTGGTGGATCCTTATGTGGTTTGTCAGAAGAACAAACATGCAATGAATCTAGATGTGGTTCATGAGAAGAACACACATGCAATGACACTGGTGGATCCATGTGTGGTTTATGAGAGGAACAAACATACAATGACATTGGGTGTGGTTCATGAAAAAAAGACATGCAATGACACTAGTGGATCCATATGTGGTTTGTGAAAAGAACAGACATGCAATCACACTGGGTGGATCCATGTGTGGTCCATGAGAAGAACACACATGCAATGACACTGGTGTATCCTTATGTGCTTTGTGAGAATAACAGACATGCAATGACTCTAGCTATGGTTCATGAGAAGAACACACATGCAATGACACTGGTGGATCCTTATGTGGTTTGTGAGAAGAACATACATGCAATGACACTGGTTGTGGTTCATGAGAAGAACACACATCCAATGACACTAGATGTGGCTCATGAGAAGAACAGACATGCAATGACACTAGTGTATCCCTATGTGGTTTGTGATAAGAACAAACATGCAATGACACTAGGTGTGCTTCATGAAAAGAACAGACATGCAATGATACTGGTGGATCCATGTGTGGTTTGTTCAGAAGAACACACATGTAATGACACGGGTGGATCCATATGTGGTTTGTGAGAAGAACAGACATGCAATGACTCTAGATGTGGTTCATGAGAAGAACACACATGCAATTACACTGGTGGATCCATGTGTGGTCTGTGAGAACAACACACATACAACGACACTGGGTGTGTTTCATGAAAAGAACACACATCCAAGACACTGGTGGATCCTTATATGGTTTGTGAGAAGAACAGACATGCAATTAAACTAGATGTGGTTCATGAGAAGAACACAAATGCAATGACACTGGTGGATCCATGGGTGGTTTATGAGAGGAACAGACATGCAATGACACTGGGTGTGGTTCATGAAAAGAAGAGACATGCAATGACACTGGTGGATCCATATGTGGTTTGTGAAAAGAACATACATGCAATCACACTGGGTGGATCCTGTTGGGTCCGCAGCATAGAAATCAAAAAATTTCCTACGGTGTGAACTACACGCCAAGATCTATCTACTAGGTACAAAGCAACGGGTGGACATACATCCAACGAGAACTTACCCTCGTAGACAACGAGCTTTGTTAACGAGTAGAAACTCGTGGTTGATGTAGTCGTACACTTGCCGATCTCAGGATCGTGAGGAAGTCCGAGCGCCACAACTCAGCAGCGCATCTGCACTCGCACACACGTTCAAGCCACCATACAACCTCCACCTCCTCGCTCCAGCGAAGCAGCAACTCCTTCTAGACGAAATGCCATCGGGAACATGTATCTCGCTAATCCGAGACCATGGGGGAATAATTCTAGAGGGGGAGAGAGATCCTTCACATGGAGGTGTGAGGATGAAGGAGGGAATGGGTGGCCTTTTATAGGAGGAGGAGGGGTGCCCCCTCTCTCCATGGACGGCGCATGGGGGGTGACCCCTCACCTCCCCCATTCATGTGGTGGTAACCCCTCCACATTAAAATGCCTCTTTACATTCCCTTTTAAAGTCTACACTTTAAATGCATTAAATTTCTCCAAATTTAATGCTCTCTCATTTAATAAAACTCTTTTTATTAAATTTATTCAGAATTTTGTCAATTACTTTAATTAACAAACATTCACATATAGCCCCTTGCAATATTTCAATACCACATGCAGAACCACTTTCTGCAATTTCACCCGAAACAATTTCCGGTTTCTATTGAAACAATTCCCGCGCTTTGCAATTCTTTCGTCTTAAACATATGTGCTCCAAAATGGTGTCCGGTAACTCTTAAGTGTGCCACCCTATGGTTCGAGAATAATGCACACATGATCGAGACCCTTCTCCGATCAATAATCAGCAGCGGGACCTGGAGATCCGTACTGACTCCTACACATTCAACGATGACTCCTGTGATCGTGAGAACCTTTAACACTTGTAACTAAATCCCTTTGTCTCTCGATATATTACATGTCCGAGATTCGATCATCGGTATCTCCATACCTAGTTTGATCTCGTTACCGACATGCACTCTTTTCTCGTTCCCGTGATATAACATTCTAGTGATCACATCACTTGCTTGCAAGCTATCCTAATGTGATATCACCGAGAGGGCCCAGAGTATATCTATCCGTCATCTGGATTGTCAAATTCCACTCTTGATCCATGATCCTGTTATGGTGTGACATTTGATGTTATCAAGATACTCTTCCGGTGTTAGCAATTAACATGATCTCATGGTCTAAGGATAAAGATTACTTCGTATGATGTTATAGCTATATAAACATAATGACTTGATTGTAATGCTATACTTCGGATGAATGTTCATCACATCATTCCACCAATGGTGTGACCTTGTTATTAACAACATCCAATGTCCATGATCAGGAAACCTTGATCATCCTGTTAATCAACAAGTTAGTCTATAAGAGAGGCATGACTAGGAACCCTTTTTGTTTATTAAACACACATGTATTGATGTTTCCGAATCAATACATTTCTAGCATGTAAAATAAACATCTATCATGTATAAGGAGTATATAATAACAACTTTATTATTGCCTCTCAGGGCATATTTCCTTCAGTCTCCCACTTGCACTAGAGACAATAATCTAGTTCACATAGTGATAAATCTAACACCCATGGAGTTCTGGTGTTGATCATGTTTTGCCCTAGGGAGAACTTTAGTCAACAGATCTGCTACATTTAGGTCCGTGTGTACTTTACAAATCTTTATATCTCCATCCTTGACATGCTCGCGGATGGAGTGAAACCGACGCTTAATATGTTTGGAATTATTGTGAGACCTTGGTTCCTTTGCATTGGCTATGGCTCCATTGTTATCACAATAGATCACCATCGGGTCCAACGCACTGGGAACCACACCCAGTTCTGTAATGAACTCTTTCATCCAAACTGCCTCCTGCGCCACTTCTGAAGCAGCAACATATTCCGCCTCCGTTGTTGATCCAGCCACCACAGGTTGTTTGGAACTCCTCCAACTAACTGCTGCTCCGTTCAAGAGAAATACGTATCCGGATTGAGACTTAGAGTCATCCAGATTGGTGTCAATGCTAGCATCGACATAACACTTAGCGACTAGCTCTTCTTCACCTTCGTATATGAGAAACATATCCTTAGTTCTTCTCAAGTACTTGAGGATGTTCTTTACGGCTATCCAGTGTTCTGAACCTGGATCAGATTGGTACCTACTAGTCAAACTAATAGCACGTGCCACATCCGGTCTTGTACATAGCATGGCATACATAATAGAGCCTATGGCTGAGGCATAGGGGATCTTATCCATCATCTCTCTTTCTTCCGCCGTAGCCGGACTTTGAGTCTTACTCAATGTCTTGCCTTGCAACATAGGTAAGAACCCCTTCTTACTTTCGTCCATATTAAACTTCTTTAATATCTTATCAAGGTATGTACTCTGCGATAGCCCAATTAGGCGCCTTGATCTATCTTTATAGATTTTAATGCCTAATATATATGACGCTTCACCAAGGTCTTTCATCGAAAATTTGCTGTTTAGATAACTTTTAACACTGTTTAAAAGATCTATATCATTTCCAATCAATAATATGTCATCCACGTATAATATCAGAAATGCCACATTGCTCCCACTCACTTTCTTGTAAATACAAGCCTCTCCATAAGTTTGGACAAATCCAAACTCTTTGATCACCTCATCAAAGCGGAGATTCCAACTTCGTGATGCCTGCTTTAGTCCATAGATGGATCGCTAAAGTTTGAACACCTTATTAGCATCCTTAGGATCGACAAAACCCTTAGGTTGTATCATATACAACTCTTCTTCAATCTTACCATTGAGGAACACAGTTTTGACATCCATCTGCCATATTTCATAATCGAAATATGCAGCAATTGCTAACATAATCCTAACCGATTTAAGCATCGCTACGGGAGAGAATGTCTCATCGTAGTCAACTCCTTGAATTTTTCGAAACCCCTTTGCGACAAGTCGAGCCTTATAGATGGTCACATTACCATCAGCATCAATTTTCCTTTTGAAAATCCATTTATTCTCAACGGCCTTTCGGTCGTGAGGTAAGTCCACCAAGTTCCAAACTTGGTTTTCGTATATGGATTCCATCTCGGATTTCATTGCTTCTAGCCATTTGTTGGAATCCGGGCTCATCATCGCTTCTTCATACGTCATAGGGTCATCCATTTCATCAACCATGAAATTCACAACAGGATTGCCGTACAGATCAGGAGCTGCACGTGTCCTGCTTGACCTGCGAGGTTCGGTAGTGTCCTCTTTCAGAGTTTCATGATCATTATCATTAGCTCTCTCTTCATCAGGTGAAGTCAACTCCGAAACAACTTCCGGTGCTGCGCCACTCGCCATTACATGAAGAGAAGGTTCAATAACCTCTTCGAGTTCTACCTTCTGACTACTCACACCTTTTGTGAGAAACTCCTTCTCAAGAAAGGATCCATTCTTGGCAACAAAAACCTTGCCCTCGGATCTGTGATAGAAGGTATACCCAATTGTTTCCTTAGGGTATCCTATGAAGACGCATTTTTCCGCTTTGGGTTCGAGTTTATCCGGTTGAAGTTTCTTCACATAAACATCGCATCCCCAAACCTTAAGAAATGACATCTTAGGTTTGTTTCCAAACCATAATTCATACGGTGTCGTTTCAACGGATTTATATGGTGCCCGATTTAAAGTGAGTACAGCTATTTCCACTGCATAACCCCAAAATGACAGAGGTAAGTCAGTCAGAGACATCATAGATCGAACCATATCCAATAAGGTACGATTACGACGTTCCGACACACCATTACATTGTGGTGTTCCGGTAGGCGTGAGTTGTGAAACTATTCCACACTCTTTCATGTGTGTGCTAAACTCGTAACTTAGATACTCTCCTCCACGGTCAGACCGTAGAAATTTGATCTTTCTATTACGATGATTTTCCACTTCATTCTGAAATTCCTTGAACTTTTCAAAAGTTTCAGACTTGTGTTTCATCAAATAGATATACCCGTATCTACTCAAATCATCCATGAAAATAACAAAATAACGATATCCACCTCGCGCCGACACACTCATTGGTCCACACACATCAGTATGTATGATCTCCAAAAGATTTGTCGCCCGTTCCATTGAACCGAAAAACGACGTTCTAGTCATCTTGCCCATAAGGCATGGCTCACATGTATCAAATGATTCAAAATCAAGTGATTCCAAAAGTCCATCAGAATGGAGTTTCTTCATGTGTTTAATGCCAATATGACCTAGACGGCAGTGCCACATATATGTAGACATATCATCATCAAGTTTAATCCTTTTAGCATTAATATTATGAATGTGCGTAATATTACTATCAAGATCCAATAGAAATAAACCATTCAACATAGGTGCATGACCATAAAAGATATCATTCTTATAAATCGAACAACCATTGTTCTCAGATTTAAAGGAATGACCACTTTGCATCAAACACGATCCAGATACAATGTTCATGCTTAGTGCAGGCACCAAATACAATTATTTAGGTTTATAACTAATCCCGATGGCAAATGGAGAGGTAGCGTCCCGACGGCGATCACATCAACTCTTGATCCATTGCCGACCCGCATCCTGACCTCATCCCTTGCTAGTTGTCGCTTGTTCCGTAGCCCCTGAACCGAGTTACATATATTAGCAACCGATCCAGTATCAAGTACCCAGGTGCTATTGCAAGTACTAGTCAAGTACACATCAATAACATGTATATCACATATACCTTTGTTTGCCTTGCTGGACTTTTTGTCCGCCAAATACTTGAGGCAGTTGCGCTTCCAATGGCCAGTCCCCTTGCAATAATAGCACTCGGTGTCAGACTTAGGGCCAGCCCAGGGTTTCTTTTCAGGCGTGGCAACAGACTTGCCACCCTTCTTTCCTTTGTGCTTGCCTTTCTTGTCCTTCTTGAAACCGGTGGTCCTATTGATCATCAACACTTGATGTTCTTTCCTAATCTCCACTTCTGCAGTCTTAAGCATTGACAGAAGCTCGGGAAGAGACTTCTTCATGCCCTGCATATTATAGTTCATCACGAAGCTCTTGTAGCTAGGTGGCAGAGATTGGAGAACGTGATGTATGCCTAAGTCAATGGGAATCGTTATTCCCAAGGACACAAGCTTATCGGCGTACCTAGACATTTTGAGTACATGCTCACTAACGGAGCTGTTTTCCTCCATCATGCAGCTAAAGAAATTTTCTGTAGCATTATAACTCTCTACGGCAGCATGGGTATCGAAAATCATTTTCAATTCTCCCATGGTATCAAAGGCATTGCCATTTTCGAAACGCTTTCGAAGTTCTGGCTCTAGCCCATATAGTATGCCACAATGAACTAAGTTGTGGTCCTCCTGACGAGTCACATAGACATTCTTTTCCTCGTCAGGGGCATCAGGAGCTGGTGGGGGGCCTAGCGGCGCATCTAGCATATATTGCTTTTGTGCAGCAGTGAGGAGAATCCTCAAATTCATAGCCCAGTTGGTGAAGTTGCTACCATTCGCAGCAAGTTTCTCTTTCTCCATGAACACATTAAAATTAAAAGCAGGTGGTGCCATCTAAAATAGAATTTGTAAAGTTTATTTAGACTAAGTTTATGATAGATTGAGTTCAGCTAATCCAAATTACTAATGAACTCCCACTCTAAAACGACATCCCTCGTGTCCTTTTGGTGATTACATGAACCAAATCCACTATACCAAGTCCGATCATCACGTGAGTTGATATAGCTTCAAAGGCGAGCATCTATATGGGCATCATATCAACCATATGACTCATGCTTAACCTTTCGGTCCGTGTTCCGAGGTCATGTCTGTACATGCTAGGCTCGCCAAGTAAGAACCTTAGTATTCGCGTGTGTAAAACTGTCTTACACCCGTTCCTATGAAAGCGTAGATTCGAGTACACCCGATCATCACGTGATGTCTCGAAACATGATCCATAGAACAGTGCATACTCAAGGAAGAACACATTTTTATCTTGATATCTAAAAGAGGGATCATCTTATAATGCTATCAAACGCGCCAAACTAGCAGTATAAGATGCTAACATCTAATGTGTAAAGTGAGATGATATGGTCCATGCATTTGATCTTTATCACTTGCATCGTGGTATGATCTCTATCATTCCTTTGTGTGTAAGGCCAAGGTCTATGGAACTTACACGTTGAGTGTGTTGTAAGAGTATCCACCATACATCTACTTACAACAATACCATATCAACACACTAGCCCAGCAACGATCTAAACTAGATGCCTCTAATTTATCAATTGCAAGTTTTACGTGGCTTAGGGCTTTCGGAGATAGAACCGTTCTTACCTACGAACATGAACCACAACGAGGATAACTAAGTTATTAGCAACTCGTTGTAAATCAGATATTGACTATAGTAGGAGAGACAGACACTCGCCAGCCACTTATGCAAAACAAGTTGCATGTCAGTCGTGGAACCGGTCTCATGTACGATGACATGTAAGGTTGGTCCAGGCCGCTTCATCCCACTATGCCACCAATATCCAAAATACATAGAAGATTCAAAAACATGATCATCATCGCCCACATATCAACCATATGTGTACTACCCGTGCTAAGCACCTATGCATAGATCAGGCTCTAATACCACTGTTGGGTCCGCAACATAGAAAACAAAAAATTTCCTGCGGTGTGAACTACACGCCAAGATCAATCTACTAGGTACAAAGAAATGGGTGGACATACATCCAACGAGAACTTACCCTCGTAGACAACGAGCTGTGTTAACGAGTAGGAACTCGTGGTTGATGTATGAAGGAAATATGCCCTGAGAGGCAATAATAAAGTTGTTATTATGTATTCCTTGTATATGATAGATGTTTATTTTGCATGCTATAATTGTATTGATAGGAAACATCAATACATGTGTGTTTAATAAACAAAAAGGGTTCCTAGTTATGCCTCTCTTATAGACTAGCTTGTTGATTGACAAGATGACCAAGGTTTCCTGATCATGGACGTTGGATGTTGTTAATAACAAGGTCACAACATTTGTGAAATGATGTGATGAACATTCATCCGAAGTATAGCATTACGATCAAGTCATTATGTTTATATTTCTATAATATCATACGAAGTAATCTTTATCCTTAGACCATGAGATCATGTTAATTGCTAACACCGGAAGAGTATCTTGATAACATCAAACGTCACACCGTAACAGGGTGACTATAAAGATGGGTTCAGTGCTACGAAGGTGTTATGTTGAGGCTCATGGATCAAGAGTGGAATTTGTCAATCCAGATGACGGATAGATATACTCTGGGCCCTCTCGGTGATATCACATTAGGATAGCTTGCAAGCAAGTGATGTGATCACTAGAATGTAATATCACGGGAACGAGAAAAGAGTGCATGTCGGTAACGAGATCAAACTAGGTATGGAGATACTGAGGATCGAATCTCGGACATGTAATATATCGAGAGACAAAGGGATTTAGTTACAAGCGTTAAAGGTTCCCACGATCACAGGAGTCATCGTTGAATGTGTAGGAGTCAGTACGGATCTCCAGGTCCCGCTGCTGATTATTGATCGGAGAAGGGTCTCGATCATGTCTGCATTATTCGCGAACCGTAGGGTGGCACACTTAAGAGTAATCGGACACCATTTTGGAGCACATATGTTTCAGACGAAAGAATTGCAAAGCGCAGGAATTGTTTCAATAGAAACCATAAATTGTTTCGGGTGAAATTGCAGAAGGTGGTTCTGCATGTGATATTGAAATATTGCAATGGGCTATATGTGAATGTTTATTAATTAAAGTAATTAACAAAATTCTGAATAAATTTAATAAAAAGAGTTTTATTAAATGAGAGAGCATTAAATTTGGAGAAATTTAATGCATTTAAAGTGGAGATTTTAAAAGGGAATGTGAAGAGGCCTTTTAATGTGGAAGGGTTACCACCACATGAATGGGGGAGGTGAGGGGTCACCCCGCCCATGCGCCGGCCATGGAGAGAGGGGGCACCCCCTCCTCCTATAAAAGGCCACCCATTCCCTCCTTCATCCTCACACCTCCTTGTGAAGGATCTCTCTCCCCTCTAGAATTATTTCCCCATGGTCTCGGATTAGCGACATACATGTTCCCGGTGGCATTTCGTCTGGAAGGAGTTGCTGCTTCCGCTGGATCGCTGGAGCGAGGAGGTGGAGGTTGTCCGGTGGCTTGAACGTGTGTGCGAAGACGGATGCGCTGCTGATTTGCGGCGCTCGGACTTCCACACGATCTTGAGATCGGCAAGCGTATGACTACATCAACCACGAGTTCCTACTCGTTAACAAATCTCGTTGTCTTCGAGGGTAAGTTCTCCATGGATGTATGTCCACCCGTTGCTCTGTATCTAGTAGATAGATCTTGGCGTATAGTTCTCACCGTAGGAAATTTTTTGTTTTCTATGCTGCGGACCCAACAATGTAGTCGTACACTTGCCGATCTCAAGATCGTGAGGAAGTCCGAGCGCCGCAACTCAGCAGCGCATCCGCATTCGCACACATGTTCAAGCCACCGGACAACCTCCACCTCCTCGCTCCAGCGATCCAGCGGAAGCAGCAACTCCTTCCAGACGAAATGCCACCGGGAACATGTATCTCGCTAATCCGAGACCATGGGGGAATAATTCTAGAGGGGGAGAGAGATCCTTCACAAGGAGGTGTGAGGATGAAGGAGGGAATGGGTGACCTTTTATAGGAGGAGGGGGTGCCCCCTCTCTCCATGGCCGGCGCATGGGGGGGTGACCCCTCACCTCACCCATTCATGTGGTGGTAACCCCTCCACATTAAAATGCCTCTTCACATTCCCTTTTAAAGTCTCCACTTTAAATGCATTAAATTTCTCCAAATTTAATGCTCTCTCATTTAATAAAACTCTTTTTATTAAATTTATTCAGAATTTTGTTAATTACTTTAATTAACAAACATTCACATATAGCCCTTTGTAATATTTCAATATCACATGCATAACCACCTTCTGCAATTTCACCGGAAACAATTTCCGGTTTCTATTGAAACAATTCCTGTGCTTTGCAATTCTTTCGTCTAAAACATATGTGCTCCAAAATGGTGTCCGGTAACTCTTATGTGTGCCACCCTACGGTTCACGAATATTGTAGACATGATCGAGGCCCTTCTCCGATCAATAATCAGCAGCGGGACCTGGAGATCCGTACTAACTCCTACACATTCAACGATGACTCCTGTGATCGTGAGAACCTTTAACGCTTGTAACTAAATCCCTTTGTCTCTCGATATATTACATGTCCGAGATTCGATCATCGGTATCTCCATACATAGTTTGATCTCGTTGCCGACATGCACTCTTTTCTCGTTCCCGTGATATAACATTCTAGTGATCACATCACTTGCTTGCAAGCTATCCTAATGTGATATCACTGAGAGGGCCCAGAGTATATCTATCCGTCATCTGGATTGACAAATTCCACTGTTGATCCATGAGCCTCAACATAATACCTTCGTAGTACTGAACCCATCTTTATAGTCACCCTGTTATGGTGTGACGTTTGATGTTATCAAGATACTCTTCCGGTGTTAGCAATTAACATGATCTCATGGTCTAAGGATAAAGATTACTTCATATGATGTTATAGCAATATAAACATAATGACTTGATCGTAATGCTATACTTCAGATGAATGTTCATCACATCATTCCACCAATGGCGTGACCTTGTAATTAACAGCATCCAATGTCCATTATCAGGAAACCTTGATCATCCTGTTAATCAACAAGCTAGTCTATAAGAGGGGCATGACTAGGAACCCTTTTTTTATTAAACACACATGTATTGATGTTTCCGAATCAATACATTTCTAGCATGTAAAATAAACATCTATCATGTATAAGGAATATATAATAACAACTTTATTATTGCCTCTCAGGGCATATTTCCTTCAGATCCATGTGTGGTTCATGAGAAGAACACACATGCAATGACACTGGTGTATCCTTATGTGCTTTGTGAGAATAACAGACATGGAACGACTCTAGCTGTGGTTCATGAGACGAACACACATGCAATGACACTAGTGGATCCTTATGTGGTTTGTGAGAGGAACAGACATGCAATGACACTTGTTGTGGTTCATGAGAAGAACACACATCCAATGACACTAGATGTGGCTCAAGAGAAGAAGAGACATGC
Source organism: Avena sativa (assembly GCA_916181665.1). Classification (NCBI taxonomy): domain Eukaryota; kingdom Viridiplantae; phylum Streptophyta; class Magnoliopsida; order Poales; family Poaceae; genus Avena; species Avena sativa. The sequence goes on along the minus strand of OV702292.1, from coordinate 254,194,555 downwards.
AATGACACTGGTGTATCTCTATGTGGTTTGTGAGAAGAACAGGCATGCAATGACACTGGGTGTGGTTCATGAAAAGAACAGACATGCAATGATACTGGTGGATCCATGTGTGGATTGTTTTGAAGAACACACATGCAATGACACTAGTGGATCCATATGTGGTTTGTGAGAAGAACAGACATGCAATGACTCTAGTTGTGGTTCATGAAAAGAACACACATGCAATGAGACTGGTGGATCCATGTGTGGTTTGTGGGAAGAACACATATCCAATGACATTGGGTGTGGTTCATGAAAAGAACACACATCCAATGACACTGGTGGATCCATGCGTGGTTTGTGAGAATAACACACATCCAATGACACTGGTGGATCCTTATGCCGTTTGTGAGAAGAACAGACATGCAATGACTCTAGATGTGGTTCATGAGAAGAACACACATGCAATGACACTGGTGGATCCATGTGTGGTCTGTGAGAAGAACACACATGCAATTACTCTGGGTGTGGTTCATGAAAAGAACACACATCCAATGTCACTGGTGGATCCTTATGTGGTTTGTGAGAAGAACAAACATGCAATGACTCTAGACGTGGTTCATGAGAAGAACACACATGCAATGAAACTGGTGGATCCATGTGTGGTTTCTTAACCGCTCCTCGGACGCGGGGCTCTTTCGAGCTCGTCCTTACCATTGAACAGGTCACCACGTTTTCTCCACAGGTGATCCATGCGGAGCCACTTTCGAGTACCTTGGAACACGGTTTTCGAAGGCCCGGGATCCCTTGGTAGCTGGAGATGCGGTGTCTCATCCATGCACTTGACGCATGCATTGTGTTAGTGGTTCACCTGGGCCGATACATATGCGTAACCAGGATAGTCCTGCACAGTCGTGAGCAACGCGGCTCTCAGATGGAAATATTCTTAGTGTAGGCGTCCCATGTACGGGCCGGCGTCTCCCACAAGCTGGCTAACTCCTCTCTCAATATCCCGAGATACAGATGCATATCGATACCTGGTTGTTTCGGCCCCTGAATAAGAATGCTCATGTGTACATACCTTTGCTTCGTGCATAGCCATGGGGGGAGGTTGTATGGCCATACAAACACGGGCCAGGTGCTATGCGTGCTACTCTGGTTTCCAAAAGGATTGAGGCCATCGGTGCTCATACCCAGCCTGACGTTCCTTGCATCACCCCCGAACTCTTCGAACTCAATGTCTAATGCGTTCCACTGGCTAGCGTCTAAAGGGTGTGTCAGGATCTTGCCCTTCTCTGGATCATCTTCGGGTTTCTCTCTTTCCTCGTGCCATTGCATGAGCTTTGCTTCCTTAGGATCTACGAAATATCGCTGCAGACGAGGGGTGATAGGAAAGTACCATACCACTTTTCGAGGAACTTTCTTGTTCCCTCTCTTGTACCGTCCTTGGCCACACACCGGACAAGTGGTTCTATCCGCGTACTCGTTCCGATAAAGTGCGCAATCATTGATGCATGCGTGGTATTTAATGTGTGGTAGGTCGTGAGGGCACACGATTTTCTTGGCCTCCTCGATACTTGTTGGCAATGTGTTCCCCTTAAGAAGTCGGTCGTGCCAGTATTCCATGTTCGCTTTGAAGCTCACATCGGTCCATTTGTGTTCGGCCTTCATCTCTAGAGCCTTGAGCGTTACACTCAAACGTGTATCCTCCGGGCGACACCCAGGATACAATGGAGTCATCCCGTCTACCTCCATTTGGGCCAGCTTGGCTTTCTCTCTAGCTGCAGCTTTGTCATTGCTCATCTCCTTGAGGAGCAGTTCTTGAACATGAGGGTCCTGCAAGATTGAAGTTAGCAGCGTCTGTGTGTTCGCGTCTTCTCCTTCTTCATGATCATGCCCGTCGTCATATCCTTCTCCATGCTGATCATGCCCGCCGGCATCTCCTTCGTCATGATGATCATGCCCGCTGGCATCTCCTTCGTCATGATGATCATGCCCGGTAGACTCTTCGTCTTCTAGCCCGCCCACGTCTTCGTGACCACCACCATGTCCTGTCGGCGCCTCATTGAGGCCGCGCATGAAACCGCGCCTAAGCAGGTGACCCTCCAATTGTCCAGACTCAGGGTCGATCCAGCGCTGCAGTTTGCATGTTCGACATGGACATCTTAGCATGGTCTTGTTGTTCAGAATCATGTCGTCCTTCACGCCTTTCTTGTACCTAGCAATTCGACCTTTGCTCATCGTGAGGACCATGGTTGCCTGAGTAGTCAAAACAGAGAGTATAGGTGAGAACCACACCATATGAACACACACATGCATGAATGCTAGCCGGAGAAAATTCGGCACGACCTTTCCTAAAATTAGGACATATGGGTAGTGCAAAATTTTGCCGAAATGGAAATGAATCAACATTTCGGCAAACATCCATGCAACCACACCGGCCGGGCCCGACAACAACAAGCAAACAACAAAAAACTTCCTCCCATTGCAAACATTCATGCACCACACACAAGCATCGTCTCGCCATGGATCGCACACACACACCGCCCGCGCGACAAGCTTCCCCTACATGTTCATGATGGCCAAGTACTCACCTATAGTAGACAAAATAATAGCGAGACGAGACCACGCGATGAGAGAGTATGGACAAATATATCTACAATGCAAGTTGGTGGAGAGGAAATTAGTAAACAAATAGAGAGATGTGAGAGAGAAAAGTAAGGAACTTTTAGATCTAGAAGTTGGAGCGAAGCTTCTACTTACCAATCTATGGATTAAAGTAGGTTTAGATATAAGAAAATGGAGAAACTATGGGCAAGATGGGGTGTGAGGGAGGAGGAAGACGAGTTGGGAGGAGGTAGAGATGTGAAATGGGTGGTGGTGGGATAGATAGATAAGAAAGCTAGCTCTTGTCACCTTTTTAACATGGATCTGGACGCCCTCATCTGTGGCGCATATGGAGGAAATACGCCACAGATGCTGAAACTTCTGTGGCGCATAACCCCATATGCGCCACACAAGTGGGTGAATAAGGTTCCCTCTGTGGGGCCCACCTCCAAGTTCTGTGGCGCATGTTGGGATATGCGCCACAGAAGTGAAACACATCTATGGCGCATATGTCAACATGCGCCACAGAACTTGGGTGAATTAGATTCCGTGGTGGGGCCCCCCTCCATGTTCTGTGGCGCATGAGGAAATATGCGCCACAGAAGTTTCCTCTTCTGTGGCGCATATTACAGAATGCGCCACAAAACATGGATCACCCCCCCGCCGACGGGTCCCACCAATCTTCTGTGGCGCATGCTCTGGAAAATGCGCCACAGAACTTCCAAACTTCTGTGGCGCATGCTTTCTGGTGCGCCACTGATGTTTTCCTGTGGAGCATAGTTTGGCTTATGCGCCACTGAACATCTTCTCTATCTATAGGCTATTTCCTAGTAGTGAATGACCATAGGCAATGACACTGGTGGTTCCTTATGTGGATTGTGAGAAGAACAAACATGCAATGACTCTAGCTGTGGTTTGTGAAAAGAACACACATGCAATGACACTGGTGGATCCATGCATGGTTTGTGAGAAGAACACACATCCAATGACACTGGGTATGGTTCATGAAAATAACACACATCCAATGACACTGGTGGATCCTTATGTGGTTTGTGGAAAGAACAGACATGCAATGACTCTAGTTGTGGTTCATGAAAAGAACACACATCCAATGACACTGGTGGATCTATATGTGGTTTGTGAGAAAAACAGACATGCAATGACTCTACCTGTGGTTCATGAAAAGAACACACATGCAATGACACTGGTGGATCCATATGTGGTTGATGAGAAGAACACACATCCAATGGCACTGGGTGTGGTTCACGAAAAGAACACACATCCAATGACACTGGTGGATCCATGTGTGGTTTATGAAAAGAACACACATCCAATGATACTGGTGAATCCTTATGTGGTTTGTGAGAAGAACACACATGCAATCACACTGGGTGGATCCATATGTGGTTTCTGAGAGGAACACACATGCAATGACACTGGTGATATGGGTTTTGTGAAAAAAACACACATGGAATGACTCTAGCTGTGGTTAATGAAAAGAGCAGACATGCAATGACACTGGTGGATGCATGTGTGGTTTGTGAGAAGAACACACATGCAATGACATTGGATGTGGTTCAAGAAACGAACAAACATGCAATGACACCGGTGGATCCTTGTGTGGTTTGTGAGAAGAACAGACATGCAATGACTCTAGTTGTGGTTCATGAAAAGAACAGACATGCAATGACAATGGTGGATCCATGTGTGATTTTTGAGAAGAACAGACATGCAATGACTCTAGATGTGGATCATGAGAAGAACACACATGCAATGACACTGGTGGATCCAAGTGTGGTATGTGAGAAGAACACACATACACTGACACGGGGTGTGTTTCATGAAATGAACACACATCCAATGACACTGGTGGATCCTTATGTGGTTTGTGACAAGAACAGACATGCAATGACTCTAGATGTGGTTCATGTGAAGAACACACATGCAATAACACTGGTGGATCCATGTGTGGTTTATGAGAGGAACAAACATGCAATGACACTGGGTGTGGTTCATGAAAAGAAGAGACATGAAATGACACTGGTGGATCCATATATGGTTTGTAAAAAGAACAGACATGCAATCACACTGGGGGGATCCATGTGTGGTCCATGAGAAGAACACACATGCAATGACACTAGTGTATCCTTATGTGCTTTGTCGAAATAACAGACATGCAATGACTCTAGCTGTGGTTCATGAGAAGAACACACATGCAATGACACTAGTGGATCCTTATGTGGTTTGTGAGAAGAACATACATGCAATGACACTGGTTGTGGTTCGTGAGAAGAACACACATCCAATGACACTAGATGTGGCTCATGAGAAGAACAGACATGCAATGACACTAGTGTATCCCTACGTGGTTTGTGAGAAGAACAGGCATGCAATGACACTGGATGTGGTTCATGAAAAGAACAGACATGCAATGATACTGGTGGATCCATGTGTGGTTTGTTCAGAAGAACACACATGCAATGGCACTGGTGGATCCATATGTGGTTTGTGAGAAGAACAGACATGCAATGACTCTAGATGTGGTTCATGAGAAGAACACACATGCAATAAAACTGGTGGATCAGTGTGTGGTCTGTGAGAGGAACAGACATACAATGACACTGGGTGTGTTTCATGAAAATAACACACATCCAATGACACTGGTGGATCCTTATGTGGTTTGTGAGAAGAACAGACATGCAATGACTAGATGTGGTTCATGAGAAGAACACACATGCAATGACACTGGTGGATCCATGTGTGGTTTGTGAAAAGAACATACATGCAATCACACTGGGTGGATCCATGTGTGGTCCATGAGAAGAACGCACATGCAATGACACTGGTGGATCCTTATGTGGTTTGTGAGAAGAACATACATGCAATGACACTGGTTGTGGTTCATGAAAAGAACACACATCGAATTACACTAGATGTGGCCCGAGAAGAACAAACATGCAATGACACTGGTGTATCCCTATGTGGTTTGTGAGAAGAACAGACATGCAATGACACTGGGTTTGGTTCATGAAAAGCATAGACATGCAATGATACTTGTGGATCCATGTGTGGTTTGTTTAGAAGAACACACATGCAATGACACTGGTGGATCCATATGTGGTTTGTGAGAAGAACAAACATGAAATGACTCTAGATGTGGTTCATGAGAAGAACACACATGCAATGACACTGGTGGATCCATGTGTGGTCTGTGAGCAGAACACACATACAATAACACTAGGTGTGTTTCATGAAAAGAAAACACATCCAATGACACTGGTGGATCCTTATGTGGTTTGTGAGAAGAACAAACATGCAATGACTCTAGATGTGGTTTGTGAAAAGAACACACATGCAGTGACACTGGTGGATCCTTGCGTGGTTTGTGAGAAGAACACACATCCAATGACACTGGGCGTGGTTAATGAAAAGAACACACATCCAATGACACTGGTGGATCCTTATGTGGTTTGTGGAAAGAACAGACATGCAATGACTCTAGTTGTGGTTCATGAAAAGAACACGCATCCAATGACACTGGTGGATCCATATGTGGTTTGTGAGAAAAACAAACATGCAATGACTCTAGCTGTGGTTCATGAAAAGAACACACATGCAATGACACTGGTGGATCCATGTGTGGTTCATGAGAAGAACACACATCCAATGACACTGGGTGTGGTTCACGAAAAGAACACACATCCAATGACACTGGTGGATCCATGTGTTGTTTATGAAAAGAACACACATCCAATGACACTGGTGAATCCTTATGTTGTTTGTGAGAAGAACACACATGAAATCACACTGGGTGGATCCATATGTGCTTTCTGAGAGGAACGCACATGCAATGACACTGGTGATATGGGGTTTGTGAAAAGAACACACATGGAATGACTCTAACTGTGGTTAATGAAAAGAGCAGACATGCAATGGCACTTGTGGATCCATATGTGGTTTGTGAGAAGAACACACATGCAATGACATTGACTATGGTTCATGAAACAAACAGACATGCAATGACACCGGTGGATCCTTGTCTGGTTTATGAGAAGAACAGACATGCAATGACTCTAGATGTGGTTCATGAAAAGAACAAACGTGCAATGACACTGGTGGATCCATGTGTGGTTTTTGAGAAGAACAGACATGCAATGACTCTAGATGTGGTTCAAAACACATGCAATGACACTGGTGGATCCATGTGTGGTCTGTGAGAAGAACACACATACAATGACACTAGGTGTGTTTCATGAAAAGAAGACACATCCAATGACATTGGTGGATCCTTATGTGGTTTGTGAGAACAACAGACATACAATGACTCTAGATGTGGTTCATGATAAGAACACACATGTAATGACACTGGTGGATCCATGTGTGGTTTATGAGAGGAACATACATGCAATGACACTGGGTGTGGTTCATGAAAAGAAGAGACATGCAATGACACTAGTGGATCTATATGTGGTTTGTGAAAAGAACAGACATGCAATCACACTGGGTGGCTCCATGTGTGGTCCATGAGAAGAACACACATGCAATGACACTGGTGTATCCTTATGTGCTTTGTGAGAATAACAGACATGCAATGACTCTAGTTGTGGTTCATGAGAAGAACACACATGCAATGACACTGGTGGATCCTTATGTGCTTTGTGAGAAGAACATACATGCAATGACACCGGTTGTGGTTCATGAGAAGAACACACATCAATGACACTAGATGTGGCTCATGATAAGAATAGACATGCAATGACACTGATGTATCCCTATGTGGTTTGTGAGAAGAACATACATGCAATGACACTGGGTGTGGTTCATGAAAAGAACAGACATGCAATGATACTAGTGGATCCATGTGTGGTTTGTTTAGAAGAACACACATGCAATGACACTGGTGGATCCATATGTGGTTTGTGATAAGAACAGACATGCAATGACTCTAGATGTGGTTCAAGATAAGAACACACATGCAATGACACTGGTGGATCCATGTGTGGTCTGTGACAAGAACACACATACAATGACACTAGGTGTGTTTCATGAAAAGAACACACATGCAATGAGACTGGTGGATCCTTATGTGGTTTGTGAGAAGAACAGACATGCAAATTACTCTAGATATGGTTCATGAGAAGAACACACATGCAATGACACTGGTGGATCCATGTGTGGTTTATGAGAGGAATAGACATGCAATGAGACTGGTTGTGGTTCATGAGAAGAACACACATCCAGTGACACTAGGGTATCCTTATGTGCTTTGTGAGAATAACAGACATGCAATGACTCTAGCTGTGGTTCATGAGAAGAACAGACATGCAATATCACTGGTGGATCCTTATGTGGTTTGTGAGAAGAACAGACATGCAATGAAACTGGTTGTGGTTCATGAGAAGAACACACATCCAATGACACTAGATGTGGCTCATGAGAAGAACAGACATGCAATGACACTGGTGTATCCCTATGTGGTTTGCGAGAAGAACATACATGCAATGACACTAGGTGTGGTTCATGAAAAGAACAGACCTGCAATGATACTAGTGGATCCATGTGTGGTTTGTTTAGAAGAACACACATGCAATGACACCGGTGGCTCCATATGTGGTTTGTGAGAACAACAGACATGCAATGACTCTAGTTGTGGTTCATGAAAAGAACACACATGCAATGAGACTGGTGGATCCATGTGTGGTTTATGGGAAGAACACATATCCAATGACACTCGGTGTGGTTCATGAAAAGAACACACATCCAATGACACTGGTGGATCCATGGGTGGTTTGTGAGAAGAACACACATCCAAAGACACTGCTGGATCCTTATGTGGTTTGTGAGAAGAACAGACATGCAATGACTCTAGATGTGGTTCATGAGAAGAACACACATGCAATGACACTTCTGGATCCATGTGTGGTCTGTGAGAACAACACACATGCAATGACACTGGGTGTGGTTCATGAAAAGAACACACATCCAATGTCACCGGTGGATCCTTATGTGGTTTGTGAGAAGAACAGACATGCAATGACTCTAGATGTGGTTCGTGAAAAGAACAGACGTGCAATGACAGGGTGCATCATGTGTGGTTTTTTAGAAGAACAGACATGCAATGACTCTAGATGTGGTTCATGAGAAGAAAACGCATGCAATGACACTGGTGGATCCATGTGTGGTATGTGAGAAGTACACACATACAATGACACTAGGTGTGTTTCATGAAAAGAGCACACATCCAATGACACTAGTGGATCCTTATGTGGTTTGTGAGAAGAACAGACATACAATGACTCTAGATGTGGTTCATGATAAGAACACACATGCAATGACACTGGTGGATCCATGTGTGGTTTATGAGAGGAACATACATGCAATGACACTGGGTGTGATTCATGAAAAGAAGAGACATGCAATGACACTGGTGGATCCATATGTGGTTTGTGAAAAGAACAGACATGCAATCACACTGGGTGGCTCCATGTGTGGTCCATGAGAAGAACACACATGCAATGACACTAGTGTATCCTTATGTGCTTTGTGAGAACAACAGACATGCAATGACTCTAGCTGTGGTTCATGAGAAGAACACAGATGCAATGACACTGGTGGATCCTTATGTGGTTTGTGAGAAGAACAGACATGCAATGACTCTAGATGTGGTTCATGAGAAGAACACACATGCAATGACACTGGTGGATCCATGTGTGGTCTATGAGAAGAACAGACATGCAATGACACTGGGTGTGGTGCATGAAAAGAACACACATCCAATGTCACCGGTGGATCCTTATGTGGTTTGTGAGAGGAACAGACATGCAATGACTCTAGCCGTGGTTCATGAAAAGAACAGACGTGCAATGACACTGGTTCATCCAGGTGTGGTTTTTGAGAAGAACAAACATGCAATGACTATAGATGTGGTTCATGAGAAGAAAACACATGCAATGACACTGGTGGATCCATGTGTGGTCTGTGAGAAGAACACACATACAATGACACTAGGTTTGTTTCATGAAAAGAACACACATCCAATGCACTGGTGGATCCTTATGTGGTTTGTGAGAAGAACAGACATACAATGACTCTAGACGTGGTTCATGATAAGAACACACATGCAATGACACTGGTGGATCCATGTGTGGTTTATGAGAGGAACACACATGCAATGACACTGGGTGTGGTTCATGAAAAGAAGAGACATGCAATGACACTGGTGGATCCATATGTGGTTTGTGAAAAGAACAGACATGCAATCACACTGGGTGGCTCCATGTGTGGTCCAAGAGAAGAGCACACATGCAATGACACTGGTGTATCCTTATGTGCTTTGTGAGAATAACAGACATGCAATGACGCTAGCTGTGGTTCATGAGAAGAACACACATGCAATGATACTGGTGGATCCTTATGTGCTTTGTGAGAAGAACAAACATGCAATGACATTGGTTGTGGTTCATGAGAAGAACACACATACAATGACACTAGGTGTGTTTCATGAAAAGAACACACATGCAATGAGACTGGTGGATCCTTATGTGGTTTGTGAGAAGAACAGACATGCAAATTACTCTAGATATGGTTCATGAGAAGAACACACATGCAATGACACTGGTGGATCCATGTGTGGTTTATGAGAGGAATAGACATGCAATGAGACTGGTTGTGGTTCATGAGAAGAACACACATCCAGTGACACTAGGGTATCCTTATGTGCTTTGTGAGAATAACAGACATGCAATGACTCTAGCTGTGGTTCATGAGAAGAACAGACATGCAATATCACTGGTGGATCCTTATGTGGTTTGTGAGAAGAACAGACATGCAATGAAACTGGTTGTGGTTCATGAGAAGAACACACATCCAATGACACTAGATGTGGCTCATGAGAAGAACAGACATGCAATGACACTGGTGTATCCCTATGTGGTTTGCGAGAAGAACATACATGCAATGACACTAGGTGTGGTTCATGAAAAGAACAGACCTGCAATGATACTAGTGGATCCATGTGTGGTTTGTTTAGAAGAACACACATGCAATGACACCGGTGGCTCCATATGTGGTTTGTGAGAACAACAGACATGCAATGACTCTAGTTGTGGTTCATGAAAAGAACACACATGCAATGAGACTGGTGGATCCATGTGTGGTTTATGGGAAGAACACATATCCAATGACACTCGGTGTGGTTCATGAAAAGAACACACATCCAATGACACTGGTGGATCCATGGGTGGTTTGTGAGAAGAACACACATCCAAAGACACTGCTGGATCCTTATGTGGTTTGTGAGAAGAACAGACATGCAATGACTCTAGATGTGGTTCATGAGAAGAACACACATGCAATGACACTTCTGGATCCATGTGTGGTCTGTGAGAACAACACACATGCAATGACACTGGGTGTGGTTCATGAAAAGAACACACATCCAATGTCACCGGTGGATCCTTATGTGGTTTGTGAGAAGAACAGACATGCAATGACTCTAGATGTGGTTCGTGAAAAGAACAGACGTGCAATGACAGGGTGCATCATGTGTGGTTTTTTAGAAGAACAGACATGCAATGACTCTAGATGTGGTTCATGAGAAGAAAACGCATGCAATGACACTGGTGGATCCATGTGTGGTATGTGAGAAGTACACACATACAATGACACTAGGTGTGTTTCATGAAAAGAGCACACATCCAATGACACTAGTGGATCCTTATGTGGTTTGTGAGAAGAACAGACATACAATGACTCTAGATGTGGTTCATGATAAGAACACACATGCAATGACACTGGTGGATCCATGTGTGGTTTATGAGAGGAACATACATGCAATGACACTGGGTGTGATTCATGAAAAGAAGAGACATGCAATGACACTGGTGGATCCATATGTGGTTTGTGAAAAGAACAGACATGCAATCACACTGGGTGGCTCCATGTGTGGTCCATGAGAAGAACACACATGCAATGACACTAGTGTATCCTTATGTGCTTTGTGAGAACAACAGACATGCAATGACTCTAGCTGTGGTTCATGAGAAGAACACAGATGCAATGACACTGGTGGATCCTTATGTGGTTTGTGAGAAGAACAGACATGCAATGACTCTAGATGTGGTTCATGAGAAGAACACACATGCAATGACACTGGTGGATCCATGTGTGGTCTATGAGAAGAACAGACATGCAATGACACTGGGTGTGGTGCATGAAAAGAACACACATCCAATGTCACCGGTGGATCCTTATGTGGTTTGTGAGAGGAACAGACATGCAATGACTCTAGCCGTGGTTCATGAAAAGAACAGACGTGCAATGACACTGGTTCATCCAGGTGTGGTTTTTGAGAAGAACAAACATGCAATGACTATAGATGTGGTTCATGAGAAGAAAACACATGCAATGACACTGGTGGATCCATGTGTGGTCTGTGAGAAGAACACACATACAATGACACTAGGTTTGTTTCATGAAAAGAACACACATCCAATGCACTGGTGGATCCTTATGTGGTTTGTGAGAAGAACAGACATACAATGACTCTAGACGTGGTTCATGATAAGAACACACATGCAATGACACTGGTGGATCCATGTGTGGTTTATGAGAGGAACACACATGCAATGACACTGGGTGTGGTTCATGAAAAGAAGAGACATGCAATGACACTGGTGGATCCATATGTGGTTTGTGAAAAGAACAGACATGCAATCACACTGGGTGGCTCCATGTGTGGTCCAAGAGAAGAGCACACATGCAATGACACTGGTGTATCCTTATGTGCTTTGTGAGAATAACAGACATGCAATGACGCTAGCTGTGGTTCATGAGAAGAACACACATGCAATGATACTGGTGGATCCTTATGTGCTTTGTGAGAAGAACAAACATGCAATGACATTGGTTGTGGTTCATGAGAAGAACACACATCAATGACACTAGATGTGGCTCATGATAAGAATAGACATGCAATGACACTGATGTATCCCTATGTGGTTTGTGAGAAGAACAAACATGCAATGACACTAGGTGTGGTTCATGAAAAGAACAAACATGCAATGATACTGGTGGATCCATGTGTGGTTTGTTTAAAATAACACACATGCAATGACACTGGTGGATCCATATGTGGTTTGTGATAAGAACAGACATGCAATGACTCTAGATGTGGTTCATGATAAGAACACACATGCAATGACACTGGTGGATCCATGTGTGGTCTGTGAGAAGAAGACACATACAATGACACTAGGTGTGTTTCATGAAAAGAACACACATCCAGTGACACTGGTGGATCCCTATGTGGTTTGTGAGAAGAATAGACATGCAAATTACTATAGATGTGGTTCATGAGAAGAACACACATGCAATGACACTGGTGGATCCATGTGTGGTTTATGAGAGGAATAGACATGCAATGACACTGGGTGTGGTTCATGAAAAGAAGAGACATGCAATGACACTAGTAGATCCGTATGTGGTTTGTGAAAAGAACAGACATGCAATCACACTAGGTGGATCCATGTGTGGTCCATGAGAAGAACACACATGCAGTGACACTAGGGTATCCTTACGTGCTTTGTTAGAATAACAGACATGCAATGACTCTAGCTGTGGTTCATGAGAAGAACACACATGCAATGACACTGGGGGATCCTTATGTGGTTTGTGAGAAGAACAGACATGCAATGACACTGGTTGTGGTTCATGAGAATAACACACATCCAATGACACTAGATGTGGCTCATGAGAAGAACAGACATGCAATGACACTGGTGTATCCCTATGTGGTTTGCGAGAAGAACAGACATGCAATGATAATGGGTGTGGTTCATGAAAAGAACAGACTTGCAATGATACTGGTGGATCCATGTGTGGTTTGTTTAGAAGAACACACATGCAATGACACCGGTGGATCCATATGTGGTTTGTGAGAACCACAGACATGCAATGACTCTAGTTGTGGTTCATGAAAAGAACACACATGCAGTGATACTGGTGGATCCATGTGTGGTTTATGGGAAGAACACATATCCAATGACACTGGGTGTGGTTCATGAAAAGAACACACATCCAATGACACTGGTGCATCCATGCGTGGTTTGTGAGAAGAACACACATCCAATGACACTGGTGGATCCTTATGTGGTTTGTGAGAAGAACAGACCTGCAATGACTCTAGCTGTGGTTCATGAGAAGAACACACATGCAATGACACTAGTGGATCCATGTGTGGTCTGTGAGAAGAACACACATGCAATGACACTGGGTGTGGTTCATGAAAATAACAGACATCCAATGTCACTGGTGGATCCTTATGTGGTTTGTGACAAGAACAGACATGCAATGACTCTAGATGTGGTTCATGAGAAGAACACACATGCAATGACACTGGTGGATACATGTCTGGTTTGTTTAGAAGAACACACATGCAATGACCACAGGAAATGACACTGGTGGTTCCTTACGTGGTTTGTGAGAAGAACAGACATGCAATGACTCTAGCTGTGGTTTGTGAAAAGAACACACGTGCAGTGACGCTGGTGGATCCTTGCGTGGTTTGTGAGAAGAACACACATCCAATGACACTGGGTGTGGTTCTTGAAAATAACACACATCCAATGACACTGGTGGATCCTTATGTGGTTTGTGGAAATAACAGACATGCAATGACTCTAGTTGCGGTTCATGAAAAGAACACACATCCAATGACACTGGTGGATCCATATGTGGTTTGTGAGAAAAACAGATATGCAATGACTCTAGCTGTGGTTCATGAAAAGAACACACATGCAATGACACTGGTGGATCCATGTGTGGTTCATGAGAAGAACACACATCCAATGACACTTGGTGTGGTTCACGAAACGAACACACATCCAATGACACTGGTGGATCCATGTGTGGTTTATGAAAAGAAAACACATCCAATGACACTAGTGAATCCTTATGTTGTTTGTGAGAAGAACACACATGCAATCACACTGGGTGGATCCATATGTGGTTTCTGAGAGGAACACACATGCAATGACACTAGTGATATGGGGTTTGTGAAAATAACACACATCCAATGACACTGGGTGTGGTCCATGAGAAGAAGACACATGCAATGACACTGGTGTATCCTTATGTGCTTTGTGAGAATAACATACATGCAATGACTCTAGCTGTGGTTCATGAGAAGAACACACATGCAATGACACTGGTGGATCCATGTGTGGTTTATGAGAGGAACAGACATGCAATGACACTGGGTGTGGTTCATGAAAAGAAGAGACGTGGAATGGCACTGGTGGATCCATATGTGGTTTGTGAAAAGAACATACATGCAATCACACTGGGTGGATCCATGTGTGGTCCATGAGAAGAACACACATGCAATGACACTGGTGGATCCTTATGTGGTTTGTGAGAAGAACAGACATGCAATGACACTGGTTGTGGTTCATGAAAAGAACACACATCGAATTACACTAGATGTGGCCCGAGAAGAACAAACATGCAATGACACTGGTGTATCCCTATGTGGTTTGTGAGAAGAACAGACATGCAATGACACTGGGTTTGGTTCATGAAAAGCACAGACATGCAATGATACTTGTGGATCCATGTGTGGTTTGTTTAGAAGAACACACATGCAATGACACTGGTGGATCCATATGTGGTTTGTGAGAAGAACAAACATGCAATGACTCTAGATGTGGTTCATGAGAAGAACACACATGCAATGACACTGGTGGATCCATGTGTGGTCTGTGAGAAGAACACACATACAATAACACTAGGTGTGTTTCATGAAAAGAAAACACATCCAATGACACTGGTGGATCCTTATGTGGTTTGTGAGAAGAACAGACATGCAATGACTCTAGCTGTGGTTTGTGAAAAGAACACACATGCAGTGACACTGGTGGATCCTTGCGTGGTTTGTGAGAAGAACACACATCCAATGAAACTGGGCGTGGTTCATGAAAAGAACACACATCCAATGACACTGGTGGATCCTTATGTGGTTTGTGGAAAGAACAGACATGCAATGACTCTAGTTGTGGTTCATGAAAAGAACACGCATCCAATGACACTGGTGGATCCATATGTGGTTTGTGAGAAAAACAAACATGCAATGACTCTAGCTGTGGTTCATGAAAAGAACACACATGCAATGACACTGGTGGATCCATGTGTGGTTCATGAGAAGAACACACATCCAATGACACTGGGTGTGGTTCATGAAAAGAACACACATCCAATGACACTGGTGGATCCATGTGTTGTTTATGAAAAGAACACACATCCAATGACACTGGTGAATCCTTATGTTGTTTGTGAGAAGAACACACGTGAAATCACACTGGGTGGATCCATATGTGCTTTCTGAGAGGAACGCACATGCAATGACACTGGTGATATGGGGTTTGTGAAAAGAACACACATGGAATGACTCTAACTATGGTTAATGAAAAGAGCAGACATGCAATGACACTGGTGGATCCATGTGTGGTTTGTGAGAAGAACACACATGCAATGACATTGACTATGGTTCATGAAACAAACATACATGCAGTGACACCGGTGGATCCTTGTCTAGTTTATGAGAAGAACAGACATGCAATGACTCTAGATGTGGTTCATGAAAAGAACAAACGTGCAATGACACTGGTGGATCCATGTGTGGTTTTTGAGAAGAACAGACATGCAATGACTCTAGATGTGGTTCAAAACACATGCAATTACACTGGTGGATCCATGTGTGGTCTGTGAGAAGAACACACATACAATGACACTAGGTGTGTTTCATGAAAAGAACACACATCCAATGACACTGGTGGATCCTTATGTGGTTTGTGAGAAGAACAGACATACAATGACTCTAGATGTGGTTCATGATAAGAACACACATGTAATGACACTGGTGGATCCATGTGTGGTTTATGAGAGGAACAGACATGCAATGACACTGGGTGTGGTTCATGAAAAGAAGAGACGTGGAATGGCACTGGTGGATCCATATGTGGTTTGTGAAAAGAACATACATGCAATCACACTGGGTGGATCCATGTGTGGTCCATGAGAAGAACACACATGCAATGACACTGGTGGATCCTTATGTGGTTTGTGAGAAGAACAGACATGCAATGACACTGGTTGTGGTTCATGAAAAGAACACACATCGAATTACACTAGATGTGGCCCGAGAAGAACAAACATGCAATGACACTGGTGTATCCCTATGTGGTTTGTGAGAAGAACAGACATGCAATGACACTGGGTTTGGTTCATGAAAAGCACAGACATGCAATGATACTTGTGGATCCATGTGTGGTTTGTTTAGAAGAACACACATGCAATGACACTGGTGGATCCATATGTGGTTTGTGAGAAGAACAAACATGCAATGACTCTAGATGTGGTTCATGAGAAGAACACACATGCAATGACACTGGTGGATCCATGTGTGGTCTGTGAGAAGAACACACATACAATAACACTAGGTGTGTTTCATGAAAAGAAAACACATCCAATGACACTGGTGGATCCTTATGTGGTTTGTGAGAAGAATAGACATGCAATGACTCTAGCTGTGGTTTGTGAAAAGAACACACATGCAGTGACACTGGTGGATCCTTGCGTGGTTTGTGAGAAGAACACACATCCAATGAAACTGGGCGTGGTTCATGAAAAGAACACACATCCAATGACACTGGTGGATCCTTATGTGGTTTGTGGAAAGAACAGACATGCAATGACTCTAGTTGTGGTTCATGAAAAGAACACGCATCCAATGACACTGGTGGATCCATATGTGGTTTGTGAGAAAAACAAACATGCAATGACTCTAGCTGTGGTTCATGAAAAGAACACACATGCAATGACACTGGTGGATCCATGTGTGGTTCATGAGAAGAACACACATCCAATGACACTGGGTGTGGTTCATGAAAAGAACACACATCCAATGACACTGGTGGATCCATGTGTTGTTTATGAAAAGAACACACATCCAATGACACTGGTGAATCCTTATGTTGTTTGTGAGAAGAACACACATGAAATCACACTGGGTGGATCCATATGTGCTTTCTGAGAGGAACGCACATGCAATGACACTGGTGATATGGGGTTTGTGAAAAGAACACACATGGAATGACTCTAACTATGGTTAATGAAAAGAGCAGACATGCAATGACACTGGTGGATCCATGTGTGGTTTGTGAGAAGAACACACATGCAATGACATTGACTATGGTTCATGAAACAAACATACATGCAGTGACACCGGTGGATCCTTGTCTAGTTTATGAGAAGAACAGACATGCAATGACTCTAGATGTGGTTCATGAAAAGAACAAACGTGCAATGACACTGGTGGATCCATGTGTGGTTTTTGAGAAGAACAGACATGCAATGACTCTAGATGTGGTTCAAAACACATGCAATTACACTGGTGGATCCATGTGTGGTCTGTGAGAAGAACACACATACAATGACACTAGGTTTGTTTCATGAAAAGAACACACATCCAATGACACTGGTGGATCCTTATGTGGTTTGTGAGAAGAACAGACATACAATGACTCTAGATGTGGTTCATGATAAGAACACACATGTAATGACACTGGTGGATCCATGTGTGGTTTATGAGAGGAACATACATGCAATGACACTGGGTGTGGTTCATGAAAAGAAGAGACATGCAATGACACTTGTGGATCTATATGTGGTTTGTGAAAAGAACAGACATGCAATCAAACTGGGTGGCTCCATGTGTGGTCCATGAGAAGAACACACATGCAATGACACTGGTGTATCCTTATGTGCTTTGTGAGAATAACAGACATGCAATGACTCTAGCTGTGGTTCATGAGAAGAACAGACATGCAATGACACTGGTGGATCCTTATGTGCTTTGTGAGAAGAACAGACATGCAATGACACTGGTTGTGGTTCATGAGAAGAACACACATCAATGGCACTAGATGTGGCTCATGATAAGAATAGACATGCAATGACACTGATGTATCCCTATGTGGTTTGTGAGAAGAACATACATGCAATGACACTGGGTGTGGTTCATGAAAAGAACAGACATGCAATGATACTAGTGGATCCATGTGTGGTTTGTTTAGAAGAACACACATGCAATGACACTGGTGGATCCATATGTGGTTTGTGATAAGAACAGACATGCAATGACTCTAGATGTGGTTCAAGATAAGAACACACATGCAATGACACTGGTGGATCCATGTGTGGTCTGTGAGAAGAACACACATACAATGACACTAGGTGTGTTTCATGAAAAGAACACACATCCAATGACACTGGTGGATCCTTATGTGGTTTGTGAGAAGAACAGACATGCAAATTACTCTAGATATGGTTCATGAGAAGAACACACATGCAATGACACTAGTGGATCCATGTGTGGTTTATGAGAGGAATAGACATGCAATGAGACTGGTTGTGGTTCATGAGAAGAACACACATCCAGTGACACTAGGGTATCCTTATGTGCTTTGTGAGAATAACAGACATGCAATGACTCTAGCTGTGGTTCATGAGAAGAACACACATGCAATGACACTGGTGGATCCTTATGTGGTTTGTGAGAAGAACAGACATGCAATGAGACTGGTTGTGGTTCATGAGAAGAACACACATCCAATGACACTAGATGTGGCTCATGAGAAGAACAGGCATGCAATGACACTGGTGTATCCCTATGTGGTTTGCGAGAAGAACAGACATGCAATGACACTGTGTGTGGTTCATGAAAAGAACAGACTTGCAATGATACTGGTGGATCCATGTGTGGTTTGTTTAGAAGAACACACATGCAATGACACCGGTGGCTCCATATGTGGTTTGTGAGAACAACAGACATGCAATGACTCTAGTTGTGGTTCATGAAAAGAACACACATGCAATGAGACTGGTGGATCCATGTGTGGTTTATGGGAAGAACACATATCCAATGACACTGGGTGTGGTTCATGAAAAGAACACACATCCAACGACACTGGTGGATCCACGGGTGGTTTGTGAGAAGAACACACATCCAAAGACACTGCTGGATCCTTATGTGGTTTGTGAGAAGAACAGACATGCAATGACTCTAGATGTGGTTCATGAGAAGAACACACATGCAATGACACTGGGTGTGGTTCATGAAAAGAACACACATCCAATGTCACCGGTGGATCCTTATGTGGTTTGTGAGAAGAACAGACATCCAATGACTCTAGCTATGGTTCGTGAAAAGAACAGACGTGCAATGACACTGGTGCATCCATGTTTGGTTTTTTAGAAGAACAGACATGCAATCACTCTAGATGTGATTCATGAGAAGAAAACGCATGCAATGACACTGGTGGATCCATGTGTGGTCTGCGAGAAGAACACACATACAATGACACTAGGTGCGTTTCATGAAAAGAACACACATCCAATGACACTAGTGGATCCTTATGTGGTTTGTGAGAAGAACAGACATACAATGACTCTACATGTGGTTCATGATAAGAACACACATGCAATGACACTGGTGGATCCATGTGTGGTTTATGAGAGGAACATACATGCAATGACACTGGGTGTGGTTCATGAAAAGAAGAGACATGCAATGACACTGGTGGATCCATATGTGGTTTGTGAAAAGAACAGACACGCAATCACACTGGGTGGCTCCATGTGTGGTCCATGAGAAGAACACACATGCAATGACACTGGTGTATCCTTATGTGCTTTGTGAGAATAACAGACATGCAATGACTCTAGCTGTGGTTCATGAGAAGAACACACATGCAATGACATTGGTGGATACTTATGTGGTTTGTGAGAAGAACAAACATGCAATAACTCTAGATGTGGTTTATGAGAGAACACACATGCAATGACACTGGTGGATCCATGTGTGGTCTATGAGAAGAACAGACATGCAATGACACTGGGTGTGGTTCATGAAAAGAACACACATCCAATGTCACCGGTGGATCCTTATGTGGTTTGTGAGAAGAACAGACATGCAATGACTCTAGCTGTGGTTCATGAAAAGAACAGACGTGCAATGACACTGGTGCATCCAGGTGTGGTGTTTGAGAAGAACAAACATGCAATGACTATAGATGTGGTTCATGAGAAGAAAACGCATGCAATGACACTGGTGGATCCATGTGTGGTCTGTGAGAAGAACACACATACAATGACACTAGGTGTGTTTCATGAAAAGAACACACATCCAATGCACTGGTGGATCCTTATGTGGTTTGTGAGAAGAACAGACATACAATGACTCTAGACGTGGTTCATGATAAGAACACACATGCAATGACACTGGTGGATCCATGTGTGGTTTATGAGAGGAACATACATGCAATGACAATGGGTGTGGTTCATGAAAAGAAGAGACATGCAATGACACTGGTGGATCCATATGTGGTTTGTGAAAAGAACAGACATGCAATCACACTGGGTGGCTCCATGTGTGGTCCATGAGAAGAACACACATGCAATGACACTGGTGTATCCTTATGTGCTTTGTGAGAATAACATACATGCAATGACTCTAGCTGTGGTTCATGAGAAGAACACACATGCAATGATACTGGTGGATCCTTATGTGCTTTGTGAGAAGAACAAACATGCAATGACATTGGTTGTGGTTCATGAGAAGAACACACATCAATGACACTAGATGTGGCTCATGATAAGAATAGACATGCAATGACACTGATGTATCCCTATGTGGTTTGTGAGAAGAACAAACATGCAATGACACTGGGTGTGGTTCATGAAAAGAACAAACATGCAATGATACTGGTGGATCCATGTGTGGTTTGTTTAGAAGAACACACATGCAATCACACTGGTGGATCCATATGTGAATTGTGATAAGAACAGACATGCAATGACTCTAGATGTGGTTCATGATAAGAACACACATGCAATGACACTGGTGGATCCATGTGTGGTCTGTGAGAAGAACACACATACAATGACACTAGGTGTGTTTCATGAAAAGAACACACATCCTGTGACACTGGTGGATCCCTATGTGGTTTGTGAGAAGAATAGACATGCAAATTACTATAGATGTGGTTCATGAGAAGAACACACATGCAATGACACTGGTGGATCCATGTGTGGTTTATGAGAGGAATAGACATGCAATGACACTGGGTGTGGTTCATGAAAAGAAGAGACATGCAATGACACTAGTAGATCCGTATGTGGTTTGTGAAAAGAACAAACATGAAATCACACTAGGTGGATCCATGTGTGGTCCATGAGAAGAACACACATGCAGTGACACTAGGGTATCCTTACGTGCTTTGTTAGAATAACAGACATGCAATGACTCTAGCTGTGGTTCATGAGAAGAACACACATGCAATGACACTGGTGGATCCTTATGTGGTTTGTGAGAAGAACAGACATGCAATGACACTGGTTGTGGTTCATGAGAATAACACACATCCAATGACACTAGATGTGGCTCATGAGAAGAACAGACATGCAATGACACTGGTGTATCCCTATGTGGTTTGCGAGAAGAACAGCCATGCAATGACAATGGGTGTGGTTCATGAAAAGAACAGACTTGCAATGATACTGGTGGATCCATGTGTGGTTTGTTTAGAAGAACACACATGCAATGACACCGGTGGATCCATATGTGGTTTGTGAGAACCACAGACATGCAATGACTCTAGTTGTGGTTCATGAAAAGAACACACATGCAATGAGACTGGTGGATCCATGTGTGGTTTATGGGAAGAACACATATCCAATGACACTGGGTGTGGTTCATGAAAAGAACACACATCCAATGACACTGATGGATCCATGGGTGGTTTGTGAGAAGAACACACATCCAATGACACTGGTGGATCCTTATGTGGTTTGTGAGAAGAACAAACCTGCAATGCCTCTAGATGTGGTTCATGAGAAGAACACACATGCAATGACACTGGTGGATCCATGTGTGGTCTGTGAGAAGAACACACATGCAATGACACTGGGTGTGGTTCATGAAAAGAACAGACATCCAATGTCACTGGTGGATCCTTATGTGGTTTGTGACAAGAACAGACATGCAATGACTCTAGATGTGGTTCATGAGAAGAACACACATGCAATGACACTGGCGGATCCATGTCTGGTTTGTTTAGAAGAACACACATGCAATCACTCTAGATGTGGTTCATGAGAAGAAAACGCATGCAATGACACTGGTGGATCCATGTGTGGTCTGCGAGAAGAACACACATACAATGACACTAGGTGTGTTTCATGAAAAGAACACACATCCAATGACACTAGTGGATCCTTATGTGGTTTGTGAGAAGAACAGACATACAATGACTCTAGATGTGGTTCATGATAAGAACACACATGCAATGACACTGGTGGATCCATGTGTGGTTTATGAGAGGAACATACATGCAATGACACTGGGTGTGGTTCATGAAAAGAAGAGACATGCAATGACACTGGTGGATCCATATGTGGTTTGTGAAAAGAACAGACACGCAATCACACTGGGTGGATCCATGTGTGGTCCATGAGAAGAACACACATGCAATGACACTGGTGTATCCTTATGTGCTTTGTGAGAATAACAGACATGCAATGACTCTAGCTGTGGTTCATGAGAAGAACACACATGCAATGACATTGGTGGATCCTTATGTGGTTTGTGAGAAGAACAGACATGCAATGACTCTAGATGTGGTTCATGAGAAAACACACATGCAATGACACTGGTGGATCCATGTGTGGTCTGTGAGAAGAACAGACATGCAATGACACTGGGTGTGGTTCATGAAAAGAACACACATCCAATGTCACCGGTGGATCCTTATGTGGTTTGTGAGAACAACAGACATGCAATGACTCTAGTTGTGGTTCATGAAAAGAACAGACGTGCAATGACACTGGTGCATCCAGGTGTGGTTTTTGAGAAGAACAAACATGCAATGACTATAGATGTGGTTCATCAGAAGAAAACGCATGCAATGACACTGGTGGATCCATGTGTGGTCTGTGAGAAGAACACACATACAATAACACTAGGTGTGTTTCATGAAAAGAACACACATCCAATGCACTGGTGGATCCTTATGTGGTTTGTGAGAAGAACAGACATACAATGACTCTAGACGTGGTTCATGATAAGAACACACATGCAATGACACTGGTGGATCCATGTGTGGTTTATGAGAGGAACATACATGCAATGACACTGGGTGTGGTTCATGAAAAGAAGAGACATGCAATGACACTGGTGGATCCATATGTGGTTTGTGAAAAGAACAGACATGCAATCACACTGGGTGGCTCCATGTGTGGTCCATGAGAAGAACACACATGCAATGACACTGGTGTATCCTTATGTGCTTTGTGAGAATAACAGACATGCAATGACTCTAGCTGTGGTTCATGAGAAGAACACACATGCAATGATACTGGTGGATCCTTATGTGCTTTGTGAGAAGAAAAGACATGCAATGACACTGGTTGTGGTTCATGAGAAAAACACACATCAATGACACTAGATGTGGCTCACGATAAGAATAGACATGCAATGACACTGATGTATCCCTATGTGGTTTGTGAGAAGAACAAACATGCAATGACACTGGGTGTGGTTCATGAAAACAACAGACATGCAATGATACTGGTGGATCCATGTGTGGTTTGCTTAGAAGAACACACATGCAATGACACTGGTGGATCCATATGTGGTTTGTGATAAGAACAGACATGCAATGAATCTAGATGTAGTTCATGATAAGAACACACATGCAATGACACTGATGGATCCATGTGTGGTCTGTGAGAAGAACACACATACAATGACACTAGGTGTGTTTCATGAAAAGAACACACATCCAATGACACTGGTGGATCCCTATGTGGTTTGTGAGAAGAACAGACATGCAAATTACTCTAGATGTGGTTCATGAGAAGAACACACATGCAATGACACTGGTGGATCCATGTGTGGTTTATGAGAGGAATAGACATGCAATGACACTGGGTGTGGTTCATGAAAAGAAGAGACATGCAATGACACTAGTAGATCCGTATGTGGTTTGTGAAAAGAACAGACATGCAATCACACTAGGTGGATCCATGTGTGGTCCATGAGAAGAACACAGATGCAGTGACACTAGGGTATCCTTACGTGCTTTGTTAGAATAACAGACATGCAATGACTCTAGCTGTGGTTCATGAGAAGGACACACATGCAATGACACTGGTGGATCCTTATGTGGTTTGTGAGAAGAACAGACATGCAATGACACTGGTTGTGGTTCATGAGAAGAACACACATCCAATGACACTAGATGTGGCTCATGAGAAGAACAGACATGCAATGACACTGGTGTATCCCTATGTGGTTTGCGAGAAGAACAGACATGCAATGACACTGGGTGTGGTTCATGAAAAGAACAGACTTGCAATGATACTGGTGGATCCATTTGTGGTTTGTTTAGAAGAACACAGATGCAATGACACCGGTGGATCCATATGTGGTTTGTGAGAACCACAGACATGCAATGACTCTAGCTGTGGTTCATGAAAAGAACACACATCCAATGACACTGGTGGATCCATATGTGGTTTGTGAGAAAAACAGATATGCAATGACTCTAGCTGTGGTTCATGAAAAGAACACACATGCAATGACACTGGTGGATCCATGTGTGGTTCATGAGAAGAACACACATCCAATGACACTTGGTGTGGTTCACGAAACGAACACACATCCAATGACACTGGTGGATCCATGTGTGGTTTATGAAAAGAAAACACATCCAATGACACTAGTGAATCCTTATGTTGTTTGTGAGAAGAACACACATGCAATCACACTGGGTGGATCCATATGTGGTTTCTGAGAGGAACACACATGCAATGACACTAGTGATATGGGGTTTGTGAAAATAACACACATCCAATGACACTGGGTGTGGTCCATGAGAAGAAGACACATGCAATGACACTGGTGTATCCTTATGTGCTTTGTGAGAATAACATACATGCAATGACTCTAGCTGTGGTTCATGAGAAGAACACACATGCAATGACACTGGTGGATCCATGTGTGGTTTATGAGAGGAACAGACATGCAATGACACTGGGTGTGGTTCATGAAAAGAAGAGACGTGGAATGGCACTGGTGGATCCATATGTGGTTTGTGGAAAGAACATACATGCAATCACACTGGGTGGATCCATGTGTGGTCCATGAGAAGAACACACATGAAATGACACTGGTGGATCCTTATGTGGTTTGTGAGAAGAACAGACATGCAATGACACTGGTTGTGGTTCATGAAAAGAACACACATCGAATTACACTAGATGTGGCCCGAGAAGAACAAACATGCAATGACACTGGTGTATCCCTATGTGGTTTGTGAGAAGAACAGACATGCAATGACACTGGGTTTGGTTCATGAAAAGCACAGACATGCAATGATACTTGTGGATCCATGTGTGGTTTGTTTAGAAGAACACACATGCAATGACACTGGTGGATCCATATGTGGTTTGTGAGAAGAACAAACATGCAATGACTCTAGATGTGGTTCATGAGAAGAACACACATGCAATGACACTGGTGGATCCATGTGTGGTCTGTGAGAAGAACACACATACAATAACACTAGGTGTGTTTCATGAAAAGAAAACACATCCAATGACACTGGTGGATCCTTATGTGGTTTGTGAGAAGAACAGACATGCAATGACT
Source organism: Avena sativa (assembly GCA_916181665.1). NCBI lineage: Eukaryota > Viridiplantae > Streptophyta > Magnoliopsida > Poales > Poaceae > Avena > Avena sativa. The sequence goes on along the minus strand of OV702292.1, from coordinate 254,168,202 downwards.
CTAGCTGTGGTTTGTGAAAAGAACACACATGCAGTGACACTGGTGGATCCTTGCGTGGTTTGTGAGAAGAACACACATCCAATGACACTGGGCGTGGTTCATGAAAAGAACACACATCCAATGACACTGGTGGATCCTTATGTGGTTTGTGGAAAGAACAGACATGCAATGACTCTAGTTGTGGTTCATGAAAAGAACACGCATCCAATGACACTGGTGGATCCATATGTGGTTTGTGAGAAAAACAAACATGCAATGACTCTAGCTGTGGTTCATGAAAAGAACACACATGCAATGACACTGGTGGATCCATGTGTGGTTCATGAGAAGAACACACATCCAATGACACTGGGTGTGGTTCATGAAAAGAACACACATCCAATGACACTGGTGGATCCATGTGTTGTTTATGAAAAGAACACACATCCAATGACACTGGTGAATCCTTATGTTGTTTGTGAGAAGAACACACATGAAATCACACTGGGTGGATCCATATGTGCTTTCTGAGAGGAACGCACATGCAATGACACTGGTGATATGGGGTTTGTGAAAAGAACACACATGGAATGACTCTAACTATGGTTAATGAAAAGAGCAGACATGCAATGACACTGGTGGATCCATGTGTGGTTTGTGAGAAGAACACACATGCAATGACATTGACTATGGTTCATGAAACAAACATACATGCAGTGACACCGGTGGATCCTTGTCTAGTTTATGAGAAGAACAGACATGCAATGACTCTAGATGTGGTTCATGAAAAGAACAAACGTGCAATGACACTGGTGGATCCATGTGTGGTTTTTGAGAAGAACAGACATGCAATGACTCTAGATGTGGTTCAAAACACATGCAATTACACTGGTGGATCCATGTGTGGTCTGTGAGAAGAACACACATACAATGACACTAGGTGTGTTTCATGAAAAGAACACACATCCAATGACACTGGTGGATCCTTATGTGGTTTGTGAGAAGAACAGACATACAATGACTCTAGATGTGGTTCATGATAAGAACACACATGTAATGACACTGGTGGATCCATGTGTGGTTTATGAGAGGAACATACATGCAATGACACTGGGTGTGGTTCATGAAAAGAAGAGACATGCAATGACACTTGTGGATCTATATGTGGTTTGTGAAAAGAACAGACATGCAATCAAACTGGGTGGCTCCATGTGTGGTCCATGAGAAGAACACACATGCAATGACACTGGTGTATCCTTATGTGCTTTGTGAGAATAACAGACATGCAATGACTCTAGCTGTGGTTCATGAGAAGAACAGACATGCAATGACACTGGTGGATCCTTATGTGCTTTGTGAGAAGAACAGACATGCAATGACACTGGTTGTGGTTCATGAGAAGAACACACATCAATGGCACTAGATGTGGCTCATGATAAGAATAGACATGCAATGACACTGATGTATCCCTATGTGGTTTGTGAGAAGAACATACATGCAATGACACTGGGTGTGGTTCATGAAAAGAACAGACATGCAATGATACTAGTGGATCCATGTGTGGTTTGTTTAGAAGAACACACATGCAATGACACTGGTGGATCCATATGTGGTTTGTGATAAGAACAGACATGCAATGACTCTAGATGTGGTTCAAGATAAGAACACACATGCAATGACACTGGTGGATCCATGTGTGGTCTGTGAGAAGAACACACATACAATGACACTAGGTGTGTTTCATGAAAAGAACACACATCCAATGACACTGGTGGATCCTTATGTGGTTTGTGAGAAGAACAGACATGCAAATTACTCTAGATATGGTTCATGAGAAGAACACACATGCAATGACACTGGTGGATCCATGTGTGGTTTATGAGAGGAATAGACATGCAATGAGACTGGTTGTGGTTCATGAGAAGAACACACATCCAGTGACACTAGGGTATCCTTATGTGCTTTGTGAGAATAACAGACATGCAATGACTCTAGCTGTGGTTCATGAGAAGAACACACATGCAATGACACTGGTGGATCCTTATGTGGTTTGTGAGAAGAACAGACATGCAATGAGACTGGTTGTGGTTCATGAGAAGAACACACATCCAATGACACTAGATGTGGCTCATGAGAAGAACAGGCATGCAATGACACTGGTGTATCCCTATGTGGTTTGCGAGAAGAACAGACATGCAATGACACTGTGTGTGGTTCATGAAAAGAACAGACTTGCAATGATACTGGTGGATCCATGTGTGGTTTGTTTAGAAGAACACACATGCAATGACACCGGTGACTCCATATGTGGTTTGTGAGAACAACAGACATGCAATGACTCTAGTTGTGGTTCATGAAAAGAACACACATGCAATGAGACTGGTGGATCCATGTGTGGTTTATGGGAAGAACACATATCCAATGACACTGGGTGTGGTTCATGAAAAGAACACACATCCAACGACACTGGTGGATCCACGGGTGGTTTGTGAGAAGAACACACATCCAAAGACACTGCTGGATCCTTATGTGGTTTGTGAGAAGAACAGACATGCAATGACTCTAGATGTGGTTCATGAGAAGAACACACATGCAATGACACTGGGTGTGGTTCATGAAAAGAACACACATCCAATGTCACCGGTGGATCCTTATGTGGTTTGTGAGAAGAACAGACATCCAATGACTCTAGCTATGGTTCGTGAAAAGAACAGACGTGCAATGACACTGGCGGATCCATGTCTGGTTTGTTTAGAAGAACACACATGCAATCACTCTAGATGTGGTTCATGAGAAGAAAACGCATGCAATGACACTGGTGGATCCATGTGTGGTCTGCGAGAAGAACACACATACAATGACACTAGGTGTGTTTCATGAAAAGAACACACATCCAATGACACTAGTGGATCCTTATGTGGTTTGTGAGAAGAACAGACATACAATGACTCTAGATGTGGTTCATGATAAGAACACACATGCAATGACACTGGTGGATCCATGTGTGGTTTATGAGAGGAACATACATGCAATGACACTGGGTGTGGTTCATGAAAAGAAGAGACATGCAATGACACTGGTGGATCCATATGTGGTTTGTGAAAAGAACAGACACGCAATCACACTGGGTGGATCCATGTGTGGTCCATGAGAAGAACACACATGCAATGACACTGGTGTATCCTTATGTGCTTTGTGAGAATAACAGACATGCAATGACTCTAGCTGTGGTTCATGAGAAGAACACACATGCAATGATACTGGTGGATCCTTATGTGCTTTGTGAGAAGAAAAGACATGCAATGACACTGGTTGTGGTTCATGAGAAAAACACACATCAATGACACTAGATGTGGCTCACGATAAGAATAGACATGCAATGACACTGATGTATCCCTATGTGGTTTGTGAGAAGAACAAACATGCAATGACACTGGGTGTGGTTCATGAAAAGAACAAACATGCAATGAAACTGGTGGATCCATGTGTGGTTTGTTTAGAAGAACACACATGCAATGACACTGGTGGATCCATATGTGGTTTGTGATAAGAACAGACATGCAATGAATCTAGATGTAGTTCATGATAAGAACACACATGCAATGACACTGGTGGATCCATGTGTGGTCTGTGAGAAGAACACACATACAATGACACTAGGTGTGTTTCATGAAAAGAACACACATCCAATGTCACTGGTGGATCCCTATGTGGTTTGTGAGAAGAACAGACATGCAAATTACTCTAGATGTGGTTCATGAGAAGAACACACATGCAATGACACTGGTGGATCCATGTGTGGTTTATGAGAGGAATAGACATGCAATGACACTGGGTGTGGTTCATGAAAAGAAGAGACATGCAATGACACTAGTAGATCCGTATGTGGTTTGTGAAAAGAACAAACATGAAATCACACTAGGTGGATCCATGTGTGGTCCATGAGAAGAACACACATGCAGTGACACTAGGGTATCCTTACGTGCTTTGTTAGAATAACAGACATGCAATGACTCTAGCTGTGGTTCATGAGAAGGACACACATGCAATGACACTGGTGGATCCTTATGTGGTTTGTGAGAAGAACAGACATGCAATGACACTGGTTGTGGTTCATGAGAAGAACACACATCCAATGACACTAGATGTGGCTCATGAGAAGAACAGACATGCAATGACACTGGTGTATCCCTATGTGGTTTGCGAGAAGAACAGACATGCAATGACACTGGGTGTGGTTCATGAAAAGAACAGACTTGCAATGATACTGGTGGATCCATGTGTGGTTTGTTTAGAAGAACACACATGCAATGACACCGGTGGATCCATATGTGGTTTGTGAGAACCACAGACATGCAATGACTCTAGTTGTGGTTCATGAAAAGAACACACATGCAATGAGACTGGTGGATCCATGTGTGGTTTATGGGAAGAACACATATCCAATGACACTGGGTGTGGTTCATGAAAAGAACACACATCCAATGACACTGGTGGATCCTTATGTGGTTTGTGAGAAGAAGATACATGCAATGACTCTAGATGTGGTTCATGAGAAGAACACACATGCAATGACACTGGTGGATCCATGTGTGGTCTGTGAGAAGAACACACATGCAATGACACTGGGTGTGGTTCATGAAAAGAACAGACATCCAATGTCACTAGTGGATCCTTATGTGGTTTGTGAGAAGAACAGACATGCAATGACTCTAGATGTGGTTCATGAGAAGAACAGACGTGCAATGACACTGGTGCATCCATGTGTGGTTTTTGAGAAGAACAGACATGCAATGACTCTAGATGTGGTTCATGAGAAGAAAACGCATGCAATGACACTGGTGGATCCATGTGTGGTCTGTGAGAAGAACACACATACAATGACACTAGGTGTGTTTCATGAAAATAACACACATCCAATGACACTGGTGGATCCTTATGTGGTTTGTGAGAACAACAGACATACAATGACTCTAGATGTGGTTCACGATAAGAACACACATGCAATGACACTGGTGGATCCATGTGTGGTTTATGAGAGGAACATACATGCAATGACACTGGGTGTGGTTCATGAAAAGAAGAGACATGCAATGACACTGGTGGATCCATATGTGGTTTGTGAAAAGAACAGACATGCAATCACACTGGGTGGCGCCATGTGTGGTCCATGAGAAGAACACACATGCAATGACACTGGTGTATCCTTATGTGCTTTGTGAGAATAACAGACATGCAATGACTCTAGCTGTGGTTCATGAGAAGAACACACATCCAATGACACTGGTGGATCCTTATGTGGTTTGTGAGAAGAACAGACATGCAATGACTCTAGATGTGGTTCATGAGAAGAACACACATGCAATGACACTGGTGGATCCATGTGTGGTCAGTGAGAAGAACACACATGCAATGACACTGGGTGTGGTTCATGAAAAGAACACACATCCAATGTCACCGGTGGATCCTTATGTGGTTTGTGAGAAGAACAGACATGCAATGACTCTAGCTGTGGTTCATGAAAAGAACAGACGTGCAATGACACTGGTGCATCCAGGTGTGGTTTTTGAGAAGAACAAACATGCAATGACACTGGGTGTGGTTCATGAAAAGAAGAGACATGCAATGACACTGGTGGATCCATATGTGCTTTGTGAGAAGAACACACATGCAATGACACAGGTGGATCCTTATGTGCTTTGTGAGAAGAACAAACATGCAATGACACTGGTTGTGGTTCATGAGAAGAACACACATCAATGACACTAGATGAGGCTCATGATAAGAATAGACATGCAATGACACTGATGTATCCCTATGTAGTTTTTGAGAAGAACAGACATGCAATGACACTGGGTGTGGTTCATGAAAAGAACAGACATGCAGTGATACTGGTGGATCCATGTGTGGTTGTTTTAGAAGAACACACATGCAATGACATTGGTGGATCCATATGTGGTTTGTTATAAGAACAGACATGCAATGACTCTAGATGTGGTTCATGATAAGAACACACATGCAATGACACTGGTGGATCTATGTGTGGTCTATGAGAAGAACACACATACAAGGACACTAGGTGTGTTTCATGAAAAGAACACACATCCAGTGACACTAGTGGATCCTTATGTGGTTTGTCAGAATAAGAGACATGCAAATTACTCTAGATGTGGTTCATGAGAAGAACACACATGCAATGACACTGGTGGATCCATGTGTGGTTTATGAGAGGAATAGACATGCAATGACACTGGGTGTGGTTCATGAAAAAAAAGACATGCAATGACACTAGTAGATCCGTATGTGGTTTCTGAAAAGAACAGACATGCAATCACACTAGGTGGATCCATGTGTGGTCCATGAGAAGAACACACATGTAGTGACACTAGGGTATCCTTATGTGCTTTGTTAGAATGACATACATGCAATGACTCTAGCTGTGGTTCATGAGAAGAACACACATGCAATGACACTGGTGGATCCTTATGTGGTTTGTGAGAAGAACAGACATGCAATGACACTGGTTGTGGTTCATGAGAAGAACACACATCCAATGACACTAGATGTGGCTCATGAGAAGAACAGACATGCAATGACACTGGTGTATCCCTATGTGGTTTGCGAGAAGAACAGACATGCAATGACAATGGGTGTGGTTCATGAAAAGAACAAACTTGCAATGATACTGGTGGATCCATGTGTGGTTTGTTTAGAAGAACACACATGCAATGACACCGGTGGATCCATATGTGGTTTCTGAGAACCACAGACATGCAATGACTCTAGTTGTGGTTCATGAAAAGAACACACATGAAATGAGACTGGTGGATCCATGTGTGGTTTACGGGAAGAACACATATCCAATGACACTGGGTGTGGTTCATGAAAAGAACACACATTCAATGACACTGGTGGATCCATGCTTGGTTTGTGAGAAGAACACACATCCAATGACACTGGTGGATCCTTATGTGGTTTGTGAGAATAACACACAAGCAATGACTCTAGATGTGGTTCATGAGAAGAACACACATGCAATGACACTGGTGGATCCATGTGTGGTCTGTGAGAAGAACACACATGCAATGACACTGGGTGTGGTTCATGAAAAGAACAGACATCCAATGTCACTGGTGGATCCTTATGTGGTTTGTGAGAAGAATAGACATGCAATGACTCTAGATGTGGTTCATGAGAAGAACACACATGCAATGACACTGGTGGATCCATGTCTGGTTTGTTTAGAAGAACACACATGCAATGACCACAGGCAATGACACCGGTGGTTCCTTATGTGGTTTGTGAGAAGAACATACATGCAATGACTCTAGCTGTGGTTTGTGAAAAGAACACACGTGCAGTGACACTCGTGGATCCTTGCGTGGTTTGTGAGAAGAACACACATCCAATGACACTAGGTGTGGTTCATGAAAATAACACACATCCAATGACACTGGTGGATCCTTATGTGGTTTGTGGAAAGAACAGACATGCAATGACTCTAGTTGTGGTTCATGAAAAGAACACACATCCAATGACACTAGTGGATCCATATGTGGTTTGTGAGAAAAACAGACATGCAATGACTCTAGCTGTGGTTCATGAAAAGAACACACATGCAATGACACTGGTGGATCCATGTGTGGTTCATGAGAAAAACACACATCCAATGACACTTGGTGTGGTTCACGAAAAGAACACACATCCAATGACACTGGTGGATCCATGTGTGGTTTATGAGAAGAACACACATCCAATGACACTGGTGAATCCTTATGTTGTTTGTGAGAATAACACACATGCAATCACACTGGGTGGATCCATATGTGGTTTCTGAGAGGAACACACATGCAATGACACTGGTGATATGGGGTTTGTGAAAAGAACACACATCCAATGACACTGGGTGTGGTCCATGAGAAGAAGACACATGCAATGACACTGGTGTATCCTTATGTGGTTTGTGAGAATAACAGACATGCAATGACTCTATTTGTGGTTTATGAGAAGAACACACATGCAATGACACTGGTGTATCCTTATGTGGTTTGTGAGAAGAACACACATGCAATGGCTAGCAGTGGTTTGTGAAAAGAACACACATGCAATGACTCTAGCTGTGGTTGATGAGAAGAACACACATGCAATGACACTGTTGGATCCATGTGTGGTTTGTGAGAAGATCACACCTCCAATAACACTGGGTGTGGTTCATGAAAAGAACAGACATCCAATGACACTAGTGGATCCTTATGTGATTTGTGAGAAGAACACACATGCAATGACTCTGGTGGATCCTTATGTGGTTTGTGAGAATAACAAACATGCAATGACACTGGTTGTGGTTCATGAGATGAAAACACATGCAATGGCACCGGTGTATCCTTATGTGGTTTGTGAGAAGAACACACATGCAATGACTCTAGCTGTGGTTCATGAAAAGAGCACACATCCAATTACTCTAGCCGTGGTTCAGGAGAACACACATGCAATGACACTGGTGGATCCATGTGTGGTCTGTGAGAGGAACAAACATGCAATGACACTGGGTGTGGTTCATGAAAAGAATGCAAGTCCAATGACACTGGTGGATCCTTATGTGGTTTGTGAAAAGATCACACATCCAATGACACTGGTGGATCCTTATGTGGTTTATGAGAAGAACACACATGCAATGACACTGGTGATATGTGGTTTGTGAAAAGAACACACATGCAATGACACTGTGGATCCATATGTGGTTTGTGAAAAGAACGAACAGGCAATCACACTGGGTGGATGCATTTGTGGTTCATGAGAAGAACACATATGCAATGACACTAGGGATATGTGGTTTGTGAAAAGAACATACATGCAATGAATCTAACTCTGGTTAATGAAAAGAGCAGACATACAATGACACTCATGGATCCATGTGTGGTTTGTGAGAAGAATACACATCCAATGACACTGGTGGATCCTTATGTAGTTTGTGAGAAGAATAGACATCCAATGACTCTAGCTGTGGTTCATGAGAAGAATACACATGCAATGACACTAGTGTATCCTTATGTGGTTTGTGAGAAGAACACACATGCAATTACTCTAGATGTGGTTCATGAGAAGAACACACATCCAATGACACTGGTGGATCCTTATGTGGTTTGTGAGAACAACAGACATACAATGACTCTAGATGTGGTTCATGATAAGAACACACATGCAATGACACTGGTGGATCCATGTGTGGTTTATGAGAGGAACATACATGCAATGACACTGGGTGTGGTTCATGAAAAGAAGAGACATGCAATGACACTGGTGGATCCATATGTGGTTTGTGAAAAGAACAGACATGCAATCACACTGGGTGGCGCCATGTGTGGTCCATGAGAAGAACACACATGCAATGACACTAGTGTATCCTTATGTGCTTTGTGAGAATAACAGACATGCAATGACTCTAGCTGTGGTTCATGAGAAGAACACACATCCAATGACACTGGTGGATCCTTATGTGGTTTGTGAGAAGAACAGACATGCAATGACTCTAGATGTGGTTCATGAGAAGAACACACATGCAATGACACTGGTGGATCCATGTGTGGTCTGTGAGAAGAACACACATGCAATGACACTGGGTGTGGTTCATGAAAAGAACACACATCCAATGTCACCGGTGGATCCTTATGTGGTTTGTGAGAAGAACAGACATGCAATGACTCTAGCTGTGGTTCATGAAAAGAACAGACGTGCAATGACACTGGTGCATCCAGGTGTGGTTTTTGAGAAGAACAAACATGCAATGACACTGGGTGTGGTTCATGAAAAGAAGAGACATGCAATGACACTGGTGGATCCATATGTGCTTTGTGAGAAGAACACACATGCAATGACACTGGTGGATCCTTATGTGCTTTGTGAGAAGAACAAACATGCAATGACACTGGTTGTGGTTCATGAGAAGAACACACATCAATGACACTAGATGAGGCTCATGATAAGAATAGACATGCAATGACACTGATGTATCCCTATGTAGTTTGTGAGAAGAATAGACATGCAATGACACTGGGTGTGGTTCATGAAAAGAACAGACATGCAGTGATACTGGTGGATCCATGTGTGGTTGTTTTAGAAGAACACACATGCAATGACATTGGTGGATCCATATGTGGTTTGTCATAAGAACAGACATGCAATGACTCTAGATGTGGTTCATGATAAGAACACACATGCAATGACACTGGTGGATCTATGTGTGGTCTGTGAGAAGAACACACATACAAGGACACTAGGTGTGTTTCATGAAAAGAACACACATCCAGTGACACTAGTGGATCCTTATGTGGTTTGTGAGAATAACAGACATGCAAATTACTCTAGATGTGGTTCATGAGAAGAACACACATGCAATGACACTGGTGGATCCATGTGTGGTTTATGAGAGGAATAGACATGCAATGACACTGGGTGTGGTTCATGAAAAAAAGACATGCAATGACACTAGTAGATCCGTATGTGGTTTCTGAAAAGAACAGACATGCAATCACACTAGGTGGATCCATGTGTGGTCCATGAGAAGAACACACATGTAGTGACACTAGGGTATCCTTATGTGCTTTGTTAGAATAACATACATGCAATGACTCTAGCTGTGGTTCATGAGAAGAACACACATTCAATGACACTGGTGGATCCTTATGTGGTTTGTGAGAAGAACAGACATGCAATGACACTGGTTGTGGTTCATGAGAAGAACACACATCCAATGACACTAGATGTGGCTCATGAGAAGAACAGACATGCAATGACACTGGTGTATCCCTATGTGGTTTGCGAGAAGAACAGACATGCAATGACAATGGGTGTGGTTCATGAAAAGAACAAACTTGCAATGATACTGGTGGATCCATGTGTGGTTTGTTTAGAAGAACACACATGCAATGACACCGGTGGATCCATATGTGGTTTGTGAGAACCACAGACATGCAATGACTCTAGTTGTGGTTCATGAAAAGAACACACATGAAATGAGACTGGTGGATCCATGTGTGGTTTACGGGAAGAACACATATCCAATGACACTGGGTGTGGTTCATGAAAAGAACACACATTCAATGACACTGGTGGATCCATGCTTGGTTTGTGAGAAGAACACACATCCAATGACACTGGTGGATCCTTATGTGGTTTGTGAGAATAACACACAAGCAATGACTCTAGATGTGGTTCATGAGAAGAACACACATGCAATGACACTGGTGGATCCATGTGTGGTCTGTGAGAAGAACACACATGCAATGACACTGGGTGTGGTTCATGAAAAGAACAGACATCCAATGTCACTGGTGGATCCTTATGTGGTTTGTGAGAAGAATAGACATGCAATGACTCTAGATGTGGTTCATGAGAAGAACACACATGCAATGACACTGGTGGATCCATGTCTAGTTTGTTTAGAAGAACACACATGCAATGACCACAGGCAATGACACCGGTGGTTCCTTATGTGGTTTGTGAGAAGAACATACATGCAATGACTCTAGCTGTGGTTTGTGAAAAGAACACACGTGCAGTGACACTCGTGGATCCTTGCGTGGTTTGTGAGAAGAACACACATCCAATGACACTGGGTGTGGTTCATGAAAATAACACACATCCAATGACACTGGTGGATCCTTATGTGGTTAGTGGAAAGAACAGACATGCAATGACTCTAGTTGTGGTTCATGAAAAGAACACACATCCAATGACACTAGTGGATCCATATGTGGTTTGTGAGAAAAACAGACATGCAATGACTCTAGCTGTGGTTCATGAAAAGAACACACATGCAATGACACTGGTGGATCCATGTGTGGTTCATGAGAAGAACACACATCCAATGACACTTGGTGTGGTTCACGAAAAGAACACACATCCAATGACACTGGTGGATCCATGTGTGGTTTATGAGAAGAACACACATCCAATGACACTGGTGAATCCTTATGTTGTTTGTGAGAATAACACATGCAATCACACTGGGTGGATCCATATGTGGTTTCTGAGAGGAACACACATGCAATGACACTGGTGATATGGGGTTTGTGAAAAGAACACACATCCAATGACACTGGGTGTGGTCCATGAGAAGAAGACACATGCAATGACACTGGTGTATCCTTATGTGGTTTGTGAGAATAACAGACATGCAATGACTCTATTTGTGGTTTATGAGAAGAACACACATGCAATGACACTGGTGTATCCTTATGTGGTTTGTGAGAAGAACACACATGCAATGGCTAGCAGTGGTTTGTGAAAAGAACACACATGCAATGACTCTAGCTGTGGTTGATGAGAAGAACACACATGCAATGACACTGTTGGATCCATGTGTGGTTTGTGAGAAGATCACACCTCCAATAACACTGGGTGTGGTTCATGAAAAGAACAGACATCCAATGACACTAGTGGATCCTTATGTGATTTGTGGGAAGAACACACATGCAATGACTCTGGTGGATCCTTATGTGGTTTGTGAGAATAACAAACATGCAATGACACTGGTTGTGGTTCATGAGATGAAAACACATGCAATGGCACCGGTGTATCCTTATGTGGTTTGTGAGAAGAACACACATGCAATGACTCTAGCTGTGGTTCATGAAAAGAGCACACATCCAATTACTCTAGCCGTGGTTCAGGAGAACACACATGCAATGACACTGGTGGATCCATGTGTGGTCTGTGAGAGGAACAAACATGCAATGACACTGGTGGATCCATGTGTGGTCTGTGAGAGGAACAAACATGCAATGACACTGGGTGTGGTTCATGAAAAGAATACAAGTCCAATGACACTGGTGGATCCTTATGTGGTTTGTGAAAAGATCACACATCCAATGACACTGGTGGATCCTTATGTGGTTTTTGAGAAGAACACACATGCAATGACACTGGTGATATGTGGTTTGTGAAAAGAACACACATGCAATGACACTGTGGATCCATATGTGGTTTGTGAAAAGAACGAACAGGCAATCACACTGGGTGGATGCATTTGTGGTTCATGAGAAGAACACATATGCACTGACACTAGGGATATGTGGTTTGTGAAAAGAACATACATGCAATGAATCTAACTCTGGTTAATGAAAAGAGCAGACATAGAATGACACTCATGGATCCATGTGTGGTTTGTGAGAAGAATACACATCCAATGACACTGGTGGATCCTTATGTGTTTGTGAGAAGAATAGACATCCAATGACTCTAGCTATGGTTCATGAGAAGAATACACATGCAATGACACTAGTGTATCCTTATTTGGTTTGTGAGAAGAACACACATGCAATTACTCTAGATGTGGTTCATGAGAAGAACACACATCCAATGACACTGGTGCATCCATGTGTACAATGTGAGAGGAACACACATGCAATGACACTGGGTGTGGTTCATGAGAAGAACACACATGCAATGACACTGCTGTATCCTTATGTGGTTTGTGAGAATAAAATACATGCAATGACTCTAGATGTGGTTCACAAGAAGAACACACATCCAATGACACTGGTGCATCCATGTGTGGTTTGTGGAAAGAACAAACATGCAATGACTCTAGCTATGGTTCATGAAAAGAACACACATGCAATGACACTGGTGGATCCATGTGTGGTTCATGAGAAACACACATCCAATGACACTAGGTGTGGTTCATGAAAATCACACACATCCAATGACACTGGTGGATCCATGTGTGGTTTGTGAGAAGAACACATATCCAATGACACTGGTGGATCTGTGGTTTGTGAAAAGAACACACATGCAATGACTCTAACTATGGTTTGTGAAAAGAGCAGACATGCAATGACACTGGTGGATCAATGTGAGGTTTGTGAGAAGAACACACATGTAATGACACTGGCTGTGATTCATGAAAAGAACAGACATGCAATGACACCGGTGGATCCCTGTCAACACCCGGATTTTTAATCCCAGATGCAAAGAAAGATAAAATAAAGTTCTAAAATCAGCTAAGTTGGGAAGCTAGTGTCATAAACACAACCCTGTTGTGGTCAAGTCAAGATTCATCAGTAATTTCATAAGTTATTTTTAAAACATCTAACAACGAAATAATATGGCCATTCCAACTGTCCATAACCGCGAACGCGGCTATTCGAATAGTTTGACACTCTGCAGAGGTGGTACACTTTCACCACATGAGTCGATATATCTGTCAGGGATAACCCTGAATCATCATACTTAGTATGCAGATAATCAAACATAACCTTTCCTTTACACACCCTAGTATAAGCAGCTCTCCTATGAGCATGGCCTCCCCACCATGACCATCTGTCATCTTGGGCACTGCATAGGTGGACAACATTGAGAGGTAGCCGCATCTCAAACCTCTCCCGCGAGGGAACTAATACTAATGCATATAAAATTTTGGCTAAGCCTTACCCAATTCATGTATTGTGGTTGTACGGTAAATTTGGAATGGTATCCTATCCAAATCCAACCATCAGTTTTGTAAAAGGTTTAAGGCTCATGCCTCAACATTTTCATCATCATAAACCATTTGTGTTTCTCAACACATGTCAAAACATCTCAATAGAATGACTCATCATTCCAAGGTTTTCTCAATTCATTTTCACCAAGTGTTCCCATCTAAAGTGACTCAAGTTTTTATTTAACTCTAAACTACTAGGTTAAGAGTGTTCACTAAGGTGGAAAAATGGGACCAATCTCATGCCATAGAATGACATCTAAAGTTATCTAAATAGGTCAAGTTTTATACTCTTTATGCTACCTTCAAAACAAGTAATAGACTTTGGGTAAAGTAAAGGAAGTAAAGCTTGAAAATAATACTTGGGGTAAGTAATAGTCAAAGTGGTATGAGCAAAGCATGCCTAAAGTATTTTTGCTCAATCATCTAGCTTAATTCTAGCTTTCTAAGCATTATACTTGCAAGTGTTAGCTTGCCTTGGTTGGTGCAGTGGTTGAAGTTTTCTTCCTCCTCTTGATAGAACTCCTCCTCCTCGAAAGCTTGGTCGGAACTATCGTCTATATATACATACAGAGTACACAATCACCAAACAATACTTAACTAGTCTAATTAGCACTCTAAGGCACACATTTGATGATCTATTATCATCACAAGCATAACAAGTTTTATTAACTAGTTTCATTCTTTTTATTTAAGAAAAGTAATTTCTACTCATTGAAAATAACTAAGATTTAATATTCACCACTTAAAATATGGGATCATGTGGACACATGTCATCACCACATATTCAAACATGTGGTAATGTGATTTAAGGGTTAGATCACAATTACTTTGGTTTAAGTTCATTATTTAATGATTTAAAGTGACTAGAAATGCCTATCTAGCATGATTTTGGTACTAGTCCAAAGTCACTGCAGGTAAACCTTAATATTATTACATATTCAGATAGGTATGGTTAAATGTGATTTTTGAGAGTTGGAATCAACTCAAAAGCAATTTTTGTTGATTTTATAAAAATGTTTGAATGGGCAAAAGCTTATGTCTTGTTATTTTTACTAGGAGATATCTCTAACTCGAATTGAATTAAATCCAACGGACTTGGGTAGATCTGTTTAGTAGCTTTCTAACAAAATTTGAATCACTAAATTTGGATTTGTAGATCTCTCTGAATTGAATTTCAAACTAGGGGACAGAACTAAGTTCAAACTAAAATAGAAAAATCCTAATTTGAATTAAATGGGTCGCGCGGGAAAGCTAACGGGCCGGCCCAGTGACACTGCGCGGCACGGGGCATAGCTGACAGGTGTGGTCCACCGATCAGCGGCTCTTAACACGCGAAGCGGTACGGGGCGATGTGGGCCGTTAGATTAGAACTAGGATCAACGGATGGGGCTCGTCGTCAACGACGGACAGGTCGCCGGCGAGGACAAACCCTAGCGGCTCGGTGGGGGTGCTTAGGTTGCGTACCAGGGCTCCAGCGACAACGGCGAGACGGGCAAACGAATTGGTGGACAACGGCGAGCTCAGGGGTGGTCGAGGCAGCTCCAGGGGTGGACGAAATTGATGTCTCCTTCTCCTCCTCTGTAGTAGGCTCCTCCGGCAAAATTCCGGCGAACAAGTTCTCACGCTACTCCTGCTAGAGGTGGGGAAGGACCAGTGAGGAGAGGGGAGTGGAATGGTGTGAGTGGTTTGTGCTGGGGTGGCCTTTATTTATAGCTCAACGAGGCGACCGAGTGTGATGGGCGGGCGGCTCCGGCGAGGGTTGCACAGCGTGCTAGCGGCGTGGCTCGAGCTAGGGGACAATGGCTGCCTCCTGGCGGTGTGCTATGGCTTAAATGCGGGATTAGGGCCGGTGGCAAATGGTCGGGCGATGCTCACGCTCTGAGCGGCCGAGGCGGCGGTCTTCACGGCGTGTGGTGGCTGTCTTGCAAATAGCGGCAAACGGGCATGTCTAGGGGGTTCTCTGGGTCGTGGCGAAGCGGTGAGCACGGGCTGCGGTCGAGGGGCTGCGTGTGCATGCTTGTCGGGCGCGGCGCTCTGGCGCGTGCTCGGCATGGCACAGACACTCTAGGCGCGGCGCACTGCGGGTAGTCCACGGCTCGGCTGTGCTCGGGGAGGGGACAGAGGGTGGCGGTGCGGTCTGGGCTAGCTCATAGACATGGCGAGAGAGAAAGGGGCGTTCTGCTGCGGCGTTGGCAAGGTTTGGCTGGCGGCATGGTGCTCGGGGTGGCATGGCACTGCAGCCAGAGGATAGGGGATGGGGTGATTAGGCTTTGGAAATGGCCACAAGAAATTTAGTTTTGAATTTTGAAAAGATTTTCGGTGGGTGTGTTAGTCATAAGCTTGAGACTATGTGGTTGCTTGGGTTTTGAAAATAAAGCTCATTTGAGTGGTTTTTGAAATAGTGGGTTCTTCCCATATGAACTAGATTCAATTTTCAAATGCCATTTAAATTTAGTGTTTGAAATATTTTGGCAGATCACAAAGTGGGCCTTGGTACCTTATTACATGTACTAGCAAGGGGTGCAAAGGTCCACATTTATTTCTGTTAAGCGTTGAGTCCTAGGAATAGCCCAAGTAGGCATGTTGATTAAAATGGCACAAATGACCATTCCCTTCTTCTATTCATTTTGATTTGTTTTTCTTTGGGATTTGTTTGGGAATGATCTAGATGATGTTTATTTCACCTAAGAATCATTTTACAAGCAATGGATCACTTAAACAAGGCAATTCAAAGCAACTCCTATTTAAATGCACACACATATGAAGCTTTATTAATTTTAATTGGAAAAGTTTTTGTTAACCCTAATTTTGATGATTTGGATCTTAATAACCTTGGATTAAAGTTTTGTGATGTTACAAACCTCCCCCCTTACAAACTCTGTCCTAATGTAATCTTCTCGCTCCCAAGTGGCTTCGTCTTCGGTATGGTTGCTCCATTGAATCTTGAGAAACTTGATACTTCTGGTTCTAGTGGTTCTGTAAGCTTCTTCTAGGATACGGATGGCACTTCACGATATGTCAGGTCATTATTGATTTCAACAGATCGGTGATCGATGTTCTTGAAAACTTCAGTCTTCTCTGGCACTTCTAGACATTTGCGAAGTAACAAGATATGGAACACATTGTGGATGGCTGACATCTCTTCAGGTAGTTCCAGTTGATATGATACTTCTCCTCGATGATTCAGAATCTTGAAGGGCCCGATATATCTGGGGGCTAAATTTCCTTTCAGACTAAAGCGTTGGGTTCCTTTCAATGGCAAAACCTTGAGATATAACAAATCTCCGACATTGAAAGTCAGGTCTCTCCTTCTCTTGTCAGCATAACTCTTTTGTCTGGATTGGGTGGTCTTGAGGTGCTCACGGACTTTGTGAACTTTCTCTTCGGCTTCTCGGAGAATGTCGGGGCCAAAGATCTGACTCTCTCCTACTTGCGACCAATTTAAAGGGGTACGACACTTTCTTCCGTATAGGAATTCAAATGGTGCCATCTACAAACTAGCTTGATAACTGTTGTTATATGAGAATTCTACAAAAGGCAGGTAGTCTTCCCTTTTTGATCCGTACTCCAACACATAGGCTCTTAACATATCTTCTAGGATCTGGTTGACTCTCTTAGTCTGTCCATCAGTTTGTGGGTGATAAGCGGTGCTAAAGTTCAACTTGGTGCCTAATCCTTCCTGGACTTTCTACCAAAATCTCGAGGTAAACTGGGTTCCTCGATCTGATATTATGGTCTTGGGGGTTCCATGCAGACTAACAATCCTAGCAATGTACAACTCTGCTAGCTTTGCACTCTGGTAGGTAGACTTGACAGGTATGAAGTGAGCTACCTTGGACAGTCTATCAACTATGACCCAGATTGAGTCATTTCGCCTACTGGAAGTAGGCAAACCGGTGATAAAGTCCATTCCGACAAAATCCCATTTCTAGTCCAGAATCTACAAAGGTTGCAACAATCCTGCGGGTCTCTGATGCTCTGCTTTCACTCTTTGACAGATGTCACACTTGGCGATGTAGCTTCCGATTTCTATCTTCATCTTGTGCCACCAAAATTGCTCTTTCAGGTCTTGATACATGTTCATTCCTCTGGGGTGGATAGAATAAAGAGGATCATGAGCTTCCTTCATGATAACTTGCTTCAGCTCCGAATCTGCTGGCACACAGATACGTCCTTTGTACCACATCACTCCTTCTTTGTCTTCCGTGAATCCTGGTACCTTCCTTGTACCAATACGATGTTTGATTCCGTCGATACTTTCATTTCCCTTCTGGGCTTCCTTGATTTGGCTGGTTAATGTGGGTTGAAGTTCAATGCTAGCTAATAATCCTTTGCTAACTAATTCAGTTCTGAACTGCTCTAACTCTTCATACAAACTTGGCTGCTTCTCCTTGATCATGGTGTTTAGCCTACACGACAATCTTCTAAGAGCATCCACTACCACATTGGCTTTACTGGGGTGATAGTGAATGTCAAGGTCATAATCCTTGATTAAATCTATCCATCTCCTTTGCCTCATATTCAGCTCCTTCTGAGTGAAAATATACTTTAAGCTCTTGTGATCCGAGTAAATCTCACAGCGATTACCCATCAGATAATGACGCCATGTCTTCAAGGCCAAAACTACGGCTGCTAATTCAAGATCATGAGTCGGATAGTTCTGCTCATGTTGCTTCAGTTGTCGAGACAGATAGGCGATGACTTTGCCTTCTTGCATTAATACACATCCGAGACCAATCTTGGATGCATCACAATATACATCAAACGGCTTATTGATGTCTGGCATGATCAATATTGGGGCTGATATCAATCTCTTCTTCAGCTCCTAAAAACTGGCTTCACACTTGTCGATCCATTCAAACTTCTGGTCCTTCTTCAGCAATTGGGTTATGGGTCTGGCGATGCTCGAGAATCCTTCTACGAACTTGCGGTAGTATCCCGCTAATCCGAGAAATGCACGGACTTGGGTTTGAGTGGTTGGGGCTTCCCATGCTTCGACATCTTTGATCTTGGCGGGATCAACAGAGACTCCTCTAGAAGACACAATATGTCCTAGGAATCCTACTTCTTTCAGCCAAAACACACACTTGCTGAACTTGTCATATAAGCGGTGCTCTCTTAGGGTTTCTAGGATGATTCTAAGATGTTTCTCATGCTCTTCTTCTGACTTGGAGTAGATAAGGATGTCGTCGATAAACACAACTACAAACTTATCTAGGAAATTCATAAATATCTTATTCATGAGGTTCATGAAATAAGCAGGGGCATTGGTTAATCCAAAAGACATAACCGTATACTCGTATAAACCATAGCGAGTAGTGAAGGCGGTCTTTGGAATATCCGTTGCACGAATCTTAAGTTGGTGATAACTAGTCCTAAGATCAATCTTTGAGAATACCTGAGCTCCAGTCAACTGATCAAATAGATCCTTTATCTTTGGAAAGGGGTACTTGTTCTTGATGGTGACGTCATTTAACTTTCTGTAATCTGTGCACAAACGGTTGCCTCCATCTTTCTTGTCGACGAATAACACTGGTGATCTCCATGGCGATGCGCTCGGTTGAATCAAGCCTGTTGCTAACATGGCATCCAACTGCTTCTTCAGTTCCACTAACTCTGAGGGGTTCATGCTATAGGGTCTCTGGGCTATGGGTCCGGTTCTAGAGATTAGTTCGATAATGAACTCAATATTCCTATCCGGGGGCATACCTGGCAATTCATCTGGGAATATGTCGGGGTATTCATAGACTACTCTTACTTGGTCTATGGTGGGTAGGGCTAGACTCTTGTTGCACTTGAATTGACGGGGTAAGGTTTCAAAGACATGCTCTACTGTTACTCCAGAGCTGCTGGTCATGCTGATGGCTTTCTTAGCATAGTCTATCATTCCTTTATGCCTTGACATCCAGTCCATACCTAGTACTAATACCAATCCTTTGGTTCCAAGTACTATTAGGTTGGCATAAAAATCTATCCCATGTATCCTGATAGGTACAGCTTTGCAAAATTTTCTAGCTTTTGTAGTTGATCCGGGGATTTGAACTATCATGACATGCTTTAAGTTGGTTGGGTGAATCTTACTAGTGCATGCAAATTCTTCGGTGACCAATGAATGTGATGCTCCTGAATCAAACAATACCCTTGCTAAAACTGAGTTGACAGAAAACATACCCAGCAATACATTTGGCGCTTCCTGGGCTTCCTCGTCGTTCATGTGGAAGAGACGGCCGTTGCGGTTGTGAGGGTTCCCTGGGGCAAATCTTCTTCCTGGTTGAACACAACGCTGATGTTGAGCTGGGGCATTCACATTGGTAGTGGCGGCAGTCTTCTTGGGACACTCATTGGAATAGTGGCCCTTAACTCCACACTCGAAACAGGTGATCTGGGACTTGTCTTTTGCTATGACAGGCACAACATTGCTGCCAGTTCTGGGTCCAATGTTGTTGTTGTTGTTGTTGTTGTTGCTCTTGGGAGGGGCACGGTTGAAATTGTTGGTGTTGCCGGAGTTGTGATTGTTTCCTCCGGACTTCACATTGCCTCCGCTATAGTTGGGGTAGCTTGGGCGAGACATTGGGGGTCGGTTGTTCCTTGGTGCATATCCTGGTGAGGGGTTGGGACGGTACTTTTGGTGACTGCTGGATCCAGATTGTTGCATCATACGACGTTTGCGGTTGTCGTTTTCCTGATTAATCTTCCCTTCCATCTGAATGGCAGAGTCGACTAGCTCTTCGAGATCCTCGAAGCGGATGTTGACGAGTACTGTCTACATCACATCATGCAGTCTGTTCAGGAATCTCTCTTTCTTCTTGACCTTTGTGTTGATCTCATCAGGGGCATATCTTGCAAGCGACAAGAATCTGTCATGGTATTCCACCACAGTCATTCTGCCTTGCTTCAAGTCATGAAACTTATCTCTTAGTCTGGTGACTAGACCTTGCGGCACGTGGGTGCTGCTGAACTTGGTTTTGAAGGCTTCCCATTTCATCACTTGACCATGGTCCATGTTACGGATACTAGTCCACCAAGCTCTTGCATCTCCCGCTAGATAGTGGGTGGCAAAGAGAACTTTCTCGTTGTCATCAACTCCTGCAACTTCTAAGTTGTTTTCCATTGTCTGTAACCAGTCATCAACATCTAGTGGGTTTTCAGCTTGGTTGAAGATTGGGGGATTGGTATTCTGGAAGTTTTTGAGTTTGGATCCATGGTGATCCTGGTTTCCATGCCCTTGGTTGTTGAGAGCCATCTGGGCGATCTGTTGCAGTGTTGCTAGATTAGCTTGGCGTTCTACCCTGCTTGCTTCTTTGTCTGCGATGAGATTCTGCAAGATCTGCAGCATTGGGTCTTGTGACGAGCTGCTTCCTCCTTGGTTTCCACGAGTCATCTGAAGATTGAGGTAGATAAAGGGGTAAGAGGGAAAGTTCTAAGGTTCACGGTTTTGATTTCAAGATAAAACTTTGAGTTTGACTCAGGTTTTGCAACTAACTTCATTTCATTCATGCAAACAAGCACACGATACAGACAGACACCACAACAACAAAGGAAAACAAATGGTTTGAAGAACCATTCTGCAAGCTACGATACAGTGGGACCGATACATCTCATGCTACGACAGTGCTCTAGTGCATCTACTCATCGTCGATGAAGTCAGAGTCCTCATCATCAGTGTAGAAGTCCACAACATCCTCCTCCAGAAAGTCATCATCATTGCTGAGGTAAGAATCCATGTCTCCCTGGATGTCTTCACCTTCCTCTTCTTCCTCCTTTGCTGCAAGCTGGGCTTCTTGGTCCTTGACGGTCTTCTCTAGGTCGGGCACCTTCTTGCGAAGACAGGCGATTGTGTGATCCGTCTTCTCGTGCTGGAGGCGAAGAGACTGACGGTCCTTGACGAGCAGTGAGAAAGTCTGGGCTTTCTGGGCGGCAATGGCATGGTTGTGGTTGGCGAACTCCCTAGCATTGTCCAACTCCTTCCGGCGATCGTACAGCAGGAAGTCAAGGTTCTCCACTTGATGCTTCAACTCCGGCTGACTTGGCATCTCCATCGGCATTCCCATGAAGTCATGTCTTGCATAGTGAGCAAAACGGGTTCCCTGGAGCTGGTTGACACTAAGGGCACATAGACGTGCGAGAGCTTTATGCATTTCCCTGGCTAATCCATCTAGCCAGTTGTTCTCTCTCATAGAGAACTAGATTCTCCCGGACGTTGGTGCTTCGATTCTTCCTCTAGGATCAGCGGTGACTAGCCACTGCAAATCTCCTCCTGGGGGTCCTAGAAGTTGAGCTCCAAGAAACTGCGGATGCGGGCGTCCCAATAACACCGACAGTGAATCTAGATCCCTCTCAAAGATCAGCTGACCTCTGTTTTCCAACTGGTAGAACTTGTTGAACTGAGTCTCCATCTACAAGGATTAAGGATGAGGAAATTAGTGAAATGATCAAGTGTGTCAAATTTTAAGTAGTAATGTAAGAATTTGAGGAACATGAATTTTTGAGAAAGAAGGAATTCCCAAGGATAAGAGAGGAAATAGTTTTTCATAAATACTCACTTTGGTTTGGAAATTAAGTTTTTTGTTCTGGACGTCCATTCTAACTAGGGTCACCTATGGTAAGGATGGCTCTGATAACAACTTGTCAACACTCGGATTTTTAATCCTAGATGCCTGTTGTGTCATTAATCGCAATCCCAGTATTACCATTTTTGCGAGACATAACAGATTGGATATCACAGTACATCATCCATTACAAACCATACATAAGGTCTTGCACAAATAAGGATCTCATGATCCAGTCTTAATACAACAATCAGCAGAATAAAAGATAAGCGTAGCGGTGCGGTCCATCTTCAGGGGCACATGCAATGCTGACGAAGGCAGATAGTCCTAGTTATCATAGCCGTCCTGCTGGCCATCATCTTGGTAGTCTCCTTCATAGTCTGGCCATGAGAATAGCCAGGGACAAAAGCCATGCCTACTCTTTAAGTACTCGCAAACTACCACATATAAGCAGTATAATTCTAATGTAAAGTACTAACTCTAAGTTTAACTATAAGGTTAAGTTTGAAACCTAAGTTGAGTTCAGAAGCAAAGAAAGATAAAATAAAGTTCTAAAATCACTTAAGTTGGGAAGCTAGTGTCATAAGCACAACCCTGTTGTGGTCAAGTCAAGATTCATCAGTCATTTCATAAGTTATTTTGAAAACATCTAAAAATGAAACAGTATGGCCATTCCAACTGTCCATAACCGCGGACGCGGTTATTCGAATAGTTTGACACTCTACAGAGGTGGTACACTTTCACCACAAGATTCGATACATCTGTCAGGGATAACCCTGAATCATCATACTTAGTATGCAGATAATCAAACTTAACATTTCCTTTACACACCCTAGTATAAGCACCTCTCCTATGAGCATGGCCTCCCAACCATGACCATCTGTCATCTTGGGCACTGCATAGGTGGACAACATTGAGAGGTAGCCTCAGCTCAAACCTCGCCCGCAAGGGAACTAATACTAATGCATATAAATTTCTGGCTAAGCCTTACCCAATTCAGGTATTGTGGTTGTACGGTAAACTTGGAATGGTTCGCATCCGAATCCATCCATCAGTTTTGTAAAAGGATTAAGGCTCATGCCTCAAAATTTTCATCATCATAAACCATTTGTGTTTCTCAACACTTGTCAAAACATCTCAATAGAATGACTCATCATTCCAAGGTTTTCTCAATTCATTTTCACCAAGTGTTCCCATCTAAAGTGACTCAACTTTTTATTTAACTCTAAACTACTAGGAGAAGAGTGTTCACTAAGGTGGAAAGATGGGATCAATCTTATGCCATAGAATGACATCTAAAGTTATCTAAATAGGTCAAGTTTTATACTCTTTATGCTACCTTCAAAACAAGTAAAAGACTTTGGGTAAAGTAAAGGAAGTAAAGCTTGAAAATAATACTTGGGGTAAGTAATAGTCAAAGTGGTATGACCAAAGCATGCCTAAAGCATCTTTGCTCAATCATCTAGCTTAATTCTAGCTTGTTAAGCATTATACTTGCAAGTGTTAGCTTGCCTTGGTTGGTGCAGTGGTCGAAGTTTTCTTCCTCCTCTTGATAGAACTCCTCCTCGAAAGCTTGGTCGGTACTATCGTCTATAAATACATACAGAGTACACAATCACCAAACAATACTTAACTAGTCTAATTATCACTCTAAGGCACACTTTGGATGATCTATTATCATCACAAGCATCACAAGTTTTATTAACTAATTTCATTCCTTTTATTTAAGAAAAGTAATTTCTACTCATTGAAAATAACTAAGATTTAATATTCACCACTTAAAATATGGGATCATGTGGACACATGTCATCACCACATATTCTAACATGTGGGAATGTGATTTAAGGGTTGGATCACAATTACTTTGGTTTAAGTTCATTATTTAATGATTTAAAGTGACTTGAAATGCCTATATAGCATTATTTTGGTACTAGTCCAAAGTCACTGCAGGTAAACCTTAATATTATTACATATTCATATAGGTACGGTTAAATGTGATTTTTGAGAGTTGGAATCAACTCAAAAGCTATTTTGGTTGATTTTGTAAAAATGTTTGAATGGGTAAAAGCTTCTGTCTTGTTATTTTTACTAGGAGAGATCTCTAACTCTAATTGAATTAAATCCAACACGCTTGGGTAGATCTGTTCAGTAGCTTTCTAACAAAATTTGAATCACTAAATTTGGATTTGTAGATCTCTTTGAACTCATTTTCAAACTAGGGGACAGAACTAAGTTCAAACTAAAATAGAAAAATCCTAATTTGAATTAAATGGGTCGCGCGGGAAAGCTAACGGGTCGGCCCAGTGACACTACGCGTCGCAGGGTACAGCTGACAGGGGTCCACCGGTTAGCGGCTCTTAACTCGCGAAGCGGTACGGGGCGATGTGGGCCGTTAGATTAGAACTAAGATCGACGGCTGGGGCTCGTCATCGACGACAGACAGGTCGCCGGCGAGGACAAACCCTAGTGGCTCGGTCGGGGTGCTTAGGGGGCGTACCAGTGCTCCAGCGACGACGGCGAGGCGGGCAAACAAATTGGTGGACGATGGCAAGCTCAGGGGTGGTCGAGGTAGCTCCGGGGGTGGATGAAATCGATGTCGCCTTCTCCTCCTCTGCAGCGGGGTCCTCCGGCCGAATTCCGGCGAACAAGTGCTCGCGCTGCTTCGGCTAGAGGTGGGGAAGGACCAGTGAAGAGAGGGGAGTGGAATGGTGTGAGTGGTTTGTGCTAGGGTGGCCTCTATTTATAGCTCGACAAGGGGACCGAGAGTGATGGGCGAGCGGCTCCGGCGAGGGCTGCACAGCATGCTAGCGGCATGGCTCGAGGTAGGGGACGGTGGCCTGCCTCCTAGTGGTGTGCTATGGCTTAAATGCGGGACTAGGGGCGGTGGCAAACGGTTGGGCGGCTCTAAGCGGCCGAGGCGGCGGTCTTCACGGCGTGCGGTGGCTATGGTGCAAATGGCGGCGAACGGGCATGTCTGGGGGGTTCCCTCGGTTGTGGCGAAGTGGTTAGCACGGGCTGCCGTCGAGGGATAGTGTGTGCACGCTTATCGGGCGTGACGCTCTGGCGCATGCTCGGTATGGCGCCGACACTCTGGGCGCGGCGCGCTGCGGGTGGTCCACGGCTCGGCTATCCTCGGGGAGGGGACAAAGGGTGGCGCTGCGGTCTGGGCTAGCTCATAGACATGGCGAGAGAGAGAGGTGCGGTCTGGCTAGATCTAGGCCGCCCAGCAGCACAGATGGCCCAACCCGGCATCGTTGCGAGTGGGAGGGAGTTTGAATCCCCGTAGGCCGGTCCCGCATGTCAGCCGCGGTGGGCAGCTAAGGGGTATCGACTATCTCTGGCCGTCATATTAGAGGAGGGATCAATGGTCCCCGCTCATCCCCTTCCTCTCGACGCCGGCGGCGGGAGCCAACCCTAGAAGAGGGGCAGGAAGGTACGGGGGAACTCACCAGCGGGCGGAGAGGAGACGGGGAGGATGTAGGAAGCCGGGGTGCTCCGCGGCGGCCCCGAAGATGGGCGACAACATGGGGTTCAGCGTTAGAGGCGGTCTCGCGCATCTACACCGACGGAGGAGTTCGGGAGCTCGTCGGAGCATGCCCTTGGGGTGGCTGCATGTCGGAGGAGAGGCAGCCGCGTGGACCTAGGAGGAGTCTGAGGCCCTGGGGCATCCTTTGGCGATGCATCTGGGTCTTGGACATGTCGGGCTCGACGGGGAGCTCTCAAGCGGACATGCACGATGGGGCGGTTGCTCTGCTGGCCCTGGGGCAAAATAGAGCAGAGTGAAAGGCAGCAGGGAGTGGTTAGAGGACATGCCAGTGAGCAGGGGAGGCTTAGAGGGGCGACGATATGGTTACCACTTGAGATCTTGATGTGTACCGAGGGGTGGAGTTCTTCTTCTCTCCGTCGAGCCAGGCCTTGAGATGAGCTCTAGAGCTCGGGGAGTGGGAGTGGAGGTGTAAGGAAACAAAAGGGGGGTAGAGGGGAGGTTGTAGTGTTCTCTGGCCATTTAAACAATTTGGATCGGTTCATGGTGGGCATGGCTTATGGAGGTACTAGGAGAGGGGGTGCTGGCCGGAGATTGGTTTGTTTGGGCGGTGGAGAGAAAGGTCTAGTCATGTAGTAGGCGAGAGGGAGCAGGGAGGCTGCTGCTACAGCACAATAAGAGAGCAAGTTTGGCAATATGTGTGTGTCTTTCTCTTTGGTATAGCTTCCAAGCACTAGTGGACAAGGTTTAGGTCTTGCTATAGTGATTCTATAGTGTTTTTGACCAGAGGAGGAGTGAAGGTTGCTGTGGAGAAGTAGAGAGTAAGTTTCCATGGGGTTTGGGGTGGTTTTCGATCAAGGCTTGATTGATTTGGCAAATTTGATCACATGGAGGCGTGTGAAGGAAGTTGCAAAATTTGTATTGGACAAGGTGAGTAGATGATACTGGTAGGTAGATGAGGTCAATATATAACACCATGAATTATTTGGGGTTTTTTAGAGGATTTTAAGTCCACTAAAAATCATTTATTCAAAAAGTACAGAAGTAGTTTCTTGTAGACCATTTGATAATTTTACATAGCACAAGGTTGGTTTTTGGTGTGAGAGGGTCCCAAATGTGAATATACACTTAGGGGAATTTTCCGAAGTTTTATTGTGGCTTAAAAGTATTTAAGGCAATTATTATTCCATTTTTGCCATTTAAGAGAATAGGGAAAAAGAATTATTGAAACTCTTCAAAAATATTTATTTTTGAAGTGGGATGATAGGGTATGATATATAGGACTCAAATGAGCCAGAAGTTGGGGAAGTGCTTTGGCAAAAACCAAACTTTCTATTGGGAAAGGAGTTTTGGAGATTTTGTTTATTAGAGGAATTAAATAGATTTGGTCCATAATAAATATGGATAAAATTTGATAAATCTTGATGAGCAAGGTAGATGATGTAGACAAGGTGTAACAAGCATTTGCAACCTTGGGATTGGAGAATCCAAGTTGATTTTGGTGAAAGCTAGAGATTTAAGGATCTTGGATAAGGTTGTTTTCATGCCACCAAAACCTTGTTGGATCTTGGAGCTCAGATCTCCCCTTGATGCAAGGGATAGATGGATAGTTAGACCAAGTCATATAGATGATCATGGCAGAAGGAGTTTGGATTGGTTACATTTGAGGTGGTCTGGAAGTGATGGCAAACTTTGTTGAAAATAAGGCTGCCATACCAGATGAGTCATGATGCCTTATAAAACATGTGGGTTAAGAAGAACAAGGATCCACTTGTACCAAGTGAAGTAGATGTTGATAGACCTATATGAGTAGAACACAACCATGCAAATAGTTGGTCCATATAAGGTTGGATGATGGTGTGGGCTTCTGTCAAAGTTGGCATGTTGACTAGATTTGCAGGAAAAGTTATTTTCTTGCCTGCAAAACCATCAGAACAAGTGGGTTGGAGGATGATCTAACCAAAGGAAAGAGTGGGCCTTGGTATTCCTTTGGATGATTAACAAGATGTTTCAAGTGCGTTACCAAAAATGTACAAGGGTTTAGAAAGGGAGACAATCAAAAAGGTGATGTTGGAAATAGTTTTCCATACTGTGGGTGGTGATGATTTTGATGGGTTGCAAGGTACCAAAGTATTGAGGGTTTTTGACTAGAACGTGGTTGGTGATGATTTTGATGGGTTGCAAGGTACCAAAGAATCATCAAGTGGATGTGGTTGCAGTGTAGATTGATTAGAAAGTATCCTTGCTTGATATTGGTCTTCATTGACTTGGAAACTTCTAGAATGGATCACTGCAGAATTGATTTGGTTAAGGGTTTCAGATGATCACCTAGTGGCTAGAAATTAGATCGAGATTGTATTCTTGCTTAGGGTGTGGTGATTTGGAAACCTCTTGATCCTAGTGATGAGCTCCTAGAGTAGCTCATACTATCTCCTAAGCAGACAAATCAAGTAGCAGATCAAGGCAACTCATCTTACAAACAAATCAACTACTACTAGGGTTACCATCAAGCTTAGCTTGAGGTAAGGATGGTCAATTTTGAAAGGTTGGAGTTTGAATAAGGTAAGAGTCCTTGGTATCCCTACCAAGAGTAGAATTCAGAAGTTGTATACAAGGTTTTGAGAATCCTAGAGGTAGGAGTAGTTGAAGGTTCTGTCTTGAGAACATAAGGAGATTGTAGTATATATCTCTCCATAATTTTGTGATTAGAAGCTACTAAAATAGTTTTGGTTACATAATCATATTAGCTCATGTTTTGAAATGCCAGAACATTTGAGAATATGTAAAATGAGCCAGGATAGTTTTGTTAAATAGTTTTTGTCAACTGATGGTGAGGTAAGGAGTATCATATGGTATACACTCACATGCTCAAGCACAAACAATCAACAAGAAAACACTGCACCAATGAATAAGAAAAAGTTTTTGTTCCCCCTGATTTTTGCATTCTTGGACACTAATCAGGGTTGCTGAAATTGGGATGTTATAGACCTTTCCCCTTAAAAGAATCTCGTCCCAAGATTCAGGAGAGTAGGGTTAGGGCATTTTGAGTCAGGGTTAGCGCTACTGGTTTCAAGCGTGATATCTTACGGATTCCGTCTTTGGAATTGGTTACCCTATCGATGAAGTTGAGCTTCAGTCTTCCGGGATGCACTGAGAGTTGAGAAGAGTCCAACCTTGATTGCGAGGAATGATCTTATATTCCTTCAGGGCTCGATACCTCAAGGGCTTAGGCTAGGAAGACTGTCTCGATTCTGAACTTCACGGAGTACTCGTTGGAGGATAGAATCTACTGTTGTGAGTACCTCTCTCAGAGGATTCACAGCTCTTCCTTAGGGTCGTAGGGTATCCCATTTCACGATTTTAGGGTCGGGACACCTGAGGTTGCTCCTGGCAGAGGGTTATTCTATTTTGTGGGAAAGACGCAGTCTTTCCCCCTTAAGGTTAAACTAGGGTGACTCGGAGTTAACGCAGTCCTTCCTTCTTGGAGTCGTCAGATCTGGTACTTTTTTTGGAGTATCTTTTGGTAGACAGTCTTCTGGAATTGAGTGGAAAGACGCAGTCTTTCCACCTTAGAGATTTACATGAGGTCATCGAGGTTGGGGTAAATCCTTCGTCTTGGAGCAGAGGCATGAGTCTTGAGTTGGGGTCCTTGTCTTCAGGGAACTGAGGTATTTTGGCCTTCTGGTGAGGAAATTCCCGTTGGTTGGGCAGAGGGATCTATTACTAGTTAGTCTCTCGGGGTTGAGGGAAGTTCTAATATACCAAGGGTTAGCGGAGTCAGGTTTTCACTTCTTGTCTTGCTTGACTTATCGGGTGGTTTCTTGTGGATATTGAGGATCCTTCGGTGATTGACTTCCGGCTTCAACGGGATTCTTGCTGTAGTAGACTGAGGAACAAGGGAGTGTGGTGCTATTGACGAGTCTCGCGAGGTGTGTTTGACGAGGTATGCCATCCTGCTGAGGTGAAATCTTCGAGTTGATTCAAACTTGACGATGTCGAACTCCTGGATCTTGCGATGCTTTTCCTCTCATATACTCTCGATGTTAGTCTGGGTCTCATTACCGACAGCTAACACAGGGGTTTCCTGAGTTACAAGGTGGGTTATCGCTCCTCGAGTCACATTTTTAAGGAGGTCAAAGCAAACCAGAACATACAAACAAGGCGAACAGAGCGAGGGGCTCGCAATGTCCTCGGCAAACAACACACATCAAGCAACACATGATGCACTTAGGCAAGCAAACACGGTCAATGCTAGGGACCAAGGATTTAACTACTCGCGAGGTAGGGGAATCCTATTCTTAGGACTATCGACCCTAGATATCGTCTTTCTTCAGGTCAGATTCACTATCTTGCAAATGAAGCCTTTATCGTATCTTGGACGCTTCTTGATAGTGCAACACCTGATGTCTTCTGATTATGAGGATTCCGCCGGTAGAGCGATATTGTAGTCTCCTTGTGTTTACTGGTAGTTGCTTGTCTTCATCTTGTTCTCATTGTCTTCACCGGCTTTTAGATCCTAGTTATTCAAAATCTGGAGGTTTGAAGTTTGGGACAAGAGTTGGATTAAACCATTTTCGAAAGCATTTACTTAGAGTAAGAGAAGAAGTAGAACTTTTTGAAACTCATTGAGAAACTAGTTTTCGAAAGCCGGGGTTTTCAAAAATAAGTTACCTGTCTAGCGACCATGCTAACTAATGTTCTCCTACAGTCAGGATGGCTCTGATACCAAGTCTATGGAGCCCCCGGATTAATCATCCGAGAAATCCCTGTTATGCATACACCACGTTCCCATGATCAGTCAGCCGTGGAACATAACCGACAAGTATCATTACAACATCCGAGACATACCTAATTTACAAGACTTACATAAATGTCGTGATGGCTACATCAATAATCATCAGCGGAACTTCATCAAGTGCAGAGCCTGATCCATGCCTTAACCTACAGGCAACTGACTGGGAGAACGTCCTAGCTCGCATAGTCGCCAACATCGTCTTCTTCTTGATATCTGACCAAGTTAATAGCCAGGGACAATGCCAGTGAGTACTTTGAATGTACTCGCAAACCACCTTAAGATAATAGTAATAACAAGAGGATATGCATTATGGCTGTGGTAGTAGGAGGGCTCCAAGAGAAGTTCTTTTCGCAATTAGTTTCTCTTGTAGATATAGCATCTACATATCTCTGTTGAAAACCTTTGTAAACATTTTGGAAACCTTATTGAAAAGTTTTAGAAAAACATCAGGACTGGGTCACCCATTTGTTCCCGTGTTCAACTCGTCCCACGACCAAACTCCTTTCTCCTCCTTCCGACCATCCCACGGTCAAAACCTTTCTCCTTTATGACCATCCCATGGTCAAAGCATTTCCAAAGCCATTTATTATCCGAAATCCTTTTTGAAAACAAAAACAGCACCGCTCTACAGCAACCTTCCCAACCGTCCATGACTGTGGACGCGGCTATTCGAATAGATCTACACTCTATAGAGGTTGTACACTTTACCCACACCATCCGTGTAACATCCTTACCTCACCCTCATTGGTGCAGTGTTCATTGGTGCAGTGTTTGCCTGTTGTTTGTTTGTGCTTGTGCATGAGAGTGTATCTTATGATACTCCTTACCTCACCCTCAGTTGACAAAAGCTATTTACCAAAACTATCCTGGCTCAACTTACATATTCTCAAACGTTCTGGCATTTCAAAACATGAGGTCAATATGCTTATGCAACCAAAACTATTTTGGTAGCTTCTATTGACAAAACTATGGAGAGATATATAATACAATCTCCTTATGTTTTCGAGACAGAACCCTCAACTTACCTTATCTGTAATTTTCCCAAAACCTCCTTTCAAAGCATTTGAATTCTACTCTTGGTAGATACACCAAGGACTCTCATATTATTCAAAGTCCAACCTCTTCAAAATGCCCCAGCCTGACCCCAAGCTAAGCTTGATGGTAACCTTAGTAGTAGTTGATTAGTTTATAAGATGAGTTGCCTTGATCTGTTGTCTGATGAATTGCCTTGATCTGTTGTTTGTCCGGTTTGCTTAGGAAGTAGTATGAGCTACTCTAGGAGCTCATCACTAGGATCAGGAGGCTTCCAAATCACACCACCCTAAGCAAGTTTGCAAAGCAAGATCAAATCTCTAGATACTAAGTGATCATCTAAAACCCTTAGCTAGATCATTCCTGCAGTGATCCATTCTAGAAGCTTCCAAGTTGAAGACCAAGATCAAGCATGGATCCCTTCCACTTCAGCTACACTTCAATATCATCCACTAGTTGATGCTCTGATACCTTGCAACCCCTCCAAGATCTTTTCCCCTCTCTAGTCTAGAAACTGTTTCAACATCACCTTTTTGAATGCCTCCCTTTCTCAACCCTTGTGCATTTTTGGAATTGCATATGAACCATCTTATTACCCATCCTAAGGACTACCAAGGACTACTTTTGCCCTTGGCTAGATCATCCTCCAACCCACTTGTTCTTGATGGTTTTGCAGGAAAGAAAATAACATTTCCTGCAAATCTAGTCATCATGCCTACTTTGGTAGAAGCTCACATCATCACCCAACCTCCTATGGACCAGCTCTCTGCATGGTTGTGTTCTACTCATATAGGTCTACCAAAAGCCACTTCACTTGTTCCAAGTGAATCTCTGTGCTTCTTAAACGCACTTGATTTATAAGGCATCATGACACTTTTGTGTATGGTAGCCTTAATTTCAACAAAGTTTGCCACCATTTCTAGATCACCTCAAATGCAATTAATTCAAACCCTTCCTGCCATGTTCATATATATTACTTGGTCTATCTACTCATCTAACCTTTGCATCAAGGTGAACTCTGAACTCCAAGATACAACCATGTTTTGATGGTATGAAATTAACACCACCGTAGATCCCTAACCTAGGGTATTTCACCAAAATCAACTTGGACTCTCCAATCCCAAGGTTGCAAATTCTTGATACACCTTTTATACACCCTCTACCTAGATCATCAAGATTTATCAAATATTATCCATAATTTATTATGGCTTCAAATCTATTTAATTCCTTTAATTGACAAAATCTCAAAACCCCCTTCCCAATGGAAAGTTTGGTTTTTGTCAAACCACTTCTCCAACTTTTGGCTCAAGTGAGTTCCATATATAATACCCTATCTTCCCATCTCAAAAATAAATATTTTTGAGAAGCTTTATAACTTCTTTTGCCCATTTTCCTAAATGGCTGAATTGAAATGATAATTGTTTTAAATACTTCTATGCCTCAATAAATCTTGGGAAAATTCCCCTAAGTGTGTATTCACATTTGGGACCATCTCAAATCAAAATCCACCCTTGTCCAATGTAAAAATATCAAATGATCCTCTAAAAACCACTTCTGCCCTTTTTGAATAAATGGATTTAGAAGGACTAAAACCCCATACAAAAATCCCAAATAAATCCTAGGAGTCTACCTAGACCTCATCTATCTACCAGTACCATTTACTCGTCTTGTCCAATGCAAGTTTTTGGACTTCTTTCATAACCACCTATTTTGATCAAGTTGCCAATTAAGCAAATCCATTACTCAAACCCCTTTCAAATCTCATCAAATCTTGCTCAAAGCATCTCCTCAACACTAGGACACTCCTCTGCTCGTGAGCACTGTAGCTCCACCCCTGCTCCTGCCCATTTTACCCTTGTACTAATAGAAAGAGAGAGAGAGACAACCCCAAATCTTACAGGGATTGCCACAATTAATTACCACAGCTGCCACCCCCTCCCTCTCTGATCCAGCACGACCAAATACCCTTCATACCCCTCACCACCATCTCCTGGACCAATCCCTGGCCAGCATCCCCCCTCCACCATGTTCAAATTGGTCATTTACACCATCTACTCCTCCCCCTTGGTATAAAGGCCATAGGCCACCCCTACAAGCCCCCTTCCCCTAATTTGCTCCCTCTCCCCTCCCACTTACCTCCCCCAGCTCCACTCCCCCTCCCCTGCTCTGTGCTGTCCGAAGGAAGAAGAAGAGGAGCTCTCGGCCTCCTCAAGAAATTTAGCAAGGATCTCTCCTCCTTGGTCCCCCTCCTCTGCATGTCGCATGGTCGACTCCCCTACCTCTCCTCTACCTGACCCTATGCCTATTTTTTCTCAGGACTGACTCCTTCGTCCTCGCCAGCAAGCTCCGACGAGATCATCCTCGGCGACCGTCGTGCGAGCTGCTTCCCGGAGGCCAACCCCGCTGTGCCGCCCCTCGATCTGCTCGCCGTCGTTGACCGCGTCACCCTGCACCCTCCCCATCGCCTCCCAAGCCCTCTGGTGAGCTCCTGCCTCCCTCTCCGACATGCTAGGGTTCTACCGCCGTGAGCTCTGCTCTGCCGAGCACGACGACGCCCATCCGTCCATCTCCACTTAAACCAACGGCCAGATCTGGCCGATACCGCTTCGGCCGCCCCCTCTCGCTGACCGCTGGGCCCCGCCTGGCAGGTTCAAGCCGCGACTCCCGCGCGCCTCGATGCCTGCTGCTGGGCCGATTCTCCCCCTGCGGCCCTGTTCCTCCTCAGATTCAGCCTAGCTGCTCTGTCTTCTTTTCTTTTTATTTCAGATCCAGAAAAAGATCAGTAGGATTCAATCCTTTTGAAAATGTAAATCAAGTCCAAATGCCAAGATCTAAATTTCTGGTAGATCCCTGATGTTTTCTCAAACCTGCAGAAGCAACCCCAAGTCAAAAAGAAATTCCATTATTTGTTTACAATTATTCTGCTGCCAGGTGTACCTTACCCTAATTAAATTCCTCAGAGAGTTCTACATCTCCATTTGGAGAGAATCAAAGCCCTAATGAGAGGTATTTGATATACATATCATCTAGCATAGGTTCTATGCCAAGGTGAACAGAAGGGTTTCTTTAACAAAAATAACAAAATTAGCCTTTATCTGTCTTGGATAAATTCTCTAGGCGAAACCAAATGTTATATGTACCTTATTCTACCTCCAAGTACCTCATAATATCAGTACCTATCAAATCCCAGCAGCTCAGAATTTATTGAGCTCTGGTTGAGTCTTAGTGATTTAAATACTTATGTGAGGGGTATTTTCACTAAATAAATCACTCCAGGAGTTTGGCAACTCCAAAAAGAGTGAATCCAAGCTCCGTGGAAAGGTATTCTAAATACCTACCACCTGCCCTTGGAATCAACTCAATAGCTTTTGTATAATTAATCTGCTGAAAAAGAGAAAAACCATACAGAACCGCCTTTGATGATTTATTAAGGGCATTCTGTTAATTGTTTTGACTTGATTACAACTCTTTGTGGTTCAATACATCAAACACTACGTAACTACCCAAGGAAATAATTTTTGAACCTCCATATAAATTCTGGTGAATTATTCCCTCAAACTAGAGTTATTACCACTATAAAAATCATATTTAAATCTAGGTAATTGATAATCAAGTGAAACCACTTGTGTTAGTTTTGTGTTACCAAGACCTATCTGAGGATACCATTTTTGCACATTGGTATCCTACAGACCTCAGAACCCCACTCCAAGTTCATGGTATTTATCTTAGACATCTATCTTCCAAATGGAAAAACACTTCCATGGCAATTTAGTAATTCCACTTCTAGTAGCCCACTCCTCCAAAACCTACCAAGTTCAGTAGTATTAAGTATGTTTGCATGTTGTATGGATTGATGCATGTATGCCCTGTATTGATTGTGGTATTGTCTGCTTGCGTGTGTACCCGATGACGGCGATAGTGAGAGTGTTTGACGACTAGAAGGAAGGGACTTCTTATTATTATTTATTGGGTATTCTTGGTTATCTAAAGAAGTCCAGGGACTAATTACTGATCACAGGCAAGCCACCATTCCTGAATTCTGATACTAGTCCTACTCTCTTTATTACGTGTTTTGTATCCTCTTTATAAATTGCATTATTTATCTTCATGTCTTGTTTTATAAATACTGCGCTAATAACTTGGCTCCTCCAAGTTAAGACTTTGTGTCCATCGGGGCACCACCCTGATGTAACTACCATTTTATCCCTTTAGACTGAGAGTAAGATGGTTAGCATCCTGCCTCGTTGAAAACCCGGTTTTGAGAAAATAAACCATTTTGGGATTCATCCCTCTACAAAGGTTTCAAAACGGCTTTGTAAAACCCTTGGGAAGAGGCATCATTCCAAGCGGATGTTTTAACGAAAGGAATGGTGATGATGAGAAATAAGAAAGTAAAGGGATGTTATATGCCTTTATCGGAACAATTTCTATAAGTGCAACCACATTACCCCAGGTGTTGGGGCTTAGCTCGTAGTTTGTCTGCATTAGCCGAGGCAGCTTGTACCATCCTTATAGGGAGAGATCCCTTGAATTCCGGGCAGGCGCTACCAGATCTCGGATCTGAAGCCTGTTGCTTGCTTCGGCAAGAGTGAGCCTGTTCTGGTAGGAGGCCGGTGCAACAATTGGGTCTCCCGTGGACGGTATGACTTAGGTGGTACGTAAGGAAGTGAAGTCACCAGATTAAGGTATACGCCAAGTTTTTGCTTGGGTATGCGCGTGTATGGAAGGCATGACTATGGCTGGGAGCCACATACTTATTGTCGGGGAGCACAAACCCAAAAGGAAAAGCAGCCTTTGCTAGGGTCGACAAGCAAAAAGTTAGGTTTGATTATCCGGACCCCCATCTACACTAGTAGTGGGTCGTGGTTGTATCCCGGCGAATGTATTGATTCTTGTGGGGAAAGTGCGCAAACTCTGCAGAGTATAATCTATTCGATTAGCCATGTCCACGGTAAAGGACGGTTGTAATGGTGTTGGCTAGGAGGACCCAAACGGTGTTTGTTTGGAAAGAATGGATTAGGACGAAGGTTCCGGGGGAAACCGAGTTTGAAAGCTTTGCCTTGACCAGAGGTGGTCAAAGCGGTTTAAAAGGGGGTTTTACTCCAAAACTGTTTTCAAAACTCTTTTTAACAAAGATACGGAGATGTCTTGATTTATAAAATAGAGGAATGTTTCAAAACTCTTTTTCAACAAAGATGTGGAGATGCCATAACCACAACAGGTAGTCTAGGCTTTTCAAACACAACCCCAGATAGAGCTACCTCGCCACAGCCAGACTTGCATTTCCTTATGTCATTTATCATAGTGGTTTGTGAGTACATTCAAATGTACTCACGGCTTTGTCCCTGGATATTTACTTGGCCAGACTTTCAGAGGTTCGACATCGGAGGATTAATGTGATGTCCAGCGAGCTAGGTCGTCTTCCCAGTCAGCTGCCTGTAGGTTGAGGCACGATTGGGCTCTGCGCATGATGATATTCCATTGCTAAGGATGGTGTAGCCATAATGGCATTTATGTAAGTCTTGTAATTCGTTATGTTTTGGATGCTGTAATGATACTTGTCAGTTATGTTCCACGGCTCACTGATCATGGAAACATGGAGATATGCATAACAGGGATTTCTCGGATGAATAATCCGGGGAGCCCACTGACTTGGTATCAGAGCCATTCTGACTGTAGGAGACCTTAGTTAGCATGGACGTTAGACAGGAAATGACAAACCTATTTTCTAAAAAGACAAGGGAGAAGAGATGACTATTTGCAAAACTGCTTATGTCTTTTCCCCTCTACTTTGAAAACTACCCGCATTAATATGATTTTCTAACGGTAAAATCTTGCACACTTGTCACTACCCGACCCCATCTCAACAATCTACTGTAGATGGCCTCTTTCTACTTGGAGCGCATCATCGTTGGAGACAGTTTCTGGCCATTTGAGGAGCAACTTCACAACCTGCTGAAGATAGTCAAGAGACCATCCCCGACAATTGAAGGAACCAAACTTCCTCGCAGTAACACCAATGTGATGCAATGGGTCATCAAGGCCGTGATTCCCTCCCCCGATGAGGACACCGCGCCCACAATCTTCACCTTCCTCGACAACAACTGGGTAGATGGCGTGGTGCGAGCCATACAGGAGATCATGGCGCGCCTCTACAGGATCCACGAAGATGAGTTAAAGGATACTCCCTACCATTTGTTTGGAAAGCGCGACCAAGATGGACTTCCTACCAAGTCATTCCTCACCTACTGCATCGGGAATCAGTTTGAGAACATGGAGTACCTACTCCAACATTCCCAGGAAGACCTTGACAAGGCCAGGCGCGAGAATCTGCTTCTGAAGATGGATATCAACCTACTCCGTAAGCGCGAAAGAAGTCTAAGAGCCACCAATGCTCGCTTGGAGAAGAAGCTGACCATTGAAGTACCCCCAACCCCTGAAGATGAAAATCCCAGGACTAACGACGGACTCTCCTTCATCAATGAGTACCACCCTATAGTATAGTCACCCGCTCCGACCGAGTCAACATCCAACCCTGCACCTTGGGAAGGCACCACTCTCACCTTCACTGAAGAGGAGCTGAATATCCCGCATACCCCAGAGGATTTGCAGTAACTGGAAACCCCTTCCACGGAGTCAGCACGAACCACAGATGCACCCTCCAAGTAATCACCCGCATGGCGGTACTCGCCCGTTTAGAAATAGGGTAGAGTCATGTCTCGTCCTTGAACGCATTTTGTAATGCTTAAGTACCATTAGCACTCTCGGGTGCACATTGGTTGATGATTTAATAACTTCCTTGGATTGATATGCTTGCTTGATTTGCTTTCCTTCTTGCCTGTATTACCCAAGACGTTGCATCGGACCCCAACCCGGAACGCGTACCAGCAATCGAAAACCCCAGGATGGCCATGGAGACAGGAAACTCGAAGAATGCATGTAGCCGTTGCGGAGACGGAAGACACCAAGCCAGCAGAAGTCCCGGCCACTACCCAAACTGCGGAGAACGTCACTCGTCCAAAATTTGCCCAACTCGGTTTGTCACTTGTTTCCTCTATGAAGGCCAAGACCATGTCCCAATCCATTGCCCAATATATCCCCTCATTGGCAAGGCTCGTTAACCTCCCGGTGTCCGTGGGCTCCCCGGATTTACCATCCGAGAAATCCCTGTTATGCATACATCCACGTTCCCATGATCAGTGAGACGTGGAACATAACCGACAGGTACCATTACAACATCCAAAACATAACGAATTTACAAGACTTACATAGATGCCCTTATGGCTAGATCATCATTAGCAGCGGAACATCGTCAAGCGTAGAGCCCAATCGTGCCTCACCCTACAGGCAGCTGACTGGGAAGACGGCCTAGCTTGCTGGACGTCACCTTAAAACTCTTGAAAGTCTGGCCAAGTAAATAGCCAGGGACAAAGCCGTGAGTATTTTTGAATGTACTCGCAAACCACCTAGATAAGTGAACAAAGGAAATGCAATATGGTTTTGGAGAGATAGCTCTATCTAGGGTTGCTTTTGAAAAAGCCTAAACTAACTTTTGAAGTTATGGCATCTCCATATCTTTGTTGAAAAAGAGTTTTGAAAACATGCTTCTGTTTATAAATCCAGACATCTCAATGACTGTTGAAAAAGAGTTTTGAAAATAGTTTTGTAGTTGAAAAACCTTTTTAAACATCTTCGACCCCTCGGGTCAAAACAAAGCCTTCGAACTCGGGTTCCCCGGGAACCTTCGTCCTCAAAGTACTTGCTTCACAAACAAGCACAGTTTGGGTACTCCTAGCCAACACCTTTACAACCGTCCTTGATCGTGGACACGGATATTCGAATAGGTTATACTCTACAGAGTTTGCGCACTTTCCCCACAAGAATCAATACATCCGCCGAGATTCAACCATGGCCCACTACCACTATAGATGGGGTGTCCGGATAATCAAACCTAACTTTTTGCTTGTCTACACTAGCAAAGGCATGCTTTTCCTCTTGGGTTTGTTCTCCCCGGCAACGAGTATGTGGCTCCCAGCCATAGTCCTTCCTTCCGTACACGCTCATACCCAAGCCGCAACTTGGCGTATACCTTAAATCTGGAGACTCCACTTCCTTCCGTACTAACTAACTCATACCGTCCGCGGGAGACCCAATTGTTGCACCGGCCTCCTGCCAGGTCAGGCTCACTCTTGCCGAAGCAAGCGACAGGTTTTAGATATTTTATCTGGGACGCCTGCCCGGTCTTCCAAGGATTTCTCCCTATAAGCATGGTAGAAGTGCCTCGGCTAATGCAGACAAACTACGGGTTAAGCCCCATCAACCTGGGGTAATGTGGTTGCATGGATAAAAAATGTTCTAGTAAAGGCATAGAACATCCCATGACATCTCCACTTCTTCTCATCACCATTTATTTTGTTAAAACTTCCACTGGGAACGATGCCTCTTCCCAGGGTTTTACAAAGTCGTTTTGAAACATTTGTAGTGGGATAATCCCAAAACAGTTTATTTTCTCAAAACCGGGGTTCCAAGGAGGTAGGATGCTATCCATCGTACTCTCGGTCTAAGAGGATAAATGATGGGTTCATCGGGGTGGTGCCTCGAAGGACACGAAATCATAACTTCGAGGAGCCAAGTTACTATCGCGATATTTTTAACACAAAACATGCAATCATGCAATTTATAAAGAGGATATAAAACAGGTAAAAGAGAGTAGGACATGTATCAGAGTTCAGGAAATGGTGGCTTGCCTGTGATCAGCAATAAGTCCCTGGACTTCTTCAGATGACCAAGAATACCCAATAAAAGAATAATAAGAAATCCGTTCCTTCTTGTCGTTAGACACTCACACTATCGTCGTCATCGGGTACACATGCAAGCAGACAATATCTCAATCAATACAAGGCATACAAACAGTCAAACCATATAGAAAACAAACATGAGAACTACTACTGGACTTGGGAGGTTTTTGGAGAAGTGGGATTCAAAGGGTGGATTTTACAAGATTGCCATTGTAGTGTTTCTCTTGGGAGATAGTTGTCTAGGATAGATATAAGGGACTAGGATTAGGGTTCTGTGGTCAATATGTTATCAATGGATAACCATGACATCCTCAGATAGGTCTTGACAGGGTAAAACGATCACAAGTGTTTCACTTGATTATCACTTTTCTAGAATTAGTTATGCTTTTAATAGTGGTTTGAACTCTAGTTTGAGGAAATAATTCACTAGAAAAGTTCTGGAGCTCCTAAAATTATTTCCTTGGATGGTTTGCTAGTACTTGCTATACTGAACCACCTAGAGTTGAAATCAAGTCAAAAGAATTACCAGAATGTCCTTAGGAAAATCCCAAAGGTAGTTCTGTAAGATTTTTCTTTTATTTACCACATTAAATATACAGGAGATATTGAGTTGGTTCCAAGGGCATGTGATAGGCATGTCCAATACCTTTCTGTAGGAATTGGATTCACCCTTTTTGGAGTTGCCAAACTCCTGAAGTGATTTATTTAGTGAAAATACCCCTTGCAGAAGTATTTAAATCACTAAAATTCATCCAGAGCTCAATAAATTGTGAGCTGCTGGGGTTTGGTAGATAGGGGTTCTAGTGGAATCAAGTCCATACCTCACTTGGTTAGACCTGGGGAATTTATCTAAGACAGAAAGTTGTCAGTTTTATTAATTTTCCTAAAGGCAGAATAAAGTTCACCTTGGTGTGAGACAAGTGCTGGATGATAGGTATTTCAATTACCTTCCAGTAGGTCCTTGGTTCATCTCAAATGGATATGTGAAACACTCTGTAGAATTTAATTAGTGTTCCAGACACATTTTTGGCAGATTAATTATTGGTAAATATTGGAATTTATTTTGGGCATGGGGTTGCCTCTACATGTTTGAGAAAACATCAGAGAGCAATCAGAAAACTAGATCTAAGCATTTGGATTAGGTTTGCCATTTTATTTAGATTTAAACCAAACAAATAGCTTATAGAATTAAAGGACCTACTAAAAGAAAAAGGAAAAAGGGGTGCACTGGGCTGGATCTAGGGAGACGCTGGGCCACAGAGGAGGATTCGGCCCACGGCGGTCAGCGGGGCGCACAGGAGCTGGCACTCGAACCTGCCAGGCGGGGCCCAGCGGTCAGCGAGAGGATGGGGCCGAAGGGGTATCGGCCAGAACTGGTCGTTGGATCAAGTCGCGATGGACGGCCTAGGGTCGTCGTCTACGCGAAACAGGGCGTCGGTATCGAACCCTAAGCAGTGGCGCAGGGAGGAGGCGGGAGCTCACCAGAGGGCTCGGGGAAGGTCAGGGATGGTGCAAGGTGATGCGGTCTTCGATGCTGAACAGATCGGTGTGCAGCACTAGGAGGGTGGACGCCCGGAGGTAGCTGGCACGTCAGAGGCCGAGGGCGACCTCGTCGGAGCTCGACGGTGACGGCAGAGGAGAGGGTCCTGGGCAAAAAGGAGAGCACCGTGAGATGCAGGAGAGCAAGGGGATCTTGTGGGTTGACATGCAGAGAGGATGGAGCAGAGGGGGAGGTGCCTTGCTCGATTTTTGAGAGGAGGCCGAGAGTTCCTCTCCTTCTTCCTTCGGACAGCACAGAGCAGGGGAGGGGATGTGGTGCTCGGGGGAGGTAAGTGGGGTGGAGAGGGAGCAGATGAGGGCAGAGGGCTGGCT
Organism: Avena sativa; assembly: GCA_916181665.1. Classification (NCBI taxonomy): domain Eukaryota; kingdom Viridiplantae; phylum Streptophyta; class Magnoliopsida; order Poales; family Poaceae; genus Avena; species Avena sativa. The sequence continues at coordinate 254,125,211 of OV702292.1, read as the reverse complement.
AGGGAGTGCTGCTAGCTTTATACCAAGGTAGGGTGCTAGGTGAGGTAAATTACCAATGTGGGCATGGTGGAGAGGGGTGCTGCCAGGGATTGGTACATGGGGACGTGGAGAAGGGTAGTACTGGTATTTGGGTCATGCTGGATCAGAGAGGGAGGGGGTGGCATCAGTGGTAAATAAATTGGGGGGACAATCTTGTAAGAATTGGGGTTATTTCTCTTTCTTTCTATTAGTACAAGGGCACAATGGAGATTTGTTGGGGTGGAGCTATAGTACTAGTCGACCAGTGTGGTGTCCTGGTGCTGAGGAGGGGCTTTGTTCAAGCTTTGGTGGAATTGGAAGTGGTTTAGATTGGTAGTTTGCTAATTTGCCAAAATTTATCCAATAGATGATTGTGAAGGAAGTCCAAAATATTGCATTGGACCAGAGGAGAGAATGGTACTGGTAGATAGATAAGGTCAAGGTAAACTCCTAGGAATTATTTGGGATTTTTATGTGGAGCTTAAGCCCACTTAAATCCACTTATCCAAAAAGGGCAGAAGTGGTTTCTAGAAGATCATTTCATAAATTTCTATTGTACAAGGATGGATTTTGATGTGGAAGGGTCCCAAGTGTGAATACACACTCAGGGGAATTTTCCCAAGATTTATTGGGGATTAAAAGTGATTAAAACAATTATTATTCCAATTTAGCCTTTTAAGAAAAAGGGAAAAAAGAAATAATAACGCTTCTCAAAAATATTTATTTTTGAGTTGGTAAGTTGAGGTATGATATATGGAACTCACAAGATCCAAAAGTTGGGGAAGTGGTTTGGTAAAAACCAAACTTTCCTTTGTGGAGGGAGTTTTGGAGATTTTGACTATTTAAGAAATTAAATAGTTTTGGGACCATAATGATTATAGATAAAATTGGATAATTATTGGGGATCAAAGTAGACAAGGTAGACAAGGTGTAGCAAGAAGTTTCAACCTTGTGGAATGAAATTCCAACTAGAAAAGGAGGGAAAGCAATGAGTTGAGGATCTAGGGTGGTGTTATTTTTATACCACCAAAACATGCTTGCATCTTGGAGCTCAAAGCTCACCTTGGTGCAAGGGATATATGGATAGGTAGACCAGGTCCTATAGATGAACATGGCAGGAGGAGTTTGAATTAATGGCATTTGGGCTGATCTAGAAGTGATGGCAAACTTTGTTGAAATTAAGGCTGCCATGAAATATGGATCATGATGCCTAATAAACCATGTGGGTTTAATCAGAACAGAGATCTACTTGGGACAAGTGAAGTAGGTTCTGAAGGACATTAAAGAGTAGAACACAACCATGTAGAGAGTTGGTCCATAGGAGTTTGTATGAGGGTGTGAGCTTCTACCAAAGTAGGCATGATGACTAGTTTTGCAGGAAATGTTATTTTCTTGTCTGCAAAACCATCAAGGATGAGTGGGTTGAGGGATGATCTCACCAGAGGAAAATGTGGGCCTTGGTAGTCCTTAGGATGGTTAACAATATGGTTCAAGTGAATTTCCAAAAATGCACATGGTTTGAGAGAAGGAGGTATTCCAAAAGGTGACGTTGGAACTGTTTCCAGACTTACCCAAAATTGGCGGTTTTGAGGAATTTGACTAGAGTATGAGAGGGAATGTTCTTGGAGGAGTTGCAAGGTATCAGAGCTTTAACCAGTGGGTGATATTGAAGTGTAGAGTGAGTATAGGATATCCTTGCTTGATGTTGGTCTTCAAGGACTTGAGAACATCTAGAAGGGAAATCCTCATAATAGATCAGGTTGAGGGTTTTAGATAACCATCTATTGGCTAGGGATCATATCAAGGTAAACTCTGAACTCCAAGATACAACCATGTTTTGATGGTATGAAATTAACACCACCCTAGATCCCTAACCTAGGGTATTCCACCAAAATCAACTTGGACTCTCCAATCCCAAGGTTGAAAATGCTTGATACACCTTTTCTACACCATCTACCTAGATCATCAAGATTTATCAAATATTATCCATAATTTATTATGGCTTCAAATCTATTTAATTCCTTTAATTGACAAAATCTCAAAACCCCTTTCCCAATGGAAAGTTTGGTTTTTGTCAAACCACTTCTCCAAATTTTGGCTCAAGTGAGTTCCATATATCATACCCTATCTTCCCATCTCAAAAATAAATATTTTTAGAAGCTTTATTACTTCTTTTGCCCATTTTCCTAAATGGATGAATTGAAATCATAATTGTTTTAAATACTTCTATGCCTCAAAAAATCTTGGGAAAATTCCCCTAAGTGTGTATTCACATTTGGGACCATCTAAAATCAAAATCCACCCTTGTCCAATGTAAAAATATCAAATGATCCTCTAAAAACCACTTCTGCCCTTTTTGAATAAATGGATTTAGAAGGACTAAAACCCCATACAAAAATCCCAAATAAATCCTAGGAGTCTACCTAGACCTCATCTATCTACCAGTACCATTTACTCGTCTTGTCCAATGCAAGTTTTTGGACTTCTTTCATAACCACCTATTTTGATCAAGTTGTGAATTAAGAAAATCCATTACTCAAACCCCTTCCAAATCTCATAAAATCTTGCTCAAAGCATCTGCTCAACACCAGGACACTCCTCTGGTCGTGAGCACTGTAGCTCCACCCCTGCCCCTGCCCATTTTACCCTTGTACTAATAGAAAGAGAGAGAGACAACCCCAAATCTTACAAGGATTGCCACAATTAATTACCACAGCTGCCAACCCTCCCTCTCTGATCCAGCACGACCAAATACCCTTCATACCCCTCCCCACCGTCTCCTGGACCAATCCCTGGCCAGCATTCCCTCTCCACCATGTCCAAATTGGTCATTTACACCATCTACTCCTCCCCTTGGTATAAAGGCCATAGGCCACCCCTGCAAGCCCCCTGCTCCTCATTTGCTCCCTCTCCCCTCCCACTTACCTCCTCGAGCTCCACTCCCCCTCCCTTACTCTGTGATGTCCGAAGGAAGAAGAAGAGGAGCTCTCGGCCTCCTCAAGAAATTGAGCAAGGCTATCTCCTCCTTGCTCCCCCTCCTCTGCATGTCGCATGGTCGACTCCCCTACCTCTCCTATACCTAATCCAATGCCTATTTTTGCTCAGGACCGACTCCTCCGTCATCGCCAGCGAGATCCAACTAGATCATCCTTGCCCACCATCGTGTGAGCTACTTCCCGGAGGCCAACCCCGCTGTGCCGCCCCTCGATCTGCTAGCCGTCATCGACTGAGTCGCCCTGCACCCTCCCCGTCGCCTCCCAATCCATCTGCAGAAGCAACCCCAAGTCAAAAATAAATTCCATTATTTGTTGATAATTATTTTGCTGCCAGGTGTACCTTACCCTAATTAAATTCCTTAGAGAGTTCTGCATCTCCATTTGGAGAGAATCAAAGCCCTACTGAGAGGTACTTGATATACCTATCATCTGGCATAGGTCCTATTCCAAGGCGAACAGAAGGGTATGGACCTGATGCCACCTCCCAGTACCTCATAATATCAGTACCTATCAAATCCCAGTAGCTCAGAATTTATTGAGCTCTGGTTGAGTCTTAGTGATTTAAATACTTCGGTAAGGGGTATTTTCACTAAATAAATCACTCTAGGAGTTTGGAAACTCCAAAAAGAGTGAATCGAAGTTCTGCAGAAAGGTATTCTAAATGCCTACCACCTTCCCTTGGAATCAATTCGATAGATTCTGTAGAATTAATCTGGTGAAAAAGAGAAAAACCATACAGAACTGCCTTTGATGATTTATTAAGGGCATTCTGGTAATTGTTTTGACTTGATTCCAACTCTATGTGGTTCAGTACATCACACACTACCTAACCACCCAATGAAATAGTTTTTGAAGCTCGAGATAAATTCTAGTGAATTATTCCCTCAAACTAGAGTTATTACCACTATAAGAATCATATTTAAATCTAGGTAATTGATAATCAAGCGAAACCACTTGTGTTGGTTTTGTGTTACCAACACCTATCTGAGGATACCATTGTTGCACATTGGTATCCTACAGACCTCAGAACCCCACTCCAAGTTCATGGTATTTATCTTAGACATCTATCTTCCAAATGGAAAAACACCTCCATGGCAATTTAGTAATTCCACTTCTAGTAGCCCACTCCTCCAAAACCTACCAAGTTCAGTAGTATTCAGTATGTTTGCATGTTGTATGGATTGATGCATGTATGTCCTGTATTGATTGTGGTATTGTCTGCTTGCATGTGTACCCGATGACGCGATAGTGAGAGTGTTTGACAACCAGAAGGAAGGGACTTCTTCTTATTATTTATTGGATATTCTTGGTTATCTAAAGAAGTCTAGGGAATTATTGCTGATCACAGGCAAGCCACCATTCCTAAATTCCAATACTTGTCCTACTCTCTTTATTACCGGTTACGTATCCTCTTTATAAATTGCATTATTTATCTACATGTCTTGTTTTATAAATACTGCGCTAATAACTTGGCTCCTCCAAGTTATGACTTTGTGTCCATCATGGCACCACCCTGATGTACCTACCTTTTTATCCCTTTAGACTGACAGTAAGATGGTTAGCATCCTACCTTGTTGAAAACCCCGGTTTTGAGAAAATAAACCATTTTGGGATTTATCCCTCTACAAAGGTTTCAAAACGGCTTTGTAAAACCCTTGGGAAGAGGCATAATTCCAAGCGGATGTTTTAACGAAAGGAATGTTGATGAAGAGAAATAAGAAAGTCAAGGGATGTTCTACACCTTTACCGGAACATTTTCTATAAGTGCAACCACATTACCCCAGGTGCTGGGACTTAGCTCATAGTTTGTCTGCATTAGCCGAGGAAGCTTGTACCATCCTTATAGGGAGTGATCCCTTGAATTCTGGGCAGGCGCTACCAGATCTCGGATCTGAAGCCTGTTGCTTGCTTCGGCAAGAGTGAGCCTGTTCTGGCAGGAGGCCGGTGCAACAATTGGGTCTCCCGCGGACGGTATAACTTAGGTGGTACGGAAGGAAGTGGAGTCACCAGATTAAGGTATACGCCAAGGTGCGTCTTGGGTATGCGCATGTACGGAAGGCAGGATTATGGCTAGGACCCACATACTCGTTGCCGGGGAGAACAAACCCAAAAGGAAAAGCAGCCTTTGCTAGGGTCGATAAGCGAAAAGTTAGGTTTGATTATCCGGACCCCCATCTACAGTGGTAGTGGGCCGTGGTTGTATCCCGACAGATGTATTGATTCTTGTGGGGAAAGTGCGCAAACTCTGCAGAGTATAATCTATTCGAATAGTCGTGTCCATGGTCAAGGAAGGTTGTAAAGGTGTTGGCTAGGAGGACCCAAACGGTGTTTATTTGGAAAGAATGGATTAGGACGAAGGTTTCAGGGGAAACCGAGTTCGAAAACTTTGCCTTAACCAGAGGTGGTCAAAGAGGTTTAAAAGGGGTTTTTACTCCAAAACTGTTTTCAAAACTCTTTTTCAACAAAGATATGGAGATGTATTGATTTATAAAACAGAGGCATGTTTCAAAACTCTTTTTCAACAAAGATATGGAGATGTCATAACCATAATAGGTAGTCTAGGCTTTTCAAACACAACCCCAAATAGAGCTATCTCACCACATCCAGACTTGCATTTCCTTATGTCATTTATCCTAGTGGTTTGCGAGTACATTCAAAAGTACTCACGGCTTTGTCCCTGGCTATTTACTTGGCCATACTTTCAGAGGTTCGACATCGGAGGATTAAGGTGACGTCCAGCGAGCTAGGTCATCTTCCTAGTCAGCTGCCTATACGTCGAGGCACGATTGGGCTTTGCGCATGATGATATTCTACCGCAAAGGATGGTGTAGCCATAATGGCATTTATGTAAGTCTTGTAATTCGTTATGTTTCGGATGCTGTAATGATACTTGTCGGTTATGTTCCATGGCTCACGGATAATGGGAACATGGAGATATGCATAAGAGGGATTTCTCGGATGAATAATCCGGGGAGCCCACAATCCGGGTACAATACCCTGATCTTCACCGATCGTGGGTTGAGTAACTGATCAAGACTCTCTAGATGCCCACTCCAATATAAGTGCCTACCCTATGAGTGTTGTGAAGGAAATATGCCCTGAGAGGCAATAATAAAGTTGTTATTATGTATTCCTTGTATGTGATAGATGTTTATTTTGCATGCTATAATTATATTGATAGGAAACATCAATACATGTGTGTTTAATAAACAAAAAGGGTTCCTAGTCATGCCTCTCTTATAGACTAGCTTGTTGATTAACAGGATGATCAAGGTTTCCTGATCATGGACATTGGATGTTGTTAATAACAAGGTCACACCATTTGTGGAATGATGTGATGAACATTCATCCAAAGTATAGCATTACGATCAAGTCATTATGTTTATATTGCTATAACATCATACGAAGTAATCTTTATCCTTAGACCATGAGATCATGTTAATTGCTAACACCGGAAGAGTATCTTGATAACATCAAACGTCACACCGTAACAGGGTGACTATAAAGATGGGTTCAGTGCTACGAAGGTGTTATGTTGAGGCTCATGGATCAAGAGTGGAATTTGTCAATCCAGATGACGGATAGATATACTCTGGGCCCTCTCGGTGATATCACATTAGGATAGCTTGCAAGCAAGTGATGTGATCACTAGAATGTTATATCACAGGAACGAGAAAAGAGTGCATGTCGATAACGAGATCAAAATAGGTATGGAGATACCGATGATCGAATCTCGGACATGTAATATATCGAGAGACAAAGGGATTTAGTTACAAGCGTTAAAGGTTCTCACTATCACAGGAGACATCGTTGAATGTGTAGGAGTCAGTACGGATCTCCAGGTCCCGCTGCTGATTATTGATCGGAGAAGGGTCTCGATCATGTCTGCATTATTCACGAACCATAGGGTGGCACACTTAAGAGTTACCGGACACCATTTTGGAGCACATATGTTTCAGAGGAAAGAATTGCAAAGCGCAGGAATTGTTTCAATAGAAACCAGAAATTGTTTCGGGTGAAATTGCAGAATGTGTTTCTGCATGTGATATTGAAATATTGCAAGGGGCTATATGTGAATGCTTGTTAATCAAAGTAATTAACAAAATTCTGAATAAATTTAATAAAAGAGTTTTATTAAATGAGAGAGCATTAAATTTGGAGAAACTTAATGCATTTAAAGTGGAGACTTTAAAAGGGAATGTGAAGAGGCATTTTAATGTGGAGGAGTTACCACCACATGAATGGGGGAGGTGAGGTTTCACCCCCCATGCGCCGGCCATGGAGAGAGGGGGCACCCCCCTCCTCCTATAAAAGGCCACCCATTCCCTCCTTCATCCTCACACCTCCTTGTGAAGGATCTCTCTCCCCTCTAGAATTATTCCCCCATGGTCTCGGATTAGCGAGATACATGTTCCCGGTGGCATTTCGTCTGGAAGGAGTTGCTGCTTCCGCTGGATCGCTGGAGCGAGGAGGTGGAGGTTGTCTGGTGGCTTGAACGTGTGTGCGAGTACGGATGCGCTGCTGAGTTGCGGCGCTCGGACTTCCTCACGATCTTGAGATCGGCAAGTGTACGACTACATCAACCATCAGTTCCTACTCGTTAACAAAACTCGTTGTCTTCGAGGGTATGTTCTCCATGGATGTATGTCCACCCGTTTTGCTTTGTACCTAGTAGATAGATCTTGGCGTGTAGTTCACACCGTAAGACATTTTTTTTCTATGTTGCGGACCCAACAGTGGTATCAGAGCCTGATCTATGCGTAGGTGCTTAGCACGGGTAGTACACATATGGTTGATATGTGGGCGATGATGATCATGTTATTGCATCTTCTATGTACTTTGGATATTGGTGGCATAGTGGGATGAAGCGGCCTGGACCAACCTTACATGTCATCGTACATGAGACCGGTTCCACAACTGACATGCAACTTGTTTTGCATAAGTGGCTGGCGGGTGTCTGTCTCTCCTACTATAGTCAATATCTGATTTACAACCAGTTGCTAATAACTTGGTTATCCTCGTTGTGGTTCATGTTCGTAGGTTAGACAGGTTCTATCTCCGAAAGCCCTAAGCCACGTAAAACTTGCAATTGATAAATTAGAGGCGTCTAGTTTAGATTGTTGCTGGGCTAGTGTTTTGTTATGGTATTGTTGTAAGTAGATGGATAATAGATACTCTTACAACTCACTTAACGTGTAAGTTCCATAGACCTTGTCCTTACACACAAAGGAATGATAGAGATCATACCACGATGCAAGTGATAGAGATCAAATGCATGGACCATATCACCTTACTTCACACATTAGATGTTGGCATCTTATATTGCTAGTTTGGCGCGTTTGGTAGCATTATAAGATGATCCCTCATTTAGATATCAAGATAAAATGTGTTCTTCCTTAAGTATGCACCGTTTTGTGGATCGTGTTTTGAGGCATCACGTGATGATCGGGTGTTTTCAACTCTACGCTTTCATACAACGGGTGTAAGACAGTTTTACACACGCAAATACTAAGGTTCTTACTTGGCGAGCCTAGCATGTACAGACATGGCCTCGGAACACGGACCTAAAGGTTAAGCATGATTCATATAGTTGATATGATGCCCATATAGATGCTTGCCTTTGAAGCTACACCAACTCATGTGATGATCCGACTTGGTGTAGTGGATTTGGTTCATGTAACCACCAAAAGGACATGAGTGATGTCGTTTTTGAGTGGGAGTTCATTAGTAATTTGGATTAGTTGAACTCAATCTATCATAGACTTAGTCTAAATATACTTTACAAATTCTGTTGTAGATGGCACCACCTGCTTTTAATTTCAATGTGTTCATGGAGAAAGAGAAACTTGCTGCGAATAGTAGCAACTTCACCAACTGGGCTATGAATTTGAGGATTCTCCTCACTGCTGCACAAAAGCAATATGTGCTAGATGCGCCGCTAGGCCCCCCACTAGCTCCTGATGCCCCTGACAAGGAAAAGAACGTCTATATAACTCGTCAGGAGGACCACAACTTAGTTCATTACGGCATACTGTATGGGCTAGAGCCAGAACTTCGAAAGCGTTTCGAATATGGCAATGCCTTTGATACCATGGGAGAATTGAAAATGATTTTTGATACCCATGCTGCCGTAGAGAGTTATAATGCTATAGAAAAGTTCTGTAGCTCCATGATGGAGGAAAACAGCTGCGTTAGTGAGCATGTGCTCAAAATGTCTGGGTACGCCGATAAGCTTGTGTCCTTGGGAATAACGATTCCCATTGACTTAGGCATACATCGTGTTCTCCAATCTCTGTCACCTAGCTACAAGAGCTTCGTGATGAACTATAATATGCAGGGCATGAAGAAGTCTCTTCCCGAGCTTCTGTCAATGCTTAAGACTGCAGAAGTGGAGATTAGGAAAGAACATCAAGTGTTGATGATCAATAGGACCACCGGTTTCAAGAAGGACAAGAAAGGCAAGCACAAGGGAAAGAAGGGTGGCAAGTCTGTTGCCACGCCTGAAAAGAAACCCCGAGATGGCCCTAAGTCTAACACCGAGTGCTACTATTGCAAGGGGACTAGCCATTGGAAGCGCAACTGCCCCAAGTATTTGGCGGACAAGAAGTCCAGAAAGGCAAACAAAGGTATATGTAATATACATGTTATTGATGTGTACTTGACTAGTACTCGTAGTAGCACCTGGGTATTTGATACGGGATCGGTTGCTAATATATGTAACTCAGTTCAGGGGCTACGGAACAAGCGACAACTAGCAAGGGATGAGGTCACGATGCGGGTCGGCAATGGATCAAGAGTTGATGTGATCGCCGTCGGAACACTGCCTCTCCATATGCCATCGGGATTAGTTATAAACCTAAATAATTGTTATTTGGTGCCTGCACTGAGCATGAACATTGTATCCGGATCGTGTTTGATGCAAAGTGGTTATTCGTTTAAGTCTGAAAATAATGGTTGTTCGATTTATATGAATAATATCTTTTATGGTTATGCACCTATGTTGAATGGTTTGTTTCTGTTGGATCTCGATAGTAGTATTACGCATATTCATAATGTTGATGATAAAAGGATTAACTTGATAATGATATATCTACATATATGTGGCACTGCCGTCTAGGTCATATTGGCGTTAAACGCATGAAAAAACTCCATTCTGATGGACTTTTGGAATGACTTGATTTTGAATCATTTGATACATGTGAGCCATGCCTTATGGGCAAGATGACTAGAACGCCGTTTTTCGGTTCAATGGAACGGGCGACAGATCTATTGGAAATCATACATACTGATGTGTGTGGACCAATGAGTGTGACGGCGCGAGGTGGATATCGTTATTTTGTTACTTTCATGGATTATTTGAGTAGATATGGGTATGTCTATTTGATGAAACACAAGTCTGAAACTTTTGAAAAGTTCAAGGAATTTCAGAATGAAGTGGAAAATCATCATAATAGAAAGATCAAATTTCTGCGGTCCGACCGTGGAGGAGAGTATCTTAGATACGAGTTTAGCACACATATGAAATATTGTGGAATAGTTTCACAACTCACGCCTGCCGGAACACCACAACATAATGGTGTGTCAGAACGTCGTAATCGTACTTTATTGGAAATGGTTCGATCTATGATGTCTCTGACTGACTTGCGACTGTCATTTTGGGGTTATGCACTGGAAACCGCTACATTCACTTTAAATAGGGAACCATCTAAATCTGTTGAAAAGACACCGTATGAATTATGGTTTGGAAACAAACCTAAGCTGTCATTTCTTAAAGTTTGGGGATGCAATGTTTATGTGAAGAAACTTCAACCGGATAAACTCGAATCCAAAGCGGAAAAATGCGTCTTCATAGGATACCCTGAGGAAACGATTGGGTATACCTTCTATCACAGATCCGAGGGCAAGGTCTTTGTTGCCAAGAATGGATCCTTTCTTGAGGAGTTTCTCACGAAAGGTGTGAGTAGTTGGAAGATAAAACTCGAAGAGGTTATTGAACCTTCTCTTCATGAAATGGCGAGTAGCGCAGCTCCAGAAGTTGTTTCAGAGTTGACTTCACCTAATGAAGAGAGAGATAATGATATTGATCATGAAACTCCGAAAAAGGACACTACCGAACCTCGCAGGTCAACTAGGACACGTGCAGCTCCTGAACTGTACGGCAATCCTGTTGTGAATTTCATGGTTGATGAAATGGATGACCCTGCGACGTATGAAGAAGCGATGATGAGCCCGGATTCCAACAAATGGCTAGAAGCCATGAAATCCGAGATGGAATCCAGGTACGAAAACCAGGTTTGGACCTTGGTGGACTTACCTCACGACCGAAAGGCCGTTGAGAATAAATGGATTTTCAAAAGGAAAACTGATGCTGATGGTAATGTGACCATCTATAAGGCTTGACTTGTCGCAAAGGGGTTTCGACAAATTCAAGGAGTTGACTACGATGAGACATTCTCTCCTGTAGTGATGCTTAAGTCGGTTAGGATTATGTTAGCAATTGCTGCATATTTCGATTATGAAATATGGCAGATGGATGTCAAAACTGCGTTCCTCAATGGTAATATTGAAGAAGAGTTGTATATGATACAACCTAAGGGTTTTGTCGATCCTAAGGATGCTAATAAGGTGTGCAAACTTCAGCGATCCATCTATGGACTGAAGCAAGCATCACGAAGTTGGAATCTCCGCTTTGATGAGGTGATCAAAGAGTTTGGATTTATCCAAACTTATGGAGAGGCTTGTATTTACAAGAAAGTGAGTGGGAGAAATGTGGCATTTCTAATATTATATGTGGATGACATATTATTGATTGGAAATGATTTAGATCTTTTAAACAGTGTTAAAAGTTATCTAAACAGCAAATTTTCGATGAAGGACCTTGGTGAAGCTTCATATATATTAGGCATTAAAATCTATAGAGATAGATCAAGACGCCTAATTGGGCTATCGCAGAGTACATACCTTGATAAGATATTAAAGAAGTTCAATATGGACAGAAGTAAGAAGGGGTTCTTACCTATGTTGCAAGGCAAGACATTGAGTAAGACTCAAAGTCCGGCTATGGCGGAAGAAAGAGAGATAATGGATAAGATCCCCTATGCCCTAGCCATAGGCTCTATAATGTATGCCATGCTATGTACAAGATCAGATGTGGCACATGCTATTAGTTTGACTAGTAGGTACCAATCTGATCTAGGTTCGGAACACTGGATAGCGGTCAAGAGTATCCTTAAGTACTTGAGAAGAACTAAGGATATGTTTCTTGTATACGGAGGTGAAGAAGAGCTAGTCGCTAAGTGTTATGTCGATGCTAGCTTTGACACTGATCCGGATGACTCTAAGTCTCAATCCGGATACGTATTTCTCTTGAACAGAGCAGCAGTTAGTTGGAGGAGCTCCAAACAACCTGTGGTGGCTGGATCAACAACAGAGGCGGAATATGTTGTTGCTTCAGAAGCAGCGCCGGAAGCGGTTTGGATGAAGGAGTTCATAATGGAACTGGGTGTGGTTCCCAGTGCGTTGGACCCGATGGTGATCTATTGTGACAACAATGGAGCCATAGACAACGCCAAGGAACCAAGGTCTCACAAAAATTCCAAGCATATTAAGCGCCGGTTTCACTCCATCCACGAGGATGTCAAGGATGGAGATATAATGATTTGTAAAGTGCACACGGACCTGAATGTAGCAGATCCGTTGACTAAAGTACTCCCTAGGGAAAAACATGATCAACACCAGAACTCCATGGTTGTTAGATTTATCACTATGTGAACTAGATTATTGTCTCTAGTGCAAGTGGGAGATTGAAGGAAATATGCCTTGAGAGGCAATAATAAAGTCGTTATTATGTATTCCTTGTATATGATAGATGTTTATTTTGCATGCTATAATTGTATTGATAGGAAACATCAATACATGTGTGTTTAATAAACAAAAAGGGTTCCTAGTCATGCCTTTCTTATAGACTAGCTTGTTGATTAACAGGATGATCAAGGTTTCCTGATCATGGACATTGGATGTTGTTAATAACAAGGTCACACCATTGGTGGAATGATGTGATGAACATTCATCCGAAGTATAGCATTACGATCAAGTCATTATGTTTATATTGCTATAACATCATACGAAGTAATCTTTATCCTTGGACCATGAGATCATGTTAATTGCTAACACCGGAAGAGTATCCTAATAACATCAAACGTCACACCATAACAGGGTGACTATAAAGATGGGTTCAGTGCTACGATGGTGTTATGTTGAGGCTCATGGATCACGAGTGGAATTTGTCAATCCAGATGACGGATAGATATACTCTGGGCCCTCTCGGTGATATCACATTAGGATAGCTTGCAAGCAAGTGATGTGATCACTAGAATGTTATATCACGGGAACAAGAAAAGAGTGCATGTATGTAACGAGATCAAACTAGGTATAGAGATACCGATGATCGAATCTCGGACATGTAATATATCGAGAGAAAAAGGGATTTAGTTACAAGCGTTAAAGGTTCTCACGATCACAGGAGTCATCGTTGAATGTGTAGGAGTCAGTACGGATCTCCAGGTCCCGCTACTGATTATTGATCGGAGAAGGGTCTCGATCATGTCTGCATTATTCGCGAACCGTAGGGTGGCACACTTAAGGGTTACGGGACACCATTTTGGAGCACATATGTTTCAGACGAAAGAATTGCAAAGCGTAGGAATTGTTTCCATGGAAACCGGAAATTATTTTAGGTGAAATTGCAGAAGGTGTTTCTGCATGTGATATTGAAATATTGCAAGGGGCTATATGTGAATGTTTGTTAATTAAAGTAATTAACAAAATTCTGAATAAATTTAATAAAAGAGTTTTATTAAATGAGAGAGCATTAAATTTGGAGAAACTTAATGCATTTAAAGTGGATACTTTAAAAAGGTAATGTGAAGAGGCATTTTAATGTGGAGGAGTTACCACCACATGAATGGGGGAGGTGAGTGGTCACCCCCCATGCGCCGGCTATGGAGAGAGGGGGCACCCCCCTCCTCCTATAAAAGGCCACCCATTCCCTCCTTCATCCTCACACCTCCTTGTGAAGGACCCCTCTAGAATTATTCCCCCATGGTCTCGGATTAGCGAGATACATGTTCTCGGTGGAATTTCGTCTAGAAGGAGTTGCTGCTTCCGCTGGATCGCTGGAGCGAGGAGGTGGAAGTTGTCCGGTGGCTTGAACGTGTGTGCGAGTACGGATGCGCTGCTGAGTTGCGGTGCTCGGACTTCCTCACGATCTTGAGATCGGCAAGTGTACGACTACATCAACCACGAGTTCCTACTCATTAACAAAACTCGTTGTCTTCGAGGGTAAGTTCTCCATGGATGTATGTCCACCCGTTTTGCTTTGTACCTAGTAGATAGATCTTGGCGTGTAGTTCACACCATAGGAAATTTTTTGTTTTCTATGATGCAGACCCAACATGTTGTTCCCCTCAAAACCGGGACGTTGGGTACCTAGGACCAACCGGAGCGCATTTGGCACTTCCCAAGTGTTGTGCTTTCAATGAGGGGCTCATAGTAACGCGTGGAGGTCCGTAAACCCTTCGTTCCTTCTCCAGGTCAATGTCTCACATGGACCCTTATGTGAGAAGGCCCACCCTCCGGGGATTTTTATCCCGTGTAGTTGTTGCGAGGCAGCTTATACCAGAATAGACAAATAACAAATCCTGCCCTGTCCCATTCCAGAGTAATGTGGTTGCACAGGGTTAATTTTTCTAGCAAAACTGCAAAGAACCGGGTGCGTTTTTGTAACCTTTTTCCTCCATCTTTCCTTCAGCATTTTGTAAAACAAAACCTTTTTCTTTCTCAACATCTCTTGGGAGGTCCCACCTCACCAAGGTTTTATCATAAAACATTTGGTAAAGCCTTTTTCTGGGGTCTTCCCATCCTCTAGTTTTTGCTTCGACTAAAACAGGGTCTCCAAAGGGTATGGTGTAATACACCATCTATTCTACTAGGGACAAGTAGGTGTCACCAAGGGGGTTGTACTTAATAGTACAAAATTGTAATTATTCAGAGGAGCCAAACCACTACCATATATACCTCAACATATAATAAAACAATGCAGTTTTAATAAATAGTAGATAAAACATGCAGAAGTAAAACAGTAGGACAAGGCCTATGAGCAAGAAGGTGGCTTGCCTGAGATCACCAATATGGCATAATTGTCCCTGGACTTCTTCTTAGATAACCAAGAATACCAATACCAATAATAGTTTTTGTTATTTTTACTATAGACAAACTAATGTTCACCTTGGCATGGGACCTATGCTGATTGATTGGTATAGTAATTACCTTATAGGAGAAATTTTATTCATCCCAAATTGATATGTATAGCTCACTGAGGAATTTATTTAGGGAAAAAGGACATATTTTAGTAGATTTATTTCTAGTAAATAATGAAAATAAATCTGGGCAAGTTTCTTGATCTGCATGTTGAAGTAAACTTCCCGGAACCTAGTAAAAATAAGCTATAGGCATTTGGTGTTGTTCTTCATTTTCAAACTGATTTAATCCTCGGAGGTATATTGCAGATCTGGAAAAAAATTACTAAAAGAAATAGGGGAAACCGGCAGCCCAGTAGCACAGACGGCCCAACCCGACATCGTTGCGAGTGGGAGGGGGTTTGAATCCCCGCAGGCCGGTCCCGCATGTCAGCCGCGGTGGGCAGCGAAGGGGTATGGGCTATCTCTGGCTGTCAGATTAGAGGAGGGATCAACGGTCCCCGCTCATCCCCTTCCTCTCGACGCCGGCGGAGGGAGCAAACCCTAGTAGAGGGGCATGGAGGTGCGGGGGAACTCACCAGCGGGCGGAGAGGAGGCGGGGAGGCCGTAGGAAGCCGAGGTTCTCCGCGGGGGCCCAGAGATGGGCGGTAGCATGTGGTTCGGTGTCAGAGGTGGTCTCGCTCATCTGCACTGACCGAGGAGTTCGGGAGCTCGTTGGAGCACGCCCTTGGGGTGGCTGCATGTCGGAGGAGAGGCAGTCACGTGGACCTAGGAGGAGTCTGAGGCCCCGGGGCATCCTTTGGTGATGCATCTAGGTCTCGGACACGTCGGGCTCGACGGGGAGCGCTCAAGCGGACATGCACGATGGGGCGGTTGCTCCGTTGACCCTAGGGCAAAATAGAGCAAAGTGAAAGGTAGGAGGGAGTTAGCAGAGGACATGTCAGTGAGCAGGGGAGGCTTAGAGGGTCGAGGATATGGTTACCACTTGAGATCTTGAAGTGTACTGAGGGGAGGAGTTCTTCTTCTCTCCGGCGAGCCAGGCCCTGAGATGAGCTCTAGAGCTCGGGGATGGGGAGTGGAGGTGTAAGGAAACAAATGAGGGGTAGAGGGGAGGCTGTAGTGGTCTGTGGCCATTTAAACGAGATGGATCGGTTCATGGTGGGCATGGCGTATGGAGGGACTAGGAGAGGCGGTGCTGGCCGGAGAATGGTCTGTTTGGGCGGTGGAGAGAGAGGCTGGTCATGTAGCAGGCGAGAGGGAGCATGGAGGCTATTGCTACATCACAATAAGAGAGCAAGTTTGGCAATATGTGTGTGTCTTTCTCTTTGGTATAGCTTCCAAGCACTAGTGGACAAGGTTTAAGTCTTGCTACAGTGATTCTCCAGTGTTTTCGACCAGAGGAGGAGTGAGGGTTGTCATGGAGAAGTAGAGAGTAAGTTTCCATGGGGTTCGGGGTGGTTTTGGATCAAGGCTTGATTGATTTGTCAAATTTGATCACATGGAGGCATGTGAAGGAAGTTCCAAAATTTGTATTGGACAAGGTGGGGAGATGATACTGGTAGGTAGATGAGGTCAAGATATAACACCATGAATTATTTGGGGTTTTTTAGAGGATTTTAAGTCCACTTAAAATCATTTATTCAAAAAGTACAGAAGTAGTTTCTAGAAGATCATTTGATAAATTTACATAGGACAAGGTTGGTTTTTGGTGTGAAAGGGTCCCAAATGTGAATATACACTTAGGGGATTTTTCCCAAGATTTATTGTGGCTTAAAAGTATTTAAGGCAATTATTATTCCACTTTTCCCATTTAAGAGAATAGGCAAAAAGAAAGTGGGATGACAGGGTATGATATATAGGACTCAAATGAGCCAGAATTTGGGGAAGTGCTTTGGCAAAAACCAAACTTTCTATTGGGAAACGAGTTTTGGAGATTTTGTCTATTAGAGGAATTAAGTAGATTTGGTCTAGAATAAATATGGATAAAATTTGATAAATCTTGATGAGCAAGGTAGATGATGTAGACAAGGTGTAACAAGCATTTGCAACCTTGGGATTGGAGAATCCAAGTTGATTTTGGTGAAAGCTAGAGATTTAAGGATCTTGGATAAGGTTGTTTTCATGCCACCAAAACCTTGCTCGATCTTGGAGCTCAGATCTCCCCTTGATGCAAGGGATAGATGGATAGTTAGACCAAGTCATATAGATGATCATGGCACAAGGAGTTTGGATTGGTTACATTTGATGGAAAACTTTGTTGAAAATAAGGCTGCCATACTAGATGAGTCATGATGCCTTATAAACCATGTGGGTTTAAGAAGCACAAGGATCCACTTGGAACAAGTGAAGTACATGTTGATATACCTATATTAGTATAACACAACCATCCAAAGAGTTGGTCCATAGAAGGTTGGATGATGGTGTGAGCTTCTGTCAAAGTAGGCATGTTGACTAGATTTGCAGGAAAAGTTATTTTGTTGCCTGCAAAACCATCAAGAACAAGTGGGTTGGAGGAAGATCTAACCAAGGGAAAGAGTGGGCCTTGGTAGTCCTTAGGATTATAAACGCGATGGTTCAAGTGCATTACCAAAAATGCACAAGGGTTGAGAAAGGGAGACAATCAAAAAGGTGATGTTGGAAATAGTTTTCTAGACTTGATATTGGTGGTGATGATTTTGATGGGTTGCAAGGTACCAAAGCATCATCAAGTGGATGTGGTTGAAGTGTAGATTGATTATAAAGTATCCTTGCTTGATATTGGTCTTCATTGACTTGGAAACTTCTAGAATGGATCACTACAGAATTGATCTGGTTAAGGGTTTCAGATGATCACCTCGTGGCTAGAAATTAGATCCATATTGTATTCTTGCTTAGGGTGTGGTGATTTGGAAACCTCTTGATTCTACTGATGAGCTCATAGAGTAACTCATACTATCTCCTAAGCATACAAATCAAACAGCAGATCAAGGCAACTCATCTTACAAACAAATCAACTACTACTAGGGTTACCATCAAGCTTAGCTTGAGGTAAGGATGGACAATTTTGAAACGTTGGAGTTTGAATAAGGTAAGAGTCCTTGGTATCCCTACCAAGAGTAGAATTCAGAAGTTGTATACAAGGTTTTGAGAATCCTAGAGGTAGGAGTAGTTGAAGGTTCTGTCTTGAGAACATAAGGAGATTGTAGTATATATCTCTCCATAGTTTTGTCTTTAGAAGCTACTAAAATAGTTTTGGTTACATAAGCATCTTGGCTCATGTTTTGAAATGCCAGAACATTTGAGAATATGTAAAATGAGCCAGGATAGTTTTGTTAAATAGTTTTTGTCAACTAATGGTGAGGTAAGGAGTATCATATGGTATACACTCAGAGGCCCTAGCAAAAACAATCAACAAGCAAACACTGCACCAATGAATAAGAAAAAGTTTTGTTCCCCCTGATTTTTGCATTCTTGACCACTAATCAGGGTTGCCGAAGTTGGGATGTTACACTTCTACTATTCCCATCATTGGATGCTAGATCTTGGTTTATTAGGATTCGCTTGTTCGCGTTTCGATTGCTCGATCTTCTTACATCATCTACTCCCCCATTTTCCTTTTCTTCCAATAGGTTTCCGATAGCGACGTCTGCAACGATGACGAGTGGATGAACACCAAGACTCGGCAGGTGCTAAGGAGGTTGCGGGCCGGCCAGTATGATGCCTTCTTCCGGGGCAACGACTACAGTTGCCCCTTCTGCAAGGGGATCGCCTTCTGCCGGGTGAGTCTTGCCGGCACCAACTTCAAATCCTTACTGAAGCATGCAGAGGCCCCGGGCTCCGACATCCACAAAGGCGGCAAGCGCAAGACCGTGAACATCAACGCCTACATCGCTGAACACCGGGATGTTAGCATTCACCTCCAGCAGGTGGCCATCAAAGAGGGTCGCGTGCCTCTAGTCAACAGCTATATCTACATTTGTTTTGTTTTCTGAATGAATGTATTCTGCCTGGTGTGATTTGCTGCTCTAGATTTGCTACCTAATCGGAAGAGGTCCAAAAGGGAACAAATTATCAAAGAGAGAATCTTCTCTAGATTTGCTACCAATTTGGGCAAAATGAAACATATCTGTTTAGCGAGAGAGGAAAAGGGTACTCTTTCAAACTGCTAGTTAACGAGCTACCATCTTGATGAGGCCCCATCTTGACGTCTCCCTCTATAAGAAGGAACACGATGTCGTCCATGGAAAAAGTTTTCGAGCGGTCATGTTATGTTTAATCAAGTCTGAAAAGCCTACTACTGCTACTACAACACATGCACAGGGCAACGGGGTCATCGAGTGCACGGTTGTCGATGGGACGCTGGAATTTATTGCCACTTGATTTTAATAAGCCATATCCCATTTTTACGCAGCACTCTCAATCTCACTTCCAACTGGGCCCTACAGCTAGTAACTTCCATGAGCTAAGGGCCCCCCTCGAGTTGATCTAACGTTGCTAGAAATTGGTTCCGCGCCACTTGCATGCAGTGGAATCGAGGTCTGCCATGAGCGTGTTTTCAATGCAGCTCTAAAGTGGAGATCGTGGCTGTTTCAAAAAAAAGGGAACCCCAAAAAAAGGTGGAGATCATGGTAGCCCCCCGCCCCCCCGCCCATCACACGTGTTCACTCGAGGACTACGAACGGTTCGGTGTTTACAACCCCCTCGACCTTCTTCTTCCATGTGCTCATGTCATTTTCCCCTAGTCTGTCTAGTCCAAAGACCCCAATCTTCACCTACCGCGCGCGCCGAAGCTCCCTCGCTTGCACTACCTCCTTCCCTTGGTGCGCCATGAAGCATACGTGTGGAGACGAGCCGGAGGTGAAGCCAGTTGAAGGCACATCAGCAGATGGCTCGGTTGTCGCCAACCACGCGGAGGCGTCTTCTCCGGGCATAAACGTCACTCGTCGACGCGCTGTCGATGGTGCGAGCTCATCCGTCCAGCCAGTAGCCGTCGCTGCCGAGCAGCAGGTGGCCGACAATGTCGTGGTGCTAGCGGCAGATCTGGATGGGGGCAGGCGGCAGGCGGAGGCAATCCGGTGCTCCAAATCAACGACCCGATCGCCATACAAGAAATCTTCGACGCAATCGCGGAGAATGATGAGTTCGAGGAGGAGGTCCCTGATGAGGAGTTCGAGGTACTACATTGCTAGCTTCTCTAGTCGCAGCCGTAGATTTCACTGTTCATACATAGGATTTGCTCAATCGTGTACAAATTCTTTTGCTCTTTAACTAGGGTAGTATATATATGGTTCAATCGGTCGATTGATGCATCTGTCGTCTAGTCACAAAACCCCAATCCGTCTAGTCACAAAACCCCAATCTGCTCATCTGCCATCTAGTTGAGTTTGCTAGTTGAGTGTTGATTTCGATACACAACATGCCTATAACATTACATTTCTATTCCTTACCGAGCCCAATGATTCAATTTTGCCCCAAAATAGTGCAAGGGCATCTGATGGTGTCGTTTTCTTAGGGATGGTTAGTGAACCTGAGGCAGCAATGCACATAAACAATATAGGCTATGATGTTGGTATTTTGGTTCTCCGACTCCATCGCTGAAAAAAATGAGGCCCTAATTTTTTTCTCATATGGAACCTATATTTATAATCTTTGTATTGTTTCTGATCTATGAATGCGTTGTATGATGCATATGTATATCCTTGAATATTGTTTTGTACGATTACATTTCAATTTCTTATTGTGGCCAATGATTCAAATTTGCCCCAAAGAGAGGCAAATGGTATCAGATTTTTCAGGGATGAGTTAGCGAACCTGGGGCCATGTACAAGATCAATATAAGCTGTGCAATTGTTACTTGGTTCGCTTACGCCATCCCTGAAGAAACTTATGAGGCCACAATCTTTATTCTACATTTATAGAACTATGATATTTGAATTCTCTATTCCATGCATTCATGGTGTATAAGAATTACATTTTAGTTTGTCACCGAGGCCGGTGATTGAAATTTTCCCCAAAAGAGTTCAAGGGGAGACACGTATGATGGTGTCGTGTTTTAGGGATGGGTTGGTGAACCTGAGGCAGCAATCCACACAAACAATATAGGTTGTGATGTTGGTACTTTGGATCTCCAACTCCATCTCTGAAACAAATTATGAGGCCCTTGATTTATTCTCATATGGAACTATATATATGATCATTGATTTGTTTCTGATCTTTTAATGGTTGGTATGATGCATATGTATATGAATAGTTTTGAGCATAAGTATTTTTTAACATGTACCTGAAGATTAATTGTTTGGTTTTTTATTTATAATTACAATATTTAGGTTTGTTTTTGTACCTGACTATGTATATCATTGAATATTGTTTTTGCACGATTACATTTCAATTTCTTATTGTGGCCAATGATTCAAATTTGCCCCAAAGAGAGGGAGACACATTGGTGTCAGATTTTCCCAGGGTTGAGTTAGTGAACCTGGGGCCATGTACAAGATCAATATAAGCTGTGCAATTGTTACTTGATTCGCTTACGCCATCCCTGTAGAAACTTATGCGGCGACAATCTTTATTCTACATTCCTAGAACTAGTATATTTGAATTAAATATTCCATGCATTCATAGTGTATAAGGATTACATTTCAGTTTGTCACCGAGGTCGACGATTGAAATTTGCCCCAAAAGAGTTCAAGGGGAGACACATAGGATGGTGTCGTGTTTTAGGGATGGGTTGGTGAACCTAAGGCAGCAATGCACACAAACAATATAGGTTGTGCTGTTGGTACTTTGATTCGCCAACTCCATCTCTGCAACAAATTATGAGGCCCTAGATTTATTCTCATATGGAACTACATATATAATCCTTGAATTGTTTCTGATCTTTTAATGATTCGTATGACGCATATGTATATGAATGGTTTTGATCATGTACCTGAAGATCAATTGTTTGGTTTTTTTATTCATAATTACAATATTTAGGCTTGTTTTTGTACCTGACTATGTATATATCCCTGGATATTGTTTTTTACGATTACACTTCAATTTCTTATTGTGGCCAATGATTCAAATTTGTCCCAAAAGAGAGGCAGACACATTGGTGTCAGATTTTTTCAAGGATGAGTTAGTGAACCTAGGGCGATGTACAAGAACAATATAGGTTGTGCAATTGTTACTTGGTTCACCGAATCCATCCCTGAAGAAACTTATGAGGCCCCTAGATTTATTCTGCATACACTGTGATGCAATTAATTGTCATTGTGTTGAGATGAAATGATCTATGAACTAATGAAACTATTGCTGAGATTCTTTCTCTTTGATATCCATGTTTATATTGTCTTACATGTACATGTTGTTAATTCTTGAGTTGTACTACAATTCAATCATATATATGAGTTCTAAGTTATGTTCTTAAAAATCAACAGGAAGATGATGATGAAGTGGACGATAGCAAGGAATCTAGGGACAACAAGAGCCGCTACGTGCTGAGGCGGTTATGGTGTGGGCTAATCCGTTTCTACCACAGGGAGAGACTATTTTGCCCATTCTGTGGCAGAGCAATCAATGTGGACCTCGACAGCATGATCCCGAATGCGGTGGGCATTGCCAGAGGCGGAGGCAGAAGCCATAGGACAATTACCTTGGCACGGCACGCAGCCTTCAGCAAATTCCTCCGGGATTATGTCAGGACTGGCCTGTATCCCATTGACTAGGATGTCCCTGCCTCCTGCTAATGCTCCTGCCCTGCTAGGCGTCTCCGTGTCCCGGCCTCCTGTTTCCGCCCCTGCTTTTATTTTGTTTTAGTTAATTATTACCTGTGTGTGGCATGTAAGACAATATATTCGTGCTGTCTCTGGTGAACCTTCTATATTAATCTACTCCTTTATATGGAATGCCTTAAAATTTCTAGTGTTCAATTATATTACTGATCATGCTCATGCACACTACAAAAAATTTCTAGTGCTTGATTATATTATAATTGTCAAGGAATACATCAACAAGTTAAATTGGTCGAAATTTTGTATTGAAGTAACTAAATGATCTCACATCGGTGGTGGATGTTGGCAGAAGCCGAAGGCATCAGCTGAAGACCTTGGAGCGGCAAGCAGTCTTCAACAAATTCCTTACAGGTTCATCAACGGGTTGCCGCCGCCTAGCTCCGAATTCGCTTAAAGGTCCAACATGGCAGAACTTGAGCTACCATAGAGACATCGGCAAAGGTGGCAGAATTGGTGCGGGTGCAACCACGGCGACGACGAGCTCAGATTCTGGAGGAGGAAAACATAACCGAGCATGGTCGACACGGTGATAGATCTCACCAGGAACCAATTCTCGTCCCCACACCGTGCCATGGGTGCATCCATGGTGAGGGCGAGCTCCGACTCGGGATGGGGAGGAGAGCGGGGCCGAGCAGGTTTGTCACGTCCCAGCTCTGCGCCATGACCGCGACCACAGATTGCCGCTCCTAGGAAGAAGAAGATGTGTAATGGATGCAGGCGCCAACGCTACAAGCCTACAGGGAGGAGAGCTGGGCCGAGCAGGTTCGTCCATGTCCCAGCTCCGCGCCATGGCTGCGACGCCCCACAGATTTCCACTCCGGGGAAGAAGAAGACGCGTAATGGATGCAGGCGCCAGCCCTGCAAGCCTAATTGACACCTAAGCGACGGGAGCGACATAATGGCGAGAACTGACAGGGAGGCCCAACTTGACGGCCGTTAGCCTGAATTTTTGTATTGAAACGTAAAGTTGAATTCGTGCCGAATAGACCCTCTGAGTATTTGGCACACCAATTGTAGTCATCGCGGCTGATTTCAGGGAACTTGGGTACCGCGTTGCCTGGGCGACCAAATTTTCAGGCCGCAAAATGATATTCTCTCTAGCATGTGGTGTCCAACCATGTCCAGGAACCCTAGCAGCATGCTGGGTTTCAACTGCAACATGCATTGTACCACCAGTTTGAAAGGTGCTGCATCACCACACCCACTTGGATGTGTGTGTATCAGTGTGCATCATTGTGGTTTTGGACAAGTACACATGGAATGATGGCACTCCAGAATGTGGTGTCCAACCATGTCCAAGAACCCTAGCAGCATGCTGGGATTCAACTTCAGCATTCATTGTACCGCCAGTTTGCTAGATGATGCATCACCACACTCATATGGATGTGTGTGTGTATCAGTGTGCATCATTGTGGTTTTGGAGAAGTACACATGTAATGTTGCCATTGTAGCATGTGGTGTCCAACCATGTCCAGGTACCCTAGCTGCACAATCTGATTCAATTGCACATTGATGTCTAGGCACTTCTATTCTTGTAGACAGTTGTTGGGCCTCCAAGTGTAAAGGTTTGTAGAACAGCAGCAAGTTTTCCCTTAAGTGGATCAACCAAGGTTTATCGAACTCAGGGAGGAAGTGGTCAAAGGTATCCCCTCTCAAGCAACCCTGCAATCAAGATACAAGAAGTCTCTTGTGTCCCCAACACACCCAATACACTTGTCAAGTGTATAGGTGCACTAGTTCGGAGAAGAGATAGTAAAATACAAGTGGTATAGATAATTATAAGTGGTAACAGTGCCAGAAAATAGCTTGCTGGCGTGTGGTTGATGTGGGAAAAGACTAAAGGCAAACTGAAATAAAGAAGGAAGCAAGAAAACATGTAACAGATCTAATTTCAAACGGTGTATCAATGCTTAGAAACAAGGCCTAGGGATCAAACTTTCACTAGTGAACACTCCCATATAAATATATATTCTCTTCATGATACTACTCTAAACTACTCTCCGGTTGGACACTCTAATCCATGGTAGGGCTATAGCAGCACACCTCAAAGTTAGCTTTCCCCATCTAGATAACCCCACACTGTCACCTTGAGCTCTAGATGGTTCCAACAAACACCACAATTTCATAAAAACATCCAACTCCAAATATAACTCATAACAAGTATTTGTAATCTCTAGCCTAAGTGCCACCATGGTGTGCACGTTGTCACTTTCACACACATGGGGAGAGCAGAGATCTATTAAAGCACTTGAGTAGCAAGGTAGATCTACTTCATTCCAAAGCTCATGATCACAATAAGATCATGCATAGAGAGAGAGATGAACAGATAGCTACCGGTAGAACCCTTAGCCTCAAGAGATAACTACTCCCTCCTCATCATGGGAATCAGCAATGGTGATGGAGATGGTGGTGGAGATGGCTCCGGGGGCACTTCCCCGTCCCGGCAGGGTGCCGGAATAGAGACTTTCTGTCCCCTGAATCTCCCCTTAGGTGGCGGCAGCGCAGCGGAACTTTTCGTGGATTTCTGATTGACGATCCAGGGTTTTTGCCTCGGGAGGAATATATAGGCGAAGGAGGCAAGGTCGATGGCCGGCCAGGGGGACCACACCATGCCTTGGCGCGGCCTAGGGGTACCCGCGCCTGGGGGTGTGGCCAGGCCCTTGCCCTCCTCTATCTCGTATTCTGGCTCCGTGAGTGTTCCGGTAAAATAGGAACTTTGGCTTTTGTCCCGTCCAATTCTGAGAATATTCATTCTCTGACTTTCCTAGAACCAAAAACAGCAGAAAACAGGCAACTGGCACTGTGGCATCTTGTTAATAGGTTAGTCCAAGAAATCATATGAAAAGTACTCCGAAGTGTGGAGAAAACATAAGAAAGTAGATAAAACCAAGCATGGAACATCAAAAATTATAGATACATTTGCAATATATCACACATTGCATTGTACAACCAATTTGAAATATGTTGCATCACCACACCCACTTGGATGTGTGTGTTTGTGTATCAGTGTACATCATTGTAGTTTCGGAGAAGTACACATGGAATGATGCCACTCCAGCATGTGGTGTTCTTTTCCTAAACCACATGGATCCACTAGATGTCATTGCATGTGTGTTCTTTTCATAAACCACATTGGATCCACTAGATGTCATTGCATGTGTGTTCTTTTCCTAAACCACATGGATCCACTAGAGTTCACGGCATGTGTGTTCTTTTCCAAAACCACATGGATCCACCAGAGGCATTGCATGTATGTTCTTTTCATAAACCACATGGATCCACTAGATGTCATTCTATATGTGTGTGTCTATGTGTATCATTGTGCATCATTGTGGTTTTGGAGAAGAACACATCGAAAGATGCCGCTCTAGCATGTGGTGTCCAACCATGTCCAGGAACCCTAGCAGCATGCTGGGTTTCAACTACAACATGCATTGTACCACCAGTTTGAAAGATGTTGCATCACCACACCCACTTGGATGTGTGTGTGTATCAGTGTGCATCATTATGGTTTTTGAGAAGTACACATGGAATGATGCCGCTCCCGCATGTGGTGTCCAACCATGTCCAGCAACCCTAGCAGCATGCTAGGATTCAACTATAGCATTCATTGTACTAGCAGTTTGCAAGATGTTGCATCACCACACCCACATGGATGTGTGTGTATCAGTGTGCATCATTGTGCTTTTGGAGAATACACATGCAATGATGCCATTCCGACATGTGGTATCCAACCATGTCTAGGAACCCTAGCGGCATGCTGGGATTCAACTTCAGCATGCATTGTACCACCAGTTTGAAATATGTTGCATCACCACACCCACTTCGATGTGTGTGTTTGTGTATCAATGTGCATCATTGTGGTTTTGGATAAGTACACATGGAATGATGCCACTCCAGCATGTGGTGTTCGTTTCCTAAACCACATGGATCCACTAGATGGCATTGCATGTGTGTTCTTTTAATAAACCACATTGGATCCACTAGATGTCATTGCATGTGTGTTCTTTTCCTAAACCACATGGATCCACTAGAGTTCACTACATGTGTGTTCTTTTCCTAAACCACATGGATCCACCAGAGTCATTGCATGTGTGTTCTTGTCATAAACCACATGGATCCACTAGATGTCATTGTATATGTAACACCCCCGGGATTAGGGTTAAACAAACCTCGGATTATCCTCCGAGATAAACTTAACTCCAACCTTAGAGACTCGCAGTATATGATTCAGTAGCATTACAGAACACAGGGATTCAACAACATAAGTTTAAACTCTTAATAGAGTATGATATTAGATTATTACAAACCAGGGGTCGTAGACCCATCATTACACCAAACAGCGAAAGAAAATTATGTTGTTCTACACAACAAACTTAACAAAGGGCCTAAGAGGCCGTAAACATAAGAGACGTCCAACCCATAGACCTCAGGCTGCTACCTGGGACACCCAACTACTCGTCGATGTCAACGTATAAGCCACCTTCAGTCACGACTAGATCATCTGAGGAAAAACCACAATAGCGCAAGGCTAAGTTCGAGAATGTACTCCGCGAGACTTTGATAACCTAGTATCTACATGCTCTGGCTAGAAAAGCTTTCTCTGGATTTTGTTTGTGTAAAGCTAACTTTTTTATAAACAAGAGAGGGTAGAGGCTCGTCTACACAGAATACTTTCAAAACAGGGTAAGAGAGCGACGACTCCATCTTGAGCCTCTGAAATTGTTAACCAAGTACATCTGAACTCCTCATCTAGGATCACCCCCTCGAAGCCCCGAGGAAGCATCCTTAAGCACACGTGGATCAACAAGTTTTACTTTTAGTTAATGTTATCTATGATCTTAGAATTCGGTCACCAAGCGTTCATAACCGTGAACACGGCTTTCGAAAAGATTTAACCCTGCAGGGGTGTAAAACTTTACCCACACATACCAACCGGGTCCTAGTGCCAAATATTATTAGCCCTCTTCCTTGGAGGGCCGGCAGAGGGTGGTTGACCACGACCTTTACCTTGCTGTCGCCGAGACCATGAATCACGCCGTAAGGAGGGTTCCGCCGTAACGGGTCAAATCCCGAAGCTGGTCACTAGAGATGTGGGCGGGGTTGGTTTATCAGGGGCGCCATCTACCCCAAGCAACCCTGGCCACGCTTACCTACCTGTTATGATGCACCTCCTTCACCTCCTCTTTTGAAAAAAATTTCAATGCGTATGCCAAATGGAAAGCCCGAACTATGTGACTCATGGAATCTAATAGGCAAGTTAGTTAGTCGAGGGGTTTTCCAGGCCCCGTGTGGCTGTACGCTCGTCTCGGTTCCAAAGGCAAGAACTCGGTTCCTAGTGGTGGCGAGCATGGGACTACAAAAACCACACCCAACATGGCCTCCCATACAAGCCTTGCCATGATTATCTGTCACCTCTGATCATGTCTCCATCTCCTACCTTCCTAAATTCTTTGGCATCTCTGATGCATCATCATCGGGTTGGATCAAGCGTAATTACTAAGCATCGCTAAGCTTGACCATCAAAGAAGAACTAGCAACGCTCACATGCTAGACCTAGGTATGCTAGGAGTAGTGGATCAGGTGTATAAGGCTTCAACAGGGAAACTATGCGGCATATAGGTAACTCTAGCTACTGACAAAAGACCACATTGGAATCGTATGTAATATAGCAAGAAAGTAGATACTTTGTAAAACATAGGTTCAGAATGAGAGGCTACACTTGCATTGTCATTCAGTAGACAAATATGGATCTTCGGTGTCGTTGACTTTGGTGTCGTACTCGGATCCTACCGCGTGATTATACCCATTGCAAGAATCCGCAAGTACAAGAAATTAATTAAGATAGAAACCTAACCACAACTTTAAACTCTAAGATCCTGACATCCCTTGTGCAAAGGTTTCCTAACGGGGGTTCAGGTTTCTGTCACTCTGGCAACCCCTAAGATTAGTAGCCAAATGCACAATGCATTCCCCTAGGCCCATATAGGTGAAGTATCATGTAGTCGACGTTCACATGAAACCACTAGAAGAATAACACCACAACTTAAATAACAAACTATGGAATCTTTCTCAACACAATTCCACTACTAACAACATGACTTCTCCCATGTACTCAAGAACTAAACGAACTACTCTCAAGACATCAGATGGATCAAGATCAGAGATGATATAATGATAAGTAACAATATGAACATAACAATAATTCAATGGTTCACTCAATAGCCTCAACTACAAGGAGTAATCAACACCTTGAAAGTTTCCCCTAAGAACTATGCAAGATTCAACCCAATTGTTACAGTTGTATGGAGTGGTTATGATGGTGCTGGTGGAGATGATGGTGGAGATGATGATGATGATCCCGATGAAGTCCAGCTTGATGGTGGTGTTGATGGCGACGATCTCCCCTCTCTTGGAAGGAATGCCCCTGGTAGATTTCTACCTGCCAGAGAGCTCTTTCTCTCTGTGTGGTTTTCTGCCCCCACAGAGGCGGCGAAATCTTTCTATGGTCCCTCCAAGGTATTAGGGTTTCGTGGGGATAATATACGCCAAATGGGAGAGCCGTGAGTGGGCCATGGTGGCCACACCACCTGGTGGCACGACCAGGGGTGGCCCGAGCCAGGGGTGGTGTGGGCCCCATGTGGCCCATCTCCACTCCCCCTTCTGGAAAAATATAATTTTCCATGTATTTTCTCGGATTTTCCCAACTTCGCGATTTTTTCCTCCAAACAGCCCCTTTTCCATCAGAATCCTGACTGCAGCGGTCCATGCTCCAAAATTCATCAACCATGCAAAAACAGATGAAATAACATAAGTATCATCTCTTAATATGAAATATATCAATGAATAATAGTAAATTATGATATAGAATAGTGATGCAAAATGGACGTATCAACTCCCCCCAAGCTTAGACTTTGCTTGTCCCCAAGCGAAAAATGAGCTCAATAAACATGACCTCGGGTTTATGGAGTGAAGAGTCAATAAAAGAATACAGACAAGAAGCATCACATTCATCAATACATAAATCATAATAGCAGACAACTCACTATTATATAACTTAACTTGCAATAGGTAAAGGAAACACAATAAAGATACATAAATTAAATCATAATTGGTTATGGCAAACTTTGCTCTTGGTCAAAGAATAGTTACAGTTCGCAGGAGTTCAAACATGATGGGTTTTCAATGATAGCTTTAAAACTAATAAACACTAAGATAAGAGCAATGTGCAAAACAAGCAACATAAGAAACATGATTGAATAAATCATCATACGCATGAATGAAACACAATAACTCAAAATACTTGCTGAGATAGAAGGGAATAGGTTTACTGACTCAACTAATAATTGGTTATGGCAAACTTTGCTCTTGGTCAAAGAATAGTTACAATTCGCAGGAGTTCAAACATGATGGGTTTTCAATGATAGCTTTAAAACTAATAAACACTAAGATAAGAGCAATGTGCAAAACAAGGAACATAAGAAACATGATTGAATAAATCATCATATGCATGAATGAAACACAACAACTCAAAATACTTGCTGAGATAGAAGGGAATAGGTTTACTGACTCAACTAATAATTAAAAGAAAGGCCCTTCACATAGGGAAGCAGGCATTTCAAGTTTCATCAAGAGCTTCCAAAAATTATGGTACTTATTAGCTTTCAGCTCTCATTGCCCCTATCATAAGCATCTGTAGGTGATTAAGGTTAAAGTGATCAAATATGAGGATATGCTTGACAAGTTGTAAGTTGAAAATCTCATGTCCCTTGAATACGAGGGCCGCTCCTCATGCTACTCAAGTTTAGTTACTTGTAAGTTCTTATCATAGTAAGTATATGTGTATCATAGAGAACCGCCAACGGGGTAGCCCTTGCCCGATGATACAGAAGAATCCCCATATCAAAATGGCAAGGCAAGCAGACAATAAGCATCTCAACAATCTTCTTATTTACCATGGGAAAATGGTGCTTTTTTCTCTCTTTCCTCGTTTCTCATCTCTTTTTTTCTTTTTTCTTCTCAATCTCAATCTCTTTTTTTATAAGAAGAATGCTTCATAGATTGCTCATTATGGTTACGCTGCAGGTTTCCACCATGATTAGGCATGGATTAGAGCAGCCGCCAGGCGTTTCTCTAACACACTTAAATAACTCCTTGGACTTACAAGGTACCCTTTCATTTCACACCGACGACATCCATAAACAAAAGAATCATGATATCAACTGAATAATAAGTGCAACGTTGAAAGCGTTCCCTGATACATTGCAAATGTATCTATAATTTTTGATGCTCCCTGCTTGGTTTTATCCACTTTCTTGTGTTTTGTTCCAACTTTGGAGTACTTTTCTTATGATTTTTGGGACTAACCTATTAACAAGAGCCATAGTGCCAGCTGCCTGTTTTGTGCTGTTTTTGGTTCCAGGAAAGTCAGAAAATAAATATTCTCGGAATTGGACGGGACAAAAGCCAAAGTGCCTATATTTCCGGATGTCATCAAGTGCCAGAATACGAGATGGAGAGGGGCCAGGGGGCCACCACACCACCTGGCCACGCGGCTAGGCCTGGCCCATGCCAGGGGGTGGTGTGGCTGCTCCCGGCAACCCCTCGGCCTCTCCTTCCGCCTATATATTGCCCTCGGGACGAAAACCCTAAGGGCCCAATCAAAAATCCACGAAAGAGTCTGTAGCCACCATCATCTCCATCCCTAGATCGGGAGGGATCTGAAGCTCTTCCTGGCACCCTGCCGGAGAGGGGAATTCACCCTATAGGCCTTCTTCATCACCATGCAAGCCTCCGGTGTGATGCATGAGTAGTTCATCCTTGGACTACGGATCATGTAGTAGCTAGATGGCTGGTTCTCCTCCTTTGTGCTTTCATGTTTAGATCTTGTGAGCTCCGTTCATGATCAAGATCATCTATTTGTAATTCTGCATGTTGTGTTTGCGGGGATCCGATGGATATTGAGATGCTATTTCAGATTGATTATTGATTCTATCATGTCTTTGTTAATTGTGGTCTTGCATGCTTTCCGTTGTTAGTAGCTATCTTGGCCAAGTAGATGCTAGCAACTCCAAGAGTTAGTATTTATGCTCGATAGTGGGTTCATGCCTCTGGTAATCTCGGGAAGTGACAACAATCTCTAAGGTACTAGATGTGCTATTGCTACTAGGGAGAAAACAACAATCCTTTGTTCATAGAACAATCGTATTGTTTACTTTACATGAAGTTCGTAAAGCAATAATCTGTTGCTTGCAACTTAATACTGGAGGGGGTTCGGATGATAACCTGAAGGTGGATTATTAGTAATAGATGCAGTTGGATGGCGGTTTATGTATAATGTTGTAATGCCCAATCAAGTCTCAAAGGAGTCAAGATGATTAGTATATGCATGTATTGCTTTCTCGGTGTTTGTCAATTGCCCCGTTGTAATTTGTTCACCCAGCATGTTATCTATCTTAAGGAGAGCCACCTCTAGTGAACTATGGATCCCGGTCCTTTTCTTTACATACAATCTACAATTGTTTACTTCTTTGTGTTTACTTTCTGCAAACTATTACTTCTTTCCATTCGATACGTTTAATCCTTTCTTTTCCGCAAAACACGGTGGGATTGACAACCTCATCGCAAGTTGG
Organism: Avena sativa; assembly: GCA_916181665.1. Taxonomy (NCBI): domain Eukaryota; kingdom Viridiplantae; phylum Streptophyta; class Magnoliopsida; order Poales; family Poaceae; genus Avena; species Avena sativa. The sequence goes on along the minus strand of OV702292.1, from coordinate 254,092,557 downwards.
GGACAAAGTTCTGTGGTTGTGTTGTGCAGGTCTCCACGTTGCTACTAGCACCGGTAGTGCGCCCTGCCAAAGCTCAGCTAGTAACACCTTTGGGGTGTTTCCTTGCTCCTACTGGTTCGATTAAACCTTGGTTTCATAACTGAGGGAAACTTGCTGTTGTGCTCATCATACCTTCCTCTTGGGGTTCCCAACGAGCTCTACATCAACACCGCCATCAATCATTTTTCTGGGCGCCGTGCATTGAGCCATCAAGCGATTTTCTGGCGCCGTTGCTGGGGAGTCAAGGACATCTTCACAATGGGAGTCCCTTGTGGCATCCCGCTAAAACCACTACTAGAAAATCGTTGTGTTTTTGTGCATTGTATCATCATGACCGCATGCTCATGTCATCATGCCACATTGCATTTGAGCATCGTCATCATCATGCATGGTTTTGTCTAAAACTATTTTCGAAAACCTATTTTGTTTTTCTAAATAAGCCCCGTCTTTATTCAAACACAAAACCCAGGCTTGGCCGGAATATTTTGTTTCGTCTACATACGGATTTCAAAAGCCCGTTTTAAACAGATAAAAAATTTACATTATTTTTGGGAGGCAGCCAGCCAGGCCCAAAAGCCCAGCTGGCCACCTCTAGATAAAAATCTAGAGCAAACCCATGTACCTCACTTCCCACCAACCACCAACACCCAACCCAGCCGCCGCCAGGCAGCGGCACACGCACGCAGCCAGCCAAACTCCACCCCTCCACCTCACCCCATCCAATCCCAGTCTGCCACCTCACCTCCTGCTCCCACCTCCTCTTCCACACACACACACACGCACACACACCACGCACCCCATCTCCCGCCCAGGCTCCCACCTGCACGACGCCCAATCCTCCTGGCTCCACCATGGGCCCACGCTTCCCCACCTGCCACCGACCGCGTCCCGCACGTGGAGACCCCCTGCGCACGCACCCCAGCGCCTCTCATCTCTCCCTTGTGCCCAGCTCCTCTCGCCACCAACCCGATCCCCACGTTCATCGTCGTCTCCCTCCCCTCCTCTTCCCCTCCATGCTCGCCTTCCTCCTCCGGTGCCTCGGCCGCCACGAGGCAGCCCCCTCCCGCCGCCGGCGAGAGGCCCCCTCCCTGCTTCGTCACCGCCCCTTGCTCGAACCCGCCACCAGGGAGCCACCTCCGGATACCCCGTGGCCCCTCCTTCAACCTTGCCTCCCCTGCATCGTCACCTACCCTGCCTCCTCTCGTCGGTCTCCACCTCGAGGACCACCTCCGCCCGCCTCCTCAGAGTCGCTGCTACTCCAGCGCTCTACAGCTCCTGCAGGCTCCGCCGCGGCGCCGCCCTAGCGAGCACGTCGCTGTCCCCGTCGCCCCTGCCCTCTACCGCGTGCCTCTCCGTCCCACCTCTGCAAGGTCTCCCGAGCGCCGCCCACCTCCATCCCGCATCCTTGGCTCGGCCGCCTCGCTCCGGTCGCTGTTGCCTCCGGTCCCGAGCCCCGAGCCGCTGCCGCAGCGCCCCTCCGACCCCGCCTGGGCCGCCGTCGCCGCTCTGCCCGAGCTCTCCGTGGTGTCACCTCGGTTCAGTTGCTTCCTCTGTCTGTCGTCTGCGTCGCCCAGGACCACCTCGCCTCTGTATCTTGAGCCACCGTCAGCAGCAGCGCCCGTTGCCACCGTCTTGTTCTGCACTTGTAGGTCGCACCGCTGCAGTGCCTCGAGCTTGCGGGTGTGCCCATGTTTTTGATATCCGCGGCAGCCACTCTTTGCTCAAGCATGTGCACATGTGTGTACGTGTTGTTTCTTCTGTGTTGTATCTAAGGCAGTGTCCTAGCCCATGTTCTCCGTACCCAGACGTCCGCCTCGATCCAATCGAGGTATCAAGATCCCCACACCGAGATGAGTGCATCCGAAGACCACAGGTCAAACCAAGTCCGCCATCACCAATCGAAGTCAAAACCGGAGTACCCCGTCATGGGTAACAAGACCGTCGATAGGGAATCGGAGGACGCCGTCCCTCAAGTTCTTCTTCCCGGGACATCAAGTTCTTCACGGAATGCCGAGATCTGCTGCATGAACTCGATGACCGCCAAGATCACCACCGGAACGACAGGCACTTCACCGCGGACCACCGAGTTCACTGACACGGAACGCCGAGTTCTTCTTCCTGACTTCGATGACCGAGACCCCGGACGACGAGCTCTTCTACACTGATCCGAAGACCGCGATACCCGATCCACTCAAGTTCGCCATTGACGACAAGATCGACCGCTTGGCACCCAAGTTCTCCGTCGCGACACGACAAGTTCTCCATCTTGTATTCGAACCTCGTCGTCCCCGTCGAACCCTAAGACCGAACCCTGAACCTTCGGAACCCAAGATCTTCCGAACCCAGATGTGTGAGCCTAAGCCCCTATTTTTATAATATGACATTATCAACTGTCGCATATTAAATTGTTCATGCATGCATACTTGTCTATGGTTTGGGGGCATTATGCCGATTCACCTCATAATTAAATATGGAATCTACATGCGGGATACTTTTGTCTATTCCGGACTCCATTTAAATTTGTGTAGCGAACCGATGCCATGTTTTGTCTTGGTAAGACAACATTTAATTTGCTGGGTTTCTAAATAACTTGAACCTATTAATTAATTGTCGGGACCCCGGTTCCGCTTAATACTGCCTAATTGCACCGCATCTGCATCATATCATAATCATGCCGGATCTTCTGCCGTAGTATTAAATATTGCATCCGGTGTTTCTTCTAGTGTTTGCTTCTTCGGGGATTAGGCCGATGAGTTGATGCGAGTATCGACAAGTTCTCCGGATATGATCCTTCAGCTGTGTTTCCCAGGCAAGCATTCTCCCCCTTTCTACCTATTTTGCATTTATAGTCTTTACTTCCTCCTGTTGATCTATTGCTACCCGTATTGCGATGCTTTAGTTTCTGTGCACCATTTATATTCCTTGCAGCCCCTATACTGCCTTGGACACATCCTACTGCCCGTTGTTTGATAGATAGTCGGCCTTGCGAGTCGTAGTTGCTTGCTTATGTGCTGGTTCGCGTCGTTGTCGTTCCACCGTTAACGGAAGGTTGGCTTATGCTTAATGGTGGAGATGCTGTACGGTCCAGTTGATCATGACTTTAAATACAACTATTAAATTGCTAGGATAACTAATGAAAGAGGCACCGGTGGGCAATATAAGCTATTTGGTTTTTCATGTCCACTTGTGTCCCGTAGGCCCCGAGTACTTGATACCTGTTCCTTGACTATCGCACTATCCGCATATGGGACCATGAATCCCCTTAGCCAGAGCTTGATTCATTCTTATTTCTTGGGGCCACAAAGTAGTTTGGGGCTTTATTACTATCCTGTACTTATGCCATGCTTTACCGCTTTATTTATGATTGTGCGTGGAGCACTTGTATTGTTTTGGATCGTGACACGTTTTCGTTGTATCGACAAGCCCAGTCACACTTTCGGGTTCCCAGTCGTTTACCACCGTCCACACAAACCCTGGGTCCGTCTCGGAGCCGGCCAACTTTGTCGCGGGTAACTTAGTGGGGTGGCCCCCTGAAATATTTTATGAATCCTATGATTGCTTTGTCGTGAAAGCCTCGTTGGGTTTTGAGTTGGTTTTTCCGAGGTTGATCGTGTGTGTGTTGCTATTTGTGCACCCCTACAGGGTAAATCTTTCTGAAAGCCGTGTCCACGGTTATGGACGACTTGGAGCACAGTATCTCGATCATAGACAAGCATAACTAAAGTAGTGCTATGAATTATACTTAATATGTGGCTAGTAATCAGCTTTAGTACAGTGGAATGGATAATAAAAGTGCCAACAACTGGTGGAACTGGGGTATATCATATCATGTTATACCTGCCTAGTAAATACCGCAACTCCAATGGATTGAAATAAAAGTGCCAACAACTGCTGGGTTTTGGGATTCCTCTGGACAATTATATCTGACTAGTAAATGTTCCAACTACCACAAAATGGTAATTAAAACTGCCCACTACTTTTGCTTCAGGATGACTCATGCTATCTACATCTGACTAGTAAGTTCTTCAACTACAATGGAAAGATTAAATAAAACTGCCAACCATGTGAGTTTCCTCGGCTTGACTTCCTCGTTTGGTCTTGAGGGGGAATACCAGGATTGGTATGTTTGGTGTTAGTGTCAGGTTGGATCTGAATAGGTCTCTCTTATCTCTCTCTGATAGCCACCAGTATTACAGAGTCTCTATAAGTCTTTAGTGTCGCTGCGCTGCCGCTTCAGTCCACCATACATGTGTAGGCAATGACCGCTGAATTCTAGCCTCGCCATGTACTGGCCTCAGTACTGACGCTCCTCTTTTTCCTTTGCCCTTTGTCGGCACCCCTTTTGTTTTAGAAGGTTTGAGATCGACGTCGTTAGCAGGGTTACCCTTCTGGCTTGGCCTGGGCAGGATTATGGACGCCATTGATTATTCTTCGAGGCTCTTAGCCCCATTTGCATCTTGTCCGTACTCGGACGCTGTAACGTTTTCAAGGTGATTTGGATCTTTCTATTGTATATCTGTATTCTTGACTCGTTGAGTCGCTATTGTAGATATATATATGTTATGTGGGTCCCATCGAGGACTGTTGTGTAATGGTATTACTTTGTCTTCCACCCGCACGAAAGTGTCTGGTGGGCGTCCTTGAATTATTTCTATGCGGGTTTGGCGGAAAGGGCTAAAACTTGCATAGGGCCGATCTGAGGGTGTTACAGAGTGGTATTAGAGCTCAGCAGTTGCGATACCCCACAAGTCCAGCCTGTAGGATAACCTAGCTAACGGCCGAAGTAGAGTGTCAAAACTATTTTTGCAAAATCGGTTGGATAGATCTGATTAGGTCTATTTTTACTCCTTACCCCTCTGCTATTCTCCTCTTACCTCTGCGTGTTTTAAATCTTCTCTCTTACTTTTCTTCGAGTCTAGGAATTCTCGTGGTTGGGTTTCCATCGTACCTTCAGGATTTCGCTTCCTCCTTTGGTAATGGTGCTTCTACATCCGGTCTTCGTGCTATCTGAGCAATCCTTCATCTGTTGGACTTCTCTCTATTCCTTGTTGTGCCTTCTGGTGTTTTCCGACGCGACGACATCATCTACGCTAGATCCGATGCAAAGTCTGCATCACTCCTTTGTTTCCGAACCTCGCTTGTCGAGATCTCTAGTCTGATTCTGAGAATGGTTGCACGCTTTTCAACTGATTGTGCGGGGTAATAGTTTGGGTGCGTGATGGATTGGCCCCCATGCCGACTACTCACTCTATTCGCTCTTGTACATTGCAGTGGATTAGAATGCATCATCTCTCTCCTTCTATCGAAGTTAGAGGTGGCTTTATTTGTTGATACCTCTACTTTTGTTCTTTGTTTTTCGGAGTGTTCTCTCGATGATCACGGACAACGACCTCTTGTTAGTGGTGTCGAGAGGATCTACACGAAGCGAGAAGATTCAGATCACCGACCTTCTTCCCGGTACCACGAGGCGGATCTCGAGGGCGAGATCCCTTGTTAGTGGTGTCGAATTGTGGCATCCCGCTAAAACCACTACTAGAAAATCGTTGTGTTTTTGTGCATTGCATCATCATGACCGCATGATCATGTCATCATGCCACATTGCATTTGAGCACTGTCATCATCATGCATGGTTTTGTCTAAAACTATTTTCGAAAACCTATTTTGTTTTTCTAAATAAGCCCCGTCTTTATTCAAACACAAAACCCGGGCTTGGCCGAAATATTTTGTTTCGTCTACAAACGGATTTCAAAAGCCCGTTTTAAACAGATAAAATATTTACATTATTTTTGGGAGGCAGCCAGCCAGGCGCAAAAGCCTAGTCGGCAACCTCCAGATAAAAATCTAGAGAAAACGCTTGCTACCCCACATCCCACCAACCACCAACACCCCTCATGTTATACCTGCCTAGTAAGTAGCGCAACTCCAATGGATTAAAATAAAAGTGCCAACAACTGCTGGGTTTCGGGATTCCTCAGGACAATTGTATCTGACTAGTAAATGTTCCAACTAACACAAAATGGTAATTAAAACTTCCCACTACTTTTGTTTCAGGATGGCTCGTGCTATCTACATCTGACTAGTAAGTGCTTCAACTACAATAAAGATTAAATAAAACTGCCAACCGTGTGAGTTTCCTCGGCTTGACTTCCTCGTTTGGTCTCGAGGGGGAATACCAGGATGGGTATGTTTGGTGTTAGTGTCAGGTTGGATCCGAATAGGTCTCTCTTATCTCTCTCTGACAGCCGCCAGTATTACAGAGTCTCTATAGGTTGTTTAGTGTCGCTGCGCTGCCGCTTCAGTCCACCATACCTGTGTAGGCGAGGACCGCTGTATTCTAGCCTTGCCATGTAGTGGCCTCAGTACTGACACTCCTCTTTTTCCTTTGCCCTTTGTCGGCACCCCTTTTGTTTTAGCAGGTTTGATATCGACGTCGTTAGCAGGGTTACCCTTCCGTCTTAGCCTGGGCAGGGTTATGGACGCCATTGGTTATTCTTCAGGGCTCTTAGCCCCATTTACATCTTGTCCGTACTCAGACGTTGTAACGTTTTCAAGGTGATTTGGATCTTTGTATTGTATATATGTATTCTTGACTCGTTGAGTTGCTGTTGTATATATATCTGTTCTATGGGTCCCATCGAGGACTGTTGTGTAATGGTATTACTTCGTCTTCCACCCGCACGAAAGTGCCTGGTGGGCGTCCTTGAATCGTTTCTATGCGGGTTTGGCGGAAAGGGCTAAAACTTGCATAGGGCCGATTCGAGGGTGTTACATCCCTCATAACCAATCTCTTTACTTTGTTGTTTTTGTTTTGCTTAGTTTCTTTTTGCTTTGTTTGCTTGTTTTGTTCTTCAAAAACACAAAAAAATTAGTTTTACAAGTTTGCTTTCTTATTTGAAAACCCGAAAAAATGACTACCCTTGAAAACACTAAGTTGTGTGACTTCACTATCACCAACAACAATGATTTTATGAGCACACCTATTGCTCCACCTGTGGCTGAAAATACTTTCTTTGAGATAAAACCTACTTTGCTCAATCTTGTTATGAGAGAACAATTTTCTGGTATTGGTAGTGAAGATGCTGGTTCCCATCTAAATTACTTTGTTGAACTTTGTGAGATGCAAAAGCATAGGGATAGAGATGGTGATATTATTAAGCTTAAATTGTTCCCTTTCTCCTTGAGAGGAGAAGCTAAAGAATGGTTGAATTCCTTAACTAGGAATAGTATTGATTCTTGGACTAAATGCAAAGATGCTTTCATTGGAAAATACTATCCTCCTGCTAAGATTATATCTATGAGATGTGAAATAATGAAGTTTAAACAACTTGATAATGAGCATGTTTCTCAATCTTGGGAAATAATGAAATCTTTGGTAAAGAATTGTCCCACTCATGGACTGACTACTTGGATGATCATCCAAACTTTTTATGCCGGATTGAACTATTCTTCAAGGAACCTATTGGATTCTGCTGCTAGAGGTACCTTTATGACCATCACTTTAGGTGCTGCAACAAAACTTTTGGACAATATGATGGTTAATTATTCTGAATGGCATACTGAGAGAGCTCCACAAGGTAAGAAGGTAAATTCTGTTGAGGAAACCTCCTCCTTGAGTGATAAAATTGATATTATTATGTCTATGCTTGTTAATGGGAAAGCCCATATTGATCCAAATAATGTTCCTTTATCCTCTTTGGTTGCTCAAGAAGAGCAAGTTGATGTGAACTTCATAAGAAATAACAATTTTGGCAACAATGCTTATGGTAATAATGCTTATAGGAACAATTTTGGTAACAACAATTATAAGCCATATCCTCCCAACAATGGTAATGCTTATGGATATTCTTACAACAATAATAAGAGTGCTCCCTCTGAACTTGAAGTTATGCTTAAAGAGTTTATTAGTAAACAAACTACTTTCAATAAAACTATTGAGGAAAAACTCTCTAATGCTGAAAGAAATATAGCATCTTTAGGTGAAGCTCAATCTACTTTGAATAAAATGGCTGCTAAACCTGAAACTAATGAGAATCCCTTTGCAGCTACTAATGCCATACAAGTAAGAATTGATGAAAATGTTAGACTATTAGCTGAATTACATGCTAAGTGGGAAAGAGAAGATGAAATTGAGAAACATTAGTGTTTCTACTATTACCACCACTAGTGTTGAGGCTAGTAATAGTTCTACTACTTTAGATGATAAATTTGATTTTGATCTTGATGGTTGCAACATCTCTGAAGTTATTAAGTTCCTACAAAAGCTTGGTAAAAGTCCTAATGCTAGTGCTATGAACATGGCCTTTACAGAACACATTACTGATGCTCTCATAAATATTAAAGAAGAAAAGATGAAACATAAAGCTTCTATTCCTATAAAACAAGAGGATGGTTGGGAACCCATCATTAATATGAAAGTGAATGACTTTGATTTCAAAGCTTTATGTGATCTTGATAGTGGTGTTTCTATTATGCCTAGAAGGATTTATGATATGCTTGATTTGCCTCCTCTTGAAGATTGTTATTTGAATGTCCCACTTGATGATAATGCTAAAAAGAAATTCATGGGGAGTCTTAATGATGTTCTTATTAGGGTTAACAATTCCTATGTCCCCGTTGATTTCTATGTTTTGGATGTTGAAGACAATGCTTCTTGTCCTATTACTTTGGGAAGACCTTTTCTTAGAACTGTTGGTGCCATCATTGATATGAAAGAAGGCACCATTAAATATCAACTCCCACTCAAGAAAGGTATAAAACACTTCCATAAAAAGAGAGAAAAGATTTCTTCTGCTTCTCCTATGAAAACAAAATTTGGTCTTAATGCTTCTTCATTTGAGAACACATGATTCTTTCTTTGCTTCTTATGCCTAACTTAAAGGTGTTAAAGAAAAGTACTTATTGGGAGATAACCCAAAAGTTTTAGATGAGTCTTGCAGGTTATTACTTCAGTAATAACCTCTCCTTATCCTTTTTATTTGCTTTTTGTGCCAAGAGTAACCTCTAATGAGAGAGAAGTAATGATTGGGAAAGTTGTTGTCCCGAAACAGATTTTTGTGCTTCACCGTAAAATTTCGTGAGAGAGTTATGTATGTCGGATTGAGCTGTAATGTTTTGTGCTTCTGCCCAAGTTTGTTATCTAACTTTCGTTAGTTCAACACTTTTTGATTTGAGCAACAGAAGGTCTTCGAAAAAATTCGTCTTTACCTGCTGGTCTGTTTTGACAGATTTCTGCCATTTTCTGCATTTGCTTCTTGTTGGTTCCTTTTTGAGTTCTTTTGGGGAATTGAGCTTTTTGAGGGAAGTGATACAGTAGCTATTGTTCTAATGGAAGTTTATTTGGTGTTAGAACTGAACCTTAAGACTTATTTATCTTAAGTGCACTAATGTTGCTAATAAAGATTGTGTGAAGTTTTGTATGAAGGAAAAATTTCAGGTGTATGGAAGGAATGAGTAATGAGATGAAGAATGGACTAAATCTCAAGCTTGGGGATGCCACACGTGTCACCCCAAGAAATATCCAAGAAGTACAAGCGTCAAAGCTTGGGGATGCCCAAGGCATCCCCTTCTTCATCAATAAAAATCCCAGGTTTCTTCCAAACACTTCATTTTTATTGTTTCATGCATAGTTGTGTTTTTCTTGGAGCGTCTTATTTTTCGTTTCCGTTTTGGTTATTTGTTTGCTCTTTTTTGCTTAGTTTTCTGAATAAATTGTTTGGACCCCCACTTTCTTACATTGGTTTGCAAATAGTTTGGTTTGGTTTGGAGAAGAGTAGGAAAGTTCATGCTTATGTGATAAAAAGAGCTCATTTTTGACTGTGGCCTATGCTTTGTCATGCCATGCTTGATATTGTTTTGGCTTTATGCTTAGTATTATTTGTTGTAGCATGACTTGTTATAAACAATTGAGATTGCTTAATGTGCCTTGGATGAATCATGCGTTGGTTTAGCATATTAAAGCATAGTATAGTGGTATTCTCCTTTGATGCTTTATTTGGGTTGACTTGGCACATGCTCACACCATGTTATGACTATCCCAAGTCACCATAGCCTTTATGATCCTTTAGTTTTCAACTTGTAATATCACTTTATTCTTTGATCAATCATGTTTTGTCGCTCTGCATGATTATGGCCATTATTGCTCTCTTAGTTTGTCGCTCCCGGTCTTTTGCTAGCCTCCACAACAAAGTATGAGTTCCACTCATGCATCCAACTCCCTAAACCAAGTTATTCCAAGGATTCCACCATACCTACCTACTAGCTTATGCTATTCCAAGTATATTCATGCTTTTGTTTACCTTCCAAATTAAACTTGTTATGAGAAAACTAGTGATTAAAGCTCTCACGAACTTGATGGCACACTTTACTTTATTGCATCTAATAAACTTGAACCAATGGGTCCTTCTTTGTTGCGTATATGCTTGCGCTTCATAAGTTGAAATTAGCAGAACCATGTACCATGGGGAACGCTTTCAACATTGCACTTGTACTTTGTACCCCGTTGATATCATGTTCGTTTCCTTACAGATCTCGACGGTGTGAAATAAAAGTGGAACTTGTAAGATCATGGAGTTTGTATGTGTGTTAGAGAAACGCCTGGGCCGCTAGCCTAAGCCATGCCTAATAATGGTGGAAACTTGCAGCATCACCATAATGACACTCTGTGAAGCATCCTCAATAAAAAACTATGCAAATAGCAAATAAAAAGATCGCTGAGATGCTCATTGAGCCATCATTCCCCATGACAACAAGGTTCTGCTAATTTACAACTTACAAAGCGCAAGCATATATGCAACATAGATGGGCACAATGGGTCAAGTTTATTAAGTGCACGAAAGTAAAGTGTGCCATCAAGTTCGTGAAGCTTTAATCACTAATTTTCACATAACAATTTAATTCGGAAGGTAGATAAAAACATGAATTTACTTGGAATAGCAATAATGCTAATAGGTAGGTATGGTGGACATAAATGGCATAGGTTTTGGTTTAAGGATTGGATGCACAAGAAGCATTCCCTCTCAGTACAGGTTTTTGGCTAGCAAGGCTGGGTAGCAAGCATAAGAGTTGAAGGAAACAAACAAACAAACATACAAGTGATAAAAACAAACATGCAATCTTCCTTGGAAGCACAAAAAATATCTTAACTAGAGAATACTAAGCCTATGAGCCAATCAAGAAAGAAAGATGATGAAATTATATTCCTTAAGAGTATTTTATCTTTTTTCATTCAATTCTCAAAGTAGTATTGCTACTAACCAGAGCCAAGTTTGCCAAAACCAACTAAATATACTCAATGATCCCAAAGTGATACCAATACTAAAAACAAGATCAATCATATAAAAGCAATTGAAAACTAATATAAGATATGCAAAAGAATAAATGATAGAACTTCTCATTAATATTCCATAATGGCAACTCACACCAAAGGATACATAGATATCTAACTAGAGGAGAGACACTTCCATAATGCAAACCATCCTACATGATAACTTCTCTATTCATGATATGACTCTACTAAAAAGGAAAAAATATAGAAGATAGTGATGTGATACCGCGGCACTCCCCCAAGCTTGGAACAAACCAAGCGGATGCCAAAACCTAATGACAAATTACGCCTTTGTTAATGGTGGTGTTCTCTCATCATCGTCCGACTTCCAAGGTAAGGGCTCCCCATCAAAAAAAGACATCCTGGTCTCCATCATCCTGAAACTAGCAGCAACACTTATGCGTTTCAACCTATCCTCATACTCATAGTTTTGATTTTGAACATCATAGAGTTGTGCTTGTAGTTGGCTGGTTGTTCGGTGGAGTGAGAGAATTTCATCCTTAAGCTCAGTAGTCTCCTTTTGGTGATTGGTGATGAGTTTGGAACAAATCTTATGGATGATATCCACTTTGTGTTCCACCATCTTCTTGTACCTAATGACCTCTTGCTTCAGTGCTTCCATCCTGTCCTCCAGACTTCCTTCACCTTTAGGTCCCTGATCCTCTTTTATCTGTACCTCCCCATCTTCGAGCAACAACTCCTTGGGATGAATCTTCAACTCACGCATGTACGGGTTGATGATATCTGCATAGGAATCTTCCTTGGATGATCCCGATGAAGACATCGTGGCTCTAAAACAGACACTACCTGTCAGAAATAGATCGAAACAAAAACACGATGAGAACACGATATACGAACCTAGGGGGATCCGGGGGATTATATATTACGAAGTTTTACAACAAAAGGAAGGTACTAGGAGAAAATGGGTTGGGGACGGACTCCGGTGTGGCCACACCACCTGGTGGCGTGGCCAGGGGTGGTGAGAGCCACCCTGGCTCCGTTTCCATCTCTCTTTCACTTCGTTGCCTTCCTTGTTGGATAAAAACTACAAAATAATAACTGGACAGATTTTTCGTGGACTTTTCCTTACCAGAACTGTTACCTATTCGAAAACGGACTCTGCAGGTCTCTAAAGTTGGCATTTAGTAAATTCTAGAGTCACCTCTTGAATAACATCAATATCTTCATCTTCATACACATATTACTCGAGTCATGAATCCTTTCACTTTCTTATTACACCATTTTCTCCACTAACCTGGAAATTTCTTTCACACAAATCTTCACACAATTCTCATTAGCAACATTAGTAATAAGCGTGGTAATAAACCTTTTAAGTTCAATTCCAACTGAAATCCATCAAAACATAAGCTACTGAAACAACTCCTTCCGAAATCCCAAAAGGTATTCAAAAAGGAAATCAATTTAAGAGGCAAATGCAAGAGTGGTTAAAATCTGTCAAAACATACCAGCAGGTAAAGATCAATTTTTTCAAAAATCTTCTGTTGCTCAAATCGAAAAGTTCAAAACTAATGAAAGTTAAATATCAACCTGGTACAGAAGCACAAACAATTACAGCTTAATCTGACGTACAGAGATTTTTCACGAATTTTTACAGCGAAGCACAAAAATCTGTTTCGGGATAGCAACTTTCCCAAATATTACTTCTCTCTCATTACAGGTTGATATTGACAACAAAACCAAACAAAAAGGATAAGGAGAGGTTATTACCAAAGTAATAACTTCCAAGACTCAAATAGACACAAACAAACTGAAAGCAAAAATAAATTGGGTTGTCTCCCAAAAAACTCTTTCTTTATAGCCATTAAGATGGGCATGATAATTTCAATGATGCTCACATAAGAATATGAATCAAAGTAAAAGAGAGAATCAAGAAGAAAAAATACACATGTTTAAGTCTAATCCACTTCCTATGCAAGGGAATTTTGTAAGAAAATAAATTGTTGAAACCAAAGGCTACTAGCATAGGAAGGCAAAACAAGTGCAACATAAAGACTTTCAGCATAAAGCGAGGAAACTTAATATTATTGAGATGCATCAGAACACTTTTCCCTATCTCATAATAACATTAAATATCATGAATAAATTTAGAAATATAACTATCACAAGAACCATCATAGAAATGATCACTTATCCTAACAGAAAACACATGGACACTTGTTCTTATAACACTACTTTGTGAAACAGTTTTAGAAGTATCCTTACAAAGAATAGTTTGTCCATCTTCTACATATTTAGTGACAAAGTCTTTCACACTTGCCATTTCAGGTTCAACATTTTTATTTGTACTTTCATTAACCATATTAGTTATCATAGAATGTTCCTTTATCTTAACTGGGAAAGGCATTTTCTCAATGTAAGGTTCAAATAAAACAGGATTAGCAATATAAACTTCAGTATTTCTTGCAGGAACACAATTAACAATATCTTTATCATGTTCATGATACTTATTCCACTTCTTTTTAGGAACTTCAATATAGGAAGAAAAAGCCATAAAATAAGTTGCAATAGCTTGAGAGTCTAGACCATAAGCATTTTTAATATTTTGGAAGTCATCAGTTCCCATAAAAGATTCAATGCATTCATAATCATAATTTATACCTGACTTTCTTCCTTTATCATTCTCCCATGCTTCAGCATTGTCTTGAATACGGTCTAGAAGATCCCATTTAGCTCATTCTTCCATGCGTGTAAATGATCCAGCACATGAAGCATCCAATAGATCCTTATCATGAAGAGAAAGTCTTGCATAAAAGTTATTGATAATAATGTTGTTGGGGAGCTCATGAATAGGACATTTGACCATTAGTAACTTCAATCTCGCCCAAGCTTGAGTTGTACTCTCTCCATCAAGAGGCCAAAAATTATATATTTGATTCCGATCTTTATGAATCTCACTAGGAGGATAAAATTTTGAATAAAAGAGAGGCACTATTTCCTCCCATTCAAGAGATTGGCCATTCTTCAGTAGCTTATACCATTCCTCAGCTCTTCCTTTCAGTGATAATGAGAATAACTTCTTCTTGACTTGATCTGTTGTAATACCTGCACATTTGAACAACCCGCATAATTCGTGTATAAAGAGCAAATGATCACTGGTATGGATAGTTCCATCCCCAAAATAGTAGTTATCTATAACACGATCAATAATTGTTGTAGGTATTTTAAAAGTATTATTCTCAGCAGGCGGTGGTTCATCTATTACCTTAGAAGTGGTAGTAGCATTACGAAATAAGAAACTCAGCGAATTATCCATATTGAAATAAAGTAACTAACAAAAATGAACAATATTCATAGTAGAAGTTTCCTTTACCAGTTCCACTCTCCAATAGCGCTTCACTCCCCGGCAACGACACTAGAAAATAGTCTTGATGACCCACAAATATAGGGGGTGTCTGGCAGTATTTTCGACAAGTAAGAGTGTCGAACCCAATGAGGAGCAAAAGGTGTTGACGAGTGGCTTGGAGCAGGAATTCACTGTAAATACTTAGCAAACAGAGTTTTAGGGGTTTTTGATAATGCAAATACATAAAGTGCGAGTAAATAAAAGACAATAATAATAAATGCAGCAAGTGGCTCAATCCTTTCTTCAGCAAAGGACAAGCCGATTGTATTACTTAAGATGACCAAACGTTCCCGAGGACACATGGGAATATCGTCAATTTCTTTCGCTTCATATAGTTGATTAATCTTCTTTAGTTTGATAAGTGTTGTGTGGGTGAACCTATGCTAATGTACCGACCTTCCTAGGACCAATACATACTTGTGATTATACCCCTTGCAAGCATCCGCAACTATAAGAAAGTAATTAAGATATAAACCTAACCATAGCTTTAAACTCTAAGATCCTGACATCCCTTGTGCAAAGGTTTCCTAACGGGGTTTCATGTTTCTATCACTCCGGAAACCCCTGCGATTAGTAGCCAAATACACAATGTATTCCCCTAGGCCCATATAGGTGAACTGTCATGTAGTCGACCTTCACATGACACCACTAGAAGAATAACACCACAACTTAAATAACAAACTATTGAATCTTTCTCAACATAATTCCACTACTAACAACATGACTTCTCCCATGTCCTCAAGAACTAAACGAACTACTCACAAGAAATCATATGGCTCAAGATCAGAGATGATATAATGATAAGTAACAATCTGAACATAACAATAATTCAATGGTTCACTCAATAACATCAACTATAAGGAGTAATCAACACCGGGAAAGTTTCCCCTAAGAACTATGCAAGATTCAACCCAATTGTTCCAGCGGTATGGAGTGGCGATGATGATGCTGGTGGAGATGATGATGATGATCCCGATGAAGTCCAGGTTGATGGTGGTGTTGATGGTGACAATCTCCCCTCTCCGGGAAGGAATTCCCCCAGCAGATTTCTGTCTGCCGGAGAGCTCTTTCTCTCTTTGTGGTTTTCCGCCCCGCAGAGGCGGCGGAATCTTTCTATGGTCCCACCCCAGGTATTAGGGTTTCGTGGGGATAATATACGCCAAAGGGGAGAGCCAGGAGTGGGCCAGGGTGGCCACACCACCTGGTGGCGCAGCTAGGGTTAGCCCGAGCCAGGGGTGGTGTGGGCCCCCTGTGGCCCATCTACACTCCCCCTTCTGGCATCCTTTATCTTTTGGAAAAATTGAATTTTCCATGTATTTTCCCGGATTTTCTGATCTTCATGAATTTCACCTCCAAACAGCCCCTTTTCCATCAGAATCCTGACTACAGCGGTCCATGCTCCAATAGTCATCAACCATGCAAAAATAGATGAAATAACATAAGTATTATATCTTAATATGAAATATATCAATGAATAACAGTAAATTATGATATAGAATAGTGATGCAAAATGGACGTATCATCGCGAAGAAGCAATACCGGAAAGAAATGCAACAATCAATATCTCGAACCATGCAATGCGCAAGCACATGAATGATATGGCAGATTATAGCTATCATGGCAACCCTAGGGTTAGCATCGATTTAAATGGGTTGGGATTGCCGCGGGTTTGGCATTTCATCGATCCCATATGCAGTTAGGGGGGTTTCGATGTTCCTCTAACTAGCTAGGGTTTAGGTTGATCAACAATGCATGACTATATTTTTAAAGTGTATATCTCATTTTTCTGAACATTTTGATATATTATTCATATTTTTCTAATTAAATATGAATTAGTTATGAATTTTAAGATTATAACAATTTTTGAAATTGATTAACCCAAAATAAAAGATTTACTGCGTCATTATGACATCAGAACAGGGGTGGGGGCTTTTTCCACTGGGGCAGCACCTAGCCACAGTAGCTAACCTATGGGCCAGGGGCCCCGTCATGGCCACATCACGGACGGGACACGGAAGCACCGCCAGGTAGCGGTCGCCGACGAAGATCCGGCGCACCCCAGCGAGCGTGGTTGGGCTCGTTGGAAAGGGGTCAGCGAGGCGAACCACACAGAGGTGGCGCCCCCCCTCTATGGACGCTGGAGCTCCTTCTCTAGCGAGCTACTGCGGTGGCAGGCTTGGTTCCATGGTGCGGCGGTGCTACGGCGGGCAAGCAGCAAAACGGAGGGTACTACGTGAATAAGAAGCTCACCAGGAGCGTGTGGAGCTTGGCAGCGAGGCGAGGCGAGGCTTGAATCGATGGCGAGCGGTGGTGTCCGGCAGCAGAGGGACTTCTCGATTCCGGTGATTGGAGGCATGCCGAGACATGAACTAGATGGGGAGAATGAGGAGATGAAGGCGGTCACGGCGGTGGTCTCAGTAGAGCTTGCGGCGACCAGAGACGGCGAGGGCATCGACGGCAGCGAGCTAGATCTCGTCGGCCATGGCGGGAGAGGATAAGGGGAAGGGGTAGTGGCATATGGGGTTCTCCTCTGTGGCGGCCGAGCTTTATAGACAACGGGGCGTGAATCTTGGCAAGCGCGCGGCGCCCGACGGTGACGGTGAAGCCACGGAGCTGCTTCCCTATTGTCGACGAAGCCGACGATGCGAACGGCTATCGAAGTGGTACCGGGCCGTAGTTGGGCCCCGGGTGGGCCACGGATTGAGAAGGGGAGGCGGGCTGGTTGCTGGGCTGCGGCCTTCTTCCGTCTCTACTCATATTTTTTTTTGTAAAAACTTTTCTAATTAATTTCTCTAAAAACCCTCTTTATATTTACTCAATTCAAAATATTCTGGGTAGCTTTGAATGAAGCAAAGTTTTAAAATCCTTTTATAAACCTTTGAGCATATAAACAGTAGGGTGCACATGTGGATCCATTTTACCAAAACAAAACCATTTAAAAATGGAATAGAATTGAGAAGGAAAACAATTTAGAGATTAGGGTTTTTATCCCTCTTGTCTCCAAGACACAACAAGAATGCAAAGGATTGATGCATGCTTATGATCTTAAGTACTAATTACATATATTACAAACATTGGTTGTTACATCTCTACCCCCCCTTACAAGAATCTCGTCCCGAGATTCCTAAGTTTTACAAAAGAAGGTAGGGTACTCAGAACGAAGACGATCTTCTTGTTCCCAGATTGCTTCATCCTTAGAGTGATGAGACCACTGAACTTTCAGAAACATGATGCTTTGACAACGAGTCTTGCGCTCGAATTCATCAAGGATACGAACATGATACTCTCGATAAGTTAGGTCTTCTTGAAGGTCAAGAGTTTGGTGATCAACACCATGGACAGGGTCTTTGAAGCATCACTTGAGTTGAGACACATGGAAAACATCATGCACCTCAGGGAAGTTTGTAGGCAACTCCAATTGATATGTGAGCTTACCACACTTGGAAAGAACACGAAAAGGACAAACATAGCGAGGAGCTAGTTTGCCTTCGATACCGAAGCGATGGACACCCTTTAACGAAGTGAGTCGGAGATAATCTTGATCACCAACTTCATATTCAACATATTGATGGTGATTATCATGATAGCTCTTCTGACGAGACTGAGCAGTTTTCAAACGATCTCGTATAATACAAACTTGATCTTCTGCTTCTTTGATCATATTTGGTCCAAAGAACTTTCTTTCGCCGGTTTCAGACCAATTCAGAGGAGTACGACATGTTCTTCCGTATAAGAACTGGAAAGGTGCCATGCCTATACTAGACTGATAACTTTTGTTGTAGGAGAATTCAGAAACGGTAGGCATTTCTCCCAGTTCTTACCAAAAGATATGACACATGCTCTAAGCATGTCTTCAAGGATTTGATTTACCCTTTCAGTTTGACCACCGCTACTAGGATGATAAGCTGTACTGAAGGATAAGTGAGTTCCCATAGCTTGTTGGAAACTTGACCAAAACCTTGAAGTGAACAAACTCCCTCGATCAGAGATAATTTTCTTCAGAACTCCATGAAGGACCACTATCCGAGAGATGTATAATTCAGCCAACTGATTAGCAGTAATGCTCTCACGGACAGGTAGGAAGTGAGCAACCTTGGACAAATAGTCGATGATTCCCCATATGGCATCATTTCCATTTTGAGTCTTGGGAAAACCAGGGATGAAATCCATACCAACCTCATCCCATTTCCACTTAGGGATATGGTGCGGTTGTAGGAGACCAGCGGGTCTTTGGTGTTCAGCCTTGACGCGACAGCAAACGTCAGATTCAGCAACAAATAGAGCGATATCTTTCTTCATACCAGACCACCAGAATCTTTGATGGAGATCCCGATAGATCTTGGTACCTCTAGGGTGAATGGAGAGACGTGATTCATGAGCCTCTTTAAGAATCAAACCCCTCAACTTTGTTCTTTTCGGCACTACCAAATGGTTACCAAAAGAGACAATACCCTGATCATCGGTAGAGAAACGTTTTGCAACTCCCTTAGCAATGTTCTCTTTGATCTCAACAACTTTAGAATCATTCTTTTGAGCAAGCTTGATTTCATCCTCTATAGAAGATTTCACCTCAACAGTAGTAAGGAATCCACGAGGAACTACTTCAATATTCAGTCGAAAAAATTCCTCGTGAAGAGAAGGTTGAGATTGTTTAATCAACAGATTGTTGCAGTAAGATTTCCGACGTAGCACATCAGCAACGACATTGGCCTTGCCGGGTTGATAGTTGAGACCCAAATCATAATATCTGATGAGTTCCAACCATCTTATTTGCCTGAGGTTCATATCAGGCTGTGTAAAAAGATACTTTAGACTTTGATGATCCGAATATAACTCTCAACGACTACCGATGAGGTAATGTCGTCATTGCTTAAGAGCATGAACAATAGTTGCAAGCTCGAGATCATGAGTTCGATAGTTGTTCTCGTGTGGTTTTAACTGTCTAGAGGCATACGCCACCACATGACCATCTTGCATCAACACACATCCGAGACCTTGGTGCGAGGCATCACAGAGGATAACAAAGTCTTTACTGGTGTCTAGAAGAACTAGCACCGGAGCGGTAGTTAGCTTGGTTTTCAAAACCTGGAAGCTTCCTTCAGCCTTATTAGACCATTCAAATTTCTTATCCTTCTTAAGAAGATAAGTCATTGGCTTGGCAATCTTGGAAAAATTCTCAATGAATCGGCGGTAGTATCCCGCCATCCCAAGGAAACTTCGAACATCCTTAACGGATTTGGGGGATTCCGAGTCAAGAATGGATTGAATCTTGTCCGAGATAACAGCAACCCCTTCGGTAGAAACAACATGACCAAGGAATATGAGTTCTTGCAACCAAAACTCACATTTGGAGAATTTGGCATAGAGATGATGTTCTCGAAGCTTTGTCAACACCAAACGCAGATGTTCGGCGTGTTATTCTTCAGTCTTGGAATAGACCAGAATATTGTCGATGTAGACCACAACGAACTTGTTGATATAATCCATGCAGACAGAGTTCATAAGACGCATAAAAGTGGCTGGAGCATTGGAAAAGACGGTGTACTCGTAAAGACCATAACGAGTAGTGAAAGCAGTCTTTGGAATGTCTTCCTTTTGGATCTTGATTTGGTGATACCCTGACCTCAAATCCATTTTGGAAAAGACGGTGGCACCACTTAACTAATCAAAAATATCATTGATCCTAGGGAGAGGATACTTGTTCTTGATAGTCACAGCATTGAGCGGGCGATAATCCACGACCAGACGCGGTATATTGGTATCCCGCTTCTTAACAAAGATTGTAGGACATCCCCAAGAAGATGTACTAGGCTAGATGTGCCCTTTTACCTCCAACTCCTCTAATTGCTTCTTCAACTCCACTAACTCATGAGGGGGCATACAGTAGGGTCTCTTGGAAACAGGTGCAGTTCCAGGGACCAGCTCTATGACAAACTCCATACTTCGATCAGGTGGCATGCCAAGCAACTCTTCACCAAAGACATCCGGGAATTCACATACCATGGAAACATCTTGAATCTCTAACGAAGGTTGAACTTCAAGAGCATACAACTCCGCTTGAGGAATAGAAACAGCTGAAGGAGATAGTGACCTACGGTCCAATAAGTGACTCTTATGCCAGCAGGACTAGTCAGAGTCACGGACTTGGTTGCACAGTGAATGACCTCTTGATATTGGGACAACTAGTGCATTCCTAGAATGATGTCAATATCATTTGACTTAAGGGCAGTAAGAGAAGTGGGGAACAACTGGGAGGCAACATTGATCAAGTTCCCATGACTAACCATGGTGGTTTGCCATCTATAACCAAGAGAATGAACCATCAAAGGTCTAGATAACCCCTCAAAACTTATCCCATGCATTTCAGCAAAATCTTGTGACATGAATGAATGCGATGCTCCATAATCAAACAAAACTTTAGTTGGAATGTGATTGATACGAAGCGTACCCATAACAGCGCTTGGATCTTCCTGAGCCTCTTCAGTAGAGATATGGGTCAGACGACCAGTTCCAGCACCTTGAGGCTTGGTATACTTCTTTGGTGGTGCTCTCTCAGCAGCACTCTTTTGCAAAAAGTCTCTTGCAAAGTGACCAGGCTGGCGATAGTTGAAGAAGATAAGACCTGATGTCGTACCAGCAGCAGGATAGTTTGTCCTACCAGTATTGCTTGAGATATCATTCGGGCGAGGAGCATATCCAGAAGAACTTGCGGTGTAAGGAGCACGTGGCACATCACTGTAAGGCACAAATACATGACGCTTCTTATTGCTTGAACCAGCCTTGTTGGATCCTTCATAAGAACGCTTACGAGTTTCCTCATACTCCACTTTTCCATGCTCTGCTTTCATTGCCTTGTTCACAAGAGTTTGCAGATTCCCAAAATCCATCATATGAAGATCACGATGAACATCAGGGTCTAGTCCCTTGCGGAACAGAGCTTGCTTCTTAGCATCAATGGAAACTTCTTCAGGAGCATAACATGCAATACGATTGAAGCTGCACTGGTAATCATACATAGAACCAGTGCCTTGTTTTAGCTTAAGGAACTCCTCCCTCTTTTCATCCATTAGACCCTCTGGAATATGATAGGCCAGGAATCCTTTAGTGAATTCTTGCCAAGTAACGACATGCTGAGCAGCTTGCAAAGCCAAGAAATTTTCCCACCAGGAGTTAGCTGCTCCCTCCAGATGGTAGGCAGCAAAGGTTACCCAATCAGCTTCAGGAACATGACCAACCTGAAGTTTGTGCTCCATGGTAGGAAGCTAGTAGTCTGCATCAAGTGGCTCAGTGGAATAGCTGTAGACTGGTGGAGTGAGGCGTATGAAATCCTTGATACCGACTTGCTTGTTTGGGTGCTAGGTATTGCGCTCAATCCTTTCAAGGAGCCTCATGTTGTCAGCACGGTTGGTCTCATAGATAGCCATGAGTTGAACCATTGATGGTGGTGGAGGAAGATTAGAAGGATCATCCTCATTCCTACGCCCATGAGCTTGAGCATGGGTGTGAGCTCGAGAAGTGTTACCCATCCTGTAACAACAGAAGGCGTTAGCCAAGGGTTTTAAAGACAAAAGACGCTGGATGTAAAACATGTCATCTCATTAAGCATGGTAGTATCAAAGCATACTAATGTATACACTAACCAGCTGACTTACAAACCATAACAATGGAGTTCTAAGATGTTATGCATCAGACATATCTGAGACATCTTGATAACTCTGAGAATAGCAACCAGTTACGGAGTACTTAGATAAACAACCCCGGAGACAGGATCCTAAGCGTTTGATATTAGGGGTAGGGAATGAAAACCTTTTCAAACCAAATAGGACAAGAACACTCCAGCAGTAGAATCACTCCAGGAAAGGAGTAAAAAGAGTCCTAGTCAGAGTTTTTGCAAATAGATTTCAACCTTTAAATAGTTTTGTCAGCCTCTAGACTCAACATCGACCAATACTAGGGTTTCCTACAGGCATACCTGGCTCTGATACCAAAACCTGTAACACCCGAGGGATTATGGTTAAACAAACCTCGGATTATCCTCTGAGATAAACTTAACTCCAACCTCATAGACTCATAGTATATGATTCAGTAGCATTACAGAACACAAGGATTAAACAACATAAGTTTAAACGCTTAATAGAGTACGATATCAGATTATTACAAACCAGGGGTCGTAGACCATCATTACACCAAACAGCGAAAGCAAATCATGTTGTTCTACACAACAAACTTAACAAAAGGGCCTAAGAGGCCGTAAACATAAGTGACGTCCAACCCATAGACCTCAGGCTTCTACCTGGGACACCCAACTACTCATTGATGTCAACATAGAAGCCACCTTTAGTCGCGACTAGATCATCTGAGGAAAAACCACAATAGCGCAAGGCTGACTATGATAATGTACCCTGCAAAACTTAGATAACCTAGTATCTACATGCTCTGGCTAGAAAAGCTTTCTTTGGATTTTCTTTGTGTAAATCCAACTTTGTTTATAAACAAGAGAGGGTAGAGGCTCGTCTCCACGGAATACTTTCAAAACTGGGTAAGAGAGCAACGACTCCATCTTGAGCCTCTGAACTTGTTAACCAAGTACATCTGAACTCCTCATCTAGGATCACCCCCTTAAAGCCCCGAGGAAGCATCCTTAAGCACACGTGGACCAACAAGTTTTAGTTTTAGTTAATGTTATATATGATCTTAGAATTCGGTCACCAAGCGTTCATAACCGTGAACACGGCTTTTCGAAAAAGATTTAACCCAGTAGGGGTGTAAAACATTACCTACACGTACCAACCGACTCCTAGTGCCAAATATTATTAGCCCTCTTCCTTGGAGGGCCGGCAGAGGGTGGTTGACCACGACCTTTACCTTGTTGTCGCCGAGACCATGAGTCATGCCCTAAGGAGGGTTCCACCGTAACGGGTCAAATCCTGAAGTCGGTCCCTAGAGATGTGGGCAGGGTTGGTTTATCAGGGGCGTCATCTACCCCAAGCAACCCTGGCCACGCTTACCTACCTGTTATGATGCACCTGCTTCACCTCCTCTTTCGAAAACATTTTCAATGCGTATGCCAAATGGAAAGCCCGAACTATGTGACTCATGAAATCTACTAGGCAAGTTAGTTAGTCGAGGGGTTTTCTAGGCCCCGTGTGGCTGTACGCTCGTCTTAGTTCCAAAGGCAAGAACTCGGTTCCTAGTGGTGGCGAGCATGGGACTACAAAAACCACACGCAACGTGGCCTCCCATACAATCCTTAGCATGATTATCTTTCACATCGGATCATGTCTCCATGTCCTACCTTTCTAGATTCTTTGGCATCTCCGATTCATCATCATCAGGATGGATCAGGCATAATTAATAAGCATGACTAAGCTTGACATTAGAAGAAGCTCTAGCAATGCTCACATGCCAGACCTAGGTATGCTAGGAGTAGTGGATCAGGTGTATAAGGCTTTAACAGGGAAACTATGCAGCAGATAGGTAAACCTAGCAGCAAGGTAGGATTCAATTGCACATTGCATTGTACCACTAGTTTGAAATATGCTGCATCACCAGACCCACTTGGATGTGTGTATTTGTGTATCAGTGTACATCATTGTGGTTTTGGAGAAGTACACATGGAATGATGTCACTCCAGCATGTGGTGTTCTTTTCCTAAACTAAATGGATCCACTAGATGTCATTGCATCTGTGTTCTTTTCATAAACCACATTGGATCCGCTAGATGTTATTGCATGTGTGTTCTTTTCCTAAACCATATGGATCCACTAGAGTTCACTACATGTGTTTTCTTTTCCTAAACCACATGGATCCACCAGAGTCATTGCATGTGTGTTCTTTTCATAAACCACATGGATCCACTAGATGTCATTGTATATGTGTGTGTCTGTGTGTATCAGTGTGCATCATTGTTGTTTTGGAGAAGTACACACGCAATGATGCCACTCAAGCATGTGGTGTCCAACCATGTCCAGGAACCCTAGTAGCATGCTCGGGTTCAACTACATCATGCATTTTACCACTAGTTTGAAAGATTCTGCATCACCACACCCACTTGGATGTGTATGTGTATTAGTGTGCATCATTGTGGTTTTGGAGAAGAACACATGGAATGATGCCACTCCAGCATGTGGTGTCCAATCATGTCTAGGAACCCTAGCAGCATGCTGGGATTCAACTTCAGCATGCATTGTACCATTAGTTTGAAAGATGCTGCATCACCACACCCACTTGGATGTGTGTGTTTGTGTTTTATTGTGCATCATTGTGGTTTTGGAGAAGTACTCATGGAATGATGCCACTCCAGCATGTGGTGTTCTTTTACTAAACCACATGGATACACTAGATGTCATTGCATGTGTGTTCTTTTCATAAACCAGATGGATCCACTAGATGTCATTGTATATAAGTGTGTGTGTATCAGTGTGCATCATTGTTGCTTTGGCGAAGTACACATGAAATGATGCCACTCCAGCATGTGGTGTCCAACCATGTCTAGGAACCCTAGCAGCATGTTGGGATTCAACTACAACATGCATTGTACCACCATTTATAAAGATGCTGCATCACCACACCCACTTGGATGTGTGTGTATCA
The DNA here is from genome assembly GCA_916181665.1 of Avena sativa. Taxonomy (NCBI): domain Eukaryota; kingdom Viridiplantae; phylum Streptophyta; class Magnoliopsida; order Poales; family Poaceae; genus Avena; species Avena sativa. The sequence continues at coordinate 254,067,238 of OV702292.1, read as the reverse complement.
GTGTGCATCATTGTGGTTTTGGAGAAGTACGCATGCAATGATGCCATTCCAGCATGTGGTGTCCAACCATGTCTAGGAACCCTAGCAGCATAATGCGATTCAATTGCACATTGCATTGTACCACTAGTTTGAAATATGCTGCATCACCACACCCACTTGCATGTGTATGTTTGTGTACCAGTGTACATCATTGTGGTTTTGGAGAAGTACACATGGAATGATGTCACTCCAGCATGTGGTGTTCTTTTCCTAAACTAGATGGATCCACTAGATGTCATTGCATCTGTGTTCTTTTCACAAACCACATTGGATCCGCTAGATGTTATTGCATGTGTGTTCTTTTCCTAAACCGCATGGATCCACTAGAGTTCACTACATGTGTTTTCTTTTCCTAAACCACATGGATCCAGCAGAGTCATTCCATGTGTGTTCTTTTCATAAACCACATGGATCCACTAGATGTCATTATATATGTCTGTGTCTGTGTGTATCAATGTGCATTATTGTTGTTTTGGAGAAGTACACATGCAATGATGCTACTCAGGCATGTGGTGTCAAATCATGTCCAGGAACCCTAGTAGCATGCTAGGATTCAACTAAATCATGCAATGTACCACTAGTTTGAAAGATTCTGCATCACCACGCCCACTTGGATGTGTATGTGTATCAGTGTGCATCATTGTGGTTTTGGAGAAGAACACATGGAGTGATGCCACTCCAGCATGTGGTGTCCAATCATGTCTAGGTACCCTAGCAGCATGCTTGGATTCAACTTCAGCATGCATTGTACCACTAGTTTGAAAGATGCCGCATCACCACACCCACTTGGATGTGTGTTTTTGTCTATTAGTGTGCATCATTCTGGTTTTGGAGAAGTACAAATGGACTGATGCCACTCCAACATGTGGTGTTCTTTTCCTAAACCACATGGATCCACTAGATGTCATTGCATGTGTGTTCTTTTCATAAACCACATGGATCCACTAGATGTCATTGTATATAAGTGTGTGTGTGTATCAGTGTGCATCATTGTTGTTTTGGATAAGTAAACATTAAATGATGCCTCTCCAGCATGTGGTGTCCAACCATGTCAGGAACCCTAGCAGCATGTTGGGATTCAACTACAGCATGCATTGTACCACCATTTATAAAGCTGCTGCATCACCACACCCACTTGGATGTGTGTGTATCAGTGTGCATCATTGTGGTCTTGGAGAAGTACGCATGCAATGATGCCATTCCAGCATGTGGTGTCCAAACATATCTAGGAACCCTAGCTGCATAATGCCATTCAATTTTACATTGCATTGTACCACTAGTTTGAAATATGCTGCATCACCACAACCACTTGGATGTGTGTGTTTGTGTATCAGTGTACATCATTGTGGTTCTGGATAAGTACACATGGAATGATGTCACTCCAGCATGTGGTGTTCTTTTCCTAAACTACATGGATCCACTAGATGACTTTGCATCTGTGTTATTTTCATAAACCACATTGGATCCGCTACATGTTATTGCATGTGTGTTCTTTTCCTAAACCACATGGATCCACTAGAGTTCACTACATGTGTTTTCTTTTCCTAAACCACATGGATCTAGCAGAGTCATTGCATGTGTGTTCTTTTCATAAACCACATGGATCCACTAGATGTCATTGTATATGTGTGTGTCTGTGTGTATCAGTGTGCATCATTGTTGTTTTGGAGAAGTACGCATGCAATGATGCCACTCAAACATGTGGTGTCCAACCATGTCCAGGAACCCTAGTAGCATGCTAGGCTTCAACTAAATCATGCATTGTACCACTAGTTTGAAAGATTCTACATCACCACGCCCAGATGGTTGTGTATGTGTATCAGTGTGCATCATTGTGGTTTTGGAGAAGAACGCATGCAATGATGCCACTCCAGCATGTGGTGTCCAATCATGTCTAGGAACCCTAGAAGCATGCTGGGATTCAACTTCAGCATGCATTGTACCACTAGTTTGAAAGATGCTGCATCACCACACCCACTTGGATGTGTGTGTTTGTGTATAAGTGTGCATTATTGTGATTTTGGAGAAGTACACATGGAATGATGCCACTCCAGGATGTGGTGTTCTTTTCCTAAACCACATGGATCCACTAGATGTCATTGCATGTGTGTTCTTTTCATAAACCACATGGATCCACTAGATGTCATTGTATATAAGTGTGTGTGTGTGTATCAGTGTGCATCAATGTTGTTTTGGAGAAGAACACATGAAATGATGCCACTCCAGCATGTGGTGTCCAACCATATCCAGGAACCCTAGCAGCATGTTGGGGTTCAACTGCAGCATGCATTGTACCACCATTTATAAAGATGTTGCATCACCACACCCACTTGGATGTGTGTGTATCAGTGTGCATCATTGTGGTTTTGGAGAAGTACGCATGAAATGATGCCATTCCAGCATGTGGTGGCCAACCATGTGTAGGAACCCTAGCTGCATAATGCGATTCAAATGCACATTGCATGGTACCACTAGTTTGAAATATGCTGCATCACCACACCCACTTGGATGTGTGTGTTTGTGTATGACTGTACATCATTGTGGTTTTGGAGAAGTACACATGGAATGATGTCACTCCAGCATGTGGTGTTCTTTTCCTAAACCAGATGGATCCACTAGATGTCATTGCATCTGTGTTCTTTTCATAATCCACATTGGATCCGCTAGATGTTATTGCATGTGTGTTCTTTTCTTAAACCACATGGATCCACTAGAGTTCACTACATGTGTTTTCTCTTCCTAAACCACATGGATCTAGCAGAGTCATTGCATGTGTGTTCTTTTCATAAACCACATGGATCTACTAGATGTCATTGTATATGTGTGTGTCTGTGTGTATCAGTGTGCATCATTGTTGTTTTGGAGAAGTACACATGCAATAATGCCAATCCAGCATGTGGTGTCCAACCATGTACAGGAATCCTAGTATCATACTAGGATTCAACTGCAGCATGCATTGTACCACCAGTTTGAAAGATGTTGCATCACCACACCCACTTGGATGTGTGTGTATCAGTGTGCATCATCGTGGTTTTTGAGAATTACACATGGAATGATGCCACTCCAGCATGTGGTGTCCAACCATGTCCAGCAACCCTAGCAGCATGCTAGGATTCAACTACAGCATTCATTGTACCACCAGTTTGCAAGATGCTGCATCACCACACCCACATGGATGTGTGTGTGTGTATTAGTGTGCATCATTGTGCTTTTGGAGAAGTACACATGCAATGATGCCATTCTAGCATGTGGTGTACAACCATGTACAGGAACCCTAGCGGCATGCTGGGATTCAACTGCAACATGTATTATACCACCAGTTTGAAAGATGTTGCATCACCACAACCACTTGGATGTGTGTGTTTGTGTATCAGTGTGCCTAATTGTGGTTTTGGAGAAATACACATGGAATGATGCCACTCCAGCATGTGGCATTCTTTTCCTAAACCACATGGATCCAGTAGATGTCATTACATGTGTGTTCTTTTCATAAACCACATGGATCCACTAGATGTCATTGTATATACGTGTTTGTGTATTAGTGTGCATCATTCGTGTTTTGGAGAAGTACACATGAAATGATAACACTCCAGCATGTGGTGTCCAACCATGTCCAGGAACCCTAGCAGCATGCTGGGATTCAACTGCAGCATGCATTGTACCACCAGTTTGAAAGATGCTGCATCACCACACCCAATTGGATATGTGTGTGTATCAGTGTACATAATTGTGGTTTTGGAGAATTACACATGGAATGATGTCACTCCAGCGTGTGGTGTTCTTTTCCTAAACCACATGGATCCACTAGATGTCATTGCATGTGTGTTCTTTTCATAAAGCACATTGGATCCACTAGATGTCATTGCATATGTGTTCTTTTCCTAAACCACATGGATCCACTAGAGTTCACTGCATGTGTGTTCTTTTCCTAAACCACATGGATCCACCAGAGTCATGGCATGTATGTTCTTTTCATAAACCACATGGATCCACTATATGTCATTGTATATGTGTGTGTCTGTGTTTATCAGTGTGCATCATTGTTGTTTTGGAGAAGTACACATGCAATGATGCCACTCCAGCATATGGTGTCCAACCATGTCCAGGAACCCTAGTAGCATGCTGGGGTTCAACTACACCATGCATTGTACCACTAGTTTGAAAGATTCTTTATCACCACAACCACTTGGATGTGTGTGTATCAGTGTGCATCATAGTGGTTTTGGATAAGAGCACATCAAAATATGCCACTTCAGCATGTGGTGTCCAACCATGTCCAGGAACCTTAGCAGCATGCTGGGTTTCAACTGTAGCATGCATTGTACCACCAGTTTGATAGATGCTGCATCACCACACCCACTTGGGTGTGTGTGTGTGGATCAGTGTGCATCATTGTGGGTTTGAATAAGAACACATGGAATGATTGTTGGGGGGGGTACCCCCGGGTAGGGTCACGCCGGGCTATAAAGGCTGAGTTAGCTGAGGTACGACACGGTCAAAGCAAGTGCTTGCCGGGTCACCTCAAGGCAGGCCGACCTATGGAGTAACCTGGCTCGTGGAGCATTTCCCTAACGTTAGCCCGGCCGGCATAAAATATATGCGGGAAACGTATGTCTGTTCATTATGCAGGTACCCTTGTAGCCGGGTTGGCCATGGGCTAATCGGGACTAACGCCTGGCTTCCACGAGAAGGAAGGAATCTCCCGCTGGTCAAAAGGTGGCTTTGGTTAGCTGTATCGTGAGCAAAGCAAAGAAGAGGGAAGGACCAGTAGGGCAGGGGCGACCAAGGTGACGCGGGCTGTGTCGGCTGATGTAGCTCATGTCTGGTGATGCTTAAAGGCAACGATTACGCAGCGGGTTACGTTTAAAAGTTCAGACGAGCCATTAAAGAGAATAAAGAAGCATTTATCTTTAGTCTAGGAGCATATTCGGGGAATATGCTGCCACATGTGACCTAACAATGTAACTTGGGATCCCCTATATAAGGAGCACCGGGGCCTCCATAGAGAGGGATCGATCATTTTTCTCTCTATCTAAGGTAGAACTCTAGAGCCAGGAAGTGGGGAGTAAGAGACATAGTCTCCTTCTCACCAAGAGCTTGAAGAGCACCTGCAGCACCATTGATAGAGAAAATACAAGAACTTCTGTGCGTGGAATCACCACGTTTTCCCTCCCTGGATTCCCCTAGCGCTCATTGGCCCCATCTTTAGCCTATCCATGGCATCTGCCGTGCCACCTCCATGATAGTTGGTGCCCACCGTGGGGCTAGAGGTTCTAGCAGGGGTGACAATCCGGACGAGAAGCATCTCCAACACCGGCGAGTGCGTTGTCTCTGGCCTGGTTCAGCGCTTCGGAGCGTTGGACTACGTCAGCGACAACACAGGAAGCTTCGACAGGCGTCCCCCTCCACTCAATGGCGTCTTCATCAATCTTGGCGCGCATAAGATCTAGGTCGGCGTGGACGAGTCCTGCATTCACCCATGGCACGTCATTGAGGGAGGCGAACCACCTCTCAGCGCAGCTCGCGGAGTGCGCATCACTCGCCCCGCTAGCAGCGTTGAGGTCATGATGGCTGCACCAAATGAAGGAACAAGCAAGGACCCGGCGCCAGAGCCGGAAGTCACCCCAAAGAAGGCAAGATCTAGGTTTCCTCCACTAGAGAGGCCAGAGAATGTGCTCCAGCAAGCAATAGATAGCCTAGTGGCGCCAATAGCTCATGTGGTAGATCCAGCTCAGGCGCAGGCTGAGCTAGAGGAAACTAGGCAGAAAATGTTAGCTGGCGCGAAGAAGGTAGTTGACTTGCAGTAGTCCTTGAACATTACTCTAAGGGAATATGCAAAGGCAAACCGCTTAGATGGAGCAAGAATTCGAGGTAGAAACCTGATCACTGAGATTGATAAGGAACACGATTCTAGGCCAGGTCAGGCAGCCACAATAGTAACAGGAGGGCTGGACCGATACAGTACCCGGGCAAAGAACCTCATGGCATCAAATGCGTCTGCATCCGAGTTAGAAGGTTTAACCGAAGAGGGCCGGCAGAGGAAACAAGAAAAGTTGAACCACTTGCTGAGGGTCGCTTGCCAGCAAAACGAGGAAATGAACAAGGCAAACCCGACGCCAACAGAAGCATCATAGGTGGTACTTTCGGCTAGAAATAACCCGGCCAAGTCCAGTGCTGCCGCGTCATCTCCGGGTCACAACCCTAGGAGAGAGGAAGTAAACTTCGAGAGAAGGGACAAATAGATGGTTCCCTACGATCCGGTGAGAGATGGAAAAGGCAAAGCAGTGCAAGTTGACGAAGATCGCCACAGTACTAGCTGAGGTGAGGCTGGCCGAGGTAACCAAGACCAAGGCAATGTCGGTCAACGGAACGTTGCCAATGACAATGCCGGACAGCGTGATCCGGCGAGAGCGGGGCAAAATGCACCTCGGCTAGAGAGAAGTACGGGTTAAGCAGCACAACAGGAAAATGTTTGTCCGGATCGAGAGAGGTATAATGATGGTTATTCGGCAATGGTTAATGATGGATACCCTAGACCGGAGCATCATATAGCTGGATCAAAGCTCGGAAGCAGAAACTTGTAGCCGGATGATGCGAGGCGGAAGTTGGACAGGATTTATAGGTCGGAGCTGATTGAGGTACATGGTCCACCTGGTCCATCGTGTTTTGGGCCCCGGATCATGAGGGAACCACCAGTGCCGAACTTTCAATTGGCCTGAGGAACAAAGATATATGATGGTAGCACGAGGCCGGAGGATTAGCTTATTGATTACACAACAGCACTCAAAATTGCAACTGGAAATTTGAGATGGGCTATGAGATATGTGCCTCAAATGTTAGAGGAGTCGGCAAGAGTGTGGCTGAACAACTTGCCACCAGGGAGTGTTAACTGCTAGCTGAATTTTGAGGAGTTATTTGTTAGCAATTTCTCAAGCACTTATAAGAGGCCCAACAGGCCGCAGACTCTAGCGTTATGTCGGCAGAGACCAAATGAGCCAGACCGAGATTTTCTGACTCGGTGGTGCAATGTGCGAAACTCTTGCGAGGGGGTAATTGAATCACAAGAAATTGTGTGGTTCGCCCAAGGTTGTATATATGGAAGTATGTTGTGGCAAAGGTTACAGCGAGATATGCCAACCACTTTGGCTGAGACAATCCGGATCACAGATTCATATGCTTTGGGAGACCCAACTCAACCCAGGATAATGTCAAGTGAGGCAAACAAGGAGTATTACAACCGAGATGGCTCCGGATCATCAAGGAAAAATGATTTCTGAGTTAAAATATGGGATGAACGTCTGGATTACAGCTACAGCTCGCAGTAAGTGGCAGTTGTGGAACGGGATCAACCCAATGCCGGCGCCAGCCAGCGTCTGAAAACTGGAGGGAAAAACTGGCAGCAGAAAAATGAAGGGAGAAAGCCTTGGACCCCAGAGCATAAAAAGCAATGGCAATAGCGAAAGGATCGACCGAGGTATACATTTGAGTCTATGGTGGATCAACCTTGTAAGTTTCATACGCCAAGTCCGAATAGCCCGGTGAATCATACGACCCAACAGTGTGAGTGGATGAGGAAGTTAGAGCAAGGTAGTTCGGAGAATTCTCATGCACCTCGGAATGAAGCACCTCGGTAGCCACTGCTCACTTGAGGGAACCAACAACAACTCATGCTGCCTCCACCACCGCCGATGTACAAGAACAAAGAAAGGAGGGATACAGTGCATCAGGTGAATGACCAACAACAGCAAGATCAAGGATACCGTGGAAATGAGGGGAGAAATGAATACATGGAGCATCACCAAAGCTATTGCATATTTACCACGGAAGAAAATGACCAGAAAATCTTATAGCGTCGGCATATGGAGGTAAACGTGGTAATGCTGACGATAGTGAGGTACATGCCTTGGTCGGATCAAGAAATTACGTGGAGTATCAAAGACCACCCGAAGCTTGTTCCAAGGTGCTGGATCCGACTTTCATCGGGCCGAATCTTAATGTGAGATTCTCCAAGGTGCTGATTGACAATGGCAGTAGGATTAACATCATGTACAAGGATACCATGCACAAGTTGGGGATAACAGAGAATATGCTGCAAGCTACAAGGACCACTTTTCATGGCATTGTGCCAGGTATTTCATGTGAGCCAATTGGTAAGGTCCGGGTTGATGTGCTGTTCGGAACAAGGGATAACTATCAGACTGAAAATTTGAAGTTCGAAGTGGTGAATCTAGAGAGCGCTTATCACACATTACTCGGCAGGCCCGCACTGAACAAGTTCATGGCAAGTACTCACATCAGCTACCTCAAGATGAAATTGCCCGGACCTGGGGGGTGATAACCATCTCAGGGGACTTATAGTGTTTGATTGAATGTGCCTCTGCCGGATCTAACCTGGCCAAGTCACTAGTGATACCTCAGGAGAAAAGGAAAATCATGGAAGTAGCGGCACTGGCTCAGTCCACGCAGCAACATATGTCAGCCCTGACCAATCCACATGGGAGCGTGTCATTTCAAGCGACAAAGGATACCAAGAAAGTACCAATTGATGATCAGTTCCCAGAGCGCACCGTAACTATTGGTGCCAGGTTAAGCAGCAAATATGAAAGCGAGCTCCTCCGTGAGAATCGTGATATCTTTGCTTGGTCCACATAGGATCTGCAAGGTGTCCCGAGGGAGTTGGCCGAGCACTCTTTAAATGTGAGACCCGGTGCGAAGCCGGTGAAGCAACCTCTCAGACTTTTTGCCGAGGACAGAAGAAAAGTCATTGGGGATGAGATAGCTAGGCTCCTTGCAGTCGGATTTATCATGGAGGTACTCTATCCGGTTTGGCTCTCTAATCCGGTGCTGGTGGAAAAGAAAAAATATGACCCGAACATGGCCGTGGTATGGCGCATGTGCATTGATTACACGAACCTGAATAAGGCATGTCCTAAAGACCCATTCCCACTGCCAAGGATAGACCAAGTCATAGATTCAACTACGGGGTGTGAGTTATTGTCATATATAGATGCATATTCTGGTTTCAACCAGATATCATTGAACCCGGATGATCAAATAAAGACTGCGTTTATTACCCTGTATGGGGCTTATTGCTATGACACTATGCCGTTTGGATTACGTAATGCTGGAGAGACGTACCAGTGATGCATGCAAAAGTGTTTACATGACCAGATAGGTCGAAATGTGCAAGTATATGTGGATGATGTGGTCATAAGAACTAAGGAAAGAAATACGCTCCTTGATGACATCCGGCAGACATTTGCGAACTTGAGACAGTTCCAGATGAAACTTAACCCGGAAAAACGCACCTTTGGTGTACCAGCTTGAAAGTTACTCGGTTTCCTAGTGTCCAGCCAAGGTATCGAAGCTAACCCAACAAAAATCCTGGCTATAGAAAGAATGGAACTGCCAAAAGGCCTTAACGATGTGTAGAAGTTTACTGGTTGCCTGGTATCGTTAAGTTGGTTCGTATGTCGATTGGGAGAGAAGGCATTACCCCTCTACCAGTTAATGAAAAAGGCGGATAAATTCACATGGACACCACAAGCGGATAGCGCATTTCGAGAATTAAAAAAGATGCTGACCACCGCACCAATCCTAGCCACACCACTACCCAATGAGCCAATGTTGCTCTATATACCCGCGACCAACCGAGTCATAAGTGCAGTAATTGTAGTGGAGCACGAAGAGCAAGGAAAATCGGTGCAAAGGCTAGTGTATTATTTGAGCGAAGTATTGTCAGCTTCAAAACATAATCACCCTCACTATCAAAAGATGGCGTATGGCGTGTATATGTCGGCCAAGAAACTCAAACACTACTTTGAGGAACACCCCATGAAGGTGATATGTGAGGCACCCATATCAGAGATTATGAGTAACAAAGATACCAGTGGCCGAATAGCAAAATGGGCAATTGAGCTAGCCCCATACGCACCATAGTTTGACAGAAGATATGCGATCAAGTCGCAAGCCGTGGCAGATTTCTTTGTGGATTGGGGCAAGATGCAATACGAACCACCTCTGACGGACTCAAATTACTAGTGAATGCACTTTGACGGATCAAAACTGAAAGGAGGGCTGGGCGCCGGAGTGGTACTTACCTCGCCCAAGAAAGATCAACTAAAGTATGTTCTCCAGATTCATTTCAGCGCCTCAAATAATGTCGCAGAATATGAAGCACTGGTGCATGGCCTCAAAGTGGCAAAGGAAGTAGGAATACGTCGGATAAAGTGCTTTGGCGACTCGGATTTGGTGGTGCAGCAAGTATCTGGCAACTGGGACGCTTTGGATGCCAACATGGCCCTGTACATATTTCATGTGCAAAAGATAAGCTGATTCTTCGAGGGTGTGAGTTTCACCACATACCTCGGATTGAAAATGAGGTAGCCGACACATTGTCCAAGTTGGGATCATCCCGGCAAGCAACCCGCCAAATGTTGCTTTGGAGCACTTAAGAAAACCATCTATTACCCCATCACCAGAATCTGAGTCTATCTATATCTAGGCTCTCTCTGGGTCAGAAGCTACGACACTGGAAATTGATTGGGGAGGCACCTCAGCAAACCTGGGGACTACTTCGGCAAACCCGGGGACTGTGTCAGAAAATCCAGGGACTATTCAGCCAGATCTGGTAGGAGTTATGTCGGTGGATGCGATAGAAATTGACGAGGACCCCTTTCCTGTCCAGGCAGTACCAGCTTGGGCCAAACCAATATTTGATTTCCTGAAAGAAGGGACCCTGCCGGATGATGAGGTACTCTCAAGGCAGATCCAGAGGAGAGCAAAATCCTATACTATTATCAACGCCAAACTATACAAATGAAGTGTGACCACAGTGCTATAGTGGTGTGTTGATCCGGAGGAAGGACTTGACATACTCCGAGATATCCACCAAGGAGAATGTGGTCACCATGCATCCTCAAGGACATTAGTGGCAAAAGCTTTCCGGCATGGATTTTATTGGCCAAGTGCTTTGGAGCAAGTGGAGGATTTGGTGAGGAAGTGCAATGGTTGCCAGAGATATTCCACCAAAACCCACCTGCCAATGTCGGACCTCAAAACTATCCCTATTACTTGGCCATTTGCTGTGTGGTGCCTAGATATGGTAGGACCATTTAAGCCGACTAAAGGAGGAATGACCCATATCCTAGTAATGGTGGACAAATTTACTAAATGGATTGAAGTGAAGACAATCAAGAAGTGTGATGGGGCAACAGCGGTGAAATTCCTCAAGGATATAATCCTGAGATATGGCTATCCTCATAGTATCATAACTGATAACAACACTAACTTCGCCGAAGGAGAATTTGCGAGGTTCTGCCGAGAAAAGAAGATCCGGCTAGATGTCGCCTCACTAGCCCACCCCGCATCGAACGGGCAAATGGACAGATCCAATGGACTAGTTCTGTCTGGGATAAAACCCTGGCTCATAGAGCCGCTGCAAAGATCAGCGGGGTGCTGGATAGAAGAACTACCAGAAGTACCGTGGAGCTTAAGAACAACTCCAAATCGATCAACGGGGTATACGACATTTTTCTAGTATATGGGGCAGAAGCTATATTACCGGCCAACATAGAGCATGACTCGCCAAGGGTCACCCAATACACAGAAGCCGAAGTGCGAGAGGCCCAGCAAAATGATGTTGACCTGCTAGAAGAAGCGAGAGAACTGGCCTTGTCCAGATCCACCATATATCAGCAAAACCTTTGACGCTATCATAGCCGGAAAGTAAACCCCCGAGTTTTCCAGGAAGGTGATCTAGTACTCCGATTGATACAGCGCACTGCTGGCATGCATAATCTATCCCCTCCATGGGAAGGACCTTTCATTGTAAGCAAAGCTTTGCACAATGATTCCTACTATCTTATTGATGCACAGCCACAGGAGAAGAACAAGGCGGACAGGTCCGGGGAAGAATCTAAGCGACCATGGAATGTAGCACTACTTCGTACCTTTTACACCTAGCAAATAGGTGAATGTATCCGAGTCACTCGCATGTTGGTATGTATGTCGGCAACGAGCTTATCAATGAAATTTCGGCACCTCGACAGAAACCCGGGGACTGCCATAATAATTGTCTCTCTTGTTTTACGTTCTTTATATGTCGGCTGGCTTACATTACTTGTACCTTAGCCAGATTAGTAGTGTGCGAGCACCAAAAACCCAACTCTCCGACTTTGCTGCTGTCCAACAAGAATTGGCTTCATGGCAAGCAACAGAACAAGTTTAGAATTGCGAGGCACATGAAAAACGACTAAGGGAAAGAACCTAAGTGCGCCAACATTTGTCATTCGGACTAACCCTATTTTTATTTCATTTCTTGCCGGATTATTTTGAGTTGATCTCTAAGTTTCAAGTATTGTTCATTCAATTTTTTGAACCTCGGACTCGTAAGCCAAAAAACCGAATCAAGGTAGACGCGAGCCGAGTCAAAAATTTGGAGGACAAAAAAAGCAAACTCGGGGACTTCGCTTACTATAATCCGGCATTAAAAACTTAGTAGAAAACAGTAAATTTTGTAGCAAAACCATACCAAAGTGCTTAAATACAACTTCATTCGGCATACCGGATATTTGACAAATATGCTTAAGTGTTTTTAAGGAGCAGGGGCAGAAGCCGAATCATCGGCCGAAGGAGGAGGTACTTCAGAATTGCTAGGAGGGGCACTAGCCTCATCCTCATTTTCAAGGATAGCCCCTCCATCCTCTGGGTCTTCAACTTCATCCTCAAGCTCGGAGGCCTCGCCCTCGCTCCCTTCACCTTCTTCACCTTCGGAAGCAACTTCGGCATCATACACGTCGAGGTAGCTCGGCCCTTTGTTCCAAGCGTGGTAGAAGGAATAATGAATAAGCTTGTTAGCACTGGCTTTGCGATGCGCAACCCATGCTGGATCTTCGGTGCACTTGGATCCGGTGTGCATGCGTGTAAGCAGCCCCAGGTCTTTTGCTTCGTACCACGAGAGGACGAACTGTAGCGCAATATCAGCACCGGCTCGTGCAGCTGACTCACGCCACAAATGCAGTTGCGTATCACACTCCATTAATTTGGAAATGAGAGCGGCATTTCCCTTTGGAGTGGGTTCGCCAGGCCAGAGGGAGTTCAGCATCCGCATTGCGACTGGCATGATATCTGCAACATAGTTCTTTACCAGCTCCAGGCGAGCAGCGAGGCTCACAAGCAGATCTTCTATCGTGTAAGGGACTGGCCCGGATACAGGGCCCATGGGAATACCACGCTGATCGCGAGACCGGGCTACAGTAGCGCCAACAAGAGTATCACCGTCTGGAAACTTGCCTGAGAACAAAGCAAAGGAAGCAATGAGCAAAAGCATGAATCCGGAGAAAAGGGAATTGAACAAGAGAAAGAAACTCACGGGAAATCTGGAAGAGGATACGTTGAAGCTCGGCATCGACATTGGCACTGCTAGCCTGGAGTTTCTCATATTCAGAGGTTACCGACATAAGTTTTACGTCTACTTCCTCCAATAGATCCTTATCCTTGGAAAATTTCATCGTCAAACACTCTTTTTCCTCGGCAAAATCCTGGTCCGCCTTGTCCAACTCGGTTTTGTGGAGGTCCTTGAGCCTCTGGATTTCGGCATTCAGCCGAGTGATCTCCGAGTCCTGGAGGCGCAGCCGAGCAATCTCGTCATCCTTCTTCTTTAGTTCAACTTGATGCTTGCCTGCTTATTCGAGAAAATGTGTCATCGTATCAGGAATAGGAACACTGTCTTCAAACGCAACTGCAGTAATAAGTTAATCCGACTGAGCCGAAGTATAAATGTCTACCGAGTCAAGTAAAGAAGCCCACAAAGATGAAGTGAAGGATAAAATACCTCAGATTTCCTAGAGATTTTTCCGCATGATGATATTCTCAGTGTCAACATCCGCTGCATAAGTGGAGTAACAAGTTAATTCGGATCATGCAAAACTCAAAGGAACGGAGAGATGGAAAAGGACAAGTCTTGGGTAAAGAAAATTACTTTTCTTCTTGTGATCCTCAAGGAGCTTCCCATTGCGCGCGCGAACATCTTTGTAAGAATCCAGCAGGCGCTGGAACTCAGCAGTTCGGCGGTTAGTGGTAATCTAGAAAAAGCAACACAAGATTAGTTCAAAGGGAAATGGAGAATAATTCGAAGTCTACAAGATCCGGGCCAAGTGGAACTTAATCCGGCTCTAGGTGTGTGGATATTCAAAATCTCCAAGATCCGGACCAAGTGGAACTTAACCCGGCTCTAGGTGTGTGGATTTTCGAAGTATTCAAGATCCGGGCCAAGTGGAACTTACCCCGGCTCTAAGTGTGTGGATATTCGAAATCTATGAGATCCGGGCCAAGTGGAACTTAACCTGGCTCTAGGTGTGTGGATTTTCGAAGTATTCAAGATCTGGGCCAAGTGGAACTTAATCCGGCTCTAGGTGTGTGGATATTCGAAGTATTCAAGATTCGGGCCAAGTGGAACTTAACTCGGCTCTAGGTGTGTGGATTTTCGAAGTATTCAAGATCCGGGCTAAGTGGAACTTAAACCGGCTTTAGGTGTGTGGATATTCGAAGTAATTCAAGATCCGAGCCAAGTGGAACATAACCTGGCTCTTGGTGTGTGGATATTTGAAGTATTCAAGATCCGGGCCAAGTGGAACTTAACCCGGCTCTAGGTGTGTGGATATTTGAAGTATTCAAGATCTGGGCCAAGTGGAACTTAACCCGGCTCTAATTTTATCACTATTTGAAGTTGATAAGGAGGAAAATTGGGTTCTCTAGGAGCATCCGACCGAGTAACAAGTTAATCCCTCGGAGGCTTGGGGACTAGGGATATATCTATAAATGCTCATGCATGTAAAAGTACCACAACAGAGGAAAATGATTACCTCCATCATATGGCCAGCCAAAGAGATGGCCTTGGTGGCGGAATTCATCTAGGCACTAAACTCGGCTGGGCCGAATTTCCCCGGGAGATCGTCCTTTGGATCGATGAATTCAGCATTGTTCCAGTTATTCACATACTCTAGGAGGAGTGGACTGTAACTTTCGCTGCTAGGAGAGTAATTCGCCACCAAGCCTTTGACGTGGGCTTCTCGCCTGACAGATTGAGCTGCGACAGGGCTGGTATGCAGAACCAGCTGCCTGCTACCCTCTGATCGGCAGCGGGAGACCCGGAAGGAGTGCCCTTGCTTGGCTCGGTAGCTTTCATAAGCTTGCCGGATGAAGGAGGACGCGGTGGAAGATCAGAGGCCGTTGATCCGGATGAAGCTTGAGGAGCTGGTTGGAAGATGTCCGCGATCGACATAGTTGACCATGAGGGAGTTGACATCGTTTTCCTCTTTGGAGGCTTAGTGGAGGTTGTTTCTGCTGCTAAGGATGTTGCTGCTGCTGCTGAGGCTGTTGCTATTGTTGGTGGTGTTGTTGCTGCTGGTGGTGGTGCTGGTGATGGTTGTGCCGCTTCTGATGCAGGTGTTGCTGGTGCCGCTGATTTACGGTGCTGGTGCTGCTGATGGGCTTGAAGAAGAACTTGTTTGGGGCGGTGTCGATGAAACTAGCACCTCAATACTAGGCGTTGGCGCCGAAGAGGATCTAGGACGATCCCCACTACCCCCCACACCAACATTGCCCTCCTCATGGTGAGGCCAGGCGCAGCCATGGAGCCCTCTTGAATAGGGCTTAGCAGGCGAGTGTCGTCATCGTGGGGGGAGAAGGGCTACTCCGGATTGGAGATGCTATGCCCGAGCCGCTGTAGGGACTGAAAAGCAGAAATGCACCAAGTAAAAAAAAGAGAAAAAGAAGCAATAAGAAGCAGAAGAAAAGGTAGAAATGGAAAGACCCAAACAAGAACACATGAAAACTTACTCGTCCGAGGTTGGAGGTGCCCGAGGTTTAGGTGCCCTCCGGACCGTGCTCTTGGCCACTATCTTGGCCGAGGTTTTCACTCCGAACTTCTTTTGCCTCTTCTTGGGCGGCGATGCCTCCGAAGCTACGGCCGAGGTAGCCGCGCGCTTTTGGGAAGGAGCAGGGATTTGACCATCCGTGGCGGGGGGAACCTCGTGGACCTGACTGGTCGGGTTAGCTGAAGATTCGAACATAACCAGATGTGCGTAAGAAATGAGAACCGGCTCAAGTACCTCCAGGACCTCAATGTCCGAGTCATCGTCATCCGGCCAATCCCTTAAAGAAGAGGCCTTACCAGAGGAGCGTTTGACGGTGTCCGGAGTGGGTAGAAAGGTCTCTGGATCAGGCTCCACCTCGTCTCCCTCCGTGCGGTCTGGTACCCACTTGCTCGCTAACACCTCACCATCCTCAATTGGCTGCTAGAGGAATCGCTGAGAACAAGATAGCAATGGCTAAGTTAAGAAGATAATCCGACATACAGAGAAGATCCGGAGAAACAATAAGAGAAAGGTTTACCTTTGGATGAGGGTTATCCCGGGTGAAGGGCTCAACCCCCATTCCCAATCTTCGGAGAATTCCTTCTCCATGTTGAAAATGGCCTTAACCCGGCGGTAGACCGCCGAGTCATCGAGCTCGAAGGAGGAAGTTCGGTGGGGGTCGAGGGAGTCGCTCAAGTAACAAATCTTGTGAGCACGTTTCTGTAGGGGGACTCGGCTACGAACAAAAGTAATCATGATATCCTCCTATAACATGCCAAAACATTAATCCAAGATTATTAAGATCCAAATCATCAAAATTAGGGTTAACAAAACATTTTCCAACTAAAATTATTAAAGCATTCATATCTGTGTGCATCTAAATAGGAGTTGTCTTGAATTGCCATGATTATCTGATCCATTTCTTGTAAAATGACTCTTAGGTGAAATAAACATCATCTAGATCATTCCCAAACAAATCCCAAAGAAAAACAAATCAAAATTAATAAAAGAAGAGAATGGTCATTTGTGCCATTTTAATCAACATGCCTACTTTGGCTATTCCTAGTACTCAATTCTAAACAGAAATAAATGTGGATATTTGCACCCCTTGCTAGTACATGTAATGATGTACCAAGGCCCACTTTGTGATCTGCCAAAATATTTTAAACACTAAATTTAAATAGCATTTGAAAAATGAATCTAGTTCATATGGGAAGATCCCACTAGTTCAAAAACCACTCAAATGAGCTTTATTTTCAAAACCCAAGCAACCACAGATGATCAAGCTTATGACTAACACACCCACCAAAAATCTTTTCAAAATTCAAAAGTAAATCTCTTGCGGCCATTTCCACAAACACTTGGCAGGTAGAGATTACACCTAGTATTTAGCTTACTGTTTTCTACAGGGTTTTTCCCCCATTTGACCTCAAATCACTCGCTCTTTACTTCCTTTACTTTACCCAAAGTCTTTTACTTGTTTTGAAGGTAGCATAAAGAGTATAAAACTTGACCTATTTAGATAACTTTAGATGTCATTCTATGGCATGAGATTGATCCCATCTTTCCACCTTAGTGAACACTCTTAACTTAGTAGTCTAGAGTTAGATAAAAACTTGAGTCACTTTAGATGGGAACACTTGGTGACAATGAATTGAGAAAATATTGGAATGATGAGTCATTCTATTGAAATGTTTTGACATGTGTTAAGAAACACAAATGGTTTATGATGATGAAAATGTTGAGGCATGAGCCTTAGACCTTTTATAAAACTGAAGGTTGGATTCATATGCGATACCATTCCAAATTTACCGTACAACCACAATACCTAAATTGGGAAAGGCTTAGCCGGAAGTTTATATGCATTAGGATTAGTTCCCTCGCGGGAGAGGTTTGAGCTGAGGCTACCTCTCAATGTTGTCCACCTATGCAGTGCCCAAGATGACAGATGGTCATGGTTGGGAGGCCATGCTCATAGTAGAGGTGCTTATACTAGGGTGTGTAAAGGAAAGGTTATGTTTGATTATCTGCATACTAAGTATGATGATTCAGGGTTATCCCTGATAGATGTATCGAATCTTGTGGTGAAAGTGTACCACCTCTGCAGAGTGTCAAACTATTCGAATAGACGTGTCCGCGGTTATGGACAGTTGGAATGGCTATATTGTTTCATTGTCAGATGTTTTCAAAATAACTTATGAAATGAATGATGAATCTTGACTTGACCACAACAAGGTTGTGTTGATGACACTAGCTTCCCAACTTAAGTGATTATAGAACTTTATTTTATCTTTCTTTGCTTCAGAGCTCAGCTTAGGTTTCAAACTTAACTTTATAGTTAAACTTAGAGTTAGCACTTTAACTTAGAACTATACTACTTTTTAGTGGTAGTTTGCGAGTACTTAAAGAGTACTCATGGCTTTTGTCCCTGGCTATTGTCATGGCTAGACTATGAAGGAGACTACCAAGATGATGGCCAGCAGGACGGCTATGATAACTAGGACTATCTGCCTTCGTCAGCACTGCCTGTGCTTCTGAAGATGAACCCCACCGCTACTCTTACCTTTTATTCTGCTGCTTGTTGCATTAAGACTGGATCATGAGATCCTTATTTGTGTAAGACCTTATGTATGGTTTGTAATGGATGATGTACTGTGATATCCAATATGTTATGTCTCGCAAAAATGGTAATCCTGGGATTGTGTTGAATGACATAACAGGCATCTGGGATTAAAAATCCGGTTGTTGACATGTTGGTATCAGAGCCATCCTGACCATAGGAGACCCTAGTTAGAATGGACGTCTGAACAAAAACTTAGTTTCAAAACTAAAGTGAGTATTTATGAAAAACTATTTCCTCTCTTATCCTTGGGAATTCATTCTTTCTCTAAAATTCATGTCCTCAAATTCTTACATTACTACTTAAAAATTGACACACTTGATCACTTCACTAATTTCCTCATCCTTAATTCTTGTAGATGGAGACTCAGTTCAGCAAGTTCTACCAGTTGGGAAACGGAGGTCTGCTGATCTTCGAGAGGGATCTGGATTCACTATCGGAGTTATTGGGATGCCTGCATCTGGAGTTTCTTGGAGCTCAACTTCCAGGACTCCTAGGAGGAGATTTGTAGTGGCTGGTCACCGTTGATCTTAGAGGAAGCATCAAAGAACCAACGTCCGGGAGAATCCAGTTCTCCGTGAGAGAGAACAACTGGCTAGATGGATTAGCCAGGGCAATGCATGAAGCTCCCGCACGTCTATGTGCCCTTAGCGTCAACCAAATCCAAGGAACCCGTTTTTCTCACTATGCAAGATGTGACTTCATGGGAATGCCAATGGACATGCCAAGTCACCCAGAGCTAAAGCGTCAATTGGAGAACCTTGACTTCCTGTTGTATGATCGTTAGAAGGAATTGGACAATGCTAGGGAGTTCGCCAACCACAACCATGCCATTGCCGACTAGAAGGCCCAGACTTTCTCACTGCTAGTCAAGGACCATCAGTCTCTTCGCCTCCAGCGCGAGAAGAAGGATCGCACCATCGCCCATCTTCGCAAGAAGGTTGCCGACCTCGAGAAGACCGTCAAGGAGCAGGAACCTCAGCCTGCAGCCAAGGAGGAAGAAGAGGAGGGTGAAGACATCTAGGGAGACATGGATTCTTACCTCAGCAATGATGATGACTTCCTGGAGGAGGATGCTGTGGACTTCTACACTGATGATGAGGACTCCGACTTCATCGACGATGATTAGATGCACTAGAGCACTATCGTAGCATGAGATGTATCTGTCCCACTATATTGTAGCTTGCAGAATGGTTCTTCAAACCATCTATCTGTCCCACTATCCTGAGTCAAACTCAAAGTTTTAGTCTTGAAACCAAAACCATGAACCTTAGAACTTCCCTCTTACACCTTTATCTACCTCAATCTTTAGATGACTTGTGGAAACCAAGGAGGGAGCAGCTCGTCACAAGACCCAATGTTGTAGATCTTGCAGAATATCATCGCAGACAGAGAAGCAAGCCGGGCAGAACGCCAAGCTAATCTAGCAACACTCCAACAGATCACCCAGATGGCTCTCAACAACTAGAACCATGGAAACCAGGATCACCATGGATCCAAACTCAAAAACTTTCAGAATACCAATCCCCCAATCTTCAACCAAGATGAAAACCAACTAGATGCTGATGACTGGCTGTAGACAATGGAAAATAACTTAGAAGTTGCAGGAGTTGATGACAATGAGAAAGTTCTCTTCGCCACCCACTACCTGGCGGGAGATGCAAGAGCTTGGTGGAACAGTATCCGCAACATGAACCATGGTCAAGTGATGAAATGGGAAGCCTTCAAAATCAAGTTCAGCCACACCCACGTGCCGCAAGGTCTAGTCACCAGAATGAGAGATGAATTTAGGAAATTGAAGCAAGGCAGAATGACTGTGGTAGAGTACCGTGACAGATTCCTGTCGCTTGCCAGATATGCACCAGATGAGATCAACATGGAGGCCAAGAAGAAGGAGAGATTCTTGAACGGACTACATGATGAGATCTAGACTGTCCTCGTCAACATCCGCTTCCAAGATCTCAAAGAGCTAGTCGACTCTGCCATTCTGATGGAAGGGAAGATTAACCAGGAAAACGACAACCGCAAACGTCGTATGATGCAGCAATCTCGTTCCAGCAGTCACCAGAAGTACTGCCCCAACCCCTCACCAGGATATGCACCAAGGAACAATCGACCCCCAATGTCTCACCCAAGCTACCCCAACCGTAGCGGAGGCAATGTGAAGTCCGAAGAAAACAATCACAACTCCGGCAACACCAAAAATTTCAACCGTGCCCCTCCCAAGAACAACAACAACAACACGGCACCCAGAACTGGCAGCAATGCTGTGCCCATCGCAGCAAAAGACAAGTCGCAGATCACCTATTTCGAGTGTGGAGTGAAGGGTCACTATTGCAATGAGTGTCCCAAGAATACTGCCACCACTGCCAATGTGAATGCCCTAGCTCAACAACAACGTCGTGTTCAACTAGGGAGAAGATTTGCCCCAGGGAACCCTCACAACCGCATTGGTCGTCTCTTCCACATGAACGCCGAGGAAGCCCAAGAAGCGCCATATGTAGTGTTGGGTATGTTTTCTGTCAACTCAGTTTTAGCAAGAGTGTTGTTTGATTCGGGAGCATCACATTCATTTGTCACCGAAGAATTTGCATGCACTAGTAAGATTCACCCAACCAACTTGAAGCATGTCATGATAGTTCAAATCCCCGGATCAACTACAAAAGCTAGAAAAATTTGCAAAGATGTACCTATCCGGATACATGGGATAGATTTTTATGCCAACCTAATTGTACTTGGAATCAAAGGATTGGAAGTAGTACTAGGTATGGACTGGATGTCAAGGCATAAAGGAATGATAGACTGTGCTAAGAAAGCCATCACCATGACCAGTAGCTCTGGAGTAACAGTAGAGCATATATTTGAAACCTTACCCCGTCAATTCAAGTGCAACAAGAGTCTAGCCCTACCCACCATAGACCAAGTTAGAGTAGTATGTGAATACCCAGACGTATTCCTAGATGAATTGCCAGGTATTCCCCCGGATAGGGATATTTAATTCATTATTGAATTAATCCCCGGAACCAGACCCATAGCCTAGAGACCCTATAGGATGAACCCCTCAGAGTTAGTAGAGTTGAAGAAGAAGTTGGATGCTATGTTTGCAACATGCTTGATTCAACCAAGCGCTTCGCCATGGAGATAATCAGTGTTATTCGTCGACAAGAAAGATGGAGGCTATCGTCTGTGCACAGATTACAGGAGACTAAATGACGTCACCATCAAAAACAAGTACCCCTTGCCAAAGATAGAGGATCTATTTGATCAGTTGACTGGAGCTCAGGTATTCTCAAAGATTGATCTTAGGACCCCTTATCACCAACTTAAGATTCGTGCAACTAATATTCCGAAGACCGCCTTCACTACTCGCTATGGTTTATACGAGTATACGGTTATGTCTTTTGGATTAACCAATGCCCCTGTTTATTTCATGAATCTCATGAATAAGATCTTTATGAATTTCCTTGATAAATTTGTTGTTGTGTTCATCGACGACATCCTTATCTACTCCAAGTGATAAGAAGAGCATGAGCAACATCTGAGAATCATCCTAGAAACCCTGAGAGAGCATCGATTATATGCCAAGTTCAACAAGTGTGAGTTTTGGATGAAAGAAGTAGGATTCTTAGGACATATTGTGTCTGCCGGAGGAGTCTCTGTTGATCCCGCCGAGATCAAAGATGTCGAAGAATGGGAAGCCCCAACCACTCAAACCCAAGTCCGTGCATTTCTCGGATTAGCGGGATACTACTGCAAGTTCGTAGAAGGATTCTCGAGCATCGCCAGACCCATGACCCAATTGTTGAAGAAGGACAAGAAGTTTGAATGGACAGACAAGTGTGAAGCCAATTTCCAAGAACTGAAGAAGAGATTGATATTAGCCCCAATCTTGATCATGCCAGACATCAAGAAGTCGTTTGATGTGTATTGTGATGCATCCAAGATTGGTCTCAGATGTGTGTTGATGCAAGAAGGCAAAGTCATCGCGTATCTGTCCCGACAACTGAAGCAGCATGAGCAGAACTATCCGACCCATGACCTTGAATTAGCAGCCGCAATGTTGGCATTGAAGACATGGTGTCATTATCTGATGGGTAATCGCTGTGAGATTTACTTAGATCACAAAATCTTGAAGTATATTTTCACTTAGAAGGAGCTAAATATGAGGCAAAGGAGATGGATAGAGTTAATCAAGGATTATGACCTTGACATTCACTATCACCCCGGCAAAGCCAATGTGGTAGCGGATGCTCTTAGCAGATTGCCGTGTAGGCTAAACACCATTATCAAGGAGAAGCAACCAAGTTTGTATGAAGAGTTGGAGCAGTTCAGAACTGAACTAGTTAGCAAGGGATTCTTACCTAGCATTGAACTTCAACCCACTGTGATTAGCCAAATCAAGGAAGCCCAGAAGGGAAATGAAACTATCGACGGAATCAAACATTGTATTGGTACAGGAAAGGTACCTGGATTCACTGAAGACGAAGGAGTGACGTGGTACAAAGGACGTATCTGTGTGCCAGCATATTCGGAGCTGAAGCAAGTTATCATGAAGGAAGCTCATGATACTCTTTATTCTATCCACCCCGGAGGAACGAAGATGTATCAGGATTTGAAAGAGCAATTTTGGTGGCACAAGATGAAGAGAGAAATCAGAAGCTACATCGCCAAGTGTGACATCTATCAAAGAGTCAAAGCAGAGCATCGGAGTCCTGCAGGACTGTTGCAACCATTGCAGATTCCGGAATGGAAATGGGATTCCGTCGGAATGGACTTTATCACCGGTTTGCCTACTTCCAGTAGGGGAAATGACTCAATCTGGGTCATAGTTGATAGACTGTCAAGGGTAGCTCACTTTATCCCTGTCAAGACTACCTACCAGAGTTCGAAGCTAGCGGAACTGTATATTGCTAAAAATGTTAGTCTACATGGAACCTCCAAGACCATAGTATCAGATCGAGGAACCCAGTTTACCTCGAGATTTTGACAGAAAGTTCAGGAAGGATTAGGAACCAAGTTGAATTTCAGCACCGCGTATCACCCGCAAACGGATGGAGAGACTAAGAGAGTCAACCAGATCCTAGAGGATATGTTAAGAGCTTGTGTGTTGGAATACGTATCAAAATGGGAAGATTGCCTGCCTTTCGCAGAATTCTCATATAACAACAGTTATCAAGCTAGTTTGCAGATGGCACCATTTGAGTTCCTATACAGAAGAAAGTGTTGTACCCCTTTGAATTGGTCGCAAGTAGGAGAGAGTCAGATCTTTGGACCCGACATTCTCCGAGAAGCCGAAGAGAAGGTTCACAAAATCCGTGAGCATCACCAGACCGCCCAATCTAGACACAAGAGTTATGCTGACAAGAGAAGGAGAGACCTGACTTTCAATGTCGGAGATTTTGTATATCTCAAGGTTTCACCATTGAAGGGAACCCAACGCTTTAGTCTGAAAGGAAAGTTAGCCCCCAGATATATCGGACCTTTCAAGGTTCTTAATCATCGAGGAGAAGTATCATATCAACTGGAACTACCTGATGAGATGTCAGCCATCCACAATGTGTTCCATATCTCGTTATTTCGCAAATGCCTGGAAGTGCCGGAGAAGACTGAAATTTTCAAGAACATCGATCACCGAGCTGTGGAGATCAACAATGACCTGACATATCGTGAAGTGCCCATCCGTATCCTAGAAGAAGCTTACAGAACCACCAGAACCAGGAGTATCAAGTTTCTCAAGATTCAATGGAGCAACCATACCGAAGAAGAAGCCACTTGGGAGCGAGAAGATTACATTAGGACAGAGTTCCCAGATCTCTTTAGTTCCTAGTTTTCTTTTGTAAATCTCGGGACGAGGTTTGTAACATCCCAAAACTTTAATCCAAGATTATTAAGATCCAAATCATCAAAATTAGGGTTAACAAAAACTTTTCCAACTAAAATTATTAAAGCATTCATACGTGTGTGCATCTAAATAGGAGTTGTTTTGAATTGCCATGATTAAGTGATCCATTGCTTGTAAAATGATTCTTAGGTGAAATAAACATCATCTAGATCATTCCCAAACAAATCCCAAAGAAAAACAAATCAAAATGAATAAAAGAAGAGAATGGTCATTTGTGCCATTTTAATCAACATGCCTACTTTGGCTATTCCTAGTACTCAATTCTTAACAGAAATAAATGTGGATCTTTGCACCCCTTGCTAGTACATGTAATGATGTACCAAGGCCCACTTTGTGATGTGCCAAAAACTTTCAAGCACTAAATTTAAATGGCATTTGAAAAATGAATCTAGTTCATATGAGAAGATCCCACTAGTTCAAAAACCACTCAAATGAGCTTTATTTTCAAAACCCAAGGAACCATAGATGATCAAGCTTATGACTAACACACCCACCAAACGTCTTTTCAAAATTCAAAAGTAAATCTCTTGTGGCCATTTCCACAAACACTTGGCAGGCAGAGATTACACCTAGTATTTAGCTTACTGTTTTCTATAGGGTTTTACCCCCATTTGACCTCAAATCACTCCTCTGTTTCCACTTGATCCAACCAGGCCATTACCACCCCATCCCCTACCCCTTAGCAGCAATGCCACGCCACCCCGAGCATCAAGTCGCCGGCCTAACTTGCCATCACCGTAGGAGACCGCCCCTCTCTCTCGCCATGTCTATGAGCTAGCCCAGACCTCACCGCCACCCTCTGTCCCCTCCCAGAGCATAGCCGAGCCGTGGATCACCCGCAGCGCACCGCGCCCAGAGTGTCTGCACCATGCCGAGCACGCGCCAGAGCACTGTGGCCAACACGTGTGCACACGCCGCCCCTCGACCGCAGCCCGTGCTCACCGCTTCGCCAGGACCCAGGGAGCCCCCCAGACATGCCCGTTCGCCGCCCTTTGCACCACAACCACCGCACGCCGTGAAGACCGCCGCCACTGCCGCTCAGAGCGTGAGCACCGCCCGACCAAACGCCACCGTCCCTAAGCCCGCATTTAATCCCTAGAGCATCGCCACGAGACCACGCATCGATCGCCACTCGTAGCCATGCCGCTAGTAGCCCGTAGCCATGTCACCACCGTCGCCTGACAATGCCGCGCTGTCCCGTCGTCGAGCCTATAAAAGGAGGCCACCCCCAGCCTCATTATGCACACCACTCACCTCCCCTCTTGCCACTGGTTAGTCCCCACTTCTCCTCGGAGCCGCTCGAGCTCGTAATCGCTGGAATTTCACCGGAGCTGGCTGCCTCTGGAGGAGAAGGGCCCTGCTGATTGCGACCACCCCCGGAGCTGCCTCGACCACCCCTGAGCTCACCATCGTCCACCAGTTCGTTTGCCCCCATCGACGTCGTCGCTAGAGCCGTAGTACGCCCCCTGAGCACCCCCACTTAGCCGCTAGGGTTAGACCTCGCGGCGACCTGTCCGTCGTCGACGACGAGCCCCAGCCGTTGATCCTAGTTCTAATCTAACGGCCCACATCGCCCCGTACCTCTTCGCGTATAATGAGCCGCTGACCAGTGGACCCCCCTGTCAGTTGTGCCCCGTGCCGTGTAGTGTCACTGGGACAGCCCGTTAGCTTTCTCGCGCGACCCATTTAATTCAAATTAGGATTTTTCTATTTAGTTTGAACCTAGTTCTGTCCTTTAGTTTGAAAATCAATTCAGAGAAATTTACAAATACAAATGGAGTGATTCCAATTTTGTTAGAAAGATACTGAAAAGATCTATCCAAGCCCGTTGGATTTAATTCAATTAGAGTTAGAGATCTCTCCTAGTAAAAATAACAATACAGAAGCTTTTGCACATTCAAACATTTTTATAAAATCAACCATGATAGCATTTGAGTTGATTCCAACTCTCAAAAATCACATTTAACCATACCTATCTAAATATGTAATAATATTAGGGTTTACATGAAGTGACTTTGGACTAGTACCAAAATAATGCTATATAGGCATTTATAGTCACTTTATATCATTAAATAATGAACTTAAACCAAAGTAATTATGAACCAACCCTTAAATTACATTCCCACATGTTAGGATATGTGGTGATGACATGTGTCCACATGATCCCATATTTTAAGTGGAGAATATTAAATCTTAGTTAATTTTTCAATGAGTAGAAATTACTTTTCTAAAATAAAAAGAATGAAGCTATTAATAAAACTTGTGATGACTTGTGATGATAATAGATCATCAAATGTGTGCCTTAGAGTGCTAACTAGACTAGTTAAGTATTGTTTGGTGATTGTGTACTCCGTATGTATTTATAGATGATAGTATCGACCAAGCCTTCGAGGAGGAGGAGTTCAATCAAGAGGAGGAAGAAAAATTCAACCACTGCACCAACCAAGGCAAGCTAACACTTGCAAGTATAATGCTTAGCAAGCTAGAATTAAGCTAGATGACTGAGCAAAGATGCTTTAGGCATGCTTTGGTCATAACCCTTTGACTATTACTTACCCCAAGTATTATTTTCAACCTTTACTTCCTTTACTTTACCCAAAGCCTTTTACTTGTTTTGAAGGTAGCATAAAGAGTATAAAACTTGACCTATTTAGATAACTTTCGATGTCATTATATGGCATGAGATTGATCCCATATTTCCACCTTAGTGAACACTCTTAACTTAGTAGTCTAGAGTTAGATATAAACTTGAGTCACTTTAGATGGGAACACTTGGTGAAAATGAATTGAGAAAACCTTGGAATGATGAGTCATTATATTGAAATGTTTTAACATGTGTTGATAAACACAAATCGTTTATGATGATGAAAATGTTGAGGCATGAGTGATACGTCCAAAACGTATCTACTTTCCCGAACACTTTTGTTATTGTTTCTCCTCTAAACTTGTGTGATTTGGATGCAACTAACACGGACTGACGCTGTTTTCAGTAGAATTGCCTTGGTGTCTACTTTTTGTGCAGAAAATCAACTATCAGGAAAAATCCCGGGAAATATGCCAAAAATCCTATTTCACCCGAAGACTCGAGGAGCCAGAATCCAAGACGCAGAAGAGCCAGGGTGGCCACACAACCTGGTGGCGTGGGCTAGGCCAGGCGGCGCCAGGGGGTGGTGTGGGCCCCTAGGCACCCCCTCGGTCTCTCTCTTTGCCTATAAGAAGCCTTCTGACCTAAAAACTCTGGGGGGTTCGACGTTTTTCTAGAAGGAGTTCCGCTCCGCCGCTACCACCATATTCCATGAAACAGCACCCTGCCGGGACGAGGAATTGGAGGAGATCATCGCCATCATCATCACCATCGCTTCTCCATTGACCATACATGTTTCCCCCATATACAAGTGACTAATCCCCCACTGTAGGCTATGGGGATGGTAGGGATTGGATGAGATCGTTCATGTAATGGCATTAGATTGATAGGGCATGGTGCCTAGTATCATTTATTAGTGCTTTATGACTTTGTTGCGACCTGTTGTGCTTAATGCTTGTCACTAGGGCCCGAGTGCCATGATTTCAGATCTGAACATGTCATTGATTCATTATGATAGTATTGGTTTTGGTCTTATTTGCAAGTTGTATACACACTTTGTTGTCCGGAACCAATGGCTCCGAAGTGACAGAAATCGGGATAACCAGAGGGAATGTCTTTGATGTGAGGATCACATGTGTTCACGGAGTGTTAATGCTTTGCTCTGGTGCTTTATTAAGAGGAGCACCTTAATTTCCAGTAGTTCCCTTGAGGCCCCGCTGCAAACGGGCTGGCAGAACAAAAGATGTTGTGCAAGTTCTCATTGCGAGCATGTATGACTATATATGGAACACATGCCTAGGATTATCTAGTACTTGGATGCTTTATCTAATTTACCTGCAATTGCCCTATGTTCTAATTCCTATGTGAATTGTCTTGTCCATGCAACGCCCGTCCATCCATCCCTATGCCTACCGCACTTGAATTCTACTATTTACTGCTATTGCAACTGTTGTCTTTACTTTACTACTGCTGTACTTTACTATTCCTACTACAAAATTGTTGCTACTGATAAACTGTTGTGAGCAAGATTGTTTCCAGGTGAAGCTTAATTGACAACTCAGTTGTTAAGTCTTATAAATATTCTTTGGATCCCTTGTGTTGAATCAATAAATTGGGTTTCACTTCCCTCGAAAATACTGCGATACACCCCCTATACTTGTGGGTCATCAAGACTATTTTCTGGCGCCGTTGCCGGGGAGAATAGCTTTATTTATCAAGTTCACTTGGATTCTCTATTGTCCGCTGCTATCCGTCCATCATGTGTAAGTCTCGTGATGGCAAGTTTCCTATTTTACCATCCACTACAAGAAGAGGTACGGTTTTGAACACCTCTGCTGCTCTTGATTCACCATCTATTATAAGTAAGCTCGTTACACCACCACATACACATGCTACACACACTGCTACTACTGCTGAATCTAAAACTTCTGATGCTTATGATGCTGCTTCTACTGTGCTTGATAAGAGTGGTTTATTAGGTCCTTTCCTATATGCTACGATTGCTAGAACTATAGCTGGAAATACTGAAACTCCTAATGAAGACACTACTACACCTGTCAGTTCACCTGAGGCTAGTGAGAGTTATGATATTGAAGATGGTTATGTTGAGATGACCGATGAATTTATTAAAGAATGTAAAAACACCCATGATAGGGTTCCCTTGAGAGGTGTACTATTAGACCCGAATTGTCTCCTATTGCTAAGTTTGTTGCTTCTCCCATAAACATTACAGATAAAGATTATGATTTCTCTTTCGATCTATCTTACATAGCTATTGTTGAGAAAGAACCTTTTTGTGGGACTAAGAATGAAAGTGCGGTAGCACGTATGAATGAACTTTCTACCATGAGTGGCTTGTTTTCTGATGATATTAAGATGCGTACTTACTTTGTTACTAAGATTTTCCCTTTTTCACTGAAAGGAGAAGCTAAAACTTGGTTTAGTAATTTACCTCCTGTATCTATTGATAGCTCTGAGTGCCTGATTAATACTTTCCTGCAGAAATATTTTCCTCCTAGTGCTAGACATGTTATTTTAAAGGAACTTTTTGATTTTAAACAGGGAGAAAAAGAGGTATTGCCTGAATCTTGGGCAAGGTTTTGTGCTTTGATTCACGCACAAGCTGGAAGTCCATTACCTAAGAATGAGCTTCTTGATATATTTTATAATGGACTAACTGAAGAATCTAGGACATACCTAGATAGTTGTGCTAATTGTGTTTTCAGGAATAGGACTCCTAAGGAATCTCAGGAATTAATGGCGAAAATAAGTAAGAACTATGAAGATTGGACTCCTCCTAAACAAGTTATACCTGAAGTAATTGTACCTGAACCTTCTATTCTGGTGCCTATTCCAACTTCAAAGAAGAGGGGAGTTATTGAATTAAATGATGAAGTGATGAAGGAAGCTAAGAAATGTCTTAAGGAGAAGGGAATTAAAGCTGCAGATGTAAAGAATTTACCTCCTATGGAAGAATTATGTAAGCCTATTTCGTACTCATCCACCATTGAGGTACACTCTCTCCAACACTTTGATGAAGGTGATATCCCTTACTCTAAACCTCCTGATCAATGCTTAGAAGAATTCGATATCTTTATTGTTAAGCAAGATAACTTTAATAAAAGGGTGCAAAATCATCTAATGGAAAACACTAGAGTTATTGTTGAGTTGAAAGATATTGTGGAGAGAACCTCTAATGATGTTAAAATGATTGTTAAACACTTTCAAATGGTTCAAACTCAAATAGATCAACTCGTTAAAGTGCAAAACGACTTACTAGTTAATGCTGCTAAAGAAAAACATGCTTATGAAATTAGAACTATAAGTGGTGCTGCTACCCAGGATCCTATATATCCTGAGGGGCATCCCAAAAGAATTGAGCAGGATTCTCAACAAGCTGAAAATAGTGGTTCTAGTCATAAGAAAAGGAAAAAGAAACATAAAACTATTGTAGAACCCTCTAATCCCGCTATAGATCCTAATAGTATATCTATCTCTGATGCTGAAACTGAAAGTGGTAATGAAGAAAATGAAGCTCCTAATGAAGAAAAAGTTGAAGAAGAACCTGAAAACCACACTAAGAATACCAATTACACTAAAGAGGATTTTATTGCTAAGAAACATGGTAGTGAAAGAGAACCTTGGGTCCAAAAACCTATGCCATTCCCTGATAAGAAACACAAGTCAAAGGAAGATGAACACTATAATAAGTTTTGTGAGTGGATGAAACCTTTACTCCTGCAAATTCCTTTGACTGATGCTATTAAATTGCCTCCTTACTCAAAGTATATGAAGGATATTGTCTCGAATAAAAGGAAGATCCCTAATGAAGAAATTTCTACTTTGCTTGCTAATTATTCCTTTAATGGTAAGGTTCCTAAGAAACTTGGAGACCCAGGGATACCAACTATCCCTTGCTCTATTAAGAACAGTTATGTTAGAACTGCTTTGTGTGATTTGGGAGCTGGAGTTAGTGTTATGTGTTTCTCTCTCTATAAGAGGCTTCAACTAGAAAACTTAATACCAACTGATATATCTTTGCAAATGGCTGATAATTCCTGTTGGTATACGTGAGGATGTACCTATTCATGTGGCTCATAATTGCTTGATATTAACTGATTTTGTTGTGCTTGAAATGCCTGAAGGTGATAATATGACTATTATTCTTGGGAGACCTTTTCTTAATACTGCAGGAGATGTTATCAATTGTAATCAAGGAAAGGTGACTTTCAATGTTAATGACAAGGAACATACTGTCTATTTCCCCAAGAAGACTGAAAGGACTTATGGTTTGAATTCAATTGAACATGTTGAGGGCATTCAAGTTGGATAAATATATTGTCCCATACCAAGAGAAAAATTTGAAACTATTATAATTGGGACCATTGCTATCAAGGTTGAGGTAACATAATCATTAGTGGAATACAAAGTTTTGTCTCATATGGAATTTGTTTGGTAGCAAGACCTGATAAACCTTGTTAACAAAAGGATTTCATTGAACAAAACAATGTTTTCACTATGATTATCTTCATTTACTTCTATCCTTTGCATTTTAGTTTTTGTTTTCGTTTAGTTTTCTTTGTTGTTAGTTTCTTGCATGTTAGAGTGTCTTAGAACTTCTGTAGTTCTAGCTTTGTTTTGTCCTTGCATCATTTTCCAAAAAAAAATCTGTCTGTCCCAAAATCATTCTTCTATTTCTGAAAAATGCCAAAAAATAAAGTGTCTCGAAAAATTCTAGAAAATTCATATTAAATTTTTGCATGAAAAAAGGGGCAGAGGAGTACCTGGGAGGTACCAGGGGACCCACAAGGTAGGCACACCACCTGGTGGCGCGACCTGCCCTGGGTGGCACCATGCCCTGGTGTGGGCCACCCCTGGCCCCCCACTAACTCTCTCACCTGCCACTTTCTTCTCTCTCGCAAGTAAGCTCCAGTTCATTGCTCTAAATTGCATTCTTGCTGTGCTTGCTCTCGATTTTTTCAATCTCCTTGCTCAGCCCATCTTTCTTGCTGAAATTTGGAGCATTTGTTCCCTGGTATGTGACACCTCCCCTTGTCCAAGTAGATTTGTGTTTAGTGGATTATATATTGAGTATTTTGCTGCTGTAGGTGATAGGTTATGAGAGCTTGTAAGCTTGTTTGATGCTTAGAGATATAGTTTTGATGCATGTTTAGGCCTCTCACAAGTCCCTATGAGTAGAATACTTCATTATATTTACTTTGCAATCACTTGTTTAATAGGTGTTTAAAATTTCAGAATAGAGGATGAATGAGCATCAACTAAACCAGCATGAACTTTGGGTGCCTGAGGTCATGAAGGTCCACCGGGAGGAGGAAGTTTTTCCCTCCATTTATCCATGCTCTGAGTTCATGAGAGCTGTAGGAATTCTACAAGATTTCCACACTTTGGTTTCTAACGCAGGGTTAGAGAACTTTTTGGAAGATGAACCTTGTCAATTTGTGAAGCTAACCATGTCTGTGGTGCAGGACTTCCAATTTAGTCACTCTTTGCCTAACCCCATGGTCCATTCCAAAATTTACAATATTGTTGTCTATCTTTCTCTTGATGATTTTTGTGCAGCTATTAAGGTACCTCAATGGGGATCATGTAGAAAGATTAAGGAGAGACCTGAACCACTCATGGATTTATACGCAAAAATTTGCCAAGGGAGCAGCTTCTCGAAGGAGAGTGGAAAAATCTATAACATTCATCTTCCCTCCATTTGCTACTTTGCCTACTTTATTGCCAAGTGAGTTCTTGCTAGGAAAACTGCCAATAAGTTATCTTCGTATGATCTAGCATTTATCTCTACTGCTCTTAAACGAGATAGGTCTTACAATTTAGGTGCTTTGATAGCTTTCCCTCTTGCTGCTAACCGTGAGAAAGGTGGAATTTGTGGAGGCCTCATTGCTTCTTGTTTACTAGGATTTCATGGTTTAGTGCCTCATCATCTAGACCTACAGTTTCCCATAAAGAGGCTTGATCTTAGTTCCATGATACAGCATAAATTTGTTTCCTCTTGGGCTAGTGTGAGTGAGTTGTCTTATGAAATAACCTTTCTCAAAGCTGGTTGGAGGAAGAGCAAGTTCGAGCATGTTGTTGTTTTTCCTGCACCTATTTTGTTTAACCTTGATAACAGGTTAGGATGGTCCCTCACTTAGGAGGAGCTTGACACGTACTTGGGAGAGCTCTCCCAACAGGAGCAGGATACTAGAAGGGAGGTCACGGATGAGTCGGTCCAGCCCTCGAATGAGGGGTAGTCTTCATATCAGCAGCCTGCTTATGATTGGGGATCTTCTTCTTCTTCCCACGGGCCCAACTACGACCATTTTTATCAAGATCCGCCGGCTTGGAACCACTATTCATACATGGATTGATACCCACTTAGGCCAAAAGCCTAAGCTTGGGGGGAGGTACGCCGACACCGCACTCATCTCCATATTATGTTGCGTCGGTACTTTGTATATTCATGTTTTCGTTCTCTTTCTAGTTTTCATTCTTCTTTACTTTTGCTTCCAAAAACACAAAAAGACCAAAAATATTTCTGTTGTTTCTCTTTGGTTTGCTTCTTCTTTTTGACTTGGTTTGTTTTTCCCTTTTTGCTTTGTTTAAACCATTTGAAAAAACCAAAAAGATTTTGCTCTGCTTGTTTTTCCTTTTGGTTCTTGTTTTTTTAAAAAAATCGAAAACACCAAAAATATTTGTCGTTCTTCTTTGGTTTTATGAGTTTTCTACAGGGTTCAGCAGTCCTCAGTGGAATATTGGTTTCATATTATTATTCAAGCCACAAAAGTGAAGAGCAATAATGAGGATTAATGACAACTTGAGGCGTGGTAAGAGGCTGGTAACAAACTCTATTTGTTTTCATTTTTGTACATATACTCATCACTGTGGGCATGCTTAGTCTGTTCGTGTAGGGTGTATGTTATCTTTGGATGCTTATTAGTTCTTACTTTCTTATGATTAGCTCCAGCTTGGTAATAGTTTATAGCATGTCTTATGAATGTTTGCTTGCATTGGTCTATTCATAAATTGGTATGACACCATGGTATCCTCCTCTGAATATTTCATTTGAATTGACTTGGCACATGCTCACGCATGCACATGAATGTAATAATTAGTTAAGCCTTGATGAATTATTTTGCCTTGAGGATCTTGAATCACTTTCATGTCATGAGTAGTCCTGTTTTGTTGCAAGCATGATAATGACAGCTATTGCTCTCTCCTTGGTCGCTCCCTTACTATTGCTAGCCTTCACTTACACTGAGTATGTTTTACTCAAGTTTCCAACTCCCTAAACCAAATATTTCCAAAGTGTCCACCATACCTACCCATTAGCATCATTTGTTACTTCCGTGCATATTCATTATGCCTTGTCTTCTTCCGAATAAAATGTTTGCTTGTGATGAGAAAGTTAGTTAGTAAAGATTTAACGAACTTGATGGCACACTTTAGTTTCCACACTTAATAAACCTGAACCATTGTGACTGTCCATGGAAGTTATATGCTTGCAAATTATAGGCTGGGGATTAGCAGAACCGTGCTGTCACGGGGAACGCTTTCAACACTTGTAAATATATACCCAGTTGATACCATGTTCTTTTGTGTGCGGATGTCGTCCGTGTGAAATAAAAGGGGAGCTTGTAAGTCCATGGAGTTATGTATGTGTGTTAGAGAAACGGCTAGGCCGCTTGTCTAATCCATGCTGACACGGTGGAAACCTGCAGTGTAACCATAATGATATCTATGAAGCATTCTTCTTATAAAAAAAGAGAGATAGCTATTGAGAAAAATAAAAAAAGAGATTTATGAAAAGAGGAAAGAGAGAAAAAAGCACCATTTTCCCATGGTAAATAAGAAGATTGCTGAGATACTCATTGTCTGCTTGCCTTGTCATTTTGGTATGGGGATTCTTCCGCATCATCGGGCAAGGGGTACCCTGTTGGCGGTTCTCTATGATACGCACATATTTACGATGACAAGAACTTACCGGTAACTAAAGGTGAGTAGCAGGAGGAGTGGCCCTCATACTCAAGGGACTTGGGATTTTCAGTTTATAGTCTGTCAAGCATATAACTGAGATTGGACCTCACTTTCACCTTAACCACATTAAAGATGCTTATGATAGGGTAAATGAGAGGTCAAAGCTAATGAGTACCATATTTTCAGCATTTGGAAGCCTTTCAAAATTGTCCAAAACCTTTTTCCTTTACTTGTTGAGTCTCCATTTATTCTTTGAGCACCTTCTTGAGAGCATAGTTGTCATTCTTTGTGGTTGTCCCATTACATGATTATTTGTGTTATGACTTTGATGCTTGTATCCTTGATATCTTTACTTCTAGTCATCACTTGAACTTCAGAGGTGCCTTGATATTCATAATCAAAGGCAAGCGAGATACCACTCTATCATACCTTTTTATGAGCATTGTAATGTTGCTTATGTTTATACTTCATGCTACTTATTATTTTTGAGTTGGAATCTCTTCATAGCTTGCAATGCCTATTAAGTAAACTTAGTTTCATACTCTTTATTATGAATTGTCTAAGTAGTTGATCACATTGCTGATAATATTTACATCATATGAAGCAAATGTGTTCGTGAAAGTTCTTTTATCGCACTCAGTTTTCAACTGAATTGCTTGAGGACAAGCAATAAGCTAATCTTGGGGGGAGTTGATATGTCCAAAACGTATCTACTTTCCGGAACACTTTTGCTATTGTTTCTCCTCTAAACTTGTGTGATTTGGATGCAACTAACGTGGACTGACGCTGTTTTCAGCAGAATTGCCTTGTTGTCTACTTTTTGTGCAGAAAATCAACTATAAGGAAAAATCCCGAAAAATATGCCAAAAATCCTATTTCACCCGAAGGCTCCAGGAGCCAGAATACAAGACGGAGAAGAGCCAGGGGGTGGCCACACCACCTGGTGGCGCGGGCCAGGCCAGGCCGAGCCAGGGGGTGGTGTGGGCCCCCAGGCACCCCCTCGGTGTCTCTCTTCGCCTATAAGAAGCCTTCTGACCTAAAAACTCCGGGGGGGTCGGACTTTTTCCAGAAGGAGTTCCACTCCGCCGCCACCACGAGATTCCACGAAACAGCACCAGAAACTCCGTTCTGGCACCCTGCCGGGACGGGGAATTGCAGGAGATCATAGCCATCATCATCACCGTCGCTTCTCCATCGACCATCCATGTTTGCCCATCTATGAGTGAGTAATCCCCCGATGTAGGCTATGGGGATGGTAGGGATTGGATGAGATCATTCATGTAATGGCATCAGATTGTTAGGGCATGGTGCCTAGTATCTTTTATTAGTGCTTTGTGTCTTTGTTGTGACTTGTTGTGCTTAATTCTTGTCACTAGGGCCCGAGTGCCATGATTTCAAATCTGAACATGTTATTGATTCATTATGATAGTATTGTTTTTGGTCTTATCTGCAAGTTGTATACAAATGTTGTTGTCCGGAACCAATGGCCCCGAAGTGACAGAAATCGGGATAACCGAAGGGAATGGCTTTGATGTGAGGATCACATGTGTTCACGGAGTGTTAATGCTTTGCTCCGGTGCTTTATTAAAAGTAGCATCTTAATTGCCAGTAGTTCCCTTGAGGCCCCGCAACAAACGGGCTGGCAGGACAAAAGATGTTGTGCAAGTTCTCATTGCGAGCACGTATGACTATATATGGAACACATGCCAAGGATTATCTAGTACTTGGATGCTTTATCTTATTTATCTGCAATTGCCCTATCTTCTGATTGCTATGTGAATTGTCTTGTCCATGCAACGCCCGTCCATCCATCCCTATGCCTACCGCACACGAATTCTACTGTTTACTGCTATTGCAACTGCTGTCTTTACTTTACTACTGCTGTTACTTTACTATTCCTACTACAAAACTCTTGCTACTGATAAACTACTGTGAGCAAGATTGTTTCCAGGTGCAGCTGAATTGACAACTCAGTTGTTAAGTCTTATAAATATTCTTTGGCTCCCCTTGTGTCGAATCAATAAATTGGGTTTCACTTCCCTCGAAAATACTGCGATACACCCCCTATACTTGTGGGTCATCAATGAGCCTTAGCCCTTTTATAAAACTGATGGTTGGATTCGGATGCAATACCATTCCAAATTTACCGTACAACCACAATACCTGAATTGGGTAAGGCTTAGCCGGAAGTTTATATGCATTAGTATTAGTTCCCTCGCGGGAGAGGTTTGAGCTGAGGCTACCTCTCAATGTTGTCCACCTATGCAGTGCCCAAGATGACAGATGGTCATGGTTGGGAGGCCATGCTCATAGGAGAGGTGCTTATACTAGGGTGTGTAAAGGAAAGGTTATGTTTGATTATCTACATACTAAGTATGATGATTCAGGGTTATCCCTGACAGATGTATCGAATCTTGTGGTGAAAGTGTACCACCTCTACAGAGTGTCAAACTATTAGAATAGCCGCGTCCGCGGTTATGGACAGTTGCAATGGCCATACTGTTTCGTTGTCAGATGTTTTCAAAATAACTTATGAAATGAATGATGAATCTTGACTTGACCACAACAAGGTTGTGTTGATGACACTAGCTTCCCAACTTAAGTGATTCTAGAACTTTATTTTATCTTTCTTTGCTTCAGAACTCAGCTTAGGTTTCAAACTTAACTTTATAGTTAAACTTAGATTTAGCACTTTAACTTAGAACTATACTACTTGTAAGTGGTAGTTTGCGAGTACTTAAAGAGTACTCATGGCTTTTGTCCCAGGCTATTCTCATGGCCAGACTATGAAGGAGACTACCAAGATGATGGCCAGCAGGACGGCTATGATAACTAGGACTATCTGCCTTCGTCAGCATTGCCTCTGCCCCTGAAGATGGACCCCACCGCTACGCTTACCTTTTATTCCGCTGCTTGTTGTATTAATACTGGATCATGAGATCCTTATTTGTGTAAGACCTTATGTATGGTTTGTAATGGATGATGTACTGTGATATCCAATCTATTATGTCTCGCAAAAATGGTAATCCTGGGATTGCGATGAATGACATAACAGGCATCTGGGATTAAAAATACGGGTGTTGACATCTCCCCCCGTAGTTTCTCCTTGAGCAGCTCCTTGAGCCGGGCTCAACCTGATTTGCCAGGGCAGTGGGTTGTTTGGGGATACTCTACCAAAGAGAGGTATCCAGGGCTCCAAGCTCGAAGGGGAGTGATGTCTACGCACTTCTATTTTTGTAGACGGTTGTTGGGCCTCCAAGTGCAGAGGTTTGTAGAACAACAACAAGTTTCCCTTAAGTGGATACCCAAGGTTTATTGAACTCAGGGAGGAAGTGGTCAAAGGTATCCCTCTCAAGCAACCCTGCAATCAAGATACATCAAGTCTCTTGTGTCCCCAACACACCCAATACACTTTTCAGGTGTATAGGTGCACTAGGTCGGCGAAGAGATAGTGAAATACAAGTGTTATAGATATAAGACAACGGTGCTAGAAAATAGCTTGATGGCATGAAAGAGACTAAAGGAAAACTAAAATAAAGATGGCAGCAAGCAAACATGTAACAGATCTAGATGCAAACGGTGTTTCAATGCTTAGAAACAAGGCCTAGGGATCATACTTTCACTAGTGAACACTCTCATATAAATATCTTCTCTTTACGATACTACCCTGAACTACTCTCTGGTTGGACACTCTAATCCATAGTAGGGCTATAATAGCACTCCTCAAAGTTCGCTTTCCCCATCTAGATAACCCCACCCTGTAATCTCTAGCCTATGTGCCACCATGGTGTGCACGCTGTCACTTTCACACACATTAGGAGAGCAGATATCTATTAAAGCACTTGAGTAGAAAGGTAGATCTACTTGATTACAAAGCTCATGATCACAATATGATCATGCATAGAGAGAGAAATGAACACATAGCTACCGGTAGAACCCTTAGCCTCGAGGAAGATCTACTCCCTCATCATCATGGGAATCAGCAACGGCGATGGAGATGGCGGTGAAGATGGTGAAGAGGCGGCGGCGGCGCCGGTGGAGGGACTCCTTCCCCGCCACCGGTATCATAGGGGAGCACTGCCCGTTAGCCCCCTTCCTTCATGGATTCTTGGGAGGCAAAAACGTGGCTTTGTTGGCTGCAAATTCGTGGGTGGAGGTTGGACTATTTAGGGTTTCTGCATCGGGGGAGATATATAGGCGAAAGAGGAAAGGTCGATGGCCAGCCAGGGGGCCCACACCATGCCCTGGTGCGGCCAGGGGGGGCCGCGCCTAGGGGTGGTGTGGCCACCCTATGGTCCCTCTTCGTCTCATCTTCTGGATCCGTGAGTCTTCGGGTAAAATATCAACTTCGGCTTTTGTCCCGTCCAATTCCGAGAATATTCATTTTCTGACTTCCTGGAACCAAAAACAGCAGAAAACAGGCAGATGGCACTGTGGCATCTTGTTAATAGGTTAGTCCAAGAAAGTGTATGAAAAGTACTCCAAAGTTGGAAAAAAACATAAGAAGTAGATAAAAACCAAGCATGGAACATCAAAAATTATGGATACGATAGCAACGTATCAACATCCCCAAGCTTAACTCCTACTCGTCCTCGAGTAGGTAAGTGATAAAAAGAAAGAATAATTTTTGAGGTGACATGCACCATCATAAACTTGATCAAAGTATTTGTAAAACATTCAAAGCTAGGATCATAGTACTTCAATCATAACATGAAAGACAAAGTTCTAGCAATAAGACACAGCAACTATGTTGCAACATGAAAAGGCACAAACAAAAGATTCATGAATAGCAATGCTTTGCAAGACATTTGTTTGTTTCACATAAAGAAAACATAGCATAATGGCATTTAGCCTGTCCCTCATAGAGTAGCGAATATACATGCATAGGACACCTTCAAAGTTCATAAGAGTGACTAGATACAAATAGTTTAAAACAAGCAATATCAAGTTATGCATCAATCAACAGTCTTGGGACAATGCACATAGAACTAAGAATGGACACTATGCTCTCAAAGTAGGTGCATAAAGATAGAAGGTGGAGACTCAATATAAAAGTGGAAGAAAGGCCATCATAGAAGGAAGTAGAGATTCAAGTTTCATAAAGAGCTTCCAAAAATTATGGTACTTGTTAGCTTTCATCTCCTATTGCCCCTATCATAAGCATCTTGAAGTGATTAAGGTTAAAGTGAACAAACTATGAAGTATATGCTTGAGGAAGTATAAGTTGGAAATCTCATGTCCCTTGAATACGAGGGACGCTCCTCATGCTACTCAAGTTTAGTCACTGGTAAGTTCTTGTCATCGTAAGTACATGTGTATCATAGAGAACTGCCAATGGGGTACCCATTGCCCGTTGATACGGAAGAATCCCCATATCAAAATGACAAAGCAAGCAGACAACGAGCATCTCAGCAATCTTCTTATTTACCATGGGAATATGGTGCTTTTTTCTCTCTTTCCTCTTTTGATATATCTCTTTTTTTTCTTTTTCTATTTTTTCTCAATATATGACTCTTTTTTTATAAGAAGAATGCTTCATAGATAGCTCATTATGGTTACGCTGCAGGTTTCCACCATGTCAGCATGGATTAGACCAGCGGCCCAAGCGTTTCTCTAACACATATACATAACTCCATGGACTTACAAGCTCCCCTTTCATTTCACACCGACGACATCCATAGACAAAAGAGCATGATATCAACTAGGTACAAGGTACAGGTGCAATGTTGAAAGCGTTCCCCATGACGTCATGGCTGTGCTAATCCCCAACAAACAAGTGCAAGCATATACAACATAGATGACACAATGGTTCAACTTTATTAAGGTCAAGAAAAATAAAGTGTGCAATCAAGTTCGTGAGAGCTTTAATCACTAATTTTCACACAACAAGTTTAATTTGGAAGGTAGATAAAAACATGAATATACTTGGAATAGCATAAGATAGTAGGTAGGTATGGTGTACTCTTTGGAATAACTTGGTTTTAGGAGTTGGATGCATGAGTGGAACTCATACTTGGTTGTGGAGGCTAGCAAAAGACTGGGAGCGACAAACTAAGAGAGCAATAATGGCCATAATCATGAAGAGCGACAAAACATCATTGCTTAAAGCATAAAGTGATACTACAAGTTGAAAACTAAAGGATCATAAAGGCTATGGTGACTTGGGATAGTCATAACATGGTGTGAGCATGCGCCAAGTCAACCCAAATAAAGCATCAAAGGAGAATACCACAATACTATGCTTTAATATGCTAAAACAACGCATAATCCTTCCAAGGAACATTAAGCAATCTCAATTGTTTATAACATGTCATGCTACAAAAAAGAATACTAAGCATAAAGCCAAAACAATATCAAGTATGGCATGACAAAGCATAGGCCACAGTCAAAAACAAGCTCTCTTTACCACTTAAGCATGAACTTTCCTACTCTTTTCCAATCCAAACCAAACTATTTGAAAACCAATGCATGAAAAAGGGGGTCCAACCAATTTATTCAGAAAACTAAGCAAACCAAGCAAATGAAAAATCAAAACCAAAACAAAAACAAAAAAGAAGACGCTCCAAGAACAACACAACTGTGCACGAAACAATAAAAATGAAGCGTTTGGAAGAAACCTAGGATTTTTATTGATGAAGAAGGGGATGCCTTGGGAATCCCCAAGCTTTGAAGCTTTTACTTCTTGGATATTTCTTGGAGTGACACGCGTGGCATCCCCCAAGCTTGAGCTTTAGTCCATCCTTCATCTCATTACTCATTCCTTCCATACACCTGAAATTTTTCCTTCATACAAAACTTCACACAATCTTTATTAGCAACATTAGTGCACTCAAGATAATAGGTCTTTAGGTTCAGTTTCAACACCAATAAAACTTCCAATAAAACACAAGCTACTGTATAACTTCCCTCAAAAATCTCAATTCCCCAAAAGAACTCAAAAAGGAACCAACAAGAAGCACATGCAAATAATGACAGAAATCTGTCAAAACAGACCAGCAGGTAAAGACGAATTTTTTCGAAGACCTTCTGTTGCTCGAATCAAAAAGTGTTGAACTAACGAAAGTTAGACAACAACCTGTGGAAGAAGCAAAAAAATTCACGCCTCAAAAGGACGTACAGAGATATTACACGAATTTTTACGGTGAAGCACAAAAATCTGTTTCGGGACAGCAACTTTCCCAATCATTACTTCTCTCTCATTAGAGGTTACTCTTGGCACAAAATGCAAATAAAAAGGATAAGGAGAGGTTATTACAGAGGTAATAACTTCCAAGACTTATCTAAAACTTTTTGGTTATCTCCCAATAAGTACTTTTCTTTAACGCCTTTAAGTTAGGCATGATAGTTTGAGAAGATGCTCACATAAGAAATATGAATTGAAGTAAAAGAGAGCATCATGATTTAAATTCAAAACACATTTAAGTCTAACCCACTTCCTATGCATAGGAATCTCGTAAAGAAACAAATCATGAAATCACAAAGCAACAAGCATAGGAAAGCAAAACAAGTGCAACTTCAAAAATTTCAACATAAAGAGGGAAACTTAATATTGTTGAGATACATAAAATCATGTTTCCCTTTCTCATAATAACTTTCAGTAGCATCATGAATAAAATTAACAATATAACCATTACATAAAACATTCTTATCATGAGTACTCCCCACATAAACATAATCATTCTTATTAATTACAGTGGGAGCAAATTCAACAAAATAGCTATCATGATTATTCTCATCACCATAATCATCAAATATAGGAGGCATATTGTAGTCATAATTAATTTTCTCCTCAATAGTAGGTGGACTGGAAATATCATATGCATCATTGTAATCATCATATATTGGAGGTTTTGTATCATCATAAGTAATAGAATAGTTATCTTCCAAAGCTGGGGAACTAAAAAGATCATTTTCATAAAAACTAGCTTCCCCAAGCTTAGACTTTTCCATAACATTAGCAATAATGGTGTCCAAAGAATTCATACTAACAAATTTGCTATTAGCATGCAAATAAAGTTCCATAGGTTTTTTAGTTTTCTCTTCAAACACTTCATGTCCTATCTCAAGATAAATACTATAAAGCTCTCTAATTTTTTTGTTGTTTTCCATTAAGCCTAACTAGTGAAAATAAAAACAAGAAACAAAAAGATATGATTGCAGAAAATAGCTTCAAGCACTCACAACGGAGGATATGAGTACCTTTTACCTTACCTCCCCGACAACAGCGCCAGAAAATAGCTTGATGTCTATGCACTACTATTCTTGTAGATAGTTGTTGGGCCTCCAAGTGCAGAGGTTTGTAAAACAATAGCAAGTTTCCCTTAAGTGGATCACCCAAGGTTTATCGAACTCAGGGAGGAAGTGGTCAAAGGTATCCCTCTCAAGCAACCCTGCAATCAAGATACAAGAAGTCTCTTGTGTCCCCAACACACCCAATACACTTGTCAGGTGTATAGGTGCACTAGTTCGGCGAAGAGATAGTGAAATACAAGTGTTATAGATATAAGACAACGGTTCTAGAAAATAGCTTGATGTCGTGGAAGAGACTAAAGGCAAACTCAAATAAAGATGGTAGCAAGCAAACATGTAAGAGATCTAGATGCAAATGGTATTTCAATGCTTAGAAACAAGGCCTAGGGATCATACTTTCACTAGTGAACACTCTCATGTAAATATCTTCTCTTTATGATACTACCCTGAACTACTCTCCGGTTGGACACTCTAATCCATGGTAGGGCTATAATAGCACTCCTCAAAGTTCGCTTTCCCCATCTAGATAACCCCACACCGTCATCTTGAGCGCTAGAT
This sequence comes from Avena sativa, assembly GCA_916181665.1. Lineage (NCBI taxonomy): Eukaryota > Viridiplantae > Streptophyta > Magnoliopsida > Poales > Poaceae > Avena > Avena sativa. The sequence goes on along the minus strand of OV702292.1, from coordinate 254,023,445 downwards.
GGTTCCAACAAACACCACAATTTCATAGAAGCATCCAACTCCAAATATAACTCATAATAAGTATTTGTAATCTCTAGCCTAAGTGCCACCATGGTGTGCATGTTGTCTCTTTCACACACATGAGGAGAGTAGAGATATATTAAAGCACTTGAGTAGCAAGGTAGATCTACTTGATTACAGAACTCATGATCACAATATGATCATGCACTTGAGTAGCTACCGGTAGAACCCTTAGCCTCGAGGAAGATCTACTCCCTCATCATCATGGGAATCAGCAATGGCGATGGAGATGGCGGTGGAGTCGATGGAGATGGAGGTGAAGATGGTGAAGAGGCGGCGGCGGCACCGGCGGCGGGACTCCTTCCCCGCCGCCGGTATCACAGGGGAGCACCTCCCCTTAGCCCCCTTCCTTCATGGCTTCTTGGGAGGCAAAAACGTGGCTTTGCTGGCTGCAAATTCATGGGTCGAAGTTGGACTATTTAGGGATTCTGCATCAGGGGAGATATATAGGCGAAAGAGGCAAGGTCGGTGGCCAGCCAGGGGGCCCACACCATGCCCTGGCGCGGCCAGGGGGACCCGCGCCTAGGGGTGGTGTGGCCACCCTGTGGCCCCTCTTCATCTCGTCTTCTGGCTCCGTGAGTCTTCCGGTAAAATATCAACTTCGGCTTTTGTCCCGTCCAAGTCCGAGAATATTCATTTTCTAACTTCCTAGAAACAAAAACAACGGAAAACATGCAGCTGGCACTCTGGCATCTTGTTAATAGGTTAGTCCAAGAAAGTGTATGAAAAGTACTCCAAAGTTGGAACAAAACATAAGAATGTAGATAAAAACCAAGCATGGAACATCAAAAATTATGGATACGTTAGAAACGTATCAGGGAGGAGCCAAATCAGGTCCTCGGAAGTTGTATTCCAGACGTAGAAAAAAGTTCGGGCCCAGCCTTTGCAAGACTCGAGCCCGGTGACCCGGGGAAATAAGGAGTTCTTACGGGGAGATATGGAGGCTCCACCACACTGAGTCCGACGCTTGTCTTTTGGAGCAAGCTCTAGATCTGAAACAATGTTCTTCCAAAGACCGAAGAACATGATCCACAGCTCCTTAGACGGCTAGAGGCTGACATACCCCTCTATGCCAGAGGCGAAAGAGGAGAGGGAAGTGATGGCATTGGCAGGAAGGTGATGTGGTTGCAGTTGGTATGTGGAGATGAAATCGAAAAAGAAATCAGAGGTAGGAAGGCCGAAGCCGCGTTGGAAGTAAGAAAGAAAAAGTACGTACTCGCCTAGATTGGGAGAGGGATAAATCTCGTCGGCGGCGAGGCGGCAAGCAACACCGGCGGGGATGCGGTGCGTGGCATGGAGCAAATTCAGATCGTCCTCACAAACAAATGCGCCATTCCAGTAGCCGCACTCGCGGCCCTCTTCTTCCTCCTCCTGTTGAGTGACCACAGCAGCTTCTTCCTCCGTCATGGCGAAATCAAGGTCCTCGAGGACAAGATCGGAGTAGAAGTAACCGGTGGCGGGGAGCCTGGAAGCGTAGGGCCCCGTGGTGAAGACCTTGGCTGGAAGCGGTGGCGCAGGCACGAGGAGTTTCTAAGCATGGTTGCGGTGGTGCAGCAATGGTGAAGAAGCGGCGGTGGTTGTGGAGTTGCAGTGGGAGAGAAAGGAGGCAGAGGAGCGCGAGAGAGGTGGGGAACTTCCCCAAGGATTGCCCCCAGCCCCCTACTTAACCGCGCGAGAGAGCGTGTAGTGGGATCCCTTGCGGTTGCCGCGCCACACGCAACGGGCATGTACGCAACCGGGTCAACCAATCAGAGCACAACCACAACAAGGGTCACAGGGAACAGAGGATCCCATGACACGATGTGGTGTTACAGTTAACGAGGCGCTGCAGCGAAGGGATGCGTGCAACAGTTATTCCTGACATTACAACAGTAATTGGCGCATTAAATGTGCATGGCCCTTAAAATGAGGCAAAATGATGATTACCCTCCACGTAGGATGTGGGGAAGCGTACGAGACAAGGAAAGATAACCCAGATAAGCAAGCAAAAGACCCGGCCAGCGAGTAATAACTCGGAATGAGCCAAGGGAGCAAAGAGAAAAAACTCCGGGTTAAGTGGTAACTCAGCCAAAGAGGCAAAGATCCAGATATGGGAACCTGCTATGGCCTTGCACAAATAAAGTTGCTAAGACAGCACCAGCTTAGGGGACTAATGTTGAGGGGATACCCCCGAGTAGGGTCACGCCGGTGTATAAAGGCCGAGTTAGCCGAGGTACGGCACGGTCAAAGCAAGTGCTGGCCGGGTCACCTCAATGCAGGCCGACCTATGGAGTAACCCGGCCCGTGGAGCATTTCCCTAACGTTAGCCTGACCAGCATAAAATATATGCCGACAACGTATGTCTGTCTATTATGCAGGTACCCTCGTAGCCGGGTTGTCCATGGGGTAATCCGGACTAACACATGGCTTCCATGAGAAGGAAGGAATCTCCCGCTGGTCAAAAGGTGGCTTTGGTTAGCTGTATCATGAGTGAACCAAAGTAGAGGGAAGGACCAGCAGAGCAGGGGCGACCAAGGTGACGCGAGCTATGTCGGCTGACGTAGCCCGTGTCTGGTGACATTTAAAGGCAATGATTATGCAGCGAGTTACGTTTAAAGTTCGGACGAGCCGTTAAAGAGAATAAAGAAGCATCTTGCTTTAGTCGAGGAGCGTATTCGGGGAATATGCTGCCATGTGTGCCCTAACAATGTAACCCGGGCTCCCCTATATAAGGAGCATCAGGGCCTCCATAGAGAGGGATTGATCATTTTTCTCTCTGTCTAAGGTAGAACTCTAGAGCCAGGAAGTGGGGAGTAAGAGAGATAGTCTCCTTCTCACCAATATCTTGAAGAGCACCTGTAGCACCATTGATAGAGCAAATACAAGAACTTCTGTGCGTGGAATCACCACGTTTTCCCTCCCTAGATTCCCCTAGCGCTCATTGGCCACATCTTTAGCCTATCCATGGCATCTGCCGTGCCACCACCACGACAATGATGCCACTCCAGCATGTGTGTCTAACCATATCCAGGAACTCTAGCAGCATGCTGAGGTTCAACTAGAGCATTCATTGTACCACCAGTTTGCAAGATGCTGCATCAACACACCCACATGGATGTGTGTGTGTATCAGTGTGCACCATTCTGGTTTTGGACAAGTACACATGCAATGATGCCAGACCAGCATGTGGTGTCCAACCATGTCCAGGAACCCTAGCAGCATGTTGGGATTCAACTGCAGAATGCATTGTACCACTAGTTTGAAAGATGTTGCATCACCACACCCACTTGGATGTGTGTGTCAGTGTGCATCATTGTGGTTTTGGAGAAGTACACATAGAATGTTGCCACTCCAACATGTGGTGTCCAACCATGTCCAGGAACCCTAGCAGCATGCTGGGATTCAACTACAATATTCATTGTACCACTAGTTTCCAACATGCTGCATCACCACACCCAAATGGATGTGTGTATCACTATGCATCATTGTGATTTAGTAGAAGTACGCAAGCAATGATGACATTCCAGCATGTGGTGTCGAACCATGTCCAGGAACCCTAGCAGCATGCTGGGATTCAACTGCAACATGCATTGTAACTCTAGTTTGAAGGATGATGCATCACATAACTCACTTGGATGTGTGTGTTGGTGTATCAATGTGCATCATTGTGGTTTTGGAGAAGTACACATGGAATGATGCCACTCCAACACGCGGAGTTCTTTTCCTAAACCACATGGATCCACTAGATGTCATTGCATGTGTGTTCTTTTCATAAACCACATTGGATCCACTAGATGTCATTTCATGTGTGTTCTTTTCCTAAACCACATGGATCCACTAGAGTTCACTGAATGTGTGTTCTTTTCCTAAACCACATGTATCCATCAGAGTCATTGCATTTGTGTTCTTTTCATAAACCACATGGATCCACTAGATGTCATTGTATATGTGTGTGTATATGTGTATCAGTGTGCATGATTGTTGTTTTGGAGAAGTATACATTCAATGAAGCCACTCCAGCATGTGGTGTCTAACCATGTCCAGGATCCATAGTAGCATGTTGGGGTTCAACTACAGTATGCATTGTACCACTAGTTTGATAGATTCTGCATCACCACACCAACTTGGATGTGTGTGTATCAGTGTGCATCATTGTGGTTTTGGAGAAGAACACATGGAATGATGCCACTCTAGCATGTGGTGTCCAACCAGGTCCAGGAACCCTAGAAGCATGCTGGGATTCAACTACAGAATGCATTGTACCACCAGTTTGAAAGATGCAGCATCACCACACCCATTTGGATATGTGTGTATAAGTGTGCATGATTGTGGTTTTGGAGAAGAACACATGGAACGATGCCACTCTAGCATGTGGTGTCCAACCATGTTTAGGAACCCTAGCAGCATGATGGGGTTCAACTGCAGCATTCATTTTACCACTAGTTTCCAAAATGCTGCATCACCACACCCACATGGACGTGTGTGTGTGTATCCGTGTGCCTGCTTTTGGTTTTGCAGAAGTACACATGCAATGATGCCACTCTAGCATATGGTGTCCAACCATGTCCAGGAACCCTAGTAGCATGTTGGGATTGAACTATAGCATACATTGTACCACTAGTTTGAAATATGTTGCATCACCACACCCGCTTGGATGTGTGTGTGTATAAGTGTGCATCATTGTGGTTTTGGATAATTAAACATGTAATGATGCCACTCCAGTATGTGGTGTCCAACCATGTCAAGGAACCCTCGTAGCATGCTGGGATTCAACTTCAGCATGTATTGTACCACTAGTTTGAAAGATCCTGCATCACCACACCCACTTATATGTGTGTGTATTAGGGTGCATAATTGTGGTTCTAAATAAGAACACATGGAATGATGCCACTCCAGCATGTGGTGTCCAACTATGTCCAGGAACCCTAGCAGGATGTTGGGGTTCAACTGCAACATTCATTGTACCACCAGTTTGAAATATGTTGCATCACCACAAGCACTTGGATGTGCATCATTGTGGTTTTGGAGAAGTACACATGCAATGGTGCCACTCTAGCATGTGTTGTCAAACCATGTCTAGAAACCCTAGCAGCATGCTTGGGTTCAACTACAACATTTATTGCACCACTAGTTTGAAAGATGATGCATCAGCACTCCCACTTGGATGTGCGTGTTTGTGTCTTATTGTGGATCATTGTGGTTTTGGAGAAGTACACATGGAATGATTCCATTCCAGCATGTGGTGTTCTTTTCCTAAACCACACGAATCCACTAGATGTCATTGCACGCGTGTTCTTTTCATAAACCACATTGGATCCACTAGATGTCATTGCATGTGTTTTCTTTTCCTAGACCACATGGATTCACAAGAGTTCACTTCATGTATGTTCTTTTCCTAAACCACGTGGATCCACTAGATGTCATTGTCTATATATATGTGTGTGTATCAGTCTGCATCATTGTGGTTTTGGATAAAAACACATGGAATGATACCACTCTAGCATGTGGTGTCCAACCATGTCCAAGAACCCTAGCAGCATGCAGGGATTCAACTGCCGCATGCATTATACCAATAGTTTGAAAGATGCTGCATCACCACACCCACTTGGATGTGTGTGTGTGTATCAGTGTGCATCATTGTTGTGTTGGATAAGTACACGTGCAATGATCAAACCCTAGCATGTGGTGTCCCACCATGTCCAGGAACCATAGCAGCATGCTGGAATTCAACTACAGCATGCATTGTACCACTAGTTTGAAAGATGCTGCATCACCATAGCCACTTGGATGTGTGTGTCGTATCAGTGTGTATCATTGTGGTTTCGGAGAAGAACACTGGAATGATGGTACTCCCGCATGTGGTGTCCAACCATGTCCAGAAACCCTAGTAGCATGCTGGGGTTCAACTACAGCATGCACTGTACCACCAGTTTGAAAGATGTTGCATAACGACACCCACTTGGATGTGTGTGTGTATTAGTGTGCATCATTGTGGTTTTGAAGAAGTACACATGCAATCATGCCACTCCAGCATGTGGTGTCCAACCATGTCCAGGAACCCTAGCAGCATGTTTCGGTTCAACTGCAGCATTCATTGTACCACCAGTTTGAAAGATGCTGCATCACCACCCCCACATGGATGTGTGTGTTTGTGTATCAGTGTGCATCATTGTGGTTTTGGAGAAGTACACACGGAATGATGCCACTCCATCATGTGGTGTTTTTTTCCTAAACCACATGTATCCACTAGATGTCATTGCATGTGTGTTCTTTTCATGAACCACATTGGATACACTAGATGTCATTGCATGTGTTTTGTTTCCCTAAACCACATGGATCCACTAGAGTTCACTTCATGTGTGTTATTTTCCTAAACCACATGGATCCAGCCGAGTCATTGCATGTGTGTTCTTTTCATAAACCACATGGATCCACTAGATGTCATTGTATATGTGTGTGTGTTTGTGTACTAGTGTGCATCATTGTGGTTCTAGAGAAGTACACATGCAATAATGCCACTCAAGTATGTAGTGTCCAACCATGTCCAGGAACCCTAGCAGCATGCTAGGGTTCAACTGCAGCATTCATTGTACCACTAGTTTTAAAGAGGCTGCATCACCACACCCACTTGGATGTGTGTGTTTGTGTATCAGTGTGCATCATTGTGGTTTTGTAGAAGTACACATGGAATGATGCCACTCCAGCATCTGGTGTCCAACCATGTCCAGGAACCCTAGTAGCATGTTGGGGTTCAACTTTAGCATTCATTATACCACCAGTTTGAAAGATGTTGCATCACCACACCCACTTGGATATCTGTGTCTGTATTAGTGTGCATCATTGTGGTTTTGGATAAGTACACATGGAATGATGCCACTTCAGCATGTGGTGTCCAACCATGTCCAGGAACCCTAGCAGCATGCTGGGATATAACTACAGCATGCATTGTACCACCAGTTTGAAAGATGTTGCATCACCACACAAACTTGGATGAGTGTTTGTGTGTGTATTAGTGTGCATCATCATGGTTTTGGATAAGTATACATGGAATGATGCCACTCTATCATGTGATGTACAACCATGTCCAGGAACCCTAGCAGCATACTAGGTTCAACTACGACAAGAATTGAACTACCAGTTTTAAAGATGTTGCATCACCACACCCACTTGGATGTGTGTGTATTAGTGTGCATCATTGTGGTTTTGGAGAAGTACACATCCAATGATGCCACTCCAGCATGTGGTGTCCACCCATGTCCAAGAACCCTAGCAGCATACTAGGGTTCAACTTCAGCATTCATTGTACCACCAGTTTGAAAGATGCTGCATCACGACACCCACTTGGATGAGTGTACATCATTGTGGTTTTGGAGAATTACACATGCAATGATGCCACTCTAGCATGTGGTGTTCAACCGTGTCTAGGAACAGTAGCAGCATGCTGGGGTTCAACTTCAGCATTCATTGTACCAAAAGTCTTAAAGATGCTGCGTCACCACACCCACTTGGATGTGTGTGTTTGTGTATCAGTGTGCATCATTGTGGTTTTGGAGTAGTACACATGGAATGATTCCACTCCAGCATCTGGTGTTCTTTTCCTAAACCACATGGATCCACTATATGTTATTGCATGTGTGTTCTTTTCATAAAGCACATTGGATCCACTAGATGGCATTGCATGTGTGTTCTTTTCCTAAACCACATGGATCCACTAGATTTCACTTCATGTGTGTTCTTTTCCTAAACCACATGGATCCACCAGATTCATTGCATGTGTGTTCTTTTCATAAACCACATGGATCCACTAGATGTCATTGTATATATATATATGTGTGTGTGTCAGTGTACATCATTGTAGTTTTGGAGAAGAATACATGTAATGATGCCACTTTAGCATGTGGTGTCCAACCATGTCCAGGAACCCTAGCAGCATGTTGTGGTTCAACTACAGTATGCATTGTACCACAAGTTTGAAAGATTTTGCATCACCACACGCACTTGGATGTGTGTGTATCAGTCTGGATCGTTGTGGTTCTGGAGAAGAACACATGGAATGATGCCACTCCAGCATGTGGTGTCAACTCATGTCCTGGCACCCTAGCACCATGTTGGGTTCAACTGTCACCTTCATTGTACCACCAGTTTGAAAGATGTTGCATCACCAAACCCACTTGGATATGTGTGTGTATCCATGTGCATCATTGTGGTTTTGGATAAGGACACATGCAATGATGCCACTCTAGCATGTTGTTTCCAACGATTTCCAGGAACCCTAGCAGCATGCTGGGATTCAACTTCAGCAAGAATCGTACTACCAATTTGAAAGATGCTGCATCACCACACCCACTTGGATGTGTGTGTGTATCAGTGTGCATCATTGTGGTTTTGGATAAGAACACATGGAATGATGCCACTACAACATGTGGTGTACAAACATGTCCAGGAACCGCAGCAGCATGCTGTGATTCAACTACAACCTTCATTATACCACTAGTTTGAAAGATGCTGCATCACCACACCCACTTGGATGTGTGTGTATTGGTCTGCATCATTTTGGTTTTGGATAAGTACACATGCAATGATGCCACTCAAGCATGTGGTGTCCAATCATGTCCAAGAACCCTAGCAGCATGCTGGGGTTCAACTTCAGCATGCATTGTACCACTAGTTTGAAAGATGCTGCATCACCACACCCACTTGGATGAGTGTGTGTGTATCAGTGTGCATCACTGTGGTTTTGGAGAACAAGACATGGAATGATGCCACTCCAGCATGTGGTGTCCAACCATGTTAGGAACCCTAGCAGCTTGATGGGATTCAACCACAGCATGCATTTTACCACTAGTATGAAAGATGTTGCATCACCACACCCACTTTGATGTGTCTTGTGTGTAACTGTGTGCATCATTGTGGTTTTGTAGAAGTGCACATCCAATGACGCCACTCCAGCATGTGGTGTCCAACCATGTACAGGAAGCCGAGCATCATGCTAGGGTTCAACTATAGCATTCATTGAACCACCAGTTTGAAAGATGATGCATCACCACAACCACTTGGATGTGTGTGTTTGTGTATTAGTGTGCATCATTGTGGTTTTAGAGAAGTACACGAGGAATGATGCCACTCCAGCATGTGGTGTTCTTTTCCTAAACTACATGGATCCACTGGATGTCATTGCAGATGTGTTGTTTTCAAAAACCACATTGGATCCACTAGATGTCATTGCATGTCTATTCTTTTCCTAAACCACATGGATCCACTAGAGTTCACTACATGTGTGTGTCAGTGTGCATCACTGTGGTTTTGGAGAAGAACACGTGGAATGATCCCACTCTAGCTTGTGGTGTCCAACCACGTCTAGAAACCCTAGCAGCATGCTGGGGTTCAACGGTAGCATGCATTGTACCACCAGTTTGAAAGATGCTGCATCACCACACCCATTTGCATGTGTGTGTATCAGTATGCATCATTGTGGTTTTGGAGAACACATGGAATGATCCCACTCCTGCATGTGGTGTCCAGCCATGTCCAGGAACCCTAGAAGCATGTTGGGGTTCAACTGCAGCATTCATTGTAACACCTGTTTGAAAGATGCTGCATCACCACAGCCACATGGATGTGTGTGTGTATAAGTGTGCATCATTGTGGTTTTGAATAAGTAAACATGCAATGATTCCACTCTAGCATGTGGTGTCCAACCATGTCTAGGAACCCTAGCATCATGCTAGGATTCAACTTCAGCATGCATTGTACCACAACTTTGAAAGATCCTACATCACCACACCCACTTGGATGAGTGTTTTTGTATGTGTGTATCAGTGTGCATTATTGTGGTTCTGGAGAAGTATACATGGAATAATGCCACTCCAGCATGTGGTGTACAACCATGTCTAGGAACCCTATCAGCATGTTGGGATTCAACTGCAGCAAGAATTTTACTACCAGTTTGAAAGATGCTGCAGCACCACACCCACTTGGATGTGTGTGTATCAGTATGCATCATTGTGGTTTTGGATAAGAACACATGGAATGATGCCACTCCAGCATGTGGTGTCCAACTAGGTCCAGGAACCCTAGCAGCATGATGGGGTTCAACTACAGCATTCATTGTACCACCAGTTTGAAAGATGATGCAATACCACACCCACTTGGATGTGTGTGTGTATCAGTGTGCATCATTGTGGTTTTGGAGAAGTACACACGCAATGATGCCACTCTAGCATGTGGTGTTCAATCATGTCCAGGAACCCTAGCAGCATGCTAGGGTTCAACTTCAGCATGCATTGTTCCACCAGTTTGAAAGATGTTGCATCACCACACCCAATTGGATGAGTGTGTATGTGTGTGTCTATCAGTGTGCATCATTGTGGTTTTGGAGAAGAACACATGGAATGATTCCACTCTAGCATGTGGTGTCCAACCATGTCCAGGAACCCTAGCAGCATGCTGGGATTCCACTATAGCATGCATTGTACCACCAGTTTAAATGATGTTGCATCACCACACACACTTTGATGTCTGTTATGTGTATTGGTGTGCATCATTGTGGTTTTGGAGAAGTACACATGCAATGATGCCACTCCAGCATGTGGTGTCCAACCATGTACATGAAGCCTAGCAGCATCCTGGTGTTCAACTGTAGCTTTCATTGTACCACCAGTTTAAAAGATGTTGCATCACCACACCCACTTGGATGTGTGTGTTTGTGTATCGGTGTGCATCATTGCGGTTTTGGAGAAGTACACATGGAATGATGCCACTCCAGCATGTGGTGTTGTTTTCCTAAACCACATGGATCCACTAGATGTCATTGCAGATGTGTTCTTTTCAAAAACCACATTGGATCCACTAGATGTGATTGCATGTGTGTCCTTTTCCTAAACCACATGGAACCACTAGATTTCACTACATGTGTGTTATTTTTCTAAACCACATGGATCCACCAGAGTCATTGCATGTGTGTTCTTTTCATAAACCACATGGATCCACTAAATATTATTCTATATATATATGCGTGTGTATTAGTGTGCATCATTGTGGTTTCGGAGAAGAACAAGTGGAATGATGCCACTCTAGCATGTGGTCTCGAACCATGTCTAGGAACCCTAGAAGCATGTTGTGGTTCAACTGCACCATGCATTGTACCACTAGATTGAAAGATGTTGCATCACCACACCCACTTGGATGTGTGTGTATCAGTATGCATCATTGTGGTTTTGGAGAACAACATGGAATGATGCCACTCCAGCTTTTGGTGTCCAACCATGTCCAGGAACCATAGCAGCATGTTGGGGTTCAACTGCAGCATTCATTACCACCATTTTGAAAGATGATGCATCACCACACCCACTTGGATGTGTGTGTGTGTGTGTGTGTATCAGTGTGCATCATTGTGGTTTTGTAGAAGTACATATGCAATGATTCCACTCCAGCCTGTGGTGTCCAACCATGTCCAGGAACCCTAGCAGCATGCTTGGATTCAACTACAACATGCATTGTACCACCAGTTTGAAAGATGCTGCATCACCACACCCACTTGGATGAGTGATTGTGTGTGTATCAGTGTGCATCAGCATCATTGTGGTTTTGGATAAGAACACATGGAAGGATGCCACTACAGCATGTGGTGTCCAACCAGGTCCAGGAACCCTAGCAGCATGATGGGGTTCAACTGCAACATTCATTGTACCACTAGTTTGAAAGATGATGCATCACCACACCGACTTGGATGTGTGTGAGTGTGTATCAGTGTGCATCATTGTTGTTTTGGAGAAGTAAACATGCAATGGTGCCACTCCAGCATGTGGTGTCCAACCATGTCCAAAAATCCAAGCGGCATGTTGGGGTTCAACTGTAGCATTAATTGTACCACCAGTTTAAAAGATGCTGCATCACCACACCCACTTGGATGTGTGTGTTTGTGTATCAGTGTGCATCATTGTGGTTTTGGAGAAGTACATATGGAATGATGCCACTCCAGCATCTGGTGTTCTTTTCCTAAACCACATGGATCAACTAGATTTCACTACATGTGTGTTCTTTTTCTAAACCACATGGATCCACTAGAGTCATTGCATGTGTGTTCCTTTCATAAACCACATGGATCCACTAGATGTCATTGTATATATGTGTGTGTATCTGTGTGCATCATTGTGGTTTTGGATAAGAACACATGGAATGATGCAACTCCAGCATGTGGTGTCCAACCATGTCCAGGAACCCTAGCAGCATGTTGGGGTTCAACTGCAGCATGCATTGTACCACCAGTTTGAAAGATGTTGCATCACCACACCCACTTGGATGTGTGTGTATTAGTGTGCATCATTCTGGTTTTGGAGAAGAACACATGGAATGATGCCACTCCAGCATGTGGTGTCCAACCATGTCTAGGAACCCTAGCAGCATGCTAGGATTCAACTACAACATACATTGAACAACCACTTTGAAAGAAGCTACATCACCACACCCACTTGGATGTGTTTGTGTGTGTATCAGTGTTCATCATTGTGGTTTTGTAGAAGTATAGATGGAATCGTGCCTCTCCATCATGTGGTGTACAAGCATGTCCAGGAAACCTAACCACATGCTGGGTTTCAACTGTAGCAAGAATTATACTACTAGTTTGAAAGATGCTGCATCACCACACCCACTTGGATCTGTGTGTGTATCAGTGTGCATCATTGTGGTTTTGGATAAGAATACATGGAATGATGCCACTCCATCATGTGGTGTCCAACCAGGTCTAGGAACCCTAGCATCATCATGGGGTTCAACTACAACATTCATTGTACCACCAGTTTGAAAGATGCTGCATCACCACACCCACTTGGATGTGTGTGTATTAGTGTGCATCATTGTGGTTTTGGAGAAGTACACATGCAATGATGCCACACCAGCATGTGGTGTCCAATCATGTCCAAGAACCCTAATAGCATGCTAGGGTTGAACTTCAGCATGCATTGTACCACTAGTTTCAAAGATGTTGTAGCACCACACCCACTTGGATGAGTGTGTGTGTGTATCAGTGTGCATCATTGTGGTTTTGGAGAAGAACACATGGAATGATGACACTCCATCATGTGGTGTCCAACCATGCCTAGGAACCCTAGCAACATGTTGGGATTCAACTGCATCATGCATTGTACCACCAGTTTGAAAGATGTTGCATCACCACACCCACTTGGATGTGTGTTGTGTGTATCGGTGTGCATCATTGTGATTTTGGAGAAGTACAGATGCAATAATGCCACTCCAGCATGTGGTGTCCAACCATGTCCAGGAATCTTAGCAACATCCTTGGGTTCAATTGTAGAATTCATTGTACCTCCAGTTTGCAAGATGGTGCATCACCACACCCACTTGGATGTGTGTGTTTGTGTATCAGTGTGCATCATTGTGGTTTTGGAGAAGTACACATGGAATAATGCCACTCCAGCATGTGGTGTTCTTTTCCTGAACCACATGGATCCACTAGATGTGTGTGTGTTTATCAGTTTGCATCATTGTAGATTTGGATAAGAAAACATGGAATGATTCCACTCCAACATGTGGTGTCCAACCATGTCTAGGATGCCTAGCAGCATGATGGGGTTCAACTGCAGTATTCATTGCAGCACCAGTTTGAAAGATGCTGTATCACCACACCCACTTGGATGTGTGTGTGTATCAGTGTGTTTATGGAGAAGTACACATGCAATGATTCCACTCCATCATGTGGTGTCCAATCATGCTAGGGTTCAACTTTAGAATGCATTGTACCACTAGTTTGAAAGATGCTACAACACCACACCCACTTGGATGAGTGTGTGTGTATCACTGTGCATCATTGTGGTTTTGGAGAAGAACACATGGACTGATGCCACTCCAGCATGTGGTATCCAACCATGTCCAGGAACCCTAGCAGCATGCTGGAATGCAACTGCAGGACGCATTGTACCACCAGTTTGAAAGATGTTGCATCACCACACCCACTTGGATGTGTGTGTATCAGTGTGCATCATTGTGGTTTTGGAGAAGTACACATGCAATGATGCCAGTCAAGCATGTGGTGTCCAACCATGTCCAGGAAGCCTAGTAGCATGTTGGGGTTCAACTATAGAATTCATTGTACCACCAGTTTGAAAGATGCTGGATCACCACACCCATTTGGATGTGAATGTTTGTGTATCAGTGTGCATCATTGTGGTTTTGGAGAAGTACACGTGGAATGATGCCACTCCAGCATGTGGTGTTCTTTTTGTAAACCACATGGATCCACTAGATATCATTGCATTGTGTTCTTTTCATAAACCACACCGGATCCACTAGATGTCATTGCATGTGTGTTCATTACCTAAACCACATGGATCCACTAGAGGTCACTGCATGTGTGCTCTTTTCCTAAACCACATGGATCCACCAGAGTCATTGCATGTACGCTCTTTTCATAAAGCACATGGATCCACTATATGTCATTATATATATGTGTGTGTGTGTGTGTATCAGTGTGCATCATTGTGGTTTTGTAGAAGAACAAATGGAATGATTCCACTCCAGCATGTGGTGTCCAACCATGTCCAGGAACCCTAGAAGTATGCTGGGGTTCAACTACACCATGCATTGTACCACCAGTTTGAAAGATGCTGCATTACCACACCCACTTGGATGTGTGTGTATTAGTGTGCATCATTATGGTTTTGGAGAAGAACACATGAAATGATGCCACTCCAACATGTCGTGTCCAACCATGTCCAGGAACCCTAGTAGCATGTTGGAATTCAACTGCAGCATTCATTGTACCACTAGTTTGAAAGATGTTGCATCACCACACCCACTTGGATGGGTGTATTAGTGTGCATCATTGTTGTTTTTGAGAACTACATATGGAATGATCCCACTCTAACATATGGTGTTCTTTTCCTAACCACATGGATCCACTAGATGTCATTGCATGTGTGTTCTTTTCATAAACCACATTGGATCCACTAGATGCCATTGCATGTGTGTTCTTTTCCTAAACCACATGGATATACTAGAGTTCACTACATGTCTATTCTTTTCCTAAACCACAGGGATCAACCAGAGTCATTGCATGTGTGTTCTTTTCATAAACCACATGGATCCACTAGATGTCATTATATATGTATGTGTGTGTGTATCAGTGTGCATCATTGTTGTTTTCGAAAAGTACACATGCAATGATGTCACTCCAGCATCTGGTGTCCAACCATGTCCAGGAACCCTAGCAGCTTGTTGGGGTTGAAATGCAGCATGCATTGTACCACCAGTTTGAAAGATGATGTATCACCACACCCACTTGGATGTGTGTGTGTGTGAGTGTTAGTGTGCCTCATTGTGGTTTTGGTGAAGAACACACGGAATGATGCCACTCCAGCACGTGGTGTCCAACCATGTCCAGGAACCCTAGCAGCATGCTAGGATACAACTATAGCATGCATTATACCACCAGTTTGAAAGATGCTGCATCACAACACCCACTTGGATGTGTGTGTATCCGTATGCATCATTGTGGTGTTGGAGAAGAACACATGGAATGATGCCACTCCAGCATGTGGTGTTCAACCATGTCCAGGAACCCTAGCAGCATGCTGGGATTCAACTGCAGCATGCATTGTACCACCAGTTTGAAAGATGCTGCATCACCACACTCACTTGGATGTGTGTGTGTCTCAGTGTGCATCATTGTGGGTTAGGATAAGAATACATGGAATGTTGCCACTCCACCATTTGGTGTCCAACCATGTCCAGGAACCCAATCAGCAAGCTAGGGTTCACCTACAACATTCATTGTACAACCAGTTTTAAAGATGCTTCATCACCACACGCACTTGGATGTGTGTGTATCAATGTGCATTGTTCTGGTTTTGGAGAAGTACACATGCAATGATGCCACTCCATCATGTGGTGTCCAACCATGTCCAAGAAGGCTAGCAGCATGCTCTGATTCAACTGCAGTATTCATTGTACCATCAGTTTGAAAGATGCTGCATCACCACACCCACTTGGATGTGTGTGTTTGTGTATTAGTGTGCATCATTATGGTTTTGGACAAGTACACATGCAATGATGCCACTCTGGCATGTGGTGTTCTTTTCCTAAACCACATGGATCCACTAGATGTCATTGCATGTGTCTTCTTTTCATAAACCACATTGGATCCACTAGATGACATTGCATGTGAGTTCTTTTCCTAAACCACCGTGATCCACCAGAGTCATTACATGTGTGTTCTTTTCATAAACCACATGGATCCACTAGATGTCATTGCATGTGTCTTCTTTTCATAAACCACATTGGATCCACTAGATGGCATTGCATGTGAGTTCTTTTCCTAAACCACCGTGATCCACCAGAGTCATTACATGTGTGTTCTTTTCATAAACCACATGGATCCACTAGATGTCATTGCATGTTTGTTCTTTTCATAAACCACATTAGATCCACTAGATGTCATTTCATGTGTGTTCTTTTCCTAAACCACATGGATATACTAGAGTTCACTACATGTGTGTTCTTTTCCTAAACCACGTGGATCAACCAGAGTCATTGCATGTGTGTTCTTTTCATAAACCACATGGATCCACTAGAGGTCATTGTATACATATGTGTGTATGTACTAGTGTGCATCATTGTTCTTTTGGATAAGTACACATGTAATTATGCCACTCCAGCATGTGGTGTCCAATCATGTCCAGAAATCCTAGCAGCATGTTGGGATTCAACTATAGCATGCATTGTACCACCAGTTTGAAAGATGTTGCATCACCACACCCACTTGGATATGTGTGTGTGTATCAGTGTGCATAATTGTCGTTTTGGAGAAGTACACATGGAATAATGCCACTCCAGTATGTGGTGTCCAACCATGTATAGGAACCCTAGCAGCATGCTAGGATTCAACTGCAACATGCATTATACCACCAGTTTGAAAGATGCTACATCACCACACCCACTTGGATGTGTGTGTGTATTAGTGTGCATCATTGTTCTTTTGGATAAGTACACATGCAATGATGCCACTCCAGCATGTGGTGTCCAACCATGTCTAGGAACCCTAGCAACATGTTGGGGTTCAACTCCAACATTCATTTTACCACTTGTTTGAAAGATGTTGCATCAGCACACCCACTTGGATGTGTGTGTTTGTGTATCAGTGTGCAACATTGCGGTTTTGGAGAAGTACACATGGAATGATGCCACTCCAGCATGTGGAGTTCTTTTCCTAAACCACATAGATCCACTAGATGTCATTGCAGGTGTGTTCTTTCTATAAACCACATGGATCCTATCCTCAGCCCCCAATGGTGGCAGTTAGATCGAGTCGTCCAGAAGGCATGTCCAAAGACACTAGTTCTGCATCATATTGTTACATATTGTTCGATCGGGGTGCTTGGATGACTGTCATGGTTATTCGTAAGAGCGATCCGCAAGTAGGCTGTTCTGTGACATGATTGACCATGCTTACCGTCCGTTTGCTCTGGTCAAACTGGCAAAACCGTGCGCTCCCACTTGCTAGTGTCACCTGTTCCGTGGGCCCACCTACCAGTGTCATGTACCATTTACTTGTCTTCTTTCCCCACCTGCGTGCAGGAAATCTATGAATAAATGGATCTTGCAAGTATGAATAATGGTGTATGAACATTGAGATTCTCTCTTATTCATCTTGTTAAGTTAAGAAGTTCATTTGGGCAAGGTGCAAAATTTTAAGCCACAAATTGTGTTAGTATGTTTTGTGCAACAAATTCCACGAATGTTGGTGTTACCTGCAATGTTCTCTACACATTTTACATATTAGCATTATCCCAAGGATAATTAAATACAATGAGGTTATGATACTACTACTAGTATCATCCTACACATTCGCGTGCTCCCAGGAGTCGTACATTGGTGTGCACGTCCGTTGTCCATAATTAGTGCGTGTGCGTAGGCGCAGGCGCGTGCCCGTGCCAGTTTGATGACACACGGTTGCAGTTGTTATGTGCATGCCATCATCTCATTTCTAGACGCTTCACTTGGCTTTCCCATGCGTTTTTTAAATGTGTGTGTCTGGAACCGCTTCCTCGGCTAGTTAACGGGACCGAGACCACACGAACGCCATCATCCATGGCCAGCAAGAAGCAGCATGACTCACCGTTGGCTAGTCTCCCTATAGGACTCATCCAGAAGATAGGTGACATCTTCCTTTCGACGGACGACTTTGACTACTACGCCACCTTATGGGCAGTATGCAATGCCTGGGATGGCTACACGGAGGAGCACTTTATGCTAGCCAACTGGATTGTTCTAGAGCACTAGTTGTCGGAGGAGTATCCGGTAGACGATGTTGCCATCATGTTGTTGAACGTGAGAACTGGCCTCCACCTTGAGAATAAGATTAGCTGGATTATTCGGAGGTGCTTTCTTGATATTCATCTGTATATATGCGATCCTTTTTTTGCATTCACATCCTATACTATCTATTTTTCAAGTTCTGTTTCTTCGTCCACTTGTTGTGCAGGATTTTGCTCTATGGTTTACCTTGATTGAATTTCAGTCAATTTACCTTGACTGAATCTCTGTTTCTCCTCTCTCTCTCTCTCTCTCTCTCTCTTGAAGTTACTTTTATGTCGGTAGCATAACCGGCGGCCTCCTTGTACTTGGACAAAGGGTGCATCCGTACAAGACCCGGTTTTACAACCCCATCTCGGGCACTATCAAGCGCCTGAGGGCGGAGATACCGACTGAGCAAGTGGCTTCTATCAATGTGATGATGTTCCCGTCGTTGATGGTGTTTACATCAAACCATCTTAACACCACCATTCGATGGGCAGATGAGGGCATAGAGGAAGGGAGTCACCCAGTTTCTGGTGAAGGGATGTACTCACCGTATGACTTCGCGGAACTCCGGAGCATGAATTCTTATGCCGGTGATGTTTTCGTCGTAGACAGATGCGGGTTTGTCCTCTCAACTATGTGTGGTGCTTCTCATGGAGATCTCCAGCTGCAGGGCTCCACCCAGACCCTAGAGATGCATCCGACCGTTTCATGCCCTGTTCCGGGCTGTCGGTTCCCAGAGATTCGTTTTTACCTCGTCGAGTCCGACAGGGAGTTGTTGTTCGTGTGAGTGGATGGGTTTACAGCAGCAGGCCAGTTGTTTACTGGGTTGATACCCAGAACCGTATCCTTCAGCCGGTCAGTGGCATAGGAAGTCGTGCTCTCTTCGTTGTTGACAATCGGTGCATGTGCATCGACAGTGCAGGGTACCCATGGCGCAGGCAGGCGACATATACTATGCAGACCTATCCGAGATTATATCTTACAACTTTGAGGCTCTTGCATGGGAAGAGGATCCAAGGGTTGTACATGGGTATGGAGTAGGAGGATTATGTATCAATGACCATCCTTTCGAACTCGATCGATTGCTGGCGGAGTATTGTAGAATGTTCAAGCATTCTGAGCTACAGATGGTGTCGCCTTATGGCGTGGATAGTACCACCCACTATGATTACTACGACGGCTATCTGTCATGTTGATGGATCGTGTGGGTCTTCTCCTGATGTATTCTCTTTGGGCCGGTTCTTTGTGTGTTTAGTTTGTTGAGTGAACGTGTATGAATTATGCAAGTTCTATGGTGCCCGTGTAATACAATGGATGGTCTCCCTGTTTCTAGAAGATCGTGTGTTGTACCTCTTACAATTTCACTGTTTTTTCATGTACGTGTAGTAATTCCAATAGATGCTCAATTTGTAACAATCCTCAAACAACTTACAACTGCAAATTATAGTAGATTATTACAATCCTCAGTAAACTTGATAGTAATAAAATGAAGCATAAAATTTGCACTCGCACTAAACATGACTGAAATTGCAACCAACGTAAACAATATATAAACCCAAATCACACCTACTATAAACAGTGGTAACTCACCTGCTTGTAGCCTGAACTTGTTCTTCCTTGGTAGTAGGATCTACCATCCTCCATGCTTCTCAGCTCGTCGGCAATGAATGCGGGCTAGAGCCTCACAACGACGTCTACGGCATGCGGCATTGGAGCTCGGGATCAGCGAATGGGCACAGCAACTTGGCACCAGAACTCAAATATCCGAAGGGATCGTTCTTCTTGGAGGGTGGATTCCGACGCTATCGGTGCTAGGGTTCATGCAAGAGGAGGGAGTGGATTTTTGAATTTGGTCAACACACCAAGCCCCTTAGTTCCGAGAATATCATTTTACGGCTCGAAAGTTGAGGCACCCAAGCAACGCGGTACCCAAGTTGCTTGTAATCAGCCGCGAAGACCATAGGTGGCGTGCCAAATACTTAGAGGGTCTTTTTCAGCATCAATTCAACTTTACGTTACAATACAAAATATCAGGCTAACGGCCATCAAGTTGAGCCCCCCTTGTCAGTTCTCGCCGTTATGTCGCTCCCATCGTGACTGCCATGTAGGCTTGCAGCGTTAACTCCTGCATCCATTACGTGTCTTCTTCTTCCCCGGAGCGGCAATCTATGGTGGCGTCGCGACCATGGCGTGTAGCTGGGACATGGTCGAACCTGCTCAGCCCTGCTCTCCTCCCTTTAAGCTTGCAGCATTGGCGCATGCATCCATTACGCCTCTCCTTCTTCCCTGGAGCAGCAATTTGTGCTCGCGGCCATGCCACCATGGCACGGAGCTCGGACGTGGATGAACCTGCTCGGCCCTGCTCTCCTCCCCATCCCGAGTCGGAGCTCGCCCTCACCATGGTCGCACCCATGGCATGGCGTGGGGACGAGAATTGGTTCCCGGTGAGATCTGTCACTATGTCGACCATGCTCGGTCCTGTTTTCCTCCTCCAGAATCCGAGCTCGTCGTCGCCGTGGTCGCACTCGCACTAGCCACGGCGCCTTACTCTCTGAACCCCAATGCCACATCCACCTAGTTTGGCACAACGCCAACAAGTTGAAAATGCATCAAGTTTTCTTCTTGTGATTGTAAAAAACATGTATGTACCGTGTCCGTATCATACTCGAACAATGTACACATATGTTGCTTAGTAGATTTTCATTTGAAGTTAGTCACTCTATGATGACGAAACATAGAGAACCTAAATGGAATGATGATGAAGACCATGTTATGTACTTTGCATTGCATCAAAAAGTGCTCGCTGATGAAGCATGTTACCAAGAGAGTGGAGTTCATCAGCCATTGCCAAAAATATGTGAACAATTCAATGAGCGATTCAATGCAAATACGCGCCGAAAAGCTAGATCCATGTCATCAATCATCAATAGGTCGAACATTCTAGTGATGCGTACAAATGTGTACACCATGTATCTTTTACTTGAAGTGGTTGTTATCCTGAGCAAAATGCCTAGTATGCACATTACCTTTGTTTGTTTTATGCTGCAATTCTACTATTATGGGCGTGGAAACAAAAGTTGGCTTCACTGAATATTATGCAGTTAGGCCTAACTTAGTCTTACACAAATAAGAACAACTTAGTCTTTACACAAATAAGTGTAACTAAAGATAAAGATAAAGACAAATGGTTCATCGAATCTGCTAGTATGAGCACTAGGTCCCTGGGGCTGGTGGTATCATCGAAACAAACCAGAATGCTATGTTTGGTCGTCTATCATTCTCCATCAAATCGTACGACCTCACTAATGAGCCAATTGTAGGCGCCCTCCCCCTGACGTGGATTTGGCTCCAGGTCGGATCTGGAGTATCAACATGATAGGCGCGTGAGTGTGCAGCAAACACACAGTCTGCTATCAACACTGGAAGTGCTGGCACCTTAGCAACAACATCAGCATGTTCTTCATGGAGTCTAGTAGCATCCTCAACAAGTATTTCGTCAGCTTCACCAGCAGCAACCTCAGCAGGTATTTCATCAGCTTCACCAGTAGAAGCATTAGCAAATATTTTGTCAGCTTCACTAGCAGCAGCATCACCAAGTATTTCGTCAGCTTCACCAGGAGCAGCAGCAGCTAGTTCTTCGTCAGCTCCACCACCACCTTCAGCAGCAGCATCAGGATCCAGGGTTGCCTGAGCAATTACAGGTTCAACAGCTCCAGGGGCTCCCACAAAGAAAGGGTAGTAGATCCCAAGAAACATAGATTGTCCCTTCAGATTGTCGACTCTGCTCCAGACTTGCTCTATTGGGTATTTGGATGGGCATACGGACCTCGAGAAAATGTGACACCGCAGCGATGGGTATGAAGAAAGTTGTGTCCCCATATGTTATATTGTATCACTAACGTGGTTTAGTGCTCCCCTGATATGAATACACATGAGTTCAACATCCTGTTTCGTGTCACCTCCGAGAGGTGCCAGGAACCAGCACCATGTCACAAGTTCAGCATCTGCTACTGCATCTTCGATCACCAGAGCTAAAATGATGTGCGGGGCTGCGTGGGTACATGTGTGTTACTTACAATCAGTAAGAAGAATTTTGAATGGGATTTTACATGCTATATGACACCATGACTCACCTCAGATGAATGGCTCCCAAACACGCACGTTGTCGCTAGGTTCAGTGACCGCATAAATGTGTTGCGGTTTGTTGGAATGGTAGCTGGAGGTGAAGACGACGTCGACATACTTCTCTGGCTGTAGGAAGTCGTCGTGCAAGACTAGCCATTCCTTGTCTTCTAGGAATCTAATGAATGTGATTGCCTTGTCGAACACCGCTAAGAGGTCGTACTCCCAGGTCTTCCACACCTCCCGCGGTCTATGTGGGAGCTGTACCTTCAGGAGCTCAAGTTCTGCCATGTTGAACCTGTAAGCGAATTCGGAAATGGGCGGCGGCCACCCGTTGTTGAATGCAGTAATGCCGACACCCTCCAAAGATGGCAATGTAAATCTCAACAATCTGTAGACATTTTTTATAGTCCAAGTACTCCCATCCTGGGATAAAAGGACCATCCACTCGCCGTTGCCACCCACCCAGTTCTGGTCATCTCCCATTTCCATCTCTTCTTCTTCCTTGATATTCACCACTACTGATTCCGACCACTTATCCAGCAGCATCATTTTTGCATGAATATTCTGTAGAGTTTGTTGTCAATTGGTACAACCACCTAGCATGGATTCCATTGCAAATACAATTTGACAACTGGACCTTCAGATGAAAGTACCCAAAATATCGCCTAAATACAAGTGTCTCCTCATATATCGCCTAAATTGTGCCTATGTCACTATGAAGATACCCAATATATGGAGTAGGAGCAGAGCCCCCCCCCTCGAACAAACTCCTGACGATGATCATAAACAGCTCGGGGCATAACAGCCTTAAATCGTCTAATCTGTTTATTTTTATTTTAGGAAACAAAATATCACCTAGCAGGCATTCCATTGCAAATCAAAATTGACAACTCGTCTATCACCTAAATTAAGACTGTGTCGCTACAAAAATACCAGAATATCAGGTATGAGCAGAGCTTCCGCTGTACAGAATAGTATTAAATGGTTCAATTTGTTCAAACCGCGCGTGCACACAACACGATCGACGAAAGGAACATAGGATTCCGATGAGACTTCAGCACATATGAATCAACGATATGACTGAACCAATAAGCAAGATACTAGAACTTACGTGGCCATCATGGTCGTTTGGTCATTTGCTGGTATCGGGGTAAAGAAGGCCTGGTGTGTCGAACGGTTGTTCGTCCATGTCCTGTATCGTGAAGCGGTAGCCAGGGATGCAGCAAGCGAGGCGGCCGGCAGAGATGTCCAACCCCGTGGCGATCATGTGCACATTCACGGTGCTAAGGTTCGGCCATCCCCAATCCTCATGGTGGAGGTCGCCCTGGCCATCCGCGTCATCATCGCCTGCCTTTTGCTTCATCCTGCTGCTAACTCAAGCTTTACCCATAACGGTAAATGGAGCCTGGAATCCGGTAGATTAATGGAGACATTGTGATAAGGAGGTGGATGGATTCGATAGGGGATGGAATCAGGGATGGGGGCAGTTATTCGAGTAGGGAGTGACCCAGTGAGGAACCGTCGCTGCTGCCAGTTCTCGTCCGCGTGGAAGACAAGGAAGGGTGCGTAATTATTGAGGGCACGCACCGGAACCGTCTAGAGGAAGTGAAAAAAATAAATCATAAGAGAGAAAAACGTGCGGCCCGCCTGTCAGTGAGTGAAGGTCGGCACGCGCAAACGTGACTATGTTTGACTTGGATCGTGAATGGCCGGCCTAGATTCCACCGCATTCAAGGTGCGCAGAACAAATTTTAGGTAGGGCTAGCGTCGACGTGTAAAACCGCCATTTTTCTCCACCTTCACCCTACTACGAATGGTCGTGCACCATTCCAGATATTAGTAAGGGCGGTTCCAATCTTGCAGTAAGTAGATTCACATCTCCGTCTCATTTCCTCCTCCACGGCCTCATTGTCTTTCTCCTCCACGGCCTCATCCATTTCCTCAACCACGGCATCACCCTCTTCCTCCGTATCCTTTCCCTCTTTCCTGTAGTCATGGACTTGTTGGATGTCTGAAATGACGACAGGCAAGGGACTGTGTACTTCGACATAAAAGTACATGGCGGGAAGAAGATCGATGCCGTCTACACCACAGATCCTCGGACGGTGAGGAACACTCTGAATAATTACACGAGCTGGCTGCGGTTCGAAGAAAACAGGTCCGTAGGTCTCGACCTCGAGTACAGCCGCAATCACCATAGGATCGCCATGGTGCAACTCTCCATGAAGGGGCACGTCCTCGTATACCAGTCTTTTTGCGAGATGGGGGCTGACAGGAACAGGTAGACTTTGGTATCTTTTTGTTCATGAATCGTCTAATTCCAAAAGTTATTGCTATATTATTTTTCTGAATTCATTTTCATGCAGGTGGGGCGAAAGGATTAGTTCGTTGTTTCATGACTTTCTCGTGAACTAGCAGATAACATTTACTAGTATTGACACTACGAATGACATTAAACTACTTGAAAGCCCGATTGTCAACATTAAAATCCCAAAGGACTGCAGAGTGGACATCCAGAAAATTTACTGGATCCCAGGGATGAAGGGCTGTAGGGCCGTAGGACCGGGATTGCCGATCTGCCACCGAACTCATCGACCCATGGTACGCTAGCATGAAGGGCAAATTGCCAAGATGTTGTTGGAGGCATTTAGGGCACGATTACTGGGACGATAATCCGCTTTCTAAATCTAATCTGAAGTACGCTGCAATTGACGGGTATGTTAGCCACGAGTTGTACCGCCAGATTGTAAATTTTCATTCGAGGCATCGCACCATTGAACCACCACCAAGGCAAGTTGTTTGCCCTAGATGCTAGAGTGTAGAGGAATCTACAAGCCGGGGAAAGCAGCCGAAGGCATCCTGGGATCGGTTTCCTTCTCCAACAGGCTGGGATGTAGACTTTTAGTGCATGATTGTTGTGTTTGTATGGGGCTTTTTATGTTTATGAAAACATGTTATTTCAGAAGTACACTATGTGAGCAATTACGAACTGCTGTGTATTATCTTTGTCGAACTATAATCTGGGTTTGGTTATGACTGTATCCTTCGCTATAATCTGTGTTTTGTTATGACTTATGACTGTATCCCACCTTATGCATGTCAGTCCTGGATTCTGCCGCATGCAAATGGCACAGACAGGATTTGTAAGTATGAATGTTGAGCATACGAAAGGGGGAAATGTAATTCATACAGGTTAACTACCTAATAGCACAGGGATCATACGAGCTCGGTTCTTACACACAAAATGCTTAGAAAATACATGCGAGATAAAATACAGACGAGATAAAACTAGGAACAGAATGCAAAACTAGTAGTGGTAAACAGCACACTCACCCACATGCCATATCCTGTTGAGCATCTCGTAGCAGACATACACGTCTTTGGCTGCGTACTTGATCGCATCGTAATTCAGGTGCCTTCACTCCCATCGCTCGTGCAGGTGCTTCGGGAACTCGACTTTCATGCTTGCATACTCGCGGTCGATGATGTCAGCAGCGAGTCTAGCCATGCCGGCTTTCCTCGTATCGCCATCTAGGTACCTCCACAATTGTTGGATATCGACGTGATTGACAACATGAACAAGGAGACCCCGCTCTAGCTTCGGAGTGTCGTTCTTGATGTCCATGCTGGTGAAGTAGATCTCCCTCCTGTGTAGGAACTCGTGAAGCTCCGGGCATACAGATTTGGCCCTACAAACGTGGTATAGGAGGAAGTGGTTACGCATGGACACCTGCAAAAGCGCCACCCTCTTCGTATCTCCGGTATACTCGAGGTCAAGGCCGACAATCTTGTACCTATCCATCGGCTCCTGTAGCCATCGCTCGTACATTGCGATGACCTTGGCGACCTTCGTTGATGCATTTGTGTGGAAGACCGTCAGCTTGGTGGTGCCATGGGCGGTGACAATGTACTCGTCGGTGAAGTCGCTCCCGTCGCTGAACACGCCGTACTCTGCGTCCATGGCAGCAGCTGATGCGGTGGCGGTGGCCTAGGGTCGGTAGAAGTGGCTAGGACTAGGCGTGGTGGTGGAGCGATCTATTGCGGTGGTATGGCTCGGCGGAGGCGGTACCTACGGCAGCGTCAATGGTTCTTGTGGTGGCTACGGCGGCGGCGGAAGGAGTTGGAATTTTTGCACTGTGATGTGCTGTGGAGACAGAAGGCGATGCTTAAATTGCATTTACCAATATTCCGGTCATACCCAAGCGAAAGCAAGTTTGACCGGGCGACAACCGTTGGTTTCCAATCCTAGCGATTAAATTCGGCGGCCGTGCCTAGTAGGTGATCGGACGGGTGTGCGACGTGGCTTTGGCATGGCAGAGACCGGTCACGGAGACCACCGTCCCGTTGCCGATCCGCAACGGGTGCGCAGTGCTGACACGATGTAACGTGACAGTACAGAAGGAAGTGTACAACTATTTGTGATTATTATTCCCAATAAGTTTAATAAGTGTAAGCATAGACAGATACCTAGCATCCCTGCACCCCGGGGCAGCCGCTCAGGCCTGCCGATTGCGCAAAGCTTGCAATTTCCTTTCTTTAATTTGGTGATTTTGTCCAGAATATGCCAAATTGAAGCTCGTTTGCGCATGCTTCTATAAGTTTCTGGGTAGGCCACTGGTGTAAGCATGCACGCTCAAGCAACTTTGCAACACACGTATCGGTGGAAAAGCATGAGGTTTCAACGCACCATATAGTTTAGGGATTTCTATTTTCGTGCCCCTGCTTCGTTAGTTGTACTTAGTTTTCCCTAGCCGCTTAGTTTTCCTCACTTTTGCCCTCCCTCCATTCCGAAACCCTCACGCGCTCGGACGGGGGGTACCGTCTGGTCAAAGGCTATACCGTTACATGCTGACTGATGGGACCACATTCGGGCAGGTCGTGCATTGAGCGTTACGTTACGCCGCCTTGACCATTACATGCAGACAAGTGGGGCCAGGATACATAGTGGACCAGCCATCCATCTCTCGCTGATTATGGGGGACGTGGTGTGGGACCATGTGGGGCACGTTTGGTGGTTACGTGCGCCCTGTCGCCTCAATTGGAAGTTTTTTTTGTTATTTGGCCTTTTTAAGAGTGCCTTGTCCCCTCTCTCGCTAACATTTGTGTTTTTTTTTGCCTAAAAAGGTAGCGAATCTAGAGCATCTTCTCTCTTCCTTCATTGTTCCTTTTTCCCTCTTTTTTCCCCAGTTTGGTAGCAAATCTAGAGCAGCAAAACTAACTGGCACCATAAATAAATTCAGTAAACAGAGCAGATATAGATAAAGCAGCTAATATAGGTTATATAGTACGGTACTTAACGAGGTTCGACAATTAGGCTGCTCAGCAGCATCAGTTGACAAGCTCAACACAGACAAGACAAAAGAAGCTGCTTTACAGCAGCAGCAGATCAGTGGCCCCTCATGGCCTCTACCAGGAGGGCCTCTGCCTCCTCGCTTTGGCGCCTCCAAAACTTCTTGGTGCCCAGTCCCTTGACCTTTGGCGCCTTGTGTTTGATCGGGGGCATGCGACCCTCCTTGATAGCTACCTTCTGGAGGTTGCCGAGGTGAAGACCGAGCGCCTGGTGCTTGGCTATGAAGCCATGGACGTTCACGGACTCGCCGCAGGTCCTCATGTCCTCGGCATATTTCACGAGGGAGTTGAAGTTCGTGGCATGGAGCCTCCTGGTGGGGCAGAAGGGGCACATGTACACGTCGTTGGTGAAGAAGTTGTTGTACTAGCCGGACTTTAGCCTCCTCGGCACATGACGAGTCTTGGTGTCCTTGGACTTGTCGTTGCTGCGGATGTCCCTGCTATCCTCCTGTTGGAAAAAAATAGTAGAGTGCAATAATGACATGATTGAGATACTTTGATTATCGAGATTGATTATTTGCATAAATTAACCGATTGAGATCTCCTGATTATTCCCCAAATCTCAAACCAAATCGAATATTGATCCCAACTACGAACAGGGGGATTCATCGAAATACGAGATCTAACACAAGAGGATTAGCTACTGTAAAAATATGAATAGTCGAGCCCTAATAACATACGATCTAGCATCCAACGATGGAAACAAGGGAAGAACAAGGGAAGGGCAGAAAACACTGGTTACCTCCGACCATGGGTCGGTGATGCTGGTGTCATAGAGGTTCTCTGGCCTTATGTAGACAACCTCCTCGTAGGGGTCCCATCCGAGCAGGATATGTCCAGGACCGGCGGGGGCCTCCTCGCCGACGGCTATGGTGGATGTGGGGACAGGGACAGGGGCCTCCTCGCCGGCGGCCTTGGAGGCGCCGATGGCCACCGCGCCGTTCTTCTCTGTTGCCGGCGTGGTTGGGGTTTTCTTGGGGGTTTGCAAAAGGTGATGGGACAGTGGAGACGGTTGAGTGAGCGAGGGAGAGTGGGGAGGCCTCTACTAAAGGAGAAGAGAAGCAACGTTTCGTTGCACTATCATGCACCACGTATGCTACTGCACCGTGCACGGCCACACGTGTCCGCTACCGCCCCGTGCACCGCACACACGTACCATGAGTCACATTTTTCCCTCGTGTCTAACTCTGGCGATTCAGTTGTACTCAGTTTTGAAGGGAACGTGTTCGAAGGTGTATAATTTGAAGGGAACGTGTTCGAAGGTGTATAATTTGTGCATTACATTCCACTCTATGAACATGATAATCTCTCGAAATTTTTTTAGCACAATATTATCACATATTAAGTGCGATTTCAAAGAGTAGAAATGTGTATAATTTTTGTATACGCGAGTTTATGCATTACATTCAACTCCACGTAAATGATAAATGATCAGGATTTTATTAGCACAACATTATCATGAGACGGCCCCACTTGTCAGCACGTAACGGCAAGGCTGACGGACGGCAAGTTTCAGACCATGTGAGAGTTTCTGAAAAGGAGATGGGCAAAAGTGAGGAAAAACTAAGTGGCTGGGGAAAACTGAGTACAACTAACAAACCGAGGGTACGAAAATAGAAATCTCCATAGTTTAAGGGTCTAGAAATGGTAAGAGAATTAAGTATTATTAGTGCTCGGGCCAGGCCGGTCTTGACATACTCCCTCAGAAATTTGCCATAAGCAGTGTGCTTAGCCTTGGTCGCCGACTTGTGTTTACTAGCCGGGCTTTTACCGATGCCAACCGCATGCGGAATCAAGATGGCAATCCTCGGGTTAACTCCTTTCTTACAGAAAGGGCACTAAGCTCCCCAAGTCAAGTGCGGAAAGGGATTATCCCGCTCTTGAGCTTCTTCATGTCATGGTGGCTCTTGTTGTCCGTGTTCTCCTTGTCAGAGTCCATCTCACATGAGTCTACCTATAATGTATGAAATGCAAACCGAAATGAGCAAAATAATAAATATATTTTCATCCCACCATTCCGAGTTACTTTCAATACAATAACATATCTATACAGGTTCAGCAGTTCATTACGGCTGTCTCCCAAGCTCGCACCTAAATTAATGTAGTTTGTGTTCTTGATAACTTATTAATAAATAAATAATGTGGATTTATTCATAACAGACTAGATCTCTCCATGTATTGGTTCGTACGGTGCATCTAATCATCAGGACTAGATTTTTTTATGAATCCAAGATAGATTAAGCTCGAGCAGAAAATATGAAACATGTATAAATAGATGTTCCTCCGGGTACACGAGCGGAGTGTGTTTTTCAAAATCCACGCCCTCATCGGGGCCTCCGAAGTCGTCAGCACCGGCGAGCACATGGTCCCCCAAGGGGTTGAACTACACGTCCTCCTCGCCTTGTGTTGTGTGATGCTCCTCCAGATCTGCCGCATGAAGCACCACCCCGGCGGTGATGCTCGCACACTCACCCCCACACACTGGTTTCTTGGAGAAGGTTCGTGGCTGTACATTGAAGATTGTGGGGTTTTGCTAGTTAGGGAAGAGAGGAGAATGGATGAATGCGAAGGGAGGACCCGATAGGCTGGGTTTTTAATGCGGGGACGTTTAGGCCTCCTCGAGGGCCCCGGTAGGCCGCTCTTCTGGCTGCAGCTGCCGCGTGGAAGGTTCGTGTGGTGGGGGCCTGTCGGAAGTAAGAGTGCAGGCGCGCTGCGTAGTAAAAATGGTATAGCCCGCGGGTCATGGATGACCAATTGCCGTGTAGTAGAATTGTAGCCTTTGCAGACTAGATTAAACATGACATGACCACTCGACGACTTTTCCAAGGATGGCATCGTGTTCCTTCTTGTAGAAGTCTCGCTGAGGGAGACATCCGTTCTGTCTCACGATGTATTGTGAAGGTCATGACGTGTGCAACGAGCCTCGTTGGATCACACGGGATCAACGGTTGGTGCGCACGATCCGTGTGACAACTGTGATAACAAATCATGGCATAGTAGATAGAGTGATCATAGGTTTGGGCTTCTACAAAAGAGAGAGAGGGGGCAAAACTGAGAGAAACTAAGTAGTATAAAAAAACCAAGGGCAAACATCTAAAAAAACCAAGGGAAAACATCTCAAAAAAAACCAAGGACAAAGCTGAGTAGTATAAAAATGGAAAGTGAGTGTATTTTACAATCAAATACATCATGGCATACATCAAATCATGACAAGATAGATCCACTAGAGTTCCTTGGATGTGGGTTCTTCTCATAAACCACATATAGTTCCACCATAGTCATTGCATGTGTGTTATTGTCACAAACCACATATGAATCCACCAGTGTACATTACATGTGTGTTCTTTTCACAAACCACATATGGATCCACCAGTGTTATTGCGTGTGTGTTATTGTCACAAAACACATATGGATCCACCAGTGTCATTGAAATGTGTATTCGTTTCACAAACCACATATGGATCCACCAGAGTCATTGCTTGTGTGTTCTTTTCATAAAACACATGGATCCACCAATGTCATTGCATGTGTGTTCTTTTCACAAACCACATATGGACCAACTAGAGTCATTGCATGTATGTTCTTTACACAAAACACATGGATCCACCAATGTCATTGTATGTGTGTTCTTTTCACAAACCACATATGGATCCACTAGAGTCATTGCATGTATGTTCTTTTCACAAACCACATGGATCCACCAATGTCATTGCATGTATGTTCTTTTCACAAACCACATATGGATCAACCAATGTCATTGCATGTGTGTTCTTTTCACAAACCACATATGGATCCACCGGAGTCATTGCATGTATGTTCTTTTCACAAACCACATATGGATCAACCAATGTCATTGCATGTGTGTTCTTTTCATGAACCACATATGGATCCACCAATGTCATTGCATGTGTGTTCTTTCCACAAACCACATATGGATCCACGAGAGTCATTGCATGTGTGTCCTTTCCCTAAACCACATATGGATCCACCAGACTCATTGCATGTCTGTTCTTTTCAAAAAACACAGCTAGAGTCCACTAGTGCCATATCATGTGTGTTC
Source organism: Avena sativa (assembly GCA_916181665.1). Classification (NCBI taxonomy): domain Eukaryota; kingdom Viridiplantae; phylum Streptophyta; class Magnoliopsida; order Poales; family Poaceae; genus Avena; species Avena sativa. The sequence goes on along the minus strand of OV702292.1, from coordinate 253,991,557 downwards.
TTTTCATAAACCACAGCTAGAGTCATTGCATGTCTGTTCTTTTCATAAACCACATGGATCCACTAGAATAATTGCATGTGTGTTCTGTTTACAAACCACATATGGATCCACTAGAGTCACTGCATGTGTGTTCTTTTCCTAAACCACATATGGATCCACCAGAGTCATTGCATGTCTGTTTTTTTCAGAAACCAAATATGGATCAAACAGTGTCATTGCATCTGTGTTCTTTTCATAAACCACATGGATCCACTAGATGGCATTGCATGTTTGTTCTTTTCATAAACCACATGGATCCACTAGTGTCATTGCATGTGTGTTCTTTTCATAAACCATAGCTAGAGTCCAGAAGTATCACTGCATGTGTGTTCTTTTCCTAAACCACATATGGATGCACCAGAGTCATTGCATGTCTGTTCTTTTCATAAACCACATATTGATCAACTAGTGTCATTGCATGTGTGTTCTTTTCCTAAACCACAGCTATAGTCATTGCATGTATGTTCTTTTCATAAACAACATTGATCCACCAGAGTCATTGCATGTGTGTTCTTTTCATAAACCGCATGGATCCACCAGTGTCATTGCATGTGTGTTCTTTTCATAAACCATAGCTAGAGTCCAGAAGTATGATTGCATGTGTGTTCTTATACTAATCTAGCACTAGAGTTCACTTCATGTGTGTTCTACTCCTAAACCACATATGGATCCACAAGAGTCATTGCATGTGTGTTCTTTTCATAAACCACAGCTAGAGTCATTGTATGTATGTTCTTTTCATAAACCACATGGATCCACTAGAGTCATTGCAAGTGTGTTCTTTTCACAAACCATATATGGATCCACTAGTGTCATTGCATGTGTGTTCTTTTCATGAATCATGTATGGTACCACCAGAGTCATTGCATGTGTGTTGTTTTCCTAAACCACATATGGATCCACCAAATTCATTGCATGTGTGTTCTTTCATAAACCGCAGCTAGAGTCATTATATGTTTGTTCTTTTTACAAACCACATGGATCCACTAGAGTCATTGCATGTGTGTTCTTTTCACAAACAACATATGGATCAACTACAGTCATTGCAAGTGTGTTCTTTTCATGAACCACATATGGATCCACTAGAGTCATTGCATGTGTGTTCTTTTCATGAACCACATATGTATCCACTGGAGTCATTGCATGTGTGTTCTTTCCACAAACCACAGCTAGAGTCCACTAGTGTCATTGCATATGTGTTCTTTTCATAAACAACATCTAGAGTCCACTAGTGTCATTGCATGTGTGTTCTTATCCTAAACCAGCACTAGAGTCATTGCATGTGTGTTCTTTTCCTAAACCACGTATGGATCCACCATACTCATTGCATGTGTATTCTTTTCATAAAACACAAATAGAGTCCACCGGCGTCAAAGCATGTGTGTTCTTTTTATGAACCACAGCTAGAGTCATTGCATGTCTATTCTTTTCATAAACCACATGGATCCACCAATGACATTGAATGTGTGTTCTTTTCCTAAACCACGTATGGATCCACCAGACTCATTGCATGTGTGTTCTTTTCATAAAACACAGCTAGAGTACACCAGTGTCATAGCATGTGTGTTCTTTTCATGAACCACAGCTAGAGTTATTGCATGTCTGTTCTTTTCATAAACCACATGGACCCACTAGAGTCATTGCACGTGTTTTCTATTCAGAAACCACATTTGGATCTACTAGAGTCATTACATGTGTGTTCTTATGCTAAACCAGCACTAGAGTTCACTGGATGTGTGTTCTTTTCCTAAACCACATATGGATCCACCAAAGACATTGCATGTGTGTTCTTTTCATAAACCATATGGATCCACTAGAGTCATCTCATGTGTGTTTTGTTCACAAACCACATATGTATCCACTAGAGTCATTGCATGTGTGTTCTTATGCTAAACCAGAACTAGAGTTCACTGCATGTGTGTTCTTTTCACAAACCACATATGGATCCACCAGAGTCATTGCATGTATGTTCTTTTCACAAACCACAGCTAGAGTCCACCAATGTCATTGCATGTGTGTTCTTTTCATGAACCACATCTAGAGTCACTGCATGTCTGTTCTTTTCAAAAACCACATATGGATCCACCAAAGTCATTGCATGTGTGTTCTTTTCACAAACCACGTATGGATCCACCAGTGTCATTACATGTGTGTTCTTTTCATAAACCATAGCTAGAGTCTAGAAGTATCATTGCAAACCAGCACTAGAGTTCACTGCATGTGTGTTCTTTTCCTAAACCACATATGGATCCGCCCGAGTCATTTCATGTGTGTTCTTTTCACAAACCACATTGGATCCACTAGAGTCATTGCATGTGTGTTCTTTTCATGAACCACATATGGATCCACCAGATTCATTGCATGTGTGTTCTTTTCATAAACCACATGGATCCACTAGTGCCATTGCATGTGTGTTCTTTTCATAAACCATAGCTAGAGTCTACTAGATTCATTGCATGTGTGGTTTTATCCTAAACCAGCACTAGAGTAATTGCATGTGTGTTCTTTTCCTAAACCACATATGGATCCACAAGTGTCATTGCATGTGTGTTCTTTTCATAAACCACAGCTAGAGTCATTATATGTCTGTTCTTTTCATAAACCACATGGATCCATTAGAGTCATTGCATGTGTGTTGTTTTCACAAACCACATATGGATCAACTAGAGTCATTGCATGTGTGTTCATTTCATGAACCACATATGGATCCACTAGAGTAATAACATGTGTGTTCTTTTCATGAAGAGTCATTGCATGTGTGTTCTTTCCACAAACCACAGCTAGAGTCCAGTAGTATCATTGCATGTGTGTTCTTTTCATAAACCACAGCTAGAGTCCACCAGTGTCATTGCATGTGTGTTATTCTTCTAAACTAGCACTAGAGTCATTACATGTTTGTTATTTTCCTAAACCACGTATGGATCCACCAGACTCATTGCATGTGTGTTCTTTTGATAAAACACAGCTAGAGTCCACTAGTGTCATAGAATGTGTGTTCTTTTCATGAACCACAGCTAGTCATTGCATGTCTATTCTTTTCATAAACCACATGGATCCACTAGAGTCATTGCATGTGTGTTCTATTCACAAACCACACATGGATCCACTAGAGCCATTGCATGTGTGTTCTTATCCTAAACCAGCACTAGAGTTCACTACATGTGTGTTCTTCTCCTAAACCACATATGGATCCACCAGAGACATTGTATGTGTGTTCTTTTCATAAACCATATGGATCCACTAGAGTCATTTCATGTGTGTTCTATTCACAAACCACACATTGATCCACTAGAGTCATTGCATGTGTGTTCTTATCCTAAACCAGCACTAGAGTTTACTGCATGTGTGTTCTTTTCAAAAACCACATATGGATCCACCAGAGTCATTGCATGTATGTTCTTTTCACAAACCACAACTAGAGTCCACCAATGTCATTGCATGTGTGTTCTTTTCATGAACCACATCTAGAGTCACTGCAGGTTTGTTCTTTTCATAAACCACATCTGGATCCACCAGAGTCATTGCATGTGTGTTCTTTTCACAAACCAGATATGGATCCACTAGTGTCATTGCATGTGTGTTCTTTTTATAAACCATAGCTAGAGGCCAGAAGTACCATTGCATGTGTGTTCCTTTCATGAACCAGCACTAGAGTTCACTGCATTGTGTTCTTTCCTAAACCACATATGGATCCACCAGAGTCATTGCATGTGTGTTCTTTTCATAAACCACAGCTAGAGTCATTGTATGTCTGTTCTATTCATAAACCACATGGATCCACTAGAGTCATTGCGTGTGTGTTCTTTTCACAAACCACATATGGATCCACTAGAGTCATTGCATGTGTGTTCTTTTCATGAACCACATATGGATCCACCAAAGTCATTGCATGTGTGTTCTTTTCACAAACCACATATGGGTCCACTAGAGTCATTGCATGTGTGTTATTTTCATGAACCACATATTGATCCACCAAAGTCATTACATGTGTGTTCTTTTCATAAACCACATGGATCCACCAGTGCCATTGTGTAACACCCTCGAATCGGCCCTACGCAAGTTTTAGCGCTTCCCGCCAAACCTGCATAGAAATGATTCAAGGATGCCTACCAGGCACTTGCGTGCAGGTGGAGAACAAAGTAATACCATTACACATTAGTCCACGATGGAACCCACAGAACATTTATAAACAACAATGACTCCATGAGTCAAGAATACAGATATACAATACAAAGATCCAAAATCACCTTGAAAATGATAGAGCGTCCGACTACGGACAAGATGCAAATGGGGCTAAGAGCCTTGAAGAATAACCAATGGCGTCCATAACCCTGCCCAGGCCAAGCCGGAAGGGTAACCCTGCTAACGACGTCGATCTCAAACCTGCTAAAACAAAAGGGGTGCTGACAAAGGGAAAAGGAAAAAGAGGAGCGTCAGTACTGAGGCCAGTACACGGCGAGGCTAGAATTCGGTGGCTCTCGCCTACATAGGTATGGTGGACTGAAGCGGCAGCGCAGCATGCACTAAACAACCTATAGAGACTCAATAAACTGTCGGCTATTAGAGAGAGATAAGAAATACCTATTCGGAACCAACCTTATACTAACACCAATCATACCCATCCTGGTATTTCCCCCTCGAGACCATACGAGGAAGTCATGCCGAGGAACCCCACACAGTTGGTAGTTTTATTCATTCATTCCATGGTGGTTGTCCAACTTACTAGTCATATCAGATACAAGTCATATTATAACAACAATTCTTTAGTTATAGTTGTCTATGATCGAGAAACTATGCTCCAAGTCGTCCATAACCGTGGACACGGCTTTTCGAAAAGATTTAACCCGGCAGGGGTGCACCAAAGTATCCACACGCACTTCAACCCTTGTTGTCAGATCCGAATATGAGCAAGATCCTGAACATAGACCCAACGGTATGTGACGGGGCCTCGGACATGATGTTTCCTAGACCCAAAGTAAGTACATGGGGGCCACCCTACTAAGCTACCCGCAACGAAGTCGGCCGGCTCCAGGACGGACCCAGGGTTTGTGTCAATGGCTGTAAACTGGGAACCCGAAAGTGTGACTGGTCTTGTCGATACCGCAAAAACATTCCACATTTGTTCCTAAGTAGTACAGGTGCTCCACGCATAATCGTAATTAAAGCAGTAAGCATGGCATAAGTACAGGACAATAATAAAGCCCCAAACTACTTTGTGGCCCCCAACACAGTACTTTGAAATCGGGTAGTAAGTCGATGGGGTGCCCACACACCCACATGTGGTTAGCGCGTTCAATCTCGGAACATGTGTCAAGAACTCGGGTCCTAGGTGGACATAAGTGGGCGGTTAAAAACCAAATATTGACTATTACCCACCGGTGCCTCTGCATTATATCTATTTCCAGCATTTTAATTAACATGTTATAATGTAAGCCATGATCATCTCCACCGTTAAGCTTCTCCACCATTAAGCATGTGCCAACCTTCTATCAACGGTGGAACGACACGACGCGAAACAACACCTGAGCAAGCAACTACGACTTGCAAGGCCGACTGTCTATCAAACAACATGCAATAGGATGTGTCCAAGGCAATATAAAGGCTGCAAGGGATATATCTGGTACGGAACACTAAAGCATCGTGACACATATAGCAATAGATCAACAGGAGGAAATAAAGACTATAAATGCGAAATAGGTAGAAAGGGGGAGATTGCTCGCCTGGAAACATAGCCGGAGATACATATCCGAAGGACTTGTCGATACTCGCATCCACTCAACGGCCTAATCCGCAAAGAAGCAAAGCACTACTATTTAATACTACGGCAAAAGATCCGGCATGATTATGATATGATGCATGGCATGGCATGGCATGGCATGGCAAAGATGCAGTGCAATTGGGAAATAGTAAGTGGAACCAGGGTCCCGACAATTAATTAAACGGTTCCAGTTATTTAGATACCCGCATTTTAAATGTTGTATTAGCAAGGCAAAACAGGGCATCGGTTCGCTACTCAAATTTAAATGAAGACAATATGAGATTAGAAAAGCCCACATATGGTCTCCATATTTAATTTAGATGAATCATCAAAATACCCTCAAGCACCCACAATATGTATGCAAACTTGTTCAATTAATATGCAACAAGTATATGTCATATTATAAAATAGGGGTCTCGGAAAAAGGGGATCACACATCGGGGTCTGAAGATCTTAGGGTTCGGGGTTCGATCTTGGCGGGATCGGTCTTCGGACTCTAGGAAGGAGCACTCGGTGTTCCGTGGAGAAGAGCTTCGGATCATCGGCTATCCTAGAAGTCCTTGTCGTTCCATGTTAGAGGCCTAGGGTTTCGGCTTCGGTGGTTGTTGAAGGACTTGGTTTGGCGTCGGTGGTTCATTAGATTCTTCCAAATCGGTGTCGATCATCACCAAATCGTCAAATCCCAACGGTACTACACCATCTGCACACCCATGTACACCACCATCATACATGCCATCTTCTGTAAACCTCACAGCACCCACATGAAAACACCATCACGACCCTTGCAAATCGCAAGGAGCACGAGCACGTTTGAGCGAAGGTAGGCCACTAGGACAGGAACACGTCGATGAGGCTGAGCCCGAGCCAGGGCGAGGTCGAACTCAGGAGGCATGACCACCACTGTGGTGTGGCTCTACTGCTGCTTAGACTTCGGGGTCCCGGTCGAGACGGCCAGGCAGGCCCGTGGTCGGCGAGGTCGACAGGCTTGGCGGGGCCGAACAGCGGAGGGGCATAGGCGGGGCCGGCAGGAGGTGGGGTCTGTGCAGCCTAGGGTTGAGGAGCTCGAGGTCATGGAGATGGGACCTGGGGGTTGGTGAGGTGGCGATGGGGAAAGGCACCCAGGTGGGGTGCGGTCGGGTAGGTGGGCGGGAGAACTCGGGAGTGGGGCTAGCGGGGTGAGGTGGCGAGCAGGGAGTGGACGGGGTGAGGTGAAGGGGTGGAGGAAGTGGCTGGCGGGGCAGGTGGGGTGAGGGTCAGTCGGCGGCAGGGTGTGGGGATCATGACGATGGTTGGGGGAGACAGGGGCGCGGGCCGCTTCGGTGGTGGGGAGTACGGGGTGGGTCCTGCGAGGCGGGGACCGAACGTGGTGGGGGGACTCAATCGATCGGGATTGGGACACGTCGCGCGCTGTGTGCTGTGCGGGTAGGGCCGGGGTGAGTGCGACGTGCGCTCGCGCGAGGCTGGTGGTGTGCAGTGCACCTGAGTGTGGTGTGCTGCGCACGGGAGTGTTGCGTGCACTGCGGCCGGGCGGGTCGACGCGACGCGCACGAGTGTAGGGTTAGGTGCGGCGGCGGCAAGGTAGGATTAGGGGTGGGTTTGGGTAGAGGCTAGGGTTTCTGTAGGGTGGTAGTTGGCTCGCCCACTAAAACAAAAATAAGTCTATTTATTTTATTTTAGAAAGAGTTGTGTAAATTGTTTTAGACAAATAATGTATCCGGAAAAGACTGGGTTTTGATTTGAAATAAAGAGGTGGATATTTAGAAAACAAAGATATGTTTTTGAGAAATAGTTTCTAGCGAAAATATACATGATAATATGATGGTACTCAAATGCAATGTGGCATGATGACATGAGCATGCGGTCATGATGATGCACAAAACAAAAACACAGCGATTTTCTAGTAGTGGTTTTAGCGGGATGCCACACATTGCATGTGTGTTCTTTTCATAAACCATAGCTAGAATCTACTAGAGTCATTGCATGTGTGTTTTTATCCTAAACCAGCACTAGAGTCATTGCATGTGTGTTCTTTTCCTAAACCAGATTGATCCACCAGAGTCATTGCATGTGTGTTCTTTTCATAAACCACAGCTAGAGTCATTGTATGTCTATTCTTTTCACAAACCACATATGGATCCTCTAGAGTCATTGCATGTGTGTTCTTTTCACAAACCACATATGGATCCACTACAGTCATTGCATGTGTGTTCTTTAGTGAACCACATATGGATCCACCAGATTACTGCATGTGTGTTCTTTCCCAAAACCACATATGGATCCACCAGACTCATTGCATGTGTGTTCTTTTCACAAACCATAGCTAGAATCCACTAGAGTCCTTCCATGAGTGTTTTTATCCTAAACCATCACTAGAGTCATTGCATGTGTGTTCTTTTCATAAACCACATATGGATCCACCAGAGTCATTTCATGTGTGTTCTTTTCATAAAGCATGGCTATAGTCATTGTATGTCTGTTCTTTTCATAAACCACATGGATCCACTAGAGTCATTGCGTGTGTGTTCTTTTCACAAACCACATATGGATGAACGAGAGTCATTGCTTGTGTGTTCTTTTCATTAACCACATATGGATCCACTAGAGTCATTGCATGTGTGTTTATTTTCAAGAACCACATATGGATCCACTAGAGTCATTGCATGTGTGTTCTTTCCACAAACCACAGCTAGAGTACACCAGTGTCATTGCATGTGTGTTCTTCTCCTAAACCAGAACTAGAGTCATTGCATGTGTGTTCTTTTCCTAAACAACATATGGATCCACTACACTCATTGCATGTGTGTTCTTTTCATAAAACACAGCTAGAATCCACTAGTGTCATTGCATGTGTGTTCTTTTCATGAACAACAGCTAGAGTCATTGCATGTTTGTTCTTTTCATAAACCACATGGATCCACTAGAGTCATTGCAGGTGTGTTCTATTCACAAACCACATATAGATCCACTAGAGTTATTGCATGTGTGTTCTTATCCTAAAACAGCACTAGAGTTCACTGCATGTTTGTTCTTTCCACAAAACACATATGGATCCACCAGAGTCATTGCATGTGTGTTCTTTTCCTAAAACACATATGGATCCACCAAACTCATTGCATGTGTGTTCTTTTCTTAAAAGACAGCTAGAGTCCACCAGTGTCATTGCATGTGTGTTCTTTTCATGAACCACATCTAGAGTCATTGCATTTCTGTTCGTTTCATAAACCACATGGATCCACCAGAGTTATTTCATATGTGTTCTATTCACAAACCATGTATGGATCCACTAGAGTCATTGCATGTTCGTTCTTATCCTAAACCAGTACTCGAATTCAATGCATGTGTGTTCTTTTCCTAAACCACATATGAATCCACCAGAGTCATTACATGTCTGTTCTTTTCATAAACCACATATGGATCAACCAGTGTCATTGCACATGTGTTCTTTTCCTAAACTACAGCTATAGTCATTGCATGTATGTTCTTTTCATAAACCACATTGATCCACCAGAGTAATTGCATGAGTGTTCTTTTAAAAAACCACATTGATCCACTAGTGTGATTGCATGTGCGTTCTTTTCATAAACCATAGCTAGAGTCCAGAAGTATCATTGCATGTGTGTTCTTATCCTAAACCATCACTAGAGTTCACTGCATGTGTGTTTTTTCCTAAACCACATATGGATCCACCAGACTCATTGCATGTGTGTTCTTTCAATGAACAACATATGGATCCACTAGAGTCATTGTATGTGTGTTCTTATCCACAAACCACATATGGATCCACTAGAGTCGTTGCATGTGTGTTCTTATCCTAAACCAGCACTAGAGTTCACCGCATGTGTGTTCTTTTCCTAAACCACATATGGATCCACCAGAGACATTGCATGTGTGTTCTTTTCATAAACCATATGGATCCACTAGACGACATAAGATCACGTCTTCTAGAATCCCTCCCCCTGAAGAACTACTTGTCTGATGAGATTGTTGCAGACCGTTCGATTGGAGCGCGTCGACGAATAAGATGGTTCTTCGTAAGATCGATCTGCAAGTAGGCTGTTCCACGGCATGATTGGTCGCGCTTACATTTTCACTTATATTACTATTATTTCCACTACCCTATAGCCTACTAGTAATATCGTAGAGCTCGTGAGTGAGCACGTCTACTCCACAACCCCCCTCATCCACCACACGTCATCGTGCCCGGACAACCCCACCGGCTTTCATGCGCCATGCCTAGACGATAGCCGTTGATTCTCAGGTTGCTACCTTCGTGCTAAGAAATCATTTTACATGCTTTTGAATTTATCTTACATATTCTTGCTATTTGCCGATCTAACTGCTGATCTTTTATCCGATTTCTCGACGAACTTCAGATATGGTAGATGTTGCAGCCAAAGAATATGGAGATTCTAGCGCGTAACTTTGCAGCAACGTTCCCGCTCGTGTGCTTCAACCCAGGATGCTTTTGCCGTTACTCCTACCACGAGCTCCCGCTCCACGAGGTCGTGTCCCTGCATGGCGCGTGCTCCTGCACGGAGCCGGGCTGCAACTACACCGGCCCACCAGCAGAGCTCATTGTACACCTTGTAGAGGAGCACTTCATCAAAGTGATTAGGATCTTGCATGGGCAAGCCCAACTTCTCCAAGAGCAGGGGTCGTTCACTGACTCGGCACACCGCCGGCTAATTCACTAGGGGGGACGACTCTGTTTTCATCCTGACTATCACCACCGGTGTTCCGGGAACCAGAGTTAGGCCCTCCTTCGTGTGTGCGGTATGTCTCAGGTCGGTCTCGTGCGCCTGGCCCCTATACATGGTGTGCATGTGGGCGAATTCCTAGCCGCCGTCGTCCGATAGCATTCTTGTGCTAGCCGAGGCATCGAGCTGCCCGACGCCACGGGAGGTGGAGTATTTGGACCTAAGGTCGATCCTATGTGTGCCATCTCAGTACCTTATCGGTGCTGGACCGAACAGGCAGATGCATTTGTACATTTGTATTGAGAAGACCGATAGGGAAATGTAGTACTTATGTTGTCGTTACTGTTAGACTTAAGCGATGCTTCTCAGGTGCGTAGAGCATATGTGTTGTGCTAATGTACCCCAGTTGTAGTTCTTTAGTACTCCTTAATAATTCGACGAGTTATTGGTCCAATCAGCTTGTTGTTGTCACGTTGCAAAGTCCACTTGCTCTGGACAGACTAGCAATACCGCGTGCTCCCGCTCCCGCATGTCAGTGTCAGGTGTTCCATGGGCCCACCTGCCAGTGTCACGCCCCCTTAATTCTCTTCCTTCCCCCCGAAGCCACTGTCCCCACTTCTCTTCCATCCTACTACTCCCGTCTGATGGTTGTAATCTGATTTTCGTTTGATTGTTTACATGTAATCTATGTTGATAATTGATGACCCACAAGTATTGGGGGTGTATCGCTGTATTTTCGATAAGTAAGAGTGTCGAACCCAACGAGGAGTAGAAGGTGTTGACGAGTGGCTTGGAGCAGGAATTCTGTGTAAATTCTTAGCAAACGGATTTTTAGGGGTTTTCAATAATGCAGATAAATAAAGTACGAGTAAATAAAAGACAATAATAATAAATGCAGCAAGTGGCCCAATCCTTTCTTTAGAAAAGGACAAGCCGGTTGTATTACTTAAGATGACCAAACGTTCTCGAGGACACACGAGACTATCGTCAAGTGATTTCGCATCATATAGTTGATTAATCTTCTTTAGTTTTCTAAGTGTTGTGTGGGTGAACCTGTGCTAATGTACCTTGCAAGCATCTGCAAGTACAAGAATGTAAGTAAGATAGAAACCTAACCATAGCCTTAAACTCTAAGATCCTGACATCCCTTGTGCAAAGGTTTCCTAACGGGGGTTCAGGTTTCTGTCACTCCAGCAACCCCAACGAGTAGTAGCCAAATACACAATGCATTACCCTAGGCCCATATAGGTGAAGTGTCATGTAGTCGATATTCACATGACACCACTAGAAGAATAACACCACAACTTAAATAACAAACTATTGAATCTTTCTCAACACAATTCCACTACTAACAACACGACTTCTCCCATGTTCTCAAGAACTAAACGAACTACTCACAAGACATCATATGGATCAAGATCAGAGATGAAATAATGATAAGTACCAATCTGAACATAACAATAATTCAATGGTTCACTCAATAGCATAAACTACAAGGAGTAATCAACACCAGGAAAGTTTCCCCTAAGAACTATGCAAGATTCAACCCAATTGTTACAGAGGTATGGAGTGGTTATGATGGTGCTAGTGGAGATGATGATGATGATCCCGATGAAGTCCAGCTTGATGGTGGTGTTGATGGCGATGATCTCCCCTCTCCGGGAAGGAATTCCCCTGGCATAATTCTATCTGCCGGAGAGATCTTTCTCTCTCTGTAGTTTTCCACCCCGCAGAGGCTCCCTAGGTATTAGGGTTTCGTGGGGATAATATACGCCAAAGGGGAGAGCCAGGAGTGGGCTAGGGTGACCACACCACCTGGTGGCGCGGCCAGGGTGGCCCGTGCCAGGGGGTGATGTGGGCCCCCTATGGCACATCTCCACTCCCCTTGTGGCATCCTTCGTCTTCTGGAAAAATAGAATTTTCCATGTATTTTCCTGGATTTTCTGATCTTTGCGAATTTTGCCTCCAAACAGCCACTTTTCCATCAGAATCCTGACTATAGCGGTCCATGCTCCAAAAGTCATCAACCATGCAAAAACAGATGAAATAACATAAGTATCATCTATTAATATGAAATATATCAATTAATAACAGTAAATTATGATATAGAATAGTGATACAAAATGGATGTATCAACTCCCCCCAAGCTTAGACTTTGCTTGTCCCCAAGCGAAAACTGAGCTCAATAAACATGACCTCAGGTTTATGGAGTGAAGAGTCAATAAAAGAATACGGACAAGAAGCATCACATTCATCAATACATAAATCATAATAGCAGACAACTCACTATTATATAACTTAACTTGCAATAGGTAAAGGAAACAAAATAAAGATACATAAAGTAAATCATAATTGGTAATGGCAAACTTTGCTCTTGGTCAAAGAATAGTTAACAATTTGCAGGAGTTCAAACATAACGGGTTTTCAATGATAGCTTTCAAAGTAATAAACACTAATATAAGAGAAATGTGCAAAACAAGGAACATAAGAAACATGATTCAATAAATCATCATATGAATGAATGAAACACAACAACTCAAAATACTTGTTGAGATAGAAGGGAATAGGTTTACTGACTCAACTAAAAAGTAAAAGATAGGACCTTCGCAGAGGGAAGCAGGGATTTCAAGTTTCATAAAGAGCTTCCAAAAATTATGGTACTTATTAGCTTTCAGCTCTCATTTCCCCTATCATGAGCATCTTTAGGTGATTAAGGTTAAAGTTATCAAATATGAGGATATGCTTGACAAGTTGTAAGTTGAAAATCTCATGTCCCTTGAATACGAGGGACGCTCCTCATGCTACTCAAGTTTAGTTACCGATAAGTTCCTGACATAGTAAGTATATGTGTATCATAGAGAACCGCCAATGGGGTACCCCTTGCCCGACGATAGGGAAGAATCCCTATATCAAAATTACAAGGCAAGCAGACAATAAGCAACTCAACATTCTTCTTATTTACCATGGGAAAATGGTGCTTTCTTCTCTCTTTCCTCTTTTCTCATTTTTTATTTTTTATTTTTTCTCAATCTCTATCTCTTTTTTTATAAAAATAATGCTTCATAGATTGCTCATTATGGTTACGCTGCAGGTTTCCACCATGATTAGGTATGGATTAGACCAGCGGCCCAGGCGTTTCTCTAACACACATACATAACTCCATGGACTTACAAGCTCCCCTTTCATTTCACACCAACGACATCCATAAACAAAAGAGCATGATATCAACTAAATAAAGTGCAATGTTGAAAGCGTTCCCCATCACAGCATGGTTATGCTAATTTAAAACTTACAAAGCGCAAGCATATACGCAACAGAGATGGGCACAATGGTTCAAGTTTAATAAGTGCAAGAAAGTAAAATGTGCCATCAAGTTCTTGAGATCTTTAATCACTAATTTTCACATAACAAGTTTAATTCGGAAGGTAGATAAAACATGAATTTACTTGGAATATCAATAATGCTAATAGGTAGGTATGGTGGACACCAATGGCATAGGTTTTGGTTTAAGGATTGGATGCACGAGAAGCATTCCCTCTCAGTACAAGTTTTTGGCTAGCAAGGCTGGGTAGCAAGCATAAGAGTTGAAGGAAGAAAACAAACATATAGGTGATAAAAACAAACATGCAATCTTCCTTGGAAGCACAAAAGATCTTAACTAGAGAATACTAAGCTTATGAGCCAATCAAGAAAGATGATGATGAAATTATATTTCTTGAAAGTACTTTTATCTTTTTTCATTCAATTCTCAAAGTAGTATTGCTACTAACCAGAGCAAAGTTTGCCAAAACCAACTAAATTAACTCAATGATCCTAAAGTGATACCAATACTAACAACAAGATCAATCATATAAAAGCAGTTGAAAACTAATATAAGATATCCAAAAGAGTAAATGATAGAACTTCTCATTAATATTCCATAATGGCAACTCACACCAAATGATACATAGATATCTAACGAGAGGGGGTACACTTCCATAATGCAAACCATCCTACATGATAACTTATGTAATCTTGATATGACTCTAGTAAAAAGGTAAAGAGATAGAAGATAGTGATGTGATACCGCGGCACTCCCCCCAAGCTTGGAACAAACCAAGGGGATGCCAAAACCTGATGATGAATTACTCCTTCGGTGGTGGCGGTGTTCTCTTGGTTGGCGCGAGAAAATCTTCCAGCATCTTGCGAAGCCTGTTATTCTCCTCTTGAAGCATATCCACCTTCCTCAAGACTCGATACTGGTTGCAGAACTCATTAGTTACTCGTAGAGATTCTACATTTGCAGGGCAGGAACTAAGGTCTAGAGTTGGAGGTATCAGCCCCTTCATGCCTATTGTCATGTCCTTTACTTCCTCCCCAATGTTCCGAGCTGTTTCTTCGCACATATTTGTGATCCTTTCTTGTTTCACCCCTCCTACGAGAGTCTCCTGCTCAAGATTGCGATGGAGCTCACGACGGTGTCGCAGCTCGTAATCCTTTGAAGACGAACCCCTGAACAACATCTGAACAAAATAGATCAAAAAAAAACACGACGAGAACATGATATACGAACCTTGGGGTATCCGGGGGATTATATATTACGAAGATTTACAACAAAAGAAAGGTAGTGGGTGAAAACGGGTCGGAGACGGACTCCGGGATGGCCACACCACCTAGTGGTGCGTCCAGGAGGCCCGCGCCAGGGGATGGTGTGATCCACACTGGCTCTGTTTCCGTCCCTATTTCGCTTCGTTGCTTTCCTTGTTGGATAAAAACTGCAAAAATATAACTGGACAGATTTTTCACGGACTTTTCCTTACCAGAACTGTTACCTATTCGAAAACAGACTCTTCAGGTCTCTGAACTTGGTCTTTGATAAATTTTTCCAGAGTTACCACTTGAATAACATCAATATCTTCATCTTCATGCACATATTTCTCAAGTCATGAAACCTTTCACTATCTTATTACACCATTTCTCCACTAACCTAGAAATTTCTTTCACATAAAACTTCACACAATTCTCATTAGCAACATTAGTATAAGCGAGGTAATAAACCTTTTAAGTTCAATTTTAACTGAAATCCATCAAAACATAAGCTAATGAACCAACTTCTTCCGAAAGCCCAAAAGGAATTCGAAAAGGAAATCGATTTAAGAGGCAAATGCAAGAGTGGTCAAAATCTGTCAAAACAGACCAGCAGGTAAAGATCAATTTTTTCGAAAATCTTCTGTTTCTCAAATCAAAAAGTGCAAAATCAACAAAAGTTAAATAACAATCTGGGGCAGAAGCACAAAACATTACAGCTCAATCCGAAGTACATAGATCTTTCACGAATTTTTACAGTGAAGCACAAAAATCTGTTTCGGGGCAGCAACTTTCCCAAATATTACTTCTCTCTCATTAGAGGTTGATCTTGACACAAAAACCCAACAAAAAGGATAAGGAGAGGTTATTACCGAAGTAGTAACTTCCAAGACTCAAATAAACAAAATCAATTGAAAGAACAAATAAATTGGGTTGTCTCCCAAAAAGCACTTTCTTTATAGCCATTAAGATGGGGATGATAATTTCAATGATGCTCACATAAGAATATGAATCGAAGTAAAAGAGAGCATCAAGAAGCAAAAATACACATGTTTAAGTATAACCCACTTCCTATGCAAGGGAATTTTTTAAGAAAATAAATTGTTGAAACCAAAGGCTACTAGCATAGGAAGGCAAAACAAGTGCAACATAAAGACTTCCAGCATAAAGCGAGGAAACTTAATATTACTGAGATGCATAAGAACACTTTTCCCTCTCTCATAATAACTTTCAGTATCATGCATAAATTTAACAATATAACTATCACAAGAACCATTGAAGCAATGATCACTTACTCTAACAGAAAACACATGGATACTAGCTCTCATAACACTACTTTGTGAAACAATACTAGAAGTATCCCTACAAAGAATAGTGTGTCCATCTCCTACATATTTAGTGACAAAGTCTTTCACATTTGCTATCATAGGTTCAATATCTACTTGTTCATTAGGTTCAACAGCTTTATTTGTACTTACGTTAACCATACTAGCTATCATAGAATGTTCCTTTATCTTAACTGGGAAAGGCATTTTCTCAATGTAAGGTTTATGTAAAATATGATTAGCAGTATAAACTTCAGTATTTCTTGCAAGAACACAATTAACAATATCTTTATATGGTTTATGATACTTATTCCACTTCTTTTTATGAACTTCAATATAGGAAGGAAAAGACTTAAAATAAGTTGCAATAGCTCGAGAGTCTAGACCATAAGCATTTTTAATATTTTGAAAGTCATCAGTTCCCATAAGAGATTCAACGCATTCATAATCATAATTTATACCTGACTTTCTTCCTTTATCATTCTCCCATGCTTCAACATTGTCTTGAATACGGTCTAGAAGATCCCATTTAGCTTCTTCTTCCATGCGTGTAAATGATCCAGCACAAGAGGCATCCAATAGATCCTTATCATGAAGAGACAATCTTGCATAAAAGTTATTGATAATAATATTGTTCGGGAGCTCATGAATAGGACATATGAGCATTAATAACTTCAATATCCCCCAAGCTTGAGCTGTACTCTCTCCATCAAGAGGCCAAACATTATATATTTGATTCCAATCTTTATGAATCTCACTAGGAGGATAAAATTTTGAATAAACGAGAGGCACTATTTCCTCCCATTCAAGAGATTGGCCATTCTTCAGCAGCTTATACCATTCCACAGCTCTTCTTCAGTGATAATGAGAATAATTTCTTCTTGACTTGATCTGTCGTAATACCTGCACACTTGAACAACCCGCATAATTCGTGTATAAAGAGCAAATGATCACCGGGATGGACAGTTCCATCTCCAACATAGTAGTTATCCATAACACGATCAATAATTCTTGTAGGTATTTTAAAAGTATCATTCTCAGCAGGTGGTGTTTAATCTACCACCTTAGCAGTGTAGTAGCATTACGAAATAAGAAACTCAGCGAATTATCCATATTGAAAATAAAGTAACTAACCGAAATAAACAATAATCACAGTAGAAGTTTCCTTTACCAGTTCCACTCTCCAATAGCGCTTCACTCCCTAGCAACAGCTCCAGAAAATAGTCTGGATGACCCACAAGTATAGGGGGTGTATCGCAGCATTTTCGATAAGTAAGAGTGTTGAACCCAATGAGGAGCAGAAGGTGTTGACGAGTGGCTTGGAGCAGGAATTCTCTGTAAATACTTAGCAAACGGATTTTTAGGGGTTTTTGATAATGCAGCAAGTGGCCCAATGCTTTCTTTAGCAAAGGACAAGCTAGTTGTATTACTTAAGATGACCAAACATTCTCGAGGACACACATGAATATCATCAAGTGCTTTCGCTTCATATAGTTTATTAATCTTCTTTAGTTTGCTAAGTGTTGTGTGAGTGAACCTATGCTAATGTACCGACCTTCCTAGGACTAATACATATTTCTGATTATACCCCTTGCGAGCATCCGCAAGTACAAGAAAGTAATTAAGATAGAAACCTAACCACAACCTTAAACTCTAAGATCCTGACATCCCTTGTGCAAAGGTTTCCTAAAGGGGTTTGAGGTTTCTGTCACTCCGGCAACCCCTACGATTAGTAGCCAAATACACAATGCATTCCCCTAGTCCCATATAGGTGAAGTGTCATGTAGTCGATGTTCACATGCCACCACTAGAAGAATAACACCACAACTTAAATAACAAACTATTGAATCTTTCTCAACACAATTCCACTACTATCAACATGACTTCTCCCATGTTCTCAAGAACTAAACGAACTACTCACAAGACATCATATGGATCAAGATCAGAGATGAAATAATGATAAGTAACAATCTGAACATAACAATAATTCAATGGTTCACTCGATAGCATCAACTACAAGGAGTAATCAACACCGGGAAAGTTTCCCCTAAGAACTATGAAAGATTCAACCCAATTGTTACAACGGTATGGTGTGGTGATGATGGTGCTGGTGGAGATGATGGTGATGATGATGATGATTATCCTGATGAAGTCTAGCTTGATGTTGGTGTTGATGGCGACAATCTCCCCTCTCTGGGAAGGAATTCCCCTGGCAGAATTCTATCTGTCGGAGAGATCTTTCTCTCTCTGTAGTTCTCCACCCTGCAGAGGGTGGCATAATCTTTCTGTGGTTGCTCCCTAGGTATTAGGGTTTCGTGGGTATAATATACGCCAAAGGGGAGAGCCAGGAGTGGGCCAGGGTGGCCACACCACCTGGTGGCGCGGCTAGGGGTGGTCCGCGCTAGGGGTGGTGTGGGCCCCCTATGGCCCATCTCCACTCCCCCTTCTAGCATCCTTCGTCTTCTGGAAAAATAGAATTTTCCATGTATTTTCCCGTATTTTCTGATCTTCGCGAATTTCGCCTCCAAACAACCCCTTTTCCATCACAATCCTGACTGCAGCGGTCCATGCTCCAAAAGTCATCAACCATGCAAAAACAGAGGGAATAACATAAGTACCATCTCTTAATATGAAATATTTCAATGAATAATAGTGAATTATGATATAGAATAGTGATGCAAAATGGACGTATCAATAATGCAACATGCAAATGGCACAGGCACAATTTCTAAAGTGGAAGCACTCACACGCTGCTATTACACATATTTCACAATATAGCTCAACAAACCCATTACAATAATTGTACTTGCACTAAACACAATCAAAATTGCAACCATCCTAAACAACATCAAAACCCACATCACAACGATGTCGTCGGAGTCCACCTCGATTGGTGACATCGTTGTGCCCTTCCCAGCGACAACCACTCCCGCCCGTGGCTTGCCCTTCACCAAGGAGGAAACAATGGTGTTCTGCACAACTTCATCCTTGTCGTCCTCCACATCAGAATCGACAATGACGAAGGCGAAGGGGTTGGTGTGGACCGAGCCCCGTCGCGTCTGGTGGCTCCTGCTCGAGCTCGACGCTGCATCAATCCTTCTACATGTAGGAGGGGTCGAGCTCGGAGACATAGCATCGATGCTCCGCTCAAGAAACCATGGCCATTTGATACTGCGACGGTAGGATCTTGGGGTGGATCCGCCGTGGCGAGCCCTACCGGAAGTGGTGGAGTGGATGGATCTGCCGGCACGAGCCATGACAAGTTCCAAGGAGGGAGTAAGAGTGTGGGCCAGGAGTGTCTGGTTCCTGAGCAAGGCCTCATAGTGATATGTACGCGATCAAGGTGCCAAAAAATTTCTTCCAATGCGCGCGAGAGGGCCTTTGAACCACAAAGGCACGAGGTTTGGTTGACAAGTCTGCACGCTAGGTCCCCCACATGTCAGCCGAATGTGGACGGTAGGATTCTGCCCGAGTTATTAAGTGGGGATAAATCACGCTTCATCGTGCCACTACCCTAACATCCAAAGGATCCTCTTTCCTATGCCCTCGCTCCCCTCGCTCATGGCTTGCAGCTCATGCAGTTCGTCTCGGGCGGAATCAGGGTCGGCTCAACGCCGTCAGGAGGGTGCCCCCATCAGGTACCGGAGGGCGCCCTACGATTACTACCTCGATATGTTGTGTTTGCACAGTGAGAATATGCCGAGATGGATTTCGTGGACCGACGAAGATACTACAGGAAAATTCAGCAACTGCAGCATTAGAGAGGTAAGTTCCTACTGTAGGTACAATGGTAACCCGTATCTGGAAAGAGTAATGTAATTCTTTTTTTATTTCCTTCGATCTACTACGTAGGGAGGGGAACTGGCTGTGAAAAGTTTGTGTGGATCGAAAAGCAACTGATAGGTTTTCACAAAGAGCTTGTTCAGGATCTGCATGATGCTGTGTGGGACAAGAAAGAGGAGATTCGTGCGTTGGAGCGAGAGATACGGGAGCTTCGCCAGGTGCAGGGGAGGCAGGAGCAGGGAGGTGGTAAGACAGATGGGCTCAAGATTAGGCTAGATAGTGGAAACAATTTCCTCATTATCTAGGTATTATCTGTTGCCTTTGCAGTTTATGTTGCCATGTCGTTGTCTAGCAGCTGAAATAAGTTGCTACTACGTGGAGTGTAGCAGCCATCTTAGAACTTGTTTTTCACCTCAGAACCTAATCATAAGTGTAATGCCAATAGCAGGGATTTGTTAAGCGCCTATAGATAACTCATGTCTGTGCCACTAACACCCATCGATTTTGGAGACCCCTTAACCGCTCGGCTATCGCTGTCCCGGTGGTGCGATTGTTTAGATAGTAGTGGCACAGTCACAATTTCGGATTCAACTAGTGGCCTTGGCCGTATCCAATCCTCAAGTCACGATACATTTTACTCCAAGTACGGGAGGTACATTGTTTCGCCCGATAAGTTCCACGCACACATCTCCAGAGTTTAACCGAACTACATATATAGGTTCAAGTTTAATACATCATTAAGCTTCTACACTGCTAGACTTCTTTCTGTGCTTGGGTGCCAACTTTCTTCTTCTTGCCTTAATGTCCACTGGCTTCTTCATACCCTGCCTTCTTCCTCTTCCTGGGTGCCAATTTTCTTACCTTCACGTACCCTACATTTCCGAGTCAAGGGAAGTCAGGCCAATCAGTAACAGAATCTTGTCCAGCATCATCACTCCACTCGTTTTGGTTTTCTTCCCGCGGCAAAATCACTGAGTCAGTTGCCTTGTTTCTTACCTTGCGCTTCCTGTAAAAAAAAGTACATGGATTACTACCTTATATCTATAGACTATAAACAATTTTTCTGTGAATGTACCATCTCATACCTAGGTTTGGGAGCATTAAGGGGACAGCATGCTGCTCTATGGCCTATAAGATGGGAGGTCTTGCATCTGTTTTTGCCCTTCTTGGTAGCATAGAAAGCCGAACCCTTCTTCTCGAGAAAATTCTTAAACCTATTCACCTGAGGTCTTCCTCTGCCCCTTTTTGTAATTGGCTGGCAAAGCTCAAAAGTCAATTGGACTTGAGGCCACTGAGATGGGTCTGTACATGGCTCGACGGATCTAGCGTACGCAGCTCTAAACTTTTCCATAGAGTAGTAGTTTGACAAATACTGATCCAACTGTGGTAGAGTTCTTTTCTTCACCAAGAAGGCCAAGGCGTGGTCGCAAGGTTTCCCGGTATGCTGCCACTCTAAGCAGGTGCATTCTCGCAGCTGGATGTTCACAATATCCCTTTTGGCACTCTTGGACGTATCGACCACCTCACAGCTGCTGCTGGTTGACGTGAGAACCTTAAGATGAGCAAGTCCTCGGCTTATCTTGTGTAGTTGTTGCACAACTAGCGGTAGCATATGCCCTCTAAGTCTCCTATCAATCTCTCTCCTTATATTTAACAGATTCATGATCATACCATGTATGCTGTCCATCAAGATATGAACTAGACACACTTTTATGTCCTTCACCCAGTTATTCAGGAATTTTGCAAGGTTGTTGTTTATATAATCAACTTTGATGTCAGGGCTGAATTAACTCCTCTTCCATAGCTGCGAATGATGGATGGCTAAGTACCTTGGAAGTTCAGGGGCTCTCGTAAAAATCTTGCTCATGAAATATTCGTTGCTACTAGGTTTGTAAGCTCTAGCAGGAGGAAACATGTAACAAAATACGCTCCCTCATAGTGTGGGTACAAGTTGAGCATCATATGGGCATGGCATTCTCTACCTTCAGCTCGCAGGAACACCTCCTTCGCTGCATTCGTCAACCCTTTGCATGCATCCGTGGATATAGCCAATGGATCCATGTGGCCTATTGATCTCCTGAGCTGCCTCATAAACCAGACCCAGTTTTCCTCCGTTTCTATTTCAAATAGCCCGAATGCCACTAGGAACATCCAGTCGTAACCATCAAGTGTTGTGGCAGATGGCAGGCAGCCTTTCCATTTTCCAGTTAGGACAGTGTTGTCTACACTCAATTAC
Organism: Avena sativa; assembly: GCA_916181665.1. Lineage (NCBI taxonomy): Eukaryota > Viridiplantae > Streptophyta > Magnoliopsida > Poales > Poaceae > Avena > Avena sativa. The sequence goes on along the minus strand of OV702292.1, from coordinate 253,969,153 downwards.
GGCCTACAGCCGTCCTTGAATCCCTGGATGCAAGGTTTAAGCGCCATGAAAAATCTTTTGAAATATATTTTACCACGTACTGATTCGGTGGAAATCTCCGCAACACTCGCCGGACACCTATCTTGTACCTCCACCTTGAAGTTGTACAACATCCTGAAGCTATTGGTCCAATCCCCGTGCAAGACCCATGGGGCTTTCTCTTTACGTTTCCAAACCATGTAATACGGTAGGACAATGTTGTATTTAGGACCAAGGCTAGTCTGAATATTCTTCACGGTCTCCTTAGGGTTATCCTTTAGTATGGACATAGCTTGTATAGCCACCCACTCCATATCAGCCATTGAGGATTTCAGTTTGCTGCCTGTCGGAGACATGTGTGGAGGGCCCATTTTGTTCACCTGCAACACAGATTTATTTAAAAAGATAAGCGGAGTTGACTAGTTGCCAGAAAGATATCGCACAGCAATTGTAGTTATAGAGTGAAAACAGATAAAGTTCTAATGGTTTGCTGCATTCATTGCCCCTGTACCCTAATTGCCTTCGACGCAGGTAAGGCTCTTGCTATGATCCTCCATGGACAATGTACCTCGGCCCGTCCATTCATCCATGTTAACATGCAAACGGCCTCATACCTCTGGGCAGTGTTCTTCAGTCGATAAACGTCGAACTCCCCCTTGATACAAAAATGCCGAAACAACATCCTGAACTCATGCATGCTCCTGAACTCGGGGCCGACCAAAATCATAGGATACTCGTGGTCATGTTTCATTTCTTCTACTTCAACACTCAAATCATCGACTAGAATACCAGCCTCAACGTTAAGTTTCTCGTCTATTTCATCATCACCAGATTCTTGATCCTCTATAGTGCCTTCTTCTTCATCTGATTCAGAATCCTGGCCATCGTCTCTAATTCCTAGTACTACACACATCATATTGACTCCCATGGGTGGGTATGCACCATCATCTCCACCCGGATGGACCGGAACATTGCCCCAATCAACCTCACTGGCAACTCTGTTTTCTCCAAGACAATCGGTTGGTTCTGCTTCAACCACATGGGGTGGTCTTACGTTTACACGCATCCCAGGTACTTCAGTAGACAAACTGCAGTCATAATCCATTTCATCTTGACTGTACAGAACCCTCTTTCTCTTCTTGTGTACATCCTCCTTCCTAATGTAATCTTTCCTAATGGTATCAGTAGGGCTTGACATCTGCGTTCCGTTCCCCATCGAACTAGGATTTTTGCTGCCACTCTTGGGTGTGATCTCCTTCCCGCCTCCCCTCACGGGTGTTGGCTCCAGGGTGCTCACATTATTGCTTGACCTCTATGGCGTGTTCTTCTTTGCATTATCCCTTTTGCTGGTACTATTGGGCGTGTTCTCCTTCGTGCTAGCATTATTGCCTGACCTCAGAGGCGTGTTCCGCTCCAAATTAGCCCTTTTGCTGCTACTATTGGGCATGTTCTCCTTTGTGATGGCATTATTGCCTGACCTCAGCGGCGTGTTCCTCTCCAAATTAGCATTTTTTCTGCTCCCACTAGGTGTGGTAGCCTCCGTGCTCACCACCTTCGCTTTTTTTCTACCACTCCTGGGAGTGTTCACCACTGTGCTAGCCCTCTTAGTGTTTTTGCTGCTACCGTTCGGTGTGGCATTTTGACTGGATCTCAGGGGTGTACTCTGTGGCGTGGTGCCTTTTTTCGTGCGACTCTTGGGTATCCTCTTCTCTGGCAGGTCTCCTTGGTGATGTTCTTCTTCGGGGTGCCCTTTCTGGGGATGCTCTTCCAGCTCCTCTTCATGACGCTCCTCTGTAAGACTCACCTCTGTTCGAAGCTACACTCAGTCGCACTAGCCCCAGTTATGCCATGGATCAGGTCACGCATGTCTTCTACAAGTCCATCATCTCTATTGTTGAAATTCAATTCCTCTCCAATCATTTGCACTATCAAGTGGAAGTACACTTCACCTCTATAATGTTTCCTTGTAAATGATAAGACTAAATCCCTGGTATCTTTCACTTCTATAGCCTTTTTGCTCCTATTACGAAAATATACCAAACGTGCTACCTAGGAGGACCCCTGTAGCACCCTAACATGTAACGATGCCATCGGGTCAGATAACTCTACCACTTCAGGATCGTATCTGCCAAGGATTACATCAAACTCGTCATAGAATTTTTCTATGCCATCATCTAATTTTCTAGTATAATTCGCAACACTGATACGAACGATTACTTTGCCATCATCAGGTTCTGCAGGATAGAAACCTCCAGAGGATCGAGAGGTGGAGCGGCACCATCAGACCCAGCCACAATGCCACCATCGCCATCACCAGCGTCATTGTTAGCTGGATCAACCTCGGTGGAAGTACCAGGACCAGGAGCAAGGCAAGGGCCCTTAGCAGCGGGAGATACAATAAATGGTGGACAAGCAGGGCCCCGACTAATGGCAGCCACAATAGGATCAGCTGCTGCCATGCCACATCGACGATCAGGAGTAGTTCCCACAACAGCAGTGTTTCAAGTGCTAGCAGAGTCCAGACCATGAGCTAGCTCCAGACCAGCAGCTCGTTGAACCTGAGCACGGGTTGGAGGAGGACACAAGGCAGCAGTCTTGGCAACAATAGTGGGGCAGCCTCTGAAAGCCTTAGTTTGCTGAGCAGTGGCATGGATTGGGTCAACATCGGATAAATCAACAATACCACGGGCACGACCAGTACCAGCAGATTCCAGAGCACGGGTTCGCACAACTTGAGCACGGTTTCGAGGAGGAACATCACACAAGGCAGCGGTCTTGGCAATAACAGCAGGGCAACCTCTAGAAGCCTTAGTTTGCTCAACAGCGGCATGGATTGGGTCAGCAGCAGCTGAAGCAACAACACCACGAGGACTACCAGTACCAGCAGATTCCAGAGCAGAGTTTTCCACAACGGTAATACGGGGACTCCTACGAGGAGGTTGCCTGACAGAAGCATGTCGCGGATGAGGAACCACATTTTGCTCAACAATAGTAGGGGTTCAAGTTAGACAACCCTTTCCAATAATAGCTGGGGGACTCCCAGTAGAAGGAGCTTCCACATCCATTATGTTACAAATCAGCATAACCACGCGAAGCCCAGCATATTGTTTCATCAACCCAATTAGCTGACTGTCACACGCTATAGGAACCGTGAAGCCTCGTTCATCATGAAGCTGAACCGTGCAGTTTGCTCCGGCCTCAGTTCAGCAAGTTCACGCACAGCAGCAACCATCCTAGGGATAGTGCATAACTGCATAGGCGTTACTTCCATCTTCAGACTGCTAGCTCGATTCCACTTCCTCTTCCCATCTGCTAATTTAATGTGGTAGCCACAGAGGGTGACCATAACTGTGTATTTGGGTTCAGAGGAGATCCTACTTGATAGAAAATTGGGGACATAAGATAAGAATTGTTTGCCAGTGTCGTGCTAGCAAACAATTCTATATTTGATCCATCTCTGTAATGCCAATAGCCAGCTAGCAGTTATAGATAGTGCGGATAGCAAAGACAAGAGTAGCTCACCCGCAATTAGATAGAAGTACTTCTTCCTCGACAATAGGATTTGTCATCCTTCGCGCTGCTTAGCTCATCAGCGGTAGAGGCGGGCTAGATCATCGCAACGGCTGGCACGGCATTTGGCATTAGAGCTTGGTACCAGCGAGTAGGCGCAACAATTTGGCGCCGGAAGTCAAATGGTCGAAGAGATCATTCTGGTTGGAGAGGGGATTTCGATGCCACCGATACTAGGGTTCATGCGAAAGGAGGGAGGGAGTGGATTTGTGAATTTGGTCAACGCACCATGCTTCTGTAGTCCCTCGTTTTGCCTACGTGGTTGCCACGTTGGCGCTCGCGTCACAGAAATATTACTGACATGAGGGTCCTAACCGTCTACTTCATGGGGCAGTTTCACGGAATGTTTGGATTTGTTAGGGGTGAGATGAGTTTGCCTCGAAATGGCCCTCTTGGTAGTTGGCGGCCCAACATTTCGAAATGCGGCTATTTTAGGCAACTTAGGTACCGTGGTGCACTCGCCCGGGAACTTTGGTATCGCAAACGAGCAGGCCCCTTAGTTCTTTGATTTGCCTACGAGATTGCCGCGTTGGCGCTCGCATCACGAACATATTACTGACATGTGGGTCCCAACCATCTACTTCACAGGGCAATTTAACGGAATGTTTGAATTTGGTAGGGCTAAGATTAATTTGCCTCGAAATGGCCCCTCTCGGTAGTTGGCAGCCAACTTTGCGAAACGCGGCAATTACAGGCAAGTCGGGCCCCGTGATGCACTCGCTCACAAACTTTCAGGCCGCAAACCAACAATCCCGAGGAAAAGGCCTCAGAGAATTATTGGATTATTATGTGTTTATTATTCCCACCCATGGACACCTCTTTATATAGATGGATAGGTGTGTACCCTCCCCAAAGGGTTTCCCATGTGGGACTAAACAAGTGAGGGAAGGCACCATGGGCCGGCTGGCCAGGGGGCGCCCCACCCCAGGCGACAGCCAGGCCTTGGCCTCTTTGGCTCTTCCCCATGGTAGTTTCCCTCATGGGCCATTTTCTCTAGGGAATTTGGTCCATTAGGAACTTACCCTTTCAAATTAGATTTTAATAGTATATCTAATAATAATTACATTAATTAATATGTAAATACGTATAAAAAATCCTTTTTGACCCGAAACACCTTTCAATTTCCTTACGATTTCCTCCGGATGACTTCGGAATCTCCCGGAACGATCCTTGTTCTCTCATAGAACTGTTCCGGTTTTCTCTTCTATTTCATCTAGTGATTCCGATACTTCCATAATGATCTCCTAGCGTCATTGTACCCATAAGTGTGTTACCCCAGCGACTCAGGAATGGCACATACATGATCTTTATCAATGATCAATAGCGGGACTGGGATGCACATAATGAACCCCTATGCATTCCACGATGTAATGTCGTTTGAACCATGAAACATTGAGTTCAATTACCTTTGTTTCTTTGATACGACTTGTCTGAGATCTGATCATCCATATCATACACCTTGTTCAATCTCGTTACTGACAAGTTTTGTTTTACTTGTTTACGTGATATTCCATCCCCGTGACCTAGTCACATGTTTCAACATTATGGATGTAATCTCACCAAGTTGGCCCTATGTATCTTCCCATCACGCGGGTGAACAAATCCAGATCTTGATACATAGGCCTCAATTATTACTCTAGAATACCTGAAACACACCTTTATGGTCACCTAGTTACGGACATGACAGTTGATGCGATCAAAGAAGCCTTGAGATATAGTGATTAATATGATCTCAGGACCCAAGGAGAAGGATACTACACTTCTAACTATTGCAACGATGAACCATGTGAATTGATCGTGTCGCAATAACTATCTTTGGGTAATGTCCATCACATCATTCATAATGAAGTGACCTTGTTGTCAGTTGATGTTATAGTTAGTCCTTGATCAGGAAACCTCGATCATCAGTTGCCCAACGAACTAGTATAAATAGAGGATATTAGGGACTTGGTTTGTTTCATACCACACATGTATCAATGTTTCCAGTTGATACAATTATAGCACAACATGAAACTATTACAAACTAATTTGAGATTTCATAATAATATCCATTTATTATTTGCCTCTAGGTCATATCTCCTTAAATTATTACGCACACACGTCTCATGAGCGCGAAAGCTCAGAGGAAGGGTGGGTAAAGATGTGCAAAAGCATCACTTCAATAAGAGGGTCATGAAACTTAACATGACCTCTTGATGTATAAGAGTGTGATACTCTAAGGTAGAACAAATATAAGCTAATCAACACCTCTTAGTCTACGACTTACAACACTTTGACCTGGTCCTAGATATGACGAGGTACCAGAGTTTGTTTCTCCTGACATTCCGAAATGGGTTGTCTTGATGGACCACAAGAGTATCTTGCATCAAAGACACCGATACACATTTATTACTTGACTACCAACTAGTAGACAATGGTCGGAAACAACAAGAGAGAAGGACCATGCTCAGGATGGAATCCGAGATGTGGATGCATAGATTAACAATATTGCAAAACCAAATGAAAAGAAGGGAGGTATGGTAGATACATATGTGAGACTCATGAGGAGCACTCTTGTTGTGATCTATTTGGTTCCATTGAAGAACATCAGCCATAACTAGTGGTAGGGGAATGTAACACCCTCAAATCGGCCCTATGCTGATTTTAGTGATTCCCTCCAAACCCGCATAGAAACGATTTGATGATGCCCACCAGGCACTTGCGTGCGGGTGGAAAACAAAGTAATATCATTACACAATAGTTCACGATGGAATCCAAATAACATATATATATATATCAACGATTCAATGAGTCAAGAATACATATATATAGTCCAAAGATCCAAATCACCTTGAAAACAATACAACATTGAGTATGGATAAGAAGCAACTTGAGCTAAGATCCCTGAAGAATAACCAATATCATCCATAACCCTGCCCAGGCCAAGCCGGAAGGGTAACCCTGCTAACGATGTCAAACTTATACATGTTAAACAAAAGGGGTGCCGACAAAGGGCAAAGGAAAAAAGGAGCGGTCAGTACTGAGGCCAGTACACAATGAGTCTAGAATTCGGTGGCTCTTGCCCACATAGGTATGGTGGGCTGAAGTGGTAGCGTACCATGCACTAATTAACCTATAGAGACTCGATACAACTATCAGCAATCAGAGAGAGATAATGAGACCTATTCGAAACCAACCTAATACTAACACCAATCATAACCATCCTGATATTTCCCCCTCGAGACCAAACGAGGAAGTCAATCTAAGGAAACTCACACGGTTGGCAGTTTTATTAATTCTCTCCATGGTGGTTTTACAACTTACTAATAATATATAATACAAGTCATATTATAACATCAATTCTTTAGTTATAGTTATCTAGGATCGAGAAACTATGCTCCAATTCATCCATAACCACGAACACGGCTTTTCGAAAAGATTTAACGCTGCAGGGGTGCACCAAAGTTTCCACATGCACTTCCGCCCTTTTTGCTAGATCAATTAATATACACCCATCAGTATGTCGGTGGGGCTTCGGACACGACGCTTTCCTAGACCCAAAGCAAGTACACGGGGGCCACCCAAAAGAGCTACCCGTACGAGATATAGCTAATCCTCATACGGACCCATAGGTTGCGTGGACTTGTCACGCGAGCAGAGGCCATAGGCAATATATTCCCGTGACAGAGTATCGCGCCTACGCAACTATGGGCTCCCCTGGATTAACATCCGAGAAATCCCTGTTATGTATACATCCACGTTCCCATGATCAGTGAGCCATGGAACATAACCGACAAGTATCATTACATCATCCGAAACATAACGAATATACAAGACTTACATAAATGCCATTATGGCTACAACATCTTTAGCAGCGGAACAACATCACGCGTAGATCCCAATCGTGCCTCAACCTACAGGCGACTGACTGGGAAGACGGCCTAGCTCCCTGGATGTCACCTTGATCTTTAGATGTCGAACCTCTGAAAGTATGGTCAAGTAAATAATCAGGGACAATGCCATGAGTACTTTTGAATGTACTCGCAAACCACCAAGATAAGAGAGATAAGGAAATGCAATTATGGATGTGGCAAGATAGCTCTATCTAGGGTTGCTTTCGAAAAGCCTAGACTACCTCTTGTAGTTATGGCATCTTCATATCTTTGTTGAAAAAGAGTTTTGAAAACTTGCCTCTATTTTATAAGTCAAGAATATCCCCATATCTTTGTTGAAAACCTTTTTGAAAACAGTTTTGATGTAAGAACCATTTTTAAACCTCTTTGACCACCTCTGGTCAAAGCAACACTTTAAACTCAGGTTCCCCCGGAACCTTCATACTTTCATCCATTCTTTCCAAACAAACACCGTTTGGGTACTCCTAGCCAACACCTTTCCAACCGTCCTTGACCGTGGACATGGCTATTCGAATAGATTATACTGTGTAGAGTTTGCACACTTCCCCACAAGAATCAATACATCCGCCGGGATACAACCACAACCCACTACCACTGTAGATGGGGTCCAGATAATCAAACCTAACCTTTTGCTTGTTGACCCTAGCAAAGGCTGCTTTTTCTTTTGGGTTTGTTCTCCCCGGCAACGAGTATGTGGCTCCCAGTCATAGTCCTGCCTTCCGTACACGTGTATACCCAAGCCGCAACTTGGTGTATACCTTAATCTGGTGACTCCACTTCCTTCCGTACCTCCTAAGTCATATCGTCCGCGGGAGACCCAATTGTTGCACCGACACTCCTGCCAGAACAGGCTCACTCTTGCCGAAGGAAGCTATAGGCTGCAGATCCATTGATCTGTTAGCGCCTGCCCGGGCTTCGAGGGATCTCTCCCTGTAAGCATTGTACAAGCTGCCTCGGCTAATGCAGACAAACTACGAGTTAAGCCCTAGCACCTGGGGTAATGTGGTTGCATGGATAAAAATTGTTCCGGTAAAGGCGTAGAACATCCCTTCACTTTCTCATTTCTCATCAACACCATTGCTATAGTTAAAGCATCCACTTGGAACGATGCCTGTTCCCAAGGGTTTTACAAAAAAGTTTTGAAACATTTGTAGTAGGTAAAAACCCAAAACATTTCATTTTCTCAAAACCGGGGTTTCCAGTGAGGTAGGATGCTGACTATCATACTCTCAGTATAAAGGGATAAAATGGTAGGTACATCAGGGTGGTGCCACGAGGGACACAAAGTCATAACTTGGAGGAGCCAAGTTATTTGCGCAGTATTTAAAAAAAAGACATGCAAGTAGATAATGCAATTTATAAAGAGGATACAAAGCAGGTAATAAAAAGAGTAGGACAAGTATCAGAATTCGGGAAATGGTGGCTTGCCTGTGATCAGCAATAAGTCCCTGGAATTCCTTTGATAACCAAGAATACCCAATAAATAATAAAAAGAAGTCCCTTCCTTCTCGTCGTCAAACACTCACACGATCGCCGTCATCGAGTATACATGCAAGTAGACAAGACCACAATCAATACAAGGCATACATGCATCAAACAATACAGCAAACAAACAAAAGGATTACTACTGAACTTGGTAGGTTTTGGAGAAGTTGGATTCTAGTAGTGGAATTACTAAATTGCCATTGAGGTGTTTTTCCCTGGGAAGATAGTTATTTAGGGTATAAACCAAGGTCTTGTGGTCGAGACTTGAGGTCTGTAGGATGTCAAGCGGAAACAAGGATATCCTCAGATAGGTCTTGAAAAACAAGACCAACACAAGTGGTTTCACTAGATTATCAATTACTTAGATTTAGTTATGCTTTTTATAGTGGAATAAACTCTAGTTTGAGGAAATAATTCACCAGAATTTATCTGGAGGCCCAAAAATTATGTCCTTGGGTGGTTTGGTAGTGTTTGATGTGATGAACCACATAGACTTGGAATCTTGTCAAAAGAATTACCAGAATGCCCTTAGTAAATCATCAAAGGCAGTTCTGTATGGTTTTTCTCTTTTTCACCAGATTAATTCTACAACAGCTCTTGAGTTGATTCCAAGGGCATGTGGTAGAAATTTATAATACCTTTTTGTAGTAATTGGATTCACTCTTTTTGGAGTTGTCAAACTCCTAGAGTGATTTATTTAGTTAAAATTCCACTTATAGAAGTATTTAATTCACTGTAATTCTACCAGAGCTCAAGAAAATCTGAGCTGTTGGGATTTGATAGATGCTGATATAAGGGTGTACTGTGAGGTGGAATCAGGTCAATACCTCATTTGGTTAGACCTAGAGAAATTATCTAAGGTAGATAATTGCAGCTTTTATAAAATTTATTATAGACAAACTATTGTTCACCTTGGCATAAGATAAATGCTACTTGACAGGTACCTCAATTACCTTCCAGTAGAGATTTGGTTCTCCTCAGTTGGAGATGTACAACTCTCTAAGGAAAATCTTTAAGTGACAAGGTACTTTTTATAAATTGATTTATCATGGATAATTTAAACCTAGTCTGGGATAACCAAGGGTATATTCTGTTAGACAAAATAGGTAGGTACCACCAAGATTTGGATCTTGGTCAAAATCATCTTTTTACATTTTTGTTGGAATTTAAACCAAACAACAACACTAGCAGATCTGGGAAAAGAATAAAACAGAGGGGTATCGGGCTGGAGTTCCTGAGGGGAGTGGGCCGCAGAGGCGGTTTCGGCCTAGCGTCGCCCGCAGGAGAGCGCGCATGGCGCGTTTTAATCTGCCGGGGCTAGGCCGCCTGCTAGCCGTAGCGGGCGGCAAAACGGTAAGGAGGGATGGGGGCCATCAGATTAAAAGGGCGATGGACGACCCTAGATCGTCCTCTTCCTCTCGACACCGGCGACGGGAGCTAACCCTAGCGGAGGACGGCGCGGGGCAGGGAGCTCACCTGAGGGCTCGGGAGAGGACGTGGAGGAGGCAGGGCGACATGGTCGATGATGGCGACCTCGGGGATGGGCGGAAGGAGGGGGTTCCTCGATCGGATCTAGCCCGTGTGATGACTACCGAGGAGAGCTCATCGGAGCTCACCGGTGCGGCTCGAGGGGACAGTCCTGGGCAAAAAGAAGAGCACGGTTAGATGCAGGGGAGGTAGGGGAGCTCGACCAGGTGACATGTAGAAGGAGAAGCAGAGGGGATAGGAGGCCTTGCTCGATTTTTGTAAAAGGCCCGAGACTCCTTCTTCTTTCAGACAACACAAAGCAGAGGAGGAAGAGGGGACACTAGGGATGGTAAGTGAGGTGGAGAGGGGGCAAATGTGGGGCAAGGGCTGGCTGGGGGTGGCCTCTGGCCTTTATACCGAGGGGGAGAGCTAGATGGAGAAAATGTCCACTTTGGACATGGGGGGTGGGGTGGAGTTGGCCAGGGATTGGCTCAGGGGACGGTGAGGAGGGGCAAGAGCGGGATTTGGTCGGGCAGAGAGGAGTAGGGCTGTTGTGGTAATTAAATGTGGCAAATCTTGTAAGATTGTGGTTGTCTCTCTCTCTCTACTAGTCCAAGGGTAAAAGGGGCAATGCTGGGGTGGAGCTATAGTGCTCACGACCAGGGGAGTGTTGGTTGTTGTGGAGGAGTGTTTGACAAGCTTTGTTGGTTGTTTGGTCCTAGTTTTATTCAAGTTTAATTGTTTTGCAAGATTTTGATCACAAGAGAGCTTGTGAAGGAATTCAGAGATTTGCATTAGCAAGGCTGGGAAAGATGGTACTGGTGGATCGATGAGGTTAAAATACCTCTCTAGGAATTATTTGGGATTTTTCAAAGGAGTTTTAGTCCACTTAACCCTATTTACTCAAAAAGGGCAGAAGTAGATTCTAGGAGATCATTTGATAAATTTACATTGGACAAGGGTGGATTTTGATTTGAGATGGTCCCAAATGTGAATACACACTTAGGGTAATTTTCCTAAGATTTATTGTGGCTTAAAAGTATTTAAGATAATTATTATTCCATTTCTGCCATTTAAGAAAATGGGAAAAAAGAAATAATGAAGATCTTCAAAAATATTTATTTTTGGAGTGGGAAGATGTGGTATGATATGTGGACCTCATGGTCCAAAAGTTGGAGAAGTGTTTTGGCAAAAACCAAACTTTCGTTTATGAAAGAAGTTTTGGAGATTTTGTCTATTAAAGGAATTAAATAGATTTGGGGCCATAATAATTATGGATAATATTTGATAAATCTTGATGATCAAGGTAGATGATGTGGACAAGGTGTAGCAAGCATTTGTAACCTTGTGGAATGGAATTCCAACTTGAATTAGATGGAGAAACATGGAATTGAGGATCTAGGGTGATGTTATTTTTATACTAGCAAAACCTTGTTGGATCTTGGAGCTCAGAGCTCACCTTGATGCAAGTGTTAGATGATTAGTTAGACCAAGTTATAAAGATGATCATGGCAGAAGGAGTTTGGACTAATTCCATTGGAGGTGATCTAGAAGTGATGGCAAACTTTGTTGAAAATAAGGCTACCATACCAGATGAGTCATGATGCCTTATAAACCATGTGGGTTTAGGTAGCACAAAGATCCACTTGGAACTGGTGAAGTTGGTTTTGATAGAACTATATTGGTAGATCACGACCATGGAAAGAGTTGGTCCATAGAAGGTTGGACGATGGTGTGAGCTTCTGTCAAAGTAGGCATGATGACTAGATTTGCAGGAAAAGATATTTTCTTGCCTGCAAAACCATCAAGAACAAGTGGGTTGGAGGAGGATCTAACCAAGGGAAAATGTGGGACTTGGTAGTTCTTAGGATGGTTAACAATATGGTTCAGGTGCATTTCCAAAAATACACAGGGTTTGAGAAAGGGAGACATTCAAAAAGGTGATGTTGAAAAAGTTTCTAGACTTTGTCAAATTTGGTAGTTTTGAGGATTTTGACTAGAGTATGAGAGGGAAAGTTGTTGGAGGGGTTGCAAGGTACCTGTCATGGTGGTGTCACGGCAGATGCCATGGATAGGCTAAAGGTGGGGACTAATATGCACTAGGGGAATCCAGGGATGGATAGTAGAGTGATTCTCCACACAGAAGTTTGTATTGCTATATCTTCAAGATTACAAGTGCTCCTTGAGCTGTATTGGCGAGAGGAGGAAGAAGGAGCTCTCTTACTCTTGCTTAGATCTACTAGCCCTAAGGAATCACCAAACCAACTAGCGCTCAACCAACTAGAATTCTGCCAACCCCTTCTACCAGAACCCTAACCCCCCTTATATAGAGGTGGTTCGGTCCTGGCCTAGGGCATATGTGGAGGCATATTCCTAAGAATATGCCCCCTCCCAAAGTGGTAACCCGACCAGGGTGCTTTTCCCCCGTGTCACACATGCTTTAGCGACGTAGCCTCGGTGGCGCCCGCGTCAGCCGACGTGAGCGTCGTCACCCCTGTCGGCCATGACCCGGTGGTCCTGCCCTTGCTTTATTCGCTCATGCAGTACGTATCGGACCTTCTTTTTTGACCAGAGAGATTCCTTGCTTCTCCTAGAAGCTAAGCGAGGATCCGAATCATAGTAGATCCGGCTACACCTGTTCCTGCATATAAGTTAGACAAGCATTTCCGACTTACTCCTTAAGTCGGATGAGACAAAGTTAGGCGACCCCCCCTAGTCCGGTTTACTCCGTGATCCGGCCTGCCTTGAGGTGACTCGGCCAGCATCTGCTTTGACCTTGCCGAACCTCGGCTAACTTGGCCCTTATACCCCGGAGTGACCCTACCCGGGGGTATCCCCCCAACATTAGTCCCCGCAGCTGGTGCGGTCTTAGCTGCCTTGGCCGCTAAGGCCACTCCAGGTTCATTTATGTCCGAGCCTCAGACGTTTAATTCCAGGTTAGCTCCTTATCTCGGATTATATGCATTTACGTTCCCTTTGCACGTTCCAAGTTTTCACTTGCCGGCGGGTCACTACTTTGGCTCGGATCCCATGGTTATCATGGTTTGATACGGGCCCTGTTTCCTTCTCTCATACGCCAACCCACGCTGAGGCTAATCATTACCTTGTCTTATTTTAAGGGCCTGCACAGTAACCACCGCAGTAATTGTCAGTTTCACTGTGCGCGGGTTACGTTATGCCTGTCTCCTCGTTTACCACAACAGCACGTCGCGTCATGGGATCACATCTACTCGGTGGTCCCCTATGCCGGCGATAAGCGGCCACACCGTGTGGCTCGCCGGCGCAGCGCGATCCCACTCATCGATCACTGGGGGCGGTTAAATAGGGGAGGGGCGCGTCCCTTAGCGTTTTTCCATCTCTGTTCCCCTTCGCCCATTGCATTTTTCTCCTTCGTCTTCGTCGCGACCACGCCACCGTCAGTGCTTCTAGCAGCAACGCCGCCGCCGCACTCTCCTCATGCCTCTGGTTCGCAGCCACCACTGTGCAACTGCTTAGCCAAGGGTCCTCGCCAATCCAGGCCACAGATCCCCGTCGCCGCTAGCTCCAGCGAGGACAGCGAATACGAGATGACGAAGGAGGATCTCGTCGTCGCCGAACAGGAGATGCAGGAGGATGCCGGCGCGGCGGACCGCGGCGCGTGGGCTGGCTCGTGGGTCTGTCAAGACGACATCGACTGGCTCTACCGGACCAGGCGTATTCCCGCAGGCGTCGCCGCTCATCTCCCCTCCTCGGAACTGGCCCCCTCACCCAATCCGGGTGAGTTCGTTGTATTCCTATCCCATTTCCAACGGGGATTTGGTCTCCCAGTGAGCGACTTCTTTCGGGATTGGGTCAGGACGTATCAACTGCAGCCGCACCATCTCCCAGCAAACGCCATCACCTCTCTTTCCGCCTTTGTCTCTACGATCGAGGGTTACACCGGACTATGGCCCACGAGGGAGCTGTGGATCTGGTTCTTCGGTCTTCGTCGCAACGTCGTCCCCAACATCCACGTTGAGTCGGAGGACAAGCAGCTCACCCAGTTCGGAGCTGCCTCCATCTTGCCCCGGAGATTTTCAATCTTTCCCCGGGTCACCCGGCTTGACTCCTGCAAAGGATGGGCCTGGACCTTCTTCTACGTCCGAAACGAGGGTACAGAAGACTTGATTCGGTTGTTGCCCTACGCTCCGGGTCTACCTGACACGGATTTTTGGGAGGAGGTCCCCAAGAAACCTACAGCTCTGGCCAACCAAGTCAACAAGAGGTTCGGGGAGCTGAAGAAGCTCGGATTACGCAACGATGATGCTATGATCACGTTCGTGCACAACCGAATCTCTCCCCTCCAGAGGCGCACCCACAAGTTGTGCCACATGAGCTTCGGTTGCGACCCCAACCGAACCTCCTCCTTCGAATTGAGCAACACAGAGATCTTCCGCCGGGTCAAGGCTCTGTTCACCACTCACAAGGATTTCTCTACCGAATGGACGTGGGGAATCGAGCATTACTGCCGTGACAGGCTCCCTCCCGCGGTAAGCTTCGCGGGGTAAACTTATTTCGGATCAAGTATGTGTCGGTTTTTGTCATATTTTTGACTCTGCTCTTTGTGCTTTTTCTCAGCTGTTTCTCCAGCAAACTCTCGAGAATGGCACGGATCCAACCCTTAAGTGGGCGCCAGACCAAGAGATCCCGGATGAGGAGGAGCCGGATCAGGAGGTGTTCCTCCCTATGACCGACACCACCAAACGTCCCAGCGGTAAATTCTCTTCTCTTAGAGATTGGCCCGATGATGAGGATGACTCGGATATCGACGTGATTGAACCTGTTGAGGCTGTCCCTCTTTCTTTTGTCTTTCCGGCATCAGTTAACCCCGGTGGGCATATCCACGAGGATCCTCCACTTGCCACGGGCGAGCCGGTTCCGGTGGCGTCGAAGAAGAAGCACGAATCCGCGTCAAGTTCTTCCTCCGAACCTTCTCAGCCCACAAAAAGGCAAAAGAACGCCGGAGACAAGACTGCCTCTAAGCGGGCAGGCAAAGCCCGGCACGGAGGGCCCGGAAACCCAAGGAGGCCGAGACCTCGGATGCGTAAGTCGTTTTTCACTGTGCAACTCACTTTTCCTTGCATCGCGGTAATTTCACACCTGACCTTATTCTCTTTTTCAGGCCGCCTGTGGAGGTCCCTCTGAGCGGATCGAGCATCTCTTCTCCCCTTCGGTCTGGTCCTTCCCCTCCTCGTGACGACGAGTCACACCCGCTGAGCCCTATTCCGGAGGGCTCTGCGGCTGCTCCGGGTTCCGCAGTACCTCATCAAGAGGAACGCGACCTCGGAGCGGGAGGGGTCGGTTCGGCCAAGGAAATGGCGTCCACCACTTCGGCATTGCCGCAACCAGCAACCACCAAGTCTACCGCAACACCAGCACCAGCAGCAGCTCCAGTACTAGCTTCCGAGCCAGCACCTGTCCCGGCAGCCAGGAAACCCACAGCAGCTCCAGTTCCAAGTTCTTCTGCCTCGTCCGAGTCATCTCAGCCTCGGCGAGGAACTATTCCAGCAGCTTCCAAAGGGAAATCTACCGTGGTTACTTCTTCCCAGCAAGCTAAAGGCAAGAAGGCTCCGGATACTGCCAAGTCTACATCCGTTGAGGCCGGGCAGCGAACCCTGTCGTCGATGCTTTCGAAGAAATTACTAGCAGGGGCGGATCTTCCTGCCGAGCCAACCGATGGCAGCAGATGGTTCTTCACACCAACCCAGCTCTTGCCCTGATTGAGAGGAAGGAAGCTCATGCGAAGGGCTTGGTGGCACCCCACATGCCCACTGGCAAACGGTATCCTCCGAGCCTTATCGAGTTCGTCATGAACTAGAACAAGGCAGAGTTCGTCTACAACGATGATCTCCCAGAAAAGTTCGGCCCCGCAGAATTTTCTGCCCAGATGAATACTGCCGCCAACGCAATTAACCTCGCGGGGCGAATGATGGAGGTATGTCGTCTCTCCTTTACATGCTGTAGATAATAACCATTAGTCCCCGAGCCTCCGGTGGAGTAGCTTGTTACTCGGCCGGATGCTCATTAAAAAATCAACGTAGCTGCATGTAAACTTCAAATATGCACACACCTAGAGCCGGGTTAAGTTCCACTTGGCCCGGATCTTGCACACTTCGAATATGCACACACCTAGAGCCGGGTTAAGTTCCATTTGGCCCGGATCTTGCACACTTCGAATATGCACACACCTAGAGCCGGGTTAAGTTCCATTTGGCCCGGATCTTGCACACTTCGAATATGCACACACCTAGAGCCGGGTTAAGTTCCACTTGACCAGGATCTTGCACACTTCGAATATGCACACACCTAGAGCCGGGTTAAGTTCCACTTGGCTCGGATCTTGCACACTTCGAATATGCACACACCTAGAGCCGGGTTAAGTTCCACTTGGCCCGGATCTTGCACACTTCGAATATGCACACACCTAGAGCCGGGTTAAGTTCCACTTGGCCCGGATCTTGCACACTTTGAATATGCACACACCTAGAGCCGGGTTAAGTTCCACTTGGCCCGGATCTTGTACACTTCGAATATGCACCAAACTAAGTTTACACTTCTGTACTTCTTTCAAGTAACTACCAATCGCCGGAGCGCCGAATTTCAACGCCTGCTTGATACCCACAAGATCCTGCGTGCAAAACATGTTGCACATGGCGCAAAGCATGAAAAGAGGGGTAATTTTCTCCCTCAGCACCTCTCCGTTTTCCTTCACTTTCTTCCGCCGAACTAATTTCCTCATTCGGTTTTTGCGGCTAGGGTGGAGGCTGAGAACAAAATTATGCGGAAGAACTTGGAGGAAATCTGGGGTATGTCCTCTTTTGTCCGACCTTGTTGTGTTCTCCATTTCTTCTTCTCCTTGGCTCGGCAAATATTCACTCCTCGGCTTTGCCGGGTCAACATATTATTTCAGCATCGCTTGAGGATAGTGTGCCCGTGCCTGATATGATGCTGCATTTTCTCGAACAAGCAGGGCAGCATCAAGCTGAGCTGAAGAAGAAGAATGATGAACTTTCTCTCCTCTAGACTAAAAACGACGAGATTGCCAAACTTAAAGCTGAGATGGAGAAGATGAAGGCCCAGCACCGAGCTGAGCTCCAAAAGGTTGGCCAGGACTTCACCGAAGAACGTGAGCGCTTTACTCTCCATATCTCTAAGGGCCATGACCTACTCAGAGAATCCGACGTCCACCTTGGGTCGGCTAACGCTGATCTTGAGCAACTGTGCAAAAGACGCGATGCCTGCATCAAGGAGTTGACCCGGATCCATAGCCATATTTCTCGTAAGTTCCTTTCCCTTGTCCGACATAGCCCTCCGGGTTACCTCATATGTCTTTTCTTTACCTTCTTCCTTTGCCTTGTTTCCAGACCACTTTCCATAGGGTACTGCAATTGCTAGCGCTGCTGTTGCCAAATTTCGCCGAGAGAGAGGTACTCCCATTGCTCCTGATGGTGAGAACATTCCCTTGGACATGGAGGACCTATTGGTCAGCTTGTCCTCTCGCGTGGAGACCATCAAGAATTATGGCAAGGATATCCTCGACGTTGTAGTGCGCATCTTCAATATGTTCTGGCCCAGAGGGAGTAGCCCAGAGACCATCGCAACTCTCGTCGAGAAATTAATGGAAGTTGAGACCCAGCTTGACCTCTGGAGAGAATCTGCTGGTCGTGCTGCAGCTGACACCATCCTTCATCATATTCTCACATTGTACGAGAAGATCGACCTCAGCCTCCTCACACGCCGGCGCACCGGATCTAGATGGACCGATGATCCGGAGTGGGTAGCTCGGCGCCAGGCTTGCGCCTACAGCCTCGTTGAATACTCTCCTATTCATGACTGGATTGAAGGGCCGAGTTTCCTCGAATTCGCTGGGGACGAGCAGGATGAGAATGTTGAAGATGGGTCGGATAAGGACGGGGAAGATGATGCTTCAGATATTGAAGACATCGACGACGACGCTGAACCTGCTCCTCCTGCTGCTCCTTAGTGCTAAAAAACTCGAAAATTTATCAAATCGCCGGTATGCCGGGTGCAATTGTATGCTGGATATGTGATATTTTGCTACTACGTTTTTATGACGGATTAACTTGGGGGTAGTCCCCGAGTTTCATTTTCTTCTTCGTTCAATTCTTTGGCTCGGTCCGTGTCTACCTTGATTTGGTTTTACGACTTACGAATCCGAGCTTCAAAAATTTTTGTAACAATACTTAGAAACTTCGAGGCTTGGCTCAAAATAATTCAGCATAATAACTTGAAAATAGATATAGGGTTAGTCCGAAAAAACAAACGTTAGCTCGAATAAATTCGTTTCCTTGGTCGTTTTTTCATGTGCTACGCAATTCCAAACTTGTTCCCTTGCTTGCCATGAAGCCAATTCTTGTTGGACAGCAGCAAGTCGAAGGGTTGGGTTTTTGGTGTTCACACATTACTAATCCGGGTTAAGTAAAACAACTCATTCTAGCTACCGCATAAGAAATTACGACAAACATTATTAAGGCAGTCCCCGAGTTACTGCTCGAGGCGCTGCTATTTCATTGATAAGCTCATTGCCGACATACATACTGACATATGAGACGACTCGGATACATACACTTCTTAGCTAAGTGTAGAAGGGACGAAGTAACGCTACATTCCACGGTCGCTTGGATTCCTCTCCGGACCTGTCCGCCTTGTTCTTTTCCTGTGGCTTTGCATCTATAAGATATTAAGAATCATTGTGCAATGCTTTCCTCACAATGAATGGCCCTTCCCATGGGGGAGAAAGTTTATGCATGCCAGTAGTACGCTGTACCAACCGGAGCACCAGATCGCCTTCCCGGAAGACTCGGGGGCACACTTTCCGGCTATGATAGCGTCGGAGATTTTGCTGATATATGGGGGATCTGGACAGTGCCAGTTCTCTCGCTTCTTCCAGCAGATCAACATCATTTTGCCGGGCTTCTTGCACTTCGGCTTCTGTGTATTGGGTGACCCTAGGCGAATCATGCTCTATGTCGGATGGTAATACAGCTTCTGCCCCATATACCAGAAAGAATGGCGTATAGCCTGTTGATCGATTCGGAGTTGTTCTTAAGCTCCATAGTACCGCTGGTAGTTCTTCTATCCAGCACCCCGCTGATCTTTGCAGCGGCTCAATGAAAACAGGGGTTTTATGCCGGATAAGACTAATCCGTTGGATCTTTCCACTTGTCCGTTCGATGCGGGGTGGGCTACCGAGGCGACATCGAGTCGAATCTTCTTATCTCGGCAGAAGCGCGCAAATGCTCCTTCCGCAAAATTTGTTCCATTATCAGTTATAATACTGTCTGGATAACCGTATCTCAAGATGATGTCTTTGAGAAATCTTACGGCCGTAGCTCCATCACATTTTCTTATAGGTTTCACTTCAATCCATTTTGTAAACTTGTCCACCATGACCGAAATGTGTGTCATGTTTCCTCTCGCCGGTTTGAACGGGTCAACCATATCCAAGCACCATACAGCAAATGGCCACATAATTGGTATGGTCTTGAGTTCCGACATAGGCATATGTGTCTTGGTGGCGTACCTCTAACAGCCATTGCATTTTCTCACCAGATGTTCTGCTTGTTCCAAGGCACTTGGCCAGTAGAATCCATGCCGGAATGCCTTTGCCACGAAGGCTCGGGATGAGGCATGATGCCCGCATTCTCCTTGGTGTATATCTCGGAGGATGTCAAGCCCTTCTTCCGGGTCAACGCACCTTTGGAGAACATTGGTTACACTCCATTTGTATAACTCGGAATTGATGATTGTGTAAGCTTTTGCTCTCCTCTGAGTTTGCCTGGCTAACACCTCCTCAGCGGGTAACGTTCCATCTTTCAGGAATTGGAATATGGGCAGTGCCCAAGTTGGTATGGCTCGTGGAGGGAATATCTCCTCATCAATTTCCATCTGATCCACCAGCATAACTTCAGCCGGATCACGCTGAGCAGTCCCCGGGTTTGCCGAGGCAGTCCCCAGGTTTGCTGACGCAGTCCCCGGGTCTCGTGTACCACCTCCCATGTCAACGTCCATGGGCTCAGCTCCGGATTCCGTATTTTCCGGGACATAGATCGAGTCGGTTCCTGGGGACGGTCTGATAGATGGTTTTCTGAGGTGTTCCAATGCTACACCCGGTGGAATTGCCTGTCTGGTCGATCCGAGCTTCGACAACATGTCGGCAGCCTCGTTTTCCGCCCGGGGTACATGGTGAAATTCACACCCCTCGAAGTAACCAGATATCTTCTGCACGTGAAATTTGTATAGTGCCATGTTTGGATCCAGGGCGTCCCACACTCCGGACACCTGCTGCACCACCAGGTCCGAGTCGCCAAAGCATATTATCCGACGTATGCCAATCTCCTTTGCCACTTTGAGCCCATGCACAAGAGCCTCATATTCAGTGACATTGTTCGATGCTGCGAAATGGATCTGCAATACATACTTTAGCTGATCCTTCTTTGGCGAGGTAAGCACAACCCCGGCGCCTAATCCGGTTTTGGTTTTCGACCCGTCAAAGTGCATCCTCCAGTAATTCAGATCTGGTGGTGGTGGTTTGTATTGTACCTCGGCCCAATCCACCAAAAAGTTCGCCACCGCCTGAGATTTTATCGCTTCTCTTCTATCGTATTGGGGCGCATAAGGGGCTAGCTCAATTGCCCATTTTGCGATTCTGCCACTCGCATCCTTGTTACCCATTATCTCGGATATGGGAGCTTCACATATTACTTTGATGGGGTGCTCCTCAAAGTAATGCTTTAACTTCTTTTCCACCATATAGACACTGTATGCCACCTTTTGAAAGTGTGGGTAATTCTGTTTTGAGGCAGACAATACGTCGCTCAGGTAATACACTGGCCTCTACACCGACTTACCCTCTTCATTGCGTTCCACTACGATTACTGCACTTACAACTCGGTTGGTTGCGGCTACGTAGAGCAACATTGGATCCTTTGATAGTGGAGAGGCTAACACTGGCGCAGTGGCCAACATCTTTTTCAAGTGGGAAAAGGCTTCATCGGCCTGTGGCGTCCAAACGAATTTATCCGACTTTTTCATGAGTTGGTAGAGAGGCAATGCCTTTTCTCCCAACCGACATACAAACCGACTCAACGACGCCAGGCATCCAGTGAACTTCTGGACATTGTTAAGACACTTCGGCAGCTCCATTCTTTCGATGGCTCGGATCTTAGTTGGGTTAACCTCGATACCTCGGCTGGAGACGAGAAATCCGAGTAATTTTCCAGCCGGGACACCGAAGGTACATTTTTCCGGGTTAAGCTTCATCCGGAACCTTCTCAAGTTCGCGAATGTTTTCCTTATGTCGTCAAGGAGCGTTGCGCTTTCCTTGGTCTTGATAACCACATCATCCACATATACTTGTACGTTTTGACCTATTTGGTCATGCAAACATTTTTGCATACATCTTTGGTACGTTGCACCTGCATTACGTAAACCGAACGGCATAATGCGATAGCAGTAAGCCCCGTACGGGGTAATAAACGCTGCTTTTATTTGATCGTCCGGGTTTAGAGGTATCTGGTGGAAGCCAGAATATGCATCAATGAATGACAATAGTTCGCATCCCGCGGTTGAGTCGATGACCTGATCTATCCTCGGCAGTGGAAATGGATCTTTTGGACACGCCTTGTTCAGGTTCGTGTAATCGATACACATGTGCCAAACCACTGCCACATTCGGATCGTCCTTCTTCTTTCCTACCAGCACCGGATTAGAGAGCCAATCCGGATATAGTACCTCCATGATATCCTGCTGCTAGTAACCGAGCTATCTCGTCTCCAATGACTTTTTTCCTATCCTCGGCGAAGCGGCGGAGAGGTTGCTTCACCGGCCTTGCTCCGGGTCTTACGTTCAAAGAGTGCTCGGCCAACTCCCTCGGAACACCTTGCAAGTCCTGTGCAGACCAAGAAAAAATATCCCGATTCTCACGGAGGAAGTTGACGAGCTCGCTTTCCTATTTGTCAGTTAACCCGGCACCAATTGCTCCGGAAACATGTTATCAACTGGAATCTTCTTGGTGTCCTTTGCGGCTTGAAATGAAACGCTGCCATGCGGGTTACTTAACGCCGGCATATACTGCTGCGCGGACTGAGCTAATGCTGCCACCTCTTGGATTTTTCTTTTCTCTCGCGCAATCACGAGTGACTCGGCTAGGTTAGACCCGGCTGAAGCACACTCCATGGAACGTCGGAAATCTCCAGCAATGGTAATCACTCCATTTGGCCCGGGCAACTTCATCTTCAGATAACTGATGTGACAGCTTGCCATGAATTTGTTTAATGTTGGTCTTCCGAGTAACGCATGATATGCACTTTCCAAGTTCACCACTTCCAACTCCAGATTTTCAGTTCGGCAGTTATCCCTTGCCGAATAACACGTCGACCCGGACCTTGCCTATGGGCTCACAAGAAATGCCTGGTACAATGCCATGGAAAGTTGTTCTCGTAGCCTGGAGCATGTTCTCCGAGATGCCCAACTTGCGCATCGTATCCGCATACATGATGTTAATGCTACTGCCATTATCAATCAAAACCTTGGAGAACCTCACATTGATGTTCGGTCCAATGAATGTCGGATCTAGCACTAGCGCATACGAACCTGGGCTCGGCATAAGTTTAGGATGATCTTTGATGTTCCAGGTGATTTCCTGGTCTGACCAAGGCATGTACTTCATCACTGCTGGCATGACCGCATTGATCTCCATATGTCGGCGCTGCAAGCTCTTCCTATCTGTTTCCTCAGTCGTGAACACACAATAACTTTGGTGATGTTCCCTGTACTCATTCCTTCCCTCGTTTCCGGGGTACCTCTGAGCTAGTTGTTGCTGATTTTCCACCTGATGCACTGCATCCCTTCTTTCATTGTTGTCATACCTCGGCGGAGGGGGAGGCAACATTAGCTGCTGCGCGTTCGCTCCGGAGAGCAGTTGCTGCCAGGGTAACTCCTGCCGAGGTTGATCATTCCGGGGTGCCTGAGCATTCCCCGAACCACCTTGCTCTATCTTTCGCATCCACTCACATTGCCTCGTCGTGTGACCCGCCGGGCTATTCGGATTTGGCATGTGAAACTTACACGGCTGGTCCAGCATTGACTCGTAGGAATACCTCGGACGGTCTTTCTTTTCCTGCCACTATTTCTTATGCTCCGGAGTCCATGTTTTCTTGCCATCATTTCTTGGAGTCCACTGCCCTCCAGTTCTCTGGCGTTGGTTACTCCCTGATCCGGGTTGATCCGGATTCACAGCTGCAACTTGTTGCAAACCATAGCAATGGTCCGGTCTATCATCTCTCCTTTTTCCTCTGTAATCATTCCTCCGGGATGACCCGGCTCCATCCCTCTGATAGTATTCCTCGTTTGACTCACTTGACGCGAGCCTAGGTTGAGTCGGATCGCCCAATGCATACGAATCAGCAATCCAGATCATTTCTGCCAGCGTAACTGGCATTTTCCTTTGCAACTTCATCCACAGCTCGCTGCCGTATCTGCACCCTTGTGCAAACCACGCTATGGCCTGTGACTCTATGACGCCCTCACACGAGTTTCTCACGGTACACCACCGGGTTAAAAATTCACGATCCGTCTTGTTGGGTCTTTGCTTGCACATTGCCAGGGTCTACGGTCTATTCGGCCTCTTGTACGTACTTGAGAAGTTGCTGATAAACATTTCTTCAAAATCTATCCAGTAGTTGATGCTTCCAGGTGGTAAATTATTCAGCCATACTCTGGCCGGGCCTTCCAACATCTGGGGCACGTACCGCACAGCCCATATCAAGTTGCCAGTTGCAATTTTCACCGCCGTAGCGTAGTTTATCAGCCAATCCTTTGGCTTGGTACTGCCGTCATATGTCTTCGTGCCCCTGGGTAACTAGAAGTTCGGTATCGACGGTTCCTTCATGATCCGGGGTCCAAAACACGCTGGACCCGGAGGGCCTTGACATTCGATCTGTTCCGACCTATACAGGCGATCCAGTTTTAACCTGGCGTCATCTGGCATCAAATCTCTGCTTCCCAATCTCGACCCTATCACATGGTAGTCTGGTCTGGGGTACCCTGCGTTCACCATATCCGAATCACCGTCGTTGTACCAGTTTTTCTCTCGTTGCACACCTTTCTGCTGCATACCTCGGCCAGCGCTTTGCTCTTGCCTTGGTATGTTCCGCTGCTGCAGTTGTCCTGCTCCTGCGGAGTTGCGCTGTCCGGCATTGCCGTTGGCAGCATTCCCTTGACCGGTATTGCCTTGGTCGTGATTACCTCGGCCAGCTTCACCTCGGCTCACACTCTGTCGATCATCATTCTTCCGCATCTCTCTTTCTTTTCCCTCACGCGTTGGGTCGTACGGGACAATCTGTTTGTTTCGTCTGGCCAAGGATACTACCTCTTCTCTCCTTGGACCGCCATGAGGCGATGATGCGGCTCCAGCGGACTTCTCCGGGTTACCCATCACCGAAATGGACGATCTTGGAAGCCCCAGCTCTCTCCGGGTTAGCTCTCAGCAGATCCTCGTTCTGCCTGTTCGCGAACCAGCTCGTTAACCCTGTCTTGCTGTCTTTGACGGGCCTCACCCGTCAGACCCTCTAGCTCGGACGCAGCGACATCTGCTTCTCTGAGGTTCTTCACCGGGGTACTGTACCTTGGCAACGCCACAAACAGATAGTTTTTCGACCCTTCTACTCCATCATCACCTTCTCTATTCATCTCACTTATGAGATTTTTCCCTTTTACCCTCACTGCATCAACCTTGTTTGCCTTTGCGTACTCACGCAGCGTCATGTTCAGTGACTGCAGAGCCGCGGCTATTTTCTTTGCGCCCTCCAGTATCTTTTGCCGAGTTTCCTCTAGCTCGGCCTGTGCCTGAGCCGGATCTACCACTGCTGCTACCGGGTTAGCCAAGCTATCCATAGCTTCCCTCAGTACGTTCTTAGGCCTCTCTAGTGGAGGTCCTCTACCTTCCCTCGGTGCCTTACGTGTTACCTCCGGGTCTGGTGCCGGATCCTTGCTTGCGCTGGCACCTGGCGCAGTTATCATCACCTCCGCATGGTCCGGGGAGCGAGCGATACGTGTCCCGTGAGCCACAGTGAGGGGTGGTTCCCCCGCATCAACGACGCGACGCGGATGAATGCATGAGACGTCCACAGCAACGTAGAACTTATGCGCAGCGAGCTTGACGAAGAGGCCGTTGCGCAGAAGCGGGCGCGTGTCGAAGCAGCCAGCGTTGTTGCTGACGAAATCCAGCGCTCCAAAGCGCTGAACGACCCCGGAGACGATGCGTTCGCCGGTGCCGATGAAGTTTCCCGTCCGGATCTTCACCCCTGCTAGCACCGCTAGCCCCACGGTGGGCGCCAACTGTCGTGGTGGTGTCACCGCAGATGCCATGGATAGGCTAAAGGCGGGGACTAATATGCGCTAGGGGAATCTAGGGAGGGATAGTAGAGTGATTCTCCACACAGAAGTTTGTATTGCTATATCTTCAAGATTACAAGTGCTCCTTGAGCTGTATTGGCGAGAGGAGGAAGAAGGAGCTCTCTTACTCTTGCCTGGATCTACTAGCCCTAAGGAATCACCAAACCAACTAGCGCTCAACCAACTAGAATTCTGCCAACCCCTTCTACCAGAACCCTAACTCCCCTTATATAGAGGTGGTTCGGTCCTGGCCTAGGGCATACGTGGAGGCATATTCCTAAGAATATGCTCCCTCCCAAAGTGGTAACCCGACCCGGGTGCTTTTCCCCCGCGTCACACATGCTTTAGCGACGTAGCCTCTGTGGCGCCCGCGTCAGCCGACGTGAGCGTCGTCACCCCTATCGGCCATGACCCGGTGGTCCTGCCCTTGCTTTATTCGCTCATGCAGTATGTATCGGACCTTCTTTTTGGACCAGAGAGATTCCTTCCTTCTCCTAGAAGCTAAGCAAGGATTTGGATCATAGTAGATCCGGCTACACCTGTTCCTGCATATAGGTTAGACAAGCATTTCCGACTTACTCCTTAAGTCGGATGAGACAACGTTAGGCGACCCCCCTGGTCCGGGTTACTCCGTGATCCGGCCTACCTTGAGGTGACTTGGCCAGCATCCGCTTTGACCTTGCCGAACCTCGGCTAACTTGGCCCTTATACCCCGGAGTGACCCTACCCGGGGGTATCCCCCCAACAGTACCAAAGCATCATCAAGTGGATGATGTTGAAGTGTAGATTGATTAGAAGGGATCCATTCTTGATATTGGACTTCCTGGACTTGGAAGCTTCTAGAATGGATCACTTCAGAATGGATCTGGTTAAGGGTTTTAGATGATCCCTAGTATCTAGAGATTGATCTTGCTTTGAAAACTTGCTTAGGGTGTGGTGGCTTGGAAAACATCTTGGCCCTAGTGATGAGCATCATAGAGTGGAACATACTACTTCCTAGGCAAATAATTCAAATAGCAGATCAAGGCAACTCATCAGACAGCAGATCAAGGTAACTCATCTTATAAACTAAGCAAAACCACTACTAGGGTTACCATCAAGCTTAGCTGGAGGTGAGGATGGGTATTTTGAAAAGGTTGTAGTTGGAGTCAGGTGAGAGTCCTTGGAATCTCTCCCAAGAGTAGAATTCAAATGCTTGAAAAGAGGTTTTGCGATAACTATGGATAAGATTAGTTGAGGGTTCTGTCTTGAAAACATAAGGAGGTTATATTATATATCTCTCCATAGTTTTGTCAGTAGAAGCCACTAAAATAGTTTTGGTTGCATAGGCATCTTGGCTCATGTTTTTGAAATGCCAGAACATTTGAGAATATGTAAAATGAGCCAGGATAGTTTTGTTAAATAGCTTTTGTCAACAAATGGTGAGGTGAGGAGTATCATAGGGTATACACTCACAGGCTCAAGTACAAACAAACAACAAGCACTGCTGCACTAATGAACAGGAAATTTTTTTTGTTCCCCCTGAATTTTGCATTCTGGACAACAAATCAGGGTTGCTGAAATTGGGATGTTACGGACCTTTCCTCTTTAAAAGAATCTCGTCCCGAGATTCGGGAGAGTAAGGTTAGGGGAATTTTCTTGGAGTTAGTGCTATGTGCTTTGCTTTGGACGGGGTCACTGCGGCGGTGAGGTTGAACTCCAGTCGTCTTGAAAGCACGAGTGTCGAGCATGCCCTCCACCAGGATTGCGAGGAGTGGCCTTCCGGCTGTTAGGATTTATGGTGTCTTTCCTAAGGGATTATTGTGTTTTAGTATACGTCTTTGGGTCCAACTGTTGGATTGCTGCTGGCAGATGGTTATTCCATTTTGCACGAAAGACGCAGTCCTTCCCCCTTAGAATGAGGCTAGGGGCAGACTAAAGAATTACAAGCCGGGGCATCCTGATGAGGGCGGCGAAAGATAGTTCTTAAGGTAACCTACAGCGACATAAGGGAGGGTAGCATCATAGGTGTCGTTCCAAGGGGGGGACATGGACTGGTTTATTACGAGTCGCACTTGCCGATTTTTAGGGGGGGGGGTTCTAAGGTAAGCTTAGGGAGCTTCTCTCTTGATTGGACTTCAACATGATGTAGTAGTTTGGAGATGCAAGTTGATTCCTCAATCTTGAGGTGTAGGGTTGCGAGAGGTCAGATGGACGTCCTTTCTTGGTGGAAGGACCTTGGTGCCTTCAGGCTTCACCTTCGCGGAGGCTTGACGGATTTACTCTGGGGGCACTCTCGGCGGAAGTGGCCGGGTTGATCACACGAGAAACAAGAACTTTTCTTTTGGCGTAACTGAGTTGACGACCCGCCTATGTTGACATCGGGAGGTTGAAAGGCCTGCAAATGAGGTCATATATTGGGCAATTGACAGGGACATGGTCTTGGCCTTCACAGAGGAAACAAGTGACAAACCGAGTTGGACAAACTCTGGACGAGTGGGGTTTCCTGCAGTTTGGGCAGTGGCCGGAACAGCTGCTGGCTTGGTGTCTTTCATCTCTGCAACGGCTACATGCCTTCTTCGAGCTTCCGGACTTCATGGCCATCTTGCGGGAGTTCCTGCTAGTGGTACGTGTTCCGGTTATGGGAGTATGCTATATTAAACGGTTAGCTCACGGAGTTCCACTCAGAGGGATTAATAGGGTACAGAACTATGGGGTAGCGATTTTGGTCTAACTAGCAGATCTAACCGAGGTTCTAGGTCTCCCGAGGTAGATATAATGTGGTACCTGCGACCATCCCGCGTTGAGATCAATACCGGACAACCACGAGGGGTGAGCATTTGGGGCAGTTTTGTTCCGGGTTGGGTATGATGCAACGTCTTGGGTAAAACACGCAAGAAGGGAACATCCAAGCAAGCATAGCAATCCAAGGAAGTTATTACATAACCAACCAGTCTGCACCCGAGGGTGCTAATAGTACTTAAGCATTACAAAACGCGTTTAGGGACGATACATGAATCTACCCTATTGCTAGATGGGCGAGTACCGCAACGCGGGTGATTACTCGGAGGGCGCATCAGTGGAGTCGTGGCTGGCTTCTGGAAGAGCAGTGGATGCTTCCTGCACCTCCTGGATGGGCTTCAACCTACGGAGATACTGACTGGCTATGATGCACTTCCTGCTTCTCTTGGGGGTGGCTTCTCTCGAGGTTCCTTCAGTGGTGGAGGTTTGTGCTTGATTCCTTTGCAGGGTTTCCAGGGCTTCCTTACAGGTGAGAATGGCTTGTAGGCGACGGAGCTCCATCTGGGAGTGATGGTATTCGTCCACGACTGCAGTTAACACCTCATTGCTATAGTAGCTGAAGCGGGTCTGAAAAGAGAGAGTGGGGTATTCCAGGATGGGGTCTTGATATCCTCCGGTGTAGTCGACATTTCCCTTCATGGGGAGGTACAAGGTTGTGGGCTGTCTCATCTCTGGGAGGGAGCTACGGATGCGCATCAAAGCTTCTCTGGCTACCAAATCAACAGCAGGTACTAGGTTTGGCATCTGAGGTCCAGTGGAATAGATAGGGCTTCCATTGGTTTCCTACTTGGCTAGTATGACAATTTGTCCCACATAATCTCCTGATTCCAGTCCCTTGTGGAGGGTGTAGATTGGTTTCTGTTGGTAACCACAAAGTTGCAGGGAGTCCTAGAGGAGTCGGAGAAATCCAATATTCAGCCACTCTTCATCAATAGGTTCCATCTACAAAAGTGTTTAGGGCCAGGTTGGGTTAGTGACAAGTTGTTGGGTCCATAGCATAGAAAACAAAAAAATTCCTACGATGAGAACTATACGCTAAGATCTATCTACTAGATACAGAGCAACGGGTGGACATACATCCATGGAGAACTTAGCCTCGAAGACAACGAGTTTTGTTAACGAGTAGGAACTCGTGGTTGATGTAGTCGTACGCTTGCCGATCTCATGATCGTGTGGAAGTCCGAGCGCCACAAATCAGCAGCGCGTCCATCCTCGGACACACGTTCAAGCCACCGGACAACCTCCACCTCCTCTCTCTAGTGAATCAGCAGAAGCAGCAACTCCTTCCAGACACAAGGCCACCGGGAACATGTATCTCGCTAATCCGAGCCCATGGGGGAATATCTAGAGGGGAGAAAGATCCTTCACGAGGAGGTGTGCTTTGTGGGGAAGGAGCCCCTACCATGGCCGACGACCAAGGAGGGAGCCCCCTCCTCTTACTCATTCATGTGGTGGAAGCTCCACTCACATCAATTCAAGCTCCACCCAAAGTTCCACTCACATGCATTAAATTTCCACCAAATTTAATGCCAATCTCAATTAATAAAAATATTTTATTTATTTTATTCAGAATTTTGTTAATTACTTTAATTAACAAACATTCACATAAAACCCCTTGCAATATTTCAATATCACATGCAGAACCACTTTCTGTAATTTCACCCGAAACAATTCCGGTTTGTATTGAAACATTTCCTGCACTTTGCAAAACTTTTGTCTGAAACATATGTGCTCCTAAATGGTGTCCGACAACCCTTAAGTGCGTCACCCTACGGTTCGCGAATAATGCAGACATGATTGAGACTCCTCTAAAATTAATAATCACAAGCGCGACCTGGAGATCCATATGGACTCTTGCACATTCAACGATGACTTCTGTGATCGTGAGAACCTTTAATGCTAGTAATTTAATCCCTTTGTCTCATGATATAATACACGTCCGAGAATCGATCATGTATTAGCAACCAATCCCGTATCAAATACCCAGGTGCTACTTCGAGTACTAGTCAAGTACACATCAATAACATGTATATCACATATACCTTTGTTTGCCTTGCCGGACTTCTTGTCCGCCAAATACTTGGGTTAGTTGCGCTTCCAATGGCCAGTCCTCTTGCAATAGTAGCACTCGGTATCATACTTAGGGTCAGCTCGGGGTTTCTTTTTAGGCGCGGCAACAGATTTGCCGCCCTTCTTTCCCTTCTGCATGCCTTTCTTGTCCTTCTTGAAACCGGTGGTCTTATTGATCATCAACACTTGATGTTCTTTCCTAATCTCCACTTTTGTAGTCTTAAGCATTGACAGAAGCTCGAGAAGAGACTTCTTCATGCCCTGCATATTATAGTTCATCACGAAGCTCTTGTAGCTAGGTGGCAGAGATTGGACAACACGATGTATGCCTAAATCAATGGGAATCGTTATTCCCAAGGACACAAGCCTATCGGTGTACCCAGACATTTTGAGTACCACTAATGGAGCAGTTCTCCTCCATCATGCAGCTAAAGAACTTTTTAGAAGTATTATAACTCTCTACGGCAGCATGGGTATCGAAAATCATTTTCAATTCTCCCATGGTATCAAAGGCATTGCCATTTTCAAAATGCTTTCGAAGTTCTGGCTCTAGCCCATACAGTATGCCACAATGAACTAAGTTGTGGTCCTCCTGACGAGTTATATAGACGTTCTTTTCCTCGTCAGGGGCATCAGGAGCTGGTGGGGGGCCTAGCGGCTCCTCTAGCACATATTGCTTTTGTGCAGCAGTGAGGAGAATCCTCAAATCATAGCCCAGTTGGTGAAGTTGCTACCATTCGCAGCAAGCTTCTCTTTCTCCATGAACACATTGAAATTAAAAGTAGGTGGTTCCATCTACAATATAATTTGTAAAGTATATTTAGACTAAGTTTATGATAGATTGAGTTCAACTAATCCAAATTACTAATGAACTTCCACTCAAAAAATGACATCCTTCGTGTCCTTTTGGTGATTACATGAACCAAATCCACTACACCAAGTCCGATCATCACGTGAGTCGGTGTAGCTTCAAAGTCAAGCATCTATATGGGCATCATATCAAGTATATGACTCATGCTTAACCTTTCGGTCCGTGTTCCGAGGCCATGTCTGTACATGCTAGGCTCGCCAAGTAAGAACCTTAGTATTCGCGTGTGTAAAACTGTCTTACACCCGTTGTATGAAAGCGTAGAGTCGAGAATAGCCGATCATCACGTGATGCCTCAAAACACGATCCACAAAACGGTGCATACTTAAGGAAGAACACATTTTATCTTGATATCTAAATGAGGGATCATCTTATAATGCTACCAAAAGCGCCAAACTAGCAATATAAGATGCTAACATCTAATGTGTGAAGTGAGATGATGCGGGCCATGCATTTGATCTCTATCATTTGCATCGTGGTGTGATCTCTATCATTACTTTGTGTGTAAGGCCAAGGTCTATGGAACTTACACGTTAAGGGAGTTGTAAGAGTATCTATCATACATCTACTTACAACAATACCATATCAAGACACTAGCCCAGCAACGATCTAAACTAGATGCCTCTAATTTATCAATTGGAAGTTTTACGTGGCTTATGGTTTTCGAAGATAGAACCGGTCTTACCTACGAACATGAACCACAACGAGGATAACCAAGTTATTAGCAACTCGTTGTAAATCAGATATTGACTATAGTAGGAGAGACAGACACCCACTAGCCACTTATGCAAAACTAGTTGCATGTCAGTCGTGGAACCGGTCTCATGTACGATGACATGTAAGGTTGGTCCGTGCCGCTTCATCCCACTATGACACCAATATCCAAAATACATAGAAGATGCAATAACATGATTATCATCACCGACATATAAACATATGTGTACTACGCGTGCAAAGCACCTATGGATAGATCCGGCTCTGATGCCACTGTTGGGTCTGCAGCATAGAAAACAAAAAATTTCCTACGATGAGAACTATACGCCAAGATCTATCTACTAGATACAGAGTAACGGGTGGACATACATCCATGGAGAACTTACCCTCGAAGACAACGAGTTTTGTTAACGAGTAGGAACTCGTGGTTGATGTAGTCGTACGCTTGCCAATCTCAAGATCGTGTGGAAGTTCGAGCGTCGCAAATCAGCAACACATCCATCCTCGCACACATGTTCAAGCTACCGGACAACCTCCACCTCCTCGCTCCAGCGAATCAGAGGAAGCAGCAACTCCTTCCAGATGCAAGGCTACTGGGAACATGTATCTCGCTAATCCGAGACCATGGGGGAATATCTAGAAGGGGAGAGAGATCCTTCACGAGGAGGTGTGCTTTGTGAGGGAGGAGAGGGGGGCCTTTTATAGGAGAGGGGGACTCCTCCCCTACAATGGCCGGTGGCCAAGGAGGGAGCCCCGTCCTCTTTCTCATTCATGTGGTGGAAGCTCCACTCACATCAATTCAAGCTCCACCCAAAGTTCCACTCACATGCATTAAATTTCCACCAAATTTAATGCCACTCTCAATTAATAAAAATCTTTTATTTATTTTATTCAGAATTTTTTTAATTATTTTAATTAACAAACATTCACATAAAACCCCTTGCAACATTTCAATATCACATGCAGAGCCACTTTCTGCAATTTCACGTGAAACAATTACGGTTTCTATCGAAACAATTCCTGTTTCTATCGAAACATTTCCTGCACTTTGCAAACCTTTTGTCTGAAACATATGTGCTCCTAAATGGTGTCCGTCAACCCTTAAGCGTGTAACCCTACGGTTCGCGAATAATGCAGACATGATTGAGACTCCTTTCAAATCAATAATCAGAAGCGGGACGTGAGAAGCTTTAACGCTAGTAATTTAATCCCTTTGTCTCATGATATATTTAACATCCCAATTTCAGCAACCCTGATTAGTGGTCCAGAATGCAAAAATCAGGGGGAAAAAACTTTTTCTTGTACATTGGTGCAATGTTTGCTTGTTGTTTGTTTGTGCTTGTGCATGTGAGTGTATACCCTATGATACTCCTTACCCCACCATCAGTTGACAACAGCTACTTAACAAAACTATCCTGGATCATTCTACATATTCTCAAATGTTCTGGAATTTCAAAACCTGAGCCAAGAAGCCTTTGCAAACCAACTATTTTAGTAGCTTCTATTGATCAAACTATGGGGAGCTATACAACATAAGCTCCTTATGGTTTCAAGACAGAACCTTCAACTACTCTTACCTCTAGGATCTCCAAAACCTTTTTGTAAGATTTTGAATTCTACTCTTGGTAGAGATACCAAGGACCTTACCTTGTTCCAACTCCAACCTATTTCAAAATACCCATCCTTACCACAAGCTAAGCTTGGTGGTAACCCCAGTAGTAGTTGATTTGTTTGTAAGATGAGTTGCCTTGATCTGCAGTTGGAATTGTCTGCTTAGGAGATAGTATGAGCTACTCTAGGAGCTCATCACTAGGATCAAGATGTTTCCAAATCATCCACTCTAATCAAGAATACACTCTGGATCTGATCCCTAACTACTAAGTGATCATCTAAAACTCTTAACCGGACTAATTCCAAAGATATCCCTTCTAGAAGTTTCCAAGTCAATGAAGACCAATATCAAGCATGGATCCTTTCTACTCAATCTACACTTCAACATCATCCACTTGATGATGCTTGGCTACCTTGCAAACCCTTGTGCCTCCCTTTCTCAACCTTGTGCTCTAGTCTGGAAAACTATTTCCAACATCACCTTTTTAAATGCCTCCCTTTCTCAACCCTTGTGCCTTTTTGGAAATGAATCTAAACCATATTGTTAAACATCCTAAGGACTACCAATGCCCACTCTTGCCCTTGGTTAGATCATGCTCCTACCCACTTGTTCTTGATGGTTTTGCAGGCAAGAAAATAATTTTTCCGGCAAATCTAGTCAGCATCCCTACTTTGGTAGAAGCTCACACGACCATCCAACCTTCTTTGTACCAACTCCTTGCATGGTTGTGTTCTACTCATATAGGTCTATCAATATCTACTTAACTTGTTCCATGTGGATCTTTGTGCTTCTTAAACCCACAAGGTTTTGAAGGCTAGTTGATATTCTGCTTTGGTAGGCTTATTTTATTCTAAGTTTGAAAGCCTTTCTTGGTGAGATCAAGCAGGATCAAGCTCAAACCTCTGCACCATTGTAATCTACATCACTTGGTCTATCCATCCATATATCCCATTCCCCAAGGGGAGCTCTGAGCTCCAAGATCCAACAAGGTTTTGGTGGCATGAAAACAATCTTACCAAGATCCTTAAATCTCTAGTTTTCACTAAAATCAACTTGGATTATCCAATCTCAAGGTTCCAAATGCTTGCTACACCTTGTCTACATCATCTACCTTGATCACCTAGATTTATCAAATATTATCCATAATTATTATGGCTCCAAATCTAATTAATCTCGTTAATAGACCAAATCCCCAAAACCTCTTCCATAAAGGAAAGTTTGGTTTTTCCCGAAACACTTCCTGAACTTTTGGCTCAATTGAGATCCATATATCATACCCTAACTTCCAACTTCAAAAATAAATATTTTTGAAGGGTGTTATTATTTCTTTTTGACCATTTTCTTAAATGGCTGAAATGGAATAATAATTGTTTTAAATACTTTTAAGCCTCAATAAATCTTGGAAAAATTCCCCTAAGTGTGTATTCACAGTTGGTACTATCTCAGATAAAAACCTCCACCTGTCCAACGTAAAATTATCAAATGATATTCTAGAAACTACTTCTGTACTTTTTGAATAAATGATTTTAAGTGGACTTAAAATCCTTAGAAAAATCACAAATAATTCCTAGAGAGGCCCCTTAACCTCATTTATCTCCCAGTACCATTTCCTCTACTGGTCCAATGCAAGTTTGCGGACTTTCTTCATAACCACCTATTTGATCAAAATTGCCAAGTAAGCCAGTCCTCAAATCAAAAACCCACCAAACCTTCACCAATCTGGTCAAACAAACTTGCACAGCACACCTCTTCACCCTCTAGTCGAAATGCACGGTAGCACCACTGTAGCAACCTTCTTCCCCTTGTCTTTAGTTCTTGGGGCTATTTTGAGGGTGAGAGAGTGTGGTAATTACAATTGGTGGGCAATGTAGCTGCAGCAGGCCAGCTACCCCTCACAGCACGACCAGATCCCCCTGTTACCCCTCTCCACCTCTCCTTTATACCAATCACCAGCCAGCTCTACCCTCCTCGATGTCTAAGATGGACATTTCCCCTTCTTAAGCTCTCAACTCTGTATAAATGGGCTAGAGGCCCTCCTAGCACGCCCTGCCCCTCCATTTGCTTCCCCTCCCCTCCACTCACCTCCCTGAGCTCCCCCTTCCTCCCCTATTGCTCTGTCCTGCTCAAGAGAAGGAGAGAGAAGCACCTCGGCCTCCTCCATGGATTTGAGCTAAGCTCCCTCCCCTCCGCTCCCCTTCCTCTGCATGTCATCCTCCCGTGTCCTCCTACCTCTCCTGACCCTCTCCCTGTCTCTGTTTTGCTCAGGACGGCCTCTACTGGCAACGCTATTGACCACTGACGCCCTCCAGTCCGGGCGTCCTCGCGCGAGCCACTTCCCGGAAGCGAAAGGCACCATGTCGCCCCTCTCCGAGATCGCCGTCATCGACTGCATCTCCTCCGCCACTCCCCGACCACTGGTGGCCCCACAGGTGAGCCTCCCCGCCGTCGCCGGCTGCTCTAGGGTTTCCGCTGCCGCTACTCTGATTCGCTGGGCATGACGAAGCCCGGCTGTTCATCGCCACTTGATCCAATGGCCGAGATCCGGTGATATCCCTTCGCCCCCTCCACCCACTGACCAACAGGCCCCACTAGTCAGGCGTTTGAATGCCTCCCACGCACGGCACAGCCCGGGTGGGCCGGTTTCTCCCCTGCTCGGCCCAACTGCGCCCAGCTCTGGCACGCGACGCCTCTTTTCCTTTTTCTTTTTCCTGCATTTTCAGATCTGTTTAATATCAGTTGTTTTAAATCGAATTGAAAATGGAAATCAGCTCCAATATCCCAAATCTAAATTTCCTAGGGATACTGAAGGTTTACTCTAACATGCAGTACCCTTGGCTGCCTCAATTATTGCCCTTATTAATTATAATAAATCTGCTACTAAAATGTATCTTATTTCCCTATAAAACTCCCCCCGTGAGTTTCACAACTCCAAATGGGGTAAACCCAAGTGCCCCTAGTAGGTATTGCCTGTACCTACCTCATGACCTTGGCCTCCCTCCAAGTGGAACCATTAAGCTCCTATAACAAAAATAACAAAAACCAGATCAATCTGACTTCAGAAAATTCTCTAGGTCAAACCAACATAGGTATTGACCCAATTCCAACTCTCTGTGATGTGGTACACTAAGGTGTACCAAAATCCAGGAGATTAAATTTTATTGAGGCCCTGTTCAATTTTGGTGAATTAATTATCTCTGTATATAGTACTATCACTATATAAATCACTACAGTCGCTCTGCAACTCCAAAAATAGTGATTCCAGTTGGTACTGGAAGGTATTTTGCAATACCTATCCATTTCCCTTTAACCTATATCAAAAGCTTGTGTAGATTTAATCTGGTGAAAAAGACAAATTTTCTACAGAACTACCTTTGGGAATTTCCTGAGGGCATTATGGTAATTATTTTGGAATGATTCCAACTCTCAGTGAACAATATCATCAAGCCCTACCTAACTATCCAAGGAAATGATTTTTGGAGCTCCAGAATATTTCTGGTGAATTATTTCCTAAAACTAGAGTATTTTCCCACTAGAAAATTCATTATAAATCGATGGAAATTGATATTTTGGTGAAACCACTTTTGTTAGTTTCATGTTATCACTACCTATCTGTTGGTATCATATTTACACAATGGTATCATGCAGAATATGTCCTTGGTCAAAAACCCCTCTTATGTAGTTCCTCGGCTATAAATCCTGAGGGGATTTTCTTCCATATTTCCAATACAAGCCAATCCTATTAATTCCATTTCTCCTAAGACAAAATGATTTGTGAACTTGTATCGTTCATTGTTTGGTGTATGTATTGGTGCTTGTATTCCTTGTGTTTATTGTGGCTTGGTTTGCTTGCATGTGTTATCGAGACGATGATAGTTGCGATGAAATCGGAGAGCAGAAGAAGTCGTATTTATATTTGGTATTGGTATTCTGAGTTATCTAAAGAAGAAGTCCAGGGAAATTTATGCCATATTGCTGATCATCAGGCAATCCACCTTCTTGCTCATAAGCCTTGTCCTACTATTTTACTTATGCATGTTTTATCTACTATTTGTGGAACTTCATTGTTTTATTATTTGTTGATGTATATACGGTAGTGGTTTGGCTCCTCCGAACTATTACACTTCTGTACTATTGAGTACAACCCCCTTGGTAATACCTACTTGTCCCTAGTAGAATAGATGGTGCATATCCACCATACCCCTTTGGAGACCCTGTTTTAGCCAAAGAAAAGCTAGAGGATGGGAAGACCCCGGCAAAAGTTTACCAAATGTTTCTGATAAAACCTTGCTAAGGTGGGACCTCCCAAGAGATGCTGAGACAGAGAAAAGGGTTTTGTTTTATAAAATGCTAGAGAAAAAATGGAGGAAAAAGGTTTACGAAAACGCACCCGAATCTTTGCAGTTTAGCTATAACAACTTAACCCTATGCAACCACATTATTCTGATATGAGACATGGCTGGATTTGATGGTTGTCTATTCCGGTATAAGATGCCTCACAACAACTACAGGGGATCGGGGATCCCTGTAGGGTGGGCCTTCTCTGATAAAGGTCCATGTGGGACATCGACCTGGAGAAGGAACGAAGGGTCTGCTGGCCTCCATGCGTTACTATGAGCCCCTCATTGAAAGCGCACACTCGAGCAGTGGAAATAGCGCTCCGGTTGGTCCTCGGTACCCGACGTCCAGGTTTTGAGGGGATTAAAACTCATACGGTAGGCACTTATATTGGAGTGGGCATCCGGAGACTCTTGATCGGTTACTCGACCCACGATCGGTGAAGAGCAGGGTAGTGTACCTGGATGGTGTGGGTAAAGTGTACAACCTCTACAGAGTGTAAATCTATTCGAATAGCCGTGTCCGTGGTCATGGACGGGTTGGACAAACTTCTGTAGAGCGGTGCTGGTTTTCATTTCAAAAAGGATTTCGGAAAAGAAATGGCTTTCGAAATGTTTTGACCATGGGATGGTTAGAAAGGATCCCTGTTTTGACCATGGGATGGTCAGGAAGGGATGGAAGGAGTTTGGTCATGGGATGACTGTAAAGGAGAAGAAAATGGGTGGCCCAGTCCTAAGGTTTTCCAAAACTTTTCAACACGGTTTCCAAAATGGTTTACAGAAGTTTTCAACAAAGATATGTAAATGCTATATCTACAAGAGAAACTATGTGAGAAAAGAACCTCTCTTGGAGCCCTCCTACTTCCACAGCCATATTGCATACCTTCTTGTTATTATTTTTATCTTAAGGTGGTTTGCGAGTACATTCAAAGTACTCACTGGCATTGTCCCTGGCTATTAACTTGGTCAGATATCAAGAAGAGGTGAAGTGGATGACTATGCGAGCTAGGACGTTCACCTAGTCAGTTGCATGTAGGTTAAGGCATGGCTTGGGCTCTACGCTTAATGAAGTTCCGCTAATGATTATCGATGTAGCCATAACGGCATTTATGTAAGTCTTGTAATTCGGTATGTCTTGGATGTTGTAATGATACTTGTCGGTTATGTGCCATGACTAACTGATCATGGGATCATGGTTGTATGCATAACAGGGATTCTCGGAGGATTAATCCGGGGGCCCCACAATATAATACATGTCCGAGATTCGATCATCAGTATCCAAATACCTAGTTTGATCTCGTTACCGACATGCACTCTTTTCTCGTTCCTGTGACATAACATTCTAGTGATCACATCACTTTCTTGCAAGCTATCTTAATGTGATATCACCGAGAGGGCCCAGAGTATATCTATCCTTCATCGGGATTGACAAATTCCACTCTTGATCCATGAGCCTCAACATAACACCATCATAGCACTCAACCCACCTTTATAGTCACCCTGTTACGGTGTGATGTTTGATGTTATCAAGATACTCTTCTGGTGTTAGCAATTAACATGATCTCATGGTCTAAGGACTAAGACTACTTCATATGATGTTATAGCAATATAAACATAATGACTTGATCGTAATGCTATACTTTGGACGAATGTTCATCACATCATTTCACAAATGTTGTGGCCTTGTTATTAACAACATCCAATGTCCATGATCAGGAAACCTTGATCATCTTGTTAATCAACAAGCTAGTCTATAAGAGAGGCATAACTAGGAACCCTTTTTGTTTATTAAACACACACGTATTGACGTTTCCTATCAATACAATTGTAGCATGCAAAATAAACATCTATCATATACAAGGAATACGTAATAACAACTGTCTTTCAAAAAAGGAGGGGAAAAGACATAAGCAGTTTTGCAAATAGTCATCTCTTCTCCCTTATCTTCAAAAAAAATGGGTTTGTCGTTTCCTGTCTAACGTCCATGCTAACTAAGGTCTCCTACAATCAGGATGGCTCTGATACCATGTTTGTGGGCTCCCCTGGATTAACATCCGAGAAATCCCTGTTATGTATACATCCATATTCCCATGATCAGTGAGCCATGGAACATAACCGAGAAGTATCATTACATCATCCGAAACATAACAAATATACAAGACTTACATAAATGTCATTATGGCTACAACATCTTTAGCAGCGGAACAACATCACGCGCAGAGCCCAATCATGCCTCAACCTACAGGCGACTGACTAGGAAGACAGCCTAGCTCGCTGGACGTCACCTTGATCTTCAGATGTCGAACCTCTAAAAGTCTGGTAAAGTAAATAACCAGGGACAATGCCATGAGTACTTTTGAATGTACTCGCAAACCACCAAAATAAGAGAGATAAGGAAATGCAATTATGGCTGTGGCAAGGTAGCTCTATCTAGGGTTGCTTTCGAAAATCCTAGACTACCTCTTGTAGTTATGGCATCTTCATATCTTTGTTGAAAAAGAGTTTTGAAAACTTGCCTCTATTTTATAAGTCAAGAATATCCCCATATCTTTGTTGAAAAACTTTTTGAAAACAGTTTTGGAGTAAGAACCCTTTTTAAACCTCTTTGACCACCTCTGGTCAAAACAACACTTTAAACTCAGGTTCCCCCGGAACCTTCATACTTTCATCCATTCTTTCCAAACAAACACCGTTTGGGTACTCCTAGCCAACACCTTTCCAACCGTCCTTGACCATGGATACGGCTATTCGAATAGATTATACTCTGCAGAGTTTGCGCACTTTCCCCACAAGAATCAATACATCCGCCGGGATACAACCACGGCCCACTACCACTGTAGATGGGGGTCCGAATAATCAAACCGAACCTTTCGCTTGTCGAACCTAGAAAAGGATGCTTTTACTTTTGGGTTTGTTCTCCCCGGCAACGAGTATGTGGCTCCCAGCCATAGTCCTTCCTTCCGTACACGCGTATACCCAAGCCGCAACTTGGTGTATACCTTAATCTGGTGAATCCACTTCCTTCCGTACCTCCTAACTCATACCGTCCGCGGGAGACCCAATTGTTGCACCGGCACTCCTGCCAGAACAGGCTCACTCTTGCCGAAGCAAGCTACAGGCTGCAGATCCGTTGATCTGTTAGCGCCTGCCTGGGCTTCGAGGGATCTCTCCCTGTAAGCATTGTACAAGCTGCCTCGGTTAATGCAGACAAACTACGAGTTAAGCCCCAGCACCTGCGGTAATGTGGTTGCACGGATAAAATTTGTTCCGGTCAAGGCGTAGAACATCCCTTCACTTTCTCATTTCTCATCAACACCATTGCTGTAGTTAAAGCATCTGCTTGGACCGATGCATGTTCCCAAGGGTTTTACAAAACAATTTTGAAACATTTGTCGTAGGGTAAAAACCCAAAACAGTTTATTTTCTCAAAACCGGGGTTTCCAGTGAGGTAGGATGCTGGCCATCATACTCTCGGTCTAAAGGGATAAAATGGTAGGTACATCCGGGTGGTGCCACAAGGGACACAAAGTCATAACTTGGAGGAGCCAAGTTATTCTCGCATTATTTAAAAAAAATACATGCAAGTAGATAATGCAATTTATAAAGAGGATACAAAGGAGGTAATAAAAAGAGTAGGACAAGTATCAGAATTTGGGAAATGGTGGCTTGCCTATGATCACCAATAAGTCCCTGGAATTCCTTTGATAACCAAGAATACCCAATAAATAATAAAAGAAGTCCCTTCCTTCTCGTCGTCAAACACTCACACTATCGCCGTCATCGAGTATACATGCAAGTAGACAAGACCACAACCAATACAAGGCATACATGCATCAAACCATACAGCAA
The DNA here is from genome assembly GCA_916181665.1 of Avena sativa. Taxonomy (NCBI): domain Eukaryota; kingdom Viridiplantae; phylum Streptophyta; class Magnoliopsida; order Poales; family Poaceae; genus Avena; species Avena sativa. The sequence continues at coordinate 253,927,057 of OV702292.1, read as the reverse complement.
ACAAACATAAGGAGTACTACTGAACTTGGTAGGTTTTGGAGAAGTTGGATTCTAGTAGTGGAATTACTAAATTGCCATTGAGGTGTTTTTCCCTGGGAAGATAGTTGTATAGGGTATAAACCAAGGTCTTGTGGTGGAGACTTGAGGTTTGTAGGATGTCAAGGTGCAACAAGGATATCCTCAGACAGGTCTTGATAAAATAAGACCAACACAAGTGGTTTCACTAGATTATAAATTACCTAGATTTAGTTATGCTTTTTATAATGGAATAAACTCTAGTTTGAGGAAATAATTCACCAGAATTTATATGGAGGTCCAAAAATTATTTCCTTGGGCGGTTTGGTAGTGTTTGATGTACTGAACCACACAGAGTTGGAATCTTGTCAAAATAATTAACAGAATGCCCTTAGTAAATCATCAAAGGCAGTTCTGTATGTTTTTTCTCTTTTTCACCAGATTAATTCTACAATAGCTCTTGAGTTGATTCCAAGGGCATGTTGTAGGCACTTAGAATACCTTTCTGTAGGAATTGGATTTGCCAAACTCCTAGAGTGATTTATTTAGTGAAAATACCACTTACAGAAGTATTAATTCACTGTAATTCTACCAGAGCTCAATAAAATCTGAGCTGTTGTGATTTGATAGATGCTGATATATGGGTGTACTGAGAGGTGGAATCAGGTCAATACCTCATTTGGTTTGACCTAGAGAAATTATCTAAGGCAGATAATTGCTGCTTTTATAAAATTTGTTATAGACAAACTAATGTTCACCTTGGCATAAGATAAAGGCTAGATGACAAGTATCTCTATTACCTTCCAGTAGAGCTTTGGTTATCCCCAGTTGGAGATGTACATGTCTCTAAGGAAAATGTTTAGGTGACAAGGTACTTTTTAGGAATTGATTTATCATGGATAATTTAAACCTAGTCTAGGATAACCAAGGGTATATTTTGTTAGACAAAATAGGTAGGTACCACCAAGATTTTGGATCTTGGTCAAAATCATCTTTTTACATTTTTGTTTGAATTTAAACCAAACAGAAACTCTAGAAGATCTGGGAAAATAATAAAACAGAGGGGGTATCAGGCTAGAGTTCCGGAGGGGAGTGGGCTGCGAAGGCGGTTTCGTCCCAGCGTCGGTCGTGGGAGAGCGCGCGGGGCACGTTTGAATCTGACAGGGCTGGCCCGCCTGCCAGCCGCAACGCGCGATGAAACGGTAAGGAGGGATGGGGGCCATCCGATTAAAATGGCGTTGAATGGACCTAGATCGTCCTCTTCCTATCGACGCCAGCGATGGGAGCTAACCCTAGCAAAGGACGGCGCGGGGCGGGGAGCTCACCTGAGGGCTCGGGAGAGGACGTGGAGGAGGCAGGGCGACGCGGTCGACGACGGCGACCTCGGGGATGGGCGGAAGGAGGGGGTTCCTCGACCGGATCTGGCCTTCGCGATGACGACCGAGGAGAGCTCGTTGGAGCTCACCAGTGCGGCTTGAGGGGACGGTCCTAGGCAAAAGGAAGAGAACAGTTACATGCAGGGGAAGTAGGGGAGCTCGACCAGGTGACATGCAGAAGGATAAGTAGAGAGGATAGGAGGCCTTGCTCGATTTTTGTAAAAGCCCCGAGGCTCCATCTTCTTCTTCTTTAGGGCAGCACAAAGCAAAGGAGGAAGAGGGGGCACTAGGATGGTAAGTGAGGAGGAGAGGGGCAAATGAAGGGCAGGGGCTGGCTGGGGGTGGCCTCTAGCCTTTATACCGAGGGGGATAGCTAGATGGAGAAAATGTCCACTTTGGACATGGGGGGTGGGGTGGAGTTAGCCAAGGATTGGCTCAGGGGGCAGTGAGGAGGGGTATTTGGTCGGGCAAAGAGGGGTAGCGCTGCTGTGGTAATTAAATGTGGCAAATCTTGTAAGATTGTCGTTGTCTCTCTCTATCTCTACTAGTCCAAGGGTAAAAGGGGCAATGCTGGGGTGGAGCTACAGTGCTCACGACCACGGGAGTGTTGGTTGCTGTGGAGGAGTGTTTGACAAGCTTTGGTGGTGGTTTGGTCCTAGTTTTGTTCAAGTTTAATTGTTTTGCAATATTTTGATAATAAGAGAGCTTGTGAAGGAATTCAGAGATTTGCATTGGGAAGGATGGGAAAGATGGTACTGGTGGATAGATGAGGTTAAAAGACCTCCCTAGGAATTATTTGGGATTTTTCAAAGGATTTTTAGTCCACTTAACCCTATTTACTCAAAAAGGGCAGAAGTAGATTCTAGGATCAACTAGCTCCGGCAGTGCGAAAGCGGAAGAGCTCCACCTCTAATGCTGCTGCTGAGGCCAAGAAGAAGAAATCGGAGAGTGGAGTCTCCAATCGTTCCACTGCCACCTTAGAGGCGGAGAAGAAGAAGAAGTCCACCGGCATTCCCCTCACCAAGGCTCCTGCCGTGGAGTAAGCACTTTCATTCTCTGGCTCGTATTTTCCAGCTCACACCTTTTTTCAACTCCTGTACTTATACTTTGCATGTTTCAGGAGGAAACCCGGTGTTAGTTTGAAGCGATCCTCCAAAGATGTTGGAGGGTCAGAAAACATTCGCAACATGTTGACCAAGGGTCCGTCCGCCAAGACCTCTCCTGCCACCGCTCCCCTACTCCTACCGCCATACCTTCTGTTGGTCCCACTGGGCCGTCATACCCCATCATCCCTAAGACCTCCACCATGGAGACATATATCAATCCAAATCTTGATGTCTCGGGATCTGTCGAGGCAGACGTTGCTCCTAGCGGCTAGGCGACGCAGGAGAGCATCTCCTCTAAAGTGCCTCAAGCTTTGGCTAAAGATGCCATATAGAGAGGGAAGGAAGTGGTGGAAGAGGTGGACGTGGAAGCAACGAATGAGGCGGGAGCCTCTGATACGTTACTAACGTATCCATAATTTTTGATGTTCCATGCTTGATTTTCTCTACTTTCTTATGTTTTGTCCACACTTTGGAGTACTTTCTATACACTTTCTTGGACTAACCTATTAACAAGAGCCACAGTGCCAGCTGCCTGTTTTTTACTGTTTTTGGTTCTAGGAAAGTCAGAAAATGAATATTCTCGGAATTAGACGGGACAAAAGCCAAAGTCGATTTTTCATCGAGGGACACAAGGAGCCATAATACGAGACAGAGAGGGGTCAGGGGGGCACCACACCACCTGGCCGCGCGGCCCAGCCTGGCCCGCGCCAGGGGGTGGTTTGGCCGCCTCCGGCACCCCCTCGGCCTCCCCTTTCTCCTATAAGATGCCTCTGATACAGAAACCCTAAGTACCCGACAAAAATTCCACGAAAGAGTCTATAGCCACCATCATCTCCATCCCTAGATCGGGAGGGATCTGAAGCTGTTCTCGGCACCCTGCCGGAGAGGGGAATTCACCCTGGAGGCCTTCTTCATCCCTGGACTACGGGTCCATGTAGTATCTAGATGGTTGGTTCTCCTCCTTTGTGCTATCATGTTTAGATCTTGTGAGCTCCGTTCATGATCAAGATCATCTATTTGTAATTTCTACATGTTGTGTTTGTGGGGATCCGATGGATATTGAGATGCTATTTCAGATTGATTATTGATTCTATCATGTCTTTGTTATTTGTGATCTTGCATGCTTTCCGTTGTTAGTAGCTATCTTGGTTGTAACATCCCAAAACTTTAATCCAAGCTTATCAAGATCAAATCATCCAAAAATAGGGTTAACAAAAACTTTTCCCAATAAAAAAATGAAAGCATTCATATGTGTGTGCATTTAAAATAGGAGTTGATTTGAAGTGCCTTGTTTAAGTGATCCAATGCTTGTAAAATGTTTCTTAGGTTATTCAAACATCATCTACATCATTCCCAAACTTTTACCAAAGAAAATCAAATCAAAAAGAATTAAAAAGGAGGAATGGTTATTTTGGCCATTTTAATTCCCTACACTACTATGAGTGTTCCTAGCACTCATTTCTTAACAGAAACAGTTCATGATATTTGCACCCCTTGCTAGTACACATAATGAGGTACCAAGGCCCACTTTGTGATCTGCAAAAATATTTCAAATGCTAATTTTAAATGATAGTTCAAAATTGAATCTAGTTCATATGGGAAGATCCCACCTTTTCAAAAACCATTAAAACAAGCTCCACTTTCAAAACCCTTGCAACCAGAGACTACCTAGCACTAGTGGAGAACACCCAAAAAATTTGAAATCAAAATTCAAAACTTTATTTCTTGCGGCCATTTAATCAAGCACTTGGCAGGCAGGTTTAAACTCTAAATCATAGCTCACTGTTTAGAACAGGGTTTTGCCCCATTTGATCCCCATTTATTCTTTTGGTCCCCTCTTGATCAAACCATGCCATTAGCAACAATCCCCTACTCCCCTAGCTGCACTGCATTGCCATGTCGAGCCACTCCTCGCCGGCCGACCGTGCACTTGCAGCAGCAGCCCTCTCCAGCCTCTCTCACCATGTCTAGCATGTTGCCAGTGGTCCATCTCCACCGTCCAACCAGCCCTAGGCCAGAGACAGAGAGCAGAGCAGCCAGGAACCGCCACGCCCGGAGCTGGTCGACCATGCCGACGCTGCCCGCAGAGCACGCTCTGTCCCCGCGTGCACAGACTGCCCCTTGGCCATAGCCCGCGCCAACCGTCCTCCATGACCTGGGGAACACCCCAGACACACCCGCTGGTCACCCAACGCCCCACAGCCACCGCTCGCCGTGGACACCGCAGCCTCTACCGCTCAGAGCGCCACCTCGCCCAGGCCGCATGCCACCGCCCCTACGCTCGCATTCACTTCCTAGAGCACCGCCAGGAGACCACCTGCCGATCGCCATCCTCCGCCATGCCGCTAGCCGGCCGTAGCCGTGTCGCCGGAGTCGCCTGCCCATACAATTCGGTCTCACCGTCGGGCCTATATAAACCGGCCTCCCCGCACCATTTCTCCACACCCACTCACTTCCCACCTCTCGCTGAAACTTTCATCCCACTCGCCGGAGCCAAGCGAGCTCTGCCTCGCTGGAATTGGAGCCAGAGCAGCCGCAACAGGAGGAGAAGGGCGCCTGCGATTTAGGGCACCCCAAGCTCCGCCACAACTACGCCTTGCCTCGCTGTCGTCTTCTAGTTTGTTTTCCCACCTCGCCTACCCCACTGGAGCCCTGGTACGTCCCCAGCAGACCCTCACTGAGCTGCTAGGGTTCGAGCTCGCCGGCGACCTGGTCGTCGTTGACGACGACCCTCAGCCGTACATTCCCTTTCGCGTGTTAAGACCCACTTACAAGCGGGACCCCCCTGTCAGCTGAGCCCCACGCCGCTGAGCGCCACTAGGCCGGCCCAAGTTCTTTCCCGCGCTAGCCCAACCGTTCAAATCTGGAATTTTCTTTTTAAGTTGAATCTAGTTTCTGTCCACTAATTTAAAAATCAATTCTAGGAGTTTTATAGATCAAAATAGCATGAAACCAATTTTCTCCGAAAGGTATTGAAATGATCTATCCAAGCCCGTTGGATTTAATTCAATTAGAGTTCTAGATCTCTCCTAATAAAAATAACAAAACAGAAGCATTTGCACCTTGCAACATTTTTATAAATCAACCAAGGTAGCTTTTGAGTTGATTCCACTTCTCAAAAATCACATTTCACCATATATATCTAAATATGTAATAATATTAAGGTTTACATGCAGTGAATTTGGACTAGTACCAAATTAATGCTATATAGGCATTTCTAGTCACTTTAAATCATTAAATAATAAACTTAAACCAAAGTAATTATGATCCAACCTTTAAATATCATTCCCACATGTTAGAATATGTGGTAATGACATGTGTCCACATGATCCCATATTTTAAGTGGTGAATATTAAATCTTAGTTAATTTTTCAATGAGTAGAAATTACTTTTCTAAATTAAAAAGAATGAAACTATTGAATTAGACTTGTGATGCTTATGATGATAATAGATCATCAATTGTGTGTCTTAGAAAGCTATTTAGCCTAGTTAAGTATTGTTTGGTGATTCTGTACTCCGTATGTATTTATAGAAGATAGTAGCGACCAAGCTTACGAGGAGGAGGAGTTCCATAGAGAAGAAGACGAAGAAAACTTCAACCACTGCACCAACCAAGGCAAGCCACCATTAATAGTGCAAGCTAACACTTGCAATCTTAGTGCTTAGCAAGCTAGGATCAAAATAGATGGTTTAGCAAAGATGCCTTAAGCATGCTTTGATCATACCCCTTTTTAACTAGTAGTTACCTCAAGTCCTTGCTTACAAGTTTTTACCTCCCTTAGTTTACACCAAGTTCTTTACTTGTTCTGAAGGTAGCATAAAAAGTATAAAACTTGACCTATTTAGAAACCTTTAGATGTCATTCTATGGCATGAGAGTGAACCCATCACTTCCACCTTAGTGAACACTCTTAACTTAGTAATTTAGAGTAGATAAAAAACTTGAGTCACTTTAGATGGGAACACTTGGTGAAAATGAATTATGAAAACCTTGGAGTGATGAGTCATTCTATTGAGATGTTTTGATATGTGTTGAGAAACACAAATGGTTGATGATGATGAAAATGATGAGGCATGAGCCTTAACCCTTTTATAAAACTGATGGTTGGATTCGGATGCGATACCATTCCAAATTTACCGTACAACCACATTACCTGAATTGGGTAAGGCTTAGCTGGAAATTTATATGCATTAGTATTAGTTCCCTCGCGGGAGATGTTTGAGATGAGGCTACCTCTCATGATGTCCACCTATGCAGTGCCCAAGATGACTGATGGTCATGGTTGGGAGGCCATGCTCATAGGAGAGGTGCTTATACTAGGGTGTGTAAAGGGAAGGTTATGTTTGATTATCTGCATACTAAGTATGATGATTCAAGGTTATCCCTGATAGATGTATCGAATCTTGTGGTGAAAGTGTACCACCTCTGCAGAGTGTCAAACTATTCGAATAGCCGCGTCCGTGGTTATGGACAGTTGGAATGGCCATACTGTTTCGTTGTCAGATGTTTTCTAAATAACTTGAAATGAAGGATGAATCTTGACTTGACCACAACAGGGTTGTGTTTATGACAATAACTTCCCAACTTAAGTGATTCTAGAACTCTACTTTATCTTTCTTTGCTTCTGAACTCAGCTTAGGTTTCAAACTTAACTTTAAGAGTTAAACTTAGATGTAGCACTTTAACTTAGAACTATAGTACCTGTTAATAGTAGTTTGCGAGTACTTAAAGAGTACTCATGGCTTTTGTCCCTGGCTATTCTCATGGCCAGACTATGAAGGAGACTATCAAGATGATGGCCATCAGGACGGCTATGATAACTAGGACTATCTGACTTCGTCAGCATTGCCTGTGCCCCTGAAGATGGACCCCACTGCTACGCTTATCTTTTATTTCCGCTACTTGTTGTATTCAGACTGGATCATGAGATCCTTATTTGTGTAAGACCTTATGTATGGTTTGTAATGGATGATGTACTGTGATATCCAATCCGTTATGTCTCGCAAAAATGGTAATCTTGGGATTGCGAGGTATGGCATAACAGGCATCTAGGATTAAAATTTCGGGTGTTGACAAGTTGGTATCAGAGCCATCCTGACCATAGGAGACCCTAGTTAGAATGGACGTCCAAACCAAAAACTTAGCTTCAAAACCAAAGTGAGTATTTATGAAAAACTATTTCCTCTCTTACCCTTGTGAACTCATTCTTTCTAAAAAATTCATGTACCTCAAAATTCTTACATTACTACTTAAAACTTGACACACTTGATCACCTCAATAATTTCCTCATCCTTAATTCTTGTAGATGGAGACTTAGTTCAGCAAGTTTTACCAGTTGGGAAACGGAGGTCAGCTGATCTTCGAGAGGGATCTGGATTCACTTTCGGAGTTACTCTGACGCCCACATCCGGAGTTTCTTGGATCTCAACTTCTAGGACCCCCAGGAGGAGACCTACAGTGGCTAGTCACCGCAAATCTTAGAGGAAGCATCGAAGCACTAACTTCTGGTAGAATTCAGTTCTTCGTGAGAGAGAACAACTGGCTAGATGGATTATCCAGGGCAATGCATGAAGCTCTCACACGTCTATGTGCCTTCAGTGTCAACAAGATCCAAGGAACCCGTTTTGCCCACTATGCAAGACGTGACTTCATGGGAATGCTGATGGACATGCCAAGTCACCCAGAGTTGAGGCGTCAAGTGGAGAATCTTGACTTCTTGCTGCACGACAGACAGCAGGAACTGGACAATGCCCGGGAGTTAGCCAACTAGAACCGTGCCATTGCCGACCAGAAGGACCAGACTTTCGCACTGCTCGTCCAAGATCGCCAGTCTCTTTGCCGCCAGCATGCCAAGAAGGATCATACCATCGCCCGTCTTTGCAAGAAGGTGGCCGACCTCGAGAAGACCGTCAAGGAGAAGGAAGCTTAGCTTGCCGCCAAGGAAGAAGAAGATGAGGGTGAATACATCCAGGGAGACATGGATTCTTACCTCAGCAATGAAGATGACTTTCTAGAGGAGGATGCTATGGACTTCTACACTGATGATGAGGACTCCGACTTCATCGACGATGAGTAGATGCACGAGAGCACCATCGTAGCATGAGTTATATCGGTGCCACTGTATCGTAGCTTGCAGAATGGTTCTTCAAACCATCTGCTTTCCTTTGTTGTTGTGGTGTGTGTTGTATCGTGTGCTTGCTTGCATAAATGAAAGTGAAGTTAGTTGAAAAACCTGAGTCTAACTCAAAGTTTTAGCTTTGAAAACCCAAAACCATGAACCTTAGAATTTCCCTCTTACCCCTATATCTATCTCAATCTTCAGATGACTCGTGGAAACCAAGGATGGAGCAGCTCGTCGCAGGACCCAATGCTGCAGATCTTGCAGAATCTCATCGCAGACCGTGAAGCAAGCAGGGCTGAGCGCCAAGACAACTTAGCAACATTGTAGCAGATCGCCCAGATGGCTCTCAATAACCAAGGACATGGAAATCAGGATCACCATGGATCCAAACTAAAAAAATCAGAATACCAATCCCCCAATCTTCAACCAATCTGAAAACCCATTAGATGCTGACGACTGGTTACAGACGATGGAAAACAACCTTGAAGTTGCAGGAGTTGATGAAAATGAGAAAGTTCTCTTCGCCACCCACTATCTGGCGGGAGATGCAAAAGCTTGGTGGAATAGCATCCGCAATATGAACCATGGCCAAGTTATGACATGGGAAGCATTCAAAGTCAAGTTCAGCCGCACCCATGTGCCGCAAGGTCTCGTCAACAGGATGAGAGATGAATTCCACGAATTGAAGCAAGGAAGAATGACTGTGGTGGAGTACCGTGACAGATTCCTGTCACTTGCCAGATATGCACCTGATGAGATCAACACGGAGGCTAAGAAGAAGGAGAGATTCTTGAACGGACTGCATGATGAGATGTAGACTGTCCTCGTCAACATCCGTTTTCAGGATCTTGAAGAGCTAGTCGACTCTGCCATTCAGATGGAAGGGAAGATTATCCAGGCAAACGACAATCACAAGCGTCATATGATGCAGCAGCCTGGATCAAGTAGTCACCAGAAGTACCGTCCCAACCCTTCACCAGGATATGCACCAAGGAACAACCGACCCCCAAATTATCGCCCAAGCTACCCCAACCGTAGAGGAGGCAATGTGAAGTCCGAAGGAAACAATCACAATTCTGGCAATGCTAACCATTTCAACTGTGCCCCTCCCAAGAGCAACAACAACAACACTGCACCCAGAACTGGCAGCAATGTTGTGCCTGTCGCAGTCAAGGACAAGTCCCATATCACTTGTTTTGAGTATGGAGTGAAGGGTCACTACTCCAATGAGTGTCCCAAGAAGACTGCCGCCAATGCCCTTGTGAATGCCCCAGCTCAGCAGCAGCGTCGTGTTCAACCAGGAAAGAGATTTGCCCCAGGGAACCCTCACAACCGCAACGGTCGTCTCTTCCACATGAACGCAGAAGAAGCCCAGGAAGCGCCAGATGTAGTGCTGGGTATGTTTTCTGTCAACTCAGTTTTAGCAAGAGTATTGTTTGATTCTGGAGCATCGCATTCATTTGTCACCGAAAAATTTGCATGCACTAGTAAGATTCACCCAACCAACCCGAAGCATGTCATGATAGTTCAAATCCCCGGTTCAACTACAAAAGCTAGAAAAATTTGCAAAGCTGTACCTATCAGAATACATGGGATAGATTTTTATGCCAACCTAATTGTACTTGGAACCAAAGGATTGGAAGTAGTACTAGGTATGGACTGGATGTCAAGGCATAAAGGATTGATATACTGTGCTAAGAAAGCCATCACCATGACCAGTAGTTCTGGAGTAATAGTAGAGCATATCTCTAAAACCCTACCCCGTCAATTCAAGTGCAACAAGAGTGTAGCCCTTCCCACCATAGAATAAGTCAAATTAGTCTGTGAATACCCCGACGTATTCCCAGATGAATTGCCAGGTATGCCCCTGGATAGGGATATTGAGTTCATTATCGAACTAATCCCCGGAACCGGACCCATAGCCCAGAGACCCTATAGCATGAACCCCTCAGAGTTAGTGGAACTGAAGAAGCAGTTGGATGCCATGTTAGCAACAGGCTTGATTCAGCCAAACGCATCACCATGGATATCACCAGTGTTATTTGTCGACAAGAAAGATGGAGGCAACCGTCTGTGTATAGATTACAGAAAGTTGAATGACGTCACCATCAAGAACAAGTACCCTTTGCCAAAGATAGAGGATCTATTTGATCAGTTCACCGGAGCTCAGGTATTCTCAAAGATTGATCTTAGGACTGGTTATCACCAACTTAAGATTTGTGCAATGGATATTCCGAAGACCGCCTTTATTACTCGCTATGGTTTATACGAGTATACGGTTATGTCTTTTGGATTAACCAATGCCCCTGCTTATGTCATGAATCTCATGAATAAGATCTTTATGAATTTCCTAGATAAGTTTGTAGTTGTGTTTATCAACGACATCCTTATCTACTCCAAGTCAGAAGAAGAGCATGAGCAACATCTGAGAGTTATCCTAGAAACCCTGAGAGAGCATCAGTTATATGCCAAGTTCAGCAGGTGTGAGTTTTGGCTGAAGGAAGTAGGATTCCTAGGACATATTGTGTCTACCGGAGGAGTCTCTGTTGATCCCGTGAAGATCAAAGATGTCGAAGAATGGGAAGCCCCAACCACTCAAACCCAAGTCCGTGCATTTCTCAGATTAGCGGGATATTACCGCTAGTTCGTAGAAGGATTCTCGAGCATAGCCCGACCAATGACCCAATTGTTGAAGAAGGACAAGAAGTTTGAATGGATAGACAAATGTGAAGCCAGTTTCCAGGAGCTGAAAAAGAGATTGATATCCGCCCCAATATTGATCATGCCAGACATCAAGAAGCCGTTTGATGTGTATTGTGACGCATCCAAGATTGGTCTAGGATGTGTATTGATGCAAGAAGGCAAAGTTATCGCGTATCTGTCTCGACAACTGAAGCAGCATGAGCAGAATTATCCAACCCAAGATCTTGAGCTAGCAGTTGTGGTTCTAGCATTGAAGACATGGCGTCATTATTTGATGGGTAATCGCTGTGAGATTTACTTGGATCACAAGAGCTTGAAGTGTATTTTCACTCAGAAATAGCTAAATATGAGACAAAGGAGATGGATAGAGTTAATCAAGGATTATGACCTTGACATTCACTATCACCCCGGCAAAGCCAATGTGGTAGCAGATGATCTTAGCAGATTGCCGTGTAGGCTTAACACCATGATCAAGGAGAAGCAACCAAGTTTGTATGAGGAATTGGAGCAGTTCAGGACTGAATTAGTTAGTAAAGGATTCTTAGCTAGCATTGAACTTCAACCCACTTTGATTAGCCAAATCAAGGAAGCCCAGAAGGGGAATGAAAGTATCGACGGAATCAAACGTCTTATTGGTACAGGAAAGGTACCTGGATTCATCGAACACAAAGAAGGAGTACTGTGGTATAAAGGACGTATCTATGTGTCAGCAGATTCGGAACTAAAGGAAGTTATCTTGAAGGAAGCTCATGATACTCTTTATTCTATCCACCCCAGAGGAACAAAGATCTCTCAGGATTTGAAAGAGCAATTTTGGTGGCACAGGATGAAGAGAGAGATCGGAAGCTACATTGCCAAATGTGACATCTATCAAAGAGTCAAAGCCAAGCATCAGAGACCTGCAGGACTACTGCAACCCTTGCTGATTCTGGAATGGAAATGGGATTCCGTTAGAATGGACTTTATCACCGGTTTACCTACTTCTAGTAGGGGAAATGACTCAATCTGGGTCATCGTTGATAGACTATCCAAGGTAGCCCACTTCATACCTGTCAAGACAACCTACAAGAGTGCAAAGTTAGCAGAGCTATACATTGCTAGGATTGTTAGTCTGCATGGAACCCCCAAGACCATCGCATCAGATCGAGGAACCCAGTTTACTTCAAGATTTTGGCAGAAAGTTCAGGAAGGATTAGGAACCAAGTTGAACTTCAGTACCGCTTATCACCCGCAAACAGATGGACATACTGAGAGAGTCAACCAGATCCTTGAGGATATGCTTAGAGCTTGTGTGTTGGAATACGGATCAAAATGGGAAGACTGCCTGCCTTTCGTAGAATTCTCATATAACAACAGTTATCAAGCTAGTTTGCAGATGGCACCATTTGAATTCCTATACGGCAGAAAGTGTCGTACCCCTTTGAATTGGTCGCAAGTAGGAGAGAGTCAGATCATTGGACCCGACATTCTCCGAGAAGCAGAAGAGAAAGTTCACAAAGTCCGTGAGAACCTCAAGACCGCTTAATCCAGACAGAAGAGTTATGCTGACAAGAGAAGGAGAGACCTGACTTTCAATGTCGGAGATTTTGTATATCTCAAAGTTTCACCATTGAAGGGAACTCAACGCTTTAGTCTGAAGGGAAAGTTGGCCCCCAGATGTATCGGACCTTTCAAGATTCTGAACCACCAAGGAGAAGTATCGTATCAACTAGAACTGCCGGAAGAGATGTCAGCCATCCACAATGTGTTCCATATCTCGTTACTTCGCAAATGCTTGGAAGTGCCTGAGAAGACTGCAGGTTTCAAGAACATCGATCACAGAGCTGTGGAAATCAACAATGACCTGACCTATCGGGAAGTGCCCATCCGTATCTTAGAAGAAGCCTACAGAACCACCAGGACCCGGAGCATCAAGTTTCTCAAGATCCAGTTGAGCAACCATACCGAGGAGGAAGCTACTTGGGAGCGAAAAGATTACATTAGGACAGAGTTCCCAGATCACTTTAGTTCCTAGTTTTCTTTGTAAATGTCGGGATGAGATTTTGTTTAAGGGGGGAAGGTTTGTAACATCCCAAAACTTTAATCCAAGCTTCTCAAGATCAAATCATCCAAAAATAGGGTTACCAAAAACTTTTCCCACTAAAAAATGAAAGCATTCATATGTGTGTGCATTTAAAATAGGAGTTGATTTGAAGTTCCTTGTTTAAGTGATCCAATGCTTGTAAAATGTTTCTTAGGTGATCTAAACATCATCTACATCATTCCCAAACTTTTACCAAAGAAAATCAAATAAAAAAGAATTAAAAAGGAGGAATGGTCATTTTGGCCATTTTAATTCGCTACACTACTTTGAGTGTTCCTAGCACTCATTTCTTAACAGAAACAATTCATGATCTTTGCACCCCTTGCTAGTACACATAATGAGGTACCAAGGCCCACCTTGTGATCTGCAAAAATATTTCAAATGCTAATTTTAAATGATAGTTCAAAATTGAATCTAGTTCATATGGGAAGATCCCACCTTATAAAAAACCATTCAAACAAGCTCCACTTTCAAAACCCTTGAAACCAGAGACTACCTAGCACTAGTGGAGAACACCCAAAAAATTTGAAATCCAAATTCAAAAGTTTATTTCTTGCGGCCATTTAATCAAACACTTGGCAGGCAGGTTTAAACTCTAAATCATAGCTCACTGTTTTGAACAGGGTTTTGCCCCCATTTGATCCCCATTTAATATTTTGGTCCCCTCTTGATCTAACCATGCCATTAGCACCCATCCCCTACTCCCCTAGCTGCACTGCATTGCCATGCCGAGGCACTCCTCGCCGGCCGACCGTGCACTCGTAGCAGCAACCCTCTCCAGCCTCTCTCGCCATGTCTAGCATGTTGCCAGTGGTCCACCTCCACCGTCCAACCAGCCCCAGGCCAGAGACAAAGAGCAGAGCGGCCATGAACCACCGCGCCAGGAGCTGGTCGACCATGTCGACGCTGCCCGTAGAGCACACTCTAACCCCGCGTGCACAGACCGGACCTTGGCCGCATCCCACGCCCACCGCTCCGCCATGACCTAGGGAACACCCCAGACACCCCCGTTGACCGCCCAACACCCCACAACCACCGCTCGCCGTGGACACCGCCGCCTCTGTCGCTCAGAGCGCCACCCCGCCCAGGCCGCATGCCACCGCCCCTACGCTCGCATTCACTTCCTAGAGCACCGCCAGGAGACCACCTGTCGATCGCCATTGTCCGCCATGCCGCTAGCCGCCCGTAGCCGTGTCGCCGGAGTCGCCTGCCCATACCCTTCGGTCTCGCCGTCGGGCCTATATAAATCGTCCTCCCCTGCACCATTTCTCCATACCCACTCACTTCCCACCTCTCGCTGAAACTTTCATCCCTCTCGCCGGAGCCAAGCAAGCTCTGCCTCGCTGGAATTAGAGCCGGAGCAGCCGCAGCAGGAGGAGAAGGGCGCCTGTGATTTAGGGCACCCAAGCTTCGCCGCAACCGCGCCTCGCCTCGCTGTCGTCTTCCAGTTCATTTGCCTGCCTCGCCTACCCCGATGGAGCCCTGATACGTCCCCAGTAGACCCCCACCGAGCCGCTAGGGTTCGAGCTCGACGGCGACCTGCTCGTCGTCGACGACGACCCTCAGCCGTAGATTCCCTTTCTAATCCTACGGCCCACAGCGCGTGTACCGTTTTGCGTGTTAAGACACACTGACAAGCGGGACCCCCTGTCAGCTGAGCCCCGCGCCGCGGAGCGCCACTGGGCCGGCCCAAGTTCTTTCCCGCGCTAGCCCAACCGTTCAAATCTGGATTTTTCTTTTTGAGTTGAATCTAGTTTCTGTCCACTAGTTTAAAAATCAATTCTGGGTGTTTTATAAATCAAAATTGCATGAAACAAATTTTGTCTGAAAGGTACTTAAATGATCTATCCAAGACTGTTGGATTTAATTCAATTAGAGTTATATATATATCCTAATAAAAATAACAAAACATAAGCAATTACACCGTGCAACATTTTTGTAAAATCAACCAAGATAGCTTTTAAGTTGATTCCACCTCTCAAAAATCACATTTCACCATATCTATCTAAATATGTAATAATATTAAGGTTTACATGCAGTGAATTTGGACTAGTACCAAATTAATGCTATATAGGCATTTCTAGTCACTTTAAATCATTAAATAATAAACTTAAACCAAAGTAATTATGATCCAACCTTTAAATATCATTCCCACATGTTAGAATATGTGGTAATGACATGTGTCCACATGATCCCATATTTTAAGTGGTGAATATTAAATCTTAGTTAATTTTTCAATGACTAGAAATTACTTTTCTAAAATAAAAAGAATGAAACTATTGAATTAAACTTGTGATGCTTGTGATGATAATAGATCATCAATTGTGTGTCTTAGAAAGCTATTTAGCCTAGTTAAGTATTGTTTGGTGATTGTGTACTCCGTATGTATTTATAGAAGATAGTACCGACCAAGCTTACGAGGAGGAGGAGTTCTACCAAGAAGAAGACGAAGAAAACTTCAACCACTGCACCAACCAAGGCAAGCCACCATTAACAGTGCAAGCTAACACTTGCAAGCTTAGTTCTTAGCAAGCTAGGATCAAAATAGATGGTTTAGCAAAGATGCCTTAAGCATGCTTTGATCATACCCCTTTTTACCTAGTAGTTACCTCAAGTCCTTGCTTACAAGTTTTTACCTCCCTTAGTTTGCACAAGTTCTTTACTTGTTCTGAAGGTAGCATAAAAAGTATAAAACTTGACCTATTTAGAAACCTTTAGATGTCATTCTAAGGCATGAGAGTGAACCCATCACTTGCGCCTTAGTGAACACTCTTAACTTAGTAATTTAGAGTAGATCAAAAACTTGAGTCACTTTAGATGGGAACACTTGGTGAAAATGAATTATGAAAACCTTGGAATGATGAGTCATTCTATTGAGATGTTTTGATATGTTTTGAGAAACACAAATGGTTGATGATGATCAAAATGATGAGGCATGAGCCTTAACCCTTTTATAAAACTGATGGTTGGATTCGGATGCGATACCATTCCAAATTTACCGTACAACCACATTACCTGAATTGGGTAAGGCTTAGCTGGAAATTTATATGCATTAGTATTAGTTCCCTCGCGGGAGAGGTTTGAGCTGAGGCTACCTCTCATGATGTCCACCTATGCAGTGCCCAAGATGACTAATGGTCATGGTTGGGAGGCCATGCTCATAGGAGAGGTGCTTATACTAGGGTGTGTAAAGGGAAGGTTATGTTTGATTATCTGCATACTAAGTATGATGATTCGGGGTTATCCCTGACAGATGTATCGAATCTTGTGGTGAAAGTGTACCACCTCTGCAGAGTGTCAAACTATTCGAATAGCCGTGACCGCGGTTATGGACAGTTGGAATGGCCATACTGTTTCATTGTGAGATGTTTTCTAAATAACTTGAAATGAAGGATGAATCTTGACTTGACCACAACAGGGTTGTGTTTATGACAATAACTTCCCAACTTAAGTGATTCTAGAAATTTACTTTATCTTTCTTTGCTTCTGAACTCAGCTTAGGTTTCAAACTTAACTTTAAGAGTTAAACTTAGATTTAGCACTTTAACTTAGAACTATAGTACCTATTAATAGTAATTTGCGAGTACTTAAAGAGTACTCATGGCTTTTGTCCCTGGCTATTCTCATGGCCAGACTATAAAGGAGACTATCAAGATGATGGCCATCAGGACGGCTATGATAACTAGGACTATCTGCCTTCGTCAGCTTTGCCTGTGCCCCTGAAGATGGACCCCACCGCTACGCTTATCTTTTATTTCTGCTGCTTGTTGTATTCATACTGGATCATGAGATCCTTATTTGTGTAAGACCTTATGTATGGTTTGTAATGGATGATGTACTGTGATATCCCATCCGTTATGTCTCGCAAAAATGGTAATCCTGGGATTGCGAGGTATGGCATAACGGGCATCTGGGATTAAAATTCAGGGTGTTGACATTGGCCAAGTAGATGCTAGCAACTCCAAGAGTTAGTATTTATGCTCGATAGTGGGTTCATGCCTCTAGTAATCTAGGGAAGTGATAGAAATCTCTAAGGTACTAGATGTGTTGTTGCTACTAGGAAGAAAACAACAATCCTTTGTTCATAGAACAATCATATTGTTTACTTTACATGCAATGCGTAATGCAATTATCCATTGCTTGCAACTTAATACTAGAGGGGGTTCGGATGATAACCTGAAGGTGGATTATTAGTCATAGATACAGTTGGATTACGGTCTATGTATAATGTTGTAATGCCCAATCAAGTATCAAAGGAGTCAAGATGAGTAGTATATGCATGATTGCTTTCTCGATGTTTGTCAATTGCCTCGCTGTAATTTGTTCACCCAACATGTCATCTATTTTAAGGAGAGCCACCACTAGTGAACTATGGACCCTGGTCCTTTCTTTTACCATCAATCTACAATCAACTGTTTACTGCTTTGTGTTTACTTTCTGCAAACTATTACTTTCTTCCACTCGATACATTTATTCATTTGTTTTCAGCAATACTGGTGAGATTGACAACCTCATCGCAAGTTGGGGGCAAAGTTTTGTGGCTGTGTTGTGCAGGTCTCCATGTTGCTGCTGACACCGGTAGTGCGCCCTACCAAAGTCCAGCTAGCAAAACCTTTGAGGTGTTGTCTTGCTCCTACTAGATTGATAACCTTGGTTTCATAACTGAGGGAAAACTTGCTGTTGTGCTCATCATACCTTCCTCTTGGGGTTCCCCAACGGGCTCGATATATTTTGGGCTAAGCAACTGATTTTCTGGCACCATTGCCGGGGAGTCAAGGACATATTTACAAGGGGAGTCCCTCATAACCAATCTCTTTACTTTGTTGTTTTTGTTTTTCTTAGTTTCCTTTTTTTGTTTGCTTGTTTCTTTATCTAAAACACACAAAAAATTAGTTTTACTAGTTTGCTTTCTTTATTAAAAACACAAAACAAATATTAAGTCTTTCTATAGTTATTACCTCTTCCTTAGGTCACCATGTTGATCCCTAAATTCACTTTGAAAGACCTTTCAATAGGTATTGGCTCTATAATTGGAAAAAATAATATTGAATAATTCTTTAATCATGTTAGTAAGCATGAGGATATTGAGGATAGATCCCTTGCAGAACTTGCTCCAAACTATGAAATTGATGTAGCTTCTCTATTTCACATGTTGGAAGCTAGGTTTGTTAACCATAACCCCTTAATGCAAGTAATGTTTCTTAAACTTAAAGAAATTGAGGACCCTGAAAAGAGAGATTTTATTCTGGAAACTTTGCTTAAGCAATTTTATGATGTTGCCAAGGAATCTAGAAAAGTCTTTGAACGTTTTAATATGCTAGTCTCATGTGTAGATGTTGTTGGTACATGAGAAAAGATGAATAAAACCGAACCTAATGGGGAGGAAATTAAGATACCAATACCTTTCAAACTTGTAGTCATGCATGAAGCCATAGAAAAGAATCTTGATTAGATTGTTCCTGAAAATACGTTTGATGAAAATAGTGAACCCAAGGGCGTTAAGAGAGGATACTATAGAACTTATTTGGATGAGATACCTTGCCTTGTTGAAGATATTTCTTGTATTGATCTTACTGCTTCTTCATTTGAGAACACTTGATTCTTTTTCTTGCTTCTTATGCCTAACTTAAAGGCGTTGAAGAAAAGTACTTATTGGGAGATAACCCAAAAGTTTGAGATGAGTCTTGGAAGTTACTACTTCTGTAATAACCTCTCCTTATCCTTTTTATTTGCTTTTTGTGCCAAGAGTAACCTCTAATGAGAGAGAAGTAATGATTGGGAAAGTTGTTGTCCCGAAACAGATTTCCGTGCTTCACCGTAAAAATTCGTGTAAAATCTCTGTATGTCCTTTTGAGGCCTGAATTTTTGTGCTTTTGCCCCAGGTTGTTATCTAACTTTGATTAGTTCAACACTATTCGATTTGAGCAACAAAAGGTCTTCTAAAAAATTCGTCTTTACCTATTGGTCTGTTTTGGCAGATTTCTGCCATTATTTGCATTTGCTTCTTGTTGGTTACTTTTTGAGTTCTTTTGGGGAATTGAGCTTTTTGAGGCAAGTGCTGCAGTAGCTTATGTTTTAATGTAAGTTTTTATTGTTGTTGAAACTGAACGTAAAGACTTATTACCTTGAGTCCACTACTATTAGGTGTATGGAAGGAATGATGTAATGAGATGAAGAATGGACTAAAGCTCAAGCTTGGGGATGCCACGCTTGTCACCCCAAGAAATATCCAAGAAGTACAAGCGTCAAAGCTTGGAGATGCCCAAGGCATCCCCTTCTTCATCAATAAAAATCTCAGGTTTCTTCCAAACACTTCATTTTTATTGTTTCATGCACAGTTGTGTTGTTCTTGGAGCGTCTTCTTTTTCGTTTTCGTTTTGGTTTTACATTTGCTTGGTTTTATTAGTTGCGTACGCCGAGCACAAGATCCTTCCCACCAACGAGACAGAGGCGCGAATGATCATACGCCACTGCAAATAATTCGTCATCGTCAACGGCGAGCTGCACAAGCGCAGCGTGAATGGTGTATTCCACTGTTGCGTACAACCAGAAGAAGGGGTAAGATTCTCCAAGACATCCACGTTGGTGACTGCGGCCACCACGTCGTGGCCCGGTCACTAGTCGCCAAAGCCATGAGACATGGCTTCTACTGGCTCACCACACACGCCAACGCCATCGACATCGTCCAACGATGCGTCGGGTGCCAGAAGTACGCCAACCAGACACACATACCTGTTTCAGCCCTCAAGACCATCCGCATTACCTGGAGAATATCATTTTGCGGCCTGAAAGTTGAGATGCCAGTACATCACGATACCCGAGTTGATTTTAATCACCGCGATACGAAAAGTTGGGGCACCAATTGCTGAGAGGGGTGTTTCGAGTGAACGATGGCCAAACCCAATATTTTCAAATCGCGCCTGTTAAGTCAGGATATTCCATTACACTAGTTCTTGATGTGCCCCTTTTTTGCAGGTCACTCTTCTTAGCCACCCTGCACGTGTTGTAGGGGCAAATCCATTACTGTACTTTCCTAACTCTCGACACTGAATCTGGCTGCGGTGGCGGCAATCCTTTTTCTTCCCTTCCCTGACCCTGAATTTGTCGGTGGCAGAAGACCTTTTTCTCCCTCCCCCAACACTGAATCCGACGGCGGTGGCCCAGCATGTCTTGCAAGGCTAAGGTTGTAGCTACATCGCCAACTGATTTGGGTCCATCAGGGCTAGAGTCTGGGGCTCAACACGAAGCAGCGACGAGGTCTTTAGCCCCGGTTAGCGAGGAGGTCAGCAAGGATTCTGCTCCCAAGGTACCTACGAGCAGTGGGTTGAAGAGAAAAGCAAGGTCGGCGGTGGATTGTTCGGCTCCGGTTGGCAGATGCGTCATCCAGATCTCGAAGAAAAAACCTGGGAGAAGAGCGAGAGGTGAATTTTTCTTATCTGTGCCTTATCTTACAAGTAGATTGGTTACGACATAATAGAATCGAATGAACTGAAAAGTTCCCCTTTTTAATCAAATTAGGCACATCTTTGATACAAGGGACCTATGTGAGTTCACAGTTCATGTTCACCAGTACACTTCAAACTAGATTTTGGTTGCGAGAGGGTTGTGTTCGGGCAAGATGTGCATCTGCTTGTGAATTGAAAATAGGTTGTGTCTGTTTTGCAGCTGGTAGATATGCTTGCCGCTAGGATTCCCTGGGGTTCTAGACAGAGGACAAAATTGGTGTGGCGCAACATGAATGATACCTATATGCAAATTGAGCACTCCCATGAGCTTTAGATGGTTTGGGAGTGTTGTGCAGCTGATTGTAAGGTGAAAGTTGAAGCGATGATTGATGATATGTATGCAGATCCTAGAGATCTTGCTGCTAGAGCTTCGGCTCCTAGAGACTACGGACCAATAGATGCTGATCTAGATAAGTTCAGTATACACTTAGAGGTGGATTCATACATGGGAAAACTTGATGAGGGAGTTAATAAGCCAATTTCGTCATGTACTGTGGAGTCATTGTCGTTTCCAAAAACATAACTCTTTATGAAATGAGAGAGATGATTGGTAAGGAAATCAGTATTGGCCCTAAGCAGATGGCACATATCCGGTGGTGGCATCATAAGAAGCAGCAATGCATAGAAGTTTTGGATACTGAAGATCTTATGCAGATTATGCCATGAAAGAAGCGAACCAGGAACGTGTTCTTCCCTGGTACCATTTCTGATGTTGTTGAACAGGTTATAGTGGATGTAGAGGCCCCTATAGTGGCTGAACAGAATGAGGTGGTCGACGTTGATGAGATCTGATGATAGCTTCTACCCTAGGCTTGTCATATGGACCGCGGGGTTCCCCTGCCTGTATTTGTAACATTGACTAATGTTGCATTTAGACTGTGTTTCTCTGATTATGTTTGTTGAGAGATTGCGATATAATGTTTTGCGAGCTATTGAGATTTTTTGACATGTCACTCACTGGAACCATCGTTGTTGTAATAAGACATAAGTAGATTGTAGTTGACATGATTATGTTTCTTGAGATGACGTACTGTACTTGTTTCTATTATTATGTTTGTTGGGACATTGTAATGTAATTTTTTGTGAAACCAC
Organism: Avena sativa; assembly: GCA_916181665.1. Taxonomy (NCBI): domain Eukaryota; kingdom Viridiplantae; phylum Streptophyta; class Magnoliopsida; order Poales; family Poaceae; genus Avena; species Avena sativa. The sequence continues at coordinate 253,905,056 of OV702292.1, read as the reverse complement.
GACTAGATAAGTGATGTATAAATACATTTTAGTTGACATGATTATGTTTCTTTAGATGATGTACTATACTTGTTTCTGTTATTTTGTTTGTTGAGAGATTGTAATGTAATGTTTTGTGAAACCATGACTGGACAAGTGATGCATAAGTACCTTGTAGTTGACATGATTTTGTTTCTTGAGTTGATGTAATATACTTGTTTATGTGATTATGTTTGTTGAGATATTTGACTGGACAAGTGATGCGTAAGTACCTTGTAGTTGACATGATTTCATTTCTTGAGTTGATGTAATATACTTGTTTCTATGATTATGTTTGTTGAGAGATTTTAATGTAATGTTTTGTGAAACCATGACTGAACAAGTGATGCATATGTACCTTGCAGTTGACATGATTTTGTTTATTTAGATGTTGTAATATACTGGTATGTTTTCCTTGGGCAATTAAATTGGGATGGAGGGAGTACATGTTTAATATTTGAAATAAGAATGTATGAAGAGAAACTATTTTAGGCAGGAGACAGTAATCTAGGGAAAGGGCATAGTATCCATTAAACTATTGTAACATGCCAATTTAGTCATTGTTGTAGCGGTAGAAGGGCTGCACTCTTTCTCTCTCCTCACTGATGCCGACGCCATTGTTGGTGATGATGCATTCGCCATGCTGTCCTGGAACGACGAGGACGACCAGTCGAGCAGGGACAACCTTCTCTCCGAAATCGAGTATTCCTTCCACGATGTGAGTTCCTCTGTTTTCTTGGGCTAGGGTTAGGCATTGGTAAATCCCTCGATCTGAGCTCCATATGTGCATGCAATCATGTTCAATTCCAGCTTTGTGTTTACCTATAGGTACCACGGACGATCTACGACTCCGAATGGGAGGGCCTAGATCTTTATGGAGAAGTACCATGTGACCATGGGATTAAACTGAGGAGATATGTTCTATTCAAAGGCAGTAACACTGGGAGAAGGTTTTTGGGCTGTACAAATCAGGTTTTTTTACATTATGTGCAACAATGACATGGAGAAAAATGTATCGCGTATGTTCATAACACAATAGTGTGTGTGTTTCTTTAGGTTGGCCCGGTGTATAAAGCAGTAGAGTGGGTGGATCTTGAGTGGCCAGATGCACTATGTTTGGCACAGTTATGGGAGATGTATGATTTGGAAAGGTCGGGGAGATTTACTGGTGCTTGTGATGCAGCTAAAAAATTTACAAGTTGTCGGTACGAAATAAGGAGCTGGAACAAGAAATCGAGAATTTGCATTCAGAACTAAGTGACAGAATCAATGGGAGCTTGGTTGTTGGAACTGCAAATAAGCTTCAGGATAGTCACAGTTTGCTGATTCATAATGCAGAAAAGGATAGGGATCAACTCAGGGAAGACAAGAAGAAGCTAGAGTACTGCATTGTGGATCTATTGAAGGAACTGAAGAAGGCGCCCGAGGGTGAACAAGGACAGACTACAGAGGATAAAGGAAATTTGAGATGAATAATTTATGTTGTGCCAATGCCTGAAACTAGTTAATTGTAAGACTTGTAGTTGCACTTTCTTAACTAAGCCAAACTCAATCCTCGAGCAAATTAATTTCAGACGAACACACATATCGTGCATAGAGTTAAGTTCACGTTTACAAAATCACCACTATAGAGGACAAACCAGGCAGTTCAGTACTAAATAGACATATGTTGGGTTCAAGCGAACCTGGCCCTGAGCTGCTTGTTTTCCTCCCTAAGATCGGCCAGCTCCTTTAGTACTTTGTCGTGCGCTAGCCATAGGTTCCAGCGCTCCGTTATGGATTCGAGAAGTTGGTCCGTAGCCATAGGATTTTCCTTCAAGATCCCTTTCATGATCTCCGTCTGCTTACTAGCCAAGGTGTGACCTTCCTTGTGAAGCTTCACCCAGCCGACGTTTACCTCCTTCAGTTCCTGGCACTTGTCAAAAAGGACCGCGACTTCAGCGCGTAGGTGGTCAAAGGCCAGTTTCTGGGAATTCTGCTTCTCCCTTTGGATGGCTATCTTGTCATTTAGCTAGGTCGCTAGGTCCTAGTTGATCTTTCACCTCTTTCCCTGCAACTAAAATATATAGTATGGTTTGTTCAGTTCACCAGGACAAGCTGGTTAGTTTCCATAATTAACTAAATCAACTAGTGGCACTATCATAATTTCAAGGAAGAAGCAATCTAGGACTAATCAACATTTTATGAATCGACTAGTGGCACTGTCATAATTTCAATTTCAAATACAAATAAGGTTTATCTGCAGTTTAGTGTGTTGTGGGTTTTTCCCATGTCACCAAATAGTAGTGGCAAACTCATAATTTAGAAACCCATGTCCAGATACAGAAAAGAAAGATCTCGTGGTGTCCATTCATGAACATGAACACCAACACATGTCCAGGTAGATAAGGAGTTACCCTAGGATTCTTATTGCACCCTATAATAGGAATCATACTTGGGCATTGCTCCCTGAACCCTAAATATTACAAAAATAATGGAGCATGAACTGATGCTCGTGCCCCCTCTAACGTCCATCAGACTTGGGCATTGCTCCGATAAGCGTCTAGATAAGCCCTTAGCCCCACGTTCTCTTTCCGAACACCCTCGAGTATGGTGATACCTCGGCTCATGTCCTCCTTCATCTCTTTCACTGCATCCAGGCAACAGTTCCTATCATGGTAGGCTCAGATGGCAGCCTTGGTTTCCTCGACGCGTCCTCTGAGTGCCTCAGTGACTTCTTCCTACAGGAGGTTGCACCATTTCTCGAGATTCTTCTTCTCCTCCATGAGCTCGTTGATTATCTTGATGGCATGTTCTTGCATGTTCAAGTTACGGTCTAGCACTTTCTGCATACTCACGATGTCACGTGCAAAATCTAGCGAGATCTCCTTCTACACAGATAATTGCTTGTGTAGGCTCTCATTAGCTAGGGTGAGGGAGCGTTCAAGCTCTTGTTGGTTGTCAATCTTGGCACTGATCGCGGCAACCTTGTCACGGTACTCGGCCTTTGATTGCTACATTGTTCATGTTAATTGAAATAGAAATTCTATAATTACACTCCAGGTTCCAGGTGAATACTAATACAAATCAAAAAATCCCCGTTGAATCTATGGAAAACAGTGTTAAAAATGGACCCGCAGATCTAGTCATAACCACGATAAACTAATCCTAATCACAAAAAAATCCATATTGAATCTATGAACAACGGTATTAAGGAAAGGCCAAGAGATCCAGTCATAATCATGAAAACTAATATAACTCGCAAAAGAAGAAAAACCAATGCGGGGCGGACATGATCTAAGAAATCCACATCACAACTTAGAGAAATAACAGTGTGGAGATTTGCTACCTTGCTGAGACATGGAACAGGACAGAATGGGTCCTACAACGCCTCTATCATGGTGGATTCTGGCTCCACGGCCGGCTTGTAATACGTAGAAGAGGAAGAGCAAGAAGAAGAAAAACAAGAAGAAGCAGAATAAGATCATGGTGGACAAGGAGATGGAGGAGAAGTAGAACAAGAAGACCGTACCGTGAAGAGCCCTCGCCTGCTAGAACATTTGGCGCCATTGTCGGAGAGAGATTGGACCTTAGGGAGAGGGGGGCTTGAGGGGCTGGTAGAGCAAGAACTACCTCACGGTGAGCTCTCTCCTTTTTCTCCGCGAGGATGGTCGACTGGCCTCTCCTCAGGGGAGCCATGGCTTGTAGGGGGAGGTGGCGGCAGGAGGAAGAAGATAGTGATTAGTGTGGGAGAAAAGTCAGAGAGTACATGTTGTGGTCTAGTAGTACTACTACTATTATACAAGACCAGCGTGTACGGTCTACCTTCTCAAAGAAGCTAGGGAGGCAGTGATAGGGAATCGATGGGACTTGTCTTTATTGCGACGGACAGTTCAATGGTCTTCAGCGCTGCCTAAAATCCAGTATATAATAAGAGGAGTGCGAGCTTACCCTTAAAAATGAGTGGAGCCGGGTGGTAATCATGGGCATCGGCGTGCATGTCCCACGTGCATGTGTCACGTGTTGCTGGGGCAATGACGCACGCAACTGCTACATGATCACGTCGGCACATCGAACTCCGTTGAACTCCACGTCGACAGGCACGCACAGGATATTTACGAGTCTAGAATACACTGTGCCACTTTTGTTATGATCAAATTATGTCTAGTACTCGAGATATTACATTTTTTTATTAATCGACAAATGCATGCGTGTACACGATGCACGAAACCTCTGCTTGTCCCTTGATCAGATCGGCACCCAACTCTATGTACCCGCCATCGCTCATTCCGTAGAACTTCCTCGAGCACGATGCCCCCTCGCCGTGGCAATGGCAGGTCCAAGCCATCTACTGACCGTCTTGTGTCCCCTGCTCTTCGCTGCATCGTTCAGACTTGCGAGTCGCCTACTGAGGCAGCATGTCGTGTCCGACTGCACCAGGATCCATCGACAGCGGCACTCGAGGACACCGCAATGTCGAAGCTCGTACCAGCCGGGCAGGAGGAGCATGGGGTACCTGCAGCGACAGACAAGCGCAAAGCAGCAGCCAGGATGGGGGCACGTGTTGCACCAGCGAGTACAGACAAGAAGAGGAAGGAGAAGAAGACCAGGAAGAAGAGAGGAGACAGCTATTTGGACGAGTCCGACTCGGCCAACGAGGAGGAGTTCATCGATCAGTTGGAGGCAGAAGCGGCAGAGAGTGACGTGGACCCATGGGACTACGAAGAAGAGGAGGAGGAGGACTCCGACGAGGACATAGCGCGCTTGTAAGAAGAAGGGGGCGGTGTCGAGTCATTAGAGGAGGACACCGACAGCGGCGATGACAAGGACCATGATGTTGACAAAGACGACGACGAACTAGAAGACGAAGACGAGAGCCTCTTTGAAATATGATCATGTATTTTATTTATTTTTTGAGATTGATTTTCACTTGTTTATGGAGTTAAAGTATCAGTGGCACGGATAGAGAGGTGGCATGGATAGACCCTGCAAAAAACATGGAGAAGCGAGGGGTTATCCTGCCCGATGGATCACAGAGGATCAACGACTGGTGGGCACGATCCGCGTGACATCTGTGTCAGCCAATCAGGGCGTAGCACCCAGAGTGAGCACATGTTTGGGATTTTGTGAGATTTGTGACCGAGATAAAGGGAAAACTGAGTAGTATAAAAAAACAAGGGCAAGACATAATAAGCGATTCAAATAGAAAATAGAAAGAGTAGGCACGTGTGTTCCTTTTAGAAATGGAAAATGCATGTTTTGTACTAACCCACATGGATCAACCAGTGTCATTTGCATGTTGTCTTCTTTTCGTAAACCACGACTAGAGTCATTGCATGTGTGTTCCTTTCATAAACCACCACCAGTGTCATCTGCATGTGTGTCCTTTTCATAAACCACATGGATCCACTAATGCCACTCCCGCATGTGGTGTTAGTTTAATGAACCACATTGATCCACCAGAGTCATTGCATGTGTGTTCTTTTCATCAACCACTACTTGGATCCACTGCATGTCATTGCATGTGTGTCCTTTTCATAAACCACAACTAGAGTCACTTCATGTTTGTTCTTTTCATAAACCACATGGATCCACTAATGCCACTCCAGCATGTGGTGTTCTTTTCATAAACCACTTGGATCCACCAGAGTCATTGCATGTCTTTGCATGTGTGTTCTTTTCATAAACCACCACTAGTGTCATTGCACATGTGTCCTTTTCATAAACCATAACCAGAGTCATTGCATTTTTTTTCTTTTCATAAACCACCACTTGGATCCAATCCATGCCATTGCATGTGTGTCCTTTACATAAACCACATGGATCCACCAGTGCCATTGCATGTCTTTGCACGTGTGTTCTTTTCATAAACCACCACTAGTGTCATTGGATATGTGTCCTTTTCATAAACCACAACCAGAGTCATTGCATGTTTGTTCTTTTCATAAACTACCACTTGGATCCAATGCATGTCATTGCATATGTGTCCTTTTCATAAACCACCAGTAGGGTCATTGCATGTTTGTTCTTTTGATAAACCACCACTTGGATCCATCAGTGTCATTGCATGTGTGTCCTTTTCATAAACCACCACCAGAGTCACTTCATGTGTGTGTGTTAGTGTGCATCAATGTGGTTTTTGAAAAGAACACATGCAATGATGCCACTCGAGCATGTGGTGTTCTTTTCATAAACCACTTGGATCCACCAGAGTCATTGCATGTGTGTCCTTCTCATAAACCACATGGATCCACAAGTCTCGTTGCATGTCTTTGCATGTGTGTTCTTTTCACAAACCACCACTAGTTTCATTGCATGTGTGTCCTTTTCATAAACCACCTGGATCCACCAGAGTCACTGCATGTGTGTCCTTCTCATAAACCACATGGATCCACCAGTGTCATCGCATGTCTTTGCATGTGTGGTCTTTTCATAAACCACCACTAGTGTCATTGCATGTGTGTCATTTTTATAAACCACAACCAGAGTCATTGCCTGTTTGTTATTCTCATAAACCACCACTTGGATCCAATGAATGTCATTGCATGTGTGTCCTTTTCATGAACCACAACTAGGGTCATTGCATGTTTGTTCTTTTCATAAACCACCACTTGGATCCACTAGTGTCATTGCATGTGTGTCCTTTTCATAAACCATCACTTGGGTCACTGCATGTGGTGTCCTTTTCGTAAACCAGCACTTGGATCCACTAGAGTCACTGCATGTGGTGTCCTTTTGATAAACCACCAGTAGAGTCATTGCATGTGTTGTTCTTTTCATAGACCACCTAGATCCACCAGAGGCATTGCATGTGGTGTTCTTTTCATAAACCACCACTAGAGTCATTGCATGTGTGTGTGTCAGTGTGCATCACTGTGGTTTTTGAAAAGAACACATGCAATGATGCCACTCCAGCATGTGGTGTTCTTTTCATAAACCACATGGATCCACCAGTTGTTATTGCATGTGTGTTCTTCTCATAAACAACATGGATCCACCAGTGTCATTGCAAATCTTTGAATGTGTGTTCTTTTCATAAGCCACCACTAGTGTCATTACATGTGTGTCTTTTCATAAACCACAACCAGAGTCATTGCATGTTTGTTCTTTTCATAAACCACAACTAGAGTCACTGCATATTTGTTCTTTTCATAAAACACCATTTAGATCCAATGCATGTCATTGCATGTGTGTCCTTTTCATAAACCACCAGTAGGGTCATTGCATGTTTGTTATTTTGATAAACCACCACTTGGATCCACCAGTGTCATTGCATGTGTGTCCTTTTCATCAACCCCCACTAGAGTCACTGCATGTGTGTGTGTGTGTCAGTGTGCATCATTGTGGTTTTTGAAAAGAACACATGCAATGACTCCACTCCAGCAAGTGGTGTTCTTTTAATAAACCACCTGGATCCACCAGAGTCATTGCATGTGTGTCCTTCTCATAAACCACATTGATCCACAAGTGTCATTGCATGTCTTTGCATGTGTGTTCTTTTCATAAATCACCACTAGTGTCATTGCACGTGTGTCCTTTTCATAAACCACCTAGATCCACCAGAGTCGTTGCATGTGTGTCCTTCTCATAAACCACATGGATCCACCAGTGTCATTGCATGTCCTTGCATGTGTGTTCTTTTCATAATCCACCACTAGTGTCATTGCATGTGTGTCATTTTCATAAACCACAACTATAGTCATTTCATGTTTGTTCTTTTCATAAACCACCACTTGGATCCAATGCGTGTCATTGCATGTGTGTCCTTTTCATAAACCACAACTAGGGTCATTACATGTTTGTTCTTTTCATAAACCACCACTTGGATCCACCAGTGTCATTGCATGTGTGTCCTTTTCCTAAACCATCACTTGGGTCACTTCATGTGGTGTCCTTTTCATAAACCACCACTAGAGTCATTGCATGTGTTGTTCTTTTCATAAACCACCTGGATGCACAAGAGTCATTGTTGTGGTGTTCTTTTCATAAACCACCACTAGAGTCATTGCATGTGTGTGTGTGTTCGTGTGCATCATTGTTGTTTTTGAAAAGAACACATGCAATGATGCCACTCCAGCATGTGGTGTTCTTTTCATAAACCACATGGATCCACCAGTTGTCATTTCATGTGTGTCCTTCTCATAAACCACATGGATCCACCAATGTCATTGCATATCTTTGCATGTGTGTTCTTTTCATAAACCACCACTAGTGTCATTACATGTGTGTCCTTTTCATAAACCACAACCAGAGTCATTGCATGTTTGTTCTTTTCATAAACCACAACCAGAGTCATTGCATGTTTGCTCTTTTGAAAAACCACCACTTGGATCCACTTCATGTCATTGCATGTGTGTCTTTTTCATAAACCACACACTACAAGAAAAGTTTCCTTCTGCAACGACTTGGCCCGACGGTCATCGTAGGAGTGTCTTCCGTGACGAAATTCTCGGCTCAGCCGTGGCCGATGGAAAACTTTTTTTCCGGTTTCGTGGCCCTCTACTATGACGGATCCGCTAAAACATGGAGGAAGCTCGGCCAGCGCGTGGCAGAAGCAAGATTTTCGTTTCCTCGCACGATGTTGACTCGTCGAAGTCTTTTGAGGCGTGTGTGTCCCGGACGTCAGTGTGTCTAGCGGACCATACTTTTCGGTCACGCCTCCTTGATTTGAACTTGATAAAGTTGCTTGATGCGTCTGCCATTCAGTCAGGATGATAGGGCCCACATGTTAGCCTCCCATTAGAAAGATCGTGTGTATGATGGAATTTTTTCCTTCGCTCGTGATACCCTGTTCCGAAGTTGATAGCGCTTCTCGATGCATCTACCATTTAATCAACCTCCTAGGACCCACATGTCATCCTCTCATTAGAAGAAACGTGTGTATGATGGAATTTTTTCCTGCGCTGGCTACCCCGTTCCAAAGTTGATAGCGCTGCTCGACGCATCTACCATTTAACCAACCTCCTGATCCCCACATGCCATCCTCTCATTAGAAGAAACATGTGTATGATGGATTTTTTTCCTTGGCTCGCGCTACCCTGTTCCGAACTTGATAGCGATGTTTGATGCATCTATCGTTTAATCACACTACTGGGCCCCACATGTCATCCTATCATTAGAAGAAATGTGTGTATGATGGATTTTTTACCCTCTATCGCGCCTTCATGTTCCGAACTTGATAGCGTTGCTCGCTGCATCAGCCGTTTATTCAGGCTGGTGGGTCCCTTTTGTCAGCCTCACATTAGAAGAATCGTGGGTATGCTAGAATTTTTTTCTTCTCTAGCGCTACCCTGTTCCGAACTAGATAGCGTTGCTCGACGAATCTGTCGTTTTCTCACGCTGTTGGGTCCCCCATTTCAGGCTCTCATTACAATCAATGTGTGCATGCTGAACTTTTTCTCGCTCGCACCTCCCTGTTTCGAACTAGAAACGTTGCTCGATGCAGCATTTGTATAAGGTCGTGATGCTGGGTCCCACATATCAGCCTCTCTATAAATGAAACGTGCGTATGATGGACTTTTTTTGGCCATGTCCGCTGTTTTGACCTTGGCAACTTGCTGGGTCCTAGATATCAACCACCTCTATGCAGGAATCGTGTCTATGCTGGGTCCCAGCTGACAGCCTCTATTTGAAAGAGACATGTGTATGTTGGACTGTTTATTCGGGTCCTAGATGTCAGCCTCAGCATAAAAAAAATGCTCATAGAGGCCGAATTAAAAAGATTCTAGGCTAACTCGGGGTGGATGCCCTATTGGTCATGGCTTATATTCCATGGGATCACTCCTAAATTGAATAGGCTATGGTAGGTAGCCACAAGACCACGAAAAGGCCGAATTAGAAGGTATTGGGCTATGCTTGGGGCTGACAGGCTAATTTCATGGGCTATTCTTAGGCCTGTTGGGTCCGACATGTCAGCTTCTCTGTAAGTGCAATGTGTGTCTGATGGACTTTTTTCCGGCCGCGTCCACTGTTTTCACCGTGGTAGCCGTGTATGGTCTTAATGCTGGGGCCCTTATGTCAGCCTCTCTGGCATGTTCTAGCTTGTGGGTCCCCGATGCAGCCTTGTATGTTCTGTCTGGTGGGTCCCCGATGTGAGCCTCTCTGTACAAATATTTAAACTTTTTTTCGAACCCACCCTCAAAACAAACTAGGTCCGTGATGTCAGCCTCTCTGTAATGCGATATTGCTAGAAGAAAAAAAATGTAAACCCAAGATACAATTTGAACAAAAGACCTTCAGATCAAATAAACGTAAACTGAGTGTGTTGCCACTACAACAAATATATTTATAGAATAAATATCATTAAAATTTTATTAGTACTACCATTTATGTATTAGTCTTGTTAAAAATATTTTGTGTGTCTATGTTTATCTCTTTTATCATATAAAAGAGTCGCATTCCTAGCATCTCAATTTATAAAATGCCACATAATGGAGTATTTTCTTGCAAACATGGGTACGCAGAGTTTTTTTATTTTGAGAGGTGGGGGGCAATGCCCAAAAGGCTGAATTTAAAAGAGTTTTGCTATTTTACATAGGCTGCTCTACGTGGGTTATACTGCGTAGGCTATGCTCGATGGGCTTCATTCTCAAATTGTAGTGGGATGTGCTCAGCAGTCCCCTAACTCCTAAAAGGCCGAATTAATATGTTCTCGGCTATGATCCATGGGCTCCTTTCTTAAATTTCACTAGGCTGTGGTCAGCAGTCCCCTGACCCCGGAAAGAACGAATAAAAATGTTATGAGCTAAAGAGGGGCCGAATGAGCTACTAGATTTCTTCTCCTAGTTAATAAAAATGGCATTATGATATGCTCGGCAGGATTTGAAACAAAGACCTCGAAGAGGGAGGGGCAAAGCGATAATTCTTTTTGGTAGCTACTCATGTCAAAATTCAGCAGTACAGAATAAGGTAGAAAAATTATCAACAGATTTGAATTTCATATTCAGGAGCACTTGACCAATTCAGCAACACTTCAAAAGTGACCAATTCAGCAATACAGACAATGAAATACAATAGTAGTACAGAGAGAACCACTTTTTGTTTCAGCTCTAAAAACCTTGTCGCACAATCAGTTTGTCCTTTTCACCAATAACACTCGACCATTGGAGCAAGCAAAACTGACGATCAAGTCTGCTTTGAGTACCTTCTTCTCACATCAATGCATGTGTGACCCCCATATGCAACCCAAAATGCCCAAGTCTCATCTAGATTGTAACACGGACATGTATAAGGGCGACGAGCACACGTACAGTTCACATTCAGCAGCACATGACAGATTTAGCAGCAATTTAAAGTGACCGATTTAACGGTGGCAGAAAATGACCAAAAGAATTGACAGATTTAGCAATGCCGACATTGAAATTCAATGGATGTACAACAATGTGGCAAAGCCAAGTTTCAAAAGGAAAGCATGACCATGCATTTTCTCCACTCGATCTGAATAAGTCCAACTAAATACTCCCTCCGTCCCAAAGTAAGGGACTTGATTTTGTCTAGATTCGCTTGTACCTATATACTATAATGTGTCTAGATAGATCCGAATCTAGACAAACCAACATCACTTATTTTGGGACGGAGGGAGTAGGTATTACTACAAAATAGATTAGCAGTAGCTCAACTCCATACAAAATACTTAGTAGAAGTGTAGAACTACGAGCTTACACTAATCTAGGAACCACTACATGTCCCATCATACGTACTCGAAGAAAAGAGAATGCTTATGCATGTCAAAGTGTTGGCCGGGCTACGCCCTTGATTTCCTGCCTAGGACACGTCTCTCGTTTCATTGTTGCCTATTGGCCTCTATGTCAGCAGCATACATGTAAAATTCATCAGACAAACCGGGAAATTTGGGATCCTTAATTTTAGCAATTCCAATTACGAAGGGAATCTGCCACCAACATAAACTAGATAATTAGTACAACATTACATACACTCACAGTAGGATCATCACAAGAGAATTAAGATGCGATATCTCACCGGTGAATCTTGTTCGACGATAGGTTGAGTAGTATGCCAGTAAAGCCGCGGCTTGGACATAAAAGACATGAGCACTTCCTACACGACATTGGCCGGTGACGGCCAAATCGTTGTCTCGGGAGACCTCTTCACTACAACCTGATTGAAACTAGCGAACAAGAACAACGACCAAAACCTCACCTCGTACCGCGGTGATTCGCACGCCGCCGGCATGAACGGCCTGGCGGATAGGAGCAAGTCTGTGCTATGCCCGTCAATTTGGGCAATGAACAGCTTGCCCTCCTTCCCGATGCCGATGACCTCAGCTCTGAGCGAGTCCGGTGCATGAACCGGCACAGACGGGTCCCTTTTTTGGGGTTGTATCTAGGCACTGTCATCGAGTGGGCACATATGAGGTGCTCGACGAACACTTTCTTGACACCGGTGAACTCGCATCCTGGCTCCGTGCAGACACACCGGTGGTAGTTGCATGCGATCTTGTGGTCATAGACGTCCTTGTAGGAGACCAAAGTCCAGCAGATGTCGTTGGGGAATCTACTACCTTTTCCACCAGCGACTTGGTGGTATAGCTCCTTGGAGCATGCGGCCGGCCGGACTGTGCTGGTAGTGTCTAGACGCTTAGCTATTTCGTTGAAGACGTTGTGACCGACCTTCGTCTAGACGTTGTTCAGCTGGTTGTGCCTTGAATCCACGGCCATCATGTCCGAATGATTGGGGGTAAGGGCGGATCTATGTATGACTGTTGGGCTTATTTGGAGGAGAGGGGTGGCGGCCTGGCAGGATCAATGCTGCGGGTGAGATGGTGAGAAACATGTGTGAAGTGCGTGCTAGATAAGATCCAAATGCAGCCTCTCGGAGTTCGGAATGGCTCTTTGAAGGAGGGGTTTTTCTCGTGCTCCTTCGGCTGTCTTCTGCGGGCGTATTGCATCGAGCACGCCGACTAGAGTTATGAGTAGGGAGTACTATAGGTACTCTAGACTGGCACGCTGTCATGGAGTGTTCTCTCATCGCATATCAGTTATTAGGACTGAGAGATGATTTATTTACTGCTTCCATATTTAATCTACTCCCTCCAGTTCGTATTCTAATGGCCTCAACTTTGTCTAGATTCACATCAGTTAGACAGAGTAGTTATAAGTTGTGTCACTTATGTTTATTGGTACTTCATAGTATGTACCAAAATACCAAGGTGTTGAACGTCATATGAACTTTCTAGAAAGGTACCCCTTTACAAAGATTGGCAAGCCTGCTAAAATTGTTGAAACTTCTAGAAAGGCAAGAACCAACGACCTAAATTGCATCATGTTTGGTGAAATAACGACAGGTTCCCAGTTCATATTCAGCAGCATTTCAAAGTGACCGATTTAGCAATACAGACTCTTAAATTCAATAGCAGGACAACAAGAATCAATTCTTGTTTCAGCACTAAAAACCTTGGTGCGGGATCAGTCGCTTTTCTCCGAACACACTCGATCATCGAAGTAAGAAAAACTAACCATCAAGCCTGCTTTACTATGCATACTTTCTACTCACATCAATGACTGTGTGACCCACATATGCAAACCAAAATGCCCCAACCCTCATCTAGGTTGTGACAAGGCCATGTTTCAAAAGAACAGTAAGACCATCTACTGCCCTTGATCTTAAAAAGCATCAGTGCATCAGTATTAGTTATACAAGATACTTTAGTACTGTAATAAAAACGACAGAACATTTGACAGATTCACTACCATTTGAAAGATTTAGCAGCACTGAATAAAATAGAAAAATAGCAATAGATTCCAAACACATAATCAGTGGCACTTGATAGATTCAACAGCATTTCAAAGTGACCAATTTAGCAGTACAAATAATGACCAAAAGTATTGACAGATTTAACAATGTAGACACTGAAATTCAATAGAGGTAGTAAGACCATAATTCAAAAGGACAGAGAGAACATATTCTGGCCATGTTCCAAAAGAAGAGCAAGACCATCTACTGGTCTTGATCTAAACAAGTACCAATACATCACTATTAGTTCTAATAAATACTTTAGTAATAGCAACAACAGAATATTCGATAGATTCATACCATTTGAAAGATTCAGTAGCACTGAATAAAACAAAAAATATCAATAGATTCCAAATACATAATCAGCGGAACTTGACAGATTCAACAGCATTTCAAAGTAACCGATTTAGTAGTACAGATAATGACCAAAAGTATTGATAGATTTAACAATGTAGACACTAAAATTCAATAGATGTAGCAAGACCATAATTCAAAAGGACAAAGAGAACATATTCTAGCCATGTTCCAAAAGAAGAGCAAGACCATCTACTGGTCTTGATCTAAACAAGTACCAATATATCACTATTAGTTCTAAAAAATTCTTTAGTAATAGCAACAACAGAACGTTCGATAGATTCAATGACATTTGAAGGATTCAGCAGTACTGAATAAGACAGAAAAATATCATCAGATTCCTAGTTCATAATAAGTGGCACTTGACAGATTTAGCACCATTTCAAAGTGACCGATTTAGCAGTACAGATAATGACCAAAGGAATTGACAGATTTAGCAATACAGACATTGAAATTCGGTAGATGTAGCAAGGCCATGATTCAAAAGGAAAGAGATACCTTATTCTGCACTAGATCTGTCAGTCTAAACAAGTACCAGTACGTAGGTATTACTCCTACTACAAAATAGATTAGCGGTAGCATAACTCCGTACAAAATACTCAGAACTACCTTAAGCTAGGAACCACATGTCCCAAAATGATAAGAAAAATCCTGTCGAGGAGTACATGTGTTCAAGTTAGGATCATCATAAGAAGATAAAGATGGGTTAATCGTTAAGAAATAGGGATGCATAAGTGGGACAAATGGGACAGGTGGGATCCTAATTTTAGACACCTAAACTAACTCTAAACTAAGTGGGAGAAGTGGGACAAGTAGGATTTAACAAATCTCACTTATCCCGCTTATCCTACTTAGTTTAGAGTTAGTTTAGAAGTCTCCCACCTATGCATCTATGGTAATAATCTTTTCGAAAAGTTGTATTGCCTGGTGAACTCGGATGGTCGATTTCGATGGCGAGCGACCAGATTAGACCGACAAACCGACAAAGAGCAAGTGGCTTTAGAATTCACATAGAATACCATCTCACACAACCCATTTGGATGTGCAGAGCTCAACTTCACCATGAAATGCGGCGACACGCGCGCCGCCAGCCTGACGCACATGACAGATATCAAGATGATATCGTCGTGCCCGTCGAATAGCACGCAGAACACCGTGTCAGCGAACCTGGTTAGCCCGATATCTACATTTTTGCAAGCCCGGTGCCGGCACCGGCTTAGAGATGTACCTGCCTTCCCTACCATAGTGTAAAATGCGCAACCTCATGACATGGGATTCTCTGAGGTGGGAGTGCAGCACAAACGGAATTGCGGCGAACTCGTAGCCAGGCACCATGTAGTTCCATTGGACTGCATCAGCGAGCATTGAACCTGAAGACATATTTGGCTGGACAACCCATACCAATTGGGTCTATCACCAACATAAAGTAATTAATTAGTATGACATTACATATATTCATATTATGATCCTCACAAGAAGATTTATATGTGTTAACTTACTCTTGGTTGATATTCTTGTAATCTAGGGGAATTCCGACAACATCTTGAGAAGCTCACATGTAACACCTCGGTTCGACAGGTACGACATGACCCCTTTCAGCACGACATCAGCCAACGAAGGCCTGCTCGTCTGCTCAGATGTCGCTACCATTTCGACCGAATGGAGCTTATTCCATGACGGCAGCGACCATAACATCACCTTGTACCGCGGCGATTCGCACGCCACCAACCTGACGTACCTGACAGATAGGAAGATGTCCGTGGTGTACCCTCCAATTAGGGTGGCAAACTCCGTGCCCTCTTTCCTGATGCCGATGATATCTAGTGCGTGCACCCAGTTAGTCGGGTACCAGTACTTGTTGGATTAGGTCACTTGGGGCAAATAGTACATCTTGTGGGCAAGTTTCAAGTGGTCAAAGAGCTCGTGCACAGTCAATGGCCGGGTGATGAACTCGCATCCTCGCTCTGTGCAGGCTGTGCACGGGGTGTAGCAGCACTGGATCTTGTGCTCGTAGACATCATTGTAAGAGACCAATGAACAACAATGTTCATTGGGGCACCTACTACCTTTTCCATCGGCGACCTGGCGGTACAGCTCCTTGGAGCATGCGGCCAGCCTAACGGTGCTGATAGTGTCCAGACACATAATGATTTTGTTGAAGACGCGTCATCGACCTTGCTCCAGCGGTAGTGCTGCAGGTTGCACCTCGAATCCACCATCTCGTCTAGACAGATTGGGGGCAAGGGTGGATCTATGAAGAGTTGTTGGTGGTTTTTGCAGGAGAGGGCAGGTGGCCTGGAGGGAGTGATGCAACATGCAAGATGACGAGTAAAATGTGATGAGGACATCCCTACAATTACACCTACCCCAATGACTAGTGAAGATGCTACAATTGTTGCAAGAAAGGATCAGTCCAATGAGATTAGAATTGGACCTATTACAAGAGCTCGTGCTAAGCTACTGGAACAACAGGTGACTTTACTCCTAAACGAATCTGGTACTTTGATTGGTGAGAACTTTATACTGCCTAAGTCTATGCATTTATGTATGATCAGGTTCATTGGAGAAACAATCATGGCGCGAGGAGGAGAAGGGCTAGAAGAGAAGCCCAACATGATGATCGCCCAAGGATGTGCGAGGGAGGAGTGGGAGGAAGGCACAAGAGAAGATCATCAAAACGAAGGGAAAAAGATCTGCCACGACCGGAGTGTCTGGCCAGATCCACCCGGACTGTCTAGCCTAGTCGAGAGGCGAACTGGCGTGGACATGCAGTATGATAGATCGGATACTACCCGGACACCACCCGGAAACTTCAAAGTTTCCGGCCAGACCGGACTGTCCGGCACACTTTACCCGGAGTGTCCGGCCTGACCGGACTGTCCGGCCGATTTCGACCAGAGTGTCCGCCCGCCGACCGAATCTGGTCCGAGTCGGTTTGTATCAGTTTGAGTCATTTGCGTTTAGTTTCGCTTTCTGGTCGTTCCAGCCACCCTTATAAGCTATGGGACGACCTCTAGTTAGGGTTTAGACCACGTTAAAATATTTTGGAATTGTTTCTTTCATAGAACCTCTAGAATTACCCTGTGTTCGAATCTACCAACTATAATTGAGTGTGATCTGTTGTTCCATTGGGAATTAGTAGATTGCATACTACCGTTCATGGTCACGGCTGTGTGCACAAGAGCGTGGTGTTGTGAATATCCTACAAGGTTCGAGAGCTGTTACATTAGCATTAGGGATTGAGCGGGAGAGTTCATAGCTACACGCTAGTTATCTATCATCCACCATTATCATTGCCATCCGCTTACTGAGAAGATCGAGCCACCCTATATCATCTTGGTATCAGATTTCTAGTGTTGCCTCGGTAAGTATCCACAAATCCATCCATAGATTAGAGAGTGTTTTCGTCCTATACAGAAAAAGTCTTACAAAAAGAATTGCCATAGACTAGATTGCATCGTTTTCAACTTTTTAGTTGCTGATTGTATCTTCTCGTAGATGTGATCTGCAGGTTTTCCTCGTAGGAGTCTAGTTTCCGTTTGTGTCTAGGTGTAGGGTTTGATCTTGTTTTCCGTTGTTCCCATCGTTACCGTTTCCGCAAGTTTTTTATCATTTTTCCGAGTCCACATAGCGTACCTTTAATTGCATACCATAGAAACAACCTATCTATAGCATCTGTGCCTAGGAACTACCTACGAGACTAGTTGCTCTAACAGGCTGCTCATTAGGGTTTGTAGTGCAGAAATTTTCGACAGGCAAAACCGGACTATCCGGCCGAATAACACCGGACTATCTGTCCCAACCGGAGTCTCCGGCGCATATCAACCGGACTATCCGGCCCAGTTCTGTTATAAGTTGATGTGCTCGTTTGCATTGAGTAATATAGTTGAAAAAAAACAAAAAAAAGAAGAAAAGAGAATCAGTATAAAAAAAAGAGAAAAGAGCTACAAGCCTGACAAAACAAAAAAAAAGATATAGAAGTGTGCAATATTGGAGGCCTTGTTGTATAGCACTTGTAGATTGACCAATATTGTGCCTCTTCTATTTGAGCTATTACTAGCGTCTCTCTTGTGCATTGCAATATTGCTGTTCATAAATTGCTTTGCCACGTTTATCTCCACTGTGTGTGTTTCTTGGGTATTTGTACGATCAGCACTAGGACTTGCTGCGGTGTAGATAGGGTACCATACCCATAGCTCCACCTTAAATAACCTGTGTGCCCTGCAATCGTTCTCTATACCTTTGATATTCACTTCATCACATCAAGTGCATCAGTCTTTGATTTCGTTTGGTAGAGCATCTCTATCAACGGTAAGATCTCCTTTCTTATTAGTTGTGAGTGAGTTGTGAGAGTTTTCACCATACAGATTTTGATTTTTGCACTAACCTACTAATCATGTTTTCTAGTGATGATGATGTTGTGTTGCAGAAAAAGTAGGATGAGGAGCTCGTCAATTGGCGTGAATATGAGGCTTTGAAATCCCACTTGACATGTGTGTTTACTAACACGACAGATGCCATTGACAAGAATCTCCAAGATATGAATATGAGATTGGATCAGCATGTTGGGACAGTTGATACTATCCAAACGCAAGTGGCTACGCTCAATGTCAATGTCACTACTTTGCAGTAGTCCATTGAGGGTTTGACAGCCGCCTTGCATAGAAGGGAAGATCCTCAACATGATGATGCTTTTGATGATGTCGATGAGGGTAGCGCTGTTGATGCTGCTCCACATGTTGGCAGGGGACGTGCTATTCCCCCTGTCCATGCACCTGCTCATGGTCGTGGGTTTGCCCAACTTGGGCGTGGTCCACGTGTGCCCAACCAAGCTGCTGATGATGGTTTGGGCAAGCCAAAATTCTCGATTCCTAAGTTTGATGGTTCCATTGATCCTGAAGACTACCTCACCTGGGAATTGAAGATTGAGAAACTCTGGCGATTATTTGAGTATCCAGAAGATAAGAAGGTCAAGCTTGCAGCATCTGAATTTGATGGTTATGCTTTGCGTTGGTGGGATGCTCTTGTGCAACATAGGAGGGAGGACAATGAACTTCTTGTGATGGATTGGCGCGAGATGAAGCAAATCATGAAGGCACGTTTCAACCAACCAACTACTTGCGATCAGTTTTTGATAAATTGACGCAATTGAAGCAAGGCACCATGACAGTTGATGAGTACTACATGGAGATGGAGATGCTTATGAAGCGTGCTCGAGTTCGTGAGTCCATTGAGATGACCATGCAGTGATTCCTAAACAATCTGAAGTTACCAATCAAGAGCATTGTTCGTCATCACAAGTATGAGACCATGAATGAGTTGTTGCATCATGATAGATAGGTCGAATCCTAGTTGGCAGAAGAGGTGAAGTCACGCGCTCGTTTTCCATCCTCCAACAGATTTTTGGCCATATCTACACCTCCTACAGTCACGCCACCACCAGCTGCTCCTTTTACACCATCGGCCAAACCAGCTAGTACATCTTCGTTTGGTTCTAATGCTCGGAAACCCGCTGTTCCTGCTGCTAGCTCGGGTTCCAACATGTCTACTGCATGTACTCGTGATGTAGTGTGCCATACTTGTGGAGGTAGAGGTCACCACAAGAAGGATTGTCCAAACAGCAAGGTTATGTTTGTTAATGAACAAGGTGAAGTAGAAAGTGGAGATGAAGCTTCTGATGATGATATTGATGACGGCAAGGAAGGTGCTGATGCATATGCTGAGCGTGCACCCACTATTGTCGTATCTTCACGTGTACTTAGTGTGCAACCGGTTGAGGAATCCCAACGTTGCAACTTGTTCCAAACAAAAGCTCTAGTTGGACCAAACAAAGCTTACAAGGTAATTATTGATGGAGGTAGCTGCAGAAATCTTGCAAGTAAGGAACTATGTGCCAAACTGAATTTGACATATTTACCTCATCCCAAGCCATACTACATACAATGGTTGAGCAATAATGGTGAGATGAAGGTAGATCATATGGTACGTGTGAATTTTCAAATAGGGCCATACAAAGATTCTATTGATTTTGATGTGGTTCCTATGACTGTTTGTCACCTACTATTGGGTCGGTCTTGGCTCTATGATCTCCATGTGCAACACAATGGCCGAGCCAATACAAATCACTTGGAATTCAAAGGAAAGAAGATTACTATGCAACCAATGACACCACAAGAAATTGTGAATGATTCTCGCCAGAAGATAGAGTTGATCTTGAAGGAAGATACTACCACTCGGCGAGAATGTGTAACAGCTGTTCCTGATGTAATTGAGCCTAAATTGAGTGATATAACGAAAAGTGAGAGAGTGCCTAGTTTATTGATACTAGACACCAAGGAGGATATGAGAGAGTTTCGTGAGGATCCTACAGCCATGCCACTTGTACTCATGTATAAGGGCGAGGTATTGGTTTCTAACTACATGACCCCTATTTCTCTTGGTGTCTCTTATGTTTTGCAGGATTTTGGGGATGTGTTTCCAGAAGACGTACCCGCAGGTTTGCCCCCATTGCGTGGTATAGAACATCAAGTGGACCTAATTCCTGGCGCCACACTTCCCAACCGTGCACCTTATAGGAATAATCCCGAAGAAACTAAGGAAATTCAGAAGCAAGTACAAGTGTTGCTGGATAAAGGGTACATTCGTGTCTCTCTTAGCCCTTGTGTTGTTCCTGTTATTTTAGTTCCTAAGAGAGATGGTACTTGGCGCATGTGTGATTTTAGAGCGATTAATAACATCACTATTCGATATCGTCATCCTATTCCACGCTTAGAGGATATGCTCGATGAATTGAGTGGTGCTGCTGTTTTCTCTAAAATTGACTTGCGTAGTGGTTATCATCAAATTAGGATGAAAGAAGGGGATGAATGGAAAACTGCTTTCAAAACTAAATTCGGTTTGTATGAGTGGTTAGTTATGCCGTTTGGTCTTACTAATGCACCTAGTACTTTCATGCGTTTGATGAATCATGTTTTGAGAGAGTTTATTGGACGTTTCGTGGTTGTGTACTTTGATGATATACTCATATACAGCCACACCGAATCTGAACATTGCACTCATATTAGACAAGTTTTGCAAGTGTTACGTGATAAAGAATTGTATGCACTTGTTAGAGTACTTGAGGTTTGGCCACATTATTTGTCGCCAAAAGAATTCATCATACATTCTGATCATGAAGCATTGAAATACTTGAAAGCTCAATCAAACTTGCATAGAAGATTAGCTAAATGGGTTGAGTTCATTGAGTCTTTTCCTTACATCATTAACTATAAGAAGGGAAACGAGAACATTGTTGCTGATGCTCTATCTAGGAAGAACATGCTATTAACCAATCTTGATGTTAAAATTCCTGGATTAGAAGCTATTTGTGCACTTTATGCAACTGACCATGATTTTGCTGAACCATATCGTTTGTGTGCTCTTAGAAATGCATGGGATAAGTATCATATACATGATGGATATTTGTTTCGAGCTAACAAACTATGTATTCCAGAATCGTCGTTGCGTTTGTTCTTAGTGCAGGAATCACATGCCGGTGGTTTGATCGGTCACTTTGGGCGTGAGAAGACATTACTCATGCTTGCTGATCACTTTTATTGGCCCAAGATGAGGCGTGATGTGTACAGATTTGTGAGCCGATGTATTACATGCCACAAGTCGAAATCTAAGCTAAAGCCTCACGGTTTGTATACACCTCTCTCTGCACCGCTATTCCATGGGAAGACATTAGTATGGATTTTGTGCTAGGTCTACCTAAAACTCAGAGAGGTCATGATTCTATATTTGTGGTAGTGGATAGGTTCTCTAATATGGCTCATTTTATTGCATGCCACAAAAGCGACGATGTGTCGCATGTTGCTAACCTGTTTTTTAGGGACATCGTGAGATTACATGGAGCACCAAAGACGATTGTTTCTAACCGTGATGTGAAGTTCATGAGCTACTTTTGGAAGACCTTATGGGGCAAGATAGGAACGAAGTTGCTGTTCAGTACTACATGTCATCCCCAAACAGATGGTCAAACGGAGGTGGTGAATCGAACATTGTCACAGCTACTAAGGACCATGATTAAAAAGAATCTGCGGGAGTGGGAAGATTGTTTGCCACATGTTGAGTTTGCTTACAACAGGGTTGTGCATTCAACTACTCAGCTTTGTTCTTTTGAGGTGGTGTATGGTTTCAAGCCATTGACGCCACTTGATATGTTGCCTCTGCCATTACATGAGAGAGTTGATATGGAGGCATCAAAACGTGCTGATTATGTGAAGAAAATACATGAGAAGACTCGAGAGGCTATTGAGAAGAAAGGCAAGAACATTGCTTCTGCAAGGAATCAAGCAAGGAAAGAAGTGTTGTTCGAGCCTGGAGATATGGTTTGGGTGCATCTATGCAAGGATAGGTTTCCACTACTTCGAAAGTCAAAATTGAAGCCACGTGGTGCTGGTCCTTACAAGGTGTTAGCCAAGATTAATGATAACGCCTACTCGGTTGATATACCTATTGAGGAGTTTGGTGGAGTTAGCAATAGCTTCAACGTTGCTGATTTGTCACCTTATGCTGGAGAAGACCTTGGAGCGTTGAGGTTGACGCCTTTTGAAGGGGGGAGATGATGAGGACATCCCTACAATTACACCTACCCCAATGACTACTGAAGATGCTACAACTGTTGCAAGAAAGGATCAGTCCAATGAGATTAGAATTGGACCTATTACAAGAGCTCGTGCTAAGATACTGGAACAACAGGTGAATTTACTCCTAAACGAATCTGGTACTTTGATTGATGAGAACTTTATACTGCCTAAGTCTATGCATTTATGTATGATCAGGTTCGTTGGAGAAACAAGCATGGCGCGAGGAGGAGAAGGGCTAGAAGAGAAGCCCAACATGATGATCGCCCAAGGATGCGCGAGGGATGAGCGGGAGGAAGGCGCAAGAGAAGATCATCAAGACGAAGGGAAAAAGATCTGCCACGACCGGAGTGTCCGGCCAAATCCACTCGGACTATCCGGCCTGGTCAAGAGGCGAACTGGCGTGGACATTCAGTATGCCAGATCGGATACTACCCGGACACCACCCGGAAACTTCAAAGTTTCCGGCCAGACCGGACTGTCCGGCACACTTCACCCGGAGTGTCCGGCCTAACCGGACTGTCCGGCCGATTTCGACCTGAGTGTCCGCCCGCCGACCGAATCTGGTCTGAGTCGGTTTGTATCAGTTTGAGTCGTTTGCGTTTAGTTTCGGTTTCTGGTCGTTCCAGCCGCCCTTATAAGCTATGGGACGACCTCTAGTTAGGGTTTAGACCATGTTAAAATATTTTGGAGTTGTTTCTTTCATAGAACCTCTGGAATTACCCTGTGTTCGAATCTACCAAATATAATTGAGTGTGATCTGTTGTTCCATTGGGAATTAGTAGATTGCATACTACCGTTCGTGGTCACGGCTGCGTGCGCAAGAGCGTGGTGTTGTGAATATCCTACAAGGTTCGAGAGCTGTTTCATTGGCATCAGGGATCGAGCGGGAGAGTTCATAGCTACAGGCTAGTTATCTATCATCCACCATTATCATTTCCATCCGCTTACTGAGAAGATCGGGCCACCCCATATCAAAATGTGTGAAGCACGCGCCAGAGATGCGGCCAGGTGGCGTCGGTGAGTGGGGATAAACTAAATAAAGATGGGGAAGATAGGATGGCTCTTTGAAAGAGGTATTTTCTTTTCTTCTGCTGTAAGAAGCGGCTGCATCGAGGACACCAGCTAGCGTGAATACGTGTAAAACACGCCCCTATGCAATAAATTAAACATTTCACTTCCTAGTGCAGTACTTTCTCGTCACGTCAGCGGAGTACTATCCACAGCTTCTATTTGCGTACTAGTATTAGGGCATCACCTATGGTGGCGGAATTTGTCTATAAGCTAGGAGGTTTTAAGAAAAAGCTTTCGATGTACTGAATTCCTGGTTAGCTTAAAAAGTATTTGGAAAATTTTAAGAGCAATCTATCTATCGTGCTTACTTGTAGTTAAAATTTGACACGGTCGGTGGGAGTACGATTTACATGGAAGACCTCAAAAAAGAGAAAATTACATATAGGTCCATAAACTTAGCACAAAGGCCCTAAAGTTAAGCAAGGAAAAGCACGCGGGTCCTTCTCGAGCGATAAAACTGAGCCATAACCTTCGTACTACTATACTTGCTTCACACAAACACACAAACGCTCCTCACACTTTCGAACCAACGTGTTGGGGGTGTGCTTGGTGCTTCCTCTTCGCAGGGTGTGAAATGGAACAACAATGCAGGTTGACGCACGTGGGCAGCGCCACATTGTAGAAGAGGGAAAGATTAGTGGGCCAGCAGGGTGTGTGTGGATGGTGATGAGGCAGGAAAGGAGAGAGAAAACACAATTTGTTTTGCGTGCATATATAGTAAAGGTCCCGAAATTTTGACAATAGGTTCAACTTCTTGCTAATATTTTACATCTTGACAACTTAACAAAGTTATATTAGGTCAAACTTGAGATAGAAGTAAGCGTGATAGATAGCTCTTGGATTAATTGTCTTTTCGAAGGTAGATGGGTGCATCTTCTTTTAGTAAACAATGTTCTAGGTGTGAGTTTCCAACTATCAGGAAAGAACATTCTCAATTTTCCCATGTTTTGTGAATTTTAAAACTTCCTAGCTAACTCTACCGACTTGAATGAGACTCTATGCCAACTTATCGAAATTAGGTCAAATTTTAACTACAAGTAAATTATAGATTGCTTTGGAAGTTTTACGAAAAAGCTTTCGGTGGTTTTTGATGTACTAAATTCCTGGTTAGAGCTTCAAAAGTTTGTTGGGACATTTTAAGAGGAATCTATCTATCACGCTTACTAGTAGTAAAAATTTGATATGGATGGTGGGAGAAAGTACGATTTGCATTGAATACCTAAAAAATTACATAGAGGTCCATAAAATTAGCATAAAGGGCCCTAAAGTTAAGCAAGGAAAAGCAGTTTGGTCGTTCTCGAGAGAGCAACTTAGCCATATACCCTTCATACTAGTGTACTTGCTTCACACACACACACAAAACGCTCCGCACACTTTCGAACAAGCGTGCTAGGGTGTGCTTGGTGCTTCCTCTTCGCAGGGTGTGAAATGGAATGACAAGGCAGGTCGACGCACGTGGGCAGCACCACGTTGTGGATGATGGAGAGGTCAGCCGGTCAGGGTGTGTGTGGATGATGATGAGGCAGTGTGAAGGAGAGAGAAACCACAACTTGTTTTGCGTGCATATATATAGTAAAGGTCCTGAAATTTTGACAGGAGGTTCAACTTCCTGCTAAGACTCTAGATATTGACAACTTAATGAAATCAGGTCAAACTTTAGCTACATGTAAGCGTGATAGATAGCTCTTGGAAAAATTGTATTTTCGAAGGTAGATGGTGGGTGCATCTTCTTTTAGTAAACGACGTCGTTGGTGTGAGTTTCCAACTATCAGGAAAGAACATTCTTGATTTTCCCAAGTTTTGCGAATTTTAAAACTTCCTAGCTGACTCTGCCGACTTGAATGAGATTATGTTCCAATTTATCGAAATTAAGTAAAATTTGAATTATAAGTAAATTGAGGTTCCTTTGGAAAATTTTCAAAGAAATCTTTTTGGTGGTTTTCGATGTACTAAATTCCTGGTTAGCTTCAAAAGTTTTTTGGAAAATGTTAAGAGGAAACTATCTATCGCGCTTACTTGTAGTTAAAATTTGACACGATCTGTGGGAGTATGGTTTAGATCAAAGACCTCAAAGAAGAGAAAATTACATGTAGAGGTCCATAAATTTAGCACAAAGGGCCCTAAAGTCAAGCAAGAAAAAGCAGGTGGGTCCTTCTCGAGCGAGAAAGTGAGCCATACCCTTCGTACTACTGTACTCGCTTCACACAAAAAACGCTCCTCATGCTTTCGAACCAACGTGATGGGGGATGTGCTTGGTGCTTCCTCTCTGTAGGGTGTGAAATGGAACGAAAAGGTAGGTCGACGCACGTGGGAAGCACCACATTGTGGATGAGGGAGAGATGGTGATGGCGTAGTGAAGAAGGGGAGAGAAAACATAATCTGCTTTGCATGCATATATAGAGTAAATAAAAGGTCCTAGAATTTTGACAACATGTTCAACTTCTTTCTAAGAAATTTCATCTTGACAACTTACCGAAATTAGGTCAAACTTGATCTACAAGTTAGCATGATAGATTGCTCTTGGATTAATTGTTTTTTCGAAGGTAGATGGGTGCATATTCTTTTAGTAAATGATGTCGTTTGTGTGAGTTTGCCAACTTTCAGGAAAGAACATTCTCGATATTCCCATGTTTTGCAAATTTTAAAACTTCCTAGCCAACTCTGCAAACTTCAATGAGACTCTGTGCCAATTTATCAAAATTAGGTCAAATTTAAACTACAGGTAAATTGTAGGTTGCTTTGGAAGTTTTACGAAAAAGCCTTTCTGTGGTTTTCGATGTACTGAATTCCTGGTTATAGCTTCAAAAGTTTTTTGTAAAATTTTAAGAGGACTCTATCTATCGCGCTTACTAGTAGTTAAAATTTGACACGGTCGGTGGGAGCGAGTAGGATTTACATCGAAGACCTCAAAAAAGATAAAATTACATAGAGGTCCATAAATTTAGCACAAAGGGCCCTAATGTTAAGCAAGGGAAAGCAGTCGGGTCCTTCTCGAGTGAGCAACTGAGCCATACCCTTCGTACTACTGTACGCGCTTCACACAAAAAAATGCTCCTCACACTTTTGAACCAGCATGCTGGGGGTGTGCTTGGTGCTTCCTCTTCGTAGGGTGTGAAATGGAACGACAATGCAAGTCGACGCACGTGTGGGCTGCGCCACGTTGTGGATGAGGGAGAGATCAGTCGGCCTGGAACATATTTGTTTTGCGTGTATAAATACCATAAAAAGTCCTGAAATTTTGACAACACGTTCCACTTCTTGCTTAAAATATGCATCTTGACAACTTAACAAAATAGGGCAAACTTGAGCTACAAGTTAGCGTGATGGATTGCTCCTGGATTAATTGTCTTTTCGAAGGTAGATGGATGCATCTTGTTTTAGTAAACGATGTCGTTAGTGTGAGTTTCCAACTATCAGGAATGAACATTCTCGATTTTCCCATGTTTTGCGAATTTTAAAACTTCCTAGCTAACTCCCCCGACTTGAATGAGACTTTGTACCAATTTATCAAAATTTGGTCAAATTTGAACTACAAGTAAATTGTAGGTTGGTTTGGAAGATTTACGAAAAAGCTTTTTGGTGGTTTTTGATGTACTGAATTCTTGGTTAGCTTCAAAAGTTTTTTGGAAAATATTAAGAGGAATCTAACTATCGCGCTTACTTGTAGTTAAAATTTGACACGGTCGTTGGGAGCAAGTACGGTTTACATCAAAGAACTCAGAAAGTATGAAGGGTCGGGTGTGCTTGGTGCTTCCTATTCATAGGTTGTGAAATGGAATGACAAGGTAGGTCAACGCAAGCGCCACGTTGTGGACAAGGGAGAGACATCAGCCGGCCGGGGTGTGCGTGGATGGTGATGAGGCAGTGAAGGAGAGAGAAAACATAATTTTTTTTGCATGCATGTATATTGTAAGGTCCTGAAATTTGGACAACACATTCAACCTCTTGCTAAGAATCTGCATCTTAACAACTTAAGGAAATGAGGTCAAACTTGAGCTACAGGTTAGTGTGATAGATTTCTCTTGGATTAATTGTCTTTTCGAAGGTAGATGGGTGCATCTTTTCGAAGGTGACATCGGCGATGGTGTAGAGTGGCGGCCTAGAGCCACGATGGCGGTCGGTGATGGAGAGGAGGACGGCGACAGGTAAATCGTAGGTTTCTATGAAAGTTTTACGAAAAAGCTTTTGGTGGTACCCATCGGGGGTCAATTAGGAGTATATCGGAAACCACTGAGAGTTTGGACAACAGGTTTAACTTCTTGATAAGATTTTGCATATTGACACTTTAACAAAATTTGGTCAAACCTGAGCTACACAAGTAGAGAACAAGAGGCAGGCAGCACGAGACTTACAAAAAAAAGGCAGCGCAAGATCAGCGCAGAAGAGGACTTGAAGGTAGTGCGATGTCAGAGCAAAGATATGATGGGCTACTAACATGAGGTATTGGGTACACTCCAATAGTAGTAAATGTATGGACCTACTACTAGTATATGCACGCAAAAAAAGTTGTGTTTTCTCTCTCCTTCGCTGGCTCTCACCATCCATCCTCCATCGATTTCTTCTCTGCAGCCACGGGTGCACAGTCCGGCTTGTCTCTTCCTCGTCCACAATAGGTTCAACTTCTTGCCAAGATTTTGCATCTTGACAGTTTAACAAAATTAGGTCAAACTTGAGCTACAAGTAAGCGTGATAGATTACTCTTAAATTAATTGTCTTTTCGAAGGTAGATGGGTGCATCTCTTCTTGTAAAAGCAGTGTCGTCGGTGTGAGTGTACAACTACTAGGAAAGAACATTCTTAATTTATGACGACTGGTTTGACCTCTAGCTAAGATTTTGCATCTTCCTCAAAAAAAAGATTTTGCATCTTGAAAAATATGAATCCCTTTTGAAAATGATCACATGAAATAGGGAGAGAGGGGAAATGATATTTCTATTCTCTATGGCCAACCCACAAGCTTGAGGTGCACCTTAGGCTTAAAGATAACTTTATTTTTTCCACTATGTATAAGGTGAACCTTAGCGGATGCCACATAGTAGGCCTTATTAAGGTGGGATTTTTTACACAATGCGGGAGTAGTATAGTATTTCTTTGCTTAGACATATGGTCACCTCTATCCACGCACTGTACATGCTGAGAGAATAAAACATTGGTAGGGGAAGAGGGCAGCAGCAAAGAGAAGTTGAAGGCAATTCCATGTCAGAGCAAAGTTATGATGGGTTTATGACACGAGGTACTCCTGCGGCCTTACAGTGTACTATACTCTACTAGTGGAGTAATAAATTTCAGGACCTATGCACGCAAAACAAATCATGTGATTTCTCTCTCCTTCCCTGTGCTCCATCTCGCCTCCCCTTTCCCCTCGCGCACCGGTCTGGCTGATTTCTCTCCCCTCGTCCACAGCGTGGTACTACGCACATGTGCCTTGGTACGGCGGCTCTATGTCTCTGGCATGTTCGACAGCCGCGTGTTGGTGTGGAGTAGGGACGAGGAGTACATTGGAAGGAAACCACTTTGGTCCTGGACGGCACAAAAATTCAAAGTTTTCCGGTTTTTGAAATTTTCACTTGCTTCCCAAACATCGGGAGGGGAGGTTATTCAAAAGATCGGCCATTCGCCGTATTATACTTCTTATCTTCTCTTTAGCATGTCTTATCTCATGCAATACAATAAAATAAAATAAACCAATTCATAGTGTACGGATTAACTTTGAACATTGACCGTTGGATCAAGACTAGCAAACCAAACATTACCAACCTCTTGATCTTCTTTTCCATTCTTAGCATCTATAAAGATTCTATTTTAGCACGATGAATGCTAGTATGCGCAAACCTAAAAACACAAACTCCATTGCTCAGTTTTCATGGTCCCTGTGCTAATAAATGCATGGACTTGGATGCAATTTTCATTTTTATGAGGTCCTTGATGTAACTTGTACTTCCACCGACCGTGTTAACTCACAAGCACCTATCTCCAATGATACCTACCATTTGATAGGCCATCCACAGTACTTCTTATCTTCTCTTTATCGTGTCTTACTCTTACAATACAATAAACCACTGCATAGTGTACGGATTAACTTTGAACATTGATAGTTGGATCAAGACTAGAAAATCCAAACATTGCCAACCTCTTTATCTTCTTTTCCATTCTTAGCATCTAGAAAGATTCTAGTTTAGCAGGATGAACGCTAGTATGTGCAAACCTAAAAACACAAACTCCATTGCTCAGTTTTTCGGGTCCTTGTGCTAATAAATGCATGGACTTAGATGCAATTTTCATTTTTATGAGGTCCTTGATGTAACTTGTACTTCCACCGACCGTGTTAACTCTCAAGCACCTCTCTCCTACGAGACCTACCATTTGGTAGGCCGTTCACAGTACTTCTTATCTTCTCTTTATCGTGCCTTATCTCTTACAATACAATGAACCACCTCATAGTGTACGGATTAACTTTGAACATTGACCATTGGATCAAGACTAGCAAATCCAAACATTGCCAACGACAGGATCTTCCTTCCATTCTTAGCATCTAGATAGATTCTACTTTAGCATGATGAACGCTAGTATGCGTAACCCTCAATACACAAACTCCATTGCTCAGTTTTCAGGGTCCTTGGGATAATAAGTGCATGGACTTGGATCTTATTTTCATTTTTATGAGGTCCTTGATGTAACTTGTACCTCCACCGACCATGTTAGCTCTTAGCTCTTAGGCACCTCTCTCCTACAAGACCTACCATTTGATAGTCCATTCGCAGTACTTCTTATCTTCTCTTTATCATGTCTTATCACTTACAATACAATGAACTACTTCATAGTGTACGGATTAACTTTGAACATTGACTGTTGGATCAAGACTAGCAAATCCAAACATTGCCAACCGCTGGATCTTCATTTCTATTCTTAGCATCTAGAAAGATTCTACTTTAGCACAATGAACGCTATTATGTGCAAACCTCAAAACACAACCTCCATTCCTCAGTTTTCAAGGTCCTTGTGCTAATAAATGCATGGACTTGGATGCAATTTTCATTTTTATGAGGTCCATGATGTAACTTGTACTTCCACCGATTGTGTTAACTCTCAAGCACCTCTCTCCTACGTGACCTACCATTTGATAGGCCATTCCCAGTACTTCTTATCTTCTATTTATCGTGTCTTATCTCTTACAAGACAATAAACCACTTCATAGTGTACGGACTAACTTTGAACATTGATCGTTGGGTCAAAACTAGCAAATCGAAACATTACCAACCGATGGATCTTATTTTCTATCCTTAGCATCTAGAAAGATTCTACTTTATCACGATGAATGCTAGTATGCATAAACCTAAAAACACAAACTCTATTGCTCAGTTTTCAGGGTCCTTATGCTAATAAATGCATGGACTTGGATGCAATGTTCATGTTTATGAGGTCCTTGATGTAACTTGTACTTCCACCGACCGTGTTAACTCTCAAGCACCTCTCTCCTACGAGACATACCATTGGGTAGGCCATTCGCAGTACTTCTTATCTTCTCTTTATCGTGTCTTGTCTCTTACAATACAATAAATCACTGCATAGTGTACAAATTAACTTTGAACATGGACCGTTGGATCAAGACTAGCAAATCCAAACATTGCTAACCACTTGATCATCTTTTCCATTCTTAGCAACTAGAAAAATTCTACTTTAGCACGATGAACGCTAGTATGCGCAAACCTCAAAACACAAACTCCATTTCTTAGTTTTCAGACTCCTTGTTATAATAAATGCATGGACTTGGATGCAATTTTCATTTTTATGAAGTCCTTGATGTAACTTGTTCTTCCACCGACCATGTTAACTCTCAAGCACCTCTCTCCTATGAGACCTACCATTTGATAGGCCATTCATAGTACGTATTATCTTCTCTTTATCATGTCTTATCTCTTACAATACAATAAACCACTTCATAGTGTATGGATTAAGTTTGAACATTGACTGTTGGATCAAGACTAGTGATGGCTCTGAAATATAGCAATCTACATCCACATTTAAACTGGATAGTAATCATAATTTTGATGAAATATCTCTCTAAACCCTGCCACTAATGCTAATATTCATAGGGTTATGCAATACTTTGTTCTTGTATTTTTTTGCTTGCATAGATAATGTCTTTTAAAGGAGGGAATCACTATATTAAAGTCAAAGATACTATATTTCCTTCGACCAGAAGAAACTAGGAGCCGTTCAACGAAGGAAGACACCGTAACGACCAACTATACTACCAGAGCAAAAATTCCAACCATATAGCTCTAGTCGTATAGTTGGCGCTGCCTCTATTAGGTCAAACAGAAGAACTTTCATGAAGGGACCCCTATATAAAGAAGCCTCTAGCGATGAGAAAACAGAGAGACACCACGCCCCAGAAGCCATACCTCACCAGAAAGCCGCCTCCAGATCTCCAAACCCTTCTCCATCTCCATAGCAATCTTCCACCACTTGTAATAGTAGATCTCTTCTCCGATTAGCGACACTGTAAGACTATTGCTATCAATCTTATGATTTTCATTACAATGTTTATGATTGTTGATCTCATCTCTATGTGTGAGTAATTCTCCTTGGGCTAACGGCTTTGGCCTAGCCATGTAGCAATTGTGCATGTGATTTATCATAGTTGGGATCGTGTATTAGTTTGTATGACATGATGATTATTGTATCCTCTCTTGACTCAATCTAAGGACTTGTCAGGTACCCAAGACCCCGAGGGTTGAGCCAGGTATAGGGAGTATGAGTGATGACTGATCTGCAGGCTGGGAACCCCACTGATAGAAGGGGTAGTACGACTGTATGTGAGGGATTTTCTTGGGATTAACAGTGACATCACTATGCATATCATTAGTTCTCTTCTTCTATTGATGAGACTAGTAGGTTATTGCTATAAGCGGTTGCAGAGGCAATAGCAATTACGGATGCGCTGCCCACATATAATTTATCTTGCCCTAACAAGTACACGCATACTTTATTTCTATCTTTTATGTCCATTAGATGTTTTTGCACAGCTACAGGTGAAACCAAACACCCTAGGCCCTCTCTCTCCATCATCGACAACAACAAAAAGACGCAAGCTACTTGTCCGGTGAAAACACAAAAGGAATTCCAAAACTCCCGAAGGTCCGTTGAAGTAACTTCACTATGCATTCTCTTAATATGGATTCGATAACCTAGGTCTACTAGGGAAAAAAGAGCTATACTACATGTGTAATCCGGATCGTAGGTATCAACCCTTTTTCTGGCACCGTTGGCGGGGAAGCAATAGCTACCCTGGTGAGGTTATTAGGAACCTTGCTATTTTTAATTCTTTTTTTAATTTTGTTAGTTTTCTTTTAGTCTTTATTTGATAAACCAAAAAAATTAGTTAGTCTTTAAATTCTTGTTTTTACTGTTATAATTTTTAATCTAAGAAAACTCAAAAACATAGGAAGTATGGCTGAAAAGAAGCTTGGGGAGTTTGCTACTCTCAATAATGATTATATGCATACTCCTATTACTCAGCCAACAATTGCTGGTGATGACTATGAAATTAAGCCCCATTATTTAAGTTTGGTTCAATAGAATCAATTTGGAGGCTCTGCTGTTGAAGACGCAAGTATGCACTTAAATACTTTCACTGAAATATGTGATATGATGCGTACAAAAGATGTTGACCCTGATGCGGTCAAATTACGTCTATTTCTTTTCTCTCTAGGAGGAAGAGCTAAAGAATGGTTGATATCTTTGCCTAAAAATACTATTACATCATGGGTGGGATGTACTTCTTTATTTATGACTAAATTTTTCCCACCTACAAAGACTATGCAACTCTGATCTAATATTACTAGTTTTAGACAGGAAGAGCATGAGACACTAGCGCTTGCATGGGAGAGGATGAAAGAATGCCTAAGAAACTGTCCTAGTCATGGGATGAAAGATTGGTTAATCCTCCATTTGTTTTACAATGCTCTTAATCATGTTTCTAAGTCTATTCTTGATACTGTAGGTGGAGGAACATTCATGGGTAAACATATTACCGAAGCAAAACAACTGCTAGACAATATGCAAGACAACCATGTCCAATGGCATGTTGAAAGATCAAACACGAAGAAGGTTAACTATGTCTCACCACAAGAGAACGAATATCTCAATGCTAAGTTGGATGAGATCATACTAGCCGTAAAAGGTAAGGAAACTCAGGTAAGATCCACCCTGAAACAAATATAGAAGAAATAGACTTCGTAGCTCGTAATGATAATAATCCTATTTGGAAGAATAGTTACAATCCTAATTTTCAGAAACATTATGCTAGTCCTACAAATAATTCTAATAATAATATGGGAACTTGTAATGGTAGTCTCCAAGAAACGCTTAAGTCTTTCATAGACTCGCAAAATGAGAAAAATAATATTCTAGTCAAAATCACGGAGAACCATGATGTTATGCTTGGTAAATTATCTAACCAAGCTGTTAGTTTGAGAAATGATTTGCAGGCCCTTCAGGAAAGAACAAGGATCGTTGAGGCACAACTAGGTAAGATAACTAAGAGTCAAACTCTCATTCTAGCTAAATTTGTAGGTAGAGCTAAGACCAATCCTGTTGAAGAACTCAAAATGATGAGAATCCAAAGGGAGGAGCCTAAAGAACTTGATTATAGTAATGCCCCTTCACCAAGCTACACTATCGAAGATCACGTAAAAAGGATCAACATCAAAATTCCTGTAAGTGAAGGTAATGATGAAGCCATGTATCAGCACTTTGTTGATCAAGTAGCAATTAAGGTATGCGAGCTTGAAAAGGAATACAAGAAAATCGCTGAAAAGTTACATGTTAAACTAGATGAGATATTTGAGCCTACTATTAAGAAAAAGATTGGAACTAATGAGACAGGTGCACTTTGTGATCTAGGTGCAAGCGTCTCAACAATTCCAAAGAGTCTTTTTAACAAGTTAAATCTTGGATCCTTTGAAATTACTGAATTAAAATTGCATCTAGCAGATTCTACCTACAAACAAGTTGTAGGGATTAAGGAGAACACTTTAGTTTACATCAAAGGCTGTCCTGCTCTCATTGATTTCGTTATTGTTGACATGCCTGAAGATACTGTTGCTCCTATAATACTAGGTCGTCCTTTCTTAAGAACTATAAAGTCTTTAATTAACCTCCATGAAGGGAACATGGAGTTGCAATTTCCTTCATGAGATCGTTTTGTTATTCATTTCCCCAGGAAGAAGAAAGCCAAACATGACGAGAAGGAGGCCATCACTTTGAAGGCCAATTACCTTGGAGTGGGTGTTCCACTCATCTGGCCCAAGTAAATATCATCAAGGTCAAGCTATTGACCATAAAAGAGCTATCTATGGGAGGCAACCCATGTTAAATTAAGGATTGAGTTAAGTTTTTAGTTTTAGTTAAAATTCATGTTCAATAAAGAGTGCTAGAAAACTCCATTTGAGGAGAATAAATTTGGTAGTACTTGAATTTCTGCATTATTCATGTTATTGTTGGTCGACAATATTTTCTGTCAATTTTCTATCAAAAACAAGGTATATCGCTAAGTTACAGGAAAATAAATAGTTTACGAAGAAACAAAACAAATTGATGCATACAGACAGTTTAACGACCAACTATACCATGGGAATAAAAATTCCGGCCGTATAGTTTCGGTCATATAGTTATCTTTTCCATCGAATTTTTTTCTGCAATATGTACTGAGAGTTTAATGACCAACTATACGGCATGAATAAATAAATTCCGGCCGTATAGTCCCGGCCATATAAATATCAATGCCTCTATACAATTTCTTTTCTTATGTATAGACAGTTTAACGACCAACTATACGGCAGGAATAAAAATTTCGGCCATCTAGTTCCGATCGTATAGATATCGATGCCTCCGCTTTTCATATGTACTGAGAGTTTAATGACCAACTATATGCCGGGAATAAAAATTCCGGCCGTATAGTTCCGGTCGTATAGATATCGAGGCCTTTTGCAAATTTTCTTTCACAGGGTCAGACAGTTTAACGACCAACTATACGGCCGGAACATTGTGTTCCGCCTGTATAGTTGCGGTCGTATAGTTGCGCCGCCAGGAGGAAGACCTAATATTTTGATAGAACGCCAACTATACGGTCGGAACACATGTTCCGCCCGTATAGTTGCGCCCGTATAGTTGCGTGCGAGCATAAAATCGAACGGGAAGTGATCTATGAAGATGAACACAAGGAGCCAAACTCATGCTCGTGTCACCGCTAGCTCTTCTCAGGCAATCACCCAGGAACGCATGGGGATACGGTCCAGGGATGAGGCTCATCGTGAATGCTTCAACAAGATCAAGAACCACGAAGTGAAGTCCACCAAGTGGGCTTGCCCCATTATATTGAACCAACTCGGTATTTTCGATGACTTGAATTTACTTTGGAATAGAGCTGGCCTGCAAAACTTTGTGTACAATGATGTACCTACTTATCGCCGCTTAACTATTGAATTCCTAAGTTCATTGCAAAGCACTATTAAACTGTGGCAAGGAGAGGATACTATTTCTTTCCGTTTGATGAACAACAACTACACCTTAATGTTAGATCAATGGTGTGCATGCTTTAATTTGCCAAACAATGATGTTCATGCTTTACGCGCATCCTTTACTGGCTTAATTCCTTCCCTAGATCAATACTATAATGGAATGAGCTTCACTAGTAGAGTGAACAAGGGGAAGAATATTCAACATCCTGCAATTCGTTATTTTTCCCCAACACTTTATCTTTAGTTCTTTCTATTTGCTTTCTAAATTTTGTAGCCAAGCTTTGCTGCCTATTTTCTATTCTTTATTTCCCTCTCTTAAAAATTACAAAAAGATTTCCCTCCATTTTTCCTTCTTTTCCCTCTTTATTTCTTTTCGCCTCGAGGTATTTGTATGTTTGCAGGAGAGTGATCGACTTCGAGTTTCCAAGAAACAAATAAAAAAGGAAGAGAGAAGTGGAACCAAACATGAGAGGTATTCCTTATGACTCCCCACTTTTTGAAGTTTGAGAAACCCATGCTAGTTAGTAGAAAATGTTGAGATATTATATTGGTGGAGTGAGTCTTTGTATCATAGTAAGATTGTCATTTGCATGGGTTTTTAAATTGTGCTCATTTTGTTCCAGCTCTCGTAATTAACCAAGTATTGCCTAAAAATTACTAAACTATTGTAATAAGAAAAAGTATCACAATTGAAGGCTTGGGTTTTGTAGTGTTTAGTCTTGAAGGATTATTTCTTGAGACACTTGACACCACTGAAAATGTTGACTGACTAAATAGCTCTCTTTTAAAGGATTTGTTCGATTGAATTAATGTTTAGCAGTTTTTGTGAGCATGCCAAACTTTGACTTATTAATCATAAGAATGGTATAGCTTTATGCATGTCAAACTTCATGGGATGCCAACAACTCCGATGGCCTACGAATGATCTTCATGGAGGAAACTCCTAGATTTCGTTTATGAGTTGATTAAACACTCGTAACAGCAATGCTATAGTGGGTAAGATTCTTAGCACTCTCGGATAGGTGTAATCATGATGGAATCACTCCTCTGGCTGTTATGAGTAATCATCATGCAAATGGCACAAAAACCTTAGTGATGCCACGAGTGTCCATCACAGCCCGATAAACTAATAAAAATCTTTGGCATACTCTCAATTACTTAAAAACTGAAATTCTTGAAGGACAATGAATAGAAAACTAGTGCTTGCAAAGTCTTGATTCATTGATGTGGGAGAATTGAGATACTCTAGTATATATGCTTTTCATGACAACTCTCACACTCTTAATTTACATGATTATATTTTACTGTTCAAAGGCAAGCCTATGAGTTGATTACTTGACATGGAATAAAATTTACTCATTTGAATCATCCATGCTTACAATAATTTTGCTACGCTATAAGGATGCATGAAACTCGTATAATATGCTTGCCATTACTCTATCTATGCTGAAGTTTTTCAGGTTTATAAAAGTGGAGGAAACATGAGACTATTAATCGTGAGTATGATCACCATCTCGTTATTTCAGTTTAAATGCTGAGTTCCTTTTTGATTTTGGTTTTGTTGCTCGGGACGATCAAGTTTAAGCTTGGGGAGGTTGATTGCTCTAAAATATAGCCATCTACGTCCACATTTAAACTAGACATTAATCATATTTTTGATCAAATATCTCTCTAAACCCTACCACTAATGCTAATATTCAGAGGGGTATCCAATCCTTTCTTCTTGTATTTTTCCTGCGCAAATAATGCCGTTTAAAGGAGGGAATCACTACATTAAAGTCAAAGATACGTTATTTCCTTCCACCCGAGGAAACCAGGAGCCGTCCAACACAGGTAGACACCATAACAACCAACTATATGGCCGGAGCAAAAATTCCGACCATATAGCTCTGGTCGTATAGTTGGCGACGCCTCCATTAGGTCAAACAGAACAACTTTCATGAAGCGACCCCTATATAAAGAAGCCTCAGGCGAGAAAACAGAGAGACAACATGCCCCAGAATCCATACCTCGCCAGAAAGCCGTCTCTACATCTCCAAACCCTTCTCCATCTCCATAGTCATCTTCCACCACCTGTAATAGTAGATCTCTTCTCTGATTGGCGACATTGTAAGACTATTGCTATCAATCTCATGATTTTCATTACAATGTTTGTGATTGTTCATCTCATCTCTATGTGTCAGCCATTCTCCATGGGCTAAGGGCTTCGTCCTAGCATGTAGCAATTGTGCATGTGATTTATCATAGATGGGATTGTGTATTAGTTTGTATGACATGATGATTATTGTATCCTCTCTTGCGTCAATCTAAGGACTTGTCAGGTACCCAAGAGACCGAGGGTTGAGCCAGGTATAGTGAGTATGAGTGATGACTGATCTGCAGGCTGGGAACCCCAGTGATAGAAGGGGTAGTATGACTGCATGTGAGGGATTTGCTTGGGATTAACGGTGACATCACTATGCATATCATTAGTTCTCTTTCTTCTATGGATGAGACTAGTAGCTCATTGCTATAAGCGGTTGCGAAGGAAATAGCAATTATGGATGCACTGTCCAAATATAGTTTATCTTGCTCTAACAAGTACACGCATACTTTATTTCTATCTTTTATTTCCATCAGATGTTTTTGCACAGCTACAAGTGAAACCGAACACCCTAGGCCCTCTCTCTCCATCATCTACAATAACAAAAAGACGCAAGCTACTGGTCCGGTAAAAACACAAAAGGAATTCTAAAACTCCCAAAGGTCCGTTAATGTAACTTCACTATGCATTTGCTTCCCGTGGATTCGATAACCTAGGTCTACTAGGGAAAAAGAGCTATACTACATCCATAATCAGGATCGAATGTATCAACTACAATTCGAAACATTGCCAACCGCTGGATCTTCTTTTCCATTCTTAGCATCTACAAAGATTCTACTTTATCATGATGAACGCTAGTATGCGCAAACCTCAAATCACCGAGAGTTTGGACAACAGGTTTAACTTCTTGATAAGATTTTGCATCTTGACAATTTAATGAAATTTGGTCAAACCTGATCTACATAAATAGAGAACAAGAGGGAGGAAGCATGAGACTTTCAAAAAAAAGGCAGCGCAAGATCAGCGCATAAGAGGGCTTGAAGGCCGTGCAATGTCAGAGCAAAGCTATGATGGGCTGCTGACACGAGGTACAGGGTACACTCCAATTGTAGTAAATGTATGGACCTACTACTAGTATATGCACGCAAAACAAGTTGCATTTTTTTCTCTCCTTCGCTGCCTCTCACCATCCATCCTCCATCGATTTCTTCACTGCAGCCGTGGGTGCATAGTCTGGCTTGTCTCTTCCTCGTCCACAATAGGTTCAACTTCTTGCTAAGATTTTGCATCTTGATAGTTTAACAAAATTTGGTCAAACTTGAGCTACAAGTAAGCATGATAGATTGCTCTTAAATTAATTATGTTTTTGAAGGTAGATGGGTGCATATCTTCTTGTAAAAGCAGTGTCGTGCGTGTGAGTGTCCAACTACCAGGAAAGAAAATTCTCAATTGATGACGACTGGTTCAACCTCTAGCTAAGATTTTGCATCTTCCTCAAAAAAAAGGTTTTGCATCTTGAAAATTTTGAACCCCTTTTGAAAATGATCACATGAAATAGGGAGAGAGGGGAAATGATATTTCTATTCTCTATGGCCAACCCACAAGCTTGAGGTGGACCTTAGGCTTAAAGATAACTTTATTTTTTCCACTATGTATAAGGTGAACCTTAGCGGATGCCATATAGTAGGCCTTATTAAGGTGTGCTTTTTTACACAATACGGGAGTAATATAGTATTTCTTTTCTTAGATACATGGTCACCTCTATCCACGCAATGTACATGATGAGAGAATAAAACATTGGCAGGGGAAGAGGGCAGCAGTGAAGAGAAGTTGAAGGAAATTCCATGTCAGAGCAAAGTTATGATGGGTTTCTGACACGAGGTACTCCTGCAGCCTTACAGTGTACTATACTCTACTAGTGGAGTAGTAAATTTCAGAACCTATGCACGTAAAACAAATCATGTATTTTCTCTCTCCTTCCCTATGCTCCATATCTCCTCCCCTTTCCCCTACCGGTCTGGTTGATCTCTCTCCCCTCGTCCATAGTGTGGCACTACGCACGTGTGCCTTGGTACGGCGGCTCTGTGTCTCTGGCGTGTTCGGCAGCCGCGCGTTGGTGTGGAGTAGGTACGAGGAGTACATAGGAAGGAAACCACTTTGGTCCTTGGTGGCACAAAAATTCAAATTTTTCTGGTTTTCGAAATTTTCACTTGCTTCCCAAACATCAGGAGGGAAGGTTATTCAAAAGATCGGCCATTCGCAGTAACGTACTTCTTATCTTCTCTTTATCGTTTCTTATCTCTTGCAGTACAATATAATACAATACAATAAACCACTGCATAGTCTACGGATTAACGAACATTGACCTTTGGATCAAGACTAGAAAATCCAAACATTGCCAACCTCTTGATCTTCTTTTCCATTCTTAGCATCTAGAAAGATTCTACTTTAGCACGATTAACGCTAGTATGCGCAAACCTAAAAACACAAACTTCATTACTCACTTTTCACGGTCCCTGTGCTAATAAATGCATGAACTTGGATGCAATTTTCATTTTTATCAGGTCCTTGATGTAACTTGTACTTCCAC
Organism: Avena sativa; assembly: GCA_916181665.1. NCBI lineage: Eukaryota > Viridiplantae > Streptophyta > Magnoliopsida > Poales > Poaceae > Avena > Avena sativa. The sequence goes on along the minus strand of OV702292.1, from coordinate 253,864,056 downwards.
CGACTGTGTTAACTCTCAAGCACCTCTCTCCTACGAGACCTGCCATTTGATAGGCCATTCGCAATACTTCTTATCTTCTCTTTATCGTGTCTTATCTCTTACAATACAATAAACCATTGCATAGTGTACAAATTAAGTTTGAACATTGACCGTTGGATAGAGACTAGCAAATCCAAACATAGACAACCTCTTGATCTTCTTTTCCATTCTTAGCATCTAGAAAGATTCTACTTTAGGACGATAAATTCTAGTATGCGCAAACCTAAAAACACAAACTCCATTGCTCAGTTTTCAGGGTCCTTGTGCTAATAAATACATGGACTTGGATGCAATTTTCATTTTTATGAGGTCCTTGATGTAACTTGTACTTCCACCGACTGTGTTAACTCTCAACCACCTCTCGCCTACGAGACCTACCATTTGGTAGGCCATTCACAGTACTTCTTATCTTCTCTTGATCGTGTCTTATCTCTTACAATACAATAAATCATTGCAGAGTGTACGGATTAACTTTATACATTGACCGTTGGATCAAGACTAGCAAATCCAAACATTGCCAACCTCTGGATCTTATTTTCCATTCTTAGCATCTAGAAAGATTCTACTTTAGCATGACAATCGCTAGTATGTGCAAACCTAAAAACACAAACTCCATTCTTCAGTTTTCAGGGTCCTTGTGCTAATAAATGTCTGGACTTGGATGCACTTTTCATTTTTATGAGGTCCTTGATGTAACTTGTACTTCCACCGGTCGTGTTAACTCTCAAGCACCTCTCTCCTACAAGACCTACCATTTGGTAGGCCATTCGCAATACTTCTTATCTCCTCTTTATCGTGTATTTTCTCTTACAATACAATAAAGCACTGGATAGTGTACGGATTAACTTTGAACATTGACCGTTGGATCAAGATTAGCAAATCCAAACATTGCCAACCTCTTTATCTTCTTTTCCATTCTTAGCATCTATAAAGATTCTACTTTAGCATGACGAGTGCTAGTATGTGCAAACCTAAAAACACAGACTCCATTGCACAGTTTTCAGGGTCCTTGTGCTAATAAATGTATGGACTTGGATGCAATTTTCATTTTTATGAGGTCCTTGATGTAACTTGTACTTCTAGCAACCGTGTTAACTCTCAAGCACCTCTCTACTACGAGACCTACCATGTGGTAGGCCATTCGCAGTACTTCTTATCTTCTCTTTATCGTGTCTTATCTCTTACAATACAATGAACCACCGCATAGTGTACAGATTAACTTTGAACATTGACCGTTGGATCAAAACTAGCAAATCCAAACATTGCCAACCTCTAGATATTCTTTTCCATTCTTAGCATCTAGAAAGATTCTACTTTAGCATGATGAACACTACTATGCATGAACCTAAAAACACAAACTCCATTGCTTAGTTTACAGGGTCGTTGTGCTAATAAATGCATGGACTTGGATACAATTTTCATTTTTATGAGGTACATGATGTAACTTGTACTTCCACCGACCGTGTTAACTCTCAAACACCTCTCTCCTACGAGACCTACCATTTGATAGGCCATTCTCAGTACTTCTTATCTTCTCGTTATCGTGTCTTATCTCTTACAATACAATAAACCACTACATAGTGTACGGAATAAGTTTTAACATTGTCCGTTGGATCAAGAGTAGCAAATCCAAACATTGCCAACCGCTGGATCTTATTTTCCATTCTTAGCATCTAGAAAGATTCTACTAATAGTTTTTAGCATGATGAACGCTAGTATATGCGCAAACCTTGAAACACACACTTCATTGCTCTCAATTTCACGGTCCTTATGGTAATAAATGCATGGACTTGGTTGTAATAATTATCATTTTCATGAGTTCCTTGATGTAACTTATACTTCCACCAACCATGTTAACTCTAAAGCACCTCGCTACTACAAGACCTTCCATCAGATCGTCCATTCATAATACTTCTTATCTTATGTTTATCTTCTCTTATCTCTTACAATATCATACCATCACTATAGAGTGTACGAACCATTCACCATTTGATCAAGACTGGCAAATCCAAACATTCCTAACAACTATTGGATCTTTTCCATTCTTAGCATCTAAAAGATTCTACTCAAAGTCTTTAGCACGATGAACGCTAGTATGCGCAAACCTCAAAACACACACTTCATTACTCAGTTTCAGGGTCCTTGTGCTAAATGCATGGACTTAGATGTAATTTTTTAGTTTTTTACGAGGTCCTTGATGTAACTTGTACTTCCACCGACCGTGTTAACTATCGAGCACCTCGCTCCTACGAGACCTAAAGTTAGATCAGCCATTCGCAGTACTTTTTATCTTTTCTTTATCTTGTCTCTTATCTCTCACAATACCATATATACCACTGCATAGTGTACGGAACAATGAATGTTTGATCAAGACAGGCAAATCCAAACATTGCTAACCATTGGATCTTCTTTTCCATTCTTAGCATCTAGAAAGATTCTACTTTAGCACGATGAACGCTAGTATGCGCAAACCTCAAAACACACACTTCATTGCTAAGTTTTAGGGACCTTGTGCTAAATGCATGGACTTGGATGCAATTTTCATTTTTATGAGGTCCACTTGTACTTGCTTAACAAAGAAAATCAGCGTGGTGCTCACTCCTACAGCCTTATAGTGTGCTACTCCTCCTCTATGCAAGGAAAATAAATTGTATACTACTCTCTCTTTTGCTACATCACACCCATCCTCTAGCTGATATCTCCCTCGTCCACAGTGTGGCGCTGCGCATGTGTGCCATGGTACTATGGTGGCTCTGTTTCTATCTCTTTTTTTATAACTTTGCTCTAACATCGAAGCGCGTTCAACACCTCTTCGCTGCAGCCCTCTCGGGCTGCCTTCTCTAACCCCATAATCTCTTCTACAGTAGCTCTTTGTTTCCCCCTCCATTTTGATCCTTCTTTTTTCCTACTACTACTATTTGCTTTGCGGAAAACAACATTCCAGTTTTCACAAAAAATCCTGTCACTTGGAAATTTGAGATCATCTCTTTTCATAATTCTTCTTGGAAACTCCCCTTGGCAAAATATTGTTTACAATAATGCCAAGATGCACCAATCTACATAATATGGGGAAATTACCATAAACTATGATGTGGATCACAAGATATGGCATTGACCTTGGTCGTCCCACTCAACACCTATTCATACGCATTGCAGGACAGTTTTGTGAACCTGGTTTTTGAAAAGTTGTCAAAACACAAGTTTGTCATTTTTCATGGAATGTGATACATGCAAAAGGACGCCATGCACATGTCTTTCGAAAAATTGTAAGAACAATCCACCTGAGCCTCATGTTACAATTCCTTTACTTTCCTGTGAATCTAACACTTCTTTAAGAAAAATTCATGTAGGATTCAACTGGACATGATATTCTAATAGTACTGTATTTTCCCTATTCCTTTGTTTTTCCTATCCCGCGAATCAAACAGGCCCAATCTTGAGACTCCCACGGGCGACATTTCCTACTACGCCAAGATGCACCCATATACCAGATTAATGTGGGAACAGTTCATTAACTATGATGTCGATATTGCCTTGACCTTTCTTGTTCATTAGGGTTGAAACCTAATAATATTCATACATGGTGAGAAAATATCGCGGGGCTGGTTTCCAGAAGTTGTCAAATTCCATGGTTATCAGTTTCCTAGCAGGTTGTACACGTGACGTGATAGGATGCCATGCGTAAATATTTGTTTTTCTATTTTTCTTTATTACATGTGATTGTTTCAAAATAGGTTCAAAATTGTCAAGATACAAATTCTTAGCAGGAAGTTGAATTTCTCAAAACTCTCAATTGTTTTCGATATATTAACTACCTAATGCGTACCACCATAAGCTTTTTGTAGAACTTCGATAGAAATCTACCACTTTCTAGAGCTTCTAGTTCAAATATGACATGATTTTGTTAATAGAGACATAAAGTAATTTGAGTGGTCCGAGTTAGCTAGGAAGCTTTGAAAACTCATAAAACTTAGGAATCGTACATAAAACATTGTCCACTATATCTGGAAACTTGGCTTGTGGTATTCAAAAACATGTTCTCTGTACTTTCTGTGCATACTATATTCATGGTGCTAGAGGCCAACAATAATGGGATCTTATATATGCTAGACATGACATAATCAAATGTACTAAAAGAGATCCAATGGTCAACAATGTCGGGTCCAACTGCCGATGTTCGAAGTTATTCGTACACTATATAGTGGTATGGAAATTGTGAAGCAACATAGTTGTTTTTTGTTTTGAAAAGAAGTGTCAAGCACAAATTTCTGATTTTTATGGTGAGCAATACGCATAAGAGGATGCCAAATGAAAGTATTTTCTTTATTATTTGTTTTATTTCAATGTCTTCAAAACATTATCAAAGTTGAAGGCATGCATATTCTTTGCACGAAGTTAGTTGCATGTTTAAAATCTCGCGATGGTTCTCGATATATTTGGTACCAACAAACGACATATGTAAAATTCAAGAGAAACCTATCATGCATACTTGTACTCCCTCCGATTCATATTAGTTGTCCCTAGATTGGATGTGTCTAAACTAAAACATGTCTAGATACATCCATTCCGTGACAAGTAATATCGATCGGAGGGAGTAGTTCATATCTGACATAATTTCGTTAAATCGGCATAAAGTCCTCTAAGTGGGGGAAGTTACCTAGCTAGGAAGATTCAAAAATTCTAAAACAAGGAAGTTATAAGAAAGCATGGTCCACTTTGTCTGAAATGTGGTGCGGTGGCACCTTTTTCCAACTAGGTTTGGCCTAGAAGGAGCGAGATGCTTCGGTTAGCAACTTAACATTGTTAGTGGAAGTGTACATGTTACATCAAGGACCCAAAAACGAGAAAATTACACCTAACCCTTGTTTTAGTACAAAGGGGCCTGAATATAAGCATGGAAAATCAGTCGGGACTGGCTCTCCTTCTCCACCCACTAGCTGAGCCATACCATTTGTACTAGAACAACAACAACTTGCATATATCTTTCTAATGAAGTGCGGTGCTCACTTTTGCTAGATATTTCTAATGAAGTGCATCGAATGCAATGGGACATGTATATATTTATATATACATACCAAGTACAACATCCCTTCTCTAGTGTTGTGAGTGTTGATCCTTGTAATAACCTTCCATGCGATGTTTGGGACGAAGCAAGTGAAAAAATCGAAACCCGAAAAGTTTGATTCCCGACAACTTTTTGCCGCCGCACCAACCCAACGCCCAAAGTGGTTCCTTCCTATGCACACCAACACAGCATAGCTGATGGACACATGATAGACAGACAAGCCTTCGTACTAATGTTAGAGTTGAAAGCGGCATCCCGTGGAAGTTCCTCTTCTAGTTCATTTTGATGTACTCCTATAGAAACTTCAAAATGAACTAGAGGCCGGACTTTTGCAGGATCCCGCTCACAACCCTAACCGTGGCACATGTGCTGAGCGCCACACTCCGGACGAGGGAGAGATCAACTAGCAGGTGTGCATGCGGGTGCCAAGAAGATACATACTTGATTATATTGTGTAAAATTTGACCGAACAAATAGAGTAACTAATACACTTGATTAATTTGTGTAAAATTAGTACTGTTGGAGGTAGAGTAAAACTTTCCAATAATGCTAATTTTCTACCGACATTCTTTATACTATATATTTAGAGTAAATCTTGGTCAAACAAAAACATGCAAAACGAGGACGCCTTATTCCTCAGGGCGGAGGTAGACTAATACTCCTACCTACTACTCCTACTTATGCAAACAGTACTATAGTAGAACCTATAAATAAATAATGTGTCTAGTCAAACCGACGTGATGAGACTATACTGCGCCTGGAGGTGACATGGTTAATTTATTACAAGAAAATGAAAAACCTCTTTCAAAGAGCCATCCCATCTTCCCCATCTCTGTTTAGTTTATCCACACTCGCCAACGCTGCCAGGCCGCATTTGGGATCCTCTCCACCATGTGGATCACACATTTTCCCCACCATCTTACCCGGTGCATCTCTCCTTCCAGACCGCCACCCCTCTCCTCCAAAAAAAAACAGTTCTATATAGATCTGCCCTCGCCCCCAATCCTCCTCGACGCGATGGCGGATCGTTTGTACAAAATTTGGAGAGGTTTGAGGGAGAGCCGGCGGTGCAGCGGCTTTAGCAAGATTGGCAACGACGTCATCAACCAAATCCCTGAGCGTCTCGACGCGAAAAGCTCCGTCCGGCTGGCCGCATGCTCCAAGGAGCTACACCGCCAAGTCGTTGGTGGAGAAGGTTATAGCTGCCCGAATTACAACTTCTTGCAAGTTCTCTCCTTCAACAAACTCTATGCCCACATGATCTCCTGCATCCATAGCCCATTTATCTGCACGGAGCCAGGATGCAACTGGGTCAGCAACAAATTAATGTTGTATCTGCACCTCAAATCCACCCACTCGATCGAGGTGCCCACAGTCTTCTACAGCATAAAATAATGGGACCCGTCTAAGCCGATGCGTGCAGGGTGCTCGCTGAGAACAAATGTCATTGGCATTAGGAAGATGGGAATGTTGTTCATCGGCCAAATTGACGGGCACATGATGGCTCAAAATATATCGAGCTCGTTGGGAACCCCAAGAGGAAGGTATGATGATCACAGTAGCAAGTTTTCCCTCAGTTATGAAACCAAGGTTATCAAACTAGTAGGAGAAAGGAAACAACCCCAAGGTGTTGTTTCCAACTTGGAATCCTACACAACACAACCACAGAACTTTGCCCCAACTTACAGTGAGGTTGTGAATCTCACCGGTTTTGGTGAAAACAAAGGATTAAATGTATTGCGTGGAAGATAGTAATTGCTTGCAGAAAGTAAACAGTAAAACAGTAAATAGTAGATGGTAGATTGATGGTAAAAGAATGGACCAGGGTCCATAGTTCACTAGAGGTGATTCTCTTTAAGATCAATAACATGTTGGGTGAACAAATTACAGCGGGGCAATCGACAAACTCGAGAAAGCATACCATGCATATACTAATCATCTTGACTCCTATGAGATTTGATTGGGCATTACAACATTATACATAGACCGTAATCCAACTGCATCTATGACTAATAATCCACTTTCAGGTTATCATCCAAACCCCCTCCAGTATTAAGTTGCAAGCAACAGATAATTGCACTAAGCAAAGTGTGTAAAACAAACAATACGATTGTCCCATGGACAAAGGATTGTTTTTTTCTCCCTAGTAGCAACAACATATCTAGTACCTTAGAGATTCCTGTCACTTCCCCAGATTACTAGAGGCATGAACCCACTATCGAGCATAAATACTCCCTCTTGGAGTTGCTAGCATCTACTCGGCCAAGATAGCTACTAACAACGGAAAGCATGCAAGATCACAAATAACATAGACATGATAGAATCAATAATCAATCTCAAATAGCATCTCAATATCCATCAGATCCCCGCAAAAACAACATGTAAGATTACAAATAGATGATCTTGATCATGAACGAAGCTCACAAGATCTAAACATGATAGCACAAAGGAGGAGAACCAACCATCTAGCTACTACATGGACCCGTAGTCCAAGGATGAACTACGCACGCATAACACCAGAGGCAGTCATGGTGATGAAGAAGGCCTCCAGGATGATCTCTCCCCTCCGGCAGGGTGTCGGGAAGAGCTTCAAATCCCTCCCGATCTAGGGATGGAGATGGCGGCAGCTACTGATTCTTTTGTGGAATTTTGATCGGGTACCTTAGGGTTTTTGTGCCGGGAGGATTTTATAGGCGGAAGGGCAAGGTCGGTGGAGTAAGAGGGGGCGTGGCCGCCTGGCCGCACCGCCCTGGTGCGCCACTTCGTCTCCCCTCCAGACTCTGTGTTGCTTCGGGTAAAATATTGACTTTGGCTTTTGTCCAGTCCAATTTCGAGAATATTTCCTTACTAGCTTTTCTAAAACCACAAACAGCAGAAAACAGGCAACTGGCACTATGGCATCTTGTTAATAGGTTAGTTCTAGAAAATGTATAAAAATAAGTGTGGACAAAACATAAGAAAGTAGATACTAAACAAGCATGGAACATCAAAAATTATAGATACGTTTATGACGTATCAACATCCCCAAGCTTAACTCCTACTCGTCCTCAAGTAGGTAAGTGATAAAAAAATTGAGGTGACATGCACCATCACAATCTTAATCAAGGTATTTGTAAAACATTGATAGTTGGGATCATAGTACTCTAACATAGACATGAAAGATATAGTTCTAACAATAAGACATAGCAACTATGTTGTAACATGAAAAGGTACAAACAAAAGATTCATGAGTAACAATGCTTTGAAAGACGTTTGTTTGTTTCACATATAGAAAACATAATGAGAATGGTATTCAGCTTGTCCCTCATAGTGTAGCAAAACATAAATGCATAGGACACCTTCAAAGTTCATAAGGGTGACTAGATACAAATAATTTAAGAACAAGCAATATCAAAGTTATGAATCAATCAACAAGTTTTGGGACAATGCACATTAAACTAAGAATGACCACTATGTTCTCTCAATAGGTGCATAAAGATGAAGATGGAGACTCAACATAAAAGTAAGAGAAAGGCCCTTCATAGAAGGAAGCAGGGATTCAACTCTCATAAAGAGCTTCCAAAAATTATAGTACTTGTTAGCTTTCAGCTCTCATTACCCCTATCATAAGCCACTTTAGGTGATTAAGGTTAAATTGAGCAAATATAAGGATATGCTTGACAAGTTATAAGCTAAAAATCTCATGCCCCTTGCTTACGAGTACCGAACCTCATGCTACTCAACTTTAGTCACAAGTAAGTTCTTGTCATTGTAAGTATATGAGTATCATAGAGAACCGCCAATGGGGTACCCCTTGCCCGCTAATACATGAGTTTTCCCATATCAAAATGACAAGGCAACAAACAATGAGCATCTCAGTGATCCTTTTATTTGCTTATTTGCATAGGGTTTTCCCTTTTTTATTGAGGATGCTTCACAGATTGCTCACTATGGTTATGCCGCAAGTTTCCACCATGATTAGGCATGACTTAGGCTAGCAGCCCAGGCGTTTCTCTAACACATATGTGAACTCCATGAGGTTTACAAGCTCCCCTTTCATTTCACACCGCTGGGATCCATAAGCAAAACAACATGATATCAACTAAATAAAGTGCAATGTTGAAAGCATTCCCCATGGTAACATGGTTCTGCTAATTCACAACTTACAAAACGCAAGCACATACGCAACATAGATGGGCACAATGGTTCAATTTTATTAAGTGCAAGAAAGTAAAGTGTGCCATCAAGTTCTTGAGAGCTTTAATCACTAATTTTCACGTAACAAGTTTAATTCGGAAGGTAGATAAAAACATGAATATACTTGGAATAGCAATAACGCTAATAGGTAGGTATGGCGGACTCTTTGGAATAACTTGGTTTTATTTGGAGTTGTATGCATGAGTGGAACTCATACTTGGTACATGTGGAGGCTAGCAAAAGACTGGGAGCGACCAACTAAGAGAGCAATAATAGCCATAATCATGCAAAGCGACAAAACATTATTAATTAAAGCATAAAGTGATATCACAAGTCGAAAACTAAATGATCATAGAGGCTATGGTGACTTGGTATAGTCTTAACATGGTGTGAGCATGCGCCAAGTCAACCCAAATAAAGCATCAAAGGAGAATACCACAATATTATGCTTTTATATGCTAATACAACGCATGATTCTTTCAATGCACATTAAGCAATCTCAATTGTTTGTAACAAGTCCTGCTACAGCAATAATCACTATTCATAAAGTCAAATAAATATCAAACATGAGATGATAAAGTCTAGGCCACATTTAAAACAAGACTCCTTTTATACCACTTATAAGCATGAACTTTCTACTCTTATCGAATCCAAATCAACTTATTTGAAAACTAATGTATGAATGAGGGGGTCCAACCAATTTATTTAAGCAAACAAAGCAAAAGAAAACTAAAAATAAAAACGAACACGCTCCAAGAACAACACAATTGTGCATGAAACAATAAAAATAAAGTGTTTGGAAGAAAACCTGAGATTTTTATTGATGAAGAAGGGATGCCTTGGGCATCCCCAAGCTTTGATGCTTGTACTTGTTGAATATTTCTTGGGGTGACATGGGTGGCATCCCCAAGCTTTGATGCTTGTACTTGTTGAATATTTCTTGGGGTGACATGGGTGGCATCCCCAAGCTTGAGATTTTGTCCATACTTCATCTTATCACATTATTCTTCCCTACACTTTAAAATTCCCTTCATAGAAAACTTCACACAATCTTCATTAGCAACATTAGTGTACTTAAGATAATAAGTCTTTAGGTTCAGTTTCAACACAAGTAAAACTTCCATTAGAGAACAATCTACTGTAGCAATTCCTTTTAGAAGTTCAAGAAATTGGCAAGAACTCAAAGAGAAAGAGATTAAGAGGCAAATGCAAATAATGGCAGAAATCTGTCAAAACAGACCAGCAGGTAAAAATCGATTTTTTCGAAGATCTTCTGTTGCTCAAATCGAAAAGTGATAAACTAACGAAAGTTAGATAACAACCTGGGGCAGAATCACAAACAACTACAACTCAATCTGCCGTATGGATATTTTTCACGAATTTTTACAGCGAAGCACAAAAATCTGTTTCAGGATAGCAACTTTCCCAAGCATTATTTCTCTCTTATTAGAGGTTATTCTTGGCACAGAAACCACACAAAAAGGATAAGGATAGGTTATTAAAGAAGTAATAACTTCCAAGACTCAACAAAATAAAAATTTAATGACTAAAAATTTGGGTTATCTCCCAATAAGTGCTTTTCTTTAACGCCTTTGAGCTAGGAATAAGAAGTAGGAATCAAGTATTCTCAAATGAATAAGCATTATGACCAAATTTTGTTTTAATAGGAGAGGCAAAAGGAATATTCTCTCTCTTCTTAGGGAAGTGTTCTATACCTTTCTTGAGTGGGAATTGATATTTAATGGTGCCTTCTTTCATATCAATAATGGCACCAACAGTTCTAAGAAAAGGTCTTCCCAAAATAATAGGACAAGAAGCATTTCATTCAACATCCAAAACACAGAAATCAACAGGGACGTAGGTATTGTTAAACATAATAAGAACATAATTAATACTCCCCATGAGTTTCTTTTTAGCAATATCATCAAGTTGGACATCTAAATAACAATCTTCCAATGGTGGTAAATCAAGAATTTCATAAATCTTTCTAGGCATAATAGAGACACTAATATCAAGATCACATAAATCTTTGAGATCAAAATCATTCACTTTCATATTAATGATGGGTTCCCAACCATCTTCTAATTTCATTGGGATAGAATCTTTATGTTTCATCTTTTCTTCTTTAACTTTTATGAGAGCATCAGTAATGTGTTTTGTAAAGGCCATATTCATAGCACTAGCATTAGGACTTTTAGAAAGCTTTTGTAGGAACATAATTACTTCAGATATATTGCAACCATCAAGATCAAAATCATAATTAACATCCAAGGTAGTAGAGCTATTGTTTCCCATATTTCGAAGAATTTCAGCATTTTTATTAGAAAAGGTTCCATTGGTTTTAGGCATTGTTGCAAACGGAATGGGGACTTCATGTGGTTTGCTAGCATCAACATTAGTGGTGGTGATAGTACAAATACTACTATTTCTAGCAATTTCATCTTCTCTTTCCCACTTAGCATGCAATTCAGCTAATAGTCTAACATTTTCATCAATTCTAACTTGTATGGCATTAGTAGCAGCAAAGGGATTTTCTATGGTTTCAGGTTTGGCAGCCATTTTATTAATCAAAGGGGATTGTGCTTCAGACAAAGACGATATGTTTCTTTCAGCATTCAAAAGTTTCTCCTCAATAGTTTTGTTGAAAGCAGTTTGTTTACTAATAAAATCTTTAAGCATGACTTCAAGTTCAGAGGGTGCACTCCTATTGTTGTTGTAGGAATTTCCATAAGCATTACCATTATTGGGAGGATATGGTATATAATTGTTATTACCAAAATTATTCCTGTAGGCATTGTTGATAAAATTATTATTTCTAATAAAGTTCACATCAACTTGCTCTTCTTGAGCAACCAATGAGGCTAAGGGGACATGATTTGGATCAATATGAGCTTTCCCATTAACAAGCATAAACATCATAACATCAATTTTATCACTCAAGGAGGAGGTTTCTTCAATAGAATTTACCTTCTTACCTTGTGGAGCTCTCTCAGTGTGCCATTCAGAATAGTTAACCATCATATTATCAAGGAGCTTTGTTGCAGCACCCAAAGTAATGGTCATAAAGGTACCTCCAGTAGCCGAATCCAGTGGATTTCTTGAAGAATAATTCAGTCCTGCATAAAAGGTTTGGATAATCATCTAAGCAGTCAGTCCATGAGTGGAACAATTCTTTACCAAAGATTTCATTCTTTCCCAAGCTTGAGCAACATGTTCATTATCAGATTGTTTAAATTTCATTATTTCACTTCTCATAGATATAATCTTAGCAGGAGGATAGTATTTCCCAATGAAAGCATCTTTGCATTTAGTCCAAGAATCAATACTATTTCTAGTTAGGGATAGCAACCATTGTTTAGCTTTTCCTCTCAAAGAGAAAGGAAAAAATTTAAGATTAATAATATCTCCAACTATATCCCTATGTTTTTGCATCTCACAAAGTTCAAGAAAGTTATTAAGGTGAGCAGCAGCATCTTCAGTACCAACACCAGAAAATTGTTCTTTCATAACAAGATTGAGCAAAGCATGGTTAATTTCAAAGAAAGTAGCTTCAGGGACAGCTGGAGCAATAGGTGTGCATATGAAATCATTGTTGTTGGTGCTGGTGAATTCACACAACTTAGTATTTTTAAGAGTATTTTTTTGTGTGTTTTTAATAAAGGAAGGAAACTAGTACAACTAATGTTTTTGTGTTTTTGATAAAATAAACAAGCAAACAAAGCAAAAATAAACTAAGCTAAACAAAAGTAAAGAGGCTGGTTATGAGGGACTCCCTTGTGAAGCTGTCCTTGACTCCCCGACAACGGCGCCAGAAAAAAGGCTTGATGGCTCAAAATATATCGAGCTCATTGGGAACCCCAAGAGAAAGGTATAATGAGCACAGCAGCAAGTTTTCCCTTAGTTATGAAACCAAGGTTATCGAACCAGTACGAGCAAGGAAACCACCCCAAGGTGTTGTTTCCAACTTGGAATCCTGCACAACACAACCACAGAACTTTGCCCCAACATACAGTGAGGTTGTCAATCTCACTAGTTTTGCTGAAAACAAAGGATTAAACGTATTGCGTGGAAGATAGTAATTTCTTGCAGAAAGTAAACAGTAAACAGTAAATAGTAGATTGTAGATTGATGGTAAAAGAATGGATCGGGGTCCATAGTTCACTAGAGGTGATTCTCCTTAAGATAAATAACATGTTGGCTGAACAAATTACAGCGGGGCAATTGATAGACTCGAGAAAGCATACCATGCATATACTAATCATCTTGACTCCTATGAGATTTGGTTGGGCATTACAACATTATACATAGACCATAATCCAACTGCATCTATGACTAATAATCCCCCTTCAGGTTATCATCCGAACCCCCTCCAGTATTAAGTTGCAAGCTACAGATAATTGCATTAAACAAAGTGTGTAAAGTAAATAATATGATTGTCCCATGGACAAAGCATTGTTGTTTTCTCCCTAGTAGCAACATCACATCTAGTACCTTAGATATTCATGTCACTTCGCCAGATTACTAAAGGCATGAACCTACTCCCTCTTGGAGTTGCTAGCATCTACTTGGCCAAGATAGGTACTAACAACAGAAAGCATGCAAGATCACAAATAACATAGACATGATAGAATCAATAATCAATCTAAAATAGCATCTCAATATCCATCGGATCCCTGCAAACACAAAATGTAAGATTACAAATAGATGATCTTGATCATGAATGGAGCTCAAAAGATCTAAACATGATAGTACAAAGGAGGAGAACCAACCATCTAGATACTACATGGACCCGTAGTCCAAGGATGAACTACTCACGAATAACACCGGAGGCAGTCATGGTGATGAAGAAGGCCTCCAGGATGATCTCTCCCCTCTGGCAGGGTACCGGGAAGAGCTTCAGATCCCTCCCGATCTAGGGATGGAGATGGCGGCGGCTACTGATTCTTTCATGGAATTTTGATCGGGTACCTTAGGGTTTTCGTCCCGAGATGCTTTTATAGGAAGAAGGGCAAGGTCGGTGGAGTACCAGGGGGCCCACACCACCTGGTGGCGCGCCCCCTGGCCGCACCGCCACCAGGTGTGGCCGCCCTGGTGCGCCACTTCGTCTCCCCTCCAGACTCCGTGTTGCTTCGGGTAAAATATTGACTTTGGCTTTTGTCCGGTCCAATTCCGAGAATATTTCCTTACTAGATTTTCTGAAACCACAAACAACAGAAAACAGGCAACTGGCACTGTGGCATCTTGTTAATAGGTTAGTTCCAGAAAATGTATAAAAATACTCTAAAGTGTGGACAAAACATAAGAAAGTAGATACTAAACAAGCATGGAACATCAAAAATTATAGATACGTTTATGACGTATCAGCACAGCACGGAGATTTTCCTGTCTGTCAGCCGCGTAAGGTCCGCGGTTTTGGGATTGGAGGAGTACGAGGTGAGGATATCATCATTGGTCGATTTTCCTGGGTTCTATCAGCTCGAGTTTTATTCTGAGCCAAAGATTGTGGAGCCGCCATCCGAAGTTGCACTGGATGCGCTCAACCATAACCTGTCGGTAGCGGGGACTTATTGTCAAGCTCCTCAATTGTTGGTCGGAGTTCCTCGTAGAGTTCCAATGTTGGATCGACGACGACATCAATCAATTGTGAGATATCACATCTTAATATTCTCCTGATGATCCTAATATGAATGTATTTGTAATTTTCTAGTCCCTATGTTCTAATATTAATTACTTTATTTATTTTAGTGGCAGATTCCCTTCGCAATCGGAGTGGTGGCAATGGCTGGAAAGATCCATGAATTTTACATCTATCTTGCTAAGGGTGAACAGGCGAAATCCTATTACGAGGATTCATAGATGACGGTAAAATGAGAGCAGCGTGCTAGGTGAGAAAGCAAGCGCTACCCGGCCACGACCTAGACACGCTGAATCGTTGGCATATAGATCTTGTGGTGATTCTGACCTCTCTCTCTTTCTCTCATGCATGTTTGGAGTATATGATGGGACATGTAATCGTTCCTAACTAGATTAAGGTACTACTAGAAGTAGTTTTATACTTCTACCGAGTATTTTGTATGGAGTTCTGCAACTGCTAATATATTTTGTAATAATTCCAATGTACTGGGAATTGTTCAGATCGAGTGCAGAATATGGCATGTATTGTTGAATCTTTCAAAAGCTACCGAATCTCTCAAATGTGCTGATGTTTCTATTATTAAAGTATTTTGTAGAACTAATATTCTTGTACTGGTACTTGTTTTGATCAATGGCAGTAGATTGTTTTTCTTTTCTTTTGAACATGGCCTTCTCAATCTAGATGAGGCATGGGCTTCTTGGGTTGCATATATGTTGGTCACACATGCAATGATGTAAGAACGAGGTATGCACACAAATGCAGACTTAATCGTTAGTATTGCTTGCTCCAATGATGGAGTGTGTTCAGATAAAAAGGGCAAACTCATCCCTTGCCTGTTTAAAAAAAATAGGCCCAATATTGAGACTCCCACCGGCAACATTTCCTACTACACCAAGATGCACCCATATACCAAATTAATGTGGGAAAAGTACATTAACTATGATGTTCATATGGCCATGACCTTTTTTGGTCATCATGGTTGAAACCTAATAATATTCATACATGGTGGGAAAATATGGCGGGGCTGGTTTCCAGAAGTTGTCTATCAGTTTCCTGGAAGGCTATACACGTGAAGTGATAGGATGCCATGCGTAAATAGTTGTTTTTCTGTTTTTCTTTGTTACATGTGATTGTTTCAAAACGGGTTCAAAATTGTCAAGATACAAATTCTTAGCAGGAAGTTGAATTTGTCAAAACTCTTGATTGTTTTCGATATATTAACTACTTGATGTGTACCACCAAAAGCTTCTAGTTCAAATATGACATGATTTTGTTAATTGTGACTTAAAGTCATTTGAGTGGGCTGAGTTAGCTCGGAAGCTTTGAAACCTCATAAAAGTTGGGAATCATCCATAAAACATTGTCCACTATATCTGGAAGCTTGGCTTGTGGCATTCAAAACCATGTTCTTTGTACTTTATGTGCATAGTATATTCATGGTGCTAGAGGCAAACAATAATGGGATCTTATATATGCTAGACATGACATAATCAAATGTACTGAAAGAGATCCAATGGTCAACAATGTCGGGTTTTGCCAATTTATATCCAACTGCCGATGTTCGAAGTTATTCCTACACTATATAGTGAATGGAAATTGTGAAGCAACATAGTCATTTTTTCTTTTCAAAAGAAGTGTAAAGCACTATATAGTGGTATGGAAATTGTGTCACGTGCCTTTTACTAGTATGGATATGGATGATTAGTTGATGTGACTCTTGGCCTTGAATTCCTGGACAGATAGGTTATGGTCTACTACCTTTTTCGATTACTAGATGGACGCTAGCCAAAATCTCCCACTGGATAGTACCATTTTTCTATTATTATTAGCTCGATGCGGGCCAAATTCAAATCTCAATCGAGCGGCAATATCACACACCGATCTTGAAGCATTTCACGCCCCTCTGTTTCAAAAACTTTTGTCTTCAAATTTCCTGGTCTACCCATTGTTTAGACGATAGATGGGCATGCTAATGTCAGTAGCTCGGGGCCAGGATCGTAATTATATTGCTATTCACCTATACTATGGTCCCGATTCATGCAGTTTTTCCCGCTGTCCCTCCCAAAAATCCCAAGCTCCTTTGTCGCCTCCACGACAACCACGCGCACCGGCTTGATCTCTGGTCTTGTGCGCCCCCGCGGAGCCGCTTCACCGATGCTCACCCACCGGATCTAGTTCACCGGGTCTCTCTACCACTGCACCGGAGCTGTGGTGTTGTTCACCACGCCGATGGCATCATCGACCACCCAAGCTCTGCTTCCTCGCTACCAATGGCATCATCAACCGCCCAAGCTCTGCTTCCTCGCTGTCGAAAGCTACTCAACCGTACCGGATCCGCTTCACCGGTGTCCACCGGACGTGATCTAGTTCAAGGAGTTCCATGTCCACCGCTCCAGACCAACTGCACGAACATCGCCGTTCACTACACCGGATCTTCCTCAGCGATGCTCTCGTCCACCGCATTCAAGCCAGCATCGACCGCCCAAGATCTGCTTCCCCGATGCCAACAACCATTGTAACCGCAGCAGCCACGGTGACCTGGACGTCACTCGCACGGTACCGATGATGGTTAGACGCCTCTCCGACAAAGGTTAACCAAATATCCAACCCGTTTTTGTTTTGTCAGCATTATAGCAGGTTCAAGCCTATCGCAGTGAACTGCATTTTTGTAATCGTGCTAGTACATACAAGTCACTGGGCACACCTGTTCTTCGTGCTAGTACATGCAAGTTCATTAGACATGTTGGTTTGCATTCGTTGCTCTACAAATTTCAATTCATGCACATGTCTGCTATTTTTTCATGCACATGTTCTTAGCTACTCCATACACTAGTAATTGCCTATTACCGTATAATTCTTGCAAAATATGTAGTCAATGGAAAATATTACTGTGTATACCATGCTCTACAGTTGTTGAATCTATCTAGTTCGTCCTGAGATTAGTTCCTGCTATTATTTCCTCCTTGGCATCGTTCTACTATGTTGTAGTAGCCGTTTAAACTCTTCATACTAATTCAATTATAATTTTCTTGTTGCCATGATGCCATCTAGTTCTTCAAAAGCTGCATCACTAACTATTTCCTTCTTCTTGCATAGAGCTCAAAATGGAACAATGAACATGTTGGTTTGCATAGCTGTAACACCCTCGAATCGGCCCTATGCAAGTTTTAGCCCTTTCCGCCAAACCCACATAGAAACGATTCAAGGACGGCCACCAGGCACTTTCGTGCGGGTGGAAAACGAAGTAATACCATTACACAACAATCCTCGATGGTACCCACAGAACAAATATATATTCAACAGCGACTCAACGAGTCAAGAATACAGATATACAATACAAAGATCCAAATCACCTTGAAAACATTACAGTGTCCGTGTATGGACAAGATGCAAATGGGGCTAAGAGCCCTAAAGAATAACCAATGGCGTCCATAACCCTGCCTAGGCCAAGCCGGAAGGGTAACCCTGCTAACAACGTCGAACTCGTACCTGCTAAACAAAAGGGGTGCCGACAAAGGGAGAAGGGAAAAAGAGGAGCGTCGGTACTGAGGCCAGTACACGGCGAGGCTAGAATTCCGCGGCTCTCGCCTACATAGGTATGGTGGACTGAAGCGGCAGCGAAGCATGCACTAAACAACCTATAGAGACTCGATGAACTGTCGGCTATTAGAGAGAGATAAGAAAGACCTATTCGGAACCAAACTTATACTAACACCAATCATACCCATCCTGGTATTCCCCCCTTGAGACCAAACGAGGAAGCCAAACCGAGGAACTCACACAGTTGGCAGTTTTATTCATTCCATTATAGTTGTCGCACTTACTAGTCAGATATAGATAGCATGAGTCATCCTGATAGCATTAGTAGTGGGCATTTTTAGTTAACCATTCAGTTGTAGTTGCAGTACTTACTAGTCAGATACAAGTAGCATGTGACATCCCAAACCCAGCAGTTGTGGGCACTTTTATTTCATTCCATTGAAGTTGCGATACTTACTAGGCAGGTATAACATGACACGATACACCCCAATTCCACCAGTTGTTGGCACTTTTATTATCCATTCCATTATAGTGAAGTTGATTACTAGTCACATATTAAGTCAAATTTATAGCACTACTTTAGTTATGCTTGTCTATGATCCAGATACTATGCTCTAAGTCGTCCATAACCGCGGACACGACTTTCAGAAAGATTTACCCTGCAGGGGTGCACAAATAGCAACACACACACGATCAACCTCGGAAAAACCAAATCATAACCCAACGAGGCTTTCATGACAAAGCAATCACAGGATTCATAAATCATTTCAGGGGGCCACCCCACTAAGCTACCCGCAACGAAGTTGGCCGGCTCCGAGACGGACCCAGGGTTTGTGTCAATGGCTGTAAACGACTGGAAACCCGAAAGTATGACTGGGCTTGTCGATACCGTGAAAACATTCCACGTTCCAAAACAGTACATGTGCTCCACGCACAATCGTAAATAAAGCAGTAAAGCATGGCATCAGTACAAGATAGTAATAAATCCCCAAACTACTTTGTGGCCCTAAGAAATAAGAATGAATCAAGCTCTGGCTAAGGGGGATCCATATGGTCTCTCGGATGTGGATAGTGCGAATAATCAAGGAACAGGTATCAAGTACTCGGGGCCTATGGGACACAAGTGGACATGAAAAACCAAATAGCATATATTGCCCACCGGTGCCTCTTTCATTAGTTATCCCAACAGTTTAATAGTTGTATTTAAAGTCATGATCCTCTCCACCGTAAAGCATATGACAACATTCCAACAACTGTGTGGCACTTCACAATACGGGACTGCACCTGAGCAAGCAACTACGACTCGCAAGGCCATCTATCTACCAAACAACAGGTAATAGGAGGTGTCCAAGGCAATATAAAGGCTGCACGGAATATATCTGGTACGGAACACTATAGCATCGCGACACGGATAGCAATAGATCAACATGAGGAAATAAAGACTATAGATGCAAAATAGGTAGAAAGAGGGAGAATGCTCGCCTGGGAAACATAGCTGATGGTTCATTATCCGAAGAACTTGTCGATACTCGCATCCACTCAACGAACTAATCCGTGAAGAAGCAAACACTAAAAGAAATACCGGATGCACTATTTAATACTATGGCAGAAGATCAGGCATGATTATGATATGATGGATGGCATAGCAAAGATGCGGTACAATTAGATAATATTCAGCGGAACCGGGGTCCCGACAATTAATTAAATGGTTCAATTGATTTAGAAACCCCGCAATTGAAATGTTGTATAAAAAAGGCAAAACATGGGATCGGTTCGCTACAAAAATTTAAATGGAGTCAATATAAGACTAGAAAAGCCTGCATATGGTCTCCATATTTAATTATTAGGTGAATCGGCATAATGCCCCCAAACCACACAAAGATGTATGCGACATGAACAATTTAATATGCACAAGAATATGTCATATATTATAAAAATAGGGGTCTCGAATAGGGATTACATTAGGGGCGAAGGTCTTGGTTCTGAGAGGGTCGGGTCCGGCTAGATCGGTCTTCGGGGTCGGGGCTTCAGGGTTTGGCCTTCGGATCTAGGATCGGTCTTCAGGTTCAGTCATCGGATCCATGTCGGCGCACTCGGAGTCTCGGCATATTCGAATCCGCAAAGGAGATGTCTGAAGGTTCACATCCGTGTGTGGGCCTTCGGAAGATCTTGGCGATGCCACGATGATCTTGTCGAGGACACTGATGCCCTTGCACAACGTCTCGTTCTCGTCCGGCAGGAGGTTCGTAATCGAGGTCGATACTCCACAACAACAGCAGTTGCACCACGTCACAACGCATCCGGAGGCTACCACGCAGTATCATTCTCGCCACGCCGCATGAAGATCATCATCTGCAGCTCGTCACAGCGCTTCGATAACACACCATCTCGAACATAGCTAGTAGCATCTGAACGTACCATAGCTAGTTAGAAAGGCCCTAGCATCTGATACATCGTAACAACACACAATAGTGCCATGAACTCACATAGTTGGGACCAGCTCCCGGTAGCAGAGGGGTCCCTACGAGCGTACGGAGGCCACGGTCGTGGCTTGGGCAGAGGCGCGCGCGGGGGCTCGGGGTCGAGCAGGCGAAGCACGCACGGGCGGCGAGCTGGGCCGATAGGGGGGCGGGCGACTCGAGCTTGGGGAGGACTAGCAGGTGCTGGGGCAGTCGGACTTTGCACGAGCAGCGTCGAACGAGAGGAAGGCCAGGGAGAAAGCAGCGCATCCGGGGCAAGGTGATGGCCGCTGGTGACGGCGGTTGGTGGCGCGAGGATGAGGTCACGCATGCTGGCGCGGTCTCGGCGGTGGCTTGCCGGGAAGGGGAACGAGGGAGGCAGCGACAGTGGTTGGTGGGGAGGGGATCACGAGAGATGGGAGGAAGGTGGAATCAGGCTCGGTTGCGTGCGACAAGGGGTGTGGGGTCGGCAGGAGCGTGCGGGAGGGTGAGCGAGCGCTGACAGGGAGTGGTCGATCCAGGTGTGTGTTGGGATCGGGACCCAGGGGCGGTCCTGTCTTAGCGGGGTGGGCCAGGGCAGCGGGGAGAGGGAATTTGGGTCAGGGCTATGCGCACGTGTGTGTGCTGCCTCTGTGTGGCAGCGGCGGGGAGGGAGTAGGTCGGTGGGGATTGGGTGGGACTGGTTAGGGTAGTAGGCCAGCCGGCTGGGCCTTTGGGCCTGGCCGGTTGCCTCCCCTAATAAAAACATTTTTATTTATTTATTTTATTTTTAGAAAAACTTTTGTAAATAATTTTTAGACAAATAAAAGATCCGGAAAAGACCGAGATTTGATTTGAAATAAAGACATGGATATTTAGAAAACAAAACTAGGCTTTTAGAAATAGTTTTAGGCAAACCATGCATTATGACATGATGATGCTCAAATGTAATGTGGCATGATGACATGAGCATGTTGTCATGATGATGCACAAACAAAAGCAACACGCGATTTTCTAGGAGTGGTTTTGCCGGGGTGCTACAATTCGACACCACTAACAATGGATCTCGCCTCGAGATCCGCCTCATGGTACGGGGAAGAAGGCCGGCGATCTGAATATTCTCGTTTCCTGTGGATTGTCCTGACACCACTAGCAAAGATCCTGGTCCCTCTTGAATTTGGCGACACCACCAGCAAGGGGTCGTTGCTCACGTTCATCGAGAGAACACTCCGGAGAAACAAGGACGAAGGTAGAGGCATCAAAAGGTAAGGCCACCTCTAACTTCAGTGGAAGGAGTAATTGCCGATCCACCGATTCAATGTACAAGAGCAAATGTTAAGAGTAGTCGGATGGTGATCAGTCCATCGCGCACCCGAAGCATTACTCTGCACATGAATAGGAGAATTATGCAACCGACTCTCGAATTCAGACTGAAGATATTGACAAGCGAGGTTCGGAAACAAAAGAGTGATGCAGGGTTTCATCGGATGTGATGTAGAAGACGTTGTCGTGTCGGAAAACACCGGAAGGCACAAACAAGGAACAAAGAATGGTACCACAGATAAAGGATCACTCAGATAGCATGAAATCCGGAGGTAGAAACACCGTTACCAAAGGAGGAAGGAAGGTACGACGGAAACCCAACCACGAGAAATCCTGGACTCGAAGAAAAGATAAGAGAGTAGAATCAAAACACGCGGAGGTAAGAGGAGAACAACATAGGGGTAAGGAGTAAAAGCATACCTAATTAGATCTATTCAACCGATTTTTGCAAAATAGTTTTGACACTCTACTTCGGCCGTTAGCTAGGTTATCCTATAGGCTGGACTTGTGGGGTATCGCAATTGCTGGGCTCTGATACCACTCTGTAACACCCTCGAATCGTCCCTATGCAAGTTTTATCCCTTTCTGCCAAACCCGCATAGAAAAAATTCAAGGATGCCCACCAGGCACTTTCGTGAGGGTGGAAAACGAAGTAATACCATTACAAAACAGTCCTCGATGGGACCCATAGAACAGATATATATTCAACAGTGACTCAACGAGTCAAGAATACAGATATACAATACAAAGATCCAAATCACCTTGAAAACATTACAGCGTCCGAGTACGGACAAGATTCAAATGGGGCTAAGAGCCCTGAAGAATAACCAATGGCGTCCATAACCCTGCCCAGGCCAAGCCGGAAGGGTAACCCTGCTAACGACGTCGAACTCGTACCTTCTAAACAAAAGGGGTGCCGACAAAGGGCGACAGGAAAAAGAGGAGCGTCAGTACTAAGGCTAGTACACGGCGAGGCTAGAATTCGGCGGCTCTCGCCTACATAGGTATGGTGGACTGAAGCGGCAACGAAGCATGCACTAAACAACCTATAGAGACTCGATGAACTGTCAGCTATTAGAGAGAGATAAGAATGACCTATTCGGAACCAAACTTATACTAACACCAATCATACCCATCCTGGTATTCCCCCCTCGAGACCAAACGAGGAAGCCAAACCGAGGAACTCACACAGTTGGCAGTTTTATTCATTCCATTATAGTTGTCGCACTTACTAATCAGATATAGATAGCATGAGTCATCCTGATAGCATAAGTAGTGGGCAGTTTTAGTTAACCATTCAGTTGTAGTTGCAGTACTTACTAGTCAGATACAAGTAGCATGTGACATCCCAAACCCAGCAGTTGTTGGCACTTTTATTTCATTCCATTGAAGTTGTGATACTTACTAGGCAGGTATAACATGACACGATACACCCCAATTCCACCAGTTGTTGGCACTCTTATTATCCATTCCATTATAGTGAAGCTGATTAGTAGTCACATATTAAGTCAAATTTATAGCACTACTTTAGTTATGCTTGTCTATGATCGAGATACTGTGCTCCAAGTTGTCCATAACCGCCAACACGGCTTTCAGAAAGATTTACCCTGTAGGGGTGCACAAATAGCAACACACACACGATCAACCTCGGAAAAACCAAATCAAAACCCAACGAGGCTTTCAAGAGAAAGCAATCACAGGATTCATAAATCATTTCAGGGGGCCACCCCACTAAGCTACCCGCAACGAAGTTGGCCGGCTTCGAGACGGACCCAGGGTTTGTGTCAATGGTTGTAAACGACTGGGAACCCGAAAGTGTGACTGGGCTTGTCGATACCGCGAAAACATTCCACGTTCCAAAATAGTACAGGTGCTCCACGCACAATCGTAAATAAAGCAGTAAAGCATGGCATAAGTACATGATAGTAATAAAGCCCCAAACTACTTTGTGGCCCCAAGAAATAAGAATGAATCAAGCTCTGGCTAAGGGGGATCCATAGGGTCTCCCGGATGTGGATAGTGCGAATAATCAAGGAACATGTATCAAGTACTCGGGGCCTACGGGACACAAGTGGACATGAAAAACCAAATAGCATATATTTCCCACTGGTGCCTCTTTCATTAGTTATCCCAACAGTTTAATAGTTGTATTTAAAGTCATGATCCTCTCCACCGTAAAGCATATGACAACATTCCAACAACTGTGTGGCACTTCGCAACACGGGACCGCACCTGAGCAAGCGACTACGACTCGCAAGGCCATCTATCTACCAAACAACATGTAATAGGAGTTGTCCAAGGCAATATAAAGGCTGCACGGAATATATATGGTACGGAACACTACAGCATCGCGACACGGATAGCAATAGATCAACAGGAGGAAATAAAGACTATAAATGCAAAATAGTTAGAAAGGGAGAGAATGCTCGCCTGGGAAACATAGCCGATGGTTCATTATCCGAAGAACTTGTCGATACTCGAATCCACTCAACGTCCTAATCCGTGAAGAAGCAAACACTAAAAGAAATACCGGATGCACTATTTAATACTACGGCAGAAGATCGGGCATGATTATGATATGATGCATGGCATGGCAAAGATGCGGTACAATTAGACAATATTCAGCGGAACCGGGGTCCCGACAATTAATTAAATGGTTCAAGTGATTTAGAAACCCTGCAATTTAAATGTTGTATAAACAAGGCAAAACATGGGATCAGTTCGCTACGCAAATGTAAATGGAGTCAATAAAAGACTAGAAAAGCTTGCATATGGTCTCCATATTTAATTATTAGGTGAATCGGCATAATGCCCCCAAACCCCACAAAGATGTATGCGACATGAACAATTTAATATGCACAAGAATATGTCACATATTATAAAAATAGGGGTCTCGGATAGGGGATCACATTAGGGCGAAGGTCTTGGTTCTGAGAGGGTCGGGTCCGGCTAGATCGGTCTTCGGGGTCGGAGCTTCAGGGTTTGGACTTCGGATCTAGGATCGGTCTTCAGGTCCGGTCATCGGATCCATGTCGGCGCACTCGGAGTCTCAGCATATTCGAATCCGCAAAGGAGATGTCTGAAGGTTCACATCCGTGTGTGGGCCTTCGGGAGATCTTGGCGATGCCACGATGATCTTGTCGAGGACACTGATGCCCTTGCACAACGTCTCGTTCTCGTCCGGCAGGAGGTTCGTAATCGGGGTCGATACTCCACAACAACAGTGGTTGCACCACGTCACAATGCATCCGGAGGCTACCACACAGTACCATTCTCGCCACGCCGCATGAAGATCATCATCTGCATCTTGTCACAGCGCTTCGATACCACACCATCTCGAACATAGCTAACAGCATCTTAACGTACCATAGCTAGTTAGAAAGGCCCTATCATCTGATACATCGTAACAACACACAATAGTGCCATGAACTCACATAGTTTGGAACAGATCCCGGTGGCAGAGGGGTCCCTACGAGCGTACAGAGGCCATGGTCGTGGCTCGGGTAGAGGCGCACGCGGGGGCTCGGGGTCGAGCAGGCGAAGCACGAACGAGCGGTGAGCTGCGCCGACGGGGGGGGCGACTCGAGCTTGGGGAGGACGAGCAGGTGTTGGGGCAGCCGGACTTGGCATGAGCAGCGTCGAACGAGAGGAAGGCTAGGGAGGAAGCGGCGCATCCGGGGCGAGGTGATGGCCGCTGGTGACGGCGGTTGGTGGCGCGGGGACGAGGTCGTGCATGCTGGCGCGGTCTCGGCGGTGGCTTCCCGAGAAGGGGAACGAGGGAGGCGGCAATAGTGGTTGGTGGGGAGGGGATCACGAGAGATGGGAGGAAGGTGGCGTCAGGCTCGGTTGCGTGCGACAAGGGGTGTGGGGTCGGGAGGATCGTGCGGGAGGGTGAGCGAGCGTTGACAGGGAGTGGTCGGTCTAGGTGTGTGTTGGGATCGGGACCCAGGGGCGGTCGTGTCTTAGAGGGGTGGGCCAGGGGAGTGGGGAGAGGGCATTTGGGTCAGGGCTATGCGCGCGTGTGTGTGTTGCCTCTATGTGGCGGAAGCGGGGAGGGAGTAGGTAGGTGGGGATTGGGTGGGACTGGTTAGGGTAGATTTGTCTAGGGTTTGGGCCTGGCCGGTTGCCTCCCCTAATAAAAACATTTTTATTTATTCATTTTATTTGTTTTATTTTTAGAAAAACTTTTGTAAATAATTTTTAGACAAATAAAATATCCGGAAAAGACCGAGATTTGATTTGAAATAAAGACAAGGATATTTAGAAAACAAAACTAGGCTTTTAGAAATAGTTTTAGGCAAACCATGCATTGTGACATGATGATGCTCAAATGCAATGTGGCATGATGACATGAGAATGTTGTCATGATGATGCACAAACAAAAGCAACACGCAATTTTCTAGGAGTGGTGCTGGTTCGTCCTGAGCAACGGCATAACTGTCCTCTACTATGTAGTTCACTCGTGGTTTGCATTCCTGCTCTAGAATTTCTCTTATGATGCCATTATAATTTCTATCTGGTTGATTTTTAGCTTTGACAGTAACTACATGCCATTGTGTAGCTCACCATAAATTCTGAGTCACCCAACGACTCTATGCATTCCAGGAGATGCCACTACTTCCATATATATTTGCTGATCTAAGAAACACTTTGTTTGATTGCTCATTTCATTCTAGGCACACTTGTCTAACGCTTGTTTGTCCTATTCTATAGGTTCACAAGCGACGCCATTATATCTCGCATATGGTTCTAGGTCTGGTTCGTCCTAAGTCATGACATAACTATCCTCTACAATATATAGTTCATTCGTGGTTTGCATTCCTGCTCTATGGGTTCTCGTATGATGCGGTTATAATTTCTATCTGGTTCATTCTTTGCTATGACAGTAACTTCATGCCATTTTGTGGCTGAACGCAAATTCTGAGTCAACCAACGTCTCTTGCATTTTAGGGTATGAACTGCTTCCATATATATTTGTTCAAAATGACCTGGCTAGTTTATATCTTCTGAAATTATAAGCCACACACACACATTTTTTGATTGGTCGTTTCACGGTAGTCACACTTGTTTAATGCGTGCTTGCTTGGCATGTTTGTTTGACATGTTGGTCAATAATTGAACCATTGACCAGTTGTAAACTCCAATTCATAGCTCATGTCATATCAGTCAAATGAGCAGTTTGTCTTGTTTGATGTATTAACTTGTTATTACTTAGTTTCAGACTGCAATTATTGCTAGCCCCACCAAAGAGGGGGCTGGAAGATCATGTCTCCTCTAATGTAGTTGTCACACTCAATGGATGGTGTTGGTGATCGATTGAGAAAGCAAATTGAGGACTCTGCTACAACTTGATTGTCAACTGAAATGCTGATTTTTCTTTCCCCTGAGTTGATAATATGTAATAATTTTAAGAAGTTTGCAGCTGATGTAATATCTAGATAACTCGCGTAGGCCATGTAGGCATTTAGTTGACACCGTCCACACATTGCGGTAGCCATTACGGTAACTATGCTAGGCATGCCGATTAGGGAACAGTACAGTGCTTTGTTATTAGCCCGTGGTGTATTCGGCCGATGACAAATAGTAAAAAATTTTGGATTATTATACATGTTTTATGATATTGGCATGGGCTTCAGAAATGACAAAAATGTAAAAGGCCATAAACGTAACGGGCCAATCCGCATGTGGTAACAGGCCTAACAGGTCGTAATAGTAATAGGCCGTAATAGTAATATGCCGTAACAGTAGAAGGCCAGAACAGAAACAACCCATTACAGTAACAGGCAAGAAATTGCAAAAGCATAGAACAGTAATAGGCCAAAACAATAGCGGGCCACAACAGTAAAGGACCGCAACAACAAAAGGCCAGAATAGTGACGAGCCTAAACAGTACGGGCCAAGAAATTTTCGGACGAGGGTAGTAACAGGCCGACAAATTTACCAGGCTAGAATAGTAAAGGGATGTTTGTGGGCCTGAACAGCTAAAGACCAGAACAATAAAAGGCCAGAACAGTAACGGACCATCTCAGAGAAGGGTCATTAGTAGGTGGTCGACGATGGCCTGCGATAACAGTGATGGGCTGACCGCAAGCCTTATGTTTACATGAGCAACTTGGCGTAGGCTGCTAATGGGCAGCACAGTGTTGGACAACATGGGCCTTTTGTAGGCCGAAACAGAATCAGGCCTGAAAGATCACGGGCCGCTGCTGGCTCCATTTTTGGACCCATTTCAAATAGTGCAGGGCAAAACAGTAACGGGCCATCTTCTTATTGGGCTCCCAGATGGGCCGACCCTGTTAGTATTTAGCAGGCCTTGGCAAGGCATGGATTCTGCCATGGTTTCTATGGCTGTAAATGGCGGTAACCGAACACTAACGGCAGGTGCCACCTGGCAAACAGATCTACAACGGAACAAGTTTTTGTGGCTGAAGGGTGCGATCCGCCATGGTCGAAAAAAACGTGGTTAATTCATTTGTGACGGGGCTTTTACCACGAAGGCCATCCATCACGGCAGACTCTTTGGCCACGAAAAACGGGCCTTCAACCACGAAAATCATCCATTGTAAAAGCCAACTTTTCTTGTAGTGACAACTAGGGTCATTGCATGTTTGTTGTTTTCATAAACCACCACATGGATCCACCAGTGTCATTACATGTGTGTCCTTTAAATAAACCACCACCAAAGTCATTGAATGTGTGTGTGTCAGTGTGCATCACTGTGGTTTTTGAAAAGAACACATGCAATGATGCCACTCCAGCATATGGTGTTCTTTTCATAAACCACCTGGATCTACCAGAGTCATTGCATGTGTGTCCTTCTCATAAACCACATGGATCCACCAGTGCCATTGCATGTATTTGCATGTGCCTTCTTTCCATAAACCATCACTAGTGTCATTGCATGTGTGTCCTTTTCATAAACCACAAAAAGATTCATTGCATGTTTGTTCTTTTCATAAACCACCACTTGGATCCAATGCATGTCATTGCATGTGTGTCCTTTTCATAAACCACAACTAGGCTCATTGCATGTTTGTTCTTTCCATAAACCACCACTTGGATCCACCAGTGTCATTGCATGTGTGTCCTTTTCATAAACCACCACTTGGGTCACTGCATGTGGTGTCCTTTTCATAAACCACCACTTGGATCCACCAGAGTCACTACATGTGGTGTCCTTTTCATAAACCACCACCAGAGTCATTGCATGTGTTGTTCTTTTCATAAACCACTTGGATCTAGCAGAGTCATTGCATGTGGTGTTCTTTTTATAAACCACCACTAGAGTCATTGCATGTGTGTGTGTCAGTGTGCATCAGTGTGGTTCTTGAAAAGAACACATGCAATGATGCCACTCCGGCATGTGGTGTTCCTTTCATAAACCACATGGATCCACCAGTTGTCATTGCATGTGTGTCCTTATCATAAGCCACATGGATCTACCAGTGTCATTGCATGTCTTTGCATGTGTGTTCTTTTCATAAACCACCACTAGTGTCATTGCATGTGTGTCCTTTTCATAAACCACAATCAGAGTCATTACATGTTTGTTCTTTTCATAAACCACCACTTGGATCCACTACATGTCATTGCATGTGTGTCCTTTTCATAAACAACAACTAGGGTCATTGCATGTTTGTTCTATTCATAAACCACCAATTGGATCCACCAGTGTCATTGCATGTGTGTCCTTTTCATAAACCACCACCAGAGTCACTGCATGTGGTGTCCTTTTCATAAACCACCACTTGGTTCCACCAGAGTCACTTCATGTGGTGTCCTTTTCATAAACCACCACTATAGTCATTGCATGTGTTGTTCTTTTCATAAACCACATGGATCCACCAGTTGACATTGCACGTGTGTCCTTCTCATAAACCACATGGATCCACCAGTGTCATTTCATGTGTTTGTATGTGTGTTCTTTTCATAAACCACTACTAACGTCATTCCATGTGTGTCCTTTTCATAAACCACAACCAAAGGCATTGCATGTTTGTTCTTTTCATAAACCACCACTTGGATCCACCAGTGTCATTGCATGTGTGTCCTTTTCATAAACTACCACTAGAGTCATTGCATGTGTGTGTTAGTGTCCATCACTTTGGTTTTTGAAAACAACACATGCAATGATGCCACTCTAGCATGTGGTGTTCTTTTCATAAACCACCTAGATCCACCAGAGTCATTGCATGTGTGTTCTTCTCATAAACCACATGGATCCACCAGTGTCATTGCATGTCTTTGCATGTGTGTTCTTTTCATAAACCACCACTAGTGTAATTGCATGTGTGTCCTTTTCATAAACCACCTGGATCCACTAGAGCCATTGCATGTGTATCCTTCTCTTAAACCACATGGATCCACCAGTGTCATTGCATGTCTTTGCATGTGTGTTCTTTTCATAAACCACCACTAGTGTCATTGCATGTGTGTCCTTTTAATATACCACAACCAGAGTCATTACGTGTTTGATCTTTTCATAAACCACCACTTGGATCCATCGCATGTCATTGCATGTGTGTCCTTTTCATAAACCACAACTAGGGTCATTGCATGTTTGTTCTTTTCACAAACCACCACTTGGATCCACCAGTGTCATTTCATGTGTGTCCTTTTCATAAACCACCACTTGGGTCACTGCTTGTGGTGTCCTTTTCATAAACCACAACTTGGATCCACCAGAGTCACTGGATGTGGGTTCCTTTTCATAAACTACCACTAGAGTCATTGGATGTGTTGTTCTTTTCATAAACCACTTGGATCCACTGGAGTCATTGAATGTGGTGTTCTTTTCATAAACCACCACTAGAGTTATTGCATTTGTGTGTGTGTCAGTCAGGGGCAGAGCCAGGATTGGACCATAGGGGGGGCAAAAAATTATTGCCCAAGACAAAAAGCATCACTACATATCACAAAAGAATATTCGTAAAACCATTAGGGATTTTCCAAAGAAGTTTATAGTTTTTGCTGTTGCTTTACTCAATTACTCTTTATCCTTGTGCATAAATAGTTAAATAGAGATACATTGCATTCAATTAGTAAAGAAAATTCTTGCTGCCTCTTCATCCTTAGACATAAAATAATTAAAATGAAGATACATTACATTTAGTTAGTAAAGAATTACATTCAGCAAGTATGTTAACTAACCGGACTAGCCTGTCGTAATGTAATCCAAACACGTGATCTACCAGAAAAGGATACCAAACTAAAAGTGGAAACATGTGTATACTGATGTGGCTTTAAAATTAAGTGCTTAACCAAGTAATCAGATACATATACGTACGAAAATTGATAGTATCATGGTAAGATGGCCTCAACAACGCAACCGCACAACCCCACGCGACTGCTTGATCAACGAATCACAGGAGAGGCTAGCTGAAGCCGCCTGACGCGCATGGACAAGCATTGGTAGACGCCAAGTAGCGAGATGCAAAATTTGATCGATCTGACCAGAATACTAGGCGACGGCCAGACTCACGCTTGGTATAATAAGAAAAATCAATGGACAAGTTCCAGGCAACTATGATGGCCTAGACTTCAGAAGATGGGTCATCTGTTTAGTTGGGCTTCATAGTCGTGGTACACATGTATAGCTGCAGCGACTAAGCTAGGCCTTGAGACTAATGAAATGATTATGTACTGCCGTTAGCAAAAAATAGCACTAATACCTGCCTAAATTTGTTGAGGGGGACGAACCATTAGGGGGGGGGTCTGACCCTTGCTAGCCCCCGTTGGCTCCGCCCCTGGTGTCAGTGTGCATCAGTGTGGTTCTTGAAAATAACACATGCAATGATGCCACTCTAGCATGTGGTGTTCTTTTCATAAACCACATGGATCCACCAGTTTACATTGCAAGTGTGTCCTTCTCATAAACCACATGGATCCACTAGTGTCATTGCATGTATTTGCATGTGTGTTCTTTTCATAAACCACCACTAGTGTCATTGCATGTGTGTCCTTTTCAAAAACCACAACCAGAGTCATTGCATGTTTATTCTTGTCATAAACCACCACGTGGATCCAATTCATGTCATTGCATGTCTGTCCTTTTCATAAACCACAACTAGGCTCATTGCATGTTTATTCTTTTCGTAAACCACCATTTGGAACCACCAGTGTTATTGCATGTGTGTCCTTTTCATAAACCACCACCAGAGTCATTGCATGTGTTTGTGTCAGTGTGCATCACTGTGGTTTTTGAAAACAAAACATGCAATGATGCCACTCCAGCATGTGGTGTTCTTTTCATAAACCACCTGGATCCACTAGAGTCATTGCATGTGTCCTTCTCATAAACCACATGGATCCACCAGTGTCACTGCATGTCTTTGCATGTGTGTTCTTTTCATAAACCACCACTAGTGTCATTGCATGTTTTTCCTTTTCATAAAACACAACCAGAGTCATTGCATGTTTGTTCTTTTCATAAACCACCTTGGATCCAATGCATGTCATTGCATGTGTGTCCTTTTCATAAACCACCACTAGGGTCATTGCATGTTTGTTCTTTTCATAAACCACCACTTGGATCCACCAGTGTCGTTGCATGTGTTTCCTTTTCATAAACCACCACTAGAGTCACTTTATGTGGTGTCCCTTTCATAAACCACCACTAGAGTCATTGCATGTGTTGTTCTTTTCATAAACCACCTGGATCCACTAGAGTCATTGCATGTGGTGTTCTTTTCATAAACCACCACTAGAGTCATTGCTTGTGGTGTTTTCTTTTCATAAATGACCACTTGGATCCACTAGTGCCATTGCATGTGTCTCTGATACATCCATTTTGCATCACTATTCTATGTATTAATTCACTATTATTCATTGATATATATCGTATTGAGAGGTGATACTTATGTTATTTCATCTATTTTTGCACGGTTAATGACTTTTGGAGCATGGACCACTGCAGTCAGGATTCTGATGGAAAAGGTGCTGTTTGGAGGCAAAATTCGCGAAGATCAGAAAATCCGGCAAAATATACGGAAAATCCTATTTTTCCAGAAGACTCGGGATGCCAGAATATGGAGTGGAGGTGGGCCACAGGGGGCCCACACCACCCCATGGCGCGGGCAGGCCTAGGCCGCGCCTAGGAGTGGTGTGGCCAACCTGGCCCACTCCAGCCTCTCCCCTCTGGCGTATATCATCCCCACGAAACCCTAAGACTTGGGGAGCGACCATAGAAAGATTCCTCCGCCTCTGCGGGGCGGAAAACACCGAGAGAGAAATATCTCTCCGGTAGACAGATTTCTGCCGGGGGAATTCCTTTCCGGAGAGGGGAGATCGTCGCCATCAACACAACCATCAAGCTGGACTTCATCAGGATCATCATCATCATCACCACCATCAGCACCCTCATCACCATCTCCATATTGCTGTACAATTGCATTGAATCTTGCATAGTTCATAGGGGAATCTTTCCCGGTGTTGGTTACTCTTTGTAGTTGATGCTATTGAGTGAACCTTTGAATTATTGTTTATGTTTAGATCGTTATACATCATTAATCCATCTCTGATCATGATCCATATGGTGTCTCGTGAGTAGTTCGTTTTGTTCTTGAGGACATGGCAGAAGTCTTGTTGTTAGTAGTGGAGTTGCATTGAGAAAGATTCAATAGATTGTTATTTAGGTTGTGGTGTACTTCTTCTAGTGGTGTCATGTGAACATCGACTACATGACACTTCACCTATATGGGCCTAGGGGAATGCATTGTGTATTTGTCTACTAATCGTAGGGGTTTCCGGAGTGACAGAAACCTGAACCCCCGTTAGGAAACCATTGCACAAGGGACGTAAGGGTCTTAGAGTTTAAAGTTGTGGTTAGGTTTCTACCTTAATTACTTTCTTGTACTTACGGATGTTTCCAAGGGGTTTAATCACAAGTATGTATTAGTCTTGGATGGGGCGGTACATTAGCACAGGTTCACCCACACAACACTTAGCAAGCTAGAGAAGATTAATCAGCTATATGAAGCGAAAGCACTTGACAGTCTTCCCATGTGTCCTCGAGAACGTTTTCATAAAGGATTGGGCCACTTGCTGCATTTATTCCTACTATCTTTTATTTACTCGTACTTTGTTTACTTGCTATATCAAAAACCCCTAAAAATCTGTTTGCTAAGTATTTGCAGAGAATTCCTGATCCATACCACTAGCCAGCACCTTCTGCTCCTCGTTGGGTTCGACACTCTTACTTATCAAAAATACTGCGATACACCCCCTATACTTGTGGATCATCAAGACTATTTTCTGGTGCTGTTGCCGGGGAGTGAAGCGCTATTGGAGAGTGGAACTGGTAAAGGAAACTTCTACTATGAGTATTGTTTACTTCTGTTAGTTGCTTTATTTTCGTTATGGATAATTCGTTGAGTTTCTTATTTGGTAATGCTACTACCACTGCTAAGGTAGTATATAAGCCACCACCTGCTGAGAATGATGTTTTCAAAATACCTACAAGAATTATTGATCGTGTTATGGATAAATACTATGTTGGGGATGGAACTATCCATCCCGGTGATCATTTACTCTTTATACACGAATTATGCGGGTTATTCAAGTGTGCAGGTGTTGCTATAGATCAAGTTAAGAAGAAGTCATTCTTATTATCACTGAAAGGAAGAGCTGAGGAATGGTATAAGCTGCTGAAGAATGGTCAAGCTCTGGAATGGGAGGAAATAGTGCCTCTCTTTTATTCAAAGTTTTATCCTCCTAGTGAGATTCATAAAGATCGGAATCAAATATACAACTTTTGGCCTCTTGATGGAGAGGGTACAGCTCAGGCTTGGGGGAGATTGAAGTTACTAATGCTCAAATGTCCCATTCATGAGCTCCCCAACAATAACTTTTATGCAAGGCTCCCTCTATATGATAAAGATTTATTGGATGCTTCTTGTGCTGGATCATTCACTCGTATGGAAGAAGAAGCTAAATGGGACCTTCTAGACCGTATTCAAGACAATACTGAAGCTTGGGAGAATGACAAAGGTAGAAAGTCAGGTATAAATTATGATTATGAATGCATTGAATATTTTATGGGAACTGATGACTTTCAAAATATTAAAAATGTTTATGGTCTAGATTCTCACGCTATTGCTTCTTACTTTAAGGCTTTTGCTTCCTATATTGAAGTGCCTAAAAAGAAGTGGGATAAGTATCATGAACCTTATAAAGATATTGCTAAGAGTGTTCCTTCAAGAAATACTGAAGTTTATACTGCTAATCATTTTTTACCTAAACCTTATATTGAGAAAATGCCTTTCCCAGTTAGGATGAAGGAACATTCTATGATAGCTAGTATGGTTAATGAAAGTATGAGTAAAGCTATTGAACCTGATAAGAAAATGGTTGATGAACCTATAATAGCAAGTGTGGAAGACTTTGTCACTAAATATGAAAAAGAGGGACACCCTATCCTTTGTAAGGATATCTCTAATATTGTTTCACAAAGTAGTGTTATGAGAGCTAGTATTCCCGTGTTTTCTGTTAGAATAAGTGATCATTGCTATGATAGTCCTTGTGATAGCTATATTGTTAATTTTATGCATGATACTGAAAGCTACTATGAGAGAGGGAAAAGTGTTCTTATGTATCTCAATAATATCAAGTTTCCTCGTTTTATGCTGAAAGTTTTTATATTGCACTTCTTTTGCCTTCTTATGCAAGTTGCCTTTGGTTTCAATAACTTGTTTGTTTACAAAATCCCCTTGCATAGGAAGTGGGTTAGACTTAAATGTGTGTGTTTTTGCTTCTTAATGCTCTCTTTCACTTCAATTCATATCCCTATGAGAGCTTCTTCAAAATTATCATGCCCATCTTAATGGCTATAAAGAAAGAGCTTTATGGGAGACAACCCAATTTGTTTTGTCTTTCAGTTTGTTTTTGTTTCTTTGAGTCTTGGAAGTTATTACTTCGGTAATAACCGCTCCTTATCTGTTTTGTTTGGTTTTTGTGTCAAGATCAACCTCTAATGAGAGAGAACTAAGATTTGGGGAAGTTGTTGTCCCGAAACAGATTTTTGTGCTTCACCGTAAACATTCGTGTGAGATCTCTGTATGTCGGATTGAGCTGTAATATTTTGTGCTTCTGCCCCATGTTGTTATTTAACTTTTGTTAGTTTTGCACTTTTTGATTTGAGCAACAGAAGATTTTCGAAAAAATTGATCTTTACCTACTGGTCTGTTTTGACAGATTTTGCCACTTTTGCATTTGCTTCTTTATTCGATTTCCTTTTTGAATTCTTTTTGGGTTTTCGGAAGGAGTTGCTACAGTAGCTTATGTTTTGATGGTTTTCAGTTGAAGTTGAGCTCAAAAGGTTTTATCACTTCACTTATACTAATGTTGCTAATGAGAACCGTGTGTAGTTTTGTGTGAAAGAAATTTCCAGGAAGTGGAGACAATGGTGTAATAAGGAAGAGAAGGGTTTTATGACTCAAGTAATAAGTGTATGAAGATGAAGAGATTGATGCTATTCAAGTAATGACTCCAGAAGAATCTACTAGATACCAAATTCAGAGACCTGCAGAGTCTGTTTTCAAATAGGTAACAGTTCTGGTAAGAAAAGTTCCGCGAAAATACAGTCCAACTATATTTTTGCAGTTTTCAGTCAATAAGGAAAGCTACGAAGCGAAAAAGGGACGGAAACAGAGCCAGGGTGGCCCACACCACCCCATGGCGCGGGCCCACCCCTGGACGCGCCACCAGGTGGTGTGGCCACCCTAGACTCCGCCTCCGACCCGTTTTTCTCCCAGTACCTTCCTTTTGACATGAAACTTCGTAATATATAACCCCCCGGATCCCCTGATGTCCATATATCATGTTTTCGTCATGTTTTTGTTTTGATCTGTTTCTGTCAGGACATACTCTTTGAAAGCTTAGAAGCACAATGGTGTCTGCCAAGGATAAAGGGAAGGATCCCATGGAGGAAGACCTCCAAGACCCCGGGAAGGAGAAGGAGATCAAGAGTGAAGGTGAAGAGGAGCAAGGCCAACGTCTGCATACCGGCACCACCATTGCAAGCATTGGAGTGGTGAAACCTGCCAAGATCAGAAGGACTGCACGGATGCAGACTGGGGGAAAGATCCTCGTCACAGTTTGGCTCCACGGTCACTTCCTCCACGCACCAAGAATCCTTTCAATACCCTTATCCATGAGCATCAATACCAGAATATGCCCAAGGAGAAATTACCCTCCAATTGGGATTTGCCTCATTCTCGCCATGCAGGAAAAGAAGACTTCAAGGAGGAAGAGTGGGGAAAGAATAGCAAGAGCTGGAATTCTCAACACGACATGATCATGAGCCGCATTGAGCAAAACTCACAGCTGATTCGTAATCTCACCTTCGAGATTGAGGACTTGGGGAAACTGATCAGAGAGCTCATCGAGAAGATACCACCACCATCTAAGGAGTAATTCGTCATTAGGTTTGGCATCCCCTTGGTTTGTTCCAATCTTCGGGGAGTGCCGCGGTATCACATCACTATATTCTATCTTTTTACCTTATTAGTAGAGTCATATCATGAATAGAGGAGTTATTATGTAGTATGGTTTGCATTATGGAAGTGTCCCTTCTCTCATTAGATTTGTATCCCTTGGTGTGAGTTGCCGTTATGGAATATTAATGAGAAGTTCTATCATTCACTCTTTTGCATAGCTTATATTAGTTTTCAATTTGTGGTTATATTATTGATCTTGTTGTTAGTATTGGTATCACTTTGGGATCTTTGAGTTAATTTAGTTGGTTTTGGCAAACCTGGCTCGGTCAGTAGCAACACCTTTTTGAGTTGAAAAGAAAAGGATAGAAGTACTCTAAAGAAAAATAATTTCATCATCTTTCTTTCTTGATTTTCTCTTAAGTCTAGTATTCTCTAGTTACGATCTTTTGTGCTTCCAAGGAAGATTGCATGTTTGTCTTTATCACTTGTATGTTTGTTTGTTTCCTTCAACACTTATACTTGCTACCCAGCCTTGCTAGCCAAAAACCTGTACTGCGAGGGTATTCTTCTCATGCATCCACCTCCTTTAAACCAAAACCCATGCCATTTGTGTCCACCATACCTACCTAGTAGCATTATTGCTATTCCAAGTAAATTCTTGTTTTGTCTACCTCCCAAATTAAACTTTTTATGTGAAAATTAGTGATTAAAGCTCTCACGAACTTGATGGCACACTTTACTTTCTTGCATTTAATTAAACTTGAACCATTGGGTCCTTCTTTGTTGCGTATATGCTTGCTCTTTATGAGTTGAAGTTAGCTGAACCATGTATCATGGGAACCGCTTTCAACACTTCATTGGTACTTGTACCTAGTTGATATCATGTTCTTTTGCTTATGGATCCCGGCGGTGTGAAATAAAAGTGGAACTTGTAAGATCGTGGAGTTTATATGTGTGTTAGAGAAACGCCTGGGCCACTAGCCTAAGCCATGCCTAATCATGGTGGAAACTTGCAGCATAACTATAGTGAGCATTCTATGAAGCATCCTCAATAAAAACCTATGCAAATAGCAAATAAAAAGATCGCTGAGATGCTCACTGTCTGCTTGCCTTGTCATTTTGATTATGGGATAGCTCCAGTGTCATGTGCAAGGGGTACCCCGTTGGCGGTTCTCAATGATACGCATGTATTTACAATGACAAGAGCTTGCTCGTGACTGAAGTTGAGTAGCATGAGGATCGGTACTCATAAGTAAGGGGCATGAGATTTCAACTTATAACTTGTCAAGCATATCCTCTTAGTTGTGTCACTTTAACCTTAATCACGTAAAGATGCCTATGATAGGGGAAATGAGAGCTGAAAGCTAGTAAGTATCATAATTTTTGGGAGCTCTTTATGAGACTTGCAATCCCTGCTTCCTTCTGCGAAGGGCCTTTCTTTTACTTTGTAGTTGAGTCAGTAAACCTACTCCCTTCTATCTCAGCAAGTATTTTGAGTTATTGTGTTTCATTCATATGGTGATTTATTCACTCATGTTTCTTATGTTCCTTGTTTTGCACATTGCTCTTATCTTGATGTTTACTACTTTGAAAGCTATCATTGAAAAACCAGCTATTTGTCAACTCTAGCAAATTATCAACTATTCTTCGACCGAGAGCTAAGTTTGCCATTACCAATTCTGATTCACTTTATGTATCTTTATTGTGTTTCCTTTACTTATTGCAAGTTGAATTATATAATAGTGAGTTGTCTTCTATTATGATCTATGTATTTGATGAATCTGATGCTTCTTGTCCGTATTCTTTTATCGACTCTTCACTCCATAAACCTGAGGTCATGTTTATTGAGCTCAGTTTCGCTTGGGGACAAGCGAAGTCTAAGCTTGGGGGAGTTGATACGTCCATTTCGCATCACTATTCTATGTCTTAATTCACAATTATTCATTGATATATTTCGTATTGAGAGGTGATACTTATGTTATTTCATCTATTTTTGCATGGTTGATGACTTTTGGAGCATGGACCGCTGCAGTCGGGATTCTGATGGAAAAGGTGTTGTTTGGAGGCAAAATTCGCGAATATCAGAAAATCTAGGAAAATATACGGAAAATCCTATTTTTCCAGAAGACTTAGGATGCCAGAAGATGGAGTGGAGGTGGGCCACAGGGGGACACACCACCCCATGGCGAGGGCAGGCCTATGCCATGCCTAGGAGTGGTGTGGCCACCCTAGCCCACTCCAGCCTCTCCCCTCTGGCGTATATCATCCCAACGAAACCCTAAGACTCAGGGAGCGACCACAGAAAGATTCTGCCGCCTCTGCGGAGTGGAAAACACCGAGAGAGAAAGATCTCTCCGGCAGACAGATTTCTGCCGGGGGAATTCCTTCCCGGAGAGGGGAGATCATCGCCATCAACACCACCATCAAGTTGGACTTCATCGGGATCATCATCATCATCATCACCACCATCATCACCATCAGCACCCTCATCACCATCTCCATATTGCTGTAACATTGCGTTGAATCTTGCATAGTTCATAGGGGAAACTTTCCCGGTGTTGATTACTCTTTGTAGTTGATGCTATTGAGTGAACCTTTGAATTATTGTTTATGTTCAGATTGTTATACATCATTATTCCATCTCTGATCATGATCCATATGATGTCTTGTGAGTAGTTCATTTTGTTCTTGAGGACATGGGAGAAGGCTTGTTGTTAGTAGTGGAGTTGTGTTGAGAAAGATTCAATATATTGTTATTTAAGTTGTGGTGTACTTCTTCTAGTGGTGTCATGTGAATGTCGACTACATGACACTTCACCTATATGGGCCTAGGGGAATGCATTGTGTATTTGGCTACTCATCGTAGGGGTTGCCGGAGTGACAGAAACCTGAACCCCCGTTAGGAAACCATTGCACAAGGGACGTAAGGGTCTCAGAGTTTAAAGCTGTGGTTAGGTTTCTACCTTAATTACTTTCTTGTACTTACAAATGTTTGCGAGGTGAAAAGAACACATGCAATGATGCCACTCCAGCATGTGGTGTTCTTTGCATAAACTACATGGATCCACCAGTTGACATTGCATGTGTGTCCTTCTCATAAACCACATGGATCCACCAGTGTCATTGCATGTCTTTGCATGTGTGTTCTTTTCATAAACCACCACTAGTGTAATTGCATGTGTGTCCTTTTCATATACCACAACCAGAGTCATTGCATGTTTGATCTTTTCATAAACCACCACTTGGATCCATCGCATGTCATTGCATGTGTGTCCTTTTCATAAACCACAACTAGGGTCATTGCATGTTTGTTCTTTTCACAAACCACCACTTGGATCCACCAGTGTCATTTCATGTGTGTCCTTTTCATAAACCACCACTTGGGTCACTTCTTGTGGTGTCCTTTTCATAAACCACAACTTGGATCCACCAGAGTCACTGGATGTGGTGTCCTTTTCATAAACTACCACTAGAGTCATTGCATGTGTTGTTCTTTTCTTAAACCACTTGGATCCACTAGAGTCATTGCATGTGGTGTTCTTTTCATAAACCACCACTAGAGTTATTGCATTTGTGTGTGTGTTAGTTAGGGGCGGAGCCAAGATTGGACCATAGGGGGGGGGAAATTATTGAACAAGATAAAAAGCATCACTACATATCACCAAAGAATATTCGTGAAACAGTTAGGGATTTTCCAAAGTAGTTTATAGTTGTTGCTGCTGCTTTACTCAATTACTCTTTATCCTTGTGCATAAAATAGTTAAATAGAGATACATTACATTCAATTAGTAAAGAAAATTATTGCTACCTCTTCATCCTTAGACATAAAATAATTAAAATGAAGATACATTACATTCAGTTAGTAAAGAATTACATTCAACAAGTATGTTAACTAACCGGACTAGCCTGTCGTAATGTAATCCAAACACGTGATCTATCAGAAAAGGATACCAAACTTAAAGTGGAAACATGTGTATACTGAAGTGGCTTTAAAATTAAGTGCTTAACCAAGTAATCAGATACATATACGTACGAAAATTGATAGTATCATGGTAAGATGGCCTCAACGACGCAACCGCACAACCCCACGCCGCTGCTTGATTAACGAATCACAGGAGAGGCTAGCTGAAGCCGCCTGACGCGCACGGACAAGCATTGGTAGACGCCCAAGTAGCGAGATGCAAAATTTGATCGATCTAACCAGAATACTAGGCGACGGCCAGACTCACGCCTGGTATAATAAGAAAAATCAATGGACAAGTTCCAGGCAACTACGATGGCCTAGACTTCAGAAGATGGGTCATCTGTTTAGTTGGGCTTCATAGTCATGGTACACATGCACAGCTGCAGTGACTATGCTAGCCCTTGAGACTAATGAAATGATTATGAACTGCCATTAGCAAAAAATAGCATTGATACCTGCCTAAATTTGTTGAGGGGGACGAACCATTAGGGGGGTCTGACCCCTGCTAGCCCCCGTTGGCTCCGCCCCTGGTGTCAGTGTGCATCAGTGTGGTTCTTGAAAAGAACAACTCCAATGATGCCACTCTAGCATGTGGTGTTCTTTTCATAAACCACATGGATCCACCAGTTGACATTGCAAGTGTGTCCTTCTCATAAACCACATGGATCCACTAGTGTCATTGCATGTCTTTGCATGTGTGTTCTTTTCATAAACCACCACTATTGTCATTGCATGTGTGTCCATTTCAACAACCACAACCAGAATCATTGCATGTTTATTCTTGTCATAAACCACCACGTGGATCCAATTCATGTCATTGTATGTCTGTCCTTTTCATAAACCACAACTAGGCTCATTGCATGTTTGTTCTTTTCGTAAACCACCATTTGGATCCACCAGTGGCATTGCATGTGTGTCCTTTTCATAAACCACCACCAGAGTCATTGCATGTGTTTGTGTCAGTGTGCATCACTGTGGGTTTTGAAAACAAAACATGCAATGATGCCACTCGAGCATGTGGTGTTCTTTTCATAAACCACCTGGATCCACCAGAGTCATTGCATGTGTGTCCTTCTCATAAACCACATGGATCCACCAGTGTCATTGCATGTATTTGCATGCGTGTTCTTTTCATAAACCACCACTAGTGTCATTACATGTGTGTCCTTTTCATAAACCACAACCAGAGTCATTGCATGTTTGTTCTTTTCATAAACCACCTTGGATCCAATGCATGTCATTGCATGTGTGTCCTTTTCATAAACCACCACTAGGGTCATTGCATGTTTGTTGTTTTCATAAACCACCACTTGGATCCACCAGTGTCATTGCATGTGTTTCCATTTCATAAACCACCACTATAGTCACTGTATGTGGTGTCCTTTTCATAAACCACCACTTGGATCCACCAGAGTCACTAGATGTGGTGTCCTTTTCATAAACCACCACTAGATTCATTGCATGTGTTGTTCTTTTCATAAACCACCTGGATCAACCAGAGTCATTGCATGTTGTATTCTTTTCATAAACCACCACTAGAGTCATTGCATGTGGTGTTTTCTTTTCACAAACGACCACTTGGATCCACTAGTGTCATTGCATGTGTCTCCTTTTGATAAACCACCACTAGAGTCATTGCATGTTTGTGTGTGTGTTAGTGTGCATCACTTTGGTTTTTGATAAGAGTCATTGCAATGACGCCACTCCAGCATGTGGTGTTATTTTCATGAGCCACCTGGATCCACCAGAGTCATTGCATGTGTGTTCTTTTGATAAACCACCACTACGATCCACTACATGGCATTGCATGTGTGTCCTTTTCATAAACTAACACTAGGGTCATTGCATGTTTGTTCTTTTCATAAACCACCACTTGGATCCATCAGTGTCATTGCATGTGTGTCCTTTTCATAAACCACCACTAGAGTCACTCCATGTGGTGTCCTTTTCATAAACCACCACTTAGATCCTCCAGAGTCACTACATGTGGTGTCCTTTTCATAAACCACCACAAGAGTCATTGCATGTGTTGTTATTTTCATAAACCACCTGTATCCACAAGGTTCATTGCATGTGGTGTTCTTTTCATAAACCACCACTAGATTCATTCCATGTGTGTGTGTGTTAGTGTGCATCACTATGGTTTTTGAAAAGAACACATGCAATGATGCCACTCCATCATGTGGTGTTCTTTTCATAAACCACATGGATCCACCAGTTGACATACCATGTGTGTCCTTCTCATAAACCACATGGATCCACCAGTGTGATTGCATATCTTTGCATGTGCGTTCTTTTCATAAACCACCACTAGTATCATTGCATGTGGTGTCCTTTTCATAAACCACAACCAGAGTCATTGCATGTTTGTTCTTTTCATAAACCACCACTTGGATCCACTACATGTCATTGCATGTGTGTCCTTTTCATAAACCACAACTAGGGTCATTGCATGTTTGTTCTTTTCATAAACCACCACTTGGATCCACCAGTGTCATTGCATGTGGTGTTCTTTTCATAAACCACCAGAGTCATTGCATGTGTGTGTGTCAGTGTGCATCACTGTGGTTTTTGAAAAGAACACATGCAATGATGCAACTCCAGCATGTGGTGTTCTTTGCATAAACTACATGGATCCACCAGTTGACATTGCATGTGTGTCCTTCTCATAAACCACATGGATCCACCAGTGTAATTGCATGTCTTTGCATGTGTGTTCTTTTCATAAACCACCACTAGTGTAATTGCATGTGTGTCCTTTTCATATACCACAACCAGAGTCATTACATGTTTGATCTTTTCATAAACCACCACTTGGATCCATCGCATGTCATTGCATGTGTGTCCTTTTCATAAACCACAACTAGGGTCATTGCATGTTTGTTCTTTCCACAAACCACCACTTGGATCCACCAGTGTCATTGCATGTGTGTCCTTTTCATAAACCACCACTTGGGTCACTGCATGCGGTGTCCTTTTCATAAACCACCACTTGGATCCACAAGAGTCACTGGATGTGGTGTCCTTTTCATAAACCACCACTAGAGTCATTGCATGTGTTGTTCTTTTCATAAACCACTTGGATCCACTAGAGTCATTGCATGTGGTTTTCTTTTCATAAACCACCACTAGAGTTATTGCATTTGTGTGTGTGTTAGTCAGGGGCGGAGCCAAGATTGGACCATAGGGGGGGGAATTATTGCCCAAGATAAAAAGCATCACTACATATCACAAAAGAATATTCGTAAAAC
This sequence comes from Avena sativa, assembly GCA_916181665.1. Classification (NCBI taxonomy): domain Eukaryota; kingdom Viridiplantae; phylum Streptophyta; class Magnoliopsida; order Poales; family Poaceae; genus Avena; species Avena sativa. The sequence goes on along the minus strand of OV702292.1, from coordinate 253,819,191 downwards.
CGTTAGGGATTTTCCAAAGTAGTTTATAGTTGTTGCTGCTGCTTTACTCAATTACTCTTTATCCTTGTGCATAAAATAGTTAAATAGAGATACATTACATTCAATTAGTAAAGAAAATTATTGTTGCCTCTTCATCCTTAGACATAAAATAATTAAAATGAAGATACATTACATTCAGTTAGTAAAGAATTACATTCAACAAGTATGTTAACTAACCGGACTAGCCTATCGTAATGTAATCCAAACACGTGATCTATCAGAAAAGGATACCAAACTAACAGTGGAAACATGTGTATACTGAAGTGGCTTTAAAATTAAGTGCTTAACCAAGTAATCAGATACATATACGTACGAAAATTGATAGTATCATGGTAAGATGGCCTCAACGACGCAACCGTACAACCCCACGCCGCTGCTTGATTAACGAATCACAGGAGAGGCTAGCTGAAGCCGCCTGACGCGCACAGACAAGCATTGGTAGACGCCCAAGTAGCGAGATGCAAAATTTGATCAATCTAACCAGAATACTAGGCGACGGCCAGACTCACGCCTGGTATAATAAGAAAAATCAATGGACAAGTTCCAGGCAACTACGATGGCCTAGACTTCAGAAGATGGGTCATCTGTTTAGTTGGGCTTCATAGTCATGGTACACATGCACAGCTGCAGTGACTATGCTAGGCCTTGAGACTAATGAAATGATTATGAACTGCCATTAGCAAAAAATAGCATTAATACCTGCCTAAATTTGTTGAGGGGGACGAACCATTAGGGGGGGTCTGACCCCTGCTAGCCCCCGTTGGCTCCGCCCCTGGTGTCAGTGTGCATCAGTGTGGTTCTTGAAAAGAACACATCCAATGATGCCACTCTAGCATGTGGTGTTCTTTTCATAAACAACATGGATCCACCAGTTGACATTGCAAGTGTGTCCTTCTCATAAACCACATGGATCCACTAGTATCATTGCAATTCTTTGCATGTGTGTTCTTTTCATAAACCACCACTAGTGTCATTGCATGTGTGTCCTTTTCAACAACCACAACTAGAATCATTGCATGTTTATTCTTGTCATAAACCACCACGTGGATCCAATTCATGTCATTGTATGTCTGTCCTTTTCATAAACCACAACTAGGCTCATTGCATGTTTGTTCTTTTCGTAAACCACCATTTAGATCCACCAGTGGCATTGCATGTGTGTCCTTTTCATAAACCACCACCAGAGTCATTGCATGTGTTTGTGTCAGTGTGCATCACTGTGGGTTTTGAAAACAAAACATGCAATGATGCCACTCGAGCATGTGGTGTTCTTTTCATAAACCACCTGGATCCACCAGAGTCATTGCATGTGTGTCCTTCTCATAAACCACATGGATCCACCAGTGTCATTGCATGTCTTTGCATGCGTGTTCTTTTCATAAACCACCACTAGTGTCATTACATGTGTGTCCTTTTCATAAACCACAACCAGAGTCATTGCATGTTTGTTCTTTTCATAAACCACCTTGGATCCAATGCATGTCATTGCATGTGTGTCCTTTTCATAAACCCCCACTAGGGTCACTGCATGTTTGTTGTTTTCATAAACCACCACTTGGATCCACCAGTGTCATTGCATGTGTTTCCTTTTCATAAACCACCACTAGAGTCACTGTATGTGGTGTCCTTTTCATAAACCACCACTTGGATCCACCAGAGTCACTAGATGTGGTGTCCTTTTCATAAACCACCACTAGAGTCATTACATGTGTTGTTCTTTTCATAAACCACCTGGATCAACCAGAGTCATTGCATGTTGTATTCTTTTCATAAACCACCACTAGAGTCATTGCATGTGGTGTTTTCTTTTCACAAACGACCACTTGGATCCACTAGTGTCATTGCATGTGTCTCCTTTTGATAAACCACCACTAGAGTCATTGCATGTTTGTGTGTGTGTTAGTGTGCATCACTTTGCTTTTTGATAAGAGTCATTGCAATGACGCCACTCCAGCATGTGGTGTTATTTTCATGAGCCACCTGGATCCACCAGAGTCATTGCATGTGTGTTCTTTTGATAAACCACCACTACGATCCACTACATGGCATTGCATGTGTGTCCTTTTCATAAACCAACACTAGGGTCATTGCATGTTTGTTATTTTCATAAACCACCACTTGGATCCATCAGTGTCATTGCATGTGTGTCCTTTTCATAAACCACCACTAGAGTCACTCCATGTGGTGTCCTTTTCATAAACCACCACTTAGATCCTCCAGAGTCACTACATGTGGTGTCCTTTTCATAAACCACCACTAGAGTCATTGCATGTGTTGTTATTTTCATAAACCACCTGTATCCACAAGGTTCATTGCATGTGGTGTTCTTTTCATAAACCACCACTATATTCATTCCATGCGTGTGTGTGTTAGTGTGCATCACTGTGGTTTTTGAAAAGAACACATGCAATGATGCCACTCCATCATGTGGTGTTCTTTTCATAAACCACATGGATCCACCAGTTGACATACCATGTGTGTCCTTCTCATAAACCACATGGATCCACCAGTGTCATTGCATATCTTTGCATGTGCGTTCTTTTCATAAACCACCACTAGTATCATTGCATGTGGTGTCCTTTTCATAAACCACAACCAGAGTCATTGCATGTTTGTTCTTTTCATAAACCACCACTTGGATCCACTACATGTCATTGCATGTGTGTCCTTTTCATAAACCACAACTAGGGTCATTGCATGTTCGTTCTTTTCATAAACCACCACTTGGATCCACTAGTGTCATTGCATGTGGTGTTCTTTTCATAAACCAACACCAGAGTCATTGCATGTGTGTGTGTCAGTGTGCATCACTGTGGTTTTTGAAAAGAACACATGCAATGATGCCACTCCAGCATGTGGTGTTCTTTTCATAAACTACATGGATCCACCAGTTGACATTGCATGTGTGTCCTTCTCATAAACCACATGGATCCACTAGTGTCATGGCATGTCTTTGCATGTGTGTTCTTTTCATAAACCACCGCTAGTGTCATTGCATGTGGTGTCCTTTTTATAAACCACAACCAGAGTCATTGCATGTTTGTTCTTTTCATAAACCACCACTTGGATCCACTGCATGTCATTGCATGTGTGTCCTTTTCATAAACCACAACTAGGGCCATTGCATGTTTGTTCTTTTCATAAACCACCACTTGGATCCACCAGTGTCATTGCATGTGGTGTTCTTTTCATAAACCACCACGAGAGTCATTGCACATGTGTGTGTCAGTGTGCATCACTGAGGTTTTTGAAAAGAACACATGCAATGATGCCACTCCAGCATGTGGTGTTCTTTTCATAAACCACATGGATCCACCAGTTGACATTGCATGTGTGTCCTTCTCATAAACCACATGGATCCACCAGTGTCATTGCATGTCTTTGCATGTGTGTTCTTTTTATAAACCACCACTAGTGTAATTGCATGTGTGTCCTTTTCATATACCACAACCAGAGTCATTACATGTTTGATCTTTTCATAAACCACCACTTGGATCCATCGCATTTCATTGCATGTGTGTCCTTTTCATAAACAACAACTAGGGTCATTGCATGTTTGTTCTTTCCACAAACCACCACTTGGATCCACCAGTGTCATTGCATGTGTGTCCTTTTCATATACCACCACTTGGGTCACTGCATGCGTTGTCCTTTTCATAAACCACCACTTGGATCCACCAGAGTCACTGGATGTGGTGTCCTTTTCATAAACCACCACTAGAGTCATTGCATGTGTTGTTCTTTTCATAAACCACTTGGATCTACTAGAGTCATTGCATGTGGTGTTCTTTTCATAAACCACCACTAGAGTTATTGCATTTGTGTGTGTGTCAGTCAGGGGCGGAGCCAGGATTGGACCATAGGGGGGAAATTATTGCCCAAGATAAAAAGCATCACTACATATCACAAAAGAATATTCGTAAAACCGTTAGGGATTTTCCAAAGTAGTTTATAGTTGTTGCTGCTGCTTTACTCAATTACTCTCTATCCTTGTGCATAAAATAGTTAAATAGAGATACATTACATTCAATTAGTAAAGAAAATTATTGCATGTTTGTTCTTTTCATAAACCACCACTTGGATCCACCAGTGTCATTGCATGTGGTGTTCTTTTCATAAACCACCACCAGAGTCATTGCATGTGTGTGTGTCAGTGTGCATCACTGTGGTTTTTGAAAATAACACATGCAATGATGCCACTCCAACATGTGGTGTTCTTTTCATAAACTACATGGATCCACCAGTTGACATTGCATGTGTGTCCTTCTCATAAACCACATGGATCCACTAGTGTCATTGCATGTCTTTGCATGTGTGTTCTTGTCATAAACCACCACTAGTGTCATTGCATGTGGTGTCCTTTAAATAAACCACAACCAGAGTCATTGCATGTTTGTTCTTTTCATAAACCACCACTTGGATCCACTGCATGTCATTGCATGTGTGTCCTTTTCATAAACCACAACTAGGGCCATTGCATGTTTGTTCTTTTCATAAACCACCACTTGGATCCACCAGTGTCATTGCATGTGGTGTTCTTTTCATAAACCACCACCTGAGTCATTGCATGTGTGTGTGTAAGTGTGCATCATTGTGGTTATTGAAAAGAAGACATGTAGTGATACCACTCCAGCATGTGGTGTTTGATAAACCACCTGGATCCACCAGAGTCATTGCATGTTTGTGAAGGGAATATGCCCGAGAGGCAATAATAAAGTGGTTATTATCTTATTCCATGTTTATGATAAATGTTTATTTTGCATTCTATAATTGTATTAATTTGGAAACGTTAATTCATGTGTGTTTAATAAACAAAAGGAAAATTCCTAGTTACGCCTCTCTTATAATCTAGCTCGTTGATTAACAAGATGATCAAGGTTTCCTGATAATGGACATTGGATGTTGTTAATAACAAGGTCGCAACGTTAGTGGAATGATGTGATGTACATTCATCCTAAGTATAGAATTACGATCAAAATCATTGTGTTTATATTGCTATAACATCATATGAAGTAATCCTAGTCCTTAGACCATGAGGTCATGTGAATCACTAACACTGGATCAGTATCTTGATAACATCAAACGTCACACCATGAAAGGGTGATTATAAAGGTGGGTTCAGTGCTACGAAAGTGTTATGTAGAGGCTCATGGATCAAGAGTGGGATTTGTCCATCCTGATGACGGATAGATATAATCTAGGCCCTCTTGGTGATATCATATTGGTTAGCTTGCAATCAAGTGATGAGATCACTAGAATGTTATATCACGGGAACGAGAAAAGAGTGCATGTCGGCAACAAGATCAAACTAGGTATGGAGATACCGATGATCAAATCTCGGACATGTAATATATCGTGAGACAAAGGGATTTAGTTACTAGCGTTAAAGATTCTCACGAGCACATAAGTCATCGTTGAATGTGTGGGAGTCAGTATGGATCTCCAGGTCCCACTTCTGATTATTGATCTGAGAGGGGTCTCGATCATGTCTACATTATTCACAAACCGTTGATGACCCACAAGTATATGGGATCGCAACAATCTTCGAGGGAAGTAAAACCCAATTTATTGATTCGACACAAGGGGAGCCAAAGAATATTTATAAGCCTTAACAACTGAGTTGTCAATTTAGTTGCACCTGGAAACAATCTTGCTCGCTGCAGTTTATCAGTAGCAATAGTTTTGTAGTAGCAATAGCAAAGTGATAGTAGTAGTAAAAGTAAAGACAGTAGTAACAATAGCAGTAAACAATAGGATTAAAGCGCGATAGGCATAGGGATGGATGGATGGGCATTGCATGGACAAGACAATTCATATAGCAATCAAGATATAGGGCATTTGCAGATAAATAAGATAAAGCATCCAAGTACTAAATAATCATAGGCATGTGTTCCATATATAGTCATACGTGCTCGTAATGAGAACTTGCACAACATCTTTTGTCCTGCCAGCCCGTTTGCACTGGGGCCTCAAGGGAACTATTGGCAATTAAGGTGCTCCTTTTAATAGAGCACCGGAGCAAAGCCATTCCCTCCGGTTATCCCGATTATTGTCACTTCGGGGCCTTTGGTTCCTAACAACAATATGTGTATACAACATGCAGGTAAGATCATAAACAATACCATTATCATGAATCAACAACATGTTCAGATTTTAAATCATGGCACTCGGGCCCTAGTGACAAGCATTAAGCATAACAAGTTGCAACAGAGGCAAAAAGCACTAATAATAGATACTAGGCACCATGCCCTAACAATCTGATGCCATTACATGAACGATCTCATCCAATCCCTACCATCCCCATAGCCTACATCGGGGGATTACTCACTCATGGATGGGGGAATCATGGATGGTTGATGGAGAAGCGATGGTGATGATGATGGCGACGATCTCCTCCAATTCCCTGTCCCGGCAAGGTGCCAGAATGGAGTTTCTGGTTCCGAATCGCGGTTTCTGGTGGTGGTGGTGCAGCGGAACTCTACCTGGAAAAACGTCGAACCCCCTTGGGTTTTTAGGTCAAGAGGCATCTTATAGGCGAAGAGGGAGGCCGAGGGGGTTCCCGAGGTGGCTAGACCCCCTCCTGGCGTGGCCAGGCCTGGCCCGTGCGGCCAGGGGGTGTGGGCCCCTCGTGGCCCTCCTCCGTCTCGTCTTCTGGCTCCGTGAATCTTCTGGTGAAATAGGATTTTTGGCATATTTTCCGGGATTTTTCCTGATAGTTGATTTTCTGCACAAAAACTAGACACCAAGGTAATTCTGCTGAAAACAGCATCAGTCCATGTTAGTTGTATCCAATCAACACAAGTTTAGAGGAGAAACAATAGCAGAAGTGTTCGGGAAAGTAGATACGTTTTGGTCGTATCAACTCTCCCCAAGCGTAGCTTATTGCTTGTCCTCAAGCAATTCATTTGATAACTTAGTGCGATAAAAGAAACTTTCACGAACACATTGGCTTCATAAGATGTATATATTCTCAGCATGTGATCATGTACTTAGAGAATTCATAGTAAGGATTATGCAAATAAGGCTACCCAATAATCATTTCAAGCTTATGAAGAGATTCCAATTCAAAAATAATAAGTAGCATGAAACATAAACATAAGCAACATTGCAATGCTCATAAAAAGGTATGATAGAGCAAATAAATGCCAAGGCACCTCTGAATTTCAAGTGAAGACTAGAAGTAAAGATATCAGAGGTACAAGCATCAAAGTCATGACACAATTAACCAAGTTTTGAGACAAGCACATTACACTAAGAATGACAACTATGTTCTCAAGAAAGTGCTCATAGAATATGTGGTGACTCAACAAGGAAGTGAAAAGGTTTTGAAAAGTTTGAAAGGCTTCCAAATTCTAAAAGTATGGTAATCATTAGCTTTAAGCTTTCATTGCCCCTATCATAAGTATCTTTTAGATAATTAAGGTTAAAGTGAACAAATATGACGATATGCTTGACAAGTTATAAATTGAAATATTAGGCCCCTTACTTATGAAGACCCAACCTCATGCTACTCAACTTCAATCACAAGTAAGCTCTTGTCATTGTAAGTACATATGTATCATAGAGAACCACCAACAGGGTACCCCTTGCCCCATGACACAGGAGCTATCCCATATCAAAATGATAAGGTAATAGACAATGAGCATCTCGGCGTTCTTTTTATTTGCTATTTGCATAGGTTTTTATTGAGGATGCTTCATAGAATGCTCATTATGGTTATGCTGCAAGTTTCCACCATGATTAGGCATGGCTTAGGCTAGCGGCCCAGGCGTTTCTCTAACACACATACAAACTCCATGATCTTACAGGTTCCCCTTTTATTTCACACCGTCGGGATCCATAAGCAAAAGATCATGATATCAACTAAATAAAGTGCAATGTTGAAAGTGTGCCCCATGATAGCATGGTCCTACTAATTCACAACTTATAAAGCATAAGCATATACGCAACATAGATGGGCACAATGGTTCAAGTTTATTAAGTGCAAGAAAAGTAAAGTGTGCCATCAAGTTCGTGACAGCTTTACTAACTAACTTTCTCATAACAATCAAATATTTTATTCAGAAGAAAACAAGGCATACATAATATGCATGGAATAGCAAATGATGCTAATAGGCAGGTATGGTGGACACTTTGGCAGCATTGGTTTTGGGGAGTTGGATGCACGAGTAAAGCTTATACTCAGCACAAGTGAAGGGTAGCAATAGAAAGGGAGCAACAAACGAGAGAGCAATAACTGTCATAATCATGCTTGCAACAAAACAAGACTAATTATGGCATGAAAGTGATTCAAGACCCCTGAGGCAAAATAATTCATCGAGGCTTAACTGATTTTTGTTTCAGTCATATGCATGCGTGAGCATGTGCCAAGTTAATTCAAACGAAGCATTCAGAGGAGAATACTACAATGTCATACCAAGTTATGAATAGAACAATGCAAGCAAACATTTATATGACATGCTACAAACCATTAGCAAGATGGAGCTAATCATCAGAAAGCAAGAACTACTAAGCATCCATAGATAACATACACCTTACATGGACAAACTAAGCATGCCCACAAATTATGAGTATATGTGTAAAAATGAAAACAAATAGAGTTAATTACCAACCTTTTACCACACCTCAAGTTGTCATTAATCTTCATTATTGCCCTTCACTTGTGTGGCTTGAATAATAACATGAAACCAAACTCCACTGAGGACAGCTGAACCCTGCAACGAACTTTACAAAACCAAAGAAGAACAACAAATATTTTTGGGTTTTAGATTTTTAAAGGAAAGAACCAAAAGGAAGAACAAGCAAAGCGAAATCTTTTTGGGTTTTTTTAATCAAACCAAAGCTAAAAGGAAAAAACAAACCAAGGCTAAAAGACAAAGAAGCAAACAAAGAGAAATAACAGAAATATTTTTGGTCTTTTTGTGTTTTGGAAAGCAGAAATAAAGCAAGAACAAAAACTAAAAAAGAAAGCGAAACATGAATATACAAAGCACCGACTGAACATGATATGTGGATGAGTGTGATGTCGGTGTACCTCCCCCCAAGCTTAGGCTTTTGGCCTAAGTGGGTATCAATCCCAAGTTGGCCAGGAAGGAGCGCCTCCATAAAATGGTGAAGAAGTGCCTTCATCTTGATATGAACTTGAGGACGCCCCAGCGTAGTGCGTAGAGTAGTCATAAAAGGGCACATCCTCCTGGTGGTGCCTATGGAAACCAAGCAAGCGAAGCTGCTTGTCCACCTCCTCCTTTGAACGCGACCATGGCATCATGTAAATACTGAACAAAGTGGATTGTGGCAAAGGAATTTCCCTCTCATCCCCGTCAGTAAACAACATCCTTTAAACTAAACTCTCCGTACTAGAGTCAGTAGTGACGAAGTGATGCATTTTAATAGCAGCAAGATCAAGCCTTTGTGGTGTCAATATAGTATCATTAGGATCAAAAGAGAGTTCTAAAGTAGCAACCATGCGTGAGGAAATATTACCCCATAAATGGCTACTCTAGCAGCTAAGCGACGGGCAATGAGGGAACCAAGATTATACTTGGTATCATTATTAAGTGCAGCAGCGAGGAAGGCTAAATGATAATTAGAAATATTACTAGTGTTTTCCCTACCAAGAATGCTAGTGGCAAGATAATAAGAAAAATATCTAAGAGTTGGGGGTTGAATGTTCCTTATCTTCCCGTACTGAGCTGCACGGTCATCGTCATTTGTCACACTTCGGTAGAGCTCAAGAAAATCAGCGGGTCGACCTTGGATCTTCTTCACTGTCCCAGTCATGCCTATGCCTATAATGCTGCAAAATCTTTTCAATGGCATGGTAATAGGCAGATTATAAATTTTGAACGAAACAGTTGACTGATAAGGGGTGTTAGTGAAAACAAAACTTTCAACGAAAGTTTTGGTGAGCACGACGTATTGCTCACTCTCATCCTCCATGTAAGTGGTCAGACCAACCCTATGAACAAGGAGTAAGAACTCATCGAGGATCCCTGCAGCTCGCAATAAGGTAAAACAAGGGAAAGTAGATGGGTGAGCATCTCCCTCATCTCCTTCATTGCTAAAGCGTGGTGCAATAAGATCTTCATTATATGATGGCCTAAATTGAGAAGCCGATCTTGAAGGCCTTGCCCTCCTGGGTGTGTCCCTTGCAAATACTTCTCCAAAGGTGTGGTTGTTCATCTTTGCTATTCTAAAATTTTAAACATCCATCATACAAGGGATTGCAAAGTGATTACATAATGAAAGGGACTACTTATAGGGACTTGTAAGAGGCCTAAACATGCATCAAAACAATTTTTCTAAGAACTGAACAAGCTTACAAGCTCAAATAACCTATCACCTTCGGTAGCAAAATACTCAAGGTATAAACCACTAATCACAAATCTACTTGGACAAGCGGAGGAGTCACATACCGGAGAACAAATGCTCCAAATCTCAGCAGCAGAGCTGGGCTGAGCAAGGAGATCGAAAATCGTGAGCAAGAACAGCAGGAACGCGAGTTTGAGCAATGAACAAGTGTTTTCTCGGGAGAGAGAAAGAAGTGGCAAGTGAGAGAGTAAGTGGAGGGACAGGGGTGGCCCACACCATGGCTAGGCGCACCCCTGGTGTGGCCGCGCCACCAGGTGGTGTGCCTACTTGGTGCGCCCCCCTGGGTCACTCCAGGTACTTCTCTGCCCCTTTTTTGACGTAAAAATTTAATATGAATTTTCTAGAATTTTTCGAGACACTTTATTTTTTTAGATATTTTCAGGTTTTGATGAATGATTTTTCTGCAGAAAGATGATTTTGGAATGATGCAATAACAAAACAAAATTAAAAATTTAGGAGTTTTAAGAAACTCTAATATGCAAGCAACTAGCAATAGAAAAGTAAACTAAGTGAAAGCAAAAATTGAAATGGGTAAAATAGAAGTAAGCGAAGATAATCATGGTGAAAACATTGTTTTGTTCATTAAAATCCCTTTGTTAACAAGGTTGATCAGGTCTTGTTACCAAAACAATTTTATATGAGACCAAACTTTGTATTGCACTAAATGATTATGTTACCTCAACCTTGATAGCAATAGTCCCAATTAGTTTCATATTTTTCTCGTGGTATGGGACAATATATCCAACTTGGACGCCCTCAATATTTTCAATTGAATTTAAACCATAATTCCTACCAGTCTTCTTGGGGAAATAGACTGTATGCTCCTTGTCATTAACATTAAAAGTTACCTTTCCTTGATTGCAATTAATAACAGCTCCTGCAGTATTAAGAAAAAGGCCTCCCAAGAATAATAGACATATTATCATCTTCAGACATTTCAAGCACAACAAAGTCAGTTAATATCAAGCAATTATGCGGTACTTGAACAGGAACATCCTCACATGTACCAACAGGAATAGTAGTAGATTTATCAGGCATTTGCAAAGATATATCGGTTGGTGTTAATTTTTCCAATTGAAGTCTCTTGTAGAGAGAGAAAGGCATAACACTAACTCCTACTCCTAAATCACACAAAGCAGTTCTAACATAGCTATTTTTAATAGAGCATGGAATAGTTGGGATTCCTGGGTCCCCAAGTTTCTTTGGAACCTTACCACTGAATGAATAATTAGCAAGCAAAGTAGAAATTTCCTCATTAGGGATCTTCCTTTTATTAGAGACAATATCCTTCATATACTTTGAATAAGGAAGCAGTTTAATAGCATAAGTTAAAGGAATTTGCAAAAATAAAGGTTTCATCCACTCACAAAACTTGTTATAGTGTTCATCTTCCTTTGACTTGTGTTTCTTATCAGGGAAAGGTATAGTTTTTTAGACCCAAGGCTCTCGTTCACTACCATGTTTCTTAGCAAGAAAATATTCTTTAGTGTATTTAGTATTCTTAGTGTGCCCTTTAGGTTCTTCTTCAACTTTTTATTTATCATGAGCATCATTTTCCTCATTACCACTTTCAGTTTCAGCATCAGAGACAGATATACTATTAGGATCCTTAGCGGGCTTAGAAGATTCTACAATAGTTTTATGTTTCTTTTTTCTTTTCTTGGGAGATGTACCACTATTTTCAATTTGTTGAGAATCCTGCTCAATTTTTTTAGGATGCCCCTCAGGATATAGAGGATCCTGAGTGGCAGCACCACTTCTAGTTCTGATTTCATAGGCATGTTTTTCTTTAGCAGCATTCACTAACAAATCTTTTTGTACTTTAATAAGCTGATCAATTTGAGTTTGAACCATTTGGAAATGTTTAACAAGAATTTTAACATCATTAGAGGTTCTTTCCACAATATCATTTTACTCAATAATAGCTCTAGAGTTTTCCATCAAATGATTCTGCACTCTTTTATTAAAATTATCTTGCTTAACAATAAAAATATCAAATTCTTCTAAGCATTGATCGGGAGGTTTAGAATAAGGAATATCACCTTCATCAAAATGTTGGAGAGAGTGTACCTCAATAGTGGATGAGTGGGAGATTGGCTTACATAATTCTTCTATAGGAGGTAGATTCTTTACTTCTTCAGTTTTAATACCCTTCTCCTTAAGACATTTCTTGGCTTCCTTCATCACTTCATCATTTAGTTCAATAACTCCTCTCTTCTTTGGTGTTGGTGTTGGCTCAGGCACAGTTAACTCAGGTGTAGTTGTCTCATGCATAGTTGGCTCAGGTGAAGTCCAATCATCAACTCTTGCTTATTTTAGTCATTAATTCCTTAGCTTCTTTGGGAGTTCTATTCCTGAAAACACAATCAGCACAACAATCCAGGTATGTCCTAGATTCTTCAGTTAGTCCATTATAATATATATCAAGAAGCTTATTCTTAGGTAATGGACATCCAGCCTGTGCATGAATCAAAGCACAAAACCTTGCCCATGATTCAGGCAATATCTCATTTTCACCCTGTTTAAAATCAGAAAGTTCCTGCAAAATGGCATGTCTAGAACTAGGAGGGAAATATTTCTGAAGGAAAGTACTAATCAAGCAATCAGGGCTATCAATAGATCCAGAAGGTAAAGTATTAAACCAAGCCTTAGCTTCTCCTTTCAGTGAAAAAGGGAAAATTTTAGCAACAAAGTAGGTGCACATTTTAATATCATCAGAAAATAGGCCACTCATGGTACAAAGCTCAGTCATATGTGCTACAGCACTTTCATTCTTAGTCCCACCAAAAGGTTATTTCTCAGCAATGGTTATGTAAGATAAATCAAGAGAGAAACCATAATCCTTATCTTTAATGTTTATGGGAGATGTAGCAAACTTATATTTAGGAGATAATTTGGGTTTTATAGTACGCCTCTCAAGGAGACTCTTAATAGCACTTTTACCATGAGTATTTTGACATTCTTTAATAAATTCATCAGTCATTTCTATATATGTGTCTTCAATATCATAGCTCTCTATAGACTTAGGTGAACTGACATGTGTAGTAGTATCTTCATTAGGAGTTTCAGTGTTTCCAGCTATAGTTCTAGCAATCATAGCATCTAGGAAAGGACGTAACGAACCACTCTTATCAAGCACAGTAGAAGCACCATCATAAGTATCAAAAGTTTTAGATTCAGCAGTAGTAGCAGTATGTGTAGCATGTGTATGTGGTGGTGTAAGGAGCTTACTCATTACAGCTAGTGAATCAAGAGCAACACAGGTGTTCAGAACCGTTCCTCTCCTTGTAGTGGATGGTAATATAGGAACCTTTCCATCACGAGACTTACCCATGATGAATGGATGGCATCGAACAATAGTAATTCCAAGTGAACTTAATAAATAGATCTATGCTCCCTGGCAATGGCGCCAGAAAATAGTCTTGATGACTCACAAGTATAGAGGATCGCAAAAGTCTTCAAGGGAAGTAAAACCCAATTTATTGATTTGACACAAGGGGAGCCAAAGAATATTTATAAGCCTTAACAACTGTGTTGTTAATACAACTGCACCTGGAAACAATCTTGCTCGCTGCAGTTTATCAGTAGCAACAGTTTTGTAGTAGCAATAGAAAAGTGATAGTAGTAGTAAAAGCAAAGACAATAGTAACAATAGCAGTAAATAGTAGGATTAAAGCGCGGTAGGCATAGGGATGGATGGACGGGTGTTGTATGGACAAGACAATTCATATAGCAATCAAGATATAGGGCATTTGCAGATAAATAAGATAAAGCATCCAAGTACTAAATAATCATAGGCATGTGTTCCATATATAGTCATATGTGCTCATAATGAGAACTTGCACAACATCTTTTGTCCTACTAGCCCGTCTGCAGCGGGGCCTCAAGGGAACTACTAGCAATTAAGGTGCTCCTTTAAATATAGCATGCGAGCAAAGCATTAACACTCCGTGAACACATGTGATCCTCACATCACAGCCATTCCCTCCGGTTATCCCGATTATTGTCACTTCGGGGCCTTTGGTTCCGGACAACAATATGTGTATACAACTTGCAGGTAAGATCATAAACAATACTATCATCATGAATCAATAACATGTTCAGATCTGAAATCATGGCACTCGGGCCCTAGTGACAAGCATTAAGCATAACAAGTTGCAACAAAGTCAAAGAGCACTAATAATAGATACTAGGCACCATGCCCTAACAATCTGATGATAATACATGAACGATCTCATCCAATCCCTACCATCCCCATAGCCTAGAGCGGGTGATTACTCACACATGGATGGTTGATGGAGAAGCGATGGTGATGATGATGGCGATGATCTCCTCCAATTCCCCGTCCCAGTAGGGTGCCAGAACGGAGTTTCTGGTTTCGAATCGTGGTTTCTGGTGGTGGCGGCACAGCGGAACTCTATCTGGAAAAAGGTCGAACCCCCCTGGGTTTTTAGGTCAAGAGGCTTCTTATAGGCGAAGAGGGAGGCCGAGGGGGTGCCCGAGGCGGCCACACCCCCTCCTGGCATGGCTAGGCCTGGCCCATGCGGCCAGGGGGTGTGGGCCCCTCGTGGCCCTCCTCCGTCTCGTCTTCTGGCTCTGTGAATCTTCTGGTGAAATAGGATTTTTGGCATATTTTCCAGGATTTTTCCTGATAGTTGATTTTCTACACAAAAAAAGACACCAAGGTAATTCTGCTGAAAACAGCGTTAGTCCGTGTTAGTTGTATCCAAATCACACAAGTTTAGAGGAGAAAGAATAGCAAAAGTGTTTGGGAAAGTAGACACGCTTTGGGCGTATCAACCATAGGGTGACACACTTAAGGGATACCGACACCATTTGGAGCAAATATGTTTCAAATAAAGATTTAAGAAAGCGCTGGAATTATTTCAATAGACACCAAAATGATTTTGGGTGAAATTGTTGAAATTGGTTATGTATGTAATATTGAAATGTTGCAGGGGGTTTTATATGAATGTTTGTTAATTAAAGTAATTAACAAAATTATGAATAAAATTAATAAAAGAGTTTTATTAAATGAGACAACATTAAATTTGGAGAAATTTAATGCATTTAAAGTGGAGACTTTAATAGAGAATGTGAAGGGGCATATTTATGTGGAGGGGGTTACAACCACGTGAATGAGGGAGGTGAAGGGACACCCTCCATGGGCGCCTGCCATGGGAGGGGTACCCTCCCCTCCTATAAAAGGCCCCCCTCTCACACCTTCACACTCACACCTCCTCGTGAAGGATCTCTCTCCCCCTCTAGTATTTTTCCCCATGGTCTCGGATTAGCGAGATACATGTTCCCGGTGGCTTTATCTGGAAAGGAGTTGCTGCTTCCGCTGCTTTGCTGGAGCAAGGGACGGAGGTTGTCGGGTACCAGAGGTGTGTGCGATCATGGATGCACCGCTTCTTTGCGGTGTTGGAGTTGGTGGTGCTAGACTTGCTGGAGCTAGATCTGATGGACGTGCTGGAGCTGGACCTGGTAGACCTGATGGACTTCATCATGATCTTGGGATCGGCAATTGTACGACTACATCATCCACGAGTTCCATCTCGTTAACAAAGCTTTGTTGTCTTCGAGGGTATGTTCTCTATGGATGTATATCCACCTGTTGCTTGTATCTAATAGATAGATCTTTGCGTATAATAGTTCCCATCATAGGAAAATGTTTGTTTTCTATGCTGTGAACCCAACAGTGGTATCAGAGCCTGATCTATGCTTAGGTGCTTTGCATGGGTAGAACACATAAGAGTATGTGGGTGATGATGATCATGTTATTGCTTCTTTCATGTGTTTTGGATATTGGTGGCATAGTGGGATGAAGCGGCCCAGACCAACTTTACATGTCATCGCACATGAGACCGGTTCGACGACTGACATGCAACTAGTTTTGCATAAGTGGCTAGCGGGTGTCTATCTCTCCTACAATAGTCAATATCCTATTTACGACAAGTTGCTAATAACTTAGTTATCATCGTTGTGGTTCCATGTTCGTAGGTAAGACCGGTTCTATCTTCGAAAGCCCTAAGCCACGTAAAAACTTGCAATTCATAAATTAGAGGCGTCTAGTTTAGATCGTTGCTGGGCTAGTGTCATGATATGGAAATATTGTAAGTTGATGTATAGTTGATACTCTTACAACACACCTAATGTGTAAGTTCCATAGACCTTGGCATTACACACAAAGGAATGTTAGAGATCATACCATGATGCACATGATAGTGGTCAAATGCATGGACCATATAATTCTCACATATGATGTTTGCATCTTATATTGCTAGTTTGGAATTTTAGTAGCGTTATAAGATGATCCCTCATTAAATATCAATATAAAATGTGTTCTTCCTTAAGTATGCACCATTCTGTGGATCGTGTTTCGAGACATCACGTGATGATCAGGTGTACTTGACTCTGCGCTTTCATACAACGGGTGTAAGATAGTTTTACACACGCGAGTACTAAGGTTCTTACTTGGCGAGCCTAGCATGTATAGACATGGCCTCAGAACACGGACCGAAAGGTTAAGCATGAGTCATATGGTTGATATGATGCCCATATTGATGCTCGCCTTTGAAGCTACACCGACTCACGTGATGATCGGACTTGGTGTAGTGGATTTGGTTCATGTAATCACCAAAAAGGCACGAGGGATGTCATTTTTAAGTGGGAGTTCATTTCTAATTTGGATTAGTCAAACCAAATTTTTCATAAACTAAATCAAAGTGAATTTGCATAATTTGTTGTAGTCATTGGCATTTGTTTACTACCTTATGCTTAGTTTTAGTTGAGATAATAGAACTATAGAATTCAGGATATTTACTTTATGAACTGGTATCGTATTGTTTTGAATGTCAATTTAAAGTTCAGAAGTCCTATTGCAAACTTTTAGCAAACTCTATTTACTCCATGAAGTTTAATAATTAGTCTTAAATCAAGAGTAAGAATTCCAATGTTATTATCTAAAGTATCATGTTTGCCTCCATGATTATTGATATTCAAAAGTTGTTTTAATATCATGATTCTTGATATTCAAAAGTTGATTTAATATCGAGGTTATCTCGAAGCTGAAAAATTTGTTTTAGAAACCATCATGTGTGGAAGATATTGTGATATATGAAACAATGTTTTTGGTTGCATTATGATAGAGTATAATTTAGCAAAATACATGTTCTCATATTGTATGAGAATTTGTGATGGATGGAGATGCTAGGCATCCGGATCTCCCAAAAAGGTTTTGGGAACTAACATTATACTCGCGATTCTTCCTTATAGGCTATAGTATCTTGATCATGAAAGTTTTCATGATAAGGATGAATAAAAGATGTAAGTAAAATGTTTACTACACTAATAGATTACTAAAGAATGGATTTTTGAAAGAACACCAAACATTTGATGATGGTGATCCACTTCAAAGTGCAAGTCCAAAGGTATTAGTATTTGACTATATACACTTTGTACTATGTGTCATGTGAATGACACCACTATTGATATTGATAGATTCTTTTAAAAGAAAAGGAATTGCTGAAAGAGAATCTATAAAATATTTGGTAGAAAAGAAAAGGTTCGAGATGTCCAACTTAGGTATATAGAAGATATACATGTTATGGCTGTATTCCATGCTTGCTAAACAATGTGGTTCTTAGGTATTGGATACCGAATTGGTTGGTGTGAAGTGTCATACAGAACAACACAATTCATGAACTGCAACAGCCTAAGTAACTAGCAAGAGAATGAGTGATGATGTTCATCTGAAACAAATAAAGTGTTATTGTGTTTTTCGTTGTCATCAAACCTAGCCTAAAAGATTTGTTTTAATAATTGTTATTTTGGTCCGATATTATGAGAACAATGGTTCTTCAAATAATTACCGTATTCCATAAAGGATGGATGAACTTTTACAAGTCTAGTTGGAGAAACCACATCCATAAACATTATTGCTAAAATATCGTAAGACAAATGATTGGAAGATCACTTATGAAGTGACACCGCTGTTTGAATTATATTGGAAAGTAAACATGAAGAAACTCCATGTTGATGAATTTTGGAGTCTTTTGATTTTGATCAATTGATGCTTGCGAAACTTTCCTCGAGATAATTGAAACTCCGTTCATAGGCCAAAGAGGAACGGATGACTAGCTTATTGGAAATTGTGCATGCTGATGTGCATAGTCCATTATGTGTAGCCATATGCGATGGATCTTTTTGCTTCATATGCTTTCTCCAGAAATTTGAGTGAATATATCTATATATTTACTTAATAAGGAAGAAGTATGAAACATTTGAAAAAAATTCAAAGACTTTCAAGATGAAGTAAAAAAACATTGTAACAAGAAAATAAAAGATTTTATGATTTGATCATAAAGGAAGATATTTGAGTTATAGGTTTAGCAAAACACCTAAGATTTCAGGAATTGTTCCATGAATTTGCACTTCCCGATAAACCACATGAGTATGGTATGTTTGAGAGATCAAATCAAACCTTGTTTGACATGGTAAGATCAAAGGTGTCATTTATAAAACTGCCATTATGTTTTAAGGATTAGAGCTTTAGAGACTACTGCTTTTACACTGAAAAGAGCACCATCGTGATCCATTGAAATGACACCATATGAGTTATGGTTTGGGATAAAACCCGAATTGTCTTTTCTTAAATTTTGGTATGCTATGCATAAGTAAAATGTTTACAGCCAAAGTCGGATAAGCACGTCTTTTTAGGTTATCCCAAAAGAATTTGTTGGGAATTCCTCCATAACACCGAGGACAAAAGAGTTTGTCGCTTGGAACGTCAAGTTTCTTGAGAAGGAATTTTTCGTGAAAAGTTAAGTGGGAGGACAATAGAACTTTGATAAGGTTGTTGTACCTTAGCTATATGTGCTAAGTAGCACAGCGCCGAAAAGTGTCCCAGTGGCGGCCACAATGCTCATGGCTCCCGTGATTATAAAGGGTGTGATCTTGGAGATTAGAGTTCCTATTTGAACCGTGTGCATCGGGTAAGAATCAAATAGTGAGATTTGATAAACAAGTTGTTATTGCTTTGACAATGATGAACCGACTACATGCAAAGAAGTGATGATGGGCCCTGACTCCATAAAATGACTAGAAGTCATCGAATCCGTGATAGTATACATACACAAGAAATCAAGTTTCTGAACTTGGAAGACCCTCCAGAAAGGCGTGAAGCCTATCGGTCGTGTTTGGATTTATAAAGAAATAGACATGGATGTTTAACATCTATGAAATAGTCGACATGTCGGAAAGAAGTTTACGGCAATGTTCAAGGAGTTGACTATGACAAGATTTGATCTTTCATAGCGATATTTAGTCTTGACGAGTTAATGTAGCAACCACTACATATAATTTGGTGTATGGTAGTTGAACAAACAAAATAATGTTCTTCTAATAGAATGGTTACCTAGGACGTGTACAAGACACGGTCTGAAGGGTTTTGTTAATTCAAAGGGTGCTAAAAGGGCATGCAAACTTCAATAGTTGAAGTGAGCATAGCGGAGTTGGAATCTTCACCATGATGAAAATGTTAAAGGAGTTTAATTTCATCAGAGACGATGAAGCTGCTTGCATTTGCAAGAAATTAAGTGGGAGCGCTGAGACAAATTTCCAATACACTATGTAGAGTACATATTGTTGATTGGAAATGATGTATCTTTTATTTACACAAGTTAAGAATTTCATTAAAATAGGATTTCGATGAAAGACTTGGGAAAAACCGGAATATTTGGCATCAATATCTATATGGATAGATTGAGGCGCTAATATGGTGGTGCCATATGTACATATATGAGATATTGAAAGGGTTGAATATGGAAACAACAAGAAAGGTTCTTGCTACATGGAAAGGATTTTATCAAGATTCAAGTGTTTTAACACTTGGTGAGTAAAATCACATGAAGATTTTGATCGATTATACCGTGATATGTATATATCCAGATATGTCCTATGCTCTAAATGTTATGAGCACATACCAGAATGATTCATAAGATTATCATTGTACGATAGTAAAGATATTCTTATGAGCTTTGGAAGAACTAAGAATATATCATGTATAAGTGACAAATAGTTAAAGGTAGTTCATTGTAAAGTGTTACATTGATACTAGTTTTGTCACAAGATACAAATTAAATTTATCTCAATTTAGACTATGGGTGGCACAATGTAACGGAAAAGATGTTCCATGATGGATTTGGATGAGTTCCAAAGTTGAGACATTGTTACGGATACTACAACAAAAGGCTAAGTATATGACTGCTATAGTAGTAGCAAAGGAGGGCATTTGTGTTAAGTAGTTTGTTATCAAACTAGGTGTGGTTCAAAGTGGGCTAATACTATGAAGATATATTGTATGACAATAATATCAACATATTTTAACCCGAACGAACTAAAGGTCTCACCAGAGAAGCAAATTTACACAATGCCATCTCATTTGAGAATGAGTGATGCGTAGAGACGCAAAGACATGCAAATACACATGGACCTGAAACTGTTAGATCCAGAGATTATGTTAACCACTAGCAATCGCGTATATGCAACACCAGAAAGCCATAGGTTTTCAATACGCAAAGTTTTTCAAACTAGATTATTAACTCTAGTGCAAGTGGGAGACTGAAGGGAATATGCCCGAGAGGCAATAATAAAGTGGTTATTATCTTATTCCTTGTTTATGATAAATGTTTATTTTGCATGCTATAATTGTATTAATTTGGAAACATTAATACATGTGTGTTTAATAAACAAAAGGAAAGTTCCTAGTTATGCCTCTCTTATAAACTAGCTCGTGGATTAACAAGATGATCAAGGTTTCCTAATCATGGACATTGGATGTTGTTAATAACGAGCTCGCAACATTAGTGGAATGATGTGATGAACATTCATCTGAAGTATAGCATTACGATCAAAGTCATTGTGTTTATATTGCTATAACATCATACAAAGTAATCCTAGTCCTTAGACCATGAGTTCATGTCAATCACTAACACTGGAAGAGTATCTTGATAACATCGAACGTCACACCATGAAAGGGTGATTATAAATGTGGGTTCAGTGCTACGAAAGTGTTATGTCATAGAGGATCATGGATCAAGAGTGGTATTTATCCATCCTGATGACGAATAGATATACTCTGGGCCCTCTCGGTGATATCACATTGGTTAGCTTGCAAGCAAGTGATGAGATCACTAGAATGTTATATCACGGGAACGAGAAAAGAGTGCATGTCGGCAACGAGATCAAACTAAGTATGGAGATACCGATGATCAAATCTCGGACATGTAATATATTGTGAGACAAAGGTATTTAGTTACTAGCGTTAAAGGTTCTCATGATCACATAAGTCATCGTTGAATGTGTGGGAGTTAGTATGGATCTCTAGGTCCCGCTTCTGATTATTAATCTGAGAGGGGTCTCGATCATGTCTACATTATTCGCGAACTGTAGGGTGACACAATTAAGGGATACTGACACCATTTGGAGCAAATATGTTTCAGATAAAGATTTAAGAAAGCGCTAGAATTATTTTAATAGACATCAAAACTATTTCGGGTGAAATTGCTAAAATTGGTTCTGCATGTAATATTGAAATGTTGCAAGGGGTTTTATATGAATGTTTGTTCATTAAAGTAATTAAAAAAATTCTGAATAAAATTAATAAAAGAGTTTTATTAAATGAGACAACATTAAATTTGGAGGAATTTATTGCATTTAAAGTGGAGACTTTAATAGAGAATGTGAAGGGGCATATTTATGTGGAGGGGGTTACCACCACATAAATGAGGGAGGTGAAGGGACACCCTCCATGGGCGTCGGCCATGGGAGGGGTACCCTCCCCTCCTCCTATAAAAGGCCCCCCTCTCACACCTTCACACTCACACCTCCTCGTGAAGGATCTCTCTCCCCCTCTATTATTTTTCCCCATGGTCTCAGATTAGCGAGATACATGTTCCCGGTGGCTTTATCTAGAAAGGAGTTGCTGCTTCCGCTGCTTTGCTGGAGCAAGGGACGGAGGTTGTCGGGGTACTGGACATGTGTGCGATCACGGATGCACCGCTGCTTTGCGGTATTGAACTTGGTGGTGTTGGACTTGCTGGAGCTAGATCTGATGGACATGCTGGAGTTGGACCTGCTGGACCTACTGGACTTCATCACGATCTTGAGATCGACAAGTGTACGACTACATCATCCACGAGTTCCATCTTGTTAACAAAGCTTTGTTGTCTTCGAGGGTATGTTCTTTATGGATGTATATCCACCTGTTGCTTGTATCTAATAGATAGATCTTGGCGTATAATAGTTCCCATAGTAGGAAATTTTTTGTTTTCTATGTTGCGAACCCAACAGTGTGTCCTTCTCATAAACCACATGTCTCCACTAGTGTCATTGCATGTGTTTCCATGTGTGTTGTTTTCATAAACCACCACTAGTGTCATTGTATGTGTGTCCTTTCCATAAACCATAACCAGAGGCATTGCATGTTTGTTCTTTTCATAAACCACCACTTGGATCCAATGCATGCCATTACATGTGTGTCCTTTTCATAAACCACTACTAGGGTCATTGCATGTTTGTTCTTTTCATAAACCACCACTTGGATCCACCAGTGTCATTGCATGTGGTGTCCTTTTCATAAACCACCACTAGAGTCATTGCATGTGTGTTATTTTCATAAACCACCACTTGGATCCACCAGTGTTATTGCATGTGTGTCATTTTCATAAACCACCACTAGAGTCACTGCATGTGGTGTCCTTTTCATAAACGACCACTTCGATCCACCAGAGTGAC
Source organism: Avena sativa (assembly GCA_916181665.1). Classification (NCBI taxonomy): domain Eukaryota; kingdom Viridiplantae; phylum Streptophyta; class Magnoliopsida; order Poales; family Poaceae; genus Avena; species Avena sativa. The sequence continues at coordinate 253,795,983 of OV702292.1, read as the reverse complement.
TGCATGTGGTGTCCTTTTCATAAACCATCACTAGAGTCATTGCATATGTTGTTCTTTTCATAAACCACCTGGATCCACCAGAGTCATTACATGTGGTGTTCTTTTCATAAACCACCACTAGAGTCATTGGATGTGTGTGTCAGTGTGTCAGTGTGCATTACTGTGGTTTTTGAAAAGAACACATGCAATGATGCCACTCCAGCATGTGGTGTTCTTTTCATAAACCACCTGGATCCACCAGAGTCATTGCATGTGTGTCCTTCTCATAAACCACATGGATCCACCAGTGTCATTACATGTCTTTGCATGTGTCTCCTTTTCATAAACCACCACTAGAGTCATTGCATGTGTGTGTGTCAGTGTGCATCATTGTGGTTTTTCATAAGAGTCATTGCAACAATGCCACTCCAGCATGTGGTGTTATTTTGTTAAACCACCTGGATCCACCAGAGTCATTGCATGTGTGTTCTTTTCATAAACCACCACTTGGATACACTACATGTCATTGCATGTGTGTCCTTTTCACAAACCACAACTAGAGTCACTGCATGTTTGCTCTTTTCATAAACCACATGGATCCACTAATGCCACTCCGGCATGTGTTGTTCTTTTCATAAACCACCTGGATCCACCAGAGTCATTGCGTGTGGTGTTTTTTTCATAAACCACCACTAGTGTCATTGCATGTGTGTGTGTGTCAATGTGCGTCACTGTGGTTTCACAAAAAAATACATCATTTTGTGCCAATCCTAGCTCCGCCACTATGTTATTGCATGTGTGTTCTTTTCCTAAACCACCACTAGTGTCATTGTATGTGTGATCTTTCCATAAACCACATGGATCCACCAGAGTTATTTGCACGTGTGTTCTTTTCAATGACAGTCATTGGCCACAAACAATTGGGACGTAGACCTAACCGGCAACCGCTCCGGGCTTCTAGAAGACCCGATCCCCGATTGTTAGGCATCATTGGATCGGGGTGCATGGACGATAAGATGTCCTTCGTGAGGGTGATCCACGAGAAGTCTGTTCTTTGAGCTGACTGGCAATGGCATCCATGACTGGGCCTACATCCTTCCCCTTATACGCTTAACCTCGGGGCCGAAGCTCGGATTGTGTTCCTTCATCGCCATGGAGAGGGAGAGGCCCAAACTCAGCTTGCACGAGGCTCAGATGTTCGCTCACTACGACATACTCGAACCTCCATTCGCGAGGCTTCCAGCCTGCTTCGAGCTCAGCTACACCGGGGTGCCTATCGCGCCGCTCTTGCGCGACAACGCATTGGTGAGGCAGATCGAGGAGCACCGCCGCCAGCTGCCAGAGCGGAAGAGGGCAATGGCCCGGTACACGTGTGCGTACTTCAAGAAGGAGCGGATGGCATCGATTGAGCTGTGCGGAAACCACTAGCGGGAGAACCACCCGGATCTGCGCAACCCCGGAGGGAGGCAGAGCTTCTAGGCAGTGCCTGGGCGTACGACCTCCACCGTTATCGATGTGGTGCATCGTGAAGAATCCATGAGGAGGAAGAACGCTGCCAAGAACATTGGCATCGATTCTGACGCGGAGGAGGCTGACGATGATGTGGACAACGTCATTGATGATGGAGACTGCGGGAGCGTCATACTCAATTAGGGCCACTTAAGCCTAAATTAAATCTATATACGGTATCTTAATGCCCTCTTTGGATCGGGGTCACTTGAGTCATAGTCGATCGTGTTCCTTCATCGCCATGGAGAGGGAGAGGCCCAAACTCAGCTTGCACGACGCTCAGATATTCGCCCACTATGACATACTCGCACCGCCATTTGTGAGGCTTTCAGCCAGCTTCGATCTCAGCTACGCCGGGGTGCCTTTCATGCTGATCTTGCGCGACAACGCGTTGGTGAGGAAGATCGAGGAGCACCACCGCCAGCTGCCAGAGCGGAAGAAGGCAATGGCACGGTACTCACGCCCGAGCGCGTACTGGCGAAAGCTGTTCAAGAAGGAGCGGATGGCATTGAATGAGCTGTGCAGAACCTACTTGACATGGGTATACCCTACAGGTACTCGAGCTTGGTATATACGGTCCAAATACGTATAGGCCCACGGTGTCACCAAGGCCCAGATGGAAGGACTCGAGTAACCTGTGGACTCTCGATTGCTTGAAGATCAAGAAAAAGCTAAAGATAGATAATATGAAGGGGAAAACCCTAACTTGTAACCGACTCGACCTGCTACCCGAGACCTAGCCTATCTATATAAAGGCTAGGAGGGGGCGTCGAGGAGAACACGTGCAACCCTAGTTTCCACAACCTTCGCCAGATTACATCTGCGTACAATTGTAACTTTCGACTCCTTCAATAATTCCACGAGCAGACAAGCAGGAGTAGGGACCTCTACGAGGCCTGAACCTGGGTAAATCCTTTGTCCCCTGTGTGCTTGTTTGCTAGCCGATAGATGTCTCCAGTGCTCCCTTCTTCTCCAAAACATAAGTCCATAACAATGGGCATTAATGAGTTAAACCCTCGTCAACTGGGGCCATCTGTGGGAATTGGGAGTGCTGATGTTGCGGCTTCTTCGGCCCCATCAACTGCGATCTACAACTCCGCAACAGCGGAGATCCGCCAGCTCTTCGACTCCTTCGACTTCACCGTCCACACGTCGGCCACTAGCCCGGCCTTCGAGTCCGTGGGCGATGGAGTCATCCTGGCAATTGGGAGCTTCCACTTCCAAGTTGGTCAGATGGGCACGCTTCGCATGCCTGATCAGCCGACAACACCGGCGATTGCCCCGGCATCATGGTTCCCTCCCTCGATTGGCACCCTCAGCGAGCTCAACGCTCCGGTGGCAGTCGAGAACACGGTCAGCGACAGTAGTCGCGACTCCGATCTAAGCGGTCTGGCCACTGAAGATGGAACCTACGGTTCCGGATATGAAAGTTGTGGAAGCAACAGCTTCCCTAATCACTTCATGTGCGTCATCATCAACGCGGGCGACACCTCCGCCAATCGCGGTAACGGTGGCAACACCGGCAACGGCACTGATACACCCAATCGCGACAACGGTGGTAACACCGGCAACGGCACCGACCCACCCAACGCCGGCAATGGTGGCAACAGCGGCAACAGCGGTAACGGTGGCAACGGAGGAGCAGTCGAACCTCCTAGCATGATCAACGAGCAAACCGGCGAACGCGTCGTGATCAGGCTCAACGAACAAGAGTGGGATCGCTGCCGCGAAGCCCTACGAGGTGCACCTCTACCCTTCGGGTCCCCGCAGGAACTGCTGATGGGCTACCACTGGCTCCTAAAAGAGGAGTTCAAGCGCCAGAAACAAGCAATCATGCAACTTGAGGCGTGTAAAAAGGCAGCGGACGAATCAAGCCTTCGTCGTGTTGGGCTCTCCTCCTACGGAGGATCCTCCTTAAGAGGCAACGAGTACCTCGCCAAGAAGAGGCAGTCGCGGATGGCTCACCTCACCGAACAAGAGCGCACAGATGCCGCGAAAGTCCTCGACTTCGGTTCTATGATGGTCGACACGAGAGGAAACATGGTTCCTAGGACACCGCAGGCCGCGGTAATAGCAGCCACCATGTACCTCCTCAATAACCAGCCGCCAGCTGGAGATCCCCGAACGGCCATGCACTGATCTACGATCACGGGCCTAGGGCTAATCGAGGCCGCCCTCGACAAGGAACCGGTACCAGACCCAAAAAAGGGCAAAGCACTAGCAAAGCGCTACTCCTCGCCCTCGTCCAGCGATGACACTCACGACCTGTCTCGACGCCGCCGCTCACGGCGACACGATAGCGACTACGATGCATGCGACAAACTCACACAGCGCAAGATCGACAAGTCAAGGGCACGGCATGCTCGGTCGATTGATTCGGAAGAGGAAGATGGGGAGCTCTGCAGCGCCAGATGCTTCAGCATATCCATCAGGCAAAAGCGAATGCCTAAAGGGTTTAAACTCCCATCGGAGAACCCAAAATTTGACGGTCTGCAGGACCCCAAGATCTGGCTGGAGGATCACATCTCCTCCGTCAGGCTACATGGAGGCAGTCGAAGTACTGCCATGCAATGCTTGCAGCTATAGCTACAGGGCGCCGCCCGGGCCTGGCTCAATAACCTCCCACGTGGATCCATTCGCAGTTGGGATGAGCTAGTCTACAGCTTCGTGCGCAACTTTAAGGGCACGTACAAACGCCCCGCCTCAATCGAAGAACTGAGATGCTGCCAGCAAAGATCTGGCGAATCGCTGTGCTCTTACATCCAAAGGTGGTCCATCATCAAGAACTCTGCGGAGAACATCTCGGAAGACCGCGCGATTGATGCATTCAACGGTGGTGTTCGCCGCATGGAACTCAGGGAGGAGCTAGGCCGCTCAAAGCCCCAGACCATCGACCACCTGATGGAGATCGCGAATCGGTGGGCCGATGGAGAAGATTCGGTGAAGAATCGTGTTCACTCTGACGAGGAGGAAGAACTCGAATGAAGACGTGACCGCCGGAGTAAGCGTTGCATGCGCGTCTACGACGATCGCGATGACGTCAACATGGTCGCAGCTGGCTACACCGATAGACGCGACGATAACCGCAACAGCGGATACCGCAGTGGCGGATACCGCGACTCCGGGAAAACCACGCAAGTATGGCAACGCCGCACTCACGATGAAGCACCCGTGACCTCCATCGAGGACAAACTGTCCGGGCCATGCACGGTGCACTTCTACATCGACAAGCATGATGGCAAGAGAAAGTCCAGCCACCTCCTCAAGGACTTCCGCGAGTTCCTCAAGCTACACGAGGGATTGGTTCGGATGAACCGCAATGCAGTCGAAAGAGGCTACGGAGCCGCTCCAGGCGCCGTGGCACATGACGCACCACCACCACCACCTGGGCCACCCCCGAACGGAGATGCACCGGACCAACACCACGGAGGCGAACCATACCCACGGGCCATGGGTACCATGATGATCCAAAAGGGGCGCCCCTCCAACAGGGTGCAGAAGGCCGTCACTCGCCAAGTCAACTTGGCCATGCACTCGCCACCATCCACCACTGAGTACCTCAGTGGCAGTGAGTCGTGCATTACCTTCGACAAACACGACCACCCGCCCCAAATACCTCGCCCAGGTCATTGCCCCCTCGTACTCAAGGCGCAAATTGGAGGCTTCGACATGAGTCGCGTCTTCATGGTCGGTGGAAGCGGCATCAACCTCATATTCGCGAGTACCTTGCGAGCAATGAGGATCCCTCTAACCTTCTTGGAGGCATCGGACACAACGTTCCACGACATCATCCCAGGGAAAGGCGTATACCCCCTGGGCAAAATCAACCTGGATGTCATCTTTGGCACGCCGAAGAACTTTTGGCGCGAGCACATCGACTTTGAGGTCGTCGACTGGCCCTCACAATACCATTGCATCCTTGGGCGCGTCACATTCGCCAGGTTCATGGCAGTACCCCACTACGCCTACCTGCAGATGAAAATGCCAGGTCCCAACGGCGTCATAACGATCAACGGGAACTTCGAGCGATCTGACGCTTGCGACAGGGAATTCAATAGAATCTCCCAGTCCATCGGCATGCATGAGGAACTCTCAAGACTAAAAGAGACGACAGACAATAGTCTGCCTCCCCTGAGTAGGCCAAGCTCACCTGATCTCTCCTTCGACTCATCTCTGCACACAAAGAAGGTGCAGGTTCATCCATCAGATCCCGCCAAAACGGCCCTCATCACCAACAACTTGAGTCCCGCATAGGAACTCGCGCTCGTAAAATTCCTCCGTGAGCACTGGTAAATTTTTGCCTGGTGTCCTGCGGACATGCCAGGAGTTCCCAGAGAATTCGCCAAGCACGCACTCAACATCAACCCCGACGCAAGGCCAGTCAAGCAAACAATCAGGCGACTGTCTGAGCCACGAGTGCAGGCAGTCGGAATGGAGATCAACAGACTCCTCAAGGCCAAATTCATACGCGAGATCAAGGAAAGCACTTGGCTCGCCAACACGGTGCTGGTGCAAAAAAAGGACACAGATATCCTACGTATGTGCGTGGACTTCACTTCTTTAAACAAGCACTGCCCAAAAGATCACTTCCCTCTACCATGAATCGATCAAATCATCGACTCCACCGCTGGATGCGAGCGCCTCTGCTTCCTCGATGCCTACTCAGGCTATAACCAAATTTGAATGAAGGAGGAAGACCAGGAGAAGACCGTGTTCACAACGCCCTTCGGTGTGTTCTGCTACAACACAATGCCCTTTGGGCTAAAAACGCGGGAGCCACCTACCAGTGATGCATGCAGGCTTGCCTCAAGGAACAACTAGGGCGCAACATCCAAGTCTATTTCGACGACATAGTAATCAAGACCAAGGAGGAAGCCTCTCTAATCGATGATTTGCGTGAAACCTTTGCCAACCTCGGTCGCTACCGGATCAAGCTCAATCCGAACAAATGCGCCTTCGGCGTACCATCTGGGCAGCTACTCGGATACCTCATTTCCGCAAGGGGGATCGAGGCGAACCCGAAGAAGATAAAAGCCATACAGGCAATGGAGAAGCCGAAGAACATAAGAGGCGGCTAGCAACTGGCCGGACGAATCGTGCCCTTAGTCGATTTATTAGTCGGATGGGTGAAAAGGAATTGCCCTTCTACCAGCTCCTCCGCAAAACCTAAAAATTCTTGTGGACCAATGAAGCACAAGAAGCACTCGAAGATCTCTAGCGCTTGCTATCCACTTTGCCGGTACTGGTGACTCCACGAGAAAGGGAACCACTGTTGCTGTACATCTCCGCCACCAACCAGGTGGTGAGCACGGTGCTCGTCGTCGAGCGAGCCGAGGAAAACAAAATCCATGGAGTACAACGCCCAATATACTACCTCAGCGAGGTCCTCATGCCAACAAAGCAGCGGTACCCGCACTACCAGAAGCTGGCGTACGGTGTCTTTATGACCGCCTGGGGACTGCGCCATGGCCATGCGCGACACCAAGGACATAGTCCAAAAGTGCAACGCTTATCAGCGATTCGCGGACAAGCCACATGCACCAGGCGCAGAACTACGGCCTATTCCATTGGCCTGGCCCTTCGCACAATGGGGGCTCGACATGGTGGGCAAGCTCCCAAGGTCCTCTCAAGGAGGCTACGTCTACCTCTTGGTCGCAGTCGACAAGTTGACCAAGTGGACTGAGGCCACGCCAGTGACCAAACAATCCGGCCACAGTGCGGTCAAGTTCTTCGAGTCCATTGTGTACCGCTTTGGCGTGCTGCATAGCATCATCACTGACAACGGGACGAACTTCACATCCAAGGAGTTCCAAGAATTCTACGGAAACCTGGGGATCAACATCAGTTACGCCTCAGTCGCGCATCCACAGACCAACGGTCAGGTGGAAAAAGCAAACGGGCTCGTCTGTAGCGGCATCAAGAACCGACTCCTTCGACCACTCGAACAAGCCGCAGGTTGCTGGCCAGATGAGCTCCAATCCGTACTCTGGAGCCTACGTACAACTCCAAACAGCACCACGGGCTACACGCCATTCTTTATGGTGCACGGAGCAGAAGCAGTACTACCCGCCGAAGTGAGGTACAAGGCGCCGCATGTAGTCGCTTACAGCGAACAAGAGTCCTCTCTTGTACTCGAAGACTCCGTCGACCTCCTCGCCGAGGCAAGATAAATCACCGCAGAAAGATCCACGATCTACCAGCAGAACCTGCGCAACTACCACAGTAGAAGGCTTCGCCCCAGATCCTTCGTCGAAGGTGACCTGGTCCTACGACTGAAGCAGCAGGGGCATCTCAAGCTCGAATCCCCCTGGGAAGGACCGTACGTGATTAGAGAAGTAATCCTAGGTGGCGCCTGTCGCCTTCAAGACTTAGAGACAGGAGTCGCATACTCCAACCCTTGGAACGTCGCACAACTGCGATGCTTCTACCCCTAGTTGTTTTACTTTTTACATCGCAAATAAGGCTACTCAGCCAAGGCTACTTAGCCACACATTGTACCTCGTACTACTCTTCAAATAAATAAAAGCTAAGTGCCCCAAAACTCTGTGTTTTTCTTTCACTTTTGTCAATTTTATACTCAGGGGCTACGCCACCCTACCTACATTTGTTCTTCGAACCAATAAACGCGATATCCTGAGTAGCTGGCACATCAATCGAACCCCTTAACGCAAACTCAACCCCGCCGCAACGCGCCTGGTAGGTTGACAATGGGATGGCCAGGCTAACAAAAAGGAATCGCATAGTGCAACGCACCTAACGCTGACAAAGCTGTTTGTACACATTCAACAATAAATTATCTACAAATACATATGAACGTTACAACACAAGTACACTGATGTGCAGGATACATATTTGGCTACCCATGCAATAGAAGGACATTAGTTTGTTCTTCGAAGAAGTCGACGATCTCCTCGGCGGGGCGGTTCACCGCCTGATAATGCGGCACCATATTCCAGGAAGATCCTTCTGGTGGCGCCGGTGGCCCAGAGGCAATGGCGGCGACATCCACATCAGGCCTGTGCAAACGCACCATTGAGAGCGCAACCTTGGCACCAGCCACCAACTGCTGCCTCACGCACTCGTGAACCGCGGACGTATCTTGAAATTTGGCCAGGAGAGCCAGCAGGCTTGATGGAGTGTCATCCAACGGGAACATCGCCCGATAGTTGTTCTTCAAACACGACTGCGACTTCTTCAGGAAGAGCAGCACTCGCGAAGCGCGATCCTGCAGGGTCGCCAATGCAGTCGCACGATCGTGATCTACCCAGAAGTATCCACTCTCTTGAAGTTTCTCTTGGGTGAGATCATGAAGGCGGATGGCAATCCTATCCCTCTCCTCCTATGGACGGCGTGCGCTAACAACTACACGAAGCAGCACCAACAGCATGAGTACAACGTACCATTGCGACTAACTACAAAGGAAAAGATGAGGACGAGCAAACTAACACTTAAACTGGTCGCCCAGCCGTGTCACCTCGCCAAGCAGATATTGCTCGCGGGCGGCGGATTTTTCTGCCTTCGACTTCCACATGTCCGCATTACCACGGATCAGGGGCAACTCACGCTCTAGCTACTTCACGCTATCACGAAGTTGCGACAGCAAGGATAGCTCCTCTACCCTGGAGCGCGGTGGTGCCACTGTCTCATCAAGAGATGGCGAATCCTGGTTTTCCCCCACAGGACCACTCGATGTGCCCTACCACAAGTCAAGACAAAAGCAAATAAGGCAACCAAATCAACACAAAGGCAAGGGGAACAGACGCATTCAAGATAAGCATAATTGTTTACAAACACACTGTCAACACCCGGATTTTTAATCCCAGATGCCCGTTATGCCATACCTCGCAATCCCAGGATTACCATTTTTGCGAGACATAACGGATTGGATATCACAGTACATCATCCATTACAAACCATACATAAGGTTTTACACAAATAACGATCTCATGATCCAGTCTTTAATACAACAAGCAGCGGAAATAAACGATAAGCGTAGCGGTGGGGTCCATCTTCAGGGGCACAGGCAATGCTGACGAAGGTAGATAGTCCTAGTTATCATAGCCGTCTTGCTGACCATCATCTTGATAATCTCCTTCATAGTCTGGCCATGATAATAGCCAGGGACAAAAGCCATGAGTACTCTTTAAGTACTTGCAAACTACTACTAGCAAGGAGTATAATTCTAAATTAAAGTACTAAATCTAAGTTAACTATCAAGTTAAGTTTGAAACCTAAGCTGAGTTCAGAAGCAAAGAAAGATAAAATAAAGTTCTAGAATCACTTAAGTTGGGAAGCTATTTTCATCAACACAACCCTGTTGTGGTCAAGTAAAAGGTCATCATTCATTTCAAGTTATTTAGAAAACATCTGACAACAAAACAGTATGGCCATTCCAACTGTCCATAACCGCGGACGTGGCTATTCAAATAGTTTGACACTCTGCAGAGGTGGTACACTTTCACCACAAGATTCGATACATCTGTCAGGGATAACCCTGAAACATCATACTTAGTATGCAGATAATCAAACATAACCTTCCCTTTACACACCCTAGTACAAGCACCTCTCCTATGAGCATGGCCTCCCAACCATGACCATCAGTCATCTTGGGCACTGCATAGGTGGTCAACATTGAGAGGTAGCCTCAGCTCAAACCTCTCCCGTGAGGGAACTAATACTAATGCATATAAATTTCCAGCTAAGCCTTACCCAATTCAGGTAATGTGGTTGTACGGTAAATTTGGAATGGTATCGCATCCCCAATCCAACCATCAGTTTTATAAAAGGGTTAAGGCTCATGCCTCGTCATTTTCATCATCATAAACCAGTTGTGTTTCTCAACACATGTCAAAACATCTCAATAGAATGACTCATCATTCCAAGGTTTTCATAATTCATTTTCACCAAGTGTTCGCATCTAAAGTGACTCAAGTTTTTGATCTATACTAAGGTACTAAGTTAAGAGTGTTCACTAAGGTGGAAAGATGGGATCAATCTCATGCCATAGAATGACATCTAAAGTTTTCTAAGTAGGTCAAGTTTTATACTCTTTATGCTACCTTCAAAATTAAGTAAAGAACTTTGTGTAAACTAAGGGAGGTAAAACTTGTCAATAAGACTTAGGGTACTAATAGTTAAAGGGGTGTGATCAAAGCATGCTTAAGGCATCTTTGCTAAACCAACTAGTTTTATTCTAGCTTGCTAACAATAGCTTGCTAAAGTATGTTTTGCAAGGGTTAGCTTGACACTAATAGCTTGCCTTGGTTGGTGCAGTGGTTGAAGTTTTCTTCTTCTTCTTCTTGGTAGAACTCCTCCTCCTCGAAAGCTTGGTCGGTACTAGCGTCTATAAATACATAGGGAGTAGACAATTACCAAACAATACTTAACTAGGCTAAGTAGCATTCTAAAAACACACAATTGATGATCTATTATCATCACAAGCATCACAAGTTTAATTTAAATAGTTTCATCCTTTTTATTTTAGAAAAGTAATTTCTACTCATTGAAATATTAACTAAAATTTAATATTCACCACCAAAATATGGGATCATGTGGACACATGTCCTCACCACATATTCTAACATGTGGGAATGAGATTTAAAGGTTGGATCAATATTACTTTGGTTTAAGTTTATTATTTAATGATTTAAAGTGACTAGAAATGCCTATATAGCATTATTTTGGTACTAGTCCAAAGTCACTGCATGTAAACCTTAATATTATTACATATTTAGATAGATATGATGAAATGTGATTTTTGAGAGTTGGAATCAACTCAAAAGCTCACTTGGTTGATTTTATAAAAATGTTGCAAGTTGTAAAAGCTTATGTCTTGTTATTTTTATTAGGAGATATCTATAACTCTAATGGAATTAAATCCAACGGGCTTGGATAGATCATTTTAATACCTTTCAGACAAAGTTGGTTTCATGCAATTTGGATTTCTAAAACTCTCTGAATTGATTTTCAAACTAGTGGACAGAAACTAGATTCAAACTAAAAAGAAAAATCCAGATTTGAATCGATGGGCTAGCGCGGGAAAAGGAATGGGCCGGCCCAGTGGTGCTCCGTGGCACGGGGCTCAGCTAACAGGGGGGTCCCACTTGTCAGCGGCACTTAACACGCGAAACGGTACGCGCGCTATGGGTCGTGCGATTAGAAGCGTGATCAATGGCTGAGAGTCATCGTCGACGACGAACAGGTCGCCGGCGAGCTCGAACCCTAGCGGCTCGGTGGGGGTCTACTGGGGGCGTATCAGGGCTCCAGCAGGGTCGGCAAGGCAGGCAAACAAAGTGGAAGACGACGGCGAGGCGAGGCGTGGTCGCGGCTGAGCTGGGGGCGGTCGAAATCAACGGCACCCTTCTCCTCCAGAGGCGGCGGCTCCGGCTCCAACTCCGGCGAGCTGCTGCTCCACTTGCTCCGGCGAGAGGTGGGTGAGGCTCAGAGAGGTGACATGAGTGGAATGGTATGGAGAAGAATGGCTGGGGAGGGCTCCTTTTATAGGCCCGACGGTGAGACCAAGCGGGATGGGCGGTCGACGGTGGCGACATGGCTACGGCGAGCTAGCGGCATGGCTGGGGATGGTGATCGATGGGCAGTTCCCTGGCGGTGCTCTAGGACTTAAATGCGGCCGTAGGGGAGGTGGTATGCGGTCTGGGCGAGGTGGCGCTCGGGGAGGCAGAGGCGGCGGTGTCCACGGCGAGCGGTGGCTATGGGGCTTTGGGCGGCGAACGGGGATGTCTGGGGTGTTCTCCAGGTCGAGGCGGAGCGGCGGGCGCGGGCTGCGGTCGAGCGGCGGCTTGTGCACGCGGGGATAGAGCGTGCTCTGCGGGCGGCATCAGCATGGTGTGGTGGCACTGGGCGCGGGTTCTCCTCGGTGGTCCACGGCAGCACTTGGCTCGGGCAAGGGACAGAGAGGGGCGGTGAGGTGTTGGCTACCTCCTAGACATGGCGAGGGAAGGGGGAGTGGTCTGCTGCAGCGGGGCAAGGTTTGGCCGGCGAGCATGTCCTCGGTTTGGCATGGCCTGGGGGTTAGGGACAAGGGACAGAGGTGCTAAAGGCCTGGTTAGACCAAGAGGGGACAGAGAGGTTAAATGGAGATCAAATGGGGGCAAAATCCTGTGCAGAATAGTGAGCTAGGATTAGAGGTGGGATTAAGCATGCCAAGTGTTTGATGAAATGGCCGCAAGAGAAAAAGTTTTAAATTTTGAGTTCAAAATTTTTGAGTGCTCTCCACTAGTGATAGGTAGTCTCTGGTTGCAAGGGTTTTGAAAATGGAGCTCAAATAGATGGTTTTTGAAATAGGGGTGATCTATGCATATGCATTAGATTCAATTTTAAACTGTCATTTAAAATAGCTAACAGAATGTTTTTAGCAGATCAAAAGGTGGGCCATGGTACCTCATTATGTGTACTAGCAAGGGGTGCAAAGATCAAGAATTGTTTCTGTTAATAATTGAGTACTAGGAATAGCCAAAGTAGGCATGAGAGTTAAATTTGCCAAAATGACCATTCCTTCATTTTAATTCTTTTTTATTTGATTTTCTTTAGGAAATGTTTGGGAATGATGTATATGATGTTTAAATCACCTAAGAAACATTTTACAAGCATTGGATCAATCAATCATGGTAATTCAAACAACTCCTATTTTAAATGCACACATATATGAATGCTTTCATTTTAAATTTGGAAAAGTTTTTGTTAGCCCTATTTTTGGATGATTTGATCTTGATAACCTTGGATTAAAGTTTTGGGATGTTACACACACTTGCCAGCAGGCACGTCCTTAGACTAAAAGGGCAACTGATCAATTATTACAACAAGTTAACTACGAAGCAGCTGGCTTCTTCGACTTCGGGGGCTTCATCAAGTCCGTGGCAGTATCAGATGCCACAGACTTTCCGCCAGCCCCTGAGGCCGAAGCTTTCTCCGCCTTCTTCGCACGTTGGAGCTCCTCCAAATACTTGGCAACAGTATTTATCAAGGAATGGCCATATTTGGCGCAAGTAGTCGCAAAGGGAGCGAAGACTACCTGCTGACCATCCGCGCCAACAGGCATCATCTTCGACACCGCAGAGGAATCTATTTCGACTCCGTGGGCTTGCACCATGGCAAGTGACATGGTCGCGCCAGCCGCGCGGAGGTAGTTCTTTTACGTGGCAGGCACACCCCGGCGAGCGACTCCACCAGCTGTTCCACATTGTCGACTAGCTCCGCCTTCGGCATCAACTCCTCCTGGAGGCGACTAAGGGTGACCTTGGCCTTGGACAACGTATTTTGGACAGCGGAGCTACGATCCTCGACCGCAGACACCGCGCCCGCCAGAAGGTCATCACGACAAAGGGCTTGCGGGTCAAAGCTCAAATCGCCAACATCTGCACAGAAAACTCACACATGGATGAAATCTATAGCACCACCGGCAAAAACTCTAGATGCAGAGAGGAACATCAATAAAATATCTACCAGTAAAGGTACTTGAGAGGGCCTTGTGACTGAGAACAGTTGCTCTTCGAACAACTTTTCCCTGGTCGCAAAGGAGGAGCGCAGATCCTCTTCGCGCTTCTAGGCATCGTCACGAGCCGCTATTGCCTCGTCGCGCCCCTTCACAGCTGCGGCTAGTGTTTTCTCCAACATGGCGACATTGTGCAGTAAAGCGTTATGCTCAGCTACATGGCAGTCAATAATTGGCTATCAGTCGATTATATCAAAACAGAGAGAAGACGAAAAGAATAAGTGTAGAGCACTCACTTTCGACCACGCGGTGACACGTCTCCAGCATTGCATGCTGGCGACCCATCGCCATCACCTGCTCCGCTACCTGCGCGGCTTCCTTTACAAGGAGCTGTCACACAAAACAAGGAGTCAGAAGAGGGCAGCAGAAGGCGTTGACTTCCACATGAAAAAAAAGGAAAGATATACTTACATGGTCCTCTAGCGACTCCGAAGAAGCTTGCCGAACAGTCATCCGAGCAACCATTCGATGCTCCCCTACGTGAGGAGAGCTCGAAGAATTGTGCCCGGAGTGGGCCGCGCCGGAGGAGAAGGAGCGCACTCGACCTCTACCTTGGCCCTTGAAGTTGCGACTCCCGATTCTTTCAAAAACTCGACATCGCCAGAAGATGACGATGCCTCTTGACTACAAGACCAAGTCCACATTGAGAAAAGGGCAAATTCCAGGACAAAACCAACAAGAAGAAAACAACAAAGAATGAATGACCCAGCAAACTTACCAGTTAAAGTTGTCAAGATCAAACGTGGCAGCCACCGATTTCGACGAAGACTCCTTGGGCAATCGCATCTTCTTTCGAGAAGACGGTGCCACGGTCCTCACAGGAACGGCTAGAATTGGCGACTCCGTGCCAACAGCCACGCCTCCTGGAGTCGAAGGAGTCGACGCGTCGTAGTCCTCTCTACGCGAACGCTTGAGAGTATCCGGACTCTCGGACTCGGGGGCTTCCTCTTCCACATCAGAAGGGACAGTCGACTCAGACTCGTCCTCTTCCAAAGCATACAAATAGAACAAGTAAGCAAACAGAAAAGCAATCGTGAAAATAAGCTACTGCGTAGCATAACTATACCTCGGGATGAGGATTCGAAGCATCAAAAGGAGGAACAACTGGTTCGCTTGGAAGCACATCCTTAACAGTGCACTTCATAACCAGTCGAATCCTCTTATCCACCTCACTCGCGGACATGCCATCGGCAGACACGCGAGTGGCATCATCAGGGCCACTCCATTGAAACATGGGATGGACTCTAGCTTGGAGAGGCTGGACGCGACGGCACAGCCAAGTCCTGATAAGAGTGCAGCCTCCCTCTTCTGCGCTTATTTGACTTTCGAGGTCGCAGACGCGTTGATACAGCACGTCTGTCTCCGCGAGTTCGCCAGGCATAACTACGTTCTTCCAAGAACGCATCTTCTTGCAGGGAGTCGCCGGATCAAAGGGCGCAAGTCCAAAGTGCTCATCTTTGGCCTTCTGATCGCGGACATAGAACCATGTGTCCCTCCATCCCTGGACGGACTTGGTAAGCTTGATGTTGAAGTAGGTGGCGGATGGGTTGACATGGATACCGCAACCACCTACGTCATAAACTAAAGAGCCAGAGGCGGACTGACGCTTCAATTTAAACAAGCGCTTGAAAACGCCAAAGTGCGGCTCGATTCCGAGCCAGCACTCGCAAAGAGTAATGAAACAGGTGATGTGGAGAATCGAGTTTGGGGACAGCTGATGGAGCTGGAGCCCGTAGAAACAAAGGATACCCCTAAGAAAGGGGTGGAGAGGCAAAGAAAGGCCGCAAATGACGAATGCAAGAAACATCACTCGAAAACCAGCAGGAGGCACAGGAATGGTCTCACCGCTGGGGACGCGTGAATCGGCGACTGCTACAGAAATAACTCCGTCTTGGCGAAGAAGACGGAGATCCGATGCCTTGATGACAGAAGGGCGCCATGCGCCATTGGTCACACGGGTACCCGCGACCTTCTTTTTCCCGCTAGTGGCGGCACTGGTGTCCGTAGCAGCGAGGCCACCCGTCTTCTTCGTCGCGGCAACGGTGGCCGCGGCTTCAGCGGCAGTGCCTCCTTTCTTCTTTCCCGTTGCGCGGCGGCGATGAGAGCGCAGAAAATAACTTGGAAACAAATGGAGGTGGTCCAGAGTTGAGGAGGAGATGAGCGCAGGGAAAAGCAGATGAGCAGCAGCAATGGCGATGGCAGCGAGGAAGAAAAGTGTGCAGATGGAAAATTACCGCCGTAGCACCGCTACTTAACCCCTAGGATATGCAATCCAACGGCTCACAAAAACCCTACTAGACGCATGGCGCGCATCACGCTCAACACGTGGAGAAGAGGAAGCGCAAAACCGTCCCTCCACTACTCCCATTACGCGCGGAAATCAAGGAGGCACAGTTAATAATAAGATTACGCACGCACAGTTAAATCAAAGTCAGAAAGTGGGACCCACCACTCATCACGTCCCGTCAAAATCGCTCACGCGGACAACTGAGGTCATGCAAGCGTCAGCACTGACGTCATCAAAGGCTACTTTAGTCCTTACTGGAGTCTTCGACTCCACCAAGCACTCGGGGGCTACTCCCATAGGGAGCGCTGGCCGCGCACCCTACGATTTTTGCTTTTCTTACTGCAGGGATATAGGCAATCACAATCAAACCCAACCACTCGAATCACGATTCGACTATGGACATGGGTTACTCCCATAGGGTGCACCGGAAACAATTTCGACTAAAACAAGCAGGCAAAAGACGACAGCAATCGCAAAAGTGTTTTAAACCCTGCCCGAGTCTTCGACTGAAACAAACAAGCAAAGACGACAGCAGTCGCAAAAGTTCTTTAGTCCCTGCCTGAGTCTTCGACTCAACCAGGCACTCGAGGGGCTACTCCCATAGGGAGCGCTGGCCGCGCACCCTATGATTATTTGCACAAAAACTGTGTGTTGATAACATCTACACTCGGAGATCATGGCGACACCGCCTCATAATTTTCCCTACAAAGAGACTACATCTCCTGGGTCGCCCGAATCATCTCCGCGATGATAAAATTCAGATGCCGCGCTTATAGCATGAAGGTAAGACCTAAATAAGGCCTGGCAACGCATTTAACTGTGCACTACCAGAAATATATCCGTGCCTGCAGGCACGATGAACATGCCTTGACGGACACGTCGAGTGCTCACACCCATATAACTGGAATTCGACTCCTGTAAGACCTCTGCGGCCTGAGTCGAATTACACCAGCACTCTTCCGGATTCGAGTCCGGGGACTCGAATTTGAGTAGATTGCATTGTTTCACCCTAAGGGGGTTAACTGATACCGATACTTCGGTTACATCAGGCACGTATATCAACAATCCCTATGACATAAATAAAAGCAGTCGAAAATGTACTCATTCAGGCACTCAAAGACTTCAAAAAAGTCCCCAGTCGAATCTGCGATTCCACTGGACACTCAGGGGCTACTGACATGGGTATACCCTACAGGTACTCGAGCTTGGTATATACGGTCCAAATACGTATAGGCCCACGGTGTCGCCAAGGCCCAGATGGAAGGACTCGAGTAACCCGCGGACTCTCGATTGCTTGAAGATCAAGAAAAAGCTAAAGATAGAAAGTTTGAAGGGGAAAACCCTAACTTGTAACCGACTCGACCTGCTACCCGAGACCTAGCCTATCTATATAAAGGCTAGGAGGGGGTAGCGAGGAGAACACGTGCAACCCTAGTTTCCACAACCTTCGCTAGATTACATCTGCGCACCATTGTAACTTTCGACTCCTTCAATAATTCCACGAGCAGACAAGCAGAAGTAGGGACCTCTACGAGGCCTGAACCTGGGTAAATCCTTTGTCCCCTGTGTGCTTGTTTGCTAGCCGATAGATGTCTCCAGCGCTCCCTCCTTCTCCAAAACCCAAGTCCATAACAATGGGCATTGATGAGTTAAACCCTCGTCACTACTAGTGGGAGATCCACCCGGATCTGCGCAACACCAAAGGGAGGCAGCGCTTCTGGGCAGTGTCTGGGCGTACGACCTCCACCGTTATCGATGCAGCACGCTGTGAAGAATCCATTAGGAGGAGGAACGCTGCCGAGAACGTTGGCATCGATTCTGATGCGGAGGAGGTTGACGGCGATGTGGACAACATCATCAATGATGGAGACTGCGGGAGCGTCATATTCAATTAGGGCCACTTAAGCCTAAATTAAATCTATGTACGGTATCTTAATGCCCTCTTTGGATCGGGGTCACTTGAGTCATAGTCGATTAGCATCATAATCTATATATGTTGGCCATGTTTTAGGTGTCTTTGTCTTTGAAACTAGTCGAAACTCGTCTGGTCCTGAAAATAAAGTTCGCGCATCACTGGCATATCGGATGGGACAATACGCTGACTCTACTCCAAGCACTTGATGGCACGGCCATAATTTGGAGTGCGCCAGAGGAGAAGGGGTCGAGCGTTTTGTAATAGTGTACTACTTCTGTCCAGATATAACTGACTTAGCTTTTTTAGATAGTTAAATGTATCTATACCCAAATCATGTCTAGATACATACGAATCTACACAAATTCGAGTCACTTAGTTCTAGACGGAGGAGGGAGTAATAATATTTTTTCAGGAATAGTTTGTGATGGCATATATTGGCCATGTTTTAGGTTTCTCTATCTTTCAAACTAATCAAAAATCATCCAATTCTGAACAAACAAAGTCATTGTGTTCATATCTGATGGGACAATACGGTGACTCTGCTACCAGCACTTGATGGCACAACCCTAATTCTGGAGTTCCCCATAGGAGATGGGAATCCAAGGGACATGGCAACTAGTAGCTGCGTCCATACGCAGGTAAAAAATTAATGTAATAATATTTAAAAAATTGTAATCTGTTCCACAGGACCCCATCACAAACACGTTGCACGCGCCGGATATAAATAAAGACGACACGACTAGTTTAGTTTCAATGATAATTCAACATATGATGTTACTGTGCCTGCTTCTTTCTGCTCCTCTTACTACTCTGCTAGCCCACGCTGCATTAAGCAACAGTTGATGAGGATGAAAAAAAATGATAAAATGGCAAATAAAACAATTTTTAAGCTTACATTTCATCTGGAGAATCATACAAAGATGAAATTGGCAGGGATTTATTATTTCTCCTACAGTTAGCTGAAAGATCCTCAAGAACATCCTCAATCACCCCTGCAACTTCTTCATATTCTAATACACCTCCATTATTTTCCTTTTCCTCCCTGTTCCACTTACCCTTTTGTTTTTTTTCACACTCTTTTCTCGCCAGCACCTCCACTTCTTCATAAATTTGCTGCTTACCTATGTTTTCCTCCGAGTGCTCATCACCATTTTCCTCCACCTGCTGCACTTCCTCAACTTCTTCGTCTTCGCGCTGCTCTTCCTCCAGTTCTGGATGAGAAGCCTCATCCAGAAATAGTTATCTATTTTAGCTCTGCTACCTATAAGCTTTAAGATGAAGTACAGTGCATGGTGACATGGCAGACTAGTGATCTGCCACTTCTTGCATGAACAAGTCTTGTTTCCAATGTCTACAGTGTACCTCCGTTCAGTTCCACGCTTGATTCTGCATAAACCTCAGCCAATGTTCTGGAACTTCTGACCATCCTCATATTTATCGTTCGCATTGCCCTAGTTCTTGCATTCCGTAACATAACCACCTTTGGAACTATTTTATGGCCTAAAAATTTTCTTGCACAAATTCTTTGCCTTAAATCTATCTTCACCATTATGCACTGTATTATTGCATCAAACAAAATAACAATTCCAAGTGTCTTCATGCCCGAAATCTTAGCATTGAAACTCTCTGCCAAATTATTGCAAACAAAATCCACCTTGCTTAACTCACCAAACTTGCTTCTGGCCCATAGCTTGGTGTGATGTTCTTCAAGGTATTTTTTCACCTTTGGCACTACATACATGTTCTGCAAGTAAGTAGCATGTGTGCTTGGGGTGTATGTGTATGCTGATCGCCACAAGTCCTCTTCAAAGATCTTTCCTTTGAACGTCTTCATGAAGTTAGTAGCGAGGTGCCGCATGCATTCCCTATACCCAACCCCAGGAAACATAGCATCAACAGCATTTTCAAGACCCTTGCATGCACCAGTGTGTATCACCAAGCCTTCAGGGTGACCAATTACTGCCCGTAATCTCTGCATGAGCCATGTCCAGCTTTCATTTGATTCACCCTCAAGAACAGCATAAGCTACTGGTCGAAGCCAATTATGCGCGTCCAAAGCACAAGCAACATGTCCCCTGAACTTCCATGTTAAAGAAGTTGCGCCTATTGCCAAGTATGGCCTACAGCCATCTAGGAACCCCTTCTAGCATGCCTTCAGGTAGACAAAACATCTCCTGAAGCATTTCTTATTTGCATGCTTATACTTGACCCCCTTGAGACATTTTCTCTTCCTTTCACAACCTCGTAATCGATGTCAACAACACTACCAGGTGATGTTTTCTCTACCTGAGCTTTGAAACTATACAACATGTGAAAACTGTCATTCCACTTGCCTTGAATGAAGTCTAGAGCCATCTCCTTCCCATCAAAGACCCTATGATAAGGAATCAAAACATTAGAACTTTTTCTAATCATTGTTGTGAGTTCAGTAGGTCCAATGTTATGATCCTGCCTCATCTAGTCAAGTACAGTAGCAGCATTCCACTTGGTAGTCGCCGGTCTAATTTTATCACTTCAAGAAGTATTAGGGCAGTTCTGTTTCTTTGTGTTTAGTTTGATCTGCATTCGATAAGAATCCAAATAAATCAGAGCTAATTATTAGCAGAATAAATATGAGAAAGACTGAAACTAAATGTAGTTATTGCAACCTAAAATGGGTGTCCACCCTACATTGGAGATGCATGTAATCTTCATTTACACACATTACTTTCCCTACAATGCACCCTAAATCTCTTTTGGTCGCTCTTTTAAATGATAAATTCGAACCTAACTCTAATTGCATAGGTTGCAACTGCATATCTACAGTCCTCCACATTCTCAAAGATAGTCCCCTCATCAATTGTAGGATTGTCCCTGTCAAAGTGTATCACTGGCCTATCCTCGTATTCGTCGTCGTATCTACATACCATTTCCATATCTTCACATTCCTCTTCCTCATCAGTCCCATAGTCAGGCTCAAAGTTCGAATCAACCAAATATTCCCTCCTCTCCATCCTATTAGGGTCAGCAACCACGCCTGGATATGCTTTCTCATCATCATCCGCACCGCCACACATTTTAGTGTCTTCATGCTCGCTTGACAAAGCATCATGCTCAAGGACAAGCTATATAGACGTCTTGCGGTTACCAACACATATCCTTGCCATTACCACGGGACTAGAAACGCTAATTGGGGTATGCAGAAAAGGAATCGCATTTCTTACCCTTGAATGGGGACGTACGGCACATTCTCCAGGCTCCATACCTCCAAAGCTCTGCACCCCGCTTCCTCTTCCCTTGTTTTGTTCTCCTCTGTGCTCTCTAGACTTGGAGGAGATTCCGTGCTCTCCAGCCACGCAGGACCCATCTCCGTGTTCTCAAGCATCGCAAGATCCATCTCCGAGTGGGATCCAGATCACCAGCGTTGTTGGGCGCCTAACCCAATGGCTGACTCTCAGTTTTCATTTCCAGACGCGCCTGGGTGGTGGACGGCAGCAAGGAGACAGGGCAGGGAGGGGAGGGGAGGGGATGTGAGGGGAGGGCGGGAGGACGACGGCCCAAGGGGAGGACGAGAGCGGTGCACGACTGAATAGATTGGCGGCGGTAGGAGCAGAGAAGCGGAGCGGAGCGGAGCTGGTTGCGACAGAACATGGAAAATTGCACAATAATGTGTTGGTGGGTGGCACTAGTCCTCGAACCTAGGATGTGCGCCATCGAAGGTGGAGAAGGCGGGCCCGCTAGTCAGAAAACATGCCATGTCGTCATCCCCTATTTCTGATGCCCTTTAAAAAAGAAAACATGCCATGTCGTCATCCCCTATTTCTGATGGTGTTGCTACAATTCGATGTTACATAGTGTCATAGAAATAATATCATATAAACATAAGGACACCGTCGTCAACATTTCTAAAATGGAACCCGGTCACCTACCTGTCCTGGTACATCGCCTAATGAGGTGTATAGCCACGACTGATCTTTTTAATAAGTTCGCACTGTTATGCTGAGAGGGGAAATAAAGATTGAGCAGTTAATACAACGAGTGTCGAATTATTACCCACTCAGAAAATGGGAGATGATTATTTTCATGCGTGCCCATAGTCCAAACCTACTGACAGTCTGTGACTTCCCTTCTCCGACAAACCACAGTTCACCTTGCGTAGCTCCGTCATGCCGCACCACTAGGGTAACATGGCCCTGCCTAAGCAGCCGCCGCCACCGCCATGACATCCGCCGAAACTGGGGTATTTAGCCCCTCTAAGGCAGGCCATGAAGCTCTACTTGAAGGCCGGTCACCCATTGCCTTGCCAGGCGGATGATTTCGCTGAATGTGCCGAATCGGCTGTGTCGTCAGCGCCAGATGCAACGACGGCCAAGAGAGCGCTATGGAGAAATCGCACGGTGGCATTAAGGCATGCTCTAGGCAGGGGGGACAAGGTACGTATTGTTCATGAGAGCATGCCGCCGAGGGTACACACTGTCGAACAGGGCAGTGCCAAGGTCTAGGAACTCTCGCGTCCATGCTTTGGCGTGGGATACCTTACCGCAGTGGGGGAGGCTAGGAACACGCCGTCTGTGGCAAAGACTCTCCATCCAACACACCGTCGGAGGCCATACCGCGGCGGCGACCAAGTGTTTACACTCAGCATGTTGGATTGTTCAATAGCTGGAGCCGGTAGCGGGCATCATCTCAGCGCTAGAATTCAGGTTCTAGTTCACATAGACCTACGATCCCAAAAAGAAGATGCCGAATTTCAGTTTCGAAGTAAACATTGTGGCGGCACGGATGGTCGTACTGAACCAGGACTAGCGCATGCAAAGCGGTCGTGCATGAACGATGCAGATTTTTTGTAGTTTGGCGGGAAGGCAATAGATCAGTTTGGGTTAAAATGATCAAAGAACTAACATCCTCTCAAGGCAATTGGCCAGCCAACTTTTCTGGTGGAGATCTGCAGTTTCTTTAGTGTAGAATAGTTAAGTTCAGACTAAAGAATGGCTTTTGTAGATGAAATGTTGGCGCATTATTCTATAAACTAGTAGGAAGTTTAGCCCACTTTTGTGCAGATATAAGACCCTTTTGTATGGAAGTACTACTATTGTAAACAAATACTATCAAGTATCTATTTCCTTCAATTACTACTCGTGGTTAAATCTAGTTAACTGCCATTTTTTATCCCAAACAGATAAAATTCAGACGACAGTCTTGTACAGATTTTGAGTCTGTTGTCTGTGGTGTAAACCTTTTTTCATTTGTCTTGTGCTATCTAGAAAATGGTCCTGCAGTTCAACGTGTTACAAATCTAGCTACCTTGTATTTGAAGAGGAGATGGACTACATTTTCATGGCATCCACAAAATTGACATTGCTCATTGCCAGTCCACCCTCTTTACATGAGGTTATCCTTGGTTATTCACAGAAATTGTAAAGCACGATGTTCAACACATATGCATTAGACACACATACTTCAAATTCATTACCCACACATACTACATCGATTTCAAACTATTACACATTTTTAGTCGATGCTAACATTCTACTATGCTCTCCATACTACAAATTCATTAGCCACACATACTACAACAATTCACTAGAGCTCTGTCCTCACTCGAGGGAAATCACAACCACCAGCTTGTCCAAGCCCAATTCCCCCGTTGAAACTGTGTGCGTCGTCACGAAATGTGGTGGTCCTGTGCCATCGATCCTTCCAGGCCAACACTATAGGCGATGAGGACACTTTCTGGCCGCCTCTTCGGGGTCCTGAATGCCATGTATCGATTCCAGAACCTCCTCTAGGTGGATGATGACCTGGTGCTTCCCGCAAAGCTATCGCCCTGCCCTACTTGGAATCTTCATGCGGCAACCCAACATACCACTTCATGTGTATTATACTATAGCCGTTGACATGACATCCACAGAAAACCATTTTGTAAATATCACATCCCTCAGAGTGGTACAATAGAAACATTGAGGGTCCATGTTACAAATATACACACTTCATTATTATTACAATACTAGAAGTTTGAGACTTCAAGTGATTCAAACTTACAAACCAAATAACTTATTTCATAAGTTCAGCGGAAGAATGAAAAACACAACGGTAGTAAAGACGTGAGCTCAATAGCTTATTCTATAGGGTTCGTGCTGCTCGGCTCAACCTAGGTAACTACACTCCGACCTGACAACTACTCTGACTCGTTGTCTTCATCTCCATAGTGTATCCCCTAGTCCACCCCTTCGATTCCACCAGACAGATCCGGCTCTTCATAGTAGATCGTTCTATACCTCTGTAGCATACACCTGGTCATTCTTCTGGCCCTCAAAGTCTAGCAAGGGATTCAAAGGAAAGAGTGAGTAAAAGCGTTATCCAACCAGTTCACTATATGCAAGGTGGGAAGTTTGATGCTCTAACTACCACCTTGGACTATAAGTCCTTGGTACTATGCAGTTTTAGTAAAGATTTCTTGAAAGATTGATTTTATTATCAAAAACTATGCCCATCAGCCTTCACCGGTTGACCAGAACTTCATGGAGTTCCTTTCTTGCCACGTTCGTAGCTCCTTCCCGGAACAGGGAGTAACATGTCACAGTTCTTACACTCTGCAGAGGTGTGTTGCTTTACCCATAAGAGAACAAATCCTTGTTGCACAACCGAGCGTACTTTCCCATCCACAATTCTGTGATGCGGGGCACAGTAGATGATCCAAGCCAATCACTGCCCCTCTCCGTGACCCCGCATGAAGACACGACCCTCCAGGACATGCCACATCTCTGTTAAGCCCCTTATAGGACTGGCTATAACTCTGGTAGGCACCTAAATACTCTATGAGATGGTTATAACCTGGCAAGCTCCCTTAAAGGTCCAGCTAAACCACTGACAGCCTCTCAAGATAGTCTAGACACAAAAATCACGGGAAACTGTAACTACCTCGGTGAATTACGCTCCTAGTTACAAGCCTGGACGAGCGGAAATGGTTAAAATAGTACGGTGGGGCCCAAATGCCACTCACAGGTAGACCTTTCGGTCGTCCTAACCATTTCCAAACATCGGGACAAGAACGGGCGGCGTAATCGGCAGGCGAAGGGATCAACTACATACACAAATGAGTATGTATGCAAGCCACCATACAATAGTTCTCAGAGCCATTCCATCTAAAAGAAATAGAAATATTGCAACGCCATACGGCAAGATCCAAATATCCTAGATAGATATAATAGTTTAGGATATCTCCTCATACAGCAAACATCAGAGTATCAAGTGGAAGCGAAAAACAAGATCCGAGTACGGATAAGAAGCAAATCGCATAAGATGCCCCATAAATAAACACATCCCGCCCACAGATCTCACGGATCCCCGTTCCCGGAATCTCTACACTGAATGATCGTTGCCAACATCGTCCGTCTCCTCCACCCAGTATCCATCTTGCGAGTTTACCTGTTCATCTGAATCAAACAATTTATCGTGTGAGACCCTAGGGGTACTCAGCAAGTCTTTATGCCTCTAAAGGGGACACAACCTGGGGTGACGCAATTGCAGCAAAAGATAAACCCTAACAATTCTTTAGATACTCGCTAACCATCCGCCTAACCAAAGATAGACGGATGTCCCTGAATTAATAACAACAGTTATAACAGTAATATTAACAGATCCATCCTCCTCCTCGCTTACCAATGAGGAAGCGGACGAACAAACCCCCATCCGTTGGCAGTTTTATTATCCATTCCATGAGTGTTGCACTATTTACTAGTCAGGTACTTAGTCAAATTAAAAGCGGTACTTTGGTTATACTTGTCTATGATCGAGAAACTGTGCTCCAAGTCGTCCATAACCGCGGACACGGCTTTCAGAAAGTTTTACCCTGCAGGGGTGCACAAATAGCAACACACACTCGATCAACCTCGGAAAAACCAAATCAAAACCCAACGAGGCATTCACGACAAAGCGATCACAGGATTCAGAAATATTTCAGGGGGCCACCCCATTAAGCTACCCCCAACGAAGTTGGCCGGCTCCGAGACGGACTCAAGGTTTGCGTCAATGGCTGTAAACGACTGGGAACCCGAAAGTGTGACTGGGCTTGTCGATACCGCGAAAACACTCCGCTTACCTAAACAGTACAGGTGCATTCCTCGCATAATCTTAAAGAAAACAGTAAAGCATGGCATAAGTACAGAATAGTAATAAAGCCCCAAACTACTTTGTGGCCCCAAGAAATAAGAATGAATCAAGCTCTGGCTCAGGGGGGGTCCATAGGCCTCCCGGATGTGGATAGCGTGAATATTCAAGGAACAGGAATCAAGTACTCGGGGTCCTACGGGACACAAGTGAGCATGAAAAACCAAATAGCAGATATTGCTCAGCGGTGCCACTTTCATTAGTTATCCCATTACTACTCAGGTTAATTTGTATAGGTACCTCGTTATCCATCAGACACTCACATACCCTACACATGTTGTTCTACGACTCGCATGGCTCAAACAACTCCTGTAGTAATGGCTCATGGGATGGAGGAAGAAGCTTCGGTGGGGTTTAAAAGTAAAGGCTATGCAGTACTTGGGATTCAGTTTAATGCAATCGCGACTCAATGATGCAAGAATAAGATAGAGGCAATAGGTACTATATGTATGCAAGCATGTGGTAGTGCTTGCCTGACAGCTCAGTTGAAGCGAGAGAAGGATCTGGGTAGTGCTCCTGGGTTTCTTGATATATCCCCTGCTCAGCGTCTATTCGAAGAAGAACCAAACAAACAAGGGCCAACATAAATAAAGTGCACAAGCATATGATTAAAATGCGACAAGCAAACAATCATGCTATGATGAATGATGCACAATTTGCATGGCAATAATGTAGCATGGCATGGGTGAGGTGTGGAATACAAGAATAAACCTTTTATTGAGTTTTGGTCACATTTTAACCTCATATAAGTTGCTGTATGCTTTATATTTATATGATGCATGCTGCAATTCAGAACATGGAATTCATAAACAGAAAGGTCTCGTCGAGCTAATCATTTTAGACATATTGTTTGTCAAAATTGGAGTTATAAAACAAAAGTTATTAATTAATTAAGAATAAGGGCATTTTATTGTAATTTTAATCAACTTGAAAATTAAGGTGCCCAAAATATATTTGAAGGCCAAATTTGAATTCCTCAAATTTTCTGATTCCAAAACATATATTATTTGTATTATTTGGATAAGTCAAATAAAAGATATTAATTTCTAGATTTTAAAATCATATAAGCAAATTCTAGAATTATTTTTATTATAGATAAAGGTCACAGGTCTTTCTGCACACAACTGAACCTAGCCACACACGCTGACGCGCGGGGCCCGGCTGACTCAGCACGGTGAGCTGGCGATGGATGAGGTGGGGAGGTTTTCTCTAGATTTTTCTCACCTTGAGGTTTCCTAGCCCTAGAGAATGACAGGGGGGCCCAGGGCTGCGGGGCCACAGCGCGCGCGGCCAACGCGGGCTGGACACGTGGGAAAACCGGGACGCGGGGGGACTGGTCTGTGCTAGAAACATCTGCCAAGGGGTTTCTTGCAAAAAGAAACACCGAGGCTGACAGGTGGGGCTCCTGGGACGGCGGGTTGAGGCGGGAAAAAGGGCAGGGGTCTTTCTGCGAAAACGACGACGATGCGAACTGACGACCTGCATGTCCTCGACAGAGAACATCAAGACCGGGCTGGGTTGCGTCTGCGATTACGGCTAAATTGCGGCGAGTCTCACCGTGTCGTAAAAAGGAAAGTTGGAGAGGGATCTACGATCTACAACTCTTATTCAGGTGGCGTCGCTGGAGGAGGTCTACGGCGCGCGGGGCACGATGAGGAATAGAGGCGGACCAAGCGGCGGTGGCGACGCGAGCGGCACGGTCCGGCAGCGTCTGCACGCGCGCCGGCTGTTCGACGGATGGCGGCAGCGCTACGGAGCACCAGAGAGGGGGCGGGCAAGTCCGTCGAGTAGGAGGCTCACCCGGAGTTCGGCGGTGTAGGCAAAAGAGCTCGGGGCGGTCACGATCTGGCGCGGGGCTTGCTGGCCGGAGCTCCGGGTCCATGGCAGCGGCGAGCTCGCTCCGGCAAGCTCTGGCATCGATCTCCGGTACTGGTCGAAGAAGAAGAGGCAGTGGCACCTTCCTGGGCGTCCGGGACACCTACTGGCACAGCTCCAACCGCCTCCTTTGGGTCTTGGCCGAGGTGGAAACTAGTAGAGGCATGGAGATGGCCATGGCCATGGTTTTTCTTGGGGAAAAGAGGACGGAGGGAGGGGATCTTCTGGTTGATCTTGATCTGGTCATGGCGTGGAGGAGGGGTAGATAAGGAGAGGGTCAGGGCTTGCACATGGGGTTTGTTTCACTTTTTGTAAAAAGGTAGGAGGGAGGCATCGGGTAGGTTTCCCTTCCCTCCTTTGTTCTTTAGCCAAGGGGAGAGAGGGAGGGACCAGCTCAAGGTGGTTTGGTCAAACAGATTACATAGATGGCCAAGCAAAACTGGTGCTAGCTAGGGCCGGCTCGGCATGGGCTAGGGTTTGGGGTGGCTAGATGAGTAGCTGGGGTGTGGGCCAGTGAGAGAGAGAGAGAGAGAGAGCTCGGGTAGGAGCTAGGGTTGGAGGGAGGGTGGTAGCTCGGGTTGGATAGAAGGGGTAGCTCGCCGGCTAGGGTTAGAGAGGGATAGGGTTAGAGAGAGGAATAAAGAGAGGGGGTTCGGGCGAGCTAGGGCTAGCCTCGGTTAGGGCTTTGTTTAGGTTAGAGAGAGGGGTGCCTCGGCATGGAGTGGTTAGGGTGGGGGTGTGGTATGCTCTAACAAGATCATGCAAGGACATAACCAAAGGAGATGATGATATGAGGCACATGGCAAGGAAGGACAACAAGTTGGTGATGGTTTAGAGAGGAAGGTGAGGAAGAGAGGGGCATCGGATATAACCTCAAATGATCATGCATGGCATACACAAGAGGGGTGGATGAGGTTGAGGTGAAGATAGAAAAAGAGGGAGGTTCCACTCAAACAAAGAAAAGAAAAGGTGTTGAAGATGGTTGCATGGCCCATGCATAAACATTAATGCTAGGTTTTATCTTGTGAAAACAAAATAAATATCCATGGCATTTATACATATGCATTCCATAAATATGGAATAAGCCAAACTAAAAGAATTAAAAGGATGCCCCATGTGGAGTAGATGGAGATGACCATATTTGAATAAAAATGGGACATGCTAGTGTGTATGTGCCACTAGGTATTTAATAGTCCCAAAAATATCCCAACATGAGCATAAATCCATAATAATCCATATGAAAGCTAGGAAAAGGAGCACTACTCATAATGCATGCAAAGGTGGCTCCACTTATCAATATTGTGAAAACAACATGATGCTAATATGAGAGCATGTGGAAATAGAATTGGATCCATCCCAACCCACATGAGCTAGAGGTAAAACCAATAAGTTGCAATGCTCATATATGGTGGAATGGTGGAATGATGGGGTGATGACAAGAAAGGTGGTGGAGTTAATAAAAGATATGCCCCCAACTCAACTTGGGCATTAGACAATATATCAATAACCAAATACAATATCAAGAGGCAAATACAATTAATAATGCATATGAGAGAAGAACCAAAGCAAAAAGGGTTTTATATGATGCTCAAATGCAAGGTGGCATGATGACATGAGCATGATATAATTATGATGCAACAATTATATGTATGAAGTAGCATATATATAGACTAGGCTAGTAGCATTGCAATTGTTAGACAATTGGGATGCTACAACTCTCCCCCACTAAACAAGAATCTCGCCCCGAGATTCCTAGGAAAAGAAAACAACACAAGGAGAGGCGTGTGTTCGAACGAAGGTGACCCTCACGTTCCCAAGTTGATGAACAACGGAATGGTGCGACCACTACACCTTGCATACTTGCTAGACTTGTTGCGAGTCTTGCGTTTTGCTTGAGAAACAACGGGTTAGAAGAGTTGAAGGATTGTCGTGAGGCAAGAAGGTAGGATGAACATAGCTCCGGTTTTTCGAGAAACAAGATAAAAGACTAGAACCACTTGTGAAAGAAAAGGAAAAGATGATGTATCATGGATAAAGAAAGACACACGTTAAGATTAAAGATTTACCGATACTAGAGAGGATGAATCTTTGTCTCGCCGGAAGAAAAAGCTAGGTTGGAGAGGTTTGAACCACTAAGACAATAGCATCGTATCTTCTCTCGGATTAGAGAAATGAAGTACGGAAACAATATTGCCTTCAACAATAGAGTCCCTGGATATCGACAGAAAGATTTAGTTCGACATTGTCGGATTAGATTCTTCTTGCGCCGGTAAGACCCAACGGATCACGCAATTGAGGTGCGCGGATATAACTTTCCGAGACGGATGTGAAGCCAGATCATGGTGGAATCCCGAGAAGCAAAGAATAAGGAGGATCTGGAGTTTATTGTAGATATACTTATTGCTTTCTTTAGCCTTGAGGCTAACGCAATAGATTTGCGGCTGATGGCATCAACCATAATTGGCTTTACCACAGAAAAAGAATTGATGAAACCAAGAGAGAGATAGTTTCCTTTCATCTTGTTTGGGGATGCCGAGCATCGGTAGAATGACGAGGACAGAAAAGAGTTTGCGTTTGTTTCCACTAGATAATTGAAGATTATGCTCCATCTAGAGTAGAACACCAACAAGAGATTATTGATTACTTTCTTCGAGAGAGCACTCCGAAAAAACAAAGACGGAAGTAAAAGTATCAAGGGATAAAGGCCACTTCTAACTTCCGTGGAATGAGTGAAATCACATTAATTCACCAATTCAATGTACAAGAGCGAATGATAAGAGTAGTGGTATGGTAGCTACTCCATCCCGCACTCAAAGCATTACTCCGCACATGAATAAGAAAACCATGCAACCCAACTACCGAAACAGACTGAAGGTATTGACAATAACTCATGGAACTTCGTTAGAAAACAAGGATAGATGCAAACGATTCGCCGGATTCATAGATAGATAAATATGATGATGATGTCGTCATGTCTGAACTACCAAGCCACCAGAAAGATATGAAGGAAGCTTACGGAGAAGAACTGCAAGATTCAACAGCTACAGAAAAGATAGCACCAACTTGAACAGAAGGAATACAAGATCTGAAAGGTCTTCATTGCCTCCGGTGGATTAAGCATAGACGATAGAGCGAGAGGGTTTCAAGAGATTACTTAACGAGATATATGTGAAAAGAACTCCATGTTGTTCTTGAAAAGATTGAGAGAGGTTTAGCGGTCTTGAGGAAAATCTTTAGCGGAACGACGATGATAACTTGCCAACAAAGAAAACTCCGGGTTTGATTGAAGATGGAAGATGGAATTAACAATGGACTTGCTGATTCCAGAATTGAAGCGATCTATTTAGCAGAAGGATGTGGCCGAGATAGGTGACTTCAAAAAGTCAGAATTTCCACTTTGAGACTTTGCACACAGGCAGTGCTCACGAAGCTTGAGAGAAAGAGACACAGATGATCTTCCATGTTCTTCCATTGATATCGAATAGGCAAGCATATTATCAACATATACCACCATGGATTAACAAGATATTCCCAGAATACCAAGTTCAAAAGGCGAGAGAAACGAACAAATGCTCGAACACTTCCTGAGCTCAACGCTCTTTGAAAGATCAATATTAAGAGCACGGGTTCGTGTTGAAGAAGATGCACTGGAAGAATAGATTATCTGGTCCTTCGGAAGAAAAAGAGATGTCACCTGGTTCACATTGTCGATTGGATCACCGGTTACAAAGATAAAGAGATCTTGGATAAGAACCGATGATAGCTCTTACCTCAAGCAAAGCTATCAGAGACGAAAAGATGCAATTCCCTCGTCTCAAAGAGAATTTTGCAGATATGGAGTTCAAAAAGATGTGCAGCATGATGAACAGATGATAGACCGCCGTAGTGCTTTGAGAAACTCCGGATTGCCAAAGATGCTTGAATATGCATAGATATGATCACGGTGTACTCAAAATCACAGGAGATAACCGTCACCATTTGGAGGATAGTGTTGATAGCATTTTCCATATTCCACTCATGATAAGTGTCCTACAGCTATGCTGAGAACCCAATTACAATCACCAGCATCGGATCGACACATGTTATGTAATTAGCCCAAGAGAATTGGAGATGAAATAAAACTCCAGGATTAAGCGCCGGTGACAAAAGAATGAGTTAGCATGGACATGCTGATAAAAGGGAGATAGATAATGTTTCACACACGACTGAAAAGGAGTGTGGAAGCATGGATGTATGAAAGAAAAAATTTCCGCATTTTTCGGCATTAAAATACCAATAGATGCGCAAAAACACTTATCAGGTAGAGATTAGCAACAGATGGTTTCACAGAATGTGGAGTTGCTAGAAGGAAGGACACCCTTACGAAGATGGCACCGGTTAACAAGGAGTCAGATAGATCGCGCCGGTTTCCAAAAGCCTGTCAGTATGGAATGTACCAACAGTTGATAACCAAAGGCAGATTGTGATAACAAATTGGATGCAACAGATAGACAAGGAATTACACACACACACACACTTTCTATGGTACTACGGAAACCCATAACACGTGAATCCTAGTTTGAATTTTAAGAAGAGGATTGAAAACGTTACACTTCCTTACCAGAAAAGGGTGGGTGGGTGGGTAAGAAGAAAAGTGGAAGCAGTCCTACTCTCGCGTTTTGTTTTTCCCTAGTATACATAGCTACCAAAATATTTGCTAGACTGACAACGACCATTTGGCTGAGACCCTGAAGGTCGGGATGGCTCTGATACCAATTGTAACTACCTCGGTGAATTACGCTCCTAGTTACAAGCCTGGACGAGCGGAAATGGTTAAAATAGTACGGTGGGGCCCAAATGCCACTCACAGGTAGACCTTTCGGCCGTCCTAACCATTTCCAAACATCGGGACAAGAACGGGCGGCGTAATCGGCAGGCGAAGGGATCAACTACATACACAAATGAGTATGTATGCAAGCCACCATACAATAGTTCTCAGAGCCATTCCATCTAAAAGAAATAGAAATATTGCAACGCCATACGGCAAGATCCAAATATCCTAGATAGATATAATAGTTTAGGATATCTCCTCATACAGCAAACATCAGAGTATCAAGCGGAAGCGGAAAACAAGATCCGAGTACGGATAAGAAGCAAATCGGCATAAGATGCCCCATAAATAAACACATCCCGCCCACAGATCTCACGGATCCCCGTTCCCGGAATCTCTACACCGAATGATCGTTGCCAACATCGTCCGTCTCCTCCACCTAGTATCCATCTTGCGAGTTTACCTGTTCATCTGAATCAAACAATTTATCGTGTGAGACCCTAGGGGTACTCAGCAAGTCTTTATGCCTCTAAAGGGGACACAACCTGGGGTGACGCAATTGCAGCAAAAGATAAACCCTAACAATTCTTTAGATACTCGCTAACCATCCGCCTAACCAAAGATAGACGGATGTCCGTGAATTAATAACAACAGTTATAACAGTAATATTAACAGATCCATCCTCCTCCTCGCTTACCAACGAGGAAGCGGTCGAACAAACCCCCATCCGTTGGCAATTTTATTATCCATTCCATGAGTGTTGCACTATTTACTAGTCAGGTACTTAGTCACATTAAAAGTGGTACTTTGGTTATACTTGTCTATGATCGAGAAACTGTGCTCCAAGTCGTCCATAACCGCGGACACGGCTTTCAGAAAGTTTTACCCTGCAGGGGTGCACAAATAGCAACACACACTCGATCAACCTCGGAAAAACCAAATCAAAACCCAACGAGGCATTCACGACAAAGCGATCACAGGATTCAGAAATATTTCAGGGGGCCACCCCATTAAGCTACCCGCAACGAAGTTGGCCGGCTCCGAGACGGACTCAAGGTTTGCGTCAATGGCTGTAAACGACTGGGAACCCGAAAGTGTGACTGGGCTTGTCGATACCGTGAAAACACTCCGCTTACCTAAACAGTACAGGTGCATTCCTCGCACAATCTTAAAGAAAACAGTAAAGCATGGCATAAGTACAGAATAGTAATAAAGCCCCAAACTACTTTGTGGCCCCAAGAAATAAGAATGAATCAAGCTCTGGCTCAGGGGGGTCCATAGGCCTCCCGGATGTGGATAGCGCGAATACTCAAGGAACAGGAATCAAGTACTCGGGGTCCTACGGGACACAAGTGAGCATGAAAAACCAAATAGCAGATATTGCTCACCGGTGCCACTTTCTTTAGTTATCCCATTACTACTCAGGTTAAGTTGTATAGGTACCTCGTTATCCATCAGACACTCACATACCCTACACATGCTGTTCTACGACTCGCATGGCTCAAACAACTCCTGTAGTAATGGCTCGTGGGATGGAGGAACAAGCTTCGGTGGGGTTTAAAAGTAAAGGCTATGCAGTACTTGGGATTCAGTTTAATGCAATCGCGACTCAATGATGCAAGAATAAGATAGAGGCAATAGGTACTATATGTATGCAAGCATGTGGTAGTGCTTGCCTGACAGCTCAGTTGAAGCGAGAGAAGGATCTGGGTAGTGCTCCTGGGTTTCTTGATATATCCCCTGCTCAGCGTCTATTCGAAGAAGAACCAAACAAACAAGGGCCAACATAAATAAAGTGCACAAGCATATGAATAAAATGCGACAAGCAAACAATCATGCCATGATGAATGATGCACAATTTGCATGGCAATAATGTAGCATGGCATGGGTGAGGTGTGGAATACAAGAATAAACCTTTTATTGAGTTTTGGTCACATTTTAACCTCATATAAGTTGCTGTATGCTTTATATTTATATGATGCATGCTGCAATTCAGAACATGGAATGCATAAACAGAAAGGTCTCGTCGAGCTAATCATTTTAGACATATTGTTTGTCAAAATTGGAGTTATAAAACAAAAGTTATTAATTAATTAAGAATAAGGGCATTTTATTGTAATTTTAATCAACTTGAAAATTAAGGTGTCCAAAATATATTTGAAGGCCAAATTTGAATTCCTCACATTTTTCTGATTCCAAACATATATTATTTGTATTATTTGGATAAGTCAAATAAAAGATATTAATTTCTGGATTTTAAAATCATATAAGCAAATTCTGGAATTATTTTTATTATAGAGAAAGGTCACAGGTCTTTCTGCACACAACTGAACCTAGCCACACACGCTGACGCGCGGGGCCCGGCTGACTCAGCGCGGTGAGCTGGCGATGGATGAGGTGGGGGGTTTTCTCTTGATTTTTCTCACCTTGAGGTTTCCTAGCCCTAGAGAATGACAGGGGGGCCCCAGGGCTGCGGGGCCACAGCGCGCGCGCGGCCAACGCGGGCTGGACACGTGGGCAAACCGGGACGCGAGGGGGGACTGGTCTGTGCTGGAAACATCTGCCAAGGGGTTTCTTGCAAAAAGAAACACCGAGGCTGACAGGTGGGGCTCCTGGGACGGCGGGTTGAGGCGGGAAAAAGGGCAGGGGTCTTTTTGCGAAAACGACGACGATGCGAACTGACGACCTGCATGACCTCGACAGAGAACAGCAAGCCCGGGCTGGGTTGCGTCTGCGATTACGGCTAAACGGCGGTGAGTCTCACCGTGTCGTAAAAAGGAAAGTTGGAGAGGGATCTACGATCTACAACTCTTATTCAGGTGGCTTCGCTGGAGGAGGTCTACGGCGCGCGGGGCATGATGAGGAATAGAGGCGGACCAAGCGGCGGTGGCGACGCGAGCGGCACGGTCCGGCAGCGTCTGTGCGTGCACCAGCTGTTCGACGGATGGCGGCAGCGCTACGGGGCACCAGAGAGGGGGCGGGCAAGTCTGTCGAGTAGGAGGCTCACCCGGAGTTCGGCGGTGTAGGCAAAAGAGCTCGGGGCGGTCACGATCTGGCGCGGGGCTTGCTGGCCGGAGCTCCGGGTCCATGGCAGCGGCGAGCTCGCTCCGGCAAGCTCCGGCATCGATCTTCGGTACTGGTCGAAGAAGAAGAGGCAGTGGCACCTTCCTGGGCGTCCAGGACACCTACTGGCACAGCTCCAACCGCCTCCTTTGGGTCTTGGCCGAGGTGGAAACTAGTAGAGGCATGGAGATGGCCATGGCCATGGTTTTTCTTGGGGAAAAGAGGACGGAGGGAGGGGATCTTCTGGTTGATCTTGATCTGGTCATGGCGTGGAGGAGGGGTAGATAAGGAGAGGGTCAGGGCTTGCACATGGGGTTTGTTTCACTTTTTGTAAAAAGGTAGGAGGGAGGCATCGGGTAGGTTTCCCTTCCCTCCTTTGTTCTTTAGCCAAGGGGAGAGAGGGAGGGACCAGCTCAAGGTGGTTTGGTCAAACAGATTACATAGATGGCCAAGCAAAACTGGTGCTAACTAGGGCCGGCTCGGCATGGGCTAGGGTTTGGGGTGGCTAGATGAGTAGCTGGGGTGTGGGCCAGGGAGAGAGAGAGAGAGAGAGAGAGAGAGAGAGAGAGAGAGAGAGAGAGAGCTCGGGTAGGAGCTAGGGTTGGAGGGAGGGTGGTAGCTTGGGTTGGATAGAAGGGGTAGCTCGCCGGCTAAGGTTAGAGAGGGCTAGGGTTAGAGAGAGGAATAAAGAGAGGGGGTTCGGGCGAGCTAGGGCTAGCCTCGGTTAGGGCTTTGTTTAGGTTAGAGAGAGGGGTGCCTCGGCATGGAGTGGTTAGGGTGGGGGTGTGGTATGATCTAACAAGATCATGCAAGGACATAACCAAAGGAGATGATGATATGAGGCACATGGCAAGGAAGGACAACAAGGTGGTGATGGTTTAGAGAGGAAGGTGAGGAAGAGAGGGGCATCGGATATAACCTCAAATGATCATGCATGGCATACACAAGAGGGGTGGATGAGGTTGAGGTGAAGAGAGAAAAAGAGGGAGGTTCCACTCAAACAAAGAAAAGAAAAGGTGTTGAAGATGGTTGCATGGCCCATGCATAAACATTAATGCTAGGTTTTATCTTGTGAAAACAAAATAAATATCCATGGCATTTATACATATGCATTCCATAAATATGGAATAAGCCAAACTAAAAGAATTAAAAGGATGCCCCATGTGGAGTAGATGGAGATGACCATATTTGAATAAAAATGGGACATGCTAGTGTGTATGTGCCACTAGGTATTTAATAGTCCCAAAAATATCCCAACATGAGCATAAATCCATAATAATCCATATGAAAGCTAGGAAAAGGAGCACTACTCATAATGCATGCAAAGGTGGCTCCACATATCAATAATGTGAAAACAACATGATGCTAATATGAGAGCATGTGGAAATAGAATTGGATCCATCCCAACCCACATATGGTGGAACGGTGGAATGATGGGGTGATGACAATAAAGGTGGTGGAGTTAATAAAAGATATGCCCCCAACTCAACTTGGGCATTAGACAATATATCAATAACCAAATACAATATCAAGAGGCAAATACAATTAATAATGCATATGAGAGAAGAACCACAGCAAAAAGGGTTTTATATGATGCTCAAATGCAAGGTGGCATGATGACATGAGCATGATATAATTATGATGCAACAATTATATGTATGAAGTAGCATATATATAGACTAGGCTAGTAGCATTGCAATTGTTAGACAATTGGGATGCTACAGAAACTAAGGGGTTCCACCCATGTGCTAGGTTTCTCCACGAGAAATCCTCAGCCTCATGATCAGGTCATTCGTCCATGCGAAAGGAAGAAGATCCTGCTGACTTCTCCCTCCCATTCCAAATCTTATGGTTAACGCGTAATATATGGCGCTACAATCACTAATGTCATGGGTTATTATGCCCTAGTTGTTCAACCATTGGAATCCTAGATTCCATCGTCATTCTTAGTATTTATCATCACTTAGGATGATAATAGCATTCATTTGTTTGGGAAAATATTTATTTTCTGTCTCTTTTAGAATATAGGTGATAACACACAATTTTCAAATACTTTCATAAAGACTCTTCAAAGGACATGAGCAAGTGGTGAACTTGCCTTATGACTGTAAGGTAGTGAAGTCGGATACTTCCACTTGACCTTGAGCTCCGGTTTCTACAGAAAACCATCATTGGCCGGTAAGGACAATATTTAAAGAAGCAATATGCAATGCATAGTAATGTCATGCCATGATTTACCCACCTTGTAAAGGTTTTAAGGTTCTTTTAATTAATAAAAGAAAAAGCATTACTCAAGAATCATTAAATTCAAATTATTTTGATATTAAACATTTTTATAATAACTAGTATTATTCTAAGAGTTTAAAAATGAATTTATTTAATGTTTAACTCTCTGAAATATTTAACTAAAATTCCTTTAAGGAAATAAAACTTTATTTTTATCACACTTGATTTACTTGTCAAAAATACAAACTAGTATTTTTCCATAATAGTACTTCCCTTTAGAATCTTAATAATGAATTTTATTCAATTTTAAATGTTTTGTATATTTTTATAAAATTCCAGAAGGAATATATACAATTTTAATAACATATCTATATTTAATTGCTTAAATTTACTATCTAGTATTTTTATTGGATAGAGGATATTTTTGTGATTTCATAGATTTATTATTTGTATTTTTAGGATTTTTATTTATTTTTCTAGAGCCTAATTTATATTTGGGATATATTTGTAATTGAGTATTTTACATAAGTCCTTCTTTTAAAATACGGGCCTGGCCCACTAGGCTGGCCCAGTCTGACCCGACCCGCTTGGGCTGGACAAACGCCCCTGGGTAGTACTGGGCTGCTCACACCCGGCCTGGTACCACCTACTTGCTCTCTCTTATCTCTCGCGTGACACCCTCTCTGGCCGCTCGATGTTGCCACCGCCGCAGGTGATTCCGGCCGTCCCAGGCCGTCGTATCCGTTGTCGCGGTGCAAGACGACACGGATGATGTCACTGCTCGATGCTATCCCGCTCGATCTGGTGGTGGCGCTATCCGCTAGTCGCGCTGACCCCCACCTCGTGGCTAGGGTTTGTGTCCGCCATGCTCTAGCGCTCCCTCAATGACGTTGTGGTGCTCGTGGCGCCGCTCTTCCATGGCCGCCACTACCGTGTGCAGGCGCGGGTTGCAGCACCCCCTCGGGGTGCTCCCCATGCCACCACCTCTCTGGCGCTGGCCTCCTCTCTGCTTCCTGTTTGATAACCTTACGAGCACCTTGAGTAAGTGACCTATTTTCTTCTTTGTGCTCTGCCTTGCCTCTATTCTATGCCATGTGGTCACTTGCGATGGATTTCCCCATTTAGGGTTCATCCCTAAATTCCTAGGGTTCATTCCCCCTACAGTGGTGATTTAACATAACTCTAGGGTTAATCTTGCCTATGCTAATCCTTTGATGTTGATATACTGTTAGTGTAGTGTCAATCTCAGTTGAGCATGTTTGGTTACTATGTTCTCTATCAGAGAACACTCTGCTGATCATGCTTTTGTTACCCTATTCTCTATCATAAAACTCTCTGTCAAAGCATGCTTAGTTTAATGTGGATGCTCAAGTTGTGGTGGTTGTCGATTTACTCCTATGGAGTTGAGTTTGGATGCTCTTTGTACTAATGGTTGGTTAATTGCTTACTTGTGAAGCACTGATGTGTTCAGTCTCAGGATTTAATCATGTTACTGTGTAAATCTAAAGTTACTAGTGCTAGTCTCTTCTCTGTGATTAATAAGGTGATGATTTATAAAGAGATGATTCCTATATGCTTGTAGGAGAGTGATTAAACTTAGTGGTTTCTGTATAGTGTGGCCTAGTGATAGACAGCGTTGATCTCTACTATCCTTTCTAAACTAAAGTGTCTATTTATGATTCAGAAATCATTTAGGAAGATGATTATCTTTGTTGAAGAGGATATGCTTGAGCTTGTACTCAAGCAGATATGAACATGCTAGGTACAGAGTTGCTACCCTTCTAGGAATGTGCCATGTACCAGCAGTTGTGATGTGTATCTATCTAGATAAAAATAGATCACAGTGTTAGTGATGCTGGTTTGAGACACTGCCTATGCAAGAACACATGCCTTATCTGGTTGTTTATTATCTATTGTCTAATATGTCCACTTATCATGTGCTTGCAATAAAATGAATGTGTAAGATGGAAAATGATTAGATCTAAATGTTGGGATATACCCTGGTAGCCTTGTCTTGATGTTGCCTTTTACTTCTGGCTTGTGGGAGCCCTGGATTTGTTTTGGCTTCCTCTTGGCCTTGTCTTTCTCCTCCGGGTGTTGTTGCTCCTGTGTGGTCTTGTTTTCCACCTAGTACACCCCCCTCCTCAATTCACCATCTTTGTTGGTGATTTCTTGGGTTTTCTGTGGTGGAAAGTGACTTGATTTTGTGATATGGTTGCAAGATCTGGTGCTGTTCTTGGATGTGCTGGTGACAAATTGTGGTTGGGCTCTCTACGAAGTGAATAACAAAGCTTGCTTTGCTCTACACAGCTATGATTTAAACTGCCCCTTTGCTCTCTGCTGCTGACACCTCAATGCATGCATTTAGGTCTGTGAGCTGCTTCACTACTTGCTTTGGCTATCGATGAGATCAAGTAAATATGGTTTAAACTCCCCCATCCTTTTACTATTACTTATCCTGGTGAAACTTACCACTTTTCTACTTGGCTTATAATGTGGCACTAGAGCTATTTGCTTAAAAGAACAGATACTACACATTGGTGAAACTTGCCCCTTTTAATGACTCTATGGTGAAATATGAACAGTGCACTTCACTGTTCACCATTGAGAGTAAAACTAATCAACTAACATTTTATTATTTTTTAGTGGTTTACCTTATTTTGCAGGAACATGGTCTGGATGCTCAAGATGTAGTATAGGAATAGATAGGTAGTATATATTCTTATTCTAATCTCTTTCTATCTTCTTGCAAAGGACCTTGTAACAATATTTCTATGATTTAATAAAGATTCATTTTATTGGACTCTATTCCTTGTAATATTCTGTCTTGGTATAAATATCTCCATTTTATGGAATAAAGAAAAGAAATAAGAATTCATTTCTTATTTGAAGTTTCTTGTCTTAAATTCATATTATTGTTTAATATATAATCAAATAATGTTAATACATCCTTTTGGATATCCACTTTATGTTTCTAACTTCTAATTTTCAAATATTTTTCAAATGGTTTAAATTTCAAATTTGAATTCAAAATATTTCCCCCCAAAACACAATAATGTCTAAAGGCCATGTCAAAATTTATAGCAATCACTTTAGAGAGCTATTCCTACCTCTAGTTAGTCAAAGAAACTCTAATCTCTTTAGGTTTTTATTTGGCAAAAAATTTACCCCGATTTTACCAATGAATGCATGCATATGCACATATTCCTATTTCTACCCTTCGTTGGTTCCTAAATGCTGGGTGTTACAGACTTCCCCCCTTAAATTAAACTTTGTCCCGAAGTTTGTTGATGTGTACCTGAATAGTTCTGGATATGCTTCTTTTAAGTCATCATCTTTCTCCCATGTGGCTTCTCGCTCAGGGTGATGTTCCCATTGTACTTTGCAGTATTTGATTCCCCTATTTCTCAACCTTTTCCAGTTCTCTTCCAGAATTTTACAGGGTTTCTCAACATAAGTCAAATTTTCTTGTAACTCAATTTCTTGATGTTTAATTGCATCATCGGGAACTTTAAGACATTTCCATAATTGTGACACATGGAAAACATTATGAACTTGAGCCAATATTTTTGGTAACTCTAGAGCATAAGCTATTGTTCTGTTCTAACTTAGTATCTTAAATGGTCTGATATATCTTGGACTCGGTTTTCCTTTGAGTCTGAATTTCTTAACTCCCTTCATTGGACTTAGTTTGAGATATACCATATCCCCCATTTCTGGATGCCATGATCTCCGACTTTGATCAGCATAACTCTTCTGTCGACTTTGAGCTATCTTCAATCGATATCTAATAATATCGATGATATCTTGCTTCCCATGATATAATCTGTGCAAATTACTTTCTACTACCAGGTTCATACCAACATATTGGTGATCTACATCTTCTCCCATAAAGTACTTGATATGGTGCTGCTTTCAGACTAATTAGGTAGCTATTGTTGTAAGAAAATTCTGCCAACGGTAGATGATCTTCCCACGAACCTCCAAAATCTAATGCACAAGCTCTATGCATGTCCTCTAAGATTTGATTGGTCCTTTCCGTTTGGCCTCCAGTTTCGGGATGATAGGCTTTGCCGAAATCCAACTTTGAGCTAAGTGCTTCATGTAATTGTTTCCAAAATGCTGAAGTAAACACAGATCCTCTATCTTATACAATCTTCTTGGGTACTCCGTGCTTACTTACTATCTCTTTCACATAGATTTCTACTAACTTTTCGGCATTATCTTTTTGATTTACCGGGATAAAATGTGCACTTTTCATGAATCTATCCACAATGACCCATATCATATCCTTCCGCTTCAGTGTCATGGGTAATCCTATGATAAAATCCATACCAATTTCTTCCCATTTCCATTCCAGAATTTCTAAAGGTTGTAATGGTCCTGCTGGACTTTGATGTTCGGCTTTTACCCTTTGACAAGTATGGCATTCAGATACATACTTTGCAGTATCCCTCTTCATGTTATTCCACCAGAATAATTCCTTAAGATCCATGTACATCTTCGTACTTCCTGGATGAATTGAATATGGTTTTTCATGTGCTTCTCGGAGTATCACCTCTCTGATCTCCGGTACATCTGGTACACAAAGATGGTTTTGGAACCATAAAGATCCATAATCTCCTAGGTGAAAAACTGAATTTTGTCCTTCATAAATTCTTCTGATTTCTTCAGCAATAAATGGATCATCAAGTTGATGTCGATAGATCTCATGACGAAGATCACTGTTTTGCTCTTCTACAACCCTCATGGTAGCTAAGCCTTCACAAACTTCTGTCCTTAGGAATTGTATTTCTAACCTTTCCAAATCCCTTTGCAACTCTTTCGGTAATTCTCTATTCATGGGTTGAGTATCCATACTCTTCCAACTTGAAGCATCTGCTACTACATTGGCCTTTCCTGGAGTATAGTTAATTGTAAGATCATAATCCTTGATCAACTCCAGCCATCTTTTCTGCCTCATATTCAGCTCCTTCTGAGTAAAGAAATATTTAACATTTTTATGATATGTTTATAGTTCACACCTTGCTCCATAGAGAAAATGTCTCCATTCCTTTAAAGCAAAGACCAGTGCTGCTAACTCCAAATCATGTGTTGGGTAGTTGACTTCATGAGGTTTGAGTTGTCTAGACCCATAAGCAATTACCTTGCGATCTTGCATTAGCACACATCCTAGTCCTTCTTTAGATGCATCACAATATAATGTGTAATCTTTTCTGGTTTCCTGTATAGATAGGATTGGTGCGGTTGTTAATCTTGTTTTCAATTCCTTAAAACTTGCTTCGCA
Source organism: Avena sativa (assembly GCA_916181665.1). Classification (NCBI taxonomy): domain Eukaryota; kingdom Viridiplantae; phylum Streptophyta; class Magnoliopsida; order Poales; family Poaceae; genus Avena; species Avena sativa. The sequence continues at coordinate 253,752,373 of OV702292.1, read as the reverse complement.
CTTCTCATCCCATATGAATGGTGCATTCTTTTTTAGCAATTTGGTCATTGGTCCAGCTATCTTGGAAAAACCTTCAGTGAATCTCCAATAATAGCCAGTCATGCCTAAGAAACCTCAGATTTGTTTCACATTAGTTGGTGTATTCCATTCTAATACTGATTCAACTTTGGACGGATTTACCGCAATTCCATCCTTACTGATTACATGACCAAGAAATTCTACCTTGTCCAACCAAAACTCACACTTGCTGAATTTAGCATACAGCTTATGTTCTCTCAAGATTTGCAACGCTATCCTCAAATGATCAGCATGCTCTTCTTTATCCTTTGAGTATATCAAAATATCATTAATAAACACTATGACAAACTTATCTAGATATGGCATGAAGATTTTGTTCATCAGGTTCATGAATATTGCTGGTGCATTGGTCAATCCAAAAGGTACGACGAGGTATTCATGATGTCCATACCTTGACACAAATGTTGTTTTTGGAACTTCTTCAGGTTTGATTTTTATCTGATGGTGACATGGGTATACCCTACAGGTACTCGAGCTTGGTATATACGGTCCAAATACGTATAGGCCCACGGTGTCGCCAAGGCCTAGATGGAAGGACTCGAGTAACCTGTGGACTCTCGATTGCTTGAAGATCATGAAAAGGCTAAAGATAGAAAGTTTGAAGGGGAAAACCCTAACTTGTAACCGACTCGACCTGCTACCCAAGACCTAGCCTATCTATATAAAGGCTAGGAGGGGGCGGCGAGGAGGACACGCGCAACCCTAGTTTCCACAACCTTCGTCAGATTACATCTGCGCACCATTGTAACTTTCGACTCCTTCAATAATTCCACGAGCAGACAAGCAGGAGTAGGGACCTCTACGAGGCCTGAACCTGGGTACATCCTTTGTCCCCTGTGTGCTTGTTTGCTAGCCGATAGATGTCTCCAGCGCTCCCTCCTTCTCCAAAACCCAAGTCCATAACAATGGGCATTGATGAGTTAAACCCTCGTCAATTGGCGCCGTCTGTGGGAATTGGGAGTGCTGATGTTGTGGCTTCTTCGGCCCCATCAACTGCGATCTACAACTCCGCAACAGCGGAGATCCGCCAGCTCTTCGGCGCCTTGGACTTCACCGTCCACACGCCGGCCACTTGCCCGGCCTTCGAGTCCGTGGGCGATGGAGTCAGCCTGGCAATTGGGAGCTTCCGCTTCCAAGTTGGTCAGATGGGCACGCTTCGCCTGCCTGATCAGCTGACAACACCGGCAATTGCCCCGGCATCATGGTTCCCTCCATCGATTGGCACCCTCGGCGAGCTCAACGCTCTGGTGGCAGTCGAGAACACGGTCAGCTACAGCAGTCGCGATTCTGATCTAAGCGATCTGGACACTGAAGATGGAACCTACGGTTCCAGATCTGAAAGTTGTGGAAGCAACAGCTTCCCTAATCACTTCATGTGCATCGTCACCAACGCGGGCGACACCTCCGCCAATCGCGGTAACGGTGGCAACACCGGCAACGGCACCGATCCACCCAATCTTGGCAACGGTGGTAACACCAGCAACGGCACCGACCCACCCAACACCGACAACGGTGGCAATAGCGGCGACGGCGGTAACGGTGGCAACGGAGGAGCAGTCGAACCTCCTAGCATGATCAACGAGCAAACCGGCGAACGCGTCGTGATCAGCCTCAATGAGCAAGAGTGGGATCACTGTCGCGAAGCCCTATGAGGTGCACCTCTACCCTTCGGGTCCCCGCAGGAACTGCTGATGGGCTACCACTGGCTCCTAAAAGAGGAGTTCAAGCGCCAAAAACAAGCAATCGCGCAACTTGAGGCGCGTAAAAAGGCAGCGGACGAATCAAGCCTTCGTCGCGCTGGGCTCTCCTCCTACGGAGGATCCTCCTCAAGAGTCAATGAGTACCTCGCCAAGAAGAGGCAGTCGCGGATGGCTCACCTCACCGAACAAGAGCGCATAGATGCCGCGAAAGTCCTCTACTTCGGTTCTATGACGGTCGACACGAGAGGCAACGTGGTTCCCAGGACACCGCAGGCCGCGGTAACAGCAGCCACCATGTGCCTCCTCAATAACCAGCCGCCAGCTGGAGTTCCCCGAACAGCCATGCACCAATCTACGATCGCGGGCCTGGGGCTAATCGAGGCTGCCCTCGACAAGGAACCAGTACCAGACCCAAAAAAGGTCAAAGCGCTACTCCTCGCCCTCGTCTAACAATGACAGTCACGACCTGTCTCGACGCCGCCGCTCACGGCGACACGATCGCGACTACGATGCACGCGACGAACTCACGCAGCACAAGATCGACAAGTCAAGGGCACGACGTGCTCGGTCGACTGATTCGGAAGAGGAAGATGGGGAGCTCTACGACGCCAGATGCTTTAGCAGATCCATCAGGCAAAAGCGAATGCCTAAAGGGTTTAAACTCCCATCGGAGAACTCGAAATTTGACGATCTGCAGGACCCCAAGATCTGGCTGGAGGATCACATCTCCTCCGTCAGGCTACATGGAGGCAGTCGAAGTACTGCCATGCAATGCTTGCAGCTACAGCTGTAGGGCGCCGCCCGGGCATGGCTCAATAACCTCCCACGCGGATCCATTCGCAGTTGGGATGAGCTAGTCCACAACTTCGTGCGCAACTTTAAGGGCATGTACAAACGCCTCGCCTCAATCGAAGAACTGAGATGCTGCTAGCAAAGATCTGGCGAATCGCTGCGCTCTTACATCCAAAGGTGGTCCATCATCATGAACTCTGCGAAGAACATCTCGGAAGACCGCGCGATTGATGCATTCAATGGTGGTGTTCGCCGCATGGAACTCTGGGAGGAGCTAGGCCGCTCAAATCCCCAGACCATCGACCACCTGATGGAGATCGCAAATCGGTGGGCCGATGGAGAAGATTCGGTGAAGAATCGCGTTCACTCTGACGAGGAGGAAGAACTCGAACGAAGACGTGACCGCCGGAGTAAGCGTCGCATGCGCGTCTATGACGATCGCGATGACGTCAATATGGTCGCAGCTGGCTACGCCGATAGACGCGACGATAACCGCAACAGGGGATACCGCAGCGGCGGATACCGCGACTCCGGGAAAACCACGCAGGTATGGCAACGCCGCACTCGCGATGAAGCACCCGCGACCTCCATCAAGGACAAACTATCTGGGCCATGCACGGTGCACTTCTACATCGACAAGCATGATGGTGAGAGAAAGTCCAGCCACCTCCTCAAGGACTGCCGCGAGTTCCTCAAGCTACACGAGGGATTGGTTCGGATGAACCGCAATGCAGTCGAAAGAGGCTACAGAGCCGCTCCAGGCGCCGTGGCACATGGCGCACCACCACCACCACCTGGGCCACCCCCGAACGGAGCTGCACCGGACCAGCACCATGGAGGCGAACCATACCCACGGGCCATGGGTACCATGATGATCCAAAAGGGGCGCCCCTCCAATAGGGTGCAGAAGGCGATCACTCGCCAAGTCAGCTTGGTCATGCACTCGCCACCATCTACCACTGAGTACCTCAGTGGCAGTGAGTCGTGCATTACCTTCGACAAACACGACCACCCGCCCAAATACCTCGCCCAGGTCATTGCCCCCTCGTACTCGAGGCGCAAATTGGAGGCTTCGACATGAGTCACGTCTTCATGGACGGCGGAAGCGGCATCAACCTCATATTCGCGAGTACCTTGCGAGCAATGAGGATCCCTCTAACCTGCTTGGAGGCATCGGACACACGTTCCACGGCATCGTCCTAGGGAAAGGCGTATACCCCCTGGGAAAAATCAACCTGGACGTCATCTTTGGCACACCGAAGAACTTCTGGCGCGAGCGCATCGACTTTGAGGTTGTCGACTGGCCCTCACAATACCATTGCATCCTTGGGCGCGTCGCATTCGCCAGGTTCATGGCAGTACCCCACTACGCCTACCTGCAGATGAAAATGCCAGGTCCCAACGGCGTCATAATGATCAATAGGAACTTCGAGCGATCTGACGCTTGCGATAGGGAATTCAACAGAATCTCCCAGTCCTTCGGCATGCAGGAGGAACTCGCAAGACTGAAAGAGACGACAGACAACAGTCTGCCTCCCCTAAGTAGGCCAAGCTCACCTGATCTCTCCTTCAACTCATCTGTGCACACAAAGAAGGTGCAGGTCCATCCATCAGATCCCGCCAAAACGGCCCTCATCGCCAACAACTTGAGTCCCGCATAGGAACTCGCGCTCGTCGAATTCCTCCGTGAGCACTAGGAAATTTTTTCCTGGTGTCCTGCGGACATGCCAGGAGTTCCCAAAGAATTCGCCGAGCACGCACTCAACGTCAACCTCGACGTAAGGCCAGTCAAGCAAACAATCAGGCGACTGTCTGAGCCACGAGCGCAGGTAGTCGGAATGGAGATCAACAGACTCCTCGAGGCCAAATTCATACGCGAGATCAAGGAAAGCACTTGGCTCGCCAATATGGTGTTGGTGCCCAAAAAGGACACAGATATCCTACGGATGTGCGTGGACTTCACTTCTTTAAACAAGCACTGCCCAAAAGATCACTTCCCGCTACCACGGATCGATCAAATCATCGACTCCACCGCTGGATGCGAGCGCCTCTGCTTCCTCGATGTCTACTCAAGCTATAACCAAATTCAAATGAAGGAGGAAGACCAGGAGAAGACCGCGTTCACAACGCCCTTCAGTGTGTTCTGCTACAACACAATGCCCTTCGGGCTAAAAAACGCGGGAGCCACCTACCAGCGATGCATGCAGGCTTGCCTCAAGGAACAACTAGGTCACAACATCCAAGTCTATGTCGACGACATAGTAATCAAGACCAAAGAGGAAGCCTCGTTAATCGATGATTTGAGCGAAACCTTCGCCAACCTCGATCGCTACCAGATCAAGCTCAATCCGGACAAATGCGCCTTCGGCGTACCATCTGGGCAGCTACTCGGATACCTCATCTCCGCGAGGGGTATTAAGGCGAACCTGAAGAAGATAAAAGCCATACTGGCCATGGAGAAGACAAAGAACATAAGAGGCGTCCAGCAACTTGCCGGAGGAATCGCTCCCCTCAGTCGATTTATCAGTAGGATGGGTGAAAAGGCACTACCCTTCTACCAGGTCCTCTGCAAAACCGAAAAATTTGAGTGGACCAATGAAGCACAAGAAGCATTCGAAGAACTCAAGCGCTTGCTATCCACTTTGCCGGTACTGGTGACTCCACGAGAAAGGGAACCACTGTTGTTGTACATCTCCGCCACCAACCAGGTGGTGAGCAAGGTGCTCATCATCGAGCGAGCCGAGGAAAACAAAGTCCACGGTGCACAACGCCTAGTATACTACCTCAGCGAGGTCCTCACGCCAGCAAAGCAGCAGTACCCGCACTACCAGAAGTTGGCATACGGCGTCTTTATGACCACCCGGCGACTGCGCCAGTACTTCCAGGAACACCCAATCGTGGTAGTCAACGACGCCCCATTGGGGCATATCCTCAATAACCCCAACGCCACGGGGCGAGTCGCGCTTTGGGGAATAGAGCTGTCTCCACGAGACATCACATACGAAAAGCGCGACGCCATCAAGTCGCAAGTGCTCCCTGACTTCCTCGTGCACTGGATGGAGAACCAACTCCCGGAGAAGCCAGATATGTCCTACCTCTGGACAATGCACTTCGATGGGTTCAAACGGAAAGATGGAGCAGGCACAGGTGTCATATTGACATCACCTCAAGGGGACAAGCTGAAATATATCCTGCGAATGCAGTTCACGGCCTCAAACAACGAGGCTGAATACGAGGCCCCGTTACATGGGATGAGGATGGCAAAATCCTGTGGTGCCAAAAGGCTCATCATATATGGCGACTCCAAGTTGGTCGTCAATCAAAAAATGCACGAGTGCGACACACTGAACGACAACATGATCGCATACCGTGACCTCTACGACACACTCGAAGGAGACTTTGATGGTTGCGAGTTGCGACACATAGGTCGCAAAAGCAACGAGGATGCGGACACACTCGCCAACATAGGCTCTACCTGCGCTCCCATACCACCTGGGGTATTTCTCGAGCGCATATGTGAACGCTCCATCAAGCCAAAGGCCATAGAGAAGAAAACAAGCACAGCAACGGACTCGGGGGCTACACCACCCAATGAGCCAATGGCACTCGATGACTTGGAGCTGGACACAGGACTCGAGGGACCAATGAGCGTCATGATGATCAAACAATCTTGGACGCAGCCGTACATTACGTACCTCCTCAACAAGAGACTACTGGACGATCCGACAGATGCACGGCACATCGCCCGGCGCTCCAAGGCATTCGCCGTTCTCAACGGCGAACTGTATAAACGCAGCATCACAGGAGTGCTACAATGATGCATCTCCTTGGCCGATGGAAGAGCAGTCCTCCTCGACATCCATGAAGGGACCTGCGGTCACCACGCCGGCAGTCGCGCCCTCGTTGCCAAAGCTCTACAAGCTGGATTTTACAGGCCCATGGCCATGCGTGACGCCAAGGACATAGTCCAAAAGTGCAACGCTTGTCGGCGATTCACGGACAAGCCACATGCACCAGGCACAGAACTACGGCCTATTCCATTGGCCTGGCCCTTCGCACAATGGGGGCTCGACATGGTGGGCAAGCTCCCAAGGTCCTCGCAAGGAGGCTATGTCTACCTCTTGGTCGCAGTCGACAAGTTCACCAAGTGGATTGAGGCCACGCCAGTGACCAAACAATCAGGCCACAGTGCGGTCAAGTTCTTCGAGTCCATTGTGTACCGCTTCGGCGTGCCACACAGCATCATCACTGACAACGGGACGAACTTCACATCCAAGGAGTTCCAAGAATTCTGCGGAAACCTGGGGATCAACATCAGTTACGCCTCAGTCGCGCATCCACAGACCAACGGTCAGGTGGAAAAAGCAAACGGGCTCGTTTGCAGCGGCATCAAGAAGCGACTCCTTCGACCACTCGAACAAGCCGCAGGTTGATGGCTAGATGATCTCCAATCCATACTCTGGGGCCTACATACAACTCCAAACAGTGCCATAGGCTACACACCATTCTTTATGGTGCACGGAGCAGAAGCACTACTACCCGCCGAAGTGAGGTACAAGGCGTCGCGCGTAGTCGCTTACAACGAACAAGAGTCCTCTCTTGCACTCGAAGACTCCGTCGACCTCCTCAATGAGGCAAGAGAAATCACCGCAGAAAGATCCACGATCTACCAGCAGAACCTGCGCAACTACCACAGTAGAAGGCTTCGCCCCAGATCCTTCGTCGAAGGTGACCTGGTCCTGCGACTGAAGCAGCAGGGGCATCTCAAGCTTGAATCCCCCTGGGAAGGACCATACGTGATTACAGAAGTAATCCCAGGTGGCGCCTATCGCCTTCAAGACTTAGAGACAGGAGTCGCATACTCCAACCCTTGGAACGTCGCACAACTGCGACGCTTCTACCCCTAGTTGTTTTACTTTTTACATTGCAAATAAGGCTACTCAGCCAAGGCTACTTTGCCACACATTGTACCTCGTACTGCTCTTCAAATAAATAAAAGCTAAGGTCCCCAAAACTCTGTGTTTTTTTCACTTTTGTCAATTTTATACTCGGGGGCTACGCCACCCTACCTACATCTGTTCTTCGAACCAATAAACGTGATATCCTGAGTAGCTGGCACATCAATCGAACCCCTTAACACAAACTCAACCCAGCCGCAACACGCCTGGCAGGTTGACAAAGGGATGGCCAGGCTAACGAAAAGGAATCGCATAGTGCAACGCACCTAACGCTGACAAAGCTGTTTGTACACATTCAACAATAAATTATCTACAAATACATATGAACTTTACAACACAAGTACACTTATGTGCAGGATACATATTTGGCTACCCTTGCAATAGAAGAACATTAGTTTGTTCCTAGAAGAAGTCGAAGATCTCCTCGGCGGGGCGGTCCACCGCCTGATAATGCGGCACCATATTCCAGGAAGATCCTGCTGGTGGCGCCGGTGGCCTAGAGGAAATGGCGGCGACATCCACGTCAGGCTTGTGCAAACGCACGATTGAGAGCGCAGCCATGGAACCAGCCACCAACTGCTGCCTCACGCACTCGCGAACCGCGGACGTATCTTGAAATTTGGCCAGGAGAGCCAGCAGGCTTGATGGAGTGTCATCCAACGGGAACATCGCCCGATAGATGTTCTTCAAACACGACTGCAACTTATTCAAGAAGAGCAGCACTCGCGAAGCGCGATCCTGCAGGGTCGCCAATGTAGTCGCACGATCGTGATCTACCCAGAAGTATCCACTCTCTTGAAGTTGCTCCTGGGTGAGATCATGAAGGCGGATGGCAATCCTATCCCTCTCCTCCTGCGGACGGCGTGCGCTAAAAACTACACGAAGCAGCACCAACAGCATGAGTACAACGTACCATTGCGACTAACTACAAAGGAAAAGATGAGGATGAGCAAACTAACACTCAAATTGGTCGCCCAGCCGCGTCACCTCGCCAAGAAGATATTGCTCGCGGGCGGCGGATTTTTTCTCCTTCGACTTCCACAGATCCGCATTACCACGGATCAGGGGCAACTCACGCTCCAGCTGCTTCACGTGATCACGAAGTCGCGACAGCAAGGATAGTTCCTCTACCCTGGAGCGCAGTGGTGCCACTGTCACATCAAGAGATGGCGAATCCTGGTTTTCCCCCACAGGACCACTCGATGTGCCCTACCACAAGTCAAGATAAAAGCAAATAAGGCAACCAAATCAACACAAAGGCAAGGGGAACAGACGCATTCAAGATAAGCATGAGTGCTTACAAACACACTCGCCAGCAGGCACGTCCTTAGACTAAAAGGGCAACTGATCAATTATTACAACAAGTTAACTATGGAGCAGCTGGCTTCTTCGACTTCGACGGCTTCGGGGGCTTCATCAAGTCCGTGGCAGTATCAGATGCCACAGACTTTCCGCCAGCCCCTGAGGCCGAAGCTTTCACCGCCTTCTTCGCACGTTGGAGCTCCTCCGAATACTTGGCAACAGCATTTATCAAGGAATGGCCATATTTGGCGCAAGCAGTCGCAAAGGGAGCAAAGACTACCTGCTGACCATCTGCGCCAACAGCTATCGTCTTCGACACCGCAGAGGGATCTATTTCGACTCCGTGGACTTGCACCATGGCAAGTGACATGGTCACGCCAGCCGCACGGAGAGAGTTCTTGTACGTGGCAGGCACACCCCCGGCGAGCGAGTCCACCAGCTCTTCCACATTGTCGACTAGCTCCGCCTTCGCCATCAACTCCTCCCGGAGGCGACTAAGGGTGACATTGGCCTTGGACAACGTATTTTGGACAGCGGCGCTACGATCCTCGACCGCAGACACCGCGCCCGCCAGAGGGTCATCGCGACAAAGGGCTTGCGGGTCAAAGCTCAAATCGCCAGCATCTGCACAGAAAAACCCACGCATGGATGAAATCTATTGCACCACCGGCAAAAACTCTAGATGCAGAGAGGAACATCAATAAAATATCTACCAGTAAAGGTACCTGAGAGGGCCTTGGCGACTGAGAACAGTTGCTCTTCAAACAACTTTTCCCTGGCCGCATAGGAGGCTACGCAGATCCTCTTCGCGCTTCTGGGCATCGTCACGGGCCGCGATTGCCTCGTCGCGCCCCTTCACAGCTGCGGCTAGTGTTTTCTCCAACGTGGCGACATTGCGCAGTAAAGCGTTATGCTCAGCTACATGGCAGTCAATAATTGGCTATCAGTCGATTATATCAAAACAGAGAGAAGACGAAAAGAATAAGTGTAGAGCACTCACTTTCGACCACGCGGTGACGCGTCTCCAGCATTGCATGCTGGCGACCCATCGCCATCACCTGCTCCGCTACCTGCGCGGCTTCCTTTACAGGGAGCTGTCACACAAAACAAGGAGTCAGAAGAGGGCAGCAGAAGGCGTTGACTGCCACATTAAAAAAGAAGGAAAGATATACTTACATGGTCCTCTAGCGACTCCGAAGAAGCTTGCTGAACAGTCATCTGAGCAACCATTCGATGCTCCCCTACGTGAGGAGAGCTCGAAGAATTGTGCCCGGAGTGGCCGCCGCCGGAGGAGAAGGAGCGCGCTCGACCTCTAACTTGGCCCTTGAAGTTGCGACTCTCGATTCTTTCAAAAACTCGACGTCGCCAGAAGATGACGACGCCTCTTGACTACAAGACCAAGTTTACATTGAGAAAAGGGAAAACTCCAGGACAAAACCAACAAGAAGAAAACAGCAAAGAATGAATGACCCAGCAAACTTACCAGTTAAAGTTGTCAAGATCAAACGCGGCAGCCGCCGATTCCGACGAAGACTCCTTGGGCAATCGCATCTTCTTGCGAGAAGACGGTGCCACAGTCCTCACAGGAACGGCTGGAATTGGCGACTCCGTGCCAACAGCCGCGCCTCCTGGAGTCGAAGGAGTCGACGCGTCAGAGTCCTCGCTATGCGAACGCTTGCGAGTATCCGGACTCTCGGACTCGGGGGCTTTCTCTTCCACATTAGAAGGGACATTCGACTCAGACTCGTCCTCTTCCAAAGCTTCACGAGGAATAACCCCCTCACGGAGAGGAGGCATACAAGGCGACACCGCCCAATCCTGCATACAAACAAAACAAGTAAGCAAACAGAAAAGCAATCGTGAAAATAAGCTACTGCGTAGCATAACTATACCTCGGGAGGAGGATTCGAAGCATCAAAAGGAGGAACAACTGGTTCGCTGGGAAGCACATCCTTAACAGTGCACTTCGTAACCAGTCGAATCCTCTTATCCACCTCACTCGCGGACATGCCATCGGCAGACACGCGAGTGGCATCATCAGGGCCACTCCATTAAAACATGGGATGGACTCTAGCTTGGAGAGGCTGGACGTGACGACGCAGCCAAGTCCTGATAAGAGCGCAGCCTCCCTCTTCTGCGCCTATGCGACTTTCGAGGTCGCAGACGCGCTGATACAGCACGTCCGTCTCCGCGAGTTCGCCAGGCATAACTACGTTCTTCCAAGAACGCATCTTCTTGTAGGGAGTCGCCGGATTGAAGGGCGCAAGTCCAAAGTGCTCATCTTTGGCCTTCTGATCGCGGACATAGAACCATTTGTCCCTCCATCCCTGGACGGACTTGGTAAGCTTGATGTCGAAGTAGGTGGCGGATGGGTTGACATGGATACCGCAACCACCTACGTCATAAACTAAAGAGCCAGAGGCGGACTGGCGCTTCAATTTAAACAAGCGCTTGAAAAGGCCAAAGTGTGGCTCAATTCCGAGCCAGCACTCGCAAAGAGTAATGAAACAGGTGATGTGGAGAATCGAGTTTGGGGACAGCTGAGGGAGCTGGAGCCCGTAGAAACAAAGGAGACCCCTAAGAAAGGGGTGGAGAGGCAAAGAAAGGCCGCGAATGACGAATGCAAGAAACATCACTCGAAAACCAGCGGGAGGCACAGGAATGGTCTCACCGCTGGGGACGCGCGAATCGGCGACTGCTGCAGAAATAACTCCGTCTTGGCAAAGAAGACGGAGATCCGACGCCTTGATGATAGAAGGGCGCCATGCACCATTGGTCACACGGGTACCCGCGACCTTCTTTTCCCGCCGGCGGTGGCACTGGTGCCCGTAGCAGCGGGGCCACCCTTCTTCTTCGTTGCGGCAACGGTGGCCGCGGCTTCAGCGGCAGCGCCTCCTTTCTTCTTTACCATTGCGCGGCGGCGATGAGAGCGCAGAAAATAACTTGGAAACAAACGGAGGTGGTCCAGAGTTGAGGAGGAGATGAGCGTAGGGAAAAGCAGATGAGCAGCAGCAATGGCGATGGCAGTGAGGAAGAAAAGAGTGCAGATGGAAAATTACCGCCATAGCACCGCTACTTAACCCCTAGGAGATGCAATCCAACGGCTCACAAAAAGCCTACTGGACGTGTGGCGTGCATCGGCTCAACACGTGGAGAAGAGGAAGCGCGAAACCGTCCCTCCACTACTCCCATTACGCGCGGAAATCGAGGACGCACAGTTAATAATAAGATTACGCACGCACAGTCAAATGAAAGTCAGAAAGTGGGACCCACCGCTCGTCACGTCCCGTCAAAATCGCTCACGCGGACAACTGAGGTCATGCAAGCGTCAGCACTGACATCATCAAAGGCTACTTTAGTCCTTGCTAGAGTCTTCGACTCCACCAAGCACTCGGGGGCTACTCCCATAGGGAGCGCTAGCCGCGCACCCTACGATTTTTTCTTTTCTTACTGCAGGGATATAGGCAATCACAATCAAACCCAACCACTCGAATCACGATTCGACTATGGACATGGGGTACTCCCATAGGGAGCGTCGGAAACAATTTTGACTGAAACAAACAAGCAAAGACGACAGCAGTCGCAAAAGTTCTTTAGTCCCTGCCTGAGTCTTCGACTCAACCAGGCACTCGGGGGCTACTCCCATAGGGAGCGCTGGTCGCGCACCCTATGATTATTTGCACAAAAACTGTGTGTTGATAACATCCACACTCGCAGATCATGGCGACACCGCCTCATAATTTTCCCTACAAAGAGACTACATCTCCTGGGTCGCCTGAATCGTCTCCGCGATGATAAAATTCGGATGCCGCGCTTACAGCATGAAGGTAAGACCTGAATAAGGCCTGGCAATGCATTTAACTGCGCACTACCAGAAATATATCCGTGCCTGCAGGCACGATGAACATGCCTTGACGGACGCGTCGAGTGCTCACACCCATATAACTGGAATTCGACTCCTGTAAGACCTCCGCGGCCTGAGTCGAATTACACCAGCACTCTTCCGGATTTGAGTCCGGGGACTCGAATTTGAGTAGATTGCATTGTTTCACCCTAAGGGGGTTAACTGATACCAATACTTCGGTTACATCAGGCACGTATATCAACAATCCTGATGACATAAATAAAAGCAGTCGAAAATGTACTCATTCAGGCACTCAAAGACTTCAAAAAAGTCCCCAGTCGAATCTGCGATTCCACTGGACACTCAGGGGCTACTGACATGGGTATACCCTACAGGTACTCGAGCTTGGTATATACGGTCCAAATACGTATAGGCCCACGGTGTCGCCAAGGCCCAGATGGAAGGACTCGAGTAACCTGCGGACTCTCGATTGCTTGAAGATCAAGAAAAAGCTAAAGATAGAAAGTTTGAAGGGGAAAACCCTAACTTGTAACCGACTCGACCTGCTACCTGAGACCTAGCCTATCTATATAAAGGCTAGGAGGGGGCAGCGAGGAGGACACACGCAACCCTAGTTTCCACAACCTTCGCCAGATTACATCTGCGCACCATTGTAACTTTCGACTCCTTCAATAATTCCACGAGCAGACAAGCAGGAGTAGGGACCTCTATGAGGCCTGGACCTAGGTAAATCCTTCGTCCCCTGTGTGCTTGTTTGCTAGCCGATAGATGTCTCCAGCGCTTCCTCCTTCTCCAAAACCCAAGTACATAACAATGGGCATTGATGAGTTAAACCCTCGTCACTTTCCATTGTCACTCTTGACAAAATTTCCTCCTCTATTAGGCTGTCCACCTCCGCCTCTTGCTTGACCATCGCCTGATGTAGGCCAACCACCTGGTGGTTTCTTGGGACAATCGGGCTTAATGTGCCCCTTCTGACCACACCCATAGCATATGATCACCGGCTTTAGGCAATCCCTACTAAAGTGCCCTGGAAGCTTACAATTGTGACAAATGACATTCCTCTTGGTTGTGGTTGCACCACGATCGGGGTTGTTACCATTGTTAAAGGACCTATTTCAAGCTTTGAACTCCATATTAGGTTTAGGTTTACTTGCTTGGATCCTCTTGGTTTCCCTCTTTGCTCTCTTCCTTCGGTCATCTTGGACATTCCTGTAATCATCCTCAAAGGTTATGGCTACATCAAGTAGTTGTTGAAAAGTCGCTTTATTGGCTAGCCTCAGCTGCATCTTCACAAATGGATTTAAACCACGCAGGAAATGCTTTTTCCTCTTTTCCTCAGTGCTCACTTCATCCTCAACATAACGAGATAGTAGACTAAACTCCCGGATGCACTTCATGACACTTTCCAGAACATGGTATATCCCTGCTGAAGTTCTTCAAACTACCTATGCTTCAGTTCAATAACACTTTCCAGAACATGATATTCACAGAATCGCTTCTTAAACTCCTCCCAGGTATACTCCCTTCCTGGAGGTTACATTGCTAACTGATTCTCCCACCATGATGCTACAGGTCCAGTTAAGAGATGTGTTGCATACCTCAACTTTTCCTCATTATTGCATCCTACAGTTTTCAACTTTCTCTCTGTATCTTCTAGCTAATCCTCTGCATCCATTGGCTCAGGGGCTGATGCAAAAGGTAACAACCTTGCATTTTGAAAGTCAGAAAGGCTCACACCACATCCTTCAGGTTCCCTCTGATGTCCCACTCGATCCTCTAATTCCTTCATAAACTTGTTCTAGGACTCTTGCATCATCTGCATATATTGCATAAAATTTTGTTCCATCAACGGCCTCATTGGTGGTGGTGGTAAATTTGCCTGCATTCTGGCGTCTTCATCCGCCTTTTCCTTAGTTTCGCGCTCCATGCGCTGTTGTTCGGTCCCGTCCTCTACACCCGTTTCCATACCCCCCCAGTCCTGTAACATAAAGCGAACACTCATAATTACATCATGCATAATTGTTCTGAGCTCAACTTTATGCACAGAACTAGTCACACAATGGAAAACAAGATCCAAACAAGAACCAAATATGCATTTCACGTATTATACATTATAAACAACATAGTTAGTACAACGTCATTACAAGCCCATACCATTTAGGTATTACAACTCATGTGGATATTATCCCACTTATTTAATTACATGAAGTGCTTAGACTCTAACTTCCGTATCACCACTGGAATACTCCTCCTCTAGTGTCATGCTCCCTAGAAGCTACGACATTCATCGTACATTCCCGGAGTACAACCGTGCTGACATGAAGTTCGATGCACCGTCTGTGAAATGACTTGCCTCTTCGATGGACGATACTCAATATCAGAAGTATTCGGACTCGACACATCATCTAGCTGAAGTGCGTCCATACCTTCCAGCTCATCTGAGGTATCTTCAGAATCATCCTCATCACTGTCTTCTTTAATCTCCTCATTCATCCAGACTCTAGAATCATCAACAGAATATTCCGCTTCCGGTGCTCCCCAAGTACTCTGCTGGGTATGATAGTCATCAGCTATAATTGGATAGTGCACGTTATCTAGAGTAGGATAATGTTCTGGTGACTCAAACACCCTTTCTTTAGGATCTTCCTCATCGGACTCTACATCCTCTACATGGATATCCCTTCCATCAACGGAATAAGATCTCACTCCCATGCATCTAGTTTGCCCGGTATCCCCAACCGAGTCTTCCATAGGAATAGGATTCCCGGTAGATCCATCCATCGATTTGTACCTCCATCCTTTGGAGTTTCCAATAGGTAGTTTTGAGTCCTCGGTTCCCCAAGAATTCGGTGGTACTAGATAACTAGTACCCTCATCAGGATATCTAGTGGGTTCTGGCATAGGTGAATAAGGATATGGTGTAAAAGATGCTGGATCTATAGGTATATCCTTAAAAGTTGGGCTAACCCTGCCCACTGCTTCGTTCTCTAGTTGAGATGCTAACTTCTCCCTTCGTTCAGATTAGTCAAATCCTCTAGCATATCAATCTGATCCTCTACAATAACCTGATGTGTCTAATATAAAGACCCAACTATCCATCGATACTGATCCATAAACTTGGAAGCTAGTTTTCGATGCTTCTTTACTAAAGTAAGATGATCCAGAACTAGTTATGTGTATATAGAGTTGTGAGGAATCACATAATATGTCTTGTGCCTTGTGCTAGGTGACTTCTACCTTCACCCATAGCTAAGTCTTGTGCCTTGTGCTCCCGGACATTGGATATCACCTCCAGAATAGCAACATGGTACGCTGCTAGGTGACTTCTACCTTCACCCATAGGTAAATTGTGATATAAACCAAGCTTATCTGGTCGTTGGATGCTAATACGATATTTGGCTAACATACACCCATCATGGTACTAACTGGAATAGTAGTTGTGCAACAAAAAACCCTCAGAAGTTCTCGAAGCTGCTCAGTTAAAGTCCCCTGATAATCATCGAGAGTTTCTGCTTTCCTTACCAAAGTCCGTTTTGGAAACTTTGGTGCCATTTTAACTGTATACAAAACATTCATAATTAGTCACCAATAATTGTAATGATCCATCATAATAAAGAATTATCACACTAAAAAATATAACGAAATATTCCCAATTGAATATTCATCATATAATCTAGAGAACTCTTTACCGTTGCCCTAAGACTCCTACATGTAGTTCCCTTTAATAGGTTTCCAACCTAAGGTCAAAGCAATCGCTCTGATACCAACTACGGTGACCCAGCATACCATGCATGTGTAGTATACTATAGTCATTGACATGACATCCACAGAACACCATTCTGTAAATATTGCATCCCTCAGAGTGGTACAACAGAAGCATCGCGGGTCCATGTTACAAACATACACACTTCATTATTATTATAATACCAGAAGTTCGAGACTTCAAGTGATTCAAACATACAAACCAAATAACTTATTTTATAAGTTCAGCGGAAGAATGAAAAACACAACGGTAATAAAGACGTGAGCTCGACAGCTTATTCTATAGGGTTTGTGCTCCTCGGCTCAACCTAGTTAACTACAGTCTGGCCTGACAACTACTCTGACTCGTTGTCTTCAGCTCCATAGTATATCCCATAGTCCACCCCTTCGATTCCACTGGACAGATCCGGCTCTTCATAGTAGTCATTGTTCTGGACCTCTGTAGCATACACCTGGTCATCCTTCTGGCCCTCAAAGTCTAGCAAGGGGTTCAAAGGAAAGAGTGAGTAACAACGTTACCCAGCAAGTTCACTATATGAAAGGTGGGAAGTTTGTTGCTCTAACTACCACCTCAGACTATAAGTCCTTGGTACTATGCAGTTTTAGTAAACATTTCTTCAAAGATTGATTTTATTATCAAAAACTATGCCCATCAGCCTTCATAGGTTGACCAGAACTTCATGGAGTTCCTTTCCTGCAACGTTCGTAGCTCCTCCTCGGAATATGGAGTAACATGTCATAATTCTTACACTCTGCAGAGGTGCATTGCTTTACCCATAAGAGACCAAAACCTTGTTGCACAACTGGGCGTACTTTCTTGTCCACAATTCTATGATGTGGGGCCCAGTAGATGATCCAAGCCAATCACTACCCCTCTCCGTGACCCCACATGAAGACACAACCCTCTAGGACATGCCCCACCTCTGTCAAGCCCCTTATAGGACCGGTTATAACTCTAGTAGGCGCCTAAAGACTCTATGATACGGTTATGCCCTGGCAAGCTCCCTTGAAAGTCCAGCTAAACCACTGACAGCCTCTGAAGATAATCTAGACACCATCATGGGAAACTAAGGGGTTCCACCCATGTGCTAGGTTTCTCCACGAGAAATCCTCAGCCTCATGATCAGGTCATCTGTCCATGCGAAAGGAAGAAGATCTAGCTGACTTTTCCAGCCCATTCCAAATCTTATGGTTAACACGTAATATACGGCGCTAGAATCATTGATGTCATGGGTTATAATGCCCTAGTTGTTTGACCATTGGAATCCTAGATTCCACCGTCATTCTTAGTATTTATCATCACTTAGGATGATAATAGCATTCATTTGTCTGGGAAAATATTTATTTTCTGTCTCTTTAAGAATATAGGTGATAACACACAATTTTCAAATACTTTCATAAAGACTCTTCAAAGGACATGAGCAAGTGGTGAACTTGCCTTGTGACTGTAAGGTAGTGAAGTCGGATACTTCCACTTGACCTTGAGCTCCGGTTTCTACAGAAAACCATTATTGCCGGTAAGGACAATATTTAAAGAAGCAATATGCAATGCATAGTAATGTCATGATTTGTTTTCTTTCTTCTTTGCGTGTTTTACCCACCTTGTAAAGGTTTTAAGTTTCTTTTAAGTAATAAAAGAAAAGCATTACTCAAGAATCATTAAATTCAAATTATTTTTATATTTAACATTTTTATAATAACTAGTATTATTCTGAGAGTTTAAAAATGAATTTATTTAATGTTTAACTCTTTTAAATATTTAACTAAAGTTCCTTTAAGGAAATAAAACTTTATTTTTATCGCACTTGATTTACTTTTCAAAAATACAAACTAGTATTTTTCCATAATAGTACTTCCCTTTAGAATCTTAAAAATGAATTTTATTCAATTTTAAGTGTTTTGTATATTTTTTATAAAATTCAAGAAGGAATATATACAATTTTAAAAATAGATCTATATTTAATTTCTTAAAATTACTATCTAGTATTTTAATTGGATAGAGGATATTTTTGTGATTTCATAGATATATTATTTGTATTTTTAGGATTTTTATTTATTCTAGAGCCTAATTTATCTTAGGGATATATTTGTAATTAAGTATTTTACATAAGTCCTTTTAAAACATGGGCCTAGCCCACTAGGCTGGCCTAGTCCGACCCGACCCGCTTGGCCTAGACAAACACCCCTGGGTAGTACTGGGCTGCTCACACCCAGCCCGGTACCACCCACTCGCTCTCTCTTCTCTCTCGCATGACACCCTCTCTGGCCGCTCGATGTCGCCACCATCGCGGGTGATTCCGGCCACCCTAGGCCATCGTGTCCATTGCTGCGGTGCAAGACGACACGGATGATGCTGCTGCTCGACCCTGTCCCGCTCGATCTGGCGCTGGCGCTCTCCGCTGGCCGTGCTGACCCCCACCTCGTGGCTAGGGTTTGGGTCTATCGTGCTCTAGCGCTCCCTCGATGACGCTGTGGTGCTCGTCGCGCCACTCTTCCATGGACGCCACTGCCGTGTGCATGTGCGGGTTGCGGCGCCCCCTCGGGGTGCTCTCCGTTCCACCACCTCTCTACCGTCGACCTCCTCTCTTCTTCCTATTCGATAACCTTACGAGGACCTCAAGTAAGTGCACTATTCTCTTCTCTGTGCTCTACCTTGCCTCGATTCTATGCCATGTGGTCACTTGCGATGGATTTCCCTATTTAGGGTTCATCCCTAAATTCCTAGGGTTCATTCCCCCTACAGTGGTGATTTAACATAACTCTAGGGTTAATCTTGCCTATTCTAATACTTTGATGTTGATCTACTATTAGTGTAGTGTCAATCTCTGTTGAGCATGTTTTGTTACTCTGTTCTCTATCAGAGAACACTATGCTAATCATGCTTTTGTTACCCTGTTATCTATCATAAAACTCTCTGTAAAAGCATTCTTAGTTTAATGTGGATGCCCAAGTTGTTGTGGTTGAGGATTTACTCCTATGGAGTTGAGTTTGGATGCTCTCTGTACTATTGGTTGGTTAATTGCTTACTTGTGGAGCACTAATGTGTTCAGTCTCCGGATTTAATCTTGTTAATGTGTAAATCTAAAGTTACTAGTGCTAGTCTCTGCTCTGTGATTAATAAGGAGACGATTTATAAAGAGATGATTCCTATATGCTTGTAGGAAAGTGATTAAACTTGGTGGTTTCTGTATAGTGTGGCCTAGTGATAGACAGCGTTGATCTCTACTGTCCTTTCTAAAATAAAGTGTCTATTTATGATTCCAAAATCATTTAGGAAGATGATTATCTTTATTGAAGTGGATATGCTTCAGCTTGTACTCAAGAAGATATGAACCTGCTAGGTACAGAGGTGCTACCCTTCTGGGAATGTTCCCTGTACCAACAGCTGTGATGTGTATCTATCTAGATAAAAATAGATCATAGTGTCAGTGATGTTGCTCTGAGACACTGCCTGTGCAAGAACGCATGCCTTATCTGGCTGTTTATTATCTGTTGTCTAATATGTCCACTTACCATGTGCTTGCAAGAAAATGAATGTGTAAGATGGAAAATGATTAGATCTAAATGTTGGGATATACCCTGGTAGCCTTGTCTTGATGTTGCCTTTTACTTCTGGCTTGTGGTACCCCTGGATTTGTTTTGGCTTCCTCCTGGCCTTGTCTTGCTCCTCCTGGTGTTGTTGCTCCTGTGTGGTCTTCCTGTCCACCTAGTACATCCCCCTCCTCAAGTCACCATCTTTGCTGGTGATTTCCTGGGTTTTCTATGGTGGAAAGTGACTTGATTTCTTGACATGGTTGCAAGATCTGGTGTTGTTCTTGGATGTGCTGGTGACAAATTGTGGTTGGGCTCTCTACGAAGTGAATAGCAAAGCTTGCTTTGCTCTACGCAGCTGTGATTTAAACTGCCCCTTTGCTCTCTCCTACTGACACCTCAATACATGCATTTAGGTGTGTGAGATGCTTCACTATTTGCTTTGGCAATGGATGAAATCAAGTAAATATGGTTTAAACTCCACCATCCTTTTACTATTACTTATCCTGGTTAAACTTATCACTTTTCTACCCTGCTTATAATGTGGCACTGGAGTCATTTGCTTAAAAGAACAGATACTACACATTAGTGAAACTTGCCCCTTTTAATTACTCTATGATGAAATATGAACAGTGCACTTCACTGTTCACCACTGAGAGTAAAACTAATCAACTAACATTTCATTCCTTTTTGAGTGGTTTACCTTATTTTGCAGGAACATGGTCTAGATGCTCAAGATGTTGTATGGAATAAATAGGTAGTATACATTCTTATTGTAATCTCTTTCTATTCTTCTTGTAAAGGACCTTGTAACAATATTTCTATGATTTAATAAAGATTCATTTTATTGGACTCTATTCCTTGTAATATTCTTTCTTGGTGTAAATATCTCCATTTGTAATCTTATTATGGAATAAAGAAAAGAAATAAGAATTCATTTCTTATTTGAAATTTCTTGTCTTCAATTCATATTGTTGTTCAATATATAGCCAAACAATATTAATACATCCTTTTGGAAATCCATTTTGTATTTCTAACTTATTTTCAAATATTTTTCAAATGGTTTAAATTTCAAATTTGAATTCAAAATATTTCCCCCCAAAACACAATAATGCCTAAAGGTCATGTCAAAATTTATAGCAATCACTTTAGAGAGCTATTCCTACCTCTGGTTAGTGAAAGAAACTCTAATCTCTTTAGGTTTTTATTTGGCAAAAAATTTACCCCGATTTTACCGATCAATGCATGCATATGTACAGATTCCTATTACTACCCTTCATTTGTTCCTAAATGCTGGGGTGTTACACTGCATCTCGTACATCTTAGGAACGGTGTTAGGATATTTCAGCCACGACTTTACCTCGATGACCGATCTGTCGCTCGGTGGCACGATTCCACCAGCTCGCCGCCAAGGCTAGTGACAACCTTCTTGAGGGTCTCTGGCTCCCAAGCATCCAATGGGTGAAGAAAGCCGAGTTTGGAGAAGAAATGAAGCTGCCCCAAGCGATTGTCCCAACCACAGGCGCAATGCAAACACATGAAGCTCATTTTCTCCCGGCAGCACTCGAAAGAACAGGAAGAATGTAGAACACGCACGGTGTCTGATCTATGCTCGAACCGGACGAAAAAATCGAATGGTGGTGCCAATACCTCAATCTTGTCCTCATTTCGTCTGAGCCCAAAACGAGACTTGAAAGCCGACAGCAACTCTGCCGGCAACACGGTGGGATGGACGCCCAACACGGTGGCCATGAGAGCGTGGTCGTCGAACTGTTGTGCCAGGGCTACCATGCCTGGGGTGCGTGGCAGCACGCAACTGCCCGAGGCCGGTTGCCGGCCAGGATCGCCCGACGGGACATGCTCCACCATGCGAGAAGGACTAGCCGGATGTGAGATATAAGTCCGGGGACGCGAAGCTCCGATACGGTGGATGATGCGATGGCAATGGCTGCGAGCTTCGATTAGGGGCGTGGGAGGTTGACTGGACATGGCGGGATGCAAATCAGAGCAAGTGCAAGCTCCAATCTAAGACAAGCATTTGAAGCTGACCAAAGGTTATGGGAGGGGAGCAGAGGAGAAGAGTAGAGCAGAGCAAAGAAATAGATCTGGTCCACGCAGGGGTAAACTAGTCCATGACCGCAAAAGATAATGGGGAATACTTACAGGGCGGGCCAAGAAGAGTTGACCTAATGGCGGTATTAGAGTTCAACCGTTTTTCTTCTGGTTCAAATGGCCGTTTGGCCGTTAGATTTGTATTCACCCCCATTTGGCCTTTCTAGACAATTGGTGATTCTACTACGACCCCTCCGCGAGATTGATGACAACTCGGGTACCAGGATGCACTCTCCCGGGAACTTTCGGGCCGCAAACCAACAAGCCCCATTACCTGGCCATTCGCCGTATGGGGCATCGACATGGTGGGACCATTCAAAAAGGCCCCATCTGGCTTCAGCCACCTCCTGGTCATAGTCAACAAGTTCACCAAATGGGTAGAAGCCAAGCCAATCAAGAATTGCGACGGCAAGACCGCCACCAAGTTCCTCCGCGAGCTCATCTACCGGTATGGCTACCCACATAACATCATCACGGACAATGGCACCAACTTCGCCAGGGGCACCATGGCTGATTTTTGCGAAGAACATGGCATACGACTCGACCTCACCTCAGTCGCCCATCCGGAGTCAAACGGCCAAGCGGAATGCGCCAACCAATGGGTCCTTCACGGCCTCCAGCTGCAACTATAGGTCCCCCTTGAGCGAACTCCTGGGTGCTGGGTCGAAGAGCTCCCCTCCATGATACAGGGTATCGGCACCTTCGTCAACCACTCAACTGGGTTTACGCCCTTCTTCATGGTGTACGGCGCTGAGGCTATCATGCCAACCGACCTGGAACACGACTCGCCTCGGGTCATCAATTATGCAGAGGCGGAGAACGAGATTGCTCGTCAGGACGGGGTCGACCAGCTCGACGAAGCACGCGACCTAGCTCGCTCCCGCACCGCCATCTACCAGCAGGGAGTCCGCCGCTACCATAGCCGCCGAGTCTGGACTCGCACCTTCCAGGAGGGCGACCTAGTCTTGAGACTCATCCAAGAAAAGAAGGGCATGCACAAGCTTTCTCCCCTATGGGAGGGGCCATTCGCCATAGGGTGAGTCCTCAGCAATGATGCCTACTACCTCATCAACATATGAGGCAATGCCCAGCTCGAAGTGGGAGGCCATGGAATGTAAACCTCCTCCGAAAGTTCTATACATAGAACTAAAACTTGTACTCATCTGCTATATGATGAAATAAAATCGGATCGCACAAATTGTGTCTACTCGCCATCTCCTTGTGCCAATCGCACTCGTACATTCAGAAATATGCTACCCATGGAAGTCAACCCTTTGTCGAGCAACTGGCACGGCTAAGTAATGCGACCCATGGGTATCGAAAATATTCAGGCCTTGCATCGTCCACAAAAACACCAACCCAGAGCCGCCATCGGAGTCGCCCCGCGAGACTGGCCTGTCGGGCCAAGACAACCGAACATGCTTCCCACAACAAACCCGTCCTCCCCACCCCCGTGCACGGTGACTCGAAAGGTCAAGTACCATGCTCGGGGACTCGCTACAAACGCCC
Source organism: Avena sativa (assembly GCA_916181665.1). Taxonomy (NCBI): domain Eukaryota; kingdom Viridiplantae; phylum Streptophyta; class Magnoliopsida; order Poales; family Poaceae; genus Avena; species Avena sativa. The sequence goes on along the minus strand of OV702292.1, from coordinate 253,728,761 downwards.
CTCACGCGGCTCGGGAATGCACCAAGTATGAGAGCCTGCCTCGAACTCGCCACGTGACTGCCTTTCCAAGTCAGGGATGACAAGCTACAAACAGCATATGAACGTCCTCACCTACCTTGGGAATGCGACTAGAATGGCCAAGTACCACGCTCGGGGACTCGCCCAACCGACCCTGGTCGCTTCCGGGAAAACGGCCAAGTATAGAGCACCCCTTGGGGTCACCAAGCGACTGGCTCCAAGAGCAACGGCAAGTCGACTCCGGTTAACCTAACAGCCTAACACAAACAAACATACATATACGCGAGGTTAACCCCACTAAAGGGTGGACGAGCTCGGGGACTCTCTCAACCAAAAATACAAAACAAACAACAATAACATAGCAATGCGAGTTGATTGACCATTTTTCCATCAAACAACAAAATATATTGTTCATCATCAAGGTACATTACAAAAGCGGCCAGTCGCCACGACTAACACAATGCCCTAGGGAAATTTCCTCACTCTGCAAGATTTAAAGAAGAAGCACCGCCATCGCCCTTGGCCCGGACAAATGGCTCCCAAGGGTTCGACGGGTACGTCATCAGCTGCTTCACCAATGACGACCGGAAGGCCTGCTCCGACTTTAGGTCACGGTGCTCTGGCTCGGAGTCGCCTAGCGCCACCACCGTCTCCTGGTACGGCAGCAGACCCCCATCGCCAACACTCGCTCTGTGAACGGAGCAGCCTTGGCGGTCAACCTGAGCACCTCTGCGATCTCCACCGAGCTAGTCGCCGAGGGATACCCGTTGGTGACGTTGTCGAGGTCGAAGTCGTCGAGGAAGTGCGCGAGCCCAAGACTGAGCATCGTTGTGGGCCCGCGCCGGAAGGCCGACAGCGCCATCAACTCGACCACTACGGGCGCTTCAGCGAGATAGCGCCACACTTTCGTTAGCCCACTGGGAATCACCTCGGTGGGAGAGATCCCATGGAGAACAGCCTGGACACAAAGCACCGAAGTGGTGGCCGCATTCACCACCGCCGTCACGCATTGCGAGGCATCAAAGGTCTGCACCACCGGGTCACTATGACCTATCACGGCTGCAATGTCAGAAAATCAATATCACTTTGACCTAGTGGACTCACCTGCTGGGGGAGTCACCCACTCGGGGACTCACCATATACCAGAAAAGAAGGAGCAGAAGAAAAAGATACTCACCAAGGAGTTTCGGCAACTCTCCATCACATGCTTCTCAGGCGTCTGATAGGTTGCAAACGTATCTATAATTTTTCATGTTCCATGCTTGGTTTTTATCTACTTTATTATGTTTTGTCCCAACTTTGGAGTACTTTTTATACACTTTCTTGGACTAACCTATTAACAAGATGCCATAGTGCCAGTTGCCTATTTTCTACTGTTTTTGGTTCCAGGAAAGTCAGAAAATCAATATTCTCGGAATTGGACCAGACAAAAGCCAAAGTTGTTATTTTCCCGGAAGATTCACGGAGCCAAAAGGAGAGACGAAGGGGGGCCACAATGTGGCCACACCACCCCTAGGCGCGGGTCCACCCAGGCCGCGCCAGGGCATGGTGTGGGCCCCCTGGCCGGCCATCGACCTTGCCTCTTTTGCCTATATATCTCCCTCGATGCAGAAACCCTAAATAGTCCAACCTCTAGCCACAAAAAGTTCCGCAGTGCCGCCGCCACCGAAGGGGAGATTCGGGGGGCAGAAAGTCTCTGTTCCAGCACCCTGCCGGGACGGGGAAGTGCCCCTGGAGTCATCTCCATCGATCTCCACCACCATCTCCATCATCGTTGCTGATTCCCATGATGATGAGGGAGTAGTTCTTCCTCGAGGCTAAGGGTTCTACCAGTAGCTATATGTTCATCTCTCTCTCTATGCATGATCATATTGTGATCATGAGCTTTGTAATCGAGTATATCTACCTTGCTACTCAAGTGCTTTAATAGATCTCTGCTCTCCCCATGTCTGTGAAAGTGACAGCGTGCACACCATGGTGGCACTTAGGCTAGAGATTACAAATACTTGTTATGAGTTATATTTGGAGTTGGATGTCTCTATGAAATTGTGGTGTTTGTTGGAACCATCTAGTGCTCACACTACTAGGAAACAGCCTATAGATAGACAAGATATTCAGTGGCGCATATGTGAAAATATGCGCCACAGATATATATCAGTGGCGCACTAGAAAACATGCGCCACAGAAGTTTGGTACTTCAGTGGCGCACGAAACCAATATGCGCCACAAAAGTCCATATTTCTGTGGCGCATATTTTCGTGTGCACCACTGAAGTGTCAAACTTCTGTGGCGCATATAGACGTATGCGCCACAGAAGGTTGATGGGACCAAGCAGCAAAAAAGGGGGAGAAACTTCTGTGGCGCATATGTCCATATGCGCCACAGAAAGTGATGTTTCTGTGGCGCATATAGGTGTATGCGCCACAGAACAAGCATATAGGGGGGAACAGATCCCCCCCCCATGGATCGCCTTTTCAGTTTTGTAAAAAATAAACAAAAATGATAGAAACTTCAAAAAAATAATTCCTTTAAGTTGTAGTTAGATTTTAGGGTATAGATCTAGACAAAATTGAAAAACATGAATTTTGATATATTTTGCAAAAATAGGTCATGGCACGGTAAAACGGCTCTAACTTTTGCATACTATGTCAGAAAAAAATCTTTAACCTATCAAAATGATCGTCTCGAAATTTGAATGCGCCATAGAAGTCATGGGCGGGATTCGAAATTTGAATCTCGCCGGTGCCCCTTCTCCTTATATTCTCCCCTTCTCCTCCACTTCTACTCCCCCTCCATACTTCTCCCTCCACTTCTCCTCCCCTCCATACTTCTCCCCTTCTCCTCCACTTCTCCCTCCACTATTCCTCCCCTCCATACTTCTCTCCTTCTCCTCCACTCTCCAGCGACATCCACCTCCGACCATGGCTATCTCGGTGACCTCCTCCTACGGCGACCTCCAACACCACCGACGACCTCCTCCTCCTCCTCCTCCACCACCACCATCTCCGGCGGCCTCCTCCAACCATCTCCGGCGAGCCCTTCCTCCACCTCCAGCGGTGGCCTCCTCCTCCTACTACTCTGACCACCTCCGACGTCCTCCTTCACCTCCGACCATCACATCTGATCCACCTCCGGCGACCACCCCACCTCTGGCCAGATCTGGTCAGGCTTTCTTTTTGAAATTTGAAAAAAACTTCTGTGGCGCATATTGGCCATATGCGCCACTAAAGTTTGAGATCTGTTCCACCTTTTTTTTGAATTTTGAAAAAAAACTTCTACAGCGCATATTGGCCATATGCGCCACTGAAGTTTGAGAGTTCTGTGGCGCATTTCGAAATGCGCCACTAAAGTTTGTTATCAGTGGCGAGGTATCAGTGGAGACTAAGATATGCGCCACAGAAGTCCCGTTTCCATGCGCCACAGATGAGTTGTTTCCTAGTAGTGTCAAGGTGACAGTGTGGGGTTATCTAGATGGGAAAAGTGAACTTTGAGGTGTGCTGTTATAGCCCTACCATGGATTAGAGTGTCCAACCGGAGAGTAGTTCAAACTAGTATCATAAAGAGAAGATATTTATATGAGAGTGTTCACTAGTGAAAGTATGATCCCTAGGCCTTGTTTCTAAGCATTGAAACACCGTTTGCAACTAGATATGTTACATGTTTGCTTGCTTCCATCTTTATTTCAGTTTGCCTTTAGTATCTTCCATGCCATCAAGCTATTTTCAAGCACCGTTGTCTTTTATAAATACCACTTGTATTTCACTATCTCTTCCCCAAACTAGTGCACCTATACACCTGACAAGTGTATTGGGTGTGTTGGGGACACAAGAGACTTCTTGTATCTTGATTGCATGATTGCTTGAGAGGGAATACCTTTGACCACTTCCTCCCTGAGTTCGATAAACCTTGGGTGATCCACTCAAGGGAAAACTTGCTGCTGTTCTACAAACCTCTACACTTGGAGGCCCAACAACTATCTACAAGAATAGAAGTGCGTAGACATCAAGCTATTTTCTGGCGCTGTTGCTGGGGAGGTAAGGTAAAAGGTACTCACATCCTCCGGTGTGAGTGCTCGAAGTTATTTCCTTTAGATTCTGCAATTTTATCTTTTTGTTTCTTGTTTTCACTAGTTAGGCTTAATGGAAAACAATAACAAAATTAGAGAGCTTAATAGTATTTATCTTGAGTTAGGACATGATGTGTTTGAAGAGAAAATTAAAAAACCTATGGAACTTTATTTGCATGCTAATAGCAATGTTGTTAGTATGAATTCTTTGGACACCATTATTGCTAATGCTATGGAAAAGTCTAAGCTTGGGGAAGCTAGTTTTTATGAAAATGATCTTTTTAGTTCCCCAGCTTTGGAAGATAGCTATTCTATTGCATATGATGATACCAAACCTCCAATATATGATGATTACAATGATGAATATAATATTTTTAGTCCACCTACTATTGAGGAGAAAATTAATTATGATTACAATATGCCTCCTATATTTGATGATTATGGTGATGAGAATAATAATGATAGCTATTTAGTTGAATTTGCTCCCACTACAATTAATAAGAATGACTATGCTTATGTGGAGATTAATAATTATTATATGCATGTGGCTCATGATAAGAATGTTTTATGTGATAGTTATATTGTTAATTTTATTCATGATGCTACTGAAAGTTATTATGAGAGAGGGAAACATGGTTTTATGTATCTCAATAATATTAAGTTTCCCTCTTTATGTTCAAAATTTTGAAGTTGCACTTATTTTGCTTTCCTATGCTTGTTGCTTTGTGATTTCATGACTTGTTTATTTACAAAATTCCTATGCATAGGAAGTGGGTTAGACTTAAATGTGTTTTGAATTTGTTTCTTGATGCTCTCTTTTTACTTCAATTCATATTTCTTATGTGAGCATCTTCTCAAACTATCATGACTAACTTAAAGGCGTTAAAGAAAAGTACTTATTAGGAGATAACCCAAAAGTTTTAGTTGAGTCTTGGAACTTAATACCTCTGTAATAACCGCTCCTTGTCCTTTTTATTTGCTTTTTGTGCCAAGAGTAACCTCTAATGAGAGAGAAGTAATGCTTGGGAAAGTTGCTGTCCTGAAACAGATTTTTGTGCTTCACCGTAAAAAAATGTGTAAAATCTTTGTACATCCTTTTGAGGCGTGAATTTTTGTGCTTCTTCCCCAGGTTGTTATGTAACTTTCGTTAGTTCAACACTTTTCTATTTGAGCAACCGAAGGTGTTTGAAAAAATTGGTTTTTACCTACTGGTCTGTTTTGACAGATTTCTGCTATTATTTGCAGTTGCTTCTTGTTGATTCCTTTTTGAGTTCTCTTTGGGGAATTGAGCTTTTTGAGGGAAGTGATACATCAGATTGTGTTTTAATGGAAGTTTTATTGGTGTTGGAACTGAACCAAAAGACTTATTATCTTGAGTTCACTAATGTTGCTAATAAGGATTATGTGAAGTTTTGTATGAAGGAAAATTTTCAGGTGTATGGAGAGAATGATGTAATGAGATGAAGAATGGACTAAAGCTCAAGCTTGGGGATGCCACGCATGTCACCCCAAGAAATATCCAAGAAGTACAAGCGTCAAAGCTTGGGGATGCCCAAGGCATCCCCTTCTTCATCAATAAAAATCTCAGGTTTCTTCCAAACACTTCATTTTTATTGTTTCATGCATAGTTGTGTTGTTCTTGGAGTGTCTTTGTTTTCGTTCTTAGTTTTTTTTTGCTTTGTTTTCTTAGTTTTCTTGAATAAGTTGGTTGGATTCCAACATACTTCTTTTGGAGAGAGACACACTCTGCTTTCATTGTTTCGAACACTCTAGTTTTCATTCTTATTGTTTTGTGAATGTTCTCTTTTGCTAGCACTGGGTTTAGCCTTAGTTTTCTTGTGCTTTCAGCTTAGAAATTTTTATTTCTTCCTTTTGGATTTGTGAGATGTAACACCCCAAAACTTTAATCCAAGTGATCAAGATTAAATCTACCCAATTTAGGGTTAACAAAAACTTTTTCTATTTAAAAATCTTTAAGCATTCATATGTGTATGCATTTAAAATAGGAGTTGTTTGAAATGCAATGTTTGAGTGATGTATTGATTGTAAAATGATTCTAAGGTGAATTAAACATCATATAGATCATTCCCAAACAAATCCCTAGGAAAAAGAAATCAAAAAGAATTAATTAAGCCAACGGTCACTTTTGCCATTTTAATCACATAGCCTACTTTGGCTATTCCTAGAACTCAAATCTTAACAGAAACAATTGTGGTTCTTTGCACCCCTTGCTAGTACAAGTAGTGATGTGCCAACGCCCACTTTGTTTCATCCCAAAATCTTTCAAACACTAAATTTAAATGACATTTGAAAATTGAATGTATTTCATATGCATAGATCACACTTATTCAAAAACCACTCAAATGAACTCCATTTTTAAATCCCAAGCAAACCTAGATGCTTAAGCATAAGATGAATCACTCCACCAAAAATCTCCCAAAAATTCAAATATTTTCTTCATGCGGCCTTTGTGTCGAACACCTGGTAGGCAGATAAAAAGTGGCCTAACTATTATTGTTGCTAGTTAAGCCCCTGTCCCCCTCTTAACCCTCTCTGCACTCCCCTGTCCCCCTAGCATCTAACCAAGCCCAGACCAGCACCCCCTTTCCCTACAGCACCGGTGCAGCGCCGCCCAAATGAGGTCACCACCGGCCGAACACGGGCAGCACGCCAGAGACCGAGCCGTGCCATTCCAGCATGCCCGCTAGCTCCGCCCAACCCTACCACCGCCCGCGGTCCACCCCTCGATTAACCCCAGCCCTTGGACCACTCCCCAGCCTCGCCATCCTTTATCTCTATGAGCAAGCCAGAGCGCGCCAGAGCACGATCGCCGCCAGCATGCAGCAGACCGCGCCTTGAAACCATATTGTGCAGGCCGCTCCGCCTTGACCCCAGCACCCCGCCAGACACGGCCGTGCACCACCGCACGACCCATAGTCGCCGGGAGCCGTGTCGAGCACCGCCTCTGTCCCCCCGAGCGCGTGAAGCTCCCGACCATATGCCACCGCCCCTAGCCGCGCCATTGCGCCGTAGCTAACCGCCAGCAGACCACCCACCGTCTGCCAACCTCGCCACGCCGGTAGCCCCCCTGTTTCACCGTCACCGACGAGCTGGGCCCATGCCTCTCAGTCTCACCGTCGAGCCTATATAAGCAGGCCTCCCCCGCACCATCTCTTCACACCATTCCACTACCCTCTCTCCACTGACCATTTACCCTCTCTCGTCGGAGCCGCTAGAGCCGCCGTTCACCGGAATTGCACCAGAGGAAGCCGCTGCAGAGGAGGAGACACTGCCGTCGATTCCGTCCACCGCAGCCCTTGCCGCGTCTTCGCCTGAGCTCTCCATTGCTGTCCAGTTTGTTTGCCCACCTCGCCGCACTAGCTGGAGCCCTGGTACGTCCCCAGTAGACCCCCACCGGCCGTTTAGGGTTCGGTCTCGCCGGCGATGAGTCCGTCGTCGATGACGACTGTGGATCGTTGATCTATGTTTTAATCGTAGCGCCCAGATTGTCCCGTACTGCTTCGCGTTTAAAGAGTCACTGACAGGCGGGACCCCCCTGTCAGCAGCCCTCTATGCCGTGGAGCACCACTGGGCCAGCCCGTTAGTTTTCCCGCGCTAGCCCACAAATTCAAATAAGTGTTTTTGAATTCAGAAAGATTTACTAAACTCAATTGAGTGATTCCAATTTTGTTAGAAAGCTACTGAAAAGATCTATCCAAGCCCGTTGGGTTTAAATCATTTAGAGTTAGAGATCTATCCTAGTTAAAATAACAAAACAGAAGATTTTGCACATTCAAACATTTTTATAAAATCAATCATAATAGCTTTTGAGTTGATTCCAACTCTCAAAAATCACATTTAACCATACCTATCTGAATATGTAATATTATTAAGGTTTGCATGCAGTGAATTTGGACTAGTACCAAAATAATGCTATATAGGCATTTCTAGTCACTTTAAATCATTAAATATTAAACTTAAACTTAATAAAATATGATCCAACCCTTAAATCACATTCCCATGTGTTAGAATATGTGGTGATGACATGTGTCCACATGATCCCATATTTTAATTGGAGAATATTAAATCTTAGTTAAATTCAATGAGTAGAAATTACTTTTCTCAAATAAAAAGAATGAAGCTAGTTCATTAAACCTTGTGATGATAATAAATCATCAAATGTGTGCCTTAGTGTGCTAAGTAGACTAGTTAAGTATTGTTTGGTGATGGTGTACTCTGTATGTATTTATAGACGATAGTACCGAGCAAGCTTACGAGGAGGAGGAGTTCTACCAAGAGGAGGAGGAAGAAAACTTCAACCACTGCACTACCCAAGGCAAGCTAGCACTATACCAGTTAACCCTTGCAAGCTTTACTTGCAAGCCATCATTAACAATGCAAGCTAACCCTTGCAAGCTAGATAACCTAAGCCAGATGCTTTAGGCATGCTTTGGTTATACCATGTGACTTATACCTACTCCCAGTTTTATTTACAAAGTTTTACTTTCTTTACTTTACCGAAGTCCTTTACTTATTTAAAGGTAGCATAAAGAGTATAAAACTTGACCTATCTAGTTAGACTTAGATATCATTCTATGGCATGAGATTTACATTAGCATCCCACTTTAGTGAACACTCTTAACTTAGTAGTTAGAACAAAACCCAAAAATTTGATTCACTCTAGATGGGAATACTTGGTGAAAATGACTTGTGAAAACCTTGGAATGATGAGTCATTGTATTGAGATGTTTTGACATGTGTTGAGAAACACAAATGGTTTATGATGATGAAAATGTTGAGGCATGAGCCTTAGCCCTTTTATAAAATTGGTGGTTGGGTTCGGATCCGATACCATTCCAATTTTACCATACAACCACAATACCTGAATTGGGCAAGGCTTAGCCGAAATTTTATATGCATTAGTATTAGTTCCCTCGCGGGAGAGGTTTGAGCTGAGGCTACCTCTCAATGTTGTCCACCTATGCAGTGCCCAAGATGACAGATGGTCATGGTTGGGAGGCCATGCTCATAGGAAAGGTGCTTATACTAGGGTGTGTAAAGGAAAGGTTATGTTTGATTATCTGCATACTAAGTATGATGATTCAGGGTTATCCCTGACAGATGTATTGAATCTTGTGGTGAAAGTGCACCACCTCTATAGAGTGTCAAACTATTCGAATAGCCGCATCCGTGGTTATGGACAGTTGGAGTGGCCATACTGTTCCGTTGTCAGATGTTTTCAAAACAACTTATGAAATGAATTGTGATATGACTTGACCACAACAGAGTTGTGTCTATAATGATTAAGTTCCCACTTAGGTGTTTCAAACTTCTTTTATCTTTCTTTTTTTCAGAACTCAGCTTAGGTTTCAAACTTAACTTTACAAGTAAACTTAGAGTTCGCATTTCCTACTAGAACTATACTACTTGTTAGTGGTAGTTTGTGAGTACTTAAAGATTACTCATGGATTTTGTCCCTGGCTATTCCTACGGTCAGACTATGAAGGAGATTACCAAGATGAAGGACAGCAGGACGGCTATGATAACTAGGACTATCTCCCATTGTCAGCATTGCCTGTGACTCTGAAGATGGACCCACCGCTACGCTATTTATTCTGCTACTTGATTGTACTAAGACTGGATCATGAGATCCTTATTTGTGTAAGACCTTATTTATGGTTTGTAATGGATGATGTACTATGATATCCAATCTGTTATGTCTCGCAAAAATGGTAATCCTGGGATCGCGAGGTATGGCATAACAGGCATCTGGGATTAAAAATCTGGGTGTTGACATGAGACAAGCTCACTGATCTTTATTTATTATTATCTTTGTGAGCACTTTCAAATAAGTTTGGTTTGGATTGGAAAAGAGTAGGAAAGTTCATGCTTAAGTGGTAAAGAGAGCTTGTTTTTGACTGTGGCCTATGCTTTGCCATGCCATGATTGATATTGTTTTGGCTTTATGCTTAGTATTCTTTGCTGTATCATGACATGTTATAAGCAATTGCTTAATGTGCCTTGGAAGGTGAGTTGTTTTAGCATATTAAAGCATAGTATTGTGGTCTTATCCTTTGATGCTTTATTTGGGTTGACTTGGCACATGATCACACCATGTTATGACTATCCAAGTCACCATAGCCTCTATGATCCTTTAGTTTTCAACTTGTAGTATCACTTTATGCTTTGATCAATGATCTTTTGTCGCTCTGCATGATTATGGCCATTATTGCTCTCTTAGTTGGTCGCTCCCAGTCTTTTGCTAGCCTCCACAACCAAGTATGAGTTCCACTCATGCATCCAACTCCTTAAACCAAGTTATTCCAAAGAGTCCACCATACCTACCTACTATCTTATGCTATTCCAAGTATATTCATGTTTTTATCTACCTTCTGAATTAAACTTATTATGAGAAAACTAGTGATTAAAGCTCTCACAAACTTGATGGCACACTTTACTTTTCTTGCCCTTAATAAACTTGAACCATTGTGTCGTCTATGTTGTATATGCTTGCACTTATTTGTTGGGGATTAGCAGAACCATGTTGTCATGGGGAACGCTTTTAGCATTGCACTTGTACTTTGTACCTAGTTGATGTCATGCTCTTTTGTCTATGGATGTCGTCGGTGTGAAATGAAAGGGGAGCTTGTAAGTTCATGGAGTTATGTATATGTGTGAGAGAAACGCCTGGGCCACTGGTCTAATCCATGCTGTCATGGTGGAAACCTGCAGCGTAACCATAATGAGCTATCTATGAAGCATTCTTCTTATAAAAAAAGAGAGTCGGATATTGAGAAAAAAAAAGAGAAAAATAAAAAAGAGATATATGAAAAGAGGAAAGAGAGAAAAAAGCACCATATTCCCATGGTAAATAAGAAGATTGTTGAGATGCTCGTTGTCTACTTGCCTTGTCATTTTGATATGGGGATTCTTCCGTATCATCGGGCAAGGGGTGCCCCATTGGCGGTTCTTTATGATACGCATGTACTTACGATGACAAGAACTTACTGGTGACTAAACTTGAGTAGCATGAGGAGCGACCCTCATATTCAAGGGACATGAGATTTCCAACTTATACTTTGTCAAGCATATACACCATAGTTTGTTCACTTTAACCTTAATCACTTCAAGATGCTTATGATAGGGGCAATGAGAGCTGGAAGCTATTTAGTACCATAATTTTTGGAAGCTCTTTATGAAACTTGAATCTCTACTTCCTTCTATGAAGGCCTTTCTTCCACTTTTATATTGAGTCTCCACCCTCTATCTTTATGCACCTACTTTGAGAGCATAGTGGCCATTCTTAGTTCTATGTGCACTGTCCCAAGACTTGTTGATTGATGCATAACTTTGATATTGCTTGTTTTAAACTATTTGTATCTAGTCACTCTTATAAACTTTGAAGGTGTCGTATGCATTTATATTTGTTACTCTATGAGGGACAAGATGAATGCTACTATGCTATGTTTTCTTTATGTGAAACAAACGTCTTGCAAAGCATTGTTATTCATTAATCTTTTGTTTGTACCTTTTCATGTTGCAACATAGTCTCTTTGTCTTATTGCTAGAACTTTGTCTTTCATGTTATGATTGAAGTACTATGATCCCAGCTTTGAATGTTTTGCAAATACTTTGATCAAGTTTATGATGGTGCATGTCACCTCAAAAATCATTCTTTCTTTTTATCACTTACCTACTCGAGGACGAGCAGGAGTTAAGCTTGGGGATGTTGATATGTTGCAAATGTATCTATAATTTTTTATGTTCCATGCTTGGTTTATCTACTTTCTTATGTTTTTTTCCCACTTTGGAGTACTTTTTATACACTTTCTTGGACTAACCTATTAACAAGATGCCACAGTGCCAGTTGCCTGTTTGCTGCTGTTTTTGGTTCCAGGAAAGTCAGAAAATCAATATTCTCAGAATTGGACCGGACAAAAGCCAAAGTTGTTATTTTCCCGGAAGATTCACGGAGCCAGAAGGAGAGACGAAGGGGGGCCACAGCGTGTCCACACCACCCCTAGGCGCGGGTCCACCCAGGCCGCGCCAAGGCATGGTGTGGGCCCCCTGGCCGCCACCGACCTTGCCTCTTTCGCCTATATATCTCCCCCGATGCAGAAACCCTAAATAGTCTAGCCTCTAGCCATGAGAAGTTCCGCAGCGCCGCCGCCACCGAAGGGGGATTCAGGGGACAGAAAGTATCTGTTCCGGCACCCTGCCGGCATGGGGAAGTGCCCCCGGAGCCATCTCCATCGATCTCCACCACCATCTCCATCGTTGTTGCTGATTCCCATGATGATGAGGGAGTAGTTCTTCCTCGAGGCTAAGGGTTCTACCGGTAGCTATGTGTTCATATCTCTCTATGCATGATCATATTGTGATCATGAGCTTTGTAATCCAGTAGATCTACCTTGCTACTCAAGTGCTTTAATAGGTCTCTGCTCTCCCCATGTGTGTGAAACTGACAGCGTGCACACCATGGTGGCACTTAGGCTAGAGACTACAAATACTTGTTATGAGTTATATTTGGAGTTGGATGTCTCTATAAAATTGTGGTGTTTGTTGGAACCATCTAGTGCTCAAGGTGACAGTGGAGGGTTATCTAGATGGGAAAAGCGAACTTTGAGGTGTGTTGTTATAGCCCTACCATGGATTAGAGTGTCCAACCGGAGAGTAGTTCAAAGTAGTATCATAAAGAGAAGATATTTATATGAGAGTGTTCACTAGTGAAACTATGATCCCTAGGTCTTGTTTCTAAGCATTGAAACACTGTTTGCAACTAGATCTGTTACATGTTTGCTTGCTTCCATCTTTATTTTAGTTTGCCTTTAGTCTCTTCCACGCCATCAAGCTATTTTCTAGCACCGTTGTCTTTTATACATACCACTTGTATTTCACTATCTCTTCGCCGAACTAGTGCACCTATACACCTGACAAGTGTATTGGGTGTGTTGGGGACACAAGAGACTTCTTGTATCTTGATTGCAGGATTGCTTGAGAGGGAATACCTTTGACCACTTCCTCCCTGAGTTCGATAAACCTTGGATGATCCACTTAAGGGAAAACTTGCTGTTGTTCTACAAACCTCTGCACTTGGAGGCCCAACAACTGTCTACAAGAATAGAAGTGCGTAGACATCAGCGTCGCAAGCTTGTCCTGCAACCCAAGGATGACCGAGTCGGAGGCCTTCTGCTCTTCCTCCGCTGTGGCGACCACAACCTTGGCCCTCTCCTCAGAAGAGATCATCAAGGCCTTCGCCCTCTCCAGCTCCATCATCAACAAGACGATTCGCTCCTCCATCGTGGCCAACGTGGCCTTCGCAGTCTCCAGCTCGGTGATTGGAACATAGCCCTCGCGGGCCTTGGCGATTGCAGTGAAAGAATCAACTGAAGGAAAGAAGACCATATCTCAATATCCCCACAACAGCAAGAACCCAAATTTACCAAAGGCAATACAACTCACCAGCAGACGCCTGGAGTAGCTGATTGACCTCCTGTGTCTCCGATAGATCGTGCTCCAAGCACTCCTTCGTGGCCTGCCGATCAGACGATTCCCTTTGCAGACCCTAAAGATAGAAAACAATAAGGGACTAGATGACTAAAGTTCTAAGTGGCTAGCCACTAAAATTTAGTGAATAGACCCTCAGAGACTGGACGACTAAAGTTCTAAGTGCCTAGCCGCTAAAATTCAGCGACTAGTCCCTCGGGGACTGGACATACCTGTATAGCAGCACCTAACATGTTGTGATGCTCGATAACATCCGGTGAAGCAATCACGGACGATGTACATCTGCGACGTTGTCTGGCGTCACCATCGACGACCTCAGGAACCTGTGGCGACTGTGTTGCAGTCGCCACGGAAGAGGCCCTCGTCAAAAAGAGAGGGAACGATGCGGCCGTCGCTGCCGGAGCGCTGGCTGCAGGCACCGGTGCCTCCGTCGGCATGGTCGGGTTGCTTGGCTCCGAGCCGGCTGCCACTTCATCGTCAGCAGAAATGGAGGCACCACCCTTCCCTGTGTCTTCTTCTGCCATGGCAGCGGAGTCGCCTTCCTTCTTCTTCTATGCACCTTCGCCTGGCGCCTCCACCACAACGGCCTTCCTCTTCTTGGAAGGGTTGACTCCCCCTTTAGCATCGACTGGCGAAACCTTGGCCACGAAAGGGCGACCAATCTTCTTGACACCAGACCTACAAAATCGCCACAGTCAGCGAGCTGATGATATAAGAAAATATTGAAACATGAGAAACAAAGCATCAAACTTACTTGGCGATGGCGAGAGTGCGCAAACCGGTGCTAATATGGGCAGGCTTCTCTAGCTCCAGGCCCAACTTGCGCGTGAGCCCCTTCTCGAACACGCCCGCGGCCCACGACACCGCGGGCTTCTTCGACGTCGAGCTCGTGGATGTGGAAAGCTCCGGCCCGGGTGACACGGGCGCCCCCTCCGGTGGCGGGGACTTTGACCCTGTGTTTTTAGTAGCCCCTGGCTCCGAAGCCACCGAGACTGTCGGCGCAATCACAGCGAGCGGAACCGCTAGTTCTACCACCGCGTCCGCCGCCACTGATTCCATCATCAAAGTGGGGTTCTCCGGAATCTTGGTCGTGGCCTCACCCTTATCGTCATCAGAATCCTCGTCCAACGATTCGAACGCCACCACCGACCTAGGCGGTGAAGTCCGCTTCACCGTTGGTTTCTTCGCGGGCGACTTCGTGTTCGGCACGGGCTTCGCTGGCATAGCCACGCGCCATGAGCTGTGCTCATGCATGATACCTTCATCACTGTCGCGATCTTCAAGTCTGCGACTTGCCTCGATCTCACGTTGCTTTTGCCCGCGGGTCTTATGAGCCGCGAGCACGGGCGCGGCGATCTCTGTTACCTCGTCCTCACCATCAGAGGACTCCACCGCCCCTTCTTCAAGTTCAGAAGGAACCTCTTTGTCAAGGGGAGCAAGCCTGTTCTCTAGAACCTAGAACAGCTGGCAAAGATAGAAAAATGATCAAAACAAACACAAAACCATGACTGCAATACTACGAATGCGAAATTGCGACTGCAGAAGCTCCAACTACGAAGTTAAGGAAAAGAAAGGAGGCTTACTGTGGGGGCCTGACGCTTCCCGGTCGTGGTGTATGGAGCAAGCCCGGTCTTCAGGTCGTTGTACTCCACATCCGTGATTTTCTTCAGCGCGGCGACATAATCATTGGCCTCCTAGACCTCCTTGCTCGCCTTCGTGGCATTGTCCTTGTTGGTATACTAGTACATCCAGTGGGCTCGGGTGGCCAGTGGAACCAACCGCCGCCCGAGCCAGCAGTTGTACAGATTGATTTTCTCAAGACCCTCCTTCTTCAGCTCCTTGATCCGTGTTAGCATTTCATCGACAACCATTCTTTGGTCTTCAGGAAGTGTGGGCACCGACAGCGGGCACGGCTCGCTCCTCTCGGCAATATACATCAGGAGCACCACCTCACCATTGGGAGTGGATTCCTTTACATAGAACCAGCTCTTCTTCCACTCACTGGTTGCCTTCTTCGGCAGCAGAAGCTTCACAAAGGTAGCCTTGGGCTTTAGCTGAAATGTGATGCCGCCTGCCACCAGGATGGGACCGCTACCTCCTTCACGACTGACGGGGCCGTGGAACAGCTCCAGGCCACAAGGGAAAATAGGGGCGGCACCCAAGATAGCTCTCATAGAAGGCGACAAAGATCATGAGTTGCTCCACGCTGTGCGGCCCTAGGTCCGATGACTTGATCGCATAGTACGCACAGGATCGCCAGAAGAAGATAGAAGTGGGGAATCCCAAACCCCTCTCCAGATGGCTCAGGAAGTAGATGAATTCCCAGGGACAGGCTTGGGCTCCGTCTCGCTGGACGTGGGGATCCGCCAATTCCCCTTGCAGAGGATGCCCGTGTCCTCGAAATATTTCAAGGTGGCGTTGGTGCACTTGGACCTTCCCCATAGATCCTTTGGGGCGCCATTGGTGGAGAAAGGAGGTCGATGTGTCCGGAGATTTCGGATCAGGAGTGGATCTAGAGATTGGGAGTGCGCAGGGATGGAGAAATGCGAAGATTCATTTCTCCCTCTACCATTCCTATTATAAAGGAGACGCTACCCGCCAATCTCGAGCTAGACGTTACCTCGCGGTAATTACGCTGAAGTTACCATTGGATTACCCAATGGCTAGTTTTACCAACTTGACAGTCCAACTTCACTCACTCGACTCGCCGAGAACTAGCCCTTCCACTCGACTGGGTGTGGCGACTCGGGCCTAATTCCATTCGCCAAAGCTGCGACTAAAGACATGCTGAAGAGACTTCCTCCTTCATTGAGGGAGTCCATCGCCAATTCGACTAGGCGTCCAAATTGGACTCGCCTACTCCGACTGCCAAATGAACACCTGCGCCGAACCAACATTGGCCTCGGGGACTACTGATGGGGATATGCTAAATGGGGTATGCCCAGCAGGACGTTTCGACTAGGTCAAGGACCTCTGCGAGTGGGCCTGCAGGATGGCGACTGGAATGCGACTGAGAGGGAGCCTGGTGACTAGAAGCTAGAGGGCCAGAAGCGTAGCTAAAGCCTAGTCAGATTAGGTCAAATCTTCCGAGTTCCTAACTGATTAGGTTGTATATATGTAAACCCTAGCGAGGTACCCCTTATATAAACCTCCCTAGGGTACTTTCTGTACTCATATTCTATCAGACACCCCATCCAAGCGACTCGCTGCCTAGACGTCGAGCTCGCCACACCCTTGTAACTTACTCGCGATAATACAATCTAGCAGGAGTAGGTATTTACCCTACGGGGGCCGAACCTGGGTAAATCCCTATGTCTTTGCCCTCATCTCGCTCCGTAGATGGCTGCCCGCTCTTGCCCCAAATCCTTCCAATCGCTACCCCTGGTAGCGACTGCCGTGGTCATTCCCACAACAACTTGCGGTCACAAGGAATAGCCATAGTTTAAAAACCGGACCAATCACCAAACCAGTGAGGCTATCGGTTCAGATTTTTACTAGTCAGACCACTGGTTCACCAGTTCATTGTCCGGTTTTTTAAAACATAAAATAATATATATTTATTTATAAATACTGCAATGATTAAGTTATTATACTTAAGACTTGCAATATTCCATAATAATAATTCACATAATGACATAATGTCATCCAAATTACCAAATCAGTTATACGCATGTATGCTTGCATGCAGCAAAGCGCCATTAAGGGTGTGTTTGGGTCCTACGCTCATTTCTCACACGACACGGGAAGAAATAAGCCCGTTTGGTATGCTGGGTCACATCAATGTAACATTCCAAAACTTTAATCAAGATTATCAAGATTCTAATCACCCAAATTAGGGTTAACAAAAACTTTTTAGTATTTAAAGACTTATGAATGCATTTGTGTTTGCATTAGTGTAGAATTTTTTGAAAATGCCATGTTTGATTGTTCTAAATGTTGTGAAATGGTTTAAAGGTGAATGCCACATCATCTAGACCATTTACAAACAAAATCCAAAGAAAAAGAAATCAAATAAGAATAAAAAGACGAAATGGTCATTTTGACCATTTTAATCCACTAGGCCACTTTAGGTGTTCCTAGAAGTCAATTCCAAGCAGAAACTTTCTAAACTCTTTTCACTCCTTGCTAGACCAAGTAAAGATGTACCAAGGCCCACTTTACAAACTTACAAAAACTTTTAGCAAAGCAATTTAAATGACATTTGAAAATTGAATCAAGTGTAGGTGTTAAGATCACCATTTGTCAAAAACCAACCAAACTAGTTCACCTTGACAATCCCAAGCAAGCATAGATCACCAAGACTAAGTATAGATTACCCACCAAATTTGAGCCAAAAATTCAAACATATTTTTCTTTCGGCCATTTCATCAAACACTTTGATCACAGAATTAACTGCCTAACTATTACTATTTTGATCAATGCATTGTCGACCCATTTGACCCCTTCCTACTCCCCTTGTCCCCTCTAGTCCCAACCAGCACCCTAGCACCTCACCCCATTGTTGTTTGCACCAGTGCCAAGCCACCTCGAGCCCTCCATGTCGGTCGACCATGGGCAAGCCCTAGCAGACCGCCCCGAGCTCGCCTATGACGCCTAGGAGGTAGGCGAGGCCACACCGCCGCCCTCTGTCCCTTCCCCGAGCAGTCGAGCCATGGACCACCCATAGAGCGCCACGCCCAGAACGTCTGCGCAATGCCGAGCACGCGCCAGAGCGCCGTGCCCGACAAGCGTGCACACGTCGCGCCTCAACCGTAGCTCGCGCGCACCGCTTTGCCATGACCCCAGGAACTGCCCGGGCATGCCCGTACGCCGCCGCTTGACCCACATCCACCGTGCGCCGCGTCGAATGCCGCTTCTGCCGCGCAGAGCACCAGCCGCGCCCAACCAAATGCCATCACCCCTAGCCGCGCCTTTAAGCCGTTGATGACCCACAAGTATAGGGGGTGTATCGCAGTATTTTCGAGGGAAGTGAAACCCAATTTATTGATTTGACACAAGGGGAGCCAAAGAATATTTATAAGCCTTAACAACTGAGTTGTCAATTCAGCTGCACCTGGAAACAATCTTGCTCACAGCAGTTTATCAGTAGCAACAGTTTTGTAGTAGGAATAGCAAAGTAGCAACAGTAGTAAAATAAAGACAGCAGTGACAATAGCAGTAAACAGTGGGATTCGAGCGCGGTAGGCATAGGGATGGATGGACGGGCGTTGCATGGACAAGACAATTCACATGGCAATCAGAACATAGGGCAATTGCAGATAAATAAGATAAAGCATCCAAGTACTAGATAATCCTAGGCATGTGTTCCATATATAGTCATACGTGCTCGCAATGAGAACTTGCACAACATCTTTTGTCCTTCCATCCCGTTTGTAGCGGGGCCTCAAGAGAACTACTGGCAATTAAGGTTCTCCTTTTAATAGAGCACCGGAGCAAAGCATTAACACTCTGTGAACACATGTGATCCTCACATCAAAGCCATTCCCTCCGGTTATCCCGATTTCTGTCACTTTGGGGCCATTGATTCCGGACAACAATGTGTGTATACAACTTGCATATAAGACCATAAATAATACTATCATGATGAATCAATAACATGTTCAGATCTGAAATCATGGCACTCGGGCCCTAGTGACAAGCATTAAGCATAACAAGTCGCAACAAAGTCATAAAGCACTAATAAAAGATACTAGGCACCATGCCCTAACAATCTGATGCCATTACATGAACGATCTCATCCAATCCCTACCATCCCCATAGCCTCTAGCGGGGGATTACTCACTCATAGATGGGGGAAACATGGATGGTCGATGGAGAAGCGATGGTGATGATGATGGCGATGATCTCCTCCAATTCCCCGTCCGGCAGGGTGCCAGAACGGAGTTTCTGGTGCTGTTTCGTGGAATCTGGTGGTGGCGGCGGAGCGGAACTCCTTCTAGAAAAACGTCGAACCCCCCTGAGTTTTTAGGTCAGAAGGCATCTTATAGGCGAAGAGGGAGACCGAGGGGGTGTCTGGGGCGGCCAGACCACCCCTTGGCGCGGCTAGGCCCAGCCCGCGCGACCAGGTGGTGTGGATGGTCCCCAGCCCCTCTCCGTCTCATATTCTGGCTCCGGGAGTCTTCTGGAAAAATAGGAACTTTGGCTTTTGTCCCGTCCAATTCCAAGAATATTCATTTTCTGACTTTCCTGGAACCAAAAACAGTAGAAACCAGGTAGCTGGCAGTGTGGCTCTTGTTAATATGTTAGTCCAAGAAATCATATGAAAAGTACTCCAAAGTGTGGACAAAACACAAGAAAGTGGATAAAACCAAGCATGGAACATCAAAAATTATAGACACATTTGCAATGTATCAACATCCCCAAGCTTAACTCCTGCTCGTCCTCGAGTAGGTAAGTGATAAAAAGAAAGAATAATTTTTTAGGTGACATGCACCATCATAAACTTGATCAAAGTATTTGTAAAACATTCAAAGCTAGGATCATAGTACTTCAATTATAACATGAAAGACAAAGTTCTAGCAATAAGACAAAGAAACTATGATGCAACATGAAAAGGCACAAACAAAAGATTCATGAATAACAATGCTTTGCAAGACGTTTGTTTGTTTCACATAAAGAAAACATAGCATAGTAGTATTCAGCTTGTCCCTCATAGAGTAGCAAATATAAATGCATAGGACACCTTCAAAGTTCATAAGAGTGACTAGATACAAATAGTTTAAAACAAGCAATATCAAGGTATGCATCAATCAACTAGTCTTGGGACAATGCACATAGAACTAAGAATGACCACTATGCTCTCAAAGTAAGTGCATAAAGATAGAAGGTGGAGACTCAATATAATGGTGGAAGAAAGGCCTTCATAGAAGGAAGTAGGGATTCAAGTCTCATAAAGAGCTTCCAAAAATTATGGTACTTAATAGTTTTCAGCTTTCATTGCCCCTATCATAAGCATCTTGAAGTGATTAAGGTTAAAGTGAACAAACTATGGTGTACATGCTTGACGAAGTATAAGTCAGAAATCTCATGTCCCTTGTATATGAGGGCCGCTCCTCATGCTACTCAAGTTTAGTCACCGGTAAGTTCTTGTCATCGTAAGTACATGTGTATCATAGAGAACCGCCAACGGGGTACCCCTTGCCCGATGATACAGAAGCATCCCCATATCAAAATGACAAGGCAAGCAGACAACGAGCATCTCAGCAATCTTCTTATTTACCATGGGAATATGGTGCTTTTTTCTCTCTTTCCTCTTTTCATAATATCTCTTTTTTTTTCTTTTTTTCTCAATATAGGACTCTTTTTTTTATAAGTAGAATGCTTCATAGACAACTCATTATGGTTTCGCTGCAGGTTTCCACCATCTCAACATGGATTAGACCAGCGGCCTAGGCGTTTCTCTAACACATATACATAACTCCATGGACTTACAAGCTCCCCTTTCATTTCACACCGATGACATCCATATACAAAAGAGCATGATATCAACTAGGTACAAGTACCAAGTGCAATGTTGAAAGCGCTCCCCATGAAAGCATGGTTCTGATAATTCCCAACAAATAAGTGCAAGCATATACAACATAGACGACACAATGGTTCAAGTTCATTAGGGGCAAGAAAAGTAAAGTGTGCCATCAAGTTCGTGAGATCTTTAATCACTAGTTTTCTCATAACAAGTTTAATTCGGAAGGTAAACAAAAGCATGAATATACTTGGAATAGCATAAGCTAGTAGGTAGGTATGGTGTACCCTTTGGAATAACTTGGTTTAGGGAGTTGGATGCATGAGTGGAACTCATACTTGGTTGTGGAGGCTAGCAAAAGACTGGGAGCGACAAACTAAGAGAGCAATAATGGCCATAATCATGCAGAGCGATAAAACATCATTGATCAAAGCATAAAGTGATACTACAAGTTGAAAACTAAAGGATCATAAAGGCTATGGTGACTTGAGATAGTCATAACATGGTGTGAGCATGCGCCAAGTCAACCCAAATAAAGCATCAAAGGAGAATACCACTATACTATGCTTTAATATGCTAAAACAACGCATGATTCATCCAAGGCACATTAAGCAATCTCAATTGTTTATAACAAGTCATGCTACAGCAAAGAATAGTAAGAATAAAGCCAAAACAATATCAAGCATGGCATGACAAAGCATAGGCACAGTCAAAAACAAACTCTCTTTACCACTTAAGCATGAGCTTTCCTACTCTTTTCCAAACCAAACCAAACTATTTGAACACCAATGTATGAAAGAGGGGGTCCAACCAATTTATTCAGAAAACTAAGCAAACAAAGCAAACAAAAACCAAAACAAAAACGAAAAATAAGACGCGCCAAGAACAACACAACCGTGTATGAAACAATAAAAATGAAGCGTTTGGAAGAAACCTGGGATTTTTATTGATGAAGAAGGGGATGCCTTGGGCATCCCCAAGCTTTGACGCTCGTACTTCTTGGATATTTCTTGGGGTGACACGTGTGGCATCCCCAAGCTTGAGCTTTAGTCCATCCTTCATCTCATTACTCATTCCTTCCATACACCTGAAATTTTTCCTTCATACAAAACTTCACACAATCTTTATTAGCAACATTAGTGCACTCAAGATAATAAGTCTTAAGGTTCAGTTCTAACACCAAATAAACTTCCATTAGAACACTAGCTACTGCAGCACTTCCCTCAAAAAGCTCAATTCCCCAAAATAACTCAAAAAGGAATCAACAAGAAGCAAATGCAGAAAATGGCAGAAATCTGTCAAAACAGACCAGTAGGTAAAGACGAATTGTTTCGAAGACCTTCTGTTTCTCAAATCAAAAAGTGTTGAACTAACGAAAGTTAGATAACAACCTGGGGCAGAAGCGCAAAAATTCACGCCTCAAAACTTTTGGGTTATCTCCCAATAAGTACTTTTCTTTAACGCCTTTAAGTTAGGCATAAGCAAAAACTAAAATGGATAGAATAGAAGTAAGCGGAGATAATCATGGTGAAAACATTGTTTTGTTCAATGAAATCCTTTTGTTAACAAGGTTGATCAGGTCTTGCTACCAAAAAAATTTTCATATGAGACAAAACTTTGTATTCCACTAGTGATTATGTTACCTCAACTTTGATAGCAATGGTCCCAATCATAATAGTTTCAAACTTTTCTCTTGGTATGGGACAATATATCTCTCCAACTTGAATGCCCTCAACATGTTCAATTGAATTCAAACCATAAGTCCTTTCAATATTCTTGGGGAAATAGACAATATGTTCCTTGTCATTAACATTGAAGGTCACCTTCCCTTGATTATAATTAATAACAGCTCCTGCAGTATTTAAGAAAAGGTCTCCCAAGCATAATAGACATATTAACATCTTCAGGCATGATAGTTTGAGTGGATGCTCACATAAGAAATAAGAGTTGAAGTAAAAGAGAGCATCAAGAAGCAAATTCAAAACACATTTAAGTCTAACCCACTTCCTATGCATAGGAATCGTGTATACAAATAAATTCGCAAGGAACAAAGTGACAGGCATAGGAAGATAAAAAAAGAGTGACTTCAAAACTTTCAGCATATAGAGAGGTGTTTAAATACCATGAAGGATTCTACAACCATATTTTCCTCTCTCATAATAATTTTCAGTAGCAGCATGAATAAACTCAACAATATAACTATCACATAAAGCATGCTTTTCATGATCTACAAGCACTAGAGCTTTATTATAAACATTTTCAAAAGAATCCTCAGGAACATAACATTCATCCTCCTTTAGTAAGCATGGGGGACAATCAAATAATGTAAGGGATAAAGAGTTACTCGCATTAGTAGGTAGGCATGGGTAGCTAATCCATTCTTCCTCCTTTTGTTCATCACTCTCCTCCTCTTTTTCATCTAATGAGATTTCAAGTTCATCAATTTCTTTTTCCATAGGATCCTGTAAGACATTAGTCTCTTCCATTTGTGGAAAGCATCTATTAATATATTCAAGAATATAGCCATTTTCATCCTTGTAATTATCAAAAAAAAAATTAAGTATGACATAAACCTCAGATTTGTAAGGTGAATCATCAATATTTTCAAGCAAACTAGCAAGTTCAAAAGCACCCTTCCAAGCAATAAATTCTTTAGTTTGTTCCACATCATAAAAGTCATAATTTCCTTTAACATAAGAAGATATAGTAACATTTTCATTATACTCAGATTGAAAAGGGAGGTGTTTGTACCTCCTATAGCAACAAGATTTATCCAAGCAATAAGTAACATTATAAGTAGAGCACACGTTTCTAGCAATGGTATACAATTTATCAATTTGTTCCCATAAGTGTTTCCCTTTTTCTGACAAGCGGTGTTCCTTATAGTAATATTTTTGATCTTCCGTGAACCCACCTTGCCAATAAGCTTAAGTTTCAAAGAAACCAACCATTGACAACAAGCATGATAAAGAAAGACAATAACAGACCAACGAAAATAACAACTAGAGTAGGAACTACTTCTTTTTGTATTTTTGATAAAGAAACAAGCAAACAAGGCAAAAATAAACTTAGCTTGAACAATACTGATTCCAAGTGGACTTGATAAATAAAGCTATGCTCCCCGGCAACGGCGCCAGAAAATAGTCTTGATGACCCACAAGTATATGGGGTGTATCGCAGTATTTTTGAGGGAAGTAAAACCCAATTTATTGATTCGACACAAGGGGAGCCAAAGAATATTTATAAGCCTTAACAACTGAGTTGTCAATTCAGCTGCACCTAGAAACAATCTTGCTCACAGCAGTTTATCAGTAGCAACAGTTTTGTAGTAGGAATAGCAAAGTAGCAACAGTAGTAAAATAAAGACAGCAGTGACAATAGCAGTAAACAGTGGGATTCGAGTGCGGTAGGCATAGGGATGGATGGACGGGCGTTGAATGGACAAGACAATTCACATGGCAATCAGAACATAGGGCAATTGCAGATAAATAAGATAAAGCATCCAAGTACTAGATAATCCTAGGCATCTGTTACATATATAGTCATACGTGCTCGCAATGAGAACTTGCACATCTTTTGTCCTGCCAGCCCATTTGTAGCGGGGCCTCAAGGGAACTACTGGCAATTAAGGTGCTCCTTTTAATAGAGCACCGGAGCAAAGCATTAACACTCTGTGAACACATGTGATCCTCACATCAAAGCCATTCCCTCCGGTTATCCCGATTTCTATCACTTCGGGGCCATTGGTTCCGGACAACAACGTGTGTATACAACTTGCAGATAATACCATAAAAATTACTATCATAATGAATCAATAACATGTTCAGATCTGAAATCATGGCACTCGGGCCCTAGTGACAAGCATTAAGCATAACAAGTCGCAACAAAGTCATAAAGCACTAATAAAAGATACTAGGCACCATGCCCTAACAATCTGATGCCATTACATGAACGATCTCATCCAATCCCTACCATCCCCATAGCCTACAACTGGGGATTACTCACTCATAGATGGGGGAAACATGGATGGTCGATGGAGAAGCGATGGTGATGATGATGGCGATGATCTCCTCCAATTCCCCGTCCCGGCAGGGTGCCAGAACGGAGTTTCTGGTGCTGTTTCGTGGAATCTGGTGGTGGCGGCGGAGCGGAACTACTTCTGGAAAAATGTCGAACCCCCTGAGTTTTTAGGTCAGAAGGCATCTTATAGGCGAAGAGGGAGACCGAGGGGGTGTCTGGGGCGGCCAGACCACCCCCTGGCGCGGCCAGGTGGTGTGGCTGGGCCCCAGCCCCTCTCTGTCTCATATTCTGGCTCCGGGAGTCTTCTGGAAAAATAGGCACTTTGGCTTTTGTCCCGTCCAATTCCGAGAATATTCATTTTCTGACTTTTCTGGAACCAAAAACAGTAGAAAACAGGCAGCTGACACTGTGGCTCTTGTTAATAGGTTAGTCCAAGAAATCATATGAAAAGTACTCCAAAGACAAAACACAAGAAAGTGGATAAAACCAAGCATGGAACATCAAAAATTATAGATACATTTGCAATGTATCAGCTGTAGAGGACCGCCAGGGAGCACTACGTCGACCACCACTCGCAGCCATGCCGATAGCAGTCTGTAGCCATGTCGCCGCCGCCGCCCGACCATGCCGTGTTGCCCCCTTCCTCGAGCTATAAATAGAGGCCACCCCCAGCCGCATTCCTCACACCATATCACTCCCCTCTCACCACTGACCACCCCACACTTCTCCCCGGAGCCACTCGAGCCGTAGTTCGCCGGAATTTTGCCAGAGCTTGCCGCTATAGAGGAGAAGAGGCGCCGTCGATTGGAGCTGTCCCAAGAGCCGCCACGACCACGCCTAGAAACGCTGTCGTCTACTAGTTCGATTGCCCCCATCGCCACGTCTAGCTAGAGCCCAAGTGAGCCCCCACGTACCCCTACTATGCCGTGTTAGGGTTCGTTCTCGCCGGAGCTGTTCGCCGGAGACGATGAACCACAGCCGTATATTTAGTTCTAATCGCATGGCTGAGTTTGCCCCGTACCGCTTCGCCTTAGTTGTGCCGCTGACATGCGGGACCATCCTGTCAGTAGCCCCCTACGCCGCGGAGTGCCACTGGGTCGGCCCGTTTAGTTTCCCACGCTAGCCCACAGATTCAAATTAGTGTTTTTCCATTTAGGTTTAAACTAGATTCTGTGCCTAGATTTAAAAATCAATTTAGAGAGATTTACTTAACCAAATGGCATGATTCAAATTTTGCTAGAAAGATAATTAAAATATCTATCCAATCCCGTTGGCTTTAAATCAATTGGAGTTAGAGATCGCATATACCAAAAATAACAAGACAGATACTTTTCAGCATTCAAACATTTTTCAAAAATCAACCATAATAGCTTTTGAGTTTATTCCAACTCTCAAAAATCACATTTGACCATACCTATCTGTATAGGTAAAAAGATTTAGGTTTGTATGCAGTGACGTTGGACTAGTACCAAAAGAATGCTATTAGGGCATTTCTAGTCACTTTAAATTGATTAAATAATAAACTTAAACTTTATAAAATAAGACCAACCCTTTTAAATCACATTACCATGTATTGGAATATGTGGTGATGACATGTGTCCACATGATCCCATATTTTAATTGGAGAATATTAAATCTTAATTAATTTCAATGAGTAGAAATTACTTTTCTCAAATAAAATATTGAAACTAGTTCTTTAAATCTTGTGATGATACTAGATCATCAAGTGTGTGCCTTAGTGTGCTAAATAAACTAGTTAAGTATTGTTTGGTGATTGTGTATCCTGTATTCCTTTATAGATGATAGTATCGACCAAGTCTACGAGGAGGAGGAGTTCTACCCCGGAGAAGACAAGGAGAATTTCAACCACTGCACCAACAAAGGCAAGCCATCATTAACAATGCAAGCTAACACTTGCAAGCTTGATAACCTAAGAAAATGCCTTAAGCAGGCTTTGGTTATACCATTTTGATTTATGCCCATCCCAAGTTTTACTAGCAAGTTTTACTTTCTTTTACTTTACCAAAGTTCTTTACTTTTCTTATAGCTAGCATAAAGACTATAAAACTTGGCATATTTAGTTATACTTAGATGTCATTCTATGGCATGAGATTGAAGATTTAGCACCCCTCATTAGTGAACACTCTTAACCTTAGTGGCTAGTGCAAATCATAAAACTTGATCACTTTAGATAGGAATACTTGGTGAAAATGATTATGAAAACCTTGGAATGATGAGTCATTCTATTGAGATGTTTTGACATGTGTTGAGAAACACAAATGGTTTATGATGATGAAAATGTTGAGGCATGAGCCTTAGCCCTTTATAGAAACTGGCGGTTGGGTTCGGATGCGATACCATTCCAATGTTACCGTACAACCACAATACCTGAATTGGGTAAGGCTTAGCCGGAAGTTTATATGCATTAGTATGGGTTCCCTCGCAGAAGAGGTTTGAGCTGAGGCTACCTCTTGATGATGTCCACCTATGTAGTGCCTAGGATGGCAGATGGCCATGGCTGGGAGGCCAAGCTCATAGGGGAGGTGCCTATACTATAGTGTGTAATTGAAAGGTTATGATTGATTATCCGCATACTAAGTATGATGATTCAGGGTTATCCCTGATGGATGTATCAAATTTTGTGGTGAAAGTGTACCACCTCTAGAGAGTGTCAAACTATTCGAATAGCCGCATCCATGGTCATGGACAGTTGGAGTGGCCATACTATTCCGTCGTCAGATGTTTTCAAAATGACTTGTGAAATGATTCGTGACTTGACTTGACCACAACAGGGTTGTGACTATGAAAACTAAGTTCCCCACCTAAGTGATTTAGAACATTAAAGTAGCTTTCTTTACTTCTAAACTCAGCTTAGGTTTCAAAATAGCTTTTGCAAATAAACTTAGAGCTTAGCATTCCTACTAGAACTACCTTACTTGTTAGTGATAGTTTGCGATTACTTAAAGAGTACTCATGTATTTGTCCCTGGCTATTCCCGTGGCCATACTATGAGGAGGACTATCCGGAAGAAGGACAGCAGGAAGGCTACGACAACTAGGATCATCTCCCATCGCCAACATTGCCTATGACACTAAAGATGGAGCCCACCGCTACGCTTATTATTCCGTTGCTTGTTTGTATTAAGACTGGATCATGAGATCCTTTATTTGCGTAAGACCTTATTACGGTTTGTAATGGATGATGTACTGTGATATCCAATCTGTTATGTCTCACAAAAATGGTAATCCTGGGATTGCGATCAATGGCATAACAAGCATCTAGGATTAAAAATCCGGGCGTTGACAATTAACTTCTTGCATGGCACGAGATTTAAAATAGCCCAAAAGTTGGCCCGCTGGGAACACCGAAATCGACCGTTTCCATGGGGCCAGGCCTTGGTGAGCGCTGCGTGCCTACACCTTGCACTTGTGGGGAAGCGCGGGAGACGAGACGTTTTCGGCTTAACTCCCAGGCCACTCTGCTCACCGCCCACTTCACTCCCCTCACCCCGAAGCGCAACCATAACCGCCGCTCCTCCTCCCCCTCCGCTTCGCGGCTTCAACATCGGCGAGGTGAGTGTGCATGGGCGGTGGGCGGCCGTCCAACTGGAGAAGTTCGCCGCCGCCTGCGAGGCAGCCTTATCGAGGTCGCTCAGGGCTCTGGCACCCTTCTGCGTGTGCAACACGGGCTTCAACGGCGGTGATAACATCCAGAACCGAGGAGGAAAAGCCGCATCTGCGGTGAAGGTGGCCGGGAAAGCCCCAATCCAACTGGTCAGGGTTTTTGGTGCCAAGTTGGATAGGGTTTTTCCACCTATGCTAGCGGCCCCAACCCCCACACCTCGGGCGTCTTCTCTGGCTCCGGCTAGCACTGTTATTGTTCCATCTTCATTGGTTCCGCCATCGCTGACCCGGGTAAGTTCCAGATCAATGTAGCGATTAGGGTTTGGTACTAAATCAATGACAGTTAGGACTCGATCTAGACAGTTATAGATGTGAACGAGCGATTTGGGGCTTTTTCCGCACTAGGTAATGAAGAATTTCATAATGTGTTGTGATATTGGGATTTCAATTTTGCAAAATCCTCAATTTGGATTATGTCCTGGTACTTAGCCCGACTGGGGATACAAATCCAATCTGCCATAATGTGCACTGCCCGTTTGTTCAATGCTAGTATTAGTCGATTGCCAAGTTGGGCAATGTTTGTATCATGCACATTAGTATCATGCGCATTGCCCAATTGGGCAATGCTAGTAGTGTTAGTTCTTGTTACTTTGCCCCATGTGCATGTTCATTGCCAAGTTGGGCAATGTTTGTATCATGTGCATTGCCCAATTGGGCAATGCTAGTAGTG
Organism: Avena sativa; assembly: GCA_916181665.1. NCBI lineage: Eukaryota > Viridiplantae > Streptophyta > Magnoliopsida > Poales > Poaceae > Avena > Avena sativa. The sequence goes on along the minus strand of OV702292.1, from coordinate 253,699,335 downwards.
TTAGTTCTTATTACTTTGCCCCATGTGCATGTCCATTGCTAAGTTGGGAAATGTTTGTCTCATGCCCATTTTCCAATTGGGCAATTCTAGTACTGTTATTCATTGTTATTTTGACTGGCTGTACTTTGGTGCTGACCTTATTTTGCTTCATGCCAAGGTGGTTAAGTTCGAGTCTGAGACCATGGGGAGGGGCTGTGTTGTGACCGTTAAAGATCCTGAGTCCCTGTGATTAACATGCTAGTCCCTGGATCAATAGCTAGCACTTCACAGTCGATGAATATCATGTAAAACACAAGTCATTATTACACGAATAATCTAGAGTATATTTATTACAACTTGCATAGCTTATAGCTAGCTCAAATAAAACAGCGAAAACTAGTAAAATTTGAGTCCATCAACGCCTCGGGATAGTTGCGTGAAGACCCACGATCCCTACGCACCTTTCAATCTTCGGATTCTACACATAAGACGTGCACCAACAAGATGGGTCAATACTTTGAATGTATTGGAAAATTACACCAAGGAAAGAATAAGACTAACACTACATGCAAGGCTTGGAGTAGGCTTTGGGGTTCATTTGCATTGAGTCAATTTTCTCTAAGTAAGAAGAAAAGAGGGAGAATTTTAACCTACTTTGTAAACATTGCTAAGTAATGTAGGGTCGACTGGAACACGAGGATATTACTCACCAAGTTCCCAAACAACCTAACACTTGGATATTACTCACCAAGTTCCCAAGATCCCACCCATTGGCGATATTACTCACGCCATGGGGTTTTAGAAAACTTTAAGTTTGAAAAGAGAGAGGAAGTTCCTTTAGAGGCTCCATCCTCTAGATGCTCAAAGTGTTCTTTTCCGTGAACTTGGCTAATCGATCACATTGCAATACTCTCGATAGGTTGTGCACTTTCCCCACAATCCATGATCAAGTCCTTTTACAGACAAGACCATGGCGAGGCTTTCCCTTAGTAGCCCCTCTACCAGCTGGATCCAACCGTGCCAAGAACCTCCAAATGTTGGTACCCGGTGAGGTTTCCCACTTAGTACTAGGCCAAGACAGAGCCCATATGTATTGTGGTTGCACTGGAAGCTTCTGAATTCTGAAACATGGCAGACTTCTTTGATTCCTAGGCGGCCGTCCTCCACCAAATTCCACTCGTTGACCCGACAACCATTCCGCCCAGAAGAAAACTTAGTTTTATTTTGAATAGGGTTTTGAGAAGAAAAGGTTCGCTCGAGAGAGCTCTTATACTTAGAAAAAATTTGAGTCTTTCGAACCCCTCAACGGTACTTGATATATAAAAATATATAGCATTGCAAGCATAACTTAGCAAAACAGGATAACCTATTGGGATGGAAGATCCTAATCATAGAGCTACTCATGGCATACTACAAAACCACACTTGAAAAATAGTACTAAGAAAATCTACCAAAATCCTACACATGTATACTACAGAATTTGAAGAGTAAAACATGCGTAGTCAAAACTGGGACATAAACATGAACAAGTGGTGTAACTTGCCTTGATCCGAGCAGCACTCTACACAACAGTACTCCTCGGCGCACTCTGAACAATCTAACAAAACACAAACATAAATCCAATCACAACTTGCACAAAACAATGCCACAAAAGTAATTATGCATGCATGCAACATGGTAATATGCAAGGATGGGTTCAAAATCGACCAAGAATATTGTTCAGAGGTGGTATTGTGTAAGGGATGTCATTAGTATCGATTTCCCACAGATTTTAAGTATTTTAGATTATTACTTAATTAAATATGCTCATAAATAGATCTACCCTTCCAATCTACCTCGAAACAGATCTAAACACTGTAAGCAAGATATACCAATTTTATACAGTAGATCTCATAGATACAAAGCCAACGCAATAGTAATCAACTAAAACAGAGTTACGATTATTTTCATATAATTAAAATACTCCAAACTAAACTTTAAATTCTACCACAATATCAGTACAGTAAAGTAATAATATTATTGAAGATCTGTGTTCTACTGCATTTTGTGAATCCAACGGTATATTATACACAAGTTTTGGCTAAGTATTTGATTTACTACGAATTATACAAGATTAAAACATTATCTGACTATTTAAAAACAAAACCCTAGTCAGCGCAACCACGCGGCGACAAGTGGCAGCTCCAGATTGGCCCAGCTAGGCGACGCGCTACTGACGCGGGCGTGCCACGCGGCGCAGTGCTACTCGCTGATACCCCTTCGCTAAAGACGATCTAATCTACACCGTCTACTCATGATCTAACGACTGGGAAAGAAAGGAACTCACCCATGGCAGTGGTGCTCGTCGATGACGATGGACGGCGGTGGTGCTCGTCAACGACGATGGACGATGATGGCGCACTGAGCGGTGATGCTCGGTGGTGGTATGGTGGTTCCCCGAGGTAGTGATGCTCGGCGATGTAGGCGACAGGGTGCAGCTCCTCCTCGCGATTCTTCTAGCACAGACGGTGGTAGCCTCATTCCCTCGGCTCGCGGCAAAGCTCCGCCGGTCTCCTCTATCTCCGGCGTGACTCCGGTGAGCAATTGGGGGCGGTCGGGGCTCTGTTCGAAGGGGAAAACAAGGTGAGGTGCAGTAGAAGACCAAGAGAAGCCGATTAGATGAGAACTAGAGGTAGGGGAGGGCTCAGAACCTTCTCCTCGAAGCTCGGCGGCGAGGCAACTCCGGCGAGATCGGAATCAGACTCGGGGGCGGCATCCCGGTGGTGATTTCGCAAAAAAAATTAGGGTTTAGGGAAGCGAGGGTCTGGCATTTATATGGGGGTTTTCTTGTCGCGGGGGTCATGGAACCTCCTCCGATTCGGTCGGGAGTTCGGCACGCGGCGGTGGTTGCTGGAGTTTGTTCCAAACTCATTGGAGGAGATGACGGGCGGGCCCGGGTGGTCAGCAACACGCGGAGCTGGCAGGCTGCGCACGTGGGGGGTTCTGGACCGGCCCAGCTAGCAGCTGCAGTGGGTGCTGCTCGCCCGCAGGCGCTGCAGTAGTTAGTTCGCAAGTTGGTCTAGCTGGCCCGCTTAGGTTAGTTTTCCCTTTTTTTGTATTTTTCCTTTTTCTTTTCTGTTTCACAATTTGTTTAATAACTTTTGCATTTTAACTCCAACTTTAAAAAAATTGGTCTCTAAAAATTTGTAAAAAGGAGGAGATTAATATAGGACTATAAAATAACACTTTTGCAAGGATTTAGAAGGCTAGGTTTAATATAATCCCTTCTTGACTTTATATGACCATAGGGTTTAGGGAAAAGTATTTGATGCAATTTTATTGTGTAATGCCATGATGCATATGATATGATGCATGCTTCTAGTAACATCTGAAATTATAAAATTTGGGATGTTACAAACCTACCCCCCTTAAGAAGAATCTCGTCCTCGAGATTCAGGTTGGCTAGAGAATAGGTGTGGGTGTTGTATCTTCAGATCATCTTCACGCTCCCATGTGGCCTCTTCCTCGGAGTGGTGATTCCATTGAACTTGGCAAAACCTGATAGTCTTGGTACCAGTAATCCTTTCGGCTATTTCTAGAATCTTGGTGGGTTTTTCCTCATAGGTGAGATTGTTTTCCAGTTGAACCTCATCTAGGGGAACCGTATCCCTTAGCGGTGTTTCAACGATTTCCAAGTTGCACTTCTTTAGTTGTGACACATGGAATACATCATGAACAATCAATACTTCAGGCAATTCCAACTAATAGGCAACCTCCCCTCTACGAGCCAAAATCTTATAGGGCCCTATGAATCGAGGTGCCAACTTACCCTTGATTCCAAATTTCTTAACTCCTCGTAGTGGTGAAACTCGGAGATATGCACGGTCTCCCACTTCATAAGTTACATCCCTGCGCTTGGAATCAGCATAACTCTTTTGCCTGGATTGGGCTACTTTTAGCCTGTCTTGAATCTGTCTTACCTTTCCTTTGGCATCCTTGATCATCTCAGGTCCAAACAAACTACGTTCTCCAACTCCATTCCATAGCAGCAGAGTTCTACACTTCCTGCCATATAGAACTTCAAATGGAGCCATCTTGATACTAGTTTGATAACTGTTATTGTACGAGAACTCCGCATATGGCAAGTTGTCATCCCAACTAGATCCATAGTCCAGGGCACAAGCTCTAAACATGTCCTCCAGGATCTAGTTAACTCTTTTAGACCATTCGTTTGCGGGTGAAAAGCAGTACTAAACTCCAGCCATGTCCCTAGAGACTCGTGTAACTGTCGCCAAAACTTCGAGGTGAATTGGGTACCCCTGTGAGAGACAATTCCCTTAGGTACACCATGCAGACTTACAATCCTTAACATATAAATTTTGGCAAGTTTAGCACTCGTATAGGTGGTCTTTACGGGAATAAAGTGGGCCACTTTGGTGAAGTGATCGACCACTACCTAGATAGAATCATACCCAGAACGAGTCCAGGTTAGTCTTGTGATAAAGTCCATGCCTACCTTGTCCCAGTTCTAGTCGGGCACAGGTAGTGGCTGAAGCAGTACTGTGGGTTTTTGATGTTCAGCCTTGACTCTGTTGCATACATCACATAAGGAGATGTACTCGGCAATTTCTCTTTTCAAATTATTCCACCAGAATCTATCCTTCACATCCATGTACATCTTTGTATTACCGGGATGAATTGAGTAAGGCCAATCGTGAGCCTCCTGAAGAATTAACTTCCTGATATCGGGGTCATCGGGAACGCACAAACGCTTCTCATACCAAAGTGTCCCTTGTTCATCCATATGGAACCCTTTTTCTTTACCCTTGCTTATATTAACCTTTATTTCTTCCAACTCTTTGTCCCCCTTCTAGGCCTCTTTGATTCGGTCCAGAAGTGTTGGTACTATCTCCATAGTCGCTAAGTATCCTTCAGGAACTATTTCTAACCTGAGATTCTTGAACTATTCACACAAATCCTTTGGAAGTTCTCCTGCGGCATGTCCATTTACATAGACCTTGTGGCTCAAGGCATCAGCTACAACATTGGCTTTCCTAGGATGGTACTGCAGGTCCATGTCATAGTCTTTGATGATCTCAAGCCATCTCCTTTGCCTCATATTTAACTCCTTTTGGGTGAAGATATATTTCCGACTCTTGTGATCCGTGAACACATCACAATGTTTGCCCATGAGGTAATGTCTCCATACCTTGAGCGCATGCACAACTGATGCTAGTTCCAAATCGTGTGTGGGGTAGTTATTCTCATGGTTCTTAAGTTTCTGAGAGGCATATGACACTACCTTCCCATCTTGCATCAGTACACTACCAAGTCCTTATCGAGAAGCGTCGCAATAGACTTGGAAATCCTTCTAGTTATTTGGCAGACACAAAACTGGTGCTATTACTAGGTGCTTCTTCAATTCTTGAAAACTTGATTCACATGCCTCGGTCCATTGGAACTTCTTTTCTTTCTTCAACAATTTGGTCATAGGCTTTGCTATCTTGGAAAAGTTTTCAATGAACCTTCGGTAATATCCTGCAGGGCCCAAGAAACTCCTGATATCTCCCACATTCTTAGGCGACTCCCATTCTGTCACAGAATCTACCTTACTTGGGTCCATGGAAATTCCTTTAGCTGACACAATATGTCCAAGGAATACCACTTCATTTAACTAGAACTCACATTTGCTGAATTTGGCATACAACTTGTGTTCCCTCAACTTTTCCATAATTAGGCATAGATGCCTCTCATGTTCCTTCTCATCCTTGGAGTATATGAGTATATCATCAATGAATACCACAATAAACGTATCCAAGTACTCCATGAACACCTTGTTCATCATATTCATGAAGTATGCTGGGGCACTGGTTAGACCAAAAGACATCATAGTGTACTCATACAACCAATATCTTGTGGTGAACGCAGTCTTGGGTACATCCTGTTCTCGGATCTTTAACTAGAAGTAACCTGATCGGAGATCAATCTTAGAGAACACACTATCTCCCCTTTAATTGATCGAACAGGTCGTTGATATTGGGTATAGGGTACTTGTTCTTGATTGTCACTTCATTCAACGATCGGTAGTCCACGACTAGTGTAGCATCCCAATTGTCTAACAATTGCAATGCTACTAGCCTAGTCTAGATAGATGCTACTTCCTACATATATAATTGTTGCATCATCATTATATCATGCTCATGTCATCATGCCACCTTGCATTTGAGCATCATATAAAACCCTTTTGTTTTGGTTCTTCTCTCATATGCATTGTAAATTGGATTTGCCTCTTGATATTGTATTTGGTTCTTGATATATTGTTTAATGCCCAAGTTGAGTTGGGGGCATATCTCTTGTTAACTCCACCACCTTTCTTTCACCACCTTATAATTCCACCATCCAACTAAATGTGAGCTTTGCACTTTATTTGGGTTTTACCTCTAGCTCATGTGGGTTGGGATGGATCCAATTCTTTTTTTTCCACATGCTCTCATCTTAGCATCATGTTGTTTTCACATTATTGATGTATGAGAGCCACATGGCCACCTTTGCATGCCTTGTGAGTGGAACCTTTTCCTAGCTTCCATATGGGTTGTTTTGGGGTTATTATCATGATGGGATATTTTTGGGTCTATTAAGCATCTAGTGGTATATACACACTAGCAAGTCCCATTTTATTTCAAACATGGCCATCTCCAACTACTCCACGTGGGGCATCTTTTCATTCCTTTGCTTAGGCCTTACTCCACATTTTGGAATGCATAATAATAATGCCATGAAATAATATTGTTTTCACAAGAATCAACATGGCATTAAATATTTTGCATGGGCCATGCAAGTACCACCTTTTGCTTGTCATTTGGATTTTATTTGTTTTTGGAGTGGATCATCTCTATCTCTATCCCTTCTTTTGGGCTTGATCTATGTTGATCTTGCTTAAAACCCCATCACCATGTCCATCTATGCCATAATCCCCTTCTCTTCTTTTCTCTCTTTTGGATATCTTGTTTGAGCTTGTTTTGTGCATGCTTGATCTAGTCACAAGGACCTCTCCATCTTATCTCTCCATCTCTCTCTAAACCCTAAGCTAACCCTAAACCTACCTCTCCATCTCCTCTAATCTACCCATGCCCCCATCAAAGATAAACCCTAACCCTAGCATGCCACACCTCCCTCTCTCGGCCTCCCTCTCTCTCACCTTGCTCGGCCCCACCTGGCCACCTACACCCCTGCCCTAGCTACCCTCTACCAAGCCCTGGCCGAGCCCATCAATCCTAGCCCGATCACCCTCCTCCCCTTTTGGCAAAAGTGCACCACCCCCCCCCCCATGTGCCTCTCTCCTCTCTCCCTTATCTCCTCAACCACCCCAGCTCTCCACAACCTCAGATCCGTCCAGGAGGCTCCCAGGTCCTCCTCTTCCTCCCTCCTTCCTCCCCCTGGCTTGCAAGCTCATCTCCATGCCCCAAAACCCTAGCCTCGGCCACCTCTCTCTCTAGACGTTCCCGAGCACGCCAAGCTGTACCAGGAGCACCAGGACCTCCCTCTGCCTCCTCTTCGACGCCCAGGACGCGGGGTAGCTGCAGGACCTCGCCGGAGAAGCCTCGCCGCCGCCGTGTCCGTGAGCACCAGGAGCACACCGGCCGTCTGCATCATCGCCGATCCCCTGCGTCCCGAGCTCCTTCGCCTACACCGTGGAGCTCCTGGTGAGCCTCTTAACCCCCTAGACATGGACCCTTCCCCTCTCGTGCACCGTAGCGTCGCCACCTTCCGTCGAGCACCCCGCGCGCATGCACGGCCGCTCGCCGCGCGCAGACAGACAACAGCAGCAGCTACGGCAGCATCTGACCGCCCTGTTCCTCGCCCTGCCCCGCGCGCTGCAGCCCACCCCCGTAGTTGCTCTCTATACGAAAGTTGTAGCCCTTGCTTTCCTCGTCGTCTTTCGTTTTTGCCGCGATGCGATTCGCTCAGCGGGGGCGTCGCCATCGTCGCCGGAAGTCGGCCCGATCCACCGCCGTCAGCGCCGGATCTGTCAGCACGAGCAGCAGCAGTCGGTGTCGTTTTCCGTTTAGGCCCCTGACGTTTTTCCCGCCTAAACCCGCAACCCCTGCGACCCCACCTACCAGCCTCTGTGTTTACATTGCAAAAGACCCCCCGGAAAACCCCACCACCACGGGCAGACCCCTCCCCGCGCGCCTGGATCGCCCACGTGTCCAGCCCGCGTTGGCCGCGCGCGCGCAGTGGCCCGGCAGCCCTGGGACCCACCCGTCAGTCGCAGAGGCTAGGATAGCTCGCGGTGGAAAAAGTTTTCTGCGCGTGTGTTGGTCCCAGTCAGCCAGTGGCCCACCCGTCTGTGTCTGAGGCTAGCTCTGCCTGAGTAAGAAAAATATCTGCATATCTGTTTAAATTCAAATCTTTTTCAAATTAAACCAAATTCAAATTTAATTCTGATTTAAATAACTTTTGAAATATAATTCCAAACAATACAATTAATATATGTTTGCAAATCAGAAAAATGTGAGGATTTCAAATATGCAATCCAAAATATATTGTGAACATTTAAAATTCCAAGTTATTTAAATTACAATAAATTGCCCTTTTGACTTAATAAATTAATAACTTTTGTTTTAGAAGTCCAAATTTAACAAATAATATGTCTAAAATGATTAGCTCGACGAGACCTTTCTATTTATGCATTCCATGGTTTGATTTGAAGCATGCATCATATAAATATAATATGGACAGCAACTAAAATGGAAATAAAATGGGGCCAAAACTAAATAAAATGGCTTATTCTTGTGTTCCACACCTCACCCTTGCCATGCTACTTTAATGCCATGCAAATTGTGCATCATTCATCATGGCATGATTGTTTGCTTGATGCATTTATACATATGCTTGTGCACTTTATTTATGTTGGCCCTTGTTTGTTTGGTTCTTCTTCGAATAGACGCTGAGCAGGGGATATATCAAGAGAACCAGGAGCACTACCCAGATCCATCCCTTGCTTCTACTGAGCTACCAGGCAAGCACTACCACATGCTTGCATACATATAGTACCTATTGCCTCTATCTTATTCTTGCATCATTGAGTCGCGATTGCATTAAATTGAATCCCAAGTATTGCATAGCCTTTACTTTAAACCCCACCGAAGCTTGTTCCTCCATCCCATGAGCCATTACTACAGGAGTTGTTTGAGCCATGCGATTCGTAGAACAGCATGTGTAGGGTATGTGAGTGTCTGATGGAAAACGAGGTACCTAACCAACTTAACCTGAGTAGTAATGGGATAACTAATGAAAGTGGCATCGGTGAGCCATATTCGCTATTTGGTTTTTCAGGCTCACCTGTGTCCCGTAAGACCCCGAGTACTTGATTCCTGTTCCAAGAATATTCGCGCTATCCACATCCGGGAGGCTTATGAACCCCCCTGAGCCAGAGCTTGATTCATTCTTATTTCTTGGGGCCACAAACTAGTTTGAGGTTTTATTTACTATCCTGTACTTATGCCATGCTTTACTGCTTTATTTAAATTGTGCGAGGTACTGCACACTGTACTGTTTAGGAAAGCGGAGTGTTTTCGCGGTGTCGACAAGCCTAGTCACATTTTCAGGTTCCCAGTCGTTCACAGCCACTGGCGCAAACCTTGAGGCCGTCTCGGAGTCAGCTAACTTCGTTGCGGGTAGCTCAATGGGGTGGCCCCCTGAAATATTTCTGAATCCTGTGATTGCTTTGTCGTGACTGCCTCGTTGGGTTTTGATTTGGTTTTTCCGAGGCATATCGAGTGTGTGTTGCTATTTGTGCACCCCTGCAGGGTAAAACTTTCTGAAAGCCGTGTCCGCGGTTATGGACGACTTGGAGCACAGTTTCTCGATCATAGACAAGCATAACTAAAGTACCGCTTTTAATTTGACTAGACTAGGTACCTGACTAGTAAATAGTGCAACACTCACGGAATGGATAATAAAACTGCCAACGGATGGGGGTTGTTCGTCCGCTTCCTCGTCGGTAAGCGAGGAGGAGGATGGATCTGTGGAGATTACCATGATAACTGTTATAACTGTTGTTATTAATTCACGGACATCCGTCTATCTCTGGTTGGGCGGATGGTTAGCGAGTCTCTATAGAACTGTTAGGGTTTATCTTTTGCTGCAATTGCGTCACCCCAGGTTGTGTCCCCTTTAGCGGCATAAAGTCTTGCTGAGTACCCCTAGGGTCTCACACGATAAATTATTGGTTCAGATGAACAGGTACACTCGCAAGATGGATACTGGGTGAACGAGACGGACGATGTGGGCAACGATCATTCGGTGTAGAGATTCCGGGAACAGGGATCCGTGAGATCTGTGGGCGGGATCTGCTTATTTATGGGGCATCTTATGCCGATTTGCTTCTTATCCGTACTCGGATTTTGTCTTCCGCTTCCGCCTGATACTCTGTTGATTGATGTATGAGGAGATATCCTAAACTATTATATCTATCTAGGATATTTGGATCTTGCCGTATGGCGTTGCTATATTTCCTTTCTTTATAGATGGAATGGCTCTGATGTACTGTTGTATGGTGGCTTGCATACATACTCATTTGTGTATGTAGTTGATCCCTTCGCCTGCCGATTACGCCGCCCGTTCTTGTCCCGATGTTTGGAAATGGTTGGGACGGTCGAAAGGTCTACCTGTGAGTGGCATTTGGGCCCCACCGTACTATTTCAACCATTTCTGAACATCCAGGCTTGTACTAGGAGCGTAATTCACCGAGGTAGTTACAATTGGTATCAGAGCCATCCCGACCTTCAGGGTCTCAGCCAAATGGTCGTTGTCAGTCTAGCAAATATTTTTGGTAGTTATGTATACTAGGGAAAAACAAAACGCGAGAGTAGGACTGCTTCCACTTTTCTTCTTACCCAACCACCCACCCTTTTCTGGTAAGGAAGTGTAACGTTTTCAATCCTCTTCTTAAAATTCAAACTAGGATTCACGTGTTCTAGGTTTCCGTAGTACCATAGAAAGTGTGTGTGTGTGTGTAATTCCTTGTCTATCTGTTGCATCCAGTTTGTTGTCTCTATCTGCCTTTTGGTTATCAACTGTTGGTACATTCCATACTGACAGGCTTTTGAAAACCGGCGCGATATATCTGACTCCTTGTTAACCGGTGCCATCTTCTTAAGGGTGTTCTTCCTTCTAGCAACTCCTCTTTCTGTGTAACCATCTGTTGCTAATCTCTATCTGCTAAGAGATTTTGCGCATCTATTGGTATTTTAATGCCGAAAAATGCGGAACATTTTTCTTTGATACATCTGTGTTTCCACACTCCTTTCCAGTCGTGTGTGAAACATTATCTATCTTCCTTGTATCAGCATGTCCATGCTAACTCCTTCTTTTGTCACTGGCGCTTAATCCTGGAGTTTCTTTTCATCTCCTTTTCTCTTGGGCTAATTACATAACATGTGTCGATCCGATGCTGGTGATTGTAATTTGGTTCTCTTTATCCTTGTAACCGGCGATCCAATCGACAAGGTGGACCAGGTGACATCTCTTTTTCTTCCGAAGGACCAGATAATCTATTCTTCCAGTGCATCTCCTTCAACATGAACCCGTGCTCTTAATATCGATCTTTCTAAGAGCGTTGAGCTCAGAAAGTGTTTCGAGCATTTGTTCACTTCTTCCGCCTCTTGAACTTGATATTCTGGGAATATCCTGTTAATCCATGGTGGTATATCTTGATGATATGCTTGCCTACTCCATATCAATGGAAGGACATGGAAGATCATCTGTGCCTTTTCCTTTCAAGCTTCGTGAGCACTGCCTGTGTGCAAGGTTCCCAAAGCGTGAATTCTGGCTTCTTGAAGTCACCTATCTCGACCACGTCCTTCTGCTAAATACATCGCTTCAATTCTGGAATTAGCAAATCTATTGTTAATTCCATCCTCTATCTTCAATCAAACCCGGAGTTTTTTTCCTTGTTGGCAAGTTATCATCGTCGTTCCGCTGAAGGTTTTCCTCAAGACCGCTAATCTCTCTCAATCATTTCAAGAAGAACATGGAGTTCCTTTCACCTCAGTCTCGTCAAGTGATCTCTTGAAACCCTCTCGCTCTATCATCTATGCTCAATCCACCGGAGGCCATGAAGACTTTTCAGATCTTTCGTAATCCTTAGGTGCAAGTGGTGCTATCTTTTTCTTTAACTGTGGAATCTTGCAGTTGTCTCCGTGATCTTCCTTCATATCTTTCCGGTGGCTTGGTACTTCCGATATGACGACAACATCGTCACCCTTATCTATCTTGAATCCGGCGAACCGTTTGCATCTATCCTTGTTTTCTAACGAAGTTCCATGAGCTCTTCTTATCAATACCTTCAGTCTGTTTCGGTAGTTGGGTTGCATGGTTTTCTTATTCATTTGCGGAGTAATGCTTTGAGTGCGGGATGGAGTAGCTACCATACCACTACTCTTATCATTCGCTCTTGTACATTGAATTGGTGAATTATGTGATTTCACTCATTCCACGGAAGTTAGAAGTGGCCTTTATCCCTCGATACTTTAACTTCCGTCCTTGTTTTTCCGGAGTGCTCTCTCAAAGAAAGTAATCAATAATCTCTTGTTGGTGATCTCGTCTTTTCCTACACGGAGCAAATCCTCAATTAACTGGTGGAAACAAACGCAAACTCATTTCGTTCCTCGTCTTTCTACCGGTGCTCGACATCCCCAACAAGATGAAAGGAAACTATATCTCTCTCTGTTTCATCAATTCTTTTTCTGTGGTAAAGCCAATTATGGTTGATGCCATCAGCCACAAATCTATTGCATTAGCCTCAAGGCTAAAGAAAGCAATAAGTATCTCTACAATAAACTCCAGATCCTCCATACTCTTTGCTTCTCGGGATTCCACCATGATCTGTCTTCACATCCGTCTCTGGAAGTTATATCCGCGCACCTCAATTACCTGATACTTTGGTTCTTACCGGCGCAAGAAGAATCTAATCCGACGACGTCTAACTAAATCTTTCTGTCGATATCAAGGGACTCTATTGTTTGAAGGCAATATTGTTACCGAACTTCCTTTCTCAAATCTGAGGGAAGATGCAATGCTATTGTCATAGTGGTGCAAACCTCCCCAACCTAGCTCTTTTCTTCCGGCGAGATAAAGTTTCATCCTCTCTCGTATCAGTAAATCTTTAATCTTAATGGTCTGCCTTTCTGTATCCATGATGCATCATCTTGTCCTTTCCCTCACAAGTGGTTCTATTCTTTTATCTTGTTTCGTGAGAAAACCGGAGCTTTGTTCATCCTATCCTGCTTGTCTCACGACAATCCTTCAATCCTTCTAACCCGTTGTTTCTCCAGCAAAACGCAAGACTCGCAACAAGTCTAGCAAGTTTTGCAAGGTGCAGTGGTCGCACCATTCCGTTGTTTAGCAACTTGGGAACGTGAGGGTCACCTTCGTTCCGAACACCGCCTCTCCTTGTGTTGTTTTCTTTTCTAGGAATCTTGGGGCGAGATTCTTGTTTAGTGGGGGAGAGTTGTAGCATCCCAATTGTCTAACAATTGCAATGCTACTAGCCTAGTCTAGATAGATGCTACTTCCTACATATATAATTGTTGCATCATCATTATATCATGCTCATGTCATCATGCCACCTTGCATTTGAGCATCATATAAAACCCTTTTGTTTTGGTTCTTCTCTCATATGCATTGTAAATTGGATTTGCCTCTTAATATTGTATTTGGTTCTTGATATATTGTTTAATGCCCAAGTTGAGTTGGGGGCATATCTCTTGTTAACTCCACCACCTTTCTTTCACCACCTTATAATTCCACCATCCAACTAAATGTGAGCTTTGCACTTTATTTGGGTTTTACCTCTAGCTCATGTGGGTTGGGATGGATCCAATTCTTTTTTTTTCCACATGCTCTCAACTTAGCATCATGTTGTTTTCACATTATTGATGTATGAGAGCCACATGGCCACCTTTGCATGCCTTGTGAGTGGAACCTTTTCCTAGCTTCCATATGGGTTGTTTTGGGGTTATTATCATGATGGGATATTTTTGGGGCTATTAAGCATCTAGTGGTATATACACACTAGCAAGTCCCATTTTATTTCAAACATGGCCATCTCCAACTACTCCACGTGGGGCATCTTTTCATTCCTTTGCTTAGGCCTTACTCCACATTTTGGAATGCATAATAATAATGCCATGAAATAATATTGTTTTCACAAGAATCAACATGGCATTAAATATTTTGCATGGGCCATGCAAGTACCACCTTTTGCTTGTCATTTGGATTTTATTTGTTTTTGGAGTGGATCATCTCTATCTCTATCCCTTCTTTTGGGCTTGATCTATGTTGATCTTGATTAAAACCCCATCACCATGTCCATCTATGCCATCATCCCCTTCTCTTCTTTTCTCTCTTTTGGCTATCTTGTTTGAGCTTGTTTTGTGCATGCTTGATCTAGTCACAAGGACCTCTCCATATTATCTCTCCATCTCTCTCTAAACCCTAAGATAACCCTAAACCTACCTCTCCATCTCCTCTAATCTACCCATGCCCCCATCAAAGCTAAACCCTAACCCTAGCATGCCACACCTCCCTCTCTCGGCCTCCCTCTCTCTCACCTAGCTCGGCCCCACCTGGCCACCTACACCCCTGCCCTAGCTACCCTCTACCAAGCCCTGGCCGAGCCCATCAATCCTCGCCCGATCACCCTCCTCCCCTTTTGGCAAAAGTGCACCACCCCCCCCCCCCATGTGCCTCTCTCCTCTCTCCCTTATCTCCTCAACCACCCCAGCTCTCCACAACCTCAGATCCGTCCAGGAGGCTCCCAGGTCCTCCTCTTCCTCCCTCCTTCCTCCCCCTGGCTTGCAAGCTCATCTCCATGCCCCAAAACCCTAGCCTCGGCCACCTCTCTCTCTAGACGTTCCCGAGCACGCCAAGCTGTACCAGGAGCACCAGGACCTCCCTCTGCCTCCTCTTCGACGCCCAGGACGCGGGGTAGCTGCAGGACCTCGCCGGAGAAGCCTCGCCGCCGCCGTGTCCGTGAGCACCAGGAGCACACCGGCCGTCTGCATCATCGCCGATCCCCTGCGTCCCGAGCTCCTTCGCCTACACCGTCGAGCTCCTGGTGAGCCTCTTAACCCCCTAGACATGGACCCTTCCCCTCTCGTGCACCGTAGCGCCGCCACCTTCCATCGAGCACCCCGCGCGCACGCACGGTCGCTCGCCGCGCGCAGACAGACAACAGCAGCAGCTACGGCAGCATCTGACCGCCATGTTCCTCGCCCTGCCCCGCGCGCTGCAGCCCACCCCCGTAGTTGCTCTCTGTACGAAAGTTGTAGCCCTTTCTTTCCTCATCGTCTTTCGTTTTTGCCGCGATGCGATTCGCTCAGCGGAGGCGTCGCCATCGTCGCCGGAAGTCGGCCCGATCCACCGCCGTTAGCGCCAGATCTGTCAGCACGAGGAGCAGCAGCCGGTGTCGTTTTCCGTTTAGGCCCCTGACGTTTTTCCCGCCTAAACCCGCAACCCCTGCGACCCCACCTACCAGCCTCTGTGTTTACATTGCAAAAGAACCCCCGGAAAACCCCACCACCACGGGCAGACCCCTCCCCGCGCGCCTGGATCGCCCACGTGTCCAGCCCGCGTTGGCCGCGCGCGCGCAGTGGCCCCGCAGCCCTGGGACCCACCCGTCAGTCGCAGAGGCTAGGATAGCTCGCGGTGGAAAAAGTTTTCTGCGCGTGTGTTGGTCCCAGTCAGCCAGTGGCCCACCCGTCTGTGTCTGAGGCTAGCTCTGCCTGAGTAAGAAAAATATTTTCTGCATATCTGTTTAAATTCAAATCTTTTTCAAATTAAACCAAATTCAAATTTAATTCTGATTTAAATAACTTTTGAAGTATAATTCCAAACAATACAATTAATATATGTTTGCAAATCAGAAAAATGTGAGGATTTCAAATATGCAATCGAAAATATATTGTGAACATTTAAAATTCCAAGTTATTTAAATTACAATAAATTGCCCTTTTGACTTAATAAATTAATAACTTTTGTTTTATAAGTCCAAATTTAACAAATAATATGTCTAAAATGATTAGCTCGACGAGACCTTTCTATTTATGCATTCCATGGTTTGATTTGAAGCATGCATCATATAAATATAATGTGGACAGCAACTAAAATGGAAATAAAATGGGGCCAAAACTAAATAAAATGGCTTATTCTTGTGTTCCACACCTCACCCTTGCCATGCTACTTTAATGCCATGCAAATTGTGCATCATTCATCATGGCATGATTGTTTGCTTGATGCATTTATACATATGCTTGTGCACTTTATTTATGTTGGCCCTTGTTTGTTTGGTTCTTCTTCGAATAGACGTTGAGCAGGGGATATATCAAGAGAACCAGGAGCAATACCCAGATCCATCCCTTGCTTCAACTGAGCTGCCAGGCAAGCACTACCACATGCTTGCATACATATAGTACCTATTGCCTCTATCTTATTCTTGCATCATTGAGTCGCGATTGCATTAAATTGAATCCCAAGTATTGCATAGCCTTTACTTTAAACCCCACCGAAGCTTGTTCCTCCATCCCATGAGCCATTACTACAGGAGTTGTTTGAGCCATGCGAGTCGTAGAACAGCATGTGTAGGGTATGTGAGTGTCTGATGGAAAACGAGGTACCTAACCAACTTAACCTGAGTAGTAATGGGATAACTAATGAAAGTGGCATCGGTGAGCCATATTCGCTATTTGGTTTTTCAGGCTCACCTGTGTCCCGTAAGACCCCGAGTACTTGATTCCTGTTCTAAGAATATTCGCACTATCCACATCCGGGAGGCTTATGAACCCCCCTGAGCCAGAGCTTGATTCATTCTTATTTCTTGGGGCCACAAACTAGTTTGAGGTTTTATTTACTATCCTGTACTTATGCCATGCTTTACTGCTTTATTTAAATTGTGCGAGGTACTGCACACTGTACTGTTTAGGAAAGCAGAGTGTTTTCGCGGTGTCGACAAGCCCAGTCACATTTTCGGGTTCCCAGTCGTTCACAGCCATTGGCGCAAACCTTGAGGCCGTCTCGGAGTCAGCTAACTTCGTTGCGGGTAGCTCAATGGGGTGGCCCCCTGAAATATTTCTGAATCCTGTGATTGCTTTGTCGTGATTGCCTCGTTGGGTTTTGATTTGGTTTTTCCGAGGCATATCGAGTGTGTGTTGCTATTTGTGCACCCCTACAGGGTAAAACTTTCTGAAAGCCGTGTCCGCGGTTATGGACGACTTGGAGCACAGTTTCTCGATCATAGACAAGCATAACTAAAGTACCGCTTTTAATTTGACTAGACTAGGTACCTGACTAGTAAATAGTGCAACACTCACGGAATGGATAATAAAACTGCCAACGGATGGGGGTTGTTCGTCCGCTTCCTCGTCGGTAAGCGAGGAGGAGGATGGATCTGTGGAGATTACCATGATAACTGTTATAACTGTTGTTATTAATTCACGGACATCCGTCTATCTCTGGTTGGGCGGATGGTTAGCGAGTATCTATAGAACTGTTAGGGTTTATCTTTTGCTGCAATTGCGTCACCCCAGTTTGTGTCCCCTTTAGCGGCATAAAGTCTTGCTGAGTACCCCTAGGGTCTCACACGATAAATTATTGGTTCAGATGAACAGGTACACTCGCAAGATGGATACTGGGTGAACGAGACGGACGATGTGGGCAACGATCATTCGGTGTAGAGATTCTGGGAACGGGGATCCGTGAGATCTGTGGGCGGGATCTGCTTATTTATGGGGCATCTTATGCCGATTTGCTTCTTATCCGTACTCGGATTTTGTCTTCCGCTTCCGCCTGATACTCTGTTGATTGATGTATGAGGAGATATCCTAAACTATTATATCTATCTAGGATATTTGGATCTTGCCGTATGGCGTTGCTATATTTCCTTTCTTTATAGATGGAATGGCTCTGATGTACTGTTGTATGGTGGCTTGCATACATACTCATTTGTGTATGTAGTTGATCCCTTCGCCTGCCGATTACGCCGCCCGTTCTTGTCCCGATGTTTGGAAATGGTTGGGACGGCCGAAAGGTCTACCTGTGAGTGGCATTTGGGCCCCACCGTACTATTTCAACCATTTCTGAACATCCAGGCTTGTACTAGGAGCGTAATTCACCGAGGTAGTTACAACTAGTCTCTTGGTTGTATCCTTCTTCTCCACGAATAATACAGGCGCTCCCCAAGATGACGCACTTGGTTGAATGAAGCCTTTGTACAATTGCTCTCTAAGATATTTTTTAAGTTCCTTCAACTCATCGACATCCATCATGTACGGTCTTTTGGCTATCAATCTCGTCCCAGGCATCAAGTCAATGAGAAACTCGATTTCTCGGTCAGGAGGCATCCCTGGTAATTCTTCCAGAAAGACATCTAGATACTCCTTCACAATTGGCACATCCTCCAAGCTAACCCCCTTAAGAGAGTTCACCATACTTCCGTTGAGTGCAAAAGCTGACTTAAAGCAGATTCTTTTCTTATCCGGAGTTGTGAGTGCGATAGTCCTTTTGGTACAATCTATGACTCCCTCATATTCGGTCATCCAATTCATGCCCAAAATTATGTCTAAGCCTTACTCCAGAACAACTAGACTTGTGGGGAAGCTGTGTGTCCCAATCCTCAGTTCTAACCCACGGCATCCAGAGTTTTCCACTATTTCTCCTCTAGGAGAACTTACCCTTAGAGGGGTACTAATAGTCTCCGTAGGTATCTTGCCTCTATCCACAAATACCCTTGATATGAATGAATGCGATGCACCAGTAATCAAAAAGAACAACTACGGGGATGGAATTAAGCTTGAACTTACCAATCACGGAGTCAGGTGCCTCACGAGCATCCTCCACGGAGACATGATTCACCGTGGCTTTGGCGAATGGATTCAGCTTCTTCCCATTTCCATTACCAGCGTGACTCTGGGTATTCTGACTTACAGAAAGTTAATTCATATAACCAGGAATTGTTGAAGAATGTCTGCAATAATCGAAGAGAGATCAAAGCTCTCTGACTTAAAAATGCTGAGCTTAAAGTTTCCAAGGATGAGACCGAAGGTAAACATTCCGAGACTCAAACCTTGTCTTGCGTTTTCGTAGTCGAATATTTTTGCTGAACTGTTGTTCTTTTTGACTTACAGCACTGATAAAGCAGGCATGTGCTATGATCGAAGAGGCCAAGAATCTGAAGACCCTGGTGGTGGAAAACAAGGATCTCCGCCAAGAGCTAAACCAGCTTAAGGCGGATCATGAGAAGAGCATTGCTCAAGTTCTCGAATCCGCCTCCATGGCCACCGTGGAGCGTGATCGCAAGATTACACTCCACGAGTAGAAAATCTCGGATCTCAATGATGAGCTTTGCAGAGAGAAGGACCTTTCCGAGGCGCTCCGGGATGAACTCAGGAGTCTTCGTGAAGAGAAAACCAAAGTTGATGACGTCATCTTTGGTATGTTTCCATCTTTATGACTTGTTTACATTCTTCGACTTTTTTGATGTCGGATTTATTTAACTGTTTTTGTGTTATATGCATAGGTCCTCTAAACTTGACGGACTCCACCTCTGCCAAGCCTCGCACCCATCGGCTCACCAAAGTCGGTGATTTGCTTCATGACTTCTGCCAATCCATCGAGGATATTGGCGAAGCTCTCAGGGTTCTGGACATGCATAGCATGTCCGAGTTTCAGGTGCGGGACAAGGCAAAAGAGATGTCGCAGCTTGTCCAGGACTAGAACATGTCCTACGCGCGATTCACAGCATAGAACGCTCTCACCATGGTCATGAGCCACCATGGAAGCATGGAAATCTGGCAAGTGACCAGAGGGTATTCTACTGTGGATGAAGACGGCCAGAAGTAAGATATCAAAGCCATCATGGACTCCTGCGCCGGATATGGGTGCCATGTAGCTGACTTGACCAGCTACGACACTCCCTTCTTCAACCGCGTGGACACGCCGCCTCCACCTCTGGAAAAAGCAGCCGAAGTTTCCGATGATGGACAAACCATATTGGATTTGGACATCTCGGATCATTATCAAGCCGAGGCCGATGCATCCAGCGAGCCGGTAGCTCCTACCTCTTCTCCTGCATCATAGATTATCAGAGACAAATGGGTTATTCTGAAAACATTATGGGTCTGTAACTATGTAGTATGATACTTTTTGCTAGTGCTAAGTTTTAATCTATTCAGCACTTTTGGCTTTGATTTTTGTATGCCTGAAATGTTTACATAAGCACTTATACTTTTTTGTCTACACTTATCGTTTATCTGGCTTTCTGCCTCGTCCCTTTTGTGAGTCGGCTAAACTTTCAGCTCGGAAACTTTGCCGAGCAATGGAGCTCAATTGCTAAACCAGTTTAAACTCGGAAACAAAGTCGGCTTCCAGTACCAACAATTCACTACTCGGAAAATACTGTAACACCCTCGAATCGGCCCTAGGCAAGTTTTAGCGCTTCCCGCCAAACCCGATTCAACGACGCCCACCAGGCACTTGCGTGCGGGTGGAGAACGAAGTAATACCATTACACATTAGTCCACGATGGAATCCACAGAACATATATATATACAACAACGACTCCATGAGTCAAAAATACAGATATACTATACAAAGATCCAAATCACCTTGAAAACGATAGAGCGTCCGACTACGGACAAGATGCAAATGGGGCTAAGAGCCCTGAAGAATAACCAATGGCGTCCATAACCCTACCCAGCCCAAGCCAGAAGGGTAACCCTGCTAACAACGTCGATCTCAAACCTGCTAAAACAAAAGGGGTGCCGACAAAGGGCAAAGGAAAAAGAGGAGCGTCAGTACTGAGGCCAGTACACGGCGAGGCTAGAATTTGGCGGCTCTCGCCTACATAGGTATGGTGGACTGAAGCGGCAGCGCAGCATGCACTAAACAACCTATAGAGACTCGATGCAACTGTCGGCTATTAGAGAGGGATAAGAGAGACCTATTCGATACCAACCTTATACTAACACCAATCATACCCATCCTGGTATTCCCCCTCGAGACCAAACGAGGAGGTCAAACCGAGGAACTTACACAATTGGTAGTTTTATTCATTCCATTATAGTTGTAGCACTTACTAGTCAGATATAGATAGCATGAGTCCTCCTGATATCATAAGCAGTGAGCAGTTTTAGTTAGCCATTCTGTTCTAGTTGTAATACTTACTAGTCAGATACAATTAGCATCTGACATCCCAAACCCAACAGTTGTTGGCACTTTTATTTCATTCCATTGGAGTTGTGATACTTACTAGGCAAGTATAACATGACACGATACACCCCAGCTCCACAAGTTGTTGGCACTTTTATTATCCATTCCATTGTAGTAAAGTTGATTACTAGTCACATATTAAGTCAAATTCATAGCACTACTTTAGTTATGCTTGTCTATGATCGAGATACTGTGCTCCAAGTCGTCCATAACCGCGGACACGGCTTTCAAAAAGATTTACCCAACACACACACGATCAACCTCGGAAAACCCAAATCAAAACCCAACGAGGCTTTCACGACAAAGCAATCACAGGATTCATAAATTATTTCAGGGGGCCACCCCATTAAGCTACCCGCAATGAAGTTGGCCGGCTCCGAGACGGACCCAAGGTTTGCGCCAATGGCTGTAAACGACTGGGAACCCGAAAGTGTGACTGGGCTTGTCGATACCGCGAAAACACTCCGCAATTCCTAAACAGTACAGGTGCTCCACGCATAATCGTAAGTAAATCTGTAAAGCATGGCATAAGTACAGGATAGTAATAAAGCCCCAAACTACTTTGTGGCCTCAAGAAATAAAAATGAATCAAGCTCTGGCTAAGGGGGATTCATAGACTCTCCCGTATGTGGATAGTGCGAGTAGTCAAGGAACAGGTATCAAGTACTCGGGGCCTATGGGACACAAGTGGACATGAAAAACCAAATAGCATATACTGCCCACCGGTGCCTCTTTCATTAGTTATCCCAGCAATTTAATAGTTGTATTTAAATTCATGATCATCTCCACCATAAAGCATATGACAACATTCCAATAACTGTGTGGTACTTCATGACACGGGATCGCACCTAAGCAAGCGACTACGACTCGCAAGACCATCTATCTACCAAACAACAGGTTATAGGAGGTGTCCAAGGCAATATAAAGGCTGCAGGGAATATATCTGGTACGGAACACTAAAGCATTGCGACACGGATAGCAGTAGATCAACAGGAAGGAAGTAAAGACTATAAATGCAAAATAGGTAGAAAGGGGGAGAATGCTCGCCTAGAAAGATAGCCGGAGATACATTATCCGAAGGACTTGTCGATACTCGCATCAACTCATCGGCCTAATCCGCAAAGAACCAAAGCACTAAAAGAAACACCGGATGCACAATTTAATACTACGACAGAAGATCAGGCATGATGCATGTGATGTATGACATGGCACAAATGCAATGTGACTAGGCAATATTAAGCGGAACCGGGTTCCCGACAATTAATTAGATGGTTAGAGTTATTTAGAAACCCCGCAATTTAGATGTTGTAATAACAAGGCAAAATATGGCATCGGTTCTCTACACAAATTTAAATGGAGCCAATATAAGACTAGATTCGCCCACATATGGTCTCCATATTTAATTTAGGTGAATCGACAAAATACCACACAACCCCCAAAGAATGTATGCGACATGAATGATTTAATATGCAACAGATATATATTATATATTATAAAAATATTGGTCTCAGGAAAGGGGTCACACATCGGTCATCGGCGATCTTGGGGTTCACCGAGGGGGTTCGACGCGGTTCAGGGTCAACGGGGCCGGTCTTCGGACTTGGGGTCTTCAGGGTCTCGACCATCTTATCCGAGGTCTTGACGTCCGTGAAGGAGATATTATGTCCATGAAGCAGAACTTGTCGATGGTCTGGTGGTACTCCGTGGTGCTTCGGGTTCCGTGTTCGATCATCAATATCGATCAATCTTATGACAACACCTGAGTCTTCGGAAGGTTTGACGGAATTGCAACAGAAGTCGGAGAAGATCCTGGCGTGGGTTCCTTGTTATACATGAGGATGGAATCTGGCACCAACAAGATGTCAAACCCCAAGGTCTAGTTGAAGCGTTGCAGGAACATACAATACACACGCATCCAAGCAGTGTACGATTGAGAACAAAGGACATAGGCTCCCCACCGGCTACCTGTATCGAAACAGGGCAGAACATGGTGGCCTCGAGCTCGCAGGTTTGTGCGGTGGGTGCCTTGCGGAAAAGAAGAGGGCCCCTGGCAGCACACGAAGATGGGGTCGAGGGAAACGATGGCGGGGGTGAGCCCCTGCCGCGTTGACTCGATGCAGGGCGTGTGGCCTTGACAAGCTCAGGGGTAGGGGTCAGCGCACGGGCGACGGCGTAATGGATCAGCGACTTGCGGCTGTAGCGGTTCGAGGATGACCGCACCGACGATGACCATGGCGCAGACCTTGGAGAGTTCTGGTCGGGGACGGGGACGCGACCCAGGTGACGGCGGCGGACGATGAGGTTGCAGAGCAGTGAGGTAGGCCGAAGAGGGAGACCGGCGAGACGGAGCCGTCCGCACGCGGGCGATGCCTGGAGAGGAGGCGGCAAACCCGGTCTGGGCGACGAGGAGGCGGAGGGTGTGGCGTGCAGAGAGGAGGCGCGGGGCAGAGGCATCACGATGGAGCGCAGAGGAGACCTGGCCACGGCGCGCTGGCGGCGGCGGCTGCAAACAGGGAGGAAGGGCGCTCGGCAGGAAGAAGACCGGTGGCGGGGCTCTAGCGGCGGGGGACCACGGAGAGAGAGGCATGGCGCCATGGCGGGTCGAGCGACGAGGAAGGCCTAGGGGATGGGGCTCTAGCGGCGGAAATGATGGGGGCTCGCGCATTGTGGAGGGTCGAGGATGTCTGGGGTGCGGGGATCGCGTTGGGACGCTGGTGGGTGGGGCCGGTTACGGTGGGATCTAGGGCAGGGTGGTCGTGAGCGGGGGCAGAAGAGAGCGAGGCGTGCGAGGTAGGGCCAGGGTGGAGCGGGTTTGTCGGTCAGGGGTGTGAGGCGGGATCCTGGCGTGTTGGTCGCGATAAGGGTGGGGTGGATGTGTGTGTGGCGGCAGGGTGGGACCAGCTGCGGGGTGGGGCCCAGCAGCAGGCGTGGTGGCGATGGGGTGTGGTGGCGCGGGGCACAAGCAGGTGGCGGCGGCAGGGGATAAGGGATGTGGTAGGATAGCTTAGGGTTAGGGTTAGAGTTTTATTGGAGGTGGCCAGCTGGGCTTTCAGGCCTGGCAGGCTGCCTCCTAAAAATAATATCAAAATTTTATTTATTTCAAACAAGGCTTTTAGAATCCGTTTGTAGACGAAACAAAATATTCTGGACAAGCCCAGGTTTTAATTTGAAACTGAAGACGGGTATTTAGAAAACCGAAATAGGTTTTTCGAAAATAGTTTCAAAACAAATCATGCATGATGATGACGATGCTCAAATGCAATGTGGCATGATGACATGAGCATGCGGTCATGCTGATGCAATGCACAAAAACACAGCGATTTTCTAGTAGTGGTTTTAGTGGGATGCCACAAATACCCGCATCCGGCAATCAGACAAATAACCAAAGTATAGACTAGAAATTTTAGAGTTATACCCGAGGGTAGCATATTTAGAATCGGAAATCTAAACCAGAACAAACATGAGCATAAAGTACTTTCAAGTATTCTAGGATTTTCGACTGTGACATGATCATTCGGAAATAAGATGGTAAAAACTTATAAAAAACTTTGAGGCAACCAAAACTTTTATTTCTCTCAGAACATGTACATATATATGATTACAAAGAAGGATAAACTAAGAATAAAAGGGACGTAGCTGAGCAATATTCCATGGTCTGTCTAACTCATCCGGATTTGTACTGCCTCCAACTCTCTTTCTCTTCTTAGTAGCAGGTCTTTCTTTGACTGGCCTCATATCAGTTAGGTAGTATGAACCGTTGTGCAATACTCGACTAACTAAAAATGGCCCTTCCCATACTGGGGAAAGTTTATGCTTTCTTTGTTGCACAAGCCGGAGAACCAAATCACCCTTATTGAAAGATCTATTACTGACTCTCTGGCTATGATACTTGCATAACTTCTACTGATAGGCTATTGATCTCATTTCAGCAACGACGCGAACTTCTTCGACTAAGTCGAGATCATTTTGTCGAGAAACCTCGGCATCCTCTTCGATATACACGGCCACTCTAGGAGAAGTGTGAATCAAATCACTAGGAAGAACTGCTTATGCGCCATAGACCAAGAAGAAAGGTGTGTATCCAGTTGACCTGTTCGGAGTTGTTCGTAAACTCCATATTACAGAAGGTAATTCTTCTGTCCAAGCCCCTGCAGCACGTCGTAGTGCTGCTTCGAGTCTCGGTTTTAGGCCTTGTAGGATTAAACCATTTGCTCTTTTGACTTGTCCATTAGCCTACGGATGTGCGACTGACGCAATGTCAAGCCGGATATTTTGTTCGTTGCAGAATTCGGCAAGTTCTCCCATAGAGAAATTACTCCCGTTGTCCATGATAATACTATGCGGATAACCATACCGGATTATAACATCCTCAACAAATCTTTTGGCTGTTGCTCCATCACAACTAGTGACGGGTTTAGCCTCAATCCATTTGGTGAATTTATCCACCATCACTAAGAGGTGAGTAAATCCACTTGGAGCCTGTTTAAACGGTCCTACCATATCAAGCCCCCAGACCACGAAAGGCCATGTTATAGGTATTGTTCCTAGCTGATCAGCCGGAACGTGAGCTTGTTTGGTGTACTTTTGGCAGCCCTTGCACGTCTTGACTAGTTGTTCGGCATATGCCTTAGCTGTAAGCCAGAAAAAACCGTGTCTGAAAGCTTTTGCCACTAAATATTTGGCTGCAGCATGGTGACCACACTCGCCTTCGTGGATTTCTCTTAGGATTTCCACTCCTTCTTCCGAAGATACACAGTGCTGAAAAACCCCAGACACACTCCGCTTATAGAGCTCACCACTAACTATAGTATAGGCTTTTGCTCATCGGATGATCTGTCGGCTCAGAACTTCGTCTTCGGGTAATTTGCCATCTACCAAATAGTCAAGGTAGGGTTGAGTCCAGCTGGGAATTACAGCCAGAACTTCTACTAGAGGTGAGTCGGATTTGGTCGGATATTCCTCGTCCACTCCCTTTATTGAGGGAACTTTGAGGTGCTCTAAAAAAGCGCCATCCGGGACCTCTTTCCGTGCAGAGCCTATCCGAGATAATGCATCTGCTTCCTCATTTTCTGCTCGAGGGATGTGTTGAACCTCAAACCCTTCGAACGATTTAGATAGATCATCCACGACAGCTTTATATGATGCCATGTGTTTATTTGCGTTACAAATATCCGACACTTATTGAGCAACAAGATCTGAATCTCCGTAACACATCAATCCTCGGATGCTGATATCCTTAGCAATCCGGATTCCATGCAGCAGTGCTTCATACTCGGCAATATTATTTGTCGTTGTGAAGTGGATCTACAACACGTATAAAAGTTTGTCTCCTTGGGGTGATTTGAGTACCACACCAGCCCCCGAGCCCCCACGAGCCTTAGACCCATCAAAATATAGGGTCCAATATCCGACTCAGGGAGGGTCATATTCTCCTTCGTCTCTGTCCAATCAGCAACAAAGTCGGCAAGGATTTGGGACTTGATTGTTGTCCGAGGTTTATACTCAATATCGAAAGCTAAGAGCTCTATGCCCCATTTGGCGACGCGTTATGTGGCAACACTGTTCTTGATTATATCTCTCATGGGAGATGTGCTCACCACGGTAATTGGATGCTCCTGAAAATAATGCCGTAGCTTACGAG
Source organism: Avena sativa (assembly GCA_916181665.1). Classification (NCBI taxonomy): domain Eukaryota; kingdom Viridiplantae; phylum Streptophyta; class Magnoliopsida; order Poales; family Poaceae; genus Avena; species Avena sativa. The sequence goes on along the minus strand of OV702292.1, from coordinate 253,672,466 downwards.
ATGCTAAGAACAAACCATAAGCTAGCTTTTGATAGTGCGGATACCGCTGTTTCGATTCTGTCAGGACCTCGCTGACAAAGTAAGTTGGACGTTGCATCAAGTGTTCCTGATTTCCCTCTGGTCTCTCCACTACCATAACGATACGTACGACTTTGTTTCTCGCAGCAAGATAGAGCAACATCGGTTCCTGTGGTTCCGGTGCAGCAAGGATATGAGCAGATGAGAGTACTATTTTCAGGTCTTGTAGTGCAGCTTCAGCTTCGTCGGTCCACACAAAATCCTTGGTCTTTTTCAGGAGTTTGTATAACAGTGCGGCTCTTTCACCGAGCCGGCTTACAAACCGACTGACTGCAGCGATGCAACCAGTTAGTCTTTGTACGTCCTTTAGGCGAGTTGGCCTGGAAATATTGAGTATAGCCTTGATTTTGTCTCGGTTCACCTCTATGCCTCTTTGAGACACGATGAAACCTAACAATTTTCTGGCTGGGATTCCAAAGAAGCATTTCTTCGGATTAAGCATTATGTTGTATTTTCGTAGATTGGCGAATGTTTCCTCCAAGTTGGAAATCAACGTTTCCTTCTTTTTGGACATCACTGCAATATCATCCACATATGCATGCACATTGCGTCCGATTTGATCGTGGAGGCAACGCTGCATTGTGCGCTGGTACGTAGCTCCTGCGTTCTTCATCCCAAAGGGCATCATAACAAAAAAGAAGGTTCCGAAGGGGGTTATGAATGAAGTTTTGACTTTGTCAAATTCCTTCATCCGGATTTGGTGATAACCAGAATATGCATCAAGAAAACAGAGGAGTTCTGAGCTTGCCGTAGAATCCTTAACTTGATCAATCCTAGGCATAGCGAATGGATCTTTGGGACAAGCCTTGTTCTAGGCAGTATGATCAACACACATCCTTAAATCAGTGGTGTCCTTTTTAGGTACCATTACAGGATTGGCTGACCACTCAGTGTGGATGACCTCTTCTATGAATCCGGCTAACTCAAGTCGTGCTAGTTCCTTAGCTATTGCCTTACGCTTTTCATCGCTGAAACATCGTAAGGACTGTTTGACGGGTTTAGCATTCGGGTTTACATTTAAAGAGTGCTCAGCAAGTTCCCTAGGTACTACGTTCATGTCAGATGGCTGCCATGCGAAGATATCTTGATTTGCTTTGAGGAACTTGATGAGCACGCTTTCCTATGCGCTATCTAGGACTACGCCTATCTGGGTCACCTTGTAGGGGTCATCATCCTTCAACGGCGTCTTCTTCGTCTCTTTTGATGCCTTGAACTCCGGATTCGGCTTTGTCACCTCTTTCTTTGTTGCGGGCATCTCGGATGGATCTATGCTCTTCTTGATCACCTGGTACTCCTAGGCGTGCAGCACGACTTTAGCAAAGGCGACACTTCCATCCTCGCACTCTCGCACTTTCTTCGGGTCTCCCCTGATGGTGATCACGCTGTTGGGACCTGGAATTTTCATCATATTGTAAATGTAACACGAACGAGCCATAAAAGCCCAGTAAGCCGGACATCCGAATATAGCGTGGTACACGCTCTTGAACGGGACCACTTTGAAGGAAAGTGCCTCCGTCCGATAGTTCTTTGGAGTTCTAAAAGTAACATCCAAAGTGATTTCTCCCAAGGAATTTGCTTGTCTTCCTAGGACAACCCCGTGAAAGATCACAGAGTTGTGGTTCAGCTGGGTCTCCGAGATCTTCATCCGCATACAGAATATTAATACTGCTGCCACCATCCATGAGAGTCTTGGAGAAACCATAACCGTCAATAAGTGGATTGACGATTAAGGCGTATTTTCCTCGCCTATGCAACTTAGGCGGATGATCAGCACGGTCAAAGGTGATTGCCACTTCCGACCGGTCCAAGAATTGAGGGACAGCCAGAACTGTTGCATTGAGCTCATGTAGAACTACCTTTTTGACCTTTGCTGGTTGAGATCCGAGGAAGGTGACATAAGTGTCTTTCTTGGTCGGAAAATTTTTCTTCCCTTCCGGCTTGGGATTTGAAGCGTCAGCTTCCTCCATGTCGGAATCTTCCTTGGTCTCTTTATCCTTTTCGGGATTCTTCTTTCCCTTCTTCGGCTTAGCTTTGTAGCCAGCGGTATCATCTCTTTTAATGTCGTCATTGAAACGACACTCGGCGTTTGTGTCGGACGAGCCCCCATTGGCGTCTAAGTGATGCACAGATGGGTTATTGGCGATGTCGGCCCAAGAGTAGGTTTTTCCGAGTTGCTGGTCTCCTCTACCTTGGACTCTTGACGTCCCACGTCCGCGTCCGCGGCCACCGCCACGTCCTCCTCGTCCTCCAGACCCGAAAGTAGCAGTGACCACTGCCGTTTCTGCGTTGGGTTTTTTTCCGAGGTATTCTTGCGCTTCTGCGCTTGTTGCTTTGGTTGTTTTGCTAACTGTGGCATAGCCAGGGCATTAAGTAATCCCTCTGCGTCATCGTCAGCATCTGCATACTTGCTCGTTGTTTCTATCATCTCTCCCAAATTAGTGACTTTGTCACACTTCAAGCGATGACGTAGTAAACCAATTGGGAGACCTACAATGAAAGCTTCAATCGTAGTTTGGTCATTTACTCCTTCAAAGGAGTTCTTCGTGTCGATCCATCATCACAGATAATCCCGGCAAGTTTCTACGGCTTTCTGGGTGCAACGTTGTAGGTCTCCGAATGTACAAGGCCTCCGGTATGTGCCTTCGAAATTCCGAAAGAACGCACTTTGCATGTCATACCAGTTGTGGATGGTGTTTTCCGGAAGTTCATTGAGCCATGATCGTGTTGTCTTCCGCAACATAAGTGGGAGATACCGGGTTGTGACCAGGCTGTTTCCGCCTTTGGCGATGCAGCAAGCTTGGAAAAAATCTTGTAGGCAAGTATCTGGCCGAGCTATGCCGTCGTAGGCTTGGATATGTCTTGAGATAGCAAATCCTTCCGGGAATCTTGTAGCTCTTATGCATGGTCAGAAGCACTTTGGGCCCACGTATATGTCATCATTTTCACAGCGCTACGCCTCTATATTGGAGTTGATCATGTGCCTTGCGTCATTTGGGGATAGAGATCGTCCTGAGTGACGGCTATGGCTGCGGTGCCTTGGAGCCGGACTTCGGCTTCTGCCACCACCTCCTCCACCATGACGCCCTCCTTGGCCTCCTTGGGAGCCGTTGTGATGGCTACTTGGTGGAGAGGGTGGATTAGCTGGGTTATTTCCGGTTGATCGCCGGCCTCCGTCCGGAGCATCATTATTCCGGTTCCGGGGAGGGTCTTCATTGTGACGAGCCCCTTGTCGGATTGTCTCGGCACGGTGACCATCGTTTCCTCGCCCATCAGCCAGACGGCTTGCGTGTCTAGGAGGTGGCATTCTTTGTCGGTCCTCCTCCCGATGTTTCTCTTTATCTTCTTCCCTGCGATCTTTCGAATCTCGCCGGGGAGGATTCCTCGGATTCAGTGCAGTGATTGCCTCTTGCTCTGCAACTGGGTTAACGTTACGCCAGTCATGCGCAGCTTTGTGGTGATATCCTGAAGATCTGGTTCTTGAGTAGTTGTCTTCTCAATGGTCGGAACGATGTTGCTGTTCTGGAACATGTTGGGGTCTTAAGTTGGCCCATGCCAGATCTGTGCGACATTGGTCAGAATCGGAGACCATTTTTTGGCTTCCGGACAGGGCGACCTTTTGTTGCTCCAGTCCTTTGTTGAGTAATTTGATTCCCAACCGGATCTGCTCCGGGCCTGGATTGGACGATAGGATTTCTCGAGCCGCAACGATGTTCTGTACTGGCATTGGATACACCCAATCCCCGTTGATGTCGCATCGAGGCATCCCCAGTTCTCCTCCGAAAAGGACTTTGTGAATCTGCGGGAATTGGTCGTCATGTGTATGACGTTTCCTGGTCTTCTGATGTTGCCTGGAGTTGTACTTCTCCACAGTTGCCATGTGTTTCTTTTCCTCCTCAATGTTTTTGGCTTCATCGAGGAGTACTTGGCGACGCGCTTCTAGGGTCTGGGCCCTCTCGTCCAACTCTTCAGCAGTAAGTTCTGCAGCTGTAGGAATAGGTGTGGTTAATGCAACATCAATGAGTTTATGCACCTTCAGTGATCACGTGTCCGTCCACCGACTCTTCTTTGGGCTCGTCTAGGATAAGTGCTCCATCCGAGTCCTCCTCGTATTCCTCGGCAATCACCTCCTCTGCTGGAGGGTCTTTCGCCGGGGTTTTGTTCTTCTTCTTTGCCTTCTTGGCAGCGCCGGTAGCAAAGACGGCTTTGGGTTTGTTTCCCGGAGTTAAGATCTGATCGGTACTTTCGGACATCTGGACCTTGGGATTATCTCCGATATCCATGTCATCCTACACTTTGGGAGAGTTTTCCCTGGATCCTTCATCCATGGCTTTTTCTTCCTCTGCAGCTTTGGAGTTATACTCCTCTTCATATTCCGCAGAGAACTTTCGGAAATCTACTGACGTCATCGACTCATCCGAGGATGCGGGTACGTCGGCATTTGTTCCGATCACCTCCAGCACAGAGTCGGTGTTGTCTCCAGCATCGGCAGAGCCGGATCCGGATCCCACATATCTGACGAAGTGCGATGCGCCCCTCCTGAGATAAATGTGGTCTTCATAGTAGGCTTCGTCAAAACGTTTGATGGTCTCGAGGATTTCATCTATGCCTGAGTTTTGCATCATCATGCGTCTTAGCGTGTATCTCAGGAAGGGCTTGTCTGTCCCGGTGTTAACAGAGCCGGAACCAGTGTTGTTGCTATGTTCCTCCTGGATTTCGACTTCAGCGGGTGGGTCGATCTGGGATTCGGCCTCTCCAGGGAGATCCACTCCAGATTCAACTTGGATCGCCAGGTCTACTTCAGGCTCGGATTTCTCCACTATCTCCACAACTGGTGCAGGCTGGGTGGGATTAGGGTTTTCTGATATCCGGAACTCTGCCGCTTCCGTGGACAAAGGGGACCCAGAAGTTTCTTCTGCCTCTATCATCACCGCTAGGGTGGGTGGGGCAGGTTTAGCGAAACCGATGTAAATATTGATCTCACCAAAAGACATGATGGTGTAGGCAGTCACAGCCTCCCTAGCTAGAATCCAGGTCTCGTCGAGAACGATGAGAGGGACGTCACTGGCGTAGAGGATGCGACCAACGGCGATAGTCTTGCTGATTTCGATTCTTGCGAATTCCGCTCGGAACGTAGATCTGAAGCTCACCAGCCCCACGGTGGGCGCCAACTGTCGTCGGATTGATGACAAGTACACCATGAGGGGGTCCTCGAGGCGTGCGGAAGAGAGGTATTTGAGACGTACAGTGTTCCGGGACGGTGAGCACACAAGTTTACCCAGGTTCGAATCCGCCAGCTTTGGACAGATCCTACTCCTGCTAGCAATCCAGTAATACGGCAGAGCCGGAATATGGGTTACAAGGGTTCTCCTGTGCGAGTTGAGATTGTGATTATAAGGGTGCCTGATGTGCTCGTCGTTCGACATAGAGCTCGTTGGGAACCCCAAGAGGAAGGTATGATGAGCACAGCAGCAAGTTTTCTCTTAGTTATGAAACCAAGGTTTAATCGAACCAGTAGGAGCAAGGAAACACCCCAAAGGTGTTGCTACCTGACCCTTGGCAGGGCGCACTACCGGTGCTAGTAGCAACGTGGAGACCTACACAACACAACCACAGAACTTTGTCCCCAACTTGCGATGAGGTTGTCAATCTCACCGTGTTTTGCGGAAAACAAAGGATTAAACGTATCGAATGGAAAGAAGTAAAAGTTTGCAAAAAATAAACACAAAGAAGTAAGCAGTTGTAGATTGTATGTAAAGAAAAAGGACTGGGATCCATAGTTCACTGGAGGTGGCTCTCCTTAGATAGATAACATGTTGGGTGAACAAATTACAGTGGGGCAATTACAAACACCGAGAAAGCAATACATGCATATACTAATCATCTTGACTCCTTTGAGACTTGATTGGGCAATACAACATAATACATAGACCGCCATCCAACTGCATCTATGACTAATAATCCACCTTTAGGTTATCGTCCGAACCCCCTCCAGTATTAAGTTGCAAGCAACAAATTATTGCTTTACAAACTGCGTGTAAAGTAAACAATATGATTGTTCTATGAACAAAGGATTGTTGTTTTCTCCCTAGTAGCAACAGCACATCTAGTACCTTAGAGATTTCTGTCACTTCCCCAGATTACCAGAGGCATGAACCCACTATCGAGCATAAATACTAACTCTTGGAGTTGCTAGCATCTACTTGGCCAAGATAGCTACTAACAACGGAAAGCATGCAAGATCACAAATAACAAAGACATGATAGAATCAATAATCAATCTAAAATAGCATCTCAATATCTATCGGATCCCCGCAAACACAACATGTATGGATTACAAATAGATGATCTTGATCATGAACGGAGCTCACCAGATCTAAACATGAAAGCACAAAGGAGGAGAACCAGCCATCTAGCTACTACATGGATCCGTAGTCCAAGGATGAACTACTCACGCATCACACCGGAGGCTTGCATGGTGATGAAGAAGGCCTCCAGAGTGAATTCCCCTCTCCGGCAGGGTGCTGGGAAGAGCTTTAGATCCCTCCCGATCTAGGGATGGAGATGACGGCGGCTACAGACTCTTTCGTGGATTTTTGATCGGGTACTTAGGGTTTTCATCCCGAGGGCAATATATAGGCGGAAGGAGAGGCCGAGGGGGTGCCGGGAGCGGCCACACCACCCCCTGGCGCGGGCCAGGTATGGCCGCACGGCCAGGTGGTGTGGTGGCCTCCTGGCCCTTCTCCGTCTTGTATTCTGGCACTTGATCCCTTCCGGAAAATAGGCACTTTGGCTTTTGTCCCGTCCAATTCCGAGAATATTCATTTGCTGACTTTCCTGGAACCAAAAACAGCAGAAAACAGGCAGCTGGCACTGTGGCTCTTGTTAATAGGTTAGTCCAAGAAATCATATGAAAAGTACTCCAAAGTTGGAACAAAACACAAGAAAGTGGATAAAACCAAGCATGTAACATCAAAAATTATAGATATATTTGCAATGTATCAGTGCCCTAAAGGCTCTCCCTAGGACGGCTTATATAGATATCTGGCCTAGGGTTTACAGGAGAGATCTATCCGGCTACGACTAAGAGTCAGTTACAGAGTACATCTTGAACTACAAGTAACACTATGGGCCTATGTCGGTAAGTCTTCTGGGCCTTCCTGTAGCCGGATTGGACTCCGTCTCTTCTCCCTGACTGGGCCACCGGTGAAGCAAAGATCTAACCCAAAGTGGGCCACCCTGGTTAGTGAGGACTGTGAGGATACCCAGAAAGTATATCCCCAACATTTTCTGTTTCACAATTTGTTTAATAACTTTTGCATTTTAACTCCAAATTTAAAGAAATTGGTCTCTAAAAATTTGTAAAAAGGAGGAGATTAATATAGGACTATAAAATAACACTTTTGCAAGGATTTAGAAGGCTAGGTTTAATATAACCCCTTCTTGTGTTTATATGACCATAGGGTTTAGGGAAAAGTATTTGATACAATTTTATTGTGTAATGCCATGATGCATATGATATGATGCATGCTTATGAAATTGTAAAATTTGGGATGTTATAGGCTGGCACCCCCACCGGGTTTTCAAGACGTGCTCCCAACTAACTGCTGGGCACTGAAGCCCGTGGTCATCGGCAGGGTTGAAGCGGCTTTGCTGCCATAGAGCAAGAAGGGCCGGGAGTCAAAGCTTGGCCACCACCAGATCGACGAGCTCTCTCGTCGGTTCAGCATCCAGCTAGACACTGCTAATCTCCACATGCTAGTGATCCCGCCGGCGTTCTAGATTTGACTGAGGAACTAGATCAAGACCCCGCTGCCGCGCGTCATCCTAGTCAGTGCCTGCTGCTGGTGCGCTGAGTGGGTGCAGGTAGACTGGTTCGCCGGCCAGGTCGCGTTTAGGAAGAACTGGCCCGAGCTGGTGTACAAGTATGACTTGGAGCACGATGACGTCGTGGAGTTCAAGCTCAAGTCCTTCATCGTCAAGATGATGATCTACAAGGCGGGTTCCTCCAGTGCGAGGCAGTACACCTGCCGTGGTCATGGCTAGACACCGACGACCTTGATGTTATAGTGTGTTAGTTTGTAAGTAGTAGTGGTAGTTCCTGATGGAGAACTCGTGTCGGTGAACTATGGCTGATCTCTTTTGATCAGGGGTTAAAATCCCTGGTGGTTCAGGGGCATGACATGCCCCTGTTGATGGTTCGTTTCACCAGGGGTTAATCCCCTGGTGGCTGCTGATTATTTTGATCAGGGGTGTAATTTAGAACCTCTGATTATTGATGTATGGTAGTATATATATGTGCTGTAGCTAGTAATGTTGTGTGTGCCTGTTATTGTGATCATGTCTTGTGTGTGGACTGTGTGTGGTAAGGTCACCAAAATTTAAAAGGGGTGATCATAACCCATGTGATCAAGTGCAAAACAACACACCAACCACCTAAGAAATACATTAGCAGGGAAAAAACTACAATTTGGGCAACCAAACAATTGGGCCAATTTGTAGAAAACCTGAATGCAGGAAGCCAAACAAAGTGCTCAAGTTGGCCCAAACTCAATCATCCTTCATGCAGCACCCAGCGGGCCAAGTAGGGGAAACGGGAAATTTGGGTCCGAGCAACCAAACACACCCTAGGTGTTCCCTTGGTTGTATTTTTAGTGCTACCATGTAGTTGAGTGTAAAAATGAATCTGCACTTTGCATGAAGCGATGGTAGATCAGTTGGGCAGGTCAGTTGGTTTAGAGGCCCTCCAACTAGCGATGTAGGTCCGAATCTTTTTCATCACAAATTACATTTTCTCAATGCTCAGAACAATCGAACCAGTCGGATTGCATGGCTGCCTGGTTTTTCTCCGGCTAGCTTGCGCTATCGGTCCAGTGTGCTTAAAAATCAGTGAGGGCTCTGGTTTGTTTTTTGGGGTTAAACCGGTGAACCGCTCTGGTTTTAAAACTATGGGAATAACCCACCTAATGCGCAAGCTTAAGGGTCCATTTGGCAACAAAGTATTTTTAGAGTATTACGTGAATACCATGGTTTCTAGAAAAAACATGGTTTCTAATACTTTGAGTCGTTTGGATGGAGCGAATACCACGGTTTAACATACTGAGGTATTCCCGAAAACATAGTTTTTTTTGCCGTATTGTAAAATCTACCCAGGACCTCTTTTTTCTCCAAAACCGAGAAACGCTCGCCTCGTGGACTCTATACATCTATCTCTTCGCGTCTTCTTCTCCACCAGCAGCAACGTCCGCAGCCATGGAGAAACCAGACTCGTCAAGCGGAAAAGCTGGCTTATCGGGCGAAAAAGGTCAGTCCTCCTTTGTTTTGATTTCGTTGTGCATCACTCCTTGAACGATTTATTCTTCAGTTGATTGCACCGTTGCTGCCATGTGGAGCATGTCTTCCTCCCTCCCATGGCCGCATGTTCCCGATCAGGTTAGGCGTAGCACCCCGGTAAAACCACTACTAGAAAATCGCGTGTCGTTTTTATTTTATGCATCATCATGACCATATGCCCATGTCATCATGCCACATTGCATTTGATCATCGTCATGTCATCATGCATATGTTCGTCTAAAACTATTTTCTGAAAGCCTATCTTTATTTTCTAAATATCCCCCGTCTTTATTTTAAATCAAAACCTCAAATCTACCTAGATATTTTATTTGTCTAAAAAGTAATTACAAAGGTCTTGTAATTAATAAATAAAAATTTACAATGTTTTGGGAGGCAGTCAGCCAGGCCCAAAAGCCCAGCCGGCCACCTCCAAACCCTAACCCCTCTCTCCTCACCCCACCTACCCCACTAGCCGCCGCAACCACACCCTCACCGCAGCGGCAGCTGCAACGCACACACACGTTGCGGTACACGGGAACCCGACGCGTTGCCTCACGCCTCTGCCGCACATCACCGCAACACCCCGACCCGCTTTCGTCGCAAGCCGCGTGAACCACGCGTCCCCACCTACCCCGTTTTTCCCCAGGATCCCGTGGTCCAGGCCTCACGTCTTCCTCCTTGCTGAGCACCACCACCGGCCTCGCTCCCCGCTCGATTCCACCACCGTCAAGCTCCCTCGCAGCCTCCTTCCTCTCCACTCAGGCTGGACATCATCGGCCCTGCCTCCCATCGCCACCTGGAGCCCATCCCCGATAGCAAGCCTACACCACCGCCATGGACGCCCGCTCACGAGCTCCCCTCCTCCGGCTCGACCCCGCCTCCGTTCCTCCGCTCCGCCGCCTCGAGTTCCTCCTTGCCAGCCTCGTCCCCGGCCCCGGCCTAACCTCTAGCGTATCACCACGCTTCCGCCTCGAGCTCCACCACGTGTGGATCAGCCTCGTCCTCCGCCTACGATGCCCATGTGCCGCTCCTCCTGCCCGGCCGCGCTTGTCATCTCCCCGTCATCAGGCCACCGTCGCTCGCGTGTGGTCCTCCATCCCGACGCCAAGCACGACGCCACCCGAGCCGCCTCTGGTTCTGGCCACCTCGTAGAGCCTGGCATGGCGCCGCACCTCCACGCTCGCCAGCCACCGCCCTGCTCACCACCGCTCGGGTCGACCTCCGCCGACCCCACCCTGTAGTGCCACCAGCCTGCCTCCTTGTCTCCAAGCTCTGCCGCGAGCCACGCATCCCCGAGCGCCTGTCCCTTCCTGCGAGCCGCCCGCGAGCGTGTAGCCAGGATCCCCTCGACAAGATCTTCTTCCGGATAAGATGGCCGAAACCCCGCATGTGAAGATCTTCGTCATAGCGCGCCAAGACCTCCGTCCGGGAACCCGAAGGCGATGAAGCCGAAACCCCAAGTACGACAATGAAGAGGGCCTGGACACCAAGTTCCACTTCATGGATTAGATGGCTCGAAGATCTCCGTCCCGGACCGCGATGATCTCCTACATGGATCCAAGACCCCCGTCGAACCCCAAGATCCCCAAGATCTTCGACCCTAATGTGTGACCCCTTTCCGAGCTTCTATTTTATAAATGCTAAATATATATATCTCAATGCATATTATATTGTACATACTCGCATACATATTTATTTGTTTGGAGGTATTTAGACAATTCACCTCATAATTAAATATGGAGTGCATATGCGGCGTTTCTAGTCTTATATTGGCTCCATTTAAATTTGTGTAGCAAGCCGATGCCATGATTTGCCTTGTTAAGCCAACATTTAAATTGCGGGGTACCTAAACAACATGAACCTCCTAATTAATTGTTGGGACCCCGGTTCCACTTAATATTCCTAATTGCACATCATCTTTACCATGTCATGCATCATACATACATCATGCCGGATCTTTTGATGTAGTATTAAATAGTGCATCTGGTGTTTCTTTTAGTGCTTTTGTTCTTCGCAGATTAGGCCGTTGAGTTGATGCGAGTAGCGACAAGTTCTTCGGATAATGTATCTTCGGCATTGTTTCCCAGGCGAGCAATCTTGCCCTTTCTACCTATTTTGTATTTATAGTCTTTACTTCCTCATGTTGATCTATTGCTATCCTTGCTACGATGCTTTAGTTTCTGTGCACCATTTATATTCCCTACAACCTCTATATTGCCTTAAACACACCCTATTGCCTATTGGTTGATAGACAGTCGGACTTGTGAGTCGTAGTTGCTTGCTCAGGTGCTGCATCGCGTCGTCAATGTTCCACCGTTGTTGGAAGGTTGGCACATGCTTAAGGGTGGAGATGCTTAATGGTGGAGATAATAATGGCTTTCATTATAACTTGTTAAATAAAATGCTGGAAATAGATATAACGCAGAGACACCGGTGGGTAATAGTCAATATTTGGTTTTTAACTGCCCACATGTGTCCACCTAGGACTCGAGTTCTTGACACCTGTTCCGAGATCGAGTGTGCTAACCACAGGTGGGTGTGTGGGCACCACATCAGCTTACTACCTGATTTCAGAGTACTGTGCTGGGGGATCACAAAGTAGTTTGGGGCTTTATTACTATCATGTACTTATGCCATGCTTTACTGCTTTAATTATGATTGTGCGTGGAGAACCTATACTGTTTAGGACTTGTGACACGTTTTCGCTGTATCGACAAGCCCAGTCACACTTTCGGGTTCCCAGTCGTTTACACCCATCTACACAAACCCTGGGTCCGTCTCGTAGCCGTCCGACTTCGTTCAGGGTATCTTAGTGGGGTGGCCCCCATGTACTTGCTTCGGGTCTGGGAAGCGTCGTGTCCGAGGCCCCGTCGTATACCGTTGGGTGTATGTTCAGGATCTTGCTCATATTCGGATCTGACAATAAGGGTTGAAGTGTGTGTGGATACTTTGGTGCACCCCTCCAGGGTTAAATCTTTTCGAAAAGCCGTGTCCGTGGTTATGGATGACTTGGAGCATAGTTTCTCGATCATAGACAACTATAACTAAATAATTGTTGTTATAATATGACTTGGATCTGATATGACTAGTAAGTTGGACAACCATCATGGAATGAATGAATAAAACTGCCAACTGCGTGAGTTTCTTCGGCATGACTTCCTCGTTTGGTATCGAGGGGGGAAATATCAGGATGGGTATGTTTGGTGTTAGTATCAGGTTGGTTCTGCACAGGTCTTTCTTATCCCTATCTGATAGCCGACAGTTGTATCGAGTCTCCATAGGATGTTTAGTGCATGCTCCGCTGCCACTTCAGTCCACCATATATATGTAGGCGAGAGCCGCCGAATTCTAGACTCGCCGTGTACTGGCCTCGGTACTGACCGCTCTATTTTTTCCTTTGCCCTTTATCGACACCCCTTTTGTTTTAGCAGGTATGAGATCGACGTCGTTAGCAGGGTTACCCTTCCGGCTTGGCCTGGGCAGGGTTATGGATGCTATTGGTTATTTTTTAGGGCTCTTAGTCCCATTTTCATCTTGTCCGTACTCGGACGTTGTATCGTTTTCAAGGTGATTTGGATCCTTATATTTTATATCTGTATTCTTGACTCATGGAGACGTTGTTGTATATGTATATTATGTGGGTTCCATCATGGACTATTATGAAATGATATTACTTCGTTTTCCACCTGCACGCAAGTGCCTGGTGGGCATCTTTGAATCATTTCTATGCGGGTTTGGCAAGAATCGCTAAAACCTGCATAGGGCCGATTCGAGGGTGTTACAAATTTGTATCAGAGCCCAGCAGTTGTGATAACCCACTAGTCCAGCGTGTAGGATAACTTAGCTAACGGCCGATGTAGAGTGTCAAAACTATTTTTGCAAAATTGGTTGGATAGATCTGATTAGCTCTGCTTATACTCCTTACCCCTATGTTATTCTCCTCTTAACTCTGCGTGTTTTGGATCTATTCTCTTACCTATCTTCAAGTCCAGGATTTCTCGTTGTCGCGTTTCCATCGTACCTTGAGGGTTTCGCTTCCTCCTTTTTATAACGGTGGTGCTACAATCATCAATCTGCATCTTGTTTGCTGTACCCTTCATCCAATCTTTTTGGTCCTTGTACTCTTTATCTGTACCTGCGCCTTGATGGATATTCGTATCGTTGAAAAACATTATGAGAAGGATGAGAATTGGTGAAGTTGGAGTATACCTTGAGCATGTGTTGGTCATGCCAATGGAACCATCACGAAACCTAATCATTGTGTCTTTTCATACGAATTTCTTTGTATCTTCCAGTGATTTTTCCAACGTGACGATATCATCTATGAAGAGCATGCATCACTTTGTTGTTTTCCAAACATTGCTTGTGAAGATCTTCAGTCTGAATTCCAAGAGTGGTTGCATGATTCTTCTATTCATGTACAGAGTAATGCTTTGAGTGCGGGATGGAGTCATGACCATACCACTACTCTTATCATTCACTGATGTACATTGAATTGGTGGATCAATGCAATTTACTAATTCCACTAAAGTTAGAGGTAGCCTTGTGACCTCTTTCTTCGCCTTTGTTTCTACGGAGTGTTCTCTCGACAAACGTGAGCAACGACCCTTTGTTGGTGGTGTCTCCGATTCAAGATGGAGTAAGAATCTTTGTTAGTGGTGTCGTGATGATCTACACGAAACGAGAAGATCCAACCCATCAGCCTTCTTCCCCGGACCATGAGGCGGATCTCGAGGGCGAGATCCCTTGTTAGTGGTGTCGAATTGTAGCACCCCGGTAAACTACTACTAGAAAATCGCGTGCTGTTTTTATTTTGTGCATCATCATGACCATATGCTCATGTCATCATGACACATTGCATTTGAGCATCGTCATGTCATCATGCATATGTTCGTCTAAAACTATTTTCTAAAAGCCTATCTTTATTTTCTAAATATCCCCCGTCTTTATTTAAAATCAAAACCTCGGGTCTACCTGGATATTTTATTTGTCTAAAAACTAATTACAAAAGTCTTGTAATTAATAAATAAAAATTTACATTGTTTTGGGAGGCAACCAGCCAGGCCCAAAAGCCCAGCCGGCCACCTCCAAACCCTAACCCTAACCCCTCTCTCCTTACCCCGTGTACCGCACTAGCCGCCGCCACCACACCCTGCCCACAGCGGCAGTCGCAATGCACGCACACGTTGCGGTACACGGGAACCCGACGCGTTGCCTCACGCCTCTCCCGCACATCGCCGCAACACCCCGACCCACTACCGTCGCAAGCCGCGTGAAGCACGCGTCCCCACCTACCCCGTTTTCCCCAGGATCCCGTCGCCCAGGCCTCGTGTCTTCCTCCTTGCCGAGCACCACCATCGTCCTCGCTCCCCGCTCGATTCCACCGCCGTCAAGCTCCCTCGCAGCCTCCTTCCTCTCTGCTCAGGCCGGCCACCATTGGTCCTGCCTCCCGTTGCCACTTGTAGCCCATTCCCGACAGCAATCCTGCACCGTCGCCATGGACGCCCACTCACGAGCTCCCCTCCTCCGGCTTGACCCCGCCCCGTTCCTCTGCTCCGCCGCCTCGAGTTCCTCCTCGCCGGCCTAGTCCCTGGACCCGGCCTAACCTCTAGCGCATCACCATGCTACCGCCTCGAGCTCCACCATGCGTGGCTCAGCCTCGTCCTCCGCCCTATGACGCCCCTGTGCCGCTCCTCCCTGCCCGACCGCGCTTGTCGTCTCCCCGTTGGCAGGCCACCGTCGCTTGCGTGTGGTCCTCTGTCCCCGACACCAAGCATGTCGCCACCCGAGCTGCCTCTGGTTTTGGCCGCCTCACAGAGCCTGCCATGATGCCGCACCTCCACGCTCGCCAGCCACTGCCCTGCTCACCACCGCTTGGGTCGACCTCCGCCGACCCCACCCTGCAGCGCCACCAGCCCGCCTCCTCATCTCCAAGCTCTGCCACGAGCCACGCATCCCCTAGCACATGTTCTGTCTCACGAGCCGCCCGCGAGCGGGCCCCTACAATGCCTCGTGGTGCCTCGTGCTGCTGTTTGTTTTCGCGTGGAGGATTCCGTGTAGAGGTCGCAGCGTGTAGCCAGGATCCCCTCGACAAGATCTTCTTCCGGATAAGATGGCCGAAACCCCGCACACGAAGATCTTCATCATAGCGCGCCAAGATCTCCATCCGGGATCCCGAAGGCGATGAAGCCGAAACCCCAAGTACGACATCGAAGAGGGCCTGGATGCCAAGTTCCACTTCATGGATTAGATGGCTCGAAGATCTCTGTCCCGGAACGCGATGATCTCCTACATGGATCCGAGACCCCTGATCCTAGAGGCCGAAGCTCCAAAGATCCGAAGACCGATCCCCTCGTCGAACCCCAAGACCACCAAGATCTTCGACCCTAATGTGTGACCCCTTTCCGAGCCTCTATTTTATAAATGCTAAATATATATATATATATCTCGATGCATATTAAATTGTACATACTCGCATACATATTTATTTTTTGGGGGGTATTTAGACGATTCACCTCATAATTAAATATGGAGTGCATATGCGGTGTTTCTAGTCTTATATTGGCTCCATTTAAATTTTTGTAAGCGAACCGATGCCATGATTTTTCTTGTTAAGCCAACATTTAAATTGCGGGGTACCTAAACAACATGAACCTCCTAATTAATTGTTGGGACCCCGGTTCTGCTTAATATTCCTAATTGCACCACATCTTTGCCATGTCATGCATCATACATACATCATGCCGAATCTTTTGCCGTAGTATTAAATAGTGCATCCGATGATTCTTTTAGTGCTTTGGTTCTTCGCGGATTAGGCCGTTGAGTTGATGCGAGTATCGACAAGTTTTTCGGATAATGTATCTTCGGCAGTGTTTCCCAGGCGAGCAATCTTGCCCTTTCCACCTATTTGAATTTATAGTCTTTACTTCTTCCTGTTGATCTATTGCTATTCTTGTTGCTATGCTTTAGTTTCTATGCACCAATTATATTCCCTACAACCTCTATATTGCCTTGGACACATCCTATTGCCTATTGGTTGATAGATAGTCGGACTTGCGAGTCGTAGTTGCTTGCTCAGGTGCTGTGTCGCGTCGTCGATGTTCCACCATTGTTGGAAGGTTGGCACATGCTTAATGGTGGAGATAATCATGGCTTTCATTATAACTTGTTAAATAAATGTTGGAAATAGATATAAACGTAAATGCACCGGTGGGTAATAGTCAATATTTAGTTTTTAACCGCCCACTTGTGTCCACCTAGGACCCGAGTTCTTGACACCTATTCCGAAATCGAACACGCTAACCACAGGTGGGTGTGTGGGCACCCCATCGGCTTACTACCTGATTTCAAAGTACTGTGCTGGGGGCCACAAAGTAGTTTGCGCTTTATTACTATCCTATACTTATGCCATGCTTTACTGCTCTAATTACGATTGTGCATGGAGCACCTGTACTGTTTAGGACTTGTGACACGTTTTCGCTGTATCGACAAGCCCAGTCACACTTTCGGGTTCCCAGTCGTTTACACCCATCTACACAAACCCTGGGTCCGTCTCGGAGCCGTCCGACTTCGTTCAGGGTATCTTAGTGGGGTGGCCCCCATGTACTTGCTTCGGGTCTGGGAAACGTCGTGTCCGAGGCCCCGTCGTATACCGTTGGGTGTATGTTCAGGATCTTGCTCATATTCGGATCTGACAATAAGGGTTGAAGTGTGTGTGGATACTTTGGTGCACCCCTCCAGGGTTAAATCTTTTCGAAAAGCCGTGTCCGTGGTTATGGATGACTTGGAGCATAGTTTCTCGATCATAGACAACTATAACTAAATAATTGTTGTTATAATATGACTTGGATCTGATATGACTAGTAAGTTGGACAACCATCATGGAATGAATGAATAAAACTGCCAACTGCGTGAGTTTCTTCGGCATGACTTCCTCGTTTGGTATCGAGGGGGGAAATATCAGGATGGGTATGTTTGGTGTTAGTATCAGGTTGGTTCTGCACAGGTCTTTCTTATCCCTATCTGATAGCCGACAGTTGTATCGAGTCTCCATAGGATGTTTAGTGCATGCTCCGCTGCCACTTCAGTCCACCATATCTATGTAGGCGAGAGCCGCCGAATTCTAGACTCGCCGTGTACTGGCCTCGGTACTGACCGCTCTATTTTTTCCTTTGCCCTTTATCGACACCCCTTTTGTTTTAGCAGGTATGAGATCGACGTCGTTAGCAGGGTTACCCTTCCGGCTTGGCCTGGGCAGGGTTATGGATGCTATTGGTTATTTTTTAGGGCTCTTAGCCCCATTTTCATCTTGTCCGTACTCGGACGTTGTATCGTTTTCAAGGTGATTTAGATCCTTATATTTTATATCTGTATTCTTGACTCATGGAGACGTTGTTGTATATGTATATTATGTGGGTTCCATCATGGACTATTATGAAATGATATTACTTCGTTTTCCACCTGCACGCAAGTGCCTGGTGGACATATTTGAATCGTTTCTATGCATAGGGCCGATTCGAGGGTGTTACAAATTAGTATCAGAGCCCAGCAATTGTGATACCCCACTCGTCCAGCCTGTAGGATAACCTAGCTAACTGCCGATGTAGAGTGTTAAAACTATTTTTGCAAAATCGTTTGGATAGATTTGATTAGCTCTGCTTTTACTCCTTACCCCTATGCTATTCTCCTATTAATTCTATGTGTTTTGGATCTATTCTCTTACCTCACTTCGAGTCCACGATTTCTCATGGTCGGGTTGTCGAGGGTTCCCGATCAGGTTATGCCCTCCACAGGGCATCCACAAGTCGTTCCCTAGGTCTTATGGGTTGTCCTTTAAAGTTGCATGTATCAATTCCAAACTTGAAGATCTGTTTAGATCTATAGATCGTGTAGTGTATGTTGGAGCGCATTTCTAGGAATAGGTGGGGCTATCGACTGTCCGGTTAGTCCGGCGCCATGGTAGCCGCTCTGTTGTTTTTACTATAGGAAGGATCGACTCTAGCCCTTGCATGCATGTCTGAAAGAAGCGCAAGATATATTAGCACATCTTCAGAAAGAGAGAAAGATGTGACATGCGTATGTGCACATCACGCCAGTACACATACTAAATTATGGATTCCTGGTGTGTACCAAACGTATGTAGTCAGATTTTCTAGGCTTTTTGTGTTACACAATCAAATCTAAAGTCTTTTCCTCAAGTTTGCATTTAATCAATATATAAGTGGATTATATCATATCTTAATTTTCATTGTGACTGATGTTAAATAACACTTACTACAGATAAAAGAGGGAGCTGTGCTCACCACGGTACCTCACATTGCGAGGTGCGATGAAGTTTGGTGTGTTCGCATAACTCGCATCCACCAAATAAAACTTTCCTTCAGGCACATAGAAATTGTTTTGAAGTGCATCTTGTAGCACTCGAGCATCAGAAGCCGAACCTTCTCATCCAGCACTAACATGAACAAAATGATTTTCAAAATCACATGCAACCATGACATTTTGTGATAATGTTCCTTTTCTATTACGATAAGGATCTGGCTGTTTTGGAGATAGACTAATTGGAATATGTGTCGCATCTATGGCTACAATGCAATCCTAGAGAAAGGAAAAACATACAGTGAGTAATATGTGTTACTCGGATGTATATATTACTACTACAATTAAAGAGATACAATAGAAATAATACCTTGAAATATGGCATAAATTTTGGGTTGTTTGCTACTTTGAAAGGCATATTAATTGGAGGTAGCTGTATTACACTTGCTGAAAGTTTCATGGGTGCATGCAACACAATATTAAAATAGCCACTTATGGTCTCACCACTATGCTGAAATTGGCCTTAAATTGTATGATTGCTCGCATTCTTCGATACAACATACTCCGTATAAAAATATGGCTACCTATTCTTTCACAGAGACAAAATATGTATCTCTTAGACAACATCGCTCTCAAAGGCACTGGACCAGATTATGAAAGATATTCTTCTCCATCCGGAAATCTCTTTTGCATCTCAAGTCATGTCCATCTAGAACTTCTTTCACATAAGACCTCCCGTAAGGATGGAAGTATGAATATGAGCGCGATGGGTTGAGCTTCTATCGACATACAATTTTTTTATGATGGCCAATTCTTTATCTTCTCTTCGTTTACGCATCAAAAAGTTTCTTCACATTGTTGAAAATATTTGATCGATAATAGAACACACATACTAACATGCTGCATATCATATCACTTGTGTAAAAAAATCTCAACAGTATTGAAAATATGTTTTTGATGATTTATATCGCAATAGAACCCGATATCTACCAAACGATAACTTTCAGATCCCAAGCAAGAATAGGCAGCAAAGAACAAAAATATACACGTACATATGTATATAGCTTGCTATCCAAAAGAATTATCCATACATACTAGAGCCAAAGGAAGACGGACAGAATATACCTTCTCCGGCCGATGGCCATGCCGGTGAACTGGCAAGCGCCGGATGCCACAACGAGCGATGAAGTAACAGATTATATATATCTACCGTGAATATTACCAGTTGGTTTACGATGCATTTATAGGTGTGTTAGATGATGCATTCAACGTCAAAGGCTCATGCAACAAACATGCACGTGAATATAGGTCCCGTGAATATTACCAGTTGGTTTACAATGCATTTATAGGTGTGTTAGATGATACTAGAAGGACCTAGCGCTCTTTGTTGCGCCCGTTCTCTATTGTTGTCATAAAAAAATTCTTTGTGATATATATGTAGGCCTTTTGGTCGAATTGTAGCTGCCTATTATTATATTGATGTAGATGACTCTCCTATCTAGGGATGCCCTAGATTGCGGTTTTGTATTGCGCTAGCTGGTCTAATGCTTGCTTCGTCTTTTAGTGCGATATGTACAACCTAGCTGTGCAACCAACTGGGTCAATGCTTCACGGAAAAAAAGCTATTTAAGTAGACCGCGTTTTTGTTGCCTTGGACGATGTGGGACTAAACAAATGTGTGCAGATTGGTCAGAGAGCTTAGAGCTCTTGGAAGACATAGAACTCAGAAAATATCATGATAAAAACATACTACTTTTTCTACGGGGCAACTTGTAAATCTGCTCCATAATATAAAAAGAACGGCCTCCACACCAATTTTTCAGTTTCACTTGCCATTTTTTATTCGGTACAAAGAATGGTTTAATTGCATGCTCAATAAACAAGGTTTGGCTGCTTTTAACAAAAGAATTAGTAATAAAATGGTATAGCAGAAATCAGTTTCATGAAGAATCAGCAGTACCCATTGATAAGCAGACAATGTGGCAATCCATATATAAACAGTAGGTAGGAAAGGAAAATTGCTTCCAATCGTTAGCTAAATCAATTTTTCTGAGCCGGCTTCCGTAAAAAATTTAGACTCAAGAGCCAGGATCATTAAGAGCAACCAAATACAAATATAATGGACATGCGAAGGTAAATTGCAACTGGACATCCAATTCATGTTAGTGTAGGCCTCTAAAATATATGAAACTACACATATGATAGGAAAGATTACAAAAAAATGTTGCAGAGAAGTTCTTTTAGAACAACATTGATTCTTGTTTGTACTTCCAATCATTCGTCTTTGGGGTCACTTATAGTATTATGTAATAAAGAACTGACATCTGCAACAAAAATTATATATATATATATATATATATATATATATATGTATATATAAATTCATACTAAAATGGATATATACGCTCAACGTCATCCATTCGGTACATCAAATGCAAACATACCGAGCTATGCCTGCAAAACGCAAGCCTGCTGTATAAAATCAATGGTGTTGTTTTGCTTGGAATGTGAGTAGGTAAGGAGCTTGGAGCTGCACGCCTGAAACAGATGAAGAAAACGACAGCTGGAGATAGTGATAAGTCAATGACATGCATGGACAGTCACACAGTGAAGATGCCCTTTCTTATAAGCCTGAAGTTAAAAACATGATATGAATAGTTGATAATTGAGCAGTACCATATCATGGGGAAAAAAGAAGTAGCATACCAAGAAATTATACCAAGAAATCAGTGGTAGAAGATCTAACAATTCTTCTTTTCTCTCCTTTTAGGAGTTAGAAAATACACCGAATTGGTGTTGGTGCTGGAGGTGGCCCTGCAGATGATACTGCTGCTCTCCGCTAGCCATCCTAACCGTCCCCTGCCTTCACGCAAACACGCCTGCGACCTGGTGTTGTGCTGCCGGCGGACTGCATCGTTTGCACAAGCTGTGGTCTATGGAGGGGGGCCATGGGGACAACGGAGGAGCAAGAGCAGCACAGGCGGCAGAGAAGTAGTTCATACAGAGGAGATGTCCAGGAAGAGACGTGAGGATGACGGCAGCAGGGAGGGTAAGCTCGGAGGAGTGGTAATGGCGGCAGAGAAGTCGCTGTATCGCTGTCGCTTCCGTCGGAGAGGCTTGGCCTCGTCGCTGCCCCGCCGCGATCTAGGTGTTTTTTTCACTTGTCTGAAGGCGATTGGCGGTGAAGAGACGCACTGGATTAGAAGAGGCAGCACGAGAAGCTTCTGTTGGTATGGGCCAGCCAAAAATTGCTGCGTAGCCCATCTCATATGTCCACTGGAGAGGTGGTAAATCAAGGAGCTACAACAGGCTATTATTTCTAGGGAGCTTAGAGCTCTTAGGAGATGACCTATATTCACATGCATGTTTGTTGCATGGGCCTTTGGCGTTGAATACATCATCTAACACACCTATAAATGCATCGTAAACCAACTGGTAATATTCACGGTAGATATATATAATCTGTTACTTCATCGCTTGTTGTGGCATCCGGCGCTTGCCAGTTCACCGGCGTGGACATCGGCCGGAGCAGGTATATTATGTCTGTCTTCCTTTGGCTCCAGTATAGTATGGATAATTCTTTTGGATAGCAAGCTATATACATATGTACGTGTATATTTTTGTTCTTTGATGCCTGTTCTTGCTTGGGATCCGAAAGTTACCGTTTGGTAGATGTCGGGTTCTATTGCGATATAAATCGTCAAAAATATATTTTCAATACTGTTGAGATTTTATTACACAAGAGATATGATATGCAACATGTTAGCAGGTGTGTTCTATTATCAATCAAATATTTTCAACAATGTGAGGAAACTTTTTGATGCGTAAACGAAGAGAAGATGAAGAATTGGCCATCATAAAAAAATTGTATGTCGATAGAAGCTCAACCCATCGCGCTCATATTCATACTTCCATCCTTACGGGAGGTCTTATGTGAAAGTTGTTTTAGATGGTTATGACTTGAGATGCAAAAGAGATTTCTGGATGGAGAAGAATATCTTTCATAATCTGGTCCAGTGCCTTCGAGAGCGATGTTGTCTAAGAGATACAGATTTTGTCTCTATGGAAGAATAGGTAGGCATATTTTTATATGCTGTATCGAAGAATGCGAGCAATCGTACAATTCAAGGGCAATTTCAGCATAGTGGTAAAACCATAACTCTCTATTTCAATATTGTGTTGCAGGCACTCATGAAACTTTCAGCAAGTGTAATACAGCTACCTCCAATTAATGTGCCTTTCAAAGTAGCAAGCAACCCAAAAATTATGCCATATTTTAAGGTATTATTTCTATTGTATCTCTTTAATTATAGTAGTAATATATACATCTGAGTAACACATATTACTCACTGTACTTTTTCCTTTCTCTAGGATTGCATTGGAGCCACAGATGCAACACATATTCCGATTGTTCTATCTACAAAACAACAAGATCCTTATCGTAATAGAAAAGAAACATTGTCACAAAATGTCATGGTTGCATGTGATTTTAAAAATCATTTTGTTCATGTTAGTGCTGGATGGAAAGGTCCGGCTTCTGATGCTCGAGTGCTACAAGATGCACTTCAAAACAATTTCTATGTGCCTGAAGGGAAGTTTTATTTGGTGGATGCGGGTTATGCGAACACACCAAACTTCATCGCACCTTATCGCAATGTGAGGTACCGTGGTGAGCACAACTCCCTTTTTTATCTGCTATTTAACATCAGTCACAATGGAAATGAAGATATGACATAATCCACTTATATATTGATTAAAAGCAGACTTGAGGAAAAGACTTTAGATTTTATTGTGTAACACAAAAAATCTAAACAGTCTAACTACATACATTGCATAGTAGATACCAGGAACCCATAATTTAGTATGTGTAATGGCGTGATGTGCACATACACATGTCACATCTTTCTCTCGTTCTGAAGATGTGCTAATATACCTTGCGATTCTTTCATACATACATGCAAGGGATAGAGTCGATCCTGCCCATAGTAAAAACAACAGAGCGGCTACCATGGCGCCGGACTACCTGGCCAGTCGGTAGTCCCACCTATTCCTAGAACTGCGCTCCAACATACACAACACGATCTATGGATCTAAACAGATCTACAAATTTAGAATTGATACATGCAACTTTAAGGGACAACCCGCAAGACCTAGGGAACGACTTGTGGATGCCTAGGGGAGGGCCTAACCTTAACGGGAACATACCAGCATGTGTGGCCATGGGAGGGCGGAAGACATGCTCTAGATGGCAAAGACGGTGTAATCAACTGAAGAAGAAATCGTTCAAGGAGTGATGCACAACGAAATCGAAACAGAGGAGGATTGACCTTTTCCACCCGATGAGCCAGCTTTTCCGCTTGACGAGCCTGGTTTCTCCATGGATGCGGACGTCGCTGCCGGTGGAGAAGAAGATGGAAATAGATAGATGTATAGAGTCCACGAGACGAGCATTTCTCGGTTTTGGAGAAAAAAGAGGTCTTGGGCAGATTTAACAATACGGCAAAAAAAACTACGTTTTCGGGAATACCTCAATATGTTAAACCGTGGTATTCGCTCCATCCAAACGATCAAAGTATTAGAAACCATGTTTTTTCTAGAAACCATGATATTCACGTAATATTCCAAAAATACTTTGTTGCCAAACGGAGCCTGAGGTATTCGGTAGCCGGACAACACAATACTCCAGTTTTATAATAATATGGTTTACAAAAAACTGAGGCTCCATTTGGCTGCTTGGCTTTTGTCAAACCAAATTGTTCTCAAACCATAGTATACCAACGCCTGGGCAAGTAATACTACGGGTTTGAACAAAACCAGTATTTGTAAAAAGACCTCTTTCTTGAATCGTGCAAAAAAAACCTCAGTTTTTGCAATACCATAGTTTTGAAATTTTGGTATTTTACTGTGGCCAAACGGCTCAAAGTATTGGAAACAACAGTATTTTTAGGGGATATTCACTTCGGCTCGCATTGCACCCATTGTGAGAAAACATTTTTTGAAATGTCAAAAATTTCAAATAAAGAATTTCGCATATATATTCGAACATTTTATGTTTGTTCACAAGTTTTCGAGAGGAAAGAACATTTTACGTATCACGTATAAAAAGGACAAAATATGTGACAGGAATATGACTATTCACGTGACATTTTTTGTCTTTTTTATACACGACACATAAAATATTCTTTCGTCCCAAAAACTTGTGAACTAACATAAAATATTCGAATGTATATGTAGGAATGTTTTCCAAATTTTTTGATATTGTAAAATATATTTTCTTACAATGAGTGCTTTGCACCTATGAGCCGAATTGCCACCTCCGTATTTTTAGATACTACTAGCGTAAAACCCGTGCGTTACTACGGCCTGATAAATAGGTTGCAAAAACAAATCCTAAATAAGATTGTCATTCTAGATCGAGTGACCTCATCGACCTTGCGATTCTTGAGGGAGTATATGCTGATAATTAGATATAGTATTTACTTTAAAAACATAATCCTAGTGTTCTATCATAAGAATGCCGTCTCACATAGAGCCGTCAGCTGTCCAAAAACAGAAACGCAACAACATGCCAGCAATCTCATCTCTATATAATCAATCTAGTAGACTCGTAAGTTTGAGATTTTCCTAGCTTGATCGCTTGTCGTATGCTATTTTTCTTGAGATGTGAGCCCACCAGCCGATGTACAGATTGTCCTTTGACAGGCCTGGACCGTATATACATTATACAATGATGACTAATTTTACTTGAATGAAGCCTAACCAGAGAGGCCGGTGACCTGCATGGCACGTCCTTGAGCGAGACGTCCGGACTCCAATCAGTCTCCTTGACAAGGCCGACACATGGGAGGGCCAGCGAGCGGCGGACAGGAAGGAGCCGCTGCCTAGCAATAAGTAGCCTGCGTGCACAGAACGGGATCGCCCCATGCTGCAATATTCTGCCTGCAGTAGCGAGGAATCTGCCGCCTAACAGTGTAAAACATGGAGCGTTGTTCATGTTGATACGGATCTCGCCCCAAGCTGTTTTCCATCGGTACTCTCTACATATTCCCACCACAGCAGTCGAGCACGTGTTGGTATGAGTTGGAGCTGGCAGTCTAGGCGGTATGAGTCGGATCTAGAAGTCATCATACCGATCATCAAGTTTGTTCCACTCCCATATTGAACGCCGTCGCGGTCACCATGGTGCACACACCTTGCCGTGCCATCCGCGGCCTCCATGGCTGCTTTGTCATGTCTGCCAATCTGCTCACCTCTGATGCTTTGTCTGATTGATCAATTAGCTTTACCTTATGTGGCGAACGACGTCCGACGATGTTGTGTGATCAATTATTCAAGAGTTTTTGTGGGAATCGCGGCCATGCCTCTAATCTGCACCAAGCGTAGCGAGCCGGACCCTCCAATCTGGGCTCGGCGTGCGTGCTCGCTCTCGTGAGGGAATCGATCGGTCGGCCCCTCCAATCTTCTCTACGCGCGGCGTGGATGCTCGAGTCCTTTTTATAGGTACGTAGGAGTCTAGCATGGGATCTGCTAGAGCTTTTGTTGTCGTATACGATAAGGATTCCAGAGTCTGGGCCAAGCTGCATGGGCTGCTCATGAATCCTACGGACGCATTGGATCACGTAAGTTCTATTGACCAAGGCTATCGGGTTATACATACCAAGCTGCTAAAAAATACTATTGCCATAAAGGAACTTTATGCGACGGACGGACCAAGAAATCAAACAGACCAAGAGAGAAACGCACGTTCTCCACGAAAAAACAATAACAGACCAACCGGTATAATTCAATGGCACTCTGCGTATTATGTATTTTTGTGGGAGGGTAAAACAGTCCAAAAAAGTGTTGGACCGGAAGAAACAATCCGTCCTTTATTATTAGGTATAGATATTAGGAATATTATAACCGGAACAAACAGGAGCACTCTCACGCCACGAATGTTTTCTACTGCCGGATTGTGTGTTTTAGGTCTTTTCTAGATGTTTGATGCGCTTCTTCTCCTGATTGGGACGCTACGTGGGCCAATTATCCCTAAGGGACCCTTCTCTGTATGTAAAATCGGAGTCCTGGCATTCGATCTCGGATAGACGGTCTAGATAGAGCCGCCGGTGCATCACCAAAATCGCCTGTCTCGCCCAACTCCCGACCTAGCAGCCAACCATCTTATTCCTCTCTTCGTCTGCTCTGGCGGCCGCCACCATGTGGCTCCGGCGGCCGCCACCATGTGGATCCGGTCCTCGTCATCTCATTATTCCACTTTGACAAGCTCTTTGCCACCAATGCCAAGAAAGTCGTGAACCTGTTGTCCTCCCTCGCCGACCTGATGCCATGGTACTCAACCCCCTCCCCTCCCCTCCGTCCTTCCCTCCCTATCTTGATCTAAAACCTAGACCGCTAACGCAAATCATTCAACACAACCAGGCTTTAACATGGCAGAGCCGGTGATCTATGAGAAGATGGAGGCTCTGGACGGAGAGCACCAGGGAGTAGTAGTCTGAACGCTACATGCAAGGAATGGCAACCCCACTCGATCCCCTCAATCCATTGAAATCCTAGGCGGTGACGGAGGCTGTCAACACCCGGATTTCTAATCCCAGATGCCTATTATGCCATACCTCGCAATCCCAGGATTACCATTTTTACGAGACATAACGGATTGGATATCACAGTACATCATCCATTACAAACCATACATAAGGTCTTACACAAATAAGGATCTCATGATCCAGTATTAATATAACAAGCAGCGGAAATAAAAGATAAGCGTAGCGGTGGGGTCCATCTTCAGGGGCACAGGCAATGCTGACGAAGGCAGATAGTCCTAGTTATCATAGCCGTCCTGCTGGCCATCATCTTGGTAGTCTCCTTCATAGTCTGGCCATGAGAATAGCCAGGGACAAAAGCCATGAGTACTCTTTAAGTACTCGCAGACTACCACTAACAAGTAGTATAGTGCTAAGTTAAAGTGCTAAATCTAAGTTTAACTATAAAGTTAAGTTTGAAACCTAAGCTGAGTTCTGAAGCAAAGAAAGATAAAATAAAGTTATAGGATCACTTAAGTTGGGAAGCTATTGCCATAAACACAACTCGGTTGTGGTCAAGTCAAGATTCATCATTCATTTTATAAGTCATTTTGAAAACATCTGACAACAAAACAGTATGGTCATTCCAACTGTCCATAACCGCGGACGCGGCTATTCGAATAGTTTGACACTCTGCAGAGGTGGTACACTTTCACCACAAGATTCGATACATCCGTCAAGGGTAACCCTGAATCATCATACTTAGTATGCATATAATCAAACATAACCTTTCCTTTTACACACCCTAGTATAAGCACCTCTCCTATGAGAATGGCCTCCCAACCATGACCATCAGTCATCTTGGGCACTGCATAGGTGGACAACATTGAGAGGTAGCCTCAGCTCAAACCTCTCCCACGAGGGAACTAATACTAATGCATATAAACTTCCGGCTAAGCCTTACCCAATTCAGTTAGTGTGGTTGTACGGTAAATTTGGAATGGTATCGCATCCGAATCCAACCATCAGTTTTATAAAAGGGCTAAGGCTCATGCCTCAACATTTTCATCATCATGAACCATTTGTGTTTCTCAACACATGTCAAAACATCTCAATAGAATGACTCATCATTCCAAGGTTTTCATAATTCATTTTCACCAATTGTTCCCATCTAAAGTGACTCAAGTTTTGATCTACTCTAAACTACTAAGTTAAGAATATTCACTAAGGTGGAAAGATGATGGGTTCAACCTCATGCCATAGAATGACATCTAAATCTTATCTAAATAGGTCAAGTTTTATACTCTTTATGCTACCTTCAAAACAAGTAAGGGACTTTGTGTAAGGTAAAGGAAGTAAAGCTTGAAAGTAAGAATTGGGGTAACTAGTAGTCAAAGTGGTAGGATCAAACCATGCCTAAAGCATCTTTTCTTGGGTTATCTAGATTACAAGAATTTGTTTGCATTGTTAATAGTGGCTTGCTAAAGTAAGTTTTGCAAGGGTTAACTTGCCTTGGTTGGTGCAGTGGTTGAAGTTTTCTTCTTCTTCTTGGTAGCACTCCTCCTCCTCGTAAGCTTGGTCGGTACTATCTTCTATAAATACATACGGAGTACACAATCACCAAACAATACTTAACTAGTTTACTTAGTACTCTAAGATACACAATTGATGATCTATTATCATCACAAGCATCACAAGTTTTATTCAATAGTTTCCTCCTTTTTATTTTAGAAAAGTAATTTCTACTCATTGAAAAATTTACTAATATTTAATATTCACCACTTAAAATATGGGATCATGTGGACACATGTCATCACCACATATTCTAACATGTGGGAATGTAATTTAAGGGTTGGATCATAAGTATTTTGGTTTAAGTTCATTATTTAATGATTTGAAGTGACTAGAAATGCCTATATAGCATTATTTTGGTACTAGTCCAAAGTCGCTGCATGTAAATCCTAATATTATTACATATTCAGATAGGTATGATGAAATGTGATTTTTGAGAGTTGGAAACAACTCAAAAGCTAACTTGGTTTATTTTATAAAAATGTTGCAAGGTGCAAATGCTTCTGTTTTATTATTTTTACTAGCAGAGATCTATAACTCTAAATGAATTAAATCCAACGGGCTTGGATAGATCTTTTCAGTAGCTTTCTAAAAAAATTGGAATCACTCCATTTGGATTAGTAAATCTCTCTGAATTGAATTTTGAACTAAGGGACAGAACTAAGTTTAAACTAAAAAGAAAAATCCTAATTCAAACTGACTGCATCGCGCGGGAAACGCTAACGGGCCGGCCCAGTGTCACTCCGCGGCACGGGGCTCAGATGACATGGGGGTCGACCAGTCAGCGGCTCATAACGCGCGAAGCGGTAAGGGGCAATGTGGGATATTGGATTAGAGTGGGGATCAACGGTTGTGGATCATCGTCGGCGACGGACCTGTCGCCGGCGAGCTCCAACCCTAGCAGCTCAATGGGGGTGCATAGGGGGCGTACCAGGGCTCCAGCAACGACGGCGAGGCGGGCAAATGGACTGGTGGTCGACGGCGAGCTCAGGGACGGTCGAGGGAGCT
This sequence comes from Avena sativa, assembly GCA_916181665.1. Lineage (NCBI taxonomy): Eukaryota > Viridiplantae > Streptophyta > Magnoliopsida > Poales > Poaceae > Avena > Avena sativa. The sequence continues at coordinate 253,642,642 of OV702292.1, read as the reverse complement.
CCAGGGGTGGTCGCAATCAGCAGCGCCCTTCTCCTCTAGAGGCGGCATGCTCCGGTACAATTCCGGCGAGCTGCTGCTCCCCGTGCTCCGGATAGAGGTGTGGGACGATCAGTGAGGTGAGGGGAGGGGACTGGTGTGCTGCAAACGGTTGGGGGTGCCCTCCTTTTATAGGCTCGATGGCGAGACCGAGAGGGATGGGCAGGCGATGGTGGCGACATGGCTACGGGCTGCTAGCGGCATGGCTGGGGGTGGCGATCAACACGCAGTCTCCTGGCGGTGCTCTAGGACTTTAATGCGGGCTTAGGGGCGGTGGTGAGCGGTTGGGCGGAGCTGGCGCTCTAAGCGGCAGAGGCGGTGGCTTCGACGGCGAGTGGTGGTTGTGAGGCGTTGGACGGCGAATGGGGGTGCCTGGCATGCTCCCTAGGTCATGGCGACGCGGTGGGCACGGGCTGCGGTCGAGCGGTGGCTTGTGCATGCGTGCCAGGTGCGGCGCTCTGGCGCGTGCTCGGCATGGCGCGGTGGCACTGGGCGCAGGGTTTTCTCGGTGGTCCACGGCTGGGCCTGGCTCGAGGAGGGGACAGTAGGCAGCGGTGAGGTGTGATCTCCTAGACATGGCGAGAGAGAGGGGGTTGGTCTGCTGCGGCGGTGACCAAGTTGGTCGGCGAGGTGGGGCTCGTCTTGGCATGGCCATGCTGCTAACAGGTAGGGGATGGGGTGATTATTCCCTGGTTTCATCAAGAGGGGACAATGTGAGCAAAAGGGGGTCAAATGGGAGACAAGTTTGGCCAGAACACTATTTAAAATAGTGAATTTGGTTTTGTTTGAATTCTGCCTGCCAAGTGTTTGATGAAATGGCCGCAAGAAAAATTTTTTTGAATTTTGAAAAGATTTTTGGTTGGTGTGCTAGTACTATGCTTGGGACTTTGTGGGTGCTTGGGTTTTGAAAATTGAGCTTGTTTGAGTGGTTTTTGAAATAGTGGGATCTTGCCATATGAAATAGATTCAATTTTAAACTGTCATTTAAAATTAGTATTTGATTGTTTTTAGCAGATCACAAAGTGGGCTTTGGTACCTCATTATGTGTACTATCAAGGGGTGTAAAAATCCACAAATGTTTCTGTTAAGTTTTGAGTACTAGGAATACCCAAAGTAGGCATGATAGTTAATTTGGCCAAAATGACCATTCACTTCAATTATTCATTTTGAGTTGTTTTTCTTTGGGATTTGTTTGGGGATGATCTAGATGATGTTTATTTCACCTGAGAATCATTTTACAAGCAATGGATCACTTAATCATGGCAATTCAAACAACTCCTATTTTAAATGCACACACACATGAATGCTTTCATATTTTTAATTGGAAAAGTTTTTGTTAACCCTAATTTTGATGATTTGGATCTTGATAAGCTTGGATTAAAGTTTTGGGATGTTACAAACCTTCCCCCCTTAAACAAAATCTTGTCCCGAGATTTACAAAGGAAACTAGGAACTAAAGAGATCTGGGAACTCCGTCCTAATGTAATCTTCGTGCTCCCAAGTGGCTTCCTCCTCGGTATGGTTGCTCCACTGAATCTTGAGAAACTTGATACTCCTGGTCCTGGTGGTTCTATAATCTTCTTCCAAGATACAGATAGGCACTTCACGATATGTCAGGTCATTGTTGATCTCCACAGCTCTGTGATCGATGTTCTTGAAAACTTCAGTCTCCTCCAGCACTTCTAGGCATTTGCGAAGTAACGAGATATGGAACACACTGTGGATGGCTGACATCTCTTTAAGTAGTTCCAGTTGATACGATACTTCTCCTCGACGGTTGAGAATTTTGAAGGGCCCGATATATCTGGGGGCTAACTTTCCTTTCAGACTAAAGCGTTGGGTTCCCTTCAATGGTGAAACCTTGAGATATACAAAATCCCCGACATTGAAAGTCAGGTCTCTCCTTCTCTTGTCAGCATAAATCTTTTGTCTGGATTGGGCGGTCTTGAGGTGCTCATGGACTTTGTGAACCTTCTCTTCGGCTTCTCGGAGAATGTCGGGTCCAAAGATCTGACTCTCTCCTACTTGCGACCAATTCAAAGGGGTACGACACTTCCTTTCGTATAGGAACTCAAATGGTGCCATCTACAAACTAGCTTGATAACTGTTGTTATATGAGAATTCTCCGAAAGGCAGGCAGTCTTCCCATTTTGATCCGTATTCCAACACACAAGCTCTAAGCATATCCTCTAAGATCTGGTTGACTCTCTCAGTCTGTCCATCTGTTTGCGGGTGATACGCGGTACTGAAATTCAACTTGGTTCCCAATCCTTCCCAAACTTTCTGCCAAAATCTCGAGGTAAACTGGGTTCCTCGATCTGATACTATGGTCTTGGGGGTTCCATGCAGACTAACAATCCTAGCGATGTACAGCTCTGCTAGCTTCGCACTCTAGTAGGTAGTCTTGACAGGTATAAAGTGGGCTACCTTGGATAGTCTATCAACTATGACCTAGATTAAGTCATTTCCCCTACTAGAAGTAGGCAAACCGGTGATAAAGTCCATTCCGATGGAATCCCATTTCCATTTCGGAATCTGCAATGGTTGCAACAATCCTTTGACTCTTTGACAGATATCACACTTGGCGATGAAGCTTCCGATTTCCCTCTTCATCTTGTGCCACCAAAATTGCTCTTTCAAATCCTGATACATCTTCGTTCCTCCGGGCTGGATAGAATAAAGAGTATCATGAGCTTCCTTCATGATAACTTGCTTCAGTTCTGAATCTGCTGGCACACAGATACGTCCTTTGTACCACAGTACTCCTTCTTCGTCTTCCGTGAATCCAGGTACCTTTCCTGTACCAATACGACTTTTGATTCCGTCGATACTTTCATTCCCCTTCTAGGCTTCCTTGATTTGGCTAATCAAAGTGGGTCGAAGTTCAATGCTAGCTAAGAATCCTTTGCTAACCAATTCAGTCCTGAACTGCTCCAACTCTTCATACAAACTTGGTTGCTTCTCCTTGATCATGGTGTTTAGCCTATATGGCAATCTGCTAAGAGCATCTGCTACCACATTGGCTTTGCCGGGGTGATAGTGAATGTCAAGGTCATAATCCTTGATTAACTCTATCCATCTCATTTGCCTCATATTCAGCTCCTTCTGAGTGAAAATATACTTCAAGCTCTTATGATCTGAGTAAATCTCAGCGATTACCCATTAGATAATGATGCCATGTCTTTAATGCCAGCACTACGGCTGCTAATTCAAGATCATGGGTCAGATAGTTCTGCTCATGCTGCTTCAGTTGTCGAGACAGATACGCGATGACTTTGCCTTCTTGCATCAATACACATCCTAGACCAATGTTGGATGCATCACAATATACATCAAATGGCTTCTTGATGTCTAGCATGATCAAAATTGGGGCTGATATCAATCTCTTCTTCAGCTCCTGGAAACTGGCTTCACACTTGTCTGTCCATTCAAACTTCTTGTCCTTCTTCAACAATTGGGTCATGGGTCTGGCGATGCTCGAAAATCCTTCTACGAACTTGCGTAGTATCCCACTAATCCGAGAAATGCACGGACTTGGGTTTGAGTGGTTGGGGCTTCCCATTCTTCGACATCTTTGATTTTGGCGGGATCAACAGAGACTCCTCTGGCAGACACAATATGTCCTAGGAATCCTAATTCTTTCAGCCAAAACTCACACTTGCTAAACTTGGCATATAACCGATGCTCTCTCAGGGTTTCTAGGATGATTCTCAGATGTTGCTCATGCTCTTCTTCCGACTTGGAGTAGATAAGGATGTCGTCGATAAATACAACTACAAACTTATCTAGGAAATTCATAAAGATCTTATTCATGAGGTTCATGAAATAAGCAGGGGCATTGGTTAATCCAAAAGACATAACCGTATACCCGTATAAACCATAGTGAGTAGTAAAGGCGGTCTTCGGAATATCCGTTGCACGAATCTTAAGTTGGTGATAACCAGTCCTAAGATCAATCTTTGAGAATACCTGGGCTCCAGTCAATTGATCAAATAGATCCTCTATCTTTGGCAAGGGGTACTTGTTCTTGATGGTGACATCATTCAACTTTCTGTAATCTGTACACAAACGATTGCCTCCATCTTTCTTGTCAACGAATAACACTGGTGATCTCCATGGTGATGCGCTTGGCTGAATCAAGCCTGTTGCTAACATGGCATCTAACTGCTTCTTCAACTCAACTAACTCTGAGGGGTTCATGCTATAGGGTCTCTAGGCTATGGGTCCGGTTCCGGGGATTAGTTCGATAATGAACTCAATATCCCTATCTGGGGGCATACCTGGCAATTCATCTGGGAATACGTCGGGGTATTCACAGTCTACTCTGACTTGGTCTATGGTGGGTAGGGCTAGACTCTTGTTGCACTTGAATTGACGGGGTAAGGTTTCAGAGATATGCTCTATTGTTACTCCAGAACTACTGGTCATGGTGATGGCTTTCTTAGCACAGTCTATCATTCCTTTATGCCTTGACATCCAGTCCATACCTAGTACTACTTCCAATCCTTTGGTTCCAAGTACAATTAGGTTGGCATAAAAATCTATCCCATGTATTCTGATAGGCACAACTTTGCAATTTTTTCTAGCTTTTGTAGTTGAACCGGGGATTTGAACTATCATGACATGCTTCAGGTTGGTTGGGTGAATCTTACTAGTGCATGCAAATTCTTCGGTGACAAATGAATGCGATGCTCCCGAATCAAACAATACTCTTGCTAAAACTGAGTTGACAGAAAACATACCCAGCACTACATCTGGCGCTTCTTGGGCTTCTTCTGCGTTCATATGGAAGAGACGACCATTGCGATTGTGAGGGTTCCCTGGGGCAAACCTTCTTCCTGGTTGAACACGATGCTGCTGTTGAGCTAGGGCATTCACAGTGGCATTGGCGGCAGTCTTCTTGGGACACTCATTGGAGTAGTGACCCTTCACTCCACACTCGAAACAGGTGATCTGGGACTTGTCCTTTGCTGCGACAGGCACATCATTGCTGCTAGTTCTGGGTGTAGTGTTGTTGTGGTTGTTGTTGCTCTTGGGAGGTGCACGGTTGAAATTGTTGGCGTTGCCGGAGTTGTGATGGTTTCCTCCGGACTTCACATTTCCTCCGCTACGGTTGGGGTAGCTTGGGCGAGACATTGGGGGTCGATTGTTCCTTGGTGCATATCCTGGTGAGGGGTTAGGACGGTACTTCTGGTGACTGCTAGATCCTGATTGCTGCATCATATGACGCTTGCGGTTGTCGTTTGCCTGGTTAATCTTCCCTTCCATCTGAATGGCAGAGTCGACTAGCTCTTCGAGCTCCTCGAAGCGGATGTTGACGAGGACATTCTGCATCTCATCATGCAGTCTGTTCAAGAATCTCTCCTTCTTCTTGGCCTCCGTGTTGATCTCATCAGGTGCATATCTGGCAAGTGATAGGAATCTGTCACGGTACTCCACCACAGTCATTCTTCCTTGCTTCAATTCGTGGAACTCATCTCTCATTCGGTTGACTAGACCTTGCGGCACGTGGGTGCGGCTGAACTTGACTTTGAATGCTTCCCATGTCATAACCTGACCATGGTTCATATTGTGGATACTAGTCCACCAAGCTCTTGCATCTCCCACCAAATAGTGGGTGGCGAAGAGAACTTCTCATTTTCATCAACTCCTGCAACTTCTAGGTTGTTTTCCATCGTCTGCAACCAGTCATCGGCATCTAACGGGTTTTCAGATTGGTTGAAGATTGGGGATTCGTATTCTGAAATTTTTTGAGTTTGGATCCATGGTGATCCTGATTTCCATGCCCTTGGTTGTTGAGAGCCATCTGGGCGATCTGCTGTAGGGTTGCTAAGTTGGCTTGACGTTCTGCCCTGCTTGCTTCATGGTCTGCGATGAGATTCTGCAAGATCTGTAGCATCGGGTCTTGCGACGAGCTGCTCCCTCCTTGGTTTCCACGAGTCATCTGAGGATTGAGATAGATATAGGGGTAAGAGGGAAATTCTAAGGTTCATGGTTTTGGTTTCAAAGCTAAAACTTTGAGTTAGACTCAGGTTTTTCAACTAACTCCATTTCATTCATGCAAACAAACACATGATACAACACACACCACCACAAACAAAGGAAAACAGATGGTTTAAAGAACCATTCTGCAAGCTACGATACAGTGGGACTGATACATCTCATGCTACGATAGTGCTCTAGTGCATATACTCATCGTCGATGAAGTCGGAGTCCTCATCGTCAGTGTAGAAGTCCATGGCATCCTTCTCCAGAAAGTCATCATCATTGCTGAGGTAAGAATCCATGTCTCCCTGGATGTCTTCACCCTCATCTTCTTCTTCCTTGGCGGCAAGCTGAGCTTCCTACTCCTTGACGGTCTTCTCGAGATCGGCCACCTTCTTGCGAAGACGGGTGATGGTGTGATCCTTCTTGGCACGCTGGCGGCGAAGAGACTAGCGATCCTGGACGAGCAGTGCGAAAGTCTGGGCCTTCTGGTCGGCAATGGCACGGTTCTGGTTGGCTAACTCCCTGGCATTGTCCAATTCCCGCTGTCTGTCGTGCAGCAAGAAGTCAAGATTCTCCACTTGACGCCTCAACTCTGGGTGACTTGGCATCTCCATCGGCATTCCCATGAAGTCACGTCTTGCATAGTGAGCCAAACGGGTTCCTTGGATTTTGTTGACGCTGAGGGCACATAGACATGCGAGAGCTTCATGCATTTCCCTGGCTAATCCATCTAGCCAGTTGTTCTCTCTCATGGAGAACTGAATTCTCCCGGAAGTTGGTGCTTCGATGCTTCCTCTAAGATCCGCGGTGACTAGCCACTCTAGGTCTCCTCCTGGGGATCCTAGAAGTTGAGCTCCAAGAAACTCCGGATGTGGGCATCTGATACGTCCATTTTGCATCACTATTCTATGTCTTAATTCACTATTATTCATTGATATATTTCATATTGAGAGGTGATACTTATGTTATTTCATCTATTTTTGCATGGTTGATGACTTTTGGAGCATGGACCGCTGCAGTCAGGATTCTGATGGAAAAGGTGCTGTTTGGAGGAAAAATTCGCGAAGATCAAAAAATCCGGGAAAATATAAAGGAAATCCTATTTTTCCAGAAGTCTAAGGATGCCAGAAGACGGAGTGGAGATGGGCCACAGGGGGCCCACACCACCCCCTAGCGCGGGCAGCCCTAGGCCGCGCCTGGAGGTGGTGTGGCCACCCTGGCCCACTCCAGCCTCTCCCCTCTGGCGTATATCATCCTCCCGAAACCCTAAGACTCGGGGAGTGACCACAGAAAGATTCCGCCGCCTCTGCAGGGTGGAAAACACTGAGAGAGAAAGATCTCTCCGGCAGATAGATTTCTGCCGGGGGAATTCCTTCTCGGAGAGGGGAGATCGTCGCCATCAACACCACCATCAAGCTGGACTTCATTGGGATCATCATCATCATCATCACCACCATCACCATTAGCACCCTCATCACCATCTCCATATTGCTGTAACAATTGCGTTGAATCTTGCATAGTTCATAGGGGAAACTTTCCCGGTGTTGATTACTCTTTATAGTTAATGCTATTGAGTGAACCATTGAATTATTGTTTATGTTCAGATTGTTATACATCATTATTCCATCTCTGATCATGATCCATATGATGTCTTGTGAGTAGTTCGATTTGTTCTTGAGGACATGGGAGAAGTCTTGTTGTTAGTAGTGGAGTTGCATTGAGAAAGATTCAATAGATTGTTATTTAAGTTGTGGTGTACTTCTTCTAGTGGTGTCATGTGAACGTCGACTACATGACACTTCACCTATATGGGCCTAGGGGAAAGCATTGTGTATTTGGCTACTAATCGTAGGGGTTGCCCGAGTGACAGAAACCTGAACCCCGTTAGGAAACCATTATACAAGGGACGTAAGGGTCTTAGAGTTTAAAGCTGTGGTTAGGTTTCTACCTTAATTACTTTCTTGTACTTACGGATGTTTGCAAGGGGTATAATCACAAGTATGTATTAGTCTTGGATGGGGCGGTACATTAGCACAGGTTCACCCACACAACACTTAGCAAGCTAAAGAAGATTAATCAACTATATGAAGCGAAAGCACTTGACAGTCTTCCCATGTGTCCTCGAGAACGTTTGGTCATCTTAAGTAATACAACCGGCCTATCCTTTGCTGCATAAAGGATTGGGCCACTTGCTGCATTTATTCCTACTGTTTGCAAACCCTAAAAATCCGTTTGCTAAGTATTTGCAGAGAATTCCTGATCCATACCACTAGCCAGCACCTTCTGCTCCTCGTTGGGTTCGACACTCTTACTTATCGAAAATACTGCGATACACCCCCTATACTTGTGGGTCATCAAGACTATTTTCTGGCGCCGTTGGCAGGGAGTGAAGCGCTATTGGAGAGTGGAACTGGTAAAGGAAACTTCTACTGTGAGTATTGTTTACTTCTGCTAGTTGCTTTATTTTCGTTATGGATAATTCGCTGAGTTTCTTATTTGGTAATGCTACTACCACTGCTAAGGTAGTAGATAAGCCACCACCTGCTGAGAATGATGTTTTTAAAATACCTACAAGAATTATTGATCGTGTTATGGATAACTACTATGTTGGGGATGGAACTGTCCATCCCGGTGATTATTTGCTCTTTATACACGAATTATGCGGGTTGTTCAAGTGTGCAGGTATTACTACAGATCAAGTTAAGAAGAAGTTATTCTCATTATCACTAAAAGGAAGAGCTGAGGAATGGTATAAGCTGCTGAAGAATGGTCAAGCTCTGGAATGGGAGGAAATAGTACCTCTATTTTATTCAAAATTTTATCCTCCTAGTGAGATTCATAAATATCGGAATCAAATATACAACTTTTGGCCTCTTGATGGAGAGAGTACAACTCAATCTTGGGGGAGATTGAAGTTACTAATGCTCAAATGTCCCATTCATGAGCTCCCCAACAATATTATTATCAATAACTTTTATGCAAGGCTCCCTCTACATGATAAAGATTTATTGTATGCTTCTTGCGCTGGATCATTCACTCGCATGGAAGAAGAAGCTAAATGGGACCTTCTAGACCGTATTCAAGACAATGCTAAAGCCTGGGAGAATGACAAAGGTAGAAAGTCAGGTATAAATTATGATTATGAATGCATTGAATCTTTTATGGGAACTGATGACTTTCAAAATATTAGTAATATTTATGGTCTTGATTTGCAAGTTATTACGAATTGCTTTAGAGCTTTTGCTTCCTATATCGAAATTCCAAAAAGGGGATGGAACAAATACCATGCACCTTACAAAGATATTGTTGACTATGCTCCTATTAGAAGTGCTGAGTATTGCATTATTGACCCCATCTTACCCAAACCTTATATCGAGAAGATACCCTTCCCCAAAAAGGTAAAGGATCATCCTATGATAACTAATGTAATCACCACAAGTGAAAAAAGAACTATAAAACCTGATGAACAAATAAACATTGAACCGGTGGTAGCAATTCTGAAAGACCTTGTCACTAAAAGCGTAGAAGATGGGCACATAGTCTTTTGTGAGGATGCTTCTAATATTGTTTCACATCCCAATAGAACTAAAAAGGCTAGTGTTCCTGTGCTTTCTGTTAGAATTGGTGATCATTGCTATTATGGTTTATGTGGTTTATGTGATATTGGTGCAAGTTCCAGTGCTATTCCTTATGAGCTTTACAGAGAAATTATGCATGAAATTAGTCCTTGCGAGTTGGAAGAGATTGATGTGGTTATTCACCTTGCTAATAGAGAGACCATCTCTCCAATTGGTATTGTACGAGACGTGGAAGTTCTTTGTGGTAAGATTAAGTACCCTGCTGATTTTCTAGTACTTGGTTCGGCTGCTAGTAAAACCTACCCTATCATTTTTGGTAGACCTTTCTTGAGTACTTGTGGAGCTATTATTGATTGCAAGAGGGAGAAAATCTTGACTAAGTTTGATGGGGAATCTTATGAGTTTAATTTTTCGAAATTTGCTAAACAACCTTGTGAAGAGGAAACCCATAATGAGGATTTTAGGGTTAAACAACTTGCTTCTATTTCTCTTGCTCCTAACAATGCTTTGCAGCAATTTATGGAAGATCATGAAAGTGAAATCTTCATGGAAGAAAGGAATGAGATTGACAGGATTCTCCGTGATCAACCTATGATGCTTAAGCACGACTTGCCTGTAGAAGACTTGGGCACCACGATGCCACCCAAAAAGGATCCAGTTTTCGATCTAAAACCTCTTCCTGATGATCTTAAATACACTTATATTGATGATAAAAAGATATATCCTGTTATTGTTAGCGCTAAACTTTTAGGGAAGGAAGAAGAAAGGTTATTGGAAGTTTTGAGGAAACATCGAGGAGCTATGGGGTATACTCAGGATGATTTAAAAGGGATTTCACCTACTATATGTCAGCATTCTATCAACATAGAACCAGATGCGAAGCCAGTAGTGGAGCACCAACGACGTTTAAATCCTAGGATGAAGGAAGTGGTAAGGAATGAGGTATTGAAACTCCTTGATGCTGGTATTATTTACCCTATTGCTGATAGTGAATGGGTTAGTCCTGTTCATTGTGTTCCTAAAAAGGGAGGTATTACCGTTGTCCCTAATGATAATGATGAGCTTATTCCTCAAAGAATAGTGGTAGGCTATAGGATGTGCATCGATTTTAGGAAAGTCAATAAAGTTACTAAGAAAGATCACTACCCGCTTCCTTTTATTGATCAAATGTTGGAAAGGTTGTCTAAAAAGACCCATTTTTGTTTTCTTGATGGTTATTCTGGTTTCTCTCAAATTGCTGTTAAACAACAAGATCAAGAAAAAACTACTTTTACTTTCCCTTATGGAACTTATGCTTATAGACGTATGCCTTTTGGTTTATGTAATGCTCCTGCTACTTTCCAAAGGTGCATGTCTGCTATCTTTCATGGTTTTTGTGAGGAAATTGTAGAAGTGTTCATGGATGACTTTTCTGTCTATGGAACTTCTTTTGATAATTGTCTGCACAACCTTGATAAAGTTTTGCAGAGATGTGAAGAAACTAATCTTGTTCTTAATTGGGAGAAATGCCACTTCATGGTTAATGAAGGGATTGTTCTTGGGCATAAAGTTTCTGAAAGAGGCATAGAAGTTGATAGAGCTAAGGTTGAGGCAATTGAGAAGATGCCATGTCCAAGAGACATCAAAGGTATTTGTAGTATCCTTGGTCATGCTGGTTTCTATAGGAGGTTTATTAAAGACTTCTCTAGGATATCAAAACCTCTCACTAATCTTCTTCAAAAAGATGTACCCTTCATTTTTGATGATGATTGTAGGGAAGCTTTTGAAACTCTTAAGAAGGCTTTAACTACAGCCCCTATTGTTCAACCACCTGATTGGAGTTTACCCTTTGAAATAATGTGTGATGCTAGTGATTTTGCTGTAGGGGCTGTCCTTGGGCAACATATTGATAAAAAGTTAAACGTTATCCATTATGCTAGTAAGACTCTAGACGCTGCTCAAAGGAATTATGCCACTACTGAAAAGGAATTTCTAGCTGTTGTTTTTGCCTGTGATAAGTTTAGGCCCTATATTGTGGACTCAAAAGTAACCATTCATACTGATCATGCTGCTATTAAATATCTTATGACGAAGAAGGACGCTAAGCCTAGGCTTATTAGATGGGTACTGCTTTTACAAGAGTTTGATCTACATATAGTAGATAGGAAGGGTGCTGAAAACCCTGTAGCTGATAATTTATCTCGTTGGAAAACATCTCTTTTGACCCTATGCCTGTTAATGATAGTTTCCCAAATGAACAGTTAGCTGCAGTAGGGGTGAGCTCGCGAGGAAGCCCTTGGTATGCTGATTATGCTAACTTTATTGTCTCCAAGTATTTGCCTCCAACTTTTACAGCTCAGCAAAGAAGAAAGTTCTTCTATGATTTGAGGCATTATTTTTGGGATGACCCACACTTATACAAAGGAGTGGATGGTATTATGCGAAGATGTGTTCCAGAATATGAACAAAAGGAGATATTGCGTAAATGTCATGGTAGTGCCTATGGAGGACATCATGCAGGAGATAGAACTGCACAAAAGGTACTACAATCAGGTTTCTACTGGCCTACCCTTTTTAAAGATGCAAGAAAATTTGTTTTATCTTGTGACGAATGTCAGCGTGTTGGTAATATTTCTAGACGCAATGAAATACCTATGAACTACTCTCTAGTTATTGAACCTTTTGATTATTGGGGATTTGACTTTATGGGTCCTTTCCCTCCTTCGAAAGGCTACACTCATATTCTTGTTGCCGTTGATTATGTTACTAAATGGGTAGAAGCCATTCCTACAAAGAGTGTTGACGGGGAGACTTCTCTAAAAATGCTTAAGGATATTATCTTTCCTAGGTTTGGGGTGCCTAGATATCTCATGACTGATGGGGGTTATCATTTCATTCATGGTGGTTTTAGGAAGACCCTTGCTAAATATGATGTTAATCATAGAATTGCTTCAGCTTATCACCCCCAAACTAGCGGGAAAGTAGAGTTGTCAAATAGAGAAATTAAATCTATCTTGCAAAAGACTGTTAATAGGTCTAGAAAAAACTGGGCTAAGAAGTTGAATGATGCTTTATGGGCTTATAGAACTGCTTACAAAAATCCTATGGGAATGTATCCTTATAAAATGGTTTATGGGAAAGCTTGCCACCTACCCTTAGAATTAGAACACAAAGCTTACTGGGCAGTGAAAGAAGTAAATAGAGATTGTAAGCTCGCTGGTGAGAAAAGATTATTTGACTTAAGTTCTTTAGATGAATGGAGGAGTGAAGCCTATGAGAGTGCTAGGCTCTTTAAGGAAAAAGTTAAAAGATGGCATGACAAGCGAATACTTAAGAGAGAATTTCATGTTGGTGATAAAGTTCTATTGTATAGGTCTCGTCTCAGATTTTTTGCAGGTAAGCTACTATCAAAATGGGAAGGACCTTTCATCATTGAAGAAGTATACCGTTCAGGAGCAATAAAAATTTCTTCTCTAAAAGATAATACTACACAAGTAGTGAATGGATAGCGACTCAAACACTATATTGCTGGAGATTCTTACAATGAAGATGTTGATGCCTTTCAAGTTATAACTCTAGAGAAATTCATCGAGGACCAAATTCAGAGACCTGTAGAGTCTGTTTTCAAATAGGTAACAGTTCTGGTAAGAAAAGTTCCGTGAAAATACAATACAACTATATTTTTGCAGTTTTCAGTCGATAAAGAAAGTTACGAAGCGAAAAATGGACGGAACCAGAGCTGGGGTAGCCCACACCACCCTGTCGCGCGGGCCCACCCCTGGCCACGCCACCAGGTGGTGAGGCCACCCCAGACTCCGCCTCCGACCCGTTTTCACCCAGTACCTCCCTTTTGATATGAAACTTCGTAATATATAACCCCTCGGATCCCCCAAGGTCCGTATATCGTGTTTTTGTTTCGATCTGTTTCTGCCAGGTAAAATCTCAGATTTGTAGCCTCAATGTCTTCCACTGGATCAGTTAAGGGAGATTCCTTGGAAGATATCATCAACCCATACATGAGAGAATTGAAGATTCATCCCAAGGAGTTATTGCTCGAAAGTGGGGAGGTTCGGATTAAAGAGGTTCAAGGCCCTAAAGGTGAAGGAAGTCTGGAGGACAGGATGGAAGCATTGGAACAAGAAGTCTTTAGGTACAACAAGATGGCGGAGCGCGAAGTGGATATCATCCATAAGATTTGTTCCGAACTCATCACCGAGCACCAAAAGGAGACTTCTAAACTCAAAAAAGAAGTCCTCTCACTCCGCCAAACAACCAACAAACTACAAGCACAGTTCTATGACGTTCAAAATCAAAACTATGAGTATGAGGCTAGATTTAAACTCATAAGTGCTGCTACAAGTTTCAGGATGTTGGAAACCACGATGTCCTTTGTTGATAGGAAGCCTTTACCTTGGAAGACGGACGAAGATGAGAGGATACCACCACCACCTAAAGAGTAATTCGTCATCAGGTTTGGCATCCCCTTGGTTTGTTCCAAGCTTGGGGGAGTGCCGCGGTATCATATCACTATCTTCTATCTTTTTACCTTTTTAGTAGAGTCATATCATGAATAGAGGAGTTATTATGTAGGATGGTTTGCATTATGGAAGTGTCCCCTCTCTTGTTAGATATGTATCCCTTGGTGTGAGTTGCCATTATGGAATATTAATGAGAAGTTCTATCATTCACTCTTTTGCATAGCTTATATTAGTTTTCAATTCGTGGTTATATGATTGATCTTGTTGTTAGTATTGGTATCACTTTGGGATCATTGAGTTAATTTAGTTGGTTTTGGAAAACCTAGCTCGGTCAGTAGCAACACTATTTTTGAGAGTTGAATGAAAAAGATAAAAGTACCTTTAAAGAAAAATTATTTCATCATCTTTCTTTCTTGATTTGCTCATAAGTCTAGTATTCTCTAGTTAAGATCTTTTGTGTTTCCAAGGAAGATTGCATGTTTGTCTTTATCACTCGTATGTTTGGTTGTTTCCTTCAACTCTTATACTTGCTACCCAGCCTTGCTAGCCAAAAACCTGTACTGAGAGGGTATTCTTCTCGTGCATCCACCTCCTTTAAACCAAAACCTTTGCCATTTGTGTCCACCATACCTACCTATTAGCATTATTGCTATTCCAAGTAAATTCTTGTTTTATCTACCTCCCAAATTAAACTTGTTATGTGAAAATGAGTGATTAAAGCTCTCACGAACTTGATGGCACACTTTACTTTCTTGCATTTAATAAACTTGAACCATTGGGTCCTTCTTTGTTGCGTATATGCTTGCGCTTTATGAGTTGAAGTTAGCCGAACCATGTAATATGGGGACCGCTTTCAACACTTCATTTGGTACTTTGTACCTAGTTGATATCATGTTGAACTTGTAAGATCATGGAGTTTATATGTGTGTTAGAGAAACACATGGGCCGCTAGCCTAAGCCATGCCTAATCATGGTGGAAACTTGCAGCATAACTATAGTGAGCATTCTATAAAGCATCCTCAATAAAAACCTATGCAAATAGCAAATAAAAAGATCGCTGAGATGCTCACTGTCTGCTTGCCTTGCCATTTTGATTATGGGATAGCTCCTGTGTCATGTGCAAGGGGTACCCCGTTGGCGGTTCTCAATGATACGCATGTATTTACAATGATAAGAGCTTGCTCGTGACTGAAGTTGAATAGCATGAGGATCGATACTCATAAGTAAGGGGCATGAGACTTATAACTTGTCAAGCATATCCTCTTAGTTGTGTCACTTTAACCTTAATCACCTAAAGATGCCTATGATAGGGGCAATGAGAGATGAAAGCTAGTAAGTATCATAATTTTTGGGAGCTCTTTATGAGACTACAATCCCTACTTCCCTCTTTGAAGGGCCTTTCTTTTACTTTGTAGTTGAGTCAGTAAACCTACTCCCTTCTACCTCAGCAAGTATTTTGAGTTGTTGTGTTTCATTCATTCATATGTTGATTTATTCAATCATGTTTCTTATGTTCCTTGTTTTGCACATTGCTCTTATCCTGATGTTTACTACTTTGAAAGCTATCATTGATAAACCAGTTATTTGTGAACTCCAGCAAATTATCAACTATTCTTCGACCAAGAGCTAAGTTTGCCATTACCAATTATGATTCACTTTATGTATCTTTATTGTGTTTCCTTTAGTTATTACAAGTTGAGTTATATAATAGTGAGTTGTCTTCTATTATGATCTATGTATTTGATGAATGTGATGCTTCTTGTCCGTATTCTTTTATCGACTCTTCACTCCATAAACCCGAGACCATGTTTATTGAGCTCAGTTTTGCTTGGGGACAAGCGAAGTCTAAGCTTGGGGGAAGTTGATAAGTCCATTTTGCATCACTATTCTATGTCTTAATTCACTATTATTCATTGATATATTTCATATTGAGAGGTGATACTTATGTTATTTTATCTATTTTTGCATGGTTGATGACTTTTGGAGCATGGACCGCTGCAGTCAGGATTCTGATGGAAAATGTGCTATTTGGAGGCAAAATTCGCGAAGATCAGAAAATCCGGGAAAATATACGGAAAATCCTATTTTTCCAGAAGACTGAGGATGCCAGAAGACGGAGTGGAGATGGGCCACAGGGGGCCCACACCACCCCTGGCGCGGGCAGCCCTAGGCCACGCCTGGAGGTGGTGTGGCCACCCTGGCCCACTCCAGCCTCTCCCCTCTGGCGTATATCATCCTCCCGAAACCCTAAGACTTGGGGAGCGACCACAGAAAGATTCCGCCGCCTCTGCGGGGCGGAAAACACCGAGAGAGAAAGATCTCTCCGGCAGACAGATTTCTGTCGGGGGAATTCCTTCCCGAAGAGGGGAGATCGTCGCCATCAACACCACCATCAAGCTGGACTTCATCGGGATCATCATCATCATCACCACCATCATCACCATCAGCACCCTCATCACCATCTCCATATTGCTGTAACAATTGCGTTGAATCTTGCATAGTTTATAGGGGAAACTTTCCCAGTGTTGATTACTCTTTATAGTTAATGCTATTGAGTGAACCATTGAATTATTGTTTATGTTCAAATTGTTATACATCATTATTCCATCTCTGGTCATGATCCATATGATGCCTTGTGAGTAGTTCGTTTTGTTCTTGAGGACATGGGAGAAGTCTTATTGTTAGTAGTGGAGTTGCGTTGAGAAAGATTTAATAGATTGTTATTTAAGTTGTGGTGTACTTCTTCTAGTGGTGTCATGTGAACGTCGACTACATGACACTTCACCTATATGGGCCTAGGAGAATGCATTGTGTATTTGGCTACTAATCGTAGGGGTTGCCGGAGTGACAGAAACCTGAACCCCCGTTACGAAACCATTGTACAAGGGACGTAAGGGTCTTAGAGTTTAAAGCTGTGGTTAGGTTTCTACCTTAATTACTTTCTTGTACTTACATATGTTTGCAAGAGGTATAATCACAAGTATGTATTAGTCTTGGATGGGACAGTACATTAGCACAGGTTTACCCACACAACACTTAGCAAGCTAAAGAAGATTAATCAACTATATGAAGCGAAAACACTTGACAGTCTTTCCATGTGTCCTCGAGAACGTTTGGTCATCTTATGTAATACAACCCGCTTGTCCTTTGCTGCATAAAGGATTGAGCCACTTGCTGCATTTATTCTACTGTCTTTTATTTACTCGTACTTTGTTTACTTGCTATCTTATATTTACTAATTGGAGGCATCGTTGAAGCCTCCACGTTAATCCACATCATTAGAATTAATTAAGCCATCAGATTTAAATTTTGTGGCTAGGATGAATCGTTCGGAATAAAGTCGGCCAAGACCTAACAAATAAACTAGCACGGTAGTCTAGCATCGAATCTTGAGTTTGAATGATAAATAAATAAATAAAACAATATGTTGGTTACAACCTGGACTCCTGGTATAAGACGTGGCATGCAAATGCAAAAGAAGCGAGAGACTGCTACGATCTGGAGTCAAACAATTTAAACTTTAAATGTTTTCGTACCACTCCCCGACTCGCAGAATAATAGAGATTAATGTTCCTCGCAATTGCGTTCATATGCAGATTGAGCGGCGACATTATATGCATGCACGACAGGAGGTAGCCGGACTTGCAAGTTGCAACGGGATGACAGTGTAAGCTATATATACGCCGTTGGGCAGTACGTGGACACAATAGAGGCAGGGCTGCTATTTTTCTTTTTGAAATATTATAGTAGAGGTAAGTCTAAGATCCTAGCATTTGCACCAATGCCGTCAGTTTGTGCGATACTCGACATGGGTAAGGACGATTAGACAGGAGCGACCGAAAGTCGACACTGCTGATAACTCTCCTCGGTGCTGGCCGATTGTATTACACATTAAGCAGTCAGCTCAATTGAACTAGACGGTAAAAACAAGTCTATCAAGTGGTGGCCAATTTGTGGTTCCTGATCTAAATATGCCAGCCTGATATTTGTGTTTCGGATTTTGTAGATTGATCAGAGTTGGAGATGGGAAAATCTATCGCTGCTGTACAGGTCTATGAGCAGGTTCATGGTGATTGTTGGCACACACTAGCAGTAAGATTCAATGCCCTCCATCAGTGATAGTTGTACTCTAGCTAACACAATTATTTCTATTAACCAAGCATACATGCACATTGCCCAAAGAAATGCTTTAATCTTCAAGTGATTCGTCTAATATATATATTGTCCATGTATCAAGACATATCTCTCTGCTACTTTATGTAAATGCATCACGCGCAGTCTGCCAACAGGTTAAACCTGGTCGCATATGCATAGTAAATTGTTGGTGTAGGGCTCTCACTAATGAGGTCAGGGTGTACGTTAAGCTATGTTTGGCAGCATATATTCTTTTTTTTCTGCCAGGTGCATAATATAGACATATGTGAATGCATTTATTAAATGAGTTTTGAGTGTCAGAAAAATTCTATGAAAGCGGACATCTCAGCTTTGTTGCAAAAGTTAAATTGGAAAAATGTTAGAACTAATCTAAGAAACATGTACTTTCATATTATTGTATATCTGTATCCAATAGAGAAATATTAATCTCCAGTCATGTCAACATAACCAATATTTGGTTATTCCTCCGGTTCTTGATTTTTTCTAAACTCTAGATAAAAACAAACTTTTGACAAATGCACTAATAATGTATTTTAAACAATTAGAACACATGTTAAATTAATATATTTGTAAATTCCTCATAAACACTATTTTCCCAATATATAATTTTCATAGGTTTTCTAAACAAAATTAGTGATTGAACTCCCTATTAGGAGACCATGATGGCCAAAATGGCAGCATCGGGTTGAAGTCCTTGCACGATAAAACCCTCCAAATTCCATAAAACAGATATCCACATGGTATCTAACCTAAAACAAGGGTTTCTTCTTAAAAAAGTAGAACGTTATTTAAATAGATGGTTTATGATATAAGTCCGTTCATTAAATCTACTGATGAATTTATCCATCAAAAGATAAGATAAATTTATTAGAATATTTATTTATTTATGTGTTGCCAAACAAGTACCAAATAAAATTTACACATAGAAGAAAACTGAAATAATCGGCTAAAAGAGTTTGATGGACAAATAATACCAATAAAAGATATAGTTGCAATTTTTGCATACAGAAAGTTACACAAACATTGTCACAACGCTACCAATGGAAGTATATTTACTCTAAAATATTCCAAAAGCATAATACCATGTTTTCCTATACTTAGAGGTTGTACTTCTTACAATTTATTGATGCCACATAATTTATCTAGCCCGTGCAAGCGCACGGGATGATGACTAGTATCAAAAACCCCTAAAAATCAGTTTGCTAAGTATTTATAGAGAATTCATAATCCATACCACTAGCCAGCACCTTCTGATCCTTGTTGGGTTCGACACTCTTACTTATCAAAAATACTGCGATACACCCCCTATACATGTGGGTCATCAACGTCCCAGTAACTCCGATAGTGAATCCAGATCCCTCTTGAAGATCAGCTGACCTTTGTTTCCCAACTGGTAAAACTTGCTGAACTGAGTCTCCATCTACAAGAATTAAGGATGACGAAATTAGTGAAGTGATCAAGTGTTTCAAATTTTAAGTAGTAATATAAGAATTTTGAGGAACATGATTTTTTGAGAAAGAAAGAATTCCCAAGGATAAGAGAGGAGATAGTTTTTCGTAAATACTCACTTTGGTTTTGAACTAAGTTTTTGTTCGGACGTCCATTCTAACTAGGGTATCCTATGGTCAGGATGGCTCTGATACCAACTTGTCAACACCCGAATTTTTAATCCCAGATGCCCGTTATGCCATACCTCACAATCCCAGGATTACCATTTTTGCGAGACATAACGGATTGGATATCACAGTACATCATCTATTACAAACCATACATAAGGTCTTACACAAATAAGGATCTCATGATCCAGTCTTAATACAACAAGCAGCGGAAATAAAAGATAAGCGTAGCGGTGGGATCCATCTTCAGGGGCACAGGCAATGCTGACGAAGGCAGATAGTCCTAGTTATCATAGTCGTCCTGCTGGCCATCATCTTGGTAGTCTCCTTCATAGTCTGGCCATGAGAATAGCCAGAGACAAAAGCCATGAGTACTCTTTAAGTACTCGCAAACTACCACTAACAAGTAGTATACCGCTAAGTTAAAGTGCTAAATCTAAGTTTAACTATAAAGTTAAGTTTGAAACCTAAGCTGAGTTCTGAAGCAAAGAAAGATAAAATAAAGTTCTAAAATCACTTAAGTTGGGAAGCTATTGTCATAAACACAATTCTGTTGTGGTCAAGTCAAGATTCATCATTCATTTCATAAGTCATTTTAAAAACATCTGACAACAAAACAGTATAGCCATTCCAACTGTCCATAACCGCGGACGTGGCTATTCGAATAGTTTGACACTCTGCAGAGGTGGTGCACTTTCACCACAAGATTCGATACATCTGTTAAGGGTAACCCTGAATCATCATACTTAGTATGCAGATAATCAAACATAACCTTTCCTTTTACACACCCTAGTATAAGCACCTCTCCTATGAGCATGGCCTCCCAATCATGACCATCAGTCACCTTGGGCACTGCATAGGTGGACAACATTGAGAGGTAGCCTCAGCTCAAACCTCTCCCGCGAGGGAACTAATACTAATGCATATAAACTTCCGACTAAGCCTTACCCAATTCAGTTAGTGTGGTTGTACGGTAAATTTGGAATGGTATCGCATCCGAATCCAACCATCAGTTTTATAAAAGGGCTAAGGCTCATGCCTCAACATTTTCATTATCATGAACCATTTGTGCTTCTCAACACATGTCAAAACATCTCAATAGAATGACTCATCATTCCAAGGTTTTCATAATTCATTTTCACCAATTGTTCCTATCTAAAGTGACTCAAGTTTTGATCTACTCTAAACTACTAAGTTAAGAATATTCACTAAGGTGGAAAGATGATGGGTTCAATCTCATGCCATAGAATGACATCTAAAGCTTATCTAAATAGGTCAAGTTTTATACTCTTTATGCTACCTTCAAAACAAGTAAGGGACTTTGTGTAAGGTAAAGGAAGTAAAGCTTGAAAGTAAGACTTGGGGTAACTAGTAGTCAAAGTGGTAGGATCAAAGCATGCCTAAAGCATCTTTGCATTGTTAATAGTGGCTTGCTAAAGTAAGTTTTGCAAGGGTTAACTTGCCTTGGTTGGTGCAGTGGTTGAAGTTTTCTTCTTCTTCTTGGTAGCACTCCTCCTCCTCGTAAGCTTGGTCGGTACTATCTTCTATAAATACATACGGAGTACACAATCACCAAACAATACTTAACTAGTTTACTTAGTACTCTAAGGTACACAATTGATGATCTATTATCATCACAAGCATCACAAGTTTTATTCAATAGTTTCCTCCTTTTTATTTTAGAAAAGTAATTTCTACTCATTGAAAAATTTACTAATATTTAATATTCACCACTTAAAATATGGGATCATGTGGACACATGTCATCACCACATATTCTAACATGTGGGAATGTAATTTAAGGGTTGGATCATAAGTATTTTGGTTTAAGTTCATTATTTAATGATTTAAAGTGACTAGAAATGCCTATATAGCATTATTTTGGTACTAGTCCAAAGTCGCTGCATGTAAATCCTAATATTATTACATATTCAGATAGGTATGATGAAATGTGATTTTTGAGAGTTGGAATCAACTCAAAAGCTAACTTGGTTGATTTTATAAAAATGTTGCAAGGTGCAAATGCTTATGTTTTTTTTTTACTAGGAGAGATCTATAACTCTAAATGAATTAAATCCAACAGGCTTGGATAGATCTTTTCAGTACCTTTCTAACAAAATTGGAATCACTCCATTTGGATGTGTAAATCTCTCTGAATTGAATTTTGAACTAAGGGACAAAACTAAGTTTAAACTAAAAAGAAAAATCCTAATTCAAACTGACTGGATCGTGCGGGAAACGCTAACGGACCGGCCCAGTGTCACTCCGCGGCGCGGGGCTCAGCTGACAGGGGGGTCCACCAGTCAGCAGCCCATAACGCGCGAAGCGATACGGGGCAACGTGGGACGTTGGATTAGAGTGAGGATCAATGGCTGTGGATCGTCGTCGATGACGGACCTGTCGCCGGCGAGCTCTAACCCTAGCGGCTCAGTGGTGGTGCATAGGGAGCGTACTAGGGCTCCAGCGATGATGGCGAGGCGGGCAAACGGACTGGTGGTCGACGTCGAGCTCAGGGACGGTCGAGGCAGCTCCGGGGGTGGTCGCAATCAGCGGCGCCCTTCTCCTCCAGAGGCGGCCTGCTCCGGTACAATTCTGGCGAGCTGTTACTCCCCGTGCTCTGGCTAGAGGTGTGGGACGATCAGTGAGGTGAGGGGAGTAGAGTGGTGTGCTGCAAACGGCTGGGGTGCCCTCCTTTTATAGGCTCGACGACGAGACTGAGAGGGATGGGCAGGCGACGGTGGCGACATGGCTACGGGCTGCTAGCGGCATGGCTGAGGGTGGCGATCGACACGCGGTCTCCTGGCGGTGCTCTATGACTTTAATGCGGGCTTAGGGACGGTGGTAAGCGGTCGGGCGGAGCTGGCGCTCTAAGCGGCAGAGGCGGCGGCTTCGACGGCGAGTGGTGGCTATGAGGCATTGGACGACGAATGAGGGTGTCTGGCGTGCTCCCTGGGTCGTGGCGACGCGGTGGGCGCGGGCTGCGGTCGAGCGGTGGCTTATGCACGCGTGCCGGGTGCGGCGCTCTGGCGCGTGCTCGGCATGGCGCGGTGGCACTGGCGCGGGGTTTTCTCGGTGGTCCACGGCTGGGCCTGGCTCGGGGAGGGGACAGTGGGCGGCCGTGAGGTGCGGGCTATCTTCTAGACATGGCGAGAGAGAGGGGGACGGTCTGCTGCGGCGGTGACCAAGTTAGCCGGCGAGTTGGGGCTCGGCTTGGCATGGCCATGCTGCTAAGAGGTAGGGGATGGGGTGATTATGCCCTGGTTTCATCAAGAGGGGACAATGTGAGCAAAAGGGGGTCAAATGGGAGACAAGTTTGGCCAGAATACTATTTAAAATAGTGAATTTGGTTTTGTTTGAATTCTGCCTGCCAAGTGTTTGATGAAATAGCCGCAAGAAAATTCTTTTTGAATTTTGAAAAGATTTTTGGTGGGTGTGCTAGTACTAAGCTTGGGACTTTGTGGGTGTTTGGGTTTTGAAAATTGAACTTGTTTGATTGGTTTTTAAAATAGTGGGATCTTCCCATATGAAATAGGTTCAATTTTAAACTGTCATTTAAAATTAGTATTTGATTATTTTTAGCAGATCACAAAGTGGGTCTTGGTACCTCATTATGTGTACTAGCAAGGGGTGTAAAGATCCACAAATATTTCTGTTAAGTTTTGAGTACTAGGAAAAGCCAAAGTAGGCATGATAGTTAATTTGGCCAAAATGACCATTCACTTTAATTATTCATTTTAAGTTGTTTTTCTTTGGGATTTTTTTGGGGACGATCTAAATGATGTTTATTTCACCTAAAAATCATTTTACAAGCAATGGATCACTTAATCATGGCAATTCAAACAACTCCTATTTTAAATGCACACACACATAAATGCTTTCATATTTTTAATTGAAAAAATTTTTGTTAACCCTAATTTTGATGATTTAGATCTTGATAAGCTTGGATTAAAGTTTTGGAATGTTACAGAGGCGCTACACGGTTGAGGTCGACTTCATAGGTTCTCAAGAACTTACTTTTGGTGAGGTCATGTGCAACAGCTCCTTGCTGATACAGGTGGTAAGTATACTTCGCTGTTGCTTATATGCTTACTAAATATGTTGAATATACTACTATGTGCCGGTTTGCTGCACAAGAATCCAGGATGAAGAGCTTCTAAGGATTGAAAAATAGGAAGCTAACTAAAAAACTAATTTTACTTAGATTAAAATTGCAATATGTCAATTACACGAGCTAGATGACAAATGGTGTAAGCCTTATGGGTGTGATCTTTTTTTGTTCTTTTGGATCATGAGACGTAGTTGCTTAATTAGCCAGCGACTTGGACTCTAGATTTTATGCAAATATTGTTGTATGACCTATAAACAAGTTGTTGTATGACTTTATTTAGGCCAGGCCGCACATGTTGCTGCTATATTATCCAGGCGGATAATGTCTTTAATTGTGGTTAAACCCTTCTAAACATATTGTAACTCAAATACATTTCCATCAACTCCAAACTATCTATTGTCATACTAGACGAACGCGGCAACGCGCGCCTACATGATCTAGTAGATATGGTATCTTCCCAATACCGAGAGAAAACAGCAGTGCCATACAGGCCCTGAGCTGCCAAACGGGAGCCTAAACCTAACTTCGGATCCGTCTCAAAGTCCAGTCGCCACCGATCCCGGCGTCACGACGCTCTCGACGCGTCGCTACTCCCAGATCCAATCTTGGCGGTCCATTAGTCTCTCGACCCAATCCCGACCCTCCATTCAATCTACTCTTAGCTTCGATCGGCCTCCCCAACCGTTCCACATCGCACATCCGCCATGAGACCACCACCCCACCTCCTTCGCATCCTTCCCCGCCGCCACCGGCATCTCTCGTCGTCCTCTCCCGACGCAGCTGCCGCAGCGGAGATTGTGGGCGCGCTCACTGGTGCCCCCTCCCCTGACACGTCGCGGGACCTCGATTGCCTACTCCGCCGCCTCGGCGACCGCGGCCTTGCATCCGCCCTCTCATCCCTTCCCTCCCCTCTCCCGGCGGCGTCCGCCCTCCGCCTCTTTCACCACCTTATCTCTAACGCCCCCGCTTCCGCCTCTACCCCCACCTCCTCCAGCCACGAGCACGACCTCCTATCCCCGCGCGTCTCGGCGCTCCTGCTCTCCTCCCTCGTTGCCGATCGCTCCACATTCCCCTCGGCTCGCCGCCTAATCAAACGCCTCCTACACCTCCACCCCCTCCACACCGCCGCGGAAGCTGTCTCGGACGCCTCCTCCACCCCCTCCTCGGACTTGCTCGTCAACACCTGCCTCACCTCCCCCGCCCGTGGCTCTGTCAGGCGCGCCGCTGACGCCTTCCACATGCTTTCCTCGCGGGGTGCCTCGCCCTCCATCAAGACCTGCAATACACTCCTGGAGGCTCTTGCACGTGCTGGACATCTAGATGCTGCCTGCAAGGTGTTCGATGAAATGCGTAATTGTCAGAACGTCACTCCGGATGGTTACTCGTATACCTCTATGGTCAAGGCCCTCTGCAGGGCTGGAAAGGTGGATGACGGTTTCAAGATGCTTTTACATGCTGGACTACAGCAATGTGCTAGTGTAGTGCCATACAATGTGCTGATGGATGCACTTTGCAAGAGTGGGAGAGTGGACGAGGCATTTCGGTTGAAGGAGAGGATGGAAGAGAGCAGGGTGACTCCGAGCGTCGTCACATTTGGCATTCTAATCAATGGCCTTGCAAGGAATGAGCGTTTTGGGGAGCTTGGTGTGGTGTTGCGGGAGATGGAAGGGTTAGGGATCATCCCAAATGAGATTATTTACAATCAGCTTATTGATTGGCATTGTAGGAAGGGGCATTTCTCAGAAGCAATCAGGTTGTTCGATGAAATGGCCTCCAAGCAGTTGAAGTCAACAGCTGTGACTTACAACTTGATTGCTAGAGCTCTATGCAAGGAAGGGGATATAGAGCGTGCTGAGCGGATATTGGAGCAGATGTTGTTGACTAGGATGGAAATTCATTTTGGCTTGTTTAATTCAGTGGTTGCAGGGCTTCTCCAAAGGACTGGAAGATTGGATTCTGTGGTAAGACTTTTAAGCGAAATGATTACAAGAGGTATGAGACCAAATGATGCTCTGATGACAGCTTGTATGAAGCAGCTTTGCAAGGGCGGGAGACACCAAGAAGCAGTTGGAATTTGGTTGAAGATATTGGAGAAAGGTTTATGTGTCAATATTGCAACTTCCAATGCATTGATTCATGGGCTTTGTGAGAGAAAGGAGATGAAAGGAGCTGCTGAGATTCTAAGGACCATGGTTACTAAGGGGTTTGAATTGGATAGAATCACATATAACATAATGATTCAAGGTTGCTGCAAAGACAATAAAATAGAGGAGGCAATTAAACTCCGTGATGACATGATCAGAAGACGGTTTAAGCCTGATATTTTCACGTTTAATACTATACTACGTGCTTATTGCAATTTGGGCAAAATGGAAGAGGCCATTCAGCTGCTGGATCAGATGAAAGTTGAGGGCCTTCAGCCGGATGTAGTGTCATATGGCACTATAATAGATGGTTATTGTAAAGCAAAGGATATTCAAAAGGCAAATGAATATTTGACTGACTTGATGACTTGTGGATTGAAGCCAAATGTAGTCATCTATAATGCACTTATTGGTGGTTATGGTAGAACTGGTAACATTTCTGGTGCAATCGATGTCCTTGACACTATGAAGTCGAATGCCATACAACCAACTGATGTAACATACTGCAGTCTTATGCACTGGATGTGCCATGCTGGTCTTGTTGATGAGGCGAAGATCATGTTTGAACAATGCAGGCAGAACAACATTGAGTTGGGAGTAATTGGCTACACAATTATGATCCATGGTTTTTGCAAAATAGGAAAAACATATGAAGCTGTGACTTACTTTGAGCAAATGCGGTCCATGGGTATACCTCCAAATAAGCTTACTTACACCACTCTGATGTATGCCTATTGTAAATCTGGTAACAATGAAGAAGCTTCTAAGCTTTTTGACGAGATGGTAAACTCAGGGATTTTTCCTGATAATGTTTCTTACAATACACTAGCTACAGGGTTTTCTCAGGTGGATTCATTAGATAAGGCTGTAGAACTGCCTGCTGAACTATCAAGTGCTTTGACACAAAGTATGTACAATGTATTAGTTAATACTATAACCACACCTTGGTGTCCGAAAGAAGCTGCTTCTAGTGAATGATGTGTGATGAAGGAACCATAAGGAGGACTGCTTTTCTGACTGGCCCCATCCAAAAATGAGTGGGAACTAGAGAGACCACATAGGCTCTCACTTTGCCATTTGTCATATGACTTTCTCATCTAGGAGCAATACACCAAGTCATTTCATGGTCATCATCTATTATCTTGGGAGCTTTCCAACGGCAGCAGCAGGTTGCCCTTAAGGTTCATTTTTGTAAAGTATACTTGCTGAGCAACCTGCTATCTTGTGGGGATGTCCAACAGAAGCACCAGATTTCCCTGAAGGTTTATAATTGGTAAAATATATACACTCTGATTAAGTAGTTTTTTGTTTGCCTGTCATCATGGTAACAGAGATCCTTTATCTGAATTTACAATGAGATGCTTTCATATATTCAGGTTCTCTAGCAAGCTGTAGCTGATGCTTCATTTACTGCATACATGTTATATAACAAAGTCTGCTGTACACTGCATCATGCTTCTTTGTTCATGATAGTGTAGCTGAAAATTCTCTACCTAAAATGTTTTCATGGTTTTAATTTTATTCTGAAAATAAAACATGTGGATCAAATAATCTTGTTCTCAAGAAGGACATTATTTATTCCTTCCTTTGACAATGGAAACACAAAGCTGAGCCCTTGGATAGATAGAGAGGGAGGGCAGAGGCCCTTGATGTCCCTTTCAGTCAAGAATTGGGGCTTCACAATTACTACAAGCAATACGTTAGCATAAGCACTTATTGTAACATATAGAGCCCATGTTTGCTCATTGGTATCCATTTACACAGGCTGACTTTGGTTGAGAGTGACAATACTAAGTGAACATTACACAAATGATCGGTGCATAGACGATAACTGAACACACAAACAGCAGCTACAAGTTACACTGGGTAATGATTTCTTACCCTGTACTTGTATGATATTTTTTGAACACATTAATTCTTCTCCATTTTCATATGAATTTGCATTACAGCTGTAGTCCTTGATCCGAGACCACATTTATGCATCGGAGTGCACATGTACACTGGTTTGAAATTTTGGATTAAAAGAAATCATGCATACAAGTTCAAGAATTTGCCAATTATTTTGTAGATGTGCATTGTTGTAATATGTGACCTGCAAACTTTGGGCAAATAAATGCCCTTTTGGGTGTTTAGCACAAAATCAACGAGTTCAATTTGATTTCATTTGTACATCATGCAAAGAAAATTGCAGGTGTGCACTTCATCCAGTCAGTACATGTCTAAATATTCTCGGATAATTTGAAAACTTGGAAATGGCTAAAAGCACCCGCTAGGTGCACCAATGCATTTTCTGCAGTGCCACCTGTTGTGGACACTAGTAAGATGGATGCGGCTGGCCAGATGGTAAGAAGACCAGGATGTTCGTATTGGAGCAGGAGACGGCAAGAGTCCTTTAGGAAAGTATAGGATTAGGAAAGAAGAGTCCAATTGTATTAGGAAAGGTCTAGATCTAATCGTATCAGGAGAGGTCAAGGGCCTGAACATCCATTATATAAGGATGGCATGTATCCACGTTTGAGACAAGCAAGAACAATCAATCTAATCTCCCCCTAGCAATTCTCTCTACTCAACTTATGTCTACCCAAACCCTAGCAGCCACGCCGTCTGGCTATCTTCAGCACGGTAGTTATCCTGTTGTGGATCCAAGTCCACAACATTTGGTATCAGAGCCAACCACCATGGCTTTCGATGCCGACTCTTTCATGAAAGATTTCAAGGCCTCCCTTCAAACCATCTTTGACGAATTCAAGACGCGTATGCTAGAGATTGTCGTGGAGAAAGAAAGCAGGATGACAGAAGCTTCTGTGGCACAAGCAGCGGCAGAGGCGCTTGAAGAAGAAGCGCCAAAGGAAGAAGCAGTAGTGACGCAGATGCAGATCAGCGCTGCGGTGACAGTGGGTGCAACCAAGGGAATCATGGCCGAGCAACCAGGGGCAGCAGCGCAACTAGTGGCGGCGGTACTACAACCAGGGGTAATAATAACAGAGGCAC
Source organism: Avena sativa (assembly GCA_916181665.1). Lineage (NCBI taxonomy): Eukaryota > Viridiplantae > Streptophyta > Magnoliopsida > Poales > Poaceae > Avena > Avena sativa. The sequence goes on along the minus strand of OV702292.1, from coordinate 253,613,570 downwards.
AAATAGAAGTACTAGTGGCAGCAACCCTAATAGGAGAACTGCCTACTTCGTCAGATCCAGCAGCGGAGCAGCACCTGTGGTGGCATCGGGTACAGCGGAGGTGACACTTGATGTGCCAAGACATGGAGCCGTGGGGGCAACAAGACCATGGTTGCCAGCCTGCAGTTTGAGGACAAGCCGCTTGTCTGGGAGGAGCTGGAATCACAGTATCACATCGATGTGGGGATATGGAGGACTTCAACCCTGGCCGCCACCCTGCAGCTTGAGGACAAGCTGCTTGTCCGGTAGGGGTGTAGTGTTGTGGACACTAGTAAGATGGATGCGGATGGCCGGATGGTAAGAAGACCAGGATGTTCGTATTGGAGCAGGAGACGGCAAGAGATTAGGAAAGAAGAGTCCAATTGTATTAGGAAAGGTCTAGATCTAATCGTATCAGGAGAGGTCAAGGGCCTGAACATCCATTATATAAGGATGGCATGTATCCATGTTTGAGACAAGCAAGAACAATCAATCTAATCTCCCCCTAGCAATTCTCTCTACTCAACCTATGTCTACCCAAACCCTAGCAGCCACGCCGTCTGGCTATCTTCAGCACGGTAGTTATCCCGTTGTGGATCTAAGTCCACAACACACCTGTATTGTTTGACTAGGATTATGTTATCAGTTTAATCTGTACTCCCCCTGTTCCTAAAGGTAAGGCGTATTTTGTTTCGTCTAGACACGTATTTGACGAACAATTGCTCAGTGAATACAAGGTTACATGACATGAAATTTGTGCCTCCGGATTCATTTTCAAAAGTACTTTGTTACTATAGTGATTTTGTATCACATAAGTCACATATTAAAGAGTAGGTCAAAGGCTTGCTTAAAGAAATAAAATATGCCTTACTCACCAGAATGGAGGGAGTGTTGTTTAGATGAGCATCTCTGGACCAGCAACAATTAACTTTTGTTTGGGTGCACATAAGACATGCTCAATCTCGATGCATGACCTGTCTTCTCTGCTACTGGTGGGGTTAGTTTACATCAAGCATATTGAACTATTAACCATTTAGTCTTCTAGATCTTCAGTTTGCATTTGCCTTCGACAAAAATGGGATTTCTGAACTTGACATATCTAATGTCCTTGGTACTTTTTAATCTGTACAAAAGTATTTTCTGTTGATTTTTTAAAATATTGTGCTCAACAGGCTGCACTCTGTCTGAACTTTTGTTTGTTTTTCTGTTCATTAATGACTAGCTCTTCCACATTTACATTGTAAAAAAGATTAGCTCTTCAACATTTACTGTCAATGTGTGCCGCGCCTAATTGTCATAGAGTTCTATAATCAATTCGGGGTCCTAAAAAGTCAAATTCAGTTACCACTTGCCAGTTAAGCGGAGCACAATGCATGGCAGGTGACCCAATTAAGGTAAGACCATCAGTGCAGTGCAACCCAGCATGTGTTGGCAACTTGGCATAGCAGCCACCAGGGCCCATGCTAGCAAACAATCAGTTGGGGTATTTGCAGTTTTGCACCACCACCCATGTCAGGCAAAGTCCATCTGCTGAATCTAAGTACACTAGCTGAATGCCCATGCGTTGCTACGGCTTGATTTTTATTTTGCCATGACGCAGTCTCGTACAATGATTTATAGGCAGTCTTATCTTATACATGCATGCCACGTAATTTGATATCACAACAAACATGATGTAGAATGGATCACTTTTTAGTCTTATCACTCCCAACAAATATCCTTAAATATGTGGTGAGGCATATCGTTGATAAGAAATCATCTCTTAGCTAAGAGAAGGCAAATGGTTTTTTCTCTCTCCTTCAACTCAGAATCATTATGTGTGGCATAAAAAAGATAAGACTAAAATAGGACATTATACATTAACGCGGACTTTTGGCTCTCGGGTGCCACACACCCCCATAACTAGAAAACTTAAAAAATAATTATAAAAAGGTTAAAAGAATTCTTAATTTTTTTGAAATCAAAGATGATCAGGTATTGTACTCGTAAAAAAATATTTGGAAAGGAAATTATTCGCTTGGTCCTCAGGGCAAAAAAACAAAAATATGACGTATCACAGGTTAATAGTACGTGGTCATGGGGCGTTTCGAGTTTTTTTTTACCCAGGTCACAATGAAAGTAATTCCCTAGGAAAATATTTTTATACAAGTACGATACCTGGTCATCTTTGATTTCAAAAAAAGTTAGATTTTTTTTAACCTTTTTTATAATTATTTTTTAATTTTTCCAGTTATGGGGTGTGTGGCACCCGGGAGCCACACTGTAATTCTCATTATACATGCCCTAATTTCCGCTGAATGAATAACCCCATGTATATAGCGCTTTGTTTTCTTGAGCGGCGGGATTGATATCAAGTAGATCGTACGGTCGTGATTTTTTCAATGTTTGATGTCAAAGTGTTAGTGGTGACATATCGACACCAACATCCATTTAATTATAAAGACATAAGATTTAGTCTTTAATAACCAATTTTTTTTACTCCTAAGTAAGCCAACGCCGCGACACTTTTTAATCCTAGAAACTGGTGACATGTCGGAGCCTCGCATGGACTGGGGTGCTCGCCCGGACAGGTGGATGATCTGACTGGCTGGGATTGATCAAACCACAGATAACTTCACATAATTTCACAGGGACGTCTTCAATATTTATTCCCTTCGTTTTTCAAATTTATCATTGATCATCATCTCTTTTTTCGAGCGTATGCTTCCCACAAGCCATATTTCTTAATCACCATTTCTTGGATGCCATTCACGTGGCAACCCACAGAGCACTCTCTAGATGCCACATCAATGTTCCCGATATTTTTCGCCATCGATGAGCAAAGGCATATGTGTCTCCTCTTCCACAAAGCAGCAGCGCGGAATCAAAGTAGACTCAGTATTCTCTAGGAAGACCGAGAGTTGAGTCTGCTGTGTAATTCTGAGACTCAGCTTGCAATCTGTCCGCTCGTGATGTCCCTCAAAACAGTAGTGCAGTACCATCTTCTCTTAATCCTCTGACAAAATCTCTCCCAATCTCTTGAAATCTGTGCATGCAACAGCACAAATCCCCTTCGATTCATCCTCATGAGAGTTGAGCTGGCAAATCGATTTGATTGTGGTCGGTAAATGGATTAGAAGTAACGGGGACCAAACTCAGCTGTGGTGGCGCTCCAATCCCGTCCGGAAACTTCGGCGCTCCAAACCTGGCCGGCCGGCAGCCTCCGTGGATGATAGGTAGAAGGGGCAGGCGACCGTGGTGGTGGTGGTCTGTTTGTGCGGTGCCGAACAGGGGAGCAGAGAGAAGGTGTCCTACGATGGGAGGGATGAATAAATCGAATCGTCTACTTTGACTTATCGGTGGTAGAGTGGGTAAATATTACGGACTGGTAGGGGCAAACTTGTCCAAATTGTGGCAGACGGAAATTTTTGCCCAGCGATGAACGTACGGCTGCTTAATTAATAATCTAAGTACATAGGTCAAGAGGAATTATAATTTGTAGCGATTGTAGCATCGTAAGCTTGATATTTATAATCTGCTGAGAAAGTATGGCCGTAATGATTATATTTCAAATTTGAACAGTTTCTCTCTAATATATTCTTTGACGTTTCCATCTTTCTTTTGTTTTTGACTTTATGCACTTGTTTAAAATGTTGATTTATCTGGTTATTTCAATGTTGCCATCCTCAGAGATTTGGCATCTTACAGGTGTGTTTCCCCCGGTAAAAACAAAATATATGTCCTCTGATACGCGATATGCAGTTCAAATGACAAGCTTGTGTTTTGTGACGTTTAAGTGCTCCAGTCTTATTAATTCTTGAGATAATTTAGGTGAAAAGCATGAAGTCTCATGAGAAAATCATGGTCCTTTCCCTCTCTCAATGAATAAGCACTGTTCCTGCTGGTTGTTATAAAAAAATAATCATGGTCCTGTATTTTCCAGTTACCTTTATCTCAATCATTTTCTTGTGGACAATGTTGTCAGATTATCACAAACATGCTGTTTGAAGATTTCAGCTTCATTTTTATTTTGACCCTCTTGAAATTCTGAAATGTGTTTCTGTTCTGTCAGATTGCAATTCTGTTATACCTGGTGAAGAATGGAGTTTTGAGAGTCACGGAATTTGATTGAGATGGTATGGTAATTGACCAATCGCGAGATGATGGGGAGATGCCACCTTGGAGCTCTCGGCCCCTTGGTGGAGATTAAGCCAAAGCCCGTGCCTCCTGTCTCTGTGACCACAGTGAACTGGTACTCCCTCCAGTTAATGCACTATTTGGACAGTCAGTTTCTATCATTATGTTACAAATCTGAAAAGGTATTATAGTACTGAAATATATTTCACAGTGAATTAATGGACATACCATTTTATTTTTCCAAATAAAATTTTACGTGGAATGATGGACAATCATACATGCCTTTTACTTTTCGAGAATTATGAATAATCTGATCAATACCTACTTCACTTGACTTCTGTATATTGATGGTCAAACCTTTTACATACAATCGGATTGGTACTTTTGTATATATAATAATGAAGGCGAAACCGACAAACACTCAATTTTTGAGAATCTATGCTCAGCAGGATCAAGGTCAGGAAATAAACTCCCGAAGAGAGCAACGGTAGTTGATCCCACTAAGACCATTGTTGCCCTATTCAGTCAGAAATGGTAAACGATTCAGATCACGTTTCTACTAGTGTGATGTACTTGCTGTGCTGGGTTGCTGGAGGAAAACATGAAAGCTTGCTAATGTTTACGGTTTTCGCTCATCCTGACACTCAAAAGAGTACTGACTGCTACATTGATGTGGTGAGGAAGATATGAAAAGTTCTTGATGTTTTCTGGAGATCAGTTTGAAGGGAACTCACAGCATATGGCCATCCCTTTCCAGTTAATTATTTCGTTCACGAACTCTGGTCTTTCGACAAACACATAAAATCAGTTTCTGTACATTGCCGGTCCGTTTCTGTGTTCACACAAGTGTGAAATGCATGCAATTTTCTAGTGGTTTTTCGATGCCAAAGTGGCTGCAGTCAGCGAATGCTAAAATTGTCACATATTTTGTCAGCCTGGAGTTGGAAAAGCTTCAAAAGGAATAAAGGCTATCCGAGACAGAATCTGGTGGCCTTGGCAAGTCGCATGTATCTAATGGAGCAGGCTGCAAGCCTGCAACTCCTCTCCCACGATCAAGATGATGTGTGCTGGGCAGGCAGAGGTGAAGAGACCGATTGGGGTCTGTGAAGAAGAGGTGCTATGCAGGGAACTGCATTTGCTTGCTTGCCAAGAATTTGAACTTGAGTTTTTTGCAATTGAGTAAATGAATTTGAGTGTCATTTGGTACTTGTTCTGTTCCTCTCCAGATTTGTCAATGCAAAACTGTGTTGACGTGCTGTTCTTTGTCAGCTATAGTGTATACTGTGTAGTTTCTATAGAGGATTTTAGGTTCTAGAGAAATTTGAATAGTTCTATCAGTTCTTGGTCATGGAAGTTCAGAATGCAAAGCACACATGAACAACTTTTACACAAGATGGAGTATTAAATGTGCTGGCGTCATTGCTAATCGAGGATTGCATTAGGATTTCTTTGTTGAAAGATCTGTTCATACCAGTTCAGAAAATTGCTCGTAGGGCGGGAAAGGAGCAGGAGGAGGGTGGGTTTATGCTCAAACGTACAATTCTGGTTGCTTGCCTCAATCAAGCCCAAGCAGCCCCGCCAGATGCAGCAATGGGCGTTTGGATGATTGTATGAGGAGGTCGGCCAGGGAATGCTTGCGTGAGGTCTCGGGCCAAGTTCACGCGCTAGTTAAAACAGCCTTGAAGTTAAAGTCAGGCCTTCGAGAGCAACGCAGGAGTGGTGAATCCTTTGCTAGAGATGCAGCCTCGGTACATATATCCTTGCACTGGATTAGTTTGTGTTAGCATTGGCTAGATAATTCTACTCCTATAACTGACTTGAGTTTATCTATATACGAATGTATTTATACACCAAAATATGTCTAGATATATCTATACACTAAAACATGTCTAGATATATTTGAATTTATAAAAACTTAAGTCAGTTATTTCTGGATGGAGGGAGTATTTTTGTGACTGATTTTAACTCGTTGGTCAACAGTAGCTCCCCAATTTCGCGTGTTCGTCGCACATCGTTAATCGGTTCAAAATTCCTTGGACCGCTAGGTTCATTTCGAGTTCTTAGTGAAGTTTCCACTATCTCTTCATCGGTATTCTCTTGATTCTCTCATATTATGACTGTTCGTGATGGTCTCTACACTAAAAGATGTGCGTCGACAAGGTGACTGCCACTTTTTATATTTTCATGGCATGCCAAGCTCGCCGGAAGCAGATGGGAGAACAAGGAGAGGCACATGTTCTCGGTGACAATGGGGATTGCTGACACCGAACCCCCTTTGCCTGCCCATGCGCGAGATGCAAGCTTGCTTCTCTAGCTTTCGGGTGTCCTCCCTGCCCCGCCGTTTGCCGACAATTTTGGTCCTTCCCGGGGCATGGCTCCCCTCCGAGTGCTGTTTTTCACGGCACGTGCAGTCTGCCACAGCCGGCCATCGCTCCTGCTTGGCTAGGGATCCATGTGACCTCCTAGTCGAGGGCTGACGCTCCAGTTCTCCTCTTGTCCCTCTCCTCTCATCGGAACAATTCTCTGCTCTGGTCTCCTCTTGTCCCTCTCCTCTCATCGGAACAATTCTCTGCTCTGGTCCGTCCGCCACAAGACATAATCTACATCCTGGGATAGCGCCAGACGACGCTGTGTCATCTGTCCGGTAAGCTCACAAAATTCATCATTTCTTTCATTCACGAGTGAAATTGGATTGTAAGCGCATGAGTAGGTGCTATTCCATTTTTTTTTTCAATTTATGCTTGATATAAGGTAATTTTTTTAAATATGCAACTAATGCCAAACTAGCTACTAAAAGAGTAAAGAGCGATAAGAGAAACGAAGTAACCGAGAGTGGAGCACGCGGAGACACATGATTTGATTTACCGTATTTCCTTCCTTTTTATGAAAAGTACATCTACGTTGGAGAGGTGTCGGTACTAAGACCACCACACCATAAAAGGTTTCGTCCTGTTCTCCGATGGATCTCGCCACAACTGGCCGGATTCACCATTTCACTATACGATACCCTTCGAGGTAGAAACCGACGCCTTTACAACGAGATAGGGGCACACATCCACAACTGAATTGGAGTTTCTCGACATGACAACAAGCTGCCACAACAAACAAGTTTATCAAATATCAAAATAGAGATCTAGAAATTTAAAAGAAACTCTAGATCAAAGGACCCTCAAGTGAATGAGGGGGAATTGAAGATCTCTTTGGTGATGATGTAGATCAAGTCCTTCTCTTCTGATCCTCCAAAGATCAAGGCCTTCAGATGGATGAACGAGTAGATCTTTCGAATTTGGGCTTGACGAAGTACAGTGCTTTTTCAGAAGATTCAAGAAACCTATAGCCATTTGGAGTCGTCGGGGGCTAGATAATCCGGCCCAGATGGGGGCCGGATAATCCAGCCGGGGGCAAATATCCGGCCCAGAGCAAATAGTTTTGTCCAAACATCCTTCCCGCCTTTTGAGCGATGCGCCTCTGGTCCTTAGCGAAAATTCTAGGGGGCGGATAATCTGACCCATTAGGAGGGGTAGATTATCCGGCCAGGGAAAAATCTCCGACCCTGTCCAAATATTCCATTTGAGCGTCGCGCGTCTGATCCTTAGCCGAATTTGGGGAGGGGCGGATAATCCGGGTCTGGCTGGGGCTAGATTATCTAGCCCTGGACAAACATCCGGCCAATAATCCGCCCCATCTGAGCGTCGAGCGCCGGGTCCTTAGCCGAATTCGCCAGCGACGGATTATCCGTCCTGGCAAGCTTATTTCTGTTGCATTTAGGTAGGGGCTCTTTCCAATATTTTGGATGGATGATGCTGACATAAGATAAACCTTTTGTATCTGCAGCACTCAACGCACAATTAAAATATCCTTGGCATTGCTATCTAATACACAAACCCTTAGGGATCATGAAGTGCTCTTTCAATCTCCCACCTTTTGGTGTTAGATGACAATGCTTGGATTTGCAATGGAGCACTAGATTAACCAACAACCGTTCCAAAAGATAAAGAGACTCCCCCTAAATGTGTGCATATAAGTAATTTGCATTGGAATATAAATGCACACATATAGGTTCAAAATCCTTTTATGAATTGGATACAAGGAACAAGTTGACACAAGACAAGTAATAATGCGACTCGAGATGGGAATCATATCAACCATAATGTATTCTCAATCATCGATAGAGAATTCCATAGATAAATCCATATTGATAATTCCATAAATAAATCCATAGATAGATCCATATCCATAATTACATAGATAAATCCAAGTGTCTCACAACCATACTTAACATAGTCTCAACATCACACAAACCAAATAGACAATAAAAGATCCAACACTAGATAAATGGGTACACACAAAGATAGAAAGGCGCAAATGAAGGAAAATGCTTCTTGTACCCGACCCTTGCAAATCCCCTCAAAAAAGTAATAGAACTACTTCTACCCCTTTGGCATCGAAACACCAAAAAGGGAAAAGAGCAAAGCTAGCGCTCCAAGACGATCACTCGGACTCGTCGAACTCCTCATCCTCGTCCTCATCCTCGCCGCCATCCACATCATCATCCTCATCATCACCCTCGTCATCATCGGCTGCAGGAGGTGGAGACGCCCTCGTCGGGGCAGGAAACAGGTGCCTCTCCATGTCACCATAGTTGATCTTGGAGTTGTTCCACTGATTGTACGGAGTGGGAGCGGCTTGCTGAGGAGGGTTACCATGAGCCCCAGAGACATGGTAAAGAATCAGCTACTGAGTATGAGCCATGTCATGGCGCTGGCGGTAGGCCTCATACTAACCCTTGTGAGTATCCACGCCCATGCAAAGAATGTTGCGCTAAATCCAGGTGAGTTGTTTGACCTCTCTAGCAATGGTCGGAACCAGGGGACTCCTCCCATGGGTGCCTCCACTAGCCCGGGCATCTCGCATAAAAGCATCATACTCAACATGCGCAAAGGCAGTCTTCGTCTTCTTGACATAGGGCTTCTTTACCTTGTGTTGTCCATCCAAATGACCAATGAAATTTTCATTTGAGAGAGTGGCTTTGATGAGCATCATTATGTACAAAGCATATGGGATATAGTGTCAGTTCACCATAGCGTCAACCATCTCATGGTAAATGAAATACATGACATCCAAGGAGTAGTCAATGTTGGGGTCTTCACTAGTAGCACACTCAAAATCAAGTGTAAGCAAGTTGATAAGAGAACCAAGAATAACATCATTATTATCTCCGTTGGGAGCAATGCAGTCATGGAAAATAAGAACCAGCTACTTATAAAGAGGAAGGAGACCGATGACCTCTCCAACTACACCCGCAGGTCCATAAAGACTGGATAGTAAAGCATCCTTATTGGGGTGATTGGGACCACAGATACGATGCCCAACAGACAGGTCCCGTCCTCTAAAAGTGTAAGAAATCACCTCACCAAAATGGTAGAAGTTGGACACATAGTAGTCAGTCCTCGTCATCCGCTTCATAGTGCGGGCCTCATCACCAAGAATCACAAGTGTGGAAAAAATTGCTGCACAAGCTTGATTTCATAGTCACACTGGATGCCCATAAGGTGGTGCAGCCCCTATTGGAAATATGCCCTAGATACAAATAATAAGCCCCTCCCGTTATTGCATTACTAATAGATAGATCCTGGCATTAGGGTTCTTGGCGTAGGTAAAATTATTGTTTTTAGGCGCGCAACCCTAACAACCCCATCCTCTTAGTCACATCCATTGCATCTGCAAACTGTGGCTTACCCTTCATATGTGTAAGGTCCAGTGGACGCATTGGGCGTACCTTCAAGGTGGAAGAGATGTCCTGGAAGATGTACAATTGATGAGTACACCAAAAAGATGGGTCTTCCATATCCCTATCACGTGGTGCATCCACGAACCAATCCCTTTGCCTGAGAGTATCATATTCAACAAGGTCCATGGCCTTATAATTAACTCTTGGTTGCTTGCCTTAAGCAGCCCAATATATCTTCTCCTTCTCACGTTCAACCATCCGTTCAACCTGTTTTGCTTGTCTCCTCAACTCAACCTCATCCACAAGGACACCCTCTTCATTATGGAAAAAATAACGAGGACAGGGTTTCCGCTGATAGATCTTAGGAGCACCATGAGATCCACCTATGAAACGAGTAAGGAGGATATCATGGGAAGCACACACAAGTCCAAAGGATATGCCAAAGACACTAGAGAAGGAACCACAAACTAATCAAGCCATATACCATATGAATAAAAAAGTTCTAGGATCTGAACCTTCTAGGCCAGATTATCCAGCCATGCCAGGGCGGATAATCTGGCCCCTAACGATTTTCAACTTATGATTCAGATCTAGGCCTAAAAACTAGATCGGTTAAATTGGTTGCTAATCTACATGATAATCATGCACATGAATCAAAGGGAAACATCTACTCCAAGTTTCAACAACAAAAACTAACTGCAAACAAAAATAAAAAATGTGGGAGTTACCCTCACTCATCGGAGGAGTTACTTGGAGGAGAAGGTACCCAGAGAGGAGGAACATATCCGGCAAGGGGCTAGAGATTCCGGCAGCTAGAGCAACTCTGGGGAGGCGGAGTGTGGCCGACGGTGGTTGAGGGATGGGAGATGGTCGGGTGGAGAGAATTGCTCTGTTTGAGCCCTATCCCCATGCCTTCCCTATATGTGACAAACTGCCCAGGCCGGATAATCCGGTCTGCACTTGAGGCGGACAATCCGGCCTTCACCAAAATTTTCTATTTACATAGAATTCAGGCCAGCACATCCCTCAAACCTCAAGTATCAAAACAAGGACTTGTGTGCAAGAAGAATAGATGGCTTAAGGTGGGATAATGTTGGGGATATACTTTCCAAGTATCCTCACTGTGCCTCGTTGACCAGGGTGACCTACTTCGGGTTAGAGCTTTGCTTCACAGGCGGCCCAGTCAGGGAGAAGAGACGGAGTCCAGACCAGCTACGGGAAGGCCCAGAAGACTTACCGACATAGGCCTGTAGTGTTACTTGTAGGTCAATATGTACTCTGTAACCGACTCTTAGTCATAGCCGGATAGGTCTCTCCTATAAACCCTAGGCTGGATATATATATATAAGCCGTCCTAGGTACCAGCCTTTAGGGAATCCCCACAATAGTCTACAATCTCAACTCGCACAAGAGAAACCCTTGTAACCCATATTCCGGCTCTGCCGTATTACTGGATTGCTAGCAGGAGTAGGATCTGTCCAAAGCCGACGGATTCGAACCTAGGTAAGCTTGTGTGCTCACCATCCCGGAACACCGTAGGACTCACACCCCTCTCTTCCACATGCCTCGAGGAGCCCCTCATGGCGTACTTGTCGTCAATCTGGCGACAGTTGGCGCCCACTGTGGGGCAAGTGAGCTTCGAATCTACGTTCCGAGCGGAATCTACGAGAATTGGAATCGGCGAGACAATCACCATCGGTCACGTCCTCTACGCCAATGATGTGCCTCTCATCATTCTCGATGAGACTTGGATTCCGGCTAGGGAGGCCGTGACTACCTACACCATCATGTCTTTCAATGAGATCGATGTTTACATTGGTTTCCCTGAACCTGCCCCACCCACCCCAGCGGTGATGATAGAGGCAGAAGAAGCTTCTGGGTCCACTTTGTCCATGGAGGCGGCAGAGTTCCGGATCCGGCTTTGCCGATGCTGGAGACAATGAGGACTTAGTGCTGGAGGCGATCAGAACAAACACTAACTTACTGGCATCTTCAGATGATTCGATGACGTCGACAGATTTCCGAAAGTTCTCCGAGGAATATGCAGACGAGTTTAACTCCAAGGCTGTGGAATAAGGAGAAGCCATGGATGAAGGATCCGGAGAAAACTCTCCCAAAGCGCAGGATGATATGGATCTCGGAGACAATCCCGGCGTCCAGATGTCTGAAAGTACTGATCAGAGCTTGACTCCAGGAAACGGACCCAAAGCCGTCTTTGCTACCGGTGCTGCCAAGAAGGCAAAGAAGAAGAAGACTCTAGCAAAGGACCCTCCAGCTGAGGAGATAATTGCCAAAGAATACGAGGAAGACTCGGATGGAGCCCTAATCCCAGACGAGCCGAAAGATACTCCGATGGATGGACACGTGGTTACCCCTAGTGCCCGTAAACTCATCAGAGACACACTAATTACTCCAATCCCTACAGCTGCAGAACTTACACCTGTAGAGCTGGAAGACAGGGCCCAAGCCCTAGAAGCGCATCGTCAAGTACTCCTCGATGAAGCTACCAATCTCCTCAACGAGAAAAAGCGTATTGCGGTTGCAGGATAGTTCAACTCCCTGCAGCAGCAGAAGACCTGGAATGGCCCTGTGCGGGCTAACAAAAATCCGGAAGTCCACAAGACCCTCTTTGAGGGAGATAACACCATCAAGGGAGAACCTCAGTTCGATAGAAAAGGAGATCTGGTGTATGGAACACCAGTGGAAAACACTGCTGCAACTTGAGATATCCTGGCGAACAATCCAAACCCAGATCAAATCCGGTTAGGCGTAAACCTACTTACCATGGGTCTGGAACAACAGAATGCCGCGAAATCCAGGAGTGGAAAACAGGTCTCCAAATCCGACCAATGTCGCATGGATACGGCTTGGCATGACATAAGGCCCCGACGGGACCCGAAACAGCATCACCGTCCCGACCATCAAGAGGACAATTACTCAAGAACTGGATCTTCAGGGCAACAGCACAGAGCCACACACGACTAGAGTAATGTTGCTCCATCCATAGAGCGAGACGCAGTTGCAGCACTGGTTCCAAGGCAGCCTTCCCGGTGACAGTCGAACCATCGCAGGAAAGACGAAGAAGAGCAACGTCGGGAGGAGGACCGACAAAGGATGCCGCCTCCTACACATGCAAGCCGTCCGGCTGAACCTCATCACAATGGTGGAAACGGCGGACGAAGGAACGATGGACACCGTGCCAAGTCAAGCCGACAGGGCGCTTGTCATAATCAAGACCCTCCCTGAAACCGGAATAATGACGCTCTGGATAGAGGTCAGCGCTCAGCCAGAAATAATCCACCTGCACCACCCTCTCCACCAAGCATCCATCATAGCGGCTCTCGAGGGGGCCAAGGAGAGGCAGACGTAGAAGTCCGGCTCCTAGGCACTGCAACCATAGTGAACAACGAAGACGGCATTCTCTGTCACCAAGTGACGTGAGGCACCTGATCAGCTCTAACATAGAGCCGTGGCGCTACGAGTCAGATAATATCTATGTGGGTCCAAAATGCTTCGGACCACGCATTTGCCAAATGAATTTCCTGGAAGGATTTGCTATCTCAAGACACATCCAACCCTACGATGGTGTGGCCCGGCTAGACACTTGGCTTCAGGATTTTTTCCAGGCTTGCTGCATCGCCAAAGGCGGAAATAGCTTGGTCACGACCTGGTATCTCCCACTTATGCTGAGGAAGATGGCACGATCTTGGCTCAATGAACTTCTAGAAAACACCATCCACAATTGGTATGACATGCAGAGCGTGTTCTTTCGGAATTTCGAAGGCACATATTGGAGGCCCTGTATGGTAGGAGACCTACAGTGTTGCACCCAGAAAGCCGGAGAAACTTGCCGAGATTATCTCGGATGATGGATCGACACCGAGAACTCCTGTGAAGGAGTAAACGATCAAACTGCGATTGAAGATTTCATTGCAGGACTCCCAATTGGTTTACTACGTCACTGCTTAAAGTGTGATAAGGTCACCGATATGGGAGAGATGATAGAGATGGCAAGCAAGTGTGCAGATGCCGAGGATGATGCAGAAGGACTACTAAACGTCCTGGCTGTACCACAGTCGGCAAAATAGTTGAAGCAACAAACTCAGAAGTGCAAGAACACCTCGGAAGAAAATCCCGACGCAGAAACAACAGTTGTTAATGCTATTTTCAGGTCAAGAGGACGAGGATGGCGTGGAGGCGGCCGTGGACAGGATCGTGGGACATCTAAGGTCCAAGGTAGAGGAGACCAGCAACCTGGCAAAACCTACTCTTTGGCCGACATTGCCAACAATCCGTGTGTGCATCACTTAGATGCCAACGGGGGCTCATCCCACACAAATGCCGAGTGTCTTTCAATGACGACATCAAGAAAGATGAATCCACTGGCTACAGGGCCAAGCGAAGAAAAGGAAAGAAAAATTTCGAGAAAGAAAAAGAGACCAAGGAAGATTCCGACATGGAGGAAGTAGATCCTTCAAATCCCAAGTCGGATGGAAAGAAGAACTTCCCAACGAAGGACACTTATGTCACTTTCCTTGGGTCTCAACTAGCTAAGGTCAAGAAGGCAGTTTTGCATGAGCTCAACGCAACTATTCCAGCTGTCCCTCAGTTTTTGGACTGGTCGGAAGTGACAATCACCTTTGACCATGCTGATCATCCGTGTAAGTTACACATGTGAGGAAAGTACACTCTAGTCGTCAATCCACTTATTGATGGCTATGGTTTCTCCAAGACCCTCATGGACGACGGCAGTGGCATCAACATACTCTACGTCAAGACGCTGCGTCGGATGAGGATCTCGGAAACACAGCTGAACCACAGCTCTTTGATCTTTCATGGAGTTGTCCCAAGAAGACAAGCAAATTCCCTGGGAGAGATCACTTTGGAAGTTACTTTTGGAACTCCAAAGAACTATTGGACAGAGGCACTCTCTTTCGAAGTGGTCCCGTTCAAGAGTGCATACCACGCTATCTTCGGACGGCCGGCTTACTGGGCTTTTATGGCTCATCCTTGTTACATTTACAATATGATGAAAATTTTAGGTCCCAAGGCCGTGATCACCATCAGGGGAGACCCGAAGAAAGCACGAGAATGCGAGGACATGAATGCCTCCTTTGCTGAAGCCCTACTGCATGCCCAAGAGTACCAAGAGATCAAGAAGACCATTGACCCGTCTGATATGCCCGTGATGAAAAAGGAGGTGACAAAGCCGACTCCGGAGTTCAAGGCATCGGAAGAGACGAAGACGACACCGTTGAAGGATGATGACCCCTCCAAGGTGACTTAGATAGGTGTAGGTTTAGATAGCACATAGGAAAGCGCGCTCGTCAAGTTCCTCCAAGCCAATCAAGATATCTTCGCATGGCAGCCATCTGACATGACCAGAGTACCTAGGGAACTTGCCGAGCAATCTCTAAATGTACACCCGAACGCTAAACCTGTCAAACAGTGATTACGATGTTTTGGCGATGAAAAGCAAAAGGCAATAGCTAAGGAACTAGCCCGGCTTGAGTTAGCCGGATTCATAGAAGAGGTCATCCACACTTAGTGGTCAGCCAATCCTGCAATGGTCCCTAAAAAGGACACCACTGAATTAAGGATGTGTGTTGATTATACCACCTTGAACAAGGCTTGTCTCAAAGATCTGTTTGCTCTGCCTAGAATTGATCAAGTTATCGACTCTACGGTAGGCTCGGAACTCCTATATTTTCTCGACGCTTATTCTGGTTACCACCAAATCTAGATGAAGGAATCAGACAAAGTCAAAACTTCATTCATAACCCCTTCAGAACCTTCTGTTTCGTTATGATGCCTTTTGGGCTAAAAAACACAGGAGCTACGTACCAACGCACTATGCAGTGTTGCCTCCATGATCAAATCGAACACAATGTACATGCATATGTTGATGATATAACTGTGATGTCCAAAAAGAAGGAAACTTTAGTTTTCGAATTGGAGGAAACGTTTGCCAATCTACGTAAATACAACAGTGTCATTTCATGTGTGTTCTCTTCACAGACCACATATGGATTCACAAGTGTCATTGCATGTGTGTTATTTTAATTAACCACATATGGATCCACCAGTGTCATTGCATGTGTGTTTTTCTCATTAACAACAACTAGAGTCATTGCATGTGTGTTATTTTCATTAACCACATATGGGTCCACTAGTGTCATAGCATGTGTGTTCTTCTCACTAAGCACAGCTAGAGTCACTGGATGTGTGTTCTTTTCACAAACCACATATGGTTCCACTAGTGTCATGGAAATGTGTGTTCTTTTCAGAGACCACATATGGATCCACTAGTGTCATTGCATATGGATCCACCAGACTTCATTGCATGTGTGTTATTTTCATTAACCACATATGAATCCACCAGTGTCATTACATGTGTGTTCTTATCATTAACCACATGTAGAGTCACTGGATGTGTGTTCATTTCACCAACCATTTATGGAACCACCATTGTCATTGAAATGTGTATTCTTTCATTAACCACATCTAGAGTCATTTCATGTCTATTCTTTTCACAGACCACATATGGATCCACCAGTGTCATTGCATGTGTGTTCTCTTCACATACCACATATGGATCCACCAGTGCCATTGCATGTGTGTTCTTTTTACTAACAACAACTAGAGTCATTGCATGTGTGTTATTTTCACAGTGCACATATGGATCCACCATTGTCATTGCATGTGTGTTCTTTTCATTAACCACAGCTATAGTCACTGGATGTGTGTTCTTTTCACAAACCACATGTGGATCCACCAGTGTCATTGAAATTTTTGTTCTTTTCTGAGACCACATCTGGAGTCATTTCATGACTATTCTTTTCACAGACCACATATGGATCCACCAGTGTCATTGCATGTGTGTTCTTTTCAGAGACCACATATGGATCCACCAGTCTCATTGCATGTGTGTTCTTCTAATTAACAACAGCTAGAGTCATTGGATGTGTGTTATTTTCATTAACCACATATGGATCCACCAGTGTCATTGCATGTGTGTTCTTCTCATTAACCACATCTAGAGTCACTAGATGTGCGTTCTTTTCACAAACAACATATGGAACCACCATTGTCATTGAAATGTGTGTTCTTTTTAGAGACCACAAATGGATACACCAGTGTCATTGCATATGGATCCACCAGAGTTCATTGCATGTGTGTTATTTTCATTAACCACATATGAATCCACCAGTGTCATTACATGTGTGTTCTTCTCATTAACCACATGTAGAGTCACTGGATGTGTGTTCATTTCACAAACCATATATGGAACCACCATTGTCATTGAAATGTGTATTCTTTCATTAACCACATCTGGAGTCATTTCATGTCTATTCTTTTCACAGACCACTTATGGATCCACTAGTGTCATTGCGTGTGTGTTCGCTTCACACACCACATATGGATCCACTAGTGTCATTGCATGTGTGTTCTTTTTACTAACAACAACTAGAGTCATTGCATGTGTGTTATTTTCACATTCCACATATGAATCCACCAGTATCATTGCATGTGTGTTCTTCTCATTAACCACAGCTAGAGTCACCGGATGTATGTTCTTTTCACAAACCACACATGGATCCACCAGTGTCATTGAAATGTGTGTTCTTTTCAGAGACCGCATCTAGAGTCATTTCATGACTATTCTTTTCACTGACCACATATGGATCCACCAGTGTCATTTCATGTGTGTTCTCTTTAGAGACCACATATGGATCCACCAGTGTCATTGCATGTGTGTTCTTTTTACTAACAACAACTAGAGTCATTGCATGTGTGTTATTTTCATTAACCACATATGGATCCACCAGTGTCATTGCATGTGTGTTTTTCTCATTAACAACAACTAGAGTCATTGCATGTGTGTTATTTTCATTAAGCACATATGGGTCCACTAGTGTCATTGCATGTGTGTTCTTCTCACTAAGCACGGCTAGAGTCACTGGATGTGTGTTCTTTTCACAAACCACATATGGTTCCACTAGTGTCATGGAAATGTGTGTTCTTTTCAGAGACCACATATGGATCCACCAGTGTCATTGCATATGGATCCACCAGAGTTCATTGCATGTGTGTTCTTTTCACAATTCACCTATGGATCCACTAGTGTCATTGCATGTGTGTTCTTCTCATTAACCACAGCTAGATTCATTGCATGTCTGTTCTTTTCACAAACAACATATGTAACCACCATTGTCATTGAAATGTGTATTCTTTCATTAACCACATCTAGAGTCATTTCATGTCTATTCTTTTCACAGACCACATATGGATCCACCAGTGTCATTGCATCTGTGTTCTCTTTAGAGACCACATATGGATCCACTAGTGCCATTGCATGTGTGTTCTTTTTACTAACAACAACTAGAGTCATTGCATGTGTGTTATTTTCACAGTCCACATATGGATCCACCATTGTCATTGCATGTGTGTTCTTCTCATTAACCACAGCTATAGTCACTGGATGTGTGTTCTTTTCACAAACCACATGTGGATCCACCAGTGTCATTGAAATTTTATTCTTTTCTGAGACCACATCTGGAGTCATTTCATTTGTATTCTTTTCATAGACAACATATGGATCCACCAGTGTCATTGCATGTGTGTTCTTTTCAGAGACCACATATGGATCCACCAGTCTCATTGCATGTGTGTTCTTCTCATTAACAACAGCTAGAGTCATTGCATGTGTGTTATTTTCATTAACCACATATGGATCCACCAGTTTCATTGCATGTGTGTTCTTCTCATTAACCACATCTAGAGTCACTAGATGTGTGTTCTTTTCACAAACAACATATGGAACCACCATTGTCATTGAAATGTGTGTTCTTTTTAGAGACCACAAATGGATACACCAGTGTCATTGCATATGGATCCACCAGAGTTCATTGCATGTGTGTTATTTTCATTAACCACATATGAATCCACCAGTGTCATTACATGTGTGTTCTTCTCATTAACCACATGTAGAGTCACTGGATGTGTGTTCATTTCACCAACCATATATGGAACCACCATTGTCATTGAAATGTGTATTCTTTCATTAACCACATCTAGAGTCATTTCATGTCTATTCTTTTCACAGACCACATATGGATCCACCAGTGTCATTGCATGTGTGTTCTCTTTAGAGACCACATATGGATCCACCAGTGCCATTGCATGTGTGTTCTTTTTACTAACAACAACTAGAGTCATTGCATGTGTGTTATTTTCACAGTCCACATATGGATCCACCATTGTCATTGCATGTGTGTTCTTCTCATTAACCACAACTATAGTCACTGGATGTGTGTTCTTTTCACAAACCACATGTGGATCCACCAGTGTCATTGAAATTTTTGTTCTTTTCTGAGACCACATCTGGAGTCATTTCATGACTATTCTTTTCACAGACCACATATGGATCCACCAGTGTCATTGCATGTGTGTTCTTTTCAGAGACCACATATGGATCCACCAGTCTCATTGCATGTGTGTTCTTCTCATTAACAACAGCTAGAGTCATTGCATGTGTGTTATTTTCATTAACCACATATGGATCCACCAGTGTCATTGCATGTGTGTTCTTCTCATTAACCACATCTAGAGTCACTAGATGTGTGTTCTTTTCACAAACAACATATGGAACCACCATTGTCATTGAAATGTGTGTTCTTTTTAGAGACCACAAACGGATACACCAGTGTCATTGCATATGGATCCACCAGAGTTCATTGCATGTGTGTTATTTTCATTAACCACATATGAATCCACCAGTGTCATTACATGTGTGTTCTTATCATTAACCACATGTAGAGTCACTGGATGTGTGTTCATTTCACCAACCATATATGGAACCACCATTGTCATTGAAATGTGTATTCTTTCATTAACCACATCTAGAGTCATTTCATGTCTATTCTTTTCACAGACCACATATGGATCCACCAGTGTCATTGCATGTGTGTTCTCTTCACATACCACATATGGATCCACCAGTGCCATTGCATGTGTGTTCTTTTTACTAACAACAACTAGAGTCATTGCATGTGTGTTATTTTCACAGTCCACATATGGATCCACCATTGTCATTGCATGTGTGTTCTTCTCATTAACCACAGCTATAGTCACTGGATGTGTGTTCTTTTCACAAACCACATGTGGATCCACCAGTGTCATTCAAATTTTTGTTCTTTTCTGAGACCACATCTGGAGTCATTTCATGACTATTCTTTTCACAGACCACATATGGATCCACCAGTGTCATTGCATGTGTGTTCTTTTCAGAGACCACATATGGATCCACCAGTCTCATTGCATGTGTGCTCTTCTCATTAACAACAGCTAGAGTCATTGCATGTGTGTTATTTTCATTAACCACATATGGATCCACCAGTGTCATTGCATGTGTGTTCTTCTCATTAACCACATATAGAGTCACTAGATGTGTGTTCTTTTCACAAACAACATATGGAACCACCATTGTCATTGAAATGTGTGTTCTTTTTAGAGACCACAAATGGATACACCAGTGTCATTGCATATGGATCCACCAGAGTTCATTGCATGTGTGTTATTTTCATTAACCACATATGAATCCACCAGTGTCATTACATGTGTGTTCTTCTCATTAACCACATGTGGAGTCACTGGATGTGTGTTCATTTCACCAACCATATATGGAACCACCATTGTCATTGAAATGTGTATTCTTTCATTAACCACATCTGGAGTCATTTCATGTCTATTCTTTTCACAGACCACTTATGGATCCACTAGTGTCATTGCATGTGTGTTCGCTTCACACACCACATATGGATCCACCAGTGTCATTGCATGTGTGTTCTTCTTACTAACAACAACTAGAGTCATTGCATGTATGTTATTTTCACATTCCACATATGAATCCACCAGTATCATTGCATGTGTGTTCTTCTCATTAACCACAACAAGAGTCACTGGATGTATGTTCTTTTCACAAACCACACATGGATCCACAGTGTCATTGAAATGTGTGTTCTTTTCAGAGACCGCATCTGGAGTCATTTCATGACTATTCTTTTCACTGACCACATATGGATCCACCAGTGTCATTTCATGTGTGTTCTCTTTAGATACCACATATGGATCCACTAGTGTCATTGCATGTGTGTTCTTTTTACTAACAACAACTAGAGTCATTGCATGTGTGTTATTTTCATTAACCACATATGGATCCACCAGTGACATTGCATGTGTGTTCTTCTCATTAACAACAACTAGAGTCATTGCATGTGTGTTATTTTCATTAACCACATGTGGATCCACCAGTGTCATTGCATGTGTGTTCTTCTCATTAACCAAAGCTAGAGTCACTGGATGTGTGTTCTTTTCACAAACCACATATGGATCCACCAGTGTCATGGAAATGTGTGTTCTTTTCAGAGACCACATATGGATCCACCAGTGTCATTGCATATGGATCCACCAGAGTTCATTGCATGTGTGTTCTTTTCACAATCCACCTATGGATCCAGCAATGTCATTGCATGTGTATTCTTCTCATTAACCACAGCTAGAGTCATTGCATGTGTGTTCTTTTCAAAAACAACATATGTAACCACCATTGTCATTGAAATGTATATTCTTTCATTAACCACATCTAGAGTCATTTCATGTCTATTCTTTTCACAAACCACATATGGATCCAGAAGTGTCATTGCATATGTGTTCTCTTCACATACCACATATGGATCTACCAGTGTAAATTGCATGTGTGTTATTTTTACTAACAACAAATAGAGTCATTGCATGTGTGTTATTTTCACAATCCACATATGGATCCACCAGTATCATTGCATGTGTGTTCTTCTCATTAATTACAGCTAGAGTCACTGGATGTATGTTCTTTTCACAAACCACATATGGATCCACCAGTGTCATTGAAATGTGTGTTCTTTTCAGAGACCCGGTCTGGAGTCATTTCATGACTATTCTTTTCACTGATCACATATGGATCCACCAGTGTCATTTCATGTGTGTTCTCTTTAGAGACCACATATGGATCCACTAGTGTCATTGCATGTGTGTTCTTTTTACTAACAACAACTAGAGTCATTGCATGTGTGTTATTTTCATTAACCACATATGGATCCACCAGGGTCATTGCATGTGTGTTCTTCTCATTAACAACAACTAGAGTCATTGCATGTGTGTTATTTTCATTAACCACATGTGGATTCACCAGTGTCATTTCATGTGTGTTCTTGTCATTAACCATGGCTAGAGTCACTGGATGTGTGTTATTTTACCAAACCACATATGGATCCACTAGTGTCATGGAAATGTGTGTTCTTTTCAGAGACCACATATGGATCCACCAGTGTCATTGCATATGGATCCACCAGAGTTCATTGCATGTGTGTTCTTTTCACAATCCACCTATGGATCCAGCAGTGTCATTGCATGTGTGTTCTTCCCATTAACCACAGCAAGAGTCATTGCATGTGTGTTCTTTTCACAAACAACATATGTAACCACCATTGTCATTGAAATGTGTATTCTTTCATTAACCACATCTAGAGTCATTTCATGTCTATTCTTTTCACAGACCACATATGGATCCACCAGTGTCATTGCATATGTGTTCTCTTCACATACCACATATGGATCTACCAGTGTAAATTGCATGTGTGTTCTTTCTACTAACAACAACTAGAGTCATTGCATGTGTGTTATTTTCACAGTCCACATATGGATCCACTAGTGTCATTGCATGTGTATTCTCTTCACACACCACATATGGATCCACCAGTGTCATTGCATGTGTGTTATTTTTACTAACAACAACTAGAGTCATTGCATGTGTGTTATTTTCACAATCCACATATGGATCCACTAGTGTCATTGCATGTGTGTTCTTCTCATTAACCACAGCTAGAGTCATTGGATGTGTGTTCTTTTCACAAACCACATATGGATCCACCCGTGTCATTGAAATGTGTGTTCTTTTCAGAGACCACATCTGGAGTCATTTCATGACTATTCTTTTCACAGACCACATATGGATCCACCAGTGTCATTGCATGTGTGTTTCTTAACAGAGACCACATATGGATCCACTAGTGCCATTGCATGTGTGTTCTTCTCATTAACAACATCTAGAGTCATTGCAAGAGTGTTATTTTCTTTAACCACATATGGATCCACCAATGTCATTGCATGTGTGTCCTTTTCATTAACCACAGCTAGAGTCACTGGATGTGTGTTCTTTTAACAAACCACAAATGGAACCACCATTTTCATTGAAATGTGTGTTCTTTTCAGAGACCACACATGGATACTCCAGTTTCATTGCATACGGATCCACCAGAGTTCATTGCATGTGTGTTATTTTCATTAACCACATATGGATCCACCAGTGTCATTACATGTGTGTTCTTCTCATTAACCACATGTAGAGTCACTGGATGTGTGTTCTTTTCAAAAACCATATGTGGAACCACCATTGTCATTGAAATGTGTATTCTTTCATGAACCACATTTGGACTCATTTCATGTCTATTATTTTCACAGACCACATATGGATCCACCAGTGTCATTGCATGTGTGTTCGCTTCACACAACACATATGGATCCACCAGTGTCATTGCATGTGTGTTCTTTTTACTAACAACAACTAGAGTCATTGAATGTGTGTTATTTTTCACAATCCACATATGGATCCACCAGTGTCATTGCATGTGTGTTCTTCTCATTAACCACATCTAGAGTCACTGGATGTATGTTCTTTTCACAAACCACATATGGATCCACCAGTGTCATTGAAATGTGTGTTCTTTTTAGAGACCGCATCTGGAGTCATTTCATGACTATTCTTTTCACTGACCACATATGGATCCACCAGTGTCATTTCATGTGTGTTCTCTTCAGAGACCACATATGGATCCACCACTGTCATTGCATGTGTGTTCTTTTTACTAACAACAACTAGAGTCATTACATGTGTGTTATTTTCATTAACCACATATGGATCCACCAGTGTCATTGCACGTGTGTTCTTCTCATTAACAACAACTAGAGTCATTGCATGTGTGTTATTTTCATTAACCACATGTGGATCCACCAGTGTCATTGCATGTGTGTTCTTCTCATTAACCATGGCTAGAGTCACTGGATGTGTGTTCTTTTCACAAACCACATATGGATCCACTAGTGTCATGGAAATGTGTGTTCTTTTCAGAGACCACATATGGATCGACCAGTGTCATTGCATATGGATCCACCAGAGTTCATTGCATGTGTGTTCTTTTCACAATCCACCTATGGATCCACTAGTGTCATTGCATGTGCGTTCTTCTCATTAACCACAGCTAGAGTCACTAGATGTATGTTCTTTTCACAAACCACATATGGATCCACCAGTGTCATTGAAATGTGTGTTCTTTTTAGAGACCGCATCTGGAGTCATTTCATGACTATTCTTTTCACTGACCACATATGGATCCACCAGTGTCATTTCATGTGTGTTCTCTTCAGAGACCACATATGGATCCACCAGTGTCATTGCATGTGTGTTCTTTTTACAAACAACAACTAGAGTCATTACATGTGTGTTATTTTCATTAACCACATATGGATCCACCAGTGTCATTGCATGTGTGTTCTTAACAGAGACCACATATGGATCCACGAGTGCCATTGCATGTGTGTTCTTCTCATTAACAACATCTAGAGTCATTGCAAGAGTGTTATTTTCATTAACCACATATGGATCCACCAGTGTCATTGCATGTGTGTTCTTTTCATTAACCACAGCTAGAGTCACTGGATGTGTGTTCTTTTAACAAACCACAAATGGAACCACCATTGTCATTGAAATGTGTGTTCTTTTCAGAGACCACACATGG
This sequence comes from Avena sativa, assembly GCA_916181665.1. NCBI lineage: Eukaryota > Viridiplantae > Streptophyta > Magnoliopsida > Poales > Poaceae > Avena > Avena sativa. The sequence goes on along the minus strand of OV702292.1, from coordinate 253,588,814 downwards.
ATACTCCAGTTTCATTGCATATGGATCCACCAGAGTTCATTGCATGTGTGTTATTTTCATTAACCACATATGGATCCACCAGTGTCATTACATGTGTGTTCTTCTCATTAACCACATGTAGAGTCACTGGATGTGTGTTCTTTTCAAAATCCATATGTGGAACCACCATTGTCATTGAAATGTGTATTCTTTCATGAACCACTTTTGGACTCATTTCATGTCTATTATTTTCACAGACCACATATGGATCCACCAGTGTCATTGCATGTGTGTTCGCTTCACACAACACATATGGATCCACCAGTGTCATTGCATGTGTGTTCTTTTTACTAACAACAACTAGAGTCATTGAATGTGTGTTATTTTTCACAATCCACATATGGATCCACCAGTGTCATTGCATGTGTGTTCTTCTCATTAACTGTAGCATCCCAATTGTCTAACAATTGTAATGCTACTTGGTCTAGTAATATAATGGCTACTTCCTATATATAATTGTTGCATCATAATTATATCATGCTCATGTCACCTTGCATTTGAGCATCATATAAAACCCCTTTTTCTTTTGGTTCTTATCTCATATGCATTATTAATTGTAGTTGCCTCTTGATACATTGTATTTGGTTTTTGATAAATGCTTGATGCCCAAGTTGAGTTGGGGGCATTTCTCTTTCAACTCCACCACCTTTCTTTGGCTTCATCTAAATTCCACCACCCTAGTCATATATGAGCCATTGCTTTTCTTTTGCTACTTAAATCTAGCTCATATGTGTTGGTGTGGATCCATTCTATGTCTACATGTTCCATATAGGATGTATGTTGTTTTCACAACATTAATTATGTGGAGCCTCAGGGCCATCTTTGAATGTCATGTGAGTAGAATCTTCCTTTTACCTTCCATATGGTTGTTTTGGCTAATTGAGCTTGTTTAAAATATAATTGTGGCCAAATAATCTTTTAGTGGAATATACACACTAGCATGGCCTATATATTCAACTATGCTTGATTCTACCATTCCCATATATTCATCAAGCTTGTATCTAGTGGGTTGGGATTTTATCAATAGTGATGTGCATGCATGCAATGAGTTCCCATATGTACTATAGTTGTTTTTACAACTAATAGAAGTGGCCATTCACATTCATGCATGCCCCATGCGACATCACCATCCCCTCCTCCCTTACCCATTCATGTGAGTTTGTTTGAGGTTATTTCTTTTTTGTGTGGATTTAAATCACATGGGCATCTCCATGCTAACAAGTGGATTTTCCCCTCTCTCTTCTTCTAACTCTAAACCCTACCACCATGATCTACCCAAACCCTAAACCCCCTCTCTCTTTTCCATCTAACCCTAACCTCTCTCTCTAACTCCTCTCCCCCCAAACCAAACCCTAACCCTTCCCCCTTAGTCTCACCATGCCGAGCCTCACCTTGCTGGCCCCACCTGGCCACCCTGGCCCCACCTAGCTACCAACCACCCCAAGCCCTAACCCGAGCCACTACTCCTACTCCAACCCTAGCTCCATGCCACCCCTCCCTCTCTTCTCTCCCTGCCATGAGGTCCCCCCCAGCCCGAGCCTCCCCACCGAATCTGCCATCCCTGCCCTGCCCTGCCCTGCCTGGACCAGACCCAGACCGAGCTCCAGCCCGAGCACGTGAAGGAGAGGAGGGAAAAAGTGGCCGAAGCCACCTTTTCTCTACCCCACTACCCCACGGCACCCTCCCCTCTCCCTCTTCTATCTATCACCACCTCACGGCTCTCCTCTGCCCTCCCAGATCCGCCCAGGGCCTTGCCCTCTCCCCTCTCTTCTCCACCGCCTCCACCTAACCCGTCGTCGGCCACCGTCGTTCTCCACCGTTCCCCCTCTTGCAGCCGGTGGCGAGGTGCTCTGGGTGTTGCGGAAGACCAAGGACCTGTCCCTGCGACGCCCCGTGCCCGCCAGCGAGGAGGAGGAGGCCTGTACTCTGCTGCGCGTCATCGACACCGAGCCAAAACCCTAACTCCGGTCCGCCTGCGTCCTCGCCGTTTCCCTGCGCTCCGGCACGATCCGACCCCACCGACCCACTCCCGGTGAGCGCCCTGACCTCTCTGACATGCTACGCCTCGCCATCGTCGCCTAGATCCGCCGGTCTTTTCGCCGAACGAGCTCTGCGCGCCGGTGTGCGCTGGTGTCTGCACGCCCCGCGCCGCGCGTATCCTCAATTGGTCGTCTAGCCCCTACCCAACACCAAGCCTAAGCCACCGCGCTGGTTATGCCCGCAGCACGCACGCCAGCGACCTGGGTTCGAGCCCCGCGCGCCGCGCTCTGCCGCTGTCGTGCACCGACTCGTCGTCAGAGATCAGAGAAGAAGCACAGTGCCGCCGCGCTTTTTATAGAAACCCCCCTAGCTTCTTAACCCTAACCCGCGCTCCTAGAGGCCCCACCCGTCGGTCACCCTGGCATTTTCACGAATAGGTCCCTGTTTTTCCTCAGCCTCAGCCCGCGCTCCCTCGGATCTGCCGCGTGTCACGCCCCGGCTGGCGCGCCCGCGTGTGGGTCCGCGTGTACTCCGACCCCACCTGTCATTTGCTGTGACTAGATAAAGCTGCGGTGAGAAAACCCTTTTCTGCGCGCTGTTTTGCCAAGTCAGCCTGGCCCCACTTGTCACTGTCTGTGGCTAGGTCTAGACCAGGTGACAAAAGAATTTCTGTATTACTGTTTTAATTCAATTTTTTTTAAAATTGGTTTTAAATTCAAATTTAAATCTGTTTTCAAATAACTTTTCAAATATAATGCCAAATTAAACATATAATATATGTTTTGAGATCAGAAAAATGTGAGGAATTCAAATATGCCCTTCAAAATATATTTTGGGACACTTTAATTTTGAGTTGTTTAAAATTACAATAAAATGCCCTTTTTCCTTAATTAATTAATAACTTTTGTTTTATAACTCCAATTTTGACAAATGATATGTCTAAAATGATTAGCTCGACGAGACCTTTATGTTTATGCATTCCTTGTTCTGAATTGCAGAATGCATCATATAAATATAAAGTATACAGCAACTTTTTGGAGGATAAAAGGTGATTAAAACACCATAAAATAATTTATTCTTGTATTCCACACCCCACCCATGCCATGCTACTTCATTGCTATGCAAAATGTGCATCATTCATCATGGCATGATTGTTTGCGTGTCGCATTTTATTCATATGCTTGTGCACTTTATTTATGTTGGCCCTTGTTTGTTTGGTTCTTCTTCGAATAGACGCTGAGCAGGGGATATATCAAGAAACCCAGGAGCACTACCCAGATCCTTCTCTCGCTTCAACTGAGCTGCCAGGCAAGCACTACCACATGCTTGCATACATATAGTACCTATTGCCTCTATCTTATTCTTGCATCATTGAGTCGCGATTGCATTAAACTGAATCCCAAGTACTGCATAGCCTTTACTTTTAAACCCCACCGAAGCTTGTTCCTCCATCCCATGAGCCACCACTACAGGAGTTGTTTGAGCCATGCGGGTCGTAGAACAGCATGTGTAGGGTATGTGAGTGTCTGATGGATAACGAGGTACCTATACAACTTAACCTGAGTAGTAATGGGATAACTAATGAAAGTGGCACCGGTGAGCAATATCTGCTATTTGGTTTTTCATGCTCACTTGTGTCCCGTAGGACCCCGAGTACTTGATTCCTGTTCCTTGAATATTCGCGCTATCCACATCCGGGAGGCCTATGGACCCCCCTGAGCCAGAGCTTGATTCATTCTTATTTCTTGGGGCCACCAAGTAGTTTGGGGCTTTATTACTATCCTGTACTTATGCCATGCTTTACTGCTTTATTTAAGATTGTGCGAGGAGCACCTGTACTGTTTAGGTAAGCGGAGTGTTTTCGCGGTATCGACAAGCCCAGTCACACTTTCGGGTTCCCAGTCGTTTACAGCCATTGACGCAAACCTTGAGTCCGTCTCGGAGCCGGCCAACTTCGTTGCGGGTAGCTTAATGGGGTGGCCCCCTGAAATATTTCTGAATCCTGTGATCGCTTTGTCGTGAATGCCTCGTTGGGTTTTGATTTGGTTTTTCCAAGGTTGATCGAGTGTGTGTTGCTATTTGTGCACCCCTGCAGGGTAAAACTTTCTGAAAGCCGTGTCCGCGGTTATGGACGACTTGGAGCACAGTTTCTCGATCATAAACAAGCATAACTAAAGTACCGCTTTTAATTTGACTAAGTACCTGACTAGTAATAGTGAACATTCATGGAATGGCTAATAAAACTGCCAACGGATGGGGGGTTGTTCGTCCGCTTCCTCGTTGGTAAGCGAGGAGGAGGATGGATCTGTTAATATTACCATTATAACTGTTGTTATGAATTCACGGACATCCGTCTATCTTTGGTTAGGCAGATGGTTAGCGAGTATCTATAGAATTGTTAGGTATTATCTTTTGCTGCAATTGCGTCACCCCAGGTTGTGTCCCCTTTAGAGGCATAAAGACTTGCTGAGTACCCCTAGGGTCTCACACGATAAATTGTTTGATTCAGATGAACAGGTAAACTCGCAAGATGGATACTGGGTGGAGGAGACGGACGATGTTGGCAGCGATCATTCGGTGTAGAGATTCCGGGAACAGGGATCCGTGAGATCTGTGGGCGGGATGTGTTTATTTATGGGGCATCTTATGCCGATTTGCTTCTTATCCGTACTCGGATCTTGTTTTCCGCTTCCGCCTGATACTCTGATGTTTGATGTATGAGGAGATATCCTAAACTATTATATCTATCTAGGATATTTGGATCTTGCCGTATGGCGTTGCAATATTTCTATTTCTTTTAGATGGAATGGCTCTGAGGACTGTTGTATGGTGGCTTGCATACATACTCATTTGTGTATGTAGTTGATCCCTTCGCCTACTGATTACGCCGCCCGTTCTTGTCCCGATGTTTGGAAATGGTTAGGACGGCCGAAAGGTCTACCTGTGAGTGGCATTTGGGCCCCACCGTACTATTTTAACCATTTCCGCTCATCCAGGCTTGTAACTAGGAGCGTAATTCACCGAGGTAGTTACAATTGGTATCAGAGCCATCCCGCCCTTCAGGGTCTCAGCCAAATGGTCGTTGTCAGTCTAGCAAATATTTTGGTAGCTATGTATACTAGGGAAAAACAAAATGTGAGAGTAGGACTGCTTCCACTTTTCTTCTTACCCACCCACCCACCCTTTTCTGGTAAGGAAGTGTAACGTTTTCAATCCTCTTCTTAAAATTCAAACTAGGATTCACGTGTTCTGGGTTTCCGTAGTACCATAGGTTGTGTGTGTGTGTGTAATTCCTTGTCAATCTGTTGCATCCAACATATTATCTTTAATCTGCCTTTGGTTATCAACTATTGGTACATTCCATACCGACAGGCTTTTGCAAACCGACGCGATCTATCTGAATCATTGTATACCGCCGCGATCTGTCTTACTCTTTGTTATCTGACGTTATCTTGTTTGGGGTGTTCGTTTCCGTAGTTACTAATCTTTAGGTTCATCTTGAGAAGAAGGTGTTGGGATATGTGTTCTACTTATTCATGTGCGGAGTAATGATTTGAGTGCGGGATGGAGTCGCGACCATACCACTACTTTTATCATTCGCTCTTGCATATTGAATTGGTAGAGTCACTAATCTTGATTCGTTAAGTGATTTTGCGCATCTATTGGTATTTTAATGCCGAAATTTGCGGAATTTTTTTCTTTTGTTAAGTTGTGTACCACACTCCTTTTCAGTCGTGTGCGATATGCTTAATATCTTCTAGGTGCTTTGAACTTTGTTGATATTTTAATATCATCTTAGTAAATTGTATCCTTTAATCTTGATTAATTCCATCTTGGTACTATTTTGGATTATTATTATTCTCCATTATAGTACTGACTTGTGTTTTATATCAATCACAGGATGGCACCACCACGCCGTTCTGATGAGGACATACAACCTGAACTGGGGGCCGCGTTGTCAAGCATCGCCAATGCCTTGGCAGCAATGCAGCAAAACCAGCAGCGTTTTGAAGAAAGTGTCAGAAGGAATGAGTTTGTTCCGCTACCTCCACCTCCCAAGCGAGGAGACATCAAAAGCTTCCTGAAGTTCAACCCACGCCAATTTGATGTGTCCGATCAACCACTTGATGCTAATGATTGGTTGCGTGAGATGTCAAGGTTACTGGTGACTGCTGATGTTCCTGAGCAAGAATGGGTAAAATGTGCCACTCACCTTCTGAAGGGAGATGCAGCTCTCTGGTGGGAGAATTACCTTAAGGCAAACTACACTGGTTTTCAGCCTACTTGGGGACAGTTCACTGGAGCTTTCAAAGAGCAGTATCTGTCAGAAATTGTCATGGAGAGGATGAAGGAAGTGTTTCTCAACCTCAAGCAGGGCAATGACAATGTCAATACCTACATCAGGAACTTCATGAACCTTTCTCGTTATGGTGGCGATGAGATCTCTGATGACAAGAAGAAGCAAAAGAGGTTCCGGCAAGGGCTCAATGCAACGATTAAATATGCAATCACACATGCAAGGCCGGCGTCTTTTCTGGAACTTCAGCATACAACTCTGCAGGAAGAAGCAAGTAGGCAAGTGTTTGAGGAGTCAAAGAAACACAACCGTGATGCAGCAAGCTCTTCAGCTATGTCAACTCCTTCTAAGCGTCGTGTCTGGGTTCCTAACACCCCACCGTCGCTCTCGGCTCCACCAAGACCTTCAAGCTACGCGGCAAGGCCACCAAACTTCCTCACTGCTGCTCCCAGGGGCTACACCCACAACTACCCTGGAGCGCCTGGCGGAGTCCCTGGCTACGTTGCTCCACGTCCACCTGGTGCTTGTTACACTTGTGGAAACACTGGGCATCAAAACTGGAACTGTCCGTTGAAAAACAAAGCTCTTCCTCCACCACCTCCAAGACCTGCGGCAAGCTCTCCTATGGTTCGTGCACCACCACCTCGGGCTCTCAACATCAACACCAAGCCCGGGTCTATTGTTGCTCGTGCCAACTGTGTCAACGCCGCTCAAGATGAGCATGCACCTGGAGTTGTGATGGGTATGCTTTTCGTTAACTCAGTCCCTGCACGAGTTTTGTTTGATTCTGGTGCATCACATTCTTTTGTGTCTCACAAATTTGCAAATGAGAATGAGTTAGCTATGGATCCTCTCCTTAAGCGTTTAATGGTCCTTTCTCCTGGAGCAACAATGGCAGCTTCTAAAATCAGCCATGGCAATCAAATTGAGACTGGTGGCTCTTCGTTCTCGGCGTCCTTAATTGTTCTGGGCAGTTCTGACATTGATGTTATCTTGGGCATGGATTGGTTGACAGAAAATGCAGCTGTGATTGATTGTGCTGAACGCTCGGTTTCTCTGAAAATTCCTGAAGGCCATATAGTCTATTCTCCAAGTCAGACTCCTGCTTTTCAGCTTTTCTCTTTGGCGGCTCTGAATGATGATGCTATGGAAGCTATTCAGAGTGTTCCGCTGGTTTGTGAGTTCCCAGATGTCTTTCCTGAAGAGTTGCTAGGTATGCCTCCGGATCGTGAGGTTGAGTTTGTAATTGAGCTTGAACCTAGAACGGCTCCTATCTCCAAGCGGCCTTATAAAATGGGTCCTGCTGAGTTGGCTGAACTCAAACGTCAGCTTGATGAACAAGAGAAGTTGGGTTTCATTCAGCACAATACTTCTTCTTGGGGTAGCCCAACAATCTTTGTGAAGAAGCGAGACAAGACTGATAGACTTTGTGTTGACTATCGGGCTCTCAATGCTAAAACCATCAAGAATAAATATCCCCTTCCGCGGATTAATGATCTCTTCGATCAGCTAGCTGGAGCCGTGGTATTCTCTAAGCTTGACTTGAGAAGTGGTTATCACCAAATCAAGATTCACAAGGAAGATGTTCCTAAAACAGCTTTCACCACCCGCTATGGCCTGTATGAGTACACGGTCATGTCTTTTGGTCTCACCAACGCACCTGCCACCTTCTCGAGGCTTATGAACTCGGTTTTCATGGAGTATCTTGATAAGTTCGTTGTGGTCTACCTGGATGACATCCTAGTCTATTCTAAGTCAAAGGAAGAACATGAAGAACACCTTCGGTGTGTCCTAAACAAGCTTCGTGAGAACCGCTTGTATGCAAAGTTCTCCAAGTGTGAGTTTTGGCTGCCTCAAGTCACCTATCTTGGACACGTCATCTCTGCCAAGGGCATTGCCGTCAACCCGGAAACTGTAAAGACGATTGTTGAATGGCTTCCTCCTGTAAATGTCAAAGAAGTCCAGAGTTTCCTTGGGTTGGCTAGTTATTGCCGTCGCTTCGTTCAGAACTTTTCGAAGATAGCGAAGCCTCTTACCGATCTCCTCAAGAAAGGCAAGAAATACCGTTGGACTCCTGCATGTCAAGCAAGCTTTGAGACACTCAAAGAGAAGCTCACTTCCACACCAGTCTTGGTTCCTCCAGATACATCCAAGCCCTTCCAGATATTCTGTGACGCATCTTTGCAAGGATTGGGTGCGGTCCTTATGCAAGAAAAACAAGTTGTTTCTTATGCCTCTCGACAGTTGAAGACGCATGAGATCAATTATCCTACACATGACCTCGAACTCGCAACAGTTGTCTTTGCTTTGAAAGTATGGAGGCATTACTTGCTGGGCAACCGTTGTGAAATCTTTTCTGATCACAAGAGTCTGAAGTATATCTTCACTCAGCCTGATCTCAACCTTCGGCAGAGGAGATGGATTGAAGCAATCAATGACTTCGATTTGACCATCAACTACACTCCGGGCAAAGCTAATGTCATGGCCGATGCTCTCAGCCGCAAAGCTTATGTCAACAATCTCATGCTGGAAGAACAACAACCTCTCTTGTGTGAGGAATTCCGCAAGCTCAACCTTGAAATTGTGGATCAAGGGTATCTTCTGAACCTTCTGGCAACCCCTCTCTTGGAAGAAAAGGTTCGCTCTCTTCAACTTGGTGATCCGTACACCAAAAAGATCATCTACAGACTTCAGCTTCCGAAGTATGAGTCCTTCCACGTCGATGACCAAGGCACGCTTTTCTTTCAACACCGGATGTTTGTTCCGAACTACCCGGGTTTGAGAGAGCAAGTTCTCAAGGAGGCGCACGATTCTGTTCTTTCTATCCACCCTGGCAGCACAAAGATGTACATGGACTTGAAAACACAATATTGGTGGCCCGGATTGAAACGATATTGTGCCAAGTATGTCTCAGAGTGTGATGTTTGCCGCAGAGTTAAAGCTGTTCATCAGAAACCTTCCGGTCTTCTACAGCCATTGAAACCCCCGGAATGGAAATGGGAGAAAGTAGAGATGGACTTCATCACTGGTTTTCCAAGGTCGCAGAAGGGCAACAATGCAATCTTTGTTGTCATTGACAGGCTTTCTAAAGTGGCTCACTTCTTTCCCGTCAAGGAAACAATTTCTGCAATTCAGTTGGCTGAGCTCTATATCAACAGAATTGTCTCTCTGTATGGGGTTCCTCTTGAGATCAGTTCAGACCGTGGAAGCATCTTCACTTCCAAGTTCTGGGAAAGTTTCCAAAATGCTTTGGGAACAAAGTTGAACTTCAGCACAGCTTACCACCCTCAGTCGCAAGGACAAGTTGAAAGGATCAATCAGATTCTGGAGGATATGCTCCGTGCTTGCATCATCTCCTTTGGCATGAAGTGGGAAGAATGCCTTCCTTATGCTGAATTCTCTTACAACAACAGCTTCCAGAAAAGTCTAAAGATGGCACCATTTGAGGCTCTCTATGGTCGCAAATGCAGAACTCCGATTGGTTGGTCGGGTGCAGGAGAAAGAATATTGTTTGGCCCCGACATTGTAACTCAAGCGGAGGAGAAGGTTCACATCATTCTTGAAAATCTGAAGATTGCTCAAAGTCGCCAGAAGAGCAATTATGACAGGAAGCACTCGGACATGGAGTATGTCCCTGGTGATCTCGTTTACCTTTGTGTCACTCCCATGAGAGGCACACACCGTTTTGGTATCAAAGGAAAGCTGGCTCCTAGATACATCGGTCCATTCAAAATTTGTGGAAGAAGAGGAGAAGTTTCTTATGATCTTGAGCTCCCGGAAAAACTCAAGGTCCATGATGTTTTCCACATCTCTCAACTCAAGAAGTGCTTCAAGGATCCCGGCAGGACCGTGGACCACGAGCTTATCAATCTCCAAGAAGACCTGTCTTATCAAGAACACCCCACAAAAATCCTTGATGTCGCAGAAAGAAGGACTCGCAGCAAGTCCATCAAGTTCTGCAAGGTGCAGTGGTCGCACCATTCCGTTGATGAAGCCACTTGGGAACGTGAAGATGAGCTCCGTGCCAAGTATCCTACCCTCTTTGTGTCTTCTTCTTCGTCCTAGAATCTCGGGGCAAGATTCCTGTTTAGTGGGGGAGAGTTGTAGCATCCAAATTGTCTAACAATTGTAATGCTACTTGGTCTAGTAATATAATGGCTACTTCCTATATATAATTGTTGCATCATAATTATATCATGCTCATGTCACCTTGCATTTGAGCATCATATAAAACCCCTTTTTCTTTTGGTTCTTATATCATATGCATTATTAATTGTAGTTGCCTCTTGATACATTGTATTTGGTTTTTGATAAATGCTTGATGCCCAAGTTGAGTTGGGGGCATTTCTCTTTCAACTCCACCACCTTTCTTTGGCTTCATCTAAATTCCACCACCCTAGTCATATATGAGCCATTGCTTTTCTTTTGCTACTTAAATCTAGCTCATATGTGTTGGTGTGGATCCATTCTATGTCTACATGTTCCATATAGGATGTATGTTGTTTTCACAACATTAATTATGTGGAGCCTCAGGGCCATCTTTGAATGTCATGTGAGTAGAATCTTCCTTTTACCTTCCATATGGTTGTTTTGGCTAATTGAGCTTGTTTAAAATATAATTGTGGCCAAATAATCTTTTAGTGGAATATACACACTAGCATGGCCTATATATTCAACTATGCTTGATTCTACCATTCCCATATATTCATCAAGCTTGTATCTAGTGGGTTGGGATTTTATCAATAGTGATGTGCATGCATGCAATGAGTTCCCATATGTACTATAGTTGTTTTTACAACTAATAGAAGTGGCCATTCACATTCATGCATGCCCCATGCAACATCACCATCCCCTCCTCCCTTACCCATTCATGTGAGTTTGTTTGAGGTTATTTCTTTTTTGTGTGGATTTAAATCACATGGGCATCTCCATGCTAACAAGTGGATTTTCCCCTCTCTCTTCTTCTAACTCTAAACCCTACCACCATGATCTACCCAAACCCTAAACCCCCTCTCTCTTTTCCATCTAACCCTAACCTCTCTCTCTAACTCCTCTCCCCCCAAACCAAACCCTAACCCTTCCCCCTTAGTCTCACCATGCCGAGCCTCACCTTGCTGGCCCCACCTGGCCACCCTGGCCCCACCTAGCTACCAACCACCCCAAGCCCTAACCCGAGCCACTACTCCTACTCCAACCCTAGCTCCATGCCACCCCTCCCTCTCTTCTCTCCCTGCCATGAGGTCCCCCCCAGCCCGAGCCTCCCTACCGAATCTGCCATCCCTGCCCTGCCCTGCCCTGCCTGGACCAGACCCAGACCGAGCTCCAGCCCGAGCACGTGAAGGAGAGGAGGGAAAAAGTGGCCGAAGCCACCTTTTCTCTACCCCACTACCCCACGGCACCCTCCCCTCTCCCTCTGCTATCTACCACCACCTCACGGCTCTCCTGTGCCCTCCCAGATTCGCCCAGGGCCTTGCCTTCTCCCCTCTCTTCTCCACCGCCTCCACCTAACCCGTCGTCGGCCACCGTCGTTCTCCACCGTTCCCCCTCTTGCAGCCGGTGGCGAGGTGCTCTGGGTGTTGCGGAAGACCAAGGACCTGTCCCTGCGACGCCCCGTGCCCGCCAGCGAGGAGGAGGAGGCCTGTACTCTGCTGCGCGTCATCGACACCGAGCCAAAACCCTAACTCCGGTCCGCCTGCGTCCTCGCCGTTTCCCTGCGCTCCGGCACGATCCGACCCCACCGACCCACTCCCGGTGAGCGCCCTGACCTCTCTGACATGCTCCGCCTCGCCATCGTCGCCTAGATCCGCCGGTCTTTTCGCCGAACGAGCTCTGTGCGCCGGTGTGCGCTGGTGTCTGCACGCCCCGCGCCGCGCGTATCCTCAATTGGTCGTCTAGCCCCTACCCAACACCAAGCCTAAGCCACCGCGCTGGTTATGCCCGCAGCACGCACGCCAGCGACCTGGGTTCGAGCCCCGCGCGCTGCGCTCTGCCGCTGTCGTGCACCGACTCGTCGTCAGAGATCAGAGAAGAAGCACAGTGCCGCCGCGCTTTTTGCAGAAACCCCCCTAGCTTTTTAACCCTAACCCGCGCTCCTAGAGGCCCCACCCGTCGGTCACCCTGGCATTTTCACGAATAGGTCCCTGTTTTTCCTCAGCCTCAGCCCGCGCTCCCTCGGATCTGCCGCGTGTCACGCCCCGGCTGGCGCGCCCGCGTGTGGGTCCGCGTGTACTCCGACCCCACCTGTCATTTGCTGTGACTAGATAAAGCTGCGGTGAGAAAACCCTTTTCTGCGCGCTGTTTTGCCAAGTCAGCCTGGCCCCACTTGTCACTGTCTGTGGCTAGGTCTAGACCAGGTGACAAAAGAATTTCTGTATTACTGTTTTAATTCAATTTTTTTTAAAATTGGTTTTAAATTCAAATTTAAATCTGTTTTCAAATAACTTTTCAAATATAATGCCAAATTAAACATATAATATATGTTTTGAGATCAGAAAAATATGAGGAATTCAAATATGCCCTTCAAAATATATTTTGGGACACTTTAATTTTGAGTTGTTTAAAATTACAATAAAATGCCCTTTTTCCTTAATTAATTAATAACTTTTGTTTTATAACTCCAATTTTGACAAATGATATGTCTAAAATGATTAGCTCGATGAGACCTTTATGTTTATGCATTCCTTGTTCTGAATTGCAGCATGCATCATATAAATATAAAGTATACAACAACTTTTTGGAGGATAAAAGGTGATTAAAACACCATAAAATAATTTATTCTTGTATTTCACACCCCACCCATGCCATGCTACTTTATTGCTATGGAAAATGTGCATCATTCATCATGGCATGATTGTTTGCATGTCGCATTTTATTCATATGCTTGTGCACTTTATTTATGTTGGCCCTTGTTTGTTTGGTTCTTCTTCGAATAGACGCTGAGCAGGGGATATATCAAGAAACCCAGGAGCACTACCCAGATCCTTCTCTCGCTTCAACTGAGCTGCCAGGCAAGCACTACCACATGCTTGCATACATATAGTACCTATTGCCTCTATCTTATTCTTGCATCATTGAGTCGCGATTGCATTAAACTGAATCCCAAGTACTGCATAGCCTTTACTTTTAAACCCCACCGAAGCTTGTTCCTCCATCCCATGAGCCACTACTACAGGAGTTGTTTGAGCCATGCGGGTCGTAGAACAGCATGTGTAGGGTATGTGAGTGTCTGATGGATAATGAGGTACCTATACAACTTAACCTGAGTAGTAATGGGATAACTAATGAAAGTGGCACCGGTGAGCAATATCTGCTATTTGGTTTTTCATGCTCACTTGTGTCCCGTAGGACCCCGAGTACTTGATTCCTGTTCCTTGAATATTCGCGCTATCCACATCCGGGAGGCCTATGGACCCCCCTGAGCCAGAGCTTGATTCATTCTTATTTCTTGGGGCCACCAAGTAGTTTGGGGCTTTATTACTATCCTGTACTTATGCCATGCTTTACTGCTTTATTTAAGATTGTGCGAGGAGCACCTGTACTGTTTAGGTAAGCGGAGTGTTTTCGCGGTATCGACAAGCCCAGTCACACTTTCGGGTTCCCAGTCGTTTACAGCCATTGACGCAAACCTTGAGTCCGTCTCGGAGCCGGCCAACTTCGTTGCGGGTAGCTTAATGGGGTGGCCCCCTGAAATATTTCTGAATCCTGTGATCGCTTTGTCGTGAATGCCTCGTTGGGTTTTGCTTTGGTTTTTCCAAGGTTGATCGAGTGTGTGTTGCTATTTGTGCACCCCTGCAGGGTAAAACTTTATGAAAGCCGTGTCCGCGGTTATGGACGACTTGGAGCACAGTTTCTCGATCATAGACAAGCATAACTAAAGTACCGCTTTTAATTTGACTAAGTACCTGACTAATAATAGTGCAACATTCATGGAATGGCTAATAAAACTGCCAACGGATGGGGGGTTGTTCGTCCGCTTCCTCGTTGGTAAGCGAGGAGGAGGATGGATCTGTTAATATTACCATTATAACTGTTGTTATGAATTCACGGACATCCGTCTATCTTTGGTTAGGCAGATGGTTAGCGAGTATCTATAGAATTGTTAGGTATTATCTTTTGCTGCAATTGCGTCACCCCAGGTTGTGTCCCCTTTAGAGGCATAAAGACTTGCTGAGTACCCCTAGGGTCTCACACGATAAATTGTTTGATTCAGATGAACAGGTAAACTCGCAAGATGGATACTGGGTGGAGGAGACGGACGGTGTTGGCAGCGATCATTCGGTGTAGAGATTCCGGGAACGGGGATCCGTGAGATCTGTGGGCGGGATGTGTTTATTTATGTGGCATCTTATGCCGATTTGCTTCTTATCCGTACTCGGATCTTGTTTTCCGCTTCCGCCTGATACTCTGATGTTTGATGTATGAGGAGATATCCTAAACTATTATATCTATCTAGGATATTTGGATCTTGCCGTATGGCGTTGCAATATTTCTATTTCTTTTAGATGGAATGGCTCTGAGGACTGTTGTATGGTGGCTTGCATACATACTCATTTGTGTATGTAGTTGATCCCTTCGCCTACCGATTACGCCGCCCGTTCTTGTCCTGATGTTTGGAAATGGTTAGGACGGCCAAAAGGTCTATCTGTGAGTGGCATTTGGGCCCCACCGTACTATTTTAACCATTTCCGGTCATCCAGGCTTGTAACAAGGAGCGTAATTCACCGAGGTAGTTACATTAACCACAGCTAGAGTCACTGGATGTATGTTCTTTTCACAAACCACATATGGATCCACCAGTGTCATTGAAATGTGTGTTCTTTTTAGAGACCGCATCTGGAGTCATTTCATGACTATTCTTTTCACTGACCACATATGGATCCACCAGTGTCATTTCATGTGTGTTCTCTTCAGGGACCACATATGGATCCACCAGTGTCATTGCATGTGTGTTCTTTTTACTAACAACAACTAGAGTCATTACATGTGTGTTATTTTCATTAACCACATATGGATCCACCAGTGTCATTGCATGTGTGTTCTTAACAGAGACCACATATGGATCCACTAGTGCCATTGCATGTGTGTTCTTCTCATTAACAACATCTAGAGTCATTGCAAGAGTGTTATTTTCATTAACCACATATGGATCCACCAGTGTAATTGCATGTGTGTTCTTTTCATTAACCACAGCTAGAGTCACTGGATGTGTGTTCTTTTAACAAACCACAAATGGAACCACCATTGTCATTGAAATGTGTGTTCTTTTCAGAGACCACACATGGATACTCCAGTTTCATTGCATATGGATCCACCAGAGTTCATTGCATGTGTGTTATTTTCATTAACCACATATGGATCCACCAGTGTCATTACATGTGTGTTCTTCTCATTAACCACATGTGGAGTCACTGGATGTGTGTTCTTTTCAAAAACCATATGTGGAACCACCATTGTCATTGAAATGTGTATTCTTTCATGAACCACATTTGGACTCATTTCATGTCTATTATTTTCACAGACCACATATGGATCCACCAGTGTCATTGCATGTGTGTTCTTTTTACTAACAACAACTAGAGTCATTGAATGTGTGTTATTTTTCACAATCCACATATGGATCCACCAGTGTCATTGCATGTGTGTTCTTCTCATTAACCACATCTAGAGTCACTGGATGTATGTTCTTTTCACAAACCACATATGGATCCACCAGTGTCATTGAAATGTGTGTTCTTTTTAGAGACCGCATATGGAGTCATTTCATGACTATTCTTTTCACTGACCACATATGGATCCACCAGTGTCATTTCATGTGTGTTCTCAACAGAGACCACATATGGATCCACCATTGTCATTGCATGTGTGTTCTTTTTACTAACAACAACTAGAGTCATTACATGTGTGTTATTTTCATTAACCACATATGGATCCACCAGTGTCATTGCACGTGTGTTCTTCTCATTAACAACAACTAGAGTCATTGCATGTGTGTTATTTTCATTAACCACATGTGGATCCACCAGTGTCATTGCATGTGTGTTCTTCTCATTAACCATGGCAAGAGTCACTGGATGTGTGTTCTTTTCACAAACCACATATGGATCCACTAGTGTCATGGAAATGTGTGTTCTTTTCAGAGACCACATATGGATCCACCAGTGTCATTGCATATGGATCCACCAGAGTTCATTGCATGTGTATTCTTTTCACCATCCACCTATGGATCCACTAGTGTCATTGCATGTGTGTTCTTCTCATTAACCACAGCTAGAGTCACTGGATGTATGTTCTTTTCACAAACCACATATGGATCCACCAGTGTCATTGAAATGTGTGTTCTTTTTAGAGACCGCATCTGGAGTCATTTCATGACTATTCTTTTCACTGACCACATATGGATCCACCAGTGTCATTTCATGTGTGTTCTCTTCAGAGACCACATATGGATCCACCAGTGTCATTGCATGTGTGTTCTTTTTAGTAACAACAACTAGAGTCATTACATGTGTGTTATTTTCATTAACCACATATGGATCCACCAGTGTCATTGCATGTGTGTTCTTCTCATTAACAACAACTAGAGTCATTGCATGTGTGTTATTTTCATTAACCACATGTGGATCCACCAGTGTCATTGCATGTGTGTTCTTCTCATTAACCATGGCTAGAGTCACTGGATGTGTGTTCTTTTCACAAACCACATATGGATCCACTAGTGTCATGGAAATGTGTGTTCTTTTCAGAGACCACATATGGATCCACCAGTGTCATTGCATATGGATCCACCAGAGTTCATTGCATGTGTGTTCTTTTCACAATCCACCTATGGATCCACTAGTGTCATTGCATGTGTGTTCTTCTCATTAACCACAGCTAGAGTCACTGGATGTATGTTCTTTTCACAAACCACATATGGATCCACCAGTGTCATTGAAATGTGTGTTCTTTTCAGAGACCGCATCTGGAATCATGTCATGACTATTCTTTTCACTGACCACATATGGATCCACCAGTGTCATTTCATGTGTGTTCTCTTTAGAGACCACATATGGATCCACTAGTGTCATTGCATGTGTGTTCTTTTTACTAACAACAACTAGAGTCATTTCATGTGTGTTATTTTCATTAACCACATATGGATCCACCAGTGTCATTGCATGTGTGTTCTTCTCATTAACAACAACTAGAGTCATTGCGTGTGAGTTATTTTCATTAACCACATGTGGATCCACCAGTGTCATTGCATGTGTGTTCTTCTCATTAACCATGGCTAGAGTCACTGGATGTGTGTTATTTTCACAAACCACATATGGATCCACTAGTGTCATGGAAATGTGTGTTCTTTTCAGAGACCACATATGGATCCACCAGTGTCATTGCATATGGATCCACCAGAGTTCATTGCATGTGTGTTCTTTTCACAATCCACCTATGGATCTAGCAGTGTCATTGCATGTGTGTTCTTCTCATTAACCACAGCTAGAGTCATTGCATGTGTGTTCTTTTCACAAACAACATATGTAACCACCATTGTCATTGAATGTGTATTCTTTCATTAACCACATCTAGAGTCATTTCATGTCTATTCTTTTCACAGACCACATATGGATCCACCAGTGTCATTGCATATGTGTTCTCTTCACATACCACATATGGATCTACCAGTGTAAATTGCATGTGTGTTCTTTTTACTAACAACAACTAGAGTCATTGCATGTGTGTTATTTTCACAGTCCACATATGGATCCACCAGTGTCATTGCATGTGTGTTCTTCTCATTAACCACAACTAGAGTCACTAGATGTGTGTTCTTTTCACAAACCACATGTGGATCCACCAATGTCATGGAAATGTGTGTTCTTTTCTGAGACCACATCTGGAGTCATTTCATGACTATTCTATTCACAGACCACATATGGATCCACCAGTGTCATTGTATGTGTGTTCTTTTCAGAGACCACATATGGATGCACCAGTGTTATTGCATGTGTGTTCTTCTCATTAACAACAGCTAGAGTCATTGCATGTGTGTTATTTTCATTTAACACATATGGATCCACCAGTGTCATTGCATGTGTGTTCTTCTCATTAACCACAGCTAGAGTCACTGGATGTGTGTTCTTTTCACAAACGACATATGGAACCACCATTGTCATTGAAATGTGTGTTCTTTTCATAGATCACATCTGGAGTCATTTCATGACTATTCTTTTCACTAACCACATATGGATCCACCAGAGTTCATTGCATGTGTGTTCTTGTCACAATCCACCTATGGATCAACTAGTGTCATTGCATGTGTGTTCTTCTCATTAACCACAACTAGAGTCATTGCACGTGTGTTCTTTTCACAAACAACATATGGAACCACCATTGTCATTGAAATGTATATTCTTTCATTAACCACATCTAGAGTCATTTCATGTCTATTCTTTTCACAGACCACATATGGATCTACCAGTGTAAATTGCATGTGTGTTCTTTTTACTAACAACAACTAGAGTCATTGCATGTGTGTTATTTTCACAGTCCACATATGGATCCACCAGTGTCAGTGCATGTGTGTTCTTCTCATTAACCACAGCTAGAGTCAAAAGATGTGTGTTCTTTTCACAAACCACATGTGGATCCACCAGTGTCATTGAAATGTGTGTTCTTTTGTGAGACCACATCTGGAGTCATTTCATGACTATTCTTTTCACAGACCACATATGGATCCACCAGTGTCATTGTATGTGTATTCTTTTCAGAGACCACATATGGATGCACCAGTGTCATTGCATGTGTGTTCTTCTCATTAACAATAGCTAGATTCATTGCATGTGTGTTATTTTCATTAACCACATATGGATACACCAGTGTGTTGCATATGGATCCACCAGAGTTCATTGCATGTGTGTTATTTTCATTAACCACATATGGATCCACCAGTGTCATTACATGAGTGTTCTTCTCATTAACCACATGTAGAGTCACTGGATGTGTGTTCTTTTCAAAAACCATATGTGGAACCACCATTGTCATTGAAATGTGTATTCTTTCATTAACCACATCTGTAGACATTTCATGTCTATTCTTTTCACAGACCACATATGGATCCACCAGTCTCATTGCATGTGTGTTCTTTTTACTAGCAACAACTAGAGTCATTTAATGTGTGTTATTTGGACAATCCACATATGGATCCACCAGTGTCATTGCATGTATGTTCTTCTCATTAACCACATCTAGAGTCACTGGATGTATGTTCTTTTCAGAGACCGCATCTGGAGTCATTTCATGACTATTCTTTTCACTGACCACATATGGATCCACCAGTGTCATTTCATGTGTGTTCTCTTCAGAGACCACATATGGATTCACCAGTGTCATTGCATGTGTGTTATTTTCATTAACCACATATGGATCCACTAGTGTCATTGCATGTGTGTTTTTCTCATTAACAACAACTAGAGTCATTGCATGTCTGTTATTTTCACTAACTACATATGGATCCACTAGTGTCATTGTATGTGTGTTCTTCTCATTAAGCACGGCTAGAGTCACTGGATGTGTGTTCTTTTCACAAACCACATATGGATCCACTAGTGTCATGGAAATGTGTGTTCTTTTCAGAGACCACATATGGATCGACTAGTGTCATTGCATATGGATCCACCAGAGTTCATTGCATGTGTGTTCTTTTCACAATCCACCTATGGATCCACTAGTGTCATTGCATGTGTGTTCTTCTCATTAACCACAGCTAGAGTCATTGCATGTGTGTTCTTTTCACAAACCACATATGGAACCACCATTGTCATTGAAATGTGTATTCTTTCATTAACCACATCTAGAGTCATTTCATGTCTATTCTTTTCACAGACCACATATGGATCCACCAGTGTCATTGCATATGTGTTCTCTTCACATACCACATATGGATCTACCAGTGTAAATTGCATGTGTGTTCTTTTTACTAACAACAACTAGAGTCATTGCATGTGTGTTATTTTCACAGTCCACATATGGATCCACCATTGTCATTGCATGTGTGTTCTTCTCATTAACCACAGCTAGAGTCACTGGATGTGTGTTCTTTTCACAAACCACATGTGGATCCACCAGTGTCATTGAAATTTGTGTTCTTTTCTGAGACCACATCTGGAGTCATTTCATGACTATTCTTTTCACAGACCACATATGGATCCACCAGTGTCATTGCATGTGTGTTCTTTTCAGAGACCACATATGGATCCACCAGTCTCATTGCATGTGTGTTCTTCTCATTAACAACAGCTAGAGTCATTGCATGTGTGTTATTTTCATTAACCACATATGGTTCCACCAGTGTCATTGCATGTGTGTTCTTCTCATTAACCACATCTAGAGTCACTGTATGTATGTTCTTTTCACAAACCACATATGGATCCACCAGTGTCATTGAAATGTGTGTTCTTTTCAGAGACCGCATCTGGAGTCACTTCATGACTATTATTTTCACTGACACATATGGATCCACCAGTGTCATTTCATGTGTGTTCTCTTCAGAGACCACATATGGATTCACCAGTGTCATTGCATGTGTGTTATTTTCATTAACCACATATGGATTCACCAGTGTCATTGCATGTGTGTTTTTCTCATTAACAACAACTAGAGTCATTGCATGTGTGTTATTTTCATTACCCACATATGGATCCACTAGTGTCATTGCATGTGTGTTCTTCTCATTAAGCACGGCTAGAGTCACTAGATGTGTGTTCTTTTCACAAACCACATATGGATCCACTAGTGTCATGGAAATGTGTGTTCTTTTCAGAGACCACATATGGATCCACCAGTGTCATTGCATATGGATCCACCAGAGTTCATTTCATGTGTGTTCTTTTCACAATCTACCTATGGATCCACTAGTGTCATTGCATGTGTGTTTTCTCATTAACCACAGCTAGAGTCATTGCATGTGTGTTCTTTTCACAAACAACATATGGAACCACCATTGTCATTGAAATGTGTATTCTTTCATTAACCACATCTAGAGTCATTTCATGTCTATTCTTTTCACAGACCACATATGGATCCACCAGTGTCATTGCATATGTGTTCTCTTCACATACCACATATGGATCTACCAGTGTAAATTGCATGTGTGTTCTTTTTACTAACAACAACTAGAGTCAGTGCATGTGTGTTATTTTCACAGTCCACATATGGATCCACCAGTGTCATTGCATGTGTGTTCTTCTCATTAACCACAGCTAGAGTCACTAGATGTGTGTTCTTTTCACAAACCACATGTGGATCCACTAGTGTCATTGAAATGTGTGTTCTTTTCTGAGACCACATCTGGAGTCATTTCATGACTATTCTTTTCACAGACCACATATGGATCCATCAGTGTCATTGTATGTGTGTTCTCTTCAGAGACCACATATGGATTGCCCACTGTCATTGCATGTGTGTTCTTTTTACTAACAACAACTAGAGTCATTGCATGTGTGTTATTTTCATTAACCACATATGGATCCACCAGTGTCATTGCATGTGTGTTCTTCTCATTAACCAAAGCTAGAGTCACTGGATGTGTTTTTTTTTCACAAACCACACATGGATCCACCAGTGTCATTGAAATTTGAGCCATAGATCCAAATCAGGAATAGAGCAATTGTGTTCTTTTCAGAGACCACACATGGATCCACCAGTGTCGTTGCATATGGTTCCACCAGAGTTCACTGCATGTGTGTTCTTTTCACAATCCACCTATGGATCTACCAGTGTCATTGCATGTATGTTCTTCTCATTAACTACAACTAGAGTCATTGCATGTGTGTTCTTTTCACAAACCACATATGTAACCACCATTGTCATTGAAATGTGTATTCTTTCATCAACCACATCTGGAGTCATTTCATGTCTATTCTTTTCACACACCACATATGGACCCACCAGTGTAATTGCATGTGTGTTCTCTTCAAATACCACATATTGATCCACCAGTGTCATTGCATGTGTGTTCTTTTTACTAATAGCAACTATAGTCATTGCGTGTGTGTTATTTTCATTAACCACATATGGATCCACCAGTGTCATTCCATGTGTGTTTTTCTCAGAGACCACATCTGGAGTCATTGGATGTGTGTTCTTTTCACATAACACATATGGATCCACCAGTGTCATTGAAATGTGTGTTCTTTTCAGAGACCACATCTGGAGTCATTTCATGACTATTGTTTTCACAGACCACATATGAATCCACCAGTGTCATTGCATGTGTATTCTTTTCAGAGACCACATATGGATCCAACAGTGTCATTGCATGTGTGTTCTTATCATTAACAACAGCTAGAGTCATTGCATGTGTGTTATTTTCATTAACCACATATGGATCCACAAGTGTCATTGCATGTGTGTTCTTCGCATTAACCACATCTAGAGTCACTGGATGTGTGTTCTTTTCACAAACCAAATATGGAACCACCATTGTCATTGAAATGTGTGTTCTTTTCAGAGACCACACATGGATCCACTAGTGTCATTGCATATGGATCCACTAGAGTTCATTGCATGTGTGTTATTTTAATTAACCACATGTGGATCCACAGGTGTCATTGCATGTGTGTTCTTCTCATTAACCACATCTAGAGTCACTGGATGTGTGTTCTTTTCAGAAACCATATATGGAACCACCATTATCATTGAAATGTGTATTCTTTCATTAACCACATCTGGAGTCATTTCATGTCTATTCTTTTCACAGACCACATATGGATCCACCAATGTCATTGCATGTGTGTTCTCTTCACACACCACATATGGATCCACCAGTGTCATTACATGTGTGTTCTTTTTACTAACAACAACTAGAGTCATTGCATGTTTGTTACTTTCATTAACCGCATATGGATCCTTTAGTGTCATTGCATGTGTATTCTTTTCAGAGACCACATATGGATCCACCAGTGTCGTTGCATGTGTGTTCTTATCATTAACAACAGCTAGAGTCATTGCATGTGTGTTATTTTCATTAACCACATATGGATCCACAAGTGTCATTGCATGTGTGTTCTTCGCATTAACCACATCTAGAGTCACTGGATCTGTGTTCTTTTCACAAACCAAATATGGAACCACCATTGTCATTGAAATGTGTTTTCTTTTCAGAGACCACACATGGATCCACTAGTGTCAGTGCATATGGATCCACCAAATTTCATTGCATGTGTGTTATTTTCATTAACCACATGTGGATCCACAAGTGTCATTGCATGTGTGTTCTTCTCATTAACCACATCTAGAGTCACTGGATGTGTGTTCTTTTCACAAACCATATATGGAACCACCATTGTCATTGAAATGTGTATTCTTTGATTAACCACATCTGGAGTCATTTCATGTCTATTCTTTTCACAGACCACATATGGATCCACCAGTGTCATTGCATGTGTGTTCTCTTCACACACCACATATGGATCCACCAGTGTCATTACATGTGTGTTCTTTTTACTAACAACAACTAGAGTCATTGCATGTGTGTTACTTTCATTAACCACATATGGATCCACTAGTGTCATTGCATGTGTGTTCTTCTCAGAGACCACATCTGGAGTCATTGCATGTGCGTTCTTTTCACAAAACACATATGGATCCACTAGTGTCATTGAAATGTGTGTTCTTTTCAAAGACCACATCTGGAGTCATTTCATTGATATTCTTTTCACAAACCACATATGGATCCACCAGTGTCATTGCATGTGAGTTCTTCTCATTAACAACATCTAGAGTCATTGCATGTGTGTTATTTTCATTAACCACATATGGATCCACCAGTTTCATTGCGTGCGTGTTCTTCTCATTAACCACAACTAGAGTCACTGGATGTGTGTTCTTTTCACAAACCACATATGGAACCACCATTGTCATTGAAATGTGTGTTCTTTTAAAAGACCACACATGGATACACCAGTGTCATTGCATATGGATCCACCAGAGTTCATTGCATGTGTGTTATTTTCATTAACCACATCTAGAGTCACTGGATATGTGTTCTTTTCACAAACCATATATGGAACCACCATTGTCATTGAAATGTGTATTCTTTCATTAACCACATCTGGAGTCATTTCATGTCTATTCTTTTCACAGACCACATTTGGATCCACCAGTGTCATTGCACGTGTGTTCTCTTCACACACCACATATGGATCCACCAGTGTCATTGCATGTGTGTTATTTTTACTAACAACAACTAGAGTCATTGCATGTGTGTTCTTTTCACAATCCACATATGGATCCACCACTGTGATTGAGATGTGTGTTCTTTTCATTAAGCACAGCTAGAGTCACTGGATGTATGTTCTTTTCATTAACCACATATGGATCCACTAGTGTCATTGCATGTGTGTTCTTCTCATTAACCACATCTAGAGTCATTGGATGTGTGTTCTTTTCACAAAACAAATATGGATCCACCATTGTAATTGGAATGTGTTTTCTTTTCAGATACAACACATGGATCCACCAGTATCATTGCATATGGATCCACCGGAGTTCATTATATGTGTGTTCTTTTCACAATCCACCTATGGATCTACTAGTGTCATTGCATGTGTGTTCTTCTCATTAACCACAACTAGAGTCATTGTATGTGTGTTCTTTTCACAAACCACATATGGAACCACCATTGTCATTGAAATGTGTATTCTTTCATTAACCACATCTGGAGTCATTTCATGACTATTCTTTTCACATACCACATATGGATCCACCAGTGTCATTGCATGTGTGTTCTCTTCACAGACCACATATGGATCCACCAGTGTCATTGCATGTGTGTTCTTTTTACTAACAACAACTAGAGTCATTGCATGTGTGTTATTTTCATTAACCATATATGGATCCACCAGTGTCATTGCATGTGTGTTCTTCTCATTAACCAAAGCTAGTCACTGGATGTGTGTTCTTTTCACAAACCACATACGGATCCACTAGTGTCATTGAAATGTGTGTTCTTTTTAGAGACCACACATGGATCCACTTGTGTCATTGCATATGGATACACCAGAGTTCATTGCATGTGTGTTCTTTTCATTAACCACATATGGATCCACCATTGTCATTGAAATGTGTATTATTTTCAACGACAGCCGTTGGCCACAAACAATTGGGACTTAGAGCTAACTAGCAACCACTCCAGGCTTCTAGAAGACCCGATCCCCGATTATTAGGTGATGACCCACAAGTATAGGGGGTGTATCGCCGTATTTTCGATAAGTAAGAGTGTCGAACCCAACGAGGAGCAGAAGGTGCTGGCTAGTGGTATGGATCAGGAATTCTCTGGAAATACTTAGCAAACAGATTTTTAGGGGTTTTGATAAAGCAAGTAAATAAAGTACGGGTAAACAAAAGACAATAAGAATAAATGCAGCAAGTGGCTCAATCCTTTATGAAGCAAAGGACAAGCCGATTGTATTACTTAAGATGACCAAATGTTCTCGAGGACACATGGGAAGACTGTCAAGTGCTTTTGCTTCATATAGTTGATTAATCTTCTTTAGCTTGCTAAGTGTTGTGTGGGTGAACCCGTGCTAATGTACCGACCTTCCTAGGACTAATACATACTTGTGATTATACCCCTTGCAAACATCCGTAAGTACAAGAAAGTAATTAAGGTAGAAACCTAACCACAGCTTTAAACTCTAAGACCCTTACGTCCCTTGTGCAATGGTTTCCTAACGGGGGTTCAGGTTTCTGTCACTCCGGAAACCCCTACGATTAGTAGCCAAATACACAATGCATTCCCCTAGGCCCATATAGGTGAAGTGTCATGTACCTCTTGGTCCGAGTGGTAGTACCGCTGGAGACAGAAGGTTCCCTGCTGGCTCTGCTGCTGCCTTATCCATCTCTTGGTTCTCGGCTTCGTACCTGGTTACACAAAGAGTATTTGGATGAAGTAGTAATCCATCCCAAGTTGTATAAAAGTTGCACGAGGATAAGAGCGAATTCACCTTAGCTTCGAGGAGCTTGACTCGGGCATGAGTCATCAGTCCACTTGGGGGACTTGGTGGTGTAGATGTAGTGTCATCCATAGGACAAGCTGCATCAGCTCCCTCCCCTTGGGAAAGAGTTGTCCTTGACTCTTGATGACCCACAAGTATAGGGGTGTATCGCAGTATTTTCGATAAGTAAGAGTGTCGAACCCAACGAGGAGCAGAAGGTGCTGGCTAGTGGTATGGATCAGAAATTCTCTGCAAATACTTAACAAACGGATTTTTAGGGGTTTTTGATAAAGCAAGTAAACAAAGTACGAGTAAACAAAAGACAGTAGGAATAAATGCAGCGAGTGGCCCAATCCTTTATGCAGCAAAGGACAAGCCGGTTGTATTTGTATAGATGACCAAACGTTCTCGAGGACACATGGAAAGACTGTCAAGTGCTTTCGCTTCATATAGCTGATTAATCTTCTCTAGCTTGCTAAGTGTTGTGTGGGTGAACCTGTGCTAATGTACCGCCCCATCCAAGACTAATACATACTTGTGATTAAACCCCTTGCAAACATCCGTAAGTATAAGAAAGTAATTAAGGTAGAAACCTAACCACAACTTTAAACTCTAAGACCCTTACGTCCCTTGTGCAATGGTTTCCTAACGGGGGTTCAGGTTTCTGTCACTCCGGCAACCCCTATGATTAGTAGCCAAATACACAATGCATTCCCCTAGGCCCTTATAGGTGAAGTGTCATGTAGTCGACATTCACATGACACCACTAGAAGAAGTACACCACAACTTAAATAACAATCTATTGAATCTTTCTCAACGCAACTCCACTACTAAGAACAAGACTTCTCCCATGTCCTCAAGAACAAGACGAACTACTCACAAGACATCATATGGATCATGATCAGAGATGGAATACTGATGTATAACAATCTAAACATAAACAATAATTCAATGGTTCACTCAATAGCATCAACTACAAAGAGTAATCAACACCAGGAAAGTTTCCCCTATGAACTATGTAAGATTCAACACAATTGTTACAACAATATGGAGATGGTCAGGAGGGTGCTGATGGTGATGATGGTGGTGAGGATGATGATGATCCCGATGAAGTCCAGCTTGATGGTGGTGTTGATGGCGACGATCTCCCCTCTCCGGGAAGAAATTCCCCCTGCAGAAATCTGTCTGCCAGAGAGATCTTTCTCTCTCGGTGTTTTCCGCCCCGTAGAGGCGGCGGAATCTTTCTGTGGTTGCTCCCTGAGTCTTAGGGTTTTGGGAGGAATATATACGCTAGAGGGGAGAGCCAGAGGTGGACTAGGGCGACCACACCACCTGGTGGCATGGCCTAGGCTGGCCCGCGCCAGGGGGTGGTGTGGGACCCCTGTGGCCCATCTCCAGCCCCCTTCTGGCTTCCTTCGTCTTCTGGAAAAATAGGATTTTCCATGTATTTTCCCGGATTTTCTGATCTTCGCGAAGTTTGCCTCCAAACAACACCTTTTCCATCAGAATCCTGACTGCAGCGGTCCATGCTCCAAAAGTCATCAACCATGCAAAAATAGATGAAATAACATAAGTATCACCTCTCAATACGCAATATATCAATGAATAACAATGAATTATGTCATAGAATAGTGATGCAAAATGGACGTATCAACTCCCCCCAAGCATAGACTTCGCTTGTCCCTAGGTTTATGGAGTGAAGAGTCGATAAAAGAATACAGACAAGAAGCATCACATTCATCAATACATAGATCATAATAGAAGACAACTCACTATTATATAACTCAACTTGCAATGAGTAAAGGAAACACAATAAAGATACATAAAGTGAATCATAATTGGTAATGGAAAACTTAGCTCTTGGTCAAAGAATAGTTGATAATTTGCTAGAGTTCACAAATAACTGGTTTTCAATGATAGCTTTCAAAGTAGTAAACATCAAGATAAGCGCAATGTGCAAAACAAGGAACATAAGCAACATGATTGAATAAATCATCATATGAATGAATGAAACACAACAACTCAAAATACTTGCTGAGATAGAAGGGAATAGGTTTACTAACTCAACTAAAAAGTAAAAGAAAGTCCCTTCGCAGAGGGAAGCAGGGATTGCAAGTGTCGGGGGGATGATCCCCAGATACCCCAACCGGACAAGAAACCGGGCAGTCGGATCGCGTCCGGCTGACCAGATGTAGCCGGACAAGGCAAGACAGGCCGGCTATCGCATGGTAGCCGGATCGGCAAGAAGCAGCCGGCTACGGCGACGTAGCCGGAACCAATCAGTGAGACAGGACGACGTGCGTATCAGTGCACAGTATGCCCTGTACGATGACAAGACCGGCAACTACTCGACCATACTGAAGACTTTGCGGGGATGACGTAGGAACAGTGGACCGATACTGACGACAGGCTCACACGGCGTCCACTGTGCCTACAATAGCCATACCGCTCCCACTCCGATGGGACATGACCGTACTGGATACTGTAGATGACCAGTCGGCTGGGACCCGCCTGTGGGGCCTGCCAGTCGGATTGGCCAGTGAGACCGTTGCCTCTCTACCTATATAAGGAGAGGCAAGGCTTCAGTAGTAAGGGTTGGTCTTAGTGCATTTAAGACAGTATCTAGAGAATACAGCTCGAGGAGCACTTGTAGTTCGTATATCCCACATAGTCAGATCCGGCAGGAGTAGGAGCTTTACCTCATCACGAGGGCTCCGAACCTGGGTACTTCCTGCGTCCAGCTACGCTTGCTTGTATCCAATCCTGCCTGCGGACGCCGTCGATAGCTTCCCCTCTAGTCCCTACACCTCTATCTAACCTCCTTAGGTACTGCCGTTCCCAATACAACGACAGCAAGTCTCATAAAGAGCTCCCACAAATTATGATACTTATTAGCTTTCAGCTCTCATTGCCCCTATCATAGGCATCTTTAGGTGATTAAGGTTAAAGTGATCAAATATGAGGATATGCTTGACAAGTTGTAAATTGAGAATCTCATGTCCCTTGAATACGAGGGCCGCTCCTCATACTACTCAAGTTTAGTCACCGGTAAGTTCTTGTCATCGTAAGCATATGTGTATCATAGAGAACCGCCAACAGGGTACCCCTTGCCCGATGATACAAAAGAATCCCCATATCAAAATGACAAGGCAAGCAGACAACAAGCATCTCAACAATCTTCTTATTTACCATGGGAATATGGTGCTTTTTTCTCTCTTTCCTCTTTTCATAATCTCTTTTTTTTCTTTTTCTCTTTTTCTCAATCTCTATCTCTTTTTTATAAGAAGAATGCTTCATAGATGCTCGTTAGGGTTATGCTGCAGGTTTCCACCATGTCAGCGTGGATTAGACCAATAGCCCAGGCGTTTCTCTAACACATATACATAACTCCATGGACTTACAAGCTCCCCTTTCATTTCACACTGACGACATCCATAGACAAAAGAACATGATATCAACTAGGTACAAAGTAGCAGTGCAATGTTGAAAGCGTTCCCCATGACAACATGGTTCTGCTAATTCACAACTTACAAAGCGCAAACATATACGCAATATAGGTGAGCACAATGGTTCAAGTTTATTAAGTGCAAGAAAGTAAAGTGTGCCATCAAGTTCATGAGAGCTTTAATCACTAATTTTCACATAACAAGTTTAATTTGGGAGGTAGATAAAACAAGAATTTACTTGGAATAGCAATAATGCTACTAGGTAGGTATCGTGGACACAAATGGCATGGGTTTTGGTTTAAGGGAGGTGGATGCACGAGAAGTATTCCCTCTCAGTACATGTTTTTGGGTAGCAAGGCTGGGTAGCAAGTATAAGAGTGGAAGGAAACAAACAAACATACAAGTGATAAAAACAAACATGCAATCTTCCTTGGAAGCACAAAAGATCTTAACTAGAGAATACTAGACTTATGAGCAAATCAAGAAAGAAAGATGTTGAAATTATTTTTCTTTAGAGTACTTTTATCTTTTCATTCAACTCTCAAAAATAGTGCTGCTACTGACCGAGCCAGGTTTGCAAAAACCAACTAAATTAACTCAATGATCCCAAAGTGATACCAATACTAACAACAAGATCAATCATATAACCACGAATTGAAAACTAATATAAGCTAAGCAAAAGAGTAAATGATAGAACTTCTCATTAATAATTCATAATGGCAACTCACTCCAAGGGATACATATCTAACGAGAGAGGGGACACTTCCATAATGCAAACCATCCTACATGATAACTTCTCTATTCATGATATGACTCTACTAAAAAGGTAAAAAGATAGAAGATAGTGATGTGATACCGCTGCACTCCCCCAAGCTTGGAACAAACCAAGGGGACGCCAAACCTGATGACGAATTACTCCTTCGGTGGCGGTTTTAATATTTTCTTAGTTGACGTGAGGAAATCTTCCAGCATCTTGCAAAGCCTATTATTCTCCCATTGAAGCATGTCCACCTTCCTCCTCAAGTCTCGGTACTTATCGCAGAACTCCTTAGTGACTCTTAGGGCTTCCGTTGATGCATGGCAAGTGACTAAAGGTACCAGCCCCTGCTTGGGGTCTTGGGGATCTTCCTCCATAGGCTCCTTTCCCTTATCCTTGGCGGACACCATTGTGCTCCTAAGCCTTCAAAGATAGTTCCTGGCAGAAACAGATCGAAACAAAAACACAACGAAAACATGATATAGGAACCTCGGGGGATCCGGGGGATTATATATTACGAAGTTTCACAACAAAAGGAAGGTACTGGGAGAAAACGAGTCGGAGGCGGAGTCTGGGGTGGCCACACCACCTGGTGGCGCGACCAGGGGTGGGCCCGTGCCACAGGGTGGTGTGAGCCACCCTGGCTCCATTTCCGTCCCTCTTTCACTTCGTAGCTTTCCTTATTGGCTAAAAACTGCAAAAATATAGTTGGATAGTATTTTCATGGAGCTTTTCTTACCAGAACTGTTACCTATTTGAAAACGGACTCTGCAGGTCTCTAAATTTGGTATCAAGTAGATTCTTCCAGAGTCATTACTTGAATAACATCAATATCTTCATCTTCATACTCTTATTACTTGAGTCATAAAACCTTTCTCTTCCTTATTACAACATTATCTCCACTTCCTGGAAATTTCTTTCACACAAAACTTCACACAGTTCCCATTAGCAACATTAGTATATATGAAGTGATAAAACCTTTTGAGTCCAACTTCAGATGAAAACCATCAAAACATAAGCTACCATAGCAACTCCTTCTGAAAACTCAAAAAGAATTCGAAAAGGAAGTCCAATAAAGAAGCAAATGCAAGAGTGGCAAAATCTGTCAAAACAGACTAGCAGGTAAAGGTCATTTTTTTCGAAATCTTCTG
Organism: Avena sativa; assembly: GCA_916181665.1. NCBI lineage: Eukaryota > Viridiplantae > Streptophyta > Magnoliopsida > Poales > Poaceae > Avena > Avena sativa. The sequence continues at coordinate 253,557,168 of OV702292.1, read as the reverse complement.
TTGCTCAAATAAAAAAGTACAAAACTAACTAAAGTTAAATAACAACCTGGGACAGAATCACAAAAAATTACAGCTCAATCCGACATACAGAGATCTCTCACGAATTTTTACGATAAAGCACAAAAATCTGTTTCGGGACAGCATCTTCCCCAAATATTACTTCTCTCTCATTAGAGGTTGACCTTGACACAAAAACCAAACAAAACGGATAAGGAGCGATTATTACCAAAGTAATAACTTCCAAGACTCAAAGAAACAAAAACAAACTGAAGGAAAAAACAAATTGAGTTGTCTCCCAAAAAGCTTTTTCTTTATAGCCATTAAGATGGGCAAGATGATTTTGAAAATGGTCACATAGGAATATGAATTGAAGTGAAAGGGAGCATTAAGAAGCAGAAATACACACGTTTAAGTCTAACCCACTTCCTATGCAAGGGAATTTTGTAAACAAACAAGTTGTTGAAACCAGAGGCTACTTGCATAAGAAGGCAAAAGAAGTGCAACATAAAAACTTTCAGCATAAAACGAGGAAACTTGATATTATTGAGATGCATAAGAACACTTTTCCCTCTCTCATAGTAACTTTTAGTATCATGCATAAACTTAACAATATAACTATCACAAGAACCATCATAGCAATGATCACTTATTCTAACAGAAAACACAGAAATACTAGCTCTCATAACACTACTTTGTGAAACAATATTAGATGTATCCTTACAAAGGATAGTGTGTCCCTCTTCTTCATATTTAGTAACAAAGTCTTTCACATTTGCTATTATAGGTTCATCAACCATTTTTTATCAGGTTCAATAGCTTTATGTGTACTTTCATTAACCATACTAGCCATCATAGAATGTTCCTTTATCTTAACTAGGAAAGACATTTCTCAATATAAGGTTCAGGTAAGACATGATTAGCAGTATAAACTTCAGTATTTCTTGCAGGAACACTCTTAGTAACATCTTTATAAGGTTCATGATACTTATTCCACTTCTTCTTAGGCACTTCAATGTAGGAAGCAAAAGCCTTAAAATAAGAAGCAATAGCTTGAGAGTTTAGACCATAAGCATTTTTAATATTTTGAAAGTCATCAGTTCCCATAAAAGATTCAATGCATTCATAATCGTAATACCTGACTTTCTACCTTTGTCATTCTCCCAAGCTTCAGCATTATCTTGAATACGGTCCAGAAGATCCCATTTAGCTTCTTCTTCCATGCGAGTGAATGATCCAGCACAAGAAGCATCCAATAAATCCTTGTCATGTAGGGCGAGCCTTGCATAAAATTTATTGATAATAATATTGTTGGGGAGCTCATGAATGGGACATTTGAGCATTAGTAACTTCAATCACCCCCAAGCTTGAGCTGTACTCTCTCCATCAAGAGGCCAAAAGTTGTATATTTGATTCCGATCTTTATGAATCTCACTAGGAGGATAAAACTTTGAATAAAAGAGAGGCACTATTTCCTCCCATTCCAGAGCTTGACCCTTCTTCAGCAGCTTATACCATTCCTCAGCTCTTCCTTTCTGTGATAATAAGAATAACTTCTTCTTAACTTGATCTATAGTAATACCTGCACACTTGAACAACCCGCATAATTCGTGTATAAAGAGTAAATGATCACCGGGATGGATAGTTCCATCTCCAACATAGTAGTTATCCATAACACGATCAATAATTCTTGTAGGTATTTTAAAAACATCATGCTCAGTAGGTGGTGGCTTATCTACTACCATAGCAGTGGTAGTAGCATTACCAAATAAGAAACTCAGCGAATTATCCATAATGAAAATAAAGCAACTAGCAGAAGTAAACAATACTCACAATAGAAGTTTCCTTTACCAGTTCCACTCTCCAATAGCGCTTCACTCCCTGGCAACGACACCAGAAAATAGTCTTGATGACCCACAAGTATAGGAGGTGTATCGTAGTATTTTCGATAAGTAAGAGTGTCGAACCCAACGAGGAGTAGAAGGTGCTAGCTAGTGGTATGGATCAGGAATTCTCTGCAAATATTTAGCAAACGGATTTTTAGGGTTTTTTGATAAAGCAAGTAAATAAAGTACGAGTAAACAAAAGACAATAAGAATAAATGCAGCAAGTGGCCCAATCCTTTATGCAGCAAAGGACAAGGCGATTGTATTACTTAAGATGACCGAACGTTCTCGAGGACACATGGGAAGACTGTCAAGTGCTTTCGCTTCATATAGTTGATTAATCTTCTTTAGCTTGCTAAGTGTTGTGTGGGTGAACCTGTGCTAATGTACCGACCTTCCTACAACTAATACATACTTGTGATTATACCCCTTGCAAACATCCGTAAGTACAAGAAAGTAATTAAGGTAGAAACCTAACCACAGCTTTAAACTCTAAGACCCTTAGGTCCCTTGTGCAATGGTTTCCTAACGGGGGTTCAGGTTTCTGTCACTCCGGCAACCCCTACAATTAGTAGCCAAATACACAATGCATTCCCCTAGGACCATATAGGTGAAGTGTCATGTAGTCGACATTCACATGACACCACTAGAAGAAGTACACCACAACTTAAATATCAAACTATTGAATCTTTCTCATCACAACTCCACTACTAACAACATGACTTCTCCCATGTCCTCATGAACAAGAAGAACTACTCACAAGACATCATATGGATCATGATCAGAGATGGAATAATGATGTATAACAATCTGAACATAAACAATAATTCAATGGTTCACCCAATAGCATCAACTACAAAGAGTAATCAACACCGGGAAAGTTTCCCCTATGAACTATGCAAGATTCAACGCAATTGTTATAGCAATATGGAGATGGTGATGAGGGTGCTGATGGTGATGATGGTGGTGATGATGACGATGATCCCGATGAAGTCCAGCTTGATGGTGGTGTTTATGGCGACGATCTCCCCTCTCCGGGAAGGAATTCCCCTGGCAAAAATCTGTCTGCCAGAGAGATCTTTCTCTCTCGGTGTTTTCCGCCCCGTAGAAGCGGCGGAATATTTCTGTGGTCGCTCCCCGAGTCTTAGGGTTTCGGGAGGAATATATACGCTAGAGGGGAGAGCCAGAGGTGGACCAGGGAGGCCACACCACCTAGTGGCACGGCCTAGGCTGGCCCGCGCCAGGGGGTGGTGTGGGCCCCCGTGGCCCATCTCCAGCCCTCCTTCTGGCTTCCTTCGTCTACTGGAAAAATAGGATTTTCCATGTATTTTCCCAGATTTTCTGATCTTCGTGAATTTTGCATCCAAACAACACCTTTTCCATCAGAATCCTGACTGCAGCGGTCCATGCTCCAAAAGTCATCAACCATGCAAAAACAGATGAAATAACATAAGTATCACCTCTCAATACGCAATATATCAATGAATAACAGTGAATTATGTCATAGAATAGTGATGCAAAATGGACGTATCATTAGGCGCCATTGGATCGGGGTGCGTGGACGATAAGGATGTCCTTTGTGAGGGCGATCTGCGAGAAGTCTGTTCTGCAAACTGATTGGCAGTGGTAACCATGCTGGGCCTACGTCCTTGCCCTTATCCCCTTAACCTTAGGGCTGAAGCTCAGATCGTGTTCCTTCATCGCCATGGAGAGGGAGAGGCCCAAACTCAGCTTGCACGAGGCTCAGATGTTTTCCCACTACGACATACTCACGCCGCCATTCGCGAGGCTTACGGCCGGCTTCGAGCTCAGCTACGCCGGGGTTCCTATCGTGCCGCTCTTGCGTGACAACGCGTTAGCGAGGCAGATCGAGGAGCGTCGCCGCTAGCTACCATAGCGGAAGAGGGCAATGGCACGGTACTCGTGCACGAGCGCATACTAGCAAAAGCTGTTCAAGAAGGAGCAAGTTGCGTTGATTGAGCTGTGCGGAATCCACCGGCGGGAGATCCACCCGGATCTGCACAACCTCGAAGGAAGGGAGCGCTTCTGGGCAGAGCCTGGGCGTATGACCTCCACCATTATCGATGCGGCGTGCCATGAAGAATCCATGAGGAGGAGGAACGCTGCCAGGAACGTTGGCATCGATTCCGACGTGGAGGAGGCTAGCGGCGACACGGACAACGTCGTCGATGATGGAGATTGCGGGAGCGTCATAGTCGATTAGGGCCACTTAAGCATAAATTAAATCTATGTACGGTATCTTAATGCCCTCTTTGGATCTAGGTCACTTGAGTCATAGTCGATTATCATCATAATCTATATATGTTGGCCATGTTTTAGTCGTCCTTGTCTTTGAAACCAGTCGAAACTTGTCCGATCCTGCAAATAAAGTTCGCGTGTTCCTGGCATATCGGATGGGACAATACACTGACTCTGCTCCCAGCACTTGATGGCACAGCCATAATTTGGAGTGCGCTAGAGGAGAAGGGATCGAGCGTGTTATAATAGTGTACTACTCCTATCCAGATATAACTGACTTAGTTTTTTTAGATATTTAAATGTATCTATACCCAAAACATGTCTAGATACATGTTTTAGGTTTATCTGTCTTTCAAACTAATCAAAAGTCATCAAATTCTGAACAAACAAGGTCATTGCCTTCACATCTGATGGGACAATACGCTTACTCTGCTACTTGATGGCACAACCATAATTCTGGAGTGCGCCAGGTTAGATGGGAATCCAAGGGTGATGGGAACTAATAGCTGCATCCATATGCAGGTAAAAAATTAATGTAATAATATTTAAAAAATTATAATCTGGTCCACATGACTCCATGACAGAAACGTTGCACGCACTAAATATAAATAAAGACGACACGACTAGTTTAGTTTCAATGATATAATTCAACATACGACGTTACTGTGCCCGCATCTTTCTGCTCCTCTTATTAGTCTGCTAGCCCATGCTACATTAAGCAATAGTTGATGAGGATAGAAAATGATAAAATGGCAAATAAAACAATTTTTAAGCTTACCTTTCATCTGGAGAATCGTACAAAGATGAAATTAGCAGGGATTTATTATTTCTCCTATTGTTAGCCGAAAGATCCTGAAGAACATCCTCAATCACCCCTACAACTTCTTCATATTCTAATACACCTCCATTATTTGCCCTTTCCTCCCTGTTCCGCTTAATCTTTTGTTTCTTTTCACACCCTTTTCTTGCCGGCACCTCCACTTCTTCATAAATGGGCTGCTTACGTACGTTTTCCTCCGAGTGCTCATCACCGTTTTCCTCCACATGCTGTACTTCCTCAAGTTCTTCGTCTTCGCGCTGCTCTTCCTCCAGTTGCTGAGAAGCCTCATTTTCTGCCACCAGGGTGTGAACAGGGACAATATCATGTGTAACTAGGGTTTTGCACAACCTCTTGATATGGCCGAATTCTCCACAACGTTTGCATTTCCTTTTCCTAGCTCCCAGCCTTGAACCTTTATCGGTGGAGGCTTCGATCCTTAGCTTTCTAGGCCTCCTAGGTGGCCTCCCAAGAACTAGTGGTTGAAGTTTGAACCCTGGATCGACAATCTCCCAATCATTCTCATCAGCCATAGGTGGTACGTTTTCTGCATAAGTTATAGCAAACTTGTCCACGGAGAAATAGTTGTCGACATACTTCTCTATTTCAGCTTCGCTACCTCTAAGCTTTAAGATGAAGTAAATTGCATGGTGACATGGCAGACCAGTAATCTACCACTGCCTGCATGAACAAGTCTTGTTTCCAATGTCTACAGTGTACCTCCTTTCACTTCCATGCTTGTATTCTGCATAAACCTCAGCCAATGTTTTGGAACTTCTGACCATCCTCATCTTTATCATTCTCATTGCCCTGGTTCTTGCATTCAGTAACATAACCACCTTTCGAACTATTTTATGGCCTAAAAATTTTCTTGCACAAATTCTTTGCCTTAAATCTATCTTCACCATTATGCACTGTCTTATTGCATCCAACAAAATAACAATTCCAAGTGTCTTCATGCCCGAAATCTTATCATTGAAACTCTGAGCCAAATTATTGCAAACAAAATCCACCTTGCTTAACTCACCAAACTTGCTTCTAGCCCATAGCTTAGTGTGATGTTCTTCAAGGTATTTTTTCACCTTTGGCACTACATACATGTTCTGCAAGTATGTAGCATGCGTGCTTGGGGTGTATTTGTATGCTGATCGCAACAAGTCCTCTTCAAAGATCTTTCCTTTGAACTTCTTGGTGAAGTTAGTAGCGAGGTGCCGCATGCATTCCCTATGCTCAACCCCAGGAAACACAGCATCAACAACATTCTCAAGACCCTCGCATGCATTGGTGTGTACCACCAAGCCTTCAGGGTGACCAATTACTGCCCATAGTCTCTGCATGAACCAAGTCCAACTTTCATTTGATTCACCCTCAAGAACAACATAAGCTACGGGTAGAAGCCAATTATGCGTGTCGAAAGCACAAGCAGAAGCAACATGTCCCCTGAACTTCCTTGTTAAAGAAGTTGCGCCTATTGCCAAGTATGGCCTGCAGCCGTCTAGGAACCCCTTCCAGCATGCCTTCAGGCAGACAAAACATCTCCTGAAGCATATCTTATCTACATGCTTATACCTGACCCTCCTCAAGACCTTTTCTATTCCTTTCACAACCTCGTAATCGATGTCAACAACACTCCCAGGTGATGTTTTCTCTACCCGAGCTTTGAAACTATACAACATGTGAAAAATGTCATTCCACTTGCCCTGAATGAAGTCTAGAGACATCTCCTTCCCATCAAAGACTCTGTTGTATGGAATCAGAACGTTAAACTTTTTGCTAATCTTTGCTCTGAGTTCAGCAGGTCCAATGTTATGATCCTGCCTCACCCAGTCAAGTACAGTAGCAGTAATCCACTTGGTAGTCGTCGGTCAAATTTTATCACTTAAAGAAGTATTAGGGCAGTTCTGTTTCTTTGTGTTTACTTTGATCTGCATTCGATAAGAATCAAAATAATTCAGAGCTAGTTATCAGCAGAATAAATATGAGAAACACTCAAACTAAATGTAGCTATTGCAACCTGAAATGGGTGTCCACCCCGCATTGGAGATGCATTTAATCTCCATTTACACACATTGCTTTCCCTACAATGCACCCTAAATCTCTTTTGGTCGCTCTTTTCAACGATAAATTCGAACCCAACTCTGATTGCATAGGTTGCAACTGCATATCTGCAGTCCTCCACATTCTCAAAGACAGTCCCCTCATCAATTGTAGGATTGTCCCTGTCAAAGTGTATCACTGGCCTGTCCTCATCTTCGTCGTTGTATCTACATCCCATTTCCACATCTTCACATTCCTCTTCCTCATCAGTCCCATAGTCAGGCTCAAAGTTTGAATCAACCAAATATTCCCTACTCCCCATCCTATCAGGGTCAGCAGCTATGTCTGTATATGCTTTCTCATCATCCGCACCGCCACACATTTCATTGTCTTTATGCTCGCTTGACAAAGCATCATGCTCAAGGACAAGCTGTACAGACGTCCTGCGGTTACCAACACATATCCTTGCCATCACCATGGGACTAGAAACGCTAATTGGGGCATGCAGAAAAGGAATCACAGTTCTTACCCTCCAATGTAGACGCACGACACCTTCTCCGAGCTCCATACCTCCAAAGCTCTGCACCCCGCTTCCTCTTCCCCTGTTTTGTTCTCCTATGTGCTCTCCAGACTTGAAGGAGATTCCATGCTCTCCAGCCATGCAGGACCCATCTCCGTGTTCTCAAGCCTCGCAAGATCCATCTCCGAGCGGGATCCGGATCACCAGTGTTGATGGGCGCCTAACCCGATAGACGACTCTTGGTTTTTATTTCCAAACGCGCTTGGGCGGTGGACGGTGACAAGGAGACGGGGTAGGGAGGGGAGGGGAGGGGATGTGAGGGGATGTCGGGAGGACGATGACCCAAGGGGATGACGAGAGCGGTGCACGACTGAACGGAGTGGCGGCGGCAGGAGCAGAGGAGTGGAGCTGGTTGCAACAAAACACGGAAAATTGCACAGTAATGTGTTGGTGGGCGGCACCAGCCCTTGAACCTGGGAGGCACGCCATCGAAGGTGGAGGAGGCCGTCCCGCCAGTCAGGGCACTATGCACGGTAGCACTTCACGGAATTTTTAGCCGGTCCCACATGTCAGTCTGTTTGATCAAAACTTGCATGCAGTGCATGGCTAGTTCATCCGCTAGTTCCAAAAAAAAGCCCGTTGATCTAAACTTGAAGCGGCAGTTCCGCTTCTTCTCCCTTGTCTCCTCATCTCCTTGTAGTGGCAGTTCCGCTTCGTCTCCCTCATATGTTCTCCTCTTCTTCTTCTCCTCGCAGTGGTAGTTCTTCTTTCTTCCTCGATCAAAACATTCCTGCATGTAAGCCATGGCCAGTAGCCGGATGAAAAGGAAATGGTCCGATCTCCCATCCGACCCACTTCGCAAGATCGCCGTCTACTTGCTGGAGAAAGAAGAGTACGTCGACACCTATGTTGCTTGTTAGGAAGTCTGCACGATTGGCGCCGCACTTTGAAGGTGCCCGAATTCCATCTCAACAACTGGATCATGATAGATCACACACTTCCAGACGTTGGTGACTTCTCCTTCCTCAACCTCGCCACTGGTCGTTGCTTCAGGACGAATCTAATGGATGTCCATCGTAGGTTCACATTCACATCCTATATATATATAACATTCATTTATTTGTATTTTCCATTGTAAACATCTTAATGCTAACTGATGCCCTCTTCTTCCAAAAGATTCTACTTCGTCTATGTTTCTCGTGGCGTCATCGTGCTTGCTCAGAGGGTGGAGCCGTATCGGATTCGGCTTTTGAACCCAATCACTCATAAGTTTAACAATGAGCTTCAAGCACACATACCATCTGATCTTCTGCAATCTGTCGTCGTGACGAAGTTCCCGACGATGGTGTTCGTTTGCGCTAATTATCCAGATCATATTGCATGGGCCGATGAGAGCACCCTAATGGGGCAAATCAACGAATCATTTGGAGAAGGATTGTATTCGCCACCTCCTGATAAGCTTCTGGTCTGCATGGCGACATTCCTAGGGGAAGTATATGCATTACTTGAGAATGGAGACATCATGTCGACCAACATCCAGTTAGAGCAGCGCGCGAGCACTTCACGATGGCCAAATTATTTCAGCCTCAGTCTTTGAACAGTTATGCGGAGGCTACGGATTTTACCTAGTTGAGTCAGATGGTGATCTATTTCTTGTGTTGAACGGGGCTTTTGCCAAAGGGAAACCGGTGTTGTACCGGGTGGACACGGAGAACCGCTCTCTCAAGGCCGTCGGTGACATTGGAAGTCGTGCCCTCTTTGTTTATTACCATTGGTCTATCTCCATTGACACCAGGTTACACCCCACAGTCAAACCCTGTTGCATATACTACAGGAATTATACCAGACTGTATGATCATGAGGTTCAAGCCTGGGAAGAGGAACAACAATGACGTATGGCTTAAATCTGGAACATACACCGAGACCTTACCCTCTAGACGAGATACTGGCAGCACATTGCAGACGGAGAGAGTTCTCTGAACATGTGTTGTAGCACGCGGGAGCCGACGATGACGAAAAGTATAGGGGAGAATGGATCCTATATTCATCCTAGGTTATTTGCACTATATTTTTCGAAGTAGAAATTTGTACTGTATTTAGATTATTTGTGTATTACCTTTCAAACAAAATTGTAATGTATTTAATTTTAGTACTTTTAGAATTCAAAGTATTTATTTTTAGTAGCTTCTTTTAGAATTCTCTGTGTTCGACAGCCAGAGCCGGCGACGGACATCAACTCAGCGTCGGATTTTAGGTTCCACATGGAAAATTGCACAATAATGTGATGGTGGGCGGCACTAGCCCTCGAACCTGGGATGCGCGCCGTCGAAGGTGGAGGAGGCGGGCCCGCCAGTCAGAAAACATGCCACATCATCATCCCCTATTTCTGATGCCCTTTAAAAAAAAGAAAACATGCCACATCATCATCCCCTGTTTCTGATGGTGTTGCTACAATCGAGGGTACATAGTGGCATAGAAATAATATCGTATAAACATAAGGGCATAGTCGTCAATATTTCTAAAATGAAACCTGGTCTCCTACCTATCCTGTTACATTGCCTGGTGAGGTGGATAGCCACGACCGATCTTTTTAATACGTTCACACTCTTATGCTGAGAAGGGAAATAAAGATTGAGCGGTTAATGCAACGGGTGTCGAATTATTACCCTCTAAGGAAATGGGAGATGGTTATTTTCACGCGTGCCCATAGTCCAAACCTACTGCCAGTCTTTAAATCCCCTTCTCCGACAAACCACAGTTCACCTTGCACAGCTCCTCCATGCCACACCACCTAGGGTAACATGGCCCCGCCTAAGCAACCACCGCTGTCGCCGCGACAGCCGCCGAAACTGGGGTATTTAGCCCTTCTAAGGCAGGCCATGAAGCTCTACTTCAAGGCCGGTCTCCCATTGCCCTGCCAGGCGGATGATTTCACCGAATGTGCCAAATCGGCCGCGGCGGCGGCGGCGGCATCGTCGGCGCCGGATGCGGCAAGCAGGGCCAAGAGAGCAATGTGGAGAAATCACATGGCAACATTACAACATGATATAGGTAGTGGGAACACGGTACGTATCAAATCGTTCACGAGAGCATGCCGCCAAGGGTTCACACCCTCGAACAGGGCAGCGCCAAGGTCTAGGAACTCTTGCGTCCACGCTTCAGTGCAGGCTACCTTATCGCAGTGGGAGAGGCTGGGAACACGCTGTCTGCAGCAAAGATGCTCCATCCAATGCACCATAGGATGCCGTACCGTGGCGCTGACGAAGCGTCTACACTCAACATGCTGGATTGTTCGATAGCCGGAGCTAGAGGCGGGCATCAGCTCAGCGCCAGAATTCAGGTTCCAGTTCACATGGACCTACGATCCCAAGAAGAAGATGTTGAATTTCAGTTTCAAAGAAATCGTTGCGGCGGCGCGGATGGTCCAACTGAACCGGGACTGGCGTACGCAAACCAGTCGTGCATGAATGATGCAGATTTCGTGTAGTTTGGCAGGAAGGCAATAGATCAGTTTGGGTTAAATCATCAAAGAACTTATGTCCTCTCAAGGCAATTGGCCAACCAACTTTTCTGGTGGAGATCTTTAGTTTCTTCAGTGTAGAATAGTTAAGTTTAGTCTGAAGAATGGATTTTGTAGATGAAATGCTGACGAATTGTTCTATAAATGTAACACCCTCGAATCGGTCCTATGCAAGTTTTAGCCCTTTCCGCCAAACCCGCATAGAAACGATTCAAGGACGCCCACCAGGCACTTTCGTGCGGGTGGAAAAGGAAGTAATACCATTACACATTAGTCCACGATGGAACCCACAGAACATATATATACAACAACGACTCCATGAGTCAAGAATACAGATATAATATACAAAGACCCAAATCACCTTGAAAACGATAGAGCGTCCGACTATAGACAAGATGCAAATGGGGCTAAGAACCCTGAAGAATAACCAATGACGTCCATAACCCTGCCCAGGCCAACCGGAAGGGGTAACCCTGCTAACGACGTCAATCTCAAACCTGCTAAAACAAAAGGGGTGCCGACAAAGGGCAAAGGAAAAAGAGGAGCGTCAGTACTGAGGCCAGTACACGGCGAGGCTAGAATTCGGCGGCTCTCGCCTACATAGGTATGGTGTACTGAAGCGGCAGTGCAACATGCACTAAACAACCTATAGAGACTCGATTAACTGTCGGCTATTAGAGAGAGATAAGAAAGACCTATTCGGTTCCAACCTGATACTAACACTAAGCATACCCATCCTGGTATTTCCCCCTCGAGACCAAACGAGGAAGTCAGACCAAGGAACTCACACAGTTGGCCATTTTACTCATTTCGTTATAGTTGCGCACTTACTAATCAATTATAGATAGCATGAGTCATCCTGAAGCATAAGTAGTGGGCAGTTTTAATAAACCATTCCGTGGTAGTTGGAACATTTACTAGTCAGATATAATTGTCCTAAGGAATCCCAAAACCCAGCAGTTGTTGGCACTTTTATCTCGTTCCATTGGAGTTGCAATACTTACTAGGCAGGTATAGTATGACACAGATCACCAAAGATCCACCAGTTGTTGGCATTTTATTATCCATTCCATTGTAGTGAAGCTGAATTACTAGTCACATATTAAGTCAAATTTATAATACTACTTTAGTTATGCTTGTCTATGATCGAGATATTGTGCTCCAAGTCGTCCATAACCGCGAACACGGCTTTCAGAAAGATTTACCCTGCAGGGGTGCACAAATAGCAACACACACACGATCAACCTCGGAAAAACCAACACAAAACCCGACGAGGCTTTCACGACAAAGCAATCACATGATTCATAAAATATTTTAGGGGGCCACCCCATTAAGCTACCCACAATGAAGTTGGCCGGCTCCGAGACGGACCCAAGGTTTGTGTGGACAGCTGTAAACGACTGGGAACCCGAAAGTGTGACCAGGCTTGTCGATACAGCGAAAGGGTGTCACGAACCTAAACAGTACAGGTGCTCCACGCACAATCGTAAATAAAGCAGTAAAGCATGACATAAGTACATGATAGTAATAAAGCCCCAAACTAGTTTGTGGCCCCAAGAAATAGAAATGAATCAAGCTCTGGCTCAGGGGGATCCCATAGGGTCTCCCGGATGTGGATAGTGCGAATAGTCAAGGAACATGTATCAAGTACTCGGGGCCTACGGACACAAGTGGGCATGAAAAACCAAATAGCATATATTGCCCACCGGTGCCTCTTTCATTAGTTATCCTAGCAATTTAATAGTTGTATTTAAAGTCATGATCCTCTCCACCGTAAACATCTGCCAGCATCCCAACAACTGTGGTACTTGACAACACGAGATCGCACCTGAGCACGCAACTACGACTCGCAAGGCCAGCTATCTACCAAACACAGGTAATAGGAGGTGTCCAAGGCAATATAGAGGCTGCATGGGATATAACTGGTTTACGGAAACTAAAGCATCGTGACACGGACAGCAATAGATCAACAGGAGGAAATAAAGACTATAAATCCAAAATAGGTAGAAGGGGGAGAAATGCTCGCCTGGGAAACACCACCGAGGGATCATATCCGGAGAACTTGTCGATACTCGCATCAACTCATCGGCCTAATCCGCGAAGAAGCAAACACTAGAACAAACACCGGATGCACTATTTAATACTATGGCAAAAGATCCGGCATGATTATGAGATGATGCATGATATGGCAAAGATGCGATGCAATTAGGCAATATTAAGAGGAACCGGGGTCCCGATAATTAATTACACGGTTCAAGTTATTTAGAACCCCCGCAATTTAAATGTTGTCTTAACAAGGCAAAACATGGCATCGGTTCGCTACACAAATTTAAATGGAGTCCGGAATACGACGAAGATACCCCACATAAACACTCCATATTTAATTATGAGCTGAATCGGCATAATGCCCCCAAACCACACCAGGTATGCATGCATGAACAAGTTAATATGCGACAGTTGATAATGTCATATTATAAAAATAGAGGCTTAGGGTCACACATCTGGGTTCGGAAGATCTTGGTTCCGGGGGTTCGGGGTTCGACAGGGTTCGATGGGGATCGGTCTCGGCGGAAACGTTCTCGGACAACAGAGTAGATCTTGGCATTCCGGGAAGGACTTGGCGTTCCGTGTTGGCGAGCTTGGCGTCCGGGGTGGTGATCTTGGCGTTCTGAGGGATCGGTCTTCAGGGTTCGGGGAGGAGTTCGTTGCATTCCAGGGAGGAGACCTTGGCGTTTCCGACCGGTCTTCGGGGCCGCGTAGTAGACCTTGTGGTTCCACATCGAAGGCCTTGGGGGTTCCGCGGCGAAGGTCTTGGTGGTTATGACTTCAGTTGTCGGTGCCGGACTCGGGTTGTGGTGTTCGGTCATCTGTAGATCTTGGCCATGTCGAAGATCTTGCCAGAGGTTCGTCGAGTGTCACCGGTTTGGTACGGTCTTTGTGTAGTACCATGTCCATCCTTCCGAGGTACCGGGCCAACGCGAAGATCTTGTCGAATGTTGGGCTCGAGGACGATCTTGGTGAGTCCTGGTCTTCACATCCAACAGCATCTCCACGACCACGCTACCGTGTCACCCGTCAACACGTCCATGCATCAACGACACACATACACGTTGTAGGCATCGGGCATGACTTCCGCTAACTTGCTAGAGCAGCAAAGACACCATGACCTGGTTCCTGAAGCCGTGCGGGATAGGGAAAAAAATAGGCGACCAGCGCGAGGCGGCAGATCACGGGTAGAGCAGCATGCTGCCATCTGCAAAGATTCGATGGCGGCTTGCAGGGGCCTGGCGGGGGACGAACGTGGCAGGCTCGGGAGGTGGCTCGGGTGGCATCCAAGGAGGAGAGAGGAGGATGCCCAAACTCAGGGTAGACGGGCGGCCACGGTGGTGCCGGGTCGAAGCAGGGGAGGGGTGAGGCACGCGGCCGGTCGACGCAGGGCGGAAGGAGGCCTAGGACGGAGGAGGGGCTCGAGGCAGATGGCGGCGTACTCGGTGAGGTGGGACGGTGCCATGGCGGGGCCGGGATCCGAAGCAGGGCATCCATGACAGTTAGGAAGGGAGAGGCCCGGCAGAGAGCGAGGCGGCTAGAGACACAGCGTCGCGGCCGTGCTGCCGCGGCGGCTGTGCAACGAGCTCGGCTCGAGTGGCACAGTAGCGGCCACCGGATCAAAGCGAGGTGGGGAAGTCCGCTAGGGGGACGAGGGCACGCACAGGAGGGGTTGAAGGCGGGCTGAGAGGGCGCATCGGCGGAAGACCTTAGCTGGGAGAGAGAGAGGCGAGGAGAGGAACGTGGCGACACACGCAATGAAGGTCTCGGGGAAGAGGTGGATTCTATCGAGAGGTTGGCGACGAGCCAGAGGAGAGAGGAACGGATCGGGAGAGAGGGCCGCGGGTGGGGGAATGTGCGGGAGGTGTGCGACGCGACAAGGAGTGGTAGGGCCAGGGACGGGGCGGGATCCCGAGGTAGGGACGGGTACGGGAGATAGGGCGGTGCACGGGAGTTTGGGCAGGTTGAGAGGGAGTGGGTCCAGGAGGGAGGAGGTGGCAGGAAGGGAGTGGTCGGGGTGAGATGGAGGGTGGGGGACGTGGCTGGTGGGGGGTGTGGTGTGCGGCTGGGTGTGTGTGGCTATGTGGGTGGGGGTTGGTGAGTGGATAAGGGTAGGGGTTAGGAATTTTGGTTTCTATTGGGGGTGGCCGGCTGGGTCGGTTCGGCCCGGTTTGGCTGCCCCCTAAAAACAATTTAAAATTTCATTTAGTTTTAAAATATACTATTGCAAATAGTTTTTAGACAAATAAAAGACCCGAAAAAAGACCGGAGTTTTAATTTGAAATTAAGACAAAGATATATTTGGAAGACAAGGATAGGCTTTTACAAAATAGTTTTAGACAAACTTATGCACGATGATGACGATGCTCAAATGCAATATGGCATGATGACATGAGCATGCGGTCATGATGATGCAATGCACAAAAACACATCGATTTTCTAGTAGTGGTTTTTGCGGGATGCCGCAATAAACTAGTAGGAAGTTTAGCCCACTTTTGTGCAGGTATAAGACCCTTTTGTATGGAAGTACCACTATTGTAAGAAAATACTATCAAGTATCTATTTCCTTCAATTACTAGTCGTGGTTAAATCCAGTTAACTGACATTTTTTTATCCAAGACTACAGATTTTGTGTCTTCTGTTTTTGCTGTAAACCTTTTTTCCTTTGTCTTGTGTTGTCTGCAAAATGGTCCTGCAGTTCAACGTGTTACAAATATAGCTACCTTGTACTTGAAGAGGAGACAGACTACATTTTCCTGGCATCCATAGAATTGACATTGCTCATTGCCAGACCACCCTCTTTTCATGAGGTTGTCCTTGGTTATTCATAGAAATTATAAAGCACGGTGTTCAATTACATCGATTCAAACTATTACATACACACTAGATCAAATTCATTACCCACATATACTACATCGATTCAAACTATTACACACACATACTACTTCAAATTCATTACCCACACGTACTATATCGATTCAAACTATTACACATTTTTAGTCGATGCTAACTTCCTGCTACACTCTCCATACTACAAATTCATTAGCCACAAATACCACAACAATTCAATAGAGCTCTCTCTTCACTAGAGGGAAATCAGAACCACCATCTTGTCCAAGCCCAGTTCCTCCACCAAAACTGTGTGCACCGTCGTGAAACTATGGTGGTCCTGTCCCATCGATCCTTCCAGGCCAACACTATAGGCGATGAGGACACTTTCTTGCAGCCTCTTCGGGGCCCTGAATGCCATGTACCAATTCCAGAACCTCCTCCAGGTGGATGATGACCGGGTGCTTCTAGCAAAGTTGTCGCCCTGCCCTGCTTGGAATCTGCACCTCGTACATTTTAGGAACGGCGTCCGAATCTTTCAGGAATGCCTTTACCTCGATGACCCATCTGTCGCTCGGTGGCAGGATTTCCACCAGCTTGCCGCCAAGGCTGCCGACGACGTGCTTGAGGGCCTCCAGCTCCCAAGCATCCAATGGGAGGCCGTCAAAGCCAAGTTTGGAGAAGAAACGAAGCTGCCCCAAGAGATCGTCCCACCCATAGGCGCGATGCCAACGCATGAAGCTCATTTTCTCCCCGCAGCACACGAAAGAACGGGAAGAATGCAGAACGCGCTCGGTGTCTGAGGTGTGCTCGAACCGGACGAAAAAATCGAATGGCAGCGCACATACCTCAATCTTGACCTCATTTTTTCTGATCCCAAAACGAGACCTGAAAGCCGACAGCAACTCTACCGGCGACACGGCAGGACGGACGCCCAACATGGTGGCCATGAGAGTGTTGTCGTCGAACTGCTATGCCAGGGCTACGATGCCTGGGGTGCGCAGCAACACGCAACTGCTCGAGGCTGGTCGCCGGCCAGGATCGCCCGACGGGACGCGCTCTGCCATGCAAGAAGGACTAGCCTGAGGCGAGATATTAGTCTAGGGACGCGAAGCTCCGATACGGCGAATGATGCGACGGTGATGGCTGCGAGCTTTGATTAGAGGCGTGGGAGGTTGACCGGACATGGCGGGGATACAAATTAGAGCAAGTGCGGGCTCCGATCTGAGACGAGCACCCGTAGCTGAGCAAATGCTATGGGGAGGGGAGCAACAAGAGTAGAGCAATGAAATAGATCTGGTCCACTCAAGGATCTCGTCCACGCAGGGGTAAGCTAGTCCACGACTGCAAAAGATAACGGGGAATACTGACAGGGCGGGCCAAGAAGAGTTGACCTAACGGCGGTATTTGAGTTCAACTTTTTTGTCTGGTTCAAACGACCGTTTAGCCGTTAGATTTGTATTCACTCCCATTTGGCCCTTCTGGACAATTGGCGATTCTACTACGGCCCCTCCGTGCGATTGATGTCAACTCGGGTACCAGGATGCACTCGCCCGGGAAGTTTGGTACCGCAAACAAACAATCCCCGGCAAGTGAGGAGTCTTGGTGAGATATTGACGTCTTGGCAATGGGCTCTGATGCCAAGGCCTAGTACAATGAGGGAGACGCGATGCAAACAACAACGAGGCAGGGGATAATTGGTGCTCCTTTCACAAGGAGCATGAGACTAGAATTAGGTAGATCCACAAGGGTGTCTTCTAATTACAGTTATCGAAGTTTGAGGTTTATGTTGGAGGGGTGGGGCTATATATAGGCTAGCCACTAATATGAGGGTAGTTTGAGCAAACTGAAAGTATTAAGGGGTTACAAGTCCTGAGGGCTGAGCTAGTGCACGCAGGCACAGTGGCATACGGCAGTACCGGAATTAGGTCCGATAGTACCGGTTGTGTCTGGTAGCAGGTGGGGAAGGGACGATAGCACTGGCCTGGCCCTGAGGTTGTGCTCGAGCAGCGGTAGTACCGCCTGTGGGGATGGTAGTACTGGATGTTGCGGTAGTGCCACCGTCTTAGTACCGAGGTGGCCTAGAGTCTAGCTGGGGGCTTCGGGTATGGGTGGTAGTACCGCTTGGTCCGAGTGGTAGTACCGCTGGCGACAGAAGGTTCCCTGCTGGCTCTGCTGCTGCCTCATCCATCTCTTGGTTCTCGGCTTCGTACCTGGTTACACAAAGAGTATTTGGATGAAGTAGTAATCCATCCCAAGTTGTATAAAAGTTGCACGAGGATAGGAGCGAATTCACCTTAGCTTCGAGGAGCTTGACTCGGGCATGAGTCATCAGTCCACTTGGGGGACTTGGTGGTGCAGATGTAGTGGCATCCATAGGACAAGCTGCATCAGCTCCCTCCCCTTGGGAAAGAGTTGTCCTTGACTCTTGATGACCCACAAGTATAGGGGTGTATCGCAGTATTTTCGATAAGTAAGAGTGTCGAACCCAACAAGGAGCAGAAGGTGCTGGCTAGTGGTATGGATCAGAAATTCTCTGCAAATACTTAGCAAACGGATTTTTAGGGGTTTTTGATAAAGCAAGTAAACAAAGTACGAGTAAACAAAAGACAGTAGGAATAAATGCAGCGAGTGGCCCAATCCTTTATGCAGCAAAGGACAAGCCGGTTGTATTTGTATAGATGACCAAACATTCTCGAGGACACATGGAAAGACTGTCAAGTGCTTTCGCTTCATATAGCTGATTAATCTTCTCTAGCTTGCTAAGTGTTGTGTGGGTGAACCTGTGCTAATGTACCGCCCCATCCAAGACTAATACATACTTGTGATTAAACCCCTTGCAAACATCCGTAAGTATAAGAAAGTAATTAAGGTAGAAACCTAACCACAACTTTAAACTCTAAGACCCTTACGTCCCTTGTGCAATGGTTTCCTAACGGGGGTTCAGGTTTCTGTCACTCCGGTAACCCCTATGATTAGTAGCCAAATACACAATGCATTCCCCTAGGCCCTTATAGGTGAAGTGTCATGTAGTCGGCGTTCACATGACACCACTAGAAGAAGTACACCACAACTTAAATAACAATCTATTGAATCTTTCTCAATGCAACTCCACTACTAAGAACAAGACTTCTCCCATGTCCTCAAGAACAAAAGGAACTACTCACAAAACATCATATGGATCATGATCAGAGATGTAATAATGATGTATAAAAATCTGAACATAAACAATAATTCAATGGTTCACTCAATAGCATCAACTACAAAGAGTAATCAACACCGGGAAAGTTTCCCCTATGAACTATACAAGATTCAACGCAATTGTTACAGCAATATGGAGATGGTGATGAGGGTGCTGATGGTGATGATGATGGTGATGATGATGATGATCTCGATGAAGTCTAGCTTGATGGTGGTGTTGATGGCGACGATCTCCCCTCTCCGGGAAGGAATTCCCCCGGCAGAAATCTGTCTGCCGGAGAGATCTTTCTCTCTCGGTGTTTTCCGCCCCGCAGAGGCGGCGGAATCTTTCTGTGGTCGCTCCCTGAGTCTTAGGGTTTCAGGAGGTTGATATACGCCAGAGGGGAGAGGCTGGAGTGGGACAGGGCGGCCACACCACCTCCAGGCACGGCCTAGTCCTCCCCGCTCCATGGGGTGGTGTGGGCCCCCTCTGGCCAACCTCCACTCCATCTTCTGGCATCCTTAGTCTTCTGGAAAAATAGGATTTTCCATATATTTTCCCAGATTTTCTGATCTTCACGAATTTCGCCTCCAAACAGCACCATTTTCATCAGAATCCTGACTACAGCGATCCATGCTCCAAAAGTCATCAACCATGCAAAAATAGATGAAATAACATAAGTATCACCTCTCAATACGAAACATATCAATGAATAATAGTGAATTAAGACATAGAATAGTGATGCAAAATGGACGTATCAACTCTTCATGCATATCATCTTGAACATCTCCATGGAAAGGTGAATGGTCCTTGATGTTGAATGTATTGCTTACAAGGTGCTTCGATGTCAGGATGTCAATGATGTAGGCATTGTTTTTGATTCTCTTCAAGACCTTGAAGGGCCCATCTCCTCTTGGTTTGAGCTTGGAATCACGTTACTTAGGGAAATGGTCCTTGCTCAAGTGTATCCACACAAGGTCGCCTTCCTCAAAGATCATCTCCTTCTGGTCCTTGTTTAACCTTGATTCTTGGCAAAGGACTTGTTGCTCAATAGTAGCTCTTGTTTCTTCTTGAAGCTTCTTCATCGCTTGGGGGCGCTTATTGATGTCCATGTTGGTGCGCTCTCGGAGAGGAAGTGGTATGATGTCGAGTGCGGTGAGGGGCTCTAAACCATAGACGACCATGAATGGGATCATCTTCTTTGCAGAGTGCTTGGCACGATTGTAGGTGAATTCGGAGTGGGGAATGCATTCCTCCAAATCCTTGAGGTTTTTCTTGATCAACACACGAAGGAGAGTGCCGAGGCTTCGGTTGACGACCTCGGTTTGGCCATCAGTTTGCGGGTGTGAGGCGGATGAGAAGAGTAGCCTGATGCTGAGCTTGGCCTTGAGTGTCTTCCATAAGTAGCTCATGAATTTGATGTTGAATTCAGAGAAGATTGTTCTTGGCACACCTTGAAGACTGACGATTTCCCTGAAAACATATTTGCAACATGTGAAGCATCATCGGTCCTAGGGCATGGTATGAATTGTGCCATTTTGGAAAAGCGATCCACAACGACAAATAAAGAGTCATGCCCATTCTTAGACCTAGGTAATCCTAACACAAAGTCCATGCTAATGTTGGACCAAGGTGCATGAGGTATAGGCAATGTCATATAAAGACCAAATGCGTAGACTTAGACTTAGCTTGAATACATGTAGTGCATCATAGAACGTAGCGCTCCACGTCTCGCTTCATCTTGGGCCAATAGTAATGAGTGGAGAGCATGTACAATGTCTTGTCTCGACTAAAGTGACCCATGAGGACTCCACCATGTGATTCTTGGAGAAGCAAAAGTTGGAGAGATGACTTCGGAATGCAAAGCTTGTTTTGTTTAAAGAGAAAGCCCTTATGCAAATAGACATCATCAACTCCTTTGTCAATGGAGCACTTTGCAAAAATTTGTCCAAAGAATGGGTCGGAAGCATACAAATTTTTGATGTCATCAAGACCCAACACTGTTTACTTCGAGGTAAGTAAGAAGGCTTGTCCTCTTGCGAGACAAAGCATCCGCAATTACATTATCTTTGCCCTTCTTATACTTGACAATGTAAGGAAAAGACTCCATAAACTCAACCGACTTAGCATGTCTTTTACTCAAGTTGGTTTGGCCTTTGAAAAATTGCAAGAACTCATGGTCAGAATGTATGATAATTTCCTTGGGCCAAAGGTAATGTTGCCAAACTTGAAGAACACGAACTAAGGAAAAAAGATTTTGTCATAAATCGGATAGTTAAGGTGTGCACCATCAAGTTTCTCGCTATGGTAAGCAATATGACGTCCATTTTGCATAAGGACTCCTCCAATGCCAATACCACTAGCGTCAGACTCTATCTAAAAAGTTTTTGTGAAATCCGGTAACACGAGAAGAGGTGCTTTAGTTAGCCTCTTTTTAAGCTCATCAAAGGCTTTTTGTTGTGCTTAGCCCCACACGAAGCTGACATTCTTTTTTGGTCAACTCGTTGAGAGGGCAAGAAATGGTAGATAAGTATTTCACAAAGCGACGATAAAAACTAGCCAACCCATGAAAACTTCGATGTTCACTCACATTGGTGGGGATGGGACAATCTCAAAGTTCTTTGACTTTAGAAACATCAACTTTCAATGCCATTGGAAGAAACAACAAAACCAAGGAAAATCAACTTGTCTTTAGAAAAAGTGCACTTGGGAATATTAGCATATAGCTTTTCATTTCGAAGGATTTATAAGACTTCCTTTACATGTGTAACATGTTCCACAAGAGACTTGGTATACACAAGAATATCGTCAAAATAGACAAGAACACTTTTTCCAATGAGAGAACGCAAGATATGATTCATAAGGCGCATGAAGTTGGATGTTGCATTGGATAAGGCAAAAGGCATGACCAACCATTCATAGTGACCAAGTTTGGTCTTGAAAGCAGTTTTTCACTCATCACCCTCTGCCATGCGTATTTGATGGTAACCACTACGAAGATCAATTTTAGAGAAAATAGTGGCTCCACGCAACTCATCAAGCATGTCGTCAAGACGTGGTATAGGATGTTTGTAATATACGGTGATAGCATTGATTGGATAACAGTCCATGCATAACCGCAGCGTATCATCCATTTTGGGAACGAGAATCACAGGTACCACACTTGGACTAGTGCTTACTTGGATTAAATCTTTGGAGACGATTTGGTTGATTTGTCGTTCGATCTCCTTCGTCTCCTCTGGGTTTTGTGCGGTAGGTGGCATGGTTTGGGTGAGGTGTGCCGAGTATGAGGTAAATGCGGTGCTCAATTCCGCGAAGATGAGGTAGTCCATGAGGGAGCTCTTCAGGAAACATGTCCTTGAATTCCTGCAAAATAGCCATCAAAGAGGGAGGAATATTGGTCAAGTCATTAGTTCCTTGTGCTAGTCCCTTGCAAACAAGGACATAGTGCAAGATGGATGGGTTATTCCTCACATGTCTCATCTCACTTTTGGTGGCAAGAAGAACACTCTTAGTTTTTCCACTCGAGTTAGGCTTGTGGCTCTTACTCGCTATATGGTGGTTCTCTCGCTCACCACTCTTATCACAAGTAGGTGTTGTGGTTTGCGCCCACCCTAAAGCCTTTGCATTGTCCGCAATTATTTGGCTAGGAGTCATTGGTTGCAAAACACTTGTCTTGTTAAGCCATTTGAAGATGTACACATTGGTGTGACCGTCATGTATTGCATCTTTGTCAAATTGCCACGTTCGACCAAGCAACATATGGCAAACTTTCATGGAGACTACATCACACTCTATCATGTCTTTGTAGGGGCCAATATAGAATGTTACCGAGACAGTATGTTTGATCTTCACAGACCCTTGGTCACTTAGCCATTGGACATGGTAGGGGTGCTTGTGTGGATGGAGGGTGAGGTTGAGATTTTCACACAACTTGATGCTAGCAAGGTTGTGATAACTCCCTCCATCGATGATCACTTTGATAGATTTCCCATTGATGCCGGCACGTGTTTGGAAGATGTTGGATCCTTGATCTTCATGTTCTTGGGCTTGAGTAGTAAAGATCCTTGTGACGATATGCGATTGACTTGTGTCATGTTCACACATGAGGAGTTCTTGGTCATCTTCCACATGTTGCCTTGTCATTTCCTCTTTGACTCGAGCATCAAATTCCACTTCACTCAATTATTCCTCATTACCATTGTCATGGATGAACAATAATTTCTTGTTTCCACAATTGGCTGACTTGTGTCCTTTACCTCCACACTTGTAGCATTCTCCGTTGAAGGGCGGGTCATCCTTTGTATGATTGCCACTTGGGGGACGTTTTACTTGAGGAAGTCTGGGCTTGAAGGAAGGCTTGGAGGTACTTGAGGAGCTTCCATTGAAGGTTGTTGGTGTAGCGATTGAAGCTTGCTTTTAGGTGAGGTATGTCTTTGACTTGTTGTATTTGATGTCCTCTTGTACTTGACACTCGGCTTTTGTTGCAATGTGTACAAGCTCAACCATGGTGTTGTACTTTTGGAACTCAATGATGCGCTTAATTGGATGGTTCAAGATGATGAGGAAACGTGCCATACTTTTCTCTTCGCACTCTTCAATGTTGGCATGAATCATGTTGAGGTCCATTTGCTTGAAGTACTCTTCCACGATCTTTGTCCCTTGACTAAGCGATTGTATCTTGTTGAAAAGGTCACGCGTGTACTGCATAGTAACAAAGCGGGATCTCACATGAGCCTTCATGTCATGCCAAGTTGTGATTGGAGGCTCTTCTCTTGCGTCACGAGTGACTCGAACTTGTTCCCACCAAAGGTTGGCATAATCATCGAACTCAAGTGAAGCCATGGTGACCATCTTCTCATCACTATAGTTGTGCATACAGAAGATCTTGTCAAACTTGAGTGCCCATGAGAGGTATTCTTCGAGATCATTTGGCTGCCCCCTAAAAACAATTTAAAATTTCATTTAATTTTAAAATAGACTTTTGCAAATAGTTTTTAGACGAATAAAAGACCCGGAAAAAGACCGGAGTTTTAATTTGAAATTAAGACAGAGATAATTTGGAAGACAAAGATAGGCTTTTACAAAATAGTTTTAGACAAACTTATGCACGATGATGACGATGCTCAAATGCAATGTGGCATGATGACATGAGCATGCGGTCATGATGATGCAATGCACAAAAACACATCGATTTTCTAGTAGTGGTTTTTACGGGATGCCACAATAAACTAGTAGGAAGTTTAGCCCACTTTTGTGCAGGTATTAGACCCTTTTGTATGGAAGTACCACTGTTGTAAGTAAATACTATCAAGTATCTATTTCCTTCAATTACTAGTCGTGGTTAAATCCAGTTAACTGACATTTTTTTATCCCAGACTACAGATTTTGTGTCTTCTGTCTTTGCTGTAAACCTTTTTTCCTTTGTCTTGTGTTGTCTGTAAAATGGTCCTGCAGTTCAACGTGTTACAAATATAGCTACCTTGTACTTGAAGAGGAGACGGACTACATTTTCCTGGCATCCACAGAATTGGCATTGCTCATTGCCAGACCACCCTCTTTTCATGAGGTTGTCCTTGGTTATTCATAGAAATTATAAAGCACGGTGTTCAATTACATCGATTCAAACTATTACATCACACACTACATCAAATTCATTACCCACATATACTACATCGATTCAAACTATTACACACACATACTACTTCAAATTCATTACCCACACATACTACATCGATTCAAACTATTACACATTTTTAGTCGATGCTAACTTCCTGCTACACTCTCCATACTACAAATTCATTAGCCACAAATACCACAGCAATTCAATAGAGCTCTCTCTTCACTGGAGGGAAATCAGAACCACCAGCTTGTCCAAGCCCAGTTCCCCCACATAAACTGTGTGCACCGTCGTGAAACTATGGTGGTCCTGTCCCATCGATCCTTCCAGGCCAACACTATAGGCGATGAGGACACTTTCTAGCAGCCTCTTCGGGGCCCTGAATGCCATGTACCAATTCCAGAACCTCCTCCATGTGGATGATGACCGGGTGCTTCCAGCAAAGCTGTCGCCCTGCCCTGCTTGGAATCTGCACCTCGTACATCTTAGGAACGGCGTCAGGATCTTTCAGCCACGCCTTTACCTCGATGACCCATCTGTCGCTCGGTGGCACGATTTCCACCAGCTCGCCGCCAAGGCTGCCGACGATGTGCTTGAGGGCCTCCAGCTCCCAAGCATCCAATGGGAGGCTGTTAAAGCCGAGTTTGGAGAAGAAACGAAGCTGCCCCAAGCGATCGTCCCACCCACAGGCGCGATGCCAATGCATGAAGCTCATTTTCTCCCCGCGGCACTCGAAAGAACGGGAAGAATGCAGAACGTGCTCGGTGTCTGAGCTGTGCTCGAACCGGACGAAAAAATCGAATGGCGGCGCACATACGTCAATCTTGACGTCATTTTGTCTGATTCCAAAACGAGACCTAAAAGCCGACAGCAACTCTGCCGGCGACACGGCAGGACAGACGCCCAACATGGTGGCCATGAGAGTGTTGTTGTCGAACTGCTGTGCCAGGGCTACCATGCCTGGGGTGCGCAGCAACACGCAACTGCTCGAGGCTGGTCGCCGGCCAGGATCGCCCAACGGGACGCGCTCTACCATGCGAGAAGGACTAGCCAGAGGTGAGATATTAGTCTGGGGACGCGAAGCTGCGATATAGCGAATGATGCGACGGTGATGGCTGCGAGCTTCGATTAGAGGCGTGGGAGGTTGACCGGACATGGCGGGGATGCAAATTAGAGAATGTGCGGGCTCCAATCTAAGACGAGCAGCCGTAGCTGAGCAAATGTTATGGGGAGGGGAGCAACCAGAGTAGAGCAACGAAATAGATCTGGTCCACTCAAGGATCTCGTCCACGCAGGGGTAAGCTAGTCCACAGCTACAAAAGATAACAGGGAATACTGACAGGGCGGGTCAAGAAGAGTTGACCTAACGGCGGTATTTGAGTTCAACCATTTTTCGTCTGGTTCAAACGACCGTTTAGCCGTTAGATTTGTATTCACTCCCATTTGGCCCTTCTGGACAATTGACGATTCTACTACGGCCTCTCCGTGCGATTGATGACAACTCGGGTACCAGGATGCACTCGCCCGGGAAGTTTGGTACCGCAAACAAACAATCCCTGGCAAGTGGGGAGTCTTGGTGAGATATTGATGTCTTGGCAAGGTGCTCTGATGCCAAGGCCTAGTACAATGAGGGAGGCGCAATGCAAACTCCAACGCGGCAGGGGATAATTGGTGCTCCTTTCACAAGGAGCATGAGACTAAAATTAGGTAGATCCACAAGGGTGTCTTCTAATTATAGTTATCCAAGTTTGAGGTTTATGTTGGAGGGGTGGGGCTATATATAGGCTAGCCACTAATATGAGGGTAGTTTGAGCAAACTGAAAGTATTAAGGGGTTACAAGTCCTGAGGGCTGAGCTAGTGCACGCAGGCACAGTGGCGTACGACATTACCGGAATTAGGTCCGATAGTACCGGTTGTGTCCGGTAGCAGGTGGGGAAGGGACGATAGCACTAGCCTGGCCCTGAGGTTGTGCTCGAGCAGCGGTAGTACCACCTGTGGGGATGGTAGTACTGGATGTTGCGGTAGTGCCACCGTCTTAGTACCGGGTGGCCTAGAGTCTAGCTGGGGGCTTCGGGTATGGGTGGTAGTACCGCTTGGTCCGAGTGGTAGTACCGCTGGCGACAGAAGGTTCCCTGCTGGCTCTGCTGCTGCCTCATCCATCTCTTGGTTATCGGCTTCGTACCTGGTTACACAAAGAGTATTTGGATGAAGTAGTAATCCATCCCAAGTTGTATAAAAGTTGCACGAGGATAGGAGCGAATTCACCTTAGCTTGGAGGAGCTTGACTCGCGCACGAGTCATCAGTCCACTTGGGGGACTTGGTGGTGCAGATGTAGTGGCATCCATAGGGCAAGCTGCATCAGCTCCCTCCCCTTGGGAAAGAGTCGTCCTTGACTCTTGATGACCCACAAGTATCGGGGTGTATCGCAGTATTTTCAATAAGTAAGAGTGTCGAACCCAACAAGGAGCAGAAGGTGCTGGCTAGTGGTATGGATCAGGAATTCTCTGCAAATACTTAGCAAACGGATTTTTAGGGGTTTTCGATAAAGCAAGTAAAAAAAGTACGAGTAAACAAAAGACAGTAGGAATAAATGCAGCAAGTGGCCCAATCCTTTATGTAGCAAAGGTCAAGCCGGTTGTATTTCTATAGATGACCAAACGTTCTCGAGGACACATGGGAAGACTATCAAGTGCTTTCGTTTCATATAGCTGATTAATCTTCTCTAGCTTGCTAAGTGTTTTGTGGGTGAACCTGTGCTAATGTACCTCCCCATCCAAGACTAATACATACTTGTGATTAAACCCCTTGCAAACATCCGTAAGTACAAGAAAGTAATTAAGGTAGAAACCTAACCACAACTTTAAATTCTAAGACCCTTACGTCCCTTGTGCAATGGTTTCCTAACGGGGGTTCAGGTTACTGTCACTCCGGCAACCCCTATGATTAGTAGCCAAATACACAATGCATTCCCCTAGGCCCTTATAGGTGAAGTGTCATGTAGTCGACGTTCACATGACACCACTAGAAGAAGTACACCACAACTTAAATAACAATCTATTGAATCTTTCTCAACGCAACTCCACTACTAAGAACAAGACTTCTCCCATGTCCTCAAGAACAAAACGAACTACTCACAAGACATCATATGGATCATGATCAGAGATGTAATAATGATGTATAACAATCTGAACATAAACAATAATTCAATGGTTCACTCAATAGCATCAACTACAAAGAGTAATCAACACCGGGAAAGTTTCCCCTATGAACTATGCAAGATTCAACGCAATTGTTACAGCAATATGGAGATGGTCATGAGGGTGCTGATGGTGATGATGATGGTGATGATGATGATGATCCCGATGAAGTCCAGCTTGATGGTGGTGTTGATGGCGACGATCTCCCCTCTCCGGGAAGGAATTCCCCCGGCAGAAATCTGTCTGCCGGAGAGATCTTTCTCTCTCGGTGTTTTCCGCCCCGCAGAGGCAGCGGAATCTTTCTATGGTCGCTCCCTGAGTCTTAGGGTTTCAGGAGGTTGATATATGCCAGAGGGGAGAGGCTGGAGTGGGCCAGGGCGGCCACACCACCTCCAGGCACGTCCTAGTCCTCCCCGCTCCATGGGATGGTGTGGGCCCCCTCTGGCCCACCTCCACTCCATCTTCTGGCATCCTTAGTCTTCTGGAAAAATAGGATTTTCCATATATTTTCCCAGATTTTCTGATCTTCGCGAATTTTGCCTCCAAACAGCACCATTTCCATCAGAATCCCGACTGCAGCGGTCCATCCTCCAAAAGTCATCAACCATGCAAAAATAGATGAAATAACATAAGTATCACCTCTCAATACGAAATATATCAATGAATAATAGTGAATTAAGACATAGAATAGTGATGCAAAATGGACGTATCAACTCTTCATGCATATCATCTTGAACATCTCCATGAAAAGGTGAAAGGTCCTTGATGTTGAATGTATTTCTTACAAGGTACTTCGATGTCAGGATGTCGATGATGTAGGCATTGTTGTTGATTCTCTTCAGGACCTTGAAGGTCCCATCTCCTCTTGGTTTGAGCTTGGAATCACGTTCCTTAGGGAAACGGTCCTTCCTCAAGTATCCACACAAGGTCGCCTTCCACAAAGATCATCTCCTTCTGGTCCTTGTTTAACCTTGATGCTTGGCGAAGGACTTGTTGCTCGATAGTAACCTTGATGCTTGGGCGCGCTTGTTGATGTCCATGTTGGTGCGCTCTCGGAGAGGAAGTGGTAGGATGTCGAGTGCGGTGAGAGGCTCTAAACCATAGACGACCATGAATGGGATCATCTTCTTTACAGAGTGCTTGGAACGATTGTAGGTGAATTCTGAGTGGGGAATGCATTCCTCCAAATCCTTGAGGTTTTTCTTGATCAACACACGAAGGAGAGTACCGAGGCTTCGGTTGACGACCTCGGTTTGGCTATCGGTTTGCGGGTGTGAGGTGGATGAGAAGAGTAGCCTGATGCTGAGCTTGGCCTTGAGTGTCTTCCATAAGTAGCTCATGAATTTGATGTTGAAGTCAGAGAAGATTGTTCTTGGCACACCGTGAAGACTGGCGATTTCCCTGAAAACATATTTGCAACATGTGAAGCATCATCGGTCTTATGGAATGGTATGAAGTGTGCCATTTTGGAAAAAGCGATCCACAATGACAAATAAAGAGTCATTCCCATTCTTAGACCTAGGTAATCTTAACACAAAGTCCATGCTAATGTTGGACCAAGGTGCATGAGGTATAGGCAATGGCATATAAAGACCAAATGCGTAGACTTAGACTTAGCTTGAATACATGTAGTGCATCATAGAACGTAGCGCTCCGCGTCTCGCTTCATCTTGGGCCAATAGTAATGAGTGGAGTGCATGTACAATGTCTTGTCACGACTAAAGTGACCCATGAGCACTCCACCATGTGATTCTTGGAGAAGCAAAAGTTGGAGAGATGACTTCGGAATGCAAAGCTTGTTTTGTTTAAAGAGAAAGCCCTTATGCAAATAGACATCATCAACTCCTTTGTCAATGGAGCACTTTGCAAAAATTTGTCCAAAGAATGGGTCGAAAGCATACAAATTTTTGATGTCATCAAGACCCAACACTGTTTACTTCGAGGCAAGTAAGAAGGCTTGTGTTCTTGCGAGACAAAGCATCCGCAATTACATTATCTTTGCCCTTCTTATACTTGACAATGTAAGGAAAAGACTCCATAAACTCAACCGACTTAGCATGTATTTTACTCAAGTTGGCTTGGCCTTTGAAAAATTGCAAGAACTCATGGTCAGAATGTATGATAATTTCCTTAGGCCAAAGGTAATGTTGCTAAACTTGAAGAACACGAACTAAGGAAAAAAGCTCTTTGTCATAAATCTGATAGTTAAGGTGTGCACCATCAAGTTTCTCGCTATGGTAAGCAATACGACGTCCATTTTGCATCAGGACTCCTCCAATGCCAATACCACTAGCGTCAGACTCTATCTAAAAAGTTTTTGTGAAATCCGGTAACACGAGAAGAGGTGCTTCAGTTAGCCTCTTTTTAAGCTCATCAAAGGCTTTTTGTTGTGCTTTGCCCCACACGAAGCTGACATTCTTTTTTGGTCAACTCGTTGAGAGGGCAAGAAATGGTAGATAAGTATTTCACAAAGCGACGATAAAAACTAGCCAACCCATGAAAACTTCGAAGTTCACTCACATTGGTGGGGATGGGCCAATCTCAAATGTCTTTGACTTTAGAAACATCAACTTTCAATGCCATTGGAAGAAACAACAAAACCAAGGAAAATTAACATGTCTTTAGCAAAAGTGCACTTGGGAATATTAGCATATAGCTTTTCATTTCGAAGGATTTGTAAGACTTCCTTTACATGTGTAACATGTTCCACAAGCGACTTGCTATACACAAGAATATCGTCAAAATAGACAAGAACACTTTTTCCAATGAGAGAACGCAGATATGATTCATAAGGCGCATGAAGTTGGATGTTGCATTGGATAAGGCAAAAGGCATGAGCAACCATTCATAGTGACCAAGTTTGGTCTTGAAGGCAGTTTTTCACTCATCACCCTCTGCCATGTGTATTTGATGGTAACCACTACGAAGATCAATTTTAGAGAAAATAGTGGCTCCACGCAACTCATCAAGCATGTCGTCAAGACCGTGGTATAGGATGTTTGTAATATAAGGTGATATCATTGATTGGACAATAGTCCATGCATAACCGCAGCGTATCATCCATTTTGGGAACAAGAATCTCAGGTACCACACTTGGACTAGTGCTTACTTGGATTAAATCTTTGGAGACGATTTGGTTGATTTGTCGTTCGATCTCCTTCGTCTCCTCTGGGTTCGTGCGGTAGGTGGCACGGTTTGGGTGAGGTGTGCCGAGTATGAGGTAAATGCGGTGATCAATTCCGCGAAGATGAGGTAGTCCATGAGGGAGCTCTTCAGGAAACATGTCCTTGAATTCCTCCAAAATAACCATCAAAGAGGGAGGAATATTGGTCAAGTCATTAGTTCCTTGTGCTAGTCCCTTGCAAACAAGGACATTGTGCAAGATGGATGGGTTATTCCTCACATGTCTCATCTCACTTTTGGTGGCAAGAAGAACACTCTTAGTTTTTCCACTCGAGTTAGGCTTGTGGATCTTACTCGCTATATGGTGGTTCTCTCGCTCACCACTCTTATCACAAGTAGGTGTTGTGGTTTGCGCCCTCCCTAAAGCCTTTGCATTGTCCGCAATTATTTGGCTAGGAGTCATTGGTTGCAAAACACATGTCTTGTTAAGCCATTTGAAGATGTAGACATTGGTGTGACCGTCATGTGTTACACCTTTGTCAAATTGCCACGGTCGACCAAGCAACATATGGCAAACTTTCATGGAGACTATATCACACTCTATCATGTCTTTGTAGGGGCCAATATAGAATGTTATCGAGACGGTATGTTTGATCTTCACAGACCCTTGGTCACTTAGCCATTGGACATGGTAGGGGTGCTTGTGTGGATGGAGGGTGAGGTTGAGATTTTCACACAACTTGATGCTAGGAAGGTTGTGATAACTCCCTCCATCGATGATCACTTTGATAGATTTCCCATTGATGCCGGCACGTGTTTGGAAGATGTTGGATCTTTGATCTTCATGTTCTTGGGCTTGAGTAGTAAAGATCCTTGTGACGACAAGCGATTGACTTGTGTCATGTTCACACATGAGGAGTTCTTGGTCATCTTCGACATGTTGCCTTGTCATTTCCTCTTTGACTCGAGCATCAAATTCCGCTTCACTCAAGTATTCCTCATCGCCATTGTCATGGATGAACAATAATTTCTTGTTTCCACAATTGGCTGACTTGTGTCCTTTACCTCCACACTTGTAGCATTCTCCGTTGAAGGGCGGGTCATCCTTTGTATGATTGCCACTTGGGGGACGTTTTCCTTGAGGAAGTCTGGGCTTGAAGGAAGGCTTGGAGGTACTTGAGGAGCTTCCATTGAAGGTTGTTGGTGTAGCAATTGAAGATTGCTTGTAGGTGAGGTATGTCTTTGGCTTGTTGTATTTGATGTCCTCTTGTACTTGACACTCGGCTTTTGTTGCAATGTGTACAAGCTCAACCATGGTGTTGTACTTTTGGAACTCAATGATGCGCTTAATTGGATGGATCAAGATGATGAGGAAACGTGCCATACTTTTCTCTTCGCACTCTTCAATGTTGGCATGAATCATCTTGAGGTCCATTTGCTTGAAGTACTCTTCCACGATCTTTGTCCCTTGACTAAGCGATTGTATCTTGTTGAAAAGGTCACGCGTGTACTGCATAGGAACAAAGCGGGATCTCACATGAGCCTTCATGTCATGCCAAGTTGTGATTGGAGGCTCTTCTCTTGCGTCACGAGTGACTCGAACTTGTTCCCACCAAAGGTTGGCATAATCATCGAACTCAAGTGAAGCCATGGTGACCATCTTCTCATCACTATAGTTGTGCATACGGAAGATCTTGTCAAACTTGAGTGCCCATGAGAGGTATTCTTCAAGATCATTTGAACCAGTGAACTTGGGCATTTGAACTTGAGCTTGCCAAAAGTTTCTTCATCATTGCGGTCACGTAGCGATTTTTGCCTTAATGGTGACGGTTTTCATCTTCCATGCAATCATTTCGATGAGCTTGGTGACCTCGTTGATGCACTTGCGATTGAGGAGCCACATTTGGAGGTGGCAGAAATTTATTTTTGGACATTGTTGAGGAGCTTGCTCTTGATCTTGGCACGGTTGTTGAAGAGGAGGAGGCACTTGGGCCCCATGACGATGATGAGACTGTGGAGCCTCTTAACGCGATTGTTGACAAAGAGGAGGCTTGTTCCTTGGTTGGTGATGCGGATTAGGAACACGGGCCTCATGACAAAGGTCATGGTTTTGAGCCTCATGACATGGTGGGTGTCACTCGGCATGTACCATTTGATGCTCCATGTCTTGATGTGGTGGAGGAGGCTTGTCATGGTGACCATGGTGGCGGTGTGGACATTCATGACGGTGATGATGAAGAGGAGGATCTTGGAGAGCTTCATGTCGGTGACGAGCTTGTTCCTCCAAGTTGGAGTCATCACTGGTAGTGTCAAGTATGTTCCATGGGCGATGGCCATGGACTTGTGGTTGTACTCGAGATTCCACTTGTGGTTGCGCTTGTTGGATCACTTGTTCCCTTGCATGATGATGTTGTCCTTCTCGCCTTGATTGGGGCCTTGAGGATAAATCACCATCATATATTGATGTTGCGGAGTGTCGTGGGGAAGGTACGTAGTGCAAATAACTTCCATCTTTAATCACGGGGGCATCATTGTGTCTTGGAGAACTTGCATGAGGGTCTTGACGCACTTTAATGGTGTTGTGAAGAGCTTGATGCGCGTGAACATGGTCTTGTGTTTCGTGTGAGCTCGGTCATCGACCTTTGTAGTGCTTCGTTTTGGTTGGCAAATTGATGTGTATGGCCCTAATCTCTTGATGAAGGTTGGAGAAGCCCTGTCGTATATCATGCATTTGTTGTTGTAGGCCATCAAAGCGGTTGCCGATGCTCTTGAATTCGGCTTGCGTTTCACCGAATTGTTCATCTTGGCATGACTCGAGAGCATTGCAATGTTCACGGAACTCATGGCGAATGATGTAGTGGCTTGCGCGTGTCATGTACATGCCTTCGTCTTCACCTTGAGGAGCAGGTTAGCTCGACTCACCGTGCCTATCCATCATGCAAAACAACAATGGATTGTATATGGAAGGTAATATGTGGTGGGTGTAAGCCTTTTACCTCACCTTGGGGATTGCACCGAACTAGAAGCTATAAGTAAGAACTATTATCTTGCAAAGTGAAATCGCAAAGATACCTCACACTAAAGAAAGAACTAAAACTCTCAAAGGCTTTTGGTGGAGGGTTAGGAAGGTGGAAACCCAAACGAAACAATCCGAAGAAAAGGTTATTGTTAAAGATGGGAAAGAACCAAAGATCAAAAGCAAAAAGGAAACAATCTACAAAGACACAAAGATACACACGCGTGGAGATGGATGTGGTTAGCAGGACTATGAAAATGAGCACAAAATGTCCTAACAAAGACTAAGCTCAATTGTCGTGCCAACACAAGGAGAGACCACAACTTGTTCGCCAAAAGAGGATAAGCAACGGATTTGTGTACTTGCCTTGGTTGCGCTCTTTCTCTCTCTCTCTTTGCTTACAAGCTTGATACTCTCTTTGTATTGGGAGAATATGTATCTTTCTATTTATCTTTTTCTTTTCTTTTTTCTCTTTTTTTATTCTTTTTGTCCCTTTCTATACTACTATGTCAACTTTTGTATTTGCTTACACACTCTCGCTTTCCAAGGTCAAGTACACAATGCTTAGGCAAACACAAAATGAGCTGCTCTCGTAGGATAGATACACACAAAAGAAGAAGGGTTAACAAGGTGGAGCAAGTTATACCTTTGGTATTGATGTAGCCGACCTATGATCATTACCACATCATGGTCTCCAACTTGTGCCAAGTCGTCATGGACTTCAAAGGTTAATCAGATCCTCTATGCGAGTCCACTTCCTACCCTATTGAATGCTATACTACTTCATACTCCATCCCATGATCATGATAGGTTCACACCGACAAGTACAGAGGCAAGGGAGGAAGCCCGTAGCACCCGATAAGACTGATGCTTGGAAGAGGAAGAGGACGAAGACATACCTAACCGGTAATACCGCCCCTACCCAGTGGTACTACTAGACCTAGTGGATCGATCCCGTGCTGCGCCATCACCGATACTACCGGACCTGAGGGACCGGTACTACCGGTCTCTACCGAAGCCCGCACCATCGCCTCTGTATGCCTCGGCACCGGCTTGTGGTACTACTGGTCATCAAGTCCGGTACTAACGGTCCTGTTAGTGCCTGCGCGCATCAGATCTGGGCCACAACCCATGTACTCCCTTATTATATTCCAACCCTAGATCTATCCCCAAACTACCCCTATGTAAGTGTCTTTCCTACATATAGAGCCCCCACCCTAATGTATCCCTTAGGCATATATGATAGACTAAAGGTAACCACCTTTGTGGAATCTCTAGTTTTGCCTCAATCCTAGATCTGGACCGACTATTGTCACCAACCTCGTTGGAGTTTGCATCGCGCATCCATCGTTGTACAAGGCCTATGTTTGCAAGTGCGTGAGAGTAGTTGTCAGGACCCTCTCCAAGGTGTTCTTCCCTCTCCGCTTGGGATCAAAGGGAGCACGTTGACCGATCTTTCCTTGTGAGGATTCTATCGGACCGGTGGCCACTGGCGTAGCAATTTGTCTTGTATCGTGTGAGTTTTGCATGTGTTCATCGTGTTGTTCGCGAGGTGTGTATCCGCTTCTTCTACCTTCTTTCTTTCTCCTCGCTTTCCCATCGATTCTACCATAGGATCCATGAAGACCGAGCCACCGTTGAGGTCACCCTTATCATCTGGTATCAGCAGCTTTTGGTTGGCACATATTTCTCATCGATTTGGTCTTTTCCCCAAAAATTCAAAAATTCCACCTAGCCCCAATCCATGGTTTGGATCGATATGTGATTTGAGTGAGTTTTGGTAGATCTTAATTCGTGGATTACTTGCTAAAATTGTTGATCTACCTTCCCCTACGTTCCCATAGCCTAATTCCTTGATTTACCTCTTCGATTTTGTGTTTTTCTTGAAGATTTTCTGCCCAAATCGCCCCAAAATCGCGAAAACGCGTCAAAACTAGGTGTTTCTGCGATCATTGGTACTACCGGGCTCAAAACCTGGTACTACCGCACATCTCCGGTACATAAACGGTACTACTGGACCTCAGGAAATCCGATACTACCGCACAGAAACCCGGTACTACCGCCCGTACCAGAGAAGAATCAATAGAATTCCCAGATTTCAGCCTCTCACCATTTTGAGCATAACTTTTAAATTCGACCTCGAATTTTGGTGTTCTTTAGCTCGTTTCGAAGAGAACAAGGAGCTATACATCATAATTTAAGTGGTTCTTGCTATATGATCCATCCAAATTCCATGAGCAAGGAGGAATCCAACAATAAAGGGTGAAGATCGGCGATGAAAGGTATAAATATTCCATGATTTCTCCCCACTTGAATTCCTCTGTGAGCTATACTCTCTTTGCGACCAACAAATACCTACTTATACTAGTTCCTCCTATGATTGCTTGGTATATGCATATTTGATACCTTGTAGAATTTCTAGCAAAAGTTGTGAGTGCGCTATCTCATATAGTTGTTGGCACAAGAAAGAGGCAAGTGAAAAAGACAAAAAAATAAAAAAAGAAAGAAACAAGTGCCTCATAGAATAGGAAGCGGAAGATCGATGAACATAATATAGGTGGTACTTATTGTGAATATCTTGTAGCCGACCAATTTATTGCAATCGAACTAGCGTCTCTCCTTGCACTTGTGCGACACCAGCTTATAGTTTTCGCTAGGTAATCATATGATTGTTAGCTCACTTTCTCCGTCGCATAAGTACCATTTATCCCACATGTGTGTGTTTCCTTGTACATAATTCCTCTATCTTATGGATTGACTTGTTTTTCTTGGTGATCAACGTGGTTCTTTACTTGCCATTACAACTTCTTGATTTCAAATTGTTTCTTGACATGCTACCTTCCATACCCATCCATCATAAGCTTTGTGTGTGTGTGTTTTTTAGTGGTTAGTTGGTTTTGGTGTTCCACACGAACTTCACTTTACTTGATTTTTATTGCTCTCAAGTGTGGCCACTTGCATGATACTATATTCCAAGGTAAAGTAAGGCTTGACGTTGCATCCCTACAACCCTCTACCACTTCCATATACACCACTTGGTATTGTGAAGCATGTCTAGGGAGTCCGGAACCGAGGAGGATTTCTATGACAAATCCACGATGAGCTACCATGCCTACGCCTCCACAAGCATGGATGACATGATGGAGCACTACACCGACAATGGCTCCACATGCTTGGGTGATATGGAGTTCTACAACAACAATAACTCCCCAAGCATGGACGACTTCAAGGACGACAATGACAAGCTCCTCAAGTTGCATCGACCAAGATGGAGCCTCCACCTCGAGATCACCAAGGTCCACCATCAAATGGACACGGTCAGAAGCACTCTCAACAACTTCAAGCGCGACATGGACAACTTCAAGCATGACGTGGATGACAACTTTGCCAAGAACATGTGCATGCTCGCCAAACTTAACAAGTCCACCTCAATAAGGCGCCACAAGTATACAGAGAGTGCCAACAAAAAAGAGCATTGTCACGAGCGTCATATGGATGACCAAGTGCGCCACCTACGTCAACCTTCGGCAAGGCATGCCAAAGACCTCCGTCAACAACATCATCATAAGGCACCTTTCACTACTTGTGCCACCACCACAATGGCCCCAAGAGCAAGCTCAAGATACAACCACACTCCTCAACATGTGGTATCCCCTTCTAGGGCCACCACCACAATGGCACCCCAAGTACAAAAGGGCACACCCTATTCTACAAGTGCAACGACCAAGGTCACTACCCATGGGCATGCCCAACCATCATATGCGGAAAGTGCCAACACCAAGGTCATACATTTTGGGAGTGCGCCACTACACAAGCCAAGGTGGTCATCGAAGAGGACGAGCAAGCTCCAAATCATGAGTCTACACTTCAAGATGGAGGAAGACAAGGCCACATATGTGATGAAGTTGATCCGAGCACCGATCTCGGCAACAACATGAGCCTACTTCCACCACTACTACAACATGGCGACAAGACGGTCGAGCATCAGATTTTCCCTTGGACCATGGAGGCGAGCGATGACCACCTTATGGCATCCAACATTGAAGGCGACAAGGTCAAGAATGGTGATCATGGGATTTTCCCTTCACCAAAGGAGGCGCATGGAGTTGAGAAAACTGAGCCTATCCCTATATGCTTGAGTGATGATGTGGTACCAATCCCATGTGAGTATGAGAGCCACTTAGCTCACTTGATTGCAAGCAAGAGTGAGATGAGTGACTCCACCTTACGTGATATTGAGTGCTTCCACTTGGAGGGCATGAGTGATACACCGAGTGAGTTGAGAGTGGTAGTAGTTGATAGGTCATGTGAGGCCATTTTGATTTCTAATGACTTACCCTCTACCTCTAGTGTGTTTTCTCATGATGTGCTAGGTTCCATGGATCAAGAAGCACCAAGCTTGGAGATGATGATGCCTCTGACTGAGAAGATGTACATGGTGGATGAAGATGATGCCATTCCCATACATGATGAAGAAGTTGCCCACATCGAGGCCAATACTACCACAACACCCACTTCATATGAGAGGTATCGACAAGGTAAAAATAAGGTTGTTGATGATGCCATGGTCCCACTAGTGGACATGATGACTTGTGATGATTTGCAAGCTATGGATGATATTTGTGACATTACATACGACTCATTGGTATTTACATGTGATACTTTTATTTTGCATAATGTTGAGCATGTGAAATTATTTGATTGTGATGATATTTCCATAGACATGACATGCTCTAAACGTTACGTTGATGATATCATTGCCTGCACTTTGTTGAACAATTGCTCTTTCCAATGTTTTGCTTGCAATGATGTTAAAAACGGTACCTCTCGGACCATGCTTTGTCATGGATGTTTTACAATTTCTCCCACTGCTTGCAATAAGATGAATAATTGCTATTTCACTTGTTTTGCTTGCAAAAATAATTCTCATATGGTTTCCATTGAGATAGCCCCCATAGCTTTCTCAAATTTTGGAGATTTTGATGAATGCCATGATAAGCATGTTCCCCACTTGCATACTCACCATACATCTATTTTACACTTAATTGAAATTAATAGTGATGTGCACAAGAAGAGATACATCATGATGGATGATGTATTTCTCTACCATGCACACATGTTCTTCATTTTGTGTATGATGTGTGTAGGTACCCGAACGATAATGTCAACCTCGATTGAGAACGAGTGGACAAAAAGAGATCTTGAGAACATCCCTCACTCGAGTTCAAGATCTAACCTAGCTCTAATACCTTTTGCATGATTTGCATCTTTCATGTTCAAAAATTGCTCTTTCCTATGGTTTGCTTGCAAGCATGTTGATGGTATTATTTCACCTTGTGACAATCATGTTTCGTTGCTATTGGATATTAATTCTTTGTGTGTTGCAACAAAAATGTTGAACAATTTCTCTTTCCGATGTTTTGTGTGCAACCATAATTCCATTATGAGCATGTACTGTCATGAGAGCTTCCAAGTATCTCGTATTGTTGTTTCAACAAACATAAGGATCACTTGCTCTTTCATATGGTTTGTTTACAAACTTGTTGTTTTTGCTTCAACTCTTGATACACATACGTCCATGATCTTTGCTTTGGATGATTTGTGTGTTTCTCCAACATATTGAACAATTTCTCTTTCGAATGGTTGGTTTGCACAAATAATGATGTTGTTTTGGATATCCTTCTTCATGTTTTTTTGCCGGATTCTCCTATTCTTGCATCAAAGATGTTGACCAATATTTTAGTCAATTGCTTTGTGTGCCACACTAAGATGTTATATGGAGTTTTTGAGTTCCCACATTTGGATGATGTTCAAATGATTTCCATGCACATTGACCTTACATGTGCTAATAGTGTTGTGAACAATAATGGACATGCCAAAAGTGACATCCTTCTCTATCATGCATGCAAATATTTTGCTTGGTCTTTGTTGTGTGAAGGTAAAAATGCATACACGTCAACCTCTATGGACCACGAGTTGACAAGATGAACCGTAGATAGTTACCTATGACTGCCTTTCAATGAGCTATCTCTACATCATAATGTAACTTCCTTCTACTTGAGGACTCATGCTATAACCTTCATGAATTGGCTACTATTTGCGTGTTGCTTCGCTTTTGTGGTGAGCTTTGTAGGGTTCATGAAAAGTGAAGGAACATTGAAGTGTTGTCAAATCAATCTTCCTGAGGACGACTATATGGTGAACCCCAGGATCAAGAATGTCTCTCGACCTATTCTAATTTGTGATAAGATTGTAGAGTCGAGGACGACTCTTTTTGAAGGGGAGATGATGTAGCCGACCTATGGTCGTTAGCACATCATGGTCTCCAAATTGTGCTAAGTCGTCATGGACTTCAAAGGTGAATCATATCCTCTATGCGAGTCCACTTCCTACACTATTGAATGGTATACTACTTCATACTCCATCCCATGATCATGATAGGTTCACACCGACAAGTACAGAGGCAAGGGAGGAATCCCGTAGCATCAAGCTTGACAAGACGGATGCTTGGAAGAGGAGGAGGATGAAGACAAACTTGATCGGTACTACCGCCCCTACCCAGCGGTACTACTGGCCCTGCTGCATCGAGCTCGTGCTGCGCCATCACCGGTACTACTAGACCCGAGGGACTGGTACTACCCTCATGTATCCCTTAGGCATAGATGATGGACTAAAGAAACCCCCTTTGTGGAATCTCTAGTTTTGCATCCCCTTTACAAAGGGGACCGACTATCGTCACCAACCTCGATGGAGTTTGCGTCGCGCATCCATTTTTGTACAAGGCCTACGTTTGCGAGTGCGTGAGAGTAGTTGTCAAGACCCTCTCCAAGGTGTTCTTCCCTCTCCACTTGGGATCGAAGGGAGCACGTTGACCGATCTTTCCTTGCGAGGATTCTATCGGACCGGTGGCCACCGGTGGGAGCAATTGGCCTTGTATCATGTGAGTTTTACGTGTGTTCATCGTGTTCTTCGCGAGGTGTATGTCCACTTCTGCTACCTTCTCCCTTTCCCATTGATTTGACCACAAAATCTGTGAAGATCGGGCCACCCTTGAGGTCACCCCTTATCAGGTATTGATGACGACTTGCAACCAGTGTTGGGATGATGTTCGGGTGTTGTGGTATCGTAGAGCATGGGGTGTAAGAGGTTGCGTAAGCTTGTTGTTAGTAAGGTGACACACTCGCGAAATATGAACAAACAAAAGAGGAAAGTTAGAAAACAAATTTGAGGCAAAAAAGGGGTGGAGAAAACTTTCTGTCTCGGGCGGTAATACTGCTTTTTCGGTCGGTAGTACCGCTCACCGGTAGTACCGGTTGTTTCGGCTGGTAGTACCACTCAGGATTTGCGGTAGTACCACTTTGCCGATTCCTAGGCGGGTGGATCTCGGAACTGGGTGCAAATTCGGCCCGCAAATCCTCAAATTCGCGGAAATCTGACCAAAATTGGGGTTGGAAACAAACAAGGTAGATCGACACCAATAGCAATAGATCTACGGATCAACTCCATGAAATACTCACCAAAACAAGAGATTGATACAAAGCCAATTTGGGGCCCTTGGGGATTTTTTATATTTTGGTGGATAGAAGAAAAAATTGTGGGGAAATTCGTGAGCAGCAAAGATCTTGATACCAATATGTTGAGAGCTAACCTCGTGGATGGCCCGATCTTTCATGAATCCGTTGGAAATTGAGGCGGAGTGAGTGGGGGATGAGGGAGAGGATGAAATACACGAACTCATGGACCAAGAACACGATGAAATCACACACACACACGAAGACTTGATAAAACCAATAGCTCACACCGGCAGCTACCATCTGGCACAATCCCT
The DNA here is from genome assembly GCA_916181665.1 of Avena sativa. Classification (NCBI taxonomy): domain Eukaryota; kingdom Viridiplantae; phylum Streptophyta; class Magnoliopsida; order Poales; family Poaceae; genus Avena; species Avena sativa. The sequence goes on along the minus strand of OV702292.1, from coordinate 253,515,290 downwards.
AGGATCAGCGTCAGGCGAAGATCTCTCTTGCTCAAACCGGCACATCGTGTGGGGATTCTTGGTGAGATCTTGATGTCTTGGCAAGGGGCTCCGATGCCAAGGACTTGTACAACAAGGGAGGCACGATGCAAACTCCAACGAGGCGGGGGATAATTGGTGCTCCTTTCACAAGGAGCATGCGACTAGAATTAGGGAGATCCACAAGGGTGTCTTCTAATTCCAATTATCCAAATCTGAGGTTTAAATTGGAGGGGTGGGGCTATATATGGCTAGCCACTAATATGAGGGTAGTTTGGCCAAACTGAAAGTATTAAGGGGTTACAAGTCCTGAGGGCTGAGCTGGTGCGCGCAGGCACAGTGGCATCCAATAGTACCGGACTTAGGTCCGGTAGTACCGGTTGTGTCTGGTAGTAGGTGGGGAAGGGCTGGTAGCGCTGGCCTGGGCCTTTGGTTGTGCTCTAGAAGCGGTAGTACCGGATGGTGTGGTAGTGCCACCGTCTTGGTACCGAGGCGACCTGGAGTCTGGATGGGGTCTTCGGGTACGGGCAGTAGTACCGCTTGGTCCGAGCGGTAGTACCGCTGGCAATAGAAGGTTCCCTGTTGGCTCTGCTGCTGCCTCGTCCATCTATTTCTTATCGGCTTCGTACCTGGTTACATAAAGAGTATTCGAATGAAGTAGTAATCCATCCCAAGTTGTATCAAACTCGCACGAGGATAGGAGTGAATTCACCTTAACTTGGAGGAGCTTGGCTTGGGCACGAGTCATTGGTCCACTTGGGGGACTTGGAGGTGTAGATGTAGTGGCATCCATAGGATGGACTGCATAGGAAAGTCAAGTCCACTAGACAAACCCAAATGCGATCTATCCGACCTCCAATAATGGTCCCGCATAGGAAAGCGCACTCATTGGTTCCTTTTGTGAGAGTTGGGAGATCTTTTCAAAATCAGTCAACATACAAGAAATCCCCAAGAAACCCGACGAGCACCTATTAGAACTATGTTCAATAGCCATTGCAGTACGGTGCACCCAACATGATATGGAACCAACAATTATGACCATTGGGAAAACAATCCATCATCTCACCAACTCATGGAACATCACAAGGATAACAAGAGAAACATGGGTGGCCAACCCAGTATTGACCCTGAAGAAAAGAACATGACTTTGCTTATGCATTGACTTTGCCATCCGAAGCAAACAAGCAGGACACACTCCTTTCTGTCTAGTCCACTGCACAAGAGCCGTGCTTCCAGTCGAAAGGCTAGAAGAACCCCCTTGAACCACCATGGTCAAAAGGAACATGCGAAGACTACAAAGAAGCAATTTAAGCTGAAGAGCACATACGATAGGATTTTTACTTTTTCTGCATTTTTATTTTCAATAAGGCGAACGGCCAAGCGAGCACGCCAAAACATGTACCCCCTATGATTCAACAATAAATAAAGATAAGTGCCCAAAACTGAGTCTTGGTCTCTTTCTATTCGTTTTATTCCTGAACCCGACACTCGGGGGCTACATCAACTGCTAAACTGATCAAAAAATATACACCCGAGACTCGAGGGCTTCGCCAAATATACCGTACTAAATAATTCAGCTTCAAAACAAAGCGTCTTGACCTAAATAGCTGTCTTGGCCCAGACCATCAGGCAAACGAAAGGGTCTCGCGTAATAAACAATTTCTGTATAAGCTAATGACTCTTCACTAAAAAGGTGTCATATATTTATCAGCTATTGGAATACAAATCTACATAATATACATGCTCCATGTTGCAGGAAATATTCATATGGCAAAATTTAGGAAGAAATCTTCGTCTTCCTCCAAACACCTCCAAACAATCCTGATGGCAGGCTTGCTAGCAGCCGTGTAATGAGGCTCCATATTAACCAACCCACAACTAGGAAGAGAAGGCAATCCCCGCGACACAGCATCCAAATCCAATGTAGGGTGGTGTACGTGCACCTAGGAAAGTGCAATTTTGGCACCTGCTACAAGCTACAGTTTCATGAAGTGGTAAATCCTCTCGCCTTGTCAAAACTCCAACATCAAATCGTGAAGACTCTGAGGTTGACGATCTCGAGGAAACATGGCATTATATACAATGGCCAAGGACCCGCGGCAACACTCGACAAATTGCTCCACCTCGGACAAGTGATCCTGGAGCTAGGCCACTGAATACGCACGGTGATGATAAGTCCAAAACTTACTACCAGTACCTTGGGAGGTGGACACTAGAGCATTCATTCATCTCCGCAGTCATTGGGTTTCCTCCCTCTCGCATAGCCGAACTCCTAAAGGAAAAGAAGAATGTCAATTTCCATAACTGAACAAGTAAAACTAGGGGGCTTCTGCGAAACACTTACAAAGCATCTTCTCGCTCGCCCTGTAGACTTCTTCTCAGAAATACGAATCGTGATCCAACACTTTGCACATTTTTGATTGTGACACGTCTACCATTGCTTGCATAACTCGAAGATTTCCTTCAAGTCTCTTCACCTATTCAATCTTCTCCGTGTATAATGGCAGATCAACAACATGAACAATGGTAGTTTCAGATGCACCCACCCTAGAAGAAGATGGCTGTGCATCCGAAGCCTAAGTGGACCCAGAGGGAGCAGTTGAATCAAGAAATATCTAGCATGACAGATGGCAAAGTACAAAAATTTCAGTGCACTAGATAACTTGCATAGACAGCAACAAATACATCGTTCACACATGCAAACCAAATACTTCTCGGCATAAAGATTAGTTTGACAAAAGAAACTAGGTTCATTACAAGCACAGTAAAACAAAAGGAAAGGCTTCTATAGCTACAAGCCAAATACGGGGCCGATTTCTTTGCAGACAAAGTAGCATTGGCCGATGGAGCATCAGCCGAAGAAGGCATACCTGGAGCAGTACCCCCAAAGGGAGATCCAGTCGAAGGATGGGAGGCGGATTTCTTGGGACCTCTACTTATGCCTAGGATAAGCCGTGAATACTTCTTGGCCTTCTTAATGAAGGGTTTAAGATCAATCGCTTTGCCGTCATCGGTGACAGGAACATACGAGCTAACCTTCATCTAGTCGACCTTCTCCCTGTGCGCCATCGCCAAAGCCATGGGAGTCTTGGCACCACTCTTTGACTGAACCATGATATAGTCTGTCAGCGGGTTCGTATCAGCGCCAAAGATAGTGACAAGGTCATTCAAATCTGTCGGTACCTCCTTCACTAGGAAAACTTCAGCATGAAGGCTTTTGAAGGCACGGCGCGAACGGATCAGAAGATTGCGTGTGCGAACACTATTGGCCTCAAGAGTCCCAACAACATCTGACAAAGGGTGAACCTTCTTGTCCTCATCAGCATTAGAGATTGGCCATTAAGCTCTGCAAAAGGAGCTCTAGTAAGAAACAATCACCAAAAAGAGACAATGCAACTAGAAGATTATGAAGAAGAAACTCACAAGTCAAACAAGTATTGAGAACTTCTAGTCGCTTCCTGAGATTTTCATCTCGTTCGGTGAGAGAAATCGCTTGCTTTTCCCTTTCTTCAGCACCAACCTTGGTTTTCTGCTTGGCCTCCTCGAGCGCTTTCTCCATGACCCGCAATTTGGCCTCCAAATATTCAACACGCTTTAATGCCTCATCCCGAATAACCCTGGACTCTTTGGCAGCAGCTGGATATTTTGAAAATTGCATGAAAGCCAATAAAAGGTCATGACAACAATATTATCGGGTGACAAAGAAAACCTTTAAATTCTCCAGCTTCATCGCAGATCTTGATAAAACGAGAGGCCATGACAACCATCTTACGCATCAGCGGCTGAGGCATAGAGAAAGAAATGTTACAACATTACAATCAAAGGAAAGATGCAACGATAAAACTTCGGAAAAATCACTTACATCCTGCGTATCTATTTCTGTCGCGTTCTTAGATATTGCCAAGCCTTTACCCACAAGATTTCTTCTTTTCAGAGGTGGCAGGTTTGGCGAGGTAGCAGCGTCTCTCGGGATTGGTTTTTTCGTAGGTGATTCCAGCGTTTTCTCCAGATCCGTCGATGGCTTAGGTGACTTGGCCAAAGGAGAGGCAACAGTAGCACCAAGGGGAGACACATGATGATCTTCTTGTTCATCATCATTTCAGGAGCAAAGTAAAGAATTTTGTCATCTCAGTAAAGGTATAGCTACCATAAAAAATAATTAAGAGAGACACCAGTACTTACGAGGAAACACCCCTAGTTATTTCAAAGAGATTCATCTAAGGCAAATCCGATGAAACAGGAAATGGTCGTTCTGAACTAGTCGCATCATCCAAGACATTGACTATTTGTACAACCTCAACACGCTTCCTCTTCTCAGCAACAGGCACCCTTCAGAAATATCTATACTGTGTCGAAGCAATAGAATGAGTGTGCGAAGAAGATTTAGCAGTAGATGACTCCTCTTCTTCATTAGGGATAGTCCCAGCTCTGGTGAAATCCTCAGATATAGAGGGACTGGTTGGAAGCTCACCATTCTCCAGAAGGGGAGGAAGAGTAGAAAGGTGGTCATAATCCTACATGATAAAGGGAATAGGTTAAGGCAACAAAAATACTATAACATATAAAGGATCACAAAAGGGGGAAGTAACTCACATCTTGGAGTAATTTTTTCTTGCCAAAGGGCTCCACCCACCAATTTGAAGGAACTGTACATTTCTTCATCAGCATGGTAAATGAGAGAACCCTTTTCTCATAAATGTGGAGAGAGAGGTTTTCTGGTGAAAGCCTCATAGGATCCCTCTTACTGGTGTAAGCCCACATACCTATTGGGTCCGCAGCGTAGAAAACAAAAAAATTCCTACGATGAGAACTATACGCCAAGATCTATCTACTAGATACAGAGCAACGGGTGGACATATATCCATGGAGAACTTACCCTCAAAGACAATGAGTTTTGTTAACGAGTAGGAACTCGTGGTTGATGTAGTCGTACGCTTGACGATCTCAAGATCGTGTGGAAGTCCGAGCGCCGCAAATCAGTAGCGCATTCGTCCTTGCACACAGGTTCAAGCCACCGAACAACCTCCACCTCCTTGCTCCAGCAAATCAGCAGAAGCAGCAACTCCTTCCAGACGCAAGTCCATCGGGAACATGTATCTCGCTAATCCGAGACCATGGGGGAATATCTAGAGGGGGAGAGAGATCCTTCACGAGGAGGTGTGCATTTGTGAGAGAGGAGAGGGGGGCCTTTTATAGGAGAGGGGGGACTCCTCCCCTACCATGGACGGCGGCCAAGGTGGGAGCCCCTTCCTCTTCCTCATTCATGTGGTGGAAGCTCCACTCACATCAATTCAAGCTCCACCCAAAGTTCCACTCACATGCATTAAATTTCCACCAAATTTAATGCCACTCTCAATTAATAAAACGCTTTTATTTATTTTATTCAGAATTTTGTTAATTACTTTAATTAACAAACATTCACATAAAACCCCTTGCAACATTTGAATATCACATGCAGAACTACTTTCTGCAATTTCACCCGAAACAATTCCGGTTTCTATCGAAACAATTCCTGTTTCTATCGAAACATTTCCTGCGCTTTGCAAACCTTTTGTCTGAAACATATGTGCTCCTAAATGGTGTCTGGCAACCTTTAAGAGTGTCACCCTACGGTTCGCGAATAATGCAGACATGATTGAGACTCCTCTCAGATCAATAATCAGAAGCGGGACCTGGAGATCCATACTGACTCCTGCACATTCAACGATGACTTCTGTGATCGTGAGAACCTTTAACGCTAGTAATTTAATCCCTTTGTCTCATGATATAATACATGTCCGAGATTCGATCATCAGTATCCAAATACCTAGTTTGATTTCGTTACCAACATGCACTCTTTTCTCATTCCCGTGATATAACATTCTAGTGATCACATCACTTGCTTGCAAGCTATCTTAATGTGATATCACCGAGAGAGCCCAGAGTATATCTATCCGTCATCGGGATTGACAAATTCTACTCTTGATCCATGATCCTCAACATAACACCTTCATATCACTGAACCCACCTTTATAGTCACCCTGTTACGGTGTGACGTTTGATGTTATCAAGATACTCTTCGAGTGTTAGCAATTAATATGATCTCATGGTCTAAGGACTAAGACTACTTCGTATGATGTTATAGCAATATAATCATAATGACTTGATCGTAATGCTATACTTTGGATGAATGTTCATCACATCATTTCACAAATGTTATGACCTTGTTATTAACAACACCCAATGTCCATGATTAGGAAACCTTGATCATCTTGTTAATCAACAAGCTAGTCTATAAGAGAGGCATAACTAGGAATCCTTTTTTTTTATTAAACACACATGTATTAACGTTTCCTAACAATACAATTATAGCATGCAAAATAAACATCTATCATATACAAGGAATACATAATAACAACTTAATTATTGCCTCTCAGGACATATTTCCTTCAATACCAAAGAGCCTCGCCTGGATTGGCTAGATATGCACCCGAAGGAAATAGGCTAAGATTTGTAACCCTGACAGTTCCTTGCCAACTTCAGTACGTAGTTTATCTATCCGCGCTAGCAAGGTCTTGCTCTCCTTCATTTCTTCGGGGGTAGGGCAATGGTCCCACGAATCAAGCCTTTGGCAGGTTTTCTTGGGGTCAAAAGGAGCCAACCCGAAGGTCTGGTCCTTATTTTTCTAGTCCTTGATGTAAAACCACTTGGTTTTCCACCCTTGGACAAAATCTGATATTTTGGAGTCAAAATAATCAACCTCAGAATGAATAGAGAATATGGCAACACCAACATCATGAACACAAGTATCGGTGGCGCTACGACGAACGTAAAAGAAGTACTTCCACAGGCCCCTATGGGGATGAATCCTGAGTAACACTACAAGAAAAGTTTCCTTCTGCAATGACTTGGCACGAAGGTCATCGTAGAAGGTGCTTCTTTCGCGACGAAAGTCTCGGCTCGGCCATGGCTGATGGAAAACCTTTTTTCCAGTTTCACGGCCCTCTACTACAACGGATCTGCTAAAAACATGGAGGAAGCTCGGCTGGCACGTGGCAGAAGAAAGATTTTTGTTTCCTCGCGCGATGTTGACTCGCCGAAGTCTTTTGAGGTGTGTGGGTCCCAGACGTTAGTGTCTCTAGCCGACCATACTTTTCAGTCGCGCCTCCCTGATTTGAACTCGATAATGTTCCACATGTCAGCCTCTCATTAGAAGGATCGTGTGCATGATGGAATTTTTTTCCTTCGCTCGTGTTACCCTGTTGCAAAGTTGATAGCGCTGCTCGATGCATCTACCGTCCAATCAACCTCCTGGGACCCACATGTCATCCTCTCATTAGACAAAACATGTGTATGATGGATTTTTTTCCTCTACTAGCGCTACCCCATTCCGAGTTGATAGCGCTGCTCGACGCATCTACCGTTTAACCAACCTCTCGAGCCCCACATGTCATCCTCTCATTAGAAGAAATGTGTGTATGATGGATTTTTTTCCTTCGCTCGTGCTACCCTGTTCTGAACTTGATAACATTGTTTGATGCATCTACTGTTTAATCACAATGCTGGGCCCCACATGTCATCCTCTCATTAGAAGAAACGTGTGTATGATGGATTTTTTACCCTCTGTAGCACCTTCGTGTTCCGAACTTGATAGCTTTGCTCACTGCATCATCCGTTTATTCAGGCTGGTGGGTCCCTTATGTCAGCCTCACATTAGAAGAATCATGGGTATGATGGATTTTTTTCTTCTCTAGCGCTACCCTGTTCCGAACTAGACAACATTGCTCGACGAATCTGCCATGTGCTCACATTGCTAGGTCCCCCATTTCAGCTTCTCATTAAAAGAAATGTGTACATGCTAAACTTTTTTCTCGCTCGCGCCTCCCTATTTCGAACTAGCTACGTTGCTCGATGCAGCATCTGTATAAGGTTGTGCTACTAGGTCCCACATATCAGCCTCTCTATAAATGAAACATGCGTATGATGGACTTTTTTGGCCATGTCCGTTGTTTTGATCTTGGCAACTTGTTGGGTGCCAGATGTCAACCACCTTTGTGTAGGAAACGTGTCTATGCTGGGTCCCAACTGACAGCCTCTATTTGAAAGAAACTTGTGTATGTTGGACTATTTTTTTGGGTCCTAGATGTCAGCCTCAGAGTACAAAAAATGTTCATAAAGGCCGAATTAAAAAGATTCGGGGCTAACTCGGGGCGGATGCCCTATTCGTCGTGGCTTATATTCCACGGGCTCACTCCTAAGTTGAATGGGCTATGGTCGGTGGCCACAAGACCATGAAAAGGCCGAATTAGAAGGTATTGGGCTATGCTTGGGGCTGATAGGCTAATTTCATGGGCTATGCTTGTGCCTACTGGGTCCGACATGTCAGCTTCTCTGTAAGTGCAATGTGTGTATGATGGACTTTTTTTCGGCCGCGTCCGCTGTTTTCACCTTGGCAGCCGTGTATGGTCTTACTCTGAGGCCGTTATGTCGGCCTCTCTGGCATGTTCTGGCTTGTGGATCCCCGATACAGCTTTGTATGTTTTGTCTGGTGGGTCCCTGATGTGAGCCTCTTTGTACAAGTATTTAAACTTTTGTTTCGAACCCACCCTCAAAACAAACTCCAGGGACGCTGTATGCTGGTGGGTCCGTGATGTTAGCCTCTCTGTAATGCGATATTGCTAGAAGAAGAAAAATTAAATCCAAGATACGATTCAAACAAAAGACCTTCAAATCAAATAAACATAAACTGAGTGTGTTGCCACTACAACAAAGATATTTATAGAATAAATATCATTAAACTTTTATTAGTTACAATTTATGTATTAGTCTTCTTCAAAATATTTTGTGTGTCTATGTTTATCTCTTTTAAAATATAAAAGGGCAGCGCTCCTGCATCTCAATTTATAAAATGCCACATAATGGAGTATTTTCTTAAAAACATGGGTATGAAGAGTTTTTTTTTAATTTTGAGAGATGGGAGGCAATGCCCAAAAGGCCGAAAAAAGAGTTTGGCTATTCTACATAGGATGCTCTACGTGGGTTATACTTCGTAGGCTATGCTCCATGGGCTTCATTCTCAAATTTTAGTGGGCTGTGCTCAGCAATCCCCTAACCCCTAAAAGGCCAAATTAATACATTCTCGGCTATGGTCCATGGGCTCCTTTCTCAAATTTCACTGGACTATGGTCAGCAGTCCCCTGACCCCGAAAAGACCGAATAAAAATATTCTGGGCTAAAGAGGGGCCGAATGAGCTACGGAGTACTAGATGTCTTCTCCTGGTTAATAAAAATTGCATTGTGATGTGCTCGGCCGGATTCGAAACAAAGACCTCAGAGAGGGAGGGGAAAACCGATAATTCCTTTTGGCAGCTATTCATGTCAAAATTCAGCAGTACAGAATAAGGTAGAAAAATTATCAACAGATTTGAAGTTCATATTTAGGAGCACTTGACTAATTCAGCAGCATTTCAAAAGTGACCAATTCAGCAATACAAACAATGAAATACAAAAATCAGTAGAGAGAGAACCATTTTTTGTTTCAGCTCTAAAAACCTTGTTGCGCCATCAGTTTGTACACTCGACCATTGGAGCAAGCAAAACTGATGATCAAGTCTGCTTTGAGTACCTTCTTCTCACATCAATGCCTGTGTGACCCCCGTATGCAACCCAAAATTCCCATGTCTCATCTAGATTGTGATACGGCCATGTTTCAAAAGAAAAGCAAGACTATCTACTGCCCTTGATTTAAACAAGTACCAGTACATCAGTATTAGTTCCACAAAATGGTTTAGTAATAGTAACGACAGAACATTTGAGAGAATCAGTAGCTTTCCTTCTTGAAATTCAATAGCAGTATAGAGATAATAAGTTCTTGTTCCATCTCAAAAAACCTTGGTGGACGATCAGTTTGCCCTGTTCTCCGAATAAGCTCGATCATAGGAGCAAGCAAAACTGATGATCATGTCTATTTCTTTGCGAATACGACCTCATTTTGCCAATGCCTGTGTGACCCCCCATATGCAACCTAAAATGCCCAAGACACATCTAGATAATTGTGACAATGCTAGGTTTCAAAATGAAAGCAAGACAATCTACTGCACTTGATCTAAACAAGTAACAATACATCACTATTAGTTCAACAAAATACTTTGGTAATAGCAACGATAGAACAATGGCAAAGCAAGACCATCTTCTGCCCTTGACCTAAACAAGTACTACCAGTATATAGTAGCACAAAATACTACGTAGTACAAGAACTAGTACTATACTAGTACTACTATATGCATCCAAAATCCACCCCCAACACACAGAGATCCCTAATCAGGTTAAATAAATATTGTGTCAATTGGGGCTTCTCCCCTGCGATTGATGCATATTGAGTAATGCAGGACGGTAATATGAGATGGTTCACTGTAGAACATAAATGAATGTTTTTTCCTCCGGATGATGCCCGACACCTCCCAGCTCCTAGGCATGGAGGAACTGCAAATTGTACGGGCCCAAATCCCCAACTCTATTGTCGGGTAATTGGTAGTGATCAACACATTGTACAAGGGAGACAAGCATGCGTCCGGCCTGACGCACACGATGGATCCGCTGATTTCGCCCGACTCGCGCATGTCGAATAGCAGAGAAAACACCGTACCATCGTCCCCTGATCCGATCTTCTCTACTCTCGATGAGCTCGGTGCCAACAGCGGCTGAGAGATCTACCTGGAGTTTCTATAGGAAGTAAGATTCAACAGACTAAATTGCAACATGCTAAATATTATAAGAAAAAAATGGTAAAGTAAATATGAGTAACCTGACTGCGATAAAACATACGTAGTACTCCCTCCGTTTCAAATATAAGATGTTTTAGCTTTTGTGAAACGAGTGTATCTAGACCCCTTTTAGTATATGGGTTCACTCCAAACTACACACTAAAAACAGTCTAGATAAACTTGTTTCACAAAAGCTAAAACATCTTTATATATTTTGAAACTGAGATAGTAGATACAGAGTACATGTCCAAGGCCATTGTTTCAAAGGAAAAGCTACTTAATCTAAGCAAGTAGTGCTAGCTCCCGATATAGAGAGCCATGTTTGAAAGGAAATGGTCGACCATTGGAGCATGATAAACTAACGATCAATGCTTGTGTGACCCCCATATGGAACCCAAAATTCCCAAGTCTCATCTAGATTGTGACAAGGACATGTTTCAAAATAAAAGCAAGACTATCTACTGCCCTTGATTTAAACAAGTACAATACATCAGTATCAGTTCCACAAAATGTTTTAGTAATAGCAACGACAGAACATTTGAGAGATTCAGTAAATTTCCTGCTTGAAATTCAATAGCAGTACAGAGAGAATCAGTTCTTGTTCCAGCTCAAAAAACAGACTCGATCATTGGAGCAAGAAAAACTGATAATCAAGTGACAATGCCTGTGACAATTGTGACAATGCCCAAGACTCATCTAGATAATTGTGACAATGCTAACTTTCAGAAGAAAAGCAAGGCAAACTGCTGCACTTGATCTAAACAAGTAACAATACATCACTATTAGTTAAACAAAATATTTTAGTAATAGCGATGATAGAATAAAGGCAAAGCAAGACCATCTCCTGTCCTTGACCTATACAAGTACTACCCGTACCGGTATATAGTAGTACAAAATTGTCCAAAGTACAAGAACTAGTGCTATACTAGTACTACTCTGCATCCAAAATCCAACCTCCAGTACACGTACATCCATGGTATGTAGTGAAAGTGGGATAAAAAAAATCTGAGGTAGTAGAATGGTCAATTTGGAATTCTCCCTCGCGATGGATGCATATTGAGTAATTCAGGCCCTGGGTCTGAGAAGTTTGAAGGTACACCACCATGGAATGCTTTTCCTTCTTCATGATGCCAGGCACCGCCCTGCTCCCAGGAGTGAAGGAACTGCGCACTACACCCTCCCAAAACCCAACCTCTAGTGACGGGTGATAGACGGTGAACTCCACATTGTACAAGAGCGACGAGCACCCATCCGACCTGACGCACACGACATATACGATGATGTCGCCCCACTCGAGCATATCAAATAGCACAGCGAACACCGTACCATCGTCCCAGATCTGATGTTCTCTAGTCTTGATGAGCGTGGTGCCGACAACAGCTGAGAGATGAACCTAGGATTTCTAAAGGAAGTAAGAATCGGTGGACTAAATTGCAGCATGCTAAATATGCATATAATAAGTTCTCAGGCGCCTGAGATCTAGGCACTCTCAAGAAAAAAATACAGAGCCATGTTTCAAAGCAAATGCTAGATCATCTCCAGCGTTTGATCTAAATAAACTTGAATGGCAGATCATCATCAGAATCAGGATGGTCATATTTGCCATCTCCCACATTGTGGATGCAAAATGAGTAATCCAGTGTGAACCTATCATGTTTCTTAATCAGTAAATTAAGTTAATCTTCATTAATCCTAACGGAGGCCGGTGACACGCTGTTCTTCGGCTCGAAAAACATGCTATCTTCGGCGAACTCCACCAGGTCCTCTCCAATCATTGAATGTTTATAAAAGTGCAACTCCACCATTTACCGCGGAAACAAGCACGCCACCGACCTGACGCACTGGACGGATACGGCAAGGTCATAGTCGAGCATGTAAAATCGCACGGCGAACAATGTACCATCGTCCCCGGATACCATGGTCTCTACTCTCCATAAGCAAGGTGCCAGCAAAGGCTGAGAGATGTACCTGTGTTCCTCGCCGTAGTGGAAACTCTGCACTTCAATTGGGTGGGATTTTTTGAGGTGAGCGAGGAGCACTGTGGGCGAGGCGGCGAACTCGTAGCCAGGCTTAGTGTAGTTGCACGGGCCATGCGGGCACACCATCTTGGGGTTGAGGAAGTCGTGGAAGGCGACCAATGTCCCGCAGTCGACATTGGGGAATCTTCTACCTTTTCCGCCGATGACTTGGTGGCGCAACTCCTTGGAGCATGCAGCCAGTCAGACGGCGCTGGTAGTGTCCATACGTATAGTGATTTCTCCGAATGCGTCATCGCTGACCTTGCTCTAGCCACCATACCAAATTTTGTGGATCGAATCCGCCATTGCGTCCGGATGGACTGGGGGTGAGGGCAGATTCAAATATGATTGTTGGAGTTTCTTGGAGGAGAGTGATGGAGGCCTGCAAGAACCGATGCAGCGGGCGGGAAATGGCTAGGAAAATTTAGGAAGTGCAACGCTTGAGAGGATCCAAAATGCGGCTAGCCAGCGTTAGCGAATGGGGATCACCGGAGATGGGGAAGATGGGAGGCTCTTTGAACGAGGGGTGTTAATTTTTTGTGTTCCCTCGTCTATCTTCTGCAGTGGATCGAGGACGCTTGCTGGAGTTATAGGTAGAGTGCTAGACTAGCAAGCTGTCACGTCCTGGCTCAGTATTGTACCGTCTCGTCACATAGAATGTGTTTCAGGAAAGGGCGTGAACCCACATTTCTCCCCTCCCTGCTAGATAGTGTGCACCGTAGAATCACTTTTCTAGCACGCAAAGGATTTGAACCCACATGCCCAACTTTGATAATTAGGACTACTACAAAACTATAATAATAGGTGAAGCTCAAAAAATAATTATAATTTTGAGCCACTTCCATAGAATATCTATTGTATATTTGGTTCTTATACTTTGTATCATGTAGTAGTAATCAACCTATTAGCTACCTAATAGTACTCTCCATGCTCTAGAGAAATGACGAAGAACATTATAAAATTATTGAGAAGTGTGTTTTGAGGTTTGTGCATATCTTTTAGTACGCTAAAGACTATCAATAGTATCTTCTAGATGCTAGAATGGATAGAATTAAGATCCAACGGTACTTTATGGATGTAGCTCAAAGTTATAATTGTTTTTGGGCTTCACCTATTATAATTTTATATAAACTAGTAAAAGGCACATGCCACACACGTATATATTGTATAAAATGTGATTAACAAACATTATGTTGTTATAAACCAATAGTCTTGTTTGAAAAAATGCGTACATAAGTCTATTAATAATAACTATCTACACATATTGAGAATACATCCTACTATGCTATGAATTTGGGGGGCGGGGGGTTGACATGATGGTTCTCGAACATGGTGGAGTTTTCTCTAGGTAGTACTCAACACGAATCCACCTGCTCTGAACCATTGGATCTAACAACCCAACGGTCAGGATTGGTACTATGGATCCAATTCAAAACTGCTCCTTTATAGTAGTAGAGAAAAATGATATGGCATATAGTTCTACTATCTGATTCTCAAGTGCAAGGCATGTGCAACTTACTAATAAGATATATAACATGGATATCTTTGAACATCGATCAGTGGATATAGATTCACAGATTCCAACATTGCTAATTGTTGGATCTCTTGCAAATTTAAGAAAGAATATATCGCGTAGTTCAAATTTGACCTACTTTCTTTAAATCGACATAAAGTTATTTGAGTGCATGAGCATAGTTAGATAATATATAGGAAAGCTTGAAACGACCTAAGACTAGGGAATTGTAACAAAACATGTCCGCGTTTTCTAAAAATCGGGTGGTGGCACTTTATTTTTTTGACTGGGGTATGTCCCGAAGGAGTGAGATGCTTCAATAATTAATACAGCTAGTGCATGTGTACATGTTACACCAAGGACCTTAAAAAAGTGAAAATTGCATCCAAGTCCATACATTTAACACAAAGGACCCTACAATCAAGCAGTTAAAATTAGTAGTCGGGTCCTGCTCCTCCATCACGGAGCCGAGCCATGCTCTTCGTAGTAGTACCAGTAAGCTGCACATGCCTTGCACGTGAAACTCACATAATATACAGAAGCATGACATGTCATTAGTATATAACATTGTAATAGGTAAATCTTGAAATATCTATGAATTTGAGCCACGTTTCTAAAGTATGAGTGTATATTTGGTTCTTGCACTTTATATCATGTAGAAACAAACGTTTATTAGCTACCTAATAATTGAAAATTTTAGAACCATGGTCTAGAGAAACAATTGAGAAGATTCTAGAATGATGGATAAGTGTCTTTTGACGTTTTTTACATATATATCTTATATTATCTTATCTTACCACTATATAGTGTACGAATAACTTTGAATATTGACCGTTGGATCAAGACTCGCGAATCCCAACATTTCCAGCTGTTGGATCTTCTTTTCCATTCTAGCATCTAGAATATTTTATTGATAGTCTTCATCACAATGAATGGTATGCACACAACTCAAAACACACTTCTCCATCATTCTAGAATCTTCTCCCTCGTTTTTCTAGAGCATGTTACTAGAATTTTCAAGTTTTAGATAGCTAATAATCGTTGACTTCTAAATTATATAGAAAGTACAAGAACCAAATATACACCCATACTTTATAGATATTGATCAAATTTATATTTATGTATGCTTTACCTATTAAAATTGTATATAGTGATGATATGTGGGACATCTATTAACCGAGTCTCACGTGTTGATCAAAAGGGACATGCCACACACGTATATACTGTATGAAATATGATTTAGCAAATGTTAAGTTGTTATTAACCAATATTCTTGTTAGATAAAAAATTCATATATTAAGTCTATTATTAATAACTATCTACCCATATTGAGAATACATCCTACTATGCTATGAAAATTTGGGGGTGGTGAAAGGATGGTTCTAGAACCTGTTGGAGTTTGCTCTAGGTACTATTCAACACGAATCTAGCTGCTCTGAACCATTGGATCTAACAACCCAACCATCAGGATTGGTGCTATGGATCCAATTCAAAACTACTCCATTGTAGTAGTAGAGAGAACATAGCCTACTAAGCTAAGATATTTTGGGGGTGGTGACATGATGGTTCTAGAACATGGTGGAGTTTGCTCTAGGTACTATTCAACACGAATCCAGGTGCTTTCAACCATTGGATCCAATAGCCCAATGGTCAGGATTGGTGCTAAGGATCCAATTGAAAACTACTCCATTATCTTATCTTACCTCTTACCACTATATATTGTACGGGTAACTTTGAATGTTGACTGTTGGATCAAGATTCATGAATCCCAGCATTTCTAGCCATTGGATCTTATTTTCCATTCTAGCATCTAGAAGAATCTATTTGTAGTCTTCGACATAATGAATGATATGCACAAACCTCAAAACACACTTCTCCATCATACTAGAATCTTCTCCTTTTTTCTCTAGACCATGTTATCAAAAATTTCATGTGTTAGGTAGCTAATAATGTTTAACTTCTACATGATATACACCCATACTTTATAGATGTTGATCAAATTTATAATTTATTATGATTTACCAATTATAATTTTATATAGTGATGATATGTCATACGTCTACTATCTGAGTCTCACGTGCAAGGCACGTGCAACTTTCTAGTAAGAGTACAGATAGAGATATGATGTCGATATGGTCATCCTTTGAATAACCTTCATTCCCGATGCTTGGAAAGGAAGAGAAAAAATAGAAAGTTTGAATTCTACTAATTTTTGCCGCTAATGCCCGGTTCCTTCCGATGTACACCAACGCACACGCCGGAGACACAGCTGAGCCACCGTACCAAGACACACATGCGCAGCACTGTGGACGAGGGAGTGCTGAGATGGATGGTGAGGCGGCGACTGAGAGCGAAAAAAATAAATTTGTTTTGTTTTGAGTGCACATAAGTCTTGAAATTTACTAGAGTGTGTATGATGTAAAGGCTATAGTACCTCATGTCAGGAACCCATCATAATTCTGCTTTGACATTGCACGGCCTTCAAGTGCCCTGTCATGCTGTCCTCCCTCCCTGCCTCCCTTTTATTTTCCGAGCTCCTCTTACTCTTCGGTTTTTCCCCTCATCTCACTAGTACCTCCGTCCCAAAGCTTAAGGCCCCGTTTCGAATGCAGGAATGCAAAACATAGGAATAGAAAAAACGCAGGAATTAAGATAGTATCATGTATGCTCAATTCCTACAGGAATCAATACCACAGGAAAAAATTTAGTGTGTCGTTTGGATGTCACACAGGAAAACCGCATGAATTGTGGACACAAGGAGATGAAACGTGAGGTTAGGCCTCATGTTATTTTTCCTAGAAAATTCCTGTGAAATAGACTATACCATAGGAATTTCAAAGGAATCTTAGATTCCTATTCATTTGTCCCAAATGAACCCATATGAATTTTTCCTATAGGAATCCTATCCTCCAAAAATCCTATGATTTTCCTTTGTTCCAAATAGGGCCTAAGGCTTTTTTCTGATAAGTCAAGCTACAAAAAGTTTGACCAAACTTCTAAAAAAATATCAAGAACTACTTTATGATATTAGTAGATACCATGTGAATATATGTTTCATGATGTATCAAAGGGAATATATGTTCCACCGAGGTTGATCCAGCTAACGATGACGCTGGTGATGGCGGCGGTGGCATTGGGGCTGGGTCTGATGGTGCCACTCCACCTCTCGAACCTCTCGGAGGTTTCTATCCTAAAGAACCTGATGATGGCAAAGTAATCGTTCGTATCGATGTCGCGGATTATACTGCAAAATTAGATGATGGCATAGAAAAATTCTATGACGAGTTTGACGTAATCCTTGGCAGATATGATCCTGAAGTGGTAGAGTTATCTGACCTGATGGCATCATTACATGTGAAGGTGCCGTGGGGGTCCTCCCAGGAAGCACGTTTGTTATATTTTGGTTATAGGAGAAAAAAGGCTATCAAAGTGAAAGATACCAGGGATTTAATCGTACCGTTTACAAGGAAACATTATATGGGTGAAGTGTACTTCCACTTGATAGTGCAAATGGTTGGAGAGGAATTGGAACTCGACAATAGAGATGAAGGACTTTTAGAAGGCATGCGTGACCTGATCCATGGCATCACTGGGGCTAGTGCGACTGAGGGTAGCTTCGAACAGAGGAGAGTCTTACAGGGGAGCATCATAAAGAGGAGCAGGAAGAGCATCCCCAGAAAGGGCACCCCGAAGAAGAACATCACCAAGGAGACCACGCCAGAGAAGAGGACGCCCAAGAGTCTAACAAAAAAAGGCACCACGCCGTAGAGTACACCCCTGAGATCCAGTCAAAATGCCACACCAAACGGTAGCAGCAAAAACACTAAGAGGGCTAGCACGGTGGTGAACACTCCCAGGAGTGGTAGCAAAGAGGCGAAGATGGCCAGCACGGAGGCTACAACACCCAGTGGGAGTAGAAAAAATTCTAATTTGGAGCGGAACACGCCGCTGTCAGGGAATAATGCCAGCACGAAGGAGAACACGCCCAATAGTAGCAGCAAAAGGGCTAATTTGGAGCAGAACACACCACTAAGGTCAGGCAATAATGCCAGCACGAAGGATAACATGCCCAATAAGGAGAGATATCGGTAGGAGATTTAGAGGACATATGCTACCACTAGTTGTACAGCAACTGCACAAGAGAAGCCGAGGACTTGCTCATCTTAAGGTTCTCCCGTCAACCAGTAGAAGCTGTGAGGTGGTCGATATGTCCAAGAGTGGCAAAAGGGATGTTCTGAACATCCAGCTGCGAGAATGCACCTGTTTAGAGTGGCAGCATACCGGAAAACCTTACGACCACGCCTTGGCCTTCTTGGTGAAGAAAAGAACTCTACCACATTTGGATCAGTATTTGTCAGACTACTACTCTATGGAAAAGTTTAGAGCTGCGAATGCTAGATCCGTCGAGCCATGTATAGACCCATCTCAGTGGCCTCAAGTCCAACTATCTTTCGAGCTTTGCCAGCTAGTTACAAAAAGGGGCAGAGGAAGACCTTAGGTGAATGGGTTTAAGAATTTTCTCGAGAAGAAGGGTTTGGCTTTCTATGCTACAGAGAAGGGCAAAAACAGATGCAAGACATGCCATCTTATAGGCCATAGAGCAGCTGGCTGTCCCCTTAATGCTCCCAAACCTAGGTATGAGATGGTACATTCACACAAAAAATTGTTTATAGTCTATAGATATAAGGTAGTAATCCATGTACTGTTTTTTTACAGGTAGCGCAAGGTAAGAAACAAAACGGCCGACTCAGTGATTTTGCTACGGTAAGAAAACCAAAATGAGTGGAGTGATGATGTCGGACAAGATTCTGGTGCTGATTGGCCTGGCTTCTCTCGACCCAGAGATGTAGGGTACGTGAAGGTAAGAAAATTGGCACCCAGGAAGAGGAAGAAGGCAGGAGATGAAGAAGCCAATGGACGTGAAGGAAAGAGGAAGAAAGTTGGCACTCAAACAGAGAAAGAAGGTTAGCAGTGTAGACGCCTAATGATGTATTGAACTTGAACCTATATATGTAGTTCGGTTAAACTCTGGAGCTGTGTGTCTGGACCTTGTCGGGCGAAACAATATGCCTCCCATACTCGGAGTAAAATGTATCGCGACTTTAGGATTGGATACGACCGAGGCCACTAGTTGAATCCAAAATTGTGATTGTGCCACTACTATCTGAACAATCGTGATAGCTGAGCGGTTAAGGGGTCTGCAAAATCGATGGGTGTTAGTGGCACATACATGAATTATTTATCGGCGCTTAATAAATCCCTGCTATTGGCATTACACTTATGATAAGTTTCTAGGCTGAAAAACAATTTCTTAAGCTGGTTGCTACACTCCACGAAGCAGCAACTTATTTCAGCTGCTGGACAACGACATGGCAACATAAACTGCAAATGCAACAGATAATGCCCAGATAATGAGGAAATTGTTTCCACTATCTGGCCTAATCTTGAGCCCGTCTGTCCCACCACCTCCCTGCCCCTGCCTCCCCTCCACCTGGCGAAGCTCCTGGATCTCTCGCTCCATCGCACGAATCTCCTCTTTCTTGTCCCACACAGCATCACGCAGATCCTGAACAAGATCTCTGTGAAAACCTGTCAGTGGCTTTTCGATCCACACAAACTTGTCACAGCCAGTCCCCCTCCCTTCCTACGTAGTAGATCGAAGGAAACAAAAAAAAGAATTACATTACGCTTTCCAGATCCGGGTTACCATTGTCCCTACCGTAGGAACTTACCGCTCTGATGCTGCAGTTGCTGAATTTTCCTGCAGTATTTTCGTCAGTCCACAAAATCCATCTCGGCATCTTCTCACCGCACAAACACAGCATATCGGGGTAGTAATTGTAGGGCGCCCTCCAGAACCTGATGGGGGCACCCGCCTGACGGCATTGAGCCGACCCTGATTCCGCCCGAGATGAACTACATGAGTTGTGAGCCATCAGCGAGGGGAGCGGGGGCAGAGGAAAGAGGAGCCTTTGGATGTCAGGGTAGTGGTGAAGCGTGATTTATCCCCACTTAGTAACTCAGGTAGAATCCTACCGTCCACATTCAGTTGACAGGTGGGGGACCTAGCGTGTGGACTTGTCAAGCAAACCTCGCGCCTTCGTGGTTCAAAAGCCCTCTCGCGCGCATTGGACAAAAAATTTTGGCACCATGCCCACGTACATATCACTAGGAGGCCTTACTCAGGAACCAGACACGCCTGGCCCACAATCTTACTCCCTCCTAGGAACTTGTCATGGCTCGCCGGTAGATCCATCTGCTCCACCGCTTCCAGTAGGGCTCGCCACGGCGGATCCACCCCAAGATCCTACCGTTGCAGTATCAAATGGCCATGGTTTCTTGAGAGGAGCGACAATGCTACGTATCCGAGCTCGGCCCCTCCTACCAGTAGAAGGACTGATGCGGTGTCGAGCTCGAGCAGGAGCCGCCAGGCACGACGGCACTCGGTCCATGCCAACCCTGTTACCTTCGTCATTGTCGATTCCGATGTGGAGGACGACGGGGACGAAGCTGTGCAGAACACCATTGTTGCCTCCTTGGCGAAGGGCAAGCCACAGGCGGGAGTGGATGTCGCTGGGAAGGGCACGGCGGTGTCACCAATCGAGGTGGACTCCGATGACAGCGGTGTGATGTGGGTTTAGATGTGGTTTAGGATGGTTGCAATTTTGGTTGTGTTTAGTGTGAGTACAATTATTGTAATGGGTTTGTCAAGCTATATTGAGAAATATGTGCAATAGCAGTGGGCTTGTTCGTCTCCGGTACCAAAGTTCGCAGGCCAGCGCATGGTGGTACCTAAGTTGCCTGAAATTACCGCGTTTCGAAAAGTTAGGCCGCCAACTACTAAGAGGGGCCATTTCAAGGTAAACTCATCTCACCCCTGCCAAATTCAAACATTCCGTTAAACTGCCCCATGAAGTAGACGGTCGGGACCCTCATGTCGGTCATCTGTCCGTGACGCGGGCGCCAACGCGGCAACCTCTTAGGCAAATCGAGCAGCTAAGTGGATGGGATGCGTTGACTAATTTCACAAATCCATTCCCAGCTTTCCCATAGCACCGACAGCGTCGGAATCCACCCTCATGGCAGGACGATCCCTTAGGACATTTGACTTCCAGCGCCAAGTTGCTGCGCCCACTCACTGATCCTGAGCTCCAATGGCGCATGCCGTAGCCACCGTTGTGAGGCTCTAGCCTGCCTCTGCCGCCGATGAGCCGAGCAGCTCGGAGGATGGCAGATCCTACTATCAAGAAAGAAGAAGTTCTGTCTACAAGCGGGTGATCTACCCTTCTCTTTGCTATTCACACTAGTTACAACTACTAGCTGGCTACTGAACCTCAAATTGTTTGTTAACCCAACGCTGACAAACATATGTTGTCCATGGTTTTCTATCAAGTGGGATCTGTGTGGACCCCCCTTACCTGGTTACAGTAGTCCTCTATAGGTACGATTCTAAGGGCAAGAGGTATGGACACCATTGTTTCACGATGGAAGAAGCGCCTGCGCAGATCTGCACTATATCTGGTATGTTTGCTGCTCTGCGTAATCATGTTGAATTATGGCCAAAGCAGACTTCAAAGTTCAGCTTCATGGATGAACGTTGCATCATGGTTCCTATAACGTGTGACAGTCAACTAATTGGGTTGATGAAAAGGTATGCTTCGGCTGCCACGTATGAGCTGAAATGTGATGTACTGGATGTGGAAGCTGCTGCAACTGGGAGTCGCCCTTCTATTCTTGGACAGGGTGGTTGCTCGAACCCAATTAGCTCCTGGTAAGCAAAGGTCTCTTGGGGTTCGCATGTTTGTGCTGAATTATAATTTTTGTTTTATTTACTCTATAGATATTGGGCAGTTATGCAACATTCTTGTTTCTTTGACAGAAAGCGCCGCAAGGTTAGAAACATGACTGTTGGGTCAGTCATTTTGCTGCCCAAATAAATTAAAAACGAGTGGAAAGATGTCATTTTGCTGCCCGAAGAAATTAAAAACGAGTGGAAAGATGATTCTGGACACGATTCTGGTGCCCATTGTCCTGGCGATGCAGAGTACGTGAAGCTAAGAGAATTGGCACCGAGGAAGAGGAAGAAGGCAGGAAATGAAGAAGCCATTGGACGTGAAGGCTTGGCACCCAGGCTGCGGAAGAAGGCTGCTGGCAATTAAGATGCATGGTAATGTGTTGAACTTGAACCTATATATGTAATTCTGTTAAATTCTGATCGCTCTGTGTCTGGCACATTGCTGGGAGGAACAATCTACCCATGTTCTCTGAGTAAAATGTACCGCGACTTAGGGTTTGGAAACGCCCGAGTCAGTAGTTGAATCTGAAATTGTGATTGTGCCACTGCTATCTGAAAACAAGGATCCACCGGTTTTACGATTGTTGAGGGGCAGGAGGTCTCCAAATACGACGAAATGTAAGTGGCATAGAAATAAATTATTTAAGCTACCACACTCCACGAAGAAGCAACTTATTTCAGATGCTGCACAACGATGTGGCAACATAAACAACAATGTTCTCACCATTAATGCCCAGATGAGGAGGAAATGGGTACCACTCTCTCGCCTAATCTTGAGCCTGTCTATCTCACCGCCTCTCTGCTCCTCCGTCCCCTGCATCTGGCGAAGCTCCCGGATCTCCAGTAACTGGGTGTACGTGCTTCCACTTTATAAATTGTGGTTGTGCCATTTGCATGCGGCACAATCCACGTAGATTACGTTTAAACAAACCACCAATGTCAGAATACACTAGTAGAAAAGGTGTCTTTGGTCCACGGTCACGTTCCCAATCCGGGACAGAGATCTAAATCGAGGCAGAAATTGATCTAAATCACAAATTCTTCCACAAATTAATCGAGACAGAGATCTAAATCGAGGCATTTCATTACTTCAACCACAAATTCTTCTAAACAAAGGTGCGATTTCACATCCTACATTAATTCAACCACTAGTCAACAATTTCACTTCCGCTGCCACTGTCCTCTGAGCCGCCAGCTTCCTCGTCGTTATCGGACGGAACCTCCATGATGTCTACATTGTTCACGAGACGGAGCACCTCTTCGTGTCGAGCGGTGGCGATGATGGTGTACTTGGTCCGTCCAGGGACGGACAAGAACCTCTCCTGCCCTTCTCGGTACCGGGGCAGCGCCTCTTCCACGCGGGCATCTGGTGGCGGCGCGCCGCGATTTCACTCTCCATCTCGGCTCGGCCACGTAGCGGAGCCACCGGTACCCCCGCAGAGCTGATGCGCCTTCCGTGGGGCACCTTCGCGGCTGGCGGCGCGAGGATGTCGAAGTTCGCAAACATCACCGCCTCGTACAAGTTTAGATCGGGCATCTCCATGGCGGCACGGTGGAGATTGGAGAGGACGAGGGGATGGATGACGAAGCGACGCGCTGTGGCGCCTCCTATTTGTACACGAGGACGACGAAGCGGGTCAGACAAAAGAAGTAATGCAGGGTCAGACAAAAGAAGTAATGCGGGGTTAGATCAATTTTTTTCCTCCCTGGAATCCGGGACCAATAGTTCAGACCGCTAGGTCAACAAGTACAAATATTACAACTTAAAAAGGCACGGAGCTTAAGCTAAATAGAACTAGTTATCACACATCTCCTTGATCTTCCTAATCTTGGCCCGATGCGCATCTTCCTGCGAGAGCAAGGATCGAATTGTCTTCTCCTTCATTTTAGCATCTTCCTTGTACAGCTTCAATTGTTTCTCTTCATTTTTCCTCATGCACTTGTCAATACTCGTAGTTGTGGACTACAGGACTTTGGCCTAGTGGAGATCATTCCTTGCTTGAGTCAGTTCTTGCTCTGCTTTAGCCTTCAGGGCCAACGCCGCGTCCCTCTCCTTCTCGACTTTGATAACCTTGTCTTGCACCCACATGAGATCTTGCTTATCCTTGGTCGTGTCAACTGGTTCCCATAGCTTCGTCTCAACACTGTCAAGAAATGAGCTGAATACGGATTCTTTCAACTCGAAAGTCATTTCCCATAGTTTGTCCAGCGTTTTCTGCATGATTTGGGCCACTCTGGATCTACCCATTTGACAGCACCGCAACTTCCGCCTTGCATCATTGCGTGATGTCCTTGACACCGTAGAAACCTCCTTCCTGCATTTTGTCCTTCGAACGCTACAAATTTAGCGGGCACATATCCATGTTTACATACCAGAGGACTGTCTTCATCCTCTAAACCATGATAGTCGGAGTCATACATCGTCTGGATGGCCTAACACATCATACGTGCATGAGTAAATAGATTAGATCTAGCTCAAAAAATAGATAACTAGCCACAGATGATAGAAATAGAGATGAGACGACTCACATCGAAATCACTGTCCCTATCGTCATGACGTGTTTCCCCACCGTCTCCCCTTGAACCCATGGTGAGAGGGGAGGGGGGTGGCTGCCGGAGAGGGGATTGGGATGGAGGCGCCGTCGGCTTGCGGCTACGGCAGGATGGGAATGAAGTGGGGAAAGTGGCTTCGAGGGTAAGGAAGAGAAGTACGGGGAGGAAGAGAAGTAATGGGGATGTGACACTGGGATGTGTCCCACGGAACTCGTGAGACGTGACACTCGCAACAGGGGGAGCGCCCGGTGTTGCCAGTTTGTCTAGAGCAAGTGTGGCCAATCATGCCGCAGAACATCCTACTCGCGGATCGCTCTCACGAAGACCATCCCAATCGTCCAAGTGCCCCAATCGAACAGTATGTAACAATCGTCAAGCAGAACAATTGTGTTAGGGCGTGCCTTCAAGAAGACTCGGTCTAATGGCTACCCATGCAATGACACTGGTGTATCCATGTGTGGTTTGTGAAAAGAACAGACATGCAATCACACTAGGTGGATCCATATGTGGTTTATGGAAGTAACAGACATGCAATGACTCTAGCTGTGAGTCATGAAAAGAACAGACATGCAATGACACTGGTGGATCCATGTGTGGTTCATGGGAAGAACACACATCCAATGACACTGGTAGACTCTAGCTGTGGTTCATGAAAAGAACAGACATGTAATGACACTGGTGGATCCATATGTGGTTTGTCAGGAGAACACACATGCAATGACACTGGGTGTGGTTCATGAAAAGAACAGACATGCAATGACACTGGTGGATCCTTATGTGGTTTGTGAGAAGAACAGACATGCAATGACACTGGTGGATCCTTATGTGGTTCATGAAAAGAACTGACATGCAATGACACTGGGTGTGTTTCATGAAAAGAACTGACATGCAATAACACTAGGTGTGGTTCATGAAAAGAACAGACATGCAATGACACCGGTGGATCCATGTGTAGTTTATAGAAGTAACAGACATGCAATGACTCTAGATATGGTTCATGAAAAGAACAGACATGCAATGACACCGGGTGTAGTTCATGAAAAGAACAGACATGCAAATGACACTGGGTGTGGTTCATGAATAGAACAGACATGCAATGACTCTAGCTGTGGTTCATGAAAAGAACACACATGCAATGACACTGGGTGTGGTTCATGAAAAGAACAGACATGCAATGACACTGGTGGATCCTTATCTGTGGTTCATGAAAAGAAAAGACATGCAATGACACTGGTGGATCCTTATGTGGTTTGTTTAGAGGAAAAAACATGCAATGGCACCGGTGGATCCATGTGTGGTTCATGAGAAGAACACACATCCAATGATACTGGTGGATCCTTATGTCGTTTGTTTAGAGGAACAAACATGCAATGACACCGGTGGATCCTTATGTGGTCTGTCTAGAGGAACACACATGCAATGACACCGTGTGTGGTTCATGAAAAGAACAGACATGCAATGACTTATGTGGTTTGTTTAGAAGAATACACATGCATTGACACTGGGTGTGGTTCATGAAAAGAACAGACACGCAATGACACTGGTTGATCCTTATGTGGTTTGTTTAGAAGAACACACATGCAATGACACTCAGTGTGGTTCATGAAATGAACAGACAAGCAATGACACTGGTGGATCCTTATGTGGTTTGTTTAGAGAAACAGACATGCAATGACACCGGTGGATCCACGTGTTGTTCATGAGAAGAACACACATCCAATGACACTGGTAGATCCTTATGTGGTTCATGAAAAGAACTGACATGCAGTGACACTGGGTGTGGTTCATGAAAAGAACAGACATGCACTGACACTGTGTGTGGTTCATGAAAAGAAGATACAGGCAATGACACTGGTGGATCCTTATGTGGTTTGTTTAGAAGAACACACATGCAATAACACTGGGTGTGGTTCATGAAAAGAACAGACATGCAATGACACTAGTGGATCCTTATGTGGTTTGTTTAGAGGAACAAACATGCAATGACACTGGTGGATCCAGGTGTGGTTCATGAGAAGAACACACATCCAATGACACTGGTAGATCCTTGTGTGGTTCATGAAAAGAACAGACGTGAAGTGACACCGGGTGTGGTTCATGCAAAGAACAGACATGCAATGACACTAGGTGTGTTTCATGAAAAGAATATACATGCAATGACTCTAGCTGTGGTTCATGAACAGAACACCCATGCAATGACACTATGTGGTTCATGAAAAGAACAGACATGCAATGACACTGGTGGATCCTTATGTGTGGTTCATGAAAAGAACAGGCATGCAATGACACTAGTGGATCCTTATGTGGGTTGTTTAGAAGAACACACATGCAATGACACTGGGTCTAGTTCATGAAAAGAACAGACATGCAATGACACTGGTGGATCCTTATGTGGTTTGTTTAGAGGAACAGACATGCAATGACATCGGTGGATGCATGTGTGGTTAATGAGAAGAACACACATCCAATGACACTGGTGGATCCTTATGTGGTTTGTTTAGAGGAACATACATGCAATGACAGCAGTGGATCCTTATGTGGTTTGTCTAGAGGAACACACATGCAATGACACAGGGTGTGGTTCATCAAAAGAACAGACATGCAATGACTTATGTCGTTTGTTTAGAAGAACACACATAAAATGACACTGGGTGTGGTTCATGAAAAGAACAGACAGGCAATGACACTGGTGGATCCTTATGTGGTTTGTTTAGAAGAACACACATGCAATGAAACTGGGTGTGGTTCACGAAAAGAACAGACATGCAATGACACCGGTGTATCCACGTGTGGTTCATGAGAATAACACACATCCAATGGCACAGGTAGATCCTTATGTGGTTCATGAAAAGAACTGACATGCAGTGACACCGTGTGAGGTTCATGAAAAGAACAGACATGCACTGACACTGGGTGTGGTTCATGAAAAGAACAGACATGCAATGACTCTAGCTGTGGTTCATGAAAAGAACTGACATGCAGTGACACTGGGTGTGGTTCATGAAAGGAACAGACATGCAATGACATTGGATGTGGTTCATGAAAAGAACAGACATGCAATGACACTGGTGGATCCTTATGTGGTTTGTTTAGAAGAACACAGATGAAATGAAACTGAGTGTGGTTCATGAAAAGAACAGACATGCAATGACACTGGTGGATCCTTATGTGGTTTGTTTAGAGGAACAAACATGCAATGACACTGGTGGATCCACGTGTGGTTCATGAGAAGAACACACATCCAATGACACTGGTAGATCCTTGTGAGGTTCATGAAAAGAACAGACGTGAAGTGACACCGGGTGTGGTTTATGAAAAGAACAGACATGCAATGACACTGGGTGTGGTTCATGAAAAGAATATACATGCAATGACTCTAGCTATGGTTCATGAACAGAACACACATGCAATGACACTGGGTGTGGTTCATGAAAAGAACAGACATGCAATGATACTGGTGGATCCTTATGTGTGGTTCATGAAAAGAACAGGCATGCAATGACACTAGTGGATCCTTATGTGGGTTGTTTAGAAGAACACACATGCAATGACACTAGGTGTGGTTCATGAAAAGAACAGACATGCAATGACACTGGTGGATCCTTATGTGGTTTGTTTAGAGGAACATACATGCAATGACATCGGTGGATGCATGTGTGGTTAATGAGAAGAACACACATCCAATGACACTGGTGGATCCTTATGTGGTTTGTTTAGAGGAACAGACATGCAATGACACCGGTGGATCCTTATGTGGTCTGTCTAGAGGAACACACATGCAATGACATAGGGTGTGGTTCATCAAAAGAACAGACATGCAATGACTTATGTGGTTTGTTTAGAAGAACACACATAAAATGACACTGGGTGTGGTTCATGAAAAGAACAGACAGGCAATGACACTGGTGGATCCTTATGTGGTTTGTTTAGAAGAACACACATGCAATGAAACTGGGTGTGGTTCACGAAAAGAACAGACATCCAATGACACCGGTGTATCCACGTGTGGTTCATGAGAAGAACACACATCCAATGACACTGGTAGATCCTTATGTGGTTCATGAAAAGAACTGACATGCAGTGACACCGGGTGAGGTTCATGAAAAGAACAGACATGCACTGACACTGGGTGTGGTTCATGAAAAGAACAGACATGCAATGACTCTAGCTGTGGTTCATGAAAAGAACACACATGCAATGACTCTAGTTGTGGTTCATGAAAGGAACAGACATGCAATGATATTGGGTGTGGTTCATGAAAAGAACAGACATGCAATGACACTGGTGGATCCTTATGTGGTTTGTTTAGAAGAACACAGATGAAATGAAAGTGAGTGTGGTTCATGAAAAGAACAAACATGCAATGACACTGGTGGATCCTTATGTGGTTTTCTTAGAGGAACAAACATGCAATGACACTGGTGGATCCACGTGTGGTTCATGAGAAGAACACACATCCAATGACACTGGTAGATCCTTGTGTGGTTCATGAAAAGAACAGACGTGAAGTGACACCGGGTGTGGTTCATGAAAAGAACAGACATGCAATGACACTGGGTGTGGTTCATGAAAAGAATATACATGCAATGACTCTAGCTGTTGTTCATGAACAGAACACACATGCAATGACACTGGGTGTGGTTCATGAAAAGAATAGACATGCAATGACACTGGTGGATCCTTATGTCTGGTTCATGAAAAGAACAGGCATGCAATGACACTAGTGGATCCTTATGTGGGTTGTTTAGAAGAACACACATGCAATGACACTGGGTGTGGTTCATGAAAAGAACAGACATGCAATGACACTGGTGGATCCTTATGTGGTTTGTTTAGAGGAACAGACATGCAATGACATCGGTGGATGCATGTGTGGTTAATGAGAAGAACACACATCCAATGACACTGGTGGATCCTTATGTGGTTTGTTTAGAGGAACAGACATGCAATGACACCGGTGGATCCTTATGTGGTCTGTCTAGAGGAACACACATGCAATGACACAGGGTGTGGTTCATCAAAAGAACAGACATGCAATCACTTATGTGGTTTGTTTAGAAGAACACACATAAAATGACACTGGGTGTGGTTCATGAAAAGAACAGACAGGCAATGACACTGGTGGATCCTTATGTGGTTTGTTTAGAAGAACACACATGCAATGAAACTGGGTGTGGTTCACGAAAAGAACAGACATGCAATGACACCGGTGTATCCACGTGTGGTTCATGAGAAGAACACACATCCAATGGCACTGGTAGATCCTTATGTGGTTCATGAAAAGAACTGACATGCAGTGACACCGGGTGAGGTTCATGAAAAGAACAGACATGCACTGACACTGGGTGTGGTTCATGAAAAGAACAGACATGCAATGACTCTAGTTGTGGTTCATGAAAAGAACACACATGCAATGACTCTAGCTATGGTTCATGAAAGGAACAGACATGCAATGACATTGGGTGTGGTTCATGAAAAGAACAGACATGCAATGACACTGGTGGATCCTTATTTGGTTTGTTTAGAAGAACACAAATGAAATGAAACTGAGTGTGGTTCATGAAAAGAACAAACATGCAATAACACTGGTGGATCCTTATGTGGTTTGTTTAGAGGAACAAACATGCAATGACACTGGTGGATCCACGTGTGGTTCATGAGAAGAACACACATCCAATGGCACTGGTAGATCCTTATGCGGTCCATGAAAAGAACTGACATGCAGTGACACCGGGTGAGGTTCATGAAAAGAACAGACATGCACTGACACTGGGTGTGGTTCATGAAAAGAACAGACATGCAATGACTCTAGCTGTGGTTCATGAAAAGAACACACATGCAATGACTCTAGTTGTGGTTCATGAAAGGAACAGACATGCAATGATATTGGGTGTGGTTCATGAAAAGAACAGACATGCAATGACACTGGTGGATCCTTATGTGGTTTGTTTAGAAGAACACAGATGAAATGAAACTGAGTGTGGTTCATGAAAAGAACACACATGCAATGACACCGTGTGTGGTTCATGAAAAGAACAGACATGCAATGACTTATGTGGTTTGTTTAGAAGAATACACATGCATTGACACTGGGTGTGGTTCATGAAAAGAACAGACACGCAATGACACTGGTTGATCCTTATGTGGTTTGTTTAGAAGAACACACATGCAATGACACTCAGTGTGGTTCATGAAATGAACAGACAAGCAATGACACTGGTGGATCCTTATGTGGTTTGTTTAGAGAAACAGACATGCAATGACACCGGTGGATCCACGTGTTGTTCATGAGAAGAACACACATCCAATGACACTGGTAGATCCTTATGTGGTTCATGAAAAGAACTGACATGCAGTGACACTGGGTGTGGTTCATGAAAAGAACAGACATGCACTGACACTGTGTGTGGTTCATGAAAAGAAGATACAGGCAATGACACTGGTGGATCCTTATGTGGTTTGTTTAGAAGAACACACATGCAATAACACTGGGTGTGGTTCATGAAAAGAACAGACATGCAATGACACTAGTGGATCCTTATGTGGTTTGTTTAGAGGAACAAACATGCAATGACACTGGTGGATCCAGGTGTGGTTCATGAGAAGAACACACATCCAATGACACTGGTAGATCCTTGTGTGGTTCATGAAAAGAACAGACGTGAAGTGACACCGGGTGTGGTTCATGCAAAGAACAGACATGCAATGACACTAGGTGTGTTTCATGAAAAGAATATACATGCAATGACTCTAGCTGTGGTTCATGAACAGAACACCCATGCAATGACACTATGTGGTTCATGAAAAGAACAGACATGCAATGACACTGGTGGATCCTTATGTGTGGTTCATGAAAAGAACAGGCATGCAATGACAC
Source organism: Avena sativa (assembly GCA_916181665.1). Lineage (NCBI taxonomy): Eukaryota > Viridiplantae > Streptophyta > Magnoliopsida > Poales > Poaceae > Avena > Avena sativa. Next base: position 253,483,774 of record OV702292.1, on the reverse strand, counting down.
TAGTGGATCCTTATGTGGGTTGTTTAGAAGAACACACATGCAATGACACTGGGTCTAGTTCATGAAAAGAACAGACATGCAATGACACTGGTGGATCCTTATGTGGTTTGTTTAGAGGAACAGACATGCAATGACATCGGTGGATGCATGTGTGGTTAATGAGAAGAACACACATCCAATGACACTGGTGGATCCTTATGTGGTTTGTTTAGAGGAACATACATGCAATGACAGCAGTGGATCCTTATGTGGTTTGTCTAGAGGAACACACATGCAATGACACAGGGTGTGGTTCATCAAAAGAACAGACATGCAATGACTTATGTCGTTTGTTTAGAAGAACACACATAAAATGACACTGGGTGTGGTTCATGAAAAGAACAGACAGGCAATGACACTGGTGGATCCTTATGTGGTTTGTTTAGAAGAACACACATGCAATGAAACTGGGTGTGGTTCACGAAAAGAACAGACATGCAATGACACCGGTGTATCCACGTGTGGTTCATGAGAATAACACACATCCAATGGCACAGGTAGATCCTTATGTGGTTCATGAAAAGAACAGACATGCAGTGACACCGTGTGAGGTACATGAAAAGAACAGACATGCACTGACACTGGGTGTGGTTCATGAAAAGAACAGACATGCAATGACTCTAGCTGTGGTTCATGAAAAGAACTGACATGCAGTGACACTGGGTGTGGTTCATGAAAGGAACAGACATGCAATGACATTGGATGTGGTTCATGAAAAGAACAGACATGCAATGACACTGGTGGATCCTTATGTGGTTTGTTTAGAAGAACACAGATGAAATGAAACTGAGTGTGGTTCATGAAAAGAACAGACATGCAATGACACTGGTGGATCCTTATGTGGTTTGTTTAGAGGAACAAACATGCAATGACACTGGTGGATCCACGTGTGGTTCATGAGAAGAACACACATCCAATGACACTGGTAGATCCTTGTGAGGTTCATGAAAAGAACAGACGTGAAGTGACACCGGGTGTGGTTTATGAAAAGAACAGACATGCAATGACACTGGGTGTGGTTCATGAAAAGAATATACATGCAATGACTCTAGCTATGGTTCATGAACAGAACACACATGCAATGACACTGGGTGTGGTTCATGAAAAGAACAGACATGCAATGATACTGATGGATCCTTATGTGTGGTTCATGAAAAGAACAGGCATGCAATGACACTAGTGGATCCTTATGTGGGTTGTTTAGAAGAACACACATGCAATGACACTAGGTGTGGTTCATGAAAAGAACAGACATGCAATGACACTGGTGGATCCTTATGTGGTTTGTTTAGAGGAACATACATGCAATGACATCGGTGGATGCATGTGTGGTTAATGAGAAGAACACACATCCAATGACACTGGTGGATCCTTATGTGGTTTGTTTAGAGGAACAGACATGCAATGACACCGGTGGATCCTTATGTGGTCTGTCTAGAGGAACACACATGCAATGACATAGGGTGTGGTTCATCAAAAGAACAGACATGCAATGACTTATGTGGTTTTTTTAGAAGAACACACATAAAATGACACTGGGTGTGGTTCATGAAAAGAACAGACAGGCAATGACACTGGTGGATCCTTATGTGGTTTGTTTAGAAGAACACACATGCAATGAAACTGGGTGTGGTTCACGAAAAGAACAGACATCCAATGACACCGGTGTATCCACGTGTGGTTCATGAGAAGAACACACATCCAATGACACTGGTAGATCCTTATGTGGTTCATGAAAAGAACTGACATGCAGTGACACCGGGTGAGGTTCATGAAAAGAACAGACATGCACTGACACTGGGTGTGGTTCATGAAAAGAACAGACATGCAATGACTCTAGCTGTGGTTCATGAAAAGAACACACATGCAATGACTCTAGTTGTGGTTCATGAAAGGAACAGACATGCAATGATATTGGGTGTGGTTCATGAAAAGAACAGACATGCAATGACACTGGTGGATCCTTATGTGGTTTGTTTAGAAGAACACAGATGAAATGAAACTGAGTGTGGTTCATGAAAAGAACAAACATGCAATGACACTGGTGGATCCTTATGTGGTTTTCTTAGAGGAACAAACATGCAATGACACTGGTGGATCCACGTGTGGTTCATGAGAAGAACACACATCCAATGACACTGGTAGATCCTTGTGTGGTTCATGAAAAGAACAGACGTGAAGTGACACCGGGTGAGGTTCATGAAAAGAACAGACATGCAATGACACTGGGTGTGGTTCATGAAAAGAATATACATGCAATGACTCTAGCTGTTGTTCATGAACAGAACACACATGCAATGACACTGGGTGTGGTTCATGAAAAGAATAGACATGCAATGACACTGGTGGATCCTTATGTCTGGTTCATGAAAAGAACAGGCATGCAATGACACTAGTGGATCCTTATGTGGGTTGTTTAGAAGAACACACATGCAATGACACTGGGTGTGGTTCATGAAAAGAACAGACATGCAATGACACTGGTGGATCCTTATGTGGTTTGTTTAGAGGAACAGACATGCAATGACATCGGTGGATGCATGTGTGGTTAATGAGAAGAACACACATCCAATGACACTGGTGGATCCTTATGTGGTTTGTTTAGAGGAACAGACATGCAATGACACCGGTGGATCCTTATGTGGTCTGTCTAGAGGAACACACATGCAATGACACAGGGTGTGGTTCATCAAAAGAACAGACATGCAATCACTTATGTGGTTTGTTTAGAAGAACACACATAAAATGACACTGGGTGTGGTTCATGAAAAGAACAGACAGGCAATGACACTGGTGGATCCTTATGTGGTTTGTTTAGAAGAACACACATGCAATGAAACTGGGTGTGGTTCACGAAAAGAACAGACATGCAATGACACCGGTGTATCCACGTGTGGTTCATGAGAAGAACACACATCCAATGGCACTGGTAGATCCTTATGTGGTTCATGAAAAGAACTGACATGCAGTGACACCGGGTGAGGTTCATGAAAAGAACAGACATGCACTGACACTGGGTGTGGTTCATGAAAAGAACAGACATGCAATGACTCTAGTTGTGGTTCATGAAAAGAACACACATGCAATGACTCTAGCTATGGTTCATGAAAGGAACAGACATGCAATGACATTGGGTGTGGTTCATGAAAAGAACAGACATGCAATGACACTGGTGGATCCTTATGTGGTTTGTTTAGAAGAACACAGATGAAATGAAACTGAGTGTGGTTCATGAAAAGAACAGACATGCAATAACACTGGTGGATCCTTATGTGGTTTGTTTAGAGGAACAAACATGCAATGACACTGGTGGATCCACGTGTGGTTCATGAGAAGAACACACATCCAATGGCACTGGTAGATCCTTATGCGGTCCATGAAAAGAACTGACATGCAGTGACACCGGGTGAGGTTCATAAAAAGAACAGACATGCACTGACACTGGGTGTGGTTCATGAAAAGAACAGACATGCAATGACTCTAGCTGTGGTTCATGAAAAGAACACACATGCAATGACTCTAGTTGTGGTTCATGAAAGGAACAGACATGCAATGATATTGGGTGTGGTTCATGAAAAGAACAGACATGCAATGACACTGGTGGATCCTTATGTGGTTTGTTTAGAAGAACACAGATGAAATGAAACTGAGTGTGGTTCATGAAAAGAACAAACATGCAATGACACTGGTGGATCCTTATGTGGTTTTTTAGAGGAACAAACATGCAATGACACTGGTGGATCCACGTGTGGTTCATGAGAAGAACACACATCCAATGACACTGGTAGATCCTTGTGTGGTTCATGAAAAGAACAGACGTGAAGTGACACCGGGTGTGGTTCATGAAAAGAACAGACATGCAATGACACTGGGTGTGGTTCATGAAAAGAATATACATGCAATGACTCTAGCTGTTGTTCATGAACAGAACACACATGCAATGACACTGGGTGTGGTTCATGAAAAGAATAGACATGCAATGACACTGGTGGATCCTTATGTCTGGTTCATGAAAAGAACAGGCATGCAATGACACTAGTGGATCCTTATGTGGGTTGTTTAGAAGAACACACATGCAATGACACTGGGTGTGGTTCATGAAAAGAACAGACATGCAATGACACTGGTGGATCCTTATGTGGTTTGTTTAGAGGAACAGACATGCAATGACATCGGTGGATGCATGTGTGGTTAATGAGAAGAACACACATCCAATGACACTGGTGGATCCTTATGTGGTTTGTTTAGAGGAACAGACATGCAATGACACCGGTGGATCCTTATGTGGTCTGTCTAGAGGAACACACATGCAATGACACAGGGTGTGGTTCATCAAAAGAACAGACATGCAATCACTTATGTGGTTTGTTTAGAAGAACACACATAAAATGACACTGGGTGTGGTTCATGAAAAGAACAGACAGGCAATGACACTGGTGGATCCTTATGTGGTTTGTTTAGAAGAACACACATGCAATGAAACTGGGTGTGGTTCACGAAAAGAACAGACATGCAATGACACCGGTGTATCCACGTGTGGTTCATGAGAAGAACACACATCCAATGGCACTGGTAGATCCTTATGTGGTTCATGAAAAGAACTGACATGCAGTGACACCGGGTGAGGTTCATGAAAAGAACAAACATGCACTGACACTGGGTGTGGTTCATGAAAAGAACAGACATGCAATGACTCTAGTTGTGGTTCATGAAAAGAACACACATGCAATGACTCTAGCTATGGTTCATGAAAGGAACAGACATGCAATGGCATTGGGTGTGGTTCATGAAAAGAACAGACATGCAATGACACTGGTGGATCCTTATGTGGTTTGTTTAGAAGAACACAGATGAAATGAAACTGAGTGTGGTTCATGAAAAGAACATACATGCAATAACACTGGTGGATCCTTATGTGGTTTGTTTAGAGGAACAAACATGCAATGACACTGGTGGATCCACGTGTGGTTCATGAGAAGAACACGCATCCAATGGCACTGGTAGATCCTTATGCGGTTCATGAAAATAACTGACATGCAGTGACACCGGGTGAGGTTCATGAAAAGAACAGACATGCACTGACACTGGGTGTGGTTCATGAAAAGAATAGAAATGCAATGACTCTAGCTGTGGTTCATGAAAAGAACACACATGCAATGACTCTAGCTGTGGTTCATGAAAGGAACAGACATGCAATGACATTGGGTGTGGTTCATGAAAAGAACAGACATGCAATGGCACTGGTGGATCCTTATGTGGTTTGTTTAGAAGAACACAGATGAAATGAAACTGAGTGTGGTTCATGAAAAGAACAGACATGCAATGACACTGGTGGATCCTTATGTGGTTTGTTTAGAGGAACAAACATGCAATGACACTGGTGGATCCACGTGTGGTTCATGAGAAGAACACACATCCAATGACACTGGTAGATCCTTGTGTGGTTCATGAAAAGAACAGACGTGAAGTGACACCGAGTGTGGTTCATGAAAAGAACAGACATGCAATGACACTGGGTGTGGTTTATGAAAAGAATATACATGCAATGACTCTAGCTGTGGTTCATGAACAGAACACACATGCAATGACACTGGGTGTGGTGCATGAAAAGAACAGACATGCAATGACACTGGTGGATCCTTATGTGTGGTTCATGAAAAGAACAGGCATGCAATGACACTAGTGGATCCTTATGTGGGTTGTTTAGAAGAACACACATGCAATGACACTAGGTGTGGTTCATGAAAAGAACAGACATGCAATGACACTGGTGGATCCTTATGTGGTTTGTTTAGAGGAACAGACATGCAATGACATCGGTGGATGCATGTGTGGTTAATGAGAAGAACACACATCCAATGACACTGGTGGATCCTTATGTGGTTTGTTTAGAGGAACAGACATGCAATGACACCGGTGGATCCTTATGTGGTCTGTCTAGAGGAACACACATGCAATGACACAGGGTGTGGTTCATCAAAAGAACAGACATGCAATGACTTATGTGGTTTGTTTAGAAGAACACACATAAAATGACACTGGGTGTGGTTCATGAAAAGAACAGACAGGCAATGACACTGGTGGATCCTTATGTGGTTTGTTTAGAAGAACACACATGCAATGAAACTGGGTGTGGTTCACGAAAAGAACAGACATGCAATGACACCGGTGTATCCACGTGTGGTTCATGAGAAGAACACACATCCAATGGTACTGGTAGATCCTTATGTGGTTCATGAAAAGAACTGACATGCAGTGACACCGGGTGAGGTTCATGAAAAGAACAGACATGCACTAACACTGGGTGTGGTTCATGAAAAGAACAGACATGCAATGACTCTAGTTGTGGTTCATGAAAAGAACACACATGCAATGACTCTAGCTATGGTTCATGAAAGGAACAGACATGCAATGGCATTGGGTGTGGTTCATGAAAAGAACAGACATGCAATGACACTGGTGGATCCTTATGTGGTTTGTTTAGAAGAACACAGATGAAATGAAACTGAGTGTGGTTCATGAAAAGAACAGACATGCAATAACACTGGTGGATCCTTATGTGGTTTGTTTAGAGGAACAAACATGCAATGACACTGGTGGATCCACGTGTGGTTCATGAGAAGAACACACATCCAATGGCACTGGTAGATCCTTATGCGGTTCATGAAAAGAACTGACATGCAGTGACACCGGGTGAGGTTCATGAAAAGAACAGACATGCACTGACACTGGGTGTGGTTCATGAAAAGAATAGAAATGCAATGACTCTAGCTGTGGTTCATGAAAAGAACACACATGCAATGACTCTAGCTGTGGTTCATGAAAGGAACAGACATGCAATGACATTGGGTGTGGTTCATGAAAAGAACAGACATGCAATGACACTGGTGGATCCTTATGTGGTTTGTTTAGAAGAACACAGATGAAATGAAACTGAGTGTGGTTCATGAAAAGAACAGACATGCAATGACACTGGTGGATCCTTATGTGGTTTGTTTAGAGGAACAAACATGCAATGACACTGGTGGATCCACGTGTGGTTCATGAGAAGAACACACATCCAATGACACTGGTAGATCCTTGTGTGGTTCATGAAAAGAACAGACGTGAAGTGACACCGAGTGTGGTTCATGAAAAGAACAGACATGCAATGACACTGGGTGTGGTTTATGAAAAGAATATACATGCAATGACTCTAGCTGTGGTTCATGAACAGAACACACATGCAATGACACTGGGTGTGGTGCATGAAAAGAACAGACATGCAATGACACTGGTGGATCCTTATGTGTGGTTCATGAAAAGAACAGGCATGCAATGACACTAGTGGATCCTTATGTGGGTTGTTTAGAAGAACACACATGCAATGACACTAGGTGTGGTTCATGAAAAGAACAGACATGCAATGACATTGGTGGATCCTTATGTGGTTTGTTTAGAGGAACAGACATGCAATGACATCGGTGGATGCATGTGTGGTTAATGAGAAGAACACACATCCAATGACACTGGTGGATCCTTATGTGGTTTGTTTAGAGGAACAGACATGCAATGACACCGGTGGATCCTTATGTGGTCTGTCTAGAGGAACACACATGCAATGACACAGGGTGTGGTTCATCAAAAGAACAGACATGCAATGACTTATGTGGTTTGTTTAGAAGAACACACATAAAATGACACTGGGTGTGGTTCATGAAAAGAACAGACAGGCAATGACACTGGTGGATCCTTATGTGGTTTGTTTAGAAGAACACACATGCAATGAAACTGGGTGTGGTTCACGAAAAGAACAGACATGCAATGACACCGGTGTATCCACGTGTGGTTCATGAGAAGAACACACATCCAATGGCACTGGTAGATCCTTATGTGGTTCATGAAAAGAACTGACATGCAGTGACACCGGGTGAGGTTCATGAAAAGAACAAACATGCACTGACACTGGGTGTGGTTCATGAAAAGAACAGACATGCAATGACTCTAGTTGTGGTTCATGAAAAGAACACACATGCAATGACTCTAGCTATGGTTCATGAAAGGAACAGACATGCAATGGCATTGGGTGTGGTTCATGAAAAGAACAGACATGCAATGACACTGGTGGATCCTTATGTGGTTTGTTTAGAAGAACACAGATGAAATGAAACTGAGTGTGGTTCATGAAAAGAACATACATGCAATAACACTGGTGGATCCTTATGTGGTTTGTTTAGAGGAACAAACATGCAATGACACTGGTGGATCCACGTGTGGTTCATGAGAAGAACACGCATCCAATGGCACTGGTAGATCCTTATGCGGTTCATGAAAATAACTGACATGCAGTGACACCGGGTGAGGTTCATGAAAAGAACAGACATGCACTGACACTGGGTGTGGTTCATGAAAAGAATAGAAATGCAATGACTCTAGCTGTGGTTCATGAAAAGAACACACATGCAATGACTCTAGCTGTGGTTCATGAAAGGAACAGACATGCAATGACATTGGGTGTGGTTCATGAAAAGAACAGACATGCAATGGCACTGGTGGATCCTTATGTGGTTTGTTTAGAAGAACACAGATGAAATGAAACTGAGTGTGGTTCATGAAAAGAACAGACATGCAATGACACTGGTGGATCCTTATGTGGTTTGTTTAGAGGAACAAACATGCAATGACACTGGTGGATCCACGTGTGGTTCATGAGAAGAACACACATCCAATGACACTGGTAGATCCTTGTGTGGTTCATGAAAAGAACAGACGTGAAGTGACACCGAGTGTGGTTCATGAAAAGAACAGACATGCAATGACACTGGGTGTGGTTTATGAAAAGAATATACATGCAATGACTCTAGCTGTGGTTCATGAACAGAACACACATGCAATGACACTGGGTGTGGTGCATGAAAAGAACAGACATGCAATGACACTGGTGGATCCTTATGTGTGGTTCATGAAAAGAACAGGCATGCAATGACACTAGTGGATCCTTATGTGGGTTGTTTAGAAGAACACACATGCAATGACACTAGGTGTGGTTCATGAAAAGAACAGACATGCAATGACACTGGTGGATCCTTATGTGGTTTGTTTAGAGGAACAGACATGCAATGACATCGGTGGATGCATGTGTGGTTAATGAGAAGAACACACATCCAATGACACTGGTGGATCCTTATGTGGTTTGTTTAGAGGAACAGACATGCAATGACACCGGTGGATCCTTATGTGGTCTGTCTAGAGGAACACACATGCAATGACACAGGGTGTGGTTCATCAAAAGAACAGACATGCAATGACTTATGTGGTTTGTTTAGAAGAACACACATAAAATGACACTGGGTGTGGTTCATGAAAAGAACAGACAGGCAATGACACTGGTGGATCCTTATGTGGTTTGTTTAGAAGAACACACATGCAATGAAACTGGGTGTGGTTCACGAAAAGAACAGACATGCAATGACACCGGTGTATCCACGTGTGGTTCATGAGAAGAACACACATCCAATGGTACTGGTAGATCCTTATGTGGTTCATGAAAAGAACTGACATGCAGTGACACCGGGTGAGGTTCATGAAAAGAACAGACATGCACTAACACTGGGTGTGGTTCATGAAAAGAACAGACATGCAATGACTCTAGTTGTGGTTCATGAAAAGAACACACATGCAATGACTCTAGCTATGGTTCATGAAAGGAACAGACATGCAATGGCATTGGGTGTGGTTCATGAAAAGAACAGACATGCAATGACACTGGTGGATCCTTATGTGGTTTGTTTAGAAGAACACAGATGAAATGAAACTGAGTGTGGTTCATGAAAAGAACAGACATGCAATAACACTGGTGGATCCTTATGTGGTTTGTTTAGAGGAACAAACATGCAATGACACTGGTGGATCCACGTGTGGTTCATGAGAAGAACACACATCCAATGGCACTGGTAGATCCTTATGCGGTTCATGAAAAGAACTGACATGCAGTGACACCGGGTGAGGTTCATGAAAAGAACAGACATGCACTGACACTGGGTGTGGTTCATGAAAAGAATAGAAATGCAATGACTCTAGCTGTGGTTCATGAAAAGAACACACATGCAATGACTCTAGCTGTGGTTCATGAAAGGAACAGACATGCAATGACATTGGGTGTGGTTCATGAAAAGAACAGACATGCAATGACACTGGTGGATCCTTATGTGGTTTGTTTAGAAGAACACAGATGAAATGAAACTGAGTGTGGTTCATGAAAAGAACAGACATGCAATGACACTGGTGGATCCTTATGTGGTTTGTTTAGAGGAACAAACATGCAATGACACTGGTGGATCCACGTGTGGTTCATGAGAAGAACACACATCCAATGACACTGGTAGATCCTTGTGTGGTTCATGAAAAGAACAGACGTGAAGTGACACCGAGTGTGGTTCATGAAAAGAACAGACATGCAATGACACTGGGTGTGGTTTATGAAAAGAATATACATGCAATGACTCTAGCTGTGGTTCATGAACAGAACACACATGCAATGACACTGGGTGTGGTGCATGAAAAGAACAGACATGCAATGACACTGGTGGATCCTTATGTGTGGTTCATGAAAAGAACAGGCATGCAATGACACTAGTGGATCCTTATGTGGGTTGTTTAGAAGAACACACATGCAATGACACTAGGTGTGGTTCATGAAAAGAACAGACATGCAATGACATTGGTGGATCCTTATGTGGTTTGTTTAGAGGAACAGACATGCAATGACATCGGTGGATGCATGTGTGGTTAATGAGAAGAACACACATCCAATGACACTGGTGGATCCTTATGTGGTTTGTTTAGAGGAACAGACATGCAATGACACCGGTGGATCCTTATGTGGTCTGTCTAGAGGAACACACATGCAATGACACAGGGTGTGGTTCATCAAAAGAACAGACATGCAATGACTTATGTGGTTTGTTTAGAAGAACACACATAAAATGACACTGGGTGTGGTTCATGAAAAGAACAGACAGGCAATGACACTGGTGGATCCTTATGTGGTTTGTTTAGAAGAACACACATGCAATGAAACTGGGTGTGGTTCACGAAAAGAACAGACATGCAATGACACCGGTGTATCCACGTGTGGTTCATGAGAAGAACACACATCCAATGGTACTGGTAGATCCTTATGTGGTTCATGAAAAGAACTGACATGCAGTGACACCGGGTGAGGTTCATGAAAAGAACAGACATGCACTGACACTGGGTGTGGTTCATGAAAAGAACAGACATGCAATGACTCTAGTTGTGGTTCATGAAAAGAACACACATGCAATGACTCTAGCTATGGTTCATGAAAGGAACAGACATGCAATGGCATTGGGTGTGGTTCATGAAAAGAACAGACATGCAATGACACTGGTGGATCCTTATGTGGTTTGTTTAGAAGAACACAGATGAAATGAAACTGAGTGTGGTTCATGAAAAGAACAGACATGCAATAACACTGGTGGATCCTTATGTGGTTTGTTTAGAGGAACAAACATGCAATGACACTGGTGGATCCACGTGTGGTTCATGAGAAGAACACGCATCCAATGGCACTGGTAGATCCTTATGCGGTTCATGAAAAGAACTGACATGCAGTGACACCGGGTGAGGTTCATGAAAAGAACAGACATGCACTGACACTGGGTGTGGTTCATGAAAAGAATAGAAATGCAATGACTCTAGCTGTGGTTCATGAAAAGAACACACATGCAATGACTCTAGCTGTGGTTCATGAAAGGAACAGACATGCAATGACATTGGGTGTGGTTCATGAAAAGAACAGACATGCAATGACACTGGTGGATCCTTATGTGGTTTGTTTAGAAGAACACAGATGAAATGAAACTGAGTGTGGTTCATGAAAAGAACAGACATGCAATGACACTGGTGGATCCTTATGTGGTTTGTTTAGAGGAACAAACATGCAATGACACTGGTGGATCCACGTGTGGTTCATGAGAAGAACACACATCCAATGACACTGGTAGATCCTTGTGTGGTTCATGAAAAGAACAGACGTGAAGTGACACCGAGTGTGGTTCATGAAAAGAACAGACATGCAATGACACTGGGTGTGGTTTATGAAAAGAATATACATGCAATGACTCTAGCTGTGGTTCATGAACAGAACACACATGCAATGACACTGGGTGTGGTGCATGAAAAGAACAGACATGCAATGACACTGGTGGATCCTTATGTGTGGTTCATGAAAAGAACAGGCATGCAATGACACTAGTGGATCCTTATGTGGGTTGTTTAGAAGAACACACATGCAATGACACTAGGTGTGGTTCATGAAAAGAACAGACATGCAATGACACTGGTGGATCCTTATGTGGTTTGTTTAGAGGAACAGACATGCAATGACATCGGTGGATGCATGTGTGGTTAATGAGAAGAACACACATCCAATGACACTGGTGGATCCTTATGTGGTTTGTTTAGAGGAACAGACATGCAATGACACCGGTGGATCCTTATGTGGTCTGTCTAGAGGAACACACATGCAATGACACAGGGTGTGGTTCATCAAAAGAACAGACATGCAATGACTTATGTGGTTTGTTTAGAAGAACACACATAAAATGACACTGGTTGTGGTTCATGAAAAGAACAGACAGGCAATGACACTGGTGGATCCTTATGTGGTTTGTTTAGAAGAACACACATGCAATGAAACTGGGTGTGGTTCACGAAAAGAACAGACATGCAATGACAACGGTGTATCCACGTGTGGTTCATGAGAAGAACACACATCCAATGACACTGGTAGATCCTTATGTGGTTCATGAAAAGAATTGACATGCAGTGACACCGGGTGAGGTTCAAGAAAAGAACAGACATGCACTGACACTGGGTGTGGTTCATGAAAAGAACAGACATGCAATGACTCTAGTTGTGGTTCATGAAAAGAACACACATGCAATGACTCTAGTTGTGGTTCATGAAAGGAACAGACATGCAATGATATTCGGTGTGGTTCATAAAAAGAACAGACATGCAATGACACTGGTGGATTCTTATGTGGTTTGTTTAGAAGAACACAGATGAAATGAAACTGAGTGTGGTTCATGAAAAGAACAGACATGCAATGACACTGGTGGATCCTTATGTGGTTTTTTTAGAGGAACAAACATGGAATGACACTGGTGGATCCACGTGTGGTTCATGAGAAGAACACACATCCAATGACACTGGTAGATCCTTGTGTGGTTCATGAAAAGAACAGACGTGAAGTCACACCGGGTGTGGTTCATGAAAAGAACAGACATGCAATGACACTGGGTGTGGTTCATGAAAAGAATATACATGCAATAACACTGGTGGATCCTTATGTGGTTTGTTTAGAGGAACAGACATGCAATGACATCGGTGGATGCATGTGTGGTTAATGAGAAGAACACACATCCAATGACACTGGTGGATCCTTATGTGGTTTGTTTAGAGGAACAGACATGCAATGACACCGGTGGATCCTTATGTGGTCTGTCTAGAGGAACACACATGCAATGACACAGGGTGTGGTTCATCAAAAGAACAGACATGCAATGACTTATGTGGTTTGTTTAGAAGAACACACATAAAATGACACTGGGTGTGGTTCATGAAAAGAACAGACAGGCAATGACACTGGTGGATCCTTATGTGGTTTGTTTAGAAGAACACACATGCAATGAAACTGGGTGTGGTTCACGAAAAGAACAGACATGCAATGACACCGGTGTATCCACGTGTGGTTCATGAGAAGAACACATATCCAATGGCACTGGTAGATCCTTATGTGGTTCATGAAAAGAACTGACATGCAGTGACACCGGGTGAGGTTCATGAAAAGACCAGACATGCACTGACACTGGGTGTGGTTCATGAAAAGAACAGACATGCAATGACTCTAGCTGTGGTTCATGAAAAGAACACACATGCAATGACTCTAGCTGTGGTTCTTGAAAGGAACAGACATGCAATGACATTGGGTGTGGTTCATGAAAACAACAGACATGCAATGACATTGGTGGATCCTTATGTGGTTTGTTTAGAAGAACACAGATGAAATGAAACTGAGTGTGGTTCATGAAAATAACAGACATGCAATGACACTGGTGGATCCTTATGTGGTTTGTTTAGAGGAACAAACATGCAATGACACTGGTGGATCCACGTGTGGTTCATGAGAAGAACACACATCCAATGGCACTGGTAGATCCTTATGTGGTTCATGAAAAGAACTGACATGCAGTGACACCGGGTGAGGTTCATGAAAAGAACAGACATGCACTGACACTGGGTGTGGTTCATGAAAAGAACAGAAATGCAATGACTCTAGCTGTGGTTCATGAAAAGAACACACATGCAATGACTCTAGTTGTGGTTCATGAAAGGAACAGACATGTAATGACATTGGGTGTGGTTCATGAAAAGAACAGACATGCAATGACACTGGTGGATCCTTATGTGGTTTGTTTAGAAGAACACAGATGAAATGAAACTGAGTGTGGTTCATGAAAAGAACAGACATGCAATGACACTGGTGGATCCTTATGTGGTTTGTTTAGAGGAACAAACATGGAATGACACTGGTGGATCCACGTGTGGTTCATGAGAAGAACACACATCCAATGACACTGGTAGATCCTTGTGTGGTTCATGAAAAGAACAGACGTCAAGTGACACCGGGTGTGGTTCATGAAAAGAACAGACATGCAATGCCACTGGGTGTGGTTCATGAAAAGAATATACATGCAATGACTCTAGCTGTGGTTCATGAACAGAACACACATGCAATGACACTGGGTGTGGTTCATGAAAAGAACAGACATGCAATGACACTGGTGGATCCTTATGTGTGGTTCATGAAAAGAACAGGCATGCAATGACACTAGTGGATCCTTATGTGGGTTGTTTAGAAGAACACACATGCAATGACACTGGGTGTGGTTCATGAAAAGAACAGACATGAAATGACACTGGTGGATCCTTATGTGGTTTGTTTAGAGGAACAGACATGCAATGACATCGGTGGATGCATGTGTGGTTAATGAGAAGAACACACATCCAATGACACTGGTGGATCCTTATGTGGTTTGTTTAGAGGAACCGACATGCAATGACACCGGTGGATCCTTATGTGGTCTGTCTAGAGGAACACACATGCAATGACATAGGGTGTGGTTCATCAAAAGAACAGACATGCAATGACTTATGTGGTTTGTTTAGAAGAACACACATAAAATGACACTGGGTGTGGTTCATGAAAAGAACAGACAGGCAATGACACTGGTGGATCCTTATGTGGTTTGTTTAGAAGAACACACATGCAATGAAACTGGGTGTGGTTCACGAAAAGAACAGACATGCAATGACACCGGTGTATCCACGTGTGGTTCATGAGAAGAACACACATCCAATGACACTGGTAGATCCTTATGTGGTTCATGAAAAGAACTGACATGCAGTGACACCGGGTGAGGTTCATGAAAAGAACAGACATGCACTGACACTGGGTGTGGTTCATGAAAAGAACAGACATGCAATGACTCTAGCTGTGGTTCATGAAAAGAACACACATGCAATGACTCTAGCTGTGGTTCATGAAAGGAACAGACATGCAATGACATTGGGTGTGGTTCATTAAAAGAACAGACATGCAATGACACTGGTGGATCCTTATGTGGTTTGTTTAGAAGAACACAGATGAAATGAAACTGACTGTGGTTCATGAAAAGAACAGACATGCAATGACACTGGTGGATCCTTATGTGGTTTGTTTAGAGGAACAAACATGCAATGACACTGGTGGATCCAGTGTGGTTCATGAGAAGAACACACATCCAATGACACTGGTAGATCCTTGTGTGGTTCATGAAAAGAACAAACGTGAAGTGACACCGGATGTGGTTCATGAAAAGAACAGACATGCAATGACACTGCGTGTGGTTCATGAAAAGAATATACATGCAATGACTCTAGCTGTGGTTCATGAACAGAACACACATGCAATGACACTAGGTGTGGTTCATGAAAAGAACAGACATGCAATGACACTGGTGGATCCTTATGTGTGGTTCATGAAAAGAACAGGCATGCAATGACACTAGTGGATCCTTATGTGGGTTGTTTAGAAGAACACACATGCAATGACACTAGGTGTGGTTCATGAAAAGAACAGACATGCAATGACACTGGTGGATCCTTATGTGGTTTGTTTAGAGGAACAGACATGCAATGACATCGGTGGATGCATGTGTGGTTAATGAGAAGAACACACATCCAATGACACTGGTGGATCCTTATGTGGTTTGTTTAGAGGAACAGACATGCAATGACACCGGTGGATCCTTATGTGGTCTGTCTAGAGGAACACACATGCAATGACACAAGGTGTGGTTCATCAAAAGAACATACATGCAATGACTTATGTGGTTTGTTTAGAAGAACACACATAAAATGACACTGGGTGTGGTTCATGAAAAGAACAGACAGGCAATGACACTGGTGGATCCTTATGTGGTTTGTTTAGAAGAACACACATGCAATGAAACTGGGTGTGGTTCACGAAAAGAACAGACATGCAATGACACCGGTGTATCCACGTGTGGTTCATGAGAAGAACACACATCCAATGACACTGGTAGATCCTTATGTGGTTCATGAAAAGAACTGACATGCAGTGACACCGGGTGAGGTTCATGAAACGAACAGACATGCACTGACACTGGGTGTGGTTCATGAAAAGAACAGACATGCAATGACTCTAGCTGTGGTTCATGAAAAGAACACACATGCAATGACTCTAGCTGTGGTTCATGAAAGGAACAGACATGCAATGACATTGGGTGTGGTTCATTAAAAGAACAGACATGCAATGACACTGGTGGATCCTTATGTGGTTTGTTTAGGAGAACACAGATGAAATGAAACTGACTGTGGTTCATGAAAAGAACAGACATGCAATGACACTGGTGGACCCTTCTGTGGTTTGTTTAGAGGAACAAACATGCAATGACACTGGTGGATCCACGTGTGGTTCATGAGAAGAACACACATCCAATGGCCCTGGTACATCCTTGTGTGGTTCATGAAAAGAACAGACGTGAAGTGACACCGGGTGTGGTTCATGAAAAGAACAGACATGCAATGACACAGGGTGTGGTTCATGAAAAGAATATACATGCAATGACTCTAGCTGTGGTTCATGAACAGAACACACATGCAATGACACTGGGTGTGGTTCATGAAAAGAACAGACATGCAATGACACTGGTGGATCCTTATGTGTGGTTCATGAAAAGAACAGGCATGCAATGACACTAGTGGATCCTCATGTGGGTTGTTTAGAAGAACACACATGCAATGACACTGGGTGTGGTTCTTGAAAAGAACAGACATGCAATGACACTGGTGGATCCTTATGTGGTTTGTTTAGAGGAACAGACATGCAATGACATCGGTGGATGCATGTGTCGTTAATGAGAAGAACACACATCCAATGACACTGGTGGATCCTTATGTGGTTTGTTTAGAGGAACAGACATGCAATGACACCGGTGGATCCTTATGTGGTCTGTCTAGAGGAACACACATGCAATGACATAGGGTGTGGTTCATCAAAAGAACATACATGCAATGACTTATGTGGTTTGTTTATAAGAACACACATAAAATGACACTGGGTGTGGTTCATGAAAAGAACAGATAGGCAATGACACTGGTGGATCCTTATGTCATTTGTTTAGAAGAACACACATGCAATGAAACTGGGTGTGGTTCACGAAAAGAACAGACATGCAATTACACCGGTGTATCCACGTGTGGTTCATGAGAAGAACACACATCCAATGACACTGGTAGATCCTTATGTGGTTCATGAAAAGAACTGACATGTAGTGACACCGGGTGAGGTTCATGAAAAGAACAGACATGCACTGACACTGGGTGTGGTTCATGAAAAGAACAGACATGCAATGACTCTAGCTGTGGTTCATGAAAAGAACACACATGCAATGACTCTAGCTGTGGTTCATGAAAGGAACAGACATGCAATGACATTGGGTGTGGTTCATGAAAAGAACAGACATGCAATGACACTGGTGGATCCTTATGTGGTTTGTTTAGAAGAACACAGATGAAATGAAACTGAGTGTGGTTCATGAAAAGAACAGACATGCAATGACACTGGTGGATCCTTATGTGGTTTGTTTAGAGGAACATACATGCAATGACACCGGTGTTTCCACGTGTGGTTCATGAGAAGAACACACATCCAATGACACTAGGTGGATCCTTATGTGGTTCATGAAAAGAACAGACATGTACTGACACTGGGTGTGGTTCATGAAAAGAACAGACATGCAATGACATTGATGGATCCATGTGTGGTTTATGGAAGTACAAACATGCAATGACTCCAGTTGTTGTTAATGAAAAGACCACGCATGTAATGACACTAGGTGTGCTTCATGAAAAGAACAGACATGCAATGACACTGGTGAATCCTTATGTGGTTTGTTTAGAGGAATAGACATGCAATGACACCAGTGGATCCATGTGTGGTTCATGAGAAGGAAACACACATCCAATGACACTGGTGGATCCTTATGTGGTTTGTTTAAAGGAACGGACATGCAATGACACCGGTGGATCCTTATGTGGTCTGTCTAGAGGAACACATATGCAATGACACCGGGTGTGGTGCATGAAAAGAACAGACATGCAATTATTTATATGGTTTGTTTAGAAGAACACACATGCAATGACATTGGGTGTGGTTCATAAAAAGAACAGACAGGCAATGACACTGGTGGATCCTTATGTGGTTTGTTTAGAAGAACACACATGCAATGACACTGGGTGTGGTTCATGAAAAGAACAAACACGCAATGACAATAGTGGATCCTTATGTGGTTTGTTTAAAGCAACAGACATTCAATGACACCGGTGGATCCACGTGTGGTTCATGAGAAGAACACACATCCAATGACACTGGTAGATCCTTATGTGGTTCATGAAAAGAACTGACATGCAGTGACACTGGGTGTGGTTCAGGAAAAGAACAGACATGCACTAACACTAGGTGTGGTTCATGAAAAGAACAGACATACAATGACTCTAGCTATGGTTCATGAAAATAACACACATGCAATGACACTGGGTGTGGTTCATGAAAAGAATAGACATGCAATGACACTAGTGGATCCTTATGTGTGGTTCATGAAAAGTACAGACATGCAATGACACCGGTGGATCCACGTGTGGTTCATGAGAAGAACACACATCCAATGACACTGGTGGATACTTATGTGGTTCGTGAAAAGAACTTACATGCAGTGACACCGGGTGTGGTTAATGAAAAGAATAGACATGCAATGACACTGGGTGTGGTTCATGAAAAGAACATACATGTAATGACTCTAGTTGTGGTTCATGAAAAGAACACACATGCAATGACACTGGTGGATCCTTATGTGGTTTGTTTAGCAGAACACACATGCAATGACACTGGGTGTGGTTCATGAAAAGAACATACATGCAATGACACTGGTGGATCCTTATGTGGTTTGTTTAGAGGAATAGACATGCAATGACACCGGTGGATCCATGTGTGGTTCATGAGAAGAACACACATCCAATGACACTGGGTGGATCCATATGTGGTTCATGAAAAGAACTGACATGAACTGACATTGGGTGTGGTTCATGAAAAGAACAGACATGCAATGACATCGGTGGATCCATGTGTGGTTTATGGAAGTAATAGACATGCAATGACTCTAGCTATGGTTAATGAAAAGAACACGCATGCAATGACACTTGGTGTGGTTCATGAAAAGAATAGACATGCAATGACACTTGTGGATCCTTATGTCATTTGTTTAGAGGAACAGACATGCAATGACAACGGTGGATCCATGTGTGGTTCATGAGAAGAAAACACACATCCAATGACACTGGTCGATCCTTATGTGGTTTGTTTAGAGGAACAGACATGCAATGACACCGGTGGATCCTTATGTGGTCTGTCTAGAGGAACACACATGCAATGCCACCGGGTGTGGTTCATGAAAAGAACAGACATGCAATGACTCATGTGGTTTGTTTAAAAGAACACACATGCAATGACACTGGGTGTGGTTCATGAAAAGAACAGACAGGCAATGACACAGGTGGATCCTTATGTGGTTTGTTTAGAAGAACACACATGCAATGACACTGGGTGTGGTTCATGAAAAGAATAGACACGCAATGACACTGGTGGATCCTTACGTGGTTTGTTTAGAGGAACAGACATGCAATGACACCGGTGGATCTTACGCCAGAGAAGAAGACGCCCAAGAGTCTAACCAAAAAAGGCACCACGCCATAGAGTACACCCCTGAGATCCAGTCAAAATGCCACACCGAACGGTAGCAGCAAAAACACTAAGAGGGCTAGCACGGTGCTGAACACTCCTAGGAGTGGTAGCAAAGAGGCGAAGAAGGCCAGCACGGAGGCTACCACACCCAGTGGGAGTAGAAAAAATTCTAATTTGGAGCGGAACACGCCGCTGTCAGGGAATAATGCCAGCACGAAGGAGAACACGCCCAATAGTAGCAGCAAAAGGGCTAATTTGGAGCAGAACACACCACTGAGGTCAGGCAATAATGCCAGCACAAAGGAGAACATGCCCAATAGTAGCAGCAAAAGGGCTAATTTGGAGCGGAACACGCCGCTGAGGTCAGGCAATATTGCCAGCACGAAGGAGAACACGCCCAATAGTAGCAGCAAAAGGGGTAATTTGAAGAACACGCCACATAGGTCAGGGAATAATGCTAGCACCCTGGAGCCAACACCCGTGAGGGGAGGCAGTAAGGAGATCACACCCAAGAGCGGCAGCAAAAAGCCTAGTTCAATGGGGAATGGAACGTAGATGTCAAGCCCTACTGCTACCATTAGGAAAGATTACACCAGGAAGGAGGATGTACACAAGAAGAGCAAGAGGGTTATGTACAGTCAAGATGAAATTGATTATGACTGCTGTTTGTCCACTGAAGTACCTGGGATGCGTGCAAACATAAGACCACCCCATGTGGTTGCAACAGAACCAACCGAGTGTCTTGGAGAAAATAGAGTTGCCGGTGAGGTGGATTGGGGCAATGTTCCAGTCCATCCGGGTGGAGACGATGGTGCAGCCCTACCCATGGGAGTCAATATGATGTGTGCAGTACTAGGCATCAGAGACGATGGCAAGGATTCTGAATCAGATGAAGAAGAAGGCACTGTAGAGGATCAAGAATCTGGTGATGATGAAATAGACGAGGAACTTAATGATGAGGCTGGTATTCTAGTCGATGATTTGGGTGTTGAAGTAGAAGAAATGAAACATGACCACGAGTATCCTATAATTTCGGTCGGCACCGAGTTCAGGAGCATGCATGAGTTCGGGATGTCGTTCCGACATTTTCGTATCAAGGGGGAGTTCGACGTTTATCGACTGAAGAACACTGCCGAGAGGTATGAGGCTGTTTGTAATTTAACGTGGATGAATGGACGGGCCAAGGTACATTGTCCATGGAGGATTACAGCAAGAGCCTTACCCGCGTCGAATGCAATTAGGGTACTAGGGCAATAAATGTAGCAAACCATTAGAACTCTCTCTCTCTCTTTTCACTCTATAACTACAATAGATGTGCGATATCTTTCTGGCAACTAGTCGACTCCGCTTATCTTTTAAATGAATCTGTGTTGCAGGTGAACAAAATGGACCCTCCACACATGTGTCTGACAGGAAGCAAACTGAAATCCTCAATGGCTGATACGGAGTGGGTGACTATGCAATCTATGTCCATACTAAAGGATAACCCTAAGGAGACCGCGAAGAATATTCAGACTAGCCTCGGTTCTAAATACAACATTGTCCTTCCGTATTACACGGTTTGGAAAGGTAAAGAGAAAGCTTTTGTGGTCTTGTACGGGGATTGGACCAATAGCTTCACGATGCTTTACAACTTCAAGACGGGGGTACAAGCTAGGTGTCCGGGGACTGTTGTGGAGATTGACACCGAATCAGAAGGTGGTAAAATATATTTCGAAACATTTTTCATGGCGCTTAAACCTTGCATCCATGGATTCAAGGACGGCTGTAGGACATATCTGAGTGTAGACAACACTGTCCTAACTGGCAAATGGAAAGGCTGCCTACCATCTGCCACAACACTTGATGGTCACAACTAGATGTTCCCAGTGGCATTCGGGCTGTTTGAAACAGAAACAGAGGAAAACTGGGTCTGGTTTTTGAGGCAGCTCAGGAGATTAATAGGCCACATGGATCCATTGGCTATATCCACGGATGCATGCAAAGGGCTGGGGAATGTAGTGAAGGAGGTGTTCCCGCGAGCTAAAGGTATAGAATTCCATGCCCATATGATGCTCAACTTGTACTCACACTACGCAGGCAGCGTATTTCGTTACATGTTTCCTGCTGCTAGAGTTTACAAACCTAGTAGCAGCGAATCTTTCATGAGCAAGATTTTTGCAGAAGCCCCTGAACTTCTAGAGTACTTAGCCGTCCATCATTCGAAGCTATGGAAGAGGAGTCAATTCAACCCTGACATCAAAGTTGATTACATAAACAACAACCTTGCAAAATGCCTGAATAACTGGGTGAAGGACATAAAAGTGCGTCCTATTCATATCTTGATGGACAGCGTACGTGGTATGATCATGAAGTTGTTAAATATAAGGAGAGATATCGGTAGGAGACTTAGAGGACATATGCTACCACCAGTTGTACAGCAACTACACAAGAGAAGCCAATGACTTGCTCATCTTAAGGTTCTCCCGTCAACCAGCAAAAGCTGTGAGGTGGTCGATATGTCCAAGAGTGGCAAAAGGGATGTTGTGAACATCCAGCTGCGAGAATGCACCTGCTTAGAGTGGCAGCATACCGGGAAACCTTACGACCACGCCTTGGCCTTGTTGGTGAAGAAAAGAACTCTACCACATTTGGATCAGTATTTGTCAGACTACTACTCTATGGAAAAGTTTAGAGCTGCGTATGCTGGATCAATCGAGCCATGTACAGACCCATCTCAGTGGCCTCAAGTCCAACTGTCTTTCGAGCTTTGCCAGCTAGTTACAAAAAGGGGCAGAGGAAGATCTCAGGTGAATAGGTTTAAGAATTTTCTCGAGAAGAAGGGTTCGGCTTTCTGTGCTACAAAGAAGGGAAAAAACAGATGCAAGACCTGCCATCTTATAGGCCATAGAGCAGCTGGCTGTCCCCTTAATGCTCCCAAACCTAGGTATGAGACGGTACATTCACACAAAAAATTGTTTATAGTCTATAGATATAAGGTAGTAATCCATGTACTGTTTTTTTACAGGTAGCGCAAGGTAAGAAACAAAACGACCGACTCAGTGATTTTGCTACGGTAAGAAAACCAAAACAAGTGGAGTGATGATGCTGGACAAGATTCTGGTGCTGATTGGCCTGACTTCCGTCGACCCAGAGATGTAGGGTACGTGAAGGTAAAAAAATTGGCACCCAGGAAGAGGAAGAATGCAGGAGATGAAGAAGCCAATGGACGTGAAGGAAAGAGGAAGAAAGTAGGCACTTAAACAGAGAAAGAAGGTTAGCAGTGTAGAAGCCTAATGATGTATTGAACTTGAACCTATATATGTAGTTCGGTTAAACTCTGGAGCTGTGTGTCTGGACCTTTTCGGGCAAAACAATATGCCTCCCGTACTCGGTGTAAAATGTATCGTGACTTTAGGATTGGATACGGCTGAGGCCACTAGTTGATTCCAAAATTGTGACTGTGCCACTACTATCTGAACAATCGTGATAGCTGAGCAGTTAAGGGGTCTGCAAAATTGATGGGTGTTAGTGGCACATACATGAATTATTTATTGGCGCTTAATAAATCCCTGGTATTGGCATTACACTTATGATAAGTTTCTAGGCTGAAAAACAATTTCTTAAGCTGGCTGCTACACTCCACGAAGCAGCAACTTATTTTAGCTGCTGGACAACGACATGGCAACATAAACTGCAAATGCAACAGATAATGCCCAGATAATGAGGAAATTGTTTCCACTATCTGGCCTAATCTTGAGCCCGTCTGTCTCACCACCTCCCTGCCCCTGCCTCCCCTCCACCTGGCAAAGCTCCTGGATCTCTCGCTCCATCGCACGAATCTCCTCTTTCTTGTCCCACACAGTATCACGCAGATCCTGAACAAGATCTCTGTGAAAACCTGTCAGTGGCTTTTCGATCCACACAAACTTGTCACAGCCAGTCCCCCTCCCTTCCTACGTAGTAGATCGAAGGAAACAAAAAAAAGAATTACATTATGCTTTCCAGATCCGGGTTACCATTGTACCTACTGTAGGAACTTACCGCTCTGATGCTGTAGTTGCTGAATTTCCCTGTAGTATTTTCGTCAGTACACAAAATCCATCTTGGCATCTTCTCACCGCACAAACACAACATATCGGGGTAGTAATTGTAGGGCGCCCTCCAGAACCTGATGGGGGCACTCGCCTGACAGCGTTGAGCCGACCCTGATTCCGCCCGAGATGAACTACACGAGCTGTGAGCCATCAGCGAGGGGAGCGAGGGCAGAGGAAAGAAGAGCCTTTGGATGTCAGGGTAGTGGTGAAGCATGATTTATCCCCACTTAATAACTCAGGTAGAATCCTACCATCCACATTCAGCTGACAGGTGGGGGACCTAGCGTGTGGACTTGTCAACCAAACCTCGCGCCTTCCTGGTTCAAAAGCCCTCTCGCGTGCATTGGACGAAATTTTTTGGCACCTTGCCCGCGTACATATCACTGGGAGGCCTTGCTTAGGAACCAGACACGCCTGGCCCACAATCTTACTCCCTCCTAGGAACTTGTCATGGCTCACACCGGCAGATCCATCTGCTCCACCGCTTCCGGTAGGGCTCGCCATGGCGGATCCACCCCAAGATCCTACCGTCACAGTATCAAATGGCCATGGTTTCTTGAGAGGAGCGACGATGCTACGTATCCGAGCTCGGCCCCTCCTACATGTACAAGGACTGATGCGGTTTCGAGCTCGAGCAGGAGCCACCAGGCGCGACGGTGCTCGGTCCATCCCAACCCCGTCACCTTCGTCATTGTCGATTCCGATGTGGAGGACGACGGGGATGAAGCTGTGCAGACCACCATTGTTGCCTCCTTGGTGAAGGGCAAGCCACGGGCGGGAGTGGATGTCGCTGGGAAGGGCACGGCGGTGTCACCAATCGAGGTGGACTCCGATGACAGTGGTGTGATGTGGGTTTAGATGTTGTTTAGGATGGTTGAAATTTTGGTTGTGTTTAGTGGGAGTACAATTATTGTAATGGGTTTGTCAAGCTATATTGAGAAATATGTGCAATAGCAGTGGGCTTGTTCATCTGCGGTACCAAAGTTCGCAGGCCAGCGCATGGTGGTACCTAAGTTGCCTGAAATTACCGCGTTTCAAAAAGTTGGGCCGCCAACTACTAAGAGGGGCCATTTCAAGGTAAACTCATCTCACCCCTGCCAAATTCAAACATTCCGTTAAACTGCCCCGTGAAGTAGACGGTCGGGACCCTCATGTCGGTCATCTGTCCATGACGCGAGCGCCAACGCGGCAACCTCTTAGGAAAATCGAGCAGCTAAGTGGATTGGATGCGTTGACCAATTTCACAAATCCATTCCCAGCTTTCCCATAGCACCGGCGGTGTCGGAATCCACCCTCCTGGTAGGACGATCCCTTCGGACATTTGACTTCTGGCGCCAAGTTGCTGCACCCACTCACTGATCCTGATCTCCAATGGCGCATGCCGTAGCCGCCGTTGTGAGGCTCTAGCCCGCCTCCGCCGCCGATGAGCCGAGCAGCTCGGAGGATGGCAGATCCTACTATCAAGAAAGAAGAAGTTCTGTCTACAAGCGGGTGATCTACCCTTCTCTTTGCTATTCGCACTAGTTACAACTGCTAGCTGGCTACTGAACCTCAAATTGTTTGTTAGCCCAACGCTGACAAACATATTTTGTCCATGGTTTTCTGTCAAGTGGGATCTATGTGGACCCCGCTTACCTGGTTACGGTAGTCCTCTATGGGTACGACTCTAAGTGCAAGAGGTATGGAAACCATTGTTTCACGATGGAAGAAGCGCCTGCACAAATCTGCACTATATCTAGTATGGTTGCTGCTCTGCGTAATCATATTGAATTATGGCCAAAGCAGACTTCAAAGTTCAGCTTCATGGATGAACGTGGCATCATGGTTCCTATAACGTGTGACAGTCAGCTAATTGGGTTGATGAAAAGGTATGCTTCGGCTGCCACGTTTGAGCTGAAATGTGATGTACTGGATGTGGAAGCTGCTGCAACTGGGAGTCGCCCTTCTATTCTTGGACAGGGTGGTTGCTCAAACCCAATTAGCTCCTCGTAAGCAAAGGTCTCTTGGGGTTCGCATGTTTGTGCTGAATTATAATTTTTGTTTTATTTACTCTATGGATATTGGGCAGTTATGCAACATTCTTGTTTCTTTGACAGAAAGAGCCGCAAGGTTAGAAACATGACTGTCGGGTCAGTCATTTTGCTGCCCAAATAAATTAAAAACGAGTGGAAAGATGTCATTTTGCTTCCCGAAGAAATTAAAAACGAGTGGAAAGATGATGCTGGACACGATTCTGGTTCCCATTGTCCCGGCGATGCAGAGTACGTGAAGCTAAGAGAATTGGCACCGAGGAAGAGGAAGAAGGCAGGAAATGAAGAAGCCATTGGATGTGAAGGCTTGGCACCCAGGCTGCGGAAGAAGGCTGCTGGCAATCAAGATGCATAGTAATGTGTTGAACTTGAACCTATATATGTAATTCTGTTAAATTCTGATCGCTCTGTGTGTGGCACGTTGCTGGGAGAAACAATCTACCCACGTTCTCTGAGTAAAATGTACCGCGACTTAGGGTTTGGAAACGCCCGAGTCAGTAGTTGAATCTGAAATTGTGATTGTGCCACTTCTATCTGAAAACAAGGATCCACCGGTTCCACGATTGTTGAGGGGAAGGAGGTCTCCAAATACGACGGAATGTAAGTGGCATAGAAATAAAATATTTAAGCTACCACACTCCACGAAGCAGCAACTTATTTCAGATGCTGCACAACGACGTGGCAACATAAACAACAATGTTCTCACGGATAATTCCCAGATGAGGAGCAAATGGGTACCAATTTTTGGCCTAATCTTGAGCCTGTCTATCTCACCGCCTCTCTGCTCCTGCATCCCCTGCATCTGGCGAAGCTCCCGGATCTCCAGTAACCGGGTGTACGTGCTTCCACTTTATAAATTGTGGTTGTGCCATTTACATGCGGCACAATCCACGTAGATTACGTTTAAACAAACCACCAATGTTAGAATACACTAGTAGAAAAGGTGTCTTTGGTCCACGGTCACGTTCCCAATCCGGGACAGAGATCTAAATCGAGGCAGAAATTGATCTAAATCACAAATTCTTCCACAAATTAATCGAGGCATTTCATTACTTCAACCACAAATTCTTCTAAACAAAGGTGCGACTTCACATCCTACATTAATTCAACCACTAGTCAACAATTTCATTTCCGCTGCCACTGTCCTCCGAGCCGCCGGCTTCCTCGTCGCTATCGGACGGAACCTCCATGATGTCTGCATTGTTCACGAGACGGAGTACCTCTTCGTGTCGAGCGGCGGCGATGAAGGTGTACTTGGTCCATCCAGGGACTGACCAGAACCTCTACCGCCCTTCTCGGTTGCGGATATCCCGGTGGACCACACGTCCGTCAATGATGCGGTTGCCAATCTTGGCCTTCCGCTCCTTCTTGAATAGCGCCGGCCAGTACGAGTTGGCCGCCGCATACCAGGGCAGCGCCCTCTTCCACGCGGGCATCTGGCGGCGGCGCGCCGCGATTTCGCTCTCCATCTTGGCTCGGCCACGTAGCGGAGCCACCGGCACCCCCGCAGAGCGGATGCGCCTTCCATGGGGCACCTTCGCGGCTAGCAACGCGAGGATGTCGAAGTTCGCAAATATCACCGCCTCGTACAAGTTTATATCGGGCATCTCCATGGCGGCACGGTGGAGATTGGAGAGGATGAGGGGATGGACAACGAAGCGACGCGCTGTGGCGCCTCCTATTTGTACACGAGGACGACGAAGCGATGGTCAGACAAAAGAAGTAATGCAGGGTCAGACAAAAGAAGTAATGCGGGGTTAGAGCAATTTTTTCCTCCCTGGAATCTAGGACCAATAGTTCAGACCGCTAGGTCAACAAGTACAAATATTACAACTTAAAAAGGCACGGAGCTTAAGCTAAATAGAACTAGTTATCACACATCTCCTTGATCTTCCTAATCTTGGCCCGATGCGCATCTTCCTGCGAGAGCAACGATCGAATAGTCTGCTCCTTCCTTTTAGCATCTTCCTTGCACAGCTTCAATTGTTTCTCTTCATTTTTCCTCATGCACTTGTAAATACTCATAGTTGTGTACTACAGGACTTTGGCCTGGTGGAGATCATTCCTTGCTTGAGTCAGTTCTTGCTCTGCTTTAGCCTTCAGGGCAAACGTCGCGTCCCTCTCCTTCTCGACTTTGATAACCTTGTCTTGCACCCACCTGAGATCTTGCTGATGCTTGGTCGTGTCAACTGGTTCCCATAGCTTCGTCTCAACACTGTGAAGAAGTGAGCTGAATACGGATTCTTTCAACTCGAAAGTCATTTCCCATAGTTTATCCAGCGTTTTCTGCATCGATTTGGGCCACTCTGGATCTACCCATTTGACAGCACCGCAACTTCTTTCTTACATCATTGCATGATGTCCTTGACACCGTAGAAACCTCCTGCCTGCATTTTGTCCTTCGAACGCTACAAATTTAGTGGGCACATATCCATGTTTACATACCAGAGGACTGTCTTCATCCTCTAAACCGTAATAGTCGGAGTCATACATCGTCTGGTTGGCCTAACACATCATACGCGCATGAGTAAACAGATTAGATCTAGCTCAAAAAATAGATAACTGGCCACAGATGATAGAAATAGAGATGAGACGACTCACATAGAAATCACCGTCCCTATCGTCACGACGTGTTTCCCCGCCGTCTCCCCTTGAACCCATGGCGAGAGGGGAGGGGGGTGGCTGCCGGAGAGGGGATTGGGATGGAGGCGCCGTCGGCTTGCGGCTACGGCAGGATGGGAATGAAGTGGGGAAAGTGGCTTCCAGGGTAAGGAAGAGAAGTACGGGGAGGAAGAGAAATAATGGGGACGTGACACTGGGATGTGTCCCACTGAACTCGTGAGACGTGACACTCGCAACAGGGGAGCGCCCGGTGTTGCCAGTTTGTCTAGAGCAAGCGTGGCCAATCATGCCGCAGAACAGCCTACTCGCGGATCGCTCTCACGAAGACCATCCCAATCGTCCAAGTGCCCCAATCGAACGGTATGTAACAATCGTCAAGCAGAACAACTATGTTAGGGCGTGCCTTCTAGAAGACTCGGTCTAATGGCTACCCATGCAATGACACTGGTGTATCCATGTGTGGTTTGTGAAAAGAAAAGACATGCAATCACACTAGGTGGATCCATATGTGGTTTATGGAAGTAACAGACATGCAATGACTCTAGCTATGATTCATGAAAAGAACAGACATGCAATGACACTGGTGGATCCATGTGTGGTTCATGGGAAGAACACACATCCAATGACACTGGTGGACTCTAGCTGTGGTTCATGAAAAGAACAGACATGCAATGGCACTGGTGGATCCATATGTGGTTTGTCAAGAGAACACACATGCAATGACACTGGGTGTGGTTCATGAAAAGAACAGACATGCAATGACACTGGTGGATCCTTATGTGGTTTGTGAGAAGAACAGACATGCAATGACACTGGTGGATCCTTATGTGGTTCATGAAAAGAACTGACATGCAATCACACTAGGTGTGGTTCATGAAAAGAACTAACATGCAATGACACTAGGTGTGGTTCATGAAAAGAACAGACATGCAATGACACCGGTGGATCCATGTGTGGTTTATAGAAGTAACAGACATGCAATGACTCTAGCTATGGTTCATGAAAAGAACAGACATGCAATGACACCGGGTGTGGTTCATGAAAAGAACAGACATGCAAATGACACAGGGTGTGGTTCATGAATAGAACAGACATGCAACGACTCTAGCTGTGGTTCATGAAAAGAACACACATGCAATGACACTGGGTGTGGTTCATGAAAATAACAGACATGCAATGACACTGGTGGATCCTTATGTGGTTTGTGAGAAGAACAGACATGCAATGACACTAGTGGATCCTTATGTGTGGTTCATGAAAAGAACAGACATGCAATGACATTGGTGGATCCTTATGTGGTTTGTTTAGAGGAAAAAACATGCAATGGCACCGGTGGATCCATGTGTGGTTCATGAGAAGAACACACATCCAATGACACTGGTGGATCCTTATGTGGTTTGTTTAGAGGAACAGACATGCAATGACACCGGTGCATCCTTATGTGGTCTGTCTAGAGGAACACACATGCAATGACACCGTGTGTGGTTCATGAAAAGAACAGACATGCAATGACTTATGTGGTTTGTTTAGAATAACACACATGCAATGACACTAGGTGTGGTTCATGAAAAGAACAGACATGGAATGACACTGGTGGATCCTTATGTGTTTTTTTAGAAGAACACACATGCAATGACACTCGGTGTGGTTCATGAAACGAACAGACAAGAAATGACACCGGTGGATCCTTATGTGGTTTGTTTAGAGGAACAGACATGCAATGACACCAGTGGATCCACGTGTGGTTCATGAGAAGAACACACATCCGATGACACTTGTAGATCCTTATGTGGTTCATGAAAAGAACGGACATGCAGTGACACTGGGTGTGGTTCATGAAAAGAACAGACATGCAATGACACTGGATGTGGTTCATGAAAAGAACAGACATGCAATAACATTGGTGGATCCTTATGTGGTTCATGACAAGAACAGACATGCAATGACACTGGTGGATCCTTATGTGGTTCATGAAAAGAACTGACATGCAATGACGCTAGGTGTGGTTCATGAAAAGAACTGACATGCAATGACACTAGGTGTGGTTCATGAAAAGAACAGACATGCAATGACACCGGTGGATCCATGTGTGGTTTATGGAAGTAACAGACATGCAATGACTCTAGCTATGTTTCATTAAAAGAACAGACATGCAATGACACCGGGTGTGGTTCATGAAAAGAACAGACATGAAAATGACACTGGGTGTGGATCATGAAAAGAACAAACATGCAATGACTCTAGCTGTGGTTCATGAAAAGAACACACATGCAATGACACTAGGTGTGGTTCATGAAAACAACAGACATGCAATGACACTGGTGCATCCTTTTGTGTGTTTCACGAAAACAACACACATGCAATGACACTGGTGGATCCTTATGTGGTTTGTTTAGAGGAACAAACATGCAATGACACTAGTGGATCCATGTGTGGTTTCATGAGAAGAACACACATCCAATGACACTGGTGGATCCTTATGTGGTTTGTTTAGAGGAACAGACATACAATGAGACCGGTGGATCCTTATGTGGTCTATCTAGAGGAACACACATCCAATGACACTGGGTGTGGTTCATGAAAAGAATAGACATGCAATGACTTATGTGGTTTGTTTAGAAGAAGACACATGCAATGACACTGGATGTGTTTCATGAAAAGAACAGACAGGCAATGACACTGGTGGATCCTTATGTGGTTTGTTTAGAAGAACACACATGCAATGACACTCGGTGTGGTTCATGAAAAGAACAGACACGCAATGACACTGGTGGATCCTTATGTGGTTTGTTTAGAGGAATAGACATGCAATGACATCGGTGGATCCATGTGTGGTTCATGAGAAGAACACACATCCAAAGACACTGGTAGATCCTTATGTGGTTTGTTTAGAGGAACAGACATGCAATGACACCGGTGGATCCTTATGTGGTCTGTCTAGAGGAACACACATGCAATGACACCGGGTGTGGTTCATCAAAAGAACAAACATGCAATGACTTATGTGGTTTGTTTAGAAGAAGATACATAAAATGACACAGGGTGTGGTTCATGAAAAGAACAGACAGACAATGACACTGGTGGATCCTTATGTGGTTTGTTTAGAAGAACACACATGCAATGACACTAGGTGTGGTTCATAAAAAGAACAGACACGCAATGACACTGGTGGATCCTTATGTGGTCTGTTTACAGGAACAAACATGCAATGACACCGGTGGATCCACGTGTGGTTAATGAGAAGAACACACATCCAATGACAGTGGTAGATCCTTATGTGGTTCATGAAAAGAACAAACATGAAGTGACACCGGGTGAGGTTCATGAAAAGAACAAACATGCACTGACACTGGGTGTGGTTCATGAAAAGAACAGACATGCAATGACTCTAGCTGTGGTTCATGAAAAGAACAGACATGCAATGACACTGGGTGTGGTTCATGAAAAGAACAGACATGCAATGACTCTAGTTGTGGTTCATGAAAAGAACAGACATGCAATGACACTGGGTGTGGTTCATGAAAAGAACAGACATGCAATGACACTGGTGGATCCTTATGTGGTTTGTTTAGAAGAACACACATGAAATGAAACTGAGTGTGGTTCATGAAAAGAACAGACATGCATTGACACTGGTGGATCCTTATGTGGTTTGTTTAGAGGAACAGACATGCAATGACACTAGCGGATCCTTATGTGGTTTGTTTAGAGGAACAGATATGCAATGACACCGGTGTTTCCACGTGTGGTTCATGAGAAGAACACACATCCAATGACACTGGGTGGATCCTTATGTGGTTCATGAAAAGAACAGACATGTAGTGACACTAGGTGTGGTTCATGAAAAGAACAGACATGCAATGACATTGGTGGATCCATGTGTGGTTTATGGAAGTACAAACATTCAATGACTCTAGCTATGGTTAATGAAAAGACCACACATGCAATGACCCTGGGTGTGCTTCTTGAAAAGAACAGACATGCAATGACACTGGTGAATCCTTATGTGGTTTGTTTAGAGAAACATACATGCAATGACACCGGTGGATCCATGTGTGGTTCATGAGAAGAAAACACACATCCAATGACACTGGTGGATCCTTATATGGTTTGGTTAGAGGAACAAACATGCAATGACACCGGTGGATCCTTATGCGGTCTGTCTAGAGGAACACACATGCAATGACACCGAGTGTGGTTCATGAAAAGAACAGACATGCAATGACTTATGTGGTTTGTTTAGAAGAACACACATGCAATGACACTGGGTGTGGTTCATGAAAAGAACAGACAAGCAATGACACTGGTGGATCCTTATGTGGTTTGTTTAGAAGAACACACATGCAATGATACTGGGTGTGGTTCATGAAAAGAACAAACACGCAATGACACTGGTGGATCCTTATGTGGTTTGTTTAGAGCAACAGACATGCAATGACACCGGTGGATCCACGTGTGGTTCATGAGAAGAACACACATCTAATGACACTGGTAGATCCTTATGTGGTTCATGAAAAGAACTGACATGCAGTGACACTGGGTGTGGTTCATGAAAAAAATAGACATGCACTGACACTGGGTGTGGTTCATGAAAAGAACAGACATACAATGACTCTAGCTGTGGTTCATGAAAAGAACACACATGCAAAGACACTGGGTGTGGTTCACGAAAAGAACAGACATGCAATGACACTAGTGGATCCTTATGTGTGGTTCATGAAAAGAACAAACATGCAATGACACCGGTGGATCCACGTGTGGTTCATGAGAAGAACACACATCCAATGACACTGGTGGAACCTTATGTGGTTCATGAAAAGATCTTACATGCAGTGACACCGGGTGTGGTTCATGAAAAGAATAGACATGCAATGACACTGGGTGTGGTTCGTGAAAAGAACATACATGCAATGACTCTAGCCGTGGTTCATGAAAAGAACACACATGCAATGACACTGGGTGTGGTTCATGAAAAGAACAGACATGCAATGACACTGCTGGATCCTTATGTGTGGTTCATGAAAAGAACAGACATGTAATGACACTAGTGGATCCTTATGTGGTTTGTTTAGAAGAACACACATGCAATGACACTGGGTGTGGTTCATGAAAAGAACATACATGCAATGACACTGGTGGATCCTTATGTGGTTTGTTTAGAGGAATAGACATGCAATGACACCGGTGGATCCACGTGTGGTTCATGAGAAGAACACACATTCAATGACACTGGGTGGATCCTGATGGGTTCGTAGCATGGAAAACAAAAAATTTCTACCGCAAGAACGAACAAAACCTAGATCTAATCTAGATCAAAGCCAAGATCTAATCTATTTGACATGTGCAACGAGATAGATCTGTACTAACCCTCGTAGATCCGAAAGCGTTACGAGATTAGATCTTGGGGTTGATGTAGTCGATCACTTGCCGATCTCAAGCTCGTGTGGACGATCCTTCTCGCGCCGCGTTCCGGCAGCGCTTCCGCAGTCAGTCACACGTGCAGAGTCGAAGCAGACCTTCCTCTCCCCGTTCCAGCAAGCAGCGGAGGTAGTAGATCTTCTCCATGGAATCCCAGCAGCACGACGGTGTGGTGGTGGTGGTGGAGTAGAGAATTCTGCAGGGCTTCACCTAAGCCTGAGCAGAGGGATGGAGGAGGAGAGAGGCGGCGGCCAGGGTTTGGAGTGGAGGGGGTAAGGGGGTGGCGCCCCCACCCCTCTATTTAAAGGAGGGAGGCGCCATGGGAGGGGGAGTCCTAGTAGGACTCCCCTCCCTTCCTTGGCCGGCGGATTGGGAAGGAGGGAGGAGTCCTCCTCCCCCACGACTCCTTGTCTTGCCCCACAACGACTCCTTGATCCTTTCTTGGTTTTCAAGCAAACTCCAAGGAATCTCCTAGAACCTTCCGGAACATTCCGAAACCTTCTAGAATCCCCATACAAATACTCCGGAACATTTCCTAACTTAGAAAATGATCCCCAATATATGAATCTCATTCTCCGGACAATTTCGGATCTCCTCGTGATGTCCCGGATCCAATCCGAGACTCCGAACAACATTCGGTCTCCAACGCATATTCCATATCTACTTAAAAACAACTTCGAACCTTAAGTGTGTCACCCTACGGTTCGTGAATATGCAGACATGATGGAGACACCTCTCCGATCAATAACCATCAGCGGGATCTGGAGATCCATAACGGCTCCCACATACTCAACGATGACTTCGTGATCGATAGAACCATTAACATACGAAACCAATTCCCTTTGTCACGCGATATTCTACTTATCCGAGGTTTGATCGTCGGTATCTCCATACCTAGTTCTACCTCGTTACTGATAAGTACTCTTTACTCGTTCCATGTTATGTCATCCCTTGTGACCTAGTCACATGCTTGCAAGCTAACTAGATGACATTCCACCCAGAGGGCCCAGAGCATATCTATCCATCATATGGATGGACAAAACCCAATCTTGGTCCATGCGCTTCAACACATACTTTCAGAATACCCAATGACACCTTTATAACCACCCAGTTACGAAGCGGTGTTTGATGTCATCAAAGTACCCATCCAGTGATGGTGATTAACATAACCTCATGGTCGAAGGATTAGGTTACTTTGCATTTGAAAGCTTATAGCAATACGAACTTAATGACTTGATCTTATGCTCCGCTTACTATGGGTGTGTGTCCATCACATCATTCTCCTAATGATATAACCTTGTTATTAATGACATCCAATGTCCATGATCAGGAAACCATGATCATCATTTAATCAACAAGCTAGTTCCACAAGAGGCTTACTAGGGACTCTTTTATGTTTACAAAACACACATGTATCAGTGTTTCCTTATAATACAATTATAGCATGGGATGTAAACATTCATCATGAACACAAAGATATAATAATAACCACTTTTATTATTGCCTCTTGGGCATATCTCCAATAGTCTCCCACTTGCACTAGAGTCAATAATGTAGATTACATGGTAATATACCTAACACCCATGGCGTTCTGGTGTTGGTCATGTTTTGCTCTAGGGAGAGGTTTAGTCAACGGATCTGCCACATTCAGATCAGTGTGTACTTTGCAAATCTTTATGTCACCATCTCAGACATACTCGCGAATAGCATGGAAACGTAGCTTGATGTGCTTCAGCTTGCTATGTGACCTTGGCTCCTGTGCATTAGCTATGGCACCTATGTTGTCACAGTAGATAGCCATCGGGTCCAACGCACTGGGAACCACGCCAAGTTCAGTAATGAACTCCTTCATCCATATGGCTTCTTGTGCAGCCTCCGAAGCAACTATGTATTCCGATTCAGTTGAAGATTTCGCCACAACGCTTTGCTTGGCACTCCTCCAGCTCACTGCAGCACCATTCAAAATAAATACGTATCCACACTGTGACTTCGAGTCATCTGGATCGGTGTTCTAACTAGCATCAGTGTAACCGTTTACAACAAGTTGTTCATCACCTCCATAAGAAAGAACCATATCCTTAGTCCTATTCAGGTACTTTAGGATATTCTTGACCGCTGTCCAGTGTTCCATTCCAGGATCACTTTGATATCTGCTAGTCAAACTAACAGCATGTGCTATATCCGGTCTTGTACACAGCATGGCATACATGGCCGAGGCATAGGGAATATTATTCATCTTTTCTCTATCTTCTGCCGTAGCCGGACTTTGAGTTTTACTCAAGGTCTTACCTGACAACATGGGCACGAACCCTTTCTTGCTCTCTTCCATTCTAAACTTCTTTAGAACTTTGTCTAAGTATGTACTTTGTGAAAGCGCTATTAGGCGTCTTGATCTATCTCTATAAATCTTGATGCCTAGAATATATGCCACTTTGCCAAGATCCTTCATTGAAAAACTATTATTCAAATAGGTTTTGACACTATTAAGAAGTTCTATATTATTCCCAATCAACAATATGTCATCTACATATAGTACTAGGAATGCTACAGAGCTCCCACTAACTTTCTTGTAAATACAAGCTTCTCCATAAGTTTGTATAAATCCAAAGTTTTTGATTACTTTATCAAAACGTTGATTCCAACTCTGCGATGCTTGCTTCAGTCCATAAATGGAGCGCTGAAGTTTGCATACCTTGTAAGCATCACTAGGATCGACAAAACCCTTGGGTTGTACCATATACAACTCTTCTTCAATGTCACCATTAAGGAACGCCATATTGACATCCATCTGCCAAATTTCATAATCGAAATATGCAGCGATTGCTAACAAAATCCTCATAGACTTTAGCTTCGCTACTGGTGAGAAAGTCTCATCGTAGTCAACTCCTTGAATTTGTCGGAACCCTTTCGCGATAAGTCGAGCTTTATAGACGGTAACATTACCATCAGCATCTGTTTTTCTTTTGAAAATCCATTTGTTCTCGACAGCCTTA
Source organism: Avena sativa (assembly GCA_916181665.1). NCBI lineage: Eukaryota > Viridiplantae > Streptophyta > Magnoliopsida > Poales > Poaceae > Avena > Avena sativa. The sequence goes on along the minus strand of OV702292.1, from coordinate 253,446,225 downwards.
CGGCCATCCGGTAAGTCCACCAAAGTCCACACTTGGTTTTCGTACATGGATCCCATCTCGGATTTCATGGCTTCTAGCCATTTATCGGAATCTGGGCTCACCATAGCTTCTTCATACATCGCAGGGTCATCAGTGTTGTCCACCAACATGACGTTCAAGGCAGAGTCATACCAATCAGGAGTGGTACGAACCCTCGTTGACCTGCGAGGTTCTGTAGTAACTTCGTTCAAAGTTTCATGATCACCATAATTAGCTTCCTCTCCAATTGGTGCAGGCGGCACAAAAACATCTTCCGGTGCTGTGCTACTCTCAACTCCGAGAGAAGGTTCAATAACCTCGTCGAGTTCTACTTTCCTTCCAGTCACTTCCTTCAAGAGAAACTCCTTCTCAAGAAAGGATCCATTCTTGGCAACGAAAACTTTGCTTTCGGATCTATGATAGAAGGTATACCCAATTGTTTCTTTAGGGTATCCTATGAAGACGCATTTCTCCGCTTTGGGTTCAAGCTTATCAGGTTGTAACTTCTTTACATACGCTTCGCAACCCCAAACTTTAAGGAACGACAACTTAGGTTTCATACCAAACCACAATTCGTACAGTGTCGTTTCAATGGATTTAGATGGTGCCCTATTTAAAGTGAATGCGGTTGTCTCTAATGCATAGCCCCAAAATGATAGCGGTAAATCTGTAAGAGACATCATAGACCGAACCATATCTAAAAGAGTTCGATTACGACGTTCGGACACACCATTACGCTGTGGTGTTCCCGGCGGTGTCAACTGCGAAAGTATTCCACATTTCTTTAAATGCATGCCAAACTCATAACTCAGATATTCACCTCCGCGGTCAGAACGCAGAAACTTGATCTTCTTGTTACGATGATTTTCCACTTCACTTTGAAATTCCTTAAACTTCTCGGAAGTTTCGGACTTATGTTTCATAAAGTAGACATACCCATATCTACTTAAGTCATCCATGAAAGTGAGAACATAACGATATCCACCACGCGACGCTACACTCATTGGACCGCACACATCGGTATGTATTATTTCCAATAAGTTTGTAGCTCGCTCCATTATTCCAGAGAATGGAGTCTTAGTCATTTTTCCCATCAGACATGCTTCGCATCTTTCAAGTGATTCAAAATCCAGTGATTCAAGAAGTCCATCAGAATGGAGTTTCTTCATACGCTTCACTCCAATGTGACCAAGACGACTGTGCCACATGTATGTAGAATTATCATTCAATTTTATTCGTTTAGCATCTATGTTGTGAACATGTGTATCACTACTATCGAGATTCAATAAGAATAAACCATTTATCTCAGGTGCATTACCATAAAAGATATTACTCATATAAATCGAACAACCTTTATTCTCGGACTAAAAAGAGTAACCGTCTCGCAATAAACAAGATCCAGATATAATGTTCATGCTTAACGCAGGCACCAAATAACAATTATTTAAATTTAAAACTAATCCCGAAGGTAGATGTAGAGGGAGCGTGCCGACAGCGATCACATCAACCTTGGAGCCATTTCCAACGTGCATCATCACCTCGTCTCTCGCCAGTCTTTGTTTATTCCGCAGCTCCTATTTCGAGTTACAAATATGAGCAACCGAACCAGTATCAAATACCCAGGCACTACTACGATTACTAGTAAGATACACATCAATAACATGTATATCGAATATACCTTTCTTCTTGATGTTGTCGTTCTTCAGATCCGCTAGGTACCTGGGGCAGTTATGCTTCCAGTGACCAGCACCCTTGCAGTAGAAGCATTCAGTTTCAGGCTTAGGACCAGCCTTGGGCTTCTTAGCAGGTGCGGCAGCTTTCTTGTCGTCCTTCTTGAAGTTGGCCTTTTTCTTAGGCTTGCCCTGTTTCTTGAAATTGGTGGTCTTATTGACCATCAACACTTGGTGCTCCTTCTTGATCTCCATTTCAGCAATTTTCAGCATGGACGATAGTTCAGGCAACATCTTGTTCATGCAGTGCATATTGCAGTTCATCACAAAGTTCTTATAACTCGGTGGCAGTGATTGGAGGACATGGTGAATCCCTAACTCATTAGGAATCGTTATCCCCAACTCTTGGAGCTTGTTTGCGTGCCCAGACATGGTGAGCACGTGCTCGCTAATGGAGCTTCCCTCTTCCATCTTGCAGGTAAAGAACTTTTCGGAGGCCTCATAGCTCCCCACGGTCGCGTGAGTCTCAAAAATGAGCTTGAGCTCCTTAATGATCTCGAACGGGTCGTGGTGCTCAAAATGCTTCTGGAGCTCCGTTTCTAACCCGTACAGGATGGCACACTGAACTGTGGAGTAATGATTTTTCCGAGTGGCGTAAACATTCTTTACGTCATCGGTGGCATCATCTGCAGGTGGGTCACCTAGCGGTGCTTCGAGCACATAGGTCATCTGACCAGCCCTGAGGACAATGTTCAGACCACGGAGCCAGTCCGTGAAGTTGCTTCCATTGTTCTTAAGCTTTTCTTTCTCTAGGAATGCATTGAAATTGATGGAGAGGTTCGCCATAATCTACAACAAATTTGCAAGTAGTTTAGACTAAGTTTATGATAAATTGAGTTCAATTTTAATTCTTAAATTAACTAGGTGAACTCCCACTCAAAACAAAATCCCTCACATTGTCTTAGTGATTACACGAACCAAGTCCACTACACCAAGTCCGATCTTCACGAGAGAAGATCTAGTTTCATCGGCGAACAATCTTCATGTTCATCATATCACTTATATGATTCATGCTCTACCTTTCGGTATTCCGTGTTCCGAGACCATGTCTGTACATGCTAGGCTCGTCAAGATTAACCTTAGTTTCTGCATGTGCAAATCTGGGTTACACCCGTTGTATGCACACGTAGAATCTATCACATCCGATCATCACGAGATGCTTCGAGACGACGAGTCTTAGCAACGGTGCCAACTAAGGACGAACACTTTATTACTTGAAATTTAGTGAGAGGGATCATCTTATAATGCTACCATCGCGATCTAAGCAATACAAGATGCATAAAGGATTAACATCACAGGCAATTCATAATTAGTGTGATATGATATGGCCCTTTCTTCTTATGCCTTTGATCTCCATCTCCAAAGCACGGACATGATCTCCATCATCACCAGCATTGCGTCAAGGTCAGTGGCGCCGCTTCATGGTCGTCCATCATCACCAGCAACTATTACAACTACTTGGAATAAAGCTATTACAAGATGAATAGACACGCAGGTCTTAACAGAATTAAAGACAACCATTAGGCTCCTGCCGGTTGCCATATTACAACAAGGATCATTGCATACATCAAATATAATCACAATCACATGATGGACATATCACATCACAAAACCCCTGCAAAAACAAGTTAGACGCCTCTAATTTTCTTTGCAAGTTTTACGTGGTTTGGGGCTTTCGAATAAGAACGGATCTTACCTACGAAACTGAACCACAACGTTGATACAAGTGCTATCAAGTGCAAAGTGTAGATTGGATCTATACTATGATGGGAGAGACAGACACCCGCAAAGCCACTTGTGCAAAGCAAGTTACACGTCAAGCGTGGAGCAAGTCTCATGTGCGATGACATGTAAGGTTAGCCCGAGCCGCTTCATCCCACCATACTGCAAGATGCAAAGTACACAAAGCAAAAGACGGCACGAGCACCAACGCCCACAAAACCATTGTGTTCTACTCGTGCAACAGATCTATGCATAGACAAGGCTCTCATACCACTGATGGGTTCGTAGCATGGAAAACGAAAATTTTCTACCGCAAGAACGAACAAAACCCAGATCTAATCTAGATAAAAGCCAAGATCTAATCTATTAGACATGTGCAACGAGATAGGTCTATACTAACCCTCGTAGATCCGAAAGCGTTACAAGATTAGATCTCGGGGTTTATGTAGTTGATCACTTGCCGGTCTCAAGATCGTGTGGACGATCCTTCCGGCGCCGTGTTCCGGCAGCGCTTCCACAGTCAGTCACACGTGCGGAGTCGAAGCAGACCTTTCTCTCCCTGTTCCAGCGAGCAGCGGAGGTAGTAGATCTTCTCCACGGAATCCCAGAAGCACGACGGTGTGGTGGTGGTGGAGTAGAGAATTCTGCAGGGCTTCGCCTAAGCCTGAGCAGAGGGAAGGAGGAGGAGAGAGGCAGCGGCCAGGGTTTGGAGTGGAGGGGGTAAGGGGGTGGCGCCCCCACCCCTCTTTTTAAAGGAGGGAGGAGCCATGGGAGGGGGAGTCCTAGTAGGACTCCCCTTCCTTCCTTGGTCGGCGGATTGGGAAGGGGGGAGGAGTCCTCCTCCCCCACGACTCCTTGTCTTGCCCCACAAGGACTCCTTGATCCTTTCTTGGTTTTCAAGCAAACTCCAAGAAATCTCCTAGAACCTTCCGGAACATTCCGAAACCTTCTAGAATCCCCATACAAATACTCTGGAACATTTCCTAACTTAGAAAATGATCCCCAATATATGAATCTCATTCTCCGGATCTCCTCGTGATGTCCCGGATCCAATCCGAGACTCCGAACAACATTCGGTCTCCAACGCATATTCCATATCTACTTAAAAACAACTTCGAACCTTAAGTGTGTCACCCTACGGTTCGTGAATATGCAGACATGATGGAGACACCTCTCCGATCAATAACCATCAGCGGGATCTGGAGATCCATAACGGCTCCCACATACTCAACGATGACTTCGTGATCGATAGAACCATTAACATACGAAACCAATTCCCTTTGTCACGCGATATTCTACTTATCCGAGGTTTGATCGTCGGTATCTCCATACCTAGTTCTACCTCGTTACTGATAAGTACTCTTTACTCATTCCATGTTATGTCATCCCTTGTGACCTAGTCACATGCTTGCAATCTAACTAGATGACATTCCACCGAGAGGGCCCAGAGCATATCTATCCGTCATATGGATGGACAAATCCCAATCTTGGTCCATGCGCTTCATCACATACTTTCAGAATACCCAATGACACCTTTATAACCAACCAGTTACGAAGTGGTGTTTGATGTCATCAAAGTACCCATCCGGTGATGGTGATTAACATAACCTCATGGTCGAAGGATTATGTTACTATGCATTTGAAAGCTTATAGCAATACGAACTTAATGACTTGATCTTATGCTACGCTTACTATGGGTGTGTGTCCATCACATCATTCTCCTAATGATATAACCTTGTTATTAATGACATCCAATGTCCATGATCAGGAAACCATGATCATCATTTAATAAACAAGCTAGTTCCACAAGAGGCTTACTAGGGACTCTTTTATGTTTACAAAACACACATGTATCAGTGTTTCCTTATTATACAATTCTAGCATGGGATGTAAACATTCATCATAAACACAAAGATATAATAATAACCACTTTTATTATTGCCTCTTGGGCATATCTCCAACAGATCCATATGTGGTTCATGAAAAGAACTTACATGCACTGACGCTGGGTGTGGTTCATGAAAAGAACATACATGTAATGACATCGGTGGATCCATGTGTGGTTTATGGAAGTAACAGACATGCAATGACTCTAGCTGTGGTTAATGAAAAGAACACGCATGCAATGACACTGGGTGTGGTTCATGAAAAGAACAGACATGCAATGACACTTGTGGATCCTTATGTCGTTTGTTTAGAGGAACAGACATGCAATGACACCGGTGGATCCATGTGTGGTTCATGAGAAGAACACACATCCAATGACACTGGTGAATCCTTATGTGGTTTGTTTAGAGGAACAGACATGCAATGACACCGGTGGATCCTTATGTGGTCTGTCTAGAGGAACACACATGCAATGCCACCGGGTGTGGTTCATGAAAAGAACAGACATGCAACGACTTATGTGGTTTGTTTAAAAGAACACACATGAAATGACACTGGGTGTGGTTCATGAAAAGAATAGACAGGCAATGACACTGGTGGATCCTTATGTGGTTTGTTTAGAAGAACACACATGCAATGACAATAGGTGTGGTTCATGAAAAGAACAGACACCCAATGACACTAGTGGATCCTTACGTGGTTTGTTTAGAGGAACAGACATGCAATGACACCGGTGGATCCACGTGTGGTTCATGATAAGAACACACATCCTTATGTGGTTCATGAAAAGAACTGACATGCAGTGACACTGGGTGTGGTTCATGAAAAGAACAAACATGCAATGACACTGGGTGTGGTTCATGAAAAGAACAGACATGCAATGACTCTAGCTATGGTTCATGAAAAGAACACACATGCAATAACACTGCGTGTGGTTCATGAAAAGAACAGACATGCAATGACACTGGTGAATCCTTATGTGTGGTTCATGAAAAGAACAAACATGCAATGACACTGGTGGATCCACGTGTGGTTCATGAGAAGAACACACATCCAATGACACTGGTGGATCGTTATGTGGTTCATGAAAAGAACTTACATGCAGTGACACCGGGTGTGGTTCATGAAAAGAACAGACATGCAATGACACTGGGTGTGGTTCATGAAAAGAACATACATGCAATGACTCTAGCTGTGGTTCATGAAAAGAACACACATGCAATGACTCTGGGTGTGGTTCATGAAAAGAATAGACATGCAATGACACTGGTGGATCCTTATGCGTGGTTCATGAAAAGAACAGACATGCAATGACACTGGTGGATCTTTATGTGGTTTGTTTAGAAGAACACACATGCAATGGCACTGGGTGTGGTTCATGAAAATAACAGACATGCAATGACACTAGTGGATCCTTATGTGGTTTGTTTAGAGGAACATACATGCAATGACACTGGTGGATCCACGTGTGGTTCATGAGAAGAAGACACATCCAAGGACACTGGGTGGATCCATATGTGGTTCATGAAAAGAACTGACATGCAGTGACACTGGGTGTGGTTCATGAAAAGAAAAGACATGCAATGACATTGGTGGATCCATGTGTGGTTTATGGAAGTAATAGACATGCAATGACTCTAGCTGTGATTAATGAAAAGAACATGCATGCAATGACACTGGGTGTGGTTCATGAAAAGAACAGACATGCAATGACACTGGTGGATCCTTATGTGGTTTGTTTAGAGGAACAAACATGCAATGACACCGTTGGATCCATGTGTGGTCTGTTTACAGGAACACAAATGCAATGACACCGGGTGTGGTTCATGAAAAGAACAGACATGCAATGACTTATGTGGTTTTTTTAGAAGAACACACATGCAATGACACTGGGTGTGGTTCATGAGAATAACAGATAGGCAATGACACTGGTGGATCCTTATGTGGTTTGTTTAGAAGAACACACATGCAATGACACTGGGTGTGGTTCATGAAAAGATCAGACACACAATGACAATGGTCGATCCTTATGTGGTTTGTTTAGAGGTACAGACATGCAATGACACCGGTGGATCCACGTGTGGTTCGTGAGAAGAACAGACATCCAATGACACTGGTAGATCCTTATGTGGTTCATGAAAAGACCTGACATGCAGTGACACTGGGTGTGGTTCATGAAAAGAACATACATGCACTGACACTGGGTGTGGTTCATGAAAAGACCAGACAAGCAATGGCTCTAAATGTGGTTCATGAAAAGAACACACATGCAATGACACTAGGTGTGCATGAAAATAACATACATGCAATGACACTGGTGGATCCTTATGTGTGGTTCATGTAAAGAACAGACATGCAATGACACCGGTGGATCCACGTGTGGTTCATGAGAAGAAGACACATCCAATGACACTGGTGGATCCTTATGTGGTTCATGAAAAGAACTTACATGTAGTGACACCGGGTGTGGTTCTTGAAAAGAATAGACATGCAATGACACTGGGTGTGGTTCATGAAAAGAATAGACATGCAATGACTCTAGCTGTGGTTCATGAAAAGAACACCCATGCAATGACACTAGGTGTGGTTCATGAAAAGAAGAGACATGCAATGACACTGGTGGATCCTTGTGTGTGGTTCATGAAAAGAACAGACATGCAATGGCAGTGGTGGATCCTTATGTGGTTTGTTTAGAAGAACACACATGCAATGACACTAGGTGTGGTTCATGAAAAGAACAGACATGCAATGACACTGGTGGATCCTTATGTGGTTTGTTTAGAGGAACAAACATGCAATGACACTATTGGATCCACGTGTGGTTCATGAGAAGAACACACATCCAATGACACTGGTGGATCCTTATGTGGTTCATGAAAAGAACAGACATGCAGTGACACTGGGTGTGGTTGATGAAAAGAACAGACATGCAATGAAATCGGTGCATCCATATGTGGTTTATGGAAGTAACAGACATGCAATGACTCTAGCTGTGGTTAATGAAAAGAACACGCATGCAATGATACTGGGTGTGGTTCATGAATAGAACAGACATGCAATCACACTGGTGGATCCTTATGTGGTTTGTTTAGAGGAATAGACATGTAATGACACCGGTGGATCCATGTGTGGTTCATGAGAATAACACACATCCAATGACACTGGTGGATCCTTATCTGGTTTGTTTAGAGGAACATACATGCAATGACACCGGTGGATCCTTATGTAGTCTGTCTAGAGGAACACACATGCAATGACACCGGTTGTGGTTCATGAAAAGAACAGACATGCAATGACTTATGTGGTTTGTTTAGAGGAACAGACATGCAATGACACCGGTGGATCCTTATGTATTCTGTCTAGAGGAACACACATGCAATGACACCGGTTGTGGTTCATGAAAAGAACAGACATGCAATGACTTATGTGGTTTGTTTATAAGAACACACATGCAATGACACTGGGTGTGGTTCATGAAAAGAACAAACAGGCAATGACACTGGTGGATCCTTATGTGGTTTGTTTAGAAGAACACACATGCAATGACACTGGGTGTGGTTCATGAAAAGAACAGACACGCAATGACACTGGTGGATCCTTATGTGGTTTGTTTAGAGGAACAGACATGCAATGACACCGGTGGATCCACGTGTGGTTCATGAGAAGAACACACATCCAATGACACTGGTGGATCCTTATGTGGTTCATGAAAAGAACTTACATGAAATGACACCGGGTGTGGTTCGGGAAAAGAATAGACATGCAATGACACTGGGTGTGGTTCATGAAAAGAACAGACACGCAATGACTCTAGCTGTGGTTCATGAAAAGAACACACATGCAATGACACTGGGTGTGGTTCATGAAAAGAACAGAACTACAATGACACTGGTGGATCCTTATGTGTGGTTCATGAAAAGAACAAACATGCAATGACACTGGTGGATCCTTATGTGGTTTGTTTAGAAGAATACACATGCAATGACACTGTATGTGGTTCATGAAAAGAACAGACATGCAATGACACTGGTGGATCCTTATGTGGTTAGTTTAGAGGAACAAACATACAATGACACTGTTGGATCCACGTGTGGTTCATGAGAAGAACACACATCCAATGACACTGGTGGATCCTTATGTGGTTAGTTTCGAGGAACAAACATGCAATGACACCGTTGGATCCATGTGTGGTTCATGAGAAGAACACACATCCAATGACACTGGTGGATCCTTATGTGGTTCATGAAAAGAATAGACATGCAGTGACACTGGGTGTGGTTCATGAAAAGAACAGACATGCAATGACATCGGTGCATCCATGTGTGGTTTATGGAAGTAACAGACATGCAATGACTCTAGCTGTGGTGAATGAAAAGAACACGCATGCAACGATACTGGGTGTGGTTCATGAATAGAACAGACATGCAATGACACTGGTGGATCCTTATGTGGTTTGTTTAAAGGAACAGACATGTAATGACACCGGTGGATCCATGTGTGGTTCATGAGAATAACACACATCCAATGACACTGGTGGATCCTTATGTGGTTTGTTTAGAGGAACAGACATGCAATGACACCGGTGGATCCTTATGTAGTCTGTCTAGAGGAACACACATGCAATGACACCGGTTGTGGTTCATGAAAAGAACAGACATGCAATGACTTATGTGGTTTGTTTATAAGAACACACATGCAATGACACTGGGTGTGGTTCATGAAATGAACAGACAGGCAATGACACTGGTGGATCCTTATGTGGTTTGTTTAGAAGAACACACATGCAATGACACTGGGTGTGGTTCATGAAAAGAACAGACACGCAATGACACTGGTGGATCCTTATGTGGTTTGTTTAGAGGAACAGACATGCAATGACACCGGTGGATCCACGTGTGGTTCATGAGAAGAACACACATCCAATGACACTGGTATATCCTTATGTGGTTCATGAAATGAACTGACATGAAGTGACACTAGGTGTGGTTCATGAAAAGAACAGACATGCATTAACACTGGGTGTGGTTCATGAAAAGAACAGACATGCAATGACTCTAGCTGTGGTTCATGAAAATAATCCACATGCAATGACACTGGGTGTGGTTCATGAAAAGAACAGACATGCAATGACACTGGTGGATCCTTATGTGTCGTTCATGAAAAGAACATACATGCAATGACACCGGTGGATCCATGTATGGATCATGAGAAGAACACACATCCAATGACACTGGTGGATCCTTATGTGGTTCATGAAAAGAACTTACATGCAATGACACCGGGTGTGGTTCAGGAAAAGAACAGACATGCAATGACACTGGGTGTGGTTCATGAAAAGAAAAGACACGCAATGACTCTAGCGGTGGTTCATGAAAAGAACACACATGCAATGGCACTGGGTGTGGTTCATGAAAAGAACAGAACTGCAATGACACTGGTGCATCCTTATGTGTGGTTCATGAAAAGAACAGACATGCAATGACACTGGTGGATCCTTATGAGGTTTGTTTAGAGGAACAGACATGCAATGACACCGGTGGATCCACGTGTGGTTCATGAGAAGAACACACATCCAATGACACTGGTATATCCTTATGTGGTTCTTGAAATGAACTGACATGAAGTGACACTAGGTGTGGTTCATGAAAAGAACAGACATGTATTAACACTAGGTGTGGTTCATGAAAAGAACAGACATGCAATGACTCTAGCTGTGGTTCATGAAAATAATCCACATGCAATGACACTGGGTGTGGTTCATGAAAAGAACAGACATGCAATGACACTGGTGGATCCTTATGTGTCGTTCATGAAAAGAACAGACATGCAATGACACCGGTGGATCCATGTATGGATCATGAGAAGAACACACATCCAATGACACTGGTGGATCCTTATGTGGTTCATGAAAAGAACTTACATGCAATGACACCGGGTGCGGTTCAGGAAAAGAACAGACATGCAATGACACTGGGTGTGGTTCATGAAAAGAAAAGACACGCAATGACTCTAGCTGTGGTTCATGAAAAGAACACACATGCAATGACACTGGGTGTGGTTCATGAAAAGAACAAAACTGCAATGACACTGGTGCATCCTTATGTGTGGTTCATGAAAATAACAGACATGCAATGACACTGGTGGATCCTTATGTGGTTTGTTTAGAAGAATACACATGCAATGACACTGGGTGTGGTTCATGAAAAGAACAGACATGCAATGACACTGGTGGATCCTTATGTGGTTTGTTTAGAGGAACAGGCATGCAATGACACCGGTGGATCCACGTGTGGTTCATGAGAGGAACACACATCCAATGACACTGGGTGGATCCTTATGTGGTTCATGAAAAGAACTGACATGCAGTGACACTAGGTGTGGTTCATGAAAACAACAGCCATGCAATGAAACTGGTGGATACTTATGTGGTTCATGAAAAGAACAGACATGCAATAACACTAGTGGATCCTTATGTGGTTCGTGAAAAGAACAGACATGCAATGACACTGATGGATCCTTATGTGGTTTGTTTAGAAGAACACACATGCAATGACACTGGGTGTGGTTCATGAAAAGAACAGACATGCAATGACACTGATGGATCCTTATGTGGTTTGTTTAGAAGAACACACATGCAATGACACTGGGTGTGGTTCATGAAAAGAACAGACATGCAATGACACTGGTGGATCGTTATGTGGTTTGTTTAGAGGAACCTACATGCAATAACACCGGTGGATCGACGTGTGGTTCATGAGAAGAACACACATCCAATGACACTAGTAGATCCTTATGTGGTTCATGAGAAGAACACACATCCAATGACACTGGTAGATCCTTGTGTGGTTCATGAAAAGAACATACATGCAATGACACTGGTGGATCCTTATGTGGTTTGTTTAGAAGAATACACATGCAATGACACTGGGTGTGGTTCATGAAAAGAACAAACATTAAATGACACTGGTGGATCCTTATGTGGTTTGTTTAGAGGAACAAACATGCAATGACACCGGTGGATCCATGTGTGGTTCATGAGAAGGACACACATCCAATGACACTGGTGGATCCTTATGTGGTTTGTTTAGAGAAACAGACATGCAATGACACCGGTGGATCCTTATGTGGTCTGTCTAGAGGAACACACATGCAATGACACCGGGTGTGGTTCATGAAAAGAACAGACATGCAATGACTTATGTGGTTTGTTTAGAAGAACACACATGCAATGACACTGGGTGTGGTTCATGAAAAGAACAGACAGGCAATGACACTGGTGGATCCTTATGTGGTTTGTATAGAACAACACACATGCAATGACACTGGGTGTGGTTCATGAAAAGAACATACACGCAATGACACTGGTGGATCCTTATGTGTTTTGTTTAGAGGAGCAGACATGCAATGACACCGGTGGATCCACGTGTGGTTCATGAGAAGAACACACATCCAATGACACTAGTGGATCCTTATGTGGTTTGTCTAGAGGAATAGACATGCAATCACACAGGTGGATCCATGTGTGGTTTATGAGAAGAACACACATCCAATGAACTCTAGTGGATCTATCTTGGCATAATTTCATGTATTCCATGATGTAGTTCGTTGTACAAGACACTTTCCATTTTTATACTACTTAGTTTTGCCCTTGGTTTTATGTGGTACTACTTAGTTTTGGCCCCCCTCTCTATATTTTGTAGAAGCCCAAACCTGTGCTCACCCTGTCAGCTACTCCCTGATTGGTTATCACAGTTGTCACGCGGATCGTGCTCACCAACCGTTGATTCTACGCGATCCAACAATGATCGTTTCACACGTCGTGCCCTTCACAGTATCTCGTGAGACAGCACGGGCGTCTCCCTCCGCGAGTCATCTACAGGAAGGAACACGATGCCGTCCATGGAAAAAGTCGTCGAGCGGTCATGTCAAGTTTAATCAAGTCTGAAAAGCCTACTACTGCTACTACAACTCATGCACAGGGCAACAGGGTCATCGAGTGCACGGTTGTCAACGGGACGCTGCAATTTATTGCCACTTGATTTTAATCAGACATATCCCATTTTTACGCAGTGCTCTCAATCTCACTTCCAACTAGGCCCTACCGCTAGTAAATTCCATATGTCAAGGGCCCCCCTCGAGTAGATCTAATGTTGCTAGAAATTAGTTTCGCGCCACTTGCATCAGTGGAATCGAGGTCCGCCATGAGCACGTTTTCAATGCAGCTCTAAAGTGGAGATCGTGGCTGTTTCAAAAAAAAGTGAACCGAAAAAAGGGTGATCGTGGTAGCCCCCACCCCCCGCCCACCACACGTGTCCACTCGAGGACTACGAACAGTCCAGTGTTTATAACCCCCCTCGACCTTCTTCTTCCATGAGCTCGTGTCATTTCCCCCCAGTCTGTCTAGTCCCAAGACCCCAATCTACACCTGCCGTGCGCGTCGAAGCTCCCTCGTTTTCCCCACCTCCTTCCCTTGGTGCGCCATGAAGCGTACGCATGGAGACGATCCGGAGGTGAAGCCAGTTGAAGGCGCAGCAGCAGATAGCTCGGTCGTCGCCAAGCAGGCGGAGGCGTCTTCTCTGGGCACGAACGCCGCTCGTCGCCAAGCCGTCGAGGGTGCGAGCTCATCCGTCCAGCCAGTAGCCGTCTGATACGTCCATTTTGCATCACTATTCTATATCATAATTCACTGTTATTCATTGATATATTTCGTATTGAGAGGTGATACTTGTGTTATTTCATCTGCTTTTGCATGGTTGATGACTTTTGGAGCATGGACCGCTGCAGTCAGGATTCTGATGGAAAAGGTGCTGTTTGGAGGCAAAATTTGCGAAGATCAGAGAATCTAGGAAAATATACGGAAAATCCTATTTTTCTAGAAGACGAAGGAAGCCAGAAGGGGGGATGGAGATGGGCCACAGGGGGCCCACACCACCCCCTGGCGCGGGCAGCCCTAGGCTGCGCCAGTAGGTGGTGTGGCCACCCTGGCCCACTCCAGGCACTCCCCTCTAGCATTATCATCCTCCTAAAACCTTAAGACTCGGGGAGCGACCACAGAAAGATTCCGCCGCCTCTGCGGGGCGGAAAACACCGAGAGAGAAAGATCTCTCCGGCAGACAGATTTCTGCCGGGGGAATTCCTTCCCGGAGAGGGGAGATCGTCGCCATCAACACCACCATCAAGCTGGACTTCATCGGGATCATCACCACCATCATCACCATCAGCACCCTCATCACCATCTCCATATTGCTGTTACAATTGAGTTGAATCTTGCATAGTTCATAGGGGAAACTTTCCCGGTGTTGATTACTCTTTGTAGTTGATGCTATTGAGTGAACCATTGAATTATTGTTTATGTTCAGATTGTTATACATCATTATTCCATCTCTGATCATGATCCATATGATGTCTTGTGAGTAGTTTGTTTTGTTCTTGAGGACATGGGAGAAGTCATGTTGTTAGTAGTGGAGTTGTGTTGAGAAAGATTCAATAGTTTGATATTTAAGTTGTGGTGTACTTCTTCTAGTGGTGTCATGTGAACGTCGACTACATGACACTTCACCTATATGGGCCTAGGGGAATGCATTGTGTATTTGGCTACTAATCATAGGGGTTGCCGGAGTGATAGAAACCTGAACCCCCGTTAGGAAACCATTGCACAAGGGACGTAAGGGTCTTAGAGTTTAAAGATGTGGTTAGGTTTCTACCTTAATTACTTCTTGTACTTACGGATGTTTGCAAGGGGTATAATCACAAGTATGTATTAGTCGTAGGAAGGTCGGTACATTAGCACAGGTTCACCCACACAACACTTAGCAAGCTAGAGAAGATTAATCAACTATATGAAGCGAAAGCACTTGACAGTCTTCCCATGTGTCCTCGAGAACGTTTGGTCATCTTAAGTAATACAACCGGCTTGTCCTTTGCTGCATAAAGGATTGGGCCACTTGCTTCATTTATTCCTACTGTCTTTTATTTACTCGTACTTTGTTTACTTGCTTTATCGAAAAACCCTAAAAATCCGTTTGGTAAGTATTTGCAGAGAATTCCTGATCCATACCACTAGCCAGCACCTTCTGCCCCTTGTTCGGTTTGACACTCTTACTTATCGAAAATACTGCGATACACCCCCTATACTTGTGGGTCATCAAGACTATTTTCTGGCGCCGTTGCCGGGGAGTGAAGCGCTATTGGAGAGTGGAACTCATAAAGGAAACTTCTACTGTGAGTATTGTTTACTTTTGCTAGTTGCTTTATTTTCGTCATGGATAATTCGCCGAGTTTCTTATTTGGTAATGCTACTACCACTTCTAAGGTAGTAGATAAGCCACCACCTGCTGAGAATGATGTTTTTAAAATACCTACAAGAATTATTGATCGTGTCATGGATAACTACTATGCTGGGGATGGAACTGTCCAGCCCGGTGATCATTTACTCTTTATACATGAATTATGCGGGTTGTTCAAGTGTGCAGGTATTACTACAGATCAATTTAAGAAGTTATTCTCATAATCGCTGAAAGGAAGAGCTGAGGAATGGTATAAGCTGCTGAAGAATGGTCAAGCTCTGGAATGGGAGGAAATAGTGCCTCTCTTTTATTCAAAGCTTTATCCTCCTAGTGAGATTCATAAAGATCGGAATCAAATATACAACTTTTGGCCTCTTGATGGAGAGAGTATATCCCAAGCTTGGGGGAGATTGAAGTTACTAATGCTCAAATGTCCCATTCATGAGCTCCCCAATAATATTATTATTAATAACTTTTATGCAAGGCTCCCTCTACATGATAAGGATTTATTGGATGCTTCTTGTGCTGGATCATTCACTCGCATGGAAGAAGAAGCTAAATGGGATCTTCTGGACCGTATTCAAGACAATACTGAAGCTTGGGAGAATGACAAAGGTAGAAAGTCAGGTATAAATTATGATTATGAATGCATTGAATCTTTTATGGGAACTGATGACTTTCAAAATATTAGTAATGCTTATGGTCTTGATTTGCAAGTTATTACGAATTGCTTTAGGACTTTTGCTTCTTATATTGAAATTCCAAAGAGGGGATGGAATAAGTACCATGCACCTTATAAAGATATTGTTGACTGTGTTCCTGTTGGGAGCACTGAGTGTTGCATTATTGATCATATCTTACCTGAGCCTTATATCGAGAAGATTCCCTTCCCAGATAAGGTAAAGGATCATCCTATGATAACTAATGTAATCACTAAAAGTGAGAAGAGAACTGTAAAACCCGATGAACAGATAAACGTAGAACCCGTGGTAGCTATTGTGAAAGGCCTTGTCACTAAAAGCATAGAAGATGGACACATAGTATTTTGTGAAGATGCTTCTAATATTGTTTCACATCCTAATAGAACTAAAAAAGCTAGTGTTCTTGTGCTTTCTGTTAGAATCGGTGATCATTGCTATTATGGTTTATGTGATATTGGTGCAAGTTCTAGTGTTATTCCTTATGAGCTGTACAGAGAAATTATGCATGAAATCAGTCCCTGCGAATTGGAAGAGATTGATGTGGTTATTCACCTTGCCAATAGAGAGACCATCTCTCCAATTGGCATTGCACGAGATGTGGAAGTTCTTTGTGCTAAGATTAAGTATCCCATTGATTTTCTAGTACTTGGTTCAGCTACTAGTAAAACTTATCCTATCATTTTTGGTAGACCTTTCTTCAGTACTTGTGGAGCTATTATAGATTGCAAGAGGGGGAAATCTTGACTAAGTTTGATGGGGAATCTTATGAGTTTAATTTTTCAAAATTTACTAAAGAACCTTGTGAAGAGGAAACCCATAATGAGGATTTTAGAGTTGAACAACTTGCTTCTATCTCTCTTGCTCCTAACAATGCTTTGCAGCAATTTATGGAAGATCACAAAAGTGAGATCTTCATGGAAGAAAGGAACGAAATTGACGAGATCCTCCGTCGTCAACCCAAGATGCTAAAGCATGACTTGCCGGTAGAAGACTTGGGGACCATGTTGCCACCTAAAAAGGATCCGGTCTTCGATCTAAAACCTCTCCCTGATGATCTAAAATATGCTTATATTGATGATAAAAAGATATATCCTATTATTATTAGCGCTAAACTTTTAGGGAAGGAAGAAGAAAGGTTATTGGAGGTTTTGAGGAAACACCGAGGAGCTATGGGCTATACTCTGGATGATTTAAAAGGGATTTCACTTACTATATGTCAGCATTCTATCAACATAGGACCGGATGCAAAGCCAGTAGTAGAGCACCAACGACGTTTAAATCCTACGATGAAGGAAGTGGTAAGGAATGAGGTATTGAAACTCCTTGATGCTGGTATTATTTACCCTATTGCTGACAGTGAATGGGTTAGTCCTGTTCATTGTGTTCCTAAAAAGGAGGTATTGCCGTCATTCCTAATGATAATGATGAGCTTATTCCTCAAAGAATAGTAGTAGGCTATAGGATGTGCATTGATTTTAGAAAAGTCAATAAAGTTACTAAGAAAGATCATTACCCGCTTCCTTTTATTGATCAAATGTTGGAAAGGTTGTCTAAAAAGACCCATTTTTGTTTTCTTGATGGTTATTTTGGTTTCTCTCGAATTGCTGTTAAACAACAAGATCAAGAAAAAACTACTTTTACTTTCCCTTATGGAACTTATGCTTACAGACGTATGCCTCTTGGTTTATGTAATGCTCCTGCTACTTTTCAAAGGTGCATGTCTGCTATCTTTCATGGTTTTTGTGAGGAAATTGTAGAAGTGTTCATGGATGACTTTTCTGTCTATGGAACTTCTTTTGATAATTGTCTGCACAACCTTGATAAAGTTTTGCAGAGATGTGAAGAAACTAATCTTGTTCTTAATTGGGAGAAATGCCATTTCATGGTTAATGAAGGCATTGTCCTTGGGCATAAAGTTTCTGAAAGAGGCATATAAGTTTATAGAGCTAAGGTTGAGGCAATTGAGAAGATGCCATGCCAAAGAGACATCAAAAGTATTCGTAGTATCCTTGGTCATGCTGGTTTCTATAGAAGGTTTATTAAAGACTTTTCTAGGATATCAAAACCCCTTACTAATCTTCTTCAAAAAGATGTACCCTTCGTTTTTGATGATGATTGTAAGGAAGCTTTTGAAACTCTTAAGAAGGCTTTAACTACAGCCCCTATTGTTCAACCACCTGATTGGAGTTTACCCTTTGAAATAATGTGTGATGCTAGTGATTTTGCTGTAGGTGCTGTCCTTGGGCAGCGTATTGATAAAAAGTTAAATGTTATCCATTATGCTAGTAAGACTCTAGACGTTGCTCAAAGGAATTATGCTACTACTGAAAAGTAATTTCTAGTCGTTGTTTTTGCTTGTGATAAGTTTAGGCCCTACATTGTAGACTCAAAAGTCACCATTCATACTGATCATGCTGCTATTAAATATCTTATGACGAAGAAGGGTGCTAAGCCTAGGCTTATTAGATGGGTGCTGCTTTTACAAGAGTTTGATCTACATGTAGTAGATAGGAAGGGTGCTGAAAACCCTGTAGCTGATAATTTATCTCGATTGGAAACCATCTCTTTTGACCCTATGCCTGTTAATGATAGTTTCCCAAATGAACAGTTAGCTGCAGTAGGGGTATGCTCGCGAGGGAGCCCTTGGTCTGCTGATTATGCTAACTTAATTGTCTCCAAGTATTTGCCTCCAACTGTTATAGCTCAGCAAAGAAGGAAGTTCTTCTATGATTTGAGGCATTATTTTTGGGATGACCCACACTTATACAAAGAAGGAGTGGATGGTATTATGCGAAGATGTGTTCCACAATATGAAAAAAAGGAGATATTGCGTAAATGTCATGGTAGTGCTTATGGAGGACATCATGCAGGAGATAGAACTGCACAAAAGGTGCTACAATCAGGTTTCTACTGGCCTACCCTTTTTAAATATGCAAGAAAATTTGTTTTATCTTGTGATGAATGTCAGCGTGTTGGTAATATTTCTAGACGCAATCAAATGCCTATGAACTACTCTCTAGTTATTGAACCTTTTGATTGCTGGGGATTCAACTTTATGGGTCCTTTCCCTCCTTCAAAAGGTTACACTCATATTCTTGTTGCCGTTGATTATGTTACTAAGTGGGTAGAAGCCATTCCTACAAAGAGTGTTGACGGGGAGACCTCCCTAAAAATGCTTAAGGATGTTATCTTTCCTAGGTTTGGAGTGCCTAGGTATCTCATGACTGATGGGGGTTCTCATTTCATTCATGGTGGTTTTAGAAAGACCCATGCTAAATATGATGTTAATCATAGAATTGCTTCAGCCTATCACCCCCAAACTAACGGGCAAGTAGAGTTATCAAATTGAGAAATTAAATCCATCTTGCAAAATACTGTTAATAGATCTAGAAAAAACTAGGCTAAAAAGTTGAATGATGCTTTATGGGCTTATAGAACTGCTTACAAAAATCCTATGGGGATGTCTCCTTATAAAATGGTTTATGGGAAAGCTTGTCACCTACCCTTAGAATTAGAACACAAAGCTTACTAGGCAGTTAAAGAACTAAATAGAGAGTGTAAGCTCGCTGGTGAGAAAAGATTATTTGACTTGAGTTCTTTAGATGAATGGAGGAGTGAAGCCTATGAAAATGCTAGGCTCTTTAAGGAAAAAGTTAAAAGATGGCATGACAAGCGAATACTTAAGAGAGAATTTCATGTTGGTGAGAAGGTTCTATTGTATAGGTCTCGTCTCAGATTTTTTGCAGGAAAGCTACTGTCAAAATGGGAAGGACCTTTCATTATTGAAGAAGTATACCATTTAGGAGCAATAAAAATTTCTTCTTTAAAAGTTAATACTACACAAGTAGTGAATGGGCAGCGACTCAAGCACTATATTGCTGGAGATTCTTGCAATGAAGATGTTGATGCCTTTCAAGTAATAACTCCGGAGAAATTCATCAAGGACCAAATTCAGAGACCTGCAGAGTCTGTTTTGAAATAGGTAACAGTTCTGGTAAGAAAAGTTTCACGAAAATACAATCCAACTATATTTTTGCAGTTTTCAGTCAATAGGGGAAGCTACGAAGCGAAAAAGGGTAAAAAACGGAGCCAAGGTGGCCCACACCACCCTGCGGCATGGGCCCACCCCTGGCCGCGCCACCAGGTGGTGAGGCCACCCCAGACTCTGCCTTCGACCCGTTTTCACCCAGTACCTTCCTCTTGTTATGAAACTTCGTAATATATAACCCCCCCGGATCTTTCGAGGTTCGTATATCGTGTTTTTGTTTCGATCTGTTTCTGCCAGGTAGAATCCTAGATTTGTAAGCCACAATGTCTTCCACTGGATCATCTGAGGGAGGTTCCTTATAAGATATCATCAACCCATACATGAGGGAGTTGAATATTCATCCCAAGGAGTTGTTGCTCGAAGGTGGGGAGGTCCGGATTAAAGAGGTTCAAGGCCCTAAAGGTGAAGGAAGTCTAGAGGACAGGATGGAAGCACTGGAGCAAGAAGTCTTTAGGTACAAGAAGATGGCGGAGCGCGAAGTGGATATCATCCATAAGATTTGTTCCG
The DNA here is from genome assembly GCA_916181665.1 of Avena sativa. Lineage (NCBI taxonomy): Eukaryota > Viridiplantae > Streptophyta > Magnoliopsida > Poales > Poaceae > Avena > Avena sativa. The sequence goes on along the minus strand of OV702292.1, from coordinate 253,425,326 downwards.
AACTCATCACCGAGCACCAAAAGGAGACTGTTGAACTCAAAGACGAAGTCCTCTCACTCCGCCAAACAACCAACGAACTACAAGCACAATTCTATGACATTCAAAATCAAAACTGTGAGTATGAGGCTAGATTTAAACGCATAAGTGCTGCTGCAAGTTTCAGGATGTTGGAAACCACGACGTACTTTGTTGATGGGAAGCCCTTACCCTGGACGATGGACAAAGATGAGAGGATACCACCACCAGCAAAGGAGTAACTCGTCATCAGGTTTGGCATCCCCTTGGTTTGTTCCAGGCTTGGGGGAGTGCCGCGGTATCACATCACTATCTTCTATCTTTTTACCTTATTAGTAGAGTCATATCAATGAATAGAGGAGTTATTATGTAGTATGGTTTGCATTATGGAAGTGTCCCCTCTCTCGTTAGATATGTATCCCTTGGTGTGAGTTATCGTTATGGAATATTAATGAGAAGTTCTATCATTTACTCTTTTGCATAGCTTATATTAATTTTCAATTCGTGGTTATATGATTGATCTTGTTATTAGTATTGGTAGCACTTTGGTATCATTGAGTTAATTTAGTTGGTTTTGGCAAACCTGGCTCGGTTAGTAACAACACTATTTTCGAGAGTTGAATGAAAAAGGTAGAAGTACTCTAGAGAAAAATTATTTCATCATCTTTCTTTCTTGATTTGATCATAAGTCTAGTATTCTCTAGTTAAGATCTTTTGTGCTTCCAAGGAAGATTGCATGTTTGTTTTTATCACTTGTATGCTTGTTTGTTTCCTTCAACTCTTGTACTTGCTACCCAGCCTTGCTAGCCAAAAACCTGTACTGAGAGGGAATTCTTCTCGTGCATCCACTCCTTTAAACCAAAACCCATGCCATTTGTGTCCACCATACCTACCTATTAGCATTATTGCTACTCCAAGTAAATTCTTGTTTTATCTACCTCCCAAATTAAACTTCTTATGTGAAAAATAGTGATTAAAGCTCTCACGAACTTGATGGCACACTTTACTTTCTTGCACTTAATAAACATGAACCATTGTGCTCACCTATGTTGCGTATATGCTTGCGCTTTGTAAGTTGTGAATCAGCAGAACCATGCTGTCATGGGGAACGCTTTCAACATTGCACTGGTACTTAGTAAAAAGTTGATATCATGTTCTTTTGTCTATGGATGTCGTCGGTGTGAAATGAAAGGGGAGCTTGTAAGTCCATGGAGTTATGCATATGTGTTAGAGAAACGCCTGGGCCGTTGGTCTAATCCATGCTGACATGGTGGAAACCTGCAGCGTAACCATAACGAGTATCTATGAAGCATTCTTCTTATAAAAAAAGAGATAGAGATTGAGAAAAAGGGAACAGAAAAAAAAGAGATATTATGAAAAGAGGAAAGAGAGAAAAAAGCACCATATTCCCATGGTAAATAAGAAGATTGCTGAGATGCTTGTCGTCTGCTTGCCTTGTCATTTTGATATGGGGATTCATCCGTATCATCGGGCAAGGGGTACCCCGTTGGCAGTTCTCTATGATACACATATGCTTACGATGACAAGAACTTACCGGTGACTAAACTTGAGTAGCATGACGAGCGGCCCATGTATTCAAGGGACATGAGATTCTCAATTTACAACTTGTCAATGCGTATCCTCATATTTGATCACTTTAACCTTAATCACCTAAAGATGCCTATGATAGGGGCAATGAGAGCTGAAAGCTAGTAAGTATCATAATTTTTGGGAGCTCTTTATGAGACTTGCAATCCCTGCTTCCCTCTTTGAAGGGCCTTTCTTTTACTTTTTAGTTGAGTCAGTAAACCTATTCCCTTCTATCTCAACAAGTAATTTGAGTTGATATGATGATTTATTCAATCATGTCTTATGTTCCTTGTTTTGCACATTGCTCTTATCTTGATGTTTACTACTTTGAAAGCTATCATTGAAAAACCAGTTATTTGTGAACTCCAGCAAATTATCAACTATTCTTCGACCAAGAGCTAAGTTTGCCATTACCAATTATGATTCACTTTATGTATCTTTATTGTGTTTCCTTTACTCATTACAAGTTGAGTTATATAATAGTGAGTTGTCTTCTATTATGATCTATGCATTTGATGAATGTGATGCTTCTTGTCTGTATTCTTTTATCGACTCTTCACTCCATAAACCTGATGTCATGTTTAGTGAGCTCAGTTTCGCCTGGGGACAAGCAAAGTCTAAGCTTGGGGGGAGTTGATACGTCCATTTTGCATCACTATTCTATATAATAATTCACTGTTATTCATTGATATATTTCATATTGAGAGGTGATAATTATGTTATTTCATCTGTTTTTGCATGGTTGATGACTTTTGGAGCATGGACCCCTGTAGTCAGGATTCTGATGGAAAAGGTGCTGTTTGGAGGCAAAATTCACGAAGATCAGAAATTCCGGGAAAATATATGGAAAATCCTATTTTTCCAGAAGACGAAGGAAGCCAGAAGGGGGGCTGGATATGGGCCACAGGGGGCCCACACCACCCCCTGGAGCGGGCAGCCCTAGGCCACGCCAGTAGGTGGTGTGGCCACCCTGGCCCACTCCAGGCACTCCCCTCTGGCGTATATCATCCTCCCGAAACCCTAAGACTCAGGGAGCAACCACGGAAAGATTTTTCCGCCTCTACGGGGCGGAAAACACTGAGAGAGAAAGATCTCTCCGGCAGACAGATTTCTGTCGGGGGAATTCCTTCCCGGAGAGGGGAGATCGTCGCCATCAACACCACCGTCGAGCTGGACTTCATCGGGATCATCATCATCATCACCACCATCATCACCATCAGCACCCTCATCACCATCTCCATATTGCTGTAACAATTGAGTTGAATCTTGCATAGTTCATACGGGAAACTTTCTCGGTGTTGATTACTCTTTGTAGTTGATGCTATTGAGTGAACCATTGAATTATTGTTTATGTTCAGATTGTTATACATCATTATTCCATCTCTGATCATGATCCATATGATGTCTTGTGAGTAGTTCGTTTTGTTCTTGAGGACATGGGAGAAGTCATGTTGTTAGTAGTGGAGTTGTGTTGAGAAAGATTCAATAGTTTGATATTTAAGTTGTGGTGTACTTCTTCTAGTGGTGTCATGTGAACATCGACTACGTGACACTTCACCTATATGGGCCTAGGGGAATGCATTGTGTATTTGGCTACTAATCGTAGGGGTTGCCGGAGTGACAGAAACCTGAACCCCCATTAGGAAACCATTGCACAAGGGACGTAAGGGTCTTAGAGTTTAAAGTTGTGGTTAGGTTTCTACCTTAATTACTTTCTTGTACTTACCGATGTTTGCAAGGGGTATAATCACAAGTATGTATTAGTCCTAGGAAGGTTTGTACATTAGCACAGGTTCACCCACACAACACTTAGCAAGCTAGAGAAGATTAATCAACTATATGAAGCGAAAGCACTTGACAGTCTTCCCATGTGTCCTCGAGAATGTTTGGTCATCTTAAGTAATACAACCGGCTTGTCCTTTGCTGCATAAAGGATTGGGCCACTTGCTGCATTTATTCCTACTCTCTTTTATTTACTCGTACTTAGTTTACTTGCTTTATTGAAAAACCCTAAAAATTCGTTTGCTAAGTATTTGTAGAGAATTCCTAATCCATACCACTAGCCAGCACCTTCTGCTCCTCATTGGGTTCGACACTCTTACTTATCGAAAATACTGCGATACACCCCCTATACTTGTGGGTCATCACCGTCGCCGCCGAGCAGCAGGTGGTAGCCGTCGCCGCCGAGTTGCAGGTGGTAGCCATCACTGCCGAGCAGCAGGTAGTAGCCGTCGCTGCCGAGCAGCAGGTGGCCGACAACGTCATGGCCGACAACATCGTGGTGCCGGCGGAAGATCTGGATGGGGGGCAGGTGGCAGGCGGAGGCAATCCGGTGATCTACATCGACGACCCCATCATCGTTCAAGAAATCTTCGACACAATCACGGAGAATGATGAGTTCGAGGAGGAGGTCCCTGATGAGGAGTCTGAGGTACTACATTGCTAGCTTCTCTAGTCGCAGCCGCAGTTTTGACTGTTCATACATAGGATTTGCTCAATCGTGAACAGATTCTTTTGCTCTTGATGTAGGGTAGTATATATATGATTCGATCGGTTGATTGATGCATCTGCCATCTAGTCACAAAACCCCAATTCGTCTAGTCACAAAACCCAAGTCTGCTCATCTGCCATCTAGTTGAGTTTGCTAGTTGAGTGTTGATTTTGATACACAGCAGGCCTATAACATTACATTTATATTCCTTACTGAGCCCAATGATTCAATTTTGCCCCAAAATAGTGCAAGGGCATCTGATGGTGTAGTTTTCTTAGGGATGGTTAGTGAACCTAAGGCAGCAATGCACATAAACAATATAGGTTGTGCTATTGGTATTTTGGTTCTCCGACTCCATCGCTGACAAAATGAGGCCCTAATTTTTCTCTCATATGGAACCTAAATATATAATCTTTGTATTGTTTCTGATCTATGAATGCGTTGTATGATGCATTTGTATATCCCTGAATATTGTTTTGTACGATTACATTTCAATTTCTTATTGTGGCCAATGATTCAAATTTGCCCCAAAGAGAGGCAGACACATTGGTGTCAGATTTTTTCAGGGATGATTGAGCGAACCTGGGACCATGTACAAGAACTATATAAGTTGTGCAATTGTTACTTGGTTCTCTCACGCCATCCCTGAATAAAATTATGAGGCTACAATCTTTATTCTACATTCATAGAACTATGATATTCGAATTATCTATTCCATGCATTCATAGTGTATAAGAATTACATTTTAGTTTGTCACCGAGACTGATGATTGAAATTTGCCCTAAAAGAGTTCAAGGGGAGACACGTATGATGGTGTCGTGTTTTAGGGATGGGTTGGTGAACCTGAGGCAGCAATGCACACAAACAATATAGGTTGTGCTGTTGGTACTTTGGTTCACCAACTCCATCTCTGAAACAAATTATGAGGCCTTTGATTTATTCTCATATGGAACTACATATATGATCCTTGAATTGTTTCTAATCTTTTAATGATTGGTATGATGCATATGTATATGAATGGTTTTGATCGTAAGTATTTTTAACATGCACCTGAAGATTAATTGTTTGGTTTTTTATTTATAATTACAATATTTAGGCTTGTTTTTGTACCTCACTATGTATATCCCTGAATAATATTTTGTACGATTACATTTCAATTTCTTATTGTGGCCAATGATTCATATTTGTCCCAAAAGAGAGGCAGACACATTGGTGTCAGATTTTTTCAGGGATGAGTTAGTGAACTTGGGGCGATGTACAACAACATTACAGGTTGTGTAATTGTTACTTGGTTCGCTAACTCCATCCCTGAAGAAACTTATGAGGCCCCTAGATTTATCCTACATTCACTCTGATGCAATTATTTGTCATTGTGTTGAGATGAAATGATATATGAACCGATCAAACTATTGCTGAGATGCTTTATCTTTGATATCCACGGATATATTGTCTTACATATACATGTTGTCAATTCTTGAGTTGTAATACAATTCAATCATATGTATGAGTTCTAAGTTATGTTCTTAAAAATCAACAGGATGATGATGATGAAGTAGACGATAGCGAGGTATCCAGGGACAACAAGAGCCGCTACGTGCCGAGGCGGTTACGGTGTGGGCTAATCCGTTTCCACCATAGGGGGAGACTGTTTTGCCCATTCTGTGGCAGAGCAATCACCGTGGACCTCAACAGCATGATCCAGCACGCGTTGGCAGAAGCCATAGGCCGATTACCTTGGCGCGGCACGCAGCCTACGGCAAATTCCTCCGGGAGTATGTCAGGACTAGCCTGTATCCCATCGACTAGGTTGTCGCTGCCTCCTGCTGATAAACCCCTGCCCTGCTAGGCGTCTCCGTGTCCCGGCCTCCTGCTGCATCCCCTACTTTTATTTTGTTCTAGTTAATTATTACTTGTGTGTGGCATGTAAGACAATATATCTGTGGTGTCTCTAGTGAACCTTCTATATTAATCTACTCATTTATATGGAGTGCCTTAAAGTTTATAGTGTTCAATTATATTTACTGATCATGCTCATGCACACTACAAAATATTTCTAGTGCTCGATTATATTATAATTGTCAAGAAATACATCAACAAGTTAAATTGGTCGAAATTTTGTATTGAAGTAACTAAATGTATCACACACATAATAAACTAGAAACTAAAATCTAGTTCAAACACTTAATGTATCACCACCACTTGTTGTCGTCCTTGACTTGCTTCCCCTTCAGCCGCTTGATGTCGCCACCGTCCCAAGATCCCTGCTCATCCTGAAACCGCTTTCTGTCCTCCTCGTGCTTCTTCTCCTGGGCTAGCTTGCAACCAGGGCATAGCTCTCTCGGGAAAAACCCCGCCTTAACCATCCCATATTTCATGGTAATGAGCTTACTGTACAACTCGTACGCCATGTAGGCGTCTCTGGCTGCATACTCGAGGCGCACCTGGCTCATCGGCTTCCACTCCCAGCAGTCGTGATTGAGTCTCTTTAATTTCTTCAGTTTTTCATAGGATTTATCGATGATTTCCGCTACCAGATCACCCATGCCATCCTTCGCTGGGTATGATTTGATCTTGTACAGATTTTGGATGTCGATGTGGTGCCCCTTTGGGATTTTTATCAACGCAACGAGAAAGCGTAATTGTGTCATTTGTGATATCCACGCTAGTGAAAGTTATCCCTTTCCTACACAAGAACTCGACCAGAGCCGGACAACGCATCTTAGTTGGTTTACTCCTACACTTAGATGGTTCTAGGGATGTAAGGGAACAAGGGATGCAGAAGTGGTGATCTCAAATTTAAATTTCACATACCTATAGAAGTGGTAAACGAGGACCTCCTCATGTATGGCGATTTGCACGACAGCGATCTCTTGTGGAGGATTTTTTCGCTTATTTGCACGGGTGTACTCCAAGTCTAGCCCCACAAACTTGTGCTTCTCTTTCTCAAGCAATTGCTCAAATCTGGCGAGAGTTGTCTCCATAGTCGCTTCATCATTTGTGTACACCACTGTCAAAGTCGTGATGCCATGGGCAGGGACCAAGTGGGTCTCTGTTGTGCGTTTCCCATCGTCCATGCCTGCAAGGAAATGGGTGAAAGGAAATGCCTGCAAGGAACTGCCTGCGAGAGGAAGAAGAAGATGAACCGACAGTTCCAGAACAGAGGAAGAAGAAGCACCCAGGAAAAACTACAGAGGAATGACTGCAGAAGAAACATGGTAACTACAACTTTTGGTTCGAGAACTCACCGTGGTTACGTGGAGATCGTGGCAGTGCCGCCGGTTCAACAAGTGGGTCCAGTTCCTGCGAGAATATGAAATTAGCTGTGCATTTTTCTATACGAGAAATTGAGAGCAGTCATTTATATTTTGTCTTTCATAATTAAACACAATGAAGTTGGTACAGCCCAAGATATTTGAACAAAAGAGATTTGCTAGTTTAACATACAACAACACTTACAGGCCCAACATGGCAGAACTTGGAGAGCCCCAGAACTTGAGTTATCACAGAGACCTCGGCAGAGGTGGCAGAATTGGTGCGGGTGCAACCACGGCGACGGCGAGCTCGGATTCTAGAGGAGGAAAACATAACCGAGCATGGTCGACAAGGTGTTAGATCTCACCGGGAACCAATTCTCATCCCCGACCGTGCCATGGGTGCGTCCACGGTGAGGGCGAGCTCCGACTCGGGATGGGGAGGAGAGCGGGGCCGAGCAGCTTTGTCACTTCCCAGCTCTGTGCCATGGCCGCGACCACAGATTGCCGCTCCAGGGAAGAATACGCGTAATGGATGCAGGCACCAACACTGCAAGCCTATAGGGAGGAGAGCTGGGCCGAGCAGGTTCGTCCACGTCCCAGCTCCTCGCCATGGCTGCGACGCCCCACAGATTGCCTCTCCGGGGAAGAAGAAGACGCGTAATGGATGCAGGCGCCAACGCTGCAAGCCTAATTGACACCTAAGCGATGGGAGCGACAGGAGCAACATAACGGCGAGAACTGACAGGAGGGGCCCAACTTGACGGCCGTTAGCCTGATTTTTGGTATTGAAACGTAAAGTTGAATTCGTCCCGAAAAAGACCCTCTGAGTATTTGGCACACCAACTGTAGTCATCACGGATGATTTCAAGGAACTTGGGTACCGCATTGCCTGGACACTCCAACTTTCGGGCCGCAAAATGATATTCTCAATTGCAGCGTGTGAGTGCTTACACTTTAGAAATTGTGTCTATGCCATTTGCATGTTGCATTATCAATGTAGATTACATGTAAACAGTCCAACGAAAATCAGATTACAACCATCATACGGGAGTGGCAGGATGAAAGAGAAGTTGGGACAGTGGCTTCGAGGGGAAGGACGAGAAGGGGGCGTGACACTGGCAGGTGGGCCCTCGGAACACATGACACTGACATGCGGGTGCGGGAGCACACGGTATTGCCGGTTTATCCAGAGAAAGCGGACTTTGCAACATGACAACAGCAAGCTGATTGGACCAATATAATAAATCGTAGAATTATTAAGGAGTACTAAAAACTACAACTGGGGTACATTCGCACAACACGTATGCTCTACGCACCTGAGAAGCATCGCTTAAGTCTAACAGTAACGACGGCACAAGTACTACATTTCCCTGTCGGTCTTCTCGATACAAATGTAGAAATGCATCTGCTTGTTCGGTCTAGCACGGACAAGGTACTGAGATGGCACACATAGGATCAACCTTAGGTCCACATACTCCACCTCCCGCGATGTCGGGCAGCTCGGCGCCTCAACTAGCACAAGAATGCTATCGGACGATGGCGGCTGGGTGTTCGCCCACATGCGCACCGTGTATACGGGCCAGGCACACGACACTGACCTAACGCATACGTCACACACGACGATGGGCCCGACTCTGGTTCCCGGAACACCGACGGTGATGGTCAGGACGAAAACAGAGCCGTCCCCCCCCTGGAAAATTAGCCGGCGGCATGCCGAGTCAGTGAACGGCACCTGCTCTTGGAGAAGTTGGGCTTGCCCGTACGAGATCCTAATCACTTCGATCAAGTGCTCCTTTGCAAGGTGGACGACGAGATCTGCCGGCGGGCCGTTGTAGTTACACCCCGGCTCCGTGCGGGCACGCGAGCTCGTGGAGCGGGAGCTCGTGGTAGGAGTAATGGCGAACGCATCCTGGGTGGGAGCACACGAGCGGGAACGTTGCTACGAAGTTGCGTGCGAGGATCTCCAGATTCTTGGGCTGCATCATCTGCCACATCCGAAGTTCATCGAGAAATCGAAAAAAAGATCAGAAGTTAGATTGGCGAATAGCAGGAAGATGTAGGATAAGTTCAAAAGCTTGTAAAATGATTTCTTAGCATGAAGGTAGAGACCTGAGAATTGGCGGATGTCGTCGGCTTGCGGCTACGGTAGGATGGGAGTGAAGTGGGGAAAGTGGCTTCGAGGGGAAGGAAGAGAAGTACGGGGAGGAAGAGAAGTAATGGGGGCGTGACATTGGGATATGGCCCACTGAACTCGTGAGTCGTGACACTCGCAACATGCCAGTTTGTCCAGAGCAAGCGTGGCCAATCATGCCGCAGAACAGCCTTCTCGAGGATCGCTCTCACAAAGACCATCCCAATCGTCCAAGCGCCCCGATCGAACGTTATGTAACAATCGTCAAGCAGGACGACTGTGTTATGGCGTGCCTTCTAGAAGACTCGGTCTAATGGTGGATCCATTGGAGGCTAAGGTTAGGGATCTCCTAGGGTTAGGATGCATATGTGGTTTATGAAAACAACACACATCCAATGACACTGGTGGATCCTTATGTGGTCTGTGAGAAGAACACACATGCAATCACACTAGGTGGATCCATATGTGGTTTATGAGAGGAACACACATGTAATGACCACTGGTTAATCCATGTGTGGTTCATGACAGGAACACACATGCAATGCCATTGGTTTATCCATGTGTGGTTCATGACATGAACACACATGCAATGACTCTAGTGGATCCATATGTGGTTTGTGGAAAAGAACACACATGCAATGGCCACTGGTTGATCCATATGTGGTTTGTGGAAAGAACACACATGCAATGACACTGGTTGATCCATGTGTGGTTTGTGGAAATAACACACATGCAATGCCATTGGTTGATCCATATGTTGTTTGTGAAAAGAACACACATGCAATGACTCAAGTGGATCCATATGTGGTTTGTGGAAAGAAGACACATGCAATGAATCTAGTGGGTCCATATGAGGTTCATGTCAGGAACACACATGCAATGCCATTGGTGGATCCATGCGTGGTTTGTGGAAAGAACACACATGCAATGACACTGGTGGATCCATATATGGTTTGTGAAAAGAACACACATGCAATGACTCTAGTGGATCCATATGTGGTTTGTGCAAAAAACACACATGCAATGACTCAAGGGGATCCATGTGTGGTTTCTGGAAAATAACACACATGCAATGACCACTGACTGATCCATACGTGGTTTGTGGAAAGAACACACATGCAATGCCATTGGTGGATCCATGTGTGGTTTGTGGAAAGAACACAGATGCAATCACACTGGTGGATCCATATGTGATTTGTGAAAAGAACACATATGCAATGACTCTAGTGCTGGTTTTAGTATAAGAACACACATGCAATGACTCTAGTGGGTCCATATGTGGTTTGTGAAAAGAACACACATGCAATGACTCTAGTAGATCCATATGTGGTTTGTGGAAAAGAACACACATGCAATGACCAATGGTTGATCCATATGTGGTTAGTGCAAAGAACACACATGCAATGACACTGGTTGATCCATGTGTGGTTTGTGGAAAGAACACACATGCAATGACTCTAGTGCTGGTTTTAGTATAAGAACACACATGTAATGACTCTACTGGGTCCATATGTGGTTTGTGAAAAGAACACAGATGCAATGACACTAGTGGATCCATATGTGGTTTGTGGAAAATAACGCACATGCAATGACACTAGTTGATCCATGTGTGGTTTGTGGAAAGAACACACATGCAATGACTCTAGTGCTGGTTTTAGTATAAGAACACACATGCAATGAATCTAGTGGGTCCATATGTGGTTTATGAAAAGAACACACATGCAATGACTCTAGTGGATCCATATGTGGTTTGTGGAAAAGAACACACATGCAATGAACACTGGTGGATCCATAAGTGGTTTGTGGAAAGAACACACATACAAGTGAACACTGGTGGATCCATATGTGATTTGTGAAAAGAACACACATGCAATGCCATTGCTTGATCCATATGTGGTTTGTGAAAAGAACACACATGCAATGCCATTGGTTAATCCATGTGTGGTTTGTGGAAAGAACACACATGCAATGACTCTAGTGGATCCATATGTGGTCTGCGGAAAGAACACACATGCAATAAGCACTAGTTGATCCATGTGTGTGTTGTGGAAAGAACACACATGCAATGACACTGGTTGATCCATGTGTGGTTTGTGGAAAGAACACACATGCAATGACTCTACTGTTGGTTTTAGTATAAGAACACACATGCAATGACTCTAGTGGGTCCAAATGTGGTTTGTGAAAGGAAAACAGATGCAATGACTCTAGTGGATCCATATCTGGTCTGTGGAAAATAACACACATGCAATGACCACTGGTTGATCCATATGTGGTTTATGGAAAGAACACACATGCAATGCCATTGGTTGATCCATGAGTGGTTTGTGGAAAGAACACACATGCAATGACTCTAGTGGATCCATATGTGGTTTCTAGAAAGAACACAGATGCAATGACTCTAGTGGGTCCATATGTGGTTCATGTTAGGAACACACATGCAATGCCATTGGTGGATCCATGTGTGGTTTGTGGAAAGAAGACACATGCAATGACACTGATGGATCCATATGTGGTTTCTGAAAAGAACACACATGCAATGACACTAGTGGATCTATATGTGGTTTGTGAAAAGAACACACATGTAATGACTCTAGTGCTGGTTTTAGTATAAGAACACACATGCAATCACTCTAGTGGGTCCATATGTGGTTTGTGAAAAGAACACATATGCAATGACTCTAGTGGATCCATATGTGGTTTGTGGAAAAGAAGACACATGCAATGACCACTGGTTGATCCATATGTGGTTTGTGGAAAGAACACACATGCAATGACACTGGTTGATCCATGTGTGGTTTGTGGAAAGAACACACATGCAATGATTCTAGTGCTAGTTTTAGTATAAGAACACACATGTAATGACTCTACTGGGTCCATATGTGGTTTGTGAAAAGAACACACATGCAATGACACTAGTGGATCCATATGTGGTTTGTGGAAAAGAACACACATGGAATGACACTAGTTAATCCATGTGTGGTTTGTGGAAAGAACACACATGCAATGACTCTAGTGCTGGTTTTAGTAGAAGAACACACATGCAATGACTCTAGTCAGTCCATATGTGTTTTGTGAGAAGAACACACATGCAATGACTCTAGTGGATCCATATGTAGTTTGTGGAAAAGAACACACATGCAATGAGCACTGGTGGATCCATAAGTGGTTTGTGGAAAGAACACACATGTAGCATCCCATCTGTCTAACATTTGTAATGCTACATGGTTTAGTAATATAATGGCTACTTCCTACATATAATTGTTGCATCATAATTATATCATGCTCATGTCATCATGCCACCTTGCATTTGAGCATCATATAAAACCCTTTTTCTTTTGGTTCTCCTCTCATATGCATTATTAATTGTATTTGCCTCTTGATATTGTATTTGGTTATTGATATATTGTTTAAATGCCCAAGTTGAGTTGGGGGCATATCTTTTATTCCAGTTCCACCACCTCTCTTTGTCACCACCTTATAATTCCACCATACCATTATCCATGAGCTTTTTTTTTCTTTTCTTTTGATTTTATTCTAGCTCATGTGGGTGGGGTGGATCTAAATCTATAAATTCTTTTGCTTGGCCTTTATTCCACTTCTTGGGAATGCATAAGAATAATGCCATGCTATTATTTTGTTTTCACAAGAATTTAATCAAGGCATTTATTATTTTTGCATGGGCCATGCATGAGTACCACCACCTTTAGCCAATTGTTTCTCTCTTGGTTTAAATGGGTTTTCTCTTTATGGGGCTATATCCATCCATCACCTCTATCCCTCTCTACCACTCCCTTTGCTTGATCTTGTTTGATCTTGCTAAAAACCCTACCACCACATCACCCTCTCTCTCCAATCCTCTCTCCAAAAACCTAACACCTCATCTAAACCCTAACTCTAGTTTCCTCTCTTTTCTTCTAACCCTAGTTCTAAGCCAAACCCTAACCACACCTCACCTCACCTCTCTCTCTCTCTCCCTGCTGAGGATGGCTCTCTCTTCCTGACCCACACCCCAGCTACCCTCCTACCCCATCCAACCAGCCCTAACCCGAGCCTCTCCCCTAGCCAACCCTAGCTCACCGAGCCTCCCCTCTCCTCTCTCTTTCTCTTCTCTCTGCCATGCTTGTCCCACTCGGACCTGAACTACCTCCCCCTCTTCCTAGCCCACCTGCCTGCCTCTGCCCCTCCCAGGTCGAGCCCCAGCCAGCACGTGAGAAGGAGGGAAAAAGGTGACAACCGACCCACCTTTATCTACCCCATGCCACGGCTGCCTCGCCTCTCTCCCTCTCGTTTTCCTCCTTCCCCACGGCTTCTCTGCCTCTCCCAGATCCGCCCAGAGACCTGCCTCTCCTCCCTTTCTTCCACACGGACGCCTGCCCTATCTCGCCGGCCACCGCCAGATCCGACACTGCTCCCTCGTTCCTGCGTTCAGGGTTGACGTGGAGGTGGACGAGGAAAACAAGGAGGCTCTCCTACTTCGCCTCGTACGCGCCGACGAGGATGAGAAGCCCCAGCACCGTCGGAGCCAGCGCCGCCCAACGCAAACCCTAACCGCCAGGACGCCAGCAACCTCGACGATCCGTCGCGTCTCCGGCCGTGTCACCACCACCGATCACCCCGCAGTGAGTCCCTCTTCCTCCCTGACACCATCCGCCTCGCCGTCGCCGTCTAGCATCGCCGATCTTTTCGTCGAGCGCCCTCAGTGCACTTCCAGACGCTGGTGTCTGCACGCCCCGCGCCACGCATAGCCTCATCTGGTCGTCTAGCCCCCACCTGACACCAAGCCTAAGCCACCGTAGCGGCTACGCCCTCCGCGCGCACGCCCAGATCCTCGGTTCGAACCCCCGTCCCGCGCCGCGCGGCGTTTTTCTTCGCCAGACGTCAGATCGCGAAGAAGAGAAACAGTGCCGCCGCGTGTTTTGCAGGAAACGCCCCAGTCTCTTTTTATCCTAACCCGCGATCTAGCTCGGTCCCACCTACCAGCCTCTACGAGTTCGTTCACTGTCACGTGGGCCTCAGCCGGTTGGTCCCACCTCGCAGTCGCACGGGCTAGGCAGAGCCCCGGTGTGAAAAGTTTCCCCGCGCGCGTGTGCCCCGCCAGCGGCTGGCCCACCCGTCAGTGACTCTGGCTAAGTCGAGCTGGGTGACAACAATTTTTCCTGTTGCCTGTTTCATTTAAACCTTTTTCAAAATTGATTTAAATTCAAATTCAAGTAAGATTTAAATAATTTTAAAATATAACTCCAAATAATGCATATGATATATGTTTTGGAATCAGAAAAATGTGAGGATTTCAAATATGCCATTCAAAATATTATTTGAGCACTTTAAAATTTCGAGGTAATTAAAATTACAATAAAATGCCCTTTTTCTTAATTAATTAATAACTTTAGTTTTGTAACTCCAAATTTGACAAATAATATGTCTAAATCGATCAGCGCGATGAGCCCGTTCTATCTATGCATTCCATGTTCTAAATTGCAGCATGCATCATATAAATATAAAGGTTACAGCAACTTATATGAGAGCAAACCGGGCTAAAAACTTAATGGAATGCTTTAATCTTGTACCCCACACCTCACCCATGCCATGCTACATTATTGCCATGCAAATTGTGCATCATTCATCATGGCATGATTCTTTGCTTGTCGCATTTTAATTCATATGCTTGTGCACTCTATTTATGTTGGCCCTTGTTTGTTTGGTTCTTCTTCGAATAGACGCTGAGCAGGGGATATATCAGGAATCCCAGGAGCACTACCCAGATCCGTCCCTCACTTCAACTAAGCTGCCAGGCAAGCACTACCACATGCTTGCATACATATAGTACCTATTGACTCTCTATTATTCTTGCATCATTGAGTCGCGATTGCATTAAACTGAATCCCAAGTACTACATAGCCTTTACTTTTAAACCCCACCGAAGCTTGTTCCTCCATCCCATGAGCCATTACTACAGGAGTTTTTTGAGCCATGCGGGTCGTAGGACATCAGGTGTAGGGTATGTGAGTGTCTGATGGATAACGAGGTACCTAAACAACTTAACCTGAGTAGTAATGGGATAACTAATGAAAGTGGCACCGGTGAGCAATATCTGCTATTTGGTTTTTCATGCTCACTTATGTCCCGTAGGACCCCGAGTACTTGATTCCTGTTCCTTGATTATTCGCACTATCCACATTCAGGAGGCCTTATGGACCCCCCTGAGCCAGAGCTTGATTCATTCTTATTTCTTGGGGCCACAAAGTAGTTTGGGGCATTATTACTATCCTGTACTTATGCCATGCTTTACTACTTTATTTAAGATTGTGCGTGGAGCACCTGTACTGTTTAGGACTGTGACACGTTTTTGTTGTATCGACAAGCCCAGTCACATTTTCGGGTTCCCAGTCATTTACCGCCGTCCACACAAACCCTAGGTCCGTTCCGGAGCCGGCCAACTTTGTTGTAGGTAGCTTAGTGGGGTGGCCCCCTGAAACATTTCTGAATCCTGTGATCGCTTTGTCGTGAATGCCTCGTTGGGTTTTGATTTGGTTTTTCCGAGGTTGATCGAGTGTGTGTTGATATTTGTGCACCCCTATAGGGTAAATCTTTCTAAAAGCCGTGTCCGCGGTTATGGACGACTTGGAGTACAGTTTCTCGATCATAGACAAGTATAACTAAAGTACCGCTTTTAATTTGACTAAGTACCTGACTAGTAAATAGTGCAACACTCATGGAATGGTTAATAAAACTGCCAACGGATGGGGGTTGTTCGTCCGCTTCCTTGTTGGTAAGCGAGGAGGAGGATGGATCTGTTAATATTACTGTTATAACTGTTGTTCTTAATTAATGAACATCCGTCTATCTTTGGTTAGGCGGATGGTTAGCGAGTATCTATAGAATTGTTAGGGATTATCTTTTGCTGCAATTGCGTCACCACAGGTTGTGTCCCCTTTAGAGGCATAAAGACTTGCTGAGTACCCCTAGGGTCTCACACGATAAATTGTTTGATTCAGATGAACAGGTATACTCGCAAGATGGATACTGGGTGGAGGAGACGGACGATGTTGGCAACGATCACTCGGTGTAGAGATTCCGGGAACGGGGATCCGTGAGATCTGTGGGCGGGATGTGTTTATTTATGGGGCATCTTATGCTGATTTGCTTCTTATCCGTCCTCGGATCTTGTTTTCTGTTTCCGCCTGATACTCTGATGTTTGATGTATGAGGAGATATCCTAAACTATTATATCTATCTAGGATATTTGGATCTTGCCGTATGGCGTTGCAATATTTCTATTTCTTTTAGATGGAATGACTCTGAGGACTGTTGTATGTGGCTTGCATACATACTCATTTGTGTATGTAGTTGATCCCTTCGCCTGCCGATTACGCCGCTCGTTCTTGTCCTGATGTTTGGAAATGGTTAGGACGGCCGATAGGTCTACCTGTGAGTGGCATTTGGCCCCACCGTACTATTTTAACCATTTCTGCTCATCCAGGCTTGTTACTAAGAGCGTAATTCACCGAGGTAGTTACAATTGGTATCAGAGCCATCCCGCCCTTCAGGGTCTCAGCCAAATGGTCGTTGTTAGTCTAGCAAATATTTTTGGTAGTTATGTATACTAGGGAAAAACAAAACGTGAGAGTAGGACCGATTCCATTTTTCTTCTTACCCACCCACCCACCCTTTTCTGGTAAGGAAGTGTAACGTTTTCAATCCTCTTCTAAAAATTCAAACTAGGATTCACGTGTTCTGGGTTCCGTAGTACCATAGGTTGTGTGTGTGTGTGAATTCCTTGTCTATCTGTTGCATCCAAATGTTATCTCTATCTGCCTTTTGGTTATCAACTGTTGGTACATTCCATACCAACAGGCTTTTGTAAACCGACGCGATCTATCTGATTCGTTGTAAACTGACGCGATCTGTCTTACTCTTTGTTATCCGACGTTATCTTGTTTGGGGTGTTCGTTTCCGTAGTTACTAATATTTAGGTTCCTCTTAAGAAGAAGGTGTTGGGATATGTGTTTTACTTATTCATGTGCGGAGTAATGATTTGAGTGCGGGATGGAGTCGTGACTATACCACTACTTTTCTCATTCGCTCTTGTATAGTGAATTGGTAGAGTTACTAATCTTGATTCTTTAAGTGGTTTTGCGCATATAGTGGTATTTTAATGCCGAAATGTGCGGAAAATTTTTCTTTGTTAGTTGTGTACCACACTCCTTGTTCAGTCGTGTGCGATATGCTTAATATCTTCTAGGTGCTTTGAACTTTGTTGATATTTTAATATCATCTTAGTAAATTGTATCCTTTAAATCTTGGTTAATTCCATTTTGGTACTATTTTGGATTATTATTATTCTCCATTATGGTACTAACTTGTGTTTTATATCAATCATAGGATGGCACCACCACGCCGTTCTGAGGAGGACATACAACCTGAACTGGGGGCTGCGTTGTCAAGCATCACCAATGCCTTGGCCGCAATGCAGCAGAACCAGCAGCGATTTCAAGAAAGTGTCAGGAGGAATGAGTTTGTTCCGCTACCTCCACCTCCCAAGGGAGGAGACATCAAAAGCTTTCTGAAATTCAACCCACGCCAATTTGATGTGTCTGATCAACCACTTGATGCTGATGATTGGTTGCGGGAGATGTCAAGGTTACTGGCGACTGCTGATGTTCCTGAGCAAGAATGGGTAAAATGTGCCACGCACCTTCTGAAGGGAGATGCAGCTCTGTGGTGGGAGAATTACCTCAAGGCAAACTACACTAGTTTTTAGCCTACTTGGGAACAGTTCACTGGAGCTTTCAAAGAGCAATATCTGTCAGAAATTGTCATGGAGAGGATGAAGGAAGTGTTTCTCAACCTCAAGCAGGGCAATGACAATGTCAATACCTATATCAGAAACTTCATGAATCTTTCTCGGTATGGTGGCGATGAGATCTCTGATGACAAGAAGAAGCAAAAGAGGTTCAGACAAGGGCTCAATGCATCGATTAAATATGCAATCACACATGCAAGGCCGTCGTCTTTTCTGGAACTCCAACATACAGCTCTGCAGGAAGAAGCAAGTAGGCAAGTGTTTGAGGAGTCAAAGAAACACAACCGTGATGCAGCAAGCTCTTCAGTTGTGTCAACTCCTTCTAAGCGTCGTGTCTGGGTTCCTAACACCCCACTGTCAGTCCCGGCTCCACCAAGACCTTCAAGCTACGCAGCAAGGCCACCAAACATCCTCACTGCTGCTCCTAGGGGCTACAACCACAACTACCCTTGAGCGCCTGGCGGAGTCCCTGGCTACGTTGCTCCACGTCCACCTGGTGCTTGTTACACTTGTGGAAACACTGGGCATCAACACTAGAACTGTTCTATGAACAACAAAGCTCTTCCTCCACCACCTCCAAGACCTGCGGCAAGCTCTCCTATGGTTCGTGCACCACCACCTCAGGCTCTCAACATCAACACCAAGCCCGGGTCTACTGTTGCTCGTGCCAACTGTGTCAACACCGCTCAAGATGAGCATGCACCTGGAGTTGTGATGGGTATGCTTCCCGTTAACTCAGTCCCTGCATGAGCTTTGTTTGATTCTGGTGCTTCGTATTCTTTTGTTTCTCATAAGTTTGCTCATGAGCATGATCTGGATATGGTTCCCTTATTGCATCGTCTGGTGGTACAATCTCCTGGCTCAATCATGAGGGTTGCTCATATCAGCCATGACAACCAAATTGAGATTGGTGGCTCTTCGTTCTCGGCGTCTTTAATTATTCTGGGCAATTCTGACATTGATATTATCTTGGGCATGGATTGGTTGACAGCAAATGCAGCTGTGATTGATTGTGCTGAACGCTCGGTTTCTCTGAAAATTCCTAAAGGCCATATTGTCTATTCTCCAAGTCTGGCTCCTGCTATTCAGCTTTTCTCTTTGGCGGCTCTGAATGATGATGCTATGGAAGCTATTCAGAGTGTTCCGGTGATCTGTGAGTTCCCAGATGTCTTTCCTGAAGAGTTGCTAGGTATGCCTCCGGATCGTGAGGTTGAGTTTGTGATTGATCTTGAACCTGGTACCGCTCCTATCTCCAAGCGGCCTTATAAAATGGGTCCTGCTGAATTGGCTGAACTCAAACGTCAGCTTGATGAACAAGAGAAGTTGGGTTTCATTCAGCACAATACTTCTTTTTGGGGTAGCCCAACCATCTTTGTGAAGAAGCGAGACAAGACTGATAGACTTTGTGTTGACTATCGGGCTCTCAATGCTAAAACCATTAAGCATAAATATCCCCTTCTGCGGATTAATGATCTCTTCGATCAGCTAGCTGGAGCTGTGGTATTCTCTAAGCTTGATTTGAGAAGTGGTTATCATCAAATCAAGATTCACAAGGAAGATGTTCCTAAAACAGCTTTCACCACCCGCTATGGCCTGTATGAGTACACGGTCATGTCTTTCGGTCTCACCAACGCACCTGCCACCTTCTCGAGGCTTATGAACTCGGTTTTCATGGAGTATCTTGATAAGTTCGTTGTGGTCTATCTGGATGACATCCTAGTCTATTCTAAGTCAAAGGAAGAACATGAAGAACACCTTCGGTGTGTCCTAAACAAGCTTCGTGAGAACCGCCTGTATGCAAAGTTCTCCAAATGTGAGTTTTGGCTCCCTCAAGTCACCTATCTTGGTCACGTCATCTCTGCCAAGGGCATTGCCGTCAACCCAGAAACTGTAAAGACAATCGTTGACTGGCTTCCTCCTGTAAATGTCAAAGAAGTCCGGAGTTTCCTTGGTTTGGCTAGTTATTGCCGTCGCTTCATGCAGAACTTCTTGAAGATTGCGAAGCCTCTTACCGATCTCCTCAAGAAAGGCAAGAAATACCTTTGGACTCCTGCATGTCAAGCAAGCTTCAAAACACTCAAAGAGAAGCTCACTTCCACACCAGTCTTGATTCCTCCAGATACATCAAAGCCTTTCCAGATATTCTGTGACGCCTCTTTGCAAGGATTGGGTGCGGTCCTTATGCAAGAAAAACAAGTTGTTGCTTATGCCTCTCGACAGTTGAAGACGCATGAGATCAACTATCCTACACATGACCTCGAGCTCGCAGTAGTTGTCTTTGCTTTGAAAGTATGGAGGCACTACTTGCTTGGGAACCGTTGTGAAATCTTTTCTGATCACAAGAGTCTGAAGTATATCTTCACACAGCCTGATCTCAACCTTCGTCAGAGGAGGTGGATTGAAGCAATCAATGATTTTCGATTTAACCATCAACTACACTCCGGGCAAAGCTAATTTCATGGCCGATGCTCTCAGCCGCAAAGCTTATGTCAGCAACCTCATGGTGGAAGAACAACAGCCTCTCTTGTGCGAGGAATGCCGTCAGCTCAACCTTGAAATTGTGGATCAAGGGTATCTTCTGAACCTTCTGGCAACCCCTCTCTTGGAAGAAAAAGTTCGCTCCATTCAACTTGGTGATCCGTACACTAAAAAGATCATCTCCAACATTCAGCTTCCGAAGTATGAGTCCTTCCATGTCGATGACCAAGGCACTCTTTTCTTTGAACACCGGATGTTTGTTCTGATTTACCCGGGTTTGAGAGAGCAAGTTCTCAAGGAGGCGCATGATTCTGTTCTTTCTATCCACCCTGGAAGCACTAAGATGTACATGGACTTTAAAACACAATATTGGTGGCCTGGGTTGAAACGATATTGTGCCAAGTATGTCTCGGAGTGTGATGTCTGCCGCAGAGTTAAAGCTGTTCATCAGAAACCTTCCGGTCTTCTACAGCTATTGAAACCTCCGGAATGGAAATGGGAGAAAGTAGAGATGGACTTCATCACTGGTTTTCCAAGGTCGCAGAAGGGCAACAATGCAATCTTTGTTGTCATTGACAGGCTTTCTAAAGTGGCTCACTTCTTTCTAGTCAAGGAAACAATTTCTGCAATTCAGTTGGCTGAGCTCTATATCAACAGAATTGTCTCTCTGTATGGGGTTCCTCTTGAGATCAGTTCAGACCGTGGAAGCATCTTCACTTCCAAGTTCTGGGGAAGTTTCCAAAATGCTTTGGGAACAAAATTGAACTTCAGCACAACTTACCACCCTCAGTCGCAAGGACAAGTTGAAAGGACCAATCAGATTCTAGAAGATATGCTCCATGCTTGCGTCATCTCTTTCGGCATGAAGTGGGAAGAATGTCTTCCTTATGCTGAATTCTCTTACAACAACAGCTTCCAGAAAAGTCTAAAGATGGCACCATTTGAGGCTCTCTATGGTCGCAAATGCAGAACTCAGATTGGTTGGTCGGGCGCAGGAGAAAGTACATTGTTTGACCCCGACATTGTAGCTCAAGCGGAGGAGAAGGTTCACATCATTCTTGAAAATCTGAAGGTTTCTCAAAGTCGCCAGAAGAGCAATTATGACAGAAAGCACACGGACATGGAGTATCTCCCTGGTGATCTCATTTACCTTCGTGTCACTCCCATGAGAGGCAAGCACCGCTTTGGTATCAAAGGAAAGCTGGCTCCTAGATACATTGGTCCTTTCAAAATTCGTGGAAGAAGAGGAGAAGTTGCTTATGCTCTTGAGCTCCTTGAAAAACTCAAGGTCCATGATGTTTTTCACATCTCTCAACTCAAGAAGTGCCTCAAGGATCCCGGCAGGACTGTGGATCATGAGCTTATCAAGAACACCCCATAAAAATTCTAGAAGTCGCAGAAAGAAGGACTCGCAACAAGTCCATCAAGTTCTGTAAGGTGCAGTGGTCGCACCATTCAGTTGATGAAGCCACTTGGGAACGTGAAGATGAGCTCCGTGCCAAGTATCCTACCCTCTTCGTGTCTTCTTCTTCTTCCTAGAATCTCAGGACGAGATTCCTGTTTAGTGGGGGAGAGTTGTAGCATCCCATCTGTCTAACATATGTAATGCTACATGGTTTAGTAATATAATGGCTACTTCCTACATATAATTGTTGCATCATAATTATATCATGCTCATGTCATCATGCCACCTTGCATTTGAGCATCATATAAAACCCTTTTTCTTTTGGTTCTCCTATCATATGCATTATTAATTGTATTTGCCTCTTGATATTGTATTTGGTTATTGATATATTGTTTAAATGCCCAAGTTGAGTTGGGGGCATATCTTTTATTCCAATTCCACCACCTCTCTTTGTCACCACCTTATAATTCCACCATCCCATTATCCATGAGCTTGTTTTTCTTTTCTTTTGATTTTATTCTAGCTCATGTGGGTGGGGTGGATCTAAATCTATAAATTCTTTTGCTTGGCCTTTATTCCACTTCTTGGGAATGCATAAGAATAATGCATGCTATTATTTTGTTTTCACAAGAATTTAATCAAGGCATTTATTATTTTTGCATGGGCCATGCAAGAGTACCACCACCTTTAGCCAATTGTTTCTCTCTTGGTTTAAATGGGTTTCTCTTTATGGGGCTATATCCATCCATCACCTCTATCCCTCTCTACCACTCCTTTTGCTTGATCTTGTTCGATCTTGCTAAAAACCATACCACCACATCACCCTCTCTCTCTAATCCTCTCTCAAAAAACCTAACACCTCATCTAAAACCTAACTCTAGTTTCCTCTCATTTCTTCTAACCCTTGTTCTAAGCCAAACCCTAACCACACCTCTCTCTCCCTGCCGAGGCTGGCCCTCTCTTCCTAACCCACACCCCAGCTACCCTCCTACCCCATCCAACCAGCCCTAAGCCGAGCCTCTCCCCTAGCCAACCCTAGCTCACCGAGCCTCCCCTCTCCTCTCTCTTTCTCTTCTCTCTGCCATGCTTGTCCCACCCGGACCTGACCTACCTCCCCCTCTTCCTGGCCCACCTGCCTGCCTCTGCTCCGTCCAGGTCGAGCCCCAGCCAGCACGTGAGGAGGAGGGAAAAAGGTGACAACCGAGCCACCTTTATCTACCCCATGCCATGGCTGCCTCGCCTCTCTCCCTCTTGTTTTCCTCCTTCCCCACGGCTTCTCTGCCTCCCCCAGATCTGCCCAGAGACCTGCCTCTCCTCCCCTTCTTTCGCACCGACGCCTTCCCTATCTCGCCGGCCACCGCCAGATCCGACACCGCTCCCTCGTTCCTGCGTTTAGGGTTGACGTGGAGGTGGACGAGGAGAACAAGGAGGCTCCCCTACTTCGCCTTGTACGCGCCGACGAGGACGAGAAGCCCCAGAACCGCCGGAGCCAGCGCCACCCGACGCAAACCCTAACCGCCAGGACGCCAGCAACCTCGACGATCCGTCGCGTCTCCGGCCGTGTCACCACCACCGATCACCCCGTGGTGAGTCCCTCTTCCTCCCTGACACCATCCGCCTCGCCGTCGTCGTCTAGCATCGCCGATCTTTTGGCCGAGCGCCCTCAGTGCACCGCCAGACGCTGGTGTCTGCATGCCCCGCGCCGCGCATAGCCTCATCTGGTCGTCTAGCCCCCACATGACACCAAGCCTAAGCCACCGCAGCGGCTACGCCCTCCGCGCGCACGCCCAGATCCTCGGTTCGAAACCCCGCCCCGCGCCGCGTGGCGTTTTTCTTCGCCAGACGTCAGATCGCGAAGAAGAGAAACAGTGCTGCCACGCGTTTTGCAGGAAACCCCCCAGCCTCTTTTTATCCTAACCCGCGATCCATCTCGGTCCCACCTGCCAGCCTCTACGAGTTCGTTCACTGTCACGTGGGCCTCAGCCGGTTGGTCCCACCTCGCAGTCGCACGGGCTAGGCAGAGCTCCGGTGTGAAAAGTTTCCCCACACGCGTGTGCCCCGCCAGCGGCTGGCCCACCCGTCAGTGACTCTGGCTAAGTCGAGCTGGGTGACAAAAGTTTTTCCTGTTGCTTGTTTCGTTTAAACCTTTTTCAAAATTGATTTAAATTCAAATTCAAGTCAGTTTTAAATAATTTTAAAATATAACTCCAAATAATGCATATGATATATGTTTTGGATTAAGAAAGATGTGAGGATTTCAAATATGCCATTTAAAATATTATTTGAGCACTTTAAAATTTGAAGGTAATTAAAATTACAATAAAATGCCCTTTTTCTTAATTAATTAATAACTTTAGTTTTATAACTCCAAATTTGACAAATAATATGTCTAAATCGATCAGCGCGACAAGCCCGTTCTATCTATGCGTTCCATGTTCTGAATTGCAGCATGCATCATATAAATATAAAGGTTACAGAAAGTTATATCAGAGCAAACCGGGCAAAAAACTTAATGGAATGCTTTAATCTTGTACCCCACACCTCACCCATGCCATGCTACATTATTGCCATGCAAATTGTGCATCATTCATCATGGCATGATTGTTTGCTTGTCGCATTTTAATTCATATGCTTGTGCACTCTATTTATGTTGGCCCTTGTTTGTTTGGTTCTTCTTCGAATAGACGCTGAGCAGGGGATATATCAGGAATCCTAGGAGCACTACCCAGATCTGTCCCTCGCTTCAACTGAGCTGCCAGGCAAGCACTACCACATGCTTGCATACATATAGTACCTATTGCCTCTCTCTTATTCTTGCATCATTAAGTCGTGATTGCATTAAACTGAATCCCAAGTACTGCATAGCCTTTACTTTTAAACCCCACCGAAGCTTGTTCCTCCATCCCATGAGCCATTACTATAGGAGTTGTTTGAGCCATGCGGGTCGTAGGACAGCATGTGTAGGGTATGTGAGTGTTTGATGGATAACGAGGTACCTAAACAACTTAACCTGAGTAGTAATGGGATAACTAATGAAAGTGGCACCGGTGAGCAATATCTGCTATTTGGTTCTTCATGCTCACTTGTGTCCCGTAGGACCCCGAGTACTTGATTCCTGTTCCTTGACTATTCGCACTATCCACATCCGGGAGGCCTTATGGACCCCCCGGAGCTAGAGCTTGATTCATTCTTATTTCTTGGGGCCACAAAGTAGTTTGGGGATTTATTACTATCCTGTACTTATGCCATGCTTTACTTCTTTATTTAAGATTGTGCGTGGAGCACCTGTACTGTTTAAGACCGTGACACGTTTTCGCTGTATTGACAAGCCCAGTCACATTTTCGGGTTCCCAGTCGTTTACCGCCGTCCACACAAACCCTCGGTACGTTCCGGAGCCGGCCAACTTTGTTGCGAGTAGCTTAGTGGGGTGGCCCCCTGAAACATTTCTGAATCCTGTGATCGCTTTGTCGTGAATGCCTCGTTGGGTTTTGATTTGGTTTTTCCGAGGTTGATCGAGTGTGTGTTGCTATTTGTGCACCCCTGCAGGGTAAATCTTTCTGAAAGCCGTGTCCGCGGTTATGGACGACTTGGTGCACAGTTTCTCGATCATAGACAAGTATAACTAAAGTACCGATTTTTATTTGACTAAGTACCTGACTAGTAAATAGTGCAACACTCATGGAATGGTTAATAAAACTGCCAACGGATGGGGGGTTGTTCGTCCGCTTCCTTGTTGGTAAGCGAGGAGGAGGATGGATCTGTTAATATTACTATTATAACTGTTGTTCTTAATTATCAAACATCCGTCTATCTTTGGTTAGGCGGATGGTTAGCGAGTATCTATAGAATTGTTAGGGATTATCTTTTGCTGCAATTGAGTCACCCCAGGTCGTGTCCCCTTTAGAGGCATAAAGACTTGCTGAGTACCCCTAGGGTCTCACACGATAAATTGTTTGATTCAGATGAACAGATATACTCGCAAGATGGATACTGGGTGGAGGAGACGGACGATGTTGGCAACGATCACTCGGTGTAGAGATTCCGGGAATGGGGATCCGTGAGATCTGTGGGCGGGATGTGTTTATTTATGGGGCATCTTAAGCCGATTTGCTTCTTATCCGTACTCGGATCTTGTTTTCTACTTCCGCCTGATACTCTGATGTTTGATGTATGAGGAGATATCCTAAACTATTATATCTATCTAGGATATTTGGATCTTGCCGTATGCCGTATGCCGGACTGTTATATGTGGCTTGTATACATACTCATTTGTGTATGTAGTTGATCCCTCCGCCTGCCGATTACGCCGCTCGTTCTTGTCCCGATGTTTGGAAATGGTTAGGACGGCCGAAAGGACTACCTGTGAGTGGCATTTGGCCCCACCATACTATTTTAACCATTTCCGCTCATCCAGACTTGTAACTAAGAGCGTAATTCACCGAGGTAGTTACACACATGCAGTGAACACTGGTGCATCCATATGTGATTTGGGAAAAGAACACACATGCAATGGCATTGGATGATCCATATGTCGTTTGTGAAAAGAACACACATGTAATGCCATTGGTTAATCCATGTGTGGTTTGTGGAAAGAACACACATGCAATGACTCTAGTGGATCTATATGTGGTTTGTGGAAAAGAACACACATGCAATGACCACTGATTGGTCCATGTATGGTTCATGACAAACACACATGCAATGACACTGGCTGTGGTTCTTGACAGGAACACACATGCAATGCCATTGGTTGATCCATATGTGGTTTGTGAAAAGAACACACATGCAATGCCATTGGTTAATCCATGTGTGGTTTGTGGAAAACAACACACATGCAATGACCACTAGTTGATCCATGTGTGGTTTGTGGAAAGAACACACATGCAGTGAACACTGGTGGATCCATATGTGATTTGTGAAAAGAACACACATGCAATGCCATTGGTTGATCCATATGTGGTTTGTGAAAAGAACAAACATGCAATGCCATTGGTTAATCCATGTGTGGTTTGTGGAAAGAACACACATGCAATGACTCTAGTGGATCTATCCGTGGTCTGCGGAAAGAACACACATGCCATAACCACTGGTTGATCCGTGTGTGTGTTGTGGAAAGGACACACATGCAATGACACTGGTTGATCCATGTTTGGTTTGTGGAAAGAACACACATGCAATGACTCTAGTGCTGGTTTTAGTATAAGAACACACATGCAATCACTCTAGTGGGTCCATATGTGGTTTGTGAAAGCAACACACATGCAATGACTCTAGTGGATCCATATGTGGTTTGGGGAAAAGAACACACATGAAGTCACCACTTGTTGACCCATATGTGGTTTGTGGAAAGAACACACAGGCAATGACACTGGTTGATCCATGTGTGGTTTGTGGAAAGAACACACATGCAATGACTCTAGTGCTGGTTTTAGTATAAGAACACACATGTAATGACTCTACTAGGTCCATATGTGGTTTGTGAAAAGAACACACATGCAATGACACTAGTGGATCCATATGTGGTTTGTGGAAATGAACACACATGCAATGACACTAGTTGATCCATGTGTGGTTTTTGAAAAGAACACACATGCAATGACTCTAGTGCTGGTTTTAGTATAAGAACACACATGCGATGCCATTGGTTAATCCATGTGTGGTTTGTGGAAAGAACACACATGCAATGACTCTAGTGGATCCATATGTGGTTTGTGGAAAAGAACACACATGCAATGACCGCTGGTTGATCCATATGTGGTTTGTGGAAAGAACACACATGCAATGACACTGGTTGATCCATGTGTGGTTTGTGGAAAGAACACACATGCAATGACTCTAGTGGGTCCATATGAGGTTCATGTCAGGAACACACATGCAATGCCATTGGTGGATCCATGTGTGGTTTGTGGAAAGAACACATATGCAATGACCGTAACACCCTCGAATCGGCCCTATGCAAGTTTCAGCGCTTCCTGCCAAACCCGCATAGAAACGATTCAAGTACGCCCACCAGGCACTTTTGTGGGGGTGGAAAACGAAGTAATATCATTACACAATAGTCCACGATGGAACCCACAGAACAGATATATATACAGTAATGACTCACTGAGTCAAGAATACAGATGTACATTACAAAGATCCAAATCACCTTGAAATCGATACAACATCCGAGTACGGATAAGAAGCAAATGGGGCTAAGAGCCCTGAAGAATAACCAATGGCGTCCATAACCCTGCCCAGGCCAAGCCGGAAGGGTAACCCTACTAACAACGTCGATCTCAAACCTGCTAAAACAAAAGGGGTGCCGACAAAGGGCAAAGGAAAAAGAGGAGCGTCAGTATTGAGGCTAGTACACGTCGAGGCTAGAATTCGGCGGCTCTCACCTACATAGGTATGGTGGACTGAAGCGGCAGCGCAACATGCACGAAACACCCTATAGAGACCGCATTCAACTGTCAGCTATTACAGAGGGATAAGAAATACCTATTCGAGACCAACCTAATACTAACACCTATCATACCCATCCTGGTATTTCCCCCTTGAGACCAAACGAGTAAGTCAAACCAAGGAACTCATACAGTTGGCAGTTTTATTCATTCCATTATAGTTGCAGCACTTACTAGTCAGATACAATTAGCCAGAGATATCCCAAATCCAGCAGTTGTTGGCACTTTTATTTACTCATTCCGTTGTAGTGAAACTGATTACTAGACATGTCAAAGTCAAATTTATAGCACTACTTTAGTTATAGTTGTCTATGATCGAGATACAGTGCTCCAAGTCGTCCATAACTGCGGACACGGCTTTCAGAAAGATTTACCCTACATGGGTGCACAAATAGCAACACACACACGATCAACCTCGGAAAAACTAAATCAAGACCCAACGAGGCTTTCACGACAAAGCAATCACAGGATTCATAAATTATTTCAGGGGGCCCCCCACTAAGCTACCGGCAACGAAGTTGGCTGTCTCCGAGATGGACCCAGGGTTTGTGTCAATGGCTATAAATAACTGGGAACCCGAAAGTGTGACTGGGCTTGTCGATACCGCGAAAACATTCCACGTTCCAAAACAGTACAGGTGCTCCACGCACAATCTTAAATAAAGCAGTAAAGCATGGCATAACTACAGGATAGTAATAAAGCCCCAAACTAGTTTGTGGCCCCAAGAAATAAGAAATGAATCAAGCTCTGGCTAAGGGGATTCATGGTCCGATATGCGGATAGTGCGATAGTCAAGGAACAAGTATCAAGTACTTTGGGCCTACAGGACAGGAGTGAGCGGTTAAAAACCAAATATTTTCTATTGCCCACGGATGCCTCTGCATTAGTTATAACTATTCCTAGCATTTTAATTATCAGTTGAAATTAAAGTCATGATCATATCCACCATTAAGCATCTCCACCATTAGCATGTGCCAACCTCCCAACAACGGTGAAACAACAACGACACGAAGCAGCACTTGAGCAAGCAACTACGACACGCAAGGCCGACTATCTATCAAACAACAGGCAATAGGATGTGTCCAAGGCAATATAGCGGCTGCAGGTAATATAAATGGTGCACGGAAACTAAAGCATCACAACACGGATAGCAATAGATCAATAGGAGGAAGTAAGGACTATAAATGTAAAATAGGTAGAAAGGGGGAGATTGCTCGCCTGGGAAACACTCCCGAAGGTACACCAGAGAACTTGTTGATACTCGCATCCACTCAACGGCCTAATCCGTGAAGAAGCAAAGCACTAAAATAAACACCAGATGCACTATTTAATACTACGATAGAAGATCTGTCATGATTATGATATGATGCATGGCATGGCAAGATGCGATGCAATTAGGCAATATTAAGCGGAACCGGGGTCCTGAAAATTAATAGAAGGTTCAAGTTATTTAACTACCCCACAATTTAAATGTTGAATTAACATGACAAAACATGGCATCGGTTCGCTACACAAATTTTAATGGAGCCAATATAAGACTAGAAAAGCCCGCATATGGTCTCCATATTTAGATATTAGGTGAATCGATATAATACGCTCAAACCATACAATATGTATGCGACATGATCAAATTAATATGCAACAATTATATATAGCATTTATAAAATAGGGATAGGTAGGGGTCACACATCTAGGGTCGAAGATCTTGGGGTTTCGAAGGTTGGTGGTCTTTGGTTTCCAAATTCGCCTCCGAGAACAGGGTCTTGGCGTCCGTGAAGGAGAACATGAAGCCGGTGCCGGGGTTTGGTCTTGGTGGGATCGGTCTTCGGATTCCATGATGAAGGTCTTGTGGTTTCCGTGAAGGCGAACTCGGTGTACCACGATGTAGCTCTTCCGGTTCCGACTTCGATGGTGGGTAAAGGACATGGTATCGCGCATGACGACCTTGCCGAAACGGAAACACCGATAGGACGGATATCCTGCTTAGGACACACTTGCAACAACCTCTTCACTTCACGGCACCTAGTCATGCCAGACTTGGTCACACGAATCATCAAGGGACCATAGCAGTACTAATAGCACCAAAGAGTAGCATCATCACCTAATCACCATATCAACTAGAACAACTGGGAGAGAGGAACTTCGGTAGCAGGGTGTGCTGCAGGACTTGGAAAGATAGAGGCGAGCAGCAGCACTGGAGGAGCTTGCATCAGGGCAGGAGACTGCATGCAAAGATGGAGGCGACGCGAGCAAGACTGGCCGTGACCGGCAGGCTGAGAACAAGGAATACGGGGCGAGGATGCGCGGTGCTGAAGGGCAGAGGCAGGGCGTGTAGCAGGCATACTCGGGCGCAGAGCTTGCAGACGAGGACGTGGCGCGAGGCTCGAGGGGGCGCTGCAGGGAACACAGGGAGGCGGCAGCTCGGACGTGCTAGAAGCGGCCATGGTGGCGCGACGCGGTCGGGCAGAGGACGACCGGGGGAGCCCTACAGAGGGGAGGCGGGGCGTTGGGCACGCTCTCGCGCGCAGCAGCGGAGAGGGGCATGGAGACGGGGGCACCAGACGACGGCGGCTTGAGGAGGCGACGCTGCAGGGCAGCGACGAGGAGTACGGCGGGGACTCGTGGTCCGGGACGGTGGCGACCGGCGTAGCGCTAAGGGGCGGCGACGGAGCTCCGGCGAGGTCGGCTCCAGGGGACCACGGGCAGAATGACGGCTCGGTGATGCGGGCGAGGTGGCTGAGGCGGGGCGAGGCAGAGATGACTAGGCGGCGGTGGACCTCGCTGTGGGGAGGGCACAGTGGCGGGGCTCCGTGCCCACAGCCGGCGGCGTGCAAGCAGAGAGAATCTGAGGACGAGCCGGGCGACGGTGGGAGGGTCGAACGCGGGGATCGGGGATGGGAATCGTGTGGGGCGTGACTGGGAGGTGGGGCCGGGTTTGACGAGGACCGGGTGGATCAGGCACGTAAAACAGGATTGGGGTGGGGTGCTGGGTCACGGTGGGCCCACATGGGGACGTGCGTGCTTGTGGCCTGCCAATGTTGCGTGTTGTGCACAGGAACGTGCGCGCTTGGTCGAGTTGACCATGTCACGTGTGGTTGCGGCTGTGGTATGTGGGGGTTAGGTGGGGTGAGGGGATTAGGGTTTTGTTTGGAGGTGGTCGGCTGGGCTTTTGGGCCTGGCGGACTTCCTCCGAAAAATAATATAAGTTTTATTTATTTATTTAAAAGGCTTTTGTAATCTGGTTTTAGATAAATAAAATATTCGGAAGAGACCGGGGTTTATAATTTGAAATAAAGAGGAAGGATATTTAGAAAATACAGGTAGGCTTTTAGAAAATAGTTTTAGGCAAACAAAAATGCTGATTGACATGATGATGCTCAAATGCAATGTGGCATGATGACATGAGCATGTGGTCATGATGATGCATAAAAATAAAAACAACACGCGATTTTCTAATAGTGGTTTTACCGGGGTGCTACAATTCGACACCACTAACAATGGATCTCGCCCTCGAGATCCGCCCTTCATGGTACGGGAAAGAAGGCCAACGATCTGAATCTTCTCGCTTCGGGTGGATCATCATGACACCACTAACAATGATTCTTGCTCCATCTTTAAATCGGTGACACCACCAACAAGGGGTGTTGCTCATGTTCATCGAGAGAACACTCCGGATAACAAAGGACGAAGATAAAGGCATCGAGAAATAAAGCCACCTCTAGCTTCCATGAAAGGAGTAAAATTGCATTGATCCACCATTCAACGTACAAAAGCGAATGATAAGAGTAGTGGTATGGTAGCTAATCCATCCCACACTCGAAGCATTACTCCGTACATGAACAAAAGAATCGTGCAACCAACTCTCGGAATTTAGACTGAAGATCTTCACAAATGATATTCATAAACAAAGGAGTGATGCAGGGTCTTCATCAAATCTGACATAGATGATGTCGTCGCGACGAAAAACACCGGAAGGCACAAAGGAAGAGCAACGAAAGGTACAACAGGTGAAGGATTCCTCAGATAGCATGAAGACCGAATGTAGAAGAACCATTGCAAGAGAAAGGAATCGAAACCCAACCACGAGAAATCCTAGACTCGAAGAGAAGATAAGAGTAGATTCAAAACACGCGAAGATAAGAGGAGAATAGCACAGAGGTAAGGAGTAAAAGAAGACCTAATCAGTAGATCCAACCGATTTTTCAAAATAGTTTTGACGCTCTACAACGTCCGTTAGCTAGGTTATCCTACAGGCTAGACCAGTGGGGTATCGCAACTGCTGAGCTCTGATACCACTTTGTAACACCCTCGAATCGGCCCTATGCAAGTTTTAGCGATTCCCGCCAAACCCGCATAGAAACGATTCAAGGACGCCCACCAGGCACTTTCGTGCGGGTGGAAAACAAAGTAATATCATTACACAATAGTCCACGATGGAACCCACAGAACAGATATATATACAGCAACGACTCACTAAGTCAAGAATACAGATGTATAGTACAAAGATCCAAATCACCTTGAAATCGATACAACATCCAAGTACGGATAAGAAGCAAATGGGGCTAAGAGCCCTGAAGAATAACCAATGGCATCCATAACCCTGCCCAGGCCAAGCCGGAAGGGTAACCCTGCTAACAACGTCGATCTCAAACCTGCTAAAACAAAAGCGGTGCCGACGAAGGGCAAAGGAAAAAGAGGAGCGTCAGTACTGAGGCCAGTACATGGCGAGGCTAAAATTCGGCGACTCTAGCCTACATAGGTATGGTGGACTGAAGCGGCAGCGCAACATGCACTAAACAACCTATAGAGACTCGATTCAACTGTCGGCTATTAGAGAGGGATAAGAAAGACCTATTCGAGACCAACCTAATAATAACACATATCATACCCATCCTGGTATTTCCCCCTCGAGACCAAAAGAGGAAGTCAAACCAAGGAACTCACACAGTTGGTAGTTTTATTCATTCCATTATAGTTGCAGCACTTACTAGTCAGATACAATTAGCCAGAGATATCCCAAATCCAGCAGTTGCTGGCACTTTTATTTACTCATTCCGTTGTAGTGAAACTGATTACTAGACATGTCAAAGTCAAATTTATAGCACTACTTTAGTTATAGTTGTCTATGATCGAGATACTGTGCTCCAAGTCGTCCATAACCGCGGACATGGCTTTCAGAAAGATTTACCCTGCAGGGGTGCACAAATAGCAACACACACACGATCAACCTCGGAAAGACCAAATCAAAACCCAACAAGGCTTTCACGACAAAGCAATCACAGGATTCATAAATTATTTCAAGGGGCCACCCTACTAAGCTACCCGCAACGAAGTTGTCCGGCTCCGAGACGGACCCAGGGTTTGTGTCAATGGCTATAAATGACTAGGAACCTGAAAGTGTGACTGGGCTTATCGATACCTGATACATTGCAAATGTATCTATAATTTTTGATGTTCCATGCTTGGTTTTATCCACTTTCTTGTGTTTTGTTCCAACTTTGGAGTACTTTTCATATGATTTCTTGGACTAACCTATTAACAAGAGCCACAATTCTAGCTGCCTGTTTTCTGCTGTTTTTGGTTCCAGGAAAGTCAGAAAATGAATATTCTCGGAATTAGACGGGACAAAAGCCAAAGTTCCTATTTTTCCGGAAGGGATCAAGTGCCAGAATACGAGACGGAGAAGGTCCAGGGAGCCACCACACCACCTGGCCACGCGGCCAGGCCTGGCCCATGCCAGGGGGTGGTGTGGTCGCTCCTGGCACCCCCTCGGCCACTCCTTCCGCCTATATATTGCCCTCAGGACGAAAACCCTAAGTCCCCGATCAAAAATCCACGAAAGAGTCTGTAGCCGCCGTCATCTCCATCCCTAGATCCGGAGGGATCTGAAGCTCTTCCCGGCACCCTGCCGGAGAGGGGAATTCACCCTGGAGGCCTTCTTCATCACCATGCAAGCCTCCGGTGTGATGCGTGAGTAGTTCATCCTTGGACTACGAATCCATGTAGTAGCTAGATGGCTAGTTTCTCCTCCTTTGTGCTTTCATGTTTAGATCTTGTGAGCTCCGTTCATGATCAAGATCATCTATTTGTAATTCATACATGTTGTGTTTGCGGGGATCCGATGGATATTGAGATGCTATTTCAAATTGATTATTGATTCTATCATGTCTTTGTTATTTGTGATCTTGCATGCTTTCCGTTGTTAGTAGCTATCTTGGCCAAGTAGATGCTAGCAACTCCAAGAGTTAGTATTTATGCTCGATAGTGGGTTCATGCCTCTAGTAATCTGGGGAAGTGACAGAAATCTCTAAGGTACTAGACGTGCTGTTGCTACTAGGGAGAAAACAACAATCCTTTGTTCACAGAACAATCGTATTGTTTACTTTACACGCAGTTCGTAAAGCAATAATCTGTTGCTTGCAACTTAATACTGGAGGGGGTTCGGATGATAACCTGAAGGTGGATTATTAGTCATAGATGCAGTTGGATGGCGGTCTATGTATTATGTTGTAATGCCCAATCAAGTATCAAAGGACTCAAGATGATTAGTATATGCATGTATTGCTTTCTCGGTGTTTGTCAATTGCCCCGCTGTAATTTGTTCACCCAGCATGTTATCTATCTAAGGAGAGCCACCTCTAGTGAACTATGGATCCCGGTCCTTTCTCTTTACATACAATCTATAAACTATTTCTGCTTTGTGTTTACTTTCTGCAACCTTTTACTCTTTCCATTAGATACGTTTAATCCTTTGTTTTCCGCAAAACACGGTGAGATTGACAACCTCATCGCAAGTTGGGGACGAAGTTCTGTGGTTGTGATGTGCAGGTCTCCACATTGCTACTAGCACCGGTAGTGCGCCCTGCCAAAGCTCAGCTAGCAACACCTTTGGGGTGTTTCCTTGCTCCTACTGGTTCGATTAAACCTTGGTTTCATAACTGAGGGAAAACTTACTGTTGTGCTCATCATACCTTCCTATTGGGGTTCCCAACGAGCTCTACGTCGAAAGTCGAGCGCATCAATACCACGAAAACATTCCACGTTCCAAAATAGTACAGGTGTTCCACGCACAATGTTAAATAAAGCAGTAAAGCATGGCATAAATACATGATAGTAATAAAGCCCCAAACTAGTTTGTGGCCCCAAGAAATAAGAAATGAATCAAGCTCTGGCTAAGGGGATTCATGGTCCCATATACGGGTAGTGCGATAGTCAAGGAACAGGTATCAAGTACTCGAGGCCTACGGGACACAAGTGAGCGGTTAAAAACCAAATACTTGATATTGCCCACCGATGCCTCTGCATTAGTTATAACTATTCCCAGCATTTTAATTATCATTTGAAATTAAAGCATGATCATCTCCACCATTAAGCATCTCCACCATTAGCATGTGCCAACCTCCCAACAATGGTGAAACAACAACGACGCGAAGCACCACTTGAGCAAGCAACTACGACACGCAAGGCCGACTATCTATCAAACAACAGGCAATATGATGTGTCCAAGGCAATATAGAGGCTGCAGGTAATATAAATGGTGAACGGAAACTAAAGCATCGCAACACGGATAGCAATAGATCAACATGACGAAGTAAAGACTATAAATGTAAAATAGGTAGAAAGGGGGAGATTGCTCGCCTGGGAAACACTGCCAAAGGTACACCGTAGAACTTGTCGATACTCGCATCCACTCAACGGCCTAATCCGTGAAGAAGCAAAGCACTAAAAGAAACACCGGATGCACTATTTAATACTACGGTAGAAGATCTGGCATGATTATGATATGATGCATGGCATGGCAAGATGCGATGCAATTAGGCAATATTAAGCGGAACCGGGGTCCCGACAATTAATAGAAGGTTCAAGTTATTTAACTACCCCGCAATTTAAATGTTGAATTAACATGACAAAACATGGCATCGGTTCGTTACACAAATTTTAATGGAGCCAATACAAGACTAGAAAAGCCCGCATATGGTCTCCATATTTAGTTATTAGGTGAATCGATATAATACGCTCAAACCACACAATATGTATGCGACATGATCAAATTAATATGCAACAATTATATATAGCATTTATAAAATAGGGATAGGTAGGGGTCACACATCTAGGGTCAAAGATCTTGGGGTTTCGAAGTTTGGTGGTCTTCGGTTTCCAAATTCTCCTCCAAGAACGGGGTCTTGGCGTCCGTGAAGGAGAACATGAAGGCGGTGCCGGGTTCGGTCTTGGTGGGATCGGTCTTCGGATTCCATGATGAAGGTCTTGTGGTTTCCGTGAAGGCGAACTCGGTGTACCGCGATGTAGCTCTTCGGGTTCCGACTTCGATGGTGGGTGAAGGACTTGGTATCGCGCATGACGATCTTGCCGAAACGGAAACGCCGAGAGGACGGATATCCTGCTTAGGACACACACTTCATGGCACCTAGTCATGCCAGACTTGGTCACACGAATCATCAAGGTACCATAGCAGTACTAACAGCACCAAAGAGTAGCATCATCACCTAATCACCACATCAACAGGAACAATTGGGAGAGAGGAACTTCGGTAGCAGGGCGTGCTGCAGGACTTGGAAAGATAGAGGCGAGCAGCGGCACTACAACAGCTTGCATCAGGGCAGGAGACTACATGCAAAGATGGAGGCGACGCGAGCAAGACTGGCCGTGACTGGCGGGCCGAGAACGAGGATACGGGGCAAGGATGCGCGGTGCTGAAGGGTAGAGGCAGGGTGTGTAGCAGGCATACTCGGGCGCAGAGCTTGTAGACGAGGAGGTGGCGTGAGGCTCGAGGCGGCGCTGCAGGGAACACAGGGAGGCGGCGGCTCGGACGCACTGGAAGCAGCCATGGTGGCGCGATGCAGTCGGGTAGAGGACAACCGGGGGAGCCCTGCAGAGGGGAGGCGAGGCGTTGGGCACGCTCTCGTGCACAGCAGCGGAGAGGGGCGCAGAGACGGGGGCACCAGACGACGGCGGCTCGAGGAGGCGACGCTGCAGGGCAGCGACGAGGAGTACGGCGGGGACTCGTGGTCCAGGACGGTGGCGACCGACGTCGCGCTGAGGGGCGGCGACGGAGCTCCGGCGAGGTCGGCTCGAGGGGACCACGGGCAGAACGGCGGCTTAGTGACGCGGGCTAGGTGGCGGAGGCGGGGCGAGGCAGAGATGACTGGGCGGCGGTGGACCTCGCTGCAGGGAGGGCACGGTGGCGGGGCTCCGTGCGTGCAGCCGGCGGCGCGCGATCAGAGAGGATCCAAGGACGCGCAGGGCGGCGGTGGGAGGGTCGAACGTGGGTATCGGGGATGGGAATCATGTGGGGCGTGACTAGGAGGTGGGGCCGTGTTTGACGGGGACCGGGTGGATCAGGGACGGAAAACGGGATTAGGGTGGGGTCCTGGGTCGTGGTGGGCCCACGCGAAGACGTGTGTGCTTGTGGGCTGCCTGTGTTGCGTGTTGTGCACAGGAGCGTGCACGCTTGGTCGAGTTGACCATGTCGCGTGCGGCGGCGGCGGTGGTGTGTGGGGGTTAGGTGGGGTGAGGGGATTAGGGTTAGGGTTTTGTTTGGAGGTGGTCGGCTGGGCTTTTGGGCCTGGCGGACTGCCTCCTAAAAATAATATCAGTTTTATTTATTTATTTAAAAGGCTTTTGTAATCTGTTTTTAGACAAATAATATATACAAAAGAGACTGGGGTTTATAATTTGAAATAAAGAGGAAGGATATTTAGAAAATAAAGGTAGGCTTTTAGAAAATAGTTTTAGGCAAAAAAAATGCTGATTGACATGACGATGCTCAAATGCAATGTGGCATGATGACATGAGCATGTGGTCATGATGATGCATAAAAATAAAAACAACACTCGATTTTCTAGTAGTGGTTTTACCGGGGTGCTACAATGACACTCGTGGATCCATGTATGGTTTGGGAAAATAACACACATGCAATGACTCTAGTGGATCCATATGTGGTTTGTGTAAAAGCACACACATGGAATGACTCAAGGGGATCCATGTGTGGTTTCTGGAAATGAACACACATGCAATGACCACTGGTTGATCCATATGTGGTTTGTGGAAAGAACACACATTCAATGCCATTGGTTGATCCATGTGTGGTTTTTGTAAAGAACACACATGCAATGACTCTAGTAGATCCATATGTGGTTTGTGGAAAGAACACACATGCAATGACTCTAGTGGGTCCATATGTGGTTCATGTCAGGAACACACATGCAATGCCATTGGTGGATCCATGTGTGGTTTGTGGAAAGAACACACATGCAATGACACTGGTGGATCCATATGTGGTTTGTGAAAAGAACACACATGCAATGACACTAGTGGATCTATATGTGGTTTGTAAAAAGATAACACATGCAATGAATCTAGTGCTGGTTTTAGTATAAGAACACACATGCAATGACTCTAGTGGCTCCATATATGGTTTGTGAAAAGAACACACATGCAATGACTCCGGTGGATCCATATGTAGTTTGTGGAAAAGAACACACATGCAATGACCACTGATTGATCCATATGTGGTTTTGGAAAGAACACACATGCAATGACACTGGTTGATCCATGTGTGGTTTGTGGAAAGAACACACATGCAATGACTCTAGTGCTGGTTTTAGTATAAGAACAAACATGTAATGACTCTACTGGGTCCATATGTGGTTTGAAAAGAACACACACGCAATGAGACTAGTGGATCCATATGTGGTTTGTGGAAAAGAACACACATGCAATGACACTAGTTGATCCATGTGTGGTTGGTGGAAAGAACACACATGCAATGACTCTAGTGCTGGTTTTCGTATAAGAACACACATGAAATGCCATTGATTAATCCATGTGTGTTTGTGGAAAGAACACACATGCAATGACTCTAGTGCATCCATATGTGGTTTGTGGAAAAGAACACACATCCAATGACCACTGGTTGATCCATATGTGGTTTGTGGAAAGAACACACATGCAATGCCACTGGTTGATCCATGTGTGGTTTCTGGAAAGAACACACATGCAATGACTCTAGTGCTGGTTTTAGTATAAGAATGCACATGCAATGACTCTAGTGGGTTCGTATGTGGTTTGTGAAAAGAACACACATGCAATGACTCTAGTGGATCCATATGTGGTTTGTGGAAAAGAACACACATGCAATGAACACTGGTGGATCCATAAGTGGTTTGTGAAAAGAACACACATGCAGTGAACGCTGGTGGATCCATATGTGATTTGTGAAAAGAACACACATGCAATGCCATTGGTTGATCGATATGTGGTTTGTGAAAAGAACACACATGTAATGCCATTGGTTAATCAATGTGTGGTTTGTGGAAAGAACACACATGCAATGACTCTAGTGGATCCATATGTGGTTTGTGGAAAAGAACAAACATGCAATGACCACGGGTTGGTCCATGTCTGATTCATGACAGGAACACACATGCAATGACACTGGTTGATCCATGTGTGGTTCTTGACAGGAACACACATGCAATGACTCTAGTGGATCCATATGTGGTTTGTGGAAAAGAACACACATGCAATGACCACTGGTTGATCCATATGTGCTTTGTGGAAAGAACACACATGCAATGACTCAGGGGGATCCATGTGTGGTTTGTGGAAAAGAACACACATGCAATGACACTAGTTGATCCATGTGTGGTTTTTGAAAAGAACACACGTGCAATGACTCTGGTGCTGGTTTTAGTATAAGAACACACATGCAATGCCATTGGTTAATCCATGTGTGGTTTGTGGAAAGAACACACATGCAATGACTGTAGTGGATCCATATGTGGTCTGTGGAAAAGAACACACATGCAATGACTCTAGTGGCTCCATATATGGTTTGTGAAAAGAACACACATGCAATGACTCCGGTGGATCCATATGTAGTTTGTGGAAAAGAACACACATGCAATGACCACTGATTGATCCATATGTGGTTTTGGAAAGAACACACATGCAATGACACTGGTTGATCCATGTGTGGTTTGTGGAAAGAACACACATGCAATGACTCTAGTGCTGGTTTTAGTACAAGAACAAACATGTAATGACTCTACTGGGTCCATATGTGGTTTGAAAAGAACACACACGCAATGACACTAGTGGATCCATATGTGGTTTGTGGAAAAGAACACACATGCAATGACACTAGTTGATCCATGTGTGGTTGGTGGAAAGAACACACATGCAATGACTCTAGTGCTGGTTTTCGTATAAGAACACACATGAAATGCCATTGATTAATCCATGTGTGTTTGTGGAAAGAACACACATGCAATGACTCTAGTGGATCCATATGTGGTTTGTGGAAAAGAACACACATCCAATGACCACTGGTTGATCCATATGTGGTTTGTGGAAAGAACACACATGCAATGACACTGGTTGATCCATGTGTGGTTTCTGGAAAGAACACACATGCAATGACTCTAGTGCTGGTTTTAGTATAAGAATGCACATGCAATGACTCTAGTGGGTTCGTATGTGGTTTGTGAAAAGAACACACATGCAATGACTCTAGTGGATCCATATGTGGTTTGTGGAAAAGAACACACATGCAATGAACACTGGTGGATCCATAAGTGGTTTGTGAAAAGAACACACATGCAGTGAACGCTGGTGGATCCATATGTGATTTGTGAAAAGAACACACATGCAATGCCATTGGTTGATCGATATGTGGTTTGTGAAAAGAACACACATGTAATGCCATTGGTTAATCAATGTGTGGTTTGTGGAAAGAACACACATGCAATGACTCTAGTGGATCCATATGTGGTTTGTGGAAAAGAACAAACATGCAATGACCACGGGTTGGTCCATGTCTGATTCATGACAGGAACACACATGCAATGACACTGGTTGATCCATGTGTGGTTCTTGACAGGAACA
Source organism: Avena sativa (assembly GCA_916181665.1). Taxonomy (NCBI): domain Eukaryota; kingdom Viridiplantae; phylum Streptophyta; class Magnoliopsida; order Poales; family Poaceae; genus Avena; species Avena sativa. The sequence goes on along the minus strand of OV702292.1, from coordinate 253,383,803 downwards.
CACATGCAATGACTCTAGTGGATCCATATGTGGTTTGTGGAAAAGAACACACATGCAATGACCACTGGTTGATCCATATGTGCTTTGTGGAAAGAACACACATGCAATGACTCAGGGGGATCCATGTGTGGTTTGTGGAAAAGAACACACATGCAATGACACTAGTTGATCCATGTGTGGTTTTTGAAAAGAACACACGTGCAATGACTCTGGTGCTGGTTTTAGTATAAGAACACACATGCAATGCCATTGGTTAATCCATGTGTGGTTTGTGGAAAGAACACACATGCAATGACTGTAGTGGATCCATATGTGGTCTGTGGAAAAGAACACACATGCAATGACCACTGGTTGATCCATATGTGGTTTGTGGAAAGAACACACATGCAATGACACTGGTTGATCCATGTGTGGTTTGTGGAAAGATCAGAAATGCCATGACTCTAGTGCTGGTTTTAGTATAAGAACACACATGACTCTACTGGGTCCATATGTGGTTTTGGAAAAGAACACGCATGCAATGACACTAGTGGATCCATATGTGGTTTGTGGAAAAGCACACACATGCAATGACACTAGTTGATCCATGTGTGGGTTTTGAAAAGAACACACATGCAATGACTCTAGTGTTGGTTTTATTGTAAGAACACACATGCAATGCCATTGGTTAATCCATGTGTGGTTTGTGGACAGAACACACATGCAATGACTCTAGTGGATCCATATGTGGTTTGTGGAAATGAACACACATGCAATGACCACTGGTTGATCCATATGTGCTTTGTGGAAAGAACACACATGCAATGACACTGGTTGATCCATGTGTGTTTTGTGGAAAGAACACACATGCAATGACTCTAGTGCTGGTTTTAGTATAAGAACACACATGCAATGACTCTAGTGGGTCCATATGTGGTTTGTGAAAAGAACACACATGCAATGACTCTAGTGGATCCATATGTGGTTTGTGGAAAAGAACACACATGCAATAACCACTGGTTGATCCATATGTGGTTTGTGGAAAGAACACACATGTAATGACTCAGGGGGATCCATGTGTGGTTTGTGGAAAAGAACACACATGCAATGAACACTGGTTGATCCATAAGTGGTTTGTGGAAAGAACACACATGCAGTGAACACTGGTGGATCCATATGTGATTTGTGAAAAGAACACACATGCAATGACCATTGGTTGCTCCATATGTGGTTTGTGAAAAGAAAACACATGCAATGCCATTGGTTAATCCATGTGTGGTTTGTGGAAAGAACACACATGCAATGACTTTAGTGGATCCATATGTGGTTTGTGGAAAACAACACACATGCAATGACCACTAGTTGATCCATGTGTGGTTCTTGACAGGAACACACATGCAATGCCATTGGTTGATCCATATGTGGTTTGTGAAAAGAACATACATACAATTCCATTGGTTAATCCATGTGTGGTTTGTGGAAAGAACACACATGCAATGACTCAGGGCGATCCATGTGTGCTTTGTGGAAAAGAACACACATGCAATGACCACTAGTTGATCCATGTGTGGTTTGTGGAAAGAACACACATGCAGTGAACACTGGTGGATCCATATGTGATTTGTGAAAAGAACACACATGCAATGCCATTGGTTGATCCATATGTGGTTTGTGAAAAGAACAAACATGCAATGCCATTGGTTAATCCATCTGTGGTTTGTGGACAGAACACACATGCAATGACTCTAGTGGATCCATATGTGGTTTGTGGAAAAGAACACACATGCAATGACCACTGGTTGATCCATATGTGGTTTGTGGAAAGAACACACATGCAATGACACTGGTTGATCCATGTGTGTTTTGTGAAAGAACACACATGCAATGAATCTAGTGCTGGTTTTAGTATAAGAACACACATGCAATGACTCTAGTGGGTCCATATGTGGTTTGTGAAAAGAACACACATGCAATGACTCTAGTGGATCCATATGTGGTTTGTGGAAAATAACACACATGTAATGACCACGGGTTGATCCATATGTGGTTTGTGGAAAGAACACACATGCAATGACTCAGGGGGATCCATGTGTGGTTTGTGGAAAAGAACACACATGCAATGAACACTGGTTGATCCATAAGTGGTTTGTGGAAAGAACACACATGCAGTGAACACTGGTGGATCCATATGTGATTTGTGAAAAGAACACACATGCAATGACCATTGGTTGCTCCGTATGTGGTTTGTGAAAAGAACACACATGCAATGTCATTGGTTAATCCATGCGTGGTTTGTGGAAAGAACACACATGCAATGACTCTAGCGGATCCATATGTGGTTTGTGGAAAAGAACACACATGCAATGACCACTGGTTGATCCATATGTGCTTTGTGGAAAGAACACACATGCAATGACTCAGGGGGATCCATGTGTGGTTTGTGGAAAAGAACACACATGCAACAAACACTGGTTGATCCATAAGTGGTTTGTGGAAAGAACACACATGCAGTGAACACTGGTGGAACCATATGTGATTTGTGAAAAGAACACACATGCAATGACCATTGGTTGCTCCATATGTGGTTTGTGAAAAGAACACAAATGCAATGCCATTGGTTAATCCATGCGTGGTTTGTGGAAAGAACACACATGCAATGACTCTAGTGGATCCATATGTGGTTTGTGGAAAACAACACACATGCAATGACCACTAGTTGATCCATGTGTGGTTCTTGACAGGAACACACATGCAATGCCATTGGTTGATCCATATGTGGTTTGTGAAAAGAACACACATGCAATTCCCTTGGTTAATCCATGTGTGGTTTGTGGAAAGAACACACATGCAATGACTCAGGGGGATCCATGTGTGGTTTGTGGAAAAGAACACACATGCAATGGCCACTAGTTGATCCATATGTGGTTTGTGGAAAGAACACACATGCAGTGAACACTGGTGGATCCATATGTGATTTGTGAAAAGAACACACATGCAATGCCATTGGTTGATCCATATGTGGTTTGTGAAAAGAACAAACATGCAATGCCATTGGTTAATCCCTGTGTGGTTTGTGGACAGAACACACATGCAATGACTCTAGTGGATCCATCTGTGGTTTGTGGAAAAGAACACACATGCAATGACCACTGGTTGATCCATATGTGGTTTGTGGAAAGAACACACATGCAATGACACTGGTTGATCCATGTGTGTTTTGTGAAAGAACACACATGCAATGACTCTAGTGCTGGTTTTAGTATAAGAACACACATGCAATGACTCTAGTGGGTCCATATGTGGTTTGTGAAAAGAAAACACATGCAATGACTCTAGTGGATCCATATGTGGTTTGTGGAAAAGAACACACATGCAATGACCACGGGTTGATCCATACGTGGTTTGTGGAAAGAACACACATGCACTGACTCAAGGGGATCCATGTGTGGTTTGTGGAAAAGAACACACATGCAATGAACATTGGTTGATCCATAAATGGTTTGTGGAAAGAACACATTGCAGTGAACACTGGTGGATACATATGTGATTTGGGAAAAGAACACACATGCAATGACCATTGGTTGCTCCATATGTGGTTTGTGAAAAGAACACACATGCAATGCCATTGGTTAATCCATGTGTGGTTTGTGTAAAGAACACACATGCAATGACTCTAGTGCATCCATATGTGGTTTGTGGAAAACAACACACATGCAATGACCACTAGTTGATCCATGTGTGGTTCTTGACAGGAACACACATGCAATGCCATTGGTTGATCCATATGTGGTTTGTGAAAAGAACACACATGCAATGCCATTGGTTAATCCATGTGTGGTTTTTGCAAAGAACACACATGCAATGACTCAGGGGGATCCATGTGTGGTTTGTGGAAAAGAACACACATGCAATGACCACTATTTGATCCATATGTGGTTTGTGGAAAGAACACACATGCAGTGAACACTGGTGGATCCATATGTGATTTGTGAAAAGAACACACATGCAATGCTATTGGTTGATCCATATGTGGTTTGTGAAAAGAACAAACATGCAATGCCATTGCTTAATCCATGTGTGGTTTGTGAAAAGAACACACATGCAATGACTCTAGTGGATCCATATGTGGTTTGCGAAAAGAACACACATGCAATAACCACTGGTTGATCCATTTGTGTGTTGTGGAAAGAATACACATGCAATGACACTGGTTGATCCATGTGTGGTTTGTGGATAGAACACACATGCAATGACTCTAGTGCTGGTTTTAGTATAAGAACACACATGCAATGACTCTAGTGGGTCCATATGTGGTTTGTGAAAGGAACACACATGCAATGACTCTAGTGGATCCATATGTGGTTTGTGGAAAAGAACACACATGCAATAACCACTGGTTGATCCATACGTGGTTTGTGGAAAGAACACACATGCAATGACACTGGTTGATCCATGTGTGGTTTGTGGAAAGAACACAAATGCAATGACTCTAGTGATGGTTTTAGTATAAGAACACACATGCAATGCCATTGGTTGCTCCATATGTGGTTTCTAAAAAGAACACACATGCAATGCCATTGGTTAATCCATGTGTTGTTTGTGGAAAGAACACACATGAAATGACTGTAGTGGATCCATATGTGGTTTGCAGAAAAGAACACACATGCAATGATCACTGGTTGGTCTATCTGTGGTTCATGACAGGAACACACATGCAATGACACTGGTTGATCCATGTGTGGTTCTTGACAGGAACACACATGCAATGCCATTGGTTGATCCATATGTGGTTTGTGAAAAGAACACACATGCAATGCCATTGGTTAATCCATGTGTGGTTTGTGGAAAGAACACACATGCAATGAACTCAGGGGGATCCATGTGTGGTTTGTGGAAAAGAACACACATGCAATGAGCACTGGTTGATACATATGTGGTTTGAGGAAAGAACACATATGAAGTGAACACTGGTGGATCCATATGTGATTTGTGAAAAGAACACACATGCAATAACATTGGTTGATCCATATGTGGTTTGTGAAAAGAACACACATGCAATGCCATTGGTTAATCCATGTGTGGTTTGTGGAAAGAACACACATGCAATGACTCTAGTGGATCCATATGTGGTCTGCGGAAAGAACACACGTGCAATAACCACTGGTTGATCCATGTGTGTGTTGTGGAAAGAACACACATGCAATGACACTTGTTGATCCATGTGTGGTTTGTGGAAAGAACACACATGCAATGACTCTAGTGTTGCTTTTAGTACAAGAACACACATGCAATGACTCTAGTGGGTCCATATGTGGTTTGTGAAAGGAACACACATGCAATGACTCTAGTGGATCCATATGTGGTTTGTGGAAACGAACACACATGCAATGACTGTAGTGGATCCATATGTGGTCTGTGGAAAAGAACACACATGCAATGACCACTGGTTGATCCATATGTGGTTTGTGGAAAGAACACACATGCAATGACACTGGTTGATCCATGTGTGGTTTGTGGAAAGATCAGAAATGCCATGACTCTAGTGCTGGTTTTAGTATAAGAACACACATGACTCTACTGGGTCCATATGTGGTTTTGGAAAAGAACACGCATGCAATGACACTAGTGGATCCATATGTGGTTTGTGGAAAAGCACACACATGCAATGACACTAGTTGATCCATGTGTGGGTTTTGAAAAGAACACACATGCAATGACTCTAGTGTTGGTTTTATTGTAAGAACACACATGCAATGCCATTGGTTAATCCATGTGTGGTTTGTGGACAGAACACACATGCAATGACTCTAGTGGATCCATATGTGGTTTGTGGAAATGAACACACATGCAATGACCACTGGTTGATCCATATGTGCTTTGTGGAAAGAACACACATGCAATGACACTGGTTGATCCATGTGTGTTTTGTGGAAAGAACACACATGCAATGACTCTAGTGCTGGTTTTAGTATAAGAACACACATGCAATGACTCTAGTGGGTCCATATGTGGTTTGTGAAAAGAACACACATGCAATGACTCTAGTGGATCCATATGTGGTTTGTGGAAAAGAACACACATGCAATAACCACTGGTTGATCCATATGTGGTTTGTGGAAAGAACACACATGCAATGACTCAGGGGGATCCATGTGTGGTTTGTGGAAAAGAACACACATGCAATGAACACTGGTTGATCCATAAGTGGTTTGTGGAAAGAACACACATGCAGTGAACACTGGTGGATCCATATGTGATTTGTGAAAAGAACACACATGCAATGACCATTGGTTGCTCCATATGTGGTTTGTGAAAAGAAAACACATGCAATGCCATTGGTTAATCCATGTGTGGTTTGTGGAAAGAACACACATGCAATGACTTTAGTGGATCCATATGTGGTTTGTGGAAAACAACACACATGCAATGACCACTAGTTGATCCATGTGTGGTTCTTGACAGGAACACACATGCAATGCCATTGGTTGATCCATATGTGGTTTGTGAAAAGAACATACATACAATTCCATTGGTTAATCCATGTGTGGTTTGTGGAAAGAACACACATGCAATGACTCAGGGCGATCCATGTGTGCTTTGTGGAAAAGAACACACATGCAATGACCACTAGTTGATCCATGTGTGGTTTGTGGAAAGAACATACATGCAGTGAACACTGGTGGATCCATATGTGATTTGTGAAAAGAACACACATGCAATGCCATTGGTTGATCCATATGTGGTTTGTGAAAAGAACAAACATGCAATGCCATTGGTTAATCCATCTGTGGTTTGTGGACAGAACACACATGCAATGACTCTAGTGGATCCATATGTGGTTTGTGGAAAAGAACACACATGCAATGACCACTGGTTGATCCATATGTGGTTTGTGGAAAGAACACACATGCAATGACACTGGTTGATCCATGTGTGTTTTGTGAAAGAACACACATGCAATGAATCTAGTGCTGGTTTTAGTATAAGAACACACATGCAATGACTCTAGTGGGTCCATATGTGGTTTGTGAAAAGAACACACATGCAATGACTCTAGTGGATCCATATGTGGTTTGTGGAAAAGAACACACATGTAATGACCACGGGTTGATCCATATGTGGTTTGTGGAAAGAACACACATGCAATGACTCAGGGGGATCCATGTGTTGTTTGTGGAAAAGAACACACATGCAATGAACACTGGTTGATCCATAAGTGGTTTGTGGAAAGAACACACATGCAGTGAACACTGGTGGATCCATATGTGATTTGTGAAAAGAACACACATGCAATGACCATTGGTTGCTCCGTATGTGGTTTGTGAAAAGAACACACATGCAATGTCATTGGTTAATCCATGCGTGGTTTGTGGAAAGAACACACATGCAATGACTCTAGTGGATCCATATGTGGTTTGTGGAAAAGAACACACATGCAATGACCACTGGTTGATCCATATGTGCTTTGTGGAAAGAACACACATGCAATGACTCAGGGGGATCCATGTGTGGTTTGTGGAAAAGAACACACATGCAACAAACACTGGTTGATCCATAAGTGGTTTGTGGAAAGAACACACATGCAGTGAACACTGGTGGAACCATATGTGATTTGTGAAAAGAACACACATGCAATGACCATTGGTTGCTCCATATGTGGTTTGTGAAAAGAACACAAATGCAATGCCATTGGTTAATCCATGCGTGGTTTGTGGAAAGAACACACATGCAATGACTCTAGTGGATCCATATGTGGTTTGTGGAAAACAACACACATGCAATGACCACTAGTTGATCCATGTGTGGTTCTTGACAGGAACACACATGCAATGCCATTGGTTGATCCATATGTGGTTTGTGAAAAGAACACACATGCAATTCCCTTGGTTAATCCATGTGTGGTTTGTGGAAAGAACACACATGCAGTGACTCAGGGGGATCCATGTGTGGTTTGTGGAAAAGAACACACATGCAATGACTCTAGTGGGTCCATATGTGGTTTGTGAAAGGAACACACATCCAATGACTCTAGTGGATCCATATGTGGTTTGTGGAAACGAACACACATGCAATGACTGTAGTGGATCCATATGTGGTCTGTGGAAAAGAACACACATGCAATGACCACTGGTTGATCCATATGTGGTTTGTGGAAAGAACACACATGCAATGACACTGGTTGATCCATGTGTGGTTTGTGGAAAGATCAGAAATGCCATGACTCTAGTGCTGGTTTTAGTATAAGAACACACATGACTCTACTGGGTCCATATGTGGTTTTGGAAAAGAAAACGCATGCAATGACACTAGTGGATCCATATGTGGTTTGTGGAAAAGCACACACATGCAATGACACTAGTTGATCCATGTGTGGGTTTTGAAAAGAACACACATGCAATGACTCTAGTGTTGGTTTTATTGTAAGAACACACATGCAATGCCATTGGTTAATCCATGTGTGGTTTGTGGACAGAACACACATGCAATGACTCTAGTGGATCCATATGTGGTTTGTGGAAATGAACACACATGCAATGACCACTGGTTGATCCATATGTGCTTTGTGGAAAGAACACACATGCAATGACACTGGTTGATCCATGTGTGTTTTGTGGAAAGAACACACATGCAATGACTCTAGTGCTGGTTTTAGTATAAGAACACACATGCAATGACTCTAGTGGGTCCATATGTGGTTTGTGAAAAGAACACACATGCAATGACTCTAGTGGATCCATATGTGGTTTGTGGAAAAGAACACACATGCAATAACCACTGGTTGATCCATATGTGGTTTGTGGAAAGAACACACATGCAATGACTCAGGGGGATCCATGTGTGGTTTGTGGAAAAGAACACACATGCAATGAACACTGGTTGATCCATAAGTGGTTTGTGGAAAGAACACACATGCAGTGAACACTGGTGGATCCATATGTGATTTGTGAAAAGAACACACATGCAATGACCATTGGTTGCTCCATATGTGGTTTGTGAAAAGAAAACACATGCAATGCCATTGGTTAATCCATGTGTGGTTTGTGGAAAGAACACACATGCAATGACTTTAGTGGATCCATATGTGGTTTGTGGAAAACAACACACATGCAATGACCACTAGTTGATCCATGTGTGGTTCTTGACAGGAACACACATGCAATGCCATTGGTTGATCCATATGTGGTTTGTGAAAAGAACATACATACAATTCCATTGGTTAATCCATGTGTGGTTTGTGGAAAGAACACACATGCAATGACTCAGGGCGATCCATGTGTGCTTTGTGGAAAAGAACACACATGCAATGACCACTAGTTGATCCATGTGTGGTTTGTGGAAAGAACATACATGCAGTGAACACTGGTGGATCCATATGTGATTTGTGAAAAGAACACACATGCAATGCCATTGGTTGATCCATATGTGGTTTGTGAAAAGAACAAACATGCAATGCCATTGGTTAATCCATCTGTGGTTTGTGGACAGAACACACATGCAATGACTCTAGTGGATCCATATGTGGTTTGTGGAAAAGAACACACATGCAATGACCACTGGTTGATCCATATGTGGTTTGTGGAAAGAACACACATGCAATGACACTGGTTGATCCATGTGTGTTTTGTGAAAGAACACACATGCAATGAATCTAGTGCTGGTTTTAGTATAAGAACACACATGCAATGACTCTAGTGGGTCCATATGTGGTTTGTGAAAAGAACACACATGCAATGACTCTAGTGGATCCATATGTGGTTTGTGGAAAAGAACACACATGTAATGACCACGGGTTGATCCATATGTGGTTTGTGGAAAGAACACACATGCAATGACTCAGGGGGATCCATGTGTTGTTTGTGGAAAAGAACACACATGCAATGAACACTGGTTGATCCATAAGTGGTTTGTGGAAAGAACACACATGCAGTGAACACTGGTGGATCCATATGTGATTTGTGAAAAGAACACACATGCAATGACCATTGGTTGCTCCGTATGTGGTTTGTGAAAAGAACACACATGCAATGTCATTGGTTAATCCATGCGTGGTTTGTGGAAAGAACACACATGCAATGACTCTAGTGGATCCATATGTGGTTTGTGGAAAAGAACACACATGCAATGACCACTGGTTGATCCATATGTGCTTTGTGTAAAGAACACACATGCAATGACTCAGGGGGATCCATGTGTGGTTTGTGGAAAAGAACACACATGCAACAAACACTGGTTGATCCATAAGTGGTTTGTGGAAAGAACACACATGCAGTGAACACTGGTGGAACCATATGTGATTTGTGAAAAGAACACACATGCAATGACCATTGGTTGCTCCATATGTGGTTTGTGAAAAGAACACAAATGCAATGCCATTGGTTAATCCATGCGTGGTTTGTGGAAAGAACACACATGCAATGACTCTAGTGGATCCATATGTGGTTTGTGGAAAACAACACACATGCAATGACCACTAGTTGATCCATGTGTGGTTCTTGACAGGAACACACATGCAATGCCATTGGTTGATCCATATGTGGTTTGTGAAAAGAACACACATGCAATTCCCTTGGTTAATCCATGTGTGGTTTGTGGAAAGAACACACATGCAGTGACTCAGGGGGATCCATGTGTGGTTTGTGGAAAAGAACACACATGCAATGGCCACTAGTTGATCCATATGTGGTTTGTGGAAAGAACACACATGCAGTGAACACTGGTGGATCCATATGTGATTTGTGAAAAGAACACACATGCAATGCCATTGGTTGATCCATATGTGGTTTGTGAAAAGAACAAACATGCAATGCCATTGGTTAATCCATGTGTGGTTTGTGGACAGAACACACATGCAATGACTCTAGTGGATCCATCTGTGGTTTGTGGAAAAGAACACACATGCAATGACCACTGGTTGATCCATATGTGGTTTGTGGAAAGAACACACATGCAATGACACTGGTTGATCCATGTGTGTTTTGTGAAAGAACACACATGCAATGACTCTAGTGCTAGTTTTAGTATAAGAACACACATGCAATGACTCTAGTGGGTCCATATGTGGTTTGTGAAAAGAACACACATGCAATGACTCTAGTGGATCCATATGTGGTTTGTGGAAAAGAACACACATGCAATGACCACGGGTTGATCCATACGTGGTTTGTGGAAAGAACACACATGCACTGACTCAGGGGGATCCATGTGTGGTTTGTGGAAAAGAACACACATGCAATGAACATTGGTTGATCCATAAATGGTTTGTGGAAAGAACACATTGCAGTGAACACTGGTGGATCCATATGTGATTTGTGAAAAGAACACACATGCAATGACCATTGGTTGCTCCATATGTGGTTTGTGAAAAGAACACACATGCAATGCCATTGGTTAATCCATGCGTGGTTTGTGTAAAGAACACACATGCAATGATTCTAGTGCATCCATATGTGGTTTGTGGAAAACAACACACATGCAATGACCACTAGTTGATCCATGTGTGGTTCTTGACAGGAACACACATGCAATGCCATTGGTTGATCCATATGTGGTTTGTGAAAAGAACACACATGCAATGCCATTGGTTAATCCATGTGTGGTTTTTGCAAAGAACACACATGCAATGACTCAGGGGGATCCATGTGTGGTTTGTGGAAAAGAACACACATGCAATGACCACTAGTTGATCCATATGTGGTTTGTGGAAAGAACACACATGCAGTGAACACTGGTGGATCCATATGTGATTTGTGAAAAGAACACACATGCAATGCTATTGGTTGATCCATATGTGGTTTGTGAAAAGAACAAACATGCAATGCCATTGCTTAATCCATGTGTGGTTTGTGGAAAGAACACACATGCAATGACTCTAGTGGATCCATATGTGGTTTGCGAAAAGAACACACATGCAATAACCACTGGTTGATCCATTTGTGTGTTGTGGAAAGAATACACATGCAATGACACTGGTTGATCCATGTGTGGTTTGTGGATAGAACACACATGCAATGACTCTAGTGCTGGTTTTAGTATAAGAACACACATGCAATGACTCTAGTGGGTCCATATGTGGTTTGTGAAAGGAACACACATGCAATGACTCTAGTGGATCCATATGTGGTTTGTGGAAAAGAACACACATGCAATAACCACTGGTTGATCCATACGTGGTTTGTGGAAAGAACACACATGCAATGACACTGGTTGATCCATGTGTGGTTTGTGGAAAGAACACAAATGCAATGACTCTAGTGATTGTTTTAGTATAAGAACACACATGCAATGCCATTGGTTGCTCCATATGTGGTTTCTGAAAAGAACACACATGCAATGCCATTGGTTAATCCATGTGTTGTTTGTGGAAAGAACACACATGAAATGACTGTAGTGGATCCATATGTGGTTTGCAGAAAAGAACACACATGCAATGATCACTGGTTGGTCCATCTGTGGTTCATGACAGGAACACACATGCAATGACACTGGTTGATCCATGTGTGGTTCTTGACAGGAACACACATGCAATGCCATTGGTTGATCCATATGTGGTTTGTGAAAAGAACACACATGCAATGCCATTGGTTAATCCATGTGTGGTTTGTGGAAAGAACACACATGCAATGAACTCAGGGGGATCCATGTGTGGTTTGTGGAAAAGAACACACATGCAATGAGCACTGGTTGATACATATGTGGTTTGAGGAAAGAACACATATGCAGTGAACACTGGTGGATCCATATGTGATTTGTGAAAAGAACACACATGCAATAACATTGGTTGATCCATATGTGGTTTGTGAAAAGAACACACATGCAATGCCATTGGTTAATCCATGTGTGGTTTGTGGAAAGAACACACATGCAATGACTCTAGTGGATCCATATGTGGTCTGCGGAAAGAACACACGTGCAATAACCACTGGTTGATCCATGTGTGTGTTGTGGAAAGAACACACATGCAATGACACTGGTTGATCCATGTGTGGTTTGTGGAAAGAACACACATGCAATGACTCTAGTGTTGCTTTTAGTACAAGAACACACATGCAATGACTCTAGTGGGTCCATATGTGGTTTGTGAAAGGAACACACATGCAATGACTCTAGTGGATCCATATGTGGTTTGTGGAAACGAACACACATGCAATGACCACTGGTTGATCCGTATGTGGTTTGTGGAAAGAACACACATGCAATGACACTGGTTGATCCATGTGTGGTTTGTGGAACGAACACAAATGCAATGACTCTAGTGCTGGTTTTAGTATAAGAACACACATGTAATGACTCTACGGGGTCTATATGTGGTTTGTGAAAAGAACACACATGCAATGACACTAGTGGATCCATATGTGGTTTGTGGAAAAGAACACACATGCAATGACACTAGTTGATCCATGTGTGTTTTTTGAAAAGAACACACATGCAATGACTCTAGTGCTGGTTTTAGTATAAGAACACACATGTAATGACTCTACGGGGTCTATATGTGGTTTGTGAAAAGAACACACATGCAATGACACTAGTGGATCCATATGTGGTTTGTGGAAAAGAACACACATGCAATGACACTAGTTGATCCATGTGTGTTTTTTGAAAAGAACACACATGCAATGACTCTAGTGCTGGTTTTAGTACAAGAACACACATGCAATGACTCTAGTGGGTCCATATGTGGTTTCTGAAAGAAACACACATGCAATGACTCTAGTGGATCCATATGTGGTTTGTGGAAAGGAACACACATGCAATGACACTAGTTGATCCATGTGTGGTTTTTGAAAAGAACACACGTGCAATGACTCTAGTGCTGGTTTTAGTATAAGAACACACATGCAATGCCATTGGTTAATCCATGTGTGGTTTGTGGAAAGAACACACATGCAATGACTCTAGTGGATCCATATGTGGTTTGTGGAAAAGAACACACATGCATTGACCACTGGTTGATCCATATGTGGTTTGTGGAAAGAACACACATGCAATGACACTGGTTGATCCATGTGTGGTTTGTGGAAAGAACACAACTGCAATGACTCTAATGCTCGTTTTAGTATAAGAACACACATGACTCTACTGGGTCCATATGTGGTTTGTGAAAAGAACACGCATGCAATGACACTAGTGGATCCATATGTGGTTTGTGGAAAAGAACACACATGCAATGACACTAGTTGATCCATGTGTGGGTTTTGAAAATAACACACATGCAATGACTCTAGTGCTGGTTTTAGTATAAGAACACACATGCAATGCCATTGGTTAACCCATGTGTGGTTTGTGGACAGAACACACATGCAATGACTCTAGTGGATCCATATGTGGTTTGTGGAAAAGAACACACATGCAATGACCACTGTTGATCCATATGTGGTTTGTGGAAAGAACACACATGCAATGACACTGGTTGATCCATGTGTGGTTTGTGGAAAGAACACAAATGCAATGACTCTTGTGCTGGTTTTAGTATAAGAACACACATGACTCTACTGGGTCCATATGTGGTTTGTGAAAAGAACACGCATGCAATGACACTAGTGGATCCATATGTGGTTTGTGGAAAAGAACACACATGCAATGACACTAGTTGATCTATTTGTGCGTTTTGAAAAGAACACACATGCAATGACTCTAGTGCTGGTTTTAGTATAAGAACACACATGCAATGCCATTGGTTAATCCATGTGTGGTTTGTGGACAGAACACACATGCAATGACTCTAGTGGATCCATATGTGGTTTGTGGAAAAGAACACACATGCAATGACCACTGGTTGATCCATATGTGGTTTGTGGAAAGAACACACAAGCAATGACACTGGTTGATCCATGTGTGTTTTGTGGAAAGAACACACATGCAATGACTCTAGTGCTGGTTTTAGTATAAGAACACACATGCAATAACTCTAGTGGGTCCATATGTGGTTTGTGAAAACAACACACATGCAATGACTCTAGTGGATCCATATGTGGTTTGTGGAAAAGAACAGACATGCAATGAACACTGGTGGATCCATAAGTGGTTTGTGGAAAGAACACAGATGTAGTGAACACTGGTGGATCCATATGTGATTTGTGAAAAGAACACACATGCAATGCCATTGGTTGCTCCATATGTGGTTTGTGAAAAGAACACGCATGCAATGCCATTGGTTAATCCATGCGTGGTTTGTGGAAAGAACACACATGCAATGACTCTAGTGGATCCATATGTGGTTTGTGGAAAAGAACACACATGCAATGACCACTGGTTGATCCATGTCTGGTTCTTGACAGGAACACACATGCAATTCCATTAGTTGATCCATATGTGGTTTGTGAAAAGAACACACATGCAATGCCATTGGTTAATCCATGTGTGGTTTGTGGAAAGAACACACATGCAATGACTCAGGGGATCCATGTGTGGTTTGTGGAAAAGAACACACATGCAATGACCAGTAGTTGATCCATATGTAGTTTGTGGAAAGAACACACATGCTGTGAACACTGGTGGATCCATATGTGATTTGTGAAAAGAACACACATGCAATGCCATTGGTTGATCCATATGTGGTTTGTGAAAAGAACAAACATGCAATGCCATTGGTTAATCCATGTGTGCTTTGCGGAAAGAACACACATGCTATGACTCTAGTGGATCCATATGTGGTCTGCGAAAAGAACACACATGCAATGAAACTGGTTGATCCATGTGTGGTTTTCGGAAATAACACACATGCAATGAGTCTAGTGCTGGTTTTAGTATAAGAACACGCATGCAATGACTCTAGTGGGTCCATATGTGGTTTGTGAAAGGAACACACATGCAATGACTCTAGTGGATCCATATGTGGTTTGTGGAAAAGAACACACATGCAATGACCACTAGTTGATCCATATGTGGTTTGTGGAAAGAACACACATGCAATGACACTGGTTGATCCATGTGTGGTTTGTGGAACGAACAGAAATGCAATGACTCTAGTGCTGGTTTTAGTATAAGAACACACATGTAATGACTCTACTGGGTCTATATGTGGTTTGTGAAAAGAAAACACATGCAATGACACTAGTGGATCCATATGTGGTTTGTGGAAAAGAACACACATCCAATGACACTAGTTGATCCATGTGTGGTTTTTGAAAAGAACACACATGCAATGACTCTAGTGCTGGTTTTAGTACAAGAACACACATGCAATGACTCTAGTGGGTCCATATGTGGTTTGTGAAAGGAACACACATGCAATGACTCTAGTGGATCCATATGTGGTTTGTGGAAAAGAACACACATGCAATACCCACTAGTTGATCCATATGTGGTTTGTGGAAAGAACACACATGCAATGAGACTGGTTGATCCATGTGTGTATTGTGGAAAGAACACAAATGCAATGACTCTAGTGCTGGTTTTAGTATAAGAACACACATGTAATGACTCTACTGGGTCCATATGTGGTTTGTGAAAAGAACACACATGCAATGACACTAGTGGATCCATATATGGTTTGTGGAAAAGAACACACATGCAATGACACTAGTTGATCCATGTGTGGTTTTTGAAAAGAACACACGTGCAATGACTCTAGTGCTGGTTTTAGTATAAGAACACACATGCAATTTCATTGGTTAATCCATGTGTGGTTTGTGGAAAGAACACACATACAATGACTCTAATGGATCCATATGTGGTTTGTGGAAAGAACACACATGCAATGACACTGGTTGATCCATGTGTGGTTTGTGGAAAGAACACAAATGCAATGACTCTAGTGCTGGTTTTAGTATAAGAACACACATGACTCTACTGGGTCCATATGTGGTTTGTGAAAAGAACACGCATGCAATGACACTAGTGGATCCATATGTGGTTTGTGGAAAAGAACACACATGCAATGACACTAGTTGATCCATGTGTGGGTTTTGAAAAGAACAGACATGCAATGACTCTAGTGCTAGTTTTAGTATAAGAACACACATGCAATGCCATTGGTTAACCCATGAGTGGTTTGTGGACAGAACACACATGCAATGACTCTAGTGGATCCATATGTGGTTTGTGGAAAAGAACACACATGCAATGACCACTGGTTGATCCATATGTGGTTTGTGGAAAGAACACACATGCAATGACACTGGTTGATCCATGTGTGGTTTGTGGAAAGAACACAAATACAATGACTCTAGTGGATCCATATGTGGTTTGTGGAAAAGAACACACATGCAATACCCACTGGTTGATCCATATGTGGTTTGTGGAAAGAACACACATGCAATGACACTGGTCGATCCATGTGTGGTTTGTGGAAAGAACACAAATGCAATGACTCTAGTGCTGGTTTTAGTATAAGAACACACATGTAATGACTCTACTGGGTCCATATGTGGTTTCTGAAAAGAACACGCATGCAATGACACTAGTGGATCCATATGTGGTTTGTGGAAAAGAACACACATGCAATGACACTAGTTGATCCATGTGTTTGTTTTGAAAAGAACAAACGTGCAATGACTCTAGTGCTGGTTTTAGTATAAGAACACACATGCAATGCCATTGGTTAATCCATGTGTGGTTTGTGGAAAGAACACATATGCAATGACTCTAGTGGATCCATATGTGGTTTGTGGAAAAGAACACAGATGCAATGACCACTGGTTGATCCATATGTGGTTTGTGGAAAGAACACACATGCAATGACACTGGTTGATCCATGTTTGGTTTGTGGAAAGAACACAAATGCAATGACTCTAGTGCTGGTTTTAGTATAAGAACACACATGACTCTACTGGGTCCATATGTGGTTTGTGAAAAGAACACGCATGCAATGACACTAGTGGATCCATATGTGGTTTGTGGAAAAGAACACACATGCAATGACACTAGTTGATCCATGTGTGGGTTTTGAAAAGAACACACATGCAATGACTCTAGTGCTAGTTTTAGTATAAGAACACACATGCAATGCCATTGGTTAACCCATGTGTGGTTTGTGGACAGAACACACATGCAATGACTCTAGTGGATCCATATGTGATCTGTGGAAAAGAACACACATGCAATGACCACTGGTTGATCCATATGTGGTTTGTGGAAAGAACACACATGCAATGACACTGGTTGATCCATGTGTGGTTTGTGGAAAGAACACAAATGCAACAACTCTAGTGGTGGTTTTAGTATAAGAACACACATGACTCTTCTGGGTCCATATGTGGTTTGTGAAAAGAACACGCATGCAATGACACTAGTGGATCCATATGTGGTTTGTGGAAAAGAACACACATGCAATGACACTAGTTGATCCATGTGTGGGTTTTGAAAAGAACACACATGCAATGACTCTAGTGCTGGTTTTAGTATAAGAACACACATGCAATGCCATTGGTTAATCCATGTGTGGTTTGTGGACAGAACACACATGCAATGACTCTAGTGGATCCATATGTGGTTTGTGGAAAAGAACACACATGCAATGACCACTGGTTGATCCATATGTGGTTTGTGGAAAGAACACACATGCAATGACGCTGGTTGATCCATGTGTGTTCTGTGGAAAGAACACACATGCAATGACTCTAGTGCTGGTTTTAGTATAAGAACACACATGCAATAACCCTAGTGGGTCCATATGTGGTTTGTGAAAAGAACACACATGCAATGACTCTAGTGGATCCATATGTGGTTTGTGGAAAAGAACAGACATGCAATGAGCACTGGTGGATCCATAAGTGGTTTGTGGAAAGAACACACATGCAGTGAACACTGGTGGATCCATATGTGATTTGTGAAAAGAACACACATGCAATGCCATTGGTTGCTCCATATGTGGTTTGTGAAAAGAACACACATGCAATGCCATTGGTTAATCCATGCGTTGTTTGTGGAAAGAACACACATGCAATGACTCTAGTGGATCCATATGTGGTTTGCGGAAAAGAACACACATGCAATGACCACTGGTTGATCCATGTGTGGTTCTTGACAGGAACACACATGCAATGCCATTGGTTGATCCATATGTGGTTTGTGAAAAGAACACACATGCAATGCCATTGGTTAATCCATGTGTGGTTTGTGGAAAGAACACACATGCAATGACTCAGGGGGATCCATGTGTGGTTTGTGCAAAAGAACACACATGAAATGATCACTAGTTGATCCATATGTAGTTTGTGGAAAGAACACACATGCTGTGAACACTGGTGGATCCATATGTGATTTGTGAAAAGAACACACATGCAATGCCATTGGTTGATCCATATGTGGTTTGTGAATAGAACAAACATGCAATGCCATTGGTTATCCATGTGTGGTTTGTGGAAAGAACACACATGCAATGACTCTAGTGGATCCATATGTGGTCTGCGAAAAGAACACACATGCAATGACACTGGTTGATCCATGTGTGGTTTTCGGAAAGAACACACATGCAAATACTCTAGTGCTGGTTTTAGTATAAGAACACACATGCAATGACTCTAGTGGGTCCATCTGTGGTTTGTGAAAGGAACACACATGCAATGACTCTAGTGGATCCATATGTGGTTGGTGGAAAGAACACACATGCAATGACACTGGTTGATCCATGTGTGGTTTGTGGAAAGAACACAAATGCAATGACTCTAGTGATGGTTTTAGTATAAGAACACACATGCAATGCCATTGGTTGCTTCATATGTGGTTTGTGAAAACAACACACATGCAATGCCATGGGTTAATCCATGTGCGGTTTGTGGAAAGAACACACATGCAATGACTCTAGTGGATCCATATGTGGTTTGCGGAAAAAGAACACACATGCAATGACCATTGGTTGGTCCATCTGTGGTTCATGATAGGAACACTCATGCAATGACATTAGTTGATCCATGTGTGGTTCTTGACAGGAACACAGATGCAATGCCATTGGTTGATCCATATGTGGTTTGTAAAAAGAACACACATGCAATGCCATTGGTTAATCCATGTGTGGTTTGTGGAAACAACACACATGCAATGACTCTAGTGGATCCATATGTGGTCTGCGAAAAGAACACACATGCAATGACACTGGTTGATCCATGTGTGGTTTTCGGAAAGAACACACATGCAATGACTCTAGTGCTGGTTTTAGTATAAGAACACACATGTAATGACTCTAGTGGGTCCATATGTGGTTTGTGAAAGGAACACACATGCAATGACTCTAGTGGATCCATATGTGGTTTGTGGAAAAGAACACACATGCAATAACCACTGGTTGATCCATATGTGGTTCGTGGAAAGAAGACACATGCAATGACACTGGTTGATCCAGGTGTGGTTTGTGGAAAGAACACAAATGCAATGACTCTAGTGATGGTTTTAGTATAAGAACACACATGCAATGCCATTGGTTGCTTCATATCTGGTTTGTGAAAACAACACACATGTAATGCCATTGGTTAATCCATGTGCGGTTTGTGGAAAGAACACACATGCAATGACTCTAGTGGATCCATATGTGGTTTGTGGAAAAGAACACACATGCAATGACCACTGGTTGGTCCATCTGTGGTTCATGATAGAACACTCATGCAATGACATTAGTTGATCCATGTGTGGTTCTTGACAGGAACACAGATGCAATGCCATTGGTTGATCCATGTGTGGTTTGTAAAAAGAACACACATGCAATGCCATTGGTTAATCCATGTGTGGTTTGTGGAAAGAACACACATGCAATGACTCAAGGGGATCCATGTGTGGTTTGTGGAAAAGAACACACATGCAATGTGATGGGTTCATAGCATGGAAAACAAAAAATTTCTACCGCAAGAACGAACAAAACCCAGATCTAATCTAGATAAAAGCCAAGATCTAATCTATTAGACATGAGCAACGAGATAGATCTGTACTAACCCTCGTAGAACCGAAAGCGTTACGAGATTAGATCTCGGGGTTGATGTAGTCGATCACTTGCCGATCAAAAGATCGTGTGGACGATCCTTCCGGCGCCGTGTTCCGGCAGCGCTTCCGCAGTCGGTCACACGTGCGGAGTCGAAGCAGACCTTCCTCTCCCCGTTCCAGCGAGCAGCGGAGGTAGTAGATCTTCTCCACGAAATCCCAGCAGCACGACGGTGTGGTGGTGGTGGTGGAGGAGAGAATTCTGCAGGGCTTCGCCTAAGCCGGAGCAGAGCGAAGGAAGAGGAGAGAGGCGGTGGCTAGGGCTTGTTATGAGAGAGGTTTAGGAGGGGGCGCCCCCTCCCCTCTATTTAAAGGAGGGAGGCGCGCCATGGGAAGAGGAGTCCTAGTAGGACTCCCCTCCTTGGCCGGCGGGTTGGGAAGGGGGGGAGGAGTCCTCCTCCCCCACGAATCCGTGTCTAGCCCCCACAAGGTTTCCTTGACCCTTTCTTGGTTTTCAAGCAAACACCAAGAACTCTTCTAGAACCTTCCAGAACATTTCGAAACCTTCTAGAATCTCTATACAAACACTCCGGAACATTTCCTGACTTAGAAAATGATCCCCAATATATGAATCTTATTCTTCGGACCATTCCGGATCTCCTCGTGATGTCCCGGATCCAATCTGAGACTCTGAACAACATTCGGTCTCCAACGCATATTCCATATCTACTTAAAAACAACTTCGAACCTTAAGTGTGTCACCCTACGGTTCATGAATATGCAGACATGATGAAGACACCTCTCCGATCAATAACCATCAGCGGGATCTGGAGATCCATAACGGCCCCCACATACTCAACGATGACTTCGTGATCGATAGAACCATTAACATACGAAACCAATTCCCTTTGTCACGCGATATTCTAATTATCCGAGGTTTGATCGTCGGTATCTCCATACCTAGTTCTACCTCGTTACTGGTAAGTACTCTTTACTCGTTCCATGTTATGTCATCCCTTGTGACCTAGTCACATGCTTGCAAGCTAACTAGATGACATTCCACCGAGAGGGCCCAGAGCATATCTATCCGTCATATGGATGGACAAATCCCAATCTTGGTCCATGCGCTTCAACACATACTTTCAGAATACCCAATGACACCTTTATAACCACCCAGTTATGAAGCGGTGTTTGATGTCATCAAAGTACCCATACGGTGATGGTGATTAACATAACCTCATGGTCGAAGGATTAGGTTACTATGCATTTGAAAGCTTACAGCAATACGAACTTAATGACTTGATCTTATGCTACGCTTACTATGGGTGTGTGTCCTTTACATCATTCTCCTAATGATATAACCTTGTTATTAATGACATCCAATGTCCATGATTAGGAAACCATGATCATCATTTAATCAACAAGCTAGTTCCACAAGAGGCTTACTAGGGACTCTTTTATGTTTACAAAACACACATGTATTAGTGTTTCCTTATAATACAATTATAGCATGGGATGTAAAAATTCATCATAAACACAAAGATATAATAATAACCACTTTTATTATTGCCTCTTGGGCATATCTCCAACAGTCTCCCACTTGCACTAGAGTCAATAATCTAGATTACATGGTAATATACCTAACACCCATGGCGTTCTGGTGTTGGTCATGCTTTGCTCTAGGGAGAGGTTTAGTCAACAGATCTGCCACATTCAGATCAGTGTGTACTTTGCAAATCTTTATGTCACCATCTCGGACATACTCGTGAATAGCATGGAAACGTAGCTTGATGTGCTTCAGCTTGCTATGTGACCTTGGCTCGTGTGCATTAGCTATGGCACCTGTGTTGTCACAGTAGATGGCCATCGGGTCCAACGCACTGGGAACCACGCCAAGTTCAGTAATGAACTCCTTCATCCATATGGCTTCTTGTGCAGCCTCCGAAGCAGCTATGTATTCCGATTCAGTTGAAGATTTCGCCACAACGCTTTGCTTGGCACTCCTCCAGCTCACTGCAGCACCATTCAAAATAAATACGTATCCAGACTGTGACTTCGAGTCATTTGGATCGGTGTTCCAACTAGCATCAGTGTAACGTTTACAACAAGCTGTTCATCACCTCCATAAGAAAGAACCATATCCTTAGTCCTATTCAGGTACTTTAGGATATTCTTGACCGCTGTCCAGTGTTCCATTCCAGGATCACTTTGATATCTGCTAGTCAAACTAACAACATGTGCTATATCCGGTCTTGTACACAGCATGGCATACATGATAGAACCTATGGCCGAGGCATAGGGAATTTTATTCATCTTTTCTCTATCTTCTGTCGTAGCCGGACTTTGAGTCTTACTCAAGGTCTTACCTAACAACATGGGCACGAACCCTTTCTTGCTCTCTTCCATTCTAAACTTCTTTAGTACTTTGTCTAAGTATGTATTTTGTGAAAGCGCTATTAGGCGTCTTGATATATCTCTATAAATCTTGATGCCTAGAATATATGCCGCTTCGCCAAGATCCTTCATTGAAAAACTATTATTCAAATAGGTTTTGACGCTATTAAGAAGTTCTATATCATTCCCAATCAACAATATGTCATCTACATATAGTACTAGGAATGCTATAGAGCTCCCACTCACTTTCTTGTAAATACAAGCTTCTCCATAAGTTTGTATAAATCCAAAGTTTTTGATTACTTTATCAAAATGTTGATTCCAACTCCGGGATGCTTGCTTCAGTCCATAAATGGAGCGCTGAAGTTCGCATACCTTGTCAGCATCACTAGGATCGACAAAACCCTTGGGTTGTACCATATACAACTCTTCCTCAATGTCACCATTAAGGAACGCCGTTTTGACATCCATCTGCCAAATTTCATAATCGAAATATGCAGCGATTGCTAACAAAATCCTCACAGACTTTAGCTTCGCTACTGGTGAGAAAGTCTCATCGTAGTCAACTCCTTGAATTTGTCGGAATCCTTTCGCGACAAGTCGAGCTTTATAGACGGTAACATTACCATCAGCATCTGTTTTTCTTTTGAAAATCCATTTGTTCTCGACAGCCTTACGGCCATCCGGTAAGTCCACCAAAGTTCATACTTGGTTTTCGTACATGGATCCCATTTAAGATTTCATGGCTTCTAGCCATTTGTCGGAATATGGGCTCACCATAGCTTCTTCATATGTCGCAGGGTCATCGGTGTTGTCCACCAACATGACGTTCAAGGTAGAGTCATACCAATCAGGAGTGGTACGAACCCTCATTGACCTGTGAGGTTCAGCAGTAACTTCGTTTGAAGTTTCATGATCACCATCATTAGCTTCCTCTCCAGTTGGTGCAGGCGGCACAAAAACATCTTCCGGTGCTGCGCTACTCTCAACTCCGAGAGAAGGTTCAATAACCTCGTCGAGTTCTACTTTCCTTCCAGTCACTTCCTTCGAGAGAAACTCCTTCTCAAGAAAGGATCCATTCTTGGCAACGAAAACTTTGCCTTCGGATCTATGATAGAAGGTATACCCAATTGTTTCTTTTGGGTATCCTATGCAGACGCATTTCTCCGCTTTGGGTTCAAGCTTATCAGACTGTAACTTCTTTACATACGCTTCGCAACCCCAAACTTTAAGGAACGACAACTTAGGCTTCTTACCAAACCACAATTCGTACGGTGTCGTTTCAACGGATTTAGATGGTGCCCTATTTAAAGTGAATGCGGCTGTCCCTAATGCATAGCCCCAAAATGATAGCGGTATATCTGTAAGAGACATCATAGACCGAACCATATCTAAGAGAGTTCTATTACGACGTTCGGACACACCATTACGCTGTGGTGTTCCCGGCGGTGTCAACTGTGAAAGTATTCCACATTTCTTTAAATGCATGCCAAACTCATAACTCAGATATTCACCACCGCGGTCAGAACGCAGAAACTTAATCTTCTTGTTACGATGATTTTCCACTTCACTTTGAAATTCCTTAAACTTCTCGAAAGTTTCGGACTTATGTTTCATAAAGTAGACATACCCATATCTACTTAAGTCATCCGTGAAAGTGAGAACATAATGATATCCACCACGCGATGCTACACTCATTGGACCACACACATCGGTATGTATTATTTCCAATAAGTCTGTAGATCGCTCCATTATTCCAGAGAATGGAGTCTTAGTCATTTTTCCCATTAGACATGCTTCGCATCTTTCAAGCGATTCAAAATCAAGTGATTCAAGAAGTCCATCAGAATGGAGTTTCTTCATACGCTTCACTCCAATGTGACCAAGACGATAGTGCCACATGTATGTAGAATTATCATTCAATTTTATTCGTTTAGCATCTATGTTGTGAACATGTGTATCACTACTATCGAGATTCTATAAGAATAAACCATTTATCTCAGGTGCATTACCATAAAAGATATTACTCATATAAATCGAACAACCTTTATTCTCAGACTTAAAAGAGTAACCGTCTCGCAATAAACAAGATCCAGATATAATGTTCATGTTTAACGCAGGCACCAAATAACAATTATTTAAATTTAAAACTAATCCCGAAGGTAGATGTAGAGGGAGCGTGTCGACAGCGATCACATCAACCTTGGAGCCATTTCCAACGCGCATCGTCATCTCGTCTCTTGCCAGTCTTCGTTTATTCCGCAGCTCCTGTTTCGAGTTACAAATATGAGCAACCGAAGCAGTATCAAATACCCAGGCACTACTACGACTACTAGTAAGATACACATCAATAACATGTATATCGAATATACCTTTCTTCTTGATGTTGCCGTTCTTCAGATCTGCCAGGTATTTGGGGCAGTTACACTTCCAGTGACCAGCACCCTTGCAGTAGAAGCACTCAGTTTCAGGCTTAGGACCAGCCTTGGGCTTCTTAGCAGGTGCGGCAGCTTTCTTGCCGTCCTTCTTGAAGTTGCCCTTTTTCTTAGGCTTGCCCTGTTTCTTGAAATTGGTGCTCTTATTGACCATCAACACTTGGTGCTCCTTCTTGATCTCCACTTCAGCAGTTTTTAGCATGGACGATAGTTTAGGCAACGTCTTGTTCATGCAGTGCATATTGTAGTTCATCACAAAGTTCTTATAACTCAGTGGCAGTGATTGGAGGACACGGTGAATCCCTAACTCATTAGGAATCGTTATCCCCAACTCTTGGAGCTTGTTTGCGTGCCCAGACATGGTGAGCACGGGCTCTCTAACGGAGCTTCCCTCTTCCATCTTGCAGGTAAAGAACTTCTCGGAGGCCTCATAGCTCTCCACGGCCGCGTGAGTCTCAAAAATGAGCTTGAGCTCTTTAATGATCTCGAACGGGTCGTGGTGCTCAAAACGCGTATGGAGCTCCGTTTATAAACCATACAAGATGGCACACTGAACTGTGGAGTAATGATTTTTCCGAGTGGCGTAAACATTCTTTACGTCATCAGTGGCATCATCTGCAGGTGGGTCACCTAGCGGTGCTTCGAGCACATAGGTCATCTGACCAGCCCTGAGGACAATCTTCAGACCATGGAGCCAGTCCGTGAAGTTGCTTCCATTATTCTGAAGTTTTTCTTTCTCTAGGAACGCATTGAAATTGATGGAGAGATTCTCCATAATCTACAACAAATTTGCAAGTAGTTTAGACTAAGTTTATGATAAATTGAGTTCTACTTTAATTCTTAAATTAACTAGGTGATCTCCCACTCAAAACAACATCCCTCACATTGTCTTAGTGATTACACGAACCAAGTCCACTACACCAAGTCCGATCTTCACGAGAGAAGATGTAGTTTCATCGGCGAACAATCTTCATGTTCATCATATCACTTATATGATTCATGCTCTACCTTTCGGTATTCCGTCTTCCGAGACCATGTCTGTACATGCTAGGCTCGTCAAGATTAACCTTAGTTTCCGCATGTGCAAATCTGGCTTGCACCAGTTGTATGCACACGTAGAATCTATCACATCCGATCATCACGAGATGCTTCGAGACGACGAGTCTTAGCAACGGTGCCAACTAAGGACGAACACTTTATTACTTGAAATTTAGTGAGAGGGATCATCTTATAATGCTACCGTCGCGATCTAAGCAATACAAGATGCATAAAGGATTAACATCACATGCAATTCATAATTAGTGTGATATGATATGGCCCTTTCTTCTTATGCCTTTGATCTCCATCTCCAAAACACGAACATGATCTCCATCATCACCAGCATTGCGTCAAGGTCAGTGGCGCCGCTTCATGGTTGTCCATCATCACCAGCAACTATTACAACTACTTGGAATAAAGCTATTACAAGATGAATAGACACGCAGGTCTTAACAGAATTAAAGACAACCATTAGGCTCCTGCCGGTTGCCATATTACAACAAGGATCATTGCATACATCAAATATAATCACAATCACATGATGGCCATATCACATCAGAAAACCCCTGCAAAAACAAGTTAGACGCCTCTAATATTCTTTGCAAGTTTTACGTGGTTTCGGGCTTTCGAATAAGAACGGATCTTACCTACGAAACTAAACCACAACGTTGATACAAGTGCTATCAAGTGCAACGTGTAGATTGGATCTATACTATGATGGGAGAGACAGACAACCGCAAAGCCACTTGTGCAAAGGAAGTTACACGTCAAGCGTGGAGCAAGTCTCATGTGCGATGACATGTAAGGTTAGCCCGAGCTGCTTCATCCCACCATACCGCAAGATGCAAAGTACACAAAGCAAAAAACGGCACGAGCACCAACGCCCACAACATCATTGTGTTCTACTCATGCAACAGATCTACGCATAGACAAGGCTCTGATACCACTGATGGGTTCGTACCATGGAAAACAAAAATTTTCTACCGCAAGAACGAACGAAACCTAGATCTAATCTAGATAAAAGCCAAGATCTAATCTATTAGACATGAGCAACGAGATAGATCTGTACTAACCCTCGTAGAACCGAAAGCGTTACGAGATTAGATCTCGGGGTTGATGTAGTCGATCACTTGCCGATCTCAAGATCGTGTGGACGATCCTTCCGGCGCCGCGTTCCGGCAGCGCTTCCGCAGTCGGTCACACGTGCGGAGTCGAAGCAGACCTTACTCTCCTTGTTCCAGCGAGCAGCGGAGGTAGTAGATCTTCTCCATGAAATCCCAGCAGCACGACGGTGTGGTGGTGGTGGAGGAGGAGAGAATTCTTTAGGGCTTCGCCTAAGCCGGAGCAGAGCGAAGGAAGAGGAGAGAGGCGGCGGCTAGGGCTTGTTATGAGAGAGGTTTAGGAGGGGGCGCCCCCTCCCCTCTATTTAAAGGAGGGAGGCGCGCCATGGGAGGGGGAGTCCTAGTAGGACTCCCCTCCTTGGCCGGCGGGTTGGGAAGGAGGGGAGGAGTCCTCCTCCCCCACGAATCCGTGTCTAGCCCCCACAAGGTTTCCTTGACCCTTTCTTGGTTTTCAAGCAAACACCAAGAACTCTTCTAGAACCTTCCAGAACATTCCGAAACCTTCTAGAATATCCATACAAACACTCCAGAATATTTCCTAACTTAGAAAATGATCCCCAATATATGAATCTTATTCTCCGGACCATTCCGGATCTCCTCGTGATGTCCCGGATCCAATCCGAGACTCCGAACAACATTCGGTCTCCAACGCGTATTCCATATCTACTTAAAAACAACTTCGAACCTTAAGTGTGTCACCCTACGGTTCGTGAATATGCAGACATGATGAAGACACCTCTCCGATCAATAACCATCAGCGGGATCTGGAGATCCATAACGGCCCCCACATACTCAACGATGACTTCGTGATTGATAGAACCATTAACATACGAATCCAATTCCCTTTGTTACGCGATATTCTACTTATCCGAGGTTTGATTGTCGGTATCTCCATACCTAGTTCTACCTCGTTACTGATAAGTACTCTTTACTCGTTCCATGTTATGTCATCCCTTGTGACCTAGTCACATGCTTCCAAGCTAACTAGATGACATTCCACCGAGAGGGCCTAGAGCATATCTATCCATCATATGGATGGACAAATCCCAATCTTGGTCCATGCGCTTCCACACATACTTTCAGAATACCCAATGACACCTTTATAACCACCTAGTTACGAAGCGGTGTTTGATGTCATCAAAGTACCCATCTGGTGATGGTGATTAACATAACCTCATGGTCGAAGGATTAGGTTACAATGCATTTGAAAGCTTATAGCAATACGAACTTAATGACTTGATCTTATGCTACGCTTACTATGGGTGTGTGTCCTTTACATCATTCTCCTAATGATATAACCTTGTTATTAATGACATCCAATGTCCATGATCAGGAAACCATGATCATCATTTAATCAACAAGCTAGTTCCACAAGAGGCTTACTAGGGACTCTTTTATGTTTACAAAACACACATGTATTAGTGTTTCCTTATAATACAATTATAGCATGGGATGTAAACATTCATCATAAACACAAAGATATAATAATAACCACTTTTATTATTGCCTCTTGGGCATATCTCCAACACAATGACCACTGGTTGATCCATATGTGGTTTGTGGAAAGAACACACATGCAGTGAACACTGGTGGATCCATATCTGATTTGTGAAAAGAATACACATGCAATGGCATTGGTTGATCCATATGTGGTTTGTGAAAAGAACACACATGCAATGCCATTGGTTAATCCATGTGTGGTTTGTGGAAAGAACACATATGCAATGACTCTAGTGGATCCATATGTGGTCTGCGGAAAGAACACACATGCAATAACCACTGGTTGATCCATGTGTGTGTTGTGGAAACAACACACATGCAATGACACTGGTTGATCCATGTGTGGTTTCTGGAAAGAACACACATGCAATGACTCTAGTGTTGGTTTTAGTATAAGAACACACCTGCAATGCCTCTAGTGGGTCCATATGTGGTTTGTGAAAGGAACACACATGCAATGACTCTAGTGGATCCATATGTGGTTTGTGGAAAAGAACACACATGCAATGACCACTGGTTCATCCATATGTGGTTTGTGAAAAGAACAAACATGCAATTACACTGGTTGATCCATGTGTGGTTTGTGGAACGAACACAAATGCAATGAATCTAGTGCTGGTTTTAGTATAAGAACACACATGTAATGACTCTACTGGGCCTATATGTGGTTTGTGAAAAGAAACACATGCAATGACACTAGTGGATCCATATGTGGTTTGTGGAAAAGAACACACATGCAATGACACTAGTTGATCCATGTGTGGTTTTTGAAAAGAACACACATGAAATGACTCTAGTGGGTCCATATGTGGTTTGTGAAAGGAACACACATGCAATGAGTCTAGTGGATCCATATGTGGTTTGTGGAAAAGAACACACATGCAATACCCACTGGTTGATCGATATGTGGTTTGTGGAAAGAACACACATGCAATGACACTGGTTGATCCATGTGTGGTTTGTGGAAAGAACACAAATGCAATGACTCTAGTGCTGGTTTTAGTATAAGAACACACATGTAATGACTCACTGGGTCCACATGTGGTTTGTTAAAAGAACACACATGCAATGACTCTAGTGGATCCATATGTCGTCTATGGAAAAGAACACACATGCAATGACACTAGTTGATCCATGTGTGGTTTTTGAAAAGAACACACGTCAATGACTCTAGTGCTTTTTTTAGTATAAGAACACACATGCAATGCCATTGGTTAATCCATGTGTGGTTTGTGGAAAGAACACACATTGAGTGACTCTAGTGGATCCATATGTGGTTTGTGGAAAAGAACACACATGGAATGACCACTGGTTGATCCATAAGTGGCTTGTGGAAAGAACACACATGCAGTGAACACTGGTGGATCCATATGTGATTTGTGAAAAGAACACACATGCAAGGCCATTGGTTGCTCCATATGTGGTTTGTGAAAATAACACACATGCAATGCCATTGGTTAATCCATGTGTGGTTTGTGGAAAGAAAACACTTGCAATGACTCTAGTGGATCCATATGTGACTTGTGGAAAAGAACACACATGCAATGACCACTGATTGGTCCATGTGTGGTTCATGACAAGAACACACATGCAATGACACTGGTTGATCCAGGTGTGGTTCTTGACAGGAACACACATGCAATGCCATTGGTTGATCCATATGTGGTTTGTGAAAAGAACACACATGCAATGCCATTGGTTAATCCATGTGTGGTTTGTGGAAAGAACATACATGCAATGACTCAGGGGGATCCATGTGTGGTTTGTGGAAAAGAATAGACATGCAATGACCACTGGTTGATCCAAATGTGGTTTGTGGAAAGAACACACGTGTAGTGAACACTGGTGGATCCATACGTTATTTGTGAAAAGAACACACATGCAATGGCATTGGTTGATCCATATGTGGTTTGTGAAAAAAAAACATGCAATGCCATTGGTTAATCTATGTGTGGTTTGTGGAAAGAACACACATGCAATCACTCTAGTGGATCCATATGTGGTCTGCGAAAAAAAAACACATGCAATAACCATTGGTTGATCCATGTGTGTGTTGTGGAAAGAACACACATGCAATGACACTGGTTGATCCATGTGTGGTTTGTGGAAAGAACACACATGCAATGACTCTAGTGCTGGTTTTAGTATAAGAACACACATGCAATGACTCTAGTGGATCCATATGTCGTCTGTGGAAAAGAACACACATGCAATGACACTAGTTGATCCATGTGTGGTTTTTGAAAAGAACACACGTGCAATGACTCTAGTGCTTTTTTTAGTATAAGAACACACATGCAATGCCATTGGTTAATCCATGTGTGGTTTGTGGAAAGAACACACATGTAATGACTCTAGTGGATCCATATGTGGTTTGTGGAAAAGAACACACATGGAATGACCACTGGTTGATCCATAGGTGGTTTGTGGAAAGAACACACATGCAATGACACTGGTTTATCCATGTGTGGTTTGTGGAAAGAACACACATGCAATGACTCTAGTGCTGGTTTTAGTATAAGAACACACATGCAATGACTCTAGTGGGTCCATATGTGGTTTGTGAAAAGAACACACATGCAATGACTCTAGTGGATCCATATGTGGTTTGTGGAAAAGAACACATATGCAATGAACACTGGTGGATCCATAAGTGGTTTGTGGAAAGAACACACATACAGTGAACACTGGTGGATCCATATGTGATTTGTGAAAAGAACACACATGCAATGCCATTGGTTGCTCCATACGTGGTTTGTGAAAATAACACACAAGCAATGCCATTGGTTAATCCATGTGTGGTTTGTGGAAAGAACACACATGCAATGACTCTAGTGGATCCATATGTGACTTGTGGAAAAGAACACACATGCAATAACCACTGATTGGTCCATGTGTGGTTCATGACAGGAACACACATGCAATGACACTGGTTGATCCATGTGTGGTTCTTGACAGGAACACACATGCAATGCCATTGGTTGATCCATATGTGGTTTGTGAAAAGAACACACATGCAATGCCATTGGTTAATCCATGTGTGGTTTGTGGAAAGAACATACATGCAATGACTCAGGGGGATCCATGTGTGGTTTGTGGAAAAGAACACACATGCAATGACCACTGGTTGATCCAAATGTGGTTTGTGGAAAGAACACACATGTAGTGAACACTGGTGGATCCATATGTTATTTGTGAAAAGAACACACATGCAATGGCATTGGTTGATCCATGTGTGGTTTGTGAAAAGAACACACATGCAATGCCATTGGTTAATCTATGTGTGGTTTGGGGAAAGAACACACATGCAATGACTCTAGTGGATCCATATGTGGTCTGCGAAAAAAAACACACATGCAATAACCATTGGTTGATCCATGTGTGTGTTGTGGAAAGAACACACATGCAATGACACTGGTTGATCCATGTGTGGTTTGTGGAAAGAACACACATGCAATGACTCTAGTGCTGGTTTTAGTATAAGAACACACATGCAATGACTCTAGTGGGTCCATATGTGGTTTGTGAAAGGAACACACATGCAATGACTCTAGTGGATCCATATGTGGTTTGTGGAAAAGAACACACATGCAATGACCACTGGTTGATCCATATGTGGTTTGTGGAAAGAACACACATGCAATGACACTGGTTGATCCATGTCTGGTTTGTGGAAAGAACACAAATGCAATGACTCTAGTGATGGTTTTAGTATAAGAACACACATGTAATGACTCTACTGGGTCCATATGTGGTTTGTGAAAAGAACACACAGGCAATGACACTAGTGGATCCATATGTGGTTTGTGGAAAAGAACAAACATGCAATGACACTAGTGGATCCATGTGTGGTTTTTGAAAAGATACCACATGCAATGACTCTAGTGCTCGTTTTAGTATAACAACACACATGCAATGACTCTAGTGGATCCATATGTCGTCTGTGGAAAAGAACACACATGCAATGACTCTAGTGCTGGTTGTAGTATAAGAACACACATGCAATGACTGTAGTGGTTCCGTATGTGGTTTCTAAAAAGAAAACACATGCAATGACTCTAGTGGATCCGTATGTGGTTTGTGGAAAAGAACACACATGCAATGAACATTGGTGGATCCATAAGTGGTTTGTGGAAAGAACACACATGCAGTGAACACTGGTGGATCCATATGTGATTTGTGAAAAGAACACACATGCAATGCCATTGGTTGATCCATATGTGGTTTGTGAAAAGAACAAACATGCAATGCCATTGGTTAATCGATGTGTGTTTGGTGGAAAGAACACACATGCAATGACTCTAGTGCATCCATATGTGGTATTTGGAAAAGAACGCACATGCAATGACCACTGGTTGATCCATGTGTGGTTCATGACAGGAACACACATGCAATGACACTGGTTGATCCATGTGTGGTTCTTGACAGGAACACACATGCGATGACTCTAGTGCTGGTTTTAGTATGAGAACACACATGCAATGACTCTAGTGGGTC
This sequence comes from Avena sativa, assembly GCA_916181665.1. NCBI lineage: Eukaryota > Viridiplantae > Streptophyta > Magnoliopsida > Poales > Poaceae > Avena > Avena sativa. The sequence continues at coordinate 253,349,992 of OV702292.1, read as the reverse complement.
CATATGTGGTTTGTGAAAAGAACACACATGCAATGACTCTAGTGGATCCATATGTGGTTTGTGGGAAAGAACACACATGCAATGAACACTGGTGGATCCATAAGTGGATTGTGGAAAGAACACACATGCAGTGAAGACTGGTGGATCCATATGTCATTTGTGAAAAGAACACACATGCAATGCGATTAGTTGATCCATATGTGGTTTGTGAAAAGAACACACATGCAATGCCATTGGTTAATCCATGTGTGGTTTGTGGAAAGAACACACATGCAATGACTCTAGTGCATCCATATGTGGTCTGCGGAAAGAACACACATGCAATAACCACTGGTTGATCAATGTGTGGTTCATGACAGGAACACACATGCAATGACTCTAGTGCATCCATATGTGGTCTGCGGAAAGAACACACATGCAATAACCACTGGTTGATCAATGTGTGGTTCATGACAGGAACACACATGCAATGAACACTGGTGGATCCATATGTGGTTCTTTACAGGAACACACATGCAATGACTCTAGTACTGGTTTTAGTATAAGAACACATATGCAATGACTCTAGTGGGTCCATATGTGGTTTGTGAAAAGAACACACATGCAATGACTCAGGGGGATCCATGTGTGGTTTGTGGAAAAGAACACACATGCAATGACCACTGGTTGAACCATATGTGGTTTGTGGAAAGAACACACATGAAGTGAACACTGGTGGATCCATATGTGATTTGTGGAAAGAACACACATGCAATGCCATTGGTTGATCCATATGTGGTTTGTGAAAAGAAAACACATTCAATGCCATTGGTTAATCCATGTGTGGTTTGTGGAAAGAACACACATGCAATGACTCTAGTGAATCCATATGTGGTCTGCGGAAAGAACACACATGCAATAAACACTGGTTGATCCATGTGTGTATTGTGGAAAGAACACACATGCAATAACACTGGTTGATCCATGTGTGGTTTGTGGAAAGAACACACATGCAATGACTCTAGTCCTTGTTTTAGTATAAAAACACACACGCAATGACTCTAGTGGGTCCATATGTGGTTTCTGAAAAGAACACACATGGAATGACTCTAGTGGATCCATATATGGTTTGTGGAAAAGAACACACATGCAATGAACACTGGTGGATCCGTAAGTGGTTTGTGGAAAAAACACACATGCAGTGAAGATTGGTGGATCCATATATGATCTGTGAAAAGAACACACATGCAATGCCATTGGTTGATCCATATGTGGTTTGTGAAAAGAACACAGATGCAATGCCATTGGTTAATCCATGTGTGGTTTGTTGAAAGAACACACATGCAATGACTCTAGTGGATCCATATGTGGTTTCTGGAAAACCATACACATGCAATGACAACTGGTTGATCCATGCGTGGTTCATGACAGGAACACACATGCAATGACACTGGTTGATCCATGTGTTGTTCTTGACAGGAACACACATGCAATGACTCTAGTGCTGGTTTTAGTATAAGAACACACATGCAATGACGCTAGTGGGTCCATATGTGGTTTGTGAAAAGAAAACACATGCAATGACTCTAGTGGATCCATATGTGGTTTGTCGAAAAGAACACACATGCAATGAACACTAGTGGATCCATAAGTGGTTTGTGGAAAGAACACACATGCAGTGAATACAGGTGGATCCATATGTGATTTTTGAAAACAACACACATGCAATACCATTGGTTGATCCATATGTGGTTTGTGAAAAGAACACACATGAAATGCCATTGGTTAATCCATGCGTGGATTGTGGAAAGAACACACATGCAACGACTCTAGTGGATCCATATGTGGTCTACGGAATGAACACACCTGCAATATCCACGGGTTGATCAATGTGTGGTTCATAACAGGAACACACATGCAATGAACACTGGTGGATCCATATGTGGTTCTTGACTGGAACACACATGCAATGACTCTGGTACTAGTTTTAGTATAAGAACACATATGCAATGACTCTAGTGGGTCCATATGTGGTTTGTGAAAAGAACACACATGCAATGACTCAGGGGGATCCATGTGTGGTTTGTGGAAAAGAACACACATGCAATGACCACTGGTTGATCCATATGTGGTTTGTGGAAAGAACACACATGAAGTGAACACTAGTGGATCCATATGTGATTTGTGGAAAGAACACACATGCAATGCCATCGGTTGATCCATATGTGGTTTGTGAAAAGAAAACACATGCAATGCCATTGGTTAATCCATGTGTGGTTTGTGGAAAGAACACACATGAAATGACTCTAGTGGATCCATATGTGGTCTGCGGAAAGAACACACATGCAATAAACACTGGTTGATCCATGTGTGTGTTGTGGAAAGAACACACATGCAATGACACTGGTTGATCCATGTGTGGTTTGTGGAAAGAACACACATGCAATGACTCTAGTCCTTTTTTTAGTATAAGAACACACATGCAATGACTCTAGTGGGTCCATATGTGGTTTGTGAAAAGAACACACATGCAATGACTCTAGTGGATCCATATGTGTTTGTGGAAAAGAACACACATGCAATGAACACTGGTGGATCCATAAGTGGTTTGTGGAAAGAACACACATGCAGTGAAGACTGGTGGATCCATATATGATTTGTGAAAAGAACACCCATGCAATGCCATTGGTTGATCCATATGTGGTTTGTGAAAAGAACACGCATGCAATGCCATTGGTTAATCCATGTGTGGTTTTTGGAAAGAACACACATGCAATGACTCTAGTGGATCCATATGTGGTTTGTGGAAAAGCACACACATGCAATGACAACTGGTTGATCCATGTGTGGTTCATGACAGGAACACACATGCAATGACACTAGTTGATCCATGTGTGGTTCTTGGCAGGAACACACATGCAATGACTCTAGTGCTGGTTTTAGTATAAGAACACACATGCAATGACTCCAGTGGGTCCATATGTGGTTTGTGAAAAGAACACACGTGCAATGACTCTAGTGGATCCATATGTGGTTTGTGGAAAAGAACACACATGCAATAAACACTGGTGGATCCATAAGTGGTTTGTGGAAAGAACACGCATGAAGTGAACATTGGTGGATCCATATGTGATTTGTGAAAAGAACACACATGCAATGCCATTGGTTGATCCATATGTGGTTTGTGAAAAGAAAACCCATGCAATGCCATTGGTTAATCCATGTGTGGTTTGTGGAAAGAACACACATGCTATGACTCTAGTGGATCCATATGTGGTCTGTTGAAAGAACACACATGCAGTAACCACTGGTTGATCCATGTGTTGTTCATGACAGGAACACACATGCAATGAACACTGGTGGATCTGTATGTGGTTCTTGACAGGAACACACATGCAATGACTCTAGTGTTGGTTTTAGTATAAGAACACACATGCAATGACACTAGTGGGTCCATATGTGGTTTGTGAAAAGAAAACACATGCAGTGAACATTGGTGGATCCATATGTGATTTATGAAAACAACACACATGCAATGCCATTGGTTGATCCATATGTGGTTTGTGAAAATAACACACATGCAATGCCATTGGTTCATCAATGTGTGGTTTGTGGAAAGAACACACATGCAACGACTCTAGTGGATCCATATGTGGTCTGTGGAGCCATATGTGGTCTGTGGAAAAGAACACACATGCAATGACCACTGGTTGATCCATACGTGGTTTGTGGAAAGAACACACATGCAATGACACTGGTGCTAGTTTTAGTATAAGAACACACATGCAATGACTCTAGTGGGTCCGTATGTGGTTTGTGAAAAGAACACACATGCAATGACTCTAGTGGATCCATTTGTGGTTTGTGGAAAAGAAAACACATGCAATGAACACTGGTGGATTCATAATTGGTTTGTGGAAAGAACACACATGCAGTGAACACTGGTGGATCCATATGTGATTTGTAAAAAGAACACACATGCAATGCCATTGGTTGATCCATATGTGGTTTGTGAAAAGAACACACATGCAATGCCATTGGTTAATCCATGTGTGGTTTGTAGAAAGAACACACATGCAATGACTCTAGTGGATCCATATGTGGTTTATGGAAAAGAATACACATGCAATGACCACTGGTTGATCCATGTGTGGTTCATGACAGGAACACACATGCACTGACACTGGTTGATCCATGTGTGGTTTTTGAGAGGAACACACATGCAATGATTCTAGTGTTGGTTTTAGTATAAGAACACACATGCAATGACTCTTGTGGGTCCATATGTGGTTTGCGAAAAGAACACACATGCAATGACTCTAGTGGATCCATATGTGGTTTGTGGAAAAGAACACACATGCAATGAACACTTGTGGATCCATATGTGATTTGTGGAAAGAACACACATGAAGTGAACACTGGTGGATCCATATGTGGTTTGTGGAAAGAACACACATGCAATGCCATTGGTTGATCCATTTGTGGTTTGTGGAAAGAACACACATGCAATGACTCTAGTTGATCCATATGTGGTCTATGGAAAGAACACACATGCAATAACCACTGGTTGATCCATGTGTGTGTTGTGGAAAGAACACGCATGCAATGACACTGGTTGATCCATGTGTGGTTTGTGGAAAGAACACACATGCAATGACTCTAGTGCTGGTTTTAGTATAAGAACACACATGCAATGTCTCTAGTGGGTCCATATGTGGTTTGTGAAAAGAACACACATGCAATGACTCTAGTGGATCCATATGTGGTTTGTGGAAAAGAACACACATGCAATGAACACTGGTGGATCCATATGTGATTTGTGAAAAGAACACACATGCAATGCCATTGGTTAATCCATGTGTGGTTTGTGGAAAGAACAAACATGCAATGACTCTATTGGATCCATATGTGGTCTATGGAAAATAACACACATGCAATGACCACTGGTTGATCTATATGTGGTTTGTGGAAAGAACAGACATGCAATGACATTGGTTGATCCATGTGTGGTTCTTGACAGGAACACACATCCAATGACTCTAGTGCTGGTTTTAGTATAAGAACACACATGCAATGACTCTAGTGGGTCCATATGTGGTTTGTGAAAAGAACACACATGCAATGACTCTAGTGGATCCATATGTGGTTTGTGGAAAAGAACACACATGCAATGAACACTGGTGGATCCATAAGTGGTTTGTGGAAAGGACACACATGGACTGAACACTGTTGGATCCATATGTGAGTTGTGAAAATAACACACATGCAATGCCATTAGTTTATCCATATGTGGTTTGTGAAAAGAACACACATGTAATGTGATTGGTTAATCCATGTGTGGTTTGTGGAAATAACACACATGCATTGACTCTAGTGGATCCATATGTGGTTTGCGGAAAAGAACACACATGCAATGACCACTGGTTGGTCCATCTGTGGTTCATGACAGGAACACACATGCAATGACACTAGTTGATCCATGTGTGGTTCTTGATAGGAACACACATCAAATGCCATTGGTTGATCCATATGTGGTTTGTAAAAAGAACACACATGCAATGCCATTGGTTAATCGATGCGTGGTTTGTGGAAAGAACACACATGCAATGACTCAAGGGGATCCATGTGTGGTTTGTGGAAAAGAACACACATGCAATGACCACTGGTGGATCCATATGTGGTTTGTGAAAAGAACACACATGTAGTGAACACTGGTGGATCCATATCTGATTTGTGAAAAGAACACACATGCAATGGCATTGGTTGATCCATATGTGGTTTGTGAAAAGAACACACATGCAATGCCATTGGTTAATCCATGTGTGGTTTCTGGAAAGAACACACATGCAATGACTCTAGTGGATCCATATGTGGTCTGCGGAAAGAACACACATGCAATAACCACTGGTTGATCCATGTGTGTGTTGTGGAAAGAACACACATGCAATGACACTGGTTGATCCATGTGTGGTTTCTGGAAAGAACACACATGCAATGACTCTAGTGTTGGTTTTAATATAAGAACAGATATGCAATGCCTCTAGTGGGTCCATATGTGGTTTGTGAAAGGAACACACATGCAATGACTCTAGTGGATCCATATGTGGTTTGTGGAAAAGAACACACATGGAATGACCACTGGTTGATTCATATGTGGTTTGTGGAAAGAACACACATGCAATGACATTGGTTGATCCATGTGTGGTTTGTGGAACGAACACAAATGCAGTGACACTAGTGCTGGTTTTAGTATAAGAACACACATGTAATGACTCTACTGGGTCTATATGTGGTTTGTGAAAAGAACACACATGCAATGACACTAGTGGATCCATATGTGGTTTGTGGAAAAGAACACACATGCAATGACACTAGTTGATCCATGTGTGATTTTTGAAAAGAACACACATGCAATGACTCTAGTGCTGGTTTTAGTACAAGAACACACATGCAATGACTCTAGTGCTGGTTTTAGTACAAGAACACACATGCAATGACTCTAGTGGGTCCATATGTGATTTGTGAAAGGAACACACATGCAATGACTCTAGTGGATCCATATGTGGTTTGTGGAAAAGAACACACATGCAATGCCCACTAGTTGATCCATATGTGGTTTGTGGAAAGAACACACATGCAATGACACTGGTTGATCCATGGTTGGTTTGTGGAAAGAACACAAATGCAATGACTCTAGTGCTGGTTTTAGTATAAGAACACACATGTAATGACTCTACTGGGTCCATATATGGTTTGTTAAAAGAACACACATGTAATTACACTAGTGGATCCATATATCGTTTGTGGAAAAGAACACACATGCAATGACACTAGTTGATCCATGTGTGGTTTTTGAAAATAACACACGTGCAATGACTCTAGTGCTGGTTTTAGTATAAGAACACACATGCAATGCCATTGGTTAATCCATGTGTGGTTTGTGGAAAGAACACACATGCAATGACTCTAGTGGATCCATATGTGGTTTGTGGAAAAGAACACACATGGAATGACCACTGGTTGATCCATAGGTGGTTTGTGGAAATAACACACATGCAATGACACTGGTTGATCCATGTGTGGTTTGTGGAAAGAACACACATGCAATGACTCTAGTGCTAGTTTTAGTATAAGAACACACATGCAATGACTCTAGTGGGTGCATATGTGGTTTGTGAGAACACACATGCAATGACTCTAGTGGATCCATGTCTGGTTTGCAGAAAAGAACACACATGCAATGAACACTAGTGGATCCATAAGTGGTTTGTGGAAAGAACACACATGCAGTGAACACTGGTGGATCCATATGTGATTTGTGAAAAGAACACACATGCAATGCCATTGGTTGCTCCATATGTGGTTTGTGAAAATAACACACATGCAATGCCATTGTTTAATCCATGTGTGGTTTGTGGAAAGAACACACATGCAATGACTCTACTGGATCCATATGTGATTTGTGGAAAAGAACACACATTCAATGACCACTGATTGGTCCTTGTGTGGTTCATGACAGGAACACACATGCAATGATACTGGTTGATCCATGTGTGGTTCTTGACAGGAACACACATGCAATGCCATTGGTTGATCCATATGTGGTTTGTGAAAAGAACACACATGAAAAGCCGTTGGTTAATCCATGTGTGGTTTGTGGAAAGAACACACATGCAATGACTCAGGGGGATCCATGTGTGGTTTGTGGAAAAGAACACACATGCAATGACCACTGGTTGATCCAAATGTGGTTTGTGGAAAGAACACACATGTAGTGAACACTAGTGGATCCATATGTGATTTGTGAAAAGAACACACATGCAATGGCATTGGTTGATCCATATGTGGTTTGTGAAAAGAACACACATGCAATCCCATTGGTTAATGTATGTGTGGTTTGTGGAAAGGACACACATGCAATGACTCTAGTGGATCCATATGTGGTCTGCGAAAAAAACACACATGCAATAACCATTGGTTGATCCATGTGTGTGTTGTGGAAAGAATACACATGCAATGACACTGGTTGATCCATGTGTGGTTTGTGGAAAGAACACACATGCAATGACTCTAGTGCTGGTTTTAGTATAAGAACACACATGCAATGACTCTAGTGGGTCCATATGTGGTTTGTGAAAGGAACACACATGCAATGACTCTAGTGGATCCATATGTGGTTTGTGGAAAAGAACACACATGCAATGACCACTGGTTGATCCATATGTGGTTTGTGGAAAGAACACACATGCAATGACACTGGTTGATCTATGAGTGGTTTGTGGAAAGAACACAAATGCAATGACTCTAGTGCTACTTTCAGTATAAGAACACACATGTAATGACTCTACTGGGTCCATATGTGGTTTGTGAAAATAACACACATGCAATGACAATAGTGGATGCATATGTGGTTTGTGGAAAAGAACAAACATGCAATGACACTAGTTGATCCATGTGTGGTTTTTGAAAAGAACACACATGCAATGACTCTAGTGCTCGTTTTAGTATAAGAACACACATGCAATGATACTGGTTGATCCATGTGTGGTTTGTCGAAAGAACACACATGCAATGACACTAGTGGATCCATATGTGGTTTGTGGAAAATAACACACATGCAATGACACTAGTTGATCCATGTGTGGTTTGTGGAAAGAACACACATGCAATGACTCTAGTGCTGGTTTTAGTATAAGAACACACATGCAATGACTCTAATGGGTCCATATGTGGTTTGTGAAAAGGAAACACATGCAATGACTCTAGTGGATCCATATGTGGTTTGTGGAAAAGAACACACATGCAATGAACACAGGTGGATCCATAAGTGGTTTGTGGAAAGAACACACATGCAGTGAACACTGGTGGATCCATATGTGATTTGTGAAAAGAACACACATGCAATGCCATTGGTTGATCCACATGTGGTTTTTGAAAAGAACACAGATGCAATACCTTGGTTAATCGATGTGTGGTTTGTGGGAAGAACACACATGCAATGACTCTAGTGGATCCGTATGTGGTTTTTGGAAAAGAACGCACATGCAATGACCACTGGTTGATCCATGTGTGGTTCATGACAGCAACACACATGCAATGACCCTAGTGCTGGTTTTAGTATAAGAACACACATGCAATGACTCTAGTGGGTCCATATGTGGTTTGTGAAAAGAACACACATGCAATGACTCTAGTTGATCCATATGTGGTTTGTGGAAAAGAACACACATGCAATGACTCTAGTGGATCCGTATGTGGTTTTTGGAAAAGAACGCACATGCAATGACCACTGGTTGATCCATGTGTGGTTCATGACAGCAACACACATGCAATGACCCTAGTGCTGGTTTTAGTATAAGAACACACATGCAATGACTCTAGTGGGTCCATATGTGGTTTGTGAAAAGAACACACATGCAATGACTCTAGTGGATCCGTATGTGGTTTGTGGGAAAGAACACACATGCAATGAACACTGGTGGATCCATTAGTGGTTTGTGAAAAGAACACACATGTAGTGAACACTGGTAGATCCATATGTCATTTGTGAAAATAACACACATGCAATGCGATTGGTTGATCCATATGTGGTTTGTGAAAAGAACACACATGCAATGCCATTGGTTAATCCATGTGTGGTTTGTGGAAAGAACACACATGCAATGACTCTAGTGGATCCATATGTGGTCTGCGGAAAGAACACACATGCAATAACCACTGGTTGATCAATGTGTGGTTCATGACAGGAACACACATGCAATGAACACTGGTGGATCCGTATGTGGTTCTTGACAGGAACACACATGCAATGACTCTGGTACTTGTTTTAGTATAAGAACACATATGCAATGACTCTAGTGGGTCCATATGTGGTTTGTGAAAAGAACACACATGCAATGACTTAGGGGGATCCATGTGTGGTTTGTGGAAAAGAACACACATGCAATGACCACTTGTTGATCCATATGTGGTTTGTGGAAAGAACACACATGAAGTGAACACTGGTGGATCCATATGTGATTTGTGGAAAGAACACACATGCAATGCCATTGGTTGATCCATATGTGGTTTGTGAAAAGAAAACACATGCAATGCCATTGGTTAATCCATGTGTGGTTTGTGGAAAGAACACACATGCAATGACTATAGTGGATCCATATGTGGTCTGCGGAAAGAACACACATGCAATAACCACTGGTTGATCCATGTGTGTATTGTGGAAAGAACACACATGAAATGACACTGGTTGATCTATGTGTGGTTTGTGGAAAGAACACACATGCAATGACTCTAGTCCTTGTTTTAGTATAAGAACACACATGCAATGACTCTAGTGGGTCCATATGTGGTTTGTGAAAGGAACACACATGCAATGACTCTAGTGGATCCATATGTGGTTTGTGGAAAAGAACACACATGCAATGACCACTGGTTGATCCATATGTGGTTTGTGGAAAGAACACACATGCAGTGACTCTAGTGGATCCATATGTGGTTTGTGGAAAAGAACACACATGCAATGCCATTGGTTGATCCATATGTGGTTTGTGAAAACAACACACATGCAATGCCATTGGTTAATCCATGTGTGGTTTGTGGAAATAACACACATGCAATGCCTCTAGTGGATCCATATGTGGTTTGTGGAAAAGCACACACATGCAATGACAACTGGTTGATCCATGTGTGGTTCATGACAGGAACACACATGCAATGACACTGGTTGATCCATGTGTGGTTCTTGACAGGAACACACATGCAATGACTCTAGTGCTGGTTTTAGTATAAGAACACACATGCAATGACTCCAGTGGGTCCATATGTGGTTTGTGAAAAGAACACACATGCAATGACTCAAGTGGATCCATATGTGGTTTGTGGAAACGAACACACATGCAATAAACACTGGTGGATCCATAAGTGGTTTGTGGAAAGAACACACATGAGGTGAACACTGGTGGATCCATATGTGATTTGTGAAAAGAACACACATGCAATGCCATTGGTTGATCCATATGTGGTTTGTGAAAAGAACACGCATTCAATTCGATTGGTTAATCCATGTGTGGTTTGTGGAAAGAACACACATGCAATGACTCTAGTGGATCCATATGTGGTCTGTGGAAAGAACACACATGCAATAAGCACTGGTTGATCCATGTGTGGTTCATGACAGGAACACACATGCAATGAACACTGGTGGATCTGTATGTGGTTCTTGATAGTAACACACATGCAATGACTCTAGTGCTGGTTTTAGTATAAGAACACACATGCAATGACTCTAGTGGGTCCATATGTGGTTTGTGAAAAGAAAACACATGCAATGACTCTAGTGGATCCATATGTGGTTTGTGGAAAAGAACACACATGCAATGAACACTAGTGGATCCATAAGTGGTTTGTGGAAAGAACACACATGCAGTGAACACTGGTGGATCCATATGTGATTTGTGAAAACAACACACATGCAATGCCATTGGTTGATCCATATGTGGTTTGTGAAAAGAACACACATGCAATGCCATTGGTTAATCCACGTCTGGTTTGTGGAAAAAACACACATGCAACGACTCTAGTGGATCCATATGTGGTTTGTGGAAAAGAACACACATGTAATGACCACTGGTTGATCCATACGTGGTTTTTGGAAAGAACACACATGCAATGACACTGGTTGATCCATGTGTGGTTTGTGGAAATAACACACATGCAATGACTCTAGTGCTGGTTTTAGTATAAGAACACACAAGCAATGACTCTAGTGGGTCCATATGTGGTTTGTCAAAAGAACACACATGCAATGACTCTAGTGGATCCATTTGTGGTTTATGGAAAAGAAAACACATGCAATGAACACTAGTGGATTCATAATTGGTTTCTGGAAAGAACACACATGCAGTGAACACTGGTGGATCCATATGTGATTTGTAAAAAGAACACACATGCAATGCCATTGGTTGATTCATATGTGGTTTGTGAAAAGAACACACATGCAATGCCATTGCTTAATACATGTGTGGTTTGTGGAAAGAACACACATGCAATGACTCTAGTGGATCCATATGTGGTTTATGGAAAAGAATACACATGCAATGACCACTGATTGATCCATGTGTGGTTCATGACAGGAACACACATGCACTGACACTGGTTGATCCATGTGTGGTTCTTGAGAGGAACACACATGCAATGATTCTAGTGCTGGTTTTAGTATAAGAACACACATGCAATGACTCTTGTGGGTCTATATGTGGTTTGCGAAAATAACACACATGCAATGACTCTAGTGGATCCATATGTGGTTTGTGGAAAAGAACACAGATGCAATGAACAATGGTGGATCCATAAGTGGTTTGTGGAAAGAACACACATGCAGTGAACACTGGTGGATCCATATGTGATTTGTGAAAAGAACACACATGCAATGCCATTGGTTGATCCATGTGTGGTTTGTGGAAAGAACACACATGCAATGACTCTATTTGATCCATAGCTGGTCTGTGGAAAGAACACACATGCAATAACCACTGGTTGATCCATATGTGGTTTGTGGAAAAGAACACACATGCAATGACCACTGGTTGATCCATATGTGGTTTGTGGAAAGAACACACATGCAATGACACCGGTTGATCCATGTGTGGTTTGTGGAAAGAACACAAATGCAATGACTCTAGTGCTGGTTTTAGTATAAGAACACACATGTAATGACTCTACTTGGTCCATATGTGGTTTGTGAAAAGAACACACATGCAATGATACTAGTGGATCCATATGTGGTTTGTGGAAAAGAACAAACATGCAATGACACTAGTTGATCCATGTGTGGTTTTTGAAAAGAACACACATGCAATGACTCTAGTGCTCGTTTTAGTATAAGAACACACATGCAATGATACTGGTTGATCCATGTGTGGTTTGTGGAAAGAACACACATGCAATGACTCTACTACTGGTTGTAGTATAAGAACACACATGCAATGACTCTAGTGGGTCCATATGTGGTTTGTGAAAAGAAAACACATGCAATGACTCTAGTGGGTCCATATGTGGTTTGCAAAAAGAACACACATGCAATGACTCTAGTGGATCCATATGTGGTTTGTGGAAAAGAATACACATGCAATGAACACCGGTGGATCCATATGTGGTTTGTGGAAAGAACACACATGCAGTGAACACTGGTGGATCCATATGTGATTTGTGAAAAGAACACACATGCAATGCCATTGGTTGATCCATATGTGGTTTGTGAAAAGAACACACATGCAATGCCATTGGTTAATCCATGTGTGGTTTGTGGAAAGAACACACATGCAATGCCTCTGGTGGATCCATATGTGGTTTGTGGAAAAGCACACACATGCAATGACAACTGGTTGATCCATGTGTGGTTCATGACAGGAACACACATGCAATTACACTGGTTGATCCATGTGTGGTTCTTGACAGGAACACACATGCAATGACTCTAGTGATGGTTTTAGTATAAGAACACACATGAAATGACTCTAGTGGGTCCATATGTGGTTTGTGAAAAGAAAACACATGCAATGACTCTAGTGGATCCATATGTGGTTTGTGGAAAAGAACACACATGCAATGAACACTAGTGGGTCCATAAGTGGTTTGTGGAAAGAACACACATGCAGTGAACACTGGTGGATCCATATGTGATTTGTGAAAAGAACACACATGCAATGCCATTGGTTGATCCATATGTGGTTTGTGAAAAGAACACACATGCAATGCCATTGGTTAATCGATGTGTGGTTTGTGGAAAGAACACACATGCATTGACTCTAGTGGATCCATATGTGGGTTTTGGAAAAGAACGCACATGCAATGACCACTGGTTGATCCATGTGTGGTTCATGACAGGAACACACATGCAATGACACTGGTTGATCCATGTGTGGTTCTTGACAGGAACACACATGCAATGACTCTAGTGCTGGTTTTTGTATAAGAACACACATGCAATGACTCTAGTGGGTCCATATGTGGTTTGTGAAAAGAACACACATGCAATGACTCTAGTGGATCCATATGTGGTTTGTGGGAAAGAACACACATGCAATGAACACTGGTGGATCCATAAGAGGTTTGTGGAAATAACACACATGCAGTGAACCCTGGTGGATCCATATGTCATTTGTGAAAAGAACACACATGCAATGCGATTGGTTGGTCCATACGTGGTTTGTGAAAAGAACACACATGCAATAACCACTGGTTGATCAAAGTGTGGTTCATGACAGGAACACACATGCAATGAACACTGGTGGATCCATATGTGGTTCTTGACAGGAACACACATGCAATGACACTGGTACTGGTTTTAGTATAAGAGCACATATGCAATGACTCTAGTGGGTCCATATGTGGTTTGTGAAAAGAACACACATGCATTGACTCAGGGGGATCCATGTGTGGCTTCTGGAAAAGAACACACATGCAATGACCACTGGTTGATCCATATGTGGTTTGTGGAAAGAACACACATGAAGTGAACACTGGTGGATCCATATGTGATTTTTGGAAAGAACACACATGCATTGCCATTGGTTGATCCATATGTGGTTTGTGAAAAGAAAACACACACAATGCCATTGGTTAGTCCATGTGTGGTTTGTGGAAAGAAAACACATGCAATGACTCTAGTGGATCCATATGTGGTCTGCGGAAAGAACACACATGCAATAACCACTAATTGATCCATATGTGTGTTGTGGAAAGAACACACATGCAATGACACTAGTTGATCCATATGTGGTTTGTGGAAAGAACACACATGCAATAACTCTAGTCCTTGTTTTAGTATAAGAACACACATGCAATGACTCTAGTGGGTCCATATGTGGTTTGTGAAAAGAACACACGTGCAATGACTCTAGTGGATCCATATGTGGTTTGTGGAAAAGAACACACATGCAATGACCACTGGTTGATCCATATGTGGTTTGTGGAAAGAACACACATGCAGTGACTCTAGTGGATCCATATGTGGTTTGTGGAAAAGAACACACATGCAATGCCATTGGTTGATCCATATGTGGTTTGTGAAAACAACACACATGCAATGCCATTGGTTAATCCATGTGTGGTTTGTGGAAAGAACACACATGCAATGCCTCTAGTGGATCCATATGTGGTTTGTGGAAAAGCACACACATGCAATGACAACTGGTTGATCCATGTGTGGTTCATGACACGAACACACATGCAATGACACTTGTTGATCCAAGTGTGGTTCTTGACAGGAACACACATGCAATGACTCTAGTGCTGGTTTTAGTATAAGAAAACACATGCAATGACTCTAGTGGGTCCATATGTGGTTTGTGAAAAGAACACACATGCAATGACTCTAGTGGATCCATATGTGGTTTGTGGAAAAGAACACACATGCAATAAACACTGGTGGATCCATAAGTGGTTTGTGGAAAGAAGACACATAAAAAGAACACTGGTGGATCCATATGTGATTTGTGAAAAGAACAAACATGCAATGCCATTGGTTGATCCATATGTGGTTTGTGAAAAGAACACGCATTCAATTCGATTGGTTAATCTATGTGTGGTTTGTGGAAAGAACACACATGCAATGACTCTAGTGGATCCATATGTGGTCTGTGGAAAGAACACACATGCAATAACCACTGGTTGATCCATGTGTGGTTCATGACAGGAACACACATGCAATGAACACTGGTGGATCTGTATGTGGTTCTTGACAGGAACACACACGCAATGACTCTAGTGCTGGTTTTAGTATAAGAACACACATGCAATGAAACTAGTGGGTCCATATGTGGTTTGTGAAAAGAAAACACATGCAATGATTCTAGTGGATCCATATGTGGTTTGTGGAAAAGAACACACATGCAATGAACACTAGTGTATCCATAAGTGGTTTGTGGAAAGAACACACATGCAGTGAACACTGGTGGATCCATATGTGATTTGTGAAAACAACACACATGCAATGCCATTGGTTGATCCATATGTGGTTTGTGAAAAGAACACACATGCAATGCCATTGGTTAATCCATGTGTGGTTTGTGCAAAGAACACACATGCAACAACTCTAGTGGATCCATATGTGGTTTGTGGATCCATATGTGGTCTGTCGAAAAGAACACACATGCAATGACCACTGGTTGATCCATACGTGGTTTCTGGAAAGAACACACATGCAATGACACTAGTTGATCCATGTGTGGTTTGTGGAAAGAACACACATGCAATGACTCTAGTGCTGGTTTTAGTATAAGAACACACATGCAATGACTCTAGTGGGTCCGTATGTGGTTTGTGAAAAGAACACACATGCAATGACTCTAGTGGATCCATTTGTGGTTTGTGGAAAATAAAACACATGCAATGAACACTGGTGGATTCATAATTGGTTTGTGGAAAGAACACACATGCATTAAACACTGGTGGATCCATATGTGATTTGTAAAAAGAACACACATGCAATGCCATTGGTTGATCCATATGTGGTTTGTGAAAAGAACACACATGCAATGCCATTGGTTAATCCATGTGTGGTTTGTGGAAAGAACACACATGCAATGCCTCTGGTGGATCCATATGTGGTTTGTGGAAAAGCACACACATGCAATGACAACTGGTTGATCCATGTGTGGTTCATGACAGGAACACACATGCAATTACACTGGTTGATCCATGTGTGGTTCTTGACAGGAACACACATGCAATGACTCTAGTGCTGGTTTTAGTATAAGAACACACATGCAATGACTCTAGTGGGTCTATATGTGGTTTGTGAAAAGAACACACATGCAATGACTCTAGTGGATCCATATGTGGTTTGTGGAAAAGAACACACATGCAATAAACGCTGGTGGATCCATAAGTGGTTTGTGGAAAGAACACACATGAAGTGAACACTGGTGGATCCATATGTGATTTGTGAAAAGAACACACATGCAATGCCATTGGTTGATCCATATGTGGTTTGTGAAAAGAACACACATTCAATTCGATTGGTTAATCCATGTGTGGTTTGTGGAAAGAACACACATGCATAGACTCTAGTGGATCCATATGTGGTCTGTGGAAAGAACACACATGCAATAACCACTGGTTGATCCATGTGTGGTTCATGACAGGAACACACATGCAATGAACACTGGTGGATCTGTATGTGGTTCTTGACAGGAACACACATGCAATGACTCTAGTGCTGGTTTTAGGATAAGAACACACATGCAATGAAACTAGTGGGTCCATATGTGGTTTGTGAAAAGAAAACACATGCAATGACTCTAGTGGATCCATATGTGGTTTGTGGAAATGAACACACATGCAATGAACACTAGTGGGTCCATCAGTGGTTTGTGGAAAGAACACACATGCAGTGAACACTGGTGGATCCATACGTGATTTGTGAAAACAGCACACATGCAATGCCATTGGATGATCCATATGTGGTTTGTGAAAAGAACACACATGCAATGCCATTGGTTAATCCATGTGTGGTTTGTGGAAAGAACACACATGCAACGACTCTAGTGGATCCATATGTGGTCTATGGATCCATATGTGGTCTATGGAAAAGAACACACATGCAATGAGCACTAGTTGATCCATACGTGGTTTGTGGAAAGAACACACATGCAATGACACTGGTTGATCCATGTGTGGTTTGTGGAAAGAACACACATGCAATGACTCTAGTGCTGATTTTAGTATAAGAACACACATGCAATGACTCTAGTGGGTCCATATGTGGTTTGTGAAAACAACACACATGGAATGACTCTAGTGGATCCATTTGTGGTTTGTGGAAAAGAGAACACATGCAATGAACACTGGTGGATTCATAATTGGTTTGTGGAAAGAACACACATGCATTGAACACTGGTGGATCCATATGTGATTTGTAAAAAGAACACACATGCAATGCCATTGGTTGATCCATATGTGGTTTGTGAAAAGAACACACATGCAATGCCATTGGTTAATCCATGTGTGGTTTGTGGAAAGAACACACATGCAATGCCTCTGGTGGATCCATATGTGGTTTGTGGAAAAGCACACACATGCAATGACAACTGGTTGATCCATGTGTGCTTCATGACAGGAACACACATGCAATTACACTGGTTGATCCATGTGTGGTTCTTGACAGGAACACACATGCAATGATTCTAGTGCTGGTTTTAGTATAAGAACACACATGCAATGACTCTTGTAGGGCCATATGTGGTTTGCGAAAAGAACACACATGCAATGACTCTAGTGGATCCATATGTGGTTTGTGGAAAAGAACACACATGCAATGAACACTGGTGGATCCATAAGTGGTTTGTGGAAAGAACACACATGCACTGAACACTGGTGGATCCATATGTGATTTGTGAAAAGAACACACATGCAATGCCATTGGTTGATCCATGTGTGGTTTGTGGAAAGAACACACATGCAATGACTCTAGTTGATCCATATGTGGTCTGTGGAAAGAACACACATGCAATAACCACTGGTTGATCCATGTGTGGTTTGTGGAAAGAACACACATGCAATGAACACTAGTGGGTCCATAAGTGGTTTGTGGAAAGAACACACATGCAGTGAACACTGGTGGATCCATATGTGATTTGTGAAAAGAACACACATGCAATGCCATTGGTTGATCCATATGTGGTTTGTGAAAAGAACACACATGCAATGCCATTGGTTAATCGATGTGTGGTTTGTGGAAAGAACACACATGCATTGACTCTAGTGGATCCATATGTGGGTTTTGGAAAAGAACGCACATGCAATGACCACTGGTTGATCCATGTGTGGTTCATGACAGGAACACACATGCAATGACACTGGTTGATCCATGTGTGGTTCTTGACAGGAACACACATGCAATGACTCTAGTGCTGGTTTTTGTATAAGAACACACATGCAATGACTCTAGTGGGTCCATATGTGGTTTGTGAAAAGAACACACATGCAATGACTCTAGTGGATCCATATGTGGTTTGTGGGAAAGAACACACATGCAATGAACACTGGTGGATCCATAAGAGGTTTGTGGAAATAACACACATGCAGTGAACCCTGGTGGATCCATATGTCATTTGTGAAAAGAACACACATGCAATGCGATTGGTTGGTCCATACGTGGTTTGTGAAAAGAACACACATGCAATAACCACTGGTTGATCAAAGTGTGGTTCATGACAGGAACACACATGCAATGAACACTGGTGGATCCATATGTGGTTCTTGACAGGAACACACATGCAATGACACTGGTACTGGTTTTAGTATAAGAGCACATATGCAATGACTCTAGTGGGTCCATATGTGGTTTGTGAAAAGAACACACATGCATTGACTCAGGGGGATCCATGTGTGGCTTCTGGAAAAGAACACACATGCAATGACCACTGGTTGATCCATATGTGGTTTGTGGAAAGAACACACATGAAGTGAACACTGGTGGATCCATATGTGATTTTTGGAAAGAACACACATGCATTGCCATTGGTTGATCCATATGTGGTTTGTGAAAAGAAAACACACACAATGCCATTGGTTAGTCCATGTGTGGTTTGTGGAAAGAAAACACATGCAATGACTCTAGTGGATCCATATGTGGTCTGCGGAAAGAACACACATGCAATAACCACTAATTGATCCATATGTGTGTTGTGGAAAGAACACACATGCAATGACACTAGTTGATCCATATGTGGTTTGTGGAAAGAACACACATGCAATAACTCTAGTCCTTGTTTTAGTATAAGAACACACATGCAATGACTCTAGTGGGTCCATATGTGGTTTGTGAAAAGAACACACGTGCAATGACTCTAGTGGATCCATATGTGGTTTGTGGAAAAGAACACACATGCAATGACCACTGGTTGATCCATATGTGGTTTGTGGAAAGAACACACATGCAGTGACTCTAGTGGATCCATATGTGGTTTGTGGAAAAGAACACACATGCAATGCCATTGGTTGATCCATATGTGGTTTGTGAAAACAACACACATGCAATGCCATTGGTTAATCCATGTGTGGTTTGTGGAAAGAACACACATGCAATGCCTCTAGTGGATCCATATGTGGTTTGTGGAAAAGCACACACATGCAATGACAACTGGTTGATCCATGTGTGGTTCATGACACGAACACACATGC
The DNA here is from genome assembly GCA_916181665.1 of Avena sativa. Taxonomy (NCBI): domain Eukaryota; kingdom Viridiplantae; phylum Streptophyta; class Magnoliopsida; order Poales; family Poaceae; genus Avena; species Avena sativa. Next base: position 253,329,829 of record OV702292.1, on the reverse strand, counting down.
AATGACACTTGTTGATCCAAGTGTGGTTCTTGACAGGAACACACATGCAATGACTCTAGTGCTGGTTTTAGTATAAGAAAACACATGCAATGACTCTAGTGGGTCCATATGTGGTTTGTGAAAAGAACACACATGCAATGACTCTAGTGGATCCATATGTGGTTTGTGGAAAAGAACACACATGCAATAAACACTGGTGGATCCATAAGTGGTTTGTGGAAAGAAGACACATAAAAAGAACACTGGTGGATCCATATGTGATTTGTGAAAAGAACAAACATGCAATGCCATTGGTTGATCCATATGTGGTTTGTGAAAAGAACACGCATTCAATTCGATTGGTTAATCTATGTGTGGTTTGTGGAAAGAACACACATGCAATGACTCTAGTGGATCCATATGTGGTCTGTGGAAAGAACACACATGCAATAACCACTGGTTGATCCATGTGTGGTTCATGACAGGAACACACATGCAATGAACACTGGTGGATCTGTATGTGGTTCTTGACAGGAACACACACGCAATGACTCTAGTGCTGGTTTTAGTATAAGAACACACATGCAATGAAACTAGTGGGTCCATATGTGGTTTGTGAAAAGAAAACACATGCAATGATTCTAGTGGATCCATATGTGGTTTGTGGAAAAGAACACACATGCAATGAACACTAGTGTATCCATAAGTGGTTTGTGGAAAGAACACACATGCAGTGAACACTGGTGGATCCATATGTGATTTGTGAAAACAACACACATGCAATGCCATTGGTTGATCCATATGTGGTTTGTGAAAAGAACACACATGCAATGCCATTGGTTAATCCATGTGTGGTTTGTGCAAAGAACACACATGCAACAACTCTAGTGGATCCATATGTGGTTTGTGGATCCATATGTGGTCTGTCGAAAAGAACACACATGCAATGACCACTGGTTGATCCATACGTGGTTTCTGGAAAGAACACACATGCAATGACACTAGTTGATCCATGTGTGGTTTGTGGAAAGAACACACATGCAATGACTCTAGTGCTGGTTTTAGTATAAGAACACACATGCAATGACTCTAGTGGGTCCGTATGTGGTTTGTGAAAAGAACACACATGCAATGACTCTAGTGGATCCATTTGTGGTTTGTGGAAAATAAAACACATGCAATGAACACTGGTGGATTCATAATTGGTTTGTGGAAAGAACACACATGCATTAAACACTGGTGGATCCATATGTGATTTGTAAAAAGAACACACATGCAATGCCATTGGTTGATCCATATGTGGTTTGTGAAAAGAACACACATGCAATGCCATTGGTTAATCCATGTGTGGTTTGTGGAAAGAACACACATGCAATGCCTCTGGTGGATCCATATGTGGTTTGTGGAAAAGCACACACATGCAATGACAACTGGTTGATCCATGTGTGGTTCATGACAGGAACACACATGCAATTACACTGGTTGATCCATGTGTGGTTCTTGACAGGAACACACATGCAATGACTCTAGTGCTGGTTTTAGTATAAGAACACACATGCAATGACTCTAGTGGGTCTATATGTGGTTTGTGAAAAGAACACACATGCAATGACTCTAGTGGATCCATATGTGGTTTGTGGAAAAGAACACACATGCAATAAACGCTGGTGGATCCATAAGTGGTTTGTGGAAAGAACACACATGAAGTGAACACTGGTGGATCCATATGTGATTTGTGAAAAGAACACACATGCAATGCCATTGGTTGATCCATATGTGGTTTGTGAAAAGAACACACATTCAATTCGATTGGTTAATCCATGTGTGGTTTGTGGAAAGAACACACATGCATAGACTCTAGTGGATCCATATGTGGTCTGTGGAAAGAACACACATGCAATAACCACTGGTTGATCCATGTGTGGTTCATGACAGGAACACACATGCAATGAACACTGGTGGATCTGTATGTGGTTCTTGACAGGAACACACATGCAATGACTCTAGTGCTGGTTTTAGGATAAGAACACACATGCAATGAAACTAGTGGGTCCATATGTGGTTTGTGAAAAGAAAACACATGCAATGACTCTAGTGGATCCATATGTGGTTTGTGGAAATGAACACACATGCAATGAACACTAGTGGGTCCATCAGTGGTTTGTGGAAAGAACACACATGCAGTGAACACTGGTGGATCCATACGTGATTTGTGAAAACAGCACACATGCAATGCCATTGGATGATCCATATGTGGTTTGTGAAAAGAACACACATGCAATGCCATTGGTTAATCCATGTGTGGTTTGTGGAAAGAACACACATGCAACGACTCTAGTGGATCCATATGTGGTCTATGGATCCATATGTGGTCTATGGAAAAGAACACACATGCAATGAGCACTAGTTGATCCATACGTGGTTTGTGGAAAGAACACACATGCAATGACACTGGTTGATCCATGTGTGGTTTGTGGAAAGAACACACATGCAATGACTCTAGTGCTGATTTTAGTATAAGAACACACATGCAATGACTCTAGTGGGTCCATATGTGGTTTGTGAAAACAACACACATGGAATGACTCTAGTGGATCCATTTGTGGTTTGTGGAAAAGAGAACACATGCAATGAACACTGGTGGATTCATAATTGGTTTGTGGAAAGAACACACATGCATTGAACACTGGTGGATCCATATGTGATTTGTAAAAAGAACACACATGCAATGCCATTGGTTGATCCATATGTGGTTTGTGAAAAGAACACACATGCAATGCCATTGGTTAATCCATGTGTGGTTTGTGGAAAGAACACACATGCAATGCCTCTGGTGGATCCATATGTGGTTTGTGGAAAAGCACACACATGCAATGACAACTGGTTGATCCATGTGTGCTTCATGACAGGAACACACATGCAATTACACTGGTTGATCCATGTGTGGTTCTTGACAGGAACACACATGCAATGATTCTAGTGCTGGTTTTAGTATAAGAACACACATGCAATGACTCTTGTAGGGCCATATGTGGTTTGCGAAAAGAACACACATGCAATGACTCTAGTGGATCCATATGTGGTTTGTGGAAAAGAACACACATGCAATGAACACTGGTGGATCCATAAGTGGTTTGTGGAAAGAACACACATGCACTGAACACTGGTGGATCCATATGTGATTTGTGAAAAGAACACACATGCAATGCCATTGGTTGATCCATGTGTGGTTTGTGGAAAGAACACACATGCAATGACTCTAGTTGATCCATATGTGGTCTGTGGAAAGAACACACATGCAATAACCACTGGTTGATCCATGTGTGGTTTGTGGAAAGAACACACATGCAATGACACTAGTGCTGGTTTTAGTATAAGAACACACATGCAATGACTCTAGTGGGTCCATATGTGGTTTGTGAATAGAACACACATGCAATGACTCTAGTGGATCCATATGTGGTTTGTGGAAAAGAACACACATGCAATGAACACTGGTGGATTCATAATTGGTTTGTGGAAAGAACACACATGCATTGAACACTGGTGGATCCATATGTGATTTGTAAAAAGAACACACATGCAATGCCATTGGTTGATCCATATGTGGTTTGTGAAAAGAATACACGTGCAATGTCATTGGTTAATCCATGTGTGGTTTGTGGAAAGAACAAACATGTAATGACTCTATTGGATCCATATGTGGTCTATGGAAAAGAACACACATGCAATGACCACCGGTTGATCCACATGTGGTTTGTGGAAAGAACACACATGCAATGACATTGGTTGATCCATGTGTGGTTCTTGACAGGAACACACATCCAATGACTCTAGTGCTGGTTTTAGTATAAGAACACACATGCAATGACTCTAGTGGGTCCATATGTGGTTTGTGAAAAGAACACACAAGCAATGACTCTAGTGGATCCATTTGTGGTTTGTGGAAAAGAAAACACATGCAATGAACACTGGTGGATTCATAATTGGTTTGTGGAAAGAACACACATGCATTGAACACTGGTGGATCCATATGTGATTTGTAAAAAGAACACACATGCAATGCCATTGGTTGATCCATATGTGGTTTGTGAAAAGAATACACGTGCAATGTCATTGGTTAATCCATGTGTGGTTTGTGGAACGAACACACATGCAATGACTCTAGTGGATCCATATGTGGTTTATGGAAAAGAATACACATGCAATGACCACTGGTTGATCCATGTGTGGTTCATGACAGGAACACACATGCACTGACACTGGTTGATCCATGTGTGGTTCTTGAGAGGACACACATGCAATGATTCTAGTTCTGGTTTTAGTATAAGAACACACATGAAATGACTCTTGTGGGTCCATATGTGGTTTGCGAAAAGAACACACATGCAATGACTCTAGTGGATCCATATGTGGTTTGTGGAAAAGAACACACATGCAATGAACACTGGTGGATCCATAAGTGGTTTGTGGAAAGAACATACATGCACTGAACACTGGTGGATCCATATGTGATTTGTGAAAAGAACACACATGCAATGCCATTGGTTGATCCATGTGTGGTTTGTGGAAAGAACACACATGCAATGACTCTAGTTGATCCATATGTGGTCTGTGGAAAGAACACACATGCAATAACCACTGGTTGATTCATGTATGGTTTGTGGAAAGAACACACAAGCAATGACACTAGTGCTGGTTTTAGTATAAGAACACACATGCAATGACTCTAGTGGGTCCATATGTGGTTTGTGAAAAGAACACACATGCAATGACTCTAGTTGATCCATATGTGGTTTGTGGAAAAGAACGCACATGCAATGAACACTGGTGGATCCATAAGTGGTTTGTGGAAAGAACACACATGCGGTGCACACTAGTGGATCCATATGTGATTTGTGAAAACACACATGCAATGCCATTGGTTGATCCATATGTGGTTTGTGAAAAGAACACACATGCAATGCCATTGGTTAATCCATGTGTGGTTTGTGGAAAGAACAGACATGCAATGACTCTATTGGATCCATATGTGTTCTATGGAAAAGAACACACATGCAATGACCACCGGTTGATCCATATGTGGTTTGTGGAAAGAACACACATGCAATGACATTGGATGATCCATGTGTGGTTCTTGACAGGAACACACATCCAATGACTCTAGTGCTGGTTTTAGTATAAGAACACACATGCAATGACTCTAGTGGGTCCATATGTGGTTTCTGAATAGAACACACATGCAATGACTCTAGTGGATCCATATGTGGTTTGTGGAAAAAACACACATGCAATGAACACTGGTGGATCCATAAGTGGTTTGTGGAAAGAACACACATGCAGTGAACACTGGTGGATCCATATGTGATTTGTGAAAAGAACACACATGCAATGCCATTGGTTGATCCATATGTGGTTTGCGAAAAGAACACACATGCAATGCCATTGGTGAATCTATGTGTGGTTTGTGGAAAGAACACACATGCAATGACTCTAGTGGATCCATATGTGGTTTGTGCAAAAGAATACACATGCAATGACCACTGGTTGATCCATGTGTGGTTCATGACAGGAACGCACATGCAATGACACTGGTTGGTCCATGTGTGGTTAACACAAATGCAATGACTCTAGTGCTATTTTTAGTATAAGAACACACATGCAATGACTCTAGTGGGTCCATATGTGGTTTGTGAAAAGAACACACATGCAATGACTCTATTGGATCCATATGTGGTTTGTGGAAAAGAATGCACATGCAATGAACACTGGTGGATCCATCAGTGGTTTGTGGAAAGAACACACATGCAGTGAACACTGGTGGATCCATATGTGATTTGTGAAAAGAACACACATGCAATGCCATTGGTTGATCCATATGTGGTTTGTGAAAAGAACACACATGCAATGCCATTAGTTAATCCATGTGTGGTTTGTGGAAAGAACACACATCCAATGGCTCTAGTGGATCCATATGTGGTTTGTGGAAAAGAACACACATGCAATGACCACTGGTTGATCCATATGTGGTTTGTGGAAAGAACACACATGTAATGACACTGGATGATCCTTGTGTGGTTTGTGGAAAGAACACACATGCAATGACTCTAGTGCTGGTTTTAGTATAAGAACACACATGCAATGACTCTAGTGGGTCCATATGTGGTTTGTGAAAAGAACACACAAGCAATGACTCTAGTGGATCCATTTGTGGTTTGTGGAAAAGAAAACACATGCAATGAACACTGGTGGATTCATAATTGGTTTGTGGAAAGAACACACATGCATTGAACACTGGTGGATCCATATGTGATTTGTAAAAAGAACACACATGCAATGCCATTGGTTGATCCATATGTGGTTTGTGAAAAGAATACACGTGCAATGTCATTGGTTAATCCATGTGTGGTTTGTGGAAAGAACACACATGCAATGACTCTAGTGGATCCATATGTGGTTTATGGAAAAGAATACACATGCAATGACCACTGGTTGATCCATGTGTGGTTCATGACAGGAACACACATGCACTGACACTGGTTGATCCATGTGTGGTTCTTGAGAGGACACACATGCAATGATTCTAGTTCTGGTTTTAGTATAAGAACACACATGCAATGACTCTTGTGGGTCCATATGTGGTTTGCGAAAAGAACACACATGCAATGACTCTGGTGGATCCATGTGTGGTTTGTGGAAAAGAACACACATGCAATGAACACTGGTGGATCCATAAGTGGTTTGTGGAAAGAACATACATGCACTGAACACTGGTGGATCCATATGTGATTTGTGAAAAGAACACACATGCAATGCCATTGGTTGATCCATGTGTGGTTTGTGGAAAGAACACACATGCAATGACTCTAGTTGATCCATATGTGGTCTGTGGAAAGAACACACATGCAATAACCACTGGTTGATTCATGTATGGTTTGTGGAAAGAACACACAAGCAATGACACTAGTGCTGGTTTTAGTATAAGAACACACATGCAATGACTCTAGTGGGTCCATATGTGGTTTGTGAAAAGAACACACATGCAATGACTCTAGTTGATCCATATGTGGTTTGTGGAAAAGAACGCACATGCAATGAACACTGGTGGATCCATAAGTGGTTTGTGGAAAGAACACACATGCGGTGCACACTAGTGGATCCATATGTGATTTGTGAAAACACACATGCAATGCCATTGGTTGATCCATATGTGGTTTGTGAAAAGAACACACATGCAATGCCATTGGTTAATCCATGTGTGGTTTGTGGAAAGAACAGACATGCAATGACTCTATTGGATCCATATGTGTTCTATGGAAAAGAACACACATGCAATGACCACCGGTTGATCCATATGTGGTTTGTGGAAAGAACACACATGCAATGACATTGGATGATCCATGTGTGGTTCTTGACAGGAACACACATCCAATGACTCTAGTGCTGGTTTTAGTATAAGAACACACATGCAATGACTCTAGTGGGTCCATATGTGGTTTCTGAATAGAACACACATGCAATGACTCTAGTGGATCCATATGTGGTTTGTGGAAAAAACACACATGCAATGAACACTGGTGGATCCATAAGTGGTTTGTGGAAAGAACACACATGCAGTGAACACTGGTGGATCCATATGTGATTTGTGAAAAGAACACACATGCAATGCCATTGGTTGATCCATATGTGGTTTGCGAAAAGAACACACATGCAATGCCATTGGTGAATCTATGTGTGGTTTGTGGAAAGAACACACATGCCATGACTCTAGTGGATCCATATGTGGTTTGTGCAAAAGAATACACATGCAATGACCACTGGTTGATCCATGTGTGGTTCATGACAGGAACGCACATGCAATGACACTGGTTGGTCCATGTGTGGTTAACACAAATGCAATGACTCTAGTGCTATTTTTAGTATAAGAACACACATGCAATGACTCTAGTGGGTCCATATGTGGTTTGTGAAAAGAACACACATGCAATGACTCTATTGGATCCATATGTGGTTTGTGGAAAAGAATGCACATGCAATGAACACTGGTGGATCCATCAGTGGTTTGTGGAAAGAACACACATGCAGTGAACACTGGTGGATCCATATGTGATTTGTGAAAAGAACACACATGCAATGCCATTGGTTGATCCATATGTGGTTTGTGAAAAGAACACACATGCAATGCCATTGGTTAATCCATGTGTGGTTTGTGGAAAGAACACACATCCAATGGCTCTAGTGGATCCATATGTGGTTTGTGGAAAAGAACACACATGAAATGACCACTGGTTGATCCATATGTGGTTTGTGGAAAGAACACACATGCAATGACACTGGATGATCCTTGTGTGGTTTGTGGAAAGAACACACATGCAATGACTCTAGTGCTGGTTTTAGTATAAGAACACACATGCAATGACTCTAGTGGGTCCATATGTGGTTTGTGAAAAGAGAACACACATGCAATGACTCTAGTGGATCCATTTGTGGTTTGTGGAAAATAAAACACATGCAATGAACACTGGTGGATCCATAAGTGGTTTGTGGAAAGAACACACATGAAGTGAACACTGGTGGATCCATATGTGATTTGTGAAAAGAACACACATGCAATGCCATTGGTTGATCCATATGTGGTTTGTGAAAAGAACACACATGCAATGCCATTGGTTAATCCCTGTGTGGTTTGTGGAAAGAACACAAAAGCAATGACTCTAGTGGATCCATATGTGGTTTGTGGAAAAGAACACACATGCAATGACCACTGGTTGATCCATATGTGGTTTGTGGAAAGAACACACATGCAATGACACTGGTTGATCCATGTGTGGTTTGTGGAAAGAACACACATGCAATGGCTCTAGTGCTGGTTTTAGTATAAGAACACACATGCAATGACTATAGTGGGTCCATATGTGGTTTGTGAAAAGAACACACATGCAATGACTCTAGTGGATCTATATGTGGTTTGTGGAAAAGAACACACATGCAATGAACACTGGTGGATCCATAAGTGGTTTGTGGAAAGAACACACATGGAGTGAACACTGGTGGATCCATATGTGTGTTGTGAAAAGAACACACATGGAATGCCATTGGTTTATCCACATGTGGTTTGTGAAAAGAACACACATGTAATGCCATTGGTTAATCCATGTGTGGTTTGTGTAAAGAACACACATGCAATGACTCTAGTGGATCCATATGTGGTTTGCGGAAAAGAACACACATGAAATGACAACTGGTTGATCATTGTGTGGTTCATGACAGGAACACACAAGCAATGACACTGGTTGATCCATGTGTGGTTCTTGATAGGAACACACATGCAATTACTCTAGTGCTGATTTTAGTATAAGAACACACATGAAATGACTCTAGTGGGTCCATATGTGGTTTGTGAAAAGAACACACATGCAATGACTCTAGTGGATCCATATGTGGTTTGTGGAAAAGAACACACATGCAATGAACACTGGTGGATCCATAAGTGGTTTGTGGAAAGAACACACATGCAGTGAACACTGGTGGATCCATATGTTATTTGTGAAAAGAACACACATGCAATGCCATTGGTTGATCCATATGTAGTTTGTGAAAAGAACACACATGCAATTCCATTGGTTAATCCATGTGTGGTTTGTGGAAAGAACACACATGCAATGACTCTAGTGGATCCATATGTGGTCTGCGGAAAGAACACGCATGCAATAACCACTGGTTGATCCATGTGTGGTTCATGACAGGAACACACATGCAATGAACACTGGTGGATCCATATGTGGTTCTTGACAGGAACAGACATGCAATGACATTGGTTGATCCTTGTGTGGTTCATGACAGGAACACACATGCAATGACATTGGTTGATCCATGTGTGGTTCATGACAGGAACACACATGCAATGACACTGGTTGATCCATATGTGGTTTGTGGAAAGAACACACATGCAATGACACTGGTGGATCCAAATGTGGTTCATGATAGGAACACACATGCAATGACTCTAGTGGATACATATGTGGTTTGTGGAAAGAACACACATGCAATGAACTCTAGTGGATCTATCTTGGCATAATTTGATGTATGCCATGATGTATTTCATTGTAAAAGACACCCACTTTCCATTTTTATACTACTCAGCTTTGCCCTTTGTTTTTTGATACTACCTAGTTTTGCCCTTTCTCTCTTTCGTAGAAGCCCAAACCCGTGCCCACTCTGTCTGTTACGCCCTGATTGGTTGTCACAGTGGTCAGGCGGATCGTGCGCACCAACCATTGATCCTGTGTGATCCTACGAGGCTCGTTGCACACGTCGTGCCCTTCAAAGGACAGCGCGAGACAGCACAGACGTCTCCCTCAACGAGCCTTCTACAAGAAGGAACACGATGTTGTCCATGGAAAAAGTCGTCGAGTGGTCATGTCATGTTTAATCTAGTCTGCAAAGGCTACAAATCTACTGCACGACAACTGGTCATCCACGGCCCATGGGCTATACCATTTTTACTATGCAGCGCGCCTACACTCTCACTTCCGATAGGCCCCCACCACACAAACCTTCCATGCGGCAGCCGCAGCCGGAAGAGCTGCCTACCGGGGCCCTCAAGGAGGCCTAAATGTCCCTGCATTAAAAACCTAGCCTATTGGGTCCTCCATTCGAACTCATCCACTACTCTCTCTTCCCTATCTAGCAAAACCCCACAATCTTGAACATACTTGCATGAACCTTCTCCATGAAACCAGTGCGTGGGGGTGAGTGTCCGGGCATCATCGCCGGGGTGGTGCTTCACGCGGCAGATTTGGAGGAGCATCACACAGCACAAGGCGAGGAGGACATGCAGTTCAACCCCTTGGGGGACCATGTGCTCGCCGGTGCTGATGACTTCGGAGGCGCTGATGAGGGTGTGGAGTTCGACAAACACGCTCCGCTCGTGTAACCGGAGGTACATCTATTTCTACATGTTTCATATTTTCTGCTCGAGCTTAATCTATCCTGGCATCATAAAAAATCTAGTCCTAATGATTAGATGCAACGTACGAACCGGTACATGGATAGATCTAGTCTGTTCTGAATGAATCCACCTTATTTATTTATTAATAAGTTACCAAGAACACAAACCACATTAATTTAGGAGCAAGCTGGGGAGCCGGCCGTAATGAACTGCTGAACCTGTATTATTGCATCGAAAGTAACTCGGAATGGTGGAAGGAATATATATTTATTATTTTGCTCATTTCGGTTTGTATTCCATACATTACAGGTGGATTCAAGTGATATGGACTCTGACAAGGAGACCAGGGACAACAAGAGCTGCCATGTCATGAACAAACTCAAGAGCGGGATAATCCCTTTCCGCACTCGACTTGGGGAGCTCAGGTGCCCTTTCTGTAAGAAAGGAGTCAACCCAAGGATTTCCAGCTTGATTCTGCATGCGGTTGGCATCGGTAAAAGCCCGGCTAGTAAACACAAGTCGGCGATCAAGGCTAAGCACGCTGCTTATGGAAAATTCCTGAGGGAGTATGTCAAGACCGGCCTATTGTCCCCTTACTTAGGAATCAACAACTTCTAGCCGACCAACCTGTCACTGTGCTGGCCTGGCCACTAATAATATTTAGTTCTCTTACCGTATCTAGACCCTTAAACTATGGGGATTTCTATTTTTGTACCCTTCAAAATATATTCAAGTTCATATGTTTATGGAGTTAAAGTTTTGGTGGCATACTCGTTATTTTGCATGGATAGAGTGGTTCCCCCGACAGATATAAGGGTTATCCTGTCCGCTAGATCATAGAGGATCAACGGTTGGTGGGCACGATCCGTGCGACAACTGTCTCGACCAATCAGAGCGTAGTAGCGAAGATGAGCACATGTGCGAGAGATGGATACAAAGAGAGGGGAAAACCGAGTAGCACTTAAGAACCAATGGCAAAACTGAGTAGAACATAAAAACCAAGGGCTAAACTGAGTAGAACTTAAAAACCAAGGGTAAGCGTGATAAAGGGATTCAAATAGAAAATAGAAAATAATTTAAAAATGGAACCAAACTGCTAGTGTTACGCTCGAGGGCAAAACTGAGTACAACTAAATCACCAGGGTTAGACACGAGGGAAAAAACGCGACTCACGGTACGCGTGTGCAGTGCACGGGGCGGTAGCGGACACATGTGGCCGTGCATGGTGCATTAGCATACGCGGTGCACGGTAGTGCAATGAAACGTTGCTTCCCTTCTCCTTTAATAGAGGCCTCCCCACTCCCACTCATCACGCACTCACTCACTCAACCGTCCCCACTGTCCCATCACCTTCTGCAAACGCTCACCAAAACTCCAAACACACTGGCGATGGAGAAGAACGGCGCGGTGGCCATCGGCGCCTCCAAGACCGTCGACGAGGAGCCCCCCGTCCCCGTCCCTGCATCCGTCGTAGCCGCCGGCGAGGAGGCCCCCGCCGGTCTCGGACAGATCCCGCTCTGCTGGGACCCCTACGAGGAGGTTGTCTACATAAGGTCGGAGAACCCCTACGACACCAGCATCGCCAACCCATGGTCGGAGGTAACCAGAGTTTTCTCCCCTTCCGTTGTTCTTCCCCTGTTCCCATTGTTGGATGCTAGATCGTATGTTATTAGGGCTCGGTTGTTCTTATTTTTACAGTAGCTAATCCTCTTGTGTTATATCTTGATTATCGATGAATCCCCCCATTCATAGTTGGGATCAGTATTCGATTTGGTTCGAGATTTGGGGAATAATCGAGAGATCTCATTCGGTTAATTTATGCAAAAAATCAATCCCGATAATCAAAGTATCTCAATCATGTCCTTATTTCACTCTACTGTTTTTTCCCAACAGGAGGATAGCAGCGACCTCCGCAGCGAGGACGAGTCCAAGGACACCAAGACTCGTCATGTGCTGAGGAGGCTAAAGTCTGGTCAGTACAACAACTTTTTCACCAGCGACGTGTACAGGTGCCCCTTCTGCCCCACCAGGAGGCTCCGCGCCACGGACTTCAACTCCCTCGTGAAGCATGCCGAGGACATGAGGACCTGCGGCGAGTGAACGTCCACGGCTTCATGGCCAAGCACCAGGCGCTCGGTCTTCACCTCCGCAACCTCCAGAAGGTGGCTATCGAGGAGGGTCACATGCCCCTGATCAGACCCAAGGCGCCCAAGGTTAAGGGGTTGGGCAGCAAGAAGTGGAGGAGGCGCCAGAGGGAGGAGGCGGATGCCCTCCTGGCAGAGGCCAAGAGGGGCCACTGATCAGCTGCTGCTGCTGCTGTAAAACAGCTTCTTTTGTCTTGTCTGTGTTGAACCTGTCAGCTGCTGCTGCTGCTGAGCAGCCTAATTGTCGAACCTCGTTAAGTACCGTACTATATAACCTATATTAGCTGCTTTATCTACATCTGCTCTGTTTACTGAATTTATTTATGGTGCTGGTTTGTTTTGCTGCTGTAGATTTGCTCCCAGATTGGGGAAAAACGAGGGCAAAAGGAACAATGAATGAAGAGAGAAGCTGCTCTAGATTCCCTACCTTTTTGGGCAAAAAAAACACAACTTTTTGAGAGAGAGGGGAAAAGGCGCTCTTAAAAAGGCCAAATAACAAAAAATTCCAATTTAGGCCTCAGGGCACACGTAACGGCCAAGCCTTTGACTAGACGGCACCCCCTCCGAGCGCATGTGAGGGCTTCAGAATATCGGGAGGGCAAAAGTGAGGAAAAACGAGACACAATGTTGCTACAGCTAAATCTCACAAAAAGATGAATTTGGCTTTACCATACAATTTGGCTAGATCTCCACAATGTAGCTATTCTAAATCCCTAAACTATGCGGTGCGTTGAAAGCTAATGCTTTTCCAGCAACATGTGTGTTGCAAAGTTGCTTGATCGTGCATGCTTACACAAGTGGCCTACAGAGAAACTTATAGAAGCATGGGCCAACGAGCTTCATTTTGGCAAATTCTAGACAAGCTTTGCGCAATCGGCATGCCTGATCGGCTGGGCGGCTGCCCCGGGGTGCAGAGATGCTAGGTCCATGTCTATGCTTACACTTCTTAAACTTGTTAGGAATAATAGCTGTACACTTCCTTTTGTCCTGTCACGTTACGTCGTGTCAGCACCACGCACCCATTGCGGATTGGCAACGGGACGATGGTCTACGTGACCGGTCTCTGCCAGGCCAAAGCCACATCGTACACCCGTCCCATCGCCTACCGGGACGGACGCCGAATTTAATCGCTAGGATTGGAAACCAACTGTGCTCACCTGGTCAAACTTGCCTCCACATGGGTATGACCGGAATATTGATAAACGCAATTTAAGCATCGCCTTCCGTCTCCTCAGCACATCACTGTGCAAAAATCCCCAACTCATTCCTTCCGTCGCCCTCCGCCGCCGCCGCAGCCACCGCAAGAACCATCGACGCTGCCACAGGCACCGCCTCCGCCGGGCCATACCACCACAACAGATCACTCCACTGCCGCGCCCAGTCCCAGCCACCGCCGCCGCATTAGCTGTTGCCATGGACGCAGAGTACGGCGTGTTCGGCGACTGGAGCGACTTCACCGACAGTACACCGTCACTTCCCATGGCACCACCAAGCTGACGGTCATCCACACAAATGCATTAGCGGAGGTTGCCAAGGTCATCGCAATGTACGAGGGGTGGCTGCAGGTGTCGATGGACTGGTACAAGATCGTCGGTCTTGACCTCGAGTATACCGGAGATAGGAAGAGGATGGCGCTTTTGCAGCTGTCCATGCGCAACCACTGCCTCCTATACCACATATGTAGGGCCAAATATGTATGCCCGGAGCTTCACGAGTTCCTACATAGGAGGGAGATCTACTTCGCCAGCATCGACATCAAGAATGACACTCCGAAGCTAGAGCGGGATTTCCTCATTCATGTCGTCAATCACGTCGATCTCCAACGTTTGTGGAGGTACCCGAATGGTGGTAAGGGGAAAGCCGGCATGGCTAGACTCGCTGCCGACATCATCGACCGCGAGTACACCGGCATGAAAGTGGAGTTCTCGAAGCACCTGCATGAGTGATGGGAGTGGAGGCACCTGGATTACGATGCGATCAAGTACGTAGCCAGGGACGCGTATGCCTGCTGCGAGATGCTCAACAGGATCTTACGGGTGGGTGAGTGTGTTGTTTACCACTAATAGTTTCGCATTTCGTTCCTAGTTTTATCTCGCCTTTATTTTATCTCGCATGTATTTTCTATGCATTCTGTGTGTAAGAACCAAGCTCATATGATCCCTGTGCTATTAGCTACTTAACCTGTATGAATTACATTCCCCCTTTTGTATGCTCAACATTCATTCTTACAAATTCTGTCTGTGCCATTTGCACGCGGCAGAATCCAGGACTGACATGCATAAGGTGTGATACAGTCATAAGTCATAACCAGACCCACATTATATCGAAGGACACAGTCATAAACAAACCCAGATTATAGTTTGACAAAGGTAATACACAGCAGTTCGTAATTGGTCACATAGTGTACTTCTGAAATAACATGTTTTCATAAACACAACAATCATGCACTAAAAGTCTACATCCCAGCCTGTTGGAGAAGGCAACCGATCCTAGTATGCCTTCGATCGCTTGCCTCGGCTTGTAGATTCATCTACACTCCAACATCTAGGGCAAACAACCTGCCTTGGTGGTGGTTCAGTGATGCGATGGCTGGAACGATATTTTGCAATCTGGCGGTACAGCTCGTGGCTAACATACCCGTCAATTGCAGCGTAATTCAGACTAGGTTACGAAAGTGGCTTATCCTCCCAGTAATCGTGCTCTAAACGCATCCACGAACATCTCGTCAATTTGCCCTTCATGTCAGCGTACCACGGGTCGATGAGTTCGGAGGCAAGAGCGGCAATCCGGGCTTGCCGCCCTTCGTCCCTGGGATCCAGTAAATTTCCTGGATATCCACTTTGCACTCCTTTGGGATTCTAATGTTGAGAGTCGGGCTTTCAAGCAGTTTAGTGTCATTCGTGATGTCAACACTAGTAAATGTTATATGCTGGTTCACGAGAAAGTCATGAAACAGATCCCTAATGCTTTCGCCCTAGCTACATGAAAATGAATTCACAGAAATAATATAGCAACAACTTTTTCAAACAGACAGTTCAGGAACAAAAATACAACAAAGTCTACCAGATCCCGTCAGCCCCCTTCTCGCAAAAAGGCTGGTATACAAGGACATGCCCCTTCATGGAGAGTTGCACCACGGTGATCCTACGGTGATCGCGGCTGTACTCGAGGTCGAGACCTATGAACCTATTTTCTTCGAACTGCAGCAAACTCGTGTAATTATTCAGAGTGTTCCTCACCGTCCGAGGGTCGGTGGTGTAGATGACATTGATCTTCTTCCTACCATGTACTTCTATGTCGAAGTGCGCAGTTTCTTGCCTGCCGTTGTTTCGGACGTCCGGAGAGTCCATGACTACATGCAAGAGGGAAAGGATACGGAGGAAGAGGGTGATGGGGTGGTGGAGGAAATGGATGAGGCCGTGGAGGAGAAAGACGATGAGGCCGTGGAGGATGAAATGAGATGGAGAAGTGAAAGATTGGAACCGCCCCTACCAATATCTGGAATGGTGCACGACCGTTCGTAGTAGGGTGAAGGTGGAGAAAAACGGCGGTTCTACACGTCGATGCTAGCGCTTCCTAAAATTTGTTCTATGCCACTTGCATGCAGTGGAATCGAGGTGTGCCATGCAGGATCCAAGTCAAACGTCAGCACATTTGCACGTGCCGACCTTCACTCACTAACAGGTGGGCCGCACATTTCTCTCTCTTACGATTTATTTTTTCACTTCCTCTAGACGGTTTCGGTGCCCGCCCTCAATAATTACGCCCCCCTTCCTTGTCTTCCACGCGGACGAGAACCGGCATCGGCGGTGGTTCCTTGTAGATTCACTCCCCACTCGAAGAACTGCCCCCATCCCTAAGTCCATCCCCCGTCGAATCCATCCGCCTCCTTATCTCAGCGCCTCCATCCCTGATTCCAAACTCCATTTGCCGCTATGGGTAGAGCTTGGGGTAGCAGCAGGCTGAAGCGAAAGGCATGCGATGACGATGCAGATGGCTTGGGTGACCGCCACCATGAACATGCACAGGATCGCCTCAGGGTTGGACATCATCTCTACCGGCCGCCTTGCTCGCTGCATCCCTGGCTACCACTTCACGATGCGGGACATGGACGAACAACCGTTCGGCACGCCAGGCCTTCTTTACCCCGATAACAACAAATGGCCAAACGACCGTGATGGCCACGTAAGTTTCAGTATCTAGCTTATTCGTTCAGTCATATCGTTGATTCATATGTGCTGAACTCTGATCGGAATCCTATGTTCCTTCCGTCGAACGTGTTGTGTGCACGCTTGGTTTGAACAAATCGAACCATTTAAGACTATTCTGTACAGCAGAAGCTCTGCTCGTACCTGATATTTTGGTATTTTCGTAGTGACACGGTCTTACTTTAGGTGATAGACGAGTTATCAATTTCGATTTTGCAATGGAATGCCTGCTAGGTGATCTTCTATTTCCTAAAATAAAAACAAACAGATTAGACGATTTAAGGCTATTATACCCCGAGCTGTTTATGATCATCGTCAGGAGTTTGTTCTGGGGGCTTTGCTACTACATATATTGAGTATCTTCATAGTGACACAGGCACAATTTAGGCGATATCTGAGGAGACACTCGTATTTAGGCGATATTTTGTGTACTTTAATCTGAAGGTCTAGTTGTCAAATTGTATTTGCAATGGAATCCATGATAGGTGATTATACCAACTGACAACAAACTCTGCAGAATATTCATGCAAAACTGATGCTGCTGGATAAGTGGTCTGAATCAATAGTGGTGAATATCAAGGAAGAAGAAGAGACGGAAATGGAAGATGAACAAAACTGGGTGGGTGGCAACGGCGAGTGGCTGGTCCATTTATCACAGGATGGGAGTACTTGGACTCTAAAAAATGGCTACAGATCGGTGAGACTTGCATTGCCATCTTTGGAGGGTGTCAGCATTACTGCATTCAACAACAGGTGGCTGTCGGCTATTTCCGAATTCGGTTATAGGTTCAACATGGCAGAACTTGACCTCCTGAAGGTAGAGCGCCCACATAGACCACTGGAGGGGGCGTGGAAGACCTGGGAGTACGACCTCTTAGCGGTGTTTGACAAGGAAATCACATTCATTAGATGCCCAGAAGACAAGGAATGGATAGCCTTGCGCGACGACTTCCTGTGACCAGAGAAGTATGTCAACGCCGTCTTCACCTACGGCTACTCTTCGTACAAACCGCAACACATTTATGTGGTCACTGAACCTAGCGGCGACGTGCGTGTTTGGGAGCCGTCCATTTGGGGTGAGTCATGGTGTCATATAAAATGTAAAATCCCATTCAAAATTCTGCTTACTGATTGTAAGTAACACGCAGGTACCCACGCAGCCCCGCGCATCATTCCAGCTCCGGTCATCGAAGATGTAGTAGCAGATGCTAAACTTGGGACACGACGCTGGTTCCTGGCACCTCTTGGAGGCGACCAGGATGATGAACTCATGTGGATTCATATCAGGGGAGGACTAAACATCGTTGGTGATACAATAGAACATATTGGGACACAATTTTCTTCATACCCATTGCTGTGGTGTCATGTTTTCTTGAGGTCCGCATGCCCATCCAAAGACCTAGTAGAGCAAGTCTGGAGCAGAGTCGACAATCTGAAGGGACAATCTGTGTTTCTTGGGATCAACTACCCTTTCTTTGTCGGAGCCCCTAGAGCTGTTAAACCTGTAATTGCTCAGGCAGCCCTAGCCCCTGCTGCTGTTGGTGTTGGTGGTGGTGGAGCTAACGAAGAACTAGCTGCTGCTGCTCCTGGTGAAGCTGACGAAATACTGGGTGATGGTGCTACTGGTGAAGATGACGAAATACCTGCTAATGCTGCTGCTGGTGAAGCTGACGAAATACCTGCTGAGGCTGCTGCTAGTGAAGCTGACAAAATTCCTGCTGGGCTGCTGGCGGAGTCCAGGAAGAACATGCTGGTGTTGTTGCTGAGGTGCCAACACTTCCAGTGTTTATATCAGACCGTGTGTTTGCTGCACACTCACGCGCCTATAATGTTGACACTCTAGATCTGACCTGGAGCCGAATCCACGTCGGGGGGAGGGGGCCTACAATTCGCTCATCAGTGGGATCGTACGATTTGATGGAGAATGCCAGACGGCTAAACGCAGCATTCTGGTTCGTTCCGACGATACCACCAGCTCTAGGGACCTAGTGCTCATACTGGCAGATCGGATGAACCATTTGTCTTTATCTTTTACATTAGTTACGCTTATTTGTGTAAATACTAAGCTATGCTTATTTGAGTAAGACTAAGTTAGGCCTAACTACGTAATATTCAGTGAAGCCCAGCTTTTCTTTCCACGCCCATAACAACAGAATTACAGCGTAGAACATACAAAGGTAATGTGCATACTAGGCATTTTTGCTTAGGATAACAACTACTTCAAGCAAATGATACATGGTGTATGCATTTGAACGCATCACTAGAATGTGCCACCTATTGATGATTGATGACATGGATCTAGCTTTTCTGCGCGTATTTGCATTGAATCGCTCATTGATTTGTTCACATATTTTTTGGCAATGGCTGATAAACTCCACTCTCTTGGTAACTTGCTTCCTCAGCGAGCACTTGTTGATGCAATGCAAAGTACAAAACATGGTCGTCATAGTCATTCCATTTAGGTTCTCTATGTTTCGTCATCACGGAGCTACTAATTTCAAATGAAAATCTAGTAAACAACGTATGTGTACATTATTAGAGTATGCTATGGCCATGGTACATACATGTTTTTCTACAATCACAACAAGAAAACTTGATGCATTTTCACCTTGTTGGTGTTGTGCCGAACTGGGTGGATGTGGCTTTGGGGTTCAGAGAGGAAGGCACCATGGCAGCTGCGTGTGCGACCACGGCGACGGCGAGCTCGGATTCTGGAGGAGGCCAACAGGACCGAGCATGGTTGGCATGGTGATAGATCTCACCGGGAATGAATTCCCGTCCCCGCGACGTGCCATGGGTGCGGCCATGGTGAGGGTGAGCTCCGATTCAGGATGGGGAGGAGAGCCGGGCCGAGCAGGTTCGTCCAAGTCCTAGCTCCACGCCATGGCCGCGACCGCAGATTGCCGCCTCGGAGGAAGAAGAAGACGTGTAAAGGATGCATGCGCCAACGTTGCAAGCCTACATGGCAGCGACATAACGGCAAAAGCTGATAGGTGTCCCAACTTGACGGCGTTAGCCTGATTTTTTGTATTGAAACGTAAAGTTGAATTCGTGCCGAAAAATACCCTCTAAGTATTTGGCATGCGAACTATAGTCATAGCGGCTGATTTCAGGGAACTTGGGTACCGCGTTGCCTGGGCGACCCAACTTTCGGGCTGCAAAATGATATTCTCGCCATAACGGCCCATGATGGGTGCGAGAAAAGTGATGGGCCAACAGAAGGCCTTAACAGTATTGGACAGACTTGGCCTAGGCTAAAAATGGGTCGCACAGTATTGGACCAAGGTGGGCCTTCTGTAGACTGAAACAGTGTCAGGCCTGAAAGTTCACGAGCCGCGGATGTCTGCACTAGTTGGCCCATTTCGGACAACGCTGGACGAAACAGTAATGGGGCTTCTTCTTATTGGGCTTTCCTCATGGGTCGGCCCACTTAATATTTAGCAGGCCTATTCTGGGCCTGGCTTCTGCCATGGTTTTTCTGACCATTAACGGTGGTAACTAGGCATTAACGATGTTCGCCACGTGGCATCTTGCATGACTCAGCAGTCAACGGGGCTGCCGAACATACTCTACGATGGAACAAGTTTTCGTGGCTGAAGGGTGCGATCCGCCATGGTCAGAAAAAACCGTGGTAGATTCTTTTGTGATGGGGCTTTTACCATGATGGGCATCTGTCGTAGAAGAATTTTTAGCCATGAAAAACGGGCCTTCAACCACAAAAATCATCTGTTGTAAAAGCCAACTTTTCTTGTAGTGTAAGCACTTGCAAAGAGTAGTGAAATAGGCGACATGGAGAATAGAGTTGGGTGTGAGCTGATAAAGCTACACGCCATAGATGAAGAAGGGACCATGGAGAAATTCATGGACAAGAAGAGAAAGGACACGATACAAAAAGGAGAGGAACATTAATCGCCAGCCAGATACGGTGGTCGGGGTAGCCTCATCTCCTATAAGTTTGCAGGAGCCCTCTTTAACAAGGAAATTGTTGCGTGCCTCCCGTAGCTCTCGCTGGCTGCACTTCGAGGGAGCCCACCCAATGGCCCTTTTTCTTCATCGCCTTGGCAACAGCGGTGGAAGTCCCCACCTTAGCGGTAGTAGAAATGTCCCGACCTTGGATTTGCCCGTGGTGGATCTTGTAGGGGAGAGTAAAGTGCACAAGGAAACATGAACAAGTAATAATAGCGAGCACATGTGCAACACAAGGAAGAAGAAGCAGGCAGCAAGGGGGAATAGTAAAAACAATAAAAGGGCTCTCCTTTTGTTTATAAGGGAAAGGAGCGTAAAGTTCAGTTGTTAGTTAAGGGCGGCGAAACGTCAACACATACAGGATGAAGACACGTGGTACTGCCTTGCAAAAGGATAAAAAGCGTGGTCAGTTATTACAATGGTAAAAGTGGATGAAAATCGCACGATTCCTTGATTCTCACGCAAAAGTTCATCATGCGGTCAACAATCACCGCTGACACGCCGCTCAAGTGTCATCATTACTGCAGCACATGCCCACCATTGTAACGTCCCATCGGTTCTTGTTTTTTGGAAGCCAAGATACGTAAACTTTGTCAGCAATGACGTCATGGAAAGAAATGAAAAACCTAGGGTGTATTGAGCAGTGGATCTAAGAATGTCACTACAAAGACATGAGTCGAACTAAACTTTTCTGGTAAAGACTTGAGCCTATAATTGAATACAAATATTCGACTGTAGCCTCAGGGCCTTCTCCCATCAGGATCACTGGTC
The DNA here is from genome assembly GCA_916181665.1 of Avena sativa. Taxonomy (NCBI): domain Eukaryota; kingdom Viridiplantae; phylum Streptophyta; class Magnoliopsida; order Poales; family Poaceae; genus Avena; species Avena sativa. The sequence continues at coordinate 253,307,810 of OV702292.1, read as the reverse complement.
GTGCACCCCATAAAGGCATTATGCTAATTTTATAAAAGGAAGACCTGAGTTGAAAATTTCCTTGGATGACTAGAGACATGAGCCTACAATCGAATACAAATATTCGACTGTAGCCTCGGGGGATACTCCCATCAGGAGCGCTATTGCGCACCTGATAGAACAAACTTTGCTCTACATATAAGGTCAAAAGCATGACCCGAAGAATTTTTATCCTCGTGTGTTGAAAAAACACCCGATAAAACAAAAACTCCAATGGAGTCAAACATATGAACCTACGAGCATAACATCATCGTATCCTAAAACGATTCCTCCCATCGGGAGTGTTTATATACATTAACCAAAAGAAAATGGAAAAGCCGACAAATTTAGCAACTCCAATAGCCAAACAAGTTAGTCGATGAAATTTTACAAAAACCTCGGACCGCGCCTCTGGCGCCCCGCAAAAACCACTACTAGAAAATCGCGTTGTTTTTGTGCATTGCATCATCATGACCGCATGCTCATGTCATCATGCCACATTGCATTTGAGCATCGTCATGTCATCCTGCACTTGTTTGCATAAAACTATTTTCACAAAACCTGTTTCTGTTTTCTAAACGCCCCGTCCTGATTTCAAATTAAAAACTCGGGTCTCCGTGGTATTTTGTTTTGTCTACCCACGGTTTGCAAAAGCCCTGTTTTAATTAAATAAAATTTTAATTATTTTTTTAGGGGGCAGCCATACCGGGCCGTTCCGACCCAGTCGGCCACCCCCAGTGCAAAACCAGACAACCCTAAATCTTTTCCTACCCAGACCTATTCTACCCAGCCCCGCCACCTCGCCCACGCCACCTCACCCCACCCTATCACCTTGCGCCACCTCACCACTTTCCCAACTCCCTCCACTCCCATGCGGCCACATCAGCCAGCCCGGACCCACGCCGCTACCTCACCCACACACGCAACACACGCCACGCGCCAGCCAACTCTCTCCACACCCACCTGACCCGCCTGGGCCCCACCCAGACCACCAGCCGCCGCGAGCAGCACGCGCTTGGTCCCACCACCCCGTGGACACAGCAGCCCGACCCCCACCTGGGCACGTTTCCCAACGCGCCCGACCAACCGCTCACCACCCCGCCCCCTGGTTTCCGCCGGCCCCACCACTTCCCCACCTCCCTGTCGCCTTCTCCCTCTTCCCCCGCTCGCGTCTCTCTCCTCCTTCTCCCCTGCTCGACGCCCCGCCTCCTCCCTCCTCTCCGATCGGCGTCGCCCTCTGCCTCACCGCCGATCCCCATCGCTACCGCGCCTCCCTCGGCCTGGAGCGCCACCGCCTGCTCCTGCGCTCGCCGCCGCCACGGGACCTCGTCGTCTGCCACCCCCGTCGCCGCGGCCGCCCTCCTTCGCCCTGCCGTTGCCCGCTCCGGCCGCCCTCCTTCGCCCTGCCGTTGCCCGCGTTGGCCGCCGTCGCCCTCGGCGCATCCCCGAGGTCGTCCCTCCTCCGCCTCGTGCTTCACCCCGCGCCCCTGACGCGCCCTCCTCCTTCCCCGCCGACGAACACCGCCACCGAGCTCGCCGCCCAGGTCCAACCCCGCCGCCAGGACCGTCCCTCCCGTCCGCGTGGCCCCGCCGCCTCCCTCAAGCTCCAGCGCCGCCGGCCTTCTCTCGGCCCCGCCGACCTCCTCCGCGACCCCCACCCTGCCCCGCGTCGTCGCCATCCCCCCCCCGACGGCCGCCGCCCCGTTGGCCTTCCCCTCTGCGGCCGCCTCTCCGGCCGGGACCGAGCCCCGCCTCCTCCGCCGTGCCTCTGCCAGGCCATCGCCGCCCCGTCGCCCGTCCTCCATCGCGCCCCGCCTCATCGCCGACCCTGCCCGCGGCCAGGCCGTCTCCCCCGACGCTCCTGCCCTCCTCTGCCTCGCGACCGCCTCCCCCGCCTGCCTCTCTCCCTGGTCGTGCGCCCTAGACCTCCTCCCTGGCCCGCGCCTCCCTCCGTGCTCGCTGGCACGCCTCGCCGGGGCCCCACCTCCCTCGTTGCGCCTGAGCCGCCGCGAGCGCTGCGCTCTCCGCAAGGACCTCCTTGGCCGGCCCCATGCGCCCCTGCCGCGCGTGCCCCCGCAGTCGTGACCCCTCGTCGGCCTCCCCTGCTAGCACCACGTCGGCGTCCGCCTCGTCCGCGCCGCGTCGGTGGTTTTCCTTTTCGCATCGGTACAATCAGTGAAGTGCAGATGAAGAGATGATGGTGCTACAGGGCATCCAAGTGATATGTGACCCGAAGTATCCCGACAAGAACGGTCCGATGTGAAGATCTTCATCCAGGAACACCATGTTCTCCTTCCTGGACGCCAAGTTCGCCGAGAACCCGGATGACAAGGTCACCGACACGGAACGACAAGACCTCCTTCCCACACCGATGCCGACGACGTCGCACGCCAAGTTCCTCTTGCCGAACGCCAAGACCGACCGATATGCGGGCCCGACAAGATCTTCGCGATGATAAGATCGGCACCGACCAGGACGGATCCGATGTGCCCCGACGCCAACCAAGTTCTTCTTCTCGGATGTGACAAGATCGACTTCCGTTGTCCGGGACCGATCTCGTCGAGCCGTTCTCCCGTCAAACCCTGAGACCGACCCCGAACCCCTCGGAGCCTAAGTTCGCCGAACCCTAATGTGATTCCCTATCCGAGACCCCATTATTTTTTTTATAATATGACATTATCAGCTGATGCATATTAAATTGTTCATGCATGCATACATATTTGTGTGGTTTGGGGGCATTATGCCGATTCACCTCATAATTAAATATGGGATCCATATGCGGGCAAATCTAGTCTTATATCGGTCCCATTTAAATTTGTGTAGCGAACCGGTGCTATCTTTTGCCATGTTAAGACAACATTTAAATTGCGGGGGTATCTAAACAACACGAACCTTCTAAATAATTATCGGGACCCCGGTTCCGCTTAATATGACCTAATTGCATCGCATCCTTTGCCATGTCATGCATCATACATGCATCATGCCCGATCTTCTGCCGTAATCTTAAATAGTGCATCTGGTGTTTATTCTAGTGTTTTGGTTCTTCGCGGATAAGGCCGTTGAGTTGATGCGAGTGTCGAACCGATCTTGGATGAACCTTCGGCAATGTTTTTCAGGCGAGCACCTCCCCCTTTCTACCTATCTTACTTTTATAGTCTTTATTCCCTCCTGTTGATCTATTGCTATCTGTGTTGCGATGCTCTAGTTCTCGTACCCGTGATATCCCTTGCAGCCTTATATTGCCTTGGACACATCCTATTACCTGTTGATTGGTAGATAGTTGGACTTGCACGTCGTAGTCGCTTGCTCAAGTGCTGTTGCGTGTCGTCAAGTACCACAGTTGTTGGAGTATTGCCGCATGTTTAATGTTGGAGATGATCATGGCTTTAATTACTGTTTAAGAACTAAAATTAAAAGTAGGTAAATGCAGAGGCACAGGTGGGCAATAGATGTTATTTGGTTGTTAACCGTCCACTTGTGTCCCGTAGGACCCCGAGTTATTGACACCTGTTCCGAGATCGAGCGCGCTAACCACAGGTGGGGTGTGTGGGCACCCCCATCGATTAGTACCTGATTTCAAAGTATTGTACTGGGGGCCACAAACTAGTTTGAGGTTTTATTTACTATCCTGTACTTATGCCATGTTTTACTGCTTTATTTAAATTGTGCGAGGTACTGCACACTGTACTGTTTAGGACCGTGACCCGTTTTCGCTGTATCGACAAGCCCAGTCACACTTTCGGGTTCCCAGTCGTTTACAGCCGGCTCCACAAACCCTGAGTCCGTCTCGGAGACCGGCCGACTTTGTTGCGGGTAGCTTAGTGGGGTGGCCCCCATGTACTTGCTTTGGGTCTGGGAAACGTCATGACTTAGGCCCCGCCGACATACCGATGGGTGTATGTTAACTGATCTGGCAAAAAGGGTCGAAGTGCGTGTGGATACTTTGGTGCACCCCTGCAGGGTTAAATCTTTTCGAAAAGCCGTGTCCGCGGTTATGGACGACTTGGAGCACAGTTCTCGATCATAGACAACTATAACTAAAGTTACTGTTATAATTTGACTTGTATCCGATATGACTAGTAATCAGCTCCACTACCACGGAATGGCTAAATAAAAGTACCAAAAACTGCTGGGTTTTTGGGATATCTCATGCTCATTGTATCTGACTAGTAAGTGTTGCAACTACAACGGAATGGTTACTAAAACTGCCCACTGCTTATTATATCAGGATGACTCATGCTATCTATACCTGACTAGTAATTGCTGCAACGATAACTGAATAAATAAAACTGCCAACTGTGTGAGTTCCTCGGTTGACTTCCTCGTTTGGTCTCGAGGGGGAAATACCAGGATGGGTATGTTTGGGGGTAGTATCAGGATGGTTCCGGATAGGTCTTTCTTACCCCTCTCTGATAGCCGCTATTTGTATCGAGTCTCTATAGGATGTTTAGTGCATGCTGCGCCGCCGCTTCAGTCCACCATACCTATGTAGGCGAGGACCGCCGAATTCTAATCTCGCCGTGTACTGGCCTCAGTACTGACGCTCCTCTTTCTCCTTTGGCCTTTGTCGGCACCCCTTTTGTTTTAGCAGGTTTGAGATCGCCATCGTTAGTAGGGTTACCCTTCCGGCTTGGCCTGGGCAGGGTTATGGACGCCATTGGTTATTCTTCAGGGCTCTTAGCCCCATTTGCATCTTGTCCGTAGTCGGACGCTCTATCATTTTCAAGGTGATTTGGACCTTTGTATATTATATCTGTATTCTTGACTCGTTGAGTCGCTGTTGTATATATATATGTTCTGTGGGTCCCATCGAGGACTGTTGTGTAATGTTATTACTTTGCTTTCCACCCGCACGAAAGTGCCTGGTGGGCGTCCTTGAATCGTTTCTATGCGGGTTTGGCGGGAAGCGCTAAAACTTGCATAGGGCCGATTCGAGGGTGTTACAGAGTGGTATCAGAGCTCAGCAGTTGCGATACCCCACAAGTCCAGCCTGTAGGATAACCTAGCTAACGGCCGAAGTAGAGTGTCAAAACTATTTTTGCAAAATAGGTTGGATAGATCTGATTAGGTCTGATTTTACTCCTTACCCCTCTGCTGCTCTCCTCTTACCTCTGCGTGTTTTGAATCCGCTCTGTAACACCCTCAGAATCGGACCTATGCAAGTTTTAGCGAAACCCGCCAAACCCGCATAGAAACGATTCAAAGGTGCCCACCAGGCACTTTCGTGCGGGTGGAAAACGAAGTAATAACATTACACAATAGTCCTCGATGGGACCCACAGAACAGATATATATAACAGCGACTCAATGAGTCAAGAATACAGATATACAGAACAAAGATTCAAATCACCTTGAAAACAGTTAGGGCGTCCGACTACGGACAAGATGCAAATGGGGCTAAGAGCCCTGAAGAATAACCAATGGCGTCCATAACCCTGCCCAGGCCAAGCCGGAAGGGGGCGAGCTTGGGGAGGAGCTTGGGAAGGAGGCGGCGGCGAAGCGGGTCCCAGAGCGGCGGCGGGGACGGGCGCTGGGCAGAGGGAGAGAGAGGAGGAAGAAGAACAGGGGCTCGGGGCTGGGTGCGGGATCGTGGGGGAGGACGGAGGGAGTGGGGCCGGAGGGGTGACGTGGGTGGGGGACAGCGGCAGGGGCCAGGCAGGTGGGGCGGGCCAGGCTGGCAGATGGGGATTGGTTGAGGGAGAGAGATGGGGTGAGGTGGCGAGCCGCGAGTGGCTGGGGTGAGGTGGCCAGAGGGGTGGGTAGACTAGGTTGGGTAGGTTTAGGAATTTAGGCGGACCGATTTTATTTCTAGGGGTGGTCGTTCGGGTCGAATCGGCCCGTTCGACTGCCCCTACTAAAATAATTTAATATTTTATTTGTTTAAAACAAGACTTATGCAGACTGATAGCAGACAAAACAAAATAATCCGGTGACCCGGTGTTTGCGTTTGAATAAAGACGGGGCGTTTAGAAACAAATTAGGTTTTCCGAAAATAGTTTTATGCAAGCAAATGCAAGATGATGACGATGCTCAAATGCAATGTGGCATGATGACATGAGCATGCGGTCATGATGATGCAATGCACAAAAACAACGCGATTTTCTAGTAGTGGTTTTGCGGGATGCCACACGCTCTCTTCTCTCTCTTCGAGTCCAGGATTTCTCGTGGTTGGGTTCCATCGTACCTTCAGGGTTTCGCTTCCTCCTTTGGTAACGGTGTGTCTACATCTGGTCTTCATGCTATCCGAGGAATCCTTCGTCTGGTGGACTTCTCTTGGTTCCTTCTCGTGCCTTCCGGTGTTTTCCGACGCGACGATATCATCTACGCCAGATCCGATGCAGAGTCTGCATCACTCCTTTGTTTCTGAACCTCGATTGTCGAGATCTTCAGTCTGATTCCGAGAATGGTTGCACGCTTTTCTACTGATTGTGCAGAGTAATAGTTTGGTGCGTGATGGATTGGCCTCCATGCCGACTACCCCTTCTATTCGCTTTTGTATATTGAAGTGGATGAGAATGCATCGGTTCCCTCTTTCTATCGAAGCTAGAGGTGGCTTTATTTGTTGATACCTCTACCTTCGACCTCTTGTTCCCGGAGTGTTCTCTCGACGATCACGGACAACGACCTCTTGTTAGTGGTGTCGCGAGGATCTACATGAAGCGAGAAGACGCAGATTGCCGACCTTCCTTCCGGTACCATGAGGCGGATCTCGAGGGCGAGATCCATTTGTTAGTGGTGTCGAATTGTGGCGCCCCGCAAAAACCACTACTAGAAAATCGCGTAGTTTTTGTGCATTGCATCATCATGACCGCATGCTCATGTCATCATGCCACATTGCATTTGAGCATCGTCATGTCATCCTGCACTTGTTTGCATAAAACTATTTTCACAAAACCTGTTTCTGTTTTCTAAACGCCCCGTCTTGATTTCAAATTAAAAACTCGGGTCTCCGGGGTATTTTGTTTTGTCTACCCACGGTTTGCAAAAGCCCTGTTTTAGTTAAATAAAATTTTAATTATTTTTTTAGGGGGCAGCCATACCGGGCCGTTCCGACCCAGTCGGCCACCCCCAGTGCAAAACCAGACAACCCTAAATCTTTTCCTACCCAGACCTATTCTACCCAGCCCCGCCACCTCACCCAGGCCACCTCACCCCACCCTATCACCTCACGCCACCTCACCACTTTCCCAACTCCCTCCACTCCCATGCCGCCACATCAGCCAGCCCGGACCCACCCCGCTACCTCACCCACACACACAACACACGCCACGCGCCAGCCAACTCTCTCCACACCCACCTGACCCGCCTGGGCCCCACCCAGACCACCAGCCGCCGCGAGCAGCACGCGCTTGGTCCCACCACCCCGTGGACACAGCAGCCCGACCCCCACCTGGGCACGTTTCCCAACGCGCCCGACCAACCGCTCACCACCCCGCCCCCTGGTTTCCGCCGGCCCCACCACTTCCCCACCTCCCTGTCGCCTTCTCCCTCTTCCCCCGCTCGCGTCTCTCTCCTCCTTCTCCCCTGCTCGATGCCCCGCCTCCTCCCTCCTCTTCGATCGGCGCCGCCCTCTGCCTCACCGCCGATCCCCATCGCCACCGCGCCTCCCTCGGCCTGGAGCGCCACCGCCTGCTCCTGCGCTCGCCGCCGCCACGGGACCTCGTCGTCTGCCACCCCCGTCGCCGCGGCCGCCCTCCTTCGCCCTGCCGTTGCCTGCTCCGGCCGCCCTCCTTCGCCCTGTCGTTGCCCGCGTTGGCCGCCGTCGCCCTCGGCGCATCCCCGAGGTCGTCCCTCCTCCGCCTCGTGCTTCACCCCGCGCCCCTGACGCGCCCTCCTCCTTCCCCGCCGACGAACACCGCCACCGAGCTCGCCGCCCAGGTCCAACCCCGCCGCCAGGACCGCCCCTCCCATCCGCGTGGCCCCGCCGCCTCCCTCAAGCTCCAGCGCCGCCGGCCTTCTCTCGGCCCCGCCGACCTCCTCCGCGACCCCCACCCTGCCCCGCGTCGTCGCCATCCCCCCCCCCGACGGCCGCCGCCCCGTTGGCCTTCCCCTCTGCGGCCGCCTCTCCGGCCGGGCCCGAGCCCCGCCTCCTCCACCGTGCCTTTGCCAGGCCATCGCCGCCCCGTCGCCCGTCCTCCATCGCGCCCCGCCTCACCGCCGACCCTGCCCGCGGCCAGGCCGTCTCCCCCGACGCTCCTGCCCTCCTCTGCCTCGCGACCGCCTCCCCCGCCTGCCTCTCTCCCTGGCCGTGCGCCCTCGACCTCCTCCCTGGCCCGCGCCTCCCTCCGTGCTCGCCGGCACGCCTCGCCGGGGCCCCACCTCCCTCGCTGCGCCTGAGCCGCCACGAGCGCTGCGCTCTCCGCAAGGACCTCCTTGGCCGGCCCCATGCGCCCCTGCCGCGCGTGCCCCCGCAGTCGTGACCCCTCGTCGGCCTCCCCTGCTAGCACCACGTCGGCGTCCGCCTCGTCCGCGCCGCGTCAGTGGTTTTCCTTTTCGCATCGGTACAATCAGTGAAGTGCAGATGAAGAGATGATGGTGCTACAGGGCATCCAAGTGATATGTGACCCGAAGTATCCCGACAAGAACGGTCCGATGTGAAGATCTTCATCCAGGAACACCATGTTCTACTTCCCGGACGCCAAGTTCGCCGAGAACCCGGATGACAAGGTCACCGACACGGAACGACAAGACCTCCTTCCCGCACCGATGCCGACGACGTCGCACGCCAAAGTTCCTCTTCCCGAACGCCAAGACCGACCGATATGCGGGCCCGACAAGATCTTCGCGATGATAAGATTGTCACCGACCAGGACGGATCCGATGTGCCCCGACGCCAACCAAGTTCTTCTTCTCGGATGCGACAAGATCGCCTTCCGTTGTCCGAGACCGATCTCGTCGAGCCGTTCTCCCGTCGAACCCTGAGACCGACCCCGAACCCCTCGGAGCCTAAGTTCGCCGAACCCTAATGTGATTCCCTATCCGAGACCCCATTATTTTTTTTATAATATGACATTATCAGCTGATGCATATTAAATTGTTCATGCATGCATACATATTTGTGTGGTTTGGGGGCATTATGCCGATTCACCTCATAATTAAATATGGGATCCATATGCGGGCAAATCTAGTCTTATATCGGTCCCATTTAAATTTGTGTAGCGAACCGGTGCTATCTGTTGCCATGTTAAGACAACATTTAAATTGCGGGGGTATCTAAACAACACGAACCTTCTAAATAATTATCGGGACCCCGGTTCCGCTTAATATGACCTAATTGCATCGCATCCTTTGCCATGTCATGCATCATACATGCATCATGCCCGATCTTCTGCCGTAATCTTAAATAGTGCATCCGGTGTTTATTCTAGTGTTTTGGTTCTTTGCGGATAAGGCCGTTGAGTTGATGCGAGTGTCGACCCGATCTTGGATGAACCTTCGGCAATGTTTTTCAGGCGAGCACCTCCCCCTTTCTACCTATCTTACTTTTATAGTCTTTATTCCCTCCTGTTGATCTATTGCTATCTGTGTTGCGATGCTCTAGTTCTCGTACCCGTGATATCCCTTGCAGCCTTATATTGCCTTGGACACATCCTATTACCTGTTGATTGGTAGATAGTTGGACTTGCGCGTCGTAGTCGCTTACTCAAGTGCTGTTGCCTGTCGTCAAGTACCACAGTTGTTGGAGTATTGCCGCATGTTTAATGTTGGAGATGATCATGGCTTTAATTACTGTTTAAGAACTAAAATTAAAAGTAGGTAAATGCAGAGGCACAGGTGGGCAATAGATGTTATTTGGTTGTTAACCGTCCACTTGTGTCCCGTAGGACCCCGAGTTCTTGACACCTGTTCCGAGATCGAGCGCGCTAACCACAGGTGGGGTGTGTGGGCACCCCCATCGATTAGTACCTGATTTCAAAGTATTGTACTGGGGGCCACAAACTAGTTTGAGGTTTTATTTACTATCCTGTACTTATGCCATGTTTTACTGCTTTATTTAAATTGTGCGAGGTACTGCACACTGTACTGTTTAGGACCGTGACCCGTTTTCGCTGTATCGACAAGCCCAGTCACACTTTCGGGTTCCCAGTCGTTTACAGTCGGCTCCACAAACCCTGAGTCCGTCTCGGAGACCGGCCGACTTCGTTGCGGGTAGCTTAGTGGGGTGGCCCCCATGTACTTGCTTTGGGTCTGGGAAACGTCATGACTTAGGCCCCGCTGACATACCGATGGGTGTATGTTAACTGATCTGGCAAAAAGGGTCGAAGTGCATGTGGATACTTTGGTGCACCCCTGTAGGGTTAAATCTTTTCGAAAAGCCGTGTCCGTGGTTATGGACGACTTTAGCACAGTTCTCGATCATAGACAACTATAACTAAAGTTACTATTATAATTTGACTTGTATCCGATATGACTAGTAATCAGCTCCACTACCACGGAATGGCTAAATAAAAGTACCAACAACTGCTGGGTTTTTGGGATATCTCATGCTCATTGTATCTGACTAGTAAGTGTTGCAACTACAACGGAATGGTTACTAAAACTGCCCACTGCTTATTATATCAGGATGACTCATGCTATCTATACCTGACTAGTAATTGCTGCAACGATAACTGAATAAATAAAACTGCCAACTGTGTGAGTTCCTCGGTTGACTTCCTCGTTTGGTCTCGAGGGGGAAATACCAGGATGGGTATGTTTGGGGGTAGTATCAGGATGGTGCCGGATAGGTCTTTCTTACCCCTCTCTGATAGCCGCTATTTGTATCGAGTCTCTATAGGATGTTTAGTGCATGCTGCGCTGCCGCTTCAGTCCACCATACCTATGTAGGCGAGGACCGCCGAATTCTAGTCTCGCCGTGTACTGGCCTCAGTACTGACGTTCCTCTTTCTCCTTTGGCCTTTGTCGGCACCCCTTTTGTTTTAGCAGGTTTGAGATCACCATCGTTAGCAGGGTTACCCTTCCGGCTTGGCCTGGGCAGGGTTATGGACGCCATTGGTTATTCTTCAGGGCTCTTAGCCCCATTTGCATCTTGTCCGTAGTCGGACACTCTATCATTTTCAAGGTGATTTGGACCTTTGTATATTATATCTGTATTCTTGACTCGTTGAGTCGCTGTTGTATATATATCTGTTCTGTGGGTCCCATCGAGGACTGTTGTGTAATGTTATTACTTTGCTTTCCACCCGCACGAAAGTGCCTGGTGGGCGTCCTTGAATCGTTTCTATGCGGGTTTGGCAGGAAGCGCTAAAACTTGCATAGGGCCGATTCGAGGGTGTTACAGCGCCTGACACGATAAAAAGTCTGAATGTCGTGTCCATGATATGAAGGTAAGACCCCATGATTTATCTTGTGTGGCCTGGTAATCACACATGAATGTGCTCTGCTAGTAAATTATTTGTATCAACAATACGATGAAAAATCCCGACGAACGCGTGGGTACCCGAAACAATAGAATTGGAATTGAGTATTCGATAAGACCTCAATGGCCCGAACTGAATTACGCTAGAAAACTCTGAGTTCAAGCCTAGGGACTTGAATTTGATGTAGGTTCCTAGCATTTTTACCCTGGAGAAATTAATTGATTCCCGATCCGTCGGATGCATCAAGCCTGTTGTACAAAATCCCTACAATGATTTAAACAAAACAAAAACTCAGGTTTACGATAAAATAGTCTTTGAGACTCAACCCAAATCTACGATTCGGATGGTGTCTCGGGGGCTACTGACATGGGTATAACTACTCGGTTTCTTATTATTATTTACCCCGGTTACATGATGGCTCATAATCTACGAAGCCCAAGAGGAAGGCCCATGAAGGATCCAACAAAAAGCATAGCTTGCTAGATAAGGAAATAGAAACCGACATTGTACCAGTGTTGTAATTGTAAGATTGTAACCTATCTGTATACGGCCTCGGGACCCAACCTATTATATATAGGTTAGTAGAAGCCAACGGATAGGCACCAAAAAAAGTCTTGAGCAATTTGTAATCGATTTGACCTTAGTCAATTAGACGACTTTGACTTCCATGTTTGTCTGATCAACTGAGGAAATCCCAAGCATTCTCTTTTCCACGAAATCCTAAGTCCATAACAATGGATATTGCCGAGGTTACCTCTCGCCACTCGGCGACTAGTTGTAACGGGAGAGTTTCTCCTAGCAAGCAATGGAGCTCGATCGCGTCCACAGAAGGGAGTGGATACGCCCTGCCGCTGGGGTGCTATGACATTAACCCTACATGGCTATCGATGACCTCAACCATAGTTAGCAACTGAGTATCAACAGTCATGGTCAACGCCATTGAGAACGGACCACGGGAAAGTCGCGTCCATCGCCCCCGGCGCGTCGGCCACCTACGAGGACGCCTCTGATGGAGGATCAACCTTCAGAGGTGTAGGGTTCTTTAGAAGAAAACAAACCATTTCTAACTAAGCAGACACTAATACCAAGATCTATACTATGTAGACATAAGTAACAGAAGAGATGGACGGTATTCATACCTTTGAAGACCGAGGCATTCCTTACGTAGGAAGGCGTATATTTATGAAGACGAGCGTCACCTCAAGTGTGGTGCCTCTGAAGTTCGTCACATGTCCAGTGTAGTTGACGTCTCCTAGACTCCGATCCAGCCAAGCAGCAGAAGAAGTAGATGTCGGATCAAAGATCACATGAAGGTAGTGTGAAGGTGGAGAACTCACAACTCAAGAGGTCCTCTCCAATATTACGGAGAAGTGCTCAAAGGATGAGATATAGATAGAGTAGGAGAATGGGATGATTCCAAGGGGGAGGGGAGACCCCTATATATAGTAGGAAGGGGGCGCAGCACCCAGGGACCAGGCGGTGTGGGACTAATGCCCACACCCACCGGCCACCTAGGGGCAGCCTCCAGCCCTAGGTGGGCCCCACTTGGGTGGCCCACTAAGCCTAGGCCGGCTGGCCCCCTCTCCTTAGGCGCCTTGCCCCTTGGGCCTCCCCTTCAGGTGAGGCCCATTAGCATTGGGCTGCCTTTAATAATAAAATAAAATATATATTTAATATTAGTTCTCCAATTAACATTAAAATACACATATTATCATATTACTTCACTCCGGAACACCTTCCGGACCCCTTCCGATCTACATCGGATGTTACCCGAAACTATTCCAGTTTCTCTTTCTCTATTTCTCCTACTGTCGTGGTATTGCCGTTGAGTACGCCATGGAGGGGTCCTCACAGTGCGTGTTTAGAGACGTGGGGTAAGGCGGAGAGTTGGTGGGTACGAGGTAACACAGCTTACCCAGGTTCAAGTCCCACAATGGTGGTGGAACTCTACTCCTACTATAAATCACTATAATGGCACTACGCCGAGTTACAGAGATAGGTTCGATGTGCGAGGTGTTGTGCGTTGTATGCAGCAATCCGAGAGGTTGTGCCCTAAAGGCTCCCACATGCCGGCTTATAAAGGCACCAAGACCTAGGGTTACAAGGTAAAGAGTTCTAGACTAATACGAACTAGTCTTCCGTGTCTTATACTCCAAGGCTCCGCGTATGTCGGTGACTCCTGCATAGCCTTCCTTAATCCGGCATGGGCCTCCCTTTAGGATCCATCTAACTGGGCCACCCAGCAGGCCATAGGCCTTGCTACCAACTATGGGCCACTTGGGTTAGGCGGATTGGTGACATGCTATCAGGATACCCATATAGCATATCCCCAACAGTAGCCCCCGGAGGACTTTGAAATCTTGAGCCGTCTTGCTTGTTGATCTCCGAATATCTCGTCTAAGTGATGCCGACAATCCGTCAAGCAATATCTAAAAGGTCTCCCAAAGAACCCTCCAATCCTCTCCGGCTTCGCAATGTAGCCAAAGATTCCTTGAGTCTTCATTTCCTGAGCCGGATGATTTCCGTCTTCAATCTTCGGACATGACCTTTCACTGCAACTGTCAGGAGGATGATGTAGGGTACAACCTACGCTACCTCAAAACTCACAGAAGCAGAGAATTAATAATTAGCTATTTTCACGTGCGCGAAATCCGAAATAGTGGAGCGACAAAAGACAGAGGACGTGGCGAAATTACCGCGCACGTTCACTTCCACGTCGGCAACGTTCCATCCATCAGATCTTTTTGCACGAATCTTGACACGAGGCTTATATATTTCCACCGTGGTCAATTTTTTTTATCCGCATTCATTTCCCACTCTTCGTCTTCCTCCAGCCGCATGACCGTTCGAGCTCTCCTGCGAAAACCCTAACCAGAGACCTTTCTTTTTCTACCTTCTCCTCGTCGCAATGGCCTCCAGCAGCTCTGCTCCTTCCACGGCAGTGATTCCTGAGGCTACGATGGAGCCATCCCAGGGAGTGATCGTTCCGCCGAAGAGGGTGGTCGTTCCCATCTCCGCCGTGACAGAGTCCGCTGGTGATGACCAAGAACGAGCGGTGCCCGAAGCCGTTGAAGGGGAAACGACTCCCACAAGGGGATGTGGAGAGGCTCGGATCTCTCCGCTGAAGATCTGCAAGAGCTGGTCGCCGAGGGGTATCTCCCTGCGGCGGAGAAGTTAGTCTGGCGGGCGGCGCCGGCCAGCGAGGTGGTCCCTTCTCCCCAACCCGGAGAGAAGGTGTACCTCAAATCTCATTTGGTATGTGGCGTAAGCCTGCCAGTCTCTGACTTCTTCTTGGACGTCCTTCGGTACTTCCGTGTACTCCCCCACAACCTCTCTCCTAACAGCATTCTAGTCCTTAGCAACTTTGTAGATCTGTGCGAAGGATATCTAGGGATTAAGCCCAGACTAGATCTGTTTATATATTTTTTCACTGTCAACAGAGAGTACATAGAGTCCAAGGATGAATTGTGGACCTGCGGAACCATTAGCTTTAAGATTCGGCCTAGCCGGTGATTCCTGACATCGTAGGGCACGATTCTTGCAAGAACTGGTAGCGCACGTATTTCTACGGGCTAGAAGTCCCTCTGCCAGACCGTCTTGAGACCTACCCTGACTTCATCGCTGAAGCTGCCACCAAAGTGCCCGCATGGCGGACCCCAGCCTCTCTTCCCTCCGACGATGAAGCCAATCGCACCATAAGGCGGATCGAATGGCTCATAGACGAAGGTCTGATGGGCTTGGACCTTACCATGTGCTGGTACGTTAGGCGGATCCAGCCTCTACAGCACTGCGCCAAGCTGATGTGCAAGTATAGCCAAGACATGAGGGATCCCGTGCGAATTTCGCGGGATAACTTCTCTACTGACTCCATCAAGCTCCGGCTAAAGGACATCGTCAGGGTGAGGGACAAGAAGCAGGGCTTCAAGATCACCTATGACATGTTTGACTGCGGTACATGCCCAGAGGTAGCTTCTGTTTCCTTTGTTGCTCGTTATATACTCTAAGGTTTTTTCGACTTTGAAGTTGTCCATCTAACACTCCTTTGTATCCCAGTTGGCGACCTTGCCGGCGGATCAAATGGCCCCTCAGGTCTATGATACTAAGCTGAAGGATATCCAGGTGGTGTCGGATGACGATGCTCCCAAGGATCAACCAGCTCCGACAGCGTGAAAGCGGAAGAGCTCCACCTCTAACGCTATTGCCGAGGCCAAGAAGAAGAAATCAAAGAGTGGAGTCTCCAAACGTTCCACTGCCGCCTTAGAGGCAGAGAAGAAGAAGAAGAAGAATTCCACCGACATTCCCCTCACCAAGGCTCCTGCCGTGGAGTAAGTACTTTCATTCTCCAGCTTGTATTTTTGAGATCATACCTTTTTCCAACTCTTGTACTTAAACTTTGTACGTTTCAGGAGGAAAGCCGGTGCTAGTTTGAAGCGATGCTGCAAAGATGGTGGAGGGTCAAAAAACATTCACGATACACTGACCAAGGGTCTGTCCGCCAAGCCCTCTCCCGCCACCGCACCCCTACTCCTGCCGCCAAACCTTCTGCTGGTCCTGCTGGGCCGTCATCCCCCATCATCCCTGAGACCTCCGCCATGGAGACAGATATCAATCCAATTCTTGATGTCTCAGGCTCTGTCGAGGCAGACGTTACTCCTAATGGCCAGGTGACGCAGGAGAGCACCTCCTCTAAAGTGGCTGAAGCTCCGGCTAAGGATGCCACCAAAAAAAGGAAGGAAGTGGTGGAAGAGGTGGACGTGGAAGCAATGATCGAGGCGGGAGCCTCCGAGCCATCATCTACTTTGAAGGTGCAGGAGGAAGCTAGGGATTCATCCATGCCTCTGGCTTCGACCTCTCCATTGGCTGCGACTCCTCCGACGTTGAGCTTGGATGACCTCATCAAGCAGGCCGACACAATCTATATGAATACCCGGACCTTCCATGATTCCTATGCTCATCTGGCCAACAATCTTAGGATCATTGCCATCGTAAGTTTTTTGAACTTCACTTGCTTTACTTTGTGTAGTATATCCCACTGTAGCCCCTGAGCTCTTAGGCGGATAATCCAATAGTTATTGGCCTGAGTGCTCCAAAGAACTAAGTGCAGAATTTGTCCGTGTAGCCCCCGAGTCGTTTAGTTGAAACTGGATAGTTTCGACTAGATGCTCTAGAGAAACTAGCTTACTTTAAAATCATGTACTATAGCCCCCGAGCATTTAGTTGAAATTGAATAGTTCCGACTAGATGATCTACAGAAACTAAGCATGTTTACATCTTGTGCAGAATGAGAATAAACGGAGGATAGCCGCCAATGAGAGGTTTGCTGCTCTTCGGAAGGAGATGGACCTTGAACAGGGTAAAACCAAATTCCTGAAGGAACAAATCAAAAATATCCAATCTATTTCCTACAACAGCTCCTTGATTTTCTCATTGAATTATTGCTTCCATCTTATGATAACACTTTCTGATTTTCGTCTTATAGAAGCTATTTTAATGCCAAGAGCATCGTCGAGCAATCCAAGCATATCTAGGAGCTCGATGATGAAAACAAAATTCTAAAGAAGGACCTAGCCGAGGCCGTCAAGGGCCATGAGGCGACGATGAAGGCTATGCAAGAGTCTGCAGACATTGAGATGCAGCGCCTGAAGGATGAGATTGCACAGCTCAAAGACCAGAACCAAGCTACCAAAGAGGAAAATGCTAGGAGTCTTGAGATGTTCAAGTCAGTCCAGAAGGAGCGCGATGACTTGGTGGAGACATGCATGCAAGCGGAAACGAGCATCTTCGGTAACCATTCTTTGTCTTGGTCTTTTCTATAAGTTGGATAACCATTTGACTTTTTATACTCATGGTCCTTGTATGCTTGTGCAAACCACAGCTCCCATTGTCTTAGCCAACTTGGGTGAGGGTGCTCCAAGTCCCAAGGATTGCATGATTCGTGCCGGCAACTTCGTCAGCACCGCCATCAATATCTCAACCTCTAGGCATCAATATCAAGGCGGCAGACTCAGCGGCCAAGTTTACGGAAATCCTGCGTCGAGCCCCCAAGAAAGTCAAGGACTGGAAAGCCTCTTGCATCTGGGCTAGTGCTAGGATGACCCTGTCCTTGGTCAAGGATCACTATGACAATGCTGACATCGACTTGGTAACCTCTGGCATGGCCAAGATGGACGAGGAAGGACAAGAGATTGATAGTGATGCTATCTGGAACTCTCTTGCCGACTTTGATACCAGAGTTGCCAAGATGGTCAAGGCTGATGCCTTCGTGCCCGCCGAGATCCTGGATGATGATATGGCCTCGTCTGAATAAAGCCCCTCTGCTTTAGAGTTTGACGAGCTCTCCCAGCCTGGCTCTCCTGATGATGCCACCACGAAGCCCCCTGCAATAGAGCCATGAAAAACAATGTATGTATTAAATGTATCTCTGCAATGTGTATGCGGAAAAAACATATGTTTTGGCTAAGGCGGAAAAACATGTACTCAAGCTTCCTGCAACTTATTTGTTTCCAACATGTGTACATATTTTTTAAGCAAGTGTTGGCTTATCGATTATTCTGGTTCATATGCTTGACCTTTTGTGAAATGGAAGACTCGCAGCACAGAACTATGCTCTTAGGCAATGATGCTTAATAGCACCATCAAGAACCCAAGAACAAAATCGCCGGCTTTGAGTGCTGAAAAGTCACTACTCCGGAATCCACATAGAAACTTCAGAAAACGTGTAGACCAGAAAACTGAAGCTAACGCCCGTAGGCGGAATTTTCACAAGGGCAAATGCAACCTTGCGCATAAAGGGTTTATATGATCCAAAAATGAACAACTAAAGGAGGTAAAAGACTAAGAGAATATGAGTGAACCAAATGCTTTGTTTCATTGATCATATAAGAAACTTATTACATTATATAAATGTGCTAAGTATAAAAGGAACGTAGTTGTGCTATGTTCCATGGCCGATCTGTCTCTTGGTAATCATCATCGGAGTCACGCTGCTTGCTCTTGCGATTTTTTGGCCTATCTTTCAACTCGTGTATATCGACGAGGTAATAGGAACCACTGAGCAATGTTTTGCTTATGACGAACAGTCCTTCCCAAGGTGGGGATAGTTTGTGTGATTTCTCCTGCTTGAGTCGTAACACCAGATCTCCCTCTTTAAATGAGTGATGCTTTACACAGCGACTATGGTAGTCGCATAGCTTCTGCTGGTATACGGCAGATCTCTAGCATGCCAGCACGTGCTCTTCTTCAAGTAGGTCCACAGATAGTCGTCTGGATTCTTCAGCATCATCCTCCTTGTATGCAGAAACTCTAGATGCATCATGGAGGATGTCGAATGGGGGAACTGCTTCTGCTCCATAAACCATGAAGAAAGGAGTCAAGCTAGTGGATCTATTGGGTGTTGTTCATAAACTCCACAAGACAGATGGTAGTTACTCCGCCTAGGCTCCAGCTGCTCTATGTAGCGGTGCCTCAAAGTGTGGCTTGATTCTATGCAGAATTAGTCCATTGGCCCTTTCAACATGCCCATTTGACTGTGGATGTGCCATAGATGCTAGGTCAAGGCGGATGCCTTTCTCATGACAGTATTCCTCAACTTCTCTGAGAGACCAAATCTCACCACTAGATCCCGGACAAACTTTAGGGTTGTTGCCCAATCAAGATTTCTAATGGGTTTAGCTTCAATCCATTTCATGAATTTGTCCACTTCTACTAGCAAGTGTGTGAATCCACAGGGTGCTGTCTGCAAAGGTCCCACCATGTCCAGCCCCCGGATTGCAAACAGCCAAGTTATTGGTATTTTTTGCAATTCTTCAGCTGGAACACTTGGTTGTATTGCATAAAACTGACACCCGACGCATGTTTGTACCAACTTTTCGGCGTCCGCCTTGGCAGTTATCCAGTAGAATCCTTGTCAGAAGGCCTTGGCCACCAACGATCGGGGAGCGGCGTGATGCCCGTAATCTCCGAGATGTATTTCTCTAAGGATTTCAATACGTTGCTATTGGGAGACGCATCATAGGAAGACTCCTGTGGTACTTCTTTTGTGTAGCTGTCCGTCAATGATGACGTAGCCTTTTGCTTTGCATACTATTTGCCGGATTTTGGCTTCATCGGTGGGCAAAGTTTTGTCTTGTAGATAATCCATGAACGGCTTTGTCCAAGTCAGAGAGGTCACTGCTATTGTTTTAACAAATGAATCCACTCTATCCGGGTTGTCGGGGTCCGCTTCCTTCACGGATGGAGTCCGCAAATGTTCCAGGAAAACGCCTAGCGAAATTCATAGATGAGCTGATCCAAGCTTTGACAGCAGATATGCCGCCTCATTATCTTCCCTTTTGACGTACTTGACTTCGTAGCCATCGAAGCACTTGGCTATTTCGTCTACTTCATATCAATATTCCGCCATCATAGGGTTCCACACGTTCTAGGTGCCAGCTACTTGCTGGGCAACCAAGTCGGAATCTCCACAGCAAACTATGCACTTGATGCTAATATATTTGGCTACGCGAAGTCTGTGAATGAGGGCCTCATACTCCGCCATGTTATTGGTAGCGTTGAAGTGGATCTGCAGGACGTATTGCAACTTCTCTCCTGTTGGTGATTGTAATAATACACCAGCCCCTGAGCCATTGAGTAACTTTGATCTGTGAAAGTGCATGACCCAATATTCTGGCTCTAGCACAGGAGTGTCTTCTGGAAGTTCTGTCCAATCTGCATGAAAGTCCGCCAATGCTTGTGAGTTGATAGCGTCGCGTCACTTGTAGGTGATGTCGAAGGCGGCAAGTTCAATGCCCCACTTTGCCACTCTCCCTGTAGCGTCGCTATTGTTGATGATGTTGGACAGCGGAGCTTTGCTCACTATTGTGATAGGGTGCTCCTTTAAATAATGCCTTAGCTTTCGTGAAGCAAGGAAAACTCCATAAGCTATCTTCTGGTAGTGCGGGTAATGCTGCTTGGGTTCCGTCAAGAACTCGCTTACATAGTAAACAGGCTGCTGAATTCCGTATTCGTGTGTTGGTTCCTTCCGCTCCACCACAATGACGATGCTGATTACTCAGTTGGTTGCCGCCATGTACACTAACATAGGCTCCCTTGGTACTGGTGCTGCAAGTATAGGTGGGGAGGAGAGTATTGTCTTAAACTCCTGAAGTGTTGCGTCAGCCTCGTCCATCCATGTGAATTTGTCCACCTTTTTGAGCAACTTGTAGAGCGACATAGCATTCTCACCAAGTCGGCTGATGAACTGGCTTACTGCTGCAATGCAGCCTATGAGCCTTTGTATGTCCTTCAGGCATGTCAAGCGTTTGATGTCGAGGATGGCCTTGATTTTCCCCGGGTTCACCTCGATTCCACGATGCGAAATAATGAAGCCCAACAGTTTGTTGGATGGTACCCCGAAGACGCACTTCTTTGGGTTTAGCATCATGTTGAATTTCCGAAGATTATCGAAGGTTTCCTGCAAGTCAGTGATAAGATAATTTGATTTCTTTGACATTACCGCGATGTCGTCCACATAAGCGTGTATGTTGCGACCTATTTGGTTGTGTAGGCAACATTGCATCGTCCACTGGTAGATAGCACCAGCATTTTTCAACCCAAATGACATCGTGACGTAGCAATACGTGCCGTAGTGTGTGGTGAATGAAGTTGCCAATTGGTCTGACTTTCGCATCCAGATCTGGTGGTATCCTGAATAGGCATCGAGAAAACACAGAAGTTCCGAGCCAGCCATCAAATCAATGACCTGGTCAATGCGAGGCAAAGCAAATGGCGGGTCTTGATGGCGGCCTTGAAGGCGGGTTCGGTAGCAGTGATCTGCTTCTTCGAAGCCGACATCTCTGAGGCATCGACCTGGTTCTGGATCTCCTTGAACTCCTCACCGTAGAGGACTACTTCAGCGAAGGCGGCTTCACTGAGATTGCACTCCCGTGCCTTGGTGAAGCTTCCGTCAACGGTGATGACGCCATTTGGTCCAGGAATCTTGAGCTTGTTGTAGACAAAGCATGGCCTTGCGAGGAAGGATTGGAAGATGTCGCGTCCGAAGATGACGTGGTACACGCTCTTCAAGGGCACCACTTCAAAGGTCATGCGTTCTTGGCGGTAATTGTTTACATCGCCAAAAGCGACCGGAAGGGTGATGCAGCCCAAAGAATTTACTTGTCGGCCAGGGACAACCCCATGGAACACGATGTTGCTCTTCCTTAGCTATGTCTCCGTCAAGTTCATCTTGTGCAGTGTATCCAGGTACATGATGTTGATGCTGCTTCCACTATCCACGAGGCACTTGGTGAACTCCGTGCCGTCAATCAAAGGGTTGATGACCATGGCATATTGGTTCTCTATTGGGATGAGTTCTGGATGATCTTTCCTATCCCAAGTAATTGGAACTTCTGACCACCTGACGTACTGGGGAATCGGAGGGAGGGTAGCCATCAGTATCCTCAGAGAGGTTTTCTAGGCCCAGACGGTTGGGGTGCCAAGGAAGGTGTGGTAACATGGATCCTTCTTTTCGAAGGGATTTTCCCCTTTATCATCTCCCTTGTCGGAAGGTTTTTGGTCCATGTCCTCATCCATATCACTTGATTCCTTGGGTTCTTCCTCCTTCTTCCCTTTGCCTTTTTCGCGGGGTCTATTTTTTCGACTTCGCTTGTAGCCGGACTCCGGATCCTCCTTGAGATTATTAACAAACTTGCACTGGCGATTGGTGTGGGTGGATTTGCCATTAGCATCGAGATGGACGAAACACGGCATATCACGGTACTCTTCGTATGTTTGGGGAACTCGGGGCGCAGAGGGTTTAGTGTCACTCCTCTGCTGGCCGCTGCTAGCTCCCCGACCACGTCCACGCTATCCGCCATTGCCTCTGCCAGTGAACGTTGCGGCGACCATGTCGGTTACTTGCTTCTCTTCGGGTGGATTCTTCTGCTTGTTATTGTTGTTCTTCTTGTCATGGGTAGGGATTGCTATCATAGGCAACGATCCACGCACGTCGTCATCAGTAGCGGCAAACTCGCTAGCCATGGCGATCATTGCGTTGAGGTTGAGGTCATTGTTGTCTTGCCCGTGTTTCATCGTATGTCGGAGCAAAGTACCCTTTTCTAGACCATCAATGAAGGCGGCCATAGCGGTCTATCTGTGTACACCTACGCATGAATTTTTCATATCCAGCCAGCGAGAGAGGTAGGCACAGGAGGTTTCATCCTTTTCTTGCACACACCATTATAGGTCTCCAACAGTACATGGACATCTGTACGTACCCTCAAAATTCTTGGTGAACGCTTCATGCATGTCCAACCAATTGCATATTGATTTCTCTGGTAAGTCGTCGATCCATTGTCGGGCGATGCGGGTCAACATAAGTGGGAGGTACTTGACAGTGACGTGGGATTTCCCCCTGCGATATAGATCGCTTCGCTATAGTCCTACAACCATGTTGCCGGCCTGGTAGTGCTGTTGTATGGCTTAATGGTCTTGTCTATCTGGAGGCCCTTGGGGTAGGTTGTGGCCCGTATGACAGGTCCAAAACAACGTGGCCCAAGGTATGGGAGCTCCTGAGCTCCTGAGCTCCTGAGCTCTGGTTTCTTCCCTTTGACGTCATGGGGAGGAGAATTATGGCGTGATCTATGAGATCCACCGTGTCCTCCACCATGATGGCTTCTAGGTGGCGATGGTGGCGGTGGAGGTGGTGGGTTAGATCTCTTGATGTGCCCCTCCTGCGATTCCTCACGCTTGTCGTGGTTGCTTGTCGGACGTGGCTGTTCCTTGTGGGACCTGCTTCTGTGTCCGTCATGGCCGCTGCGCTCTCCGGCATGCCGAGGCTATTCGCCCTGATCGCTCATAATGATGTCGGACTGGGACCGCCTTGGAGGTGGCATGCTTGTGCGGTGGCGCGACTCTGGTTCCTCATGATGCCGAAATGGTGGTGGAGGTGGCGAGCGGCGGGGACAAGCCTTTTCTCCGTGGTCGGAGGATATGGGGATAGCGTCAGTCCTATTGCGTGCCTCTCTCCGTCTTCGCTTTGTGGAGCCTGTATGCGATCCCTCGTCACGTGGAGATTTTGGCCTTCTTTGGCTGTTCAGGGTTGACTGGCAAAGCTCCGGGTTCGACTCAAGCCTCTTCGAGGCGGCCTTTTCTTGTTGCTTGCATGCCTTAGCGACAAGGTCGTACACGTAAGCAACTTCTTCTGGGGACTTGTCCTTCTCTAGGAGGATCTTGGCGACGGCAATGTTGAGAGAGGGAGTTGGCATGACTTGCCTCCCCTCTAAATCTATGTAAGGGGTGGCTTTTGTCGGCTTAGACCCGTTAAATCCCAAGCCTCGCCGAATTGTGGGATCTTCAATGACGTGAGCTGGTACCTTCTTTGTTTTATGCTTTAACAACAATTGCTTGTATTCGGCCTCCATAACTCTTGCTGCCTTGATGGATTACTGCGCCTTAGCCATGTCTTCGTCCAGCTTAGCGCCTTGGTCCGTGATGCACTTGGCCTCGGCCAAGATTTCCGCACGCTTCTTATCAAGCTCTGTAATGCTCCAGATATGTGAGACGGTGATTGGTTCAACAAGAAGTGTGCCATAGATTGCTTTGTCAGCGGGAGTGGCCAGTGGGTTGCCGGCTGCAAACGTTGACGGCGACATTGGCGGCTGATTTGATTGTCGGGCCGTATTAGGGGCCGTGGAAAGTTCTTGCACCGGTGGCGGGGGGTAACTAGAGGAGGCAGAGCCTTGGCCGGAGCCGGAGGCTCGGCGGCTTTCTTAGCTGCTGCTGCTCTGCTGACCGCTGGCGTGGGCGGAGCTCTCTCGTGTCCCCGTTCCTATCCGTCTTCTTCCATCACATTCCCAATGGCGTCTAGCACCTGGTGGGAAGTGTTGGTCTTCTCGGCGCGCTCCTCCTTCTCGATCTCCTGCTCGATCTCCCTCATAACAATGTCGTATTCCTCCGAGTTAGCATCCGATCCACCGGCATCCATACTGATGCCGGTGTAAAGCGCATCAAGGACGGAGTCGGAGATGGCTTCGGTGTTGGCGACGGCGGATGTGGAGGGTGATGGAGGCTGGCCGTTGTTTTTGTTTCCTCCTCCAACTATAACGGTGGTTGCCCCCATGGTCTCTTCATTGGCATCCACGTATTCGTTGACGATGTCCACCATCTCACCAAGGGTGAGAGGGCCCGCGGCCTGCCGCCTTGGGAGGGTACACCAGAGAAGTGTTCCAGGCATGAGCCCTTCCACAAATTGGTACATGAGCTCATCGACGCGGTCACCCTCTAGGGTTTCCCTCACCCTCATCCATCTAGCAAGGTATTTGCGGGGAGGTTCTCCATCCCTTTGAACGCATCTGGCTAGATCGAAGATGGTGACGACACCGAAAAAGTGTCACCTGCGCATCTCTAATGCTCGGGGAAGCCAAGCGGATTAGCGGGGTCCTTCCAGCTTTATATCCTGCACAGGGGCGGTTTGGGTGGGCCTTGAAATTTCCTAATCCGAGCCACCATAGTCCAAAGAGAGGTATGGCCCAGATCCTTCCGCGAACGTGTCCTGCTCATAGGAGGTCCGTGCGGGGCTTGACGAGTTTCCGACTTCCTAGGAGCTAGGATCTAAGTCAGTTTCGCCGATGAAGATGTGGATGTCTCCGAAGGGGATGACGGAGCAGCGCATGAGGTTCGTCTTCGCCGGCACCCAAAACTCATCTAGAGGGACGATCGGGACGTTGCCGGAGAAGAGAACATGACCGATGTCTATGGTATCGCCGATTCCCGAAAGAGATTAGACCTCGCCCGATGTAGAGCTCAAAGCGCCTCTTGCCCCATGGTGGGCGCCAACTGTCATGGTATTGCCATTGAGTACGCCATGGAGGGGTCCTCACAGTGCGTGTTTAGATATGTGGGGTAAGGTGGAGAGTTGGTGGGTATGAGGTAACACAGCTTACCCAGGTTCAAGTCCCATAATGGTGGCGGAACTCTACTCCTTCCATAAATCACTATAATGGCAATACGTCGAGTTACAGAGATAGGTTCGCTGTGCGAGGTGTTGCGCGTTGTACACATCAATCTGAGAGGTTGTTCCCTAAAGGCTCCCACATGTCGGCTTATAAAGGCGCCAAGACCTAGGGTTACAGGGAAAGATCCTTGTCGGACAAGGTAAAGAGTCCTAGACTAATACGAACTAGTCTTCCGTGTCTTGTACTCCAAGGATCCACGTATGTCGGTGACTCTTGTATAGCCTTCCTTTATCCGGCATGGGCCTCCCTTCAGGATCTGTCTAACTGGGCCGCCCAGCAGGCCATAGGCCTTGCTACCAACTATGGGCCACCCAGGTTAGGCGGATTGGTGACATGCTATGAGGATACCCATATAGCATATCCCGAACACCTATGATACCGCATCTACCCTAAGCATGCCCACCCTTAAGCCTGACATCCTTCGGTTCAGAAATACTCTGGACATGATCGAGACTACTCTCACATCAATGATAAACAGAGGGACCTGGATGGCCATGTGACCCCCTTGCGTTCCACGAATATTATTGCTCAAACTATCAAATAGTCGTTTCGTATTCCCTTTGTCATTTCATACCTAATTCATCCGAGACTTGATCTTCGATATCCCCATACCTTAGATCAATCTCGTTATGGATGAACTTGTTTACTCGTTCCCATGTTGCATTTCGTGACCAATTCACATGCTTGCAAGCTTCGTTAATGCAACGCCACCAAGATGGCCACATGTATCTATCTGTTACATGGATTTGACAAATCCTGGTCTTGATATGTACTCCTCTACGCGTCCCTTTGGAAAACCTGAGTGTCACCTTTTTGATCACCCTTTTACGAGATGATACTTGATAACCATCAAAACTTCCTCTAGAACGATGATTTGCATTACCTCACAGTCAAGGATCAGGTTGCGAGGTTTTCTGTGTTGATCATAAATGGTGAACTTTGTAACTAGATCTCATTAAGATATAACTACCGGATGTTTGTCTATCACATCATTCAACAATTGACATGAACTCATTGTCAATTGGCATAAATGCCCATGATCTTGAAACCCAGATCATCCTCATGACCAATGAACTAGTTCACTAGAGGTAACTAGAGACACGGTTTGTTTACATACCACACATGTATCAATGTTTCGTATTAATACAGTTATAGCACAATATGAAACGTATCATGAATATATAGGAGATATATCAAACAATATAATTTATTAGTTGCCTCTGGGGCATAACTCCTTCAAGAGACTCCTCCTCTACCTCCTCGAGCAGGCCGCCCTTTGGAGGATCTGTGATGTCGACCTTCTCCGCTATCGCCATGTCCGCCTCGACGGGTCAGTGTTCTTATTCTTGGCACCTACATTAGGCACCTTGGCGGTCTCCCCTTCCTATTCTTGGAAGGATCATCCCCAACCTCGATGTGGCTCGTCGAGACTTTCACCACCATGGCGCGCTTGATATTCTTGGGGCCACTCCTGCAAACACGTGACAATTAGCGACTCGGAAATTCCAGGACAAGTAATAGAACAAAACAAGAAAAGATCCAAAGAAACTCACTTGGAGACTGGGAGAGTTTGCAGTCCCGTGCTAACATGTGTGGGTTTCTCCAGCTCGGGCCCGATTGGTCGTGACAGGCCCACCTCGTTCAAGCTTGCATGTCGCCGTGGCTTCTGGGAACCCTTTGCTCGGACGTGGGCTTGGATGGCGTTGAGGCTCTCTTGGAGATTTCTTCCATGACGATCTCTAGGTCGATGTCCCCCTATTTGAGGCTAGGACTGGCTTCAGCTTCACAGCGCTTCTGACCGTGTGTCTTCTGACCCGCCGAGGGAGGCTGACGCTCCTCCTCGACTTCTTACTCCTCCTCCTCTTTGTTGGAGGCATCTCCTTTGTCCACATCGAGGAGCTCCTCCAGCATCTACTCGTCTAGTGGAGGCAACCAGTGCTCTAGGATCTAGAACATCTGCAAGCGAGTATGATGCGCGGGTCAGATAAATGACTCGGAAATGAGATTGAGAAAGGAAATGACTTCGAATAAATAAAAACACTTACTGGGGGGCGGCCTACCGTTCGTCTTATACGGACTAATTCCTTCTTGGAGGTCAGTGAAGGTCGCCTCCGTGATCTTCAAGGCCGCGGAGTAATCTTCCACGACCCAAAAATCTGGGCTCGACCTAGAAGGGTCGGATCACCTAGTATACTCGTACATCCAGTGGGCTCAGGTGGCGAGCGACACTAGTCGCCGCCCGAGCAAACAGTTGAAGAGGTTGATCGTATTCAAGCCCTCTTCCTTGAGCTTGGTCATCTGGGCGCACGTCTCGGTGAAAACCGCCCTCTAGGCCCTGGGAAGCTTCTTCATCGACAACCACCACGGATTTCTCCGCTCTGCAGTGTATGCCGGGATCACCACCTCCCTGACCTGGGTTGATTCCTTGGTGTAGAATCAATACTTCTTCCACTTGATGGATGCCTTCTTGGGCAGCGTTAGCTTGTAGAAGCTGGCGTGGGGCTTCACCTAGAAGGTAACGCTGCCCGCCGCCAGCAAGGGTCCGCCTTTCCCCTCGCAGTTGGCTCGGTCGTGGAATAGCTCGAGCTAGAGCAGGAAGTATGTGCGACAACCCAGGTATCTCTCATAGAAAGCGATTAAGACCGCCAGCTGCTCGATATCTTGTGGCCCTAGGTCAGAGGGCTTGATCTGGTAGAAATGAAGAAACTGCTTGAAAAATATGGGGGTGGGAAACCCTTGCCCATGCTCCAAATGGCTAACGAAGGAGATAAACTCCCCGAATTGCGGCTTCGGCTCGCTCTTGCTAGCCAGCGAAACTCGCCACTGTGAGGATGCCCGCATCCTAGAAGAACTGCAACATCTCCATAGTGCACTTGGATTTGGACCAGGAGGGCACCATGGAAACAAGCTCGCATGGTCTGAGATCTGGATCGGGTGCTTGCACAGAAAGGAAGAAGGAAGAGGAATGGGGAACGCAGGTGAGGATCATACTTTCCTCCGCCACTCTCCTTATATAGCGGCGTTGCCCGACGATCACGGGTTAGCCGTTACTTCGCTATAATTCCACCAAAGGTACCATTAGATATTACCTAACGGCTAGTTTGACTATGTTGATGGTCCAACTTTGATCAGATTGATGACTCGACTCGCCTACTTCACTCTCCCATTCCATTTTCTTGGGCAAGGCGACTCGAATACCAACCAACTCGCCTAGCTGCAAATGAGAACATACTGATGCCTCTCCCTTCATTGGAGGAGTTAGCCACCGATTCGACTTGGCACCTACTCGGACTCGCCTACTCTGAGTGCCAAGTTGACACCTTCGCCGAACCCTTGATGCACTCGAGGACTACTGATGGGGATATACCAATCGGGGTATGCCTAGAGGGACGATTTGACTGGCCCAGGACTATGACGAGTGGGCTTGCTGGCCCGACAACTAGAAGGAAACTACAATGAAGACCGACGACTGGAATCTGAAGTCCCAAGACCTTAGTTAGGCCCAGTCGGATTAGGTCAAACCCTCTGAATCCTAAACTAATTCGGTTGTAATCCTGTAAACCCTAGTGAGGTGACCCCATATAAACCTCCCTAGGGTACTCATTGTACTTAGATGATATTAACTACCCCATCCAAGCAACTCCCTGCCTAGCCGCCGAGCTCACCCATCTTGTAATCCACTCACAATCAATACAATCAAGAAGGAAGTAGGGATTTACCCTACGAGGGGGCGATCCTGGGTAAACCGTTGTGTCTGCCCTCAATCTCGATCCACAGATGGCGACTCACTCTTGCCCTCAATCGACTCAATCTCTAACCCTAGTAGCGACGGTCGTGGCCATTGCCATGACACTTCCGCTAGAGCCATTTCTCCATTCAAGTTCAAATTTTGCCTTGGCTAGATCTAATGACTACAAGGGCATAGATCGATTGTAGACAATTTTGAAATAAGAGTATCGAACCCACAAAGAGATATTGGGTTAACGTCTTTATGCCCCTCATCACTGTCTACCAAAGGATACTTGTACATTTCCTTTGATTTTAAGTAAAGGGTGTTTGAAAGGTTTTTGGTTGAATGCAGAAAAGTAAATAAAACAAGTAAAAGGAAACAAGTAACAAAAGCGTTTGGAATGGTGGTTGAACTCAATAAAGCTAAAGCGTTCTCGGGGATGTAGGATATACGACTAGCATGTTGCAATTAATCATAATTAGGATAACCTATTTCTTATGTCATGACATGTGTGTAGCGAGCTCCATAATAACATGTTCACCGCAATGCTCATGGGCAGTCACTTTATTGACCCAAAGAATGAGGTCATCTCTAAATAACTACCATGATGTTTGAGAGCAGTCACCCATACAGACCACCGCAATTAAGCGTCTCGCCGTGGATATCGTAAGTAGCTTAGTTAATCTCTCTTTACTCCTCCTTTGGCAATGCAGGTTATAAGACAATACTTCTAGTCACAGATAGCTCTAGGCATACTTCCAAACACGTCCAAATGATTTCACCTTTTTCTTTAGACCTGAAGGCAAATGATATGTGGCCGACTACACATACCATCTAAAGAGAGATCAAACACACATCATCGATCAATAGATTATGGACACAAGTAATAAATCATCTTTATTTCATTTTAGAATAACGTTAGGGTTTCTCCATCTCCCCAAGAACGAAGCAAACTACTCGCACATGGAAGCAATCAATAACATCATCATAATCAAATGGATGCATACAAGTATGGGGATAAATCTAGTGCAAACCACTGTTGAATATGGAATTACAGCAAGATCTAATGGATGGTAGATGGGAGTAGTAATGGTGATGAGATGCAGCGGTTGATGGTGAAAGGGATGATGCGATGTCCTCCAATGATCTGTGAAGCAGCAAGGAGTTTCCCTTCTCCAAGTTCCTCCACCAGATCCCTTTTGGGTGTGGTTTTTTGTGGCTGGAACTTTCTATGAATGTCGGATCTCAGATCTGTCTTCGCGAGGTGAAAGTATTTTACGAGGCGGACGTGATGACATATGGTATGGTTGTGCGGTACGAAAGGGATCCACCCATAACAGTGGTTGTTAAGGCCCCTATGTCCTCCTCCGCGTATACAAATGTCCTAGGTGAGAAGAAAAATAAATTAAATGACTTTTATCACTTAAAAATATCATATTAGAACATAATATGATAGTCCCAATTGATATGTTCATAAGAAACTTAGTAATTCGGGATCCTATTGAAACAAGGACAAAAGGTGCACGCAAAGGTAGTAAAATACCAAAAACCCTACTCTACTTATGCAAAAACAAAAGGTAAATATGCTTCAATTTTCGACTCATCAACTCCCCCAAGCTAGATTCTTGCTCGTCCCCGTGCAAGATGGTGGCCTATGGACAAGATCATCATGTTCATGAGGCATGAGTCATTATAATAAATGAGGCAAAAATTGAAACAGGAATACAATATGATATGTAGAGTTGCATCATGAGTTTTATCACACCTTACAGATCACATGACTTAGAGGATTCCACACCTTTTTGTATCAATAATGTTATAAGAAGTTTTTAGGGATTAACATATTGTAAAATCATAAGTTTAAATTGGTTGAGCACTAGATTCGAGTAATGAAAGATTCATGATCACCTTTTTTTCTTCAAGCTTGTTCCTTTCTTTTGCCTTAAAATTCTGTTGACAACTGGATCTTTCTTTTTTTCTCCTTATTTATATAGCAGAACTACCTGGTCATGCTCACTACTTTTTATGATTCTTGTAAATCTTAACCTGTGACTATAACATGTTACCAAGTTTTTCATCTCATAATTAATCAATACACTTATTGGTGTGGAAGACCCTAAAATCATAACAGTTGTACAAGTATCATAACACTCATCCTAATTCATTCATCTAATATAATAATCGAAACTCAATGGATATAATTCTTTCCTTTACCAAAAGAGAGTTTGAAGATGATGCAACTAATGTAAATCCTTGAAATAAAACTTAATATGCATGTTATAAAATAAGCATACTAAAACTGGAAGATATATTACAAGGTCTTCATAGATCCCCCAAGCTTGGAATCAAGGTGGGGAGGATCCCAAAAATCCTTGCGAGTACCTACTCCTTATTGTGAGTGAATAAATCATCAACATCTTGTTGTTGTTATTCTTCTGCTTTGAGGCTGCAAGCATGAGCGATACACACAAATTGAGTGGACAATTCTATGATGCTAGCATGCTGCTCTTTAATTATCTTGTAGAGTGTTTTCCTGTCATTGGCCATCTCAACAATAATCTTAGTCAGGAATTGAACTCTACCATCGTTGTCATCGACCCTCTTTTTGAGGTCCTTGCACATCATCCAATAGGTGTCAATTCCTTCTCCAATAGTTTCAACACAAGCTTTGGAAATATTTTCAAGGTTCTCGATCTTGTCTCTAATCTCATCCCGTATTTTTTCTTTCTTAGAAGAGGAACTAGGAGGAGATTTGAGAGAGGATTCGTGAAGGTTATACCTGTAAGGGTTGAGTGGGCCCTGTCCATACATCACGCCCATACTGACTTCTTACCAAACCTCTCTTTTTTATAGATGCAAACGAGGAATACACAGTGTTGGTAACGACCTGACGTACGGTCGATTGCGACTGGATGGCCTGGTTGTACCACAATTCGAGAAAACCTGTACAGAATACTAAGGGTTTAACCACCAGTGGTACAGTCATACGTGCCCGTACCGCCCGGTCATACCGAACTCTGAAAAATAGGGGGCAAACTGGAAGGGACGCCGAGTGTGTAACGACCACTGGTACGGGCGTGTCCGCCAATACCAGGTCAAAAAAACAGCTTGGTAAGATCAGGAAAATAAGAGGAAAGTAAAGAACACATCGAGAAGCCCTGAAAAGTCTCTAGGAATGCAAAACCGAAACAATTAAGATCTGGTTACATTACTTTGTTTGATATATTCCTCGGTCGTGATCAAGGAATTTAGCTTCACCGTGTAAACTTCACCGACTTTGTATTGTTTTAAACATTTCCCATTAACAATCCAAGATGAAGAAGAAGGAGTATTGTTTTTCAACTTTACCGCCCCCGAGGGGTATGCTTCCTCTATTTCATACGGTCCTTCCAACTTGGAGTTCATCTTTCCTGCAAAAATATTAAGCCTAGAATTGTAGAAAAAAAACCTTATCTCTAGATTTAAATTCCTTATTCTCTATTTTTCTATCATGCTATTTCTTTAATTATACCTTGAATATCCTTATATTTTCATAAGCCTCATTTCTAAGTTCATCTAAAGCACGAATATTTAACAAACATTTTTCTCCTGCATTTTTAAAATCAAAATTCATAGTTTTAATAGCCCAACGAGCCTTACGTTCTAAGTCTAATGGGATATGACAAGATTTACCATAGACCATCTTATATGGTGTCATTCCCATTGAGTTCTTGAATGCTGTATGATATGCCCATAATGCGTCATTCAGCTTCATAGCCCAATCTTTTCTTGACTTATTGACCGTCTTCTGGAGTATGACTTTAATTTCCCAATTGGAAAGCTCCACTTTCCCATTGGTTTGTAGGTGGTAAGGCGAGGCTACTCGATGATCGACACCATATTTTTGAAGTATCTTCCTGAAAGTACCCTTCATAAAATGAGTTCCACCATCAGTAATCAAAAATTGAGGTACTCCAAACCTAGGAAAAATGATGTCTTTAATCATCTTGATGGAAGTGGCCACATATGCATGGGAGGTGGTTATAGCTTCTACCCACTTGGTAACATAGTCAATAACAACAAGAATATGAGTATAACCATTAGAGGGAACAAAAGGACCCATGAAATCCATTCCCCAAATGTCAAATGGTTCTATTAGGAGGTTATCTTTCATAGACATTTCTTGTCTTTTGCCAATATTACTCATACGTTGACATGCGCCACAATTCTTAACATAATCATGAGCATCCTTGACCAAGGTCGGCCAAAAAAATCCTGATTGTAAGACTTTGGCGGCTACACGGTCACCAGCGTGATGCCCCCCATAAGGACTATCTTGATAGGCCTTAAGAATAGCTCTCATCACATGTTCAGGTACACATTTTCTAATTACCCCATCAATTTCGTGCTTGTATAAATAAGGATCGTCCCAAAAGTAATGCTTTAATCATTAAAGAATTTCTTCCTTTGATTGTAGCTCATACTTTTTGGTAGAAACTTACCTACAAGAAAATTAGCATAATTTGCAAACCAATGAGCATGTGACTCTTACGCTACAAGTATTCACTTGGCAGAGATTCATTAATAGGAATAGGATCTTCTATAATACCCTCCATATGTGATAGATGACGGCAACCAGATTATCCTTACCTCTTCTATCTACTATTTGTAGGTCATATTCCTATAGTAACAAGACCCATTTAATTAGACGGAGTTTCGTGTCTTGCTTAGTTAGGAGATGCCTTAAAGCCTGATGGTCGGTATGAACTATTAATTTTGAATTGATAATGTAATGTCTAAACTTGTCACATGCAAAAATCATAGCTAAAAATTCTTTTTGGTTGTTGCATAATTGTTTGATCTTCATTGAAAACTCGACTAGCATATTTAATAACATTTAGGTTTACTCTGTCCTTTTGTCCTAGAACATCCTGAATAGCATAGTCACTAGCATCACACATAATTTCAAAAGGCTCATCCCAATTTGGTGGTTGAATCACAGGTGCTGAAACTAGCACCTATTTCAATTGTTCAAAAGAATCTATGCAATTTCTATCAAAAGCGAATGGGGTATCTGATATATTGAAAATGTATCTATAATTTTTGATGTTCCATGCTTGGTTTTATCCACTTTCTTGTGTTTTGTTCCAACTTTGGAGTACTTTCATATG
This sequence comes from Avena sativa, assembly GCA_916181665.1. Classification (NCBI taxonomy): domain Eukaryota; kingdom Viridiplantae; phylum Streptophyta; class Magnoliopsida; order Poales; family Poaceae; genus Avena; species Avena sativa. The sequence continues at coordinate 253,273,562 of OV702292.1, read as the reverse complement.
ATTTCTTGGACTAACCTATTAACAAGAGCCACAGTGCCAGCTGCCTGTTTTCTGCTGTTTTTGGTTCCAGGAAAGTCAGAAAATGAATATTCTCGGAATTGGACGGGACAAAAGCCAAAGTGCCTATTTTTCCGGATGTCATCAAGTGCAAGAATACGAGACGGAGAAGGGCCACCGCAGCACCTGGCCGCGCGGACAGGCCTGGCCTGCGCCAGGGGATGGTGTGGCCGCTCCCGGCAGCCCCTCGGCCTCCCCTTCCGACTATATATTGCCCTCGGGACGTAAACCCTAAGTACCCGATCAAAATACCACGAAAGAGTCTGTAGCCGCCATCATCTCCATCCCTAGATCGGGAGGGATCTGAAGCTCTTCCCAGCACCCTGCCGGAGAGGGGAATTCACCCTAGAGGCCTTCTTCATCACCATGCAAGCCTCCGGTGTGATGCGTGAGTAGTTCATCCTTGGACTACGGATCCATGTAGTAGCTAGATGGCTGGTTTCTCCTCCTTTATGCTTTCATGTTTAGATCTTGTGAGCTCCGTTCATGATCAAGATCATCTATTTGTAATTCATACATGTTGTGTTTGCGGGGATCCGATGGATATTGAGATGCTATTTCAGATTGATTATTGATTATATCATGTCTTTGTTAGTTGAGATCTTGCATGCTTTCTGTTGTTAGTTGCTATCTTGGCCAAGTAGATGCTAGCAACTCCAAGAGTTAGTATTTATGCTCGATAGTGGGTTCATACCTCTGGTAATCCGGGGAAGTGACAGAAATCTCTAAGGTACTAGATGTGTTGTTGCTACTAGGGAGAAAACAACAATCCTTTGTTCATAGAGCAATCGTATTGTTTACCTTACATGCAGTTCGTAAAGCAATAATCTGTTGCTTGCAACTTAATACTGGAGGGGGTTCGGATGATAACCTGAAGGTGGATTATTAGTCATAGATGCAGTTGGATGGCGGTCTATGTATTATGTTGTATTTCCCAATCAAGTCTCAAAGGAGTCAAGATGATTAGTATATGCATCTATTGCTTTCTCGGTGTTTTTCAATTGCCCCACTGTTATTTTGGTTACCCAGAATGTTATCTATCTAAGGAGATCCACCTCTAGTAAACTATGGATCCCAGTCCTTTTACTTTAGATACAATCTATAAACTGTTTCTGCTTTGTGTTTACTTTCTGCAAACTTTTACTTCTTTCCATTCGATACGTTTAATCCTTTGTTTTCAGCAAAACATGGTGAGATTGACAACCTCATTGCAAGTTGGGGACAAAGTTCTGTGGTTGTGTTGTGTAGGTCTCCACATTGCTACTAGCACCGGTAGTGCGCCCTGCCAAAGCTCAGCTAGTAACACCTTTGGGGTGTTTCCTTGGTCCTACTGGTTCGATTAAACCTTGGTTTCATAACTGAGGGAAACTTGCTGCTGTTCTCATCATACCTTCCTCTTGGGGTTCCCAACGAGCTCTACATCAACACCGCACCAGCACTTTTCTGGGCGCCATACACAGAGCCATCAAGCATTTTTCTGGCACCGTTGCCGGGGAGTCAAGGACATCTTCACAAGGGGAGTCCCTCATAACAAATCTCTTTACTTTGTTATTTTTGTTTTTCTTAGTTTCTTTTTGCTTTGTTTGCTTGTTTCTTTATCAAAAACACACAAAAATTAGTTTTACAAGTTTGCTTTCTAATTTGAAAACCCAAAAAAAATGACTACTCTTGAAAACACTAAGTTGTGTGTCTTCACTAGAACCAACAACAATGATTTTATGAGCACACCTATTGCTCCACCTGTTGCTGAAAACACTTTCTTTGAGATAAAACCTGCTTTGCTCAATTTTGTTATGAGAGAACAATTTTATGGTATTGGTAATGAAGATGTTGCTTCCCATCTAAATAACTTTGTTGAACTTTGTGAGATGCAAAAGCATAGGGATATAGATGGTGATATTATTAAGCTAAAATTGTTTCCTTTCTCTTTGAGAGGAAAAGCTAAAGAATGGTTGAATTCCTTAACTAGGAATAGATGGTTGAATTCCTTAACTAGGAATAGTATTGATTCTTGGACTAAGTGCAAAGATGCTTTTATTGGAAAATATTATCCTCCTGCTAAGATTATATCTATGAGAAGTGAAATAATGAAGTTTAAACAACTTGATAATGAGCATGTTGCTCAAGCTTGGGAAAGAATGAAATCTTTGGTAAAGAATTGTCCCCCTCATGGACTGACTGCTTGGATGATCATCCAAACTTTTTATGCAGGATTGAACAATTCTTCAAGGAACCTATTGGATTCTGCTGCTGGAGGTACCTTTATGACCATTACTTTGGGTGCTGCAACAAAACTTCTGGACAATATGATGGTTAATTATTCTGAATGGCATACCGAGAGAGCTCCACAAGGTAGGAAGGTAAATTCTGTTGAGGAAGCCTCCTCCTTGAGTGAAAAGATTGATATTATTATGTCTATGCTTGTTAATAGGAAAGCCCATATTAATCCAAATAATGTTCCTTTAGCCTCTTTGGTTGCTCAAGAAGAGCAAGTTGATGTGAACTTCATAAGAAATAACAATTTTGGCAATAATGCTTATAGGAACAATTTTGGTAACAACAATTATAAGCCATATCCTCCCAACAATGGTAATGCTTATGGGAATTCTTAGAAAAATAATAGGATTACACCCTCTGAACTTGAAGTAATGCTTAAAGACTTTATTAGTAAGCAAACTGCTTTCAATAAAACTATTGAGGAAAAACTCTCTAATGCTGAAAGAAATATAGCATCTTTGGCTGAAGCTCAATCTTCTTTGAATAAAATGGCTGCTAAACCTGAATCTAATGATAATCCCTTTGCAGCTACTAATGCTATACAAGTAAGAATTGATGAAAATGTTAGACTATTAGCTGAATTACATGCTAAGTGGGAAAGAGAAGATGAAATTGCTTGAAACATTAGTGTTTCTACTATTACCACCACTAGTGTTAAGTCTAGTAATAGTTCTACTACTTTAGATGGTAAATTTGATTTTGATCTTGATGGTTGTAATATCTCTGAAGTTATTAAGTTTCTACAAAATCTTGCTAAAAGTCCTAATGCTAGTGCTATGAACATGGCTTTTACAAAACACATTACTGATGCTCTCATAAAGATTAAAGAAGAAGAGATGAAACATAAAGCTTCTATTCCTATTAAACAAGAAGATGGTTGGGAACCCATCATTAATATGAAAGTGAATGACTTTGATTTCAAAGCTTTATGTGATCTTGATAGTAGTGTTTCTATTATGCCTAGAAGGATTTATGAAATGCTTGATTTGCCTCCTCTTGAAGATTGTTATTTGAATGTCCCACTTGATGATAATGCTAAAAAGAAACTCATGGGGAGTCTTAATGATGTTCTTATTATGGTTAACAATGCCTATGTCCCCGTTGATTTCTATGTTTTGGATGTTGAATACAATGCTGCTTGTCCTATTACTTTGGGAAGACCTTTTCTTATAATTGTTGGTGCCATCATTGAAATGAAAGAAGGCACCATTAAATACCAACTCCCACTCAAGAAAGGTATATAACACTTCCCTAACAAGAGAGAGAAGATTTATTTTGCTTCTTCTATGAAAACAAAATTTGGTCTTAATGCTTCTTCATTTGAGAACACTTGATTCTTTCTTGCTTCTTATGTCTAACTTAAAGGCGTTCAAGAAAAGTACTTATTGGGAGATAACCCAAAAGTTTTAGATGAGTCTTGGATGTTATTACTTCAGTAATAACCACTCCTTATCCTTTTTATTTTCTTTTTGTGCCAAGAGTAACCTCTAATGAGAGTGAAGTAATGATTGCGAAAGTTGCTGTCCCGAAACAGATTTCTGGGCTTCACCATAAAAATTCGTGTAAAATATCTGAACGTCTTTTTGAGGCGTGAATTTTTGTGCTTGTGAACCAGGTTGTTATCTAACTTTCGTTAGTTCAATACTTTTTGATTTGAGCAACAGAAGGTCTTCGAAAAAATTCGTCTTTACCTGCTGGTCTGTTTTGATAGATTTCTGTCATTTTCTGCATTTGCTTCTTGTTGGTTCCTTTTTGAGTTCTTTTGGGGAATTGAGATTTTTTAGGGAAGTGCTACAGTATCTAGTGTTCTAATGGAAGTTTATTTGGTGTTAGAACTGAACCTTAAGACTTATTTATCTTGAGTGCACTAATCTTGCTAATAAAGATTGTGTGAAGTTTTGTATGAAGGAAAATTTTCAGGTGTGTGGAAGGAATGAGTAATGAGATGAAGGATGGACTAAAGCTCAAGCTTGGGGATGCCACGCGTGTCACCCCAATAAATATCCAAGAAGTACAAGCGTCAAATCTTGGGGATGCCCAAGGCATCCCCTTCTTCATCAATAAAAATCTCAGGTTTCTTCCAAACGCTTCATTCTTATTGTTTCATGCACAGTTGTGTTGTTCTTGGAGCGTCTTCTTTTTCGTTTTTGTTTTGGTTTTTCATTTGCTTTTGTTTGTTTAGTTTTCTGAATAAATTGGTTGGACCCCCTCTTTCATACATTGGTTTGCAAATAGTTTGGTTTGGTTTGGAAAAGAGTAGGAAAGTTCATGCTTATGTGGTAAAAAGAGCTCGTTTTTGACTATGGCCTATGCTCTGTCATGCCATGCTTGATATTGTTTTGGCTTTATTCTTAGTATTATTTGCTGTAGCATGACTTGTTATAAACAATTGAGATTGTTATTGTGCCTTGGATGAATCATGTGTTGTTTTAGCATATTAAAGTATAGTATAGTGGTATGCTCCTTTGATGCTTTATTAGGGTTGACTTGGCACATGCTCACACCATGTTATGACTATCTCAAGTCACCATAGCCTTTATGATCCTTTAGTTTTCAACTTGTAGTATCACTTTATGCTTTGATCAATGATGTTTTGTCGCTCTGCATGATTATGACCATTATTGCTCTCTTAGTTTGTCGCTCCCAGTCTTTTGCTAGCCTCCACAACAAAGTATGAGTTCCACTCATGCATCCAACTCCCTAAACCAAGTTATTACAAAGAGTCCACCATACCTACCTACTAGCTTATGCTATTCCAAGTATATTCATGCTTTTGTTTACCTTCCAAATTAAACTTGTTATGAGAAAATTAGTGATTAAAGCTCTCATGAACTTGATGGCACACTTTACTTTACTTGCCCTTAATAAACTTGAACCATTGTGTCGTCTATGTTGTATATGCTTGCACTTATTTGTTGGGAATTAGCAAAACCATGCTCTCATGGGGAACGCTTTCAACATTGCACTTGGTACTTGTACCTAGTTGATATCATGCTCTTTTGTATATGGATGTCGTCGGTGTGAAATGAAAGTGGAGCTTGTAAGTCCATGGAGTTATGTATATGTATTAGAGAAACGCCTGGGTCGCTGGTCTAATGCATGCTGACATGGTGGAAACCTGCAGCGTAACCATAATGAGTTGTCTATGAAGCATTCTTCTTATAAAAAAAGAGTCCTATATTGAGAAAAAAAAGAGAAAAAAAGATATTATGAAAAGAGGAAAGAGAGAAAAAAGCACCATATTCCCATGGTAAATAAGAAGAATGCTGAGATGCTCGTTGTCTGCTTGCCTTGTCATAGGGCAAGGGGTACCCCGTTGGCGGTTCTCTATGATACACATGTACTTATGATGACAAGAACTTACCGGTGACTAAACTTGAGTAGCATGAGGAGCGGCCCTCGTATACAAGGGACATGAGATTCCTGACTTATACTTCGTCAAGCATGTACACCATAGTTTGTTCACTTTAACCTTAATCACTTCAAGATGCTTATGATAGGGGCAATGAGAGCTGAAAGCTATAATTACCATAATTTTTGGAAGCTCTTTATGAGACTTGAATCCCTACTTCCTTTTATACAAAGGCCTTTCTTCCACCATTATATTGAGGCTCCACCTTCTATCTTTATGCACTTACTCTGAGAGCATAGTGGCCATTCTTAGTTCTATGTGCATTGTCCCAAGACTAGTTGATTGATGCATACTTTGATATTACTTGTTTTAAACTATTGTATCTAGTCACTCTTATGAACTTTGAAGGTGTCCTATGCATTTATATTTGATACTCTATGAGGGACAAGCTGAATACTATTATGCTATGTTTTCTTTATGTGAAACAAACAAACGACTTGCAAAGCATTGTTATTCATGAATCTTTTGTTTGTGCCTTTTCATGTTGCATCATAGTTTCTTTGCTTATTGCTAGAACTTTGTCTTTCATGTTATGATTGAAGTACTATGATCCTAGCTTTGAATGTTTTACAAATACTTTGATCAAGTCTTTGGTGGTGCATGTCACCTCAAAAATTATTCTTTCTTTTTATCACTTACCTACTCGAGGACGAGCAGGAGTTAAGCTTGGGGATGTTGATACATTGCAAATGTATCTATAATTTTTGATGTTCCATGCTTGGTTTTATCCACTTTCTTGTGTTTTGTTCCAACTTTGGAGTACATTCATATGATTTCTTGGACTAACCTATTAACAAGAGCCACAGTGCCAGCTGCCTGTTTTCTGCTGTTTTTGGTTCCAGGAAAGTCAGAAAATGAATATTCTCGGAATTGGACGGGAAAAAAGCCAAAGTGCCTATTTTTCCGGATGTCATCAAGTGCCAGAATACGAGACAGAGAGGGGCCACCACACCACCTGGCCGCGTGGCCAGGCCTGGCCCGTGCCAGAGGGTGGTGTGGCCGCTCCTAGCACCCCCTCGGCCTCCCCTTCCGACTATATATTGCCCTCGGGACGTAAACCCTAAGTACCCGATCAAAAATCCATGAAAGAGTCTGTAGTCGCCGTCATCTCCATCCCTAGATCGGGAGGGATCTGAAGCTCTTCCCGGCACCCTGCCAGAGAGGGGAATTCACCCTGGAGGCCTTCTTCATCACCATGTAAGCCTCCGGTGTGATGCATGAGTAGTTCATCATTGGACTACGGATCCATGTAGTAGATAGATGGCTGGTTTCTCCTCCTTTGTGCTTTCATGTTTAGATCTTATGAGCTCCGTTCATGATCAAGATCATCTATTTGTAATTCATACATGTTCTGTTTGTGGGGATCCGATGGATATTGAGATGCTATTTCAGATTGATTATTGATTATATCATGTCTTTGTTATTTGAGATCTTGCCTGCTTTCCGTTGTTAGTAGCTATCTTGGCCAAGTAGATGCTAGCAACTCCAAGAATTAGTATTTATGCTCGATAGTGGGTTCATGCCTCTGGTAATCTGGGGAAGTGACAGAAATCTCTAAGGTACTAGATGTGTTGTTGCTACTAGGGAGAAAACAACAATCCTTTGTTCATAGAGCAATCGTATTATTTACCTTACACGTAGTTCGTAAAGCAATAATCTGCTGCTTGCAACTTAATACTGGAGGGGGTTCGGATGATAACCTGAAGGTGGATTATTATTCATATATGTAGTTGGATGGCGGTCTATGTATTATGTTTTATTGCCCAATCAAGTATCAAAGGAGTCAAGATGATTAGTATATGCATGTATTGCTTTCTCGGTGTTTGTCAATTGCCCCGCTGTAATTTGTTCACCCATCATGTTATCTATCTAAGGAGAGCCACCTCTAGTAAACTATGGATCCCGGTCCTTTTACTTTACATACAATCTATAAACTGTTTCTTCTTTGTGTTTACTTTCTGCAAACTTTTACTTCTTTCCATTCAATACGTTTAATCGTTTGTTTTCAGCAAAACATGGTGAGATTGACAACCTCATCGCAAGTTGGGGACAAAGTTCTGTGGTTGTGTTGTGCAGGTCTCCACGTTGCTACTAGCACCGGTAGTGCGCCCTGCCAAAGCTCAGCTAGTAACACCTTTGGGGTGTTTCCTTGCTCCTACTGGTTCGATTAAACCTTGGTTTCATAACTGAGGGAAACTTGCTGCTGTGCTCATCATACCTTCCTCTTGGGGTTCCCAACAAGCTCTACATCAACACCACACCAGCACTTTTCTGGGCGCCATACACAGAGCCATCAGTATCCTTGTCTAGGAGATAAGCTAAAGGAGCAGCCAATTTAGAAAAATTCTTAATAAAAACCTTATAGAAACCCACATGCCCAAGAAAGTTCTTAACCCCTTTTACATAATGTGGTATTGGTAACCTCTCTAAAGTAATAAGGTTTGAATTGTCAACCTCAATTCCTTTCTCAGAAATTTTATGACCAAAAACTATACCTACTCTTACCATAAATCGACAGTGTCCCAATTGAGAACAAGCTTGGTTTGTCTACACTATTGCAAAAACTCTATTAAGATTAGAAAGACATTGCTAAAAGTAGTCTCGTAGACAACAAAGTTGTCCATGGGAACTTCCATAGAGCTTTCGACAAAACTATCAAATATCTTCAAAACACATTCTTAAAAAATGGGTAGCTACGTTGCATAAACTAAAGTGCATTAGTTTGTCAGCATAAGTTCAATAAGGGCAAGTGAAAGTAGTTTTTTCCTGGTCTTCGGGTTGGATAGCAATTTGAGAATCCCGAATATCCATCAAGAAAACATAAATGAGAATTGCTAGATATCCTTTCTCAAATGCTATTCATGAGAGGTTTTTGATTGTGACTTTTTATGGTTTCCTTATTTGATTTTCCGAAATCTATGCACATTTTATACACTACTATAGTCCTATCAGGGATTAACTCATCTTTATCATTATTGACTATGGTTATGCAGCATTCCCTAGGTAGGTAATGGGTTGGACTTACCTATTTGCTATCAGAAATTGGGTAGTTAATAATATTTTCTAACATACGTATGACCTCCTTTCTCACCCCTTCTTTCATTCTAGGATTCAACCTATTTTGATTATCAACAAATGGTTCAGCATCTTCAACCATAGGTATTTTATGAGTCACTATGGAAAGATCTATCCCTTTTACGTCACTAAGAGTGTATCCAAAGGATTCATGTTGCTCGACAAGTACTTCTAACAATTTCTTATTTTCTTTAGGAGAGAGTTTATCATCTATAATTATAGGGAACTTATCTTCCTTGTCTAAAAATTCATACCTAAGCCCTGGAGGGAGATGCTTCAAAATGAGAGGAGGTGGATCCTCATCTCCTTTTCTTTCTAGCTCTTTGAATTTGTCTCTAAGGAGATTCTCAATTTCAGGTGCAGTGTTGAGGATTTTATCCCAATATTCTTTTGCAGAGTCATTTGGGAGTGAATCATTTTTAGTCAAGATCCTCTCCAACTCAGATTGTGAAGTACCAAAGTAAATTGCTGCCAATTCTTCAATAGTTCTTTCTTATTCGACCCAATCTTCTTTTCATATGGAAACATTGTAAATTGGCTACAATTAACCTTTAGAACTTCTTCCCCAAACCAGAGAGACAAAACTTGTTTCTTATTGTCAATATCAATATTCATAGAACTGTAAAATTTATTACCAAATATCATAGGGCAAAAGAAATTCAGAGGCATATTGATAATATAAAAGTCAACCAGGCACACAAATGCTCCAACAGAAATGTAAGCATTGCAAACAATTCCATGAGTCCGCTGCAAGATTCTGTCAGAAAGCATAAAGGTCACTTTGGTTGGTTCAAGATCTGGTTCATGAAGAAGGGACCTTAATACTTCATAGATAAAGTAAGGCATAATGTTTATGGAAGAGTTTAGATCGCAAACCCCAACATAAGTAGCTTCTCCTAAACAAAAAGAGATTTTCTGTTCACTTTTTTCTTATCATCATTTTCCTCTAATTATATCGGAGAATTCTCTACCTATCATTATTACCTCATTCTCAAATATCTCAGGCTCCAGTAGTTCTTTTACTATGCCAATGTTCTTCTTGATAGTCCCTAGATGTCTAGTTAACTTAGCTATCCTTCTCTTTCCTTCACTTTCACTATCTATTCTTTTTGTAAGGATAGTTTCATCTTCAACAAGCATTTTCTTTTGCATTTGCAAGTATTTGTCCTTGGGACTAGCTCTAGGAGGTTTTACCTTACAAGGTGGTGTGTAGCATTCCCACTCCTTTAGAATCTGCAAATGCTCATCGTAGGTTTTAACAATTTGGACAATCATATGAGGGTCAAGGTTGAAATTTCCAAGAAGTTTTTCTACTTCACCTGAACCTAGAAATTTTCTTAAGAAAACATACTCTATAGGATTTCCTTCATTAAGTTTGAATCGACAATAAGATTTTTCCATCCTATGTTCTGTCTCTAGCGAATTCCAGGCTCTTTCAACACTAAATTTAGTAAATGACCCATTGGTAAGGGACTCCAGTTCATTTCTATTATTAGTTCTCAAACCTACGTAGAAGGTGTGTATTACCAACCAAGGCGGGAAGTTGTGATGGGGATAGTAGTCAAGCAGTCCCCTAAACCTTGTGTATCCTTCATACAAGCTTTCTTCAGGCCCCCCTTTAAAATAAATGATCATACGTCTAGCTCCAAGAGTTTTTTTCCTGGGAAAGAAATCAACTAAGAATGAAGAGGCCACCCTCTCCTAGGAGTCAGTGATTTTTTTAGGACCTTGAATATACCAAGAACGGGCCTCATCAATAAGAGTTTGAACAAAAATATCATATTTAACCTCATCCTTAGTGAATATATTAATATGAAAAGTCCCACATGTGTCTTCAAAGAACCCTAAATGCTCATATGGATCTTCCATACCTTCCCCTGCAAACTTTTTAAAATGCAAAAGATCCACAAGCATGGGGTTAATATCATACCCCTTAGAGTTGTTGGATTTTAAATAAGCCTCCATGGGTGGACCAGAATTGTTTACAGCCTCGAGCTGAATTATATGTCGGTACTCAACCAATGTGTTTATCTGAAACTAGTAAACAACTTTAGTAAGACAATTAGTAAAATAACAAACTTAGAATAATGACCAAAAGCGCTTAGCTCCCTAGCAACGATGCCACAAAATAGCTTGATGACTTCAAGTGCACAAATTGATTGTAGCTAGTTTCAAATTAAGACTATCGAACCCACATATATCTATTTGGTTAAGGTCTTTATGCCCCTCGTCACTGTCTACAAAAGGATACTTGTAAGATTCCTTTTATTTCAGGTAAATGGTGTTTGAAAGGTTTTCGGTTGAATGTAGAAAAGTAAATAAAACAAGGAACAAAAGCGTTTGGAATGGTGGTTCAACTCAATAAGGCTAAACCATTCTTGGGTATGTAGGATATACCACTAGCATGTTGTAATTAATCATAATTAGGATAACCTATTTTTTATGTCATGACATGTGTGGAGAGGGCTCCATAATAAGATGTTCACCGCAAGGCTTGTAGGCATTCACTTTGTTGTGCCAAGGAATGAGGTCATCTCTAAATAACCACTGCAATGTTTGAGAGCAGTCACCCATATAGACCACTGCAATTAAGGGTATCCCCGTGGACATCGTAATTAGCTTAGTGAATCTCTCTTCATTCCTCCTTTGACCGTGCAGGTTATAAGACAGTGCGTCTAGTCAAAAATAGCTCTAGCATTCTTCACAACACGTCCAAATGATTTCACCCTTTTCTTTAGACTCTAAAGCAAATGATACATGGACACTACACATACGATCTAAAGAGAGAGATCAAACACACATCATCAATCAATAGATCATGGAAACAAGTAACAGATCATCTTATTTCATTTCATAATAATGCTAGGCTTTCTCCATCTCCCCAAGAACGAAGGAAACTACTCACACATGGAAGCAATCAACAAAATCATCATAATCAAATGGATGGATAAAAGTATGGGGATAAATCTAGTGCAAACCACAATTAAATCTGGAATTACAACAAGATCTAATGGATGGAAGATGGGAGTAGTAATGGTGATGGAGATGTTGCAGTTGATGGTGAAGGGGATGATACGATGTCCTCCAATGATCCATGAAGCAACAAGGATCTTCTCTTCTCCAAGTTCCTCCTATTGAAACATAATATGATAATACCAATTGATTTGTTCATAAGAGACTTAGTAATTCGGGATCCTATTGAAACAAGGACAAAAGGTGCACGCAAATGCAGTAAAATACCAAAAAACCCTACTCTACTTATGCAAAAACAACAGGTAAATATGCTTCAATTTTCGACTCATCAAGATCTTTCCAAAAGTTCTTTGCATAGAACGCCATGTACTCACCATGAGCGAGTTTGGTTTCCTTGGGACAGCTCATGGCAATGACTTGATTGTTTCCTCCTTCATCCTCATGCTCACCCATATTGGCCTTCAAGGCGAAATTTATGCCCTTTTGCATTCCTATTGCTCGAGCACACGCATCTTCAGCGTTCTTTGTCGCAACCTTGAAAGTACTCATCCCTTGAGTAATTCATTGGAAGTCATGATATAGTAGTTGTGTATTCCTTGGAGACTCTTCAAATCAGTGGGTTCAAATGGCATGATAGAACTTACATACTTCCTCTTAATCCAAGCATCCTCAACATGGGAAGCACCATGATTTCTAAATGTGGTCGCGATAGACTTGAGTCTTCGATACATGTCTTCATGGTCCTCACCATCCATCATGTAAAAACCTCTAGCTTGATTGATCAAAGCATCATACTGGTTTCTTCTCATGCTCTCATTTCCAACAAACAACTGGCATCCCAAGCTTCCTTGGCGGTGTTGAGGTGTTCAATATGGGGCATGTCATTGGGACCCATGCCAAGTTGGATCATGTGCAAAGCGGCGATGTTGAGTTAACTATCAACAACTTCTCTTCTTGTCATATTGGTTGGAACTACAACATTGAATCCAACATTGATAATCTTCCACAACTGAATAGATGAACTGCACACATGATATTTCATCAAAAATTTCCATTGATTAAACAAAGATGGACTTAATTTGGGTGGATCACCCATATTGTTTATACGAGGATGAGGGGTTGGTGGGTCTGGAGAGTACAGATGAGGAACCTCACTATAATCATCCTTCCAACTTCCCTTTTTGGAAGAGGATCCATTATCCTTGCTACCATCCCCAACCTCCACATCATTAGACTTAGCCGAAACATTATCCTTTGATTTGGAGTGTGAGTCCTCTAGAGGAGTGGGAAATGTGGGTTTAGTGGGTGGCATGGGCTGCCGTGTAATTTCACGCATCTCTTGCATCTGGGTTGCCATGGTAGAAGTCAAGGAATTTTTTAATCCCTCGAGATATTCCATGGTAACCAAAACACTAGCCAAAGCTTCACCCTCCGGTCTTGTACCCATACTCTCTTAGGCGGTAATGCCTGAAATAAGAGTCGAGGCTCTGATAACAATTGAAACGGGATCGTATGGGACCCTGGATGGGGGTGAATAGGTTCTACTATAAATTTCAACTATTTTCCAATTTAGGCTTGACACAAAGGTAAATTCTCTAGATATGCAACTACGGAAAAATTACCTATATGCCAACCTAGCTACTAAACGAGTAAAGAGTGATGAGAGGAACAAAGTAACTGATAGTGGAGCACGCGGAGACACGAGATTTGATTTACCTTAGTTCCATCATTTCTAGGGGAAGTACATTTGTGTTGGAGGGGTGGACGGTACTAAGACCACCATGCCACAGAAGGCCTCACCCTGTTCTCTGATGGATCTCGCCACAACTGGCCTGATCCACCTTTCCACTATATGGTACTCTTCAAGGAGGGAACCAATGCCTTTACAACGAGATCGGTCACGCATCCACAACTGAATTGGAGGCTCCTAAGATGACATCAAGATTCCACAACAAACAAGTTTATCAAATATCAAAACCGAGATCTAGAAATTCAAAAGAAACTCTAGAACAAAGGGGCCCTCAAGTGAATGAGGGGGAATTGAATATCTCATTGGCGATGATGTAGATCAAGTCCTTCTCCCTCAATCCTCCAAAAATCAAGGCCTTCGGATGGATGGAGGAGTAGATCTTACAAATTTGGAGCTCATGAAGTATAATGCTTTTTTGGAAGATTTGAGAGACCTTAGGTTGAAGATGGGGAGGGGTACTTGTACCCCTTCAAGATTGTAGATGGTTGGAGTCGTCGGGGCCTGGATATTCCAACCCAAGTAGGGGCCGGATAATCCGATCAGGGGCAAATATCTGGCATGGAGCAAATAGTCTGGTCGAAACATCCGCCCCACTTTTGAGCAACGCTGCGGAGACACAGGATACCACCGCATGATGTTGTACACTATAGTCATTGACATAACACCAATGAAACACCGTTCACTAGTATTACATCCCTCAGAGTGGTACAACAGAAACACAGTAGGTCCAAGACATGACTATAGATTACAACTCGACTCTTCACAAAAGATCCGGAGAACACTCTAGGTTAAAGAGAGAGAAAGAAACTTCTTACAAAAAAGAACCAGAACTAATAACTTGGAACTATCTGGCTAATAAGACTAGCATCTAAACTATCTGGCTTGCAATTGCTGCTAATGCAATGCTCTACAGAAGTAGGTTTTATGTCTATAGAATCTACTCCTATCTACTTAAGAACTTTGTCTTCACTTCGGTTGAAGTATATATTGACTTCATTGACTTTCCTGAAGAACTTGAGCTGTCGATGATGGTTTCTTGAGCAAAAATTAACGTTGACATCGTCTCCAATGTCTTAGAACCTAGCAAGGGTTAAGAAGGTACGATTGAGTATGAGCGTACTCACTAAGTTCACTAAAAAGGAGTGTATGATGCACTATCTCTACAGCCACAGACCAAAGGTCGTAGGCAATGCAGGTTTTCCTAAATATTTCTTCAAAGGTTGCTTTTATTCTGAAAACTATGTCCGATAGCCTTCACAGGTTGACTAGAACCTTCGTGGGGTTCCGTTCCTTCCGTGTTCGTAGCTCCTTCCCGGAATAGGGAGTAACATGTCATAGTTCTTACACTCTGTAGAGGTGCGTTGCTTTATGCATGAGAGACCAAATCCTTGTTGCACAACTAGGCGATCTTTCCCGTCCACAATTCCATGATGTGGGGCCTAATAGATGATCCAAGCCAATCACTGCCCCCTTTGCGACTCCGCATGTCCCCTTGGTGTACACCATGCCCACATCTTGAATTACGGGAATGGTTGGTACAGACCATTCAGATGCCAGAACTATCATGGGACGTTGAGGGTTCCCACCCATATGCTGCATATCCTCTACAAATTACTAATTAATGCATGCTACAAGGATAGCAGCCACGACCTGCATATCCGGATGCATGCGAGAGGAAGAATATACAACTGACTTCTCCGTCCCATTCCAAATCTCATGGTTAACGCGTAATATATGGCGCTAGAATCACTGGTGACATCGGTTGATTAAGTCCTAGATATTATGTTCCTTTACCACTGGAACTGTACCAGTAGATTATTACCATCTGGTAAATAATCCATAATCATATTATGATGAAAATAGTGTTTTTTAACCTCTTTGAAATGCAGGTGATGATAACATTTGAGTTACAAGCATTTGATAGAAAATAATCGAAGGACATGAGCAAGTTGTGAACTTGCCTTTTATGATTGCAATATTATGCCATCATAGTCTTCAAGGTACTAGAAGATCCAAATTCTATAAACAACAACATTGGTCCGGTAAGGATGAATGTTTAAAAGAAGCAATATGCAATTAGGCATAAGTAATGTTATGCAAGTTTGTAAATTCCAATCCCCGGAATAATCGTATCTGATCTAGGTTTAAAGTTTGTGCTAAGTTCTTTGGAATGTGTTGCACCTTTATACCAGCTTCATACATGTGCTTCTTGTTAAGGCTTGTGAGTGTGTGTGTAAATACACTAAGTAGTACACAATACTAAAGTACTCAAGTGTGGAATGGTATCTAAAGACTTCTTAAGATTATACAATTATTATATTTAAGATTTTTGTGATAACAAATAATATTCTAAGAGTTCAAAAATTAATTTTATTTAATTTTAACTCTTGTTAATATTTTCTTAAAATTTTATGAAGGAAATAAAATTTTATGAAGGAAATTTTATTTTCCTAATTTATCTCAGGGATATATTTGTAATTAGGTATTTTACATAAGTCCTTTTAAAACACGGGCCTGGCCCGCTGGGCTGGTCTAGCCTGTCCCGACCTGCTTGGGGCTGGGCAAACACTCCTGGGCAGTACTGGGTTGCCCATACCCGGCCCAGTACTACGCACTCGCTCTCTCTTCTCTCTCTTCTCTCTCGCACGACACCCTCTCTGGCCGCTCGATGTCGCCGCCGCCACGGGTGATTCCGGCCGCCCAGGCCGCTGTGTCTGTTGCCGCGGTGCAAGACGTCATGGATGATGCCGCTGCTCGACACTGTCCCGCTCGATCTGGTGTTGGCGCTCTCTGCTAGCCGCGCTGACCCCCACCTCGTGGCTAGGGTTTGGGGTCCGCTGTGCTCTACCGCTCCCTCGACGATGTTGTGGTGCTCGTGGTGCCATCCTTCCATGGCCGCCACTGCCGTGTGCAAGTGCGGGTTGTAGCGCCCCTTGGGGTACTCCCCGTGCCGCCAACTCTCTGTCGTCGACCTCCTCTCTGTATCCTCTTCGATAATCTTACGAGGACCTCGAGTAAGTGCCCTATTCTCCTCTTTGTGCTCTACCATGCCTCTATTCCATGCCATGTGGTGACTTGTGATGGATTTCCCCATTTAGGGTTCATCCCTAAATTTCTAGGGTTCATTCCCCCTACAGTGGTGATTTAGCATAACTCTAGGGTTAATCTTGCCTATGCTCATCCTTTGATGTTGATCTACTATTAGTGTCAATCTCTATTGAGCACGTTTGTTACTTTGTTCTCTATCAGAGAACACTCTGCTGATCATGCTTTTGTTACCCTATTCTCTGTCATAAAACTTGTTGTACAAGCATGCTTAGTTTAATGTGGATGCCCAAGTTGTTGTGGTTATGGATTTATTCCTACGGAGTTGAGTTGGGATACTTTCAGTATTGATGTTTGGTTAATTGTTTACTTATGAAGTACTAATGTGTTCAATCTCAAAATTTAATCCTATTACTATGTAAATCTAAAGTTACTAGTGTTAGTCTCTATTCTGTGATTAATAAGGAGATGATTTATAAAAAAATGATTCCTATATGCTTGTAGGAAAGTGATTAAACTTATTGGTTTCTGTACAGTGTGCCCTAGTGATAGACAGTATTGATCTTTACTGTCCTTTCTAAAATAAAGTGTCTATTTAGGATTCCTAAATCATTTAGTAAGATGATTATCTTTGTTGAAGAGGATATGCTTAAGCTTGTACTCAAGCAGATATGAACCTGCTAGGCACAGAGGTGTTACCCTTCTAGGAATGTGCCATGTACCAGCAACTGTGATGTGTATCTATCTAGTTAAAAATAGATCATAGTATTAGTGATGTTGGTCTAAGACCATTCCTATGCAAGAACACATACCGTATCTGGTTGTTTATAATATTTTGTCCAATATGTCCACTTATCATGTGCTTGCAAGAAATGAATGTGTAAGATGGAAAATGATTAGATCTAAATCTTGGGATATACCATTGTATCCTTGTCTTGATGTTGCCTTTTACTTCTGGCTTGTGGTAGCCCTGGATTTGTTTCGGCTTCCTCTTGGCCTCGTCTTGCTCCTCCTGGTGATGTTGCTCCTGTGTGGCCTTATTGTCCACCTAGTATATCCCCCTCCTTAAGTCACCATCTTTGTTGGTGATCTCCTGGGTTTTCTGTGGTGGAAAGTGACTTGATCTCGTGATATGGTTGCAAGATCTTGTGTTGTTCTTGGATGTGCTAGTGACAAACTGTGGTTGGCTCTCTACAAAGTAAATAGCAAAGTTTGCTTTGCTCTATGCTGCTATGATTTAAACTGCCCCTTTGCTCTCTGATGCTGACACCTGAATGCATGCATTTAGGTGTGTGAGTTGCTTCACTGTTTTCTTTGGTTATGGATGCGATCAAGTAAATATAGCTTAAACTCCCCATCCTTTTACTATTACTTATTCTTGTGAAACTTGCCCCTTCAGCCTGTGATGTTGTTCTGAGGCCTTAATAGCTCTAAAAAACAGATTCTGCACTTGTTGGATTTTGTCCCTTTTTCGGATAAGTGATGTTTGGAAAATAGTGCATGTTAAAAACTGAGAGCAAACTAACTCTAACCCCCTCTTTGTTTTATTTATTTTTCTATCTTAATTGCAGGTACAAGACCAAGGGATCAGGAGAAATAGTTTAGAATTAGTTTAGGATTTTCTTTTATTTTCTTTTGTAATATATATTTCTACTCTTTGTTAAGATCAATGAAATATATATTCATTATTTAATAGAGATTTTATTTCTTTGAGAATGTCTCTATAATATTTTTTACTTCAAATAAATTTGTATTTATTTAACACTTGTGGAATATAGGATAGAATTAAGAAGTACTATTTGTGTTATACTTTTATATTGTTATCAATTTCCTTTATCGTTTTATAAATGTGATATATTCAAATAATAATAATAACTAATTCTTTTTGGAAATTAAATGAATACTAATTACTTCTAATTTTCTATCCTTATCCAAATATTTCTAATTTTTAAATATGGAACCAACTTATTCACCCAAGAAAATTATAATCCCTAAGGATTAAAGGTTAAAGATTAATTTCTAACTAGGTAATTATAGTTGATGTCTCAACCCAAAGTGGGATATTTATATAGCCTCATACTGTGATATTGATTAAAGATTTCTCCAGACTTCCTATCCCCAACAATTCAGTAAGTTTGGGTTCTATATAAGGAATTCCTTTCCTAAATATACTCTATTTAAATCTCTCCTCTGCTTTACTAAGATCTCTTTTGTCTAACTGATCTAGTCACCTGCTCCATCATAGCTATCATCATATGATGACATGATCATCCACTTCAACAATATTCCCCTACATTCGTCTCTAGTATAACTTCCATTATTTAACTCCCTCTAATAGATCCACCAAGGTAGTTGTTACTAACTTCATTCTATAAACTTCTTTATAACAACCTTGCATCAACCTTCAAGGCTTGCAAGATTACCATTTTCTCTATATCAAATGTGATATTAATCCTCGAGAAGAGATATGGTAATACTCCCATAATACAAGTTTGTTCTTGTATTAGCTCGGTTAAACTACTATGCCTCCAATTACTCCATACAACTCACATTATATACTTCATCAAACTCTAGCCTGACTTCTCATGATCAAGCTAGATGATTTCTCTTACTAGGGCTTTACCTAATTTGGTATACTCACAACTCTTCTTTATCAGGTGGTCATCTATTCTCAAATGTCTTGAGAATAGTGACCACCAACCTTTGATCAAGCAAAGCTTAGGATTCTAATTATCAGATCAAGATCTATTAACACTTAGTAGTAGACTTGTACTAGTCTCTCTATAAGTCTTATCTTGTTAAGGAAACTTACTTTAGGTTTATCCCTACTTGGCTTAACAAGATTACCATTGGATACTCTAATACTACTAGCTTTCTCATAGCTTCTCAATCACTATCTTAACTCTTAGGATTAGACACTTCTTCTAGTTAACTCATGAGTGAGTTAAGTCCTCCAACACCAAATGGTTTGATCATCACTAAAGATCTCATTCCATTGATGATGGCACACTCTGCCATAACTAGTTCCTCCTTCTTTTTGATATGCCTAAGGTCGTTGGAAGGTTAATATAATAGGTCAAAGCTAAGAGTCAATAAGTTCTAGGGCAAGAATTGATCACTCGACCTTGATGATCAATTGTCTCTAGGACTTGGTTAAATAAGATTGTTATCTATTAACATGACACTAAGGGTATGTAATGAATGGTCTTAGCTTGACTTCCCTTTCTTCTCTATTAGTGACAGGAGTTAATGTTTAAGAATTACCATGAGACCCATGGTAGGAACAACTATGGCAAACAAGTGTATCAAAATTTAGTTATGGTTTTCCTTTTCTTAAGTTATATACTTAACTTGGTATTCAGGGTTTGTGGTAGATAATACCTTGATATCATCTTTGGAATTTTTTAAGTATTTATCCTGGAGTTGGTGTATGGAATATCATGTAAAATGATCTCTATAAGATCTAGTACTACTTATTAAGTAGTGTGTTGTGACTTAGTTTTATTGCATTTGATCTAGTCTTAGATCAAATTATATTACCCAAAAATAAGGTTTTAGCAAAGGTCACGTTGAAACTTATCGTAATCAACTTGATGATCTAGTTCAGTTCCACCATGTTAAGATAAGCTTCAATCGCTTTGACAAGTTTTATTTAAAAGTGCGAAAATTATCTAGGTTTTCTATGCCTCACCACCTAGTTGCTGGTTCCATGCTCCTCCTCCTTTTGCCTATGAATTCACCGCCCAATGCTGCTGACGAGCACCGCATATGTGGTGCCACTGCTTTCTCACAAACATACAAGGTGGAATAGCAGGAAGTGAGATACTAGTCTCGGTCTTGCCGCCGCGGGACATGAAGGTGGAATTTAAAAGTCTAGAGAAACCCTAGGGAGTGGCACTAGATTGTCTTGTCCGCTGCCACCCACCTTCCTTTATATAGACGAGTAGGTGAGGGCACACAACTATAACATCCCAAAACTTTAATCCAAGTTATCAAGATCCAAATCACCCAATTTAGGGTTAACAAAAACTTTTTCCCATTTAAAAGAATTAAGCATGCATATGTGTGTTGCATTAAATAGGAGTTGTTTTGAAATGCTATGATTGTTTGTTCTAATGGTTGTAAAATGACTCTTAGATGAATGCCACATCATCTAGATCATTCCCACGCAAAAACCAAAGAAAAAGAAATCGAAAATAATTAAATAATGGATATGGTCACTTTTGCCATTTTAATCAACTAGGACACTTTGGGTGTTCCTAGCACTCAATTTCAAACAGAGACAATTGTGGATCTCTGCACCCCTTACTAGTACAAGTAGTGATGTGCCAAGGCCCACTTTGTGATCTTCCAAAAACATTCAAACTCTAAATTTAAATGACATTTGAAAATGGAACCAAGTGTATGTATCTAGATCACACTTTTTCAAAAACCATCCAAATTAACTCCATTTGAAAATCCCAAGCAACCAGAGATGCTTAAGCATGTGACAAACAACTCCAGCAAATTTCATTTCAAAATTTAAAAGTTGAATCGTTGCGGCCATTGTGTCGAACACTTGGTGAGCAGAATCAAACTGGCCTAACTATCACTATTTTTGATCAAATTTTGTCGAGCCATTTGAACCCAATTCAATTCCCTTGTCTCCCCTAGCCCAAACCAGGCTATCAAGGACCTACCAAATGGCCTAGCACCACAGTGTCGCGCCACCTCGACGCCATGCTCACCGTCCAACTGTGCCCAACCCGCAGGACACCACCATCCCCTATCCGTCGCTCTAGGAAGGGAGGCGTGACCTCACCGCCGTCCACGGTCCATCCCACAGCCACTGCTAACCTCTGGACCACCGAGGCCAAGCCCCGCACTAAGTCTCTGCGCCGCGCCAGCGCACACCAGAGCATCGTCCCCGCCAGAGCGCCACACGCCGTTCCTCGACCACAGCCCGTGCACGCCGCTCTGCCTTGACCACCTCAACCCGCTAGACAAGCCCGTACCCCGCTGCTCGACCCACAGTTGCCGGGAACCATGTCGAGCACCGCCTCTGTCTCTCAGAGCGCGAGACGCTCCCGACCACAATCCACTTCCCCTAGCACCGCCATTAAGCCCTAGCTGACCGCTAGGGAACCGCTCGCGGTCTGCCTACCTCACCCACGCCGATATCCCCCTGTGCCGTTGTCACCGACGAGCTCCGCCCACACCTCTCTGCCGCCTCGCCGGGCGTATATAAGGGAGCCTCCCCAGCACGAATTCCTCTCACTCTCACACTCCCCTCTCTCCACTGATCCTTCCCCACCTCTCGCTGGAGCTTCTCAAGCAGCCAGCCTCCGGAATTTCGCGCCGGAGATAGCCGCAGTAGAGGACGAGATGCCCCCGTCAATTTCGTAGATGCTAGCTCTAGTCCTACGGTCCACGATGCCCCGTACCACTTCACGTTTAATGAGCCACTGACAGGCGGAACCCCCTTTCAGTAGTCCTCTGCGCCGCGGAGTGAATCTGGGCCGGCCCGTTAGTGTTCTTGCCTAAGCCCGCAGATTCAAATTTAGATTTTTCTATTTTAGCTGATACTTAGTTGTGTCTCTTAGTTTGAAAATCAATTCAGAGAGTTCTAGAAATCCAAATTGACTGATTCCAATTTTGTTGGAAAGGTACTTTAAATATCTATCAAAGCTCGTTGGATTTAAATCATTTAGTGTTATAGATCTCTACTAGATAAAATAACAAGACCGAAGGTTTTTCACATTCAAACATTTTTATAAAATCAACCACAATAGCTTTTGAGTTGATTCCAACTCTCAAAAATCACATTTGACCATACTTATCTAAATATGTAATAATATTAAGGTTTGCATGCAGTGACTTTGTACTAGTACCAAAATAATGCTATATAGGCATTTCTAGTCACTTTAAATCTTTAAATATTAAACATAAACTTATTAAAATGTGATCCAACCTTTAAATCACATTCCCATATATTAGAATATGTGGTGATGACATGTGTCCACATGATCCCATATTTTAATTGGAGAATATTAAATCTTAGTTAATTTCAATGAGTAGAAATTACTTTTCTCAAAATAAAATAAATGAAACTAGTCATTAAACCTTGTGATGTTTGTGATGATACTAGATCATCAAATGTGTGCCTTAGTGTACTAAGTAGACTACTTAAGTATTGTTTGGTGATTGTGTATTCCATATGTATTTATAGACGATAGTACCGACCAAGTCTTCGAGGAGGAGGAGTTCTACCAAGAGGAGGAGGAAGAGAATTTCAACCACTGCACCAACCAAGGCAAGCTAGCGTTATACAAGTTAACCCTTGAAAGCTAAAACTTGCAAGTATTATACCTACAAGCCATCCCTAGATGCAAGATAACCTAAGCAAGATGCCTTAGGCATGCTTTGGGTTATACATTTTTGACTATTACCTACCCCAAGTTTTATTTACAAGCTTTATTTGCTTTTACTTTACCAGAGTTTCTTACTTGTTTATAGATAGCATAAAGAGTATAAAACTTGGCCTATCTAGTTAGAAGTAGATGTCATTCTATGGCATGAGATTGATCTTAGCATCCCACCTTAGTGAACACACTTAACTTGGTAGTTTAGAGCTAAACCAAACCCTTGATCACTTTAGATGGGAATACTTGGTGAAAATGACTTGTGAAAACTTTGGAATGATGAGTCATTCTATTGAGATGTTTTGACATGTGTCGAGAAACACAAATGGTTTATGATGATGAAAATGTTGAGGCATGAGCCTTCACCCTTTTATAAAAACTTATGGTTGGGTTCGGATGTGATACCATTCCAATTTTACCGTACAACCACAATACCTGAATTGGGTAAGGCTTAGCCGGAAGTTTATATGCATTAGTATTAGTTCCCTCGCGGGAGAGGTTTGAGCTGAGGCTACCTCTTAATGTTGTCCACCTATGCAGTGCCCAGGATGGCAAATAGCCATGGCTAGGAGGCCAAGCTCATAGGAGAGGTGCTTATACTAGAGTGTGTAAAGGAAAGGTTATGTTTGATTATCTACATACTAAGTATGATGATTCAGGGTTATCCCTGACAGATGTATCGAATTTTGTGGTGAAAGTGTACCACCTCTTCAGAGTGTCAAACTATTCGAATATCCGCGTCTGCGGTTATGGACAGTTGGAGTGGCCATACTGTTCGGTTGTCAGATGTTTTCAAAATGACTTATGAAATGAATTGTGACATGACTTGAGAACAACATGGTTGTGACTATGACAACTAAGTTCCCACTTAGGTGTTTTCAAACTTTATTTTATCTTTCTTTGTTTCTAAACTCATCTTAGGTTTCAAATTTAACTTTATAAATAACTTTAGAGTTAGCATTCCTACTAGAACTATCTTACTTGTTAGTGATAGTTTGCGAGTACTTAAAGAGTACTCATGGCTTTTGTCCCTGGCTATTCCCGTGGCCAGACTATGAGGAGGACTACCCGGAAGGAGGACAGTAGGACGACTACGACAACTAGGATCATCTCCCATCGCCAGCATTGCCTGTGACCCTGAAGATGGACCCCACCGCTATGCTATTTATTCTGCTACTTGATTGTATTAAGACTGGATCATGAGATCCTTTATTTGTGTAAGACCTTATTATGGTTTGTAATGGTTGATGTACTATGATATCCAATCTGTTATGTCTCGCAAAAAATGGTAATCCTAGGATTGCGAGGTATGGCATAACAGGCATCTGGGATTAAAAATCCGGGTGTTGACAACAACACTTGTGTCCCTCGGTCCTAAACCCTAGCCCTAGTCAAAGTAGGTCCTACCCATTGACATGTATCCCTATCCAAACAAGTCCAACTTGCTGGCTTGTGATAGTTGGATCATCATCCTCCTAGTTCCACTTTCTTAAGTGTGCAATCCCACAGGCTTATGGTAAGACATACACAAATCAGTAATCATTTAGTCAAAGCAGTAGTTCAGTGACTTTCCAACTAGAGCTAATAATCGGTAGCGACCTCTAGCAAGACTTGCTGACTCCCATTTTATGCAAGTGACCTCAGTGTGACAATCTTTCCGAGTCCCTTTACCTCATGATATTGGTGATAAACTGCAGGGGAGATTCCATCATCCTAGTGCCAGTTTAACTCTATTCTCATTGAAGTGATAACTAATTCTCTCTGGCTTCACTAAGTTAGACTACCTCAATCAACACTTGATCGAGTAGCGCATGGCCATGCTTCTGAATCATATCACACAAGAGGGCCTAGAGAATATCTCCCCAAGATGGAGGGGTAAATTCCATCATGGCTGATCCATGTCACGCAGCTTGTGTCGAAGTCGGCCCAAGACCACCCTTATGACTCCCAGTTATGGTGAGATTTATAAGGAGTCAAAGCCGGCTTTTCCACAACTCCGATTGTGCGACCCCCTCAGGTCTGAGGATTCCATTATGTTAGTCAGAGTGTATGACGGTGTTCTCACGTCCTACTAACCTTTGGATCGGTCCGACCGTCGTACCTCTTCCAGCTAGCCAATGCAAGGCAGATAGCATCTCCATGCTCATGACACGTGAAACATTGTCATCTTCCGACTTAGAAATTAGTCTTGAAAGTGGGTTTCCCTCCCAACCTCAAACGACCAAGGACAAATTGGCTAGAGCTAGATACAAATATATGGTTCCACACCTCCAACAATTGCAGTGGCATCTACAACTAGTTTTAAGCTAGATTCAGGGTTACAAATATAAGGCGGAATGTGAGCCTATAGGGCATCATTCCTAACAGTCTCCCACTTGCACTAGAGTCGAACACTTAGGCATCTCATTCCCATCGATCTAATGTGCGCCTCAAACTTAGGTTGTGGAAGCGGCTTGGTCAACGGGTCTGCAACATTTTCATCTGTGTGTACCTTGCATAGCTTAATATCTCCGCGATCGACGAACTGCCGAATCAGGTGAAATTTTCTGAGTATGTTCTTGTTCTTCTGGTTTGCTCGGGGCTCCTTAGCTTGTGCAATAGCACCTGTATTGTCATAGTACACGTCTAATGGACTGTACGAGCCCGGAACCACCCCGAGTTCAATTATAAAATTTCTGATCCAAACTCCTTCTTTTGCCACCTCTGAGGCAGCAACATACTCAGCTTCCATAGTAGAACCAGCCACCAATTCTTGCTTGGAAATTTTCTAGCTCACTGCACCTCCATTCACTATGAACACACAGCTGGATGGCGAGCGCAAGTCATACAGGTCGATCAGAAAGCTAGCATTTGTGTAACCCTTTACACCTATCTCTTCCTCACCACCATAGACTAGGAACTCATCTTGAGTACATCTCAAGTACTTAAAGATATTTTTTACTGCTATCTAGTGACTTTTGCCAGGATCTGACTAATATATGCTCGTTACAGTTAGAGCATAGAAAATATTCGGCCTAGTACATATCATGGCATACATGATCAATCCTAGTGCCGAAGCATAAGGGATCCTTTCCATCCGATTTCGCTCATCAGCCGATGTTGGGCATTGAGTCTTACTAAGTCGGATCCCATGCATAATCGGTAAGAACCCCTTCTTAGCCAAATCCATATTGAACTTCTTCAATATCTTATCCAAATATGTACTCTGACTCAAGCCTATGAGTCTCTCGGATCTATCTCTATAGATCTTAATTCCGTGTATAAATGCCACCTCACCCAAGTCCTTCATTTGGAAATACATTTCCAAAGGATTCTGGGTTTCTTGCAACATTGGAACGTTGTTTCCAACTATCAATATGTCATCTACATATAGTAGAAGAAAAACAACTGAGCTTTCACTAAACTTTCTGTATACACAAGAATCTTGTTCGCTTTTGATGAAGCCAAACGATTTGACCACTTCATCAAAAATGAATGTTCCAAATCTGACTTGCTTGCTTCAATCCATAGATGGATTTTCAAAGCTTGCAAACCTTGTTAGGACTAGCTGGATCGACAAAACCATCAGGTTGTATCATATACACATCCTCGGTTAAATTTCCATTAAGGAAAGCCGTTTTGACATCCATCTACCATATCTCCCAATCAAAATATGCAGCTAGTGCTAACATGATCCTTACCGTCTTAATCATCGCTACTTGCGATAAAGTCTCTGCGTAGTCAACTCCTTGAACTTGTAGGAATCCTTTCACAACAAGCCGTGCTTTATACACATAAATATTTCCGTCTTGGTTAGTTTTCCTCTTAAAGACCCATTTTCTCTCGAAGGATCTTGCACCATCTGGCAGATCAACCAAGTCCCAAACTTGATTATTATCCATGGACTTTAACTCGGATCTCATGGCTCCAAGCCATGACTCGGAACCACACTTCCCATCACATCCTGATAAGTAGTCGGCTCATCACCAACCAGCATAAGTATGTCTCCATGTAGTCTTGCTAATATTCGTGGCTTTGGTGCATTTGACGTCTTAGGCACAATGTCCGGCTCAACCTCCAAGGTTGCTGACATGTCCTGAGTCAGTGAATCCCAAATTACTTCGAGGTGCACCCTATTCCCACTATCTTTGTTGCTTAGAAAGTCTTTCTCCAGAAAGACACTATTTCGAGCGATAAACAATTTGCCCTCTTCTTGATTGTAGAAATAGTAACCCAAAGTTTCTTTAGGGTAGCCTATGAAAACTACCTTATCCGACATGGGGCTGATCTTGTCGAATTGCAATCTCTTGAAAAAAGCTTCACATCCCCAAATCTTGAGAAAAGCCAAGGCCGGTTTTTGAGATGGTCATCAATCTCATGGCTCATATATTCGCCTCCACGGTCTGATCGCATAAAATTAATATTCTTGCCGAGTTGGTTTCGCACTTCACTCTGAAACTCTTTGAAATTTTCAAAGGTTTCTAACATGGATTTCATCAGGTAGACATAGCCATATTTACTAAAATAATCTATGAACATGACAAAATACTCATAACTACCTCTAGCTATCGTTCTCATTGGACCGCATACATCACTACGTATCAGTTCTACCAAGACAGACACCCTCTCGCAACTCTTTGCGAAGATGTCTTGGTCATCTTTCCCAACAAATAGGACTCACATGTTTCGAATGGATCCAAGACAGACGAATCCAAGAGTCCATCACCGTGGAGCTTCTGCATGCCTTTCTAGCTGATATGACCAAGGCGACAATGCCATAGATTAGTAGGACTAAGATCATTCGGCTTTAACATTTTAGCATTCAAGTTATAGACTGATTTACATTCAAGATGAAGCACAAAAAGTCTGGCTTGGATAGATGCATAGCCATGAAACACATTATTCAAATAACAGGAACAACCATTGTTCTTAATATTCGACTCATAACCCTGCTCCATCAAACATGAGGTAGAAATGATGTTTCGTCTTAGTATAGAAACATAATAACACTTATTTAGTTGTAGTACAAATCCTGAAGGTAAATGGAGTTGCATCATCCCTATGGCTAACGCAACAACTCTGGATTTATTTCCTACTCTAATGTCAATATCTCCTCTCTCCACGCTCATATGCCTTACGAGTCCCTGCATCGATTTGCACACATGGACAACCAATCCGGTATCGTATACCCAGGTGCTGCTAGGAGCGTCGACAAGATAAATGTCTATAACATTTACAACAAGTGTACCTAAGTCGGAAGTCATACTTCCTCTCTTGGATTTATCCGCCATGTACTTGTCGTAGTTCCTCTTCTAGTGACCCTCCCCCTTACAGTAAAAGCATACTATACCCGAAGGTTTTTCCGGCTTGCCATTCACTGAGCCGGCGCTGGGACTTGGATCCAGCGTACCGTCTTCCTGTGGCTTGACTTTCTTAAACCAAGATTTCTTCTAGATCTTGGAAGCGTTTTGCAGCATCAACACTTGATTGGTGCCACCTCTCTTGTTTCACACTATTTTTTTTAAGTAAGATATGTTACAGTTATATGGGTTCAGGCATGTGCACTAAAACGATGCACACCAATTCTTCCGTCAACTACAATTTGATCTCTTACATTGGTATGATTAGTAGATCAGTGAACCTATATATGTCCTGCATGGCAGGTTTAGTCAATTATGTATGCTCTTCCAATATCATTAGAACCTTGTGTGTATCTATCCTCTTACGAATGGGGTCATTTTGGCTTAAGAAAAACATCCGCTCGGGGTTTTTTTCTCGAAATTTTGAGCAAATGGATCAGCACAATATAAAAAAAGGTAGAAAGATCAGATTACACACGTATAAATCCAATTTTCTTGATAATTTCTTATATTTGTAGTGAATTCACTAAATAATTATTACCCCACTGTTAGTTATGGTGGAATATGAGAAGTTTAAATTTGCACAGGTTCAGCACATTACGATTGAAGATGTAGGTCACCGCTTTCGGAAGCTTCATTTCTTTCTTCTTGGAGAATGTTGCCTATAATATTCTTCATTCCGGACTGCTTTTTCAACTACATATGAGAGGGTGACTGTCCGAGTAGCAAAGTTAAGTGCCGTCAAAGAGCTACACACATGTATTTGGTTACCGGTGACTGCTGACTGCCGGGTACAATTTCAGTACACTAAGAAAATGCTCACATGGGAACCTCGCGAGGACATCGACGAAGGAAGTTTTGAGTTTTTCCACTATTACACGATGGGAGACAGAATGTAAGTCATATTATGCTTGGGGTTCTTTAGAGTAATTTCTACTGTTTCTATGTTGTAGATACTTTTTGTTTTGTTTTGGAGCAATCTACAAGTTACCAGTTAGCTAATGTTCTGATTATGTCAGTGTGAGTTAGGGAGTGAGTATGGTCCGGTATAGGCAATGTTAAGTACAATCCTACTCATATGCACATCAAATTTAGTTTGGAAGCACAACGTAGTACAATTGCCAATTTTGTTTACCAATTTTACACATTTCATTATGCACAAGTTCAGTATAGCTCATAGCTCCCCATGAGAAAAGATGTGACCTTTGGTAAATCTCCTCTCAGGTTCTTGTGGTTGTGGTCGGGGTCGGCAGTGGCAAGGTGGAGCATATGGTGTGGTCTAAGCCGGTGGTGGTGCATGATGTCCTTGCAGTAACTTCCGAGGTACGATGCCTTGTTGCAATTTGCATTCTGAGACTGAGATGATTATTAGTGTGTTGTGGTTATTTTGAATTTCCTAATTGTATGATCATGTATTGTGTGTGAACATTGGATGACCGGATCATGTGGTTCAAATCTTGATGAAGGCTCTGATAGAGAATCTCGAGATTTGAAGTCCAACAAAGGTCATCATTGCATCCAAGGAATGCTATTTAAACCTATCTGTAGCTACTCTTAAATTATCAGATCATTTTTATGACTGTACATTATTAAGGTCTTTCGGAAGTGAACAACTTTCTAAAGTTCTTTTAAAGACTGACAAAGTTTACTAAGGGTGTATGTGTCCTTGGTGAAGACAATGATATATGTGGTGAGTGGTCGGATTGCCAATCACTTGATGTACCATATAAATCATTGATAAGTTTTTTCGTTCGAATATGTCCGGTAGACCAAATTTGAGAACATTGACTTGTAATTTCTAAAGTCAATTATAAATGGGAACCTGTGTGATTTAAAGGCATGATGTCATAAATATATCCATTGTAAGCTTAATTTCCTGATAATGAATGAATTGTTTCTAACCTCCGATGAGTCTAATGGCCATCATCTGCTATCTAATGAGGCTTATTATGATTGAACCAGATGGTGTTCGATGTGTTCCGTTGTGTTAATTCTTGGCTTAACACACAGTTCTTGTTCTATTATTTCTACCAGTAAAGATTAAAACAATAGTCTCTGGCTGGAGACATTATTTCGGTTTAGAGTTCTTTTCTGAAGGTACTAAAGATTCTTTCATGGTTTCCTTCTATACATGTATTCTTATAAGTAGTACTTTGCACGGAATAGTTTTCTTTCCCTCATAAAGGAAGGCAACATCTTTCGGTTGTTCAGTTTCTGAATAATTCTAAAATTCTGTAAAAACTCGTAAGCGCACACATGGTTAGCGTAGCCATGACCTGGCCTCAACAATATAGATAACAATGATAGATAAAACTTAGATGACAATATTATCTCGCTTTCGTCCTTGGTGCCAGTGGCGCACTGGGTCATCTAGTGGAACCAAATAGATCACGACAAGGGTGCTCCTTGTGGGTCTCATATCTATACTCATGACTCTAGCACACCTCCCTTCATTGAAGTGGTTTTTGTAAGATTGATAATCTATGCATCCACATCTTGGGATTCTATCCTGAGCATGTTCATTTCTCCTTGTCGTTTCCAACCTTTGTCTACCAGTTGGTGGCCAAGTAGTAATGCACATTGGTGCCTTCCAATGTAAGATACTCTTGTGGTTTGTCAAGACAAACCATTTTGGATTATCAGGAGAAACAAACTCCAGTACCTCTCTGTATCTAGGACTAGATCAAAGTTTTGTAATCCGCAGATTAAGAGGCATGATTAGTTTTTGTCTACTCTGCCTTCGAGTATCACACCCTTTTACACTAAGAGGTCGTGGTGAGTTCCATGGCCCTCTTAATGAAGAGGTGCTTGTACACATTTTTACCTGCCCTTCCACCAAGCTTCCGCGCTCGTGAATGATGTGTGTGTGTGTAATAATGTGGCCATTCAAGATTCTCAACAATCGGTATTGCTTTGAATGCCAAGGTCATTTGTGTCATTCTTAGAATGATTGGTTAACCCAATCACTAATCAAAGGATGATTGTGCCACCAAGTCCATTTTTCTGGTACACTCTTTTCGGTGAAAGAGTTAGGCTGGTGACAATGCTCTAAGATTATGTCTCTTGACTTACCAAGCAAGTTTCCTCTCGAACTAAGTGACATACTGGTGGTTCATGATATCCTAGATGTCTTTCTAGAAGTATCGCCATGTTACCACATGACCGTGTTGTCAAGTTCTTGAGCAAGCCAGTTTGTTGAACTTCTCCTTTCTCCAAGGATCCGTACTGGATACCCCTGAATTAGTTGGTTGAGCTTGAACAACAACTTGGAGACTTGTAAGACAAAAGTTCTATCCGACTTAGTTCATTATTAAAGGGATGTCTAGTTTTGTTTGTGTTGAAGAAATATAGTATTTCCTTCGTGGATATGATAGCTTCCCCCCACCTTTGAATTGATTTGGGTTATCGTCAAATCAAACTCAATTCCTAGGACTATCTTAATGATGTTA
Organism: Avena sativa; assembly: GCA_916181665.1. Classification (NCBI taxonomy): domain Eukaryota; kingdom Viridiplantae; phylum Streptophyta; class Magnoliopsida; order Poales; family Poaceae; genus Avena; species Avena sativa. Next base: position 253,241,784 of record OV702292.1, on the reverse strand, counting down.
CTACTCATGATGTTTCACTTGAGTACATCTTCATGTTCTCTAGTCTGACCAATAGTTCTGCCTTGTTCATGCAACATATGAGTCCATCTTCATGGAGTATCTCGATAAGTTTGTTATTGATCCCACTGATGACATCCTTATATTCGCCATGCTCCAGTAGATTCATATGGAACCTTTGGCATTAATGGTGCAAACTTTCTGAGAACCGTCTTCGGGTTGTCGCGAAGTATGTGTTTTGGATATTAGAAGTAACCTTCTCTGGTTCATGCACAAATGCTGAAAGATGTCACCGTGGATTCGAGTAGAGTTATGTCTATTTGCATAGGGACACATGTGTGTTTTGTTGCCATGTAACACCCCATCATTTAGGAACCAACGAAGGGTAGAAATAGGAATCTGTGCCTATGCATGCATTCATCTGTAAAATCAGGGTAAATTTTTCGCCAAACAAAAACCTAAAGAGATCAGAGTTTCTTTCAATATCTAGAGGTAGGAATTGTTAGCTTTGCGACAAGTAAATAACGAAGAACGAAAATAAAATCACAGCAAGGGGGACACGGATTTAACATGGAAAACCCTCTCCAACAAAGAGAGGGGAAAAACCACGGGCGCCAGCCAGCGAAACTTCACTATCACGGGAGTGTTTACACAACGCGGGGATTTCACAGATGCAACTTATCCCAGCCAGCGTCTTACAAAAGGTATATATAACGGTGGTAACCTAGGTCATCAACGATCCGTACCAAGCCTCTGGCGACGGGCCCAAGCCTCTGGCGACGGGCCTCGCTCCGCTCCGTCAGAAGTTGGCCTTTACTTTGTAGAATTTGGATCAACACATATAACAGGAATATCTCTCTGAAGTGATTGCTACAAATTTTAACATGAACATTAGGAATTATTGTGTTTTGGAGAAAATATTTTGAATTCAAATTTGAAATTTAAACCATTTGAAAAACATTTGAAAATTAGAAGTTAGAAACATAAAGTAGATTTCCAAAAGGATGTATTAACATTGTTTGATTATTTATAGATATAATAAACAACAATATGAATTTAAGGTAAGGAACTTCAAATAAGAAATGAATTCTTATTTCTTTTCTTTATTCCATAATGAGATTACAAATGGAGATATTTACACTAAGACAGAATATTACAAGGAATAGAGTTCAATAAAATGAATCTCTATTAAATCATAGAATATTGGTACAAGATTCTTTACAAAAACAATAAAAGGAGATTACAATAAGAATCTATCCTATTTATCTATTCCTATACTATATCTTGAGCATCCAAACCTTGTTCCTGCAAAATAAGGTAAACCACTCAAAAAGAAATAAAATGTTAGTTGATTAGTTTTACTCTCAGTGGTGAACAGTGAAGTGCACTGTTCATATTACAGTAATTGGAAGGGGCAAGTTTCACCAAAGTGTAGTATATGTTCTTTTAAGAAAATAGCTCTTGTGCCACAATATAAGCGTAGTAGAAAAGTGGTAAGTTTCACCAGGATAAGTAATAGTAAAAGGATGGGGGAGTCTAAACCATAGTTACTTGATCTCATCCACAACAAAAGCAAATAGTGAAGCAGCTCACACACCTAAATGCATGCATTGAGGTGTCAGTAGCAGAGAGCAAAGGGGCAGTTTAAATCACAACAGCATAGAGCAAAGCAAGCTTTGATATTCACTTCACAGAGAGTCAAACCACAGTTTGTCACTAGCACATCCAAGAATAGCACCAGATCTTGAAACCATATCACTAGATCAAATCACTTTCCACCACAGAAAACCCAGGAAATCACCAGCAACGATGGTGATTTGAGGAGGGGGTGTACTAGGTGGAAAGCAAGGCCACATAGGAGCAACAACACCAGGAGGAGCAAAACAAGGCCAAGAGGAATCCAAAACAAATCCAGGGCTACCACAAGCCAGAAGTAAAAGGCAACATCAAGACAAGGCTACCAGGGTATATCCCAACATTTAGATCTAATCATTTTCCATCTTACACATTCATTTTATTGCAATCTCATGATAAGTGGACATATTAGATAGCAGATAAAAAACAGCCAAATTATGCATGTGTTCTTGCACAGGCAGGGTCTCAGACCAGCATCATTGACCCTATGACCTATTTTTATCTAGATAGATACACATCACAGCTGCTGGTACAGGGCACATTCCTAGTAGGGTAGCACCTCCATACCTAGCAGGTTCATATCTGCTTGAGTACAAGCTCAAGCATATCCTCTTCAACAAAGATAATAATCTTCCTAAATGATTTAGGAATCATAAATAGACACTTTATTTTAGAAAGGATAGTAAAGATCAACACTGTCTATCACTAGGCCACACTGTATAAAAACCAATAAGTTTAATCACTTTCCTACAAGCATATTGGAATCATCTCTTTATAAATCATCTCTTTATAAATCATCTCCTTATTAATCACAGAGCAGAGACTAGCACTAGTAACTTTAGATTTACACAGTAACATGATTAAATCCTGAGACTGAACACATCAGTACTTCACAAGTAAGTAATTAACCAAGTATCAGTACAGAGAGCAATCCAACTCAACTCCATAGGAGTAAATCCACAACCACAACAACTTGGACATCCACATTAAACTAAGCATGATTTTACAAAGAATTTTATGATAGAGAATAGGGTAACAAAAGCATGATCAGCAGAGTGGTCTCTGATAGCGAACAGAGTAACAAACATGCTCAACAGAGTTTGACACTACACTAATAGTTGATCAACATCAAATGATTAGCATAGGCAAGATTAACCCTAGAGTTATGCTAAATCACCACTTTAGGGGGAATGAACCCTAGAAATTTAGGGATGAACCCTAAATGGGTAAATCCATCGCAAGTGACCACATGGCATTGAATAGAGGAAAGGTAGAGCACAGAGAGGAGAATAGGGCACTTACTCGAGGTCCTCATAAGATTATCGAAGAGGAAGTAGAGAGGAGGCCAGTGGCAGAGAGGTGGCGGCACGGGGACCACCCCGAGGGGGCGCTGCAACCCGTGCCTGCACACGGCTGTGGCAGCCATGGAAGAGAGGCGCCACGAGCACCATAGAGTAATCGAGGGAGTGATAGAGCATGGAGGACCCCAAACCCTAGATGTGGGGGTCCGTGCGGCTAGCGGAGAGCGCCAGCGCCAAATCAAGTTGGACAGCGTCAAGTAGCGGCAACATCCGCGTCGTCTTGCACCGCGGCAACAGACACGGCGGCCTATGGTGGTCGGAATCAACGCGGCGGCAGCGACATCGAGCGGCCCGAGAGGGTGTCGCGCGAGAGAGAAGGGAGAGAATAAAGAGCGGGTGGTTGGTACTAGGTCGGGGGTGGGCAGCCCAGTACAACTAGGGGCGTTTTGTTTAGCCCAAGAGTGTTGGGTCGGGTCGGGCCAGCCTAGTGGGCCAGGCCCGTGCTTTAAAAGGACTTATGTAAAATACCTAATTACAAATATATCCCTGAGAGAAATTAGGCTCTAAAAATAAATAAGAATCCTAAAAATACAAATAATATATCTATTAAATCACAAAAATATCCTCTCTCCAATAAAAATACTAAATAGTAATTTTCAGCAATTAAATATAGATCTATTATTAAAATTATATCTGTTCCTTCTAGAATTTTATAAAAATATACCAAACACTTAAAATTGAATAAAATTCATTTTTAAGATTCTAAAAGGAAGTACTATTATAGAAAAATACTACTTTATATTTTTGAAAAGAAAATCAAGTGTGATAAAAATAATGTTTTATTTCCTTAAAGGAATTTTATTTAAATATTTAAAAGAGTTAAAAATTAAATAAACTCATTTTTAAACTCTTAGAACAATATTAGTAATTATAAAAATGCTAAATATCAAAATTCTTTGAATTTAATGATTCTTGAGAAATGCTTTTCTTTGATTAATTAAAAGAAACTTAAAACCTTTACAAGGTGGGTAAAACACACATAGAAGGAAGAAAACAAATCATGGCATGACATTACTATGCATTGTATATTGCTTCTTTAAATATTGGCCTTACCAGGCAATAATGGTTTTCTGTAGAAGCCGGAGCTCAAGGTCAAGTGGAAGTATCCGACTTCACTACGTTGCAATCACAAGGCAAGTTCACCACTTTCTCATGTCCTTTGAAGAGTCTTTATGAAAGTATTTGAAAATTGTGTGTTATCACCTATATTATAAAAGAGACAAAAAATAAATATTTTCCCAAACGAATGAATGCTATTATCATCCTAAGTGATGATAAATACAAAGAATGACAATGGAATCTAGGATTCCAATGGTCGAAAAACTAGGGCTTAATAATCCATGACATTAGTGATTCTAGCGCCGTATATTACGCGTTAACCATAAGATTTCGAATAGGATGGAGAAGTTAGTTGTATCTTCTTCCTCTCGCATGCATCTGGATGTGCAAGTCATGGTTGTTATCCTCGTAGCGTGCATTAATTGGTAATTCGTAGAGGATATGCAGCATATGGGTGGGAACCCTCAACGTCCCATGATAGTTCTGGCATCTGAATGGTCTGTACCAACCATTGCCGTAATTCAAGATGTGGGCATGGCGTACACCAAGGGGACATGCGGGGTCACGAAGGGGGCAGTGATTGGCTTGGATCATCTACTGGGCCCCACATCATGGAATTGTGGATGGGAAAGTACACCCGGTTGTGCAACAAGGATTTGGTCTCTTATGGGTAAAGTAACGCACCTCTGTAGAGTGTAAGAATTGTGACATGTTACTCCCTGTTCTAGGAAGGAGCTATGAATGCGGCAGGAAAGGAACTTCATGAAGTTCTGGTCAACCTGTGAAGGCTGATGGGAATAGTTTTTGATATTAAAATCAATCTTTCAAGAAACATTTACCAAAACTACATAGTACCAAGGACTTATAGTCCGAGGTGGTAGTTAGAGCATCGAACTTCCCACCTTGCATACAGTGAACTTGTTGGGTAACGTTGTTACTCACTCTTTCCTTTGAACCCCTTGCTAGACTTTGAGGGCCAGAAGGATGACCAGGTGTATGCTACGGAGGTCTAGAACAACGTCTACTATGAAGAGCCGGATCTGTCCGGTGGAATCGAAGGGGTGGACTACGGGATACACTATGGAGCTGAAGACAACGAGTCAGAGTAGTTGTCAGGTCGAAGTGTAGTTATCTAGGTTGAGCCGAGTAACACGAACTCTATAGAATAAGTTGTTGAGATCACGTCTTTATTACCGTTGTGTTTTTCGTTCTTCCGCTGAACTTATGAAATAAGTTATTTGGTTTGTAAGTTTGAATCACTTGAAGTCTCGAACTTCTCGTATTGTAATAATAATGAAGTGTGTATGTTTGTAATATGGACCCGCAATGTTTCTATTGTACCATTCTAAGGGATGTGATATTTATGGAATGGTGTTCTGTGAATGTCATGTCAATGACTATAGTATACTACACATGCAGTGGTATGCTGGGTCACCATAGCTAGTATCAGAGCAATTGCTTTGACCTTAGGTTGGAAACCTAGTAAAGGGAACTACTTGTAGGAGTCTTAGGGCAACGGTAAAGAGTTCTCTAGATTATATGATGAATATCCAATTGGGAATATTTCGTTATATTTTTAGTGCGATAATTCTTTATTATGATGCATCATTACAATCAATGGTTACTAATTATGAATGTTTTGTATACAGTTATAATGGCACCAAAGTTTCCAAAACAGACTTTGGTAAGGAAAGAAGAAACTCTTGACGATTATCAAAGGACCTTAACTGAACAGCTTCGAGAACTTCTGAGGGTTTTGGTTGCACAACTACTATTCCAGTTAGTACCATGACATACCATGATGGTCGTATGTTAGCCAAATATCGTGTTAGCATCCAACTACTAGATAAGCTTGGTTTATATCACAATTTACCTATGGGTGAAGGTAGAAGTCACCTAGCAGCATACCATGTTACTAGTATGGAGGCGAAATCCAATGTTCAGGAGAACAAAGCAGAAGAGTTAGCGGGAAGCACATATTCTGTGATTCCTCATGACTCTATAGACATAGAGCCAGTTCCGGATCATCTTACTCATCCAAAATTAGATTACAAGTTTATGGATCTATATCGACTGATGATTGAGTGTTTGTATAAGACACATCAGGTTATTGTGGAGGATCAGGTTGATATGCTAGAGGATTTAACCAATCCTGAACGAAGGGAAAAGTTAGCATCCCAACTAGAGAATGAAGAAGTAGGTAGGGTTAACCCAACTTTTAAGGATATACCTATAGATCCAGCATCTTTTACACCATATCCTTATTCACCTATGCTAGAACCCACTAGATATCCTGATGAGGGCATTAGTCATCCAGTACCACAGAATTCTTGGGGAACCGAGGACTCAGAACTACCTATTGGAAACTTCGAAGGATGGAGGTACCGATCAATGGATGGATCTGCCAGGAATCATATTCCTATGGAAGATTTTGTTGGTGATATCGGGAAAACTAGTCGCATGGGAGTGAGGTCTTATTTTGTTGATGGAAGGGATGTCCACATGGAGGATGTAGGGTCCGATGAGGAAGATCCTGAAGAAAGGGTGTTTGAGTCACCAGAACATTATCCTACTCTAGATAACATGCACTATCCAATTATAGCTGAGGACTATCGTACCCAACAGAGTACTTGGGGAGCACCGGAAGCGGAATATTTTGTTGATTACTCAGGAGTCAGTATGCAGGAGGCGATGGAAGAAGACAGTGACGAGGATGATTCTAAAGATACCTCACATGAGTTGGAAGGTATGAACACACTTCAGCTGGATGATGTGTCAAGTCCGGATAATTCTAATACTGAGTATTGTCCGTCAAAGAGGCAAGTCGTTCCACAGACGGTGCGTTGTACTTCACGTCAGCACGGTTGTACTGCGGGTATGTACGATGAACATCGCAACTTCTGGGAGCGTGACCTTGAGAAGGAGTATCCTAATGTTGATATAGGAGTTAGAGTCTGAGCACTTGATGTAAATAAATAAGTGGGATAGCATCCACATGAGTTTGTAATACCTAAATGGTGTGGGCTTGTAATGATGTTGTACTAACTGTGTTTCTTGTAATGTATAATATGTGAAATGCATATTTGGTTCTTATTTGGATTTTGTTTCCATTGTGTGACTAGTTCTGTGCATGAAGTTGAGCTCAGAACACATGTGCATGATGTAATTATGAGTGTTCGCTTTATGTTATAGGACTAGGGGGTATGGAAACGGGTGTAGAGGACGAGGCTGAACAGCAGAACATGAATCACGAAACTAAGGAAAAGGCGGATGAAGACGCCAGAATGCAGACAAATTTACCACCACCACCAATGAGGTCGTTGATGGAGCAGATCTTCATGCAGTACATGCAAATGATGCAAGAGTCCCAGAACAAGTTTATAGAGGGATTAGTGGATCGAGTGGGACATTAGAAGGAACCTTAAACACGTAGTGTAAGTCTTTCTGACTTTCAAAATGCAAGGCCTTTACCTTTTGCATCAGCCCCTGAGCCAATGGATGTAGAGGATTGGCTAGCAGATACAGAGAAAAAGTTAAGAACTGTAGGATGCAATGATGAGGAAAAGTTGAAGTATGCAACACATCTCTTAACTGGACCTACAACATCATGGTGGGAGCATCAGTTAGCAATGCAACCTCCAGGAAGAGAGTATACCTGGGAGGAGTTTAAGCACAGATTCCGTGAATACCATGTTCTAGAAAGTGTGATGGAGTTGAAGTGCAGGGAGTTCGAAGAACTTCAGCAGGGATAAGCTAGTGTCATGAAGTACATCCGGGAGTTCAGTCAACTATCTCGTTATTCTGAGGATGAAGTGATCACTGAGGAAAAGAGGAAGAAATATTTCTTGCGTGGTTTAAATCCATTTGTGAAGATGCAGCTGAGGCTAGCCAATAAGGTAACTTTTCAACAGTTACTAGATGCAGCTATCACATTTGAGGATGATTACAAGAATGTCCAAGAGGACCGAAGGAAAAGAGCAAAGCAAGAAACCAAGAGAATCCAAGAAAGTATGCATAAACCCAATTTGGAGTTCAAACCCAGGAATCGACCCTTCAATAACAATAACAACAATACTAACAAGAATAGCAGCGGAGGTCAGTCCAACTCTAGGAGGAATATTATATGCAACAATTGTGATATTCCAGGGCATTTCCAAAGGGAATGTAAGAAGCCAGTAATCATATGTTATGGTTGTGGTTAGAAGGGGCACATCAAGCTTGATTGCCCAAGCAAACCACCAGGTGGTTGGCCTACAACAGGCGGTGGTCAAGCAAGAGGTGGAGGTGGACAACCTAACAGAGGTGGAAGCTATGGCAAGAACGACAATGGCAAGAAGGGTAGACCTACTGGAAAGCTAAATTGCACAACCTTGGAGGAGGTGTATAACTCTAATCAAGTGGTGATAGGTACGCTCAATATTATCATTAATCCTGGAAAAGTTCTATTTAATACAGGTGCAACTAGTTCATTCATATTTGAACAATTTGGTGATAAGTTCAGGATTAGAAGGGCACTGTTAGAAAAATCTATGACCGTAGTTACCGCTAGAGGGATCGTGGTAGTTAGAAACATAAAATTGAACCAAGTTATCTCAATCTGTGGTCAAACCTATTATGCGGATCTTTTTTGATTACATTAAGGGGAATAGCTGTAGTGTTAGGAATGGATTGGATGACTGAGTATGGGGCTCAGATCAATTGTGAGGATAAAACCATTTCAATCAAGTCTCCAAGTGGAGGAAGGATAGTCTATCAGGAAGATAAACATAGTCATATCATGGTAGATCTTCAATTGAACTCAATGAAGGACGTCAAATTGGAAGATATTCATGTTGTGAAGGAATTTCAAGATGTTTTCTAGCAGAGTTACCAGGAATGCCACATGATCGAGAAATAGAGTTCACTATTGACCTGATACCTGGTACAGCACCAATAGCCCAAGCACCGTACAAGATGGGACCAAAAGAATTAAAAGAGCTCACGGAGCAAACTGATGAGTTAGCCAGAAAAGGATTTATTCATGAAAGTGTATCCCCATGGGGAACTCTGGTAATTTTTTTGGATAAAAGAGATGGAGGACGAATGATGTGTGGTGATTCCAGAAATCTCAACAATGTCACCATCAAGAACAAATACCCATTACCAAGAATTCAAGATCTATTTGATCAAGTCAAAGGAGCTGGAGTGTTTTCCAAGATTGATTTAAGATCAGGATACCATCAGATAAAAATCAAACCTGAAGATGTTCCAAAAACAGCATTTGTTAATTGATAACTATAAAGGCATGGCTAAATGCAATCTAAAATCAGGCAAATCTGCTTACTTCTGGACTGACCTTTGGCAAGAGGAGTGCTTGATGAATAAATTCCCTCACCTTCTGTCCTATGCTAAGTCCACAATCACCAGTGTTCATGATTTCCTTCATGCTAAATTCCTCAAATATAACTTCCACCTACCTCTCTCTCTTCAAGCTTTCTCTGAGTTTTTAGTCCTGGAAGAAAGATGCCAGGAATTCAGGCACGTCACTCAGGAGGACACCCATGATAATTGGAACTATATTTGGGGATCAGATAAATTTGAAGTTAAAAAGGCATACTCAGCCATGATTGGACACTCACCATAACCACCTCACTTTTCCTGGGTTTGGGCAACCTCCTGTCAAAATAAACACAAGTTCTTTTTCTGGATTTTGTTACTAGACAGATTGAATACAAGAAACCTACTGATGAGAAAGAATTTCAACCTTCCTGATTACAATTGTGTTACATCAAACTGCATCACAGAAGAATCAGCAAATCATCTTTTCTGGGATTGTCCATTTGCAAAAAAATGTTGGGACCATATTTCCAGAAACAGAACTGCAAATCTAACAGGATTAGAAGCTATTTCAAACATCAAAGAAAAGTTACATCTACCATTTGCAATGGAAATCATTATCATGACTTCCTGGGGTATCTGGATTTGCAGAAATGAGAAGATTTTTAATGACAAAAGACCCACTTTTCATAGATGGAAAGCAATTTTCTACCAGGAAATGAGATGGATACAATTCAGAATCAAAGGAAAATACAAGGAGAAATTCAAAGCCTGGCTCAGTCAGCAATTAGATCAGGGATAGAATAGATTGTTTCAATTTAGATGTAACTGTTTATGATCTACCTTAGATCATTTTCTCAATGTAACATACACATATATAATAAAAAAATTGCAGTGGGGTTTTTCCCTACTATTTCACCTCAAAAAAAACAGCATTTGTGTCAAGGTATGGACATCATGAGTACCACGTCATACCTTTTGGATTGACCAATGCACCAGCAATATTCATGAACCTGATGAACAAAATCTTCATGCCGTATCTGGATAAGTTTAACATAGTGTTTATTGATGATATTTTGATATACTCAAAGGATAAAGAAGAGCATGCTGATCATTTGAGGATAGCGTTGCAAATCTTGAGAGAACATAAGCTGTATGCTAAATTCAGCAAGTGTGAATTTTGGTTGGAGCAAGGTGTGAACTATACACGGATCATAAGAGTCTTAAATATTTCTTACTCAGAAGGAGTTGAATATGAGGCAGAAAAGATGGCTCGAGTTGATCAAGGATTATGATCTTACAATTAACTATACTCCAGGAAAGGCCAATGTAGTAGTAGATTCTTTAAGTCGGAAGAGTACGGATACTCAATCCATCAATAGAGAATTACCAAAAGAGATGCAAATGGATTTGTAAAGGTTAGAAATACAATTCATAAGGACAGAAGTTCGTATAGGCTTAGCTACCATGAGGGTTGTCGAAGAGCAAAGCAGTGATCTTCGTCATGAGATCTATCGACATCAACTTGATGATCCATTTATATCTAAAGAAATCAGAATAATTTCTAAAGGAAAACAATCAGTTTTTCACCTCGGAGATTATGGATCCTTATGGTTCCAAAACCGTCTTTGTGTACCAGATGTACCGGAGATCAGAGAGGTGATACTCCAAGAAGCACATGAAACACCATATTCAATTCATCCAGGAAGTATGAAGATGTACATGGATCTTAAGGAATTATTCTAGTGGAATAACATGAAGAGGGATATTGCAAGGTATGTATCTGAATGCCATACTTGTTAAAGGGTAAAAGCAGAACATCAAAGTCCAGCAGGACCATTACAACCTTTAGAGATTCCGGAATGGAAATGGGAAGAAATTGGTATGGATTTTATCACAGGATTACCCATGACACCGAAGTGGAAGGATATGATATGGGTGATTATGGATAGATTCACGAAAAGTGCACATTTTATCTTGGTAAATAAAAAATATAATGCCAAAAAGTTAGTAGAAATCTATGTCAAAGATATAGTAAGTAAGCACGGAGTACCCAAGAAGACTGTATCAAATAGAGGATTTGTGTTTACTTCAGCATTTTGGAAACAATTACATCAAGCACTTGGCTCGAAGTTGGATTTCAGCATAGCCTATCATCTCGAAAATGGAGGCCAAACAGAAAGAACCAATCAAATCTTGGAGGACATGCTTAGATCTCGTGCATTAGATTTTGGAGGTTCGTGGGTAGATCATCTAACATTGGCAGAATTTTCCTACAACAATAGCTATCAAAGTAGTCTGAAAGCAGCACCATACCAAGTACTTTATGGGAGAAGATGTAGATCACCGATATGTTGGTATGAACCTGGTAGTGTCAAGGAATTTTGTCAACACCCAGATTTTTAATCCCAGATGCCCGTTATGCCATACCTCGCAATCCCAGGATTACCATTATTGCGAGACATAACGGATTGGATATCACAATACATCAGCCATTACAAACCATACATAAGGTCTTACACAAATAAGGATCTCATGATCCAGTCTTAATACAACAAGCTGCAGAATAAAAATAAAGCATAGCAGTGGGTTCCATCTTCAGGGGGCACATGCAATGCTGACGAAGGCAGATGGTCCTAGTTATCATAGCCGTCCTGCTGACCATCATCTTGGTAGTCTCCTTCATAGTCTGGCCATGAAAATAGCCAGGGACAAAAGCCATGAGTACTCCTTAAGTACTCGCAAACTACCACTAACAAGTAGTATAATTCTATGTTAAAGTGCTAAATCTAAGTTTAACTATAAGGTTAACTTTGAAACCTAAGCTGAGTTCAGAAGCAAAGAAAGATAAAATAAAGTTCTAGAATCACTTAAGTTGGGAAGCTATTATCATAAACACAACCCTGTTGTGGTCACGTCAAGATTCATCATTCATGCATAAGTTGTTTTGAAAACATCTGACAACGAAACAGTATGGCCATTCCAACTGTCCATAACCGCGGACGCGGCTATTCGAATAGTTTGACACTCTGCAGAGGTGGTACACTTTCACCACAAGATTCGATACATCTGTTAGGGATAACCCTGAATCATCATACTTAGTATGCAGATAATCAAACATAACCTTTCCTTTTACACACCCTAGTATAAGCACCTCTCCTATGAGCATTGCCTCCCAACCATGACCATCAGTCATCTTGGGCACTGCACAGGTGGACAACATTGAGAGGTAGCCTCAGATCAAACCTCTCCCGCGAGGGAACTAATACTAATGCATATAAATTTCCGGCTAAGCCTTACCCAATTCAGGTAGTGTGGTTGTACAGTAAATTTGGAATGGTATCGCATCCGAATCCAACCATAAGTTTTATAAAAGGGCTAAGGCTCATGCCTCAACATTTTCATCATCGTAAACCACTTGTGTTTCTCAACACATGTCAAAACATCTCAATAGAATGACTCATCATTCCAAGGTTTTCATAATTCATTTTCACCAATTGTTCCCATCTAAAGTGACTCAAGTTTTGATCTACTCTAAACTACTAAGTTAAGAGTGTTCACTAAGGTGTAAAGATGATGGGTTCAATCCCATTCCATAGAATGACATCTAAAGCTTATCTAAATAGGTCAAGTTTTATACTCTTTGTGCTACCTTCAAAACAAGTAAGGAGCTTTGTGTAAAGTAAAGAAATTAAATCTTGTAAGGTAATACTTGGGGTAGTAATAGTCAAAGTGGTGTGACCAAAGCATGCCTAAGGCATCTTTGCTCATTCATCTAGCTTAATTCTAGCTTGCTAACAATAGCTTGCCTTGGTTGGTGCAGTGGTTGAAGTTTTCTTCATCTTCTTCTTCTTGGTAGCACTCCTCCTCGTAAGCTTGGTTGGTACTATCTTCTATAAATACATATAGAGTACACAATCACCAAACCAATACTTAACTAGTCTAACTAGTACTCTAAGGCACACAATTGGTGATCTATTATCATCACAAGCATCACAAATTTTATTCCACAGTTTCCTCCATTTTATTTTAGAAAAGTAATTTCTACTCATTGAAAAATTAACTAAGATTTAATGTTCACCACTTAAAATATGGGATCATGTGGACACATGTCATCACCACATATTCTAACATATGGGAATGTAATTTAAGGGTTGGATCATAACTATTTTGGTTTAAGTTCATTATTTAATGATTTAAAGTGACTAGAAATGCCTATATAGCATTATTTTGGTACTAGTCCAAAGTCACTGCATGTAAACCTCGATATTATTACATATTCAGATATGTATGATGAATTGTGATTTTTGAGAGTTGGAATGAACTCAAAATCTATCTTGGCTGATTTTATAAAAATGTTGCAAGGTGCAAATGCTTTTGTTTTATTATTTTTACTAGGAGAGATCTATAACTCTAATTGAATTAAATCCAATGGGCTTGGATATATCTTTTCAATATCTTTCTAACAAAATTGAAATCACTTCATTTGGATTTGTAAATCTCTCTGAATTGATTTTCAAACTAGGGGACAGAACTAAGTTTAAACTAAAAAGAAAAATCCTAATTCAAACTAACTGGGTCACGCGGGAAACGCTAACGGGCCGGCCCAGTGTCACTCCGCAGCACGAGGCTCAGCTGGCAAGGGGGTCCACCAGTCAGCGACTCATAACGCGCGAAGCGGTACGGGGCAATGTGGGACGTTGGATTAGAGTGGGGATCAACGAATGGGGATCGTTGTCGTTGACGGACCTGTCGCCGGCGAGCTCTAACCCTAGAGGCTTAGTGGGGGTGCATAGGGGGTGTACCAGGGCTCCAGCGACGATGGCGAGGCGGGAAAACGGACTGGTGGTCGACGGCGAGCTCAGGGACGGTCGAGGCAGCTCTGGGGGTGGTCGCAATCAGCGGCGTCCTTCTACTCCAGAGGAGGCCTGCTCAGGTACAATTCCAGCGAGCTGCTGCTCCCCGTGCTCCGGCTAGAGGTGTGGGATGATCAGTGAGGTGAGGGGAGTGGAGTGGTGTGCTGCAAATGGCTGGGGGTGCCCTCCTTTTATAGGTTCGACGACGAGATCGGGAGGGATGGGCAGGCGACGGTGGCGACATGGCTACGGGCTGCTAGCGGCATAAATGAGGGTGGCGATCGACGCGTAGTCTCCTGGCGGTGCTCTAGGACTTTAATGCGGGCTTAGGTGCGGTGGTAAGAGGTCGGGCGGAGCTGGCGCTCTGAGCGGCAGAGGCGGCGGCTTCGACGGCGAGCGGTGGCTGTGAGGCGTTGGACGGCGAATGGGGGTGTCTGGCGTGCTCCCTGGGTCGTGGCGACGCGGTGGGCGCGGGCTGCGGTCAAGCGGCGGCTTGTGCACGCGTGCCGGGTGCGGCGCTCTAGTGCGTGCTCGGCATGGCGCAATGGCACTAGGCGCGGGGTTTTCTCGGTGGTCCACCGCTTGGCCTGGCTCGGGAGGGGACAGTGGGCGGTGGTGAGGTGCTGGCTAGCTGCTAGACATGGAGAGAGAGCGGGAGGTGGTCTGCTGCGACGGCGACCAAGTTGGCCGGCGAGGTGGGGCTCGGCATGGCAAGGCAAGGTCACTAGGGCGTAGGGGAGTGGGGTGTAATTGCATGGTTAGATCATTAGGAGACAATGGGAGCAAATGGGGGTCAAATGGGAGACAAGTTTGGCCAGAACACTATTTAAAATAGTGAATTTTGTTTTGTTTGAATTCTGTCTGCCAAGTGTTTGATGAAATGGCCGCATGAACTTTACTTTTGAACTTTGGGTTCAAAAAATTTGAGTGATCTCGACTAGTACTAGGTAGTCTCTGGTTGCAAAGGGTTTTGAAAATTGAACTTGTTTGAGTGGGTTTTGAAATAGTCGGATCTTCCCATATGAAATAGATTCATTTTTAAACTGTCATGTAAAATTAGTATTTGATTGTTTTTAGCAGATCACAAGGTGGGCCTTGGTACCTCATTATGTGTACTAGCAAGGGGTGTAAAGATCCACAAATGTTTCTGTTAGGTTTTGAGTACTCGGAATAGCCAAAGTAGGCATGATAGTTAATTTCGCCAAAATGACCATTCACTTCAATTATTCATTTTGAGTTGTTTTTCTTTGGGAAAAGTTTGGGAATGATTTAGATGATGTTTATTTCACCTAAGAATCATGTTACAAGCAATGGATCACTTAATCATGGCAATTCAAATCAACTCCTAATTTACATGCACACACATATGAATGCTTTCATATTTTTGATTGGAAAAGTTTTTATTTGTTAACCCTAATTTTGATGATTTGGATCTTGATCACTTGGATTAAAGTTTTGGGATGTTACAAGCACCAGACTATATCAAGGAGAAGCAAGATATTATCGATATTATTAGAGATCGATTAAAGATAGCTCAAAGTCGATATAAGAGTTATACTGCTCAAAGTCGGAGATCATGGCATCCAGAAGTGGGGGATATGGTATATCTCAAAGTAAGTCCAATGAAGGGAGTTAGGAGATTCGGAGTCAAAGGAAAACTGAGTCCAAGATATAATTGACCATTTAAGATACTGAGTTAGAACAGAATAATAGGTTATGCTCTTGAGTTCCAAAAAAGATTGGCTCAAGTTCACAATGTTTTCCATGTGTCACATTTAGGGAAATGTCTTAAAGTTCCCGATGATGCGATTACACATCAAGAAATTGAGTTACAAGCAGATTTAACTTATGTTGAGAAACCCAGTAAAATTCTAGAAGAGAACTGGAAAAGGTTGAGAAACCGAGAAATCAAATACTGCAAAGTACAATGGGAACATCACCTGGAGCGAAAATCCACATGGGAGAAAGAGGATGACTTAAAAGAAGCATATCCAGAACTATTCAGGTACACATCAACAAACTTCGGGACGAATTTTAATTTAAGGGGGGAAGTCTGTAACTCCCCAACATTTAGGAACCAACGAAGGGTAGAAATAGGAATCTTTGCATATGCATGCATTCATCTATAAAATCGGGGTAAATTTTTTTGCCAAACAAAAACCTAAAGAGATCAGAGTTTCTTTCACTATCTAGAGGTAGGAATAGCTCTCTAAAGTGATTGCTACAAATTTTGACATGACCTTTAGGCATTATTGTGTTTTGGGGGAATATTTTGAATTCAAATTTGAAATTTAAACCATTTGAAAAACATTTGAAAATTAGAAGTTAGAAACATACAGTAGATTTCCAAAAGGATGTATTAACATTGTTTGATTATATTATAGATATATTAAACAACAATATGAATTTAAGATAAGGAACTTCAAATAAGAAATGAATTCTTATTTATTTTCTTTATTCCATAATGAGATTACAAATGGAGATATTTACACTAAGACAGAATATTACAAGGAATAGAGTTCAATAAAATGAATCTTTATTAAATCATAGAAATATTGTTACAAGATTGTTTACAAAAAGAATAAAAGGAGATTACAATAAGAATCTATCCTATTTATCTATTCCTATACTATATCTTGAGCATCCAGACCTTGTTCCTGCAAAATAAGGTAAACCACTAAAAAATAAATAAAATGTTAGTTGATTAGTTTTACTCTCAGTGGTGAACAGTGAAGTGCATTGTTCATATAACATCATAGAGTAATTGGAAGGGGCAAGTTTCACCAAAGTGTAGTATCTGTTCTTTTAAGCAAATAGCTCCAGTGCCACAATATAAGCCAAGTATGAAAGTGGTAAGTTTCACTAGGATAAGTAATAGTAAAAGGATGGGGGATTCTAAACCATAGTTACTTGATCTCATCCATAGCCAAAGCAAATAGTAAAGTATCTCACACACCTAAATGCATGCATTGAGGTGTCAGCAGTAGAGAGCAAAGGGGAAGTTTGAACCACAGCAGCGTAGTGCAAAGCAAGCTTTTCTATTCACTTCGCAGAGAGTCCAACTACAGTTTGTCACCAGCACATCCAAGAATAGCACCAGATCTTGAAACCATATCACTAGATCAAATCACTTTCCACCACAGAAAACCCAGGAAATCACCAGCAACGATGGTGATTTGAGGAGGGGATGTACTAGGTGGATAGCAAGGCCACACATGAGCAACAACACCAGGAGGAGCAAGACAAGGCCAAGAGGAATCCAAAACAAATCCAGGGCTACACAAGCCAGAAGTAAAAGGCAACATCAAGACAAGGCTACCAGGGTATATCCCAACATTTAGATCTAATCATTTTCCATATTACACATTCATTTTCTTGCAAGCTCATGATAAGTGGACATATTAGACAGCAGATAATAAACAACCATATTATGCATGTGTTCTTACACAGGCACGGCTCAGACCAACATCATTGACCCTATGACCTATTTTTATCTAGATAGATACACATCACAACTGCTGGTACAGGGCACATTCCCAGTAGGGTAGCACCTCTGTACCTAGCAGGTTCATATCTTCTTGAGTACAAGATCGAGCATATCCTCTTCAACAAAGATAATCATCTTCCTAGATGATTTAGGAATCATAAATAGACACTTTATTTTAGAAAGGATAGTAAAGATCAACAATGTCTATCACTAGGCCACACTATACAAAAACCAATAAGTTTAATCACTTTCCTACAAGCATATAGGAATCATCTCTTTATAAATCATCTCCTTATTAATCATAGAGCAGAGACTAGCACTAGTAACTTTAGATTTACATAGTAACATGATTAAATCCTCAGACTGAACACATCAGTACTTCACAAGTAATTAACCAAGTATTAGTACAGAGAGCAATCCAACTCAAATCCATAGGAGTAAATCCACAACCACAACAACTTGGGCATCCACATTAAACTAAGCATGCTTTTACAGAGAATTTTATGACAGAGAACAGGGTAACAAAAGCATGATCAGTAGAGTGTTCTCTGATAGAGAACGGGGTAACAAAAATGCTCAACAGAGATTGACATTACACTAACAGTAGATCAACATCAAAGGATTAGCATAGGCAAGATTAACCCTAGAGTTATGCTAAATCGCCACTGTAGGGGGAATGAACCCTAGAAATTTAGGGATGAACCCTAAATGGGGAATCCATCGCAAGTGACCACATGGCATAGAATAGAGGCTAGGTAGAGAACATAGAGGAGAATAGGGCACTTACTCGAAGTCCTCGTAATATTATCGAAGAGGAAGCATAGAGGAGGCCGGCGGCAGAGAGGGGGCGCTGCAACCCGCGCCTGCACACGGCAGTGGCGGCCATGGAAGAGCGGTGCCACGAGCACCACAGTGTCATCGAGGGAGCGCCAGAGTATGGCGGACCCAAAACCCTAGCCACGAGGTGGGGGTCAGCGCGGCCAGCGGAGAGCGCTAGTGCTAGATCAAGCGGGACAGTGTCGAGTAGCGGCAAGATCCGCATCGTCTTGCACCGTGGAAACAGACACGGTGGCCTGGGGAGGTCGGAATCACCATGGCAGTGGCGACATAAAGCGGCTAGAGAGGGTGTCTCGAGAGAGAGAAGGAAGAGAAGAAAGAGCGAGTGGTTGGTACTAGGCCAAGTGTGGGCAGCCCAATACTACCAGGGGCGTTTTTTTCCAGCCCAAGCGGGTTGGGCTGGGCCAGCCCAGTGGGCTAGGCCCGTGTTTTAAAAGAAGGACATATGTAAAATACCTAATTACAAATATATCCCTAAGATAAATTAGTCTCTAAAAATAAATAAGAATCCTAAAAATACAAATAATATATCTATGAAATCACAAAAATATCCTCTCTCCAATAAAAATACTAAATAGTAATTTTCAGCAATTAAATATAGATCTATTATTAAAATTGTATCTATTCCTTCTAGAATTTTATAAAAATATACAAAACACTTAAAATTTAATAAAATTCATTTTTAAGATTCTAAAAGGAAGTACTATTATAGAAAAATACTAGTTTATATTTTTGAAAATAAAATCAAGTGTGATAAAAATAAAGTTTTATTTCCTTAAATGAATTTTAGTTAAATATTTAAAAGAGATAAAAATTAAATAAATTCATTTTTCAACTCTTAGAACAATACTAGTTATTATAAATATGCTAAATATCAAAATTATATGAATTTAATGATTCTTGAGAAATGCTTTTCTTTTATTAATTAAAAGAAACTTAAAACCTTTACAAGGTGGGTAAAACACGCAAAGAAGGAAGAAAATAAATCATGGTAAGACATTACTATGCATTGCATATTGCTTCTTTAAATATTGTCCTTACCGGGCAATAATGGTTTTCTATAGAAACTAGAGCTCAATGTCAAGTGGAAGCATCCGACTTCACTACCTTGGAGTCACAAGGCAAGTTCACCACTTGCTCATGTCCTTTGATGAGTCTTTATGAAAGTATTTGAAAATTGTGTGTTATCACCTATATTCTAAAAGAGATAGAAAATAAATATTTTCCCAAACAAATGAATGCTATTATCATCCTAAGTGATGATAAATACTAAGAATGACAATGGAATCTAGGATTCCAATGGCCGAACAACTAGGGCTTAATAACCCATGACATCAGTGATTCTAGCATCGTATATTACGCGTTAACCATAAGATTTGGAATGGGACGGAGAAGTCAGCTATATCTTCTTCCTCTCGAATGCATCCGGATGTGCAGATCGTGGCTGTTATCCTCATAGCATGGATTAATTGGTAATTCATAGAGGATATGCAGCATATGGGTGGGAACCCTCAACGTCCCACGATAGTTCTAGCATCTGACCGCTTTGTACCAACCATGGCTGTAATTCACGATGTGGGCATGGCATACACTAAGGGGACATGCGGGACCACGAAGGGGGTAGTGATTTCCTTGGATCATCTACTAGGCCCCACATCATGGAATTGTGGACGGGAAAGTACGCCCGGTTGTGCAACAAGGATTTGGTCTCTTATGGGTAAACTAACACACCTCTACAGAGTGTAAGAATTGTGACATGTTACTCCCTGTTCCGGGAAGGAGCTACGAACACGGCAGGAAAGGAACTCCATGAAGTTCTGGTTAACCTATGAAGGCTAATGGGCATAGTTTTTTATATTAAAATCAATCTTTGAAGAAACGTTTACCAAAACTGCATAGTACCAAGGACTTATAGTCGGAGGTGGTAGTTAGAGCATCAAACTTCCCACCTTGCTGTGTAATGTTGTTACTCACTCTTTCCTTTGAACCCCTTGCAAGACTTGAGGGCCAGAAGGATGACCAGGTGTATGCTATGGAGGTCCAGAATGACGTCTACTATGAAGAGCCAGATTTGTCAGAGTAGTTGTCAGGCCGGAGTGTAGTTATCGAGGTTGAGCCGAGCAGCACGAACCCTATAGAATAAGCTATTGAGCTCACGTCTTTATTACCGTTGTGTTTTTCGTTCTTCCTCTGAACTTATGAAATAAGTTATTTGGTTTGTAAGTTTGAATCACTTGAAGTCTTGAACTTCTGGTATTGTAATAATAATGAAGTGTGTATGTTTGTAATATCGTCCCGCAATGTTTCTGTTGTACCACTCTAAGGGATGTGATATTTATGGAATGGTGTTATGTGGATGTCATGTCAACGACTATAGTATACTACACATGCACTGGTATGCTGTGTCACCGCAAGCAAGTACCAAATCTATAAGAAGTTTCCTTTTGACAAGTTGTTAATTCATGGGTTTAGCAATCTAGCTCAATCTTTGGGAGCTTGACACTGTAGTACATGTCTTGAGAATCTAGTGACTTTAACCTCGTGGTAAATGTTGCAAACTTTCTATTCAGACATGCTGAGTCTAAAGTATCATCTCATCGAAACAAATCTAAATCTCAAGTAGATATGATGGTTGATGTTCTTCAAGGTTTTGACATAGGCCTATTTGAAAATCTAGAAAAAATGATGTAATGGTTGACACAATTGGCCGAAAAATGTATTGTCATATTCTCTTGATTCAGCAATAACAACTACTCTACATGATGTTTCTTCTATGATTTATTATAGGAGTTGTTCTTATGGTATCCTTTGTATCCGAAGTCCGACCTTTACTTGATGTCTCATGTCTCGAACATCAAGGAGAACATCTAAAATAGTGTTGCTAAATGTATCTCGGTCGATCCTCTAGACCCTTTTATGTTCGTAAGAATTTTTGTTGTTCCAAGTAAATGAACTCTAGGAATGAAGTTTATTTTATCGTGTCGTTAGTAATCTTCATACTTAATCATACTGGTGGTATAAAGTGATACCCTTTTGGCAAAGATTTTGGTAGTCCTGGATGAATAAAGAGTTTCCTTCGTTTTCATAGTAATGTTCAAAGAGCAGCGATGATTATGGTAATTAGAAGTTTCTCTTGCTACATGTTCTTGTGACTCTTGTGAGTCCTCTCCACAGAACAACCTTTCTGTCTTGGCCTTATGTTGAACAAAAGAGTGACCCTTTTGTTTCAAAAGAAGTTCAACAACTTGGTTATCCGTATCCCTGTACCTGTGAAGCTCTACTTAAGTCATCTAGTGGAGTTTCACTTCTTGAAGTCTATGGTCATGTTCTTCCTATTGTGAGCTTTCCTCCTCAGAAGCTTAAACCCTTCTGAAGCTCCATGGTCTCAACCCTTATGAAGACCAATTATCTAACAATTTGAAACGATTTCCTTTTATTTCCTCCATTACCTTGACATGTTTCATGTCATCATATCAGAGTCGTTTCTGAACACTCCTTGATGAGTTGACCATCAGATACTTCGTTTGTCGTTTAGTGTGTTTCCCTCTTACCCTTAGTGGAACCCTGTTCCTTTTCCCTCTTCCTACTTTAGGAAACTCGGGTCGAGATTCCTGTAAGGGGGAAAGATCTGTAACACAACAGTTTTAGTTAAAATTTAATTAGGGCTTTTTGTGCATTTATAAGCATCATTATTTTGCTGAGACAAAATGTAATAAAGAAAATGCAAACCCCAAATCCTAGTTTCTCCCCCTTTGAAAACCTCTCAAATAGTTTTGAATATTTTGAAAATCCAAAAATATATGGAGCCCAAATTGACTACAAGGGCCCTACAATATTTCAATAGCTTCACAAACCCCTCTGGTATTTTTGAAATATTCAAAACAATTTTGAAATGCATTTGCAAAAAGGAAAGTGAGAAAAGGAAATGGAAAAGGAATTTCTAGAAAAAATAAACAGAACTAGCTAACTAGGCTAGCCCAATCCTTCTTCCTCTCTCTCTGCCGCTCGCGCACGCGTGCAGTGGCCCAGCAGGCATCCCAGCTGAGGCCCAGCCTAGGATACCGCCTTGTTCGTCGTCTTCCTCAAGCATAAGCTGCTCGGTGTCCTACACGTGGCTGCCCGATCCTCGCCGCGGTGATTACCGCCGCTGTTGTGGTTGCCTCACTAGGATAAGATCGCCACAAAGACCGCCCTGATCCCCTCTCTCTTCTCATACCCATCTCACTCGTTCTTGCTTCCTCTCATGGCTCCCCCATATGCATGTAACCCTAGCCATCCAGAACCCACCGGTCACTATCGTTTTGGCCTCACCCGTGCCTGTCTGTGTGACCTAGAAGATTTGCCTCGCTATGTTGAGCCTCCGTGCTGAAGGAATTGAGCCCAGGATCCTCGAATAGCCCGCATCAATGCTGTCTTCCCTGAGGCCGCCGACCATCGCTATAGATTTTGCCATTGCTCTGGTCCACCTCCCGCCTTACCACCACACCCATTAGCATCAGGGTGAGCCACCGGTGATTAAGCACCCTTCCTATTTCTCCCTCTTGCTCCATAGTTGCTGCCCACCATTGCTCTGCAAGCGCCATTGCCTCAGCTCACTGTGCACCTTGCTACGGTGATCAAATCTGAGTGGCGCTCCCACTAGCTAGCTCGCCTTGCTAACCCTGTTCGAACACACGCAAGCCCACATCCTAGTTTAGCTCCTAGCGCCGCCAGCCACCATCACTGACATGTTCTCCAGGAAGCTTGCTCGTCGCTGACGTGTCGCCCATGTGGCGCCTGCGTGGCATCAACGTGGAGCCTACGTGGCCATGACGCAGTGCTTGCGTTAGCGTCGCTGAAGGTTTACCAGCATGGCATCTTGCATGGCCCCTGGGCCCAGCATAACAGTGTCTGGATCTAGGTCTGCCTTTGTGAGAAACAATTAGGGTTAGGTTGAGCTAATGTCAGTCTGATGTCATAAAGGCTTTAATAATTTCATAAAAAGGTTAAACATTATAAAATTCATAAATTTTATTTATAAGTCAAAAAATATGCATAATATATCAAAATGTTCAGAAAAATGAGACCTATCTAATTGGATCAAAATCATGCATTGTTAAGAAACTTTCATGTCATGTTTAAATAGAAGAACAAAGTCACCCCTCATAGGTGTTTCCAGGGTTTCCCTGTTTTAGGGTTTAGACCCATCGCACCCTGTTTAAAATGCCCAAGCATGCCTTAGGGTTTCATTTCAATGCTATTTAACTTTTCATATCATAATACTTGATTGACCATTGCATCGATGACATGTGTTGATTATTTCCCTTTCTTTCTGGTGTTTGGTTCTTTTCGGTAGAACTCGAGATCGAAGATCGAGATCAGCACCATCGAATACCAAGGAACAATACTTGGCCAACTATAACCTAGTCAAGTACAAGGTTTGGCTTGTGTGCATTGCTAGAGCAATTATGTGTGTCTTGCGTAGCCATGCTTAGCAGTCAGTGCGGGTTCATCCAGATGATGTATCCGATGCAAAGAATCTAGTATGAGAGGAGAATGAGGTATACTGATGAGCTAATATTAGTGGTTAAGATTAAACATGCTAAGGCTTGTATGGGAGGCCACGGTAGGATGTGGTTTTTGTAGTCCCATGCTCGCCACCACTAGGACCCGAGTTCTTGCCTTTGGAAACGATACAAGCGTACAACCACACAGGGCCTGGAAAACCTCACGAATAACTAACTTGCCTAATAGATTCCATGAGTCAGATAGTTCGGGCGTTCCATTCGACATGTGCATAGAAACCATTTTGAAAGATTTGGCGGGTGAAGGTGCATCACAAAAGGTAGGTAAGCATGGTCGAGGTTGCTTGGGGTGGATAGATCCCCTAATAAACCAACCTCGCCTCACATCTCTAAGGACCGGCTTTGGTACTTTACCCGTTACGATAGATCCATCCTTAGGGAATGACTCATGGTCTCGCCAAAATCAAGGTAAAGGTCTTGTCTAACCACCCTCTGTTGGCATTCCAAGGAAGAGGGCTAATGATTCTGGCAATAAGAGATGGTTAGTACATGTGGGTAAAGTTGTACACCACTACAGGGTTAAATCTTTTTGAAAAGACGTGTTAATGGTTATGAACACCTGGTGATAGATTTCTAAGATCATAGAGAAATTTAACCTAATCGTAAAACTTGGGGGTTTCTAAGATCATAGACGTGTGCTTAAGGATGCTTCCTCATGGGTACGAGGGAGTGATCCTAGTTTAGAAGATGATGATGTCTTGGTGGACATCAAGGATATGATGATCAATACTTTGGAGATGTCACTCTCTTACCCCCTTTTTAAATATTCTGATTAGACGAACTTCTTCTCCCTCTTATTTTATAAACGAAGATGGCTTTATGAAAAACAACCCCATCAGCCATAAGTCTTGCAGAGTACACCTTGTACTCACGCTTAATTTGTTGATACTTTTGTAGCAGAGTAAGTATTCCATGAAGACGTGTTCCATACTACATCGATACCGACAAGTAGCTTGGGGTTCCCGACCGGTAGCCTAGAATCTATGGGATGGGATGTCATCATTATGCTTCAGGCCTCCTAGGCCATTTGTTAATTTGCTATACTTAATAGAATAATTTTCCTTCCATTGTTTGATGTTTGTGGTCACTAACCTCTACTTGTAATATTTTGGTTATTTGCTCAGTTATGAGCTTGCTGTAATAAATTTTGTGTCATAGGGTTACTATTGTGTTACCGATTCTTCACTCGATATCCTCGAGCTCTAGGTTAAGCTTATGTCAGGTTAAGGTCTAGGATTTGTTTAACCCTAATCCTGGGGGTGTCACATAGTGTTGGCAATTATGGGACTACAAAAACCATAACCCACTATGGCCTCCCATACAAGCCTTAGCATGTTCAACTTAAATTCCGATCATACTAGTCATCCTATCATACTAGGTTCATTTGCATCTCTGATTCATCAACCGGATGGACCAATGGTAATAGATAAGCATGGATAAGGACAACATATATAACAAATCTAGCAACGATCCTAATCCAACCCTAGTTATGCTAGGAGCAAGGGATCAGGGAGTATAGGCTACAAAGGGGAACATGCATTAGATACGATTACTCTATATATCGATAAAAGGCTTTGAAATCCTATTCACATGGAAATAATTGAAATACTTTTAAACCATAGGATTCATATATGTGTGGGTTATGCTTGCCTTGTTTGTTGATACCAGTATAGATCTTTAGGGTTCATCACAGCTTAACTTGTTCGTCGATAGCAACAATATAGTTCTCTAGAGTTCCCCTTATTATCATTGGTCACCGATGATCAAGTGTTTCCCTTTGATGGTGTTGATCTTGACCTTTGATCTCGATCTCGGCTTCTTTCTCATTGCTCACATGAACTCTAAGACCAGCCACACTATTGCGTCGGTTCAATAAAATTTGTGTCAGATTTAGGAACCGATGTGAGAGTGTTGTGGTGTATGGAATCGATAGTTGGACCCACCATTTACATTATCTGCATGCATGCTGCATTTGCCTCACAATTCTTCTACTAGGCCCCATAGCTGCAGCAAAAAAGCGAATCAAAGTCTTGAACCGCTTCTCATTTTAGATTCTAGGAACCGATGCTGGGCAATGTATGGAACCGGTTCAATAGGAGGTGAGAGAAGGCTAAGAATCGCTTTTCACACACACTGTGGTTGGTCTAAGGTCTACCAAGTAGAAGCAGAAATACCAGAAAAGGAATACATCAATCAACATACTCATCGATGCAATGCACACAATGGATAACATGACATATTAAAGGTATTGGATTTAAACCCTAAAGATATAATGAACAATTTAAATGGGATTGGTATTCTGTAGGTATAACATTTCCCAAAACCCCACATGCATATGGGAGGGTTGTTTTAGTGTTGTACTTTTGAAACCATTTTAGTCGTTGCAATGATGAATCACTTTGATGCTATGATGTAGATATCATTTTTATGAACATTTTGACATATCTTTTGTATTTTTGTGATTTAAAATGAGTTAATTATGATTTTCCAAATTTTATTTCATTTTGGGAAATTATAAAAAGAATTAAATTTTGGAAATACTTTAACAATTATATTAATCACAAACATGTCATAGATTCCTTAATCATAGATTACATAAATATATAAAATAAAATAAATCGGATTGTGGCGTCGGCATGACATCATGCTTACGTCAGCGGTGGATGATCCTCAGGTAGTTGATCGATCCATTGGTCCAGAGCGCGCAGGGTCACGAGGGTGGTTGTGTTCGAACCGCGCGAGCATGGGGTCACAAGGGTGCTCGCGTTCGAATCGCGCGGGTGCGGGGATCATAGAATTGGCAACGCCGCTAGAAGATGGTAACTAGAGCGACAACTCCAACGGTGGTGCCTGCAGGTGCTCGTGGAGGCGGCGAATGAGAGGGGAGGAGCAAAATGGGGAGGTGCACGAGAACCACTGGCTCACCAGGAAGTTAAAGGAGTGGTCAGTGAAGCCTAGCAAGCTTGTAATTGGCAGCGAGCAACGATGACCGGAGAGGGGAAGAAGATTGATTTCGGCAACAACACTCCAACTTGCATGGCGTAGCCAGGAGGAACAAGGATATCACTATGATCATGATGGTGTCCTCATCTGGTCTTGGTGTCATCGGATTGATGACAAGTACGCCATGAGGGGGTCCTCGAGGCGTGTGGAAGAGAGGGGTGTGAGTCGTACGGTATTCCGGGACAGTGAGCACACAAGTTTACCCAGGTTCGAATCCACTGGCTTTGGATGGATCCTACTCCTGCTAGCAATCTAGTAATATAGCAGAGCCGGAATATGGGTTACAAGGGTGTCTCCTGTGCGAGTTGAGATTGTAGACTATTGTCAGGGTGCCCTAAAGGCTCTCCCTAGCACGGCTTATATAGATATCCGGCCTAGGGTTTACAGGAGAGATCTATCCGGGTACGACTAAGAGTCGGTTACAGAGTACATCTTGAACTACAAGTAACACTATGGGCCTATGTCGGTAAGTCTGGGCCTTTCTGTAGCCGGATTGGACTCTGTTCTTCTCCCTGACAGGGCCGCCCGTGAAGCAAATCTCTAACTCGAAGTGGGCCACCCTGGTCAGTGAGGTACGTTGAGGATACCCGGAAAGTATATCCCCAACAGCAGCCCCCGGAGGCCTCCAAGATCCAAAGTCGGATTCATCATCGTATAGCTTGATCTTCATCTTGCAGAATCTTGAAGGGTTCCTGAAACTTCACAAGAAAAGATACAATCCGGGTCTCAAAAACGAGTCAGACCTAAAAATACATTATTCAGATTTCCAGCTCGAAATTCAAACTAAGTCGGAAATTGGTCTCCGACGTCATCTGACACCAGTCATGGTTAAGTCACGTCATTGAAAGACATTTCCTGTCAGCACAACTGTTGGTGGGTCCGCCTTTCACGGAACCGATGCACCGTTTCAATGCGTGCGTGGAGATCGAGGCATCGTAATCATCGCGTGGGGGCTTCCCAGTTCCTTCCACGACACGTGGCGTATTGACTGTATCATTTGCACGAATCTTGGCGCGGCTGGTGGTTATAAGGGGTGAGGATTTCTTTTCCTCGTCTTCTTCACCTATTGCCCACGCCGTTTCCTTCTCCTCCACTTTTCCCACGCGCACAGAGCTCCCTTGCCCCCAAAAATTCCCAGCGCCGCCCATCCAAGGTCACCGGCGCACCAGCAAAATGGCTTCCACTTCATCTTCCGGCATAGCAGCGACGACAGCGACGGTAGCAGCGGCGGAAAAGGAGAGCAATCGCGGGGTCTAGATCCCGTGCGTCCTCGACGATGACAAGCTCCACGTCATCTAAAAAGATGGGCTCCTCCACGCCGGCGATTGGCGGAATGGCTTCGGCGAAGCCATCTCCAACCCTCACAACAGCGAGCGGGTGCACTTTGGCACTCACCTAGACAAAGGTTTATCCTTTCCTCCCTCAGATTTCTTTTATGAGGTGATAGATCACGACAGTGTTCAACTTCACCATCTCCCCCCTGAACTCCATCTTAGAGATGAGTGCTTATGCATCTTTGTGAGAGGGGTATCTCGGCATTAGGACGAGTCTCACTCTTTTCCGATATTATTTCCATGTCTAGAGAAATTCCATCACCGCCAGTAATCCTTACATTACCAGTACGATTAGTTTTTCGGTTAGGTGTGAGCGTGTTTATCCTCAGATTTTAGCTAGTGAGTCGGTCAAACAATGGTCGGCTACCTTTTTCTATCATAAGGATATTCCCGCTCCCAGCAAAGCTACTGCATTGACGGCTTTCGTCGATGGAGCCGCCACGCCTCAAGCATCTTGGGACGAGGTCGCTCCGGCTCTTAGTGACGATCTGCTTCTCGCCAAGAGGCGGATTGAATATCTGATGAAGCACAAGGGCCTGAGAGGGTCCGACTTGGTCCAGTGCTGGGTGGCATGCCGGATCCAACCTCTCTAGCACCATGGCGACTGACTGCTGCATTCCATCACGGCGTCGAAAAAGGACTCCCTCCGCATCAGCTCCAAGGCCTTAAAGCCGCAAGATTATATAAGCCAAATCAAATGGCTGATAAGGGAGCGAATTGAGAGGAAGATTCTGGAGCTGTCCCTGGACATGCACACAGTGAAAGATCCTGTCGTGCTAGTAAGCTTTAGCAACAACCCTTTTATGTGTTTCACCTTTAAGTTATTTCGCAATACTGAGATACTATCTTCTTTTCAGCTTGCCGAACTCCCCGAGTCGGAATTAGCTCCTATCGAGGGATATCCTTCCGCGTTTTCTCAGGAGGAGGAATTGGTCCCACTGTCGGACGTTGTGCCTAGGAAGTGCAAAGCTCCAATAGTGGCTATGGGCACAAAGGAAGTGCCAGTTGTGAAGAGGTAACTTTCCTCACAACTTCCGCCTTTGTACTTTACTCTTGATTTCTTTCGAGATGTAATGTTCTTCATTCTATTACCTTCTCAGAGCTAAACAGCTTATCAAGGGCAAGGGGAAGGGAACTACTTCAAAGCCCCTGTGTCAGACAAAGCTAACTTTGGCTTCTCCTGTCGTGGCTCCTCCGACTCCAGCCCCTCAACCTTCTGCAGCACCGGAGATTACTCCATCTCCGATTGTTGCAGAAGAGCCAGCTCCCTCAGCAGAGCCAGCAATCCTTGAGTTGCAGACTAACGTCACCATGGGTGACTCAGGTTTTGATAAGGGTGAACCCTCTTCGGGTAATGATCCCTCGGCAGAAGTTTTCGCTGACAACATCCTGAGCAATCCGGGACTTGCCAAATTTGGCTTATCTCGGAAATCTGCAGAGGAAATCCAACGGTTGGCTAAGGAATGCCTTCAAAGCCGAACCATTTCTGCCGAAGAAGAAGCACGAGAAGCGGAGGACGTCAAGTACTCCAAACTTCTCGAACAAGTCCGCCTTCACGATGAGGGACTGGCAGCTGGTGTGCTTCCATCACCTCCAATTATTCCACTCACCCTCGCCGAGAAGGTTACTACTGAAGTGAACATGTGCTTGAGCAAGCTCACACATGAACATCATGTAAGTTGGAATTCCAACTCACTTTTTTCTTTATGGTACTTTATATCATTTCCTCTAGCCCCCAAGCATGAAGTTGGATAGACAATCCGGGTTTATGCTTCCTTAGGATGCCAAAGAATGAACTAGTGTAGCCCCAAGGCTCGTGCTGATATTAGCTATAATATTAGCCCGAGTCTTTAGTAGACTTCTGACTCTGGGTATTCTGAATTACAACAAGTTAATTCATATAACCAAGAATTGTTGAAGAATGTCTGCAACAAGTAGAGAGAGATCAAAGCTCTCTGACTTGAAAATGCTGAACTAAAAGTTTCCAAGGATGAGGCTGAAGGTAAACATTCCGAGACTCAAACCTTGTCTTGCTTTTTCATAATCGAATATTTTTGTTGAACTGTTGTTCTTTTGACTTACAGCACTGGTAAAGTAGTCATGTGCAATGATTGAAGAGGCTGAGAATCTGAAGACCTTGGTGGTGGAAAACAAAGATCTCCGCCAAGAGCTAAACCAGCTCAAGGCGGATCATGAGAAGAGCATTGCTCAAGTTCTCGAATCCTCCTCCATGGCCATCATGGAACGTGATCGCAAGATTGTGCTCCACGAGAAGAAAATCTCAGATCTCTCCGATGACTTGTTCAGAGAGAGGGATATAACCGAAGCACTCCGGGCTGAACTCCAGAGTCTTTGGGAAGAGAAAACCAAAGTTGATGATGTTATCCTTGGTATGTTTCCATCTTTCTGACTTATCTGCATTCTTCGACTTTTTTGATATCGGATTTCTTTTACTAACCATTTTGCATTATATGCATAGGTCCTCTGAACTTACTGGAATCCACCTCTTCCGAGTCTTGCACTAGCCAGCTTACCCAAGTCGGAGATCTTCTTCATGACTTCCGCCAATCCATCGAGGATATTGGCGAAGCTCTCAAGGTTCCGGATATGCATAGCATGTCCGGCTTTCAGGTGCAAGGAGCTGCCACAGCGTGTCCTAGACTGGAACATGTCCTACGTGCAAAATGCTCTCACCATGGTCATGAGCCACCATGGAAACATAGAAATCTGGCAAGTAACCAGAGGGTACTGCAAAGTGGATGAAGATGGTCAGGAGCAAGATATGAAGGTCATCATGGACTCCTGCGCCGGATACGGGTGTCACATAGCTGACTTAACCATCTACGACACTCTGTTCTTCACCCGTGTGGACACGCCACCTCCACCTACAGAGGAAACAGCAGAAGTTTCCGATGATGGTCAAACCATATCGGATTTGGACATCACAGAACATTCTCAACGCGATGTATCCAGCGAACCGGCAGCTCCTACCTCTCCTCCTGCATCATGAATGTCAAAAAACAATTGGGTTATTCTGAAAACATTATGGATCTGTAAATAAGTAGTATGATACTTTTGCTAGTGCCAAGTTTTTATATATCTATTCAGCACTTTTTGGCTTAAATATTGATGTGCCTGAAATGTTTGCATAAGCACTTGTGTTTTTTGTCTATACTTATCGTTTATCTGGATTTCCGCCTCGTCCATTTCATGAGCCGGCAAACCTTTAGCACGGAAACTTTGCCGAGCAACGGAGCTCAATTGCTAAACCAGTTTAAACTCGGAAACAAAGCCGGCTTCCAGTACCAACAATTCACTACTCGGAAAATACCCTCATCCGGCAATCAGACAAATAACCAAAGTACAAAACAGAAAATTTAGATTTATACCCGAAGGTAGCAATTTTAGAATCATAAATCTAAACCAGAACAAACATGAGCATAAAGTACTTTCAAGTATTCTAGGATTTTCGACTGTGACATGATCATTCAGAAATAAGATGGTAGTATAAACTTCTCAGAAAAAATGAGGCAACCAAAATTTTTATTTCTCATTGAACATGTACACATATATGATTACAAAGAAAGATAAACTAAGAATAAAAGGGACGTAGCTGAGGAATATTCCACGGTCTGTCTAATTCTTCCGGATTTGTACTGCCTCCAGCTCTCTTTCTCTTCTTAGTAGCAGGTCTTTCCTTGACTGGTCTCCTATCAGTTAGGTAGTACGAACCATTGTGCAATACTCGACTAACCAAAAAGGACCCTTCCCATACTGGGGAAAGTTTGTGCTTTCTTTGCTGCACAAGCCGTAGAACCAAATCGCCCTTATTAAAAGACCGGTTTTTGACTCTCTGGCTATGATACTTACATAACTTCTGCTAATAGGCTATTGATCTTATTTCAGCAACGACACGAACTTCTTCGACTAAGTCGAGATCATTTTGTCGAGAAATCTCGGCATCCTCTTCGATATACACGGCAACTCTAGGAGAATTATGAATTAAATCACTAGGAAGAACTACTTCAGCACCATAGACCAAGAAGAAAGGTGTGTATCCCGTTGACCTGTTCGGAGTTGTTCACAAGCTCCATATTATAGAGGGTAATTCCTCTGCCCAAGCCCCTGCAGCACGTCTAAGTGGTGCTTCATGTCTTTGTTTTAGGCCTTGTAAGATTAAACCATTTGCCCTTCCGACTTGTCCATTATCCTGTGCATGTGCGACCGACACAATGTCAAGACGGATACTTTGTTCGTTGCAGAACTCAGCAAGCTCTCCCATAGAGAAATTACTCCCGTTGTTCGTGATAATGCTATGCGGATAACCATACCGGATTATAACATCCTTGACAAATATTCTGGTTATTGCTCGAGCACAACTATTGACGGGTTTAGCCTCAATCCATTTGGTGAATTTATCCACCATCACTAAGAGGTGAGTAAATCCACTTGGAGCCCGTTTGAACGGTCCTACCATGTCAAGCCCCCAGACCGCAAAAGGCCATGATATAGGTATTGTTCGCAACAGATCCGCCGGAACATGAGCTTGTTTGGCGTATTTTTGGCAACCTTTGCACGTCTTTACTAGCCGTTCGGCATCTGCCTTAGCTGTAAGCCAGAAAAAACCATGTCGAAAAGCTTTTGCCACTAAAGATTTGGCTGCAGCATGGTGACCACACTCGCCTTCGTGGATCTCTCTTATGATTTCCACTCCTTCCGGAGATACACAGCGCTGAAAAACCCCAGACACACTCCGCTTATAGAGCTCACCACTAATTATAGTGTAGGATTTTGCTCGTCGGACGATCTGTCGGCTCAGAACTTCGTCTTCGGGTAATTTGTCATCTACCAAGTAATCAAGGTAGGGTTGAGTCTAGCTAGGAATTATAGCCAGGAGTGCTACTAAAGGTGAGTCGGATTTGGTCAGATATTCCTCATCCACCCCCTTTATGGAGGGAACTTTGAGGTGCTCTAAAAAAGTGCCATCCGGGACCTCTTTCCGCGTAGAGCCTATCCGAGATAATGCATATGCTTCCTCATTTTCTGCTCGAGGGATGTGTTGAACCTCAAACCCTTCGAATGATTTAGATAGATCATCCACGACATCTTTGTATGTTGAATGTGCTTATTTGCATTACAAATATCTGACACTTGTTGAGCAACAAGATCCGAATCTCCGTAACACATCAAACATCGGATGCCGATATCCTTAGCAATCCAGATTCCATGCAGCAGTGCTTCATACTCAGCAATGTTATTTGTCATTGTGAAGTGGATCTGCAACACATATAGAAGTTTACGTCCTTGGGGTGATTTGAGTACCACGCCAGCCCTCGAGCCCCCTCGAGCCTTAGACCCATAAAAATATAGGGTCCAATATTCTGACTCAGGGAGGGTCATATTCTCCTTTGTCTCTGTCCAATCAACAACAAAGTCAGCAAGGATTTGGGATTTGACTGTTGTCCGAGGTTTATACTCAATATCAAAAGCTGAAAGCTCTAACCCCATTTTGTGACGCGTCCTGTAGCTTTGTTGTTGTTGATTATATCTCTCATGGGAGCTGTGCTCACCACATTAATTGGATTTTCCAAAAAATAGTGTTGTAACTTATGAGATGCGAAAAACATGCCATAAGCCAGCTTTTGATAGTGCAGATACCGCTGCTTTGATTCAGTTAGGACTTCGCTGAGATAATAAGTCAGACGTTGCACCAGGTGTTCCTGATTTTCCTCTGTTCTCTCTGTTGGGTCCGCAGCATAGAAAACAAAAAATTTCCTACGATGAGAACTATACGCCAAGATCTATCTACTAGATACAGAGCAACGAGTGGACATACATCCATGGAGAACTTACCCTCGAAGACAACGAGCTTTGTTAACGAGTGGGAACTCGTGGTTGATGTAGTCGTACACTTGCCGATCTCAAGATCATGATGAAGTCCAGCAGGTCCGGCTCCAGCACGTCCATTAGATCCAGCTCCAGCACCACCAAGTCCAGCACCGCAAAGCAGCGGTGCATACGTGATCGCACACACGTCCGGTACCCCGACAAACTCCGTCCCTCGCTCCAGCAAAGCAGCGGAAGCAGCAACTCCTTTCTAGATAAAGCCACCGGGAACATGTATCTCGCTAATCCGAGACCATGGGGAAATAATACTAGAGGGGGAGAGAGATCCTTCACAAGGAGGTGTGAGAGAGAAGTGAGGAGAGGGGGGGGCTTTTATAGGAGGAGGGGAGGGTACCCCTCCCATGGCCGGTGCCCCATGGAGGTGACCCTTCACCTCCCCCATTCATGTGGTGGTAACCCCCTCCACATAAATTTGCCTCTTCACATTCTCCATTAAAGTCTCCACTTTAAATGCATTAAATTTCTCCAAATTTAATGCTCTCTCATTTAATAAAACTCTTTTATTAGTTTTATTCAGAATTTTGTTAATTACTTTAATTAACAAACATTCACATAAAACCCCCTGCAACATTTCAATATTACATGCAGAACCAATTTCAGCAATTTCACCCGAAACAGTTTCGGTGTCTATTGAAATAATTCTAGCGCTTTCTTAAATCTTTATCTGAAACATATTTGCTCCAAATGGTGTCGGTATCCCTTAAGTGTGTCACCCTACGGTTCTCGAATAATGCATACATGATCGAGACCCCTCTCATATCAATAATCAGAAGCGGGACCTGGAGATCCATACCGACTCCTACACATTCAACGATGACTTCTATGATCGTGAGAAGCTTTAACGCTAGTAGCTAAATCCCTTTGTCCCGCGATATATTACATGTCCGAGATTCGATCATCGGTATCTCCATACCTAGTTTGATCTCGTTACCGACATGCACTCTTTTCTCGTTCCTGTGATATAACATTCTAGTGATCACATCACTTTCTTGCAAGCTATTTCAATGTGATATCATCGAGAGGGCCTAGAGTATATCTATCTGTCATCGGGATGGACAAATCCCACTCTTGATCCATGAGCCTCAACATAACACCTTCGTAGCACTGAACCCACCTTTATAGTCACCTTGTTACGGTGTGACATTTGATGTTATCAAGATACTCTTTCGGTGTTAGCAATTAACATGATCTCATGGTCTAAGGATAAAGATTACTTCGTATGATGTTATAGCAATATAAACATAATGACTTTGATCGTAATGCTATACTTCGGATGAATGTTCATCACATGATTCCACCAATGGTGTGACCTTGTTATTAACAACATCCAATGTCCATGATCAGGAAACCTTGATCATCTTGTTAATCAACAAGCTAGTCTATAAGAGAGGCATAACTAGGAACCCTTTTTGTTTATTAAACACACATGTATTGATGTTTCCGATCAATACAATTCTAGCATGTAAAATAAACATTTATCATAAACATGGAATAAGATAATAACCACTTAATTATTGCCTCTCGGGCATATTCCCTTCAGTCTCCCACTTGCACTAGAGTCAATAATCTAGTTTGAAAAACTTTGCGTATTGAACACCTATGGCTTTCTGGTGTTGCATATACGCTATTGCTAGTGGTTAACATAATCTCTGGATCTGACAGTTTCAGGTCAGTGTGTATTTGCATGTCTCTGCGTCTCTACGCATCACTCATTATCAAATGAGATGGCATTGTATAGATTTGGTCCTTTGGTGAGACCTTTAGTTCGTGCGGCTCAAAATATGTTGATATTATTGTCACACAATATATTTTCATAGTATTAGCCCACTTTGAACCACACCTAGTTTGATAACAAACTACTTAACACAAATGCCCTCCTATGCTGCTACTATAGCAGTCATATACTTAGCCTTTTGTTGTAGTATCCGTCACAATATCTCAACTTTGGAACTCATCCAAATCCATCATGTAACATCCTTTCCATTATATTGTGCCACCCATAGTTTAAATTGAGATAAATTTAATTTGTATCTTGTGACAAAACTAGTATCAATGTAACACTTTACAATGAACTACCTTTAACTATTTGTCACTTATACATGATATATTCTTAGTTCTTCCAAAGCTCATAAGAATATCTTTACTATTGTCCAATGATCATCTTATGAATCATCCTGGTATATGCTCATAACATTTAGAGCATAGGACACTCTGGATATATACATATCATGGTATAATCGATCAAAATTTTCATGTGATTTTACTCACCAAGTGTTGAAACACTTGAATCTTGATACAATCCTTTCCATGCAGCAAGAACCTTTCTTGTTGTTTCCATATTGAACCCTTTCAATATCTTATATATGTATGTCTAGCACAACCATATCAGCGCCTTAATCTATCCATATAGATATTGATGCCTAATATTCTGGGTTTGCCCAAGTCTTTCATCGAAATCTTATTTTAATGAAATCCTTAACTTGTGTCAATTCAAGATACATAATTTCCAATCAACAATATGTCCTCTACATAATGTATTAGAAATATGTCTCAGCGCTCCCACTTAATTTCTTGCAAATGCAAGCATCTTCATCATATCCGATGAATTTAAACTCTTTTAACAGTTTCATCATGGTGAAGATTCCAACTCCGCTATGCTTACTTCAACCATTGAAGTTTACATGCCCTTTTAGCACCCTTTGAATTAACAAAACCCTTCGGACCATGTCATGTACATGTCCTAGGTTATCGTTCTATTAGAAGAACCTTGTTTTGTTTATTCAACTACCATATACCAAATTATATGTAGTGGTTGCTACATTAATCCGTCAAGACTATATATCGCTATGAAAGATCAAATCTTGTCATAGTCAACTCCTTGAACATTGTCGTAAACTTCTTTCCGACATGTCGACTATTTCATAGATGTTAAACATCCATGTCTTATTTCTTTATAGATCCAAACATGACCGATAGGCTTCACGCCTTTCCGGAGGGTCTTCCAAGTTCAGAAACTTGATTTCTCGTGTATGGATACTATCACAGATTCTATGAATTCTAGTCATTTTATGGAGTCAGGGCCCATCATCGCTTCTTTGCATGTAGTCGGTTCATCATTGTCAAAACAATAACGACTTACTTATCAAATCTTACTATTTGATTCTTACCGACCCACACGGTTCTATAGGAACTCTAATCTCCGAGATAACACCTTTTGTAATCACGAGAGCCATGAGCATTGTGGCCGCCACCGGGACACTTTCCGGCGCTGCGCTACTTAGCACATATAGCTAAGGTTCAACAACCTTATCAAAGTTCTATTGTCCTCCCACTTAACTTTTCACAAAAAATTCCTTCTCAAGAAACTTGACGTTCCATGTAACAAACTCTTTTGTCCTCGGTGTTATGGAGAAATTCCCAACAAATTCTTTGGGATAACCTACAAAGACCTGCTTATCCTACTTTGGTTGTAAACATTTTACTTATGCATAGCATACCAAAATTTAAGAAAAGACAATTCGGGTTTTATCCCAAACCATACTCATATGGTGTCATTTCAATGGATCACTATGGTGCTCTTTTTAGTGTAAAAGCGGTAGTCTCTAAAGCTTCAATCTTTAAAACATAATGGCAGTTTTATAAATGACACCTTTGATCTTACCATGTCAAACATGGTTTGATTTCATCTCTCGACTATGCCATACTCCTATGGTTTATCGGGAAAACACAAATCATGGAACAATTCCTCAAATCTTGGATGTTTTGCTAAACCTGTAACTCAAATATCTTCCTTTATGATCAAATCATAAACTCTTTTATTTTCTTGTTACAATGATTTTCCACTTCATCTTGAAAGTCTTTGAACAACTTTCAAATGTTTCATACTTCTTCCTTGTTAAGTAAATATACAGATATATTCACTCAAATTTTCGGAGAAAGCATATGAAGCAAAAAGATCCATCGCATATGGCTACACATAATGGACTATGCACATCAGCATGCACAATTTCCAATAAGCTAGTCATCCGTTCCTCTCTGGCCTATGGACGGAGTTTCAATTATCTCGAGGAAAGCCTCACATGCGTCAATTGATCAAAATCAAAAGACTCCAAAAATCCATCAACATGGAGTTTCTTCATGTTTTATTTCCAATATAATTTAAAACAGCGATGTCACTTCATAAGTGATCTTTTAATCATTTGTCTTGCGATATTTTAGCAATAATGTTTATGGATGCGATTTCTCCCACTAGACTTGTAAAAGTTCATCCATCCTTTATGGAATACGGTAATTTATTTGAACATCCATTGTTCACATAATACCGGAACAAAATAACAATTATTTAAACAAATCTTGAAGGCTTGGTTTGATGACAACGAAAAACACAATAACACTTTATTTGTTTTCGATGAACATCATCACTCATTCTCTTGGTAGTTACCTAGACCATTGTAGTTCATGAATTGCGTTGTCCTCTATGACACTTCATACCAACAAATTCGGTATCCAATACCGGTATCCAATACCTAAGAACCACTTTGTTTAACAAGCAAGGAATATAGCCATAACATGTATATCTTCTATATACCTAAGTTGGACATCTCCAACCTTATATTTTCTGCCAAATATTTTATAGATTCTCTTTCAGCAATTCCTTTTTCCTTTTAAAAAGAATCTATCAACATCAATAGTGGTGTCATCAACATGACACATGGTACAAAGCGTATATAGTCAAATACTAATACCTTTGGACTTGCACTTTGAAGTGGATCACCATCATCAAATGTTTGGTGTTCTTTCAAAAATCCATTCTTTAGTAATCTATTAGTGTAGTAAACATTTTACTTACATCTTCTATTCATCCTTATCATGACAACTTTCATGATCAAGCTACTATAGCCTATAAGGAAGAATCACGAGTATAATATCAGTTCCCAAAACCTTTTTGGTAGATTCGGATGCCTAGCATCTCCATCCTTCACAAATTCTCATACAATATGAGAACATGTATTTTGCTAAATTATACTCTATCATAATGCAACCAAAAACATTGTTTTAGATATCACAATATCTTTCACACATGATGGTTTCTGAAACAATTTCTAGCTCCAATATAATCTTGATATTAAAACAACTTTTGAATATCAATAATCATGGAGGCAAACATGATACTTTAGATACTAACATTGGAATTCTTACTCTTGATTTAATACTACTTATTAAACTTCATGGAGTAAACAGAGTTTGATGAAAGTTTGCAATAGGACTTATAAACTTTAAATTGACATTCAAAACAATACGATACCAGTTCGTAAAGTAAATATCCAGAATTCTATAGTTCTATTATCTCAATTAAAACTAAGCATAAGGTAGTGAACAGATGCCAATGACTACAACAAATTATGCAAATTCACTTTGATTTAGTTTATGACAAATTGAGTTCGACTAATCCAAATTAGAAATGAACTCCCACTCAAAAACGACATCCCTCGTGCCTTTTGGTGACTACATGAACCAAATCCACTACACCAAGTCCGATCATCACGTGAGTCGGTGTAGCTTCAAAGGCGAGCATCAATATGGTCATCACATCAACTATATGACTCATGCTTAACCTTTCAGTCCGTGTTCCAAGGCCATCTATGTACATGCTAGGCTCGCTAAGTATGAACCTTAGTATTCGCGTGTGTAAAACTGTCTTACACCCGTTGCATGAAAGCGTAGAGTTGAGAACACCCGATCATCACGTGATGTCTCGAAACACGATCCATAGAACGGTGCATACTTAAGGAAGAACACATTTTTATCTTGATATCTAAATGAGGGGTCATCTTGCAATGCTACAAAAAACGCCAAACTAGCAGTATAAGATGCTAACATCTAATGTGTAAAGTGATATGATATGGTTCATGCATTTGATCTCTATCACTTGCATCGTGGTATGATCTCTATCATTCCTTTGTGTGTAAGGCCAAGGTTTATGGAACTTACACGTTGAGTGTGTTGTAAGAGTATCTATCATACATCTACTTACAACAATACCATATCAATACACTAGCCCAGCAACGATCTAAACTAGACGCCTCTAATTTATCAATTGCAAGTTTTACGTGGCTTAGGGCTTTCGGAGATAGAACCGTTCTTACCTACGAACATGAACCACAACGAGGATAACCAAATTATTAGCAACTCGTTGTAAATCAGGTATTGACTATAGTAGGAGAGACAGACACCCGCCAGCCACTTATGCAAAACTAGTTGCATGTTAGTCGTGGAACCGGTCTCATGTACGATGACATGTAAGGTTGGTCCGGGCCGCTTCATCCCACTATGCCACCAATATCCAAAATACATAGAAGATGCAATAACATGATCATCATCGCCCACATATCAACATATGTGTACTACCCGTGCAAAGCACCTACGCATAGATCAGGCTCTGATACCACTGTTGGGTCCGCAGCATAGAAAACAAAAAATTTCCTACGATGAGAACTATACGCCAAGATCTATCTACTAGATACAGAGCAACGGGTGGACATACATCCATGGAGAACTTACCCTCGAAGACAACGAGCTTTGTTAACGAGTAGGAACTCGTGGTTGATGTATTCGTACACTTGCCGATCTCAAGATCGTGATGAAGTCCAGCAGGTCCGGCTCCAGCACGTCCATCAGATCCAGCTCCAGCACCACCAAGTCCAGCACCGCAAAGCAGCGGTGCATCCGTGATCGCACACATGTCCGGTACCCCGATAACCTCCGTCCCTCGCTCCAGCAAAGCAGTGGAAGCAGCAACTCCTTTCCAGATAAAGCCATCGGGAACATGTATCTCGCTAATCCGAGACCATGGGGAAATAATACTAGAGGGGGAGAGAGATCCTTCACAAGGAGGTGTGAGAGAGAAGTGAGGAGAGGGGGGCCTTTTATAGGAGGATGGGAGGGTACCCCTCCCATGGCCAGCGCCCCATGGAGGTGACCCTTCACCTCCCCCATTCATGTGGTGGTAACCCCCTCCACATAAATTTGCCTCTTCACATTGTCCATTAAAGTCTCCACTTTAAATGCATTAAATTTCTCCAAATTTAATACTCTCTCATTTAATAGAACTCTTTTATTAGTTTTATTCAGAATTTTGTTAATTACTTTAATTAAAAAACATTCACATAAAACCCCCTGCAACATTTCAATATTACATGCAGAACCAATTTCAGCAATTTCACCCGAAACAGTTTTGGTGTCTATTGAAATAATTCCAGCGCTTTCTTAAATCTTTATCTGAAACATATTTGCTCCAAATGGTGTCGGTATCCCTTAAGTGTGTCACCCTACGGTTCGCGAATAATGCAGACATGATCGAGACCCCTCTCAGATCAATAATCAGAAGCGGGACCTGGAGATCCATACCGACTCATACACATTCAACGATGACTTCTATGATCGTGAGAAGCTTTAACTCTAGTAACTAAATCCCTTTGTCCCGCGATATATTACATGTCCGAGATTCGATCATCGGTATCTCCATACCTAGTTTGATCTCGTTACCGACATGCACTCTTTTCTCGTTCCCGTGATATAACATTCTAGTGATCACATCACTTACTTGCAAGCTATTTCAATGTGATATCACTGAGAGGGCCCAGAGTATATCTATCCGTCATCGGGATGGACAAATCCCACTCTTGATCCATGAACCTCAACATAACACCTTCGTAGCACTAAACTCACCTTTATAGTCACCCTGTTACGGTGTGACGTTTGATGTTATCAAGATACTCTTCCGGTGTTAGCAATTAACATGATCTCATGGTCTAAGGATAAAGATTACTTCGCATGATGTTATAGCAATATAAACATAATGACTTTGATCGTAATGCTATACTTCGGATGAATGTTCATCACATGATTCCACCAATGGTGTGACCTTGTTATTAACAACATCCAATGTCCATGATCAGGAAACCTTGTTCATCTTGTTAATCAACAAGCTAGTCTATAAGAGAGGCATAACTAGGAACCCTTTTTGTTTATTAAACACACATGTATTGATGTTTCCGATCAATACAATTCTAGCATGTAAAATAAACATTTATCATAAACATGGAATAAGATAATAACCACTTTATTATTGCCTCTCGGGCATATTCCCTTCACTCTCCACTACCATGATGACACTGACGACCCTGTTTGTCGTAGCGAGATAGAGCAACATCGGTTCTCTTGGTTCCGGTGCTGCAAGGATAGGAGAAGAAGAGAGTAATTCTTTCAGGTCTTGTAGTGCAGCTCCAGCTTCATGAGTCCAAACGAATTTCTTGGTCTTTTTCAGGAGCTTGTATAGTGGTGCGGCTCTTTCTCCAAGTCGGCTTACAAACCGACTGACTGCAGCAATGCAACCAGTTAGTATTTGAACGTACTTTAGGCGAGTTGGCCTGGAAATATTGAATATAGCCTTAATCTTGTCTCGGTTCACCTCTATGCCTCTTTGAGACACGATGAAACCTAGCAATTTTTCGGCTGGGATTCCAAAGAAACACTTCTTCGGATGGAGCATAATGTTGTATTTTCGTAAATTTGCGAATGTTTCCTCCAAGTCGGAAATTAATGTTTCCTTCTTTTTGGACATCACCGCAATATCATCCACATATGCATGTACGTTGTGTCCAATTTGATCATGGAGGCAACGTTGCATAGCGTGCTAGTACGTAGCTCCTGTGTTCTTCAGCCCAAAGGGCATCGTAATAAAACAGAAAGTTCTGAAGGGGGTTATGAATGATGTTTTGGTTTTAAATGATTCCTTCATCCGAATTTGGTGATAACCGGAATATGCATCGAGAAAACAGAGGAGTTCCGAGCCTGCCGTAGAATCGATAACTTGATCAATTCTAGGCAGAGCGAACGGATCTTTGGGACAAGCCTTGTTCAAGGCAGTATAATCAATACACATCCTTAAATCAGTGGTA
The DNA here is from genome assembly GCA_916181665.1 of Avena sativa. Taxonomy (NCBI): domain Eukaryota; kingdom Viridiplantae; phylum Streptophyta; class Magnoliopsida; order Poales; family Poaceae; genus Avena; species Avena sativa. The sequence continues at coordinate 253,198,468 of OV702292.1, read as the reverse complement.
TCCTTTTTAGGGACCATTACAGGATTGGCCGACCAATCAGTATGGATGACCTCTTCTATGAATCCGGCTAACTCGAGCCGGGCTAGTTCCTTAGCTATTGCCTTACGCTTTACATCGCCAAAATGTCGTAGGGACTGTTTGACAGGTTTAGCGTTCGGGTTTACATTTAGAGAGTGCTCGGCAAGTTCCCTAGGTACTCCGGTCATGTCAGATGGCTGCCATGCGAAGATATCTTGATTTGCTTGGAGGAACTTGACGAGCATGCTTTCCTATGCGTTATCTAGGCCTACGCCTATCTGGGTCACCTTGGAGGGGTCATCATCCTTCAATGGCGTCTTCTTCATCTCTTTCGATGCCTTGAACTCCGGATTCGGCTTTGTCACCTCCTTTTTTGTTGCGGGCATCTCGGACGGATCTATGCTCTTCTTGATCTCCTGGTACTCCTGGGCGTGTAGCACAACTTCAGCAAAGGCGGCATTTCCATCCTTGCACTCTCGCGCTTTCTTTGGGTCTCCCTTGATAGTGATCACGCCGTTGGGACCTAGAATTTTCATCATATTGTAAATGTAACGCGGACGAGCCATAAAAGCCTAGTAAGCCGGACGTCCAAATATAGCGTGGTACGTGCTCTTGAATGGGACCACTTCGATGGAAAGTGCTTCCGTCCGGTAGTTCTTTGGAGTTCCAAAGGTAACATCCAAAGTTATTTCTCCCAGGGAATTTGCCTGTCTTCCTGGGATAACTTCGTGAAAGATCACAGAGCTGTAGTTCGGATGGGTCTCCGAGATCTTCATCTGGCGTAGCATTTCGACATACAGAATATTAATGCTACTGCCACTGTCCATGAGAGTCTTGGAGAAACCATAGCCATCAATAAGTGGGTTGATGACTAAGGCGTACTTTCCTCGCCTGTGCAACTTAGGCGGATGATCAGCGCGGTCAAAGGTGATTGCCACTTCTGACTAGTCCAGGAATTGAGGGACAGCCGGAACTGTTGCATTGAGCTCATGTAGAACTGCTTTCTTGACCTTTGCTGGTTGAGATCCGAGGAAGGTGACGTAGGTGTCTTTCTTGGTCGGAAAATTTTTCTTCCCTTCCGTCTTGGGATTTGAAGCATCACCTTCCTCCATGTCGGAATCTTCCTTGGTCTCTTTGTCCTTTTCGGGATTCTTCTTTCCCTTCTTCCGCTTAGCCCTGTAGCCAGCGGTATCATCTCTCTTAATGTCGTCATTAAAACGACACTCGGTGTTTGTGTGGGACGAGCCCCCATTGGCATCTAGGTGATGCACACATGGGTTATTGGCAATGCCGGCCCAAGAGTAGGTTTTGCCAGGTTGCTGGTCTCCTCTACCTTCAACTCTTGACGTCCCACGACCGTGTCCGCGGCCACCGCCACGTCCTCCTCGTCCTCCAGACCCGAAAGTAGCAGTAACCACTGCCGTTTCCTCGTTGGGATTTTCTCCCGAGGTATTCTTGCGCTTCTGAGCTTGTTGCTTTGGTTGTTTTATCGACTGTGGCACAGCTAGGGCGTTCAGTAATCCCTCTGCGTCGTCGTCAGCATCTACATACTTGCTTGCTGTTTCTATCATTTCTCCCAAATTAGTGACCTTGTCACACTTCAAGCGATGATGTAATAAACCAATTGGGAGACCTACAATGAAGGCTTCAATCGCAGTTTGGTCATTTACTCCTTCACAGGAGTTTTTGGTGTTGATCCATCGTCCAAGATAATCTCGACAAGTTTCTCCGGCTTTCTGGGTGCAACGCTGTAGGTCTCCTACCATACAGGGCCTCCGGTATGTGCCTTCGAAATTCTGAAAGAACGCACTTTGCATGTCATACCAGTTGTGGATGGTGTTCTCCGGAAGTTCATTGAGCCATGATCATGCCATCTTTCGCAACATGAGTGGGAGATATCGGGTTGCGACCAGGTTGTTTTCGCTTTTGGCTATATAGCAAGCTTGGAAGAAATCTTGGAGCCAAGCATATGGCCGAGCTATACTGTTATAGGCTTGAATGTGTCTTGAGATAGCAAATCCTTCTGGAATTTTGTTGCTCTTATGCGTGGTCCGAAGCATTTTGGGCCCACGTATATGTCATCATTTTCATAGCGCCGCGCCTCTATGTTGGAGTTAATCCGGTGCCGCGCGTCACTTGAAGACAAAGATTGTCGTCCCGAGTGACGGCTATGGCTGCGGTGCCTTGGAGCCAGACTTCGCCTTCTACCACCACTTCCTCTGCCACGACGTCCTCCTTGGCCTCCTTGAGAGCCGTTGTGATGGCTGCTTGGTGGAGAGGGTGGGGCAGCTGGGTTGTTTCCGGCTGATCGCCGGCCTCCGTCCGGAGCGTCATGGTTCTGGGGAGGGTCTTCATTACGACGAGCCCCGTGTTGGCTTGTCTCAGCATGGTTTCCGTCATTTCTTCGTCCGTCACTCCCACCATGATGGGCTCATTCGGACAGTTTGTAGGTCTAGGAGGTGGCATTCTTTGACGGTCCTCCTCCCGACGTTTCTCTTTATCTTCTCCCCTATGATCGTTCGACTCTCGTCGGGGAGGGTTTCTCGGATACAGTGCAACAATTTCTTCTTGCTCGGCAGCTGGAGCAACATTGCACCAGTCACGTGCAGGTATGTGATGTTGTCCTGAAGATCCGGTTCTCGAGTAGTTGTCTTCTCGGCGGTCGGAATGGTAGTGCTGTTCCGGAACATGTTGGGGCCTTATATCATTCCAGGTCGTGTCCGTGCGACATTGGTCAGATTTCGAGACCAGTTTTCCACGTCCGGATTTTGCGGCCCGTTGTTGTTCCAAGCCCTTGGTGAGTAGCTTGATGCCCAATCGAACCTGTTCTGGGCCTGGATTATTTGACAGGATATCTCGAGCCACGACAGTGTTCTGTACCGGTGTTGGATACACCAGATCTCCCTTGCTGTCGAGACGAGGCATCCCTGGGTCTCCTTCAATGAGAACCTTGTGTACTTCCGGGAATTGATCGTCACGTACGTGGCCTTTCCGGGTCTTTTGGTACTGCCGAGAGATGTACTTCTTCGTAGTTGCCATGCGTTTCTTCTCCTCCTCCTCGATGTTTTTGGCTTCATCCAGGAGTACTTGACGACGCGCTTCTAGGGCCTGAGCCCTTTCATCCAGTTCTTCAGCAGTAAGTTTTGTAGCTGTAGGGATAGGTGTGGTTAATGCAGCATCGATGAGTTTACGCGCACCTTCAGTGATCACGTGTCCATCCATCGATTCTTCTTTTGGCTCGTCTAGGATAAGTGCTCCATTCGAGTCTTCTTCGTATTCCTCGGCAATCACTTCCTCTGCCGGAAAATCTTTTGTCGGGGTCTTGTTCTTCTTGTTTTTCTTCTTTGCCTTCTTGGCAGCACCGGTAGCAAATACAGCTTTGGGCCCGTTTCCTGGAGTCAAACTTTGATCAGTACTTTTGGCCATTTGGTTCTCGGGATCATCTCCGAGATCCATGTTGTCCTATGCTTTGGGACAGTTTTCTCCGGATCCTTCGTCCATGTCTTCTCCTTCTGCAGCAGCTGTGGAGTTAAGCTCCTCTTCATATTCTGCGGAGAACTTCCGAAATCTGTCGACGTCATGGAGTCATCCGAAGATGCCGGTAATTCGACGCTTGTTCCGATAGCCTCTAGAATAGAGTCGGTGTTGTCTTTAGCATCAGCAGAGCCAGATCCAGAACCAACATATCCGACAAAGTGTGATGTATGCCTCCTGAGGTAGTTGCGGCTCTCGCGATCGGCTTCCTCGAAACACCTAATGGTCTCGAGAATATCGTCCATGCTTGCGTCTTGCATCATCATGCGCCTCAGCATGTACCTCAGGAGAGGTCTGTCAGTTCCAGCACTACCAGAGCCAGAACCGAGATTGTTTTCCTGCTCCTCCTGGATTTCGACCTCCGCAGGTGGGTCGATCTGGGATTCAACCTCGCTAGGGAGATCCACTCTAGATCCGACTTGAACTACGAGATCTACCTCAGGTTCAGCTTTCTCCACTATCTCCGCAATTGGTGCGACCGGGTGGGATTAGGATTTTCTGAGATCCAGAACTCTGCCGCCTCTGCGGACAAAGGGGATCCGAAAATTTCTTCTACCTCTATCATCACCACTGGGGTGGGTGGGACAGGTTCAGCAAAACCGATGTAAACATCAATCTCACCAAAAGACATGATGGTGTAGGTGGTCACGGCTTCCCTAGCTGGAATCCAAGTCTCGTCTAGGACGATGAGAGGGACGTCACTGGCGTAGAGGATGCAACCAACGGTGATAGTTTCGCCGATTCCGATTCTTGCAGATTCCGCTCAGAACGTAGATCCGAAGCTCACTTGCCCCACGGTGGGAGCCAACTGTCGTCGGCTTTGGATTGATCCTACTCCTACTAGCAATCCAGTAATACGGCAGAGCCGGAATATGGGTTACAAGGGTGTCGCCTGTGCGAGTTGAGATTGTAGACTATTGTTAGGGTGCCCTAACGGCTCTCCGTAGGACGGCTTATATAGATATTCGGCATAGGGTTTACAGGAGAGATCTATCCGGCTACGACTAAGAGTCGGTTACAGAGTACAACTTGAACTACAAGTAACACTATGGGCCTATGTCGGTAAGTCTTCTGGGCCATCCCGTAGCTGGATTGGACTCTGTTCTTCTCCCTGACTGGGTCGCCCGTGAAGCAAAGCTTTAACCCGAAGTGGGACACCCTGGTCAGTGAGGTACGTTGAGGATACCCGGAAAGTATATCCCCAACACTTGGGGTGGCCGGAGACTACGGGGCTCGTCGGTGACCGTGGGGCTAGGATTTGGCCATGACACGGAGATGAGGGAGAGAGGAGTGGCGAAGCAGGGATTGTCCATGGTGGTGCTCAAGCCTTATAGAGGACTAAGGGTGTCGACGTTCATCTTGACGGTGATGGGTTCATCGGTTGGCCGGGGGCAAGTCACCGAGGAGCTTCCTCCCTCAGGAGGAGGGCGACGGAGCGACATGAGGTAGAAGAGGTACAGGTTGTTGCTAGGTTGCGGACAGGCCAGGTTGGGCTGCAAGTGGGCCATGTCAAAGTAAGAGAGGGAGGCTTGAGGGTGTTGTGCTGCTCGGGGAATAGGAGGGAAGAGTAATGTGCTATTGTCCCAGCTAGGTTGGTTTCTATTTTTTCTATAAACCTTTACAAAGAGACCTATTTCAATACCCTGAGGAACACCAACCATCATATCTTCTTGAGATTTAGATTTGTCTAGGTGGAAAGATACTTCAGATTTAGCATGTCCGAATAGAATGTGTGCAACATTTACCATATAGATGAAGTTATTAGATTCTCAAGACATGGACTATAGTGTCAAGCACTAAAATGATGAGCTAGATTGTGTAACCCATGTATTAGCAAGTTATCAAAAGACAACTACACCTACATGAATGTTTTGCAACGAAACACAACTGAATCCTTATTGGAAACATTGAAGAAGATATTGTTTTAGGACTTCTTATCTTCCATGAACAAATCAATCAGTGGTTTGGTTTGCTTAGAGGATATTCTCGAGATGTGAAGGTATAAACCTACCATATCAAGAATATTTCACACATGCTTGACTGACATTAAACGATTCCCAAGGAAACAAGGGTAACTCTACTCAAATCCACGATGTCATCTTCAACATTTGCACATGAATCGGAGAAGGTTAATGATGACTGCAAGTGCACAGATCAATTGTAGATAGTTTCAAAAGTAAGAGTTTTGAACCATAGTGAGATATTATGCCCCTCGTCACTATCTATCAAAGGATACTTAGTAGCTATCCTTGATCTCAAGTAAGGGTGTTTTGAAAGAGTTGTGTTTGGTTGTAAAAAAGTATAGAATGCAGTAAAATAAACAAAAGAAATAGGAATTGTAAAGAACTTCTGTAAGGTGAAATGTTCACGGGGATTTAGGATCCACTACTAGCATTTGTATTAGCTATGAGTAGGATAAGTCTAAGTATTTTGTTAAAACATGTGTGGGGAGAGATCCATAACAAGATGTGCCTAGAAAACCATCGGTCATCACATCTCTAAATAACCACTGCAACGATCTTCGACAACCACCTATGGATCCATTGCAATTAAGGGTTACACCATGGATATCGATATGAGCATAGTGAATCTCTCCTTATCCCCCATTCATATGGTAGAGCGTCGAACACGGTATGTAACTTCATGCCGTACACAATACCATACTTACAAGGGTAGTTCCCTCTCTAGTCCCAAAGGCAAATATTATTTGGTCGACTTAACATAATATCTAGTTAGAGAACTAACACATAATCATAGCACAAAGTTATAGATCATCTTCATTTCATATTATAATATTGCTAGGGTTTCTCCATATCCCCAAGACATGGTAAACTACTCACACATGGAGACAACCAACAACATCATCATAATCATATGGATGGAATAAAAGTATATGGATGAATTCGTGTAAAAATCCATAATATCAATTGCAATTACAACTAATGAGGATAATTAAGATGGGGAATGATGTTGGTGATGGAGATGTAGTGTTGATGAAGAAGGGGTGATGCCTTGTCCTCCAATGATCTGTGTAGCAGTGGGCATTGCCTTTCTGCAAGTTCCTCCTCTAGATCCCTTCTAGAGGTGATGTTTCTCTGTTCTACTGTCTATGAATGTCAGATCTCAGATCCATCTACGCAAGGTGAAAGAATTTGACGAGATGAGGTCGATGGAGGCTCTTACGGGCATGCGGTATAGGTAGGCTTCACCCCTAATGATGCTTGTTATGGCCCCAGATGCTTCTCCTCGTGTCCTCCTTTTGCCCAGTTGCGTGGAAAAAAATAGATGACTTTTATCACATCAAAATATCATATTAATATATAATATGATAGTTCTTATTGATATATTCATCATTGACTTAATATTTTGGGATCTTGTGGAAACAAGAACAAATGGTACGCGTGAGCGCGATAAAATGCCAAAATCCTACTGCTACATATGCAAAAACATCAAACAAAATGCTTCAAATATGCACTCATCAACTTCCCCAAGCTTAGACTCTTGCTCGTCCCCAAGCAAGACAGTAACTTAATGGAAAATTTCATTATGTTCATGAAGTATGGGTCATTAAAATACATGAGGCATTTGAAGCAATAATTATAACATTGGATATAGAATCACATGATGAGCGCTATCACACTCTCACATATTAAATGACTTAGAGGCTTACACACCTTTTGTGCTAATAACTCATATGACGATTAAATATGAACATATCATACAATCATCAAGTTCAACTGAACGAGTTTGCAAGGTGACCTCAAACATGTTTAGGCCTTTGCACATCCACTTGATATTCAAAACCATGGATGGTCAATTTCAATTCCTCTCATGATAATGTACATGTCTATTACTCTTCGCACTAAGCTAGCTACATATTTCTTTTCTTTTTCTTGTATTGTTTGTGCAACGAAGCTAGACATATTCTTATTATCATGAAATGACTTAGAACAGATTGATATGATACCATCTTCCAAGCCAAGTATGAAGTAATTCATGGTTGTGTTTGAGTATCTACCTCAACTTGTACCCACTCTATAATTTTCTTGATAAAATCATTTTTTCATTCTCATTTATTTCATAGTCCTTATATGTCGAATATTTATTTTGTAATCAAACAAATGACTATAACATGCTATCAAGAATTCTTCTCATACTTTATTATTACTATTGGTGAGAAAGACCCTGAAATCATCGGAAAGTACAAGTATAATAGCACTCATCCTAATTCATACATCTAATACAATAATCATAAACCGAGAATACTCAAAATATCATAAAGGCTCAAAAATTCATTGGATAATAATTCCTTCCTCTCCAAAGGAGTTTAATATGCAACTAATGCAAAACTTTGAATTTATCTAATATCCATGGAGAAAGTAAACATGCTAAAAACTATAAGATAGATTATAAGGTGTTATAAATCTCCCCAAGATTGGAATCAAGCTAGGTGAGATCAAATAATTCCTTGCGATTATTTGATACCATAATGCTCCTTTATTTTGAAAATGAAGCCCTTGCGTCATGGAGCCTAGCATAGAGGGTTTTGTTGGTTGCCTCCAAGAGCGTAATGCGGATCCTATGGTGCTCATTAATTTTCTCCAACTGAGCGATGAAGAACTGATGGAGCTCCACTGCACATTTTGAAATTTTGGTGAACGCAGAGTAATTTCAAGATTGGATTCCAATCCCTTCTTAATCTTATTATCCATGTGATTAAGATTGTGGCATAGTAGGTCAACGTGTTTAGTAGATCCTCGAGTTGTTACCTCAATTGACTTGATATGGTCAAGGCTATCGAGCGAGGCTTGAATTTCTTCTTGCTCCAACTTTAGTTTCTCAAGTGAGAAACCGTTGTCCTTCTCGGGAGCTAGGTGCACCTCCTCATGATCTTCTTCCTTCCCTACGAGAATGTTGAACACCTTGCGTCATTATTTCATCATCTCCATCAGCTTGAACCCCTCCTATGGACCAAACTGATCCATGCAGAGCTCTTCTTCCTTCTTCTACTCAATGGACATCTTCTTAATATATCTTGAGCTTGTGGAAGATCCCTTCCTATCCTCCTTTGCTTGAACAATATCCCATTGCTGAGACATGGTTGCGAGGTTCCTTGAGATATGGATAGAGTTGATGAGATTTGTTTGTTATGAAAAGAAAAGAGAGAGACTCCTTGGTAGAGTTTATAAGGGATTAGAGATAGGATATATTCGTAATATTAGGGTTGAAGTCGGTGAAGAAAATAATCCCAACAAAATAGGCAAGAAAAGATTAATAAAGAAAACATTGGTGCTTGTAACGACCAACGGTATGGGCGAGCCCGTACTGGTCACCCGTACCCGATGCACTTCCAAAAATCCACCCTACCGATGTTGGTACAAATCTTTCCAACCTCTTGGTAAGGGCAGGACTGAGTCGTAAAGTCCTCCCGTATTAGGAGTGACCGACCTCCAGAGGCGGTAAAAGGTTTGTTTTTCAACAACAAAACAAAGGAGAACGACAGTAAAAAGTCCAAAGAAGGTAACAACCACAAGTACGAGGTGGTGGACCCATATGACCTGGTCGTAATGCTTGGGACAAATGAAAGGATGAACGCAAAATGTACTGCACGCATAACGGTCTCTGGTACAGGCACATGCGTTCGTACTGTCCGTCCGTACTAGCGTCCAAAAACTAGCAGTCGACTTAGAACAATTCAAGGATCTCAAAAATGCAAACGAAAACAATGAAAACACAACTAAAAAATGAAAATAAGTAAATTTAAACTTACCTCACTTACCTTGGGTTCAAGGAACCATTTTAGGAGACTTACTTACTTTAAATTTTTCTATTAATTTTCTTTTTCCTTTGTATATGGTTGGTTGCAAGAGATTACTAAAACTAGTACACAAAGTTGGATAAAATTTATTTTTGGGGCAAAGTGTTCCCGGATGCACATAGATTAATGACAACTTCTCTTGTGTTTTCATTTCTTCAAATGATTCATGTGCTTCAGGCGGCTCTTCCTTCCATTGCAGAATCTGCAACTCAAATTCTTGTAAAAGCAGACTCCACCGAATCATTTTAGGCTTAACATTAGTACTTTGAAGGATTTATCTTAAGCTATCATGATCAGTATGCATTCTAAATTTTGAGTCGATAATATAGGATTTAAATTTATCATAGGAAATACAACAGCAAAGAGATCTTTTCAGCCATGGGTAGTTCTTTTGGGCTTCATTAAGGGTGTGACTAGCATGATAAATGATATTTAATTCATCACCATCAGCTGGCAAAGAACAACCCTAACAACTTTATTACTAGCTTCACATAATTGATCAAAGGGTTTTGTCCAATTTTGTGGTTTAATAACATGAGCATTTATAAGCACTTCCTTTAATAAGGTAAAAGCAACAAGACAACTTTCATCAAATTTAAAGTGGGCATTCTTTTGCAAGAGATTAGTTAATGGTCAAGCAATTTTAGAAAAAATCTTAATAAATCTCCTGTAAAACCCTGCATGACCAAGAAAACTTCTTATACCTTTAACATCCTGGGATCTGGTACTGATCTATTGCTTCTATTTTTTCTTTATCAACTTCTATACCTTTACCTGAAATTTTGTGACCAAGCACTATACCTTCTTGAACCATGAAGTGGCACTTTCCCAATTCAAGACTAGATTAGTGCCTTCACACCGCTGTAAGACTTTATTAAGATTATAGAGACAATGGTTAAATGAAGTTCCATAGATGAAGAAATCATCCATGAACACTTTCATTATATTTTCAACATGATCTGCAAAAATAGCAGTCATACATCTTTGGAAAGTAGCAGGTGCATTACATAAACCAAAGGGCATACAATGATAAGCATACAAACCAAAGGGGCAAGTAAAAGTTGTTTTTAATCGATCTTCTATATGAACAGCTATTTGAGAAAAACCAAAATAACCATCTAAATAACAAAAGTGATAATTCTTAGCAAGCCTTTCTAGTGTTTTATCTATGAATGGCAAATGATAATGATCCTTTCTAGTTTCCTAATTAGCTTTCTAAATTCAATACACATTCTATGTCCAACAATAGTATGAGTAGGGACTAGTTCATTGTTTTCATTTAGCACAATACTAAATCCACCTTTCTTTGGAACACAATGAACAAAACTTACCCATTTGCTTTCCACCACATGATAAATTATACCTAGATCTAAAAGGAGAATTATTTCTTTCCTTGTCACTTCTTTCTTTTGTGGTTTTATTCTTCTTTGAAAATCAACAACTAGTTGCGCTCCTTCCATAAATATTCTGTGAGTGGTTATTGAGGGACTAATCCCTTTCAAGTTATCCATAGAATAATCAAAGGCTTTACAATGCATTTTCAATATGGTCATAAAATTTTCTTCTTCCTTTTCTGCAAGGTTAGCACTCACAACAAAAGATATTTGTTTGTATTATCTAAGAACCTGCATTTTAATTCTTTTGGAAGAAGTTTAAGTTATGAGGGTGGAAGTTCCTCATCTTCTTTTCTCTCTAGTATTTCATAAACTTCATGTATAAGAGAATCAATTATAGGAGCAGAGTCAAGATAATCATCAATTTCCTTTTTATGAATGTATTCATGGACGTTATGATTTTCAACTAAACTCCTTTCTAGATCATCATTAGGAGTTTCTTAAAACAAGTTGGCAAGACTAGTGATACTACCTTCCTCTTCTTGCTGTTACTCTTCAAACTCTTAATCAATAGGTTTGTGTTGAAATTTTGAGAAGTGGAATTGTATTACATCTTCCCCAAACTTGAGGGAAATTGTTTCCTTCTTATTCAACATTTGCCCCTACAATTTTTAATAAAGTTCTTCCGAAAAATAATTGGACAATAAGAATTAGTTGGCACATCTATCTATACTATTAAAAGGATTCGCGTCCTTCGTCACCCTAGAATTTTCTGTCTGTCATGTTTTTGACCGTTTTGCCCTCCAGCAAACCATTGTATTACCCACCGCTGCCATGGCCAAGTGAAAAAAAATGGTTTCAAGTATTTTTTTTCTAGCGCCAGTTGAGTTAGTTAACTGAACGATTAACTTCTGTCCTAGGCCGCGTGGGGAGACAGAGGTCCCTGATCTTATTGGCGACCGCAACACCGCAAGAGCTCTCTCCGATATCGTTTCCCCTTCTCCTGTCAGCCCACACTCATATTCTAGCCGAGGCCAACTTCCTCGTCCCGTGGGCCCTAGCCGCGCGAGACGGCATTGGTCGGTGCCGCGCGACACCTCTTCTCCTCTGCCACTGCACAAGGACCCGTGCCTTCCAGGTTTGAAGACGCCCAAACCCGAGCACGACGTGATGCGAGGCCTCAATGGCATACGCCCGTGCCAAACGTCCGGCTAGTAGCGGCGGCATCGTTGCCATCACCTGCAATTCGCGTGGATGCAGCCCGAATTCCTTGTATCGCGTGCGGTCGGCAGCTCCCCGGAATCCAGCAAGTCATCGTGAGTGAGGAATTCGGGAAGGGTCTGACAGCGATAAATAGGTCTAGGATGGCACCGACTTCACTAGATTTGGATGGCGCGATTAGATCGACAGGGAGCAACTGGAGCCCTTTTGGAGAAACCAGATCGATGGGGATAAACTGAAGCCCTTCCGCGCCACTCGGCTCCTCACGGTTGCTACCCTCACGAGCTCGCTTCCTCAATAGAACCCACTGTCGTGTGCATTTGTTCCGCCTCCAGCCGTTGCTAGTAGTCGTGTGGTGTGGCGGCGGAAGATTGGGGATGGGGTGCAACGCTTAGAGGTGCAAAAGGTGGACGGGAGCAGGCTGGGGATGAACTCGGTGGTGCGAAAGGTGGGCGGGGCTGGATGGGATGAGCTCTATGCCCGGTGAATGAAGGCACAATGCTGAAAAATTAGACGAGAAGAGCGGCCGGCCATGCGCGCCCTTGAGCAGCAGCTGTGCTGCTAGGCGGCGATGACCTCCGGCCGGCCAATGCGTTGCTGCTTTGCTCTCTCTCGGCAGCACTCTATGCAGTGATTTGGGAGAAAATGTCCTCCCTACCGCACGGAAAAAGAACTTATCTCTTTGTGAGTTTCTTATTTTTGTTTTTTCACTTGATTATTAAGAAACAGTAAAACTCACCTAGCTAGACTCTCTCACATCGATTTTGCTTTCTAAACTGGCGGGTCTGATCATCTGTAACACCCCGTCTACTCCTGGGCCCGGGGGTGTCACTCCTGGCAGGTTAATAGGATATCTAGACTGGCTCCATAGACCAACACTAGTCTTTTCTGCGCACTTTGTCCTCACTCGTGCGCACCCGGTTACCCACGTCCCGGTCGGTCACCCATCCTAGAATTGCTCTAGGCCAAGCACGCTTAACCTTAGAGTTCTTTTCGAATAAGCTTCCGAAAAAGAAGTTGCAACTTGTTGATATGGGTATCCTATCAATCCTATTAAGCCATGTGTCTGGATCTCACATACACCCACCCTTTAGAAGATCGATGCCCTCATCGATCAAGCACACCCCAGGAACGTTCCCTCTTGGCACGTGTCTGTGCGTCCAGTGCCGGCACATGTGCCATGCCGTGTCCACTCCGGGCCACACGCGCCATGCTCCACATGTCCCGCCACTGACCCGCACACAACCGTGTAATCGCAAGGGTCGGCTCTGATACCACTTGTAACACCCCGTCCACTCCTGGGCCCGGGGGCTGTCACTCCTGGCAGGTTAATAGGATATCTAGACAGGCCCCACAGAACAACACCAGTCTTTTCGGCGCACTTTATCCTCACTCGTGCGCACCCGGTTACCCACTTTCCGGTCGGTCACCCATCCTAGAATTGCTCTAGGCAAAGCACTCTTAACCTTAGAGTTCTTTTCGAATGAGCTTCCAGAAAAGAAGTTGCATCTTGTTGATATGGGTATCCTATCAATCCTATTAAGCCATGTGCCTGGATCTCACATCATCCAAGGATTCAGATCACCCCATTAGTCCCGAACCGTCGCTAAACTCGTCTCGTTGGTCGAATCGCACCAAAAGGGTCTGGCTGCCTTTATCGGGCTGCTACTCCGCAGGCCCGAGTTAGGCTACTCCTGGTTAATTAGGCTGCCGAATGTTCATATGGCAGACGCGTACATTTCAATTGTTTGGTTCGGATGAAAGCGTGCGTAGAAGACACACAGTAAAAAAAATCCTCCTTCTCTCCTCACGGTTCCTACCGCCGCCGCCTCCTCCTCATCTATCCTTCCCCGATGCCACGCCGTTGCGTCCGACTGAAGCAATGGATGGTGGAGGCGCGGTGCCTCGACCCTACCTCTCAACGGACGATGAAGCGACTACGATGGCGCATGGCTGCATCGGTCGCGAGCGGAGATTGAATCGACCATCGACTCATCGAGGGCAGCCGTGAGGAGTGCAGGTAGTCTGCCTTCTGCCTTTGCTCCCGTGCATCCTTCATACAGGTAAATCTCACGTGCACACTGTTCCTTTATTAAGAAACTCTCCACGACAATGTCAGATGGCAGGGAGGAAGGCAGAAGTCAATTAGGTTCCCATCCTTTCAGAATTATTCGGTGAATTTTGATCCTTTCATCCTGCTAGCATCAAGGGCATCCTCACTGCACCCATAGGCTGAAACTTTAGAAGTCTTCTACAGGCAAAGGTAGAGCTCAATTTAGCACTATTGACCCACTGATTGACACATGACAAGATCAGCTCTCTAAATTGCTTCTGGTAATTAGTTACCAGTTTGATGGGCCCCTATACACATGCAGATAACAAATGGTATTGTATGGATTATATTTTTGTCAGCAAGAGATGCAGCCAAAGAAATAGGGAAGAAGCTGGTTTCATATATTACAACTTGAACTCACCAGGAAGCCCTTCTAGGTGCTACTCCACAGCGTAAGGTGAAGCTTGATTCCAGGACCGATGCTTTCCAGTTCACATTATATTGTTTCGTGTCTTCATTATTTGCATATATCCCGTACCCGAATTGAATGCGGAGAATAAGACATGTATATGATCTATGGGAGTAAAATATTCATCCACTCCAACATAGTTAGAATTAGTTGTGCATATGACACATTGTTATTTTCACATTCAGACAAATTCTACAGCATGGATGCTAAAGTTATTATAGGTAAATCAGAAGCTGCTAAACTGGGAGGTCAAATTTGGTAGTGCATTGCAGCAGGGAATATTATCCTGAATGCAACTCGATCTAAGAATTTGTTCAATATGATGAGTTTGATTCCAGTAAGCTTTGTGTCGTAAATAGTCTATCCCTTTTTGTATTACACACATTATTTAGCCTTTGTGTGGTAAAAGGCTCGATGAATGGAGTCAGTTAATTAGATAAAGGATACGTAAAAGTGGAATGTTAGTGCCCCTGCCATATGCAGAATGCTGATACATGTATTCCTTTCTATTGAAGGGAAATAATACTATGGTTACTTATGTCATCTTGAGATGAACAATGGTACAAGTGTGTTGCCAGATCTTCAAAAATGTCTTCTACATGAATGTTTGGAAGCACATAAAGTATGCAAAGCTATGCTCTATATTAGTAAAATCTCAACAAAATGTTTAAAAGGACGATTTCAGTTTGGTATGTAAGTTTACTTACCATCTTGCACTGAATTTTGTACCGGCGATCTGACCAATAAAATTACTAAATATACTAATTGATGTTTTGCCATTCTTAATGTAGACCATCTAGATTCTATTGTGACATAGCTATGACTTCAAGTCTCATTCCATCATTTAAGCATATAAGCTCAGTTTCATTTGCCCAAAAGAGCTGCAAGTTACACCTAAAGTTTCCTCACTCATCTATAGGTCCTCTTGCAGGCAGACACGCGGATCAAGTTGAATATCATCTCATGGGAGATGGAAGAAAATATTTTACACATCTAAAGACTACCAAGAGAAGTACATATTCCAACGTTTTCTTCATATACTATCTTTTCGCTAGGGTGGCACTGAAATGAACTTTGCTACTGCTGATGGTGTAGGCATCCTTATATTTTGGAATGATTCTTCAGCTCCATTGAGAAAGAGGAAGTAACATCTATTTAGCTTGGAATATTATAGGAGCCGGTGTACTCTAAAATCAAATTACGTATGGAAGAGAAATTCATGATGTACTGGATTGGGAGTGGCTCATTTTCTTGAGCAAAAGCATAAAACAGTGTGTTTTCCTTTATCTTCTTCAACTTCCAGGTAGGGAGGTGAGCATAAGACTTTCTCCTATAGGTTAAGCTGATTTTCACTTTGTCATTTTTTCATCCAATGCTGACCATTATATCCAATTATTGGGAGCTTAAAATTAGGAAAATTTTCTTTTCTTGTCAGATATTTATTTTGTTTTTTGTTTGTCTTGTTTTAGAAGTGACGTTCATGCTTTCTACTGTTAGTGATATTTTTATGTTGGCCTTTGGCCTCCTGCATATTGGCCTTTGACCTACTGTATATTGCCCTTTTGGCTCCCACATGTACATGTATATATGAGGCCTTTTACAAGTTGCTATTCTCCTGACATGGTATCATGAGCTAAGTTTTTTTTCCACGATCCTCTGGATGTGCAACTCATCCTCTCCCTAACCGATCTCTCGGTCTGTCTCCCGATTCCCTTGTCGCAGATCAAATTCTCCATGGTCTCGACTGATTATCTTCTACGGGAACAGTCTATCTTCCGCGGAGCTGCTGCTGCGTGCTGCCCGGCCAACGGGGCTGACTATTCGGGTACAACTGCCCAGCCCGCTGTGGGTTTTGGTCGCTGCCTGTCGTTCCCCTGCTAGTCTCGTGGACCTCCGTCTCCCTCGCCGGCTCGCGGCCCTCCGCCGGCTTAATTCCGGCGTCTTCAGGTTGTGGCCGTGGCCGTGGCCATCCTCCTGGTCGAGGTCGCCGCGTGCCATCTCCTGCTAACCTCGTGGCCCTCTGCCGGCCGTGGCTCTCCTTTGCCGTCGCCGGCTCGCGGCCCTCCGCAAGATTGATTCCGGCGTCATCAGGCCCCAGTGGCGGACCCAGGAAAAAACTGAAGGGTGTGCATACTTTTTGTTTTGTTTTGACACTAGCATATATGCGATACAAATATATTGAATGAGTAATATATATAGCTAATTGATTCACAACATTGTACTTCAATATATATGTTTCAAGTGTGCATGATTCCAATACAAAAAAAAACGTGGCATCCTTTGCGATGCTATATTCTGGCCATTTGTATCGCTCTAACCAAATAAAGTTGGGGTGTCAGTTTTTACCATATATTTTTCTGGTTGGGAAGGCATGTACAAATGGTTTGCGTGGGCCTTTCCGATATATCCTCTCCGAACAACATCTTGATCATTAACACCATATGCTGAAATAGGAATCCTAGATCATATGGTGCAAAGTGAGCATCGTATGACGGTCCACATGACCATTGGGGTGATGGTGGATGTGGTGTTGCATTTTCAGTTTTAGTCTTACTCTCGGTATCAGATTGGGAGGGAGGTGCTAAATGAAGATAATCCAACAAAACCCCATTGTTTCGGTTTTCTCGTCGGTTGTAATCAAGGGGGTCAAGGAAGATCCAATCCTT
This sequence comes from Avena sativa, assembly GCA_916181665.1. Classification (NCBI taxonomy): domain Eukaryota; kingdom Viridiplantae; phylum Streptophyta; class Magnoliopsida; order Poales; family Poaceae; genus Avena; species Avena sativa. The sequence goes on along the minus strand of OV702292.1, from coordinate 253,181,355 downwards.
GCTTCATGATTCCGGAAAAGAGACACGATGTAACTATCACTCTTTCACTTCATAATCAACCATGTTCCTATAGTTATAACAAACTCCAGCCACAATAAGCGGACAGGGCATCGAGCGGTCAAGGCACAAACTGGGGAGGATTTCGTGGGTAGGCTCCCTCTTCTCCAACTCAAATTTGTAGGAAAAAATAGGATAGGTTGGAGATTTTCACCTGCTCCGGCTGGTTGTTCCTATTCATTCCGATTCGATCCGGTCGAGTAGCGACCAGAGCGACGGGCAAGCGCCGAGCGACCGCCGACGGGATGTTGGCAAGGGCAGGCAGGACCGCAACCTGCGGGGGGACGCGAGTGAGTGGACGCTGAGACAGTGTGTGTGGCCGGAGACGGTGGCCGCTGGATCTGGAGGTTGAGTGATGACTTGGGGATCGATCAATAGACAAACTGCCTGGTTTGATCGCTTGGATCATTGTTTTTTTAGTACTCCCTCCGTCCAAAAATAAGTGACTTGTGTTTTTCTAGATTCGGATGTACCTACACACTAAAATATGTCCATATACATGTGAATTTAGACAAATCCAAGTCATTTATTTTCGGACGAAGAATATATTTTTTCTTGGCTAGCTAGCTAGAAGTATTAGGCCTATTCTAAAGACGGTATACTATAGTAGGTAAAAAAAAATCTTCAAAATTTCTGGGTGTGCCAGGGCACACCCGGCACACCCGCTGGGTCCGCCCATGTCAGGCCCTCCGCCAGATTGATTCCCGGTTGGCCAGCTTCCGTGCGTGGTCTCCTGGCTCGATTCCTCCTGTGCGCATCCTCTCTAGGCTGCATCAACAACGGCCCTGCCTGCTGCTTTCAACACCGGCCCAGGCTCTGCAGTTTTTCCTATTACCCTTCAACTTGGTAGTATCAGATATCACATTGGGAATCCTCAAAGAAAAGAAAAAAAATCAGATATCAGATTGGTTGGTGTGGCCGACACATATCTGGCTGGTGTTGTTTAGGTCCGATCTGATTATCTTGGTGATCTATTCGGGTCTGATCTCGTCTATCTGGTTGGTGAGCTATTTAGGCCTCATCTGGTGAACACGTTTCACTACCCAAATCTAGATATCATATTTGTTGCAAGAGGAGCAATGTCTTCGTCTTCACGCTACGTGGCGGTACCTCGCTGCCCGCTCATTTTTGATGCACAAATTATGCTGAGTTTGTTGGCTTTATGCGCATTCACATGCGTGGCATTCGTTTATGGGGCGTCTCCGGCGAAGTTCCTTGTCCGCCGCGTCCAGTTCATCTGGTGGCTCCTACCTCGCAGACGCCACCGGTTCTTGCCACAAATGCTTCTGAGGTTGATAGGAATGCAGCCACGGTTGCTCATGATGATGCGGTTGCTGCTTATGACCAACAGGTCTTGGATTGGTCTTGGATTATTCAGATGCTCTTTCTGTTTATCGTGATAATCTGAGTGCTTACACTCAGTGGTGTGATGAGGATGCTCGAGCTGCAGCTGTCCTCAGTTCCAGTGTTTTACCTCAGTTTGCTTCTGAGTTTATGAGCCTCAGTACCGCCTTTCAGATGTGGACTCACCTTCGTCATCGCTATCAGCCTTCTGGTGATACTCTCTACTTGTCTGTGCTCCGTCAGGAGCATGCTCTTCAGTAGGGTGATTCCACTATTGATGAGTTTTACAGGCAGTGTTCTGCAATCTGGCGCCAGCTCGACTCTCTTTGCTCAGCTGTTTGTGGTACTTGCCCGTGTTGCCAGATTGTGCGGTCGGATTTGGAGTTTCATCGCACACATGAGTTCATGTCTCGTCTCCGTGAGGACTTTGAGTCTCGACGTGCTCATTTGTTTTCTCGTGGTCGTGTTCCTATTTCTGAGGTACTTACCGAGCTTCGTGCAGAGGAGACTCGCCTCTGTAGTGCTGGTTTGCTCCTAGGTTCCCTCTGTGCTCGCTGCTCGAGCTCCTGCTACTCCATCTGCTGCTTGAGCTCCTACTAGTCCGTCTGCTACACCAGCATTTTCTTGCTCGAGTGCTCCACCACTATTGCACACTCCCTCTAGTGGCGGTGCGCGCCCTCGTACTCGTACTCATTGTGGATACTGCGACAGGGATGGTCACCCTGAGTCTGATTGCTTCAAGAAGAAGCGTGACATGCGCAATAGGGAGCACACTTCTTCTCGTGGGACATGTGCTTCTCCGACGACATCTATTGTCTCCCTGACCGAGCAGGATATTGTATCACTTAAGCGTCTACTTGCTGCTTCAGGATCTTCGACAGGTACTGCAGGCTCTGTGGCTGGTGCTTCTAGTGCTGAGAGACCACCATCTACACAGTCAGGTACATCCCTGTGGGTTCTGGATTCTGGAGCTTCTTTTCATATGTCTTCTAATTCTTTCACCCTATCCTCTCTTAGATCTCTCGATATTCCTATTAATATTCTTACTGCTGATGGTACTCCTCTTTCTGTTGCTAGTCGAGGCACTATTTCCACTTCTTCTTTTTCTGTTCCAGATGTTTCGCATGTTCCTCGTCTTACCATGAACCTATTTTCTACCGGTCAGCTTACTAATTCTGGTTGTCGCGTCATTCTTGACGCTAATTCTTGTTCTATCCAGGATCGTCGAATGAAGGCTCTGGTTGGGGCTGGCCCTCGCCGCCATGACTCTCAAGGGCTTTGCGAGATAGATTGGCTTCATGTTCCTTCCGCTGCCACCACACATGCCAGTCCATCTGCTTTCATCGCTTCGGCTACTAGCTCCTTCCAGCAGTGGCATCATCGACTTGGTCATCTATGTGGTTCTCGTCTTTCATCTTTAGTTCGTCGAGGTCTCCTGGGGCCTGTCTCGAGAGATGTCTCTTTACAGTGTCATGGTTGTAGGCTTGGTAAACAGATTCAGTTACCTTATCCTACCAGTGAGTCAGTGTCTCAACATCCTTTTGATTTAGTACATTCTGATGTGTGGGGTCCGTCCCCTTTCACTTCAAAAGGGTGTCATCGATACTATATTATCTTCATTGATGATTTCTCTAGCTACACTTGGCTTTACTTCATGTCTTCTCGTAGTGAGATTCTCTCTATTTATAAGTGTTTTGCTGCCATGGTACACACTCAGTTCTCTACGCCTATTCGTGTGTTCCGTGCTGATTCTGCAGGCGAGTACATCTCCAAAATGTTGCGTGGTTTTCTTGCTGAGCAGGGTACTCTTGCTCAGTTCTCTTATCCAGGTGCGCACGCTCAGAATAGCGTGGCTGAGCGTAAACATCGTCACCTTCTTTAGACGGCTCGTGCTATGATGATTACTGCCTCTCTTCCACCTCACTTTTGGGCTGAGGCTATCTCCACTTCCACCTACCTCATCAACATTCAGCCCTCAGCTGCTCTACGCGGTGGTATTCCTCTAGAGCGTCTTTCCAATCGCTCTCCTAATTATTCGATGCTCTGTTTGTTTGGTTGTGTTTGTTACGTTCTCCTTACCCCCCGCGAACGCACCAAACTGACATCTCAGTCTGTTGAATGTGTTTTTTAGGATACAGTGATGAACATAAGGGTTACAGGTGTTGGGATCATGTAGGTCGTCGGATGCATATTTCTCGGGATGTGACTTTTGATGAGTCTCGCCCGTTCTATCCGCGACCATCCTCCTCGACGTTTTCAGTCGAGGACATCTCTTTTCTCATGTTTCCTGATACTCCTCCTATTGTGCCTTCTGTTCCTTCTCCTCCTCATCTTAATGTTGCTAATCTGACACCTTCTCCTATGGTTTCTTATCCTCCCTTGTCGCATGACTCTCTACCTTTATCACCGATGTCTTCGCCACCTCCATCACCTCCGGTGGTTCCTTCTCATCCTACTTTTCCTTTTTATTATACTCGTCGTCCACGTGTTGTGGATGAATCTACTAACATGCCATCTACTTTTGGTGCATCGTCTTCCTCCTCCCAGCCGACTTATAATCTTCGTGCTCGACCTTGCCCCCCACCTGATCAATATTCTCATACCCGCTATGGCCTTTCTTGTTGGGGAGGTAACCCTGGATAGGGTAAAGACGGGGAAAGATGAAAGGGTGTTCCCCGTCTAGTTTCCGAGTTACACTCTGAGTCGGCCGAATCCTGTAGAGGTCGGCCGAGATAGGAAAGGACAGGACCCTTGTGGTAATGGCAAGGCATTACCCGGCCGAGATACAGCGTAAGTCGGCCGGGTTAGCCCAAGTAATCTTGATGCAGGTGAAGAACAAGCCGAAGTTACGCGAGGCAGGGCCGAATGATACGAAGCTTGAAGGAGAAGGAGAAGCCTAAAGTCAAACTCTAGTAGCAGGCTAGGAAGAATCAGAGCGAAGCCAAGCACTAGGGACAAAGGGGCAGAGCGACAGAGAGACAGAAGGAGGTCACGGAGGTGACAGTCCTGAAGCCCGAGGCACACAGGAGGGCCCCTCTGGAACCTTGCCGTCATTAGGGGGGCGACAGGGAAAGGGGGGCGCCGAACTACTATATTGGGACAAGCATATTCCTCGAATATGCTTGCCACATCAGCCCTAAGGGAACTCAAGGTTCTCCTTTATAAGGGCAGGCTTGGACCCTGAGGAAGGGATCGACTCATTTCTTGGTACCGTTAGGCTGGTAAAGTTCTTTCTTTCTCCTTGTATACAGCTCAAGGAGCACTTGTAAGTCAAGGAAGGAGAAATACAGATCTTTGCGTTAGCTTTCTGTGTGTAGAATCCACTACATCTTCCCTTCCCAGGTCCCACTAGCATCCATTGGCCCCTAACTTTAGCCTACCCATGGCATCTGCCGTGCCACCACCACGACAGTTGGCGCCCACCGTGGGGCCAGCAGCGGTGCTAGCTGGAGTTATGATCCGGACGGGAAACTTCATCAAGACCGGCGAGCGCGTTGTTTCTGGCTTAGTCCAGAGATTTGGTCTCTGTGATTATGTCAGCGACAATGCAGGGAGCTTCAGGGGGAAAGCTCCCCCGCGAAATGGTGTCTTCATCAACCTGGGCGGGCACCAGGTTTACGTCGGCATCGACATCTCCAGCGTTTATCCTCACCAAATCGTTGTTGCAGGAGATCCACCTCTTAATGCTGCAGGCCATCCGCCTGGAGCGCATCCTGCAGGTAGCGTCGAGGTAATGGTCGTGGCCGGGGTGCAAACTGGAGTAGAAGCTGCCGGATCAGACAGAGAACCCGCCACCGGTGTACAGGGCGCACACAGGCAGACAGCACCAATGCCCTCCGAGGTAATCCCACCAGCAACCAACCTGACCGAGGTGCAAAACACCACCCCAAAAGCACCAAGAGTAAGAGGGCCACCTCTGGAAAGGCCAGAGAATATTCTTCAGGCGACCATAGAAAGCTTGACTACACCTGTAGCGCCGATACTTGACCCGGCAAATGCTCAGGCAGAGTTGGAGGAAACCAGGCAAAAGGTGCTGATAGAGGCAAAAAAGGTGTCGGCCTTGCGGGAGTCCTTAAACAGGACCCTGCGAGAGTATGCCAAAGCAAATAAGCTTGACGTCGCGCCCGAACGGGTGGACGAACTAAGATTGAGAGGGAAGAACCTCATGGATGACATCAATAAAGAGCATGAAGCTCATAAAGCAGAATCAGAGGATTTAGGTTTGCCGAGGTACAGTACCCCGGCAAGAAACCTAAGAGCGGCAAATGCCGCAGCTTTAGAGTTAGAGGGGTTGACCGGAGAGGCCCGGCAGAAACAACAAGAAAGAGTAAACGAGCTGGTGCGCATCGCGAACCAGCAAAACGAGGAAATGCTCAGAGCAAACCCGGCGAGGCCGGGGGCCTCGCGAATGGTTCATTCGGGAGGAGCAGCACCAGCTCTGTCTGTGGAAGCAGCATCTTCACCCGGAAATAATGCTCGAAGAGACAAAGCAGTAACCTCGGGAAAGAGGAACAAGCAGATTGTCCCGTATGATTCGGCAATGGCCGGAAAGGAAATGAAAACAGAGGCAATGCAAGCCGAGGTAACAGTGGGGAGAGGAACCACGGCCGTGTGGAGAAAGATGGCGGAAGCCGAGGCAACGGAGACCACGGCAGAAGAGAGCCCGCGAGAGGCAGTCATGAGAACAACACCCCGGTCGAAGTAAGGAGAGAACGGCCACTCAACCCGCAACCGAGGCATGAACCCCGGCAGGAAAGAGAAACAAGGCCAGCTCGCCACAATCAAATTAATGAGAGATACAATGATGGTTATTCCGAAATGGAATATGCAATCCATGGCGAAAACAATCATTATGGAATACAAGACAGAGTTCGGTACAGAGATTTGCCATCGAATGATGCAAGGATGAAGCTGGACCGGCTATACAGGTCCGAGTTGTTGGAAGAACAGGGTCCACCAGGGCCAGCATGCTTTGGACCACGGATCATGAGCGAACCTCCTGTGCCGAACTTTCAGCTGGCAAGGGGCACGAAAACATACAATGGAAGTACCAAACCACAAGACTGGTTGATTGACTATGCCACTGCTGTAAAAATAGCGTGTGGAAACTTACGATGGGCAGTACGATATGTACCACAAATGCTGGAAGGACCAGCTAGAGTTTGGCTGAATAATCTACCAGCCGGCAGTATCAACTGTTGGCTGGATTTTGAGGAAATGTTTGTCAGCAACTTTACCAGTACATACAGGAGGCCAAACAGGCCACAACAGTTAGCCATGTGCAAGCAGAAGCCGAATGAAACAGATAGAGAATTTTTAACTCGGTGGTGCAACCTGAGAAACTCATGTGAAGGAGTCATAGAATCGCAAGCAATAGCGTGGTTCGCGCAAGGATGCCGTTATGGCAGCGTATTATGGCAACGTTTGCAGAGAGATATGCCGACCACACTGGCAGAAACTATCAGAATAGCGGACTCCTATGCATTAGGAGATCCTACGCAACCAGAATTAATGTCGGCAGATCACCGCGAGCAACAGGATCATTATGCAAGAGATTTCGCCGGGTCATCCAGGCGCGGTGATTTCAGAGGAAGAAGAAAAGAGGAAAGACCGGATTATATATATAATTCGGCCCAAGTAGCGGCAGTAGCGCAAGATCAGCCGAATCACGGAGCAGCTCAACGGCAAAAGAATGGTCCTCAGCAGTGGACACCAAGGAATGAAGGAAAAGGGCAATGGACCCCCGAACAAAAGAAACAGTGGCAGGAAAGGTCGAAGTACACATTCGAATCCATGTTAGATCAGCCGTGTAAATTTCACACGTCAAACCTATCCAGACCAGCTAACCATACAACCCGCCAGTGTGCATGGATGAAAAATGCAATGGGTAACCCCGCAGCGGTTCAGGCACCCCATCAAGTACATCAGCAGCGTCAACCACAGTTGACTGGAGCAAATGCACAGCAACTAATGTTACCGCCCCCTCCCCCGAGGTACGATAACTCGGATCAGAGAGACGTGGTGCATCAAGTGATGAACCAAGTCCAGGATGGAAGAACAAACCCGGCAAATACGGGACGTAATGATTACAGAGAACATCATTAGTCTTATTGCGTGTTCACAACGGAATGGCAAGACAAACTGAGTGTGCAACATCGGCATATGGAAGTAAATGCACTTATGCCGGTGATTCCGAGATATGTGCCTTGGTCTGATCAGGAAGTAACTTGGAGCATAAAGGATCATCCCAAAATAATGCCGAATCCTGGGTCATATGCACTCGTGTTGGATCCGACATTTGTCGTACCAAGCATCAATGTGAAATTCTCAAAGGTACTCATTGACAATGGAAGTAGTATCAACATCATGTACAAAGATACCATGCATAAACTTGGAATATCGCAGAACATGTTGCAGTCCACAAGGACCACTTTCCATGGGATAGTGCCAGGGCTTTCATGTGAACCCATTGGTAAGGTCCGAGTCGATGTCTTATTCGGCACAAGAGATAACTGCAGAGCAGAAAACTTGGAGTTTGAGGTGGTGGATCTAGAGAGTTGTTATCATGCTTTACTCGGACCGCCAGCGTTGGCCAAATTCATGGGCAGCTGTCATGTAAGTTATCTGAAGATGAAGCTACCCGGACCACAAGGAGTGATAACAGTTGCAGGGGATTACAAGAAGTCAATGGAGTGTGCTTCAGCCGGGTCAAATTTGGCCGAGTCATTGGTTATAGCAAGAGAAAAAAGAAGGATTCAGGAGGTAGCAGCCCTCGCTCAGTCGGCGCAGCTGAACATGCCGGCACTAGCCAACCCGCATGGCAGTGTTTCTTTTCAGCCGACTAAAGAAACGAAGAAGTTTCAAATAGATGAGCAATTCCCAGAGCGTACTGTTACTATTGGTGGAGGCCTGGACGCTAAATAGGAAAGCGAGCTCACCAACTTCCTCCGTGAGAATCGGGACATATTTGCGTGGTCAACTCAGGATCTGCAAGGTGTTCTGAGGGAGTTGGCTGAGCACTCTTTGAATGTAAGGCCTGGAGCAAGGCCGGTGAAGCAACCTCTCCGCCGCTTCGCCGAAGACAGGAGAAAAATAATAGGGGATGAAATAGCTCGGCTCCTCGCAGCCGGGTTCATCATGGAGGTGTTGTACCCGGATTGGTTGTCCAATCCGGTGCTGGTAGAGAAGAAGAAGGATGATCCCAATGTAGCCATTGTATGACGAATGTGTATCGATTACACGAACCTGAACAAGGCGTGTCCAAAAGATCCTTTTCCATTACCTAGAATAGACCAAGTCATTGACTCAACCGCTGGTTGTGAGTTATTATCATTTGTAGACGCATACTCTGGTTTCCACCAGATACCGTTAAATCCGGCCGATCAAATAAAGACTGCATTTATTACCCCGTACGGGGCTTATTGCTATCGCACGATGCCATTCGGCCTGCGAAATGCAGGAGCAACATATCAGAGATGCATGCAAAAATGTCTACACGATCAAATAGGGAAAAATGTACAAGTATATGTAGATGATGTGGTCATCAAAACCAAGGAAAGCAAAACCTTACTGGAAGATATACGCCAAACTTTCGTAAACTTGAGAAGATTCCGAATGAAACTTAACCCGGAAAAGTGCACGTTTGGCGTGCCGGTAGGAAAATTGCTCGGTTTTCTTGTATCTAGCCGAGGTATAGAGGCCAACCCAACAAAGATAAATGCAGTAGAAAGAATGGAATTGCCGAAATTCTTAAATGATGTACAAAAATTCACAGGTTGTCTAGCCTCGCTCAGCCGGTTTGTATGTCGGCTGGGAGAAAAGGCACTACCACTATATCAGCTGATGAAGAAATCAGATAAATTCGTTTGGACTCCACAAGCGGACAACGCGTTTCATGAGTTGAAAAAAATGTTGGTCACAGCACCTATCTTGGCTTATCCATTATCAAAAGAGCCTATGTTACTCTACATAGCGGCCACAAATAGAGTAGTGAGTGTTGTAGTCATAGTAGAACGACTCGAAAATAATAAGTCGGTACAGAGGCCAGTATATTATTTGAGTGAGGTGTTGTCCACTTCAAAACAGAATTACCCACATTATCAGAAAATGGCTTATGGGGTGTATATGTCGGCGAAAAAGCTTAAACATTATTTCGAAGAGCATCCCATCAGAGTGATTTGTGAAGCACCCATAGCTGACATATTGAGCAACAAAGATGCAAGTGGCCGAATAGCAAAATGGGCAATCGAATTGTCACCTTACGCTCCACAATTTGATAGGAGAGATGCAATCAAATCTCAAGCAGTCGCCGACTTCTTCGTAGATTGGGACGAAGTGCAATATGAGCCACCATTACCAGATCCAAATTATTGGACGATGCATTTCGATGGTTCCAAACTAAGAAATGGTTTGGGGGCAGGAATAGTATTAACTTCACCTAAAAGAGATCAGCTAAAATATGTGCTACAGATACATTTTGCTGCATCCAACAACGTAGCCGAATATGAAGCACTGGTCCATGGATTGAAAGTAGCAAAAGAGATTGGCATACGCCGAATCTTATGCTATGGGGACTCGGACCTAGTAGTACAGCAAGTCTCTGGCAATTGGGATGCACTAGATGCTAATATGGCCTTATACAGATTTCATGTGCAAAAGATCAGTGGATACTTTGAAGGATGTGAGTTTCACCACATACCTCGGGCAGAAAATGACGCCGCAGACACATTGTCAAAGCTCGGATCAACTCGGCAGTCAATTCCACCGGGTATTGCCCTGGAACACCTCAGAAAACCATCAATAATCCCTTCACCAGAATCCGAATCTATCTTTATCCCGGCTAATTCAGCGGCAGACAATGTGCCAATGGAGGTAGACCAGCAATATAACTCGGAATCCCCCAAGAGGAGGACAGCAGAAGTAAGCACAATTATGGAGAAGGCCGAGGTAAATATGTCGGCAGAAAATATGGAAATAGACAGTGAGACCACACCAGAAAAAATCACACCGCCATGGGCGCAACCCATATTGTCTTACCTTAAAGACGCGATATTACCAAGCAATGAAGTGTTAGCAAGACAAACTGTAAGGAGAGCGAAAGCTTACACGATCATAAACAATGAGCTATATAAAAGAAGTGTCACAAGCGTATTGCAGAAGTGTGTGAGTTCGGCAGAAGGTCGGGAAATCCTCCTAGATATACATCAAGGAGAGTGTGGACATCATGCCTCATCTCGTGCATTGGTAGCCAAAGCATTCAGGCATGGATTTTATTGGCCGACGGCGTTGAAGGAAGCCAAAGAGCTGGTGGAAAAATGCAATGGTTGCCAGAGATACGCAACCAAAATACATATGCCATCGGCCAAGTTAAAAACAATACCCATCACTTGGCCATTTGCTGTATGGGGCTTAGATATGGTGGGACCATTTAAGCCGGCTTGAGGGGGAATGACCCACATATTGGTTATGGTGGACAAGTTCACAAAATGGATTGAAGTGAAACCAATAAGAAAATGCGATGGGCCCACAGCAGTGAGATTCCTCAAAGATATTATTTTAAGATAGGGGTACCCACACAGTATCATTACAGATAATGGCACAAATTTTGTAGAAGGAGCCTTTGCCAGATTTTGTAGAGAAAAATACATAAGGTTAGATATTGCCTCTGTGGCTCACCCAGCATCTAATGGGCAAGTGGAAAGGTCTAATGGACTAGTATTGTCCGGAATAAAACCACGACTTGTTGAACCACTGCAAAGGTCGGCAGGATGTTGGATTGAGGAACTCCCAGTCGTATTATGGAGCCTCAGAACTACTCCAAATAGGTCAACAGGGTACACACCATTCTTTCTAGTATATGGGGCAGAGGCCGTGCTTCCAGCCGACATAATACATGACTCGCCAAGAGTTACTCAGTATACAACCTCTGAAGTGAACGAAATAGCTCGGCAAGATACTGTAGACCTGCTAGAAGAAGCCAGAGAACTGGCACTATCACGATCAGCTATTTATCAGCAGAACCTACGACGATATCACAGCAAAAAGGTGAATCCAAGGGTATTCAAAGAAGGAGACTTAGTCCTCAGACTGGTACAACGCACGGCCGGCATGCACAAGCTGTCACCTCCATGGGAGGGACCATTCATCGTGAGCAAGGCATTACATAACGATGCCTATTATCTAATTGATGCTCAACCCCCCGGAAAGGACAAGGCAGACAAAGCTGGCGAAGAAACGAAGCGGCCATGGAACGTAGCCCTGCTTCGTCCATTTTACTCATAGCATAGTATTTCAAGGTCAAGGACCAATGAAGTATTAAACCTCGGCATCCGGAGCAGTGACTCGGGGACTGCCATATGTTATTTCAATTTCATGTTATGTATTGAACCTCGGCATCCGGAGCAGTGACTCGGGGACTGCCATATGTTATTTCAATTTCATGTTATGTATTGAACCTCAGCATCCGGAGCAGTGACTCGGGGACTGCCATATGTTATTTAAATTTCATGTTATGTATTGAACCTCGGCATCCAGAGCAGTGACCCGGGGACTGCCATATGTTATTTCAATTTCAGGTTATGTATTAAAACCTCGGCAGTCAAAGCAGCAACTAGAAGACTACCATATACCGCACTAGAGCTATATTGAGCACCAAAACTTGACGCCCTGAGCAGTACCTCGGTGGTGGTCTTGTATTTTTTCTGAAAGTTAGTTTGCACACTAGGCTTCAGCAGAACAGGCAATCACTCGGGGACGGCCATGAATTGTTCCAAAGTGGTAGTCAATCTTTGATACGGAAAGGGTATCACACTTCGGCACTCAGGATAAGAACAAATCAACCCCGTATGATGTTCGAAGCTCACACACAGATTACTCGACTAAAACATGAGAAAACAAAGACAAAGATAAATTCTAACACCAAAATATGCAGGATATCAAAGCAAGAATTCGGATGGCAACCAACTTAAGCAAAGTTATAATAACTGCAAACTTATATGTCGCAGCAATGTACGGCAAAAGGAGATTCAAGGTCATACAGGAAGTAAATGAGTATTCCACGGACATCGTACGCCTGGCATACCAGGGATAGAAAATGACTTAAACATTTTTCACTAGAGAGACGGCAACCTGGTCAGGGGCTGGGGACTCCGAGGTAGGAGGAACTTCGGCCGAGGTTACCTCGCCCTCCGCAGACCTAGGTGGAACCTCGGCCGAAGCCTGAGGCTGCTGAGGAGCATCAATTTGCGCAGTGGAATGCCCGGTACCCTTGGAGGAGGATCGCGCATCGTCGTTGTCATCCGAGCTCGAACTGGAGTCACCAGAAGTGGCCGAGTCATCTTCATCTCCCCCTGCTCAGCTGAGTCATCTGATGCATCCTCGACTACGACCTCCTCGTCAGGGTTTGAAAGGAAACTCGGCCCTTCATTCCAGGTGTGCACGTCGACATACTCGACGAGTTGAAAGGCGCGAGCTTGCCGAAGAGCAACAAAGGTGGGATCCTCAACCCAACGGGAACCTGTGCAAAAATTCCTCAGGATATCAAGAGAAATGTCTTCGTACCATGACATGATAACGGTGAGGGCCATATCCGCGCCAGCTCGCCCAGCAGATTCCCTCCAAAGACTTAGTTGCTTTTCAGTGGCATTCAATCTAGTCACCAGCAATTCGATCTCGCTGATATTAGGAGTTCCAGAGGTATTCGGCCAGAGAGCACGGTGGGCTCGAATAGCTGCCAGCACCAAGTCCCTGCCCATGATTTTCACCGGACCAAGGGCAGCGCCGACAGAAACCAAGAAATCTTCTATTGAATATTCAAAGTTCACGTCAACAGGGAGACCTCGGCGCGCACGAGCAGCAAGGACCGCTTTAGAGCTCACGGGCTTAGCTTCAGGAAAATGACCTGCGCAAAAAAAAAGGGAGGCGTCAGAGGGCAGCAGAAGGGAGAAAGATAATCCGGCCGTGTTAAGATGCTTACGATGAATGAAACTCATCATCAACTGAAGGTCCTTCGCCCAGTCAATCTTGTTCTTCTCAAAGCGAGCAATTTCCTCGCTCATTCCTCGAGTTTTCAGCTCGGCAGCCTCTAAGAGCTCTTTATTCTTTTGCAATTCCAAAGCCAGTCGGTTCTTCTCCTCGGAGAACTCCTGATCGACCTTTTCTAACTCGGATTTCTGAGAAAGCTTCAGGGCCTTCACCTCGGCGCGTAGGCGAGCTATCTCGTCATCCTTTTCTTTTAGCTGCGCCGAATGAGTGCGCCTTGTTCTAACAAATGCAGCATTACATCAGGCATGGGCGTACAATTTTGGTGAGATGATACAAAGGTTCATATCTCGGCTTTATCAAAGCCAAACAAAGTAAAAGAAACTTAGTGCACGTCTTAGAAAGGGAAGAGTACGAGGTAGATGGAAAACTAACCTTCCAAGCTCTTGACTTTCTTCTCAAGACGAATGTTAAGATTATTGATGTTACCTGTTAACCCACAAAGTAAGCCGGCACCCCGCAGACAAAACAATGACAATAATAGAGATGACAAGGAAAATGATCGGGCATACCTGCTTTTTTCACCACAGGAATAACCTTTTCATATTTTTCTTCCAACTTCTTGTGCGAGAACAGCAGTCTTTGAAATTCAGCAGTCCGCCGGTCATGCGCAACCTGAGCAATGGAACAAACAATGAATGGATATTCAAAGCCAAAACAGATCCGAGTTAAGCGAAAACTTAACCCGGATCTAAGTGGCTGGATATTCGAAGCTAAAGAAGATCCGAGCTAAGCGAAAACTTAACCCAGATCTAGGTGGCTGGATATTCGAAGCTAAACCAGATCCGAGTTAAGCAAAAACTTAACCCAGATCTAGGTGGCTGGATATTCAAAGCCAAAACAGATCCGAGTTAAGCGAGAACTTAACCCATATCTAGGTGGCTGGATATTCAAAGCCAAAAGTAGATTCGAGTCAGGCGAAAGCTTAACCCAGACCTATGTGGCTAGACATTCAAAGAACAGCTAGGGAAAATTTAAGCAAAAGTTTAAGATAGATCTACTCGGATATAGGCTCGAGCCATAAATTAAGTAGAACTAAGTATAGCACTATAAAAACTTCCAAGCGAATAACAAGTTACTCGTTTGCAAGTTTCGGGGACTAATGTATATATAATAGCATATGGAGAATCAGTCTAAACCCCGAGAAGTAGCAATTACCTCGTTCATCTTGTTGCTATCCAGAATGATCTTGGCAGCTTGATCCAAACGGCTGCTGATGTCGGAGAGTTGAAACGGCTGACTGTTTCGATTGCCCTCAAGCTGATCAGCAGCATTCCAGTTATGAGCATATTCCACCAGCGAGCCGAGGCTGTTCCCACTAGCCGTCCGGGTTAAGACTTTACCTCGGACATGTTGTGTAACCACTGCAGCCGCAGGGCTTGTATGAAGAGCAAGCTGGGTGTTGGCAGCAGAGGTAACAGAGGCTTTGGTAGGCGCAGTTCCTTTGCGCAGCACGTTGGCAATACTAGGCTGAGAAGAGCCAGCAAGACCTTTTTGGGAGGTGGAAGTTTTAGTGGCAACAGTTTTTCTTATTGTGGAGGCACCAGCAGAAGCTGATACCTCGGCAATGGGAACAGTGCCCTTAGAAGCAGGAGGGATTACAGGCGCTGAGGGCGCCGGGGTATTATCGACCACGGCTGCGGCTGGGGTTACAATAGGAGCTACCGAGGTAGAAAGAGGCTCGGTGGACATGCTCGGATTCAGTGGAGGGGCAACGGGTTCAGTAGAAATCTCGGAGGCGCGAATATCAGGCGCATCATGACAAGGGGGTGACATAGGTGGAGCTGGAGGAGACGTAGCATGAGCAGGACTAGGAATCCTAGTATCTTCAACAGGCGGAGGAGACGGCTGCCGAATCGGGCGGCTAGTCATGCTAGGACCGCCAGGCTTAACGAAAAGCGGAGCACTGCGAAAATAAGAAAGAAAAAAGGGTGTCAGGATGAAAAACATAAATAGGGAAACAAGAAATACGAGCAAAACGAACTTACCCTGCGACCCCAGGCATGGTCTTGCGCCTGGGAGGGTTCGGAGCAGACTTCTTCATTCGTTTCTTGGGGGCCGCCTCTGAAGCTCTAGCTGGAGCCCCGCGTTTCCCCGAGGTAACTGGGGGCCGGGATGCAATAGGCTCGGCGTCGTGGACCTGACCGGCCGGATTAGCTGAGAAAGTAGAAGCCGGAAATGCATAAGAAATAGGCATTGCGGCAACTACCTCAAGAGCTTGGACCTCGTCCGAATCACCTTCCTCCTCATGGACCGAAGTTTTGCCACGAACGCGAGCCGTAGCAGGATCCGACTTAGGGACGAATTCTTCGGAGTCCGGCTCCCCAACGTCCGGGGTATTCTGATCCGCAGTCCACGGAAGCGACAAAACCTCGGCGTCCTCGTCCTTTTGCTCCGCGAACCTCTATGAGGCGAAGGAGAAGGAAGGTTAGGGAAAACATCTATGAAAACAAAAGAGAATCAAGGCGTTGAGGGTTAAAACTTACTGCGGGAGGAGGACGCTCGCGGGTAAACGGTTTCAATCCCCAGGTCCAATCTTCAGGCATCTCCGTCTTAAATATAGCTCGGACGCGCTTGAAGACAAGGTAATTGTCCAACTCGACGGACGAGACTCGGTTGGGATCAAGTGGACCACTCATGTAGCAAAGTTTGTGCGTCCTTTTCTGGAATGGGCAAATTCGGCTACTGATGAAGGTAGCCATCAAGTCCTCGCCTCGTAACCCGGCCCGGATCAACTCTTTGAGCCGAGTCTCGAAGAGCTCGGCCAAGACGTGGCTCCTCCTTGGATTGTAAGTCCAGTTTACCTTGGAAGGTGGACCAATGGAGAAGGCAGGGAGCCGAATCTTGTCTTCTGTTCCTCTGTTCTTGACGTAAAAGAAAGATTTGTGCCACTTCTTGCACGATTCTAACCCGGTGACGCGAGGAAATACAGACTTCCTCCGAGGTGTAATGGATGCCGCCCCGCACTGAGTAAGCAGTTTCTCGGAAGGGTGCAGAGACTTGTCAGGGACCACATTGGAACGAATCTGGAAGAACTTCGCCCAGACATGAACGGACGGCCATAGGCCGAAGTATCCCTCCGAGGCGGAGATGAATGCAGAAAGAGAAGCGATGGCGTTCGCAGGAAGATGATGCGGCTGAAGGCCGAAGTAGTCGAGAAACTCTCTCGCAAAATCGCTAAGAGGGAGACCGAAGCCGCACGAAAAATGTGACATAAAAACTACATACTCACCCTCCCTGAGTTCTGGAGATAACTCATTGCCGGGTAAACGACAAGAGACCTCGGCGGGAATCCTCCGGGTTCGGATGAGCCACTCGATCTCCCGCCGGGTAACTGAGGAGCCCTGCCACGAGCCCCGCTCGGGCCCAGAGCCAGCATCATCATCCTCAACCAAGGCACCACTAAAAGAACTAGACATGATTTCGCCGAAAAGATCGCCGGAGGAACAACTCGCGGCGGAGGAAAACTTAGAGCTACGAGGCCCCGTCGCAGTTCTACGCAAAAACAAGCGGCGGAACGAAGACAGAACCGCAGCACGAACAAAGAGGAAACGAAGAGATCTAGAGGAAAGTCTAGGCGGCACGACCGAAAAGAACTCACCAGCGACGACGCCAGAACAGGTAAACGGCGACGAGGCAGGTGGAGCAGCGCGGCGGAGTCCCCCTCGTCGCAGAGCCAGTTGAGCGCGCGGCGGCGGAACCACGAACAAGCGAAAAAACGCGAGGAAGAAGAAGGGTGCGAGCGAGCGAGAAGGGGAAAAAGAAACTCCCAGGCGCCGCGCCCCCTTTATAACCAAGCCGCATGCAAGGTAGTGGGATCGTGGGTGTGGCAGTTGGCGGCGCGGATCGTGTGCGCGGCACGGCCACACGTCGCTAAGCGGAACCGCACCGAAGGCCACACGATTGACCAAGGAACTCACGATCCCCAACAAGAACGGAGCACGAGGCGTCGCAGCAACGGCGCGACAGGCGCGACAGTAACTGTAGCTTGTCAGTAAACGTTGTAGAGGAACACAAAACTAGAGAAATAATGATGAGAATGACACGTGGGACGAGGCGTGCACTACTAGATACGGCTCTATCACCACGACAACATAACTCGGAAACAATACATAACGAGCGTCGTGAAACTGATACGACCCGGCCGAGGTTATCGGCGGGAACGTACCAGCTTCGGGGACTAATGTTGGGGAGGTAACCCTGGATAGGGTAAAGACGGGGAAAGATGAAAGGGTGTTCCCCGTCTAGTTTCCGAGTTACACTCTGAGTCGGCCGAATCCTGTAGAGGTCGGCCGAGATAGGAAAGGACAGGACCCTTGTGGTAAGGGCAAGGCATTACCCGGCCGAGATACAGCGTAAGTCGGTCGGGTTAGCCCAAGTAATCTTGATGCAGGTGAAGAACAAGCCAAAGTTACGCGAGGCAGGGCCGAATGATACGAAGCTTGCAGGAGAAGGAGAAGCCTAAAGTCAAACTCTAGTAGCAGGCTAGGAAGAATCAGAGCGAAGCCAAGCACTAGGGACAAAGGGGCAGAGCGACAGAGAGACAGAAGGAGGTCACGGAGGTGACAGTCCTGAAGCCCGAGGCACACAGGAGGGCCCCTCTGGAACCTTGCCGTCATTAGGGGGCGACAGGGAAAGGGGGGCGCCGAACTACTATATTGGGACAAGCATATTCCTCGAATATGCTTGCCACATCAGCCCTAAGGGAACTCAAGGTTCTCCTTTATAAGGGCAGGCTTGGACCCTGAGAAAGGGATTGACTCATTTCTTGGTACCGTTAGGCTGGTAAAGTTCTTTCTTTCTCCTTGTATACAGCTCAAGGAGCACTTGTAAGTCAAGGAAGGAGAAATACAGATCTTTGCGTTAGCTTTCTGTGTGTAGAATCCACTACATCTTCCCTCTCCAGGTCCCACTAGCATCCATTGGCCCCTAACTTTATCCTACCCATGGCATCTGCCGTGCCACCACCACGACATTTCTGCTATTCTTGAGCCGACTTCATATCGAGATGCTGTTGTTCATTCTGAATGGCATCTTGCGATGGTAGAGGAGATTGCTGTGCTTGAGCGCACTGGCACGTGGGATCTAGTTCCACTTTCTCCCCATGTTCGTCCCATCACTTGTAAGTGGGTCTATAATATTAAGACTCGCTCGGATAGTTCTCTTGAGCGTTACAAAGCTCGTCTTGTGGATCGTGGTTTTCAACAGGAGCACGGTCGTGACTATGATGAGACTTTTGCTCCTGTGGCCAATATGACCACTATTCGCACACTTCTTGTTGTAGCTTCTGTTCGCCATTGGTTTGTGTCTCAACTTGATGATAAGAATGTCTTTCTTAATGGTGAGCTGCGTGAGGAGGTTTATATGCGGCCACCACCTGGATATTCTGTTCCAGATGGCATGGTCTGTTGTCTTCGTCGCTCTTTGTATGGCCTTAAGCAAGTGATGACCCACAAGTATAGGGGGTGTATTGCAGTATTTTCGAGGGAAGTGAAACCCAATTTATTGATTCGACACAAGAGGAGCCAAAGAATATTTATAAGACTTAACAACTGAGTTGTCAATTCAGCTGCACCTAGAAAACAATCTTGCTCATAGCAGTTTATCAGTAGCAACAGTTTTGTAGTAGGAATAGCAAAGTAACAGTAGTAGGAAAGCAAAGACAGTAGTAACAAAAGTAGTAACAGTGGGATTCGAGTGCGGTAGGCATAGGGATGGATGGACGGGAGTTACATGGACAAGACAATTCACATAAGAATCAGAACATAGGGCAATTGCAGATAAATAAGATAAAGCATCCAAGTACTAGATAATCCTAGGCATGTGTTCCATATATAGTCATACGTGCTCGCAATGAGAACTTGCACAACATCTTTTGTCCTGCCAGCCCGTTTGCAGCGGTGCCTCTAGGGAACTACTGGCAATTAAGGTGCTCCTTTTAATAGAGCACAGGAGCAAAGCATTAACACTGCGTGAACACATGTGGTCCTCACATCAAAGCCATTCCCTTCCGGTTATCCCGATTTCTGTCACTTCGGGGCCATAGGTTCCGGACAACAACGTGTGTATATAACTTGCAGATAAGACCAAAAACAATACTATCATAATGAATCAATAACATGTTCAGATCTGAAATCATGGCACTCGGGCCCTAGTGACAAGCATTAAGCACAACAAGTCGCAACAAAGTCATAAAGCACTAATAAAAGATACTAGGCACCATGCCCTAACAATCTGATGCCATTACATGAACGATCTCATCCAATCCCTACCATCCCCATAGCCTATAGCGGGGGCTTACTCACTCATAGATGGGGGAAACATGGATGGTCGATGGAGAAGCGATGGTGATGATGATGGCGATGATCTCCTCCAATTCCCCGTCCCGGCAGGGTGCCAGAACGGAGTTTCTGGTGCTGTTTCGTGGAATCTGGTGGTGGCAGCAGAGCGGAACTCCTTTTGGAAAAACGTCGACCCCCCCCCGAAGTTTTTAGGTCAGAAGGCTCCTTATAGGTCAAGAGAGAGGCCGAGGGGGTGCCTGGGGGGCCCACACCATCCCCTGGCGCGGCCTGGCCTGGCCCGCGCCACCAGGTGGTGTGGCCACCCCCTGGTCTTCTCCGTCTCGTATTCTGGCTCCTGGAGTCTTCAGGTGAAATAGGATTTTTTGCATATTTTTCGGGATTTTTCCTGATAGTTGGTTTTCTGCACAAAAAGTAGACACCAAGGCAATTCTGCTGAAAACAGCATCAGTCCGCGTTAGTTGCATTCAAATCACACAAGTTTAGAGGAGAAACAATAGCAAAAGTGTTCGGGAAAGTAGATACGTTTTGGACGTATCAACTCCCCCCAAGCTTAGCTTATTGCTTGTCCTCAAGCAATTCAGTTGAAAATTGAGTGCGATAAAAGAACTTTCACGAACACATTTGCTTCATAAGATATAAATATTCTCAGCAATGCGATCAACTACTTAAACAGTTCATAATAAAGTGTATGCAACCGAGTCTACTTAATAGTCATTTCAAGCTATGAAGAGATTCCAACTCAATAATAATAAGTAGCATGAAGCACAAACATAAGCAACATTACAATGCTCATAAAAAGGTATGATAGAGTGGTATCTCGCTTGCCTTTGATTATGAATGCCAAGGCACCTCTGAAGTTCAAGTGATGACTAGAAGTAAATATATCAAGGATACAAGCATCAAAGTCATAACACAAATAATCAAGTAATAGAACAAACACAAAGAATGACAACTATGCTCTCAAGAAGGTGCTCAAAGAATATGTGGAGACTCAACAAGTAAAGAAAAAGGTTTGAATAATTTTGAAAAGCTTCCAAATGCTGAAAGTATGGTACTCGTTAGCTTTGAACTCTCATTGCCCCTATCATAAGCTCTTTAATGTGGTTAAGGTGAAAGTGACACAACTAAGAGGATATGCTTGACAAGTTATAAATCGAAGTCTCATGCCCCTTACTTATGAAGACCGATCCTCATGCTACTCAACTTCTGTCACAAGTAAGCTCTTGTCATTGTAAGTATATACCTATCATAGAGAACCGCCAATGGGGTACCCCTTGCACATGACACGGGAGCTATCCCATAATCAAAATAACAAGGCAAGCAGACAATGAGCATCTCGGCGATCTTTTTATTTACTATGTGCATAGATTTTTATTGAGGATGCTTCATAGAATGCTCATTATGGTTATGCTGCAAGTTTCCACGATGATTAGGCATGGCTTAGGCTAGCGGTCCAGGCGTTTCTCTAACATACATACAAACTCCATGATCTTACAAGTTCCACTTTTATTTCACACCGCCGGGATCCATAAGCAAAAGAACATGATATCAACTAGGTACAAAGTACCTATGAAGTGTTGAAAGTGGTCCCCATGATACATGGTTCTGCTAACTTCAACTCATAAAGCGCAAGCATATGCGCAACAAAGAAGGACGCAATGGTTCAGGTTTATTAAGTGCAAGAAAATAAAGTGTGCCATCAAGTTCGTGAGAGCTTTACTAACTAACTTTCTCATAGCAAGCAAACATTTTATTCGGAAGAAAACAAGGCATATTGAATATGCACGGAGGCAGCAAATGATGCTAATGGGTAGGTATGGTGGACACTTTGGAAATATTTGGTTTAGGGAGTTAGGAACTTGAGTAAAACATACTCAGTGCAAGTGAAGGCTAGCAATAGTAAGGGAGCGACAAACGAGAGAGCAATAGCTGTCATTATCATGCTTGCAACAAAATAGGACTACTCATGGCATGAAAGTGATTCAAGATCCTCAAGGCAAAATAATTCATCAAGGCTTAACTGATTATCACAGTCATGTGCATGCGTGAGCATGTGCCAAGTCAATTCAAATGAAGCATTCAGAGGAGGATACCGTGGTGTCATACCAATTTATGAATAGAGCAATGCAAGCAAACATTCATAAGACATGCTACAAACTATTAGCGAGCTGGAGATAATCATAAGAAAGCAAGAACTACTAAGCATCCAAAGATAACATACACCCTACTTGAACGGACTAAGAAAGCTCACAATGATGAGTATATGTACAAAATGAAAACAAATAGAGTTCGTTACCAGCCTCTTACCACGCCTCAAGTTGTCATTGATCCTCATTATTGCTCTTCACTTGTGTGGCTTGAATAATAATATGAAACCAATATCCACTAAGGACTGCCGAACCCTGTAGCAAACTCGCAAAAACCAAAGAAGAACGACAAATATTTTTGGTGTTTTCGATTTTTAAACAAGAACCAAAAGGGAAAAACAAAGCAAAGCAAAATCTTTTTGGGTTTTTTCGAAAAGTTCAAACAAAGCACGCAAAAAGAAGAAGCAAACCAAAGAGAAACAACAGAAATATTTTTGGTCTTTTTGTGTTTTTAGAAAGCAAAATCAAAGAAGAACGAAATCTAAAAAGAGAACGAAAACATGATTATACAAAGTACCAACGCAACATGATATGGGGATGAGTGCGGTGTCGGCGTACCTCCCCCCAAGCTTAGGCTTTTGGACTAAGTGTGTATCAATCCCAAGCTGGCCAGGATGAAGTGTCACCCTGGTACGACGAAGAGGTCCCCTCATCCTGGTGCGAACTCGAGTACGTCCCTCCGTAATGTGAGGAGTAATCATAGGAGGGCACATCCTCCTAGTGCTGCTCATGGAAACCCAGCAAGCGAAGCTGCTCGTCCACCTCCTCCTTGGAGCGCGACCACGGTCTCCTGTGAACACTAAACAAAGCAGGCTGTGGCAAAAGGATCTCCCTTTCATCCCCGTCAATGAAAAGCATCCTATATACTAGATTGTTGAAATCAGAGGTAGCAGTGACAAAGTGATGAGTTTTCATGGAAACAAGGTCAAGCCTCTGTGGTGCCAGCATAGCATCATAGGGATCCACTGAAAGACCAAATGCATTGACTATACGCGAGGCAATGATGCCCCCATAGATAGCCCCCCTAGCAGCTAGGCTACGAGCAATAAGCGAGCCAAGATTGTACCGAGTATCATTGTTAAGCGCAGCAGCAAGGAATGCTAAATGATAGTTGGAGATATTACTTGTGTTCTCCCTACCTAGTACACTAGTAGCAAGATAATATGCAAAGTATCTAAGAGCAGGGAGTTGGATATTTCTTACCTTTCCGCGCTGCGCCACGCGGTCATCATCATTGGTCACCCCTTGGTAAAGCTCCAACAAATCAGCGGGTCGCCCTTAAATTTTCTTCACGGTCCCTATCATGCGCACACCTACAATATTGCAAAATCTCTCCAAAGGCATGGTGAAGGGTAGATCATAGATTTTAAAAGAGACAGTAGACTGATAGGGTGTGTTAGTAAACGTGAAGCTCTCAACAAAAGTTTTGGTGAGCATAGCATATTGCGCACTCTCATCTTGCATATATGAGGTCAAACCAACCCTCTCAATCAGTAGCAAGAAATCATCAAGAATACATGCAGCTTGTAAGAAAGTAAAACAAGGAAAAGAGGATGCGTGAGCATCCCCATCATCCCTTTCACTGCCAATACGAGTTGCAATGAGATCTTCATTGTATGATGGCTTAGCTTGAGAGGCTGTTCTTGAGGGCCTCGACCTCCTAGGTGCATTACTCTCAAATATCTCTCCAAAAGTATGGTTGTTCATGCTTGGTATTCTGAAATTTAAACACCTATTAAACAAGTGATTGCAAAGTAAATATAATGAAGGATTCTACTCATAGGGACTTGCAAGAGGCCTAAACATGCATCAAAACTATATCTCTAAGCATCAAACAAGCTTACAAGCTCTCATAACCAGTCACCTACAGCAGCAAAATACTCAACATATAATCCACTAAACACAAATCTACTTGGACAAGGGGAGGAGTCACATACCAGGGAACAAATGCTCCAAATTTCAGCAAGAAAGATGGGCTGAGCAAGGAGATCGAAAAAATCGAGAGCAAGCACAGCAAGAACGCGATTTTGAGCAATGAACTGGAGCTTACTCGGGAGAGAGAAGAAAGTGGCAGGTGAGAGAGTTAGTGGGGGGCCAGGGGTGGCCCACACCAGGGCATGGCGCCACCCAAGGCTGGCTGCGTCACCATGTGGTGTGCCTGCTTGGTGGGCCCCCCGGTACCTCCCAGGTACTCCTCTGCCCCTTTTTTCACGTAAAAATTTAATATGAATTTTCTGGAATTTTTCGAGACACTTTATTTTTGGGCAATTTTCAGAGATAGAAGAATGATTTTTCTGACAGACAGATTTTTTTCTTTTTTGGAAACATGATGCAAGGACAAAACAAGGCTAGAACTACAGAAGTTCTAACATGCAAGCAACTAACAACAAAAAGAAAACTAAACGAAAGCAAAAACTAAAATGCAAAGGATAGAAATAAACGGAGATAATCATAATGAAAACATTGTTTTGTTCAATGGAATCCTTTTGTTAACAAGGTTGATCAAGTATTGCTACCAAAACAATTGCATATGAGACAAAACTTTGTACTCCACTAATGATTATGTTACCTCAACCTTGATAGCTATGGTCCCAATCATAATAGTTTCAAATTTTTCTCTTGGTATGGGACAATATATTTCTCCAACTTGAATGCCTTCAACATGTTCAATTGAATTCAAACCATAAGTCCTTTCAATCTTCTTGGGGAAATAGAAAGTATGTTCCTTGTCATTAACATTGAAGGTCACCTTTCCTTGATTACAATTAATAACAGCTCATGTAGTATTAAGAAAAGGTCTCCCAAGAATAATAGACATATTATCATCTTCAGGCATCTGAAGCACAACAAAATTAGTTAATATCAAGCAATTGTGAGCAACCTGAATAGGTACATCCTCACATATACCCACAGGAATAGTGGTAGATTTATCAGCCATTTGCAAAGAAATATCAGTTGGTCTCAATTTTTCAAGCTGAAGCCTCTTATAGAGAGAGAGAAAGGCATAACACTAACTCTAGCTCCGAAATCACACAAAGCAGTTCTAACATAACTGTTCTTAATAGAGCAAGGTATAGTTGGAATCCCTGGGTCTCCAAGTTTCTTAGGAACCTTACCATTAAAGGAATAATTAGCAAGCAAAGTAGAAATTTCTTCATTATGGATCTTCCTTTTATTCGAGACAATGTCCTTCATATACTTTCAGTAAGGAGGCAATTTAATAGCATCAGTGAAAGGAATTTGCAAGAATAAAGGCTTCATCCACTCACAAAACTTATTATAATGTTCATCCTCCTTTGACTTGTGTTTCTTATTAGGGAAAGGCATAGGTTTTTGGACCCAAGGTTCTCTTTCAATGCCATGTTTCTTAGCAATAAAATCTTCTTTGGTGTATTTAGTATTCTTAGTGTGGTTTTTAGGTTCTTCTTTAACTTTTTCTTCATTACCACTTTCAGTTTTAGCATCAGAGATAGATATACTATTGGGATCTATAGCAGGTTCAGAGGGTTCTACAACAGTTTTATGTTTCTTTTTCCTTTTCTTACGAGTAGAACCACTATTTTCAGCTTGTTGGGAATCCTACTCAATTCTTTTGGGATGCCCCTCAGGATATAGAGGATCCTGGGTAGCAGCACCACTTCTAGTTCTAATTTCATAAGCATGTTTTTCTTTAGCAGCATTAACTAGCAAGTCGTTTTGCACTTTAACGAGTTGATCTATTGGAGTTCGAACCATTTGAAAGTGTTTAACAATCATTTTAACATCATTAGAGGTTCTTTACACAATATCTTTCAACTCAACAATAGCTCTAGTGTTTTCCATTAGATGATTTTGCACCCTTTTATTAAAGTTATCTTGCTTAACAATAAAGATATCAAATTCTTCTAAGCATTGATCAGGAGGTTTAGAGTAAGGGATATCACCTTCATCAAAGTGTTGGAGAGAGTGTACCTCAATAGTGGATGAGTAGGGAATAGGCTTACATAATTCTTCTATAGGAGGTAAATTCTTGACATCCGCAACTTTAATTCCCTTCTCCTTAAGACATTTCTTAGCTTCCTTCATCACTTCATCATTTAATTCAATAACTCCCCTCTTCTTTGATGTTGGAATAGGCACAGGAATAGATGGTTCAGGTACAATTACTTTAGGTATAGCTTGTTTAGGAGGAGTCAAATCTTCATAATTCTTGCGTATTTTAGCCATTAATTCCTCAGCTTCCTTAGGAGTCCTATTCCTTAAAACACAATCAGCACAACTATCTAGGTATGTCCTAGATTCTTTGGTTAGTCCATTATAAAATATATCAAGAAGCTCATTCTTAGGTAATGGACTTCCAGCCTATGCATGAATCAAAGCACAAAACCTTGCCCAAGATTCGGGCAATACCTCTTTTTCTCCCTGTTTAAAATCAAAAAGTTCCTGCAAAATAGCATGTCTAGCACTGGGAGGAAAATATTTCTGCAGGAAAGTACTAATCAAGCACTCGGGGCTATCAATAGATCCAGGAGGTAAATTACTAAACCAAGTTTTAGCTTCTCCTTTCAGTGAAAAGGGAAAAATCTTAGCAACAAAGTAAGTACACATCTTAATATCATCAGAAAACAAGCCAATCATGGTAGAAAGTTCATTCATATGTGCTACCGCACTTTCATTCTTAGTCCCACAAAAAGGTTCTTTCTCGACAATAGCTATGTAAGATAGATCGAGAGAGAAATCATAATCTTCATCTATAATGTTTATGGGAGAAGCAACAAACTTAGCATCAGGAGACAATTTGGGTCTAATAGTACGCCTCTCCAGGAGACTCTTAGCAGCGCTCCTATCATGGGTGTTTTTACATTCTTTAATAAATTCATCAATCATCTCAACATAACCATCTTCAATATCATAACTCTCACTAGACTCAGGTGAGCTAACAGGTGTGGTAGTGTCTTCATTAGGAGTTTCGGTATTTCCAACTATAGTTCTAGCAATCGTAGCATCTAGGAAAGGACCTAATGAACCACTCTTATCAAGCACAGTAGAAGCAGCATCATAAGCATCAGAAGTTTCAGATTCAGCAGTAGTAGCAGTGTGTGTAGCATGTGTATGTGGTGGTGTAAGGAACTTACTCATAACAGATGGTGAATCAAGAGCAGCAGAGGTGTTTAGAACCGTATCTCTTCTTGTAGTGGATGGTAAAATAGGAACTTTGCCATCACGAGACTTACCCATGATGGATGGATAACAACAAACAATAGAGAATCCAAGTGAACTTGATAAATAAAGCTATGCTCCCCGGCAACGGTGCCAGAAAATAGTCTTGATGACCCACAAGTATAGGGGGTGTATCGCAGTATTTTCGAGGGAAGTGAAACCCAATTTATTGATTCGACACAAGGGGAGCCAAAGAATATTTATAAGCCTTAACAACTGAGTTGTCAATTCAGCTGCACCTGGAAAACAATCTTGCTCACAGCAGTTTATCAGTAGCAACAGTTTTGTAGTAGGACTAGCAAAGTAACAGCAGTAGGAAAGCAAAGACAGTAGTAACCAAAGCAGTAATAGTGGGATTCAAGTGCGGTAGGCATAGGGATGGATGGACGGGCGTTGCATGGACAAGACAATTCACATAACAATTAGAACATAGGGAAATTGTACATAAATAAGATAAAGTATCCAAGTACTAGATAATCCTAGGCATGTGTTCCATATATAGTCATACGTGCTCGCAATGAGAACTTGCACAACATCTTTTGTCCTGCCAGCCCGTTTGCAGCGGGGCCTCTAGGGAACTACTGACAATTAAGGTGCTCCTTTTAATAGAGCACCGGAGCAAAGCATTAACACTATGTGAACACATGTGATCCTCACATCAAAGCCATTCCCTTCCGGTTATCCCGATTTCTGCCACTTCGGGGCCATAGGTTCCGGACAACAACATGTGTATACAACTTGCAGATAAGACCAAAGACAATACTATCATAAT
Source organism: Avena sativa (assembly GCA_916181665.1). NCBI lineage: Eukaryota > Viridiplantae > Streptophyta > Magnoliopsida > Poales > Poaceae > Avena > Avena sativa. The sequence continues at coordinate 253,153,495 of OV702292.1, read as the reverse complement.
GAATCAATAACATGTTCAGATCTGAAATCATGGAACTCGGGCCCTAGTGACAAGCATTAAGCATAACAAGTCGCAACAAAGTCATAAAGCACTAATAAAAGATACTAGGCACCATGCCCTAACAATATGATGCCATTACATGAACGATCTCATCCAATCCCTACCATCCCCATAGCCTACAGCGGGGGATTACTCACTCATAGATGGGGGAAACATGGATGGTCGATGGAGAAGCGATAGTGATGATGATGGCGATGATCTCCTCCAATTCCCTGTCCCGGCAGGGTGCCAGAATGGAGTTTCTGGTGCTGTTTCGTGGAATATGGTGGTGGCGGCGGAGCGGAACTCCTTCTGAAAAACGTCAAACCCCCGCGAATTTTTTAGGTCAGAAGGCTCCTTATAGGCGAAGAGAGAGGCCAAGGGGGTGCCTAGGGGGCCTACACCACCCCTGGCGCGGCCTGGCCTGGCCCACGCCACCAGGTGGGGTGACCACCCCTGGCTCTTCTCCGTCTCGTATTATGGCTCCTGGAGTCTTCGGGTGAAATAGGATTTTTTGCATATTTTCCGGGATTTTTCCTGATAGTTGATTTTCTGCACAAAAAGTAGACACCAAGGCAATTCTGCTGAAAACAGCGTCAGTCCGTGTTAGTTGCATTCAAATCACACAAGTTTAGAGGAGAAACAATAGCAAAAGTGTTCGGGAAAGTAGATACGTTTTGGACGTATCAGCAAGCCCCTCGCGCCTGGTTTGAGCGTTTCGCCTCTATGGTGACTGCCGCTGGTTTTTCACCCAGTGCTCATGATCCAGCGTTGTTTGTCCACCTTTCTAATCATGGTCGGACTCTTCTTCTTCTATACGTTGATGACATGATCATCACCGGCGACGACTCTGAGTACATTGCCTTTGTTAAGGACCGTCTTAGTGAGCAATTTCTTATGTCTGATCTTGGTGCGCTTTGCTACTTTCTTGGGATTGAGGTTTTCTCCACCTCTGATGGCTTTTTTATTTCCCAAGAAAAGTATATCCAAGATCTTCTTGATCGTGCTGCTCTTAGTGATGAGCACACCGTTGAGACTCCTATGGAGCTCAATATTCACCTCCGTGCTTCTGATGGTGATCCCTTGTCTGATCCGACGCGGTATCGTCATCTTTTTGGGAGTCTTGTCTATTTAGCTATTACTCGTCCAGATATCTCCCATCCTGTCCATATTTTGAGTCAGTTTGTTTCTACTCCCACTTTGGTTCACTATAGTCACCTTCTTCGTGTCCTACGCTATCTTCGTGGGACGATCTCTCGCCGTCTCTTCTTTCCCCGTACCAGCTCCTTACATCTCCAGGCCTACTCGGATGCTACGTGGGCTAGTGATCCTTCGGATCGTCGTTCACTTTCTGCCTACTGTATTTTCCTTGGTGGTTCTCTCATTACCTGGAAGACGAAGAAACAGACTACAGTTTCCCGTTCGAGTGCAGAGGCTGAGTTACGAGCTATGGCCCTTTTGACAGCAGAGGTGACTTGGTTACGATGGATACTAGAGGATTTTGGTGTCTCTGTTACCACACCTACTACCCTCTTGTCAGACAGTACAGGTGTTATCAGTATTGCGCGTGACCCTGTGAAGCATGAGCTTACCAAGCATATTGGTATTGATGCTTCTTATGTACGTGCTGGTGTGCAGGATCGGGTTGTTGCTGTTCAGTATGTGCCTTCCGAGTTACAGTTGGCGGATTTCTTCACGAAGGCCCAGACTAGAGCGCAACATGGATTTTACCTCTCCAAACTCAGTGTTGTTGATCCACCATGAGTTTGAGGGGGGGGGGGGTGTTAGTGATATATTTATGTTGGCCTTTGGCCTCCTGCATATAGGCCTTTGGCCTACTGCATATTGCCCTTTTGGCTCCCACATGTACATGTATATATGAGGTCTTTTGCCTCCTTGTAATACAAGTTGCTATTCTCCTGACATCTACCACCAGGGCTTCAGTTGTAGAACGTAACTAACCTGACATTGCACTTGGTGAGCTGAGTCCTGCCATTGTTTGAACCAAAATAGAGAGATTTTATTTTCTATGCTTGAATGCTATATATATATTAGATACCTATCGTGCAGGCTTGGGATGTGTTATAGAATTTTCCAAGCCATATTGGTGAGTAGCCAAAGTCGAGTTTGTAGGGTAGAAAGCTATTCCTGTAAATGCTTATGCAGGATCATGCTTCTATGTAGGTGGGCAAGCTGAATGTGTGGATGATCGGTGCAACATGTGATGTAGGCGAGGTTCCATTCTTTAGGAATGATGGATATTAATTATGTAGGATGTGATTTATTTTTGATATTATCTTAGAAATTAGTATGTCTGTAACTTAAATACTTGCAGATTTGGTAGCCTAGCATTAGGTGAAATCAAATTAGCATACTAAGAAAAAGGATATTGAACAATTAATGTGTGTTTTCGGACAAAGGATGGTCAATCGAATCCTTCCCATTAATCTCTAATGTGGCTAGGTTTTATTGTTTGTTCTCAATTCCCAACAATTGTATGTTATCTTTCAGGTTTCATGCCATCACATATTTACATGAATACTATATATACAGACCCAAATTCTATTGAAGAATGGACGGGCGCGGCAACGCGTTCTATCATGGTATATTATTACATAAACCTCATGTAATTGAAAGGAAGGTCTCCCATGATACCCACGATTATGTGTGGACACGAGCCAAGTCAGCCTGGCTCGGGCCGAGCTAGAGAAAAGCTCGAGCTTTTTCTGGTGAGCCCGAGCCATCTCGACCCTGCCGGCAAGCCTCAAGGTGGAGCTCGGCCCGAGCTTCCCAAAACTCGGTGCGGATCGCGAGCCTGGCGTGGCTGACTCACTGACGGGTGGGGTCGTCTTCAACAACACCGGTGGAGGCAACGGCGGCGGTGTAGGACCATGGTGCATGGAGACTGCTTGATCTCCTCGTCGACAATGCGTGCGTAGGCGGCTGGAGGGCTTCGGAGATGGGGGTGGAGGAGAGGATCGAGGCTGGCGTGGGCGGCGTCGGAGATGGGATGGAGGAGAGGAGCGAGGCAGTGATACATTGCAAATGTATCTATAATTTTTGATGTTCCATGCTTGGTTTTATCCACTTTCTTGTGTTTTGTTCCAATTTTGGAGTACTTTTCATATGATTTCTTGGACTAACCTATTAACAAGAGCCACAATGCCAGTTGCCTGTTTTCTGCTATTTTTGGTTCCAGGAAAGTCAAAAAATCAATATTCTCGGAATTGGACGGGTCAAAAGCCAAAGTTCCTATTTTACCGGAAGACTCACGGAGCCAGAAGCAGAGACGGAGGAGGACCAGGGCCTGGCCACACCATATGGTGGCGCGGGCTAGCCCTGGCCACGCCACCAGGTGGTGTGGGCCCCCTGGAACTCCACCGATCTTGCCTCTTCGCCTATAAGAAGCCTCCCGATGCATAAACCCTAAATCATAAAGCCTCCATCCACGAAAAGTTCCGCAGCGCCGCCGCCACCGAAGGGGAGATTCGGGGGACAGAAAGTCTCTGTTCTGGCACCCTGCCGGGACGGGGAAGTGCCCCCGGAGCCATCTCCATCGATCTACACCACCATCTCCATCACCATTGCTGATTCCCATGATGAGGAGGGAGTAGTTCTCTCTCGAGGCTAAGGGTTCTACCGGTAGCTATGTGTTCATCTCTCTCTCTATGCATGATCTTATTGAGATCATGAGCTTGTAATCTATAGATCTACCTTGCTACTCAAGTGCTTTATTAGATCTCTACTCTCCCCATGTGTGTGAAAGTGACAGCGTGCACACCATGGTGGCACTTTGGCTAGAGATTACAAATACTTGTTATGAGTTATATTTGGAGTTGGATGTCTTTATGAAATTGTGGTGTTTGTTGGACTCATCTAGTGCTGAAGGTGACAGTGTGGGGTTTTCTAGATGGGAAAGGCTTACTTTGAGGTGTGTTGTTATAGCCCTACCATGGATTAGAGTGTCCAACCAGAGAGTAGTTAAGAGTAGTATCACTAGTGAAAGTATGATCCCTAGGCCTTGTTTCTTAGCATTAAAACACCGTTTGCTATTAGATCTGTTACATGTTTGCTTGCTTCCTTCTTTATTTCAGTTTTACTTTTGTCTTTTCCACGCCATCAAGTTATTTCCTATCACCGTTACCACTTATAATTATCCATACCACTTGTATTTCACTATCTCTTCACCGAACTTGTGCACCTATACACCTGACAAGTGTATTGGGTGTGTTGGGGACACAAGAGACTTCTTGTATCTTGATTGCAGGGTTGCTTGAGAGGGGATACCTTTGACCACTTCCTCTGTGAGTTCGATAAACCTTGGGTGATCCACTTAAGGGAAAACGTGCTGCTGTTCTACAAACCTCTGCACTTGGAGGCCCAACAACTGTCTACGAGAATAGAAGTGCGTAGACATCAAGCTATTTTCTAGCGCCGTTGCCGGGGAGGTAAGGTAAAAGGTATTGACACCGAAGGATTAAAGAAGAAGAACCTTCCACGACAAACGCCTATTTTCCGGTGTGAGTGCTCGAAGTTATTTTCTTTAGATTCCTGCAATTTTTTCTTTTTGTTTCATGTTTTCACTAGTTAGGCTTCATGGAAAACAACAAAAAAATTAGAGAGCTTTATAGTATTTATCTTGAGTTAGGAGATGAAGTGTTTGAAGAGAAAATTAAAAAACCTATGGAACTTTATTTGTGTGCTAATAGCAATGTTATTAGTATGAATTCTTTGAACACCATTATTGCTAATGCTATGGAAAAGTCTAAGCTTGGGGAAGCTGGTTTTGATGAGCATGATCTTTTTAGTTCCCCATCTTTGGAAGATAGATATTTATTGCTTATGATGACACCAAACTTCCAATATATGATGATTACAATGATGAATATGATATTTTCAGTCCACCTACTATTGAGGAGAAAATTAATGATTATAATATGCCTCCTATATTTGATGATTATGGTGATGATAATAACAATGATAGCTATTTTGTTGAATTTTCTCCCACTACAATTAATAAGAATAACTATGCTTATGTGGAGAGTAAAAATGATTATAGGCATGTGGCTCATGATAAGAATGTTTTATGTGATAGTTATATTGTTAATTTTATTCATGATGCTACTGAAAGTTATTATGAGAAAGGGAAACATGGTTTTATGTGTTTCAACAATATTAAGTTTCCCCTCTTTATGTTGAAAATTTTGAAGTTGCACTTGTTTTGCTTTCCTGTGCTTGTTGCTTTGTGCTTTCATGACTTGTTTCTTTACAAGATTCCTATGCATAGGAAGTGGGTTAGACTTAAATGTGTTTTCAATTTGCTTCTTGATGCTCTCTTTTACTTCAATTCATATTTCTTATGTGAGCATCTTGTCAAACTATCATGCCTAACTTAAAAGCGTTAAATAAAAGTACTTGTTGGGAGATAACCCAAGAGTTTTAGTTGAGTCTTGGAAGTTATTACTTCAGTAAGAACCGCTCCTTATCCTTTTTATTAGCTTTTTGTGCCAAGAGTAACCTCTAATGAGAGTGAAGTAATGATTGGGAAAGTTGCTGTCCTGAAACAGATTTTTGTGCTTCACCGTAAAAATTCGTGAGAGAGCTCTGTATGTCGGATTGAGCTGTAATTTTTTGTGCTTCTGCCCCAGGTTGTTATATAACTTTCATTAGTTTTCAACACGTTTTGATTTGAGCAACATAAGGTCTTCGAAAAAATTTGTCTTTACCTGCTGGTATGTTTTGACAGATTTCTGCCATTTTCTGCATTTGCTTCTTGTGGGTTCTTTTTGAGTTCTTTTGGGGAATTGAGCTTTTTTAAGGAAGTGCTACAGTAGCTAGTGTTCTAATGGAAGTTTATTTGGTGTTAGAACTGAACCTTAAGACTTATTTATCTTAAGTGCACTAATGTTGCTAATGAGATTGTGTGAAGTTTTGTATGAAGGAAAATTTTCAGGTGTATAGAAGGAATGAGTAATGAGATGAAAGATGGACTAAAGCTCAAGCTTGGGGATTCCACGCGTGTCACCCCAAGAAATATCCAATAAGTACAAGTGTCAAAGCTTGGGGATGCCCAAGGCATCCCTTCTTCATCAATAAAAATCCCAGGTTTCTTCCAAACGCTTCGTTTTTATTGTTTCATGCACAGTTGTGTTGTTCTTGGAGCGTCTTCTTTTTCGTTTTTGTTTTAGTTTTTAGTTTGCTTGGTTTGCTTAGTTTTCTGAATAAATTGGTTGGACCCCCTCTTTAATACATTGGTTTGGTTTGGTTTGGTTTGGAAAAGAGTAGGAAAGTTTATACTCATGTGGTAAAAAGAGCTTGTTTTTGACTGTGGACTATGCTTTGTCATGCCATGCTTGATATTGTTTTGGCTTTATGCTTAGTATTCTTTGCTGTAGCATGACTTGTTATAAACAATTGAGATTGCTTAATGTGCCTTGGATGAATCATGCGTTGTTTTAGCATATTAAAGCATAGTATAGTGGTATTCTCCTTTGATGCTTTATTTGGGTTGACTTGGCACATGCTCACACCATGTTATGACTATCTCAAGTCACCGTAGCCTTTATGATCCTTTAGTTTTCAACTTGTAGTATCACTTTATGCTTTGATCAATGATGTTTTGTCGCTCTGCATGATTATGGCTATTATTGTTCTCTTAGTTTGTCGCTCCCAGTCTTTTGCTAGCCTCCACAACAAAGTATGAGTTCCACTCATGCATCCAACTCCCTAACCCAAGTTATTCCAAAGAGTCCACCATACCTACCTACTAGATTATTCTATTCCAAGTATATTCATGTTTTTGTTTACCTTCCAAATTAAACTTGTTATGAGAAAACTAGTGATTAAAGCTCTCACGAACTTGATGGCACACTTTACTTTACTTGCCCTTAATAAACTTGAACCATTGTGTCGTCTATGTTGTATATGCTTGCACTTATTTGTTGGGAATTAGCTGAACCATGCTTTCATGGGGAACGCTTTCAACATTGCACTTGGTACTTGTACCTAGTTGATATCATGCTCTTTTGTATATGCATGTCGTCGGTGTGAAATGAAAGGGGAGCTTGTAAGTCCATGGAGTTATGTATATGTGTTAGAGAAACGCCTGGGCCGCTGGTCTAATCCATGCTAACATGGTGGAAACCTGCAGCGTAACCATAATGAGCTGTCTATGAAGCATTATTCTTATAAAAAAAGAGTCCTATATTGAGAAAATAGAGAAAAGAAAAAAAACATACTATGAAAAGAGGAAAGAGAGAAAAAAGCACCATATTCCCATGGTAAATAAGAAGAATGCTGAGATGCTCGTTGTCTACTTGCCTTGTCATTTTGATATGGGGATTCTTCGGTATCATCGGGCAAGGGGTATCCCGTTGGCGGTTCTCTATGATACACATGTACTTACAATGACAAGAACTTACCGGTGACTAAACTTGAGTAGCATGAGGAGCGGCCCTCGTATTCAAGGGACATGAGATTTCTAACTTATACTTCGTCAAGCATATACACCATAGTTTGTTCACTTTAACCTTAATCACTTCAAGATGCTTATGATAGGGGCAATGAGAGCTGAAAGCTATAAGTACCATATTTTTTGGAAGCTCTTTATGAGACTTGAATCCCTGCTTCATTCTATGAAGGCCTTTCTTCCACCATTATATTGAGTCTCCACCTTCTATCTTTATGCACCTACTTTGAGAGCATAGTGGCCATTCTTAGTTCTTTGTGCATTGTCCCAAGACTAGTTGATTAATGCATAACTTGATATTGCTTGTTTTAAACTATTGTATCTAGTCACTCTTATGAACTTTGAAAGTGTCCTATGCATTTATATTTGCTACTCTATGAGGGACAAGCTCAATGCTATTATGCTATGTTTTCTTTATGTGAAACAAACAAACGTCTTGCAACGCATGGTTATTCATGAATCTTTTATTTGTGCCTTTTCATGGTGCAACATAGTTTCTTTGTCTTATTGCTAGAACTTTGTCTTTCATGTTATGATTGAAGTACTATGATCCTAGCTTTGAATATTTTGCAAATACTTTGATCAAGTCTTTGATGGTGCATGTCACCTCAAAAATTATTCTTTCTTTTTATCACTTACCTACTCGAGGACGAGCAGGAGTTAAGCTTGGGGATGTTGATATATTGCAAATGTATCTATAATTTTTGATGTTCCATGCTTGGTTTTATCCACTTTCTTGTGTTTTGTTCCAACTTTGGAGTACTTTTCATATGATTTCTTGGACTAACCTATTAACAAGAGCCACAATGCCAGTTGCCTGTTTTTTGCTGTTTTTGGTTCCAGGAAATTCAGAAAATGAATATTCTCGGAATTGGACGGGACAAAAGCCAAAGTTCCTATTTTACCGGAAGACTCACGGAGCCAGAAGCAGAGACGGAGGAGGGCCAGGGCCTGGCCACACCATATGGTGGCGAGAGCTAGGCCTGGCCGCGCCACCAGGTGGTGTGGGCCCCCTGGCACTCCACCGATCTTGCCTCTTCGCCTATAAGAAGCCTCGCGATGCATAAACCCTAAATCATCAAGCCTCCATCCACGAAAAGTTCCGCAGCGCCGTCGCCACCGAAGGAGAGATTCGGGGGATAGAAAGTCTCTGTTCCGGCACCCTGCCGGGACGGGGAAGTGCCCCAGGAGCCATCTCCATCGATCTACACCGCCATCTCCATCACCATTGCTGATTCCCATGATAAGGAGGGAGTAGTTCTCTCTCGAGCCTAAGGGTTCTACCGGTATCTATGTGTTCATCTCTCTCTCTATGCATGATCTTATTGAGATCATGAGCTTGTAATCTATAGATCTACCTTGCTACTTAAGTGCTTTATTAGATCTCTGCTCTCCCCATGTGTGTGGAAGTGACAGCGTGCACACCATGGTGGCACTTAGGCTAGAGATTACAAATACTTGTTATGAGTTATATTTGGAGTTGGATGTCTTTATAAAATTGTGGTGTTTGTTGGACTCATCTAGTACTCAAGGTGACAGTGTGGGGTTTTCTAGATGGGAAAGGCTTACTTTGAAGTGTGCTGTTATAGCCCTACCATGGATTAGAGTGTCTAACCAAAGAGTAGTTAAGAGTAGTATCATGAAGATAACATATTTATATGAGAGTATTCACTAGTAAAAGTATGATCCCTAGGCCTTATTTCTTAGCAATGAAACACCGTTTGCTATTAGATCTGTTACATGTTTGCTTGCTTCCTTCTTTATTTCAGTTTTACTTTAGTCTTTTCCACGCCATCAAGTTATTTCCTATCACCGTTACCACTTATAATTATCCATACCACTTGTATTTCACTATCTCTTCGCCGAACTAGTGCACCTATACACCTGACAAGTGTATTGGGTGTGTTGGGGACACAAGAGACTTCTTGTATCTTGATTGCAGGGTTGCTTGAGAGGGGATACCTTTGACCACTTCCTCCCTGAGTTCGATAAACCTTGGGTGATCCATTTAAGGGAAAACTTGCTGTTGTTTTACAAACATCTGCACTTGGAGGCCCAACAACTATCTACAAGAATAAAAGTGCGTAGACATCAGGCAGCGGGTGCTCGCGTGCGGTCGTGGGGATAGGAGATAGGAGACGGGCGACCTAATTTTTTTTTGAACTAACGAGTGACCTAACTGACAATCGTCTCGATTCCTCCCTCTCTGTATCGTTAGAATTCGGCCCAGGTAGTCCCTTTTCTACTCAATTCGGCCCACAAAAATTCTAAAAAATAAACAGCGAACCAAACGAGCCGGACCAGGCCAAGCCCGAGCCAGCCCAAGCTCGCCGCGGTCCAACTTCGCAGGCTCGGCTCGGTCTACTACCCCTAGCGGGACGAGCCTAGCTCGCCCTGAGCCGCTAAAAGTCGGGCCGAGCTTTCTGGCCCGAGTTTTATGTCTAGATATACCCAGGATGTTAGCAAACCAAAGTCAGATACAAGTCAAAAAGAGGTGCCCGTGATTCCATCACCTCCAAGACTAGACGCATGCGAATTACTCGATGAATTTCTAATTATTTGTTACATTGGCACAATCGAGTCTACAAGAGTCAAAGATGGATGCAAACCATGTTATAGAAATCAGAGGGATAGGTTCTCTAGAGAATACCAGTCGTACTACTTCCGTTTCATAATATAAGCCTTTTAAAAATTGTTTTAGGTTACTAAAAAAGGTTATATTGTAGAACAGAGGTAGTATTATATAGAGGCCATCCTCCTTGGTAAGTACAAAAGAGAAATGTATAAAAGAATGACCCCGGGTTGACGAGAGAAAGTGTGGAGCTACAAAACAAACTACTCCCCAGGTGTACTTATTATGAAATGGATGAAGTATAAAAGAGGATATCATGTACTTCCTCCGTCCCAATAAGTGACGACATGATTTTGTTTAAATATATATATCTCTACACACTAAAATATGTCTTAATTTAATTCATGCTTCTCTATACAAAATCACGTCATTTATTTTAGGATGAAAAAAGTATAAAATATAATAAAAATAAAATATTATGTTGAAAGGGCGAACTAAGCGTGGTTACAGGTGTTGATCGGTTTTGAGGAAAAAAATTAAGACGTGATTTTTTACTCCCTCCGACCCATATTAGTTGACTTAGATTTATCTAGATTCGGATGTATCTAGTGCTAAAACATGTTTAGATACATCCGAATCTAGACAAATTCAAGTCAACTAATACGGGTCAGAGGAAGTATTAAAAGTTTTATTTTTCTTTTCCGTTGCAACGCACGTGCATGTTTTTTAGTACATAATAATAACGGGAGAAAGGTTTCTTATTCGTCCAAAAAAATTAGACGGTTTTACCCTCTCACCGTATCTCATATTATGCGTTTTTTCTCCATACCGCTTCGTTCCTTTTATTTTTCTCCTTTATTGATGTTGGACCGAACGATCGGAACAGAACAAGGAGAAAGTCATGGACGCCGACTCCATGCCCTTGATCTCCGGCCATACGAGCCATCGGCCTCCTCCAACCGGTGGATTGGAATACCTTCTCTTCCATCCCTCTACCCAGCCTCCCTCCACCCGCTCCCCGTCGGCGCCTCCACCCCCTCGATCTTCGGCCGCGATTCCCCGCAGTGACGATCCAATTTGGCCATGTTTTCTCCCGTCCAAACCCCGGGTCCTCGTCTATTGTCAGAAGCGTGTGAGATTAGGCGGAGGAGCTCTGCTCGGCTGCTGGCCTGAGCGTGGATGCAGGAACTGCTAGAGCGCGTGCATGTTTTAATTTTGTACAGATGGGGTAGCGGTGAATATTCACGTTTCCGGCCTTGTGCAGAGACGCGAACTCTGCTGATACGAATGTCGTACAGTGCTTGGCTCCTCTGCGCGTCTGCGCCATGCGACCATGAATTTTGGGCTTGAGGATTTGGTTTACCAGATTGGTATTGGTACGGACTGCCAAACGATGACGCCATCCCTGTGAGGCGTGCCCATGGCGACACCAACACCAACGCATCGCACTCTCCTAGTCTCGCGCTCCATGACCGACAACAGTTCAGGTGCCTGCCGCCATGCTGTCAACGAGCGCGACACCGGCCGGAACCGACGAGGGGTGTTATCTTCATATTCTTTGCGACTCATATGCAAGTCACTCAGGACTTGGGCGTCCCCTCCAAGATTGGACTCCCGGCCATCAAATTTCTCCAAGTGAGCATGTATTATTATTTGACATGGTGGTTGCAATCTTCTAATGTGTTTATTCCGACAAGTTTCTGCCATTAGACTAAGGACTATTGTATTGGTACATTGGAATGTTTTCAAATCTACTCCCTCTATTCGAAAATATAAGACTTTTTCGCTTTGTGAAATGAGTGTATCTAGACACTTTTTAGAGTATAGGTTCATTCCGAACCTAAACCTGAACCTATACACTAAAAGATGTTTAGATACATTCGATTCACAAAACTAAAATGCCTTATATTTTCGAACGGAGGGTGTAGCAACATAGATGAATCTGCTAGCTAAAATAGATGGTAAATTTGTTTATTTAGGTTATGGTATATTCATGTCTCACTTTATATTATTATTTTTTCACATGAGAAATCCATTTTTTTTACTTTCACCAAAACAAATATTATCGTGAACTGTTGTTTAAATTCACACTTCTTTATTCTACTTTGTATTTTTTTTCTAACCGGGTTTACTATTGACCAATGGAACCAACTTCATCTGAGCTATCACAAAACCATTTTGATCCATACCAAGAAGTTCAATATTTCAAAACTATCTTCGGTTTTTGGTGCAGTGACTACCAGGGGTTCGTAATGATTTTGGGGAAATTTGACAAGCAATATGTCACGCTTGTATTTCCAATTTTACCTACTTTTGGTAATTAGACATACAGTCGATTAAGTAGACGAAATTAACTAAAACATTGAAAATTCATAAAACACACTTTCAATATATGGCAAAAGACTAGACACCAAATATTGTAGTATATGTTTTTGGGTAGGTTGTATGGCCTATTTGGATAGTGAGAATGGAACCAAAATATTTATCCAGAAATCAAAAAGGAGTTATACCAAGTGGTCTGACTCAAACGGTGGGAAGAGGGACAGAGGAGGCATTTTAAGCGACCCGGCCTGCATAGTATGCCATTGATACGTTAAAGCTTGTTGGGTTTGCGACATTGTCACTGTATCAACGAGAACTTACTTTGTACTTCTCGACGGCCGTAAACTTTTATCCGGTGCAACGCACGGGTATTTTTTCTAGCCAACTACCAAAAAAGAATGAGATATTTATAAGGCCCAATATAAGAGCATGACTAACAACATCCGTAAATAGCCCAAACCTGTATTTTTCTAGCGAGTTTACGGGCTATGCGCCACGTGGGCGAGCTAACGGAGCCCGTATGTGGCCCAACCCATACAGAATTTTAATCGGCCCTGTAAAAAGCCCACTCCACCCCTACTAGTATAGCCGACGCAGCCGACACAGGACATAACCCGCATTCCTCTGCCGCGTCCAAACCCTAGGCTCGCGCCACCGCCGCTCACAGCCCTCTCCTCCGGCGAGCGATTCACGCGGCTCTGACGCCAGATCCCCGCCGTAGACGAGTGGATGTCCAACCTGCGCAATGGATGCGGCCTGGGGGTGGCCGTAGCGGCAGGGGAGGAGGAGGAGGTGGTGGCCGCCGCCCGCCTGGGAGCTCCTCCCTGCATCCGTGCGGCGACGAGGTGGCGAAGGCGCTGGTGAGGTCCATCGGGGCCAAGTGGCGGGCGGCCCGCCACTGGACCAACTGGGGGCTCCGTCCTCCGTCGTCGCTCGCCCTCCTACGCGGACGGAGCCCGCACGCCAGTGCCGCGAGGTCCCACTCCGCTGGTAGATCCGCCACTCGCCATCAGCGAGGCTTCTTTGTCGGCCTCGTCCCCGTCTTTGTCCTTCCGTAGGCGCTGCGGCGACGAAGAGGAGATGGACCAGCTCCGCAAGGAGCTCTCCGCCTCCATGGCCGACCTGGAGGAGAAGATGAGGAGCCGCGAAGAGAAGGAGGTAGCGGCGAGGCTATAGTGAAGGGGATCCACAACAGAAAATAAAAAATTCCTACTTTGGAACCCCCAAAACCACCGAGGATCTATCTATGTAGTAATGCCGTAACAGCTGATGCGTATAGAATACATACCCTTGTAGACCGTACGCGGTTAACGTTCCGCGGGGAACGTGGTTGAAGTAGTCGTACTCGTAGACGACCTCAAGGTCGCGAAGTGTTTAAGCGCCTCAAGTGTTGCACCTCGTGTCTTCGTACACATCCGGTGCACGATGAGACCTCCGGCTCCCCGATCTCGCAAGGAGTGCGGAAATTGATATTCGGCTAGGAATCCCTGCAGCGCAACGGCGTACTGCAGGTGTGCCTTGATCGCACAGCCCAGACTTGGGGGCCATGGTCACAAGGGCTAGAGAGAGAGAAGGAGGAAGTCAACCAAAGGACTTCTCCAATTGTTGGTGTGTTCTAATCCCACCCATGGGCACCCCTTTATATAGGGGGAGAGGTGGGCCCTCCCCTTTGGGTTTCCCATATGGGACTATTCAAGGAAGAGGGGGGAGGCACATGGTACCTTAGGGATTCATGGGCCAGCCGTCCAGGGGTGGGCCCCACCTCGCGCACAACCCTAGGCTGGCCGGGTGGGCCCCCTTGTTGCGGCTGGGCCTTGGCCCTCTTGGCCATTAGCCCTTCCCTCTTTTGGTTTTCCCTCATGGGCCTTTTATTCACTAGGAAGTTTGGCCCTTTAGTGGAATACCCCTTCAAATTAGATTTTAATACTATATTGAATATTAATTACACTAATTAATATGTAAATATATATTACAAAACCTGATTCAACCTGAAACACCTTTCGGTTCCCCTTTCTATATCCTCCGAACAACTTCGGAATTCCCGGAACGATTTCGGTCCTTTATTCTTTCTCCGAACTACTTCGGATTTCTCTACAGAATGATTCCGGCTTTCTCTTTCTCTACTGTGATTCCGTCTTACGAATGATCGCTCTCATCGTACCCTTAAGTGTATCCTCTCACGGCTCAGGAATGCTCTAGACATAATCTGTATCAATGATCAACAGAGGGACTAGGGATATCCATGTGACCCCTATGCATTCCTGATGACAATGTCGTTTGAACCGCTAAATGTAGCATCCATGTCCTTTTGTTTCTTGATACGACTTGTCCGAAATCTGATCATTGGTATCACATACCTTGTTCAATCTCGTTCATAACAAGTTCTGTTTTCTTGTTACCGTGATATTACATCCCTGTGACCAAGTCACATGTTACAACATTTATGGATGTAATCTCACCAAGCCGGCCGTATATATCTTTACCCGTCATGTGGGTGAACAAATCCCGGTCTTGTAGTCGCATGTCATCTACTATTCCTTCGGAATACCCAACATACACCTTTATGGCCACCGTATTACCAGATGACGGTTGATGCAGTCTAAGTAGCCTCGGGAGATAGTGAGTAATATGATCTCACGATCTAAGTAAAAGGAGTCTAGGTATAGCTTTTGCAACAATGAACTATATGACTTGATAGTGTTGCAATCCTTCGAGGAATGTCCATCACATCATTCTCTAATGATATGACCCCGTTGTCAATTGGCATAAATGCCCATGATCTTGAAACCCAGATCATCCTCATAACCAACGAACTAGTATTAATAGAGGCTACTAGGGACTTGGTTGTTTCATACCACACCTGTACCAATGTTTCTACTTGGCACAGTTATAGCACAATATGAAACTATTATAAACTAATTGAGATATGACAATAAAAACCTATTTATTATTTACCTCTAGGGCATATCTCCTTCAGTCTGCCACTTGCACTAGAGTACAAATAGCTTGCATTTTACTCATATAAACCATATACCATATGCGTTTACAGATCATGCATGCTCATGGGAAACATCATGTCCATGTTCTGTTTTATCAGATCATTATGTCTTTTGCAAATCGTTAATGTCTTCCTAACTTTGACATTCACACCATTATCATATAATGGGTCAAAGCATTTGTTTGGCGACAAAGTGAGACTTTGTTTCTAGTGTTTATAATGATGGTCGTTTTCACCGTTGTCATCTGAACTTCAAAACACACTTTGCTATCCTTTGTGTATATACTATAGTCATGGCAGCAGAATGAGGCCGGATTCGAGGAGCTTACAGTGACTTTAGATCAACCTTGAGGGCTTTCTCATGGGCACTAGGCCCTGGGACACATCATTCTACGTTAAAAGCGAACTATCCCCGCCATAACATTATAAATCACATCATATGGAGCCTTTTTACTTCTATATCTATGTATATCCTAGTGTAATGCATCTATGCCACTTACATTGCTTCTTGCCATTTTTGTACAAACTTAATTCTGGTTCAGTGATCAACTCAGGAATCACTCAAAGACACGTTCTTATAGTTAAGACTTAGTCCTACCAACCAGAACTTCGGGTCACATTATGTTGAGTATACAACATGGTTATATGGAAGAACCTATGACTGAGGCATAGGAGATGCAACACATCTCTTTCTTTCAACCATAGTTGCAATACAGACTCATTGCTTCATATAGTAAGAACTACTTTCTTACCTTGTTCCATTCTGAGCATCTTCAGAATCTTTCTTAGGACATTCTAAACATCTTTCAGAGTCAAGTCTAGGAAGCATTCGACATTCAGTGTTTATTAAGCTCACCAATCTATCTTGATAGATCTTATTGTTTGATAACTTCAACTTCATCCTTATTTATCTAACTGAAATATTATTAACACCAATCACATCATTCACATATGTCGTCCACGTATCCTAGAATGACTTCACGCTCCCACTCAAATATGACATTCATGTTTGAGATCTAGGGATTTCACTTAGCTTTCACTCAAATATGACATTCATGTTTGAGATCCAGGGATTTCACTTAGCTCCCACTCAAAATATGTCAGCTACATATTATGAATTAGCCAAGCTGATTTGCTCCTACTAAAAGCCAGGTCCTCTCGATAATCTTGGACATTCCAAAATTCTTTGATCATCATCAATTTGAGAATTCCAATTACGAGACTTTCAATATCCATATATTTCTAGTGTAAATCCAAAAGACTTAAGCATCACTACTGTTGTAGTCAACTCTTTGAATTTGTCCAAACTTGTGAAAAATCGAGCCTTTTGTCATTCATTAAGTTTCATTTCCTTCTCATATCTTTGCAGTCATTCAGAAATATCAAGTAAACTTCTTTACTTTAATAAGATCAAGTAACATGTTACTTTGCAATCTTAAATGTAACTTAATATAGGATTTTATGACTCTTAGTCATTTCTCGCACTCAGGTCCATCACGCTTCTTTGTAATTTGTAGGTATGACTTGTTCAAAACATGACAAGTGAATCAACAATATAATTCCACAAACTTGTAGAATATATATATTGAAATCCTACTTTCTTTAGTAAAAGTATTCGCTAAAACTTTATGATCATTATCATTAGTTTCTCCTCTATTTGTAGAGTTTGGTTTCACGAAACAAATTTCGCTGCGCCACTCAACAATTCGGAGGTAAGGTGAAATACCTTGTTTTAATCTTTTAGTTTCTTCCACCCGTATCTTCATCAATACACATCAACTTAGGACAACAACAGGTTTGCCCCTTGTGGACGATGCATTCATAGCTTCCTAAGAATGCTCTACAAAGACATGTTTATTCGCCACGACTTCGACTTATCGAAATCTCTAGAAACTCGAACTTGCCATAACACTTATGGTGTTGTTTCCACGAATTTTTAGATGTTCCTTTGTACTTCAAATGAGTGATTGCTTATTTTGATATCTAACTCTAAACGACAACAATAACCCTGATAAGAGATAATATTATACCATATGTATCTAATACATATTGATTATGATGTTTAGACATTTCAACACAGTTTGAATTCATCCAATTATTATAATTTGTGAAACATCTTTCACAAGTCCCTTTTATGCTAAACTTAACTTGAATACTTCAGTCATGTCAATAAAATCGAAGAGACTTGTTAATTCAATATCCTTCTTTGTTGTGAACTCATTTGAACAATTCAAATCATTTCGAACTCATGTTTCATTAAGTAAATACACTTATTCACTTAAGTCCACAATTAACTAATGATTTCCACTACTTGTTGAAAATACGATACATCACTATGTATAAGATTCAACATTTCTTCGCATATCATTGTTTTACGAGAATGCAGAGTTTTAGTCATTCTGCCCAAGAGGCATGGTTTTGCAAAGTCTCCAGATCAAGCATCTAGGACCCCGATCTTCATTTACAATGAAGAACATGCAATAACCAAAATGACTTAAACTATAGTGTCATTTCATTATTAAACTTTGGATATCTTTTAGCATTCTAATCCTTTATAAATGCTTAAACCATTAGCATTAACATATTGAGGATAATAACTTATTTATAATCGTAATGTGACTATAACGGTATTGTTCATAAGAATAGTACAAACGGGCTTGTAACTTGTTCATATGAATAATCGTCTCACCAAAATCAAGACACACAAACAAGGATTACAAATTATATTCAAGTCCACTAATCCAAATGATAAACTTTGAGAAAAGAGGTGATGTCGGCCATCAACTGTTTTGCTTGCCGTCATCAAGTCATGCTACCTCAAAACTAGCAACTCTCAAGCAGATCATCTTGTTTTCACAAAGCAGGACAAGTATCAAATACTTTGCAAACTGCAACGAGTTTTGCAAGAACCACATTTATAATTTGTACATTTACATATACCTTTTCATCCATGACCTCCATTGCAATCAAGCCCTTCCAAGAGTTCTTAACTCTAATGCAAGATCGCTAAGTGTTTTTCCAAACATTCTGGAGTCATCGAATTATCTCCTAATGGTTATTGTATCAAGAAGAGAAGATTGCCTTTTACGAGGATATCCTTCAGGCATGGGTATTAATCTATGAAGTTGGACCCTTTTGCTAAGTTCAAAATTAAGCAATATATTCCCATGGTCTCAAAGGAACTCAATGGGATAGGCCAAGATCTACTAAGATATTTGCAAACAGACATCTAGACTAAGTTCATAATAAGAGATCAATTTATAATTGGTCTCCACTAAAATTGTCATCCCCTAGACGATTTTAGTGATCACATGATCCCTATCCTCTGCACCTCCCCCGATTAACACGGCCATCAGTGCATTATTAAAGGTAGATATTCACTAATGCCAATCACATCATCCATGTGACTCATGCTCCATCTTTCGATCTCTTTTGTTCTGAGGCCACGTCTCTATAACATGCTAGGCTTGCCAAATCTAACTTGTGTGTATTCGCTGTGCAACATGGCTTGCACCCACTATATGCGAACATAGATATGTATGACCCCTACTCACCGCAGGGCGCCTCATACCGAAGAACTTTCTTGGTGGTGCACACACAAGGGGAACACGAAACATTGGAATTCTATAGGGATTATCTTATTTGCTACCGTTGAGTATCTAAATACTAGCACACAATAAGATTTAAAATAGGTATCAACATCATATGTATAATGTGATATGATATGGTCCTTCTTCTTACGCCTTGATCTCCATCAAGCGCTCCGGCATGATCTCCATCTTGCCCTTGGTTTGACGCCAAGTCCACGACGCCGCCACCAGGTCGTCCATCAGAACGATGACTATTACTATACTACTTAGTAACAGAAAAGTAAACTACTTTACCTTGGTAACGACCAATGCCATATCATAATCACATGCCCCCTACAAAATAAAGTTAGACGCCTCTACTTTATCTATTGCAAGTTTTACGTGGTTATTAGGGCTTTCGCAATAGAACCGTTTCTAATATACGAACTTTCCAACCACAACATGGATCCAACTGTTGTCTATACTACACCCCTTTCGGGGCCCTCCGTTGTAAATGCTATATCCACAATCGAATGAGAGACAGACACCCGCTAGCCACTTATACGGTACAAGCCGTATGTTGAGCGTGGAACCAGTCTCGTGTACGAATATGCGTAAGGTTGGTCCGGGCCGCTTCATCAAACAATACTGCGATATAAACAAGTACACGTTATAGGGTAACAACTAAGGGATCAATGCCCGCACAATAGTTGTGCGTACTAGCCATACAGCACTCCTACGCATAGATCGGCTCTGATACCACTGAAGGGGATCCGCAGCAGAAAACAAAATTTTTCCTACTTTGGAACCCCAAAAACCACCGAGGATCTATCTATGTAGTAATGACGTAACGGCCGATGCGTATAGAATACATACCCTTGTAGACCATACGCGATTAACGTTCCACGGGGAACATGGTTGAAGTAGTCGTACTCGTAGCCGACCTGAAGGTCGCGAAGCTCCTCGCTGGTCACCCCTTGCTCCTTCTTTATCTTCATCGTGCAGCAGCTCCGGCTCAGGACATTTAAGCACCCCAAGTGTTACGCCTCGTGTCTTCGTACACATCCGGTGCATGATGAGACCTCCGGCTCCCCGATCCCACCGAGAGTGCGGAAGTTGATATCCGGCTAGGAATCCCTGCAGCGCAATGGCGTACTGCAGGTGTGCCTTGATCGCACAGCCCAGACTTGGGGGCCATGGTCACAAGGGCTAGAGAGAGAGAGAGACAAGGAGGAAGTCAACCAAAGGACTTCTCCAATTGTTGGTGTGTTCGAATCCCACCCATGGGCACCTCTTTATATAGGGGGAGGGGTGTGACCTCCCCTTTGGGTTTCCCATGTGGGACTATTCAAGGGAGAGGGGGGAGGCGCATGGGCCCTTAAGGCTTCATGGGCCAGCCGGCCAGGGGTGGGCCCCACCCCGCGCACAACCCTAGGCTGGCCGGGTGGACCCCCTGGTGGCGGCTGGGCCTTGGCCCTCTTGGCCCTTGGCCCTTCCCTCTTTCGATTTTCCCTCATGTGCCTTTTATTCACTACGAAGTTTGGCCCATTAGTGGAATATCCTTCAAATTAGATTTTAATATTATATTTAATATTAATTACACTAATTAATATGTAAATACATATTACAAAACCTGATTCAACCCGAAACACCTTTCGGTTCCCCTTTCTATATCCTCCGAACAACTTCGGAATTCCCGGAACGATTCTAGTCCTTTATTCTTTCTCCGAACAGCTTCGGATTTCTCCGCAGAATGATTATGGCTTTCTCTTTCTCTACTCCGATTTTGTCTTATGAATGATCGCTCTCATCGTACCCTTAAGTGTATCCTCTTATGGCTCAGGAATGCTCTAGACATGATCTATAACAATGATCAACAGAGGGACCAGGGATATCCATGTGACCCCTATGCATTCCTGATGACAATGTTGTTTGAACTACTAAATGTAGCATCCATGTCCTTTTGTTTCTTGATACGACTTGTCCGAAATCCGATCATTGGTATCAAATACCTTGTTCAATCTCGTTCACAACAAGTTCTGTTTTCTTGTTACTGTGATATTACATCCCCGTGACCAAGTCACCTATTGCAACATTTATGGATGTAATCTCACCAAGCTGGCCATATGTATCTTTACCTGTCATGTGGGTGAACAAATCCTGGTCTTGCAGTCACATGTCATCTACTGTTCCTTCGGAATACCCAACATACACCTTTATGGCCACTGTATTACCAGATGACGGTTGATGCAGTCTAAGCAGCCTCGGGAGAGAGTGAGTAATATGAGCTCACGGTCTAAGGAAAAGGAGTAGGTATAGCTATTGCAACAATGAACTATATGACTTGATCGTGTTGCAATCCTTCGAGGAATGTCCATCACATCATTCTCGAATGATATGACCCCGTTGTCAATTGGCATAAATGCCCATGATCTTGAGACCCAGATCATCCTCATGACCAACGAACTAGTATTAATAGAGGCTACTAGGGACTTGGTTGTTTCATACCACACCTGTACCAATGTTTCTACTTGGCACAGTTATAGCACAATATGAAACTATTATAAACTAATTGAGATATGACAATAAAAACCTATTTATTATTTACCTCTAGGACATATGTCCTTCATATAGATCTGTCATGGTGTCAACCATGGCACGGTGCGGGGACGAGAATTGGTTTCCTATGAGATCTGTCACCGTGTCAATCATGCTCGGTCTTGTTTTCCTCCTCCAGAATCCGAGCTCACCGTCACCGTGGTCGCACCCGCACCAATTTTTCAACCCTATCCGAGGTCTTTGTGGTAGCTCAATCTCTGCCATGTTGAACCTGTAAGCGAATTCGGAACTGGGCAGCGGCAACCCGTTGTTGAACCTGTAAGGAATTTGCTGAAGACTGCGTGTCACGCCAAGGTCTTCGGCTGATGCCTTCGGCTTCTGCCAATGTCCACCACTGATGTGAAATTATTTAGTTACTTCAATACGAAATTTCGACCAACTTAACTTGTTTATTTATTTCTTGATAATTATAATATAAGCGAGCACTAGAAATATTTTGTAGTGTGCATGAGCATAATCAGTAATATAATTGAACACTAGATATTTTAAGGCACTCCATATAAAGGAGTAGATTAATATATATAGAAGGTTCACCAGAGACACCACGGATATATTGTCTTACATGCCACACATAGGTAATAATTAGCTAAAACAAAATAAAAGTAAGGCCAGCAGTAGGAGGCCGGGACACGAAGACACCTAGCAGGGCAGGGGCATTAGCAGGAGGCAGGGACAACCTAGTCGAGGGGATACAGGCCAGTCCTGACATAATCCCGAAGGAATTTGCCAAAGCCTACGTGCCGCGCCAAGGTAATCAGCCTATGCCTTCTGCCTCCACCTCTGGCAACGCCCACCATGTGTTGGATCATGCTGTCGAGGTCCACATTGATTGATCTGCCATAGAATGGGCAAAAGAGTCTCCTCTACTGTAGAAACGGATTAGCCCACACCGTAACCGCCATAGAATGTAGCGGCTCTTGTTGTCCTTGGATTCCTTCCTAGCGTCCACGTCAACATCATCCTCCTGTTGATTTTTAAGAACATAACTTAGAACTCATACATATGATTGAAGTGTATTACAACTCAAGAATTGACAACATGTATATGTAAGATAATATATCCGGGGATATCCAAGAGAAAGCATCTCAGCAATAGTTTGACCAGTTCATATATCATTTCATCTCAACACAATGATAATTAATTGCATCAGAGTGTATGTAGAATAAAGATTGTGGCCTCATAAGTTTCTTCAGGGATGGCGTTAGCGAACCAAGTAACAATTGCACAACCTATATTGTTCTTGTACATCGCCCCAGGTTCGCTAACTCATCCCTAAAAAAATCTGACACCAATGTATCTGCCTCTCTTTTGGGGAAAATTTGAATCATTAACTACGAGAAAAGTTGGCTTTTACAACGGACGATTTTCGTGGTTGAAGGACCGTTTTTCGTGGCTAAAAAGTCTTCTACGACGGATGCCCATCGTGGTAAAAGCCCCGTCACAAAAGAATCTACCACGGTTTTTTCCTGACCATGGCGGATCGCACCATTCAGCCACGAAAACCCACTCCGTCGTAGATCTGTTCGCCAGCCCCGTTGACTGCTGACGTCATGCAAGATGCCACGTGACAAACACCGTTAACACCCAGTTACCACATTAACGGTTAGAAAAACCGTGGCAGAAGCCAGGCCCAAAATAGGCCTACTAAATATTAAGTGGGCCGGCCCATGAGGAAAGCCCAATAAGAAGAATGCCCATTACTGTTTCGTCCAGCACTGTCCAAAATGGGCCCACTAGTGCAGACATCCATGGTCCATGAACTTTCAGGCTTGACAATGTTTCAGGCTATAGAAGGCCCACCTTGGTCCAATACTGTGCGACCCATTTTCATCCTAGGCCAAGTCTGCCTGTTACTGTTAAGGCCTTCTGTCGGCCTATCACTTTTCTTGCACCCATAATGGGCCGTTACGACCCTCTACAGTTATGGCCCTTTACTGTTCTAGACATTTACTGTTCCGGCCTTGTACTATTCAGTCCCATTAACAGGCTGAAGATTCTGGCCTGCTAAAGTTCTAGCCTTGTTACTGTTTCCGGCCTGTTACTGTTCTGACCTTTCACTGTTCCGGCCTTTCACTGTTCTGGTCTTTCACTGTTCTGTTCTTTTGCGGTTAGATTCTACATATAATGGCCTCAATGTAGGCTTGCCACTATTGATTGGTGGCCCATCAAGGACTGATAAAACGTTGTGGGCCTGCTACTGTTTAAGCCTATCTAACTTAGATCCATTGGCAGGACATAAACATGGATAAACAAAGAACACAAGTTCTCTAAAATACTAAATAAATTCAGTAACTAGAAAAAACTGATAACTGGAAAATTAGTAAAGCATCATCGGAGTATAACACAGCTGATAAACAATATAATCTCAGTTTCAAAATTGTTCCTTTTAGGGACCTCGTGCCGCCTCACATGTAACAGCGGGATTACCATGAGACTTGTTGAGGATATTATTAAGTAGATTCTCCGTCAAAGCTTGCCTATTTTTCAACTCAGATAACTCCTTCCTTGCTATGGAGACTACTGCATCTGTTCTGTTGACTTCCTGTCCAACTACATCAAGTGCATCTTGGAGTGCAGCACCAAAAACTCTTTCTACTGGAACGTATGGAGCAGTCGAGATTGTGTACCTACATGAGCAATATGTACTGTCACTGCTGCTCTGTCCAAAGAGATCTACACTTGAGGTAGTTTTTTTCTATTCTACCTTCATATTTATATTTGCAACCTAAAACAAAAAGAAACGTCATATAACATAATTACCAAGGAAAACAAAAACCAACGAATTTCAGATCGGTCCTTTTGCTAAAAGGAAGAAAGCAATTAGTAACGATAGGGCATCATACATCTCGTTTTTCTGGAATAACTGGAATAGTTGACTTCATAGAGCGATGAGATAGTGTGCAATTGTCACTTATGCCCTGTGAAATAACTACTCTACTTGATGAAGGCTAAAACTAAGATAAAAGAAGTTACAACATCATACAAAGAAACAAAACTACCATGTTCATTCTCAAAGATTTTCAAAAGAATATTTTGTCTATTATAGCGATGTAAGCACTCAACACAAGGACCTCATGCAAACGGGTGCCTTTAATAGAATAGCCAAATCACTTTAGAGAAATGGTCAAACAATCTATCGAACAGTTAGAATGTTTAAATTTTTTAATTGTCTGCCCAAAGTCAAAGTGTACTATCATCTGCCTCGTATTAAAATAGCCATACACGTGTAGATACTAGAGTGAGATTTGGAGTAGGCGGTTCTTTATATTGGATTCCGTTGCATTTCTGGCCTTGTTATAATCACCCTAGTTCCTCCAAAAAAAATAACAACTCAACTAGAGTTAATGGCATGGCACCAAGGGACTAAAACCTTAAAAAAAGGGGGGCGTCCTTACAGTAAGTCTGTGTAGAGTCTCAGGGTTGCTGATCAGGTTACAGGTATGTTCGTCGATGATGTCCGCTGCATCAAGTAATTGGACTGGTGGTCTCCATAATTCAGTGTGGGTCCTCTGCATAATGGTGCAGCGAATTGTGAACACAAAAAGGTTCCAGTCTCACAGATGTTAGCATAAAGTGATACAAAGGTAATAGATACTTATGAGATTATAGGGGCCATTCATCCTAAGATTTCTAGTGTAAACTGCACCTGTTCATTGCGTAACAACATCAAACGGTTAGGAATAGTGGGGTAAGCAGAAGCAAATGAAATAGACATCTTAGTGGAAGCAGTATAATGAATGTAAACATGTACTGCATACATAGGACAGAAGCATCAAGCAAGAAATAACAATTAGTGCCATAGCCTACGCCAAGCCAGAGAGAAATTATAACCGCATCACATATTGGCACTTACTAAAGTAGATAATGGAAACAAATGTGTTAACTGTTGGCTGACTCATATTTCGCCATGAAATACAAAATCACACTTGAATGCCTTACGGTTAAACCTGACTACAAAAAAATTATTTAGGAAGATACGGGTAACAAGTATAGTACTTGTAAGTTACTACAAAAGTAGCACCAATACAAAATACAGTTAACTTCTACATATTTATCATACCAAACTCCAAGGAGATATGGTTACCTCGGTCGTGACGGCATTTAGGCATGATGCGAATCCTAGGTGGTGACGTCGAGGTTGTCGAGGGTGCTGCGGTTGTGGTGCTTGTAGGCGAAGGTGAAGCAGAACAAGGGTTCCTCCAAGTGCTGATCGACAACGCCGAAGAAGCAGATTCCTGGTGGTGGGAATGTGTTCGACACGCCAGGAGAGTGGGTCGGTGAAGCAGACCTGGTGCAGTGCACGGCGACAACGGTGAATCAGATCTAAGGTGATAAAGGTAGATCTAGGTTTTTCCATAGGGCTAGCGCATCTGGGGGCGAAGATTGTGTGTGGGTGAGGGGAGGTCGGTGGTAGGGGGCGAGGTATAGAGGTACTGAACGGGGAAATTATGATTGAAGCCCCAACGAACCGACTTCACTAGGGGTAGAAGGGGGATTCCAAGATGTTTGAAACATTGGGTAGCGGAAGATTTTCACGCTCGACTAAATTCAGATTTATGTATAGTCCAAGTAGTAGTAAATTGGTAAGCCGTACTCCCTGGAATCAAAGGCTGACAGGCACATCGGTGATCATCCATGGCCCATACTGCCTCAGTTCAGAAATTAAGGGCCCATTTGGCCATTTGGCGTCTAAATATTGATGATATTAAGAACGAGTTTGGCATCAAAGTATTTTTAAATTATTTAGAAAACATTTTGATTTCTGAATAAACTGAACTATTGAATACCATTTAATGTTTTCTTCGAACAAATAATAGGGGTTTAAACTAAAGTATTCTCCAAAACTATGTTTTTTAAAATAATTGAGAAAGAGGTCAGACCCCTTTTTGAAGAAACTGAGAAGAGATAAAACTGAAGTATTACTTTGGTAGGCACTAAAATACTATGGCATTGATATATTTCTGTATTATATCTATTCATGAACGATGATGCGTATGAAGATGTTGTCACCAAGACAGGTAGTGAGCATGAAAATTATGATTAAAGACCCAACCAACTCGAGTGAATTTGTTTATCCATAGTCCAACTAATAATAGTAGAATGGTAGGCCGGTGGTATGGGGAATCGAGTGTAATAATAAAGCGCCCTGAGCTTTAAAAAAATAAAGCGCCCTTTATCGATAACTTTTCAATCACTATGGTTGGTAGTGTTCATACTTCTATTCTAAACAAAAATATGGGAACCCACTATTTCGCTAACATGAATAATCTAGCGCCTGAGGGACGATATCAAACCATTCATAAGGTAAGCAGCGACGGTGTTCTCATAAAAAAAGTGAAAGTTTCTAGGCCCCACAAGTACTTTGTTCTCACAATTCTTATTGTCCCTTCGTGCTAAGGATGAAAATTTTACCCACGAGTGCCCGCAGCTACTATACCCGTGTTGGTAGGGTATGAGCACAATTTTATACCCATGGGTAATACCCATACCCTAACCCGCTAAGTCATGGGTACGAGAACGAGTAGATAGACCCATACCCTACCCATTTAAACTAACATAGTAGTAAAACTTACCTGTAGAGTTACAACCTATGGGGCCAAGCAACCTAGAGAAGAGTATGATGATGTGGCTTCTGAACTCGATATTTTTCATGGGTACGGGCATGGGTAAAGTTTTATACCCGCGAGTACGGGCATGGGTAAAATTTTCTACCCATTGACTAAACGGGAGTGGGTATGACATTGTTTTACCCTACTCATACCCTACCCATTGCCAGCCTTACTTCGCGCTCATTCATTAATGCAGCCACGTTTTCCTTCAGGTTTTTCGAAAGTTGTTCGGTCATGCACCTATAGCATATTCTATAAAGTACAGTAGTACAACATACGTAGACCGCAATTAATTATTCGAGCTAATCACTATTGTTCTTATTTAAAAAGAAGAATTATTGGGCTTTAGAGCATGTCCAACAACCTTTTTTGTATTGAATTGCTAAAATCTGACTCTAGGAAGAGGAGCGTGAAGGTTTATCAATGGAACACAATTTCCAATTTCCTAGCCTTCCTATAAGCATTCATTAGTGTTTTCCCTTCCTAGCAAAAATCATGTCTACTCTCTCTGTTCCGAAATATAAGGATTTTTAGCTTTGTGAAACAAATGTATCTAGGCGCCTTTTAATGTAAAGGTTCACTCCCAACATCTACGAACCTATACACTAAATGACGTCTAGATACATTCGATTCACAAAGATAAAAAGTCTTATATTTCTGAACGTAGGAAGTACATGACAATGACGTGTGGTGTCAACCACTCGGCCACCCAATAAATAAACCCCCTTTATTGATAAATTTTGAATTACTATGGCTGGGAGTGTTCAACCTTATGTTTAAAAGAAAATTTTGGGAACCCACTATTCCGCTAACATGAATAATATAGTGTGCCTGAGCAACGACATCAAAGCCACCCATGAGGTAAGCTCATTAAAAAACAAGAAGAAATGTGGGGTTGCTAGGCTCCAAGTAATCTGTCCTCACAACTCTTATTGTCACTCTCATTGATACACGCGTCCTTGTTTTTCCTTGAGATTATCCGAAAGTTGTTCGGTCATGCACATATAGAATCATCGCCAATGTTTTCAAATTATCTCTACTACTATAATGGAGCAGTTTTGAATTAGATCCATAGCACCAATCTTGACTGTTGGTCTGTTAGATCCAATGGTTCAGAGCAACTAGATTCGTGTTGAAGGAGTAGTACCTAGAGCAAACTCCACCATGTTCTAGAACCATCATGTCACCCCCTCCCTGCAAAAAAAAGTTCATAGCACAGTAGGTTGTATTCTCAATATATGTAGATAGTTATTATTAATATACTTAATGTATGCCTTTTTTCTCTAACAAGACTATTGGTTAACAACAACTGAATGTTCATTAAGTTACATTTCATGCAGTATATACGAGTGTGGCACGTGCCTTTTACTAGTAGGAAGTAGCATGTGACTTCTTGCAAATCTTGCCACTATATAATGTACGAGTAACTTTGAATAATGAAAATTGAATCAAGACTGGCAAATACCAACAATGTTAACTCTTCGATCTTTTTTTATTCTAGCACGTAGAAGATTCTATCGATAGTCGTTAGCACAATGACCGCTATGAAAAAACCACAAAGATTCTAATGACATGTTTTACATTTAATTATCTTATCATACCTAGCATATAGTGTACGAATAACTTTGAACTTTAACCGTTGGATGAAGATTGGAAATCCTAACATTTCTTACCGATGGATTTTCCTTCCACTCTAACATTTAGAAGATTCTATTGATATAGTCTTTAGCACAATGAACGCTATGCATAAACCTCAAAACACACTTTTCATCATTATAGAATCTATATATCATTTCTCTAGAGTATGTCGGGAATTATGTACCTACTAATAGGTTGATTTCTAAATGATACAACTTACAAGAACCAAAAATACACCAGATACTTTATGGATGTGGCTCAAAATTATAATTATTTTTTGAGCTTTACCTATTATTAGTTTAGATAACAATTATATTTTAGTACTATATTATATAATTAACTATGAAACGTTTCCCAAAATGACTGGTTATGTATTATGTACAACGATTACAGAAAATGTCTGTATTTTGCACAAAAAAGGTCTATGGTTGTTGTTATGTGCAAAAACTTCCCCAACATGTGGTGGTACTTGCAATATCCTTGCTGCTGATGCTCTCGGGGCGAAGGAGTACCAACTGTTCGATCATGTTTCAATGATGGAAGGGAACTTTTGTAAAAAATATTTAACGGAGTATGAAAAAACGATGGAAGGGAACTGCCAGGCTGCTCTTACAACACGTGGCAACTCCTAGATGTCCTGAGCAAGCCTTTTTAAGGGGCCATCAAAAACGACCACTTCTCCCATCCAGGAACGACGCACATAACGAAGAACTCTCTCTGTCTCTCCCTGTCCCTTTAGGCTGGCCAAGCCACCACACACACAAAAATGTCACGCAGCTGCTCCGATCAGTGCACCTCCATTGACGAGTCCAACGCACAGGCGAACGGGGATATCAGTCCCTACCATGGTGATAGCGGGAAGTCTGTTGACGGGCTATACTATTCCGACACATTGGAAGGTAATTTTCCAATGAGGACCCTGCTTACCGTCATCTGATGGAGGGGACACCACCGATAGAGAGCAAAGAGGAGGAGGAGGATCCTTGGTCTTTCATCCATGAAGGAGACATCATCTTCAAGAAGAGTTCTCTCGATCCATCCTCCATCGGCAAGAAGAAGAGGGAGCACGAGCAGGAGGATCAGGGGTCAGAAGATTTATGGCCATTTATCGACTTCATCTCCAAGAAGAGTGCACTCAACCCCGCCTTCATCCGCAATGAGAAGAGGAAGGAGAAGCAGGAGGGAGGCTTGAAGAAGAAGAAGACGACGAGAGCTGGGGGTGCCACGGGAAGCGGAAGGACGACGAAAGCATGAAGGTGATAGCGGAAGGATCCAGGTCCAAGAAGACAAAGAAGTCTTAGGATTAATTCTGTTTAATTGCAAATCTACTTCCTTTCTGTAATAGTGTTCGGAGATTGAATATTAGTATTATCAAGTGAAAATTGGAACGGTGTTTGCGATCTAGTACTAGCATAAGTACTCCGTTTGACATTTCATCTTCCATTGCGACGCAATAAAACCTCTTGTATTACCGAGGAAGGTGAAATTACTTCCTCCCCTTAATTTCTGCATGCGTTCGAGGAAAAAAGGGTGCCAATACAGAGAAACCCACATTAATTACTCACATGAATTCAGGTAATTAATACTGAAAGGAAGAATCCTGGGAACCCGCATGTATTCTTTAATTACCAATATCAATCATTATAAGTGAAATACAGATTAGTAGTATAT
Organism: Avena sativa; assembly: GCA_916181665.1. Classification (NCBI taxonomy): domain Eukaryota; kingdom Viridiplantae; phylum Streptophyta; class Magnoliopsida; order Poales; family Poaceae; genus Avena; species Avena sativa. The sequence continues at coordinate 253,122,990 of OV702292.1, read as the reverse complement.
CAAAGTCCATGGATAAAAAATAACCTTTGTACAGTCCACGTAAATCATCTCCTTGCGCGGCATTTCCGGGGCATTGATTTGAAATTATTTAATGTCACATTGATTTTCCCTCTCTCTTCTCTCTTCCATTTTATATTTTGAAAATTGTGAGGCTCTTTGTGTTGCTTTTTATAATTTGAAATGTGGGGCCCCTGGATTAATCCTCCGAGAATCCCTATTATGCATACACCACGATCCCATGATCAGTTAGTCATGGCACATAACCGACAAGTATCAAAGTAAACATCCATTACTTAGGCGGATACATGACATACCTTACATGCCATTACGGCTACATCAATAATCATCAGCGGAACATCATCAAGCGTAGAGCCCGAGCCATGCCTTAACCTACAGGCAACTAACTAGGAGAACGTCCTAGCTCGCATAGTCACCAACATCACCTTCTTCTTGATATCTGACCAAGTTAATAGCCAGGGACAATTCTAGTGAGTACTTTGAATGTACTCGCAAACCACCTTAATAGAATAATAAAAACAAGAGGATATGCAATAATGCTGTGGTTGTAGGAGGGCTCCAAGAGAGGTTCTTTTCTCAGATAGTTTCTCTTGTAGATATAGCATCTACATATATTTGTTGAAAACTTTTGTAAAACATTTTGGAAACCTTTTAGCAAAGTTTTAGGGAATCACTAGGATTGGGTCACTGTCAACACCTGGATTTTTAATCCTAGATGCCTGTTATGTTGTACCTCACAATCCCAGGATTACCATTTTTGCGAGACATAACAGATTGGATATCACAATACATCATCCATTACAAACCATAAATAAGGTCTTACACAAATAAGGATCTCATGATCTAGTCTTAATACAACAAGCAGCGGAATAAGTAATAAGCGTAGCGGTGTGGTCCATCTTCAGGGGCACATGCAATGCTGACGAAGGCAGATGGTCCTAGTTATCATAGCCGTCCTGCTGGCCATCATCTTGGTAGTCTCCTTCATAGTCTGGCCATGAGAATAGCCAGGGACAAAAGCCATGAGTACTCTTTAAGTACTCGCAAAGCTACCACTAACAAGTAGTCTAGTTCTAATGTAAAGTGCTAACTCTAAGTTTAACTATAAAGTTAAGTTTGAAACCTAAGCTGAGTTCAGAAACAAAGAAAGATAAAATAAAAATCTAGAATCACTTAAGTTGGGAAGCTAGTGTCATAGTCCCAACCGTGTTGTGGTCAAGTCAAGACTCATCATTCATTTCATAAGTTATTTTGAAATCATCTGACAACAAAATAGTATGGCCACTCCAACTGTCCATAACCGCGGACGCGGCTATTCGAATAGTTTGACACTCTCTAGAGGTGGTACACTTTCACCACAAGATTCAATACATCTATCAGGGATAACCCTGAATCATCATACTTGGTATGCAGATAATCAAACATAACCTTTCCTTTACACACCCTAGTATAAGCACCTCTCCTATGAGCATGGCCTCCGAACCATGACCATCTGTCATCTTGGGCACTGCATAGGTGGACAACATCAAGAGGTAGCATCAGCTCAAACCTCTTCCGCGAGGGAACTAATACTAATGCATATAAACTTCCGGCTAAGCCTTACCCAATTCAGGTATTGTGGTTGTACGGTAAATTTGGAATGGTATCGCATCCGAATCCAACCATCAGTTTTATAAAAGGGTGAAGGCTCATGCCTCAACATTTTCATCATCATAAACCATTTGTGTTTCTCAACACATGTCAAAACATCTCAATAGAATGACTCATTATTCCAAGGTTTTCACAATTCATTTTCACCAAGTGTTCCCATCTAAAGTGACTCAAGTTTTGGTTTAGCTCTAAACTACTAAGTTAAGAGTGTTCACTAAATTGGAGTGCTAAGATCAATCTCATGCCATAGAATGACATCTAAGGTTATCTAAATAGGTCAAGTTTTATACTCTTTATGCTACCTTCAAAACAAGTAAAGGACTTTGGCAAAGTAAAGAAAGTAAAGCCTGGAAATAAAACTTGGGGTAGGTACTAGTCAAGTGGTATAACCAAAGCATGCCTAAAGCATCTTTGCTCAAACCATTTAGCTTAATTCTAGCTTGCTAAGCATTATACTTGCAAGTGTTAGCTTGCATTGTTAATGGTGGCTTGCCTTGGTTGGTGTAGTGGTTGAAGTTTTCTTCCTCCTCTTGATAACACTCCTCCTCCTCGAAAGCTTGGTCGGTACTATTGTCTATAAATACATACGGAGTACACAATCACCAAACAATACTTAACTAGGCTACCTAGCATTCTAAGGCACACATGTGATGATCTAATATCAACACAAGCATCACAAGGTTTTATTAACTAGTTTCATTCTTTTTATTTAAGAAAAGTAATTTCTACTCATTGAAAAATATCTAAGATTTAATATTCTCCACTTAGAATATGGGATCATATGGATACATGTCATCACCACATATTCTAACATATGGGAATGTGATTTAAGGGTTGGTTCATATTTACGTTGGTTTAAGTCCATTATTTAATGATTTAAAGTGACTAGAAATTCCTATATAGCATTATTTTGGTACTAGTCCAAAGTCACTGCATGTAAACCTTAATATTATTACATAATCGGATAGGTATGGTTAAACGTGATTTTTGAGAATTGGAATCAACTCAAAACCTATCATGGTTGATTTTATAAAAATGTTTGAATGTGCAAAAGCTTCTGTCTTGTTATTTTTACTAGGAGAGAACTCTAACTCTAATTGAATTAAATCCAACGGTCTTGGATAGATCTTTTTAGTAGCTTTCTAACAAAAATTGAATCACTCAATTTGGTTTAGTAAATCTTCTAGAATTGATTTTTAAACTAAGGGACAGAAGTAAGTTCAAACTAAAATGGAAAAACCTAGATTTGAATTCACGGGCTAGCGCAGGAAAGAAAATGGGCCGGCCCAGTGGCATTCCGTGGCGCAGAGAACAACTGATAGGGGGTCCACATGTCAGCGGCTCTTTAAACGCGAAGCGGTACGGGGCAACATGGACCGTGCGATTAAAAGTGAGATCTACGGCTGAGGAGTGTCGTCTTCGGCGAACAGGTCGCCGGCGAGAACTAACCCTAGCGGCTCGGTGGGGGTGCACATGGGGCATACCAGGGCTCCAGCTACTGTGGTGATGGGGGCGATCGAACTGGTGGACGACGACGAGCTCATGCGAGGTCACGGCAGCTCCTGGGGTGGACGAAATCGACGGCGCTTTCTCCTCCTTTGCAGCGGGCTCCTCCGGCGCAATTCCGACGAACTATGGCTCGAGTGTCTCCAGCGAGAGGTGGGAAGGATCAGGGAGGAGAGGGGAGTGGAATGGTGTGAGGAGTTTGTGCTAGGGAGGGCTCCTTTTATAGGACGACGAGGGGACCGAGCGGTACGATGGCGAGCTCGTCGGTGACACGGATATAGGTGGCTAGAGGCATGGGCGGCGTAGGCGGATGGTGGCCTACCTCCTGGCGGTGCTCTACGGCCTCAATGCGCGGCTAGGGGAGGTGGCGTTTGGTCCGGAGCGTCCGACGCTCTAGGAGACAGAGCCGGTGCTCGACACGGCGCACGACGACTGTGGGTCGCGTGGCGGTTCACGACCATGTCTGGCGGGGTGGTGGGGTCAAGGCGGAGCGGCATGCGGGATTTTATGTGTAGTGGCGGTCTGCTGCATGCTGGCGACGATCGTGCTCTGGCGCGCGCTGAGCACGGCATAGAGAGAATGGTCAGCGGCGCTGGGGTGTGGTCCAGGGCCTGGGGGTGATCGAGGGATGGACAGGGGGATGCGGTAGCGTTAGGCGGAGCTAGTGGTGGTGCTGGAATGGCGCGGCGTGGTCTGTGGCGGTCTGGCCACGATCGGCCGGCGGCGATCATAAAGTGGCGGTGCTCCACTGCTGTTGCGGCTTAGGGGTAGGCCGGTGACCACTTGGTTGGACTCAGGGGGGCCAAGGGAGTGCAGAGGGGGTCAAATGGGGGACAATGGCTTAAGTACAAACAGTAATAGTTAGGCAGTTTATTTTCTGCATGCCACTTGTTCGACACAATGGTCGCATGAGAAAAGTTTTTGAATTTTTGGTTGAATTTTGGTGGAGTTGTTGATCATATGCTTGAGCATCTGTGGTTGCTTGGGATTTGAAAATGGATCTCATTTGAGTGGTTTTTGAATTAGTGGGATCTTCTCATATGAACTACATTCAATTTTCAAATGCCATTTAAAATTAGTGTTTGAATGTTTTTGGTAGATCACAAAGTGGGCCTTGGTACAACACTACTTGTACTAGCAAGGGGTGCAAAGATCCACATTGGTTTCTGTTAGGTTTTGAGTTCTAGGAATAG